>OV884014.1:69109103-73909103 GCA_930367205.1 Acanthosoma haemorrhoidale | reverse complement strand
TGGTTGGTAGACCCGGACTGGATTTCGGGGAGTCATGCACATTTTTTGTTTGGCTAATATTAATTAATTATCTTTGAACTGCTTTTGCCACATAAAATATAATGTGCACTTAACTATGGGGTGGAAATCAATATTTAAGTCTTAAATGACGGTCAAGAAGTTATTTTTACATTATTAGTAAATCGACTACAAAATAGATATATGCCCACGGTCTGTTTATTTGATGGTCACCCCTTTTTTTTTAATGCCATTACTTTGAATTTTGATCAAGTTTATAAGTGACATGAGATTTTTCAAAAAATCTACATTATTATCCCATTTATTATAAAGAATATACATATTCTTCAGGTAAATTGAATTATGAAAATGAAATAAATGTATACAAAACCGAAAATAAATAATACAATTATAATAAATAAATAATACTGTAAACACTTTGAAAAATGACATCAACATTTATTCAAACAACGATATGTAAAAACTAACATATATTTATATTTTGTTATGTGTAAATCCAGGTACATACCTGGATGTACCGAAACAAAATATAAATTCCCTAAGTGGATATAAATACTAATGGTTAGTAACTTACATAAAATGAATAATGCATCAAAATGAAGATTTTTTGTTTCTCTATATAAGATCTTTATTTGAAAAATTACACTTTGCTTGATCTGCATTATTGATTAGGTTTAAGATTTAATCATACTTATGTTCGATTTCCCACCATACAATCATTTACCACCATGCAAACAATATTTACATACACATTCTCCACTACTCCCCCCCCCCCCTCCATTCCGAAACAAAATTCCACCAGCGAGCCGATGGAAGGACCGGAAGCAGTGGATTTCTCGCCACATCTCCGACCGTTTCGCCATGAGGTGAAATCGATAGAGACGTAAACAGAGCCACAGCCGCTCAGGACATGAGTGGGTATGATGGCCTGCAACAGGACCCAATAGCATACATATCTATTTACATCGATCGCGAAAAATCGTTTTAAGCAGTGAGGAGGATTGCACGGATAAGTATGGAAAAGCATTTTACAAGAAGATTTCTATAAGCGTATAGGACTTAGTGGAACTCGGAAAATCTTAAGGGTACAAGGTCGAGGACAGTTGGAACATGGAGATATCTGTGAAGGGATGATTTAGTAATTTAAAATGGAGCGTAGACTGGAGTTCTGAGGACTTCTGATTGGAATGCTGGGATTCCTTGGCTGAATGAAGGGATTAATGTTGGATGTTTTGGTTGTTCTCTGCAGCTTTAGACTTAATGTCCAAATTGGGTTTAGCAACTATTTGTATATGAGAAATTTGTTTTCTACTGTGAAGGCATGAACATACTGACGTCTAGTTCATTATTTCACTATTTATTGTCGACTTAATATGTTACATTGTTGCTGTGGAATAGCTACGCAGGATGAAGGGAGGATAAGAGTGAGAATGAGATAATGACGACAGTGAGATAGGGCATAATAAAGAGAGGAGGGGTCATTAGCAGTGGAGGCCGGCTACTCCGAGGCACGTTCATTTGTCACAGTTATTGTACTTGGTGCGTATTATGTTGGTTCCTCCTTGTGTCTTATTCTTCTTCAGTCTCAGTCTAACCTACAGATTCAAGTGAACTGTGTAACTGATTGAGATAAATAAAATAATTCGTCTGTGGAAAATAGAGTATTAAATGAAAATAAAACATGTATGAGGGAAAATAGATGCCAAAATCTGTTACAGCAATATTAGTGGGGTTAGTTAATTTGGAATATTGACTGAATAAATATTTAAAGATAGGTGTTGAGCTGATATTGATGGATGCTGAAGTAGTTTGATAAGTGAAAACCTTTTGTGCTGTAATATGTTCTTGGAGGTTCAGAAATTTAATTAATCAGGGTACTTACATTGGTAAGTATTTGTGGAGATACCAAGATGTGCTCATTTCTGCTTCACGTTGGCTGGCCGATTCCTCCCTTTCTTCCCTTCCTGGAGTCTGGATGGGTGAGGCTTACTCCTCTATGTTTTGAGCGAACATCACTATAAAAATGACGAAAGAAGAAAAAACTGTTCACACAATCTGGGGGAACACATAACAGATATTTCGAACACGACAGCAGAATAACGAGTAGTTTACGTTTCGTCCCCAGGTGGTAGTGTTTATAACTGTATTACTGTCGTCAATGTGTTATTCAACCTGTCAGCCACCCTGAGGATGTCCCGTTCATCAAAAAAATAGAGAGCTGGACTTATTTTTTAGGATGAAGGAAGGATCTTTGAAAAGCCATTGGGGAAAATTGTGAGTATTGGAGAAGCGATGCGCATCTCTTCTCAACTTCTTTGAATTATCCGGCAGGGATTGGAGCTGATTGTGGCATATATAAAAAAAAGGATCGTTTAAATGGAAACCGGAGGAATATCGGAACTAACGATGAGTTGAAAAAGTAACAGATCCCATTAGCCGGTTATGAAAATATCTTGGAAAAAATTCAACTGTACTGTATACGAATAAAATTAAATAAATTAGATTTTCAATTCGGGAAATTTTCATTTATCTTCCTTTATACTAAATTGTATTCTTTCACTAGCAGCGATCGTTATTCGATTAATGGTACGAGGTGACCGTTTTTTTTTTTGTATGCCTTTCTGCTCAACGATAGCGGATTGTTGATGTACAATTATTAATCCAATTGAATTTGAAACTTGAAAGGAATATTCCAACAACGCCCTGGGCTGAGCTATTATATGTTTAAGTTATGATAAATTAACTTTATGTTAACTAATTCGATGAGAAAAATATTCGAGCCCGTTCATACAATAAACTACCGAAAGAGGTCAAAAACTATTTAAAGCTTGATGTCATTTTTTTTTGTTAGGGACCCAAAGCAGAAAAAAATTCTAAAATGTTCGCGCCTAAGAATTAAAAAAGTAATCATTCCTGTAGATTTTACTAGATTTGGTTTTTTAAAAGACAATGTTCAAACCAAGATGGTCTAACAAAAACAAATATTTCATCTTAGTCCATAATACTGAATAGTGAGTGTTTCCTCAATTCTTATGAATTCGAAAAACTGGAGTAGAGGCAGGAGCCCAAAATTGGTATTCAATGATATATATAATTTAGTTAATAATATATGTAAAAAAAAACTTTTTCCGTTGATGAAACTGTTCAAAAACTTAAGCTTGGATAAACTAATTTATGCATTGTGTATTTCATCACCATCAGCCCCATTACAGTTATACTGAAAACTATGAGCACAGGCTTACCATCAGAAATTTCAAATACAAAAATCATTAGTTTTCAGTTAATTAGAATTAGTGATTTAATTTTTAAAGATTTTATAGGATCCAATTACGACTTCGCTATACATTCCACATATTCAAATAATATTTTATTAAGTAGTTTTATTTAAATGTACTTAAAACATTGACTGACCTGTCGTTTTATTATTTTGGTAAATATTAACTGTTTAATTTACCTATCATATATCATGTTTTGTTGACTATCGAGTGTTACTGATTTGTTACAGAACTTAGCAACAATAAGTAATTTCACGGATAGACGAAATTAACGATCGCTAAACGGACTGTTTTTATTTTAAATATTATTAGTAATAATTAATTTTCTTATAAAAAAAACCTTGTTATTTCAATTAAATGATAGAACTTTTTCAGTCTTGAAAAAGAAGGTTCTTCTTTTCAGGTTCTAGACGAACGAACGGAGACGGAATATAGAACTAGGGCAACTGCGGAAGGAGCCATTTGTTTGTAAACTTTTGAACCCAAGACATTGGTAGTTGAATTGACTTATGTTGCTAGTGGGAAAATATGGAGTAAACATGTGGTGCAGCGCAGTGACGGACTCCAGGTTGTGGAGCCCACACACGGAGGTAGCCACTGATCCATCACTCAGTGTTTACATCGCAGCAGCAGCTAGTGCTCTATTTATAGGGGGCAGTCTTCCTGCCAGGGTTCAAGCCAATACTGGCCAACCAAAGTGCCTCCACAAGCCAGGACATAATGTATGTAAGTGAGGTTTTACTTTAAGACAGGAGTGGCTGTAAATGATTTCGGTCCGTCTGAATGTATTCTGTTATATGCGTTCAAATTATAATCATGACTGCATAGGGCACAGTCGTAAATATTTTAATTATATCTTAGAATCAAACTGAATTTATTTAGTTGAAATAATTTAAGAAGGGATAGAGATGTGGCAAAATGGGAAAGAATGCACTCTTTTCTGGACAGTGGAGGGGGGCAGGTAACAAGGATTTTTTTTACGAAGTGATTATGTCCTTGGACAGGAAATTTTACAGTTAGAACGACCTCAGCACTACTCCGCCTGCCAACATCTCAGTTACAAATAAGGCAATTATGAAAGTAGTTGGAAGCAACAGAAGTGCCTACATTTTCATCTTAATTCATATTTGCCGTCTCCTAAATATCCTCCTTCTATCCATAATTGGCACAGGTAGGAGATTACTTCAGATGGCATATATTCAGGTAAGCCACTTAATTCAGGTTGACCAGCACCCTTGCTATGATTTAAAATTCTGTTTTTGTCTTCATTGCAGTTAAAGCTAAGGTGGTAAGGATAAAAATATTAAAAGTCGATAAGAGTTAACAGTCAGCAGGTAGCTTAATGAATTAAACACCTCCTGGCTTTTCACATTATCTTTATTACTTTATACCGGAAAAGTTTTGGAAGGACTTGGCCGTTACCCTCATGGTAACTATGGTACTTTCATGGTTAGCTATCAAGCACCTGGTACACTATTCAGGTTATATACGATTTTGATTTGTTAGCATATTATAAGAATTATAAGACTTTATTAATGTAATAGTTGACAACAAATATAACAGAGGATTCTTGATAAAACAAAATATGGAGTATTTCTTTTTCAAACATTTGATATAGTTCGTGTTTTCTTTATAAAAAGCTTTACGTCATTTAATTTACTTTTATATTTATCAATCATGCTACCTTCTTTTTTTTCACAAAACAAAAATAGTGGAGTTAGGACTTGGAATAGAAAGTAATTTCAATTTATACCTAATCGGCAATCATTGTGCAAATTCCTTGCAAGAGCTCAGCTGGCTATTGTAAAACTTTGTCAGATACTTTCTACTAATACTTCCAGGTATTATTTTATCCATGAATAAACATTATTCATCTATCAATGTTCATCGTTCATCAATTGTAATGCAAACAAAAGAGAATTAACTTTGTTCGTCCCTTTAATGAGAAACCTTATCACTCACCTTTAACCACTAATGAAAAGATCTTACTATGATCATTTCAGCCTGAATTCTTTTTATTTTGATAATTATTTATCTAGTCAAGACTTATTCAACTTAAGTAAGAACTCATTCAATTACTGTTAAACAGGCTTATCAGTTAAACCTTAAAAAAAAAAAAAGCTTTACTAGAATATAAGGTCATAATTATCGGCTGTTGAGAAGAGCAACTTAACACAACCAAGGGTTGCCAGGAATGCCATCAAGGGGCTGAAGTGAACCGAGGTATTCTCTCCGGAATACTTTCGGGGTTGCTTTACCTTTGTGCTTGATCAAGTAAATAATTCCGGTCTGCTTAATTGTTAGCCTTAGATTAACTAGGAAAATCGTAAATTAGGGAAAAACAAAACTAAATCATAAATTAGGGACGGCCAATTTATAATTAAACTCCCCAGGATATTACATAGTAAATCTAGGCTGGCCTAAGCCGTGCGTGCTAAAAAGATCAAAGGATTGACGACATCAAATATACACCTCAGTTTAAAAAGGTCTGCATCAACTCAATGAAGACACCGGTTAAATTAACATACTAATACAAGTATTTATATATTCTTATTTATTTGAAATTTAAATAAAATTTTCCTAAAAACAACAACCTAGAATTAACAAATATGTTAGTTGAATGACTGTTCATGGTTATTTTTCATAAACAACCTCATTGGCTGAATTATTTGTGAGGGAGAGGCTCTACTATCGTTCAGGTATGGGACAATATTTTATGTCTATTTGTCTGTATTGGAAAAATGATTTAATTTATTTAAAATATCAAACGTGTATTTTGATATAGCTTGAAATATGCTGATTGAATTTTGGTTGCAACTGTGAGTATAGAAACAAAATAGTACATGAAAAAAGTCGAGCGCTTTTTCCAAAATTTTCCAAGGCCAGCTTAAAATTTTGTGTCCACCATAGTTAGGATCAAATTACAACGCAAACGAAACGGAAATAAAAAAGCTTTAAATAAAATTATTCTTGAGTAGTACTCAATGTATGTTGTTTTTATAATATTATAAAAAAGCTTGGAGTATCTTCTAATATATCCTTTGGTATATATTTGTAAAGAAACGTCTTGTAACGTTTTTCTTAATTTTAAAATCTACCACGCATGTATAACCTATGGTGGTAAAAGACAACTGAATGTCCTGACGAGGGACTAAAGAGAGAGTGATGAAGTGTATAGTGAATTTTTTTGTGTGAAATTATTAGAGTTTTGAAAGAACAATAATTGGAATTAAGGCTTTAAATGTTGTTTCATTCGTTTACAGAGAAACGCAATTGAGTCTTGTTTACTGGAAAAACATCAACGAATTATTCAGACAGATAAAATCATATTATACTGTCGGGTCATCACGAGGGGGGTGCCTAGTTACCCTAGCCCGGGTGACAAAGTGAGGGTTTATTAAGTTTATAACCTGGACAATCGTTTCATGACGGTTTTACTATCTGACTCCGTTTTAGATAGGTATGTGCCCCGACAATGCACTATGCTCAGTAGAAGAGATATAGGGTAGGTTTGTGTGGTATTGGAATGATCACGAATTCACACTCGGTATCTGAGGGTAGGCGAAATCCGTCCGGATCTCAAAGGCGAGTGTGAACCGGAGAGAGGCTGACTGAATCGCCGTGGGGAACACTGCTTGGTAAGTTTGCAGGGCCACGACAACCGTTGTCCACTAGGGAGAGGTCTCTCCCAAGGAGGTGCTAGATTTAGCGAGACGAAGGCAGAGATTCCCACTAGGAAATGGTGGGTCTGACAACGCCAGACTAAAACGTAGTGAGATGAGGAGAGAGAGAGATGCAGAGGTTTTCGTAGTGAAGAAGCCAAGTTTCAGAGTTTAAAGCAGAGCAGCCGCGAGTCAGTTAGTTCCCAGGAGAGTAATATACAGGCCCCAAGCCGCCGGTCTTAAATACCCAGCTGGCTTCGTCAGTAACCAATCAGCACTGTTTGTAGTACCCAACGAGGGTTGAGTATGTGGTTTTCTGACTGGTCCACTGACAAAGAGACGTGAGCCGGGTAAGGGTCTCTCGGTGGCTTAGGTCTAGTACCTACCACTGGCAGCTGGCGCCCCAGCTCATATAACTAATTGGCTCCTGGCTGCATGTTTTATTGTTTACCATATTTACAATGATTTATATTTTGGTAATGTTATTTACATTTGTTTACAATATAGATACAATAGAGTATAGGGTGATTTATTTTATGTATTTTAGCGGTCACTACATATACATTTATAGACCTAAGTATTTTTTTGTTTGCTTAACGGTTCGTCTTCTATACAGATGAAGAAAAGATTTTTATCCTGTAGCTGATTGACCCCTCACCTAACTTTTATTTACGATTTTTTGGAGAAATGTGCTTCATGTAATTCAAGGTAGACTAATAGAGGTAGGTATGAATAAGTATAGTTACAGTATGACCTGATGGCTGCTGGCATTTGCTTTTAGGGTTTGTAGGTAACAGGTTCAGGGCGAGAGGAAGGATCTGAAGTTTCTGCCTGTCATATTGGGCTAAGTCCGAACCTTACAAGATCCTGAACAGATATTGACAGTAAGCAAGCCAAAGACAATATTAGGACGAGGCAATCCTGTGGTGGTTACACCTTCTGGTTATTCAGGATTTAATTTAACAATTGGCTCCTTGAAGAGAAATTCATGTATAAAAGAGTCCATGAAAAAAAAATTGTGCTTGAATTAAACCTTTATTGACATTATAGTAAATGGACAGTTTTATGGATAAAGGGGTGTTTACACCGTGGCCTACCCCTAGTTGATTGTCTTGGAATTTTAATTTCAAATGTATTTGACCACATGAAATTTGAAATGTAAGGTACCTATATAAAACATAATTAGAATAGAATAGTAAAAAAGTAATTCTGGAACAAAGTCCTCTTTCACAGTAATAATATGCAAATGACAACTTCACATCTGGCAAATAAAAAGAACGATAACATCATAAAAAGAGAGAAAATTGACAATACAAAATAAAGTGTTAAAATAATAACATACAAATATTTAAATGAATTTGGCAAGTAAAGTCACTGATGGATCCACGTACTCACGGATGGATCACTCAGCATCGTGAAGATAAATGAGTAGTTAACTGGATAAAGAAGCAGCCAACCCGGTTTGAACTGAAAATAGGTTCAAGAGGTAACAGCTTGTGGCCACCACGCTCCTCAGTGCCAAATAACAACTACGCCAACATCATTTCGCCTAAAATATATTTTCACGAGGTGTCGGTGATGTTGCTCTTTTGTCTCATCTGTTCAAAATTTTCGAGTTTTGATGAAAAGTGGAAGATCAACCATGTAATGAAAAAATCCTATTACTTCTTACTTACAGTTTCCCAATCACACGAAATCATTGCCTGATATATGGATATCAATAATAAACTATTGTGGAAAAGGAACGACCGGAGGTAAAATGGACTACAAGAGGGCTGTGATATTAATTTTGTTTGGCGTTTGATGTCCTCCGTGCGGATGGGGGAGGGGAGGCCCTGATGAAGTTATCAGTGACCCGGCGAGTAACCCCATTTAGCCCAAGAAACAGCCATTTTCTCAAAATTGAAATTCCAACGAGATTACCTTACACCCCGCCGAAACGGGGGCAGGTAAAAAGCCTTTACAGAACTCTTTAAACTTTTAAAAATAGATTTAACGTTTTTATTTACTTTTTCAACCCCTCCCCCTCCCTCTAGGTTTTGCCTCCTGATTTAATTTTGATTTCTTCGTTTCTAGGCGATATTGTTAAAACCTGGGTATAGCTTTAAATTTTTGGATTCGGTATAAAGAAGTAACAAACAAAACAAAAAAAGAAAATTCTTATTCATAAAGAAACTAATTAATAAAAAATACAATCCCCTTATCGAACAACTAAAGAAATTTCTGGAGCTATTTCAATTACCGGAAAGAAGCCATTAAAAAAAACGACACGAAACTCGACCGGGATGAGAAAATGAATAATCAAATATTTGTGTAAAGTGGTAAAGCATTTATTGCGAAAAATGTGGTGCAAAAGTGATATTGTGTAGTAAATGTGTAAGTAATTAATTTTTTTACTGTTTGAATAATTATTGTTTGGTTTTAAATTTAGTTTTCAATATCTAAACATTGATGATTCCTTTTGTTTTATTTTAATAAATAACATAAACATATAAATAAATTTAAGTTTTATTAATGCTATATTTTTTTTAATGGTAAGTTTTAATAATTTTCTCCTTTAACTATCAAAAATCTTCATTAACGAGTATTATACTTTCGAATATGTAAAAATGATAATAAAAAAAAATAGAAATGGAATTGAGAAACCAAAGTACCAAAAAAAATATGGGTCAAATGACTTGGCCCCGTCCATCTAGTGTCAATAATATTCTCACAAGTTAACAAGCAAAAGGGATACCTGCATTTGAAATAAAATTTACGTGTCGCCTATTCAGGCAGCTTGAGGGTTATGCATGATATAATATTTTTCAGAATCATCGTTTTTAATCAAAACTGCAAAGATGAACATTGTATCAACAGTCGTTTTTCAGTTTTCACACTCAAGGAAAGTCAAACAAACAAAGTTTTAATTAACATAAACTCGCACATCATAAAATAGGTAGGGGAAAAAAGCTTATAAAGGATGATATAGCGTATGAGTGTCACAAAATTTACGATAAGACCTTGTATTAGATTTTTCGTATAATGCTCCCTTTATTTAAGAAGGAGAGCAATGAATGTCATGATCTGAGTATTTAGTAGTAGGACCTTCCGGTAAATTTAAAGTGTGTCTCACGAGTTTACACACATATGAAGAGCATAAGTTTAAAATGGGCCTCCATCTGAGGCTCTTGTAATAAATTTCTTTCAGTTGGAGAAACATATCCAGGGATAATTGTTTAAATATCGAACACAGAAGTAGGAAATACTGTCTACAGAATTTACATATTAGTTTCAGGACCTACGAAAACGCGTTTTCTCAACCAGATATCGAGCAACAAATTTGTTTATCTATTTGTAACAACAACATTTCATTCACTAGCGATGGAGTTAATTTATAGCTCTATAGTTTATAGTTTAGTATGGTACCGTAATGTCGCGAAGTAACAATAATAGTCTTGGCTTATAACGTTTTGGTACCGATCCTAAATTTCCATAAGTGCAAAGTAATTTCAGGAAAAAACTATATCCAAGTATTGATTGTCGTTGAATTAGCGTTTTGAGTAGTCCAAAATATTTATTTGAGTTGATTTTTTTTTTTGGTTAATAGATGAGCTCACCTTCATAGGATTATGTATTGAGCAGTATTTTTGCCATATATGTGATGATTTACCATGGTCAAGGCAACAGTAAAATTCATAAAAGAATTTAGACAAAATTTAAGTGATTTATATAGGGTTATATGTGTGTATGTAGGTGGGAAAATGCCTCTATCGATTTCCGCCAGGCACTGATAAACAGGAAGGATGATAATAGCCTAAGGCTAAAGAGATATTGGACAGCACACACTGGTCTGCGCCCTTTCAGGCTATTGTGTGAAGTGGCCTTCTATTTTCTTGAAAGTCCACCGAGGGCATTGAAGAAATATCATTTAGCCGGTATGTCGTATATCATTTTATCGTTGACAATAGCTACACTGTCGCATTTTTATCTCATTTTTTTTTGGAGAAGAAAGCGTAGTAAGCAATAAGAGCCACTGAAAAAAATATACTCGGACGAATCAGAAGTCTCAGCTATTGTTAGTCGTCGATTAGAGACAAATGCAGTTTACTTAATTATAAGTCCTTCATGTCATGTCTAAGCATATGAGTTTGGTAGGATTTTTCAACAGTTTTCAGTTAAATTTATTAATTATTTATTAGTAATTTTTCTTAAAAGTATACTACTATAGTTTTAGTAAAATTAATTTGTCACGTATTTTGGCCAATTTACGTACTTTACATATAATATGATTTGATCTATCTAGATAATCAGGTTATGTAGGTAATGTTTTTTTTCTCTGAACAAAGACTTTATTGCGTTTCTCTGTAAACGAAAGAAACATAGTTTAAAGCCTTTATTTCAAATATTTTCTTTAGTTATTCACTTTAACTCAACTCAAAATGGCACTTATATCTCTACACTTTACCGCTTTCTCTGTAACTCCTAGTCACGACATTCAGCCGTCTGCTCTACTGCGCTGCCGTTGCGCAGGTCATCCGGGCGGATTTTAAAATTATTAAATACGATGACTCGAGGCCCGTTTTTTACATACATACATATGATGACAGTTTTCAATAATAATAGATTATCAATTATTTCGAAGTGGTTAATGAAATTTAACCGGAAAAATCCTAAATTTAAATAGAGTTTGAATAAAATAAAATTGTAGCAGTCCAGTCACTCTACTTGAAGCCCCATTAACGTCCTATAATTTTAAATGAACATTTGTGTGTTACTGGAGTTACAATTCTACATACCAAATTGGAATTTTAATTCTAAAAAATAAAATGGTTCTATACGACTGATAAATTTGATGACACAAATCAATATTTCGTAAAGTACTGTGATCAAAAGTATGTGTTACACAAATTATATCTGAGAATATTTCAATATAATACATTTCATGTTTTAAAATGCCTCTATATTTTTCAAGTTTAAGGAATGAACCTAAAGTAAAGAAAGCTTTACGTCACTGGGTATTGCGTCATATTGCCCCCCCTCTTCTCTAGAAGGAAAACTTGATTCAACTTGACGTGAAGGAAAGACAGCCTAAAATAATGTAATATAGTGAAGAGAGTATAAAAACCTGTTTATATAATAAAGTTAGATTAAGTTATAGCAGGTATTAACATTAAGAATCAAACTGAAATAATTAGCATTAAGTAACTGTAGGAAAAAAAATGCAAACTAGAAAGATATTAAATTTATTCAAACTCAAAAATGAATTATAATTAAAAGTCGCCACAATCTCTTTAAAGTACTTTCTATGTAAATTCACTTAGAAAAAGACTGTTTCGGTTTATTTTGTTTTTATAAAGGTAATAAATACGTTTTTATTGCGTGCCTGTCAAGGAATATGACTTTAGTCGTCCAGTAAAAATGTTAATAACGAATCTTACTAGGGTAATCCCATAGATTTCAATCATCTTTCGTAATGCTGTGATAATCCTCAAACCCACAGGATTTCTACGAAAAGCATATTTTTCGATATCATAGTCCAGCCGTTTAAGCTGACAATAAAATATCATTTTTACAATAAAATTAAAGTTTATTGCACTTTTGAAAATAAAAGTATTGAAAATGAAGAAAAACTGGCAAGCAAAATGAACATATGAAGAAGCCCTCACTGATTAAAACACTACGCCCGCTGTCAATACGAACTAAAAGGTAAAAAAAACAACCAATGTTAAGGTTTGGTTAAGGCACATTTATTTAGCTAAGCAATTGCTACTCGCGATGCAGCTAGCATAGTGAACGCACTGTTCGTGAATGATCTCACATCGTTTACCTGTCTTGTTTATAACCATTAGCAATCTATCTTACTACAAGGTGTAAGGATTCGCTAGAAGAGAATATCTTACCTGGTTTAATGACCAACTTCTATCAAACAGCAGTAGGCTATATTTAAAATACCATGGAAAAAAACAAAAGCAGGAATATTCCTACTTTCCTGAACATATTCTTTTCTCCACGCCTAAGGTAGGGACCGGCAATAGGGGGTGGATTATTACCTGAAGGTGAGCCCCATTACCTAGTCCAGTCTATTTTGATTATTGTAATTTTTACAGTAAAAAGATAAATGTTTTGTAATACTACCCTACTTAAAATGCATTACATGCAGTAATGCAGAAGATGGAGCCAATTATCACCAATGTATAATACTTTCATTGTTCATTATTTGTTTAAAATGTTTAAACAAAGGGGTTAGGAAGAAAAAAAAAAAAAAAGTGGATTAGGGTAGGCCCTTTTTAGGGATAATCAGCTGTTGAAAGAAAATAATTTGTCTTTTTCCCCCTTTGTGTCATACACTACATGATACAACGAGAATGTATCACTCTAGTTGTAAATGTGACACCTTATTTGTGATAGTATTCTTAATAGCTATTTTATACAGGTATCATCTGCAGGCTAATGATAACTACGATCAAGCTATTTTCCGATTACAAATAGTTTGATTGTTTCAAAGTGTGGAGTATCTAACCTGTAAAATCGCCAATCTTCATCCCTTCCGAAATTTGAATCTATCCACTTTCACATTATATGTTTTGAAATGAAAAAACTTGCGAGGAAAGTCACTAAATTCAAATAATATCACTGAAATTATACCAAATCACTATTAGTATAAGTTTCTTATAGCCATTGCTTTTTTGAGCAAGATAGCCCTTTATTTGAATTAATTAAGTTATTTTAGGAGCCGACGCTCTAGGTAGAAAACTACAGTTTTCATGGTACTTTATAAGAGACTCATTAACTAACCTTAACTTATCATTTAATTACTCTTCGGAGCAGTAGTAAAAGAGACACTTGCCTGTAAAATTAGTAGAAATTCCAAAGACAATATCATTCACAGCGGTGTTTTTATCCACTTTTTAAAGTTCCCAATCTTATAATTAAAATTAAAAGTTTTGGTATGAAATTGTTCTTCTAAATGTGAAAATGTATGTCTCTTGTTCTAAATTGTAGTCCTGAGGATGCCTGAACCGACGAAATGTCGACTAAGGATGGCATATCAATAAAAGTTTTCAAGATATATTGGGAGAGACTCTAAGCCTTTATTAGTTTTTTTTTTTTATATAAGATAATATAAACAGCAAAAGATTATACGTTTGCTTCTAACTTCAACCAAAGCTCTCCTGGTTAGCTTACCGTAGAAAACTTTCGATTCCAGCTTTATTATTCCCTTGTATATTTACTTTCCATTTACCTTCCATATTTACGTTTTGGGTCTCAATAAGGTAGATGTTTTACTGCATTGTATAAGGAACATACTTTCTGTAGGGTTCGTGCAGTTTTACCTAGTTTTCACATCGAGCTAGGAACGAACTTATTCAGGAGCACGGAGCCAATTTATGCCACAGCTTATCTTACTTGAGATGGGGTCGAAGTGACATTCGATAAACTCTCTCTGTTCATTCGGATTTTAAGGCTTACTCCCTTGCGTTTTAGAGTTAACAGGTTATATTTATGGTTTAATAAAAATTGTGAAACTTTATCGTTTTTCTTTTCTTTCAAGGAAGTATAAATCAAGTTAATAAAATAATAATATTTTGAGTTAATGCTTTATCTGTGGCACAAAAGAGTACTCAACTAATGAGACTTGATTTTACATCTGCCTGTCTGCCTTCGTGAGTGTACTACACTACTGCATTTAAATGCTTTTCAATGATATGAAATTATGACAATATGAAAAACACAAGTAACTACGGTATTAATTAACTCGAACCTCGGAAATAAAGCTAAATATGCAGTAGTAAAAACCAAGGACGTTACGAGCCAAATATCTGGAAATAAATATATACTAAGTAATAAAATAAAAATATAAATGCAAAGAAAAAAGCATGAAAGTATGTTATAATAATGATTATAAGTATAATCTCAAACTATCAATCGTCTGCCTGGATGGTAAGGAAGAGGAGGAAGAGAGCTAAGGAGAGGAGGAATTTCAGGGAGTAGTGGAGCGAGCGAAGAAGGAACGATCCATTGTGGCAGTTTGGTGGGCAGGACTATAAAGGTCAAAGAGACGGGATCTTTTGTTTCAGGAGTAGACTGAAGATTTGAACTGAGCAATATTGTAAATATATAAGGGTAATAAGAATTGGTGGATTGGAAATAATATGAACCAGGGAAATATTGTGCACGGAAGGAAGGGATGAGTACCTTGACTTATAGGTAGGAGAAGTGGGAGCACCTAGCCCTAGATATAGGAGCGACATGATCCGCTTTCATATAAGTAAGTTTAACAACTTATAATATAAGACCAAGGTTTTTTGATGTTGTGAAATTTTTAGCAAATTATTGTAACTTTTGATGAACATTGACTCTTTTGGCATTAATAAAGACCTAATACACTCAAAATCAAGGGAGTTAATTAACTGAACCTGTATGGATTAGGTTTTCGTTCAAATACAATAAGGGAGGTATAAAACAAAATAGTCAAAAATGCCATGCTCTTTTCACTAACTCCCAGATCCAATGATATTAATGAATAATATAAAACTTTATAATGAAATAATATGAAAGATGGCAACACAAAAGCTTTCAGCGATATTCCAATGAATAAAGTTTTACAAGTCTGCAATAAAATTTTAGTATAATGAAGTGTTTCAGGTCAAAAATAAATAGTTTTTTCACAACTATTTGATAGGTGTTTAAGGAGCTGAAACTAATTATCTCTAATTATTTCTATACTTGATACGTCAAATAAAACAATTCAGTTCATGAGTGATCAACAAAAAATTCATCGGCATAAATATATTTTTATTTTTAGTAATAAGTAAAATGTCGCAACACTACTGATCAAATCGTTTATTGGATAATTAAAAGGTTTATACCATTATATGATTCAGAAGTATGTACGGCTTTATAAATGTATATGAAATTAAAAACAGAAGCTTGGTTACAGCTATATCGATGACTCTTAGTAAAATATTAACTTTAGAATGCGAAATAAAAACATATTTGCATGGATTTATAACCAACGGTAGAGGTAAAACGGAGATGACCTGGCCAACACTGAGAAGACAACAGGTGTGCTCAATAGTAGAGTTAGTGCTGGAACTTGAAGCAATTGTAGCACCGCAATCTCTATCCAGCTCATTCCAACTCCAGTCGTCTCATCCTTCAGCTCCACTCCAGACCACTTCTCTACACCTCTAAACAGAAGCGGGCACTTAAGCCTGAAGAACGGCACTAAAGTTATCAGAAAACATGATCGGTGAATATTTATATGTATAATAAGTGTACTGTACAAGTTTAAGTAAGGTATATTACATAAGTGAGTCCAGGAACCTTTATGTTTTCACTTAATTATGTGCTGTTACGAGGACCTAAAGACGTATTTTCCGTAAGTCTCCACTGTAAGAAATAGCGACAGTAAGGACCAATATTAAAATAACTGATAATCAGGGAATCAAATTAAAGCCATAAAGGTGTGATACTGTCGATAAATGCATTTTTGATATTGTTCGCATTTGTTTGTGCAGTGGACTACAGACAAAAGTGCGCCTTTTCGACCTGACATTCGACTGATGGAAACAAACAATGAAAACATTAGAAAAACATTCATCAGTCAATAAATTTGAAACTGTTATAATCATAACATTCCTACGCTTTTACCTCACCTAAATGTTGGACTAACTAAAATAATACGTTACGGATTGTCGGGATTTCCCAGTCTTAGGCTGCTTAAAAATGAGAAATATCTTTCAATTACGAGTATACTAATTTCTATTGACTTGATTTAGCTATCGAGCATCACGCATATGATACCTATACTCTCCCCGATCGAAGGGTCTATCCTAACCCTTTATTTTCAAATAGTCAGCAAACAATAACCTTCCGTCGGTATGTTTTAAGGTATAGGACTTAAAAATGTTCGGATTATTCTAAAACAGACTTGTATATTGAACAAAATCTGATTCGTTAAAATATGGACGTCAAAAATGGTGAGCTCAGTTTCATAAACTTAAAGATTTCAAAGTCAAAGCTGAGATGTATTTAAGACTACATTAGAAGGAAACAATGCAAAAATAAATGCAGTGGTATTCCTAAAAATAAATTTCGTGGAGCCCACAACATAATTCGCTTATTTAATACCGTTCAACCCGATTTCCAGTTGTAACTTTTGTCCAATAGTTAATGAATCTCTATTTATTTCACTAAGCTGGTTTTCAATAACCATTTTTTATTCATTAAATTATTAAAATTATATCAAAAAAACTAGTTTTGCTTTTTACATCCTTTACTTCATTTATATTTCTTTAAAGAATAAAATTTGAAAATTCAACAAAGGTTAAGTTTAAATTTGAGATTGGTAAAAGTTGTAAAAAGGATACTTGTTTATAAAAAAAATCAATTTAATTCATAAAACTATTTTGATTAATTTATTATCGTGTATTTTACAATTAGCAGTGATTCTAGATTATTAAATGTGATACTATTTTTTTATATGTTTTTCATTGTATAGCTTTTATAGAGAATTTCAAGCATAAACTGATTATGTTTATTAATTTAATAGCTTTAGTCTTAGCAAGCCACTTTGCATATTCGTGTAAAACGTTCTGAATATTACTCGAAAAAATAATCTGACCGTGGATATATTTGAGATTTATTAGTGAAGAAACGACCTAACATCAGCAATGCAGATAAACATTTTTCTACAAGAAATATCAGTGGTTACTAACAATGCAAATTGCCAAAGGAAATTACCAGTGGGTAGAATACTTCAACTTGCCATCGGAGCGCCGAGTTGCTCCACTGCCGTCAGAGTACAAACTCATTTCCCACCAAGCCATTTATATTGGGGGAAATATTTCCATCAGGGAAGCCTCAGCCGACACATGGCATACTCCAAGACGCGCAGGAATTCTTAATAAACTTCATTCCATACTAAACCGCATTCGTGTTGCTCAATTAGAAAGTTCATGCTATATTGAAGCGGATATATCCCCAGGGCGAATCAACATAAATCTTCTCTTAAAATATGAAGATGGTAAGATAAAAAACTAATAAACTTTTATTTCATATTACCCAATTCATAAACTATATGCAACTCATTAAACTTTTTTTTCGTTAATGTTTTATAGTGTTTTTTTAAGGGAGGTAAAACTAAAAACTATTATGTTTTCAGACCTGCGACTTCGTGACAGCACTAAATGTCGTAAAGAATGAAAAATATTCTTGTCCCTATTACATATGCTAAGTTTCGTGAAGTTATTAATAAATTTGTACGAAAAAGGCATTTACTCTGTAATTTTGAGTAATTACACGTTTGAGTAATTAAAAGTGTACAGAAATTTACTCTGTAACATAAAAGAAGGTTATTTACTGGCCATAGAGAGAGATAAGAAAACTGTATACTCAATTTAATTTACAATTTTACTTGTTACTAAATTGTTATTACATGTTCCGGAGTACTTTCCATAAGAAATAAAAAGGAATTCACTCTCGAGAAAGCTGACGATCGAGTTCAAAACTAAGTAAATTAAATTATACAAAAGTAAATTAAGCAACACTTCTTCATTTGATGAGAAGTCCCCTTTTGTTTTATAATTTTAAAAGTGTAAATACTGCTTTTTAATTTTTTTGTGTAATAACTGAAACTTCATTTCCAAAGAATAGAGATTAAAAATTAATTTTTTTTTTCAGCCCTTAAAGCTTTTTGTGAACTGTCATTTCTCTCTCCAAGGCTGGTTATTAATTAGGACTAATTTTTATAAATTTTTGTTTCATTACGTTTTTCTTCTAGATGTTTATGTCATTTATTTTACTATTCATAATTACTTTATTATAAGTACTGCTAGTTACATTGGTATTATTGTCTGTTTTATTACATGTTGGCTCAATAATTACCTTGTTTATATTTCCTTTCAAATATCATTTATCGACAACTGGGAAGCTTTATGTGTTTTAATAGTCAATGTTATACATAAACGGATATATCTGCAGATCAAACGTGGGATCCACTGCGAACGCGTACAAAGGAAATATCATTACTAACGACTATTTGTAGTTACAATGCGTTTAATCTACCATAAATATTGCAAATATTTTTTTTTTACTCAATACTAAGTTATTGCTTAATTTATCTGTATTTTATGAGGGTGGGTGTTCGGAGAGCTCATAAAGAAGAAGAGGTTGCTTCTAATCTCTGGAAGTGGTGTTCTGCTGAAAACAACATCGAAACTATAAAAATGAATTATTAACGGTCCTTTCACCAATGTGACTTAAAGTGAAATATCCCATGCCTTTGCCCAAAAGCCCACATCGCTCTGGATATCTAAAGCCATTTGTGGCCTGGAGCGGATTCCTCCTTTTTGTTTCTTCTCATTGGAAATAAATGAACCGAAGAAACAATCCCGGTAGGAAATAAATCTGGGAAAAGCTCTAGTAATCGGACGTAGGCGAGACGAGACAGTAATAAGAGGACTGACAGAGAGGAGGCTTGGCGTGGAATTGCTCCTAAGGATTTGGCTTCAAAGGCAAAACGAGCTGCATCGTTTGGGGGTGGAGTCCCCCCCTTCCCCCCATATGGCCTGTTCTGCCTCTTCAAACATTTAGCTCTTCCCAACTAGGGACACGATAGAGGGGAAAATATGGGGCTGGCGGTTCTTTAAGAATATGAATTACGTTGTATACCTACAAATGAGACCGTAAAATATTAAATTGCCAGAAGCGTAGGAAATGAAGTCTCCCTAATAATAGACTGACACTGAAATGAAATAAATACGCTAACAAACAGCTATGCTCATAAGTAAGTATGGGATTTTTATGTATTATCACATTTAACTCGAAATATTTACTGTAATACCAAGAACTGTACTTTTTATGGCATTTTATGTAAATTTTATTTTACATGTATAAAATTGTTTACATGTGTCGGGTTGTCACTAGGAGGTGCCTGATCACCTAGCCCTGGTGAGTTAATAACCTTGACAATCGTTCCAGGACGGCGTTAATATCTGACTCCATTTATGATAGGTATGTGCCTCGACAATGCACTATGTTCAAGAGAAGAGGTACAGAGGTTTCATAAAGAATAAGGCAAGTTTTTCAGAGTTCGAGCGGGAGCCCAGCAGCGTCACAGGTACAAGTCGTCAGAGGGTCTGCAAGGAGACTAAAAGACAGGGTGACAGACGAGGCGATGAGGAGAGAGTAGATTTTAGGGTCAGAAGCCTCGGGATTAAATACCGTTTCCCCTTCCTTGCCGGAAGGTGTTGCAGGTCTAAAAAGGTTTATGGTAGCCAGGTGGCCAAACCTTTCAGGTTTTCAGGTAAACCTGCCAGGTGGCACCCCTTGGTCTAAAAGGGTCTGTTTATGGCCTGGCTTTTGCCAACCCTTTTTTTTTTTGCTGACGGCCGTCGACCCTCTTACGTTTGTCTTGTTTATGACTGCCGGTCCCGCGTTTATTGCTAAAAACTTTTACCATGATTTACATTTAATTACAATACCTTTAGTTCCTGTTATTTTACTTTTGCTTACAATATATATGCACCAGAGTATAGGGTGATTTTATTTATGTAGTAAGCGGTCGCTAAAACATGTTTCACTCAAATAACATTTTTTGAATTACATCCTTTGGAAGAGACGTTATTTTTAAATCAAAATTAATTCATAACTTTTAATTGAAAGATGCGAGTTTTGGAGATATTATAATTTGCGTACTTGATATATGGAACAGGTAACCTTATTTGTTTGTGTAATTGGACCGAGAACTGTGTGCTTTAAATAATGCAGTTTTTGAGGTAATGATAAGCTACTTGTTGGCTTCTTGATTTTCTTGGATAATTAGATTGGATTGAACACCACAGATCGAAAAAATGAAAGAATAATTCTGGTCGAGTCCTTTGATAAGTTTTGAGATCCTCACATCCAGTGCAACTAAGATGTGTCTTTCCATATTCCTTCCACCCTCAAGCCATCGCATGTAAGTACCAGTGCCTGATGCCAAAAAAAGTATCAAGTTTTTTCCAGTATAATGAGATGGTTTTACTCAGAGAAATTATGCCTTAATAATTAGCAATTAGGTTTGCAAACTGAAAATTGCATATTTACGTTCCACATTTTTTCGAAGATCTGCAGGACATATGTTTAATCACCACTGGACCATTTAATTATTGCTAAAACACTTCGTCATGATAAGTAAATAAAAACCTCAAAATATACCTTAGACATATGCGTATAAATCTATAAATATATACATATATAAAACGTCGAGTTCATAGTAAAATATATATAAATATATACATATATATAAGTATATAAAAGCTGAAAACACAATCTCGAGAATATTGTCTTATGAAACCTTGAACCCAAGGGTTCTCGTAGCGTATAAAGTTTAATGATAGCAAAACTTCACTGCATAAATGTAATAAAGGGTATATGGGGTCACTTTATGTTTGTTAACCTGAGTCTGCCAAACCACAAACTTCAACTCAAGCATACATGAGGTCAGACTAACTCTTGTGCTCTTGTATCAAGGCTTAAAGTTTGTGGCTATGGTGTGTAAGGTCAGAACATAAATTACCTAAAAGTAGGGATATCAGTTTTAATTATTTACAGAAAAGTTTGGAGAACAACCAACAAAGAACAAGAGTTAGTGACTAATCATGAGCAGGTGTATTTCATTCATGAGACCATGATGAAAAAATAATTACGTAGATAATTAAACGTAATGAGTTATTGTCAAACCGGAGGGGACCACGCAGGAGAAGGTTGTCTTGACATAGAGAGAGCTCTAGGGCATTAGACGTGACATTGATCCAATATACCTGATTTTTTTAATGTTTTAACACCCTGAGCTGCTGTATATATTTTTGTTGATTTGCAGGGTGTCCAAAAAGAATGTATTCACAGCTTGAATGACCCTTGAATTGACTTGAATTATTGAAGAGATTTGAATTGAGAATCGCATGCTACGAAAAATAAAGTGATGTCCTAATTTCGTCCAGGAGTTTATATTACTTTTTTCCTACCGCAGATGTTCAAAAGTATTACCATTATTATTACCAATGCACTGGTGATAACGGTGGGCTATTGATTCACAAGCTTTAAGAAACATTTCATTTGGTATTGTTGCACATTCTTGCTCAATTGCGGAATTGAATTATTCCAGTGTCCTCGGTTTCCTGGCATATACTTTATATTAAAGGTATCTGAACAAGAAAAAGTCCAGTGGAGTCAGGTCTGGGAAACAGGAAGGATACTACACTAAGGATTCTCTCCGTTCATCTGTGTGGAAGATTTTCATCAAGGTATGTTCTCACATCACGATAATTGTGTGGAGGGGCTCCGTCCTGTTGGGAATTGAAATTGTTATTTTCTCGAAACTATACCAAACGGTGTATTCATTTTTGGGCCATCCTATAGTAAAATAGCTATTCACTTTCTCGCTTCGCTTTAACTTTTAAGGTTTCTCAAGTCGCTGCTTAGAAGCCAATTTAAAAAATATGTTCTGATTCTCCATGATTATTCTAAAATTTGAAGTTTTGAATTTTAAAAATGTAAATTATCTGTCTTATGAGTGACTTTATATGTATCTCAGCTAGTTGCGAAATTTCATGACCATCATGCTATCTTACCAAATCATATGATTTATTATTAAACCAAAAATACTTGGTAGTTTGATTTTAGTAAAATTTAACTATTGTGTAATTATAAGTTAATCATAATTGATGTAACAAATTTTTCATCCGTAAAATACAACTGTGATAGAATATGTATAAATTTTTTTATTTCCATTGGTTACTGGTCAAGAACAAAAATTGTAAATCACTACAATAAATCTGCTAGATTGACATTAATGAAGTGGTTTCTTGAACTCTCTTTTTTTATGTTAATTTATTTAGAAGTTTTTGCGCATGCGCTACCTTTTAGAACATCTCTGTACATCGCTCGTCATTCAAACACTATATACTACCGTCTATAGGCCATAGTTCAATTAAAAAATTGTTCCAGCAGGCAACTTGAGGGAGCTGGCCACGAGGGAGCCCTCAAGAGTGAGTAAATTGCTTATTATATTTAGAGTGAAGTGAGAAAAGTGATATCGGATTGAGTAGTCGGCCATTTGCAACGCCCTACTCGACGTTCACTAACGATCGTTCACTGAGCCATTCGGTCTAGTGGCTCAGAGCCAAGACCCGTGACTCGCCACTGGGAGTTGTGAGCTTGAATCCCACGGCGCTACGTACTTCTTTTCCGAATAAAAAACCGTTGTTATGATAAAATGAGATTTTATCAACAACTAATGTCTCAAAATAGGAAAAAAAGATCTAGATCGCTAGGTCCAACTCCAACACCGTCGCCTGTAAAGCGAAAACCTAGAAGGTCGAATAGGAACGTACAAATGACCTCCTCTGCAGCTAGTTCCATGGAGGAGATACCTCCACAGGCCAGCACATCCAAAAAAGAAACAGCCTTAGAGTCCCCTTTTTTCACGCCAAACACCTTTGAGGCTTTGAAAAATATCCCAACAGAAGAAATGGAAGTCAACAAAACTCCAACACAGCCCAAACCGCCTGCTCTTTTTGTACGCAACATTAGCAACTTCAAATTACTATGCTCACAAATGAGCAAAATTGTTGGTACCGGAAAATATACGTGCCTCAATCGCTCTCGGGATACAAAAATTTCCCCAGACACTCCCGATACTTATCGAGCGATTGTTAAATATTTAGATGAAACCAATGCAGACTACCACACCTACCAATTAAAGCAGGAACGATCACTCCGAGTGGTGATCAGAAATTTGCACCCGACCACACCAGCTGACGAAATAGAAGAAGAACTCTCAGCTCTTGGGTACAAGGTTCGCCAAATAACAAACGTGTTGCGCGAGGATAGGCAACAGGATAAAACAATAAAAACAGCATTGCCACTGTTCTTTGTTGATCTCGAGAGGACACCTGGAGTTGAGAAGATATACGACCTAACAAACCTGTACTACACTAGGGTACAGGTTGAAAAACCGTATCCCAATCGCGATATCGTCCAGTGCCATAACTGTCAGGCGTATGGGCATACAAAATCTTACTGCCACCACCCTCCCAGGTGTGTTAAGTGCAGTGGGCAGCACAAAACCGAATTGTGCAAAAAGCCTCTTAAATCACCTGCAGTATGCGTGCTTTGCCAGCAAGGACATCCAGCCAACTACAAGGGCTGCGAGGCATACAGAACGCTGAAGTCCAGGACAGAACAACGTCGACAGCCAGAAGAGAAAAAACTTGCAGCAAGAAGCGGCCCAGCCAGAAATTTGAGGCCTTTTGTCTCTTTTGCCGATGCCGTTTGTAACAGAGAGCAGTCACAGGCACCGCCCACTCCCTGTCCACAAGATCACCTTTCCCAGCATTCCATTCATCCCGTTAACCCTCAAGCTCAATCCCATCCTCAACCACACATCTCGCATATTCCTCCACCTTCAAGTTCTTCGGATCTTACTAGCCTATTAACCTCATTCCTTACAGAGTTCAGAACCCTAATTACCCCTCTCATTTCCCTTCTTACAAATCTTGTCTCCTACCTTATCCCCGTTAAACAAAATCCATAAGTGGATCCTTCCGACTCCTTATCCATTCTCCTTTGGAATGCGAATGGTGTTCGCACCCACACTAACGAACTGACAGCACTACTCCACGAAAAAAACATCGACGTAGCTCTCATTACTGAAACAAGACTAACGAGTAAACGACCATTTACTGTTCGACAGTACAAGACTTATCGAACTGATCACCCAGATGGAACAGCTCATGCAGGTACCGCTGTCATTGTCCATAACTCCATATCCCACCACATAGTTCCTCTGGTGGCACATGATTTCCTTCAATCCACTGCAGTGTCAATCACCACCTTCACTTTTCCCCTTACACTAGCATCAGTGTACTGCCCTCCCAATAAATCCATTTCCGACTCCCAATTCATCTCCTTTCTAGACTCCATAGGACATCGTTTCCTTGTGGGTGGGGACTTTAATGCGAAGCACCAACACTGGGGGTCAAGATCCACTAATACACGAGGACGTGCTTTGCTGTCTGCACTTACACGGAAACATTGCTCCACTATCACTCCTGACACAGCCACCTATTGGCCATCTGATCTCAACCGAAATCCTGATCTCCTTGACTTCTTTTTTTACAATAATTTAGGAACACTTAACTATTCACTCACGCGCCTCGATGACCTCTCCTCTAAACATAGTCCTTTATTATTAACCATTTCCCTAAGACCAATTCACAAACTGCCTCCTCCTTCATTTATTAGGGGCCCAGTTGACTGGGACCACTTCCGCCAGCTTCTTACGGAGTCCGTAAACCTCAAATTGTCCCTGAAAACATCCCAAGACCTAGACGATGCAGTATATTCTTTCACTACTCTGGTCCAGAGGTCGGCTTGGGAGGCATCGTCACCCCATCGTCACCCAAAAATCCATAATCATAATCGTTTACCTCAGCATCTCAAAGACCTAATCCAATCCAAACGCCGCTCCAGAACAGTGTGGCAAAGATCCCGACATCCTGCTGATCGCCGCTCGTACAATCAGTACTGCCGATTGGTAAAGCGGCGATTGGCATCCTTTCGTTCCGATTCTTTCAATTCCTACCTCTCCTCTCTGTCTACCAGGGATAACTCCTTGTGGAATGTAACCAAAAAAATCCTAAAGTATCAATCTGTTTCACATCCACTCCGTCGTGATGATGGGTCCTGGGCGGCTTCGGATGGGGATAGGTCGGAGGAATTTGCTCTGCATCTTACCCATACTTTCACACCTCACCTTTCTCATCAAAGCCATACTCACAGCACAACTGTGGAAGATTTCCTCACTTCACCTATTCCTCTCTCTCTTCCACCAAAAGCCGTTAATCCCTCTGAGGTCAAATACCTTCTGAAAAACTTACCTTACCGAAAATCCCCTGGATATGATCTCCTTACTCCTCAAATTCTCAAACAGCTTCCTCCTAAAGCCATAATCTTTTTAACCTATATATACAATTGCATTATCCGAACGACGCACTTTCCTCTCCTCTGGAAACATTCCATTATTGTCCTATTCGCCAAACCCGGTAAACCACCCAATGAAGCCTCATCTTACCGTCCAATTAGCCTACTCCCTATCCTCTCAAAAATATTTGAGAAACTCCTACTAAAACGTCTACTTCCAATTGTTGAATCCAAAAACCTTTTTCCCACACACCAGTTTGGTTTCCGCCAACGACATTCCACTGCTCAACAAGGCCTTCGCGTTGTTGATCACATCTCCTCAGCCCTTGAAACCAAACAGTATTGCACTGCTGCCTTTCTCGATATAGCTCAAGCTTTTGACAGGGTTTGGCACGCAGGTTTGCTCTACAAGCTCAAAAGATATTTACCACAGACCCTTTTCCTAATCCTACAGTCCTACCTTTCAAACCGCTTCTTCCAAGTCCGCTGTGGTTTAGAATACTCTAACTACTATCCCATAAGTGCAGGAGTTCCACAGGGCAGTGTCCTGGGCCCCATCCTCTATAACCTATACACCGCTGATGTCCCCTCTACTCCCAATACCTTCTTGGCCACATTTGCAGATGACACTGCATTCTTGTCATCCCACCCAGACCCCGACATAGCATCCCATAACCTTCAAAAACACCTTGACGAGATCGAGTATTGGTGCAATCAATGGCGGATCAAAGTTAATGAAGCAAAATGCTCCCACATTACCTTCACCCTTTGTCGCAAGTCTCGTCCACTAGTTTATTTTAATTCTATTCCTCTCCCTGTATCCGAGACAGTACGGTACTTAGGCTTCCATCTTGACAAACGACTGACCTGGAACCCACATACGAGACTAAAAAGACAAGAACTAAACAGACGCTTTGGACAACTGTACAGACTACTTCAAAGGACATCCCATCTCTCAATAGAAAATAAACTACTAATCTACAAAGTTATACTTAAACCAATCTGGACATACGGAATAGAGCTATGGGGGACAGCAAAAAAGTCGAACATCAAGCGTATCCAATCCTTTCAATCAAAAGTCCTGAGAACAATAGTAAATGCCCCTTATTATGTCAGCAACAAAACCCTTCATAACGACCTTAACATACCCTACATTCTAGAACTCATCCCTTCCAAGTTTATGAAATTCCACAGTAGCCTTTCCAACCACCCTAATCCTGTAGCATAGTCATTGCACTGCGCCACTCATCCCTATAATCCTCCTCGGAGACTGAAGCGGCAGTGGCCTCGTGACCTGCTATAAACGCGTGACAGTGGGAGTCCTGGCAATGGCCAGTTTCTCCAATCATGTCCTGAGCGTCTGTGGCTCTCGCGCACTTGGTCAGCCTCCACTGGCTAGTATCCGGTGACGCGGCTGACGGAGGAGCGTGGGGGACTTCCCAGGACTCCGCTTTCTCTTCGCGGTGGATTTGGGGGGTCTCTGGGCTGTCTGTAAATATTGTATGAATGAGCGAGTGAATGATGAACTGTAAATATGGTATGAATGAGAGCATTTATCTTAATTACTTATTGCCTTATAAAAGGCAGATTGTAATTTTAGCACAATAAAAGGATTCACTAAAAAAAAAAAAAAAAAAAATTTATTTAGATATAACTGTCCTTAACGTATCCTTACCTAAGGAAAAAATAAAACTTGAAATAATTTGAAAACCCTTAAAAGACAGAGGGCAGTGGCCTTATATTTTATTTGTACTTAATTTGTGTTATTAAGTTTAAACCATAGAATTGAATTGCAGGTTGGTCCTTTTTTAATGTACATCAATTTTTTTTTGGTTGGGATCGCAGATCAAATAGGCAAACATACGAAAGGCGAACATAAGGGGTTACGTTACCTAACATGTTTGGTAGCAGAGCCTAACACCCTAGGGTGGGAAAATATTAATCTAAAACAAAACACCAACAAAGCTACACTGCCCCAGAAAAACTGGTCAACAATGATTCTGATGCCAGTCCCTGAGGGTTTAGATTCACTTTAGTAATTCTTATTCGTACAGTTTCTGCACATACTGGTACACTCCGAGTTGTACGGTATTGTATTTGAGTAGCATTAGAGAAAACAGATTCCGAAGCGTGTGTGGTACAATACATTGGTCAACTCGCGGCGACTCCGTCACTTGGCCGACCTGTTCCGGGTGAGCAATTGCACAAACCTATTTTACGTGTAAATGCTTTCCTAACAATAGTTTCAGGTAAACCTATTGCACTGCACCACTCATCCCTATAATCCTCCTCCTCGGAGACTGAAACGGTAGTGGCCTCGTGGCCTGAGAGTGGTAGTCCTGGTAATGGCTAGTTACTCCAATCATGTCCTGAGCATATGTGGCTCTTGGGCTCTTCGTCAGCCTCCATTGGCTCGTATCCGGTGACGCGGCTAATGGGGGAGCGTGGGGGGTTTCCTAAGACTCTGTTTCCTCTTTCGCATACAGGATACGTGGATTTGGTCTCTTGGCTGTTTTTAATGTATGAATGAGCGAGTGAATGCAAATTGTAAATATGGTATGAATGAAAACATTCATCACAATTACTTATTACCTAATAAGGCAGATTGTAATTTTAGCTCAAATCAAATCAGTTTAGCAGAACATGTTTTAATAAATACTTGTCCCGGGACAATAACGACATTAAACCATATACCAAGAACAGACTACAATCATTGTAGTTATGTTATGTATAAGGGTTTTGAAAGTAGTTCCTGTCATACTACTTAAACTGCTTTCAGAACACGTACATTGTTTTTTACTTCGCAAAAAAAAGTTGAAATTACATTTTAATAATCTAGTGCTAAGCGTCAAATGGTTATGTTTTCAGTAAATAATTGTTTGCCAAATACGTGTGTCAAATCAAGTGCCCGTGTTTATTATTATGTTTTATGTAAATTTTAGAAACTGGTTGTTGTTTGTCATAAGTGATTATGTAAATACCGTACAAATAAAAAAAAATGGGTTAATTTGATGGACTGATTCCTAATTCAATTTCACAAGTTATCCAAGGTAGCTAAGGGGTATCGATTACCCCATAGAGCTAATATATAAATATATATACATATATTGTCGATATAGGGTGTGGAGGGTATAAATTGATTGTGGTAATTGTCTTTGAGTCGTGTTTCGTTAAGGGTGTTTAATAGCTGATGACAGAAAGCCACCAGCCCAGGTCGCCTAATACCGTCTAATACCCAATGAATAAAACCACTGTTAATTCTCTATCAAGAATTTACTGGTATAATGGAGGGCTTTAACGTTCATTACTATATACCACGTTCCAATATCTTAAACCCAAAAAATTTCACAAAACTCATAATTATTTTTTATTGCGAAATAAATGCATTTAACAGGTAGTCGATCTATTGATTTGTTGGGCTATTAGTGGTCTGTAATTATAGAAATGAACATAGGTTTGACAAAGCCCTTTACTGGGTGATACCACACATTACTTTATGAAACAAAATTAAAGATGTGATGAGACAATATCCTGAGACTAGTGATTAAGTTATTAGTAGTTAATTACAGCTTCAAAATTCAATGCACGTTAGCTAATCTTTACTTTAATGAAGATCTTTACTATGTTCTTAATCTACTCAAAATTATAGAAAAAAACTTTTTATCTTATTATTGGTATTGAATCATGTTTTACTTTCATGTCTGGCTTATGTCAAGTGGGACATTTATGTAAAATTGCATATCTCTAACTAGAACAGACACCCGTGATATTCCGAACAAAATCAATTCGTTATCTGTACTTCATTTTTATTCACAGGGGGCTTTGTCCCGAAATAAAAAAAATGTTTTTATCTATCAATTCTATCAATAAAACCCAATCAAACGGTATGTATGATCTCCTATATTTCTAATCCATCGAAGTAATTGCTTTTCCGAACCATAAAAAAAATTAAATATATAAATACTAAGAATAATAACTATCAAAATCTACTGTTACGACAATACGTCTAAACAAAGCAAGGCTTACCTTTACGTGCAGTGTGTGTGATTCTCCGCAGCAATCATCTTTAGCCGGAAGTTGCACAATAGGTCATTGACCAACTTTAATTTTATCGATACTAACTAATTACAAGCATAGAACATACTATAGTTTATAAAAAAGTGTTTAGTAACTACTCATTAAAACAATAAGCAAGATAAAACCGACATATTTAACAAATACGATTAAACAAGATGGCACGGGTCCGCCCTAAAGACTACAGGTAGGCACTTGCTAGAGGTACAAGGTCCACAGCCTTTAGTATTAGATTCATATTCTTTGTTGCTTTACTTCAACATTAATTTTTATCAATATATCATATTTATAATTAACTTTAATTATTGCTTATAGTTTATAAATTTACCAAAGCAAAAATATGCTTTTAAATATTTTACAGTAATGGTATCAATCCAACTAGGTACATACATGAAAATATAAATCAAGCTATTACAGACAACAACTATTTCAGATTTGATGTTATACCGTTGTTATTGTATAACATTACAAATTTTGGTATTAAGTCGCTTTAATTTTTACTTTGCATTATATAAACACTCAAATTATTTTTTGTTTCTATATTGTAGTTTCTCGATGATGCCTGAACAGGCGAAACGTTGACTTCTTAACCATATATCGTGTCAATAAAAGAATCGCTAAGAGACTAAATCTTGCTGAACAACTCGCAGAGCAAATTTGCTTTTTATAATAACTTAGATTTTTAATTGGCATTACTCCCTTTGATTTAACCTTAACGGGGGAAAAGAAAATAACATGAAATCTTAAATAGCGTCTGAGCTAAGACTGGGAAGATTATAATTCGCAGTTCATTGGGCAACTTCGTTGATAAGAGGGACAGGATTTTTTTTTTGGTTTAACTATTGTTTTACATACTCCACATTATAATGTTTTAAATAGGCCTGTTATTTGAAAACACAAACTGCTCTTGTTTGGCGGCTTCAAGAATGTTGAAAGAACTAAAAGAAGAATGGAAACACGAGACCACTGGAGAAAATCCCAACGAAAATGAAAACCAGCGTTAATATTGAAATAAATTCAAAACACTTATCTTAGCTCCCTCAAATCTAATATGAAGGTAATTAATGGCTTATCCCATTTTCCTTATCATGTGCAAAAGTTTAGATGATGATTTGGGAATAAATATGATTATCTCTCACTCTCTCTTTCTCTCTCTCTCCCTCTCCGTCTCTCCCTCGTGAATTCACGATTGTTAAACTATTTATTTATTTCTATTTTTTTATCAATTTCATTAATTTTCTATTTTTGTACATCCCAGAATCTGTTTAGGTTATTTTCCTCTTAGTAATAACTCCTATATCCTCTTTGTTTTCTCAGTAGTAATTGTCATTGAATGTTATTCACCTCTATTTGTTTCAATCTTATGCTGTTGGTATTGTGTAGTAGTTACTTATGTACGTAGCACTTTATTATTTATAAGGTAACCACATAAGTGTAACGATATATATTTTTTCTTTTTTTATCAGCTTATTCGTTCCTTTTTGATAATCTTAGGTAACAATAATAAACAATGCGAGCATGTGGAATAGAGACGTACATATGTACATAACATGTAGCCATTACGATAGGTTAGCTATGTTTTCAGATATATATATATACTTTAATACATTTATTTTTAACAAAATGACGCCATGAGATGACCTAGATACGACCTGTAATGGCATTCATGCCAAATAATCATGAAATGTTGCATGTTCGTTACCGGAAGTTTGCTATATTAGTACAAAAAAATTGTCGCGACCTTATTAATTTTAACACTTTATAAAATTGCTATTGTAAGCCTGGAAATAATACACTCCTCAGCAAGCCACGACATCATTGACACAGTATTACATTGATCTATATTTTATAAATATCGTTTTTTCTTGGCCTATAATATTAAAGATAATACAAACTCAGTCGATAAAACATTATAGATTAAATAAAGTCTAAAGATACATTCATTATTGAAAAATTGATGCTAATCGATTTATAAATTGCAGCCAGTCTATAAACAAACTTTTTTTTTAGGAAAAAAGGGACTTATATTCACCGATAACTACCAAATCAGCAACTATTCTTTCAAAACGTGTCGGTGGGTAAATTTAAAGTATATTTGTGATCAGAGATTGGTATCTAACGATCTGATGATAGTCATTTTTTAATGTTAACGTAACATAAAATAAATAATAAAAATTAATTTTTTAATATAACAGAATACTTTTTCATATATTTTTTTTTTGGGGGGGGGAGGGGTTAACCACTATAAAATCATCACAGGGGGAGTGGGAGTCCTGCTGATGCATACACGTTGCTTGTAGGCACAATCTATTTTAGTGGATTTCAGATGTGAGCCACTGTTCAGAGTTTGTTTTTATCAAATTGTATATGTTAGGATGGTCATGGTTTGGGATGATGAAATGTCAGATTTATTTTTGTTTTAACTATTGAGATTCTTACAAGGGCCTCATAATATTCAGAAATAGACAAATTTTATAAAAAATTGAAAGAAACAGTTGTCAACAGGAGAGGACTTATACTTCTTCCTGCCAATGCCCAACTTGTTTGTCAGTTAACTTAAAGAAAATTACATGATCTGAAAATTTTACATCTACCATATTTACCTGAATCTTCGCATACTTACTATAATTTTTTTTTTCCAGAGCGTTTAATTGATTCTTAGTCCAAAAATTACTTAGAAGAAAGGAGAAAAACCTTGTTGGGCGTTGCGGGAAATGTATTTAAAGCTAACGGAAATTATTTTCAATAAAAATAATATCGTTAAACTATCTTTTTTCTTTTATTTGCCTCATACCCTAGGAACTGACCTTTCATACCTTCCAACCTTACAAAAATATTAATGTAAATATTTTTCATTTTCCTTAATTTAATATATTGCTCCATTTACACAGAATATAAAAACCAAATGCCTTTCCGATATTATAGTACGTGTACACACGTGGCAATGTAATACTTGTCTCAACTATCCAGCAGCTCACAAAAAATTGCCCCCAAAAAAAATTTAAATTAATCACACTTTCAAATAAAACATTTGAACGTTGACAAAATTAAAATCAGTATAAACGAAATGTTACTCACTCAAAGGTACACTTGGATACTTAGGAACTCAAAAAACGGTATGTGAGTGTGAATAGTCACTCACAGCCTGATGTTTGACACTGAGCAACTCAGTGCCCAAGACTGCAAAATTTCTGCAAAAAAATCCCCAAGTCACAGGCATCAACCTGATGTCAAAAACAGAACTCCATAAATACCACTCGAGAACTATGAAGTAATCACATTTCAGGTTTATCCTACATTTGAGAGAATACGTGAGAAGAGATCCAAAAGATTGCTTTGCAGTGAATATCTGTTGATTTCGACGAAAGACAATTAACTGGTGAGGCTATTTTTACTGAGCATATAATATATTTATTGGTACTTACGTGTCACCCCTCGCTCGACATCCTCGTAGAAGGCGTTGTGGGCGAGGTGAGATACGACCACTTGTGGGAGGCGGGAGAGAGTCTCCAGCCGCCGCAGTCGCCCGCATATCAACTCCACGTCCCGCGCCGACCTGTCCCCGGGTCTGCAACACAACATCAACACCTAACTAACAACATCTCAGTCCATCACCATGAAAAATACGTAATATGTGTATAGCTTAACAGAAAAAGGAACAAAAAGTTGAGCCAGATAAATATTAAAGACAAATTTAGGGTACAATGTTTCGTACTTTCTTAGATATATAATAGATTTGATAGATATAGAAACATCTTTATTGTGATAAAATTACAATCTGGGTTATTGGGCAATAAGTAATTGTGATAAATATTCTCATTTATTCCACATTTACACTTTTCATTCACTCACTCATTCATTCAGTATTTAACAGCCCAGATACCTCCCAAGTCCGTATGGTTGTCACCTCCCTCGCATACGAAAAAAGAAGTTGAGTCTTGGGAAGTCCCCCACGCTTCTCCGTCAGTCACGTCACTTAGATAGCCAGTTAATATTTAAGATTTGACTGTGTTGTGTCCTGATCTTGGGGGAGAAAACCAGAACAAGAAACAAGAAATCCTAAAAAGCTTAGCTTATGTTTTTTTTTTTATATTTTACTTTAACCAATCGCTAATAAGTATGAACTATGTCTAATAAAATAAATATTATTGAGAAATTGGCTATGTTATTGACACTCAATTAACTTTAGGAGCAACAGAAATGAAGACATTACACATACCACATAAAGAATAATTACTAATTGAGAGATAACTCTATATAAATTAAGGAAATAAAAAAATAAGGAATTAAAGTTGGTTTTTAGATGTGCAGAGCTAGTGAATAATACTCTTATTTTTATGTGTCTGGTAGAGGTGATAAAAAGGTTGAAATACAGCTGTTTAAATACAATTAAGGACAGGAACTCCTCACAACCCTCCATTATAATATGGTGGGGGAGCCCAAAGTAAGATCTGGGAAAAAAAACAAAATATTATGGGTCTATTCAGGTAGTAGCACCAGAAATGACCTCTTGAAAAGGTCCAGTGACCTAAGGGCCGGTCTCTGAAGGGTAGTAGAAAAAACACGTGCGAAGCAGGCAGCCAATTAGAACTTAGTCCATATGGATTACTATCAAGAAGGCTCCCTTGGCTGCCGTCGTGAAACATTTTAATTTCCACAAAATAAAAATAACGTGTTACGTTTCTTGACATTAATTATTAATGCCGGTTGGATTACAAATGAAAACACTCCATTAACTCTTATTAACTTACTTAAAGGATATTGATCAATAGTAAATGAGCCCTGACAGTGAGACAGAACTTCTGATAGGCAGAGGTATATTTAAATGAAACCTGTACATGACAGACATTAAACAAATAATTTTATTACAAAAACATTAACTTAAAACGACCTAAATAGTTTTAGCCAAATGCTAACCTTAGTTTTGTCTTTCTGCAGTACTAATAATAAAAAAATAATCACCAGATTTAGAAGAATATATTTTTAAAATTTAAACGTACATTATCGATAGTACTTGGACACATTACATCTAGTCACCAGACCCCTAATTGATAAAACTAAAATGCAATTAAATCGTAAACTAATATATCCGATTATTTATATTTAGGAAAAAGAAACAAATCTACAACCATACATAGTATAGAGTATGTGTACATATTGGTAAGAAATTATAGATATTCCTTCAATTTAATTTTTGGATTTTGACGAGCAAACGTTCTGTCGGTTAGCATTGGCATAAAAACACAATACCAATAGATTTTAGACAGTAAAGATTAATACAATTTTAATTAAAATTGCTAAGAAATAGAAAAAAAAAATTCCATTATATGTTATTCGAAAAGGGTGAAAGAAGGGAACCAAGCATTGAAACGTCTTATTTATCGAGAAGGCTGGTTCCTAAATATTAATAACATGGACGCTAAAACGGATAAGCGTGGGTTAAATCCAGGTTGCCTTGCAAAAGTGCGATCTACGTCACCACAGTAAACCCTTTTTCATCTAGTTGTATTATACCCTCAAACCTCAAATCAAACATGCTAGAAAGTAGAAAAAAATAGTAAAAAGTTCGGCATGTCGGCATGTTTTAATGCAACATAACAAAACAAAAATCAAAAGTTAAAATCCTATCGAAATGAAAATTAATACTACCGATTTTATTAATGAGCTAATTCATCTTCTGGGTCTGCCTTTTTACCCATTGCCTATTGGGACGAGCATAATGAAAATAGACGAAGCTGCGACCTTTATCGATTCCTAGTGCTCTTCCATTTATTAAATTGCCATCAAATTGGACGACGGCAATCTTTATCAGATTAAAATTGCTACTTGATCATCGTCAATTCAGCGGAATTCCATATTTTAAAGACGAAGGATACAAATCTTCATTACTCGATAGGGACTTAACCAGAATCCAGAATAAGAAAAAATGATTTTTAATACTCATTGAACTTATTATCTTGGTGAATTCGTCTAGGGTTGTAGACCGTTAAGTTTTCGGTATAAATAACATATATTAATGTCCAATGAAGAATTGTTTAACAAGTGTGAGCTCAGTGTCTTCTATACTAAAAAACAGTTGCCTTATATTATACGAGTACGGACAATAAACCGTTTAGACCAGGACATTTTCTGATAGTAACACTTAGTAGTTCGTAAGTAAGACCAATTTTGTTCAAACTCAGAAGAAAACCACATAGGTATTAAGAAAATGGAAAAACTAAACGTCAATATTACTGTTATATCGAACAATCTTATTGGTTTGGTGAGAGTAATTTGTGTGAAATCTGTAAAACTATTCTCTGCTCCGAGCAACATACCTGCGTATGAAAAGTCAAAAAGTTCTGAAAACTGAGATAGTCCCACCAGCAACAACTTACTGAATCAAATGAAATCAAACAATAAAATTCCACCCTCGTATGGGACAAACGCTTTTTCAATGATCAATTCAATACTGTTCTAATATGGTCCTTCAATTGCAGTCCTCTTCGTAACCAGGGATACAGGGATATTCTATTTTCAAGTTATAGAGGGCAAATGTAAAAATTAATGTTAAAGGCTGTTTGTAGGTTAGAGAAATATATATATATATTGTAACATTCATGATATTTGAGAATAAAGATCATGAACCCTCACATATGGTAAGGGTCATTTTCCCTTATACTCCTAGGAGCGGGGATGAGCTGAAAACCAGTCTTAGCGCAGCCGTCGAGAAGAACGCAGTTAGCAAGCTCCCGAATTGGCGGTTACCATACTATCGAAGAACCAACAGTAGAAAGTAACGTTGATTGGATTACAGGAAGATCATCGATTGAACTGAGATAAGAAAGAAAAACAGTTGAACGTTTATTGAATACCATGGTGTGTTGAGACAGATGGGCGGATAAGTTGTAGGTTGGTGTTATTAATATTGTTTCTTATTATGGATCCATACATAGAAAAAAAATGAGCTCAAATTCATGTTTTGTAATTAGTAGTAACTATCATAATTTAAAAGGAATTGATACTGTTTTTTGTACATTTTGTCAGTACTCTATGTTAATTATAATTATTTGTCATAACCATTTTATTTGAATATATTTCACAATTCCTAGTTTCTCAATTTATTAATAACCACAACATTAGCCTTGAGATCGGGCGATTCAATCGGGATAAATTCCTATGTCAAAGACATAAAACAATTTGAGTTAAAGATCTCATGACGGACCTGCCAAGTTAGTTAAGTTAAATTGATCAAATAAAGTAAAAAGAGAAATGGTAAAAAATGAGGTAGGTTACAATATATATGTAATGAAAGTGATCTCTCTTTCATTTGAATTTGCCGTGCTGCTTCCACAGGCCCCCACCAGATGGAGCAGCAGTTATCAGATAGAGAAGGTTATGTGAGATAACAGAACATGTAAACAGTGTGTAAAATAAAATAGTGTAAATAGAGAATTGATAGTTAGAAACTGTAATTGTCGTTTCTTTGTTTACAGAGAAACTGATTTCAGTTTATTCACCCCACCTTCAATAATTGTCTTACAAAACGATGAATTAAAAATTGGTCCCTTTGAAATAACAGAAAAGATATCAAATTCAATATATAAAATAAATACCGGAAGAGGAAAGCAAGAAACTGGATTCTTTCACATAACAAAATTACTTCCGATATTACCAGACTGAAAATTTTCAAAGAATTTTCACCTCAGAGAGGGGAGATGTAATGAAAGTGATCTCTCTTTCATTTGAATTTGCCGTGCTGCTTCCACAGGCCCCCACCAGATGGAGCAGCAGTTATCAGATAGAGAAGGTTATGTGAGATAACAGAACATGTAAACAGTGTGTAAAATAAAATAGTGTAAATAGAGAATTGATAGTTAGAAACTGTAATTGTCGTTTCTTTGTTTACAGAGAAACTGATTTCAGTTTATTCACCCCACCTTCAATAATTGTCTTACATATATATATATATAGGTTTGGTCAAAAAGTAACGAGAATTCTATAATTTCACGGGCGCTATGATTCCGATGGTAAACATTTTTTTTTATCAAGTTGGTTCATATATCTCTAAAACACGTTGAAATTTACAGCTGTTTCAATGTTTTCTTTTTTAGCAGCAGTCGCTAAGTTATACATTTTTTGGTGATCTCGGCGATTTCTAGTTTCGAAAAATAATAGATCAAAGAATTTGTATTGCATTTTACCAAAAAAATGAAATAAAGCACAGCAAATTTTTTGAAAAGTTGACAGCGGCTTTTGGTGAATCTACCATGAGTAAAGAAAGGGTTTATGAGTGGTATGGACGTTTCAAAGCGAGCGGGCCGTGAAGACATTGAAAATAATAATCGCGCTAACACTTCGATTAACGAAGACAACATCGAAGAAGTTAAGAAAATGATTCTGGACGATCACAGAATTACTATTACAGAGGTTGCTAATGAAGTTAATATGTCATTTAGACCACGCCAAGTTTTGGGCATGATACGTTGACACCATTGATGAGATAAAAGAAGAATCGCTGAAGGAGCTTGAGTGAGAGTTTGAAAAGTGCTTCTAAGATTGGAAAAAACGCTGGCACAAGTGCATTATATCTGAGGTTGATTACTTTGAAGGGGACAAAATTTCTATTGATGAATAAATACAAAATTTTAAGATAAACAAATAGTCTCGGTACTTTTTGATCAAACCTCGTATATAATATACTGATCGATATCCAGGAGATTGGCAATACCATAAATTTTTAAACGCGAAGCTTATATTAGAGCAATTTTAAAACGTAAACCGTTATGGAGTCGAAAGTTGACTTTAAAGGAAGTAGAGGCTAAAAATCATGTTGGAAATTCATAACAAAGCTCGCAAAATATGCCTTATATGCTGAGAAGAATTTTCCACTTAAGATGCAACTACATACCAGGCTTAAAAATGACACCTATTTGTTGTAGATGTTGAAGGTTTACAGTACTCCAATGTCTATATGTCATTGAGTTGACATTCTGTAGCTAGGAATCATAAATGTATGTATTCCTTTGACGGGCCAGCCTCGGCGGCATCAAGTGGTTTTTCCCAGTGACTGTTCTTTGGATGCTTTATCGATTCGGCATTGTCAGACAGTCTCCGCTACGGACTAGACAGCTTATCTGTCAAGTCTGCCGGGCTAGTGGGATCCGATCGATAGTCATATTCATAAACATATCTGTTACAACTCCAAATAACAATGGATTTTCGTTGTATGTGTATTCCCCTCCCACCCTCTACTTGGCTAATGATGTATGAATACTAATATACAATCCTTATTACTCGTAATGCCCAGAATCCAGGGTTTAGCATGAATTATCGAGATTTTCACAATAGTGGGATTATGAATTAATGAGGGTTAAAAAAAGAAAAAAATTCAAACTAATGGGATTATCAGTTTTCATTAAAGTTTTATCTATAATACAAAGTAAAAAACAACAAACTAAAATATGTATGTTCTCAGTTATTGTTGATAAAACAAATACCTCATGTGGAAAAGAGATCAGTTATTTTATTCTGACAGAGGGATTATTGGCACGCTTGATCAATTGCATTGTCACAATAGAAGAGGAAACATTCTAATTTACATAATTTCTGATCAGATCTGATAAGATGACCCAAAATATTGATGTAAGCTTTCGCCTTCTTAAATGAAACATTCGGGAAGTCCTTTCAATCATCACTGCTGTCATAATATTCTTCTGCCAGCGTCAAAATATTCACGTCTGTATGCATTCCTGTAAGAGTCACGTCATCATTAAAGTGAACAAAATAATCAAACGGGATTCCTTCACTTTGAGGGAGTCGATTTCACAATGTGGGTGCAATAAGTACACTAATAATTCGATTCTGAAGGGTCAATAATAATCAATAATTTATGTACATCATCACCAGATGAATGCAGTCGTTTATTGACGAAACCACAAGGACGGAAACAATTTTGAATAAATAATTGACTTACTCTTTTCGAATTGACTCTCCATGCTTTGTCAACAATCTTTACTAATTTAGCCTCCATGACATTTTTCGTCTTTCAGCGTAGAAGATGTCCTATCAGTTCACTCAATTTTTCTTTCTATTCTAAACAAACATTGTCGCTTACAGTCGGACTTTCACTATATAGTTTCTGAAAAGTTTTAATTTTTTTTAAAACAGTTAAACCATCCTTCACTCATGGTAAATCCACACCTAAATGAAGTAAAAATACGTAAATAAGCTTAAGATAAACTTGATATTCCTGAATAATGTAAAATGTTAGAGCAGTATTGAAAAATTAAAAGCCCTGAAGTCTCTCCAATTCGTATATTCAATTAATACATATTTTGAAACAAGTCTATTTTGTATCTATTGTTTATTTTTTAAGTTTACCCACAATTTTAATAAATTAAAAATCGAATCAGCAATCAGGAGAAATGCTAAGTAGGTTATTTTTATTTAGAAAGTTTGAATACTTTAAAAAAGGCATCCTTTGGCCAAAGCGAGCATTTATTTTTCCTTTTGAGTTTTTTTTTTTCAACTTATTATTTCCAACAATTCATGTTATAAACTACTCACGAGAATTTTCAGATTTTCAGCCATAATTCTTCGTATGGGTCTTAAAATGATTTTATTTTTCACGTTAACACAATAATAAAAAACACAATTCCCATTAGAAATTTACAAGCAGTCACAATTACAAATCATGCAAAAAGAAATTAAAACTAAGCGTTTAATTGTGATTAAAAATTTATATTTTCAGATAATATAATAGTTGACTAGCTTAAAAATTGTAAGAAAGTGGGAGATTGACAAAATTTTGTAAGCACTTACTCGCATGAGTAAACAGAATTAGCAAGAGGGACTAGTATTTGACGCGCCCGTGAGGTTAGACTTGACCACTCAAGGGATAAAACAGCTTTAAGTAGCTTTTAAATTGAAGTGTGATTGAGCTAGGATCGTGCTTTGAAGTTGGCTGGAGCGTTGTCTCCATTAGCGTCATCGGTGGTAAGATCACGCGTGGAAGTTTCATTCAACTAATGAAAACTCTTTGATTGGAAATGGGCTCTCAGACTGTTCTGAAGATACCGACATCAAGATGGCACCCGTTGAGTGATTGATCTCCAGGTCAGGGTCAGTAGTCCATTCTGCAGAACCATCACTCAGCTAACTGAACCAGATTTGCCTGGGCAGTGCTGACGTGGCACAGGAAGAGAGGCTGACGGGTGTCAGGCAAACCATTTAGCATTGGGAGCCTATTAGCACCATCTCCTTCACCGGGACGTGACCTGGATAGATAATGGTATCCCACGATCTTCTCAAGTCGGAAGTCCACGAAAGTCCACTGCCGCACAGGGCCGGAAGTGGAAAAAAAGTCGATACCTTTCGAACAGTTGGGCCTTTAGGCTAAATGTTTGTCTCATTTGATTTAGGGCACAAAAAACTTACATTAGGAATATAAATGATTCCATTGTAATAAAGGCGGTGAACAGTAGCAAGTACCAAAGATTGTACTGAGTGATCCTAAATTTAGTTTAAAAATGTCGTGACGTTTTATAAACACTGACAAGACCCATGTTTAAAAAAATGCTTCAGTAAAGTAATAGGACGAGTAACAAATGCATTGTTTTGACCTCTCTCTGAGTAACTGAAAGTTTTCATCCAATATTCATACATCCATATTTTTTGAAAAATTATTATTATATTTACTAATTTATTCTCTGATATTTACAAAAATGTTTCGATTCAATGTTATTTATAATCAATGACAATTATAATTAGGAGTATTATTGATTGAAACTAAAATTTGTCATCAGAGAGAAAAATAATGATAAAATAAAAAAACATAAAATCTAACTCTTAGCGGCTTCATCGAGTTCAAGATGTTTAACTCTTGGATCCGGTCTTAGTTTTGACACAGATAGATTTGAAGACACCAGCATAATATGAAAAATATCTTCGTTTGTGGCACAGCAATATATTTATTTGCTATGGTGAGTGTTGTAGCGCTTAAACTCTTTGATCCTGCTTTCTTGTGCCTTTTCTGACAGATCACCAATCCTTAAAAGCACGTTATGTAATATCTATTTACCAGGCAGCAGGAAATTTAGGAATTTCAATGTTTCACACCCGTAGGCATGTATCCTGTTTAATAATAGTGAATATGCCTTACTCTGTTAGTTCTAGCATTTACCTTGGGTGCACTTATCATTTTACAATAGCAGTTTGTATGCAGCCTACCCATATCTTTTCTCTTGTAAAATGTCGTTCCTCCCCATCAGCTTTACCATATACATCCACTGGAGCTTTACCATTTTCTCTCCATATCTGAGCAACCAGAATTTCATAATCTAGTTTATTTCACTTTTTTCTATTATATTTTTTACAATAGGTTTTATTATTTTCAAGCAGTTATCACTAAGATGAAATGGGTCTTTCTGTAGCTTAACATACTTTTTGCCTATTGATTCCAATAGGAATACCACGATAAATACAATTTATGGCTTTACCTAGGATCAATGGTGTTTATACCTATTTCATTGCATACTTGTTATGTGTTTAATTTTTTATTCATTTCATTGCGTATTTCAATTTTTTTTTCTTCTTCCAAAAGATTTGAGAGCAATCGATAGTTGATAATTTATCCCCTCTTAATGGCGGTCATTCTTCATCCGTACCTACTTTTAAAATATATTCCATCACCGCGCCACTCAGGCAGACGCTTGCTAAACTAGGTATTATAAGTTACTATTATTATTATGTTATTCATCATTTTTTTAATTATACACGATTACCACCATTTAACTTTTCAGTTGATAAACCCCTAGTTTTAAAAGACTAAACCCCTAATATTTTCGTATTTAATTTTATTACTATTATTTGTCCCCTTTCTGTTAATTGAATCGTGTATTATACTTTTGTTCTTTTTTTTTATTTAAATGAATTCTCGAATGATATTTTTAGTTTAGTTTTTAATTACCTATTTATTTGTTAGACTTATGTAATTATATTTTTTCTTTTTTGGATCGTTATTATTCTTAGAGGACAGAATGGAGATTATTTTCTATTCTGTCCTAAACAATACTACTTTCATTTTGTATTTTTTTCTCGTCGGAATGTCAAACAGCAATCATTGAGAAATATAAAGGTAAGAAATAAATGGAAGTATGGGGAGGAGAGCTTTGTTGAGGAATGGTATTTGGCGATGGAGATGGCCATGTGCTGGGGAATATAGTGGTGTTACTGGGAATGACGTGCAGGGCCCAACCAATCCTCTGATCCACCTCAGATTAGGTGAGTTAGAGTGGGGAAGAAACTCAGAAGATTTAAACATTCTTAATCTGAAAGTGAAGACTTAATTTTGTAACCAACTCAGTATTATCCGAGAAATCCTTTTTAAATGCTCAATTATTGTTCCTTAATTATTTCCTACGGCCTGGCAGTATTTTTTAAATATTTTGGTTTGATATCTCTTTGTAAAACTTGTATGTCAAATATACGTCAAAGATCACCTAATCAGACAGCTGGACATTTTGACCTTCCCCTCTCAAAAAAAAAAAGCATTAACAGTGTTAACTATGCACTTGGCAGGAATTGGAAAATTAAATTAAAAAAAAAACACGTAAAAGACGCGCTCGATGAAAGTAGTAGAAACGTTTGCAAAGTTGAAGATCGAAGTAACGAAGCAGGCAAGACAAAATTGGATTTGGCTCCACTGGAGGCTCCCGTTCTCAAGCCGGGGCAAACTTACTTACAACTCCATCTTTTCCTTATTTTATTTCGCGCCACTTTTTTTTTTCCTCAGTAAGTAAGCCAGTGTAGCGGGCAAGGAGGAAAGCAAACAGGCATTTATTGGATTATTTTTTCAACGGCACATGGAAGAGAATTCCAAATTATGTTTCCTTTTAAGGCCGGTCGAAGCGCTATTTGCTTTGTGGTGGCATTGGTAACGAATGATAAGCATACATTTATTTGGCTGTAACTGTGATCATTTAGCCTCGGAAAGGGAAATGAGTGAAATATAGTGATGTATTCAAATTCAAGTTAAAGATTAATACACCTAAAATAAATTGGTATTCATAAGAGGGAAAACCAAAAAACCAATGAGCTATTTCGTTATAAAAAAAACCTCGCTAAGTTTTTTTGATAATTTATGTACTCAAAAAATATCCTACAGAATTACGTTTCTTTATTATACGTATATTATATTATTATATCCGAAGTTATGTTTTAATATTTATTAAATGATTTCAATTGTTTTCAGATAAAGCTCATTACACATCCCATCCATTACAACATCCCTTAAAACAAATTCAATAAATTCTAACCAAATCGACTTCCCCCCCCTTTTTTTTTCTTAGCTCTCAAATTTTTAAGATTATGGATAAGGGAAAAATAAAGGAATTTATTTGGGGTGAGCGGATTCTTTTACTAGGAGTACCTGTTTGAAGGTGGAGTGAGGGAATTAAGGAGTGTGGGAAGCCTTGGTAGAGGTGGAAATGTTGTGGTGCAGTGGTGAGAGTCCACTTAAGGCTGAGCCTAGAGTCTCTCTAGGGATGCAGTGGAAGCTCATTCAGTTGGATAGCAGTGATGGGTGCCCGTCAGAGGCTTGTTGTTGGTTGGCCAAGGGCCGTATTGTCCACCATTTGGTATGCTTTCCCAGATCTAGAGAATTGCCATCTTGCCGGTAGTGGTGGGGGTGTCAGGTCTTGGAATAGGGGGTTTCGGCAATGTTTCATCGTGTCGAAGAATTTGATGTGTCTTCTTCTGATGGCTTCGGTGATGGTGGGGACCTCGAACTTTTCGTGGATGTCAGGAGCCTTCATTTCACGACAAGGGGTATGCCATAGTGCCGTGCGCAGGATGTTGTTCTGGAAGCTCTGGAGTCTAGTTATGGTATTGGTGTGGAGAAAACGGAAAAGCGGAGTTCCAAACAGCAGTGCTGGTCTCAGTACGCTCTGATATATGAGCAGTTTCAGCCTCAGGGATATAGCCGGGCTTGTGATGAGATGCTGGAGAGAGTAGTAAGTCATACGTACTCTTTTCAGCTTCTTCTGCAGGTGTGTGCCGAACGTCATGTGTCTGCCTAGGTTGACTAAAATCGACATTAAATAGGTCATGTATATTGCTGGCTTCTAAAATATATTTTTTGGGATGTATTTGAAATTGTTCGTAGCAGAGTTCATTCATCTCAGCATAGGATAAAACGTTTTAAAATCTCAAATCTACTTTATCTACTTTATTACTACTCTATGTTCAAATCTACTTAAAACATTTCTGACCGATCGAATAATTTTGAATGGTTAGCGTTGAACATAGATAGTGTCACTAACAATAGGATTATCATGGGCATGCTTGATAGTCGTGTATCTTTTCTATCGGACTCAGCTATAACGAGTATTAATGACGCTATTATATTCACAGATGAGATACATCTTTTATCAAGCAGGCAGTTTATCTCTTTATAATAAATAGCATTGAAAATCACCAGGAAAACGCCCTCTTGTAAAGGGTAGCAGCTAATTTGATATTGGAAGCATTGCAGGGCGTTTTCATTTCACTTGCCTCAATCTCTTCTCCTTTCTTAACTCCTGTCTGTCCCTTTTCACAAATTCTATGGTCGAGTCTTCTTATATTCTCAAGCCTTTTAAAGAGGCATTTAATCTTGATTACAAATAGTTGATCTATGGATCGTTAGCTTCACTCTATTGTTTATCTATTTAAGATATTATTAAATATTTTCTATAAGTTTTACTAAAATATGTTATAAAATTACGATACACATCGATTATGAGCTAAATTGATATTTTTTATTATTTGCGAATTACTATCTAGTGACAATTGTGGGTCTCGTGAAGTATTTTAGAATAAAAATAGAGCTTACTTTCTGTTATATCGAAGAAATTATTTTTGTTTTACCAACTTTGAAATTTCTGTAACACGAGCAAATGATTTGCTAACAAATTATAATCTTAAATTTTTAGTAAATTGTCAGTTAGAACTTGAAAAAGCTGAATTTCCGTACTTTTGCTATGCTAGATTTTTTTTTCTTACACGCTGAAACCAAAAATAATCAAGGAAGTCTCTGTATCACAATAATGGCTTCGTACAAAGAAAAGAAGTAAACATTTGACAATTAGTGCCCCAACAGCAATGCCAAGTACCTAATTGTCTTTTGACGTGGCAATTTGTGTGATTCGAGTAAACTTTATAGTGCAATAACGACCAGTGAATTTGCTCAAGCGTATACCTAAGACCTTTTGTTGTATCTAGGTAGCAGCCGACCGGAATAAGGTAGCATTAAACCCTTACCTATTGCAACACTGTAAAACCTGTCTGGTTTGGGTAGAACATGGATTTGATGCGCTTTTCCTCTCCTCAGATCATCTCAACACCACAGTCCTATAATTTTGACTGTTACTACTAAAAAAAAGAATGATGAAACTACACAACTTATATCGTTGGATTCAATTATTGAAACGCATAAAAATATGGCGTTACCATCTTTTATGTACCTTCAATGTGTGTTGGAAACAGGTAACTGAATAAAAAATACATTTTTTACAGTAGTTTAATTGTTTCCGCATAAACATATAAAGAAGAATAACTGCGCAGCCCGGATGTTGTTTAATACAACTTATAAATTTTAGAAGGTAAGGAGAAGACTGAAGTCCCAAATATGTTTGATAGTAGAGCCTCTGCATTCATAATGGACAAATATGTTGATTTTTTTTTAAATAGTAATAATTTGTGTAGCTGAATGAGAAAAAACTTTAACAGCGTCTACGAAAAGCGAAGCTGAGAGAGGCCAGTAATCGTGAGACTGATGATTAATTAAAGCATTGTAATGCACTAACACTTTTTATTACTTCTGAGCTTTATCTTATGTCTCTAACTCAATCCCCCTTCGCTGCTAAATTACATTTCAGATAAAATGATGTGAAGCTAAAGATAGCGAGGAAGATTCTTGACTCTTGGGTCGACAGTGAATAAATCAGGCAGCCGAAGGGTAGGCATGAGAGGATAATATGTAATCCCTGACCACACAGGGTTATCATAAGATGGGGCACATTAGGGAAGGGATTTATGCATGTTTAAGTCGGGGTCAGATCTTGAGCCAGCCTTACTCTAGTTTATAAGTTCTGCCTTTGTGGTAGTAGAATAGAATGTAACAGAAGTAAATTTTTATTCCGGGCCAAAGTCCCCTATGAATAATAACCACATAATGATGACAAATTCACAACTGGCTACTTGAAATAACAATTACATCATAAAAAAAAAACAATGTAAAACTTTTAGAATTTTTATTTTTATTTAGAAACTTCTTTATTGTGATAAAATTACAATCTTCAAATATGTCTGTATGATAAAACAAAATAATAACAATGCAGTGTAATGTTAAATCATTTTGATAAATTCCCAGAAACTTTGTTTGGATAATCCTATGGTTCTAGTTTTTATCCATTGAGCAATGTGCTTTTGAAATAATTATTGAAATGTATTAACTATCCATAACCTTCAAGTCACTAGTAACTCTTGGCCTCTCACCCACTCAAATGAAAACTATTAAATTAATATTTAAAAAAACACGCGAGCTAAACATGCAATAGTAAAAACGAAGGAAGGCCAGTCAAACATATATATATATTGTAACATTCATGATATTTGAGAACAAGACCAGGAACCCTCACATCTGGTAAGGGTTATTTTTCCTTATGCTCCTAGGAGTGGGGATGAGGTAAACCGGCAGTCTTAGCACAACCGTCGAGAAGTACGGAGTTAGCAAGCTCCCGAATTGGCGGTTACCATACAGGAAGAGAGGAGAACAACCATCAGCAGAAAGTAACGTTGATTGGATTACAGGAAGATCATCGATTGGGTGATATTAATATTGTTTCTTATTATGGATCCATTAAAAAAGAAATTGAGCTAAAATTCATGTTTTTGTAATTAGTAGTAACTATCCTAATTTAAAAGGAATTGAATATTTTTTTATACTTTTTTTCAGTACTCTATGTTAATTATAATTATTTGTTATAACCATCTTATTTGAATATATTTCACAATTCCTAGTTTCTCAATTTATTAATAACCTCAACATTAGCCTTGAGATCGGGCGATTCAATCGGGATAAATTCCTATGTCAAAGACATAAAACAATTTGAATTAAAGATCTCATGACGGACCTGCCAAATTAGTTAAGTTAAATTTATCAAATAAAGTAAAAAGAGAAATGGTAAAAGATGAGGTAGGTTTCAATATATATATATATATATATATATATATATATATATATATATATATATATATATATAAGTTAATCGCCGGTGGTTAAGATATATAAAAAAAAAATAAGGGAAGAGGGAAATACACCGACACACTCTGACTCCAGTAAAAGACTGCTTTATTATTAAAGATAATCCGACATACATACTATCATGGGTTGTTTACCTTCCATGATCGTATTAGTATTCGACATAGTCAGGCCTCTGGCTTTAACTCCCCCCTGCCAGTTTCCGACCATCCGTCGGGAACTCCAATTTACTACTTATACACACTTAAAGCATATAATAATTACCTATAGGTCGGAAAATAATAATTCCGTGCTCTCCCAGAACAGCACAACAATGTCTTACAGTCATAAGAAATAAAACAGAAACCTTATCGAATTTCGTACAAAACTGAAGATAATACAATAAAATAATACAAAGAACAACAATAAAATAAAAATATCCTGGTAAAACTATATACGAAAAAAAACCAAATTATGGCCCCAATGAGATGTGTGGAGGGGCGAGGATACTAGAGCCAAAATACTTCGGAAGGCTTCCCTACCGGAAGCTTTAACTGCTCTACATGTACAGTCCTGCACTTCCCGGGTTCACGGACACTTTGTATGGTCACTAAATTGTGTTCGCGAATCACGATCACCCTGAAGGGTCCCTCATAACGGGACAATTCTTTAGTCCGATTGGAGCTAATTCTTCGATACACGGTGGTGCCTATCGTGACGCGTCCTTCTATCTGTTTGACGCCCGCATTCTCCCTGTTGGCATGGTAAACACGGAGGTGATCTGCCAAGGTGCTATGGAGACGCTCAATTCCCCCTCTGCTCTTTGGGTGCCCTGGGGTATTGATATGCCATATGACGTCCAGAGCTTTCATCTCCTCTCTCACGTCGGCGTTATCAAACTCCCTCCCACCGTCCAACGCTATCCGATCGGGGACGCCATAAAATTGGAACCACCTCCTCAGCGCTCCTAACACTGCCTCCGAAAACTTTTCCCGACCGGGGTATGCCATGGCCATTTTGCTGAATAGGTCAACCAATGTGACCCACTTGTGTCCCTTCCAGGTAAAGGTGTCCACATGAAGGTCAGTTAGCAGTGTTTGCGCCGTGGGGGTCTCAACTTGTAGCCCTATTGGTGGGTGCCTATCATATTTCGTACGGTGGCAGACCTCGCATGCCCCTAGCGTCTCCTGAATCATCTTCTGCATCCCCCACCAGAAATACTTGCGCTTCAACGCCTGAGCCGTTTCGTGTTCCCCCGGAGATTCGTTTAACCTTGATGGTACGCCAGCGTTATCTCCTTCTGAGTTGTCTCGTCAGTGATGGTTTCTTTCATTATGGTACACCGCACAAATATTCGATTCCCCCCAATCTGTTTTGCCCGCCACAGCCACCTAATCTTCTCCAAAATGGTCGTGTTTCCCACGCACAAATAGTGAGTCTTCCCTGGTTTGGAAGCATCCTTAAGGGCACAAAAAATTTGGTCATTGTTCACCCCTGGCGATGACCATATAGTCGTGGTGGTGGATCGTCGGTAGCTACCACACGCTATCTTCATGGGCCCCGAGGTCTTCGTCATCCAGACTATCTGGTGGCACTTATCGTTTATGATTTCTTCACGCTCTTCCATGTCCGCAGGACTGTCATCCGTCGAGCTCACTCCTCCTGCCGACGGGTCCTCCTCAGCAGACTCGTGTTGGACGCCTTCCCTCTCTGGCGTCCATTCCCGCAAGAACTGCCGTACGTTCCTGGATGATTCCCCCTGATCCTCTTTTAGTGCGTTGACTGTCATCGCCCGGGACAGCCAGTCCGCCACAACGTTCTCTTTACCGGGCTTATATACTACCTCCAAGTTATATTGACCGAGGAACTCTTTCCACCGAGTGACCCTTCAGTTTGCCGACCAACTGTAGCGGTCGGTGGTCTGTGTGCACCCGGAACCTTCTCCCGAACACTTAGGGCCGTAAGTGATCGATCGCCCAGACTATCCTTTTATAATGATTTTTAGATTCACCTCACCAGTCGTATGTCATTTTTAGCACTTGACAAAAGTTGTAAGAATTGTTTTTGCTATATCCAAAATCCCCCACAGGCCAGTAAAAGATTCTGTGAAAACACTTGTTTTTTTGTTTTTTTTAAGCTATTACTGATATGTTTTATCTTTTTTTTTTTTTAGGGCATTTCTATCGTAGGATACATTGGTATACAATATATTGACTTTTATTGTTATTTTATAGTGCTTATAAGAGATTTATTAACGTTTTTTGAGGTTTTAATAATAGTAAACCCTGGGAAAATATATCTCTTATTGAGTGAGGACGATAGCAAGATCAGTCCCAGCTTTCCCTAGGCCGACCGAAGACAAGGATGCAGTCAAGTCCCATCTGTCTGGTAGGCAGAGCATGTATTCTCATTTAAGGACTCGAGGACAGCTCGTAGATGGACAAAACCATGTTGCCTACAACTATAATAATTTTCAAATGCAACAATCTTTATTGCGAATAAAATTACAATATGCCTTTTATTTGGCAATAAGTAACAGTGATCAATGTTCTCATTCATACAGTATTTAGAAAAAGCCAAGAGACCTCCCACATCCACATGGCTGTCATCTCCCTCCCATGTGGAAGAGTAAACAGTGTCTTGGGAAGTCCCCCACTGTCTGGATTCAAGCCAGTTGAGGCTGACCAAGAACGCGAGCGCCACAGACGCTCACGACATGATTGGAGAAACTGGCCATTGTCAGGACTCCCACTATCACGTATTTATAGCTGGTCTCCGAAGAAGTTGGAAGGAATGGTTTCATGTTGCTGGTGTAACAAAGGGCATTAACTATTGTTCACGGGACTTTTGAATGAAAGGATTGGATACGCTTGATCTTCGACCTTCCACCTATTAGGGTTATTGTTTAAACATATAATGTTCCTGCTGATATAATCATTGAATTATAACATACAATCATTTAAGGCAATTATCAAGGGAAAAAGTTTGGTTCTCGGACTATCTCATCAGGTTCCGTCAAACGTTTTGGTTCAAATTAACTAAGACCAACAATTGTTTTTAATACAAATTTTGGCAGAAAGTAAGGTGTACAAAAACCGCAATAAAATATTTAATTCCAATAAATACGTTTCTCTGGTGGAATTAGCTATATTGTACCATTTCGTTTTCAGTAACGCAAAAATTCACTCATTTAAAAAAAAACTAATATTTCTAGATTTTCCGCCAATTTTATTTGTGTATTATGTCTGACGTAGTTAATATTAAAGCTGAATTAAAGCTTGATCAAACTGTATTTTCATAATTTAATAACAAAAAACAAAGGTTTGAGACATGTTTGGTGCGTAGTGTGTTTTCGACCGTAAATTCTTGTCAGAAGGAAAGGGCCATTTTCGAGACATAAAACACCCGATAGAAGAATATATTGGAGAGAAAAAAGAAGACAGGCTTGGCCTGGCCTCCAATATGAAGCCCTGGGGCACGAAGGAGATTTGTCGAGTTGAAAAATCGACAGCCTCCCAGCCAGCCAGTTAGTGCGGCAAATATATCACGTGCTACAGGTGATCTCCAGGCTTACTCTCTGGTATTACACCATAACTATATATGTTATTAGATATACATTAATATAAAAACTAAATATAACTAAAAATGAAGTCATTCCAATGATAGGATACATACGCATTGGTAAAAATCATAGCCATTTTAATTCATTAATTTACAGTGAGCTTGAACGTAAAAATTACGACAGCATTATTTCTAAATTAAAGAGAATTTATTTGGAAAAAATATATAAAAATTTTAAAAAAATATTTGCTTTTAGCCAAACATTAAAAAAAAAACGAAATCTGTTAATAATAGGAGGCGATATTTTATAGCGTTTTAAAATGTTATTTATTAGCATAATTCTATATGAAATTCCCACCATCATTAAGGGTTGAGAATGTCCTTGATAAAATAAAAATAGCGTGACTTGGACGCTTTTTGCTGTTGTGCAGAAGGGGTAGTTAGTGTTACCAATGTTTATAGCCGAGACATTTCAACGTACACTCGCTTTTATTGTGTTTACACACGTATTCAACTTGTGGACAAGATGTTCTTTGAGTCTGCAGTAAGGCCAAAGAGTCTTGCCTTCAAGTTGATAGACTGGTTGTTATACACCTCTAGGTTGAGGCACCCCTATTATTGGTTGTGCTTGTAGTGCAATCGAAGAACGTTGATTTACCCGAAACTGAAACAGAAAGGAACAAATCTTCATAGGCCAAAATTATTATCACATTGTCCCCTTCTTTGTTACATAATCGCGTTTGATTTTTGCACTTATAAAGATAAGACTTACCTCTAGGTGTAAGAGTTATTAGTTAATGTGTCAATTGTCGTTTATCTCGTCCGTCACCTGAACTTACAATATCCGAGGGTCTCTATTATGGTTTATTACTGAAAGTTTAAATATCTTTAACCCATGTACACTTATTGCACGTACTTATTAGCTATTTGGAATAAAATAAATGTAACAAAAATCGTGCTAACAATTATATTATATGGTGACGTATCTCTTCTAATTCGACTATAATAATTTATGAGCTAAATAAAAATGAACCAACCACATAATATGAACTAAGCAGAATAAAATAACGAAATTTAAACAACAGTTAACAATTGTACAGAAGGAGCATAACTAAGAATGTAGGAATTGTTACTGGAGGGAGGTCAGAAAGAAAGGTTACATTTTTTTTTATAAAATTCGCGTAAGGGTTAAAGATTGAAAATTATGCTGTGCATATAAGGTTACGAGTTATTAAATTAAAGTGAAACGAGGTACAGTAAATTTGGATTTAAACTTTTGAAGTGATGGGAAGCCAAGTATATTCATTCAACAGAGATCCAATGGTTTGCGGGAAGTATTAGAAAATAACGATGAAAGGAGGGATATTTTAGCAATACATCGGATAGGTGGGATTTGGTATTACGAAGTTTGATATGTGACTTAATCTGGAGGAAGATGCAAGTGTAGGGGTGCTTTTTAGTTATGGTGATATAGGAAGAATCCAAAGAAGTATTGGCAACGGGCTGGAGGATAAAACTATCCCAACTCGATTTTGCTTCAAGCATCTGAAATATACTAAAGGGTGTCCCAGAATTAACGCAAGATTTGATTTAAATAGAAAACACAGTTTTTAGTATTTCTGTTGTTATTTGTTTATTGAATTATAAAGTAAATAAGATAGATTTATTTATGGAATAACACATCGTGCAAATGGCTGGCATATACGCACTCTTTTGTCGTAATTTTCCATGACCATTTGGCATAAATGTGGTTGAATTTCGTTGGTGCAGCGTTGAATTTCCTCTTTTAATGCACGGGTGGATGTGGGCTTGTTGAAATACACCTTTGACTTTTAATAACCCCATAAAAATAAATTTTTATCACACGATCTAGGGGGGACAATTCTGATCACCGAAATGAGAGTACACGACCTGGAAATGACTCATGCATTATTTGCATTGTTTCATGGGCTGTATGGCATGTGGCGCCATCTTGTTGAAACCCCATATTGGCCACATCAAAATCATCCAATTTCGGCACAAAGAACTGTGTTATCATGTCGCGATATCGAGCACCAGTAACACAGTATTGCTTGGCCAGCCATATTTGACAACTGATTTGCAACGAAACTCTCACGCACTGCTTCGATATTGACATTTGAACGGCTTGTTTTTGGACGACCAGTGTGTTTAGTGTCTCCAACTGATCCACTCTCCCTAAATTTTTCAATTAATCTCTTCACAGTTGATGAAGTCAAAACACTATTCCGACCATATTTTATATGAAATTTTCGAACTGCGGCCGCCAAACTTTCATTTCAGATAATGTTCAACAATAAAGACCCGTTGTTCTATCGTGTAACGCTCCATTTTTACTAACCCTAAACTGTCAGATGTCAAATTGTTTTTTTTTAGGGTTGCCACCACTTTACTGCACAAATGGCGGCAAATTTAAATCTTGCGTTAATTTTGTAACACCCTTAATAACCTCTGAACGAAACTATTCATCAGAGAATTTATTCGAGACTCAAGTTACTCAGAGAGGCCACCTCACACCATAAATCTAACCTATGAAGAAGAAAAAGCATGAAGCATTCATACAATATTAAGAATTCATCAAAGTAAAGATGTAGGTATGTAGTTGAATAATTATTCAATATTATATTATAATATAATATTATTGTTGTGGTTTCAACAAGATGGTGCCAGATCCCATACAGCCCATAAAAACAATTCAAATACTGCATGAGACATTTCCAGGTCGTGTACTCTCTCGTTTCGGTGATCAGAATTGGCCCCCTAGATCGTGCGATTTAACACCTTAGATTTCTTTTTATGGGGTTATTTGAAGTCGAAGATGTATGTCAGCAAGCCCACATCCACCGGTGTATTAAAATAGGAAATTCAACGCTGCATCAACGAAATTCAACCACATTTATGCCAATTGATCATGGAAAATTTCGACAAAAGAGTGCGTATGTGCCAGCAAAGTCGTGGAGGCCATTTGGCCGGTGTGTTATTCCATAAATAAATCGATCTTATTTACTTTATAATTCAATAAAAAAATAACAACAAAAACACTAAATACTGTGTTTTCTATTTAAATCAAATTTTTCGTTAATTTTGCGACGCTCTATAATTGTTATTTTATCACAATTTTTGCTTACATATTTATATATATAAATATATTTGTTTGTTTTTTCGCTGGAAAATAGTGGCATAGCTAAATGTTACCCGCATGTATTCCAGCGTACAGTATTACACGCCCCAGAACCGATCGAGGGTTGCCCAACGAGGCAGCAAGACAAATATCAATCCCAACCAACGATATGCAAATATTAGTCTTGGAGGTGCAGTTTGGCCAACAGGTAACATCGGTTTCTTCCGATATTCTCAGCTATTGGAATGTTCCTACGCAATTATCTGAGTTACTCTCAACGGTTAAGTCGTAGTCTATTTCAGAATATGTAATGGTCAAATACTAGAATTGAGCAAAGACTAATTAAGTAAAAATCCCTCAGTTTAACTGAGATTTTTAAGTTAAGCTTTGGGCTTGTATCATGATTACCACAATTCCTCTCAAAAAAAAAATAGTCTTACAAATACATTACGCAATTACGAGGTTCCTGGATAATTCTAAAATTTCCAAACATTTAAAGATTACAATCTTTTTTCATTATTCAATTTAATCTTTTTTATACATTTTCATATTTCTAGATAATTATGGTGCTGTAAAAAAACGGTTAAATATGATATTAATTACGTTGAGTTCTTTTAATTTTTTTTGTAATTAAAACTAAAAACCTATTTAGGATTTATGGCCTTTGGACTAACTGACTTCTTAAACATATGACATATTTGCACAGGGAAATAGCCCTGCTAGATATAATCGCTGATCAATAAAAATTAAAGAAACAATGTTAACAAGCAACACAGCAGTCAAAACATCTAGAAAACGCTTCTTTTTTTTTTTTTTCTCCGTAGCCCCTTTAAATTTCCAGATAATTATATACAATTATAGATCCTCAGGTGGATCTATTTACAAATTATTTTGTATTTCCTGTAGCATCACTACATTATATACAGGTTTTGTTATTTTATAGAAATTATATAATCGAATAAACAAGCATAATGATATACATTATACGTGACTAGACTAAACTGACTAATAAGGTGATGGGGCTAACCTTTTTGATCAACCTTAAAACTAACTTACATACTAATTCTTATCCTAATTTTTCCCCGACAGTCTGTTGCCATCGATGCGGGAGGGGTGGTGGGGTCATAGTGTTAAACACTGGATTTTTCAGGTGCTGCAACGAGTCAAAAAACTTAATGTATCTCCGGCGGATGAACTCACCCACCGACGGCACACCAAGCAACGGGTGCAGGTCAGCGTTCTTCAACCTCCCGAAAGAAGTATGTCGGACCACTTTTCGCATGATTCCATTCTGGAAATGTTGGAGATATTTGGCTGTATTGTCAGTCAAGTGGGTAAATAGCAGGGCACCGTACAGCAGAGCTGGCCGGAGGACACATTTATATATCATCAATTTAAGACGAAGCGACAGGTTAGGTGAAGTTAGCAAGTGCGATAGCCGGCAAGACCTTTGTCGTACTTTTTCTATTTTATTACTAAAATGAGTAGAGAAATGGAGATGCCTATCCATTTTTATACCCAGATTGAGAAAGCTGGTCAGTTCTCTTGCCCTCCTATGCTATACGATTTTGGCAAGGATTTTTTCCCCTTTTGGAGGGAGAAGATTGCGCTGTCAGTCTTCCCGGCGTTGACGCTGATGTTTAACATGCCCAGTCTGTCACTGATAACGTTACAAACTGACTCACGACATCGCTTAAATAATTAATTGACTAATTAATGTTACTTAAATTAAACATAATTCGAGAAGTAAGAACCTCCTAGAGAGAGAGATAATACCTTAGAAGGTATTCAAGGTGGCTGTCCTAAGTTTGTAATAATAGAAAGGCGTCAATTTGTTTTAGTAATTGTTCAATATCAAATATTTAGTCAACTATTGCATAAAGACCATACAAAATTGGGAGCGCAGACATCCAGAGATCCAAAAGCAAATGGATTCTTAGTATAAACTTTGATGAAAATCCCTCAAATGTAGGATTAGGGAAAGAATAACTCATATAAAAAAATGGGAACGACAATCTCCTCGGAAAAAATAAAGGAATATAAATGATATTTTTTTTCATAAACCAAATGAAATATAATAATAATTACGAAGGCTATAAACAATTATTGTTAGCCAAATAAAGAATGCAACATGGACGGGCACTTACATCTCTGATTAGGTGCTGTTGATAGTTTAATAATTATTGAAACAGCGTGTAAGAAAGTTACATACTAAACGAATAATTATCAACATATAGTAGGCATACTTTAAATATTTACAGGTTTCATACATGTTTTAAAAGCACACTAATTCTTGGAAAATTTAAAATTAAATAAATTGTAGTCACCTTTGAAAGATTTAGCTCTGGGAATTTGTTTCTAAGGTTCACGAGACCTTTGAAATTTGATATTGGTACCGCTTATGCGTAATAGGGCTAGTTCAGGTGGAGGAGCACCTGACTGAAGACTGGGACGTCCCTCCCGTGTTTGAGATCACACCACGATGCTACTTTTATCGTTACGGAAGTTTTAAGAGAAATTAAAACGTGTCCGCAGAACTTACTACTCTCTCCAGCATCTCATCACCAGCCAGGCCATATCCCTTCGACTGAAACTCCTCATATACAAGAGCGTCCTGAGGCCAGCTCTACTGTTTGGGACACCACTCTTTAGATTCCTACATGCCAGCACCATAACTCGCCTCCAGAGCTTCCAGAACAACATCCTGCGAACGGCACTGTGGCATACCCCTTTTCGTGAAATGAAGGCTTCCGACATGCACGAAAAGTTCGAGCTCCCCACCATCACCGAAGCCATCAGACGACGTCACATCAAGTTCTTCGACTCGATGAAGCACAGTCTAAACCCTCTCTTCCGAGACATGACACCACCACCGCTACCGGCACGATGGCAACTCACAAGATGGTTGACATCACGGCGCTTGGCCCACCAACAACAAGCCTCTAAGGGGCACCCTCACTGATATCAGACTAACTACGACTGCACTACATGCCTAGAGAAGACTCTAGGCCCAGCCACCAGTGGACTCTCACCACTGTACCGTAACAATCAACCTCCACCGAGGATTCCCACACTCCTCACACCTCTAACACCACCTTCAAGCAGGTCCTCCTAGTACAAGGATTCGATCACCCTAAATATTTTATATTTATCCCTCATCCGAAAATTCTAACTAGAGAGCTTAGAAAAAAAAAAATTAAGAGTGACGACTTTAAAAATATTGTTATTGTAATTCTACCCTCCTTCGAAAGCATCTGCGTATGCAGCAAGAGGAGAAATTTGTAAATCTTGTACATTGAATATTGTTCATCTGTTTGTAAATAATGTTGTTAAATAAAGGGGTTTTGAAAAAAAAAAAGATTAATAGTAACGAAACATAAATAGAACTCGCAAACCAACACAAATGCTGAAGGTTTGATTCCTTTTTTACTGATGAACTTTTTTACGCTCCTAATTATCCTCTACGAAAACCATGATTTTTGAGACATAATTCAATACCCTATCTAATCAACTAAAAATAAATCCAAATACACACGAGTGAAAATAAAACGCCGAATAAACAAAAAAAAAAAAGACCATTAGAAGCTGCTAACTTGAGACTTACCGAAACTTCACTATTCCCAGATAGAAAGAAGGTTGTAGAGCTAAGCAGAATTTTGAGCTAGGGGCTCACCCAGCCTAGTGGTTGGGAAGGTTAATAAGATTAAGGGTCACACACGCGGGACCTGCCTACTACTGCCCCTAGTAGTTATCCCTCGGTCTGTGGATTATTCCCTTATTCGTCCCACCCCATGGGAGATTGTTTAATCAAAACTTCCCCACTGTAGACTATTAAAACGCAAAACTGAGTCATAATAATTTAGTTCTATACACTAACAATTTGTGAGTTCCTCGACAACCACTGTGTATGAATGACAAGTACATTAAATCGATCATCCCTTTAAGTATGGTTGCACATATATTCTTGGAAAAAAACGTGAATAGCTAGATTTCACCATTAAAACGTAATTGCATTACAATTTGCAAGAGTATTATTTCCTTTAACATCAATCTAAATGAGAATACGGGAATAAACTTACTGATGTGGAGGCGGCTTTTAACGTATCTTGTCATCAGTACATCATCCTAAAGCTTATAAACGGACAATATCCTAAACACCCATTTAGTTCTTAATCAGTAACTATTTAATAGCAAATTTGAATGATAAAATTCCCGTGGGTCAAATGGAACATCATTCATTATTGCATCGCTCTTGGTTAAACAGGGACATAAATACTGCAAATTTAAAAGTGAATTTTTTGCGAGTTTAAACAACTATTTGAAATCATAGCGTATTAAATTCACAAAAGAAAAATTTAATTTTTCCATCATAACTCCAAGAAAATCAATCAGAGCAAAAATTGATTACCAATTAATTCAGCAATTTTTTTTTGATTGTTTTTATATATATATATCTCTAGAACAAAAAATGAATTTACATTCAATGAAAGAGACGTAAAAAATAAAACAATACGACTTGAAAATACAAACGAAACAAAACTAAATAAATAATAGGAGGGTTTTCGTAAGTAATTTCATCTCAGACTAGAAGGAAGAAACAACACGGTTTTTGTTCAGCGCCATTAGAACTCCCTTCTACCTTAGGTTTTCCTTGGCTGTTCTTTCTCTATTCAGTCTCCACGAGATAACTGGATTAATTCTTAAAAATAAGCTTATAGCAATAATATTCAATAATGCAGTTGAACAATAAACATTATAAAAAAATAAATCTCCTACATCAAATTAATAAAAATATTTGTAATTTCCTAAATATATTGTGACGAGTTACTTTTCTATGTTTGAAAAACTCCATGTAGTTGCAGATCGTTCAGAAAACGCCATAATCTTGGCAGCTATTCTCAGGAATCGGTAATGGATGGCCAAGAATACAAACTTATGAAAAATCCGGTGAATATAAATGAAAAAAAAAGAGAGAAACCTCCTGGAAAGTCATTGTTAAAAAAAAAGTGGTTGGAACAATATAGTAAAATAACAGTCCAAGTTGGTCAGGTAAGAAGACAATATTTGTACGATATTTATATAAACGTCAAATTTTGTCTTTGCAAAAGCAGGGTCCCTTTCACTCCAATAATTTTTATTTTTTCCCCCATTCCTCCTTTTTAAATTTGAAAGCTGTGACAAACAAATAAAAAAATCTTCGCAAAAGTGTTTTATTTCTGTTTCAGAAGTTCTTTTAGCAGCTTATAATGCAATTCACAACTGTTCAGAAAGGTATAATAGGCCGATGAAAGCACTTGGGAAATATAAATCAAAATCTTGAGGGAAGACAAAATTGGAAGCCCATCCACAACCCACGACAGGAAATCAAACCATATCAGGATAATGCTAATGTCAGATCTTTAATATAGATTACTATTATGAGTCTTAAAACATACTTCATACGTTTACAATTTTAAGAACTATTTTCATACCCACTAACCTTACGTATTTAACCGTCGTAGTTTTCGTAAAAAATACTACTAAAATAAGTATCATGAAACAGTTTTATTCTCTTTCCACTTCTTACTTAACTTATAACTTCTTCTTTAATGTAATAGCGTTTTCGATAGCTCTAAGCTGTCATCTTCAGTTATGTGGGATGTATAAGTTATCTAAAACACTAGTATAATTTTGTATCTACTGGGGTTATCTAGTATAAGGTAGAGCGCGGACCGTGCATGTAGCAACCATAGTTAGATACAAGTTCAACTTCAACCAGAAGTTAGATAAAAAAATATACTGGTGTTATAGATGAGGTATATATCTCACATAACCCATTGGAAATGAATATGACAGCTTAGAGCTGTTAAAAGCGCATTACATTAAAGAAGAAGTTATAAGTTAAGTAAGAAGTGGAAAGATAATAAAACTGTTTTATAACTATACCATTCCATAATCCAGCAGTAATTTTATTTTTATTTTTAAATAATTATCATTTGAGACATGGATTGTTATTGCGGGAAATTGGGTATCCAGACAATAATTTTTTTCATATATTTTTTTGACTTGCGTAGGATTGTCCAGTGTTCCAGGAACAAATTGGCATCTAAAGTGAATAAAAAAAAACTGTTAGATAATTGGCACTCCTTCAAACCTTCCAATATACGTGCCTGCCGTTCGTTATGGAAACTGTTATTTAATTTTTAATTGCGTGTCCAGAGAGGCGGGTATTTTGTTATTCAGTATTCTATGTTTCCAGGTATTCTAAAAGGCTCGTACTTTGAACACAGCTCCCTTGTTACTACACGTTGATATAAAGAAAACAAGTTCATAAATGGGGGTAATTGAATGTGACGGAGTGTTTTTGATATACTATTTATATTTTTTCCCCATTGCCACTACCTCATTTAATCATTTAAAGCATAGCATAAAAGAAAGTAAAGTGAACATAACGCTGTCATGGAATTCGCCATGAATAGAACAACCAATTAGAGTCAACAAGACACTATGATCTCTGGTAACACCCACAATATTATATATTGTGAAATTATGAACCATAAATAGGATTTTGAGGGTTTTAAAATGTGGCTTTTTGCTGTTACATTAGTTCAGTTTGCCAAAATAAAAAATGAGTTTAGGGTCATATTTTTATCTACTCCCAAGCTCGGTCTTCTTGTAATTATTTTTCTCCTTGTTCATAAAAAATTCCATCAATTCTAAAGTCTACAAAAATGTTAAGCAACGGATCCCTGGTATTGGAATGAAAACGAACCACTTTTTTTGAATATAAATTTAAAGCTATGAAGGTCACTGATGTTGATTTATAATACCGACCACATTGTACGCTGTCAACTAACGGATTTTTTTGATTACCTGGGAGCTCAAGCTCAAATCATGTTGAAAAATTGTTTGTATGTTTTACATTATATCCCGATACCAATCCCATATCAGACCCCTATTACGAAAAATTACTATGTTATTTATCACATGAAGAATCCTTAATTATTATTAATAAATACATCTTCAATCCTCATATATTTCTATTTGTTAAATTATTCACAAGCTTTTGATTTCATTTATTAATTCTTTATTTTATTTTATCCTTTTTTTTTCATTTGTGAAGTTTTTGTGTAACATATAATTGAAAAATTTTATATATTAGCTATGTTTTTTTTAATTGAATGTTCACTTAGATCCTTTGGTGATTTTTTCTTGTTTTTTTCCCCGTTCATATCCCCTCGTTATTAAAAATTATGGAATTAAATATATATTGCTATAGCTTGCCTACATTTTATACAATTTTGTATGATTTGCGACTGTTACAAAAGTATAATGCACATTATACATTCATTGTACATAGATGTTTAAAACGTGATGGGGCTCATCTTATGGATCATAAAACGTAGATCTAACAAACAAAATCTTAACCTAACTTTCCCAGACAGTCGGTTGCAATCTATTCGGAAAGGGTGGTGTGGCTGTTTAAAAGCGCCTTTTATTGAATGTACAGTTATTTTAATCAGAATTTTAGTTTATAGAGACCAAATCGAACGTTAAAAATATCATAATTTTAAAATTTAAAAAAAATCTTTATAATATTGATGAAAATGGGTGAAGAAAATTTGATTTTCTAATTAGATTGTTCATGAACTGACTGCGTATTGAGATGGTACGCTGCATGGACAAGTCTGGTATGCACTGGGTCTGATAATTTTTCGTGATAGCTGAGTCTTGGACTACTCAACTAGTCAAACAGTGGGGAGTATCCAGGATGTGGTTTGTTTACTAGGGCAGATCTCGGTCGCTGGGAATTAGCCGCAAGGACAGACAATAGAGTCAATTGTCTGTATTCTAGCCTACCGTGTCAAGTACTACACTCAGCTCGTGTGATAAACCAACGCTATTTATTTCAGAACTTTCTTAGTTTACAACATTGCGATCTAACATTCAGCTGATTCCCGGGTTTTTTGGTATCAGAATTTTTTTTTTTTTTTTTTTAGTATTAAAATAGAGGAGAATAGTGTTCAAATGACAAATTCAAATCTGGCAAATAAAATAAACTATAAAAGGCCCCCCAAGTCCACATGGTTCTCACCTCCCTTGCAAGCGAAGAAGGAAGTGGAGTCATGGGAAGTCCCCCAGGCTCCTATGTCAGCCGTGTCACTGGATGAGAGCCAGCGGAGGCTGACCAAGAGCGCGAGAGCCACGTACGCTCAGTACATGATTAGAGAAACTGGCCATTGCCATGACTCCCACTGTCACTTATGTATAGCAGGTCACGAGGCCACTGCCGTTTTAGTCTCCGAGGAGGATTATAGGGATGAGTGGGGCTGTGCAATGACTGTGCTAAGGAATTAGGGTGGTTGATAGGTTACTATGGAATTTTATGAACTTGGAAGGGATGAGCTCAAGAATGTAGGGTATATTCAGATCATTGTGAAGGGTTTTGTTGCTGACGTAATAAGGGGCATTTACTATTGTTCCTAGGACTTTTGATTGAAAGGATTGGATGCGCTTGATGTTCGACTTTTTTGCTGTCCCCCATAGCCCAATACCGCATGTCAAGATTGGCTTAAGTATAATTTTGTAAATAAGTAGTTTATTTTCTACTGAGAGATGGAATGTCCTTCGAAGTAGTCTACAGTTGTCCAAATCGTCTGTTTAGTTCTTGTCTTTTTAGCCTCGTGTGTGGGTTCCATTTCAGTTTTTTGTCGAGATGGAAGCCTAAATACCGTACTGTCTCATACACAGGGAGAGGAATCGAATCTAAAAAGACTAGCGGACAGGACTTGTGGCAGAGGGTAAAGGTTATGTGGGAACATTTTGCTTCACTGACTTTGATTCGCCATTGGATGCACCAATTCTCGATCTCATCAAGGTGTTTTTGAAGGTTTTGGCATGCTATCAACAGCAAATGTTGCCATGAAGGTATTGTTGGTGGAGGGGACACCAGTGGTGTAAAGATTAAAGATGGGATGGGACCCCGAACGCTGCCCTGTGGAACTCCTTCATTTATGGGATAGTAGTTAGAATATTCTAAACAACAGCGGACTTGGAAGAAGCGGTTTGAAAGGTAGGACTGTAGGATTAGGAATAGAGTCTGCGTTAAATATCCTCTGAGCTTGTAACTGGACGGTAAGATGAGGATTCATTGGGCTATAATGTTTCCAGTGTTTCCAGAGGAGAGGAATGTGCGTCGTTCGGGTAATGCAATTATAAATGTATGTTGGGAAGATTATGGCTTTAGGAGGAAGTTGTTGGAGGATTCGAGGAGTAAGGAGATTATATCCTGGATATTTTCGGTAAGGTAATTTTTTCAGAATATATTTGACCTCAGAGCGGTTAACAACTTTTGGTGGAAGTGAGAGAGGGATAGGTGAAGTGAGGGAAGCTTCAACACTTGGGCGATGAGTATTGTTTTGAGGGGTAAGGTGAGGAGTGAAAGTACGGGAAAGATGCAGTGCGAGTTCTTCCACCCTCTTGCCATCCGAAGCCGCCCAGGACCCATCATCACGACGTAGTGGGTGTGAAACAGGATGATATTTTAGGATTTTCTTAGTTAGATTCCACAAGGAGTTATTTCTAGTAGACAGAGAGAAGAAATAGGAATTAAAAGAATCGGAACGGAAGGATGCCAATTGCCGCTATACCAACCTGCAGTACTTATTGTATGAGCGACTATCAGCAGGATAACGGGATCTTTGCCAAACTGTTCTCGAGTGGCGTTTGGATCGGATAAGGACTTTGAGATACTGTGGTAAAGGATTTTGATTGCGAATTTTCAGATGACGGTGAGGTGATGATGCCTCCCAGGCCGACCTCTGGATCAGAGGAATGCACTGCATCATCTAGGTCTTGGGATATTTTCAGAGGTACTTTGAGGTTTACAGAGTCTGTAAGAATCTGGCGGAAGTGGTCTCAATCAACTGGGCCCCTGATAAATGAAGGAGGAGGCAGTTTGTGGATAGGTCTTATGGGAATGGTAAGGATCACAGGGCTATGATCGGAGGAGAGGTCCTCGAGCCGGGTGAGTGAATAGTTTAGTGCTCCTAAACTATTGTAGAAAAAGAAGTCAAGGAGATCAGGATTTCGGTTGGGATCAGATGGCCAATAGGTGGATGTGTCAGGAGTGATAGTGGAGCAATGTTTCCGTGTGAGTGCAGACAGCAAAGCACGTATTTGAAACCTCTGTAGTAATGATAATAATTATGAAAAAAAAAAAGTTCTTTAACATATTTTAGTAAATAAAGTCCATCGGATGCATCTAAAACAACAAAAAAACAATATGCTGAACAGAAGTCTGTACAGTAAGATATTAGATTAAACACAATAAAATTGACAAAAAAAACAAGAAAGATACAAACTGGAACCCAGCATTTATCTATACTTAGCATAACAGTCAAATAAAAATAATTAATACAAAAACAAAAGTCTGGAAATATAAAATAATGAATGAGTGATTCGTTTCCAGACTAACCAGCATCTCGTTGGATAGTGTAAAGGTATTAGAATAGAAGAGTTTTGGAGGATCGTAAGGGACAAGCATGGCGGATATTAGGTGGTATGTATTAGGCTTGTCGGGGGCAATTAGGCACCTGAGGTTTCGTCGACCCCGACTGCCCGGTGGGCGTCAAGAAGAATATATAAATGAATAAACATGTGGTCTTTGACCTTTGCTGGCGGCCTAGTCGGCGGGAAGCTTTATTCGTATTATTTATTAGAAGGTTTGCACCGACAGTGCACTATGTCCAGAAGAAGAAGTATAGGCTAGGTTTTAGGTAGTTTACGTGATCTTTGATTGACCACGAGTTGACACTCGGTATCTTAGGGTAGGCGAAAACCGTCCGGATCCCAAAGGTGAGTGTGAACCGGAAAGAGGCAGACGCTAATAGGTACATTTTGTAAGATACCGTCGTCCACATGGAAGGGAACCATTCCAAGGATGTGCTAGTTTTAGCGCGACACGAAGAGTGATTTAGAGCGAATCCCACTAGGTGTGGGGTCTGAACGCCGGACCAAAACATAGCAAGGTAAGGAAAGAGAGGTGCAGAGGTAATTAAATAAGAAAGCCGTGGATCGAGTAGAACACAAGCGACAGTGCGGAGAGAGAGAGCAGTGATCACTTTATGTGTCTGGTTCCAACTAGTGAATTCCTGCCTTACATAGGCGGGTTATGCCCGCGTCCCCTAGTCCGGCCGTGTCGGGATCGTGAACAAATCCCCAATCCCCTCTCTCTTCTTTATGGATGCCGAAAATTTATTCATAAAATTTAAAAACTTAGGTGGGTGTTTTCTGGTCCCAGAAGAGGATAGCTTTTATTTATTCGTGGTGAAGAATTTGGTACAACAAGGCTATTAGGTTCCATTTATTTAAGAATTATACAACAAGATCTGTTGAATCAGCAGAATAGGATTTAGCCTGAACTGAAACGATGAGCAAAGTGAACTACGAAGCTATTTGGAAGACAAGATACAAATTATTATACTGTCAGTTAAAAAACAAAGTCACACTTAACAATTGCTGTTATGATCCTACCATACTACTATACACTGACTAATAACTATAATAATAATAATAATAATAACTACTATACAAGACGAACATGAGAAGTTACGTTTGTCAAATAAAAATATCAATAAAAAATTTAAGTTTCAATCAGCTGAATCTACAATTTTGCAAAAAGCCACTTCAGCCTTTTCCCTCTATTTTACCTGAATGTAGAATTTGGAACGAATCTATATTTCACTTCGTTGTAATCTGATTTCACACCTTATCAGCTAATTTAAGTTGCTAGTGGTACATTATCTACGCACCAAAAAGATAAAGTTTATTTATTTTAATGAATTAATTTTTACAAAAAATTATAAATAATCTACCTTATCATTATATTTACTTTAATTTGTGGACACATATAGGGTCCACAATTAATATTAAGAGAAGAATTAACTACTTTAAATACATGTTATACTAATACATTTTATTCTAAGTACATTTTAAATAAGATCATTAATTCTATGATGACCTATACAAAATTTTAAGTAAAAAAAAAAAACCAAACAAAATATTTTAAAGCCTTTTTCGCTTTTATATATAAACCTCAGCTAACAATAACCTTTACTTATTTATAAGGAATAATGTTCTATTTACTTTGTATAGGAAGTTGGTCTAATCTCAAAACAGATAAAAAAAAGTGACAAGCCTGTACGTATAAGCATTTATTAAGTAAGATACTTTGGGTGTGAAAATCTAATTCTTCAGATTACGGAGGTAGCACGGAAAATCGGATTCCTTAAACGACTCACGTGCGGATGAAATTAACATTAAGGATATTATCTGTGTAAGGAAATTATGGCATTATGGAACAATGTGCTGAAAATAAGAGAGGTTGCATAGACCTGCTAAGACATTACATAAAAGATCCCTGTTCTTATGAACAGTATATATTTCTCCACCATTCCATAGCCAAGCCCAAAGAAAGTGGTTCTACTTTTGCTCAGTACAGGACAAGAGCATTAAATCTATCTCTGTTGATGATATCGATCGTAAAAATGAATCTATTCATAAGAAATTCAATAGATTTTTTCTCACCTCCAAATATGCTAGATAGGCGTTGGTTAAAAAATGAGTATGGAAAAAATAATTAAAAGTGGAATACATTGCAATCTCGTTTGGGTAGAGAGTTTCCATACGTAAACGTATGCTGGTTTAGATTAAGTAAATGAGGTCATTTTTTTTGTTATTTACTTATTTATCATTCACAAGCACTTTCAGCAGGGTATACTGTAATTCTCATGCCTAAGAATGAAGCTCAAGAATGTTGTTAACCGTATATTATCTAACTTGCAGCACAGAATCGCACCATTGAGAGCTCTTGAGTAGCATGTCAGACACCACTGTCATTACCAACATTCTGAGAATGGCAGCGTAAGCTCCTTAGCGGTTGTGGACAAGAGATAGTTAACTTTATTTGGTAGCCTTATTTACTTAGAGATTTATCATGTCAATATTTCAGATGGTTTTATTTGTCAAAAACGCAATTTTGTGGCCACCTCTTAATTACAAATAATTATAAGTCACTCTCTTCTCGATCAGATCATATCATATCTATGATTTTTTCCATATGTTTAATAAATTAAGCTTATGACGCCGGTCGGAGAGTGGGGGGATAATTAATGGGGGAGTCAGTCGTAGGTGGGGAGTTATCCCCACCCTACTGGCTGGCCTCCTATATAAGCCCGAGCTCTTGAGTCAGAGACCATCAAAAAATCATTCTCGTTCTATCCTTCGTTGAGGAAGGACGTGTCTTTGTGTGTGTTTGCTTGTGCTTCTTAAACATTAGATTCTTGCAAAGTTTTGTGTTTTAAAACTTTAGACAATTTCAGCAGTTAGCAGTGTGTGAAAAGACGCTACAGGACGCCTCACCAGCCAGAAATCAAGGTAAACTATAGAAATTAGCGAATTTTTGGACCGCGGTCCTGAAATGGGGAAATCTAAAAACCCCCGACCCATGGTTATGGAAATTAGCCATGACGAATTAGAATCTCCGGAGAGCCCAGCTCCCAATCAATCCCAAGAGGAGGAATTCCACCACCCAAAGAGAGTATGCCGCACGCGTACTCTCCCACAAGCCCCCGGAGTTAGTACATCTAAATCCTTTACCCCCCTTAACTCGGCAGTTCAATCGGAGCCTAGCACATCTGCCGCCCCCGCAGCCCTTAAATCGCCACCCCCCTAGTACTTGGTCGTTTAAACAGCTACGACCTCACTAGGCTCCTAGGTGAATATAACATAAGGAATTTTAAGATCATTCAATCGCAGCAGGACACAAAGGTCCTCTGCAACAGCATCACCGATCAGCAGCAAACAATTGCTGCTATAAGGGAATCGAAAAATCCCTTTCCCACCTTGGCTCCCCGTGGCACTAAGCCGAATAAAAAATACCTCTTACACAGTTTCGATCTCTCTCATCCGATTGAGAAAATAAAAGCCCATATTCATAGCATGGGTAGCAACGTAATCGATGTATATCGATTACGTCGCACAGATCACAATGGCGGGAAGACCAACATCGAGCCAGTCCTCGTCATCGGTGACTACACTTTAAAGGTGGAGAGCTTGAAGCAACTCCGACACTTCAATAATGTGCTCTTCAGAGTGAGCACATTCCACGAAAAACGGGGAATCCCAATGTGCCTGAATTGTCAGGAATTCGGACACACTAAGAGGTATTGCGTTTATCACTAAGAGGTCTATCGTTTCGTGAGGTGTAGCGAGCCTCACGAAACGATAGACTGCCCCAGGGACGCCTCAATTCCCCTGAAGTGCGCGAATTGCGGGGGTAACCATGTTGCCTCATTCCAAAAGTGTTCCCACAGATTGCAGCTCTTACAGGCCGCTGAAAACAAAAAACAGGCTCAACAAAATATCACAGCCGGGCCGAGAAGTGCCACATTCCAGCCTGCTCCCCCTCCATCTCGTCAGACAGCCTCATATGCCCAGATGGCATCCGAAACACCAGGGCTCCGGAAGTCCTCCCTGAGCCCCTACCACAGCATAATAACAACAGTAACGACAGCAAAAACATCAACGATGCCTTGATGGGCATTATGAATATGTTGGGTAGCATGATGAACATGCTCAGCGGTATGACAGCCGCAATGAACAAACTAACAAAGACGGTAACTGAAATGATGAAAGATTTCAAAAAACTTGCATCTAAATGAATGGGCACGCATTTTAAATTACAACGTTTGCGGCATTACGCCCAAACAAGCCGACGTAGAAGTAATTCTACGGTGCCATTCGCCAGACGTTGTCGTTCTCACAGATACCCGGGTGAAGAAAATACACTTCTGCCGCTTCCCGGGTTATACTGCTTACCGCCAAGACACCGAAACTATCTCTGGAGGAGTAGCGGTGTTAGTCAGAAACGGTATACCCTGTAGGAGACTGCCCCCCCCCCCGTCAACCTAGGCCCCGATCAATTTATTGTAACGCTCCAGCTACGGCTCACGAAGAATACCATTGTGTCAGGAGTCTATAGAAGACCGAGAGCCGCCTGTGACCCGTACAAGCTTCTGCTCACTACGATAGCTCATGACCGAAGACACGTCATTGTGGGTGACCTAAATGCAAACCACAGCTGGTGGAGTAGTACTATGGCAAACGCCCTAGGCCGCTACATCACTAAAACTCCATTTACGGTCATCCACCCAGGATTGCCGACCTCCCGTCATTTTGCTAACCCAGACAGAACCTCCACTCCTGACCTGCTCCTGACACAACAGCCACACCGGGTCACCGGATGCTCCGCCTTAGACTTCACCACTTCCGATCATCGACCTGTTCTCTATGAACTAGAAGGCGACATGCCAGAGCCACCTGCTTCTAGATACAGGTACGATGAGGCCAAGTGGGACCTCTACAAGCGTCTCATCAAGACCAATTTGCCCACTATCACGCCCCTGAGACACACTTGAGACGTAGATTACGCCATCTATCAGCTACAGGAGTTCATGGAACGAGCTGCCGATGCATCGATCCCTAAATTTTCTCCAAAGCCCCCTTCTCTGAGAAAACCTCCGGATCACATCCTTCAACTGATTAGACAGCGTAACAACATTAAGAACAGGTGGTTTAGGACCAGAAACAGGGACTTAAAACCGGTTTTAAATTCTCTCACAAACCAAGTTAAGTCCCTGATGGCTCAGTGGAAAAATTCGGTCTGGGAAGATCGCCTCACCAGTCTCCATGGTGACCACAAGCAATTGTGGAAGCTCGTAAAGACCTGTAGATCAAAAAGGAACGGTGTCAGGCTGGCCGTGAACGGTCAGTTCATTCCCACCACCGAACAAGCGGACATCTTGGCGAGCCATTACGAGGAAGTCAGCCGTGGCCAGGGCGAGCCAATAGGAGCCCTCGACCCCCCCTCCCCCACCCTCCCCACCACTACCGAAATCTACACCTCACACCGGCAATGCGCTGCATTCATTCGAGGAACGACCGGCAAGAAGACAGCAGGGCAGGACTCCATCCAGAACATCCTACTAAAGCAGCTGGATGTTCTCCTTCAATTCAAAGGAATCTCCTTCATAACCAACAAGGCTTCATTATTTCCCACAGAACTGGAAACATGCAGTAGTGATTCCCCTTCTGAAACCAGCGAAGAGCGGTTATGAGCCATCTCATTACCGCCCCATCAGTCTGCTGACTCAACTCTCGAAGCTGTTCGAGAGAATCATCCACGTACATCTCTCCGGGCACTTCAAGTCAAAGGAAGTCATCCCACCAAAGCAGACTGGTTTCAGCACAGGCTTAAACTCGAACAATAACCTGGTGAGATTCCAACACCACGTCGCATCGAACGTCCGAAGCAACAGAGCTACCGCTATGATTTCTCTGGATTGTTCGAAAGCTTTCGACTCTGTGGACCACTACATCCTACTCCAACGTCTGAGGGAATACGAATTCTCGGATCAGCTGCAGAACCTGATAAGATCCTACCTTACAGACCGAACTTTTTCGGTTTGTATAGGCACTACGACCACGACCCGAAGAAACTACTCTGCCGGTGTCCCCCAAGGATCGGTGCTAGGCCCCATGCTGTTTAACATTTACACCGCCCACATTGTAGGAGCCTCGTACCCCAACTGCGAGGTATCCACGTATGGAGACGATATAGGTGTTTACAGCACTAGCATCAATCCATCCAGAGCCCTGAAATTTGATGAGAGCGCTAGTCAATGGATCGCCGAGAAACTCGATGCCGTCCACATTCAAGTCAACCCGGCCAAGACGCAAGGAATTATATTCAGTTATAAATCCGGAAAAAATAAGCTCCCGAAATCCTTCGTCTTAGACGGCAAAGAGTGCCCTATAAGCAACAAGCTGTGCTACCCCTTTTTGATTACCCTCGGTAGGCACTTGTCGTTCACAACGCATCTCGGCAAGAAATTAAAGAGTGTTAGGAAGAAATTCTTCAGCCTCGGACACCTACTTCATAGCCCGGTTTTATCAGTACGCCTCAAGCTGCTGATATACCAGAGCCTCCTAAGACCTGCTTTGATGTATGGGACCCCTCTCTACAAGTATCTGACTCCTAACACTCTCCAAACGCTCCAGCAATTTCAGAACAGAGTTCTCCGCACCTCCCTCAAACATACCCCGTTCGACCGAATGAAGGCAGACGAAATGCATAAAAAATTTGAAGTGCACACTATTCAAGATTTTATCAAGAGAAGGCACATCACACTTTTTGACTCACTTAGACATAACCACAACCTACTATTCTCCGACCTTCAGCCACCACCAATGCCCGTCAGATGGAAGCCTGGAGGATGATCGACGTCATAGGACAACAGGACTGAACGACCTACACCCAGCCGAGAGATCAAGGCCGATCTCCCGGCCGACTCAACCGAAGCTACAACGACCCCATCTACCTGTGTAAGCAGGGTCAACTTTCCGGCCGAGAGGCTGACTCAATTTCAGGCTTTGCCTGGCCGACTACAATCCACTGCCTAGGTGCCCCTAGGCTCAATCCTTGGTAGACTCTCACTACCTTCCTGATTCCATCCGCTTTTTTAGGCATTTATCATAAAAAAAAAAAAAAAATCAGAGACCAGACATCAAGCAACCGGGACCTAGAACATTTCTCTCTCTCTCTCTGCAATGGCGCCTGCTGCTCTACTCAAAAACATGGACTTCTCATTCAACTACCTCTGCATCTCTCTATCCTAACCTGCTATGTTGTAGTCCGGCATTTGGCAGACCCACACCATCCTAGTGGGAATCTCTGCCTTCGTCTCGCTAAAACTAGCGAGAGACTTCTCCCGCGCGGACGACGGTAGCCGTGGCCCTGGAAATGCAGTGTCTCCCATGGCAATCCAGTCTGCCTCTCTCCGGTTCACACTCGCCTTTGGGATTCGGACGGTTTTCGCCTACCCTTAGATACTGAGTGTGAATTCGTGGTCATTCCAAGACCACATAAACTACCTATAATCCTACCCTGTACCTCTTCTCCTGAACACAGTGCTTTGTCAGGGCACACACACCTTCTATAGATCTTATGGAGTCAGATCAAAGCGAATTAGGCTGCCCTGCCGACTAGGCCGGCGGCCAGGGTGAAAGACCATAGGTCCACCCGCCTTATCTCTTTCTGGTCGCTCGCCGGGCGGGGCTAAGAGGTTGTAAGGTTCCTAGTCCGCGGCGGGCGTCTCCTCGCCACTTGGGGGATACCCACGTATACTTAGCCCCCTAGTGAGTGCCCGACAGCAATGTATAAGTATGTGCTCAAAGCTATTGAGACATTTTTAATATACGTATTAATTAATAAAACTTAATCAGGTAATCTGCAATATTAGTATTAATCTCACTACATGAAATAGACCTCTATGAACTAATGTGTCTATAATTTTACAATAGGGGACTAGGGGAACTGCAGGCAGACACACAGATGCAAATTTCCGGTTTAAAAAAAAAAAAAAGCACATAAAAAAATAGAGGGAGCATAAGTGGCATTTGAATAAACCTCACATCTCAATTGGCACTCGAATTTAAAAGCTTTTTATTATTGCCACATACTTGGAGAATTTTTCGGGGCAATGGAGAGTGAATTCGTGAACAAGAGAGGCTTGAATCAAACTTAAGCCATATTTCTCTTAATAACAGGTTTTTATTCTACCCCATTTATCGCAGGGTAAAATGATTGTTTCAGTTACAGCAAACAGCTAGTTTTCGCAATAATTCCCCGACCATGAGGTGGGAAAAAGGGGGACCAGGTATGGTAGGGGATGGGTTTTATGAAGGGAATTTTTTCATTTTATTGAGCTGTAGCTGCCAACCCTGGTTATAAATGAAGAAGGAATGCCTCCTGAAACCTCTCGGTCCCAGCCAGCCCCCTCCCTCCCATCATTTATCAAACCGTCTTGTATTCGGACCGAATCATTAGCCTACGGGCCGAGTCAAATTTAGAATTCATGAGCTTCTGATACAGTTCTTAAAGCAGCTAGGGAGAGAATTGAAGTCTTAGTGTCCTTTTATGCTAAAGAGCTACTACTTTAGCGGTAGCTTAAATTCGCACATAATTAATGAAATGTCAATTGGAACTACTGAGTCGCTTTCTTTTATTTATTGAAATTCAGCTTTACTTAAGTCACTCGTGGGTTTTGAACTATAAGTTTTGACTTCAGCATTTCATCGCTTTTGAGGTGTTGTACAGGCACTAGTTTGAAGAGTGATTGTGCAAAATGAAATTATTTACAAAAACATGAAACATTACATACATTGAGTGGCTTATTTTAATATATACAGATCTGATGAAATCTTCAATCTGAGACAATCATGGACAAAGGATATTTTGGAGAAGGGAGTTATGGCTAAAGAAGGAAACACTTGGTACTTCTGATGCCTGCAACCACTGTCGTGAACACACTATCCATGTCAAGCCGAGAGGCCGGAGTCAGTTCTAGCTACAAAATTACCTGTACGAGATGGCTGGGTTGGTAATTTTCACTCGGTATTTTCAAGAAAAATTCACACTATATCTCGACCCTGCTTCTATTAGACAAATTGTGTTTTGATTAAAAAATATCATTAATATATATTTCACTTAAAGTGTAAAAGGTCGTATGTCTTAAATTCTATTTTTTTTAAAAATGCTAAATGTGGCATTTCGTAATTCCCACCTGGTGGCCATTATTTCATTAGCGTTCCATTCAATTAGGATCAAACCATTAGGAAAAGTTTTTTTTTTCTCTACTGAAAAATGTAGTTTTTTAACATAAAACATTTTGCAATTTGAGTGAAGAAATGTGAAATACTAACAGGTATAAAAATGAGCCATAATTAATTCCAAGGTCTCAAGGGTGAAGCTCTACTTCTATGCCTGTTTGACTATATTCATGTTCTATCATAATGGTCAAAGCTATTTAAAATTTTAAGTCCAAATATTTTCTCTACGGTTAAGGACATATGAGATTGTAAAGCAACAATATCTACGAAGTTTGGTCATTGTCGGCCATGAGGTGCATGTGATGAACTAGGACCCAATTACAAAGGGTTTCCATTAAAAAAAAAAAAGAATGATATTTTAGGACGACTTTAAAAGTTTTTAACTTAAAGATTTGGATTTGCTGTAATAATGTTTTCGTAAAATCCTTTTTCTTTATTTATTGAAAAATTTATATTCATTGACTGGTATAAGTTGTATTAGGAGAGGGGGAGAATCCCAAGTTTTTAGCAGTTTTTAGGATTGTTGTTTCAAAATCCAAATTATTAAAAAATTCTCGATTTCTGCGAGTCGCTTAGGCCTAAAAAAAGTAAAAATATTTTGGTCTATAAAATTAAAACAAAAAGGTAGTCCAACTGAAATTGACATTCTAATAATTCTAATACGTTTAATATAAGGTATTTATACAATGAGCTGCTTCAGGAATTCATGCTTTAATCAGAAGAGGCCGCTGTAGAAGGATGTTGAAAATTTCATGGTTTCATGCTCACCTCGCATTCTTAATCAAGTGAATAAATGAGAACAACGAGGGGACTGTATCAAGTAAAACATACAAACAAGATAATACGTTACTTTTTCATGGTGCAACTGTTAGACTGGAGTATTTGTGAATTCAACAAACAGTTTAAGTGGATATAATTTTTAAAATTAAAACGATGCATGTAACATGTAAATGGTTTTATCAAAAATCTCTAGCTTGGAGTATTCGTTTGGTTTTGAGTGTAGGTTGTTGGAAGAAATGTCCTTCATGTTTTAACGACGTATTTCGACGAACTAGTCATGTCTGCATCACGTCCTCGTACAAGATGGAAGTAAGATTTGAGAGGTTTAACTCATCGTGGTCAACTGTCAACTGTCCTCCCTGACATAATCTTAGATTTTATTTCGGCTTCGAAGCAGACATACCGCGAACCGCATACCACAAACCGCAATGGCAGCGGCCCATGTGACTACTTTGGCGTGGATGAAAATACAGGCAATAACGGCTCAAGACATGAGAAAGGCCATTTCAGACCTGGAAAAGTTCGCGGGTGAGAGCGTGTTTTGTTTTTTTCGTTTTTTTTTTAATTTCAAAACCTTAAACAATATAATACAAGTGATATAAAATAATAATAAAATAATTGAATTACATATTTCTCCTCTTCCTGCATTCATATGCATTTGGAGGAGTGCATAAATATAATAATTTGTTGTGGTTAAAAGTTCATAGTTTATACAACACTAGGTGATGAGGCTCACCTTCGACTTGTCACCGACACCAAACACTAAACACTAAAACAAAACAAACTAAATCTGTACCTAGAACCTATGACTTAAGTGTTCCGATGTGGGAACGGAGCGGGGGTTATAGTGTAACCGGGTTTGTTAAATATTGTAATGAGTCGAAAAATTTGATATGTCTACGCTGGATGAATTCATCCACCGTAGGCAGCTCAAATATCTCATGCAGCTCACTGTTTCTTCGCTGCTCGAATGAAGTACCTCTGACCACTTTCATCAGTATACCGTTGAGAGCGGGGCGCTGAATCACTTCCTTAAGGGGGGTGATCGGCTGATGACACGGATAGAGGCGAAAAGGGCAGAAGACTTAATAACTCAAGGAGCCGCCGGAGCGTTGAGAGCGGTTCTCAATATATATCAAAAAAAAAATATATATATATATATATATATCTCATTTCATATATATATATATATATATATATGTATGAAAAGTCAATTTCTATTAATCCATTATTTTTTTGAAAATGGTTCGTAACGAAAAAAACACAGTCTACTTAAGTAATTTGGCAAGGTTCAATTAACAGACTGGTTTACAATCTGAGCTTCAAGATCTTTAGTTTCTTAGCTCAATGGGGAAAGCTCTAACTAGTAATGGAGATAGGGGATCCGACAAACAGTTAATATCCTCTGCCAAATTACAGACCAGCAGCGGCAATGGTTCTGTCGAGTTGGTAAATTTATGGATCCAACGCAAGCATAGTTTGTTTGAATATTTCCTATCCTGTTTATAATATGTATCATTAATTAATAGTTTTAGTATTAATTTTCACAAGTGAAAATTGCAATCAACCTTCTTGTTACCATTAAGACTGGCTGTAAGCAACTGCAAACATATGAATTGCCAAAGCCTTAGAGAAACATCCACACCATGTGAGTCTTCTAAATAACGACCTACCAGAAACTAGTGAGTGAAATTGAAGATATTGAAATAAAAATAGATGTTAAAATGTCCGATAACTCGATCCCCCCGTAAAAACTATTCCATTATCCCCCCTGTCGCAGGGATCTAATCGCGGAAGTAAGAACCCTCCAGTTACACTGAGTGGTGACATGGAAGAGAGTTTTTTTCATAGCATTAGCAAATTGAACGTCCGTTGTACTGCATCACCAACAATGGCACATCACACGGTCTTGTCTCCTCTTCTAATTTTATTCCAATTCGACTTTTTTTTATCAGGTTTTCTTTTAATTTTTGGTCGTTTAGTTGGTAATGGAGAGACGCATTTGTGCAAGACTTGGCGTAACTTTCTCTGGATAAGGGTTGAACAACAGCACTTCCAGGTCGATTTCCAGTCCGGTTAACATGTTTTGTGTCATATGCTATAACTAACCATTTTTATGGTAAGTTTAATAAGTCTCTTACATATTATTTAGGTATTATTTTCAAACATGATGGCGTTCAATGGATGTTTGGGAAGGCTTTTCAGTTTGGAAAGGTACTTTGCTGAATGATACGTTCATTTTGACAGCAAGGTTAGGTCTGCATTCTCCACATATATGGTTAATGCAAGTGAAGGATTAATTCATACTAATTTAATTATAAATAATATTTAATTATTAATAATTAAATAAATAATATCATCCTATTAAAAACCTCATACATTTCAAATATATAAAGCTATATATTTATAAGAATATATAAGAAAATATATTGAGTTATATACAGAAGAAAAGAATGAAACAAAAATATATTTAAAAAATATGTGTAAACAAATAATTTTTTTTTCATTTTAACAAAATAATTCACAACTGGAAAGAGGATCAAATAAAATGAATATATCCGACCAATTAATTAAAAATAACTCAAATGAAAAATTAATCTAAAAAATAAAATATGTACTCGAGGTAAACGAAAGTTTAGTCGTCTAATCATTTTTTACATCTATGGTTAAATTATTTCTTGGTATTACATTTTACTTTTATGAGTTAATAGATACAACATTTCTTATAGTTTTTTTTACTTTCAGTTAGTTTTTTTCCCTAAATTTGAGTACATAACTAATACGTTTTATGTATTGCACTTTAAAATTTTTATAATGTTAAAACTTTTAATGTCGGAGTTCCAAATATAACTGACCGTCAGCAGGCAAAAACCTTTCCAAAGCCCTTAGCAATTAGAGTTATTTTTCAAAGTAACACTCACTCAGATAGACTTGTAAATATATAAACACTTATATGTATACTTCGTTAAAATTAGTTAAAAATAAAATGCCTCAGAAAATATATTTTATTATCGATATTACGTCAAGAGTAGATCTTATAGTAATATTAATAGTCTTCTATGTATGTCAATTTATATTTCTTGCCTGAATTGTGTGTGATCCAGAGGATCTCTGCGTATGCGAAATGACGACTATTAATGCAATATAACAAATAAAAGATATTATTGGAGAGACTTCAAGCTTCTATTTTTTTGGAAAAATAACCCTAACCCAATATAAATACCTAACCAATTACGTTATCTCTCTTCACAGGATCTCACCGTTTGAAAATTTACTATAGCTTCTCCCTTTGGCCCCAGTGATCATTTTAATCATAATCAGAACCTAAATTGTATAATACATTGTAGTAGTCTGTTGATGATAGTTGGCTATATCTAAAAAGTGGGATAATTAATGGCTGAGTGCTTTGATGCTCCACCTGTACTCTGTATTAATCAGAAGACTAGCGATCTGTGAAGTGGAAACGCGGCGATTGGCCGACCTAGATTGGGGGAAGGGGCGCGGAGACAGCTCGCCCTTTCAAAGGATCCATTTCACCTCTCAAAGTCCCTTTTTCTCGAAATTCTTTTCATCCCTGCGTTTGCAATTCCAACACTTCTCGTCTCCGATTATTCCCTTCTTCTGAGGGAAATTTCTGTGGGTCCATTAGGCGGGGTAGAGAAGTCAGTGAGACTACAAACAGCTCTAGATGAGGGCGAACGGCCAAAATAAAATTGCTATTGTACTTACTACATTTCTAGATTTCCTTCACTGTATTCACTGCAATTGGCATACTAATAAGTTTTCAATTCATTAACAGATTTTAACATCTTTCATAGCAGTATTGAAAAGACAGCAGCTCTACAGCTAAATCTATATGGTATAGATTTTTACCAGTAACGATTAGCGTTATTATAATTATCCATTGAATAAAAATGAGTAATCGTAAGAATTTCATTAGGTAATAAAAAAGTATGTTTAATAATTGTATAAGTATACGTTATAATAAAAAAATATTTAATGAGTAAACAATAATTTTTTAATAAAAAATTACATTAGTACATTATTATCATCGGATATATTGACGTAACGCACTTTGCTTATTTAGGAATCAAAACCATCTATGATGATCTATAATCACCGCTGGTGCGTGGGACTAAGGTGCCTTTAATTAGAAAAAAGGGTGACTGCTTCTGATTATTTATCAGATTATTTATCATAACAAATGTGGCGAGTGCCTTTTGTTGCTTCCTCTTGTATAGTGGAAATATTCCATGGCGTTTCAATTTTAATTGTTTACATACTATCCTCGCCCACTTCCTGACATGCTTGACTGGGGTGCATTTATGTTAAGTTCTCTCTATGTTAAGCATTCTCATCAGGGTAGCACCGGAGCCAGCCCTAAAAGAGTTTAAATGCACAAAAGCGAGTTGAAGCTGTTATGGTTTTAAACCCCAAAAACAAACAGACATATCCAACAGTTGAGAAACATGGGGAGGAGCGTGATGGAGGGAAGACAGGTGGGTAATACGTGTATCCCGGACGTGGTCCAAATCCTTGGCAGTTTAGACAAGCCCTAATTGGAGTAGTTGTGGTCCGGCCCGCTAGCAGTACAGGGCTCTAACAGGCCCACCAATATTGCAGCCCCTACCTAGCCCTTCTGCCTCTTCTTATTGGGCTCCTTAATTGGCAAAGTCCGCTTAATCGAGAACCCCATGGGATTGGTAAGGATTCTTTCAACGTTTCCCAGTAGGCTTCAATGTAAACATCGACTGTGATGTTAAAAACTGTACTGGTTAAAAATAAAAACATAGCAGGAATCAAACTGAGCAATTTTCAACAAACAATAATTTCACAGAAACGAATATAGTAGACTGTTCGAATTCTGATCAGATCTCAGTACAACTTACATTTCAAGTACCCCTGAGAATATTAAACTTTTAGTAGAGGTGTAGATCATGCTATCAATAATAACTAGTAGCCAAAGAAATACTGGCAGGATCGAAACAGAAACAAAGGATTTCCCCTAGTTGAGTGCTTTGCCAACTAACCACTCCTGCACGAGTAAGATGCTTCCCAGTACGAGTACTCACACGGCAAACCCTTGCACAGTAAGCAACGTGTCATGGATTCTAGCAGGATTGAGCCCCAATCTGTCTAGTATATTTTTTTCTTTTACTAATCATTATTAATAAACTAAAATTGTCCTCGATAGTTTAATTAGTGTAATAGGAATCGGTAGGAAATATTAGTTACTCTTTTTAGTTGATAAAGTGCTTATAGTAACATAAAAAAAAAGAAAAAGAAGTTTACACGTATAGTTTATTCAAACTATACACTCTTTTATGGATGGAAATGTTTGGATTTAGGTGACTGAAAGTTCAATTGGAAAAAATCGCGCAGTTGCAGTTCGTATGTATTTTTCTTTTGTGCCATTACAATATTTTTTCTTTTATAAAATGTATTCTGTTTTTATCACTACAAAGTAATTCAATGACGACAACTTAATCACTGCTTTTAGGAGAAGAGATAACTTTTGTAATATAAAGTGGACACTAACACAAACCTGTGTATGTTAAAACTACTACTAATGCCCTTTTTGGAGCTGTCAATGTGAGAAGTATACCATGCCTGGCAGGCACAATAAACTTAAATTATCGATTTACAAACTTTTTTAGAATATTGGCTAGTTGGAAATTTGTGTAGTGTAAACAACAGAACTCAAAACCTGTGTTGCAGAGTCCCTCAATATAACTGAATTTCTTGAAACGCATATCGTATGTAAGTGTCAAGCAGTGCGTACAGAAATATCAATTAATAAACAAGATTACATGTACAACTGTTAAACATCGCCGAATAAAGTATAAAATTAACGGATAATACTTATAAAGCATTTCTGCCCCTTTCAACTCTTATTATTTTTAATCTAGATCGGGAACAGTTTTGGATTCATAAAAAGTTAACAATCCTTTTAAATGTAATTAATTATTTGGAGTTTCAAAAACAGTGAGTAGCGACCGAGACCCAAACCTGTTGGTAAAATATTTTTTGATCAGCTTTTCATGACTTTGAAACGAATAAAATAGGCTTTACAATGTTCTCGTAGTTCGTGAAATAGCCAAAATCTGTTGTAACTGCAATTTTGTATGGCTCTACTTAGCAATCGACCATATCCAACGTTTCAGTGGTCTCGAACTAACTTAGATTTTATCTAACAACTGACCACTTACCCGGACCTACTTACTTTTCCACGAGTTAATTTTCCAATTTTAATTTAAATTTTATAAACACCCAATCTTCCGTGCATACTCCTTGGCGCTTTCGAATTTCATGTCAATTCGGACCAAAATAAATTTCTATGGAGATACTTAGTATGCTGTCCCTCCGGAGAAAAGTTTTGACATGAAATATAGGCGAAATCAATTTTGCGAAAAATACTACGGCTTTCCTTTAACTCGTCTAAAATTATTACAATTTGAATTGTTAATAGGGAGATTGCATGAATATTCCATTCTCATATCCATAGTAATCAGGTTTAAATACAAACTTCCTTGACAATCTCTATAACAATGGGCGCTTGGACACAACTTCATTTTCACTGATACATAAGTAGTTTTGCGAAAGTGAGTATGCTCTTATTTGTTAAATAAATTCGTTCACTGAAAATTTCCATTATGAAAAATTGTGATTACTTATGAGAACCATTAATATGAAGCTTTACTAAATTACTCTAATCTGTTACCTGTAATTCTCAAATTCTTTAAGATATTGTTAATGTTATCTGGCTATATATTTGACTATAATTAAAACTTTAATTTTTTTTTTTTTTTTTTTTTTTTTTTTCCTTAGCTCTCAAACTTATTATACAAATAGGATGTGGGAAAAATAAAGAAAAATTATTTTGGGCTAATGAGTGCCTTTCACTAAGGGGAGTCCCCCATTTGAAGGATGTTTGAGAAGGATATAGGGTGGAATCAGAACTAAAAAGGCGGATGGAATCAGGAAGGTAGTGAGATGATTCCTTTTATTTTTTATGTTCGTATTTAAATCATCTCTCTCTCTCATTAATAAAAATAAGATATTTATTTTTACAACTTATACAGGCAACTACTTTATCTCTAACGATCAAGATGATTTAATGCATTGTTCTTATTTATCCAAAAGACAAAGGGTAAAAATTGATAGCGATTACTAGAATATCTTTAAAATTAAGTAATTCATGGTATATGTAGGTTATGAATTCATGATAACCTATCATGTTGTAAATAAATGTCTACGTACTCACGTATTAATAATAGGGATTTTAGAAGCCCAATTTTTTTTTGCAAAACTTTTGTGTTTATCCTACTTTTGTCAGTCATCTATCACTTAGTCTGGAGTCTATTTTTTTTAGATTTTTTTCTGTTAAATTTATCATCCCATATTTTATATAAATGTTTATTGATTGGTTGGAATGAAGTTATACTAATTTTCTGGTGCTATCTATTAGTTTTGGAAGAAGCTTATTAGGGATTTACTTAATGACACTTGAAATTACGGTGCAATCAATAAAAAAACACAAACTTTATTAATAATTCATTGTAAGAAAGTGTCATGGGATTGACTAAAAATTCATAAAAGAAGGTAGAATGGTGTTTTACGAAGTTGAAAATACATTAGATTAATTACTTATTTTAACTAATTGAAGTTAAGTAGGTTTTTTTTTTTTTTTTTTTTTTTTTTTTTTTTTTTTTTTTTTTTTTTTTTTTTTTTTTTTTTTTTTTCCTTAGCTCTTAAACTTATAAAATAGGATGTGGGAAAATTATTTTGGGCTAATGAGTGCCTTTCACTAAGGGGAGTCCCCCATTTGAAGGATGTATGAGAAGGGTATAGGGTGTGGAACGCCTAAAGGAGGCGGGTGGAATCAGGAAGGTAGTGAGAGTCTACCGAGGGTGGAGCCTAGGGGTACCTAGGCAAGGGTTTGTAGTCGGCCAGGTCAAGCCTGGCCAGCCCCGGCAGGGGCCTGAAATAAGTCGGCCTCTCGGCCGGAAGGTCGACCCTGCTTAAACAGGTAGATGGGGTCTTGTAGCTTCGGAGATCGGCCTCGATCTCTCGGCTGGGTGTTGATCTTCAGTCTCCGTCAGGGGGCTAGGGTTCGATCACGTCCATCTGTCTCCAGGCTTCAGCGGTCCAGCAGTGCTTCCATCTGACGGGCATTGGTGGTGGTTGAAGGTCGGAGAATAGTGGGTTGTGGCTGTGTCGGAGTGAGTCAAAAAATTTGATGTGTCTTCTCTTGATGAAATCTTGAATGGTGAGCACTTCAAATGTTTTATGCATCTCGTCTGCCTTCATTCGGTCGAACGGGGTATGTTTGAGGGAGGTGCGGAGAACTCTGTTCTGAAATTGCTGGAGCGTTTTGAGAGTGTTAGGAGTCAGATACTTGAAGAGAGGGGTCCCATACATCAAAGCAGGTCTTAGGACGCTCTGGTATATCAGCAGCTTGAGGCGTACCGATAAAGCCGGGCTATGAAGTAGGTGTCCGAGGCTGAAGAATTTCTTCCTAACACTCTTTAACTTCTTGCCGAGATGTGTTGTGAACGACAAGTGTCTACCGAGGGTGATCCCAAGGTAGCATAGCTTGTTGCTTACATGGCACTCTTTGCCGTCTAAGACGAAGGATTTCGGGAGCTTCTTTTTTCCGGATTTATAGCTGAATATATTCCTTGCGTCTTGGCCGGGTTGACTTTAATGTGGACGGCATCGAGTTTCTCGGCGATCTGTTGACTGGCGCTCTCAGCGAATTTCAGGGCTCTGGTGGGATTGATGCTAGTGCTGTAAACACCAATGTCGTCTGCATAAGCCGATACCTCGCAGTTGGGGTACGAGGCTCCTACGATGTGGGCGGTGTAAATGTTGAACAGCAGGGGGCCTAGCACCGATCCTTGGGGGACACCGGCAGTGTAATCTCTTCGGGTCGTAGACGTAGTGCCTATACGAACCGAAAAAGTTCTGCCTGTAAGATAGGATCTCATCAGGTTCTGCAGCTGATCCGAGAATTCATATTCCCTCAGACGTTGGAGTAGGATGTGGTGGGATGACTTCTTGTGACTCGCAGTGCCCTGAGAGATGTACGTGGATGATTCTCTCGAACAGCTTCGAGAGTTGAGTCAGCAGACTGATGGGGCGGTAATGAGATGGCTCATAACCGCTTTTCATAACTATTTTAGTAACCTTTATGAAGTGTATTTACTTTTTGAAGCACGAGAAGTTGATCTTAGCTATTCATTAGTCATGAAGGATCGGGGATCGAATGAACCCCATCCAAAACTGCTTGTCGGACCTATTTCAATTTCAATAAATCTCAAAAATCAGAGCTTAGAAGCTATTTCATATTTAAATTCCAGCAAGTTTTCCATCATTCCGGACATGACAAAGGAAAAAATAAATTCGGAGATATAAAGAACATTGTGAAGAAAAGTGTTGAGTTAGACAGAAATCGTTCCTCCACACGCTTAACTAATAGATTTTGTTTTTTGGTGACCTTGATTTTCAGAGTTCAAATATATATTATTCAAAATTTCACAACGGCAGATCAGTCTATCACGAGAGAGTGGTATGAATAGGGGAGAGCCTCTTGTACATTTCTTTACTGCGGAGGCTCGTGCAGGCGACGACATCGAGCAGATCTTCTTACCACTTTCTTTTCAGTCTGCGGTCAGGGTTTGTCAGGTGTGTGACAATAGGCAGCCTAAACATGTGTCAGGGAGTGATCATATTCTGCTATAGAATACCTGGTATCTCTTGCCTCATCAAGGTATATGTAATTGATCGACTTATGCATCAAAAATGAAACTGTGCCAAAGGACTTCTATTAAAGAAGCAATGGTACCCACCAATTAAACCGCAATGGTAAAATTCCACCTAGCAGTATCGTGCGATGGTAAGAGTGGCTCTGGTTTGCTGAAGTTAGAGGAGGAAGGTAAAAATTAGCCGAAATATTCTCATGTAATACTTTGACTTGAAATCTAATTCCCGCGAAGTATTGATCAAATATATTCAAGGTTCACTTGAAACAAACACATCTGCGAACAAATATGCACTGGCTCAATATTGAACCTCTACACGTTGGAAAGGTGTATCCCGGTTTTGACAGCCTAAATCCAAATACGGATGACCGGTGAGTTGAGTAATGCGTGTTCTGTTGCCGTTATAATGGCTTTCCGCCGACTGAATCGAGTTAGTCTGGCCAATAGAGAGTGTTTTCCATTAAACCATCATGTACCCTGGGGTCCACGCATTCATACCGGACAGCTGGGAGTTATGGTTGGCATATCCACTGAGGCATTAAGCCCCCTCATTATTGAACTTGATTTGAACAGTATACTAATACCCGTAGGGTAGGTGTTATCAACTTTAATAAGTATGACTAAAAAGTACACGGTAATCGTATCCGCCACGAATCCTCTACGATATTAGCCACAAAAACGCTTGTAAAGGATCTAAAATTTTAGGTCTGGATAGTTTACCAACGGGATCATAAATTTTGACAATTTTGTTCATGTTGTAATATTTAGGTGTTGCCTTTGACATAAATTTGAAATTACCCGTGGAAAAAGAGGGTTGCTTGAAAAACAAGAGGGCGAGAAGAGGGTTCGGCTGGTTATCCCATGAGACGGAGTGTCGAATGAAGTTATTGAGTTTAGGAATTTTAAGAGTCTTTTCTTTGTGTAGTGATTGGGCATAGGAGAAAGATTAAAGGAAGAGGGGTTTTATTAAGAGTAAGAAGATTGAGGTGATAGCAGTGGATTTTACTGACCACGTGGCAGACCAAGTGAATGAAGCAAGAAGAAAAGGACGTAAAAGTTAATAAATCTGGCCAGTCGCGAATAATAGTAAGGTAAATGAAAATTAAATTAAACAAATTAGATAAAAAACACAACAATTGGCGCCCGAAAAAAACTAAAGTTCAAGTATTTGTGATTCTGTTAAATAAGCTTATCTTAGTAAGGTTATTTTTTTTGGTGGTTTGCCTACTGGAACCCAACCCCCTCTTGAAGTTTAAAAGAACCTTACACGCTCCAATTATTTTAAAAGTATCGACAATAACAACAAGGAATACTCTACAACCGAAAAAACAAAAAACGTGAGAAACCTTTTTTATGACATTATTTCTATTGTCACAGTTTTAAAGGTAATCGTTTAAAAATTAAATCAATATTTTCCAAATAAATGACAGCAACGCCAACAAAATGAAAAAAACAACATGATTTGAGATGAACGGGAGAAATCACATATTTAAAATTTTCCAAACTGAATTTTCTATGCTTTTTTGTTACTATTTATTTTTTAGTATACCCAACTACGTGACTGTAGGCCACGTATTCACTGGTTCAAATACAGAATTTGAGGTATAATAAACCCCCAGCTGAACAGCACAAGGTGGCTACTCTGATTAATAACATCCTTTGATCTTAATGAGAGCATACAAAAAGGGGTTAAGAAATTAAGGGGGTGCCATGTTTAATTATAGATGAAGATCACAATACTTATAAATTTTTTAAAATAATTTTTATGATGAGGAATCATATTGTTGTATTGGCCCCGCTATTATTTGTAATTATTATCAATTAAAAGCCAAAGAAAACATCACAAGCAAGATTGGGACTTGAACCCAGGATACCCACTGAGTTACCCAGAAACAAATGACGTCCTTAATTCCCAATTTAACAGTAATTTTTGTTTTGGCTGCTGATTTTGATTAATTATAATTTTTTATGATATTCCCAATATTATATATACTTTAAACACAATAATCATTCTGCTCAAACAGAATTTTCAAAATGAATTATAGAAGTGAAAGGAGCGTCAGAATCATGTTTAAGTTTTAACCTGATTCGGAAAAAGTAAGACTTCGTCTGTTAAATAATTTGGATCAGAGCTGCTTGACTTGTGTACGAAAAAGACAACGAAGACTTTTCAAACAACAAGAGTACTTAAGGTAAGAAAGTTTTTCTTTATTTGAACTGTAAGGTAACAAATAGAGTTTTATGCCTCCGCGTTTCCTGAAAGCTCTTCTAACTGCTTTACGACGTGACAGGAACTCCAAAGCCACTGAAGAAATCCTGTAGCAACTTCGACATTTCTTCAGCCACTTCTTAGTCTCTGTACAGTATACTATAGATTTCCACTTACACATAACCAGGAAGCCTGCTATACACGTTTTAATTTTCAATGTTTTATAATTTTCGAATCCCAATTAGAAATATTACTTATGGTATAGTATAAGATTTTTTCTTATGGAAAAAATTAGTTTTCAGGTATGTTAAAAAAAAAAACTATTTAATTATTTTTTTGGAAGGGGGTGAAGTTCTTATTTCTCTAGTACATCTGATGTTGGCCAAATCTATGGACTGAATTCTCGCACTGCAATGATCATGATCTGTTAAGGCCTCCTTATTGTGATTAGACAATTTTAAATCGTCTTTTGGGTGTAGGTTTGATATCGTGTACACAAGAGTAGGTTTATTTTATTGTACGTTTTCCCAATCTTTTGAGTCCTGTTCACGGTTTCGTCTTGGTTGGTTGGTGTCGGTATTGAAAATTTCCTGATAGTGAACGTTTTCGACAGCTCTAAGCTGCCATCTTCTGTTGATGAAATAAAAAATCATTTTATAAAAACATCAATCAAGTATAAGGACAAAAACAAAATCAAGCATTAAAAGCAACAATAAATAAAACCTATATAAAAAATTTACTCAGAAATGGCCCATCCATTTTATGTATTGTGCTATAAAAAAATTCAATAAATTTTCCTCTTTTCAATCGATATTGTCCAATGTAAGGGAGTAAAATTTAATTTCAATACCCTATATGTAGCGTATGCCCTTCTTCTGTCTTCTGATGCCCTTCCTCCAGCAAATGATGTAGACCAAGGACAGCTAACCTTTTTCGGTCGCGGGCAAAAATCATGGTTCCACAAACTCGGTCGGGCCAACTCCCCCCCCCCCCCTCACAGATGGGTGTGTTGCCATCTTAAAAAAGGCAATTTAAAGAACTTTTATTTTCTATGCATATTAAATTATAGGATTCTGGAATAAAATGTGTTTGGTAAGTAAGCACCCATGTATTTTATAAAATTCAAACGATCAGAAAACATGATGAAAAAAACTTAATATTCAAGGAATTTATCATGCGGTATAGAAACTGACAATGAGTGTAGCAAACTGTGAACAAACCAAAGTTTGTTTTAAATCAAATCATATCTAGACATCCCAACGTATACTTTTTTTTTTCTTTCATAGCCCCGTTAAATTTACAGATAATTATATACAATTATAGATCCTCAGGCGCATCTATTCACAAATTATTTTTGTATTTCCTGTAGCATCGCTACATTATATACAGGTTTTGTTATTTTAGCTCTTAGCTCTCTAATTATAAGATAAAGGATGAGGGAAAAATAAAGGGATATTTGGGTTGAGCGGATCCTTGTACTAGGAGTACCTGCTTGAAGGGGGTGTTTGTTATTTTATAAAAATTATATAATGAATAAACAAGTATAATGATATACATTATACGCGACTGGACTAAACTGACTAATAAAGGTGATAGGCATGTTGAACTTAAACGACAAGCATATCGGAGAACTAATTCGCGTAACAAAGCGTCGTTTTTTGAGCATACTTTGATGTAAAACAAACGTTTTTTTCTCGTTAGTTAATTTACTTTGAATTCCAGGAGAGAACTCTTGTAGTTTCTGTGACTTCGCACTGTGTATGATGGCAAAGGAGTTGATACAAGTATCGCAAAAGAATTTTCCTCCCTCAAAGTAAGTCAATTTTGTTTTAGAAAATTAAAGTAGAGGGGAAACTTTGATTTTTTTTAATTTTCGAAGTCAGGATCCGCTTCAGTTTGACCAGAGTCTTCTTGCAAGGAAAATGATATAGTCGTTCTTCAGAGATACCTTTTTGCTTTTCCTCGAACGATACAACATGAGAGACTATTATAGTTAAATGATTAGATTTACGTTCCAATCGAGCGTTCGAGAAGTTTAGATGTTGCTACATGGGTAATGTGTAATGTATTGGTATTCTAACGTGTTTAGATTTTTGGAATTTTTATAATGCTGTACATTTTTTTAGAAACTTTACTAAGTATATATGTAACTTCACTCATTAGTAATTTATTTATAATGATAAATACAATGTTTTTAACCCATTTAATCATTGAACAATCTCTAGTAAAAAGTTATTAGCTGTGTTGCCTTTTATATGCAATCACATATTGTTACATTCTTGAATATGCTCTGGTGTTGTTTGAAGAGCATTGTTCCAGAAAATGATTTGTTATACTTGATAATGGCAGTGCGTGAAATAAACATAATAATTTAATGTGAAAAGGACATGATTAATTTTAATTATATTCATTATTGGACAACGGGAAATCTGGTGGAATTCTGTTTCTCCAAACAGTTCTAATAAAGACGAATAAATATCATGAAAACTACCGCAACTGCTGCTATTTATTGAGACAAATTCACTATCACCACAAACCTCCACCTCTGGAGGTGACCATTAAGTGCAGACAGCCCAGTATGTTGGGCTATTGAGTGGACAGCAATTGCAGCTAGTGGGTCTGGCAGCCGGCTAAGTGGAAATAAAGCCCGGGGCTGAGTGGAAGTGCTGTTGGTGAGTCAGACACGCTAGGGGAGCCTCTGACTCACCCGTCAGGCGTCGACAAATGGGTGCAGGTCAGCCAGTCTGCCTGTCTGATAGCAGGGGGCGGTCATCGTCCTATATCTATCGATGGAGCTGTAGGAGGGACATCTCGAAATGGGCAAAACTATGTACGACAAATGTAGTATTAAAAATAAAAAAGAGATTTATCCTAGATATAGTGGGATGGGGTGAAATTCAAAGGGGGTCACAGATCATTCTCCATTTCCTATTAAGGCACTAATCACTCACAGAAGAGTGTTAACAGTAACCATACCTGCATCCTAAATACGACCGCCATACCATCCGAGTATTAAAATCTGTTTGTTTTCAATTAAATTAGTATCAGGTATAATTAAACTTTAACAAAGCGAGCCCCGTGTCCCGTTTGATGTGAAGAGATAAACGTTTAATTTATTTGTGGACGTCCGTTTATAATGGCTCCATTATATCTCACCGCGTTCTGAGTGAAGTAAATTTAATTGGATATTATAATTTTAATGGATTTAATTACTTGCTATGATAGGACACAGACAGTATTTATTATAGGGATATTATTGTAAGAACGAAATTTCTATTTCTATAGTTTAATTTATTTAATTATTAAGAAATAGTATCTAAGTCAGAAGTTATAGGCAAGGCATCTAAAGTTGTTCAGAGCACCGTACTTCGCCAAGCAGATCGTTTGTAATAATACTGGGCTGAAATTCATTACCTAAGCAATGACTGCAGTAAAGATATCATAATTATATACTGACTAGTGTCTGAAGAAGGGGTAATTACGCTATTCACTAAACTACTCACTATCATCGGGCATTTGTATATTACCTGTTACAATAAAATGATTATCACTCTCTACTAGCCAATAAATAAATATACTGGCACCGTCCCCTTATTTGATAAAGCCCCCGACTAGTTATTTGGGGATGTCCTGGCTTTGAGTCGCAACCACTGTTTTTCATTTGGCTATTAATTATTAATAAGAAACAATTACTGCACAGAGCTGTAAGTTTTTCCCTCTCACAGGTGAGAACGGAGAGACCGGTCCTACCTCTAACTAAGCCGTAGAACAAACTTTGGAGGCTGTTGGAGTTCGTTATGTAGTTGGATGGGCCGATAATTATTTAGTGGCTCGAGAAATGGGAGGTTTCCCGCCCAGCGAGGCAACAGCTCAGGCCTACCGCCCATCGCTTGTTAGACCACCGCCCGTTCTCCTCTTCATTTAAACCTCTCCTCTTTGCGTCTCATTTGTTATCATCATTCCATTGGATAAACGATTATTTTTTAAATTACTATCAATTGATGAAATACACTGGTAAGTACTGAACTCGAACCTAGGCAATGTCTAATATGGCACTCTACTAACGGAGAAACCTTGGCATATTTTTTCTTTGGCTAATAATCATTGATAGTAAATTTTCCGAAATTTACCACCTGTAATTTTAATTTATTTAAAATTCCGAACACGTCTCCTTTGGCCAATAAGAGTGAGCCTGGTGGCGTTGAAGAGAGAAAGGTTAGTTCACGCCTATCCTTGAGTGAAGGACGTACTCCCGTTCTTAGCGGTCGGTTATTTTAAAATTGTCGAAGAACAATACAATGAAATAAATAAACTTCTATTAACATAGTGGTGGAGTCCGCTTCAAGAAATAGCACTGTGGGCGAAGAATAATTGCAAATACCAAGAACCAGATAAAAAATAGTAAACTAGTTTTGTTACAATATATATAAGCTTCTTTTTCAGTCTAAACTACCATAACGCTTTTGACAACTGTACAGAGTACTTCAAAGGACATCCCATCTCTCAATAGAAAACAAATTACTAATTTACAAAGTTATACTTAAGCCAATCTGGACATACGGAATAGAATTATGGGGGACAGCAAAAATGTCGAACATCAATCGTATCCAATCCTTTCAATCAAAAGTCCTGAGAGATATAGTAAATGCCCCTTATTACGTCAGCAACAAAACCCTTCATAATGATCTTAATAAACCTAACATTTTCGAACTCATCCCTTCCAAGTTCATGAAATTCCATAGTAACCTAACCAACCACCCTAATCCCCTAGCACAGTCATTGCACTGCACCACTCATCCCTATAATCCTCCTCGGAGACTAAAACGGCAGCGGACCCGTGACCTGCTATAAATGCGTAACAGTGGGAGTCCTGGCAAGGGCCAGTTTCTCCAAACATGTCCTGAGCGTATGTGGCTCTCGCGCTCTTGGACAGCCTCCACTGGCTCGTATCCAGTGACGCGGGTGATGGAAGAGCTTGGGAGACTTCCCGAGACTCCGCTTCCTCTTTCGCATGCGATGGAGGTGACAACCATGTGGATTTTGGAGGTCGTTTGGCTGTTTGTAAATACTGTATGAATGAGCGAGTGTATGAAAAATTGTAAATATGGTATGAATGAGATCATTTATCACAATTACTTATTGCACAATAAGGCAGATTGTAATTTTATCATAATAAAGCTGTTTTTGATTTGAAACTACTACAATGCAGTTTTAGAAGAAGCGTGGGGATCATCCAAATCATTGCCTCCTCCTCCAGCCTGAAAAGTAATAATTCGACGGATGAAATGAGAGTTTGTGAGTTATACTGTATGAACTAAAGAGTAAATGCTACATTGTAAATTTTTTTTACAAATGAAGATTTATAATAGAAGCAATTAAAAAAAATTATTAACTTATTATTTTTTTAATACTGAAATAATTTAATACGAAATAAAGTATGAAGATAGTTAATAAATAATATTGCAATATTGTTCGGGGAATTTCTTAAACGCTTCTGAACTTTGTTTTTTTTAACGTATTTGATCATAAAATAGAGGGGAAAAATCGACAATCAAACACTTGGATTCTGAAAATTATGTTTCTGTTACATATTTATGTTCCTTTTTGAGTACTAATAATAATGTTACTGCTTTATTTCTAGCTCTATTTGGTTCTTGGTGCTGAGTTAGCAATTGATAATTGTAATTTCATCAACCAGCCATTTGCTTTTCAGACAGCGTTCTTAGTTGACGGGGATAGTAGTAACGACCAAATAAGCAACAAGATATTCTCTTGTCCAGAAAAAAAATCACGGAATCTGTTATATGGAAGTTAAAAGAAAATGGTGATTAAAATAATTGCGCAAGATCTAATGTATGGTTAGTGTTCTTAAAGTTCCAGGTGTATTTTAATTTTCACCAGATCTTCAAAGATATAATCCGTAAGTCAGTTTTTGTCTAAGTTCTGTGGGGTACATAAATAGGTTGCAATGTAGCGTTAGTTTTGATCTGTTGTCAAGGAATCAAAGAGGTTCATTGTGTTATTGCGAATGAAAGGTGTTATAAAGAAAATAAAATAACTGTTTTTTTTACATCTTCCAACATTTTAGTAAAAACGCCAACCGCTATCGGTCAGTTACACTGATATTCTCAGTCCAAATTTCGAAACGGGCTTTGGACTTTCTTTGATTCAGTCAATTGTCAGTCATGACAATGTGAATTTCAAAAAGCGACCGGCGTTTTGAAATTTTAATCGTTGGAAGACATAAACAGTTATTTTATTTTCTTCATGACATGTAGTTTGTAATATGTATTTAATTTTTTTATTTTTGTACGTACATGAGCGTTCGATATTAATAGTTTGTACTGACCGAAGTACCTGACGCTGTAGATGTTCAGTATTTCAGTTTAACTCAAAGTAATAAATAGATAGGGTGGTTTTTTAGCGTAATAAGTTTATGTAAATTACATTAGAAAAAAAAAATTAAAAAAAGAAAAATCATATAAGTCGTTTACTAGCATCTTATTAATCATGAACATCACTTTTTTTATGAATCCACGGTCTCATAAATGCTGTTTATTTTATTACTTAATTCTACAGGCTATATTTTTCCCATTTTTAAAATATACAAAAAAATGGACTTGCTCTTCTAACATAGTGGTTAAAACAACTTCATCATATTAAGGTTTTGATTTCCACACCATTTCATTACATTTCACCATTTTATTATAAGTTTATGATCATTAAAATTTAAAAGTAACAAATATCTTTGTTGGCAATAACAACAGTCATCCACAATAGAAATCGATTGTGATAGGACAAGGGTATTTATCATTATTCTTAAGCCCAATGCTAAACAACTTATCAAACTTAAACGAGCTCTACCCAGCGACCCAATATAACTTTCACAATCAGAGTTAAATTAAGTCATTATCTAAGTCTGGTCTAGGGAATGAGTAATTTAATTGACAATACTTGGTCATGAAACTAAATGCATTAATCATAAACAAATTCTCTCTCTATTTTGGGGGGGGGTAGGGGAGAAGTTATATGCTACTTCATGACAAAGGAATTAAACTCTTGTTAATTTTAGTCGTGTTCTATTATTAATAATTACCTGCTAATGAAAAAGTGACAGGATCAGGACTCGAACCCACAGCTCATTTGGTAGAGCCCTGACTAGATATTGGGGAAGCCTTGTGTTTTAAGTCTCAAGCCTTCTGCCAATATTTTTTTTCATAGGCTACTAATTATTGATTATAATTGAACTCTTTTCATTAGATTAAACTAACTACGATATTCCATAAATCTTGATAGCTATATGACCATTTATGCCCACATAAGGTCTTGTTTCTTTTCTGAGAACACTATTATGTATCTATTTAAACGCTTTTTATCTAATTATTCACCAAACATAAAATATTTGCACAGGTGCCGGTTGTTGAACCCAGAACCTTCTCGATTTCCGATCGAATACTGTATCTGCACGAACAATTTTTTTTTTTAATTCATTCAATCGTTTCATGGACGTTAATTGTATATGTATGTATATGTATGGATGGTATGAATGAGAGCATTTATCTTATTACTTATTGCCTTATAAAAGGCAGATTGTAATTATAGCACAATAAAGGAATAAAGTCTCAAGTATATGTATTATATATACATATGTAATATATGTTTCCTATTATGACACGCCACGGGGATGTCTAAATAAAGTTTCATACAGTGGTATCGGAAAGGTTGAAACCAATTCTTAGACGAAACTAATATATTTTTATTGGCTACCAAGCTACCAGTTAATTTTTTTTTTTCATTCGTGAGGTAATTGAACAGATACCTAATTAATATGAAAAAGACAAAGATTATATTAATGAAAGTAATCATTTATTTTTGTCTGTGCATCACTTTGGTACTTCATCACTCTGTTGCAGCCATGTTATGAGACATTTTTCTGCAATGTGTATTCCACTTATAGAGGTAAATATAGAAACTATTCAACTTACAGAGGCAATATTCACGAAAATTAATTCCACTTACAGAGGTGAAAAAATTTCCAGTTAAAGAGTTTATTTGAGGCAACACTTATGGGACTAGCAGTTTTGTACGACTTATAGAGGTATTCCACTTATGCAGGTACTAATTATCCAGGTTTGAATGTCTGTTGTGGCCGAGTCCGTCGAATAGTTGTCTTAAACAACACACATATTTTCACATATATTACATTATTTTGTTTTAATTTGTCAATAGTTTTTTTTTATTCGAATGTATCCAGAGTATTTTTTAAATATTGCATTGAAACAGTCCTAAGCAGTACAATTATATATAATTGAGTACCACTTTGAGCCACTAATCTTTTTTAATATATTTTTTTCAGCTCGTGTGTGCTCTCTGCCAAAAATGGTATTTCCACGAATATAGATTTGCTGATTATTCGATTTGCGTTATTTGCTTTTAATAACTCCGATCCTGTAATGAACTCACTCACATAAACATTCATGTGATGTTCATCCCCATCATTCATTTTTCCTCAAAACCATATTTCTGGAAACACTCTGTTTTTTATTTATTTCATATTTAAATTAAATCCGTGATTTGCAGATATTCCGATTTGTAATCTTCATGATTTACACCGGCACTAAAAAACATTAAAAAGACTGGTTTAATGGAAGTAAATAGCAAAAATAGGAATATTTTAAAACATTTGGTGCTTGTTACAAATACAGCCAAAGATTTGATTAAAAGATTTGAAAGACTAGCTCAATATTGAAAGATTTGATCAAACCCGCTATAAAAGATGACTCCTATTAACTTGTCTAAAGTCCAACCAAAACATTTTATTAGTTAGTGGGTTAATCTATAATCTAATAAGCTACTTAAGATGATATGAAAATACTTATTTTTTAACCACAAAGTAATTGATTGATATTATTTTATTACACTTTACTATTTAGATTTAATTTATTTTTAGCACCTCTAAGAAATTATGTCAATATCACCATCATACGAGGTGGGCTGAAAAGTTTCCAACCTCAACATGAAGATAGCAGCAGTCGTAAATAAAAGCTAGATGATAACCTGTTGTGGATGAACCTGCTATGACAATTTTAAATCAATTGAATTATTTTTACGACCACTATTAACCAGCATATGAATGTACGTCGGAAGGCGTCGTACCTAATATAAAAGTAGAGCCTCCTCCTTCGGTCTCGGCAGCAAAAAAAACTGCTTATCAGTAATATTTAGAGATATTAAAACCTTGCTAGGCAATTTATTTATAATTTACTTGTGACAGATATTTTATTGTAAAGATAAGCTGGGTGCATTTTTTATATAGGTGATAAGCTAATGCGTATTTTTTCCGGGAAGTAATAAAAAGTAAACCATAACAGTTTTATTAGAGCTGTACACTAGACTGCTCTCGGATTAATAGTGTTTGCAATAAATTGCTGCAAATAAATTATTTTTATCGGTTTTATTCAACCATCGATGCTTTTTAAGGCTCCGTGGATTGCGAGATAGATTACAATCAAGCTTTTTGTATAAGAACTGAAATTAAAATAAAATCAAGTCTGATGCCATACCAAACCGAGGGTTGGATATGGTTGCGAAAACTATTTTAATGACTCCTATTAACTGTCTAAAGTCCAACCAAAACATTTTATTAGTTAGAGGGTTAATCTATAATCTAATAAGCTACTTAAGATGATATGAAAATACTTATTTTTTAAACACAAGTAATTGATTGATATTATTTTATTACACTTTACTATTTAGATTTAATTTATTAATTAAACAATATTAATAAATAGCACCTCTAAGAAATTATGTAAATATCACCGTCATACGAGGTGGGCTTAAAAGTTTCCAACCTCAACATGAAGATAGCAGCAGTCGTAAATAAAAGCTAGTGCATTTCGTTGTTCATCTGTTGACAGTTACTCACCAAAGTTTCAGCCATTTTGGACGCGCAGTTGTTGTGTAACAGTCAATTGAGTGAGTCGTTGTGAGTGTTTTTATGAAAATGGACAAAATCGAGTATCGAGATGTCATTAAATATTTGTTTTTGAAAGGCAATACGCCTACGCAAATCAAAGATGAGTTGGATTCGGTGTATCGGGACTCTGCACCATAATTTACCACAGTGATATTTTGGGCAGCTGAATTTAATCGTGGTCGTAAGAGCTTGGGTGATGATGAACGTTCGGGACGTCCAAAAACTACAACTACCAACGAAAACATCGCCAAAGTTCACTAAATGGTGCTAGACGACCGCCGAATTAAAGTGAGAGAGATAGCAGAGGTTATGACCATGTCAAAAGAACGTGTTTGTCACATATTAAATCAACATTAAGAGATGAGAAAGCTGTCCGCGCGTTGGGTGCCGCGTTCGCTCACGTTAGACCAAAAACGTGTTCGAATGAACATTTCCAACGCTCTGTTGGCGCAGTTTAGGCGCAATAAATCCGAGTTTTGGCGCCGATTAATTACTGTGGATGAAACTTGGATACACCATTATACGCCCGAAACAAAAATACAGTCCAAACAGTGGACTGCAAAGGAGGAACCGGCTCCAAAAAAGCAAAAACTGTTTTTTCGGCTGGGAAAGTGGTGGCGACTGTTTTTTGGGATAGTCATGGAGTTATTTTAATCGATTATCTTCAAAAAGGAAAAACCATTACAGGAGCATACTACACATCATTACTTGACAAGCTGAAGGCAGAACTTGCGGAAAAAAGACCACATTTGCAGAAAAATAAAATCCTGTTTTACCAAGACAACGCACCGTCTCAAACCTCAGAGGTTGCCATGGTGAAAATCCATGAATTACGGTTTAAACTGCTTGACCATCCGCCTTACTCACCAGATCTAGCCCCAACGACTTCTTTTGGTTCCCTCGTCTAAAAATTGCGCTCGGAGGACTGAGATTTTTGTCAAATGAAGAGGCAATCATCTTCGTGAACGATTATTTTGCAGAGAAAAACGCCGAGTACTATTTGGACGGGTTACAGAGATGGGAGCATCGCTGGGAGAAGTGAGTAGAGTCACAAGGAGACTATGTTGAAAAATAAAATAAAAAATTCTGAAAAAAAACGTCTTGTATCTTTGTTAGGTCGGAAACCTTTCAGACCACCTTTGTAGGAAACTAGGGCTATCATTGAATAAAGGCCAGGAATAATGTGTAACTTACAAACCGATTCAATGCTTTTTAAATGTCTACTATCTTGAGTGCCAATGACCAATGATTATTGGAAATCCCATTCTGTTTTATGAAGCAGGGAGATGTTCTAAAATATCATCAGACCTGCAATCATAATAACAACAATAATATCAGGCCTTCACGCAGCAGAAACACCTCAATTCTCCTAACCATATGACCAATGACCACCCCCCCCCCTAAAAAAAATAATGTAAGCAAGAAAACGATAAAGTTATCACTTAATACAATACAATACAATATTTCAAAATTTCCCGATGTTTATTCTACTGGTCCCGAAAAATATAAAAAAAAAATATTTTATGTTAATAGGGAGTGCGTTAAGATCAGTTTATTGTAATTTTGTCTTTATTTAATCTGATTCGACTTCTATGTATAGATGCAAGTCTAGGAATGCAGAGGAGAAATGTTTATTCGCGTTCTAAAAATGAATGTTATCAATGTATTTGTATATGTTTTTTTTTTTCAAAAATAAAAGCTCGAGGTTTAGAAACAAAAAAATACATTAACCAAACAAAATTATGAGCGCTATATTTAGACATCTAGTTTTCAAATAAAGGAAAGGGGGGGGGTTAAAATGATTAAACCAATAAATAACATTTTCATCGAATTCGTTTACTTTTAAAAACGGGAATAGAAAAGGCAAACAGATTCTTTTGAGGCTTAAATTGAAAAGAAGAGTCTGCAGAGTTCAAATGCCAATCGGCTCAAATTAGAAAAAAAGGAAAACTTTCTATGAATAAAAATATTATTTTAGCACTTCATACAAATTGACTATTAGCTTTCCGATCTAACCGAGAATATTTTCATTTATGATTTGTCCAAAACTATTTTGATCTTTATTCCTGATTCCCTTTTATTATTGATTCCCAAAAAAAAAAAAAACATGAAATGAAAGTAGTTGTGTGAGTTTCCTTTTTAAAACCAGATACTCTTATTACTCATCCATATGACCTTTCTGTTATGGTTATTGAAAAGTCCCTTCACCTTAAAACTTAGCCTTTATCACACGATGATCTGATGCTACCCTAAAAATCATTTAAAACAATTAATAAACAATCATAACCAGTTTCAGATAACAGACAAGTATGGTACTAAATTAAACAGTATATATATTTCATGAGCGCTTGCACTCGATAACGTCGAAATGCTCTTTTTTAAACATGAGTACGGCCTCCTCTTTGACCTAATGGCATAAAATTTCACAGAGTTCCACTTAAGGTAGACTTGAAAATAAAGGAATTACCGTCATAAATAACTATGTATCATTCTTTAAAATCAAAAACTTAAAAAATTTATCGCTTGGGGTAAATTATAAGTTAATCAAACCTTACAAATGGATCACTTAACTGTGATCAATAAACCACTCTTGCCTGATTTCAATCAGATACTAGACTAGTCTCGTCGGTTAGTAAAATTTTAAAAGTAATTTGCAAAACCCTTCGAAATTATCTGATTGGGTGTTAAAATACAACACCAGGAAATATGGAATCTGCTAGTCCAATTCTAGAAGCTTTTTTAAGCATTAATTGTAGACACGTACTTCATTATTTCCGAGAACGAAATGAGAGACTATACTCATATAGACTACACTATTCATAACTCTTTCTACCTGTCTGTGAAAGCGTTCGTAAAAGTCATTCAAACTATCTGAAATTTATCTGAAGTTTAGCTATATGAGTTAGTTTTTAATTAAAATAAAATTACAGGAAATGATTGTAAAAAACAAAATAACAACCTTAAATAGATAGAAGATGATTTCTCTTCACTAACTTTTAAGATACTTAGGTGAGCGAGTCCATTAGGCTATTTAAGATTTAAAGATCTAATTTTTTTTTCAAGGTTAAGGAAATAATAGGGATGGCAAGCAAACAGAATTTCCGATATATTCCAGCAAATAAATCGAGAGTTAGAAGTAGATCTAGCTTATTAGTAATGGGTTATTCATTTATTTTTTATGCAAATTGCAGTGAAACTTAGTATTTTTGATAGAAAATACCATTATTTTTTTCATGACAATTGAATATGTTTTTAAGTAGCTCTGTTTCACGAGTCTTCCTAGATACTGTTTCTCCTACATTTATGTCACTTATTTCGTTTATAAATATTTCAAAATATTATTATAATAAATCACAAATCAGGCTAAATATTTTTTTTTTTTTTTTTTTAAATAATTATATGTATACATGATGAAGACTGACCTCCTGTCGAAGGCTAGTATCCACTGCGTAGTGGCCATGAGTGGAAGAGATCGAGGTTAAGCCGGAGAGAGGAGGCGCCGAGAAGACATGCCGCCGGTCCCGCGGGCTACTGAGCGGCTTCGGCTTGAGCCGTCGATACGGCCAGGTCTGACACCACAGCGCTGTAGTAGCATCAGCCAGCGGTGGAAATTCGCTAAACATCCTTTCGTGGCCAGGCTGGACACGCGAAGTACGCGGGACGGATAAGCACTACCTTCAACCCATAATTAAATGCTCAAGTCAAATAATACAAACTTATTAGAAATTCCCACCAAAAAAATAACTCCTTTGTAGGCTTTTATTTATGTGATAGTCTATATGTGGAGTTATACATTTTTTAGTTCAAGAGTCTTTATTAAAATGATTACATTCAATCAGCATACAAAGTATTATAAGCAGTGCTTATGACCTTTTTTACGATCTTTTTCTTTGGGGGAAAAAGCTCTTTAGCCCAAACCACTTATCATGCAGAGCTCACAATCAACAAAATGATTTGGAGGAGGCCAGGAAGCCACCTCCGACTTAGGCGTCTCTCTGGGCTGCCGGGGATGAGGCGGTATCAGCCTACGGATTAGGATGGCCAGGGAAGCGGGAATGGAAGTTCTGGTGGTAGGATATCTAGAAGGAGCGGTGTGTTTAGATGGGTGCAGTTGCTGATATAAAAGGAATTATTGTCTATCTTGCGGTGGATTCTGGATTGCTGGGATTGGATCCGAAGAATATTGGAGGGCCTGGTACTACCCCAGACTTCAATTCCGTGGGACCAGGTATATTGGAATATCATTGTCTGAATCATTATATTATGATTGTTATTTTCAAACTATTGTCCATGAGACGGAGAAGTAGTTTGAGCTTGATATGGGGACTCGAGGTGAGTCGCTTGTCTAGTCTTATCCATTTAAACAATAAAACGTCTTGTTTTTCTACAAAATTTAATATTTTGTCAAACTGTTTTCAACTATCATTTATCACACTGTGTTTCATAATTATCTGGTGAAAGCGATTTTGTTCTGTAAATAGATTTGTTCTGAAAAGTCTCGTCGTTTATTGTCAGCCGGTATTTTTTCTTAGTTTAGTCTCTTCACACTAACGGTTTAGGAGAGCATGAAACTTAACTGTATCTTCTAATTCTGAATGACCTATTACAAGTTTTTGTTAGGGCTTTAGATTTCTAATTTTCAGAAATTCGATGTGGTATTAATGGATTTATATCACTTTTAAAAATGTCTGCCCTACCCACTCAATATGTCGGTGGGTGAGTTCATCCGCTGGAGACACATTAAGTTTTTCGACTCGTTGCAGCACCTGACAAATCCAGTGTTTAACACTATGACCCCGCCACCCCTCCCACATCGATGGCAACAGACTGTCGGGGAAAAATTAGGATAAGAATTAGTATGTAAGTTAGTTTTAAGGTTGATCAAAAAGGTGAGCCCCATCACCTTATTAGTCAGTTTAGTCAAGTCACGTATAATGTATATCATTATACTTGTTTATTCATTATATAATTTCTATAAAATAACAAAACCTGTATATAATGTAGTGATGCTACAGGAAATACAAAATAATTTGTAAATAGATTCGCCTGAGGATCTATAATTATATATAATTATCTGTAAATTTAAAGGGGCTATAAAAAAAAAAAAAAAAAAAAGTCAATATGTTTTCTTTTTCAGTAATTCCCAGTTTACGTATTAAGTATTGTAATTCAAACCAATATTTTCCCTGAGGCCAGCTCTACTGTTTGGGACACCACTCTTTAGGTTCCTACATTCCATAACTCGACTCCAGAGCTTCCAGAACAAGATCCTGCGAACGGCACTCTGGCATACCCCTTTTCGTGAAATGAAGGTTTCCGACATGCACAAAAAGTTCGAGCTCACCACCATCACCGACGTCATCAAAAGAAGACACATCAAGTTCTTCGACTCGATGAAACACAGTCTAAACCCCTATTCAAAAACATGACACCACCACCGCTACCGGCACGATGACAACTCACAAGATCGAGTAAAGCAGAGGAAATGGTGGACATCACGGCACTAGGCCCGCCAACAACAAGCCTCTAAGGGGCACCCTCACTGATATCAGACTAAATAAGAATACACTACATGCCTAGAGAGACTCTAGGCCCAGCCACCAGTAGACTCTCACACTGTACCGAAACAACCAACCTCCACCGAGGCTTCCCACACCCCTTACTCCTCTCACACCACCTTCAAGCAGGTACTCCTAGTATAAGGATCCGATTAACCTAAATATTCTATATTTCTCCCTCATCCTGAATTTCTAACTGGAGACCTTAGAAAAAAACCCACCAAAAAAACCAACATTTCTTTCAAAAATACCATATTTATTTTATCTATATTCAAACCAAATTATATGGATTAATTGTTTCAATTGTTTTCATTTTCCAATCTTATAGTTTGTGTTATTGATCTAGCTGTTAGGGTCAAGTATTGTTACTTTGACTTCTGGAACTATCGACGGTTGACAAATGTAGATCTTTATTGATAATGTATAAATTATTTGTTATAATACAATATCACTCTAGCAATAATTTTCTTTTAAGTCATAATTTATGTATTTATCTACTATTCATACCAAGGAATATATTTTCATTACTGAATGTAGTTAATATTTTAATAAACATTTCGACCTCACAAGTAACATCACCATTTCTGTCCAAAGAAGCACATGAAATTCTCAGTGTTTTAATTCGAAATGGTTATTAAATACAGTAACAATGTTACATAATGGCTTGAAGACAATTGGAAGACGGTTTGGCATTCGTAAGCTTTTTGTAAAAAATACCAAAATTTGCGGAGAAAAAATACCTTTTGTTTTTCAAGTTTTCTTTTGAGATTGAGTGTGCTGTATACAATAGTTATCGTTCTTGATAACGAATGCTTTGAAAAAATAATCAATCATCTGAATTGTGGACTCGTTTATTCACATACTCTAAATACTTTAAGGAACGGAAGAATGACAACATTACAACTTCGACTCAATCACCCTAGCAATCCAAGCGATGAACAGCATAGACCCCAGAACAGATTATGATCAACAAGACTTCTCTTTCTAAACCAAAGAGTCGTTACCAATATTCACTGCAGTTGACACCTTGTTAAACATAACAATTAAAAAAAATGAATTAATTGAAGAGTGTCTTATCAACCACCTGCACCCTAAGTACTTATATACTTATGTAGTTATGTAATCTCACAGATTAATTTGTTTCAATGGGGATTCCCTAAAGATACCCCAGCTATATACCTTCTTTTAAAAAATAGGGCATTCACTTGAAAATACAAATATAAATAAATCACTGAAAACCGGAGCAATTTCCAACAGGCATGTAATAATCTTTTTTTCCTATTTGTACAACGAACATTGTGATGATGACATCATTTTGAATTTTAGTTCAAATATAACTAGTTTAGTGGTTAATTGCTGTTAGTAATCGTTCACTGTCAATTATAAATTTAAGGAATTACTAATCTTTACTTACCAATTATTTAGTCATAAACGATATGTTAATTAATATGTTATATGTATTGGATATTTTTATTTAACTTCTTGTATACAAAAATTATTACCCTTGAGAGCCTGGTGTAATGTGCGTGTTGGAGTAAAATATATTAAACGTTATTTATAAAAAAAATTATTAATTGTTAAGAAAAGCAATGTTCCTGGTTTGGGCTTAGGGCGATTTTGCTTTGAGGTGTATACAAAAGCGTGTGTTTTTTATTCCAAGCAACACAGAAACTGACGCTCATCATCGCCTACAGACTTACATCCCAATTCTTCTAAATTAATTGGTAAGCTATTTTGTTCGTAATCCTTCATTAATAATAAAATTAGTAACGTAGGCCAATATCTCTGTCTCACCTTCTCATAGAACTTAGAAATGGTTTTTCATACTTTTCCATGGAAGAAACTTAGTGAGCAACTAAACAACAACACACAAATTATTGATAAAAAGCATATCTCAGGTAATGATTACAGGATATGGCGCACGAAGTTTTTCGTTTATAAAATGAAAATGCCTAAGATTTATTAAAAATTCGACGCACAGACACATGAAATAATTAGGAGGTTGGGCATCTATCTAGGTGAGTCACATAACTTCTCACTTAAAAGATACAAGTTATGCTGACAAGATCAATCTAGGAATAGGCCACTGTTGTCATTTTCAGGTAATGGCAGAATAAAACTTCGAAACCTTTAATTTGCTAGCCAAACAATGATTATAGCAAAAGCTATTTTAATTACTAAGGTATGGTTTAGCTAATTGCCCTCGATTATTTTTATAGACATATGAGTGAATAGGTAATGTAAGGGTCTCTGCTCTCGAAAAAACTGAAACAAAGTCATTAGAAAATACTCATATTTCCCAGAGTCGTTAGCCTTGAGTGGTTCATAGCTCGGAAATATCAGGAATTACTTGAGTAGAAAACATTTAGCTCAAGCACCTTTCAATTAGTTCATACTATGAAGCAGTTAGACTAGCCACAGTTACAACTGTTCTAAGCAATCTTTAGTTTAACCAAAATAATTTTCGTCTGGCCCAAGTCATCCGTTACCTGGTCAATAACGAGGCCACTGGAGACTTAAGTCTAAAGCTCCTACTTGATGGATGGTGGACTTAGTTGACTTTATTGAATCTCCGCTAAAACTGTATGTTAGCTCTATCCAAATAATTTCTTTCGCCAAAATATTGTTTAACTAAACAAATGTTCTAACTTATTAACAAAAATGCTGACCAGACAGTCCAAATAATTTCTCAACTTCATTAAGACCATGGATTCTGGCGATAGCGCGGAATGCAGCTTTGTGCCGATGACATGAAACGTAAATTAATCAAATAAGCCCAAAATGTTTAAAATGAATAAAGACAGAATAGAAACTTGAAAACAAGTTTCATGCTTAAAAAATAATGTTATCCTAATAAAATAATATTATATAATCGTGTCCAAATTGTGAGATGTATAAATCGATCGGTTCGTTTCTAGATAACTTTTATATCTGTAAAGAAATTTTACTCTGTCAATCATATTCGTGCGCCTACAGTAATTAATACTGATTTTTGGTTGAAAAAACATTGAGTACGGAGAAACCAACATCCAAATAAACACGAAATATATCATTTTTTTTTTTCTAGAAGGGAGCTGAAATGGCACCACTTATGTTTACTTGGTCAAATAGGGAACCCAAATAGAGAGGGAAAATAACAACCAACATAAAAGAGGGATATTTCTTTTAAGGGTTCTCGATAATATATCCCTTACAAAGGGCTGAGCTCGTAATATCTGACCTCTTCGGGTTTAGGTGGGTAAATAATCTCACTTTTTCATATGAATATGAATAAGTAGTCAGGGTGCGGAATAAGATACATATCGATTTTTTTATTCGTTTATTCACAACTGGGACCAATATTATTACCAGCAAAAGTGTTATAACTATTATAAAATGTCATGATTGAGTTGAAGGCAGAAGACACATACCACCTCTCCCATCTCGTAGAGGATTTCTTGTGATTATTTATTTATAAAATATCTAAACTGAAAAATCGGGCTAGATTCGTCCGAGGATCTATAATCATACATAAATATCTGTAAATTTAAAGAGGCTATGAAAGAAAGAAAAAAAAATCTTATAAATCAATAATCAATAGTTTTTGATCATGCGAAAAGTGGTCCGACATACCTCTCGAGAGAGGTTAAAGAACGCTGACCTGCACCCGTTGCTTGGTGTGCGGTCGGTAGGTGAGTTCATCCGCTGGAGACACATCAAGTTTCATTCAAGTACTTTTAAAGATCCTGAAGACATTTGCTTCGTGAGGATAGATGAGTACATACTATTAGTTTTTGGATGAGAAGTAACACCTAGTGTTAACCACACTAGCACTTCAGGACTATGTTTGTAGACTATTTAGACTTATGTTGATGGATTTACATTTATTAAATTAAAACAAATTACATATTGGTTTAAAAACTTGTTATTTCCATATTGATTATGATTCGTGCAGAGTTTTAGATGTTACCAAAACTAAAAACTTTTAATAACTTAAAACGGGCACGAGAGGTTCTAGTAAGGGGTTTATGACGTATAGCCGCCTTATCCCTTTCCATTTAACTACAATTGGATCTGAGTTCCTTGTTACTTTTAATCTTTATTAAAAGTATTGTCATATATTTTATGACAATAATATCTTTGACATTAATGGCAATTGTATCATTAGAAAATAATACCAGTTAAATGAAAAAAGTTACTAGGCTCAATTCGTGACAGCGGTAGTAAGAATTTTATGTCCAAATAACTGATATAAATATACTTCACTGGCGAAATACCCATATTGAGGGTCCTAGGAATTTAAACATTTGAAACAAAGTTTATACTACATAGATCAACAAAAGAAATAATTTAATGGAATACTTAGTGAGTAAGAGCTTTAAACTGTCCAAAAATAAAAACAATAAGCAAAATAAAATAATGAGCAACGAAATGCAAGAGAGATGCTAGGAATATAAAAGTTATTGAAAAATAATAAAATTAATATATATATTTAAATAATTGTTCATTTAAAAGGCTGACAACTTATCACTTTATTGCGAATTTATTTTATTTCATAAGAAGCTACTTAGTCTACATTCTTGTATGCGTGCATAACTATCGACGTAGTTAAACAGTTTCATTTAAACATCAATGATGAAAGGCAAATGGTTACGCTTGTACATTGTCAAAAATAAATATAACTCTGGATTTTGCGAAAGGCATTGCTTTGAAAGGAATCCTAATAGCAGATGCCATTCGATGAGAGGTGAAGTTCTGGCTCATTCCCATTCGGCCACTTTCGAAACAAATGATCTGCAATATTTTTCCCGAACAATAAAGAATACTTTCTTCCTCCCGCTTGGAGGAATAAACCTTCTTTGAAATATCACTTTGAAAAGAGAAATTGTTACAAATAATATTATTCTTAATGTCAAACCTAATTGCTTTAAATGTTAATTGAACGTCTGACTCAAGCTCATCCCTATACTAGCTAAATGATATGTGATCTTTTCAGGCAATAGGAATGTACATCTACAGACTATGATCTTGATATAGCATCACAAAGTACACCAGAGCGAACAATTGAAGAATTTTTATAATCTAACTTATTTGTTTCAAACATTCGGTCAAGTAGTTTTTTTCAATGCTTAACCTTTTCGATGTTGAGTCATTTCGACCTTACTTAGACCCAAGAGCTGACGGCTATACATATTATACATTTCTATAATTCAATTTATTTGATAGTTTGTCTGTTTATTTGCTTCTAAATTTGAACTTTATGCATTATCATCCTGGAGTATGACATGTACTGGAACCTCCTTAAACTGCAGATAAACAGAATAAATTTCTAAAAATAATAAAATAAATCGCCTAGGTTTCTCATGACTATATAATAAATGGCATTGCGTTTATTTATAACATAGTAAAAGAAAGCCATCAAACAATGCTTTCTTGGACATTTTAAAAGTGACAACAATAATTTAGTAAAAAGTCTCGTGTATAATGCTTCAAAAGGGAAAAAACATGCAGCTGTTTCTGTTTTCCTACATATAAATAAGTAGATGTTTTAATAATAAGTTAAATTAAACGCCTTGGTTGTATTTTAGTTTTAGTTTAAATGCGCTCTTTATACTATGAACTATGTAAAATGAGCCCATGTATATGAAATGAAACAAATGAATTCACTGTCTCAAAAAAAAACCGACTAATGGAAGACCAACAAAGGAATGAACGATTGTTGAAAGACCGTTGAAGATTGTAGAATAACTGCGATGAAAACACAATGAAATGCCAATTCAAAATCGGTTCGATTCCAGCGCCAGTTAACACATGTTTTTTCATTAGATAATGTTATCAATAACTAATTATAATAACCCTAATACAAATTACTTATAAATAAAACAATAAAAATTGTCAATAGCATGCAAGAAATCTCCAGCAGCTCTGATGTCAATGCCTAATTGTGCTACAAATCATTTCTATAAAACATCAATTGAAATTATTTTTACATATTGCTGCGTGATTTCCTAGAAATTATAATTTCCCCAATGACTTAACTTATAAACAATTACCAATTATTATTAATACTCAAATCTTTGAAGTAAGTTTGAATTTCTTAATTTGTGTCATATATTAACCAGCAAAAATAAAAAAAAAGAAATTATCTTTTCTATCTACAAACAGTGTTGAGAGAAATTACAGTTACTTATGAGAAAATATGTTATTATTTAAAAAAATTCACTAAGCTCATTAGTGCCAATATTTATAATTTAATGGTTTTTAAATTATAAATATGGCTGCTGTTTTTAGAATTTCTGGAAATACAAAACAAACTTTTAACATGCCATACATTGTCCTTCATGCAGTACTCACCTAAACAGAAAAACAAATAATAACTCGATGTTAAGGACTTTTACTTATTAAAGTTAAAGCAAAGATACTTCTAAATCATTTTTTAGTTATAATAGTTCAATAATCTAGTATGCGTACAGAATACTCATACAGTGCACTTACGTTCTAGAATCTCTTGAATAGGTCCAACTCACGCAGCACCTTGAAGATCGGTAACTGACTCTAATTCAAACTTTAATGGTTATTGGTTGTGAAATAAGGCTCTAAAACAGTTACTCGTTATCGCGAAACCAGTTACTGGTATATAATAATAATATGTCATCGGTTCAGCCACAGCTATTTCCAGACTGTCGAACGAAATCGAATATGAAAGAAACTATAATGTAAATCCTACTATTGCATTGTTATTATAAAGATTTTAAGGATATAAATTTAAAGGAAAAGCAAAGAAAAAAACTTGTATCATAATAATAATATACAATATTTTTTATAGATTTTAAATTCTCTAATATCACAATCTATAGGCAAAGTAAGATTTTAACAAATATTCACATAAGGCATGATATTCACAAGAATACATGTTTTGTGATTATATTGTTTAATTTTTTTTTCCTTCATATCCCCTTTAAATTTACAGATAATTATACATCTTTTTTGCAGCGTCTTATTTTTTTTATTATAGAATTTGATGAGTAGGGATATTTTTGAAACCAAAAAAAATTATAAATGTTTAATATACGTATCGATAGACACCATTTGAGATTCTTCGTGTATATCTGTAATTTTAGTGTGGTAGCCTATGTTTCCTGGTTTCGTTAAACAGCTGTTATGGAGAATATGAATAGCACATTGAGCCCCTCAGCCCGCGTAACAAAATATTGGTCGGATGCACTGTTTATAAATTAAGAGTTTAATTGTAGTATTTAAACCTGATTTTTTGTTAAAATAGAGGTTTATCTTTTGTGTACTAATGCCTTTATTTTAGTATTTAATTGGTTGTTTGTTAGCATAGAATAAGTTCGACCTCTATCCACCATTAGCTATAAATATCCGATTTTGATTCACACTTAATAACGAAAATGAAATTAGAAATTAGAGTGACGCAAAAACAAAAAAAACAAACAAAAAACTGTTTCTTAAGCTTGAATTTCACTTACGAACTCCAGCTTAAGAAATATTTAAGCAATGCTGTAAATACGCAAGAATAATAGAAATTATTTTTTAATAGCATTTTTCTGAACTTCTCTAGGATTGACATAATAAATTACTCGTTTCTTTTTAACAAATAAGAATGTATTTTTCTACATTTACAAATTTTCACAACAAGCGGAAACGTTTTTATTATTTAAAGTATTGATGTATAAATAGTTACTTGATAGCCCGCACTGATAGCTCTTAGAGAATATTAGGTCTATAAACCCAAGAACCGCTGTTTTTCTCCTCGTTAATGAGTAATAACTTTATTGACTGAAATTTCGTAACATCAATTTCACTTCACTTCCGACATACCTCTCACGAGAGGTTAATGAACGCTGACTTTCACCCGTTGCTTGGTGTGCGGTCGGTGGGTGAGTTCATCCCCCACAGACAAATCAAGTTTTTTGACTCGTTGCAGCACCTCACAAACCCAGTGTTTAACACCATGACCCCACCTCCCTTCCCGCATCGATGGCAACAGACTATCAGGGAAAAATTGGGTTAAGAATTAGTATGTATGTTAGTTTTTCTTTAATTATTATTGTTATTGAAAAAATAATAATAGTTATGGGCGTTCAAGAAAACACCAGGTAACACGATGATCTAGAAGAAAAAGCCAAGGGCACGAATTGACGATAAATATTAGTCAGTGGTCCTTATTATTTAGTAAGTCACTGTACGCATCCGATTTTTAATCATCTGTAAATTTAAAGAGGCTATGAAGAAAAAAAAACATCAATTATTAACAAACTGATGACTGGGACCAGCAACCTATATCACAAAATAAGAGAACAAACAAATCATGCAATAAGGTAATGATAAATATCAACTATGGGGGACATATGCTGGTACATACTCGTATTTAAATATATTGTTCAATGATATTAAGCAATAATTACTGATCTTTGGCAGCTTGGCCCACCAACAACAAGCCTCTAAGCGGCACCCTCGCTGATATCAGACTAACTACGACTGCACTACATGCCTAGAGAAGACTCTAGGCCCAGCCACCAGTGGACTCTCACCACTGTACCGTAACAATCAACCTCCACCGAGAATTTCCACACTCCTTACTCCTCACACCACCTTCAAGCAGGTCCTCCTAGTACAAGGATCCGATCACCCTAAATATTTTATATTTATCCCTCATCCGAAAATTCTAACTAGAGAGCTTAGGAAAAAAAAAATCTTTGGCAGCCGCGGAAAGAACAAATCAAAGACAGCTAACCACTCTGTCAAGGATCTTTGGTTTGATTGATGTAATTGACTAAACCACAAAAGTGAAAACCAAGACGTCTGTAAGGCCCGTCCTTACCCATTAAAATGAAAAAGATCTCAGATATGTAGATAAAGATAATTAAAGCTACGTACATTAACAATAAAAGAGTTACTCAAATTTCAAACCTAGCCGAAACGAGGCAATTTATAGGCAGACTCTAATAGAAAAAAATACCCCAAAAACAGAACCTAGTGTCAATTTGAAGTACCCGATCTCAGACACTAAGGGACAGGTAGAGTATAAGGGTAGAAAAGGGGGAGGGCTTTTCCTCCATCCGGCCAATTAAAATTGTTCCAGGCTGAAAAGGTAGGAAATGATGGGCGTTCAAGAATACACCAGGCAACACGATGCTCTAGGGTATGGATTGACGATAAATATTAGTTAGTGGCCTTAGGCACGGTGCGCATCCGGTTCTTAAACGTGCAGTGCCGCTTCGATTGCGCAATGACGTGGTGAAATACATGGGATATAAAGCAGTAGTGCACATTGGCTAAGTTGCAGTAGCGTACGTCCATCTTGTGGTCGTTTTATCTAATAATTTTCAAAAATTGATCTAACCAGCCTATTTTGTTTTAATTATATTTTTTGTACACTTGGTAAAGAAATGAAAATGCTTTCTTCGATAGCCATCCATCATTGGCATCCGAATGAGTATTAGTGTTAAATACACGGTGATGTACGTATTTAATTGTTACGATCGAAACGTACGTTTAAAAACCGCATGCTTGCTCCGGGCTTCAATTAGAAATTCGTCTTTACTCTTAACCCACTCGCACTTTCACTCTTTGGTCTGACCAACCAGGCCTCACCTTCTATGGTATTTAAGACCTGACTCTACCACTGACTGAGTTACTACCTACCGTCTTTGAGTCGTGTACCGACCAGTCGGTTATAATCGGAACCCACAACTGCAGATTGGAATCATTCTGCCTTTAGTTCTTAATGCATTGATCATATATAACTCGGTAAAAATCGAGAAATGTTCAGCATGTGACCTGGAACTTCATGTAATTATCGTGAAACTGCTACTCGGTATGTTAAATTCAAAGTACTTTTAAAAATATATTAGGTCAATCTTATAATTAGAGAGCTAAGGAAAAAAAAAAAGTATTACTTGTGACCTCGGTAGACTCTCACTACCTTCCTGAATCCACCCGCCTCCTTTAGGCACTCCACACCCTATATCCTTCTCATACATCCTTCAAATGGGGGACTCCCCTTAGTGAAAGGCACTCATCAGCCCAAAATAATTTTCCTTTTATTTTTCCCACATCCTATTTTTTATAAGTTTGAGAGGAAATTAATATAAATAAGAGGAAAATATATATATATATATATATATATATATATATATATATATATATATATAAAAAAAATCAAAGTCAACTGGTATTAGCGAATTGTATTGTTTTCTTTAAAATATCTTTCTTTAAACCTATCCAACCACCCTTCTTTAAACCCTAATCCCGTAGCACAGTCATAGCACTACTCATCACAATAATCCTCCTAGGAGACTAAAACCATGTCCAAACATGTCCTGAGCGTCTGTGGCTCTCGCGCTCTTCATCAACATCCACTGGCTCGTATCCGGAGACGCGGCTAACAGAAGAGCGTGGAGAACTTCCCAAAACTCCACTTTTCTTTCGAGTGCGAGGGAGGTGACAACCATGTGGATTTGGGAAGTCTCTGGGCTGTTTGTAAATATTGTATGAATGAGAACATTTATCACAATTACTTAATGGCCAATAGGGCAAATTGTAATTTTACTACAACAAAGATTTTTCCTAAAACGAAATATCACAGACAGTTTTATTACCAATATTATGTGTGCCTGGATTCAAACCTACTTGAAAGTAAACCATTTATCTTACTTCGGATTCAGCAGCAGTATTCGATATGATACAGAGATTCGTTAGCGCTAACATGAAGTGCCTTAGGATTGATTAAACGAATAAAGCCTCGGATTATTTGCCAATAACTATTTCCTCTTACTGTGTGTGTTTTAGTTTGACAACATTTTATCTTTTTTTTTTACCATTGAAACAGGTCACTAATGAAAGTCTAGACGTAAGCATGAACAATAAAAGGCGGACGTAGGCAGAGTCCATTCAATAGAAGAGAAAGTAGATTTTACGCCAACCCAAACTCCTAAACGTTTGAAATTCAACGGTAGATTGTATAGGTGGTAGGGTCCCCCTATGCTAAGAAATATTCGAGTAAGTTTCTCAATTCCGGGACTTTGCACTAATGAGACTTTTACCGGAAGTGAAAATAACCTCCCCTGAATTGTAACGTGAATATTTTTTTCAGGTTTTTATTTGTTTACCAAGTATAGACAATAATGAACATATAATATTCTAAAGAGCGACCACTCCAAAAAATAATATAGTGACACCCTTATTTTATTACTAACACAGAGTGAAAATAATTTTTTTCAAAAAAAAACCTTTCTCTCCAAAGATCTTTTATTTATTATTACATCACCAGTCGACGTTCCGTCAATGTCCACAGGACCTTGAATGATGGCAGAATAAAAGATGACTGGTTAGATGGACAGTCAAAGTGTTTTTCTATAGCAATTTTCTGTAAAAAGGTTTTTTCACGTGACACAGAAAAGTCACTAATATGCATTATTAATGTAATTCAATAATGGAAGAATTGAATAATGAATTTAAAGATAATATCATTCATACTCCTGAGAATGCCAGGCAAAACATTGACTGGTGATGTAATAATAAGCAAAAGATCTTTGGAGAGACTTAAAAGTTTTTTGAAAAATGGGACTTTCACAACATGTAAATAATAAAAAACCGGAATGCTAATGATTAAATAAAAAAGTAATTATTAAAACCTATTATTTTTAAATTTTACTCTTCCCTACCTAATAGGTGAAAACGGTGTGTACTTCCAAGCCCATTTGTTCAAAAGATGTGAAATGCAGCCCAAAGAAGTTCACAACAACGTGTCATCCTAATATTTATAATTTTTACTGATCAATTTTGAAACAAAAGCTCCTAAATATTTCCTGGAGGGAGAACTTTGTCCCATTTGCTTAAGTAGTACAGAAATGAAGAAAGTTCCCGAGAGGTAATATAGCCCCTGCCCCCCCCCCCTACAGAAGACTTGTTGAATGAATATTTCAAAAAGGAAATGGAAGAGAAGACGAGTGGTTTGAATTATTTCACTGCATTGAGACTCAAAACGGATTTCTTGAACACAGCCAAGTTAACAAATTAACATAAACCCGTGTTCTTATGATTAATGACAATAATTAATGGATATTCTTGTTTCAACAAAAAAAAAACATCAACGTAATAGAAATCCATTAAAAAATATAAATTTTCTTGTTTCCACGGCTAAGATTTCGATCTTACTATCGATCGATTGCTGAGTAGATAAACTTATGTGCTGGTAAATTGTCTGCCTGCAGAGTAATCTGAATGTAATAATAAAAACTTGTTATATTCTATGTTTTAGACTATTCAACAACTTAGAGACTCGTGCCCTTACTCAGATTAGTAATAACATATTATTGCCTAGGAATACATACTGCCCTCCCACTGAGATTTCCTTCGTACTTGGTGGAAGAGCTCCCAATTTTTATTTTTGTTAAAAAAAATCGATTTTCTTCACTAGGCTCATTGAATCCTAGCCAGCCAGACCCATATACCTCAATGTTTTCAAATTTAAGTTTAAAAAACGCGACTTCCTGACGGCCCAAATGGATAAAAATCTCAAGAATTATTTGATATCTTATGCAAAAAAAATCCAACAAACATTTAGTATTATATATAATAAATAAATGCAAGATTGATAGCAATGATTTTTAATACTGCTAATAGTTCAACTGGTCTGTTTAAAACTTTTTACGTTCGTGTACCAAAATAAAATATAAAAACAGTTTTTCAATCTTAATATAATAAATTTACGTGATTTTAAAATACTTTGAAGTAACCATTTAATTATGATTACATGAAGCATCGGACTTATCGCTGGTACTCATGTAAAATGATATAAAAAACTAATATACAGATCAGAGAACCACTTAGTCATTTATATATTTGTAAATATATCCATTGCGAAAGAATATTCCATAATTACAATGCGATATTAAAATTGATGATAGTATATTTTCAAAAAAATCAGTAAACACATTGGAAATGAAAAAAAAAATCATGGTGGCACTTGAATCTAGAAATCACAATATTTCAATAGGAGTGTTGAAAGGTTTAGCCACTATCTTCAAGAAATAACTCTTTCGGCACAACTTAATTAACGAAAACCTTAATCTTGGGGCTGTAGTCATTTTCGAAAATATTCACAAGAAAAGTTTTGTGTTCTCAAACTTTGACTGCCGAATTGCTGAATGGTATAATTGTAAAACAGCTTTACAGTGTTTCCACAACCGATAGCACCTTCTTTATTGTAATAACCAATCCGAAACAATGTTATATTTTTATCTATGTAATAATGGGCTGATACATCCACGACTCCTGAGTCGGGACAGAAGATGATCTTGAGAAGATGACAGCTTAGAGCTGTCGAAAGCGCTATTACAATCAAGAAATCAGTTGTGGAAAGGCAATAAAGCTGTTCATAAATCACTGTGGAAATTATATGTGTTTGTTGATAAATTACATTTCTGGATTTTTCACTACAGTTGGTCAATGCCATTTAGAAACTGTCGAGGTCAATGACAGGTTGTCACCATCACCTTGCAATATATATACTTATATTCGAACCTACAATAGTGGGCAGTACATAGAGTTAGATTTGATAGGGGATTATTAAAAAAAAAAATAATCTTGATAATAATAATGAAAATTCTCCATTTTCTAAAGCTGACATGTTATCCCTGTAATCACTCACGATACTAAACAGCACTACCACAGATACTGAACGGCGAATCTCGATCGGCTAAGGTAAAAAGGTTTGCTCCACCTGCTAATCTTGCCAAAAAAAAAAATTTTTGACTGCCACAGATATTTGTATTAAAAGATTTTTAGGGATAGGTATTGAAAATGAATACGAAATTGTTTTTTTTTTCTAATTTTTTCTTACTTTACTTTTAGCATTTCCTGGTCTTTGTAACTATTCAATAATATAAGCTCATTCAATAATATACGGGTTTTTTATATTCTACGTAAAAAAACAAATATAATCATGTATGGTAGCCCTACTAATTAGTACGTATAACAAAGATAGAAACAGAAGGAAATACTAATTTATTTAGTACTCCCAAAACCATAGATGAAAGTCATGCAACTTACATTTATTAAACTATAAATTATATTAAATACTCTCTAGAAAGGAGAGAAGCCTGGTGGAAAAACTGAGAACTAAGTGTATCATACTTTGTAGGCCTTTCAAGATTTTTAATAATAAAACATTACTTTTATTTAAAGTAATATCATAATTCTTTCAAGAAATCGATTTTTTCGTAGCTAAAGTATTACATTTTGGGATTTTGTTGTTTTAAGCAATATTCAATTGTTAATATTATAATAAATTTATAAATGAGTAGTTATTTTTCGCTTCGTTCGAATCTATAATTTTATCGATATAAGATGCTTATTAAAAATATTTTTGGCTTATTACTAGTTAACTTTTTTAATAGATTAATTTAAAGATTGTATTTTATTTATTTGTAATAATCTACAAATTCTCAGTCACCTACACGTTATACGTTAGCGACAGTTATTTTTTTCCCACCAAGAATCTTCATACAATGAAATCGAATACACGCACAGACAAAAGGAATCCTGTGTGTGGTCTACATTCAACTGAGAGGCATTGATAAATTGCTGGCAGCTCCTTCTTTCTAATTGTAGTTACCGCCGTTTGTATTTGCCTCTTTGTTTCATTGTCACTTTACCGGGTCACGGTCACGGGTCGTTACTCAAAGCTACCAAGCAGGAACTGTGTGTGCCTAATTAACCGTTTCAATAACGGGCTATCCGGAACGGTTAACGCCGTCCATAACGATGCGTAGGCTTTGCGTGACCGAAATTTGATTAATTTTCATAGAATACAAGAAGGTATCTGTCATTTTCGACGCACGATTAGGACTAAATGCCAAATCTCATGTGTGTAGGTCAAACAGGCAATACAAAAGAAACGATAATTGCAAACGGTTTCGAAGTAAACTACGATTTGGGACATATTTTATGGTTCATCAATGACGTAATCAATGCCTTAAATGATACTAGTTGATCAAAGATATTTATAATCTTTTTTTTAATTTGTACCAGACTTTGTTCTGTTTAATTAAATTTTTTTAACGTTTTTCTATAGAATTCTATCAACCGTCCCGGTTAATAATGACCGTTCAATGACTGTTCAACAAATAACAAATAAATGCCTAAAAATAATAAAATCGGTTTAAACATTAAATGCTATAATTTTTGGGCAGTTTTCCGAGACCTTATTTTACATGTATGAATTGATTGTGTTCTAACTATAGATAATTAATTTAACCTTTGAACCTAACATATTTCCAGAGCTATAGTTTTAGATAGCTTAAACGTCCCACAGAAGCGTGTCGTTGTAATATACAAGACATAATTATCACCAGCATATTTTATTTTCCCTCACTTGCCGTTATTATATTATTACGTTCTGTTACTTTAAATATATTTTATTTGCTATTTGGTTCTATCAACAAAATAATTCTGGCAAAAAGATGAATTTAATTTTACAAACATAAAAAATATACTTATATTAATGTTATAATTACTTGTCCATTAATTTGATTCCTTTTCTTTTTCAATGGTCTTCTTTTTACATATATCAGGCTGATTCCAAACTAGAGTGAATATAATGCTCTGTATGTTTTCTCAGACCCACAACAACAACTCCTTATAACTGCTAAAACTAGAGAGTAATTTTATCTGTTCATCTATCATCACAACAACCAGTATCTCTGTGTGTTTTTTATTATCACAACTACAACAATACTAATTTATTATCACTGGCTAAAAACTAGAGAGTAATACTGTGTGTTTTTCTCATCACAACTTACAGTAGACTGTCTTTTGTTTTTTCTTCCCACTCTCATTTGTTTTCACCTGCCTTCCCGATTCAAGGTTGGATTAAACATTATACAAAAACTCCACAATATCTAATATCACAACAATATATATCTAGAATAAATTTAGGCTGTAAATACGTAAATTTCTAACAATATATATATTCACAATTTCTTTGGATTATATTTTTGGACACAAAGAACAAAATCACGTCACAAGAAAAAACAAAGATTGACCCTTTCCTTCTTTCAGTAAAACCTCTCCCACCAGATCTGTTACTAATAATCTGTATTAATGAGTTTTTAATTAAAATGAAATAAATTCTCGACAAACTGTACGATAAAATTAAAAATGCGTACATAATATTTGAAAACAAAAACAAAATGTGTTTGGTAGCAAGAAAAACACAACATAATTTTATCAAATATATGTATGAAAAGAAAATTTTACTGAAAACAAGAGAAACCCAAAGAGATTACAAAACAATAAAAATGTCACTCTGGTGGGGGGTAAGTTTCAATTTCTGTACACTTATACAGAAATTGAAACTTAAAGGTGACTCACCAATTTCACACCAAAACTCGAAGACAGGCTTAGATGTGAGGTGAGGGGGGGGGGGTTAATCGGGAAATTGTAGGAAATCAAGGTTTCGGGAAGTTCACCTGTGGTTAATACGCTGCTCCATAGTAGCCATAGAGAAAGACAGCCCTCATCAGTCCACTTTTAGGTATTTAATAAACCCTCAAAAAATAAAATAACTTGGCCCAAGATATTGCAATATCAAAGCTCAAAATGCAACAGGATAACATGTATCAAAGTTGTCGATGCATAGAAATATAAGAGGAACGAAAACAGAGAGACAGAGAGAGAGAGCAGAGAGTGAGAGAGAGAGAGAGAGAGAGAGAGAGAGAGAGGAGAGAGAGGGAGAGAGGGAGGGAGAGAGAGGGAGGGAGAGAGAAAGGGAGGGAGGGAGAGAGAGGGAGGGGGATGGAGAGAGAAAGAGGGAGATATAGAGAGAGGGAGAGGGAGAGGGAGAGGGAGGGAGGGAGAGAGGGAGGGAGAGAGGGAGGGAGAGAGGGAGGGAGAGAGGGAGGGAGATGGAGAGAGAGAGAGAGGAATGGAGAGGGGGAAAGAGAGAGGGAGGGATGGAGGGAGAGAGAGGGAGGAAGGGAGAGAGAGGGAGGAAGGGAGAGAGAGGGAGGAAGGGAGAGAGAGGGAGGAAGGGAGAGAGAGGGAGGAAGGGAGAGAGAGGGAGGAAGGGAGAGAGAGGGAGGAAGGGAGAGAGAGGGAGGAAGGGAGAGAGAGAGGGGGGGAGGGAGCGAGAGAAATAGAGAGGGAGAGAGGGAGGGAGAGAAAGGGAGAGAGAGAGAGGGAGGGAGAGATAGAGAGAGGGAGTCTAAAGTCTACTATAAACTGCAACAAAACCAATTAATTTGTATGAATTTGTACATTTTAATTCAAGACGCAATGCATATATTTATAAAATATCCTCTATATGCACAATAGGCTTAATAACAATACCGAACACAAACTATAAATATATGAGCGTCGGTACATTTTATTTTGTGCCTTTATCAGTATCAGATATAATTTTCAATTACCCACAGTTATTAGCAGTAACTTTTTTTCTTGTCTGGTCTTGAGATTAAGTGACTGGGAAAGTTTTATTCACCCTTATAAACTTCAAAAGGTACTTAATCAGTAATAATAATAAGTGGTCTAGGCCTTCCAACACTATCACTTCCGTATTTTCAGTTGCAGAATGACTCACAGGTTTTTCTTGTGATAATGCCTCTTAAGATGGAAAATTTTTAATTGATAAATTGATGTACGAGAAACCGTTGACATTTAAGATACTTGTTTTACATTTGTGATATTTTTTAATAAATCCTGTTTGTTAAGATCTGTTGGGTCTTGTGAGAAAAATGTTCTTTAACATTAAGACTGTAGCAGTGGCACTGTAAAACGACAGTAAAAGGAGGTGTACATTTTCGGGGAAAGCGCGAGCATAAGATATTCCCAAATCAAATAAGTACAGCGAGTCTCATTGCTAGATTGAAAATTATTTTAGATTTTTCACATAAATCGTAAGTAAGCTGACATCAAGTATTATTTTCGCACTCCTCTATCTCAAAATTCCAAAGAAAAACTAAATCCATGAACACGACATGAATATGTGCACCAATTTACGTCCAATAGTGTGACCAAAGTCACCTAACGTGGTTGGTACTAGGTCACCTCATAGCCTTAATTCCAATTTCCTTCGCTATGTATTCATTCAAGTAACTACTTATTTTCCTGAAATTGCTAAAACTACCCCCTGTTAAAAAAAAATTAAGATAAATAGTATAACTGCAAGTAAACGGGAATAATAAAAAGTTGATAGCATCCCTATAATGTTAGTTTTTTAGTTTATCATTCAAATTCTTTTGCATTACTGTCTCTGAATCATAATTTTAAAAAGCATCTGACTTTCATTTTTTTTCATACTTCGATTAACTGTATTTTAATCCAAACGTCTATTTCTAGATGTGGTTTAATATATTTATTTATACATTTTTAAACGACTATCCCATAACATACATGAAGACATACAGACGAAAGTCAATCGCTATGTATGTGTTCAAAAGTTAATTATCTCTATGGTTTCTAAGGTACATTTTATTACAACAAAATAGAATCTTCTTAAACAATATGAACATAGGAAAATATATCAACTGATTTCAAATATATTCAAATTTTATATGTTTAAGAAATATTAAAAAAATAAAATGTTAATGAAGAAAAAATTACAGCCAGGCTTTAGAAGTAACAAGACACCGCTATTATCCAAAACATAATTAAATTAACACCATCAATGATTAAGCATGAATTAGATACTAAGAAGATTACATCGTTTATTCATCATTAACGATAAGAGAATGGCAAGAAGTTATAAGAGAACAAATTTCTCATCGTTTATGAAAATATTAGAGGCCTGTGGACTGTTAGGATGCTATAGCTAAGTTTTCAGTAATACGATTCGTAATATCTCCTCCCTTAGTTACTCCACCAGAGGTTCGTAATATGAAAAAAACCGCAAGAATGCAACATCTATTTTGCTATACTTTCAGTCAAACAGCTCTGTCATACCCCACTTAGAAAACTTGGATAAGACGGACAAATACATTATAATGCGAAAGCATCTTTTTTTTTCTCCATCAAATTACATATTGTTGAATAATTTTCTTTTATGCCAGCAGCATTATTTTCTTCGGTAGAATATCTATCTAAAACTGGCCTGAAGAATATATAAATGTTATAAGTTGAATCTTGCTATACAATCACTCATAAATGAGATCCCTAGAGTAGAATGAAATAGTTCGATTTGCAATAATTCAGAGCTAATGAACAATATTTCCCCTCGTCACACGGAATCTCTAGAAAGGTATCAACATAAAAACAAAAGGAACCTAAATATCTCAAATATAAATCTAATCTATCCAGATATCAGCCACATTCAATTTAAAGTCTAATACTACTTTGACCAAATTTAGGCTAACATTTTTTTTTGTGTTGTTAAAATTGTATTTTCTTTGGGATTTCCTCAGTATTTTCGTGGGAACTCTTAATTACAGTTTACATAGTGACAAATACAGAGAAAAATAAAACACTTTTATCCTAGTAATGAAGACTTATTTGAGACTGTCGCGTACTGATCTCAAGTCGAGATGTACAACTACTCTAGAAATACAATATAGACATATTTGTTTTCCCAAAAACCCAGTAAATCTTGGCAAACACGGCAAGCTTTCTATGTCAATGGATTGGCTACAACGTATAGCTACCCATTGGCTTATTGTCTAGAAAGTTTTCAGCCACAGACGCTTTATCACAAAAAAGCCCTATGAGTCATAGTCATGACGCCAGGATCTGAAAATAAGAGGAGTGATAGTGTTAGTCATGGTTTTCTCCAAGGGTTTATTTGACTGAAAAAATGACATGTAATTAACTCATCACAATTGAGTTTACAATAATCATACAGCAAGGGAATGTCATTACTTCAATAACTGTTATTAGTCTGTTTCGACGGTTAAGTCCTTTGGTCGATGGAGAATCATGAAACTTTCCCAACGGTCTCAACTTTGAACAGATACCAGTAAAATTACTGATTAATTATTAGCAGTAGTTAATTAAACAATCATTTAGTAATTAGGAATATATCTGATGGTTTAGGTACCGTATATTATCGATAAACGTTCAGATTTGCAATATGTATTGTTTCTTGGATAAACATTTCAGTTTAATTAAATACTCATTGATACCGCTAATAATTGACTACTCTAGAGGAATAACTTACAGTTGCAACTATAGAAAGTTAGATCAGAGAACACCTACGGAAATGTACACATTACCCTTTATTTCATAATCCGTCAGTAAAGTTTTAAAACAATTTTCAGTTTAAAAAAAAATGGTAAGGCTACTAATACTTAGATTAACTGGAAGCAATTTGAATTTTTAACAAAATCAATTTAACAAATTGATAACAATAAGGAATCAATGGCCGGTTTTCAATATGCTCTTTTCTTCTAGACTTAGTACAGGATTAGACTCGAGGGTTTCATATAAAAAAAGCTCTTTAATATTAATTTCATTTAATTAACTTTTCAAGTTACGGCGTTTCAATTTTCGACGTAACCACCCATTGCGTGAGCACATAAAGTTACTAATAAAACGCATTAGTTAATAGTTACCTGATAAATGTTAAGTGATACAACTCTACAGTTTGCATATAGTTATAAAACAACTTTATTGTCTTTCCACGTCTTATCTAGATAGTATCTTCTTTATTGAAAAAGCACTTTTGACAGCTGTGATAGTACCTTTTATATCTTTTAACCAGGGCTGCTACATTCACGCTCCTCACCGTAAGACTTCATTCGCCACTCTCGGTCGTAGAGTGAGGAGCGTCAGTTATATAATATTCTTTTTTAGCTGAAATGTGTACTTCAGTTGAGACATATGATCTACCCTTTTTTTTGTTCTTTTACAACCCTTCCCCTAGCCCTAGACTACCTGCCTCCAGCAACCGACACTTGTCCTTTAGCCTTAGCCAAAAGATGTCCTAGTGCTGTAATTCATTAATATTTATATATATACCAGTGTTTTGATTGTTATTCATAATAAAGTTTTTTAAAATACTCTCCTCGAACAAGATTATTTAACTATCGATGTAGCAGCCTTGGTTAAGTAATAATAAAGATACTATTGTTTTAGATGACTTAAATATCCCACATAACCAATTGGAGATAACAGAAGACGACACCTTAGAGCTGTCGAAAGCTCTGTTTCATAAAGAAGAAATTATCAATTGTGGAATGACACTAAAGTTGTATTATAATTATAGTATTCCACAATCAGGCATTAATCTTTTTATAGTTACTAGTTACCTGGTAAATATTAGCTGATACACCACAACAGTGAGATGCTGTGGAATCGAAGTAACGAAAGTGAAGCCTAGATAACGGTACACTCCCCCCGCCATCCGACCAGCTCATGGCACGTCTTCAGTCTACCAGCGGAGTCTTGTCAAGTCGGTTCCAAGTCGTAGCTAAAAAGTTTAGTGGTAGTGAACTGTCCAAGTTCAAGTCGAGCTAAGAGGGCGAGGATATTCTGAGGGCTTTGTAATTAGTAATACGGTGAAAACTAAGGTATGTTATAATAATATAAAATTTTGAATTTCAATTAATGTCATTTATTATATATATACATTTTAAACCAATGAATACTCTTTGGAATCATATATTTACGAGACATAGACATTTACATTTTAAATAATAATATAAATTTTAGATTAGTAAATAGAAACAAAACCGAAAGTAGAAAAAAAATAATAAATACAATGTTTATTAATTATATATAAAATGTATACAACAGACTAGAAGGTCAAAAGTAGTTGAGTCAAAATAAAGTGTTAATGCTTTTAACTCTTCAATGTGGTCATTAATTAAACCCTACTTCCAAATAAGCATGTGAAAAATAAGTAATTGGTTGTATTGGTTCTAATTGTGTTCTTTGTAATAATTATTAACAATGAATAAATATGTATATGTCTATGGGTTTTATCAGCATGCTTTATTTTTATTTTTCAAGCATGTTGATTTTGTTTACATTTATATTTTTTTTATTCTTTATAAATATGTCTTTATACATTTTCATTGCAAATATAGAAGGGGACTGATACTGTAAAATAAATGTTTGTTCCTTAAGGGACCTACTCCTAGGATAGTAATGATATTGTTATTATTAACAATTAAGGAGAAAAGGCCAGACTAATATTCACCCAGCATTTCAATTGAATGTCTATAAAATAATACATTTTTATTAGAAAAAAATGTTTAACAGTCAATGTTTGAAGCAATCTTCAATTTTTGACCAAGGCACTTTTTGAGTCTAGATTCACTGATCATATCATCGCCGGAAAGAAGTAGTATGCATAAATATGTAACCAGTCCGTTTTGACAAGTAGCTAATTTTTTATATTAATCTTTATCGTCTGAAATTTTTTATATCAATTATAAACTAAATTGCATTATTAAACGTATATAAACGAAATGTAAAAATTGTATATACAACATTAAGAGATAAGAGATATATACCTCTGTGTGAGGTCGTCAATCATCAACAAAATTTCTTGTTGCTAAAGTATTGTCTAAAAAAGTACAGAAATCGGCTTTGATCAACATTAAATAATAAATTTCTATTTCCAGTTCCCAGAACTTTATTGTTTAGAATATCCTTTTTTTAGTGTTTGTTTTATGGCATGTCAACCACATATGTCATTAATGCCAAATGGAAGGTCAACTACCGACCTTCGATGATTGATGGAATATCTTTTAGTTTCGTTTTGCATTTAGTATACTGAAAAAATGCTATATCACAAAAAGTTTTTAGGTTTTGGCTTAAGTGTAACATTGAGTAACTAGGAGTGTTCAACGTTCATGTTGTTCGTTCTGTCTTAAATCGATTGTTCATTTTTAAGACTGCCATCATAAAACACAGATAACCAGAAATAATAATTAATGTAATATCTGCTTGGAAATAGTGCTTCTTTCTTAGACACTGTAAACAGAAATATACATTTCAAGTTTCAACTAGACTGATCCATCTAGATCTCGGCTTTTGACAACCTTGACATTAAGATCATTAAGCATTGTGCTAGATAGGTTTTCTTCGCCATATGACATGAATCCACCAACGATAGTTTTTTTCATTTTAAGGTAACGCAAATAGTACAGTTACTATGCTTAATACTTAGTCGTTAAATAAAGATATTAAAACATTTTCCAGCCAAGTTTAACAGTATGACAGCTAGATTTATGTAAGCAGTCGTTGGTCAATTTTTTGTAAATAATTCTGGTCGTTAAAAATATCATCGATTGAGGGCATAAAAACAGAACATATTTTTCTGTGAAATAGGTAGGTGGCTCTTCTAGGACTAGTTGCTTGAATTTTCACTGGTGCCATTTGCTTACTTCACACTGTTCTTCAGCAAATAGATCATGAAAATATGATTAACTTATATGTGACAAAAAACATTAATTTCGACTCCAAAGCCATGGCAATGCATCACTGAACTCTTGGATGCTCCAACTCGTCTCCATCCCTTCAAGCACGACCATTTTATCCACTCTCGCATCACTAATCCACCATTTCGAATGTATCTCACATGGACACCTCATAAAGTTCTGAGTTACTTTTTCTTCTGAAATGGTCCCCCTCTCCACATGGGCTTTTAATCTGATATTTTTACCCCAAGGCCTGGAGATATTGTATATATACGGATTCCCCTAAAGTAAAATAAACATTTTTTTAAAGTGTTGCAAAAATCAAATAGGAAAAGTACGATAAACTGGGTCAGAAAATAATCGGTGCCTAAATCAATTATTACAAATAATTACTAAATGGATACTCTTGCTCTTTCAAATTACAATATGTTAAAAGAAATGTTTGTTCCATAATTTATGTAATTGATAAAAATAAATGATCATGTCACGGATATTTGAATCGCCTAGTTTTACATGACTGGGGTTCTGTATCAAATTATCAGGTGAAGCATACGACCCAAAATACCACCATTTCGACAATGTACTAGTGCAGATAAGGTAACGATTGTGAACCGTGACAATGGTTCCGACCTCCACTTCACGTAGGCAGGTCGTCTGACTGTGGCCCGTATCGGCTCGACCTGACATCCTAGTGCACAGGAATAGGCACCTACAAAAAAAGCAAAGGAAACGAAAGGTGTTGGATCAAAATTTACGGTTACTCGTTCTGGCATTTAAACAATTTTATATAAGTTGCCATAAAACGTTACAACTAACCTCGTACGAATTTCATGTTTTATGATAATGTAATCGGTAACAAAAGCACAATTGATCCTCACCAGTACACCACCAAATTGTTAATTTAAATACAAACTACCGACCCGCGCAGGATTCGCCAAGTATATATCAAACCAAAGTGATCAATAATCCATTCACCAAAGAGAATGGCCGATGAATAAACTAATCATTCAACTAAACTGGTGGGCTGACTGGCGCTTAAGAGGTTTATAAGTAACAGAATTTTATAACCTGTCTTGACTGCTGCTTATAAGTTTGTCAACTATACTACAAAGTTATACTTAAGCCAATCAGGAAGTTTGGAATAGAGCTATGGGGGACATCGAAAAAGTCGAACATCAATGTTATTCAATCCTTTCGATCTAAATTCCTGAGATCAATAGTTAATGTCCCTAATTACGACAGCTACAAAACCCATCATAACGATCTTAATATACCCTACATTCTTGAACTTATCCCTTCCAAGTTCATGAAATACCGTAGTGACCTATCCAACCACCCTAATCCCCTAGCATAGTCATTACACTGCGCCACTCATCCCTATAATCCTCCTCGGAGACTAAACCGGCAGTGGTCTCGACATGCCATAAAAACGTGACAGTGGGAGTCCTAGTGATGGCCAGTTTCTCTAATCATGTCCTGAGTGTCTGTACCTCTCGCACTCTTGGCCAGCCTCCAATGGCTCATATCCTGTGTGGCGGCTGACGGAGTATGAAGCAAACTCCCACGAAGTCATACTGGCTTACGCATTTATTGAATTCCCCCAATCTATCACTGCGACTAAAGCTCATGATATATAAGAGTGTACTCAGACCTGCTATGATGTATGGTGCACCGCTTTTTCGTCATCTGACGTATAAACAGCTTGGTGACTCCAACAATTCCAAAACGGTATACTGATGAAAGTGGTCAGAGGTACTTCATTCGAGCAGCGGAGCAACAGTTACATACATGAGACCTTAGAGCTGCCTACGTTGGATGAATTCATCCAACGTAGACATATCAAATTTTTCGACTTCCTACAGTACTTGACAAACCCGGTGTTTAACACGATAACCCCCGCTCCGTTCCCCTATCCATGGCAAGACGAAGAAAAATTTGTAAATTGTAAAAATGTTGATAAATAAAGGGGTTTTGGGGGAAAAAAACGAAACCGGAGTATCGTTAATCAGAAGGTGAGCCCCATCACCTAGTCCTGTATATTTGTATTTTGACCTTTTAACTTCAAAAGTATTGTTATTGTAATTCTACCCTCCTTCGAATGCCTCTGCGTATGCAGCAAGAGGAGAAATTTGTAAATCTTGTACATTGAATTTTGTTCATCTGTATGTAAATAGTGTTGTTAAATAAAGGGGGTTTGAAAAAAATAAAATATGGAGTATCGTGGGTTAATTCCCAAGACTCCACTTCCTCTTTAGTATGCAACGGACCACCGTTGTCACCAGACAACCATGTGTAGTTGGGAGGTATTTGGGCTGTTAGTAAATACTTTAGGAATGAGTGAGTGAATGAAAAATTGTAAATATTGTATGATTGAGATCATTTATCACAATTACTTCTTGCCCAATAGGTCAGATTGTAATTTTATCTCAAGTTTATAATATTTAAATATTCATAAGTTTTTCTGCTTAAAACTAACACTTAAATGCAGGACATAGTCGAAATGTATCTTAACATTGCGGAGACTAAAAATTTATTTAACCATCCATTAGGAAGTAGACAAACCTATATAGTGTCCTGAGAGGAAGCCACACCTCCTGGAACGGGACATTGGCTTTAGAAGTATCCCCCTATCTTTCTACCTGTCACGTACCCACTATCCATTTAGCTACATTTTTAACATTAAATAAAATTTAAGGGCACCCTAACCCCCCTGTCTTCTATATAATTATATATTGCGTTTCTGGACCATGTGTGGGATAATAGATCTTATAGATTTTTCCACACCTGTGAGGAATATCCTTAAGGAAACTGCGCCAACATTGCTCACATTTCTTCCACATAACCTACCTGATCGTCCTACCCTAATGACTGATTCTCGTCACATCACACGTATCCTGTGGCAATGACCTAGGGATAGTCCTAGCTACCAAATCTAAATCTGAAAAGGTCACAAATCCCCAATCACCTGAAGTTACATCGCCACCCTTAACCTTAATAAAATCCATCGCAGTCGACATCTCCTTCCATATCAAACTTACTTACTCCTGATCCTTCGTCTAGCCCTTTCCCTTTTGATTGCAGTATGTGGTGTTTGGCAACTTCATTAGATTTCAAGCTCTTCACCTTGATTTCCGACTTCAACTTATGAATAGCTTTTGGTACTGCAACACAACACCGAGTTAGGACAGTCATGACCTCATCCGACAATACTTTATCGGATCCTTCCATTACCGTACGATTTCCACTGCGAACAAAAAAACCCTCACTCTTATTTAATCTTACATTAAATCTAGTTCATCTGGACAAATGCAACTTGTCCCCTTTCTTTCTAAGGGTTTTCTCTCCGAATGAACGACTCCACAGCATAGACGTTTCTAGGTTCGGATATCCCGTATTGCACTAAGATTTGTTCTAGTCCTGTTAGGGTTGACTCAGCCCTGTGAGAATAAATAAGGAACTACATGAATAAAGAAGCGGCGAATGTGGTTAAGAAAACTAAATTTAAGGCCGAGAGTGCTAACACCTACTACTGTAGGTAAAGGTAACTACTTCGGTACCCCCCCCCCCTGAATAAAGATGTATATTAATCCATTTATTTATTCAAACTATATTCACTCCATTATAGATTGACAATAGCCTAATAAATCACCAAGGCAACAGGAAAGGCTGTCAAATCTTCTGTATCTTCCTATATCCCAATCTAAAATCCACCGTTGAAAATACCCTCACGTTTTTTCAAAGTCTCCATATTTTTGAAAAGAAAAGAAAAAAACCCGCTATCTATTCAAAGAGATCTGCTATTTGTCGTAGAGGATCTTCAATGAAAGGAAAGAAGCCGTGTTCCATTTCACTGGTTGACTCGCTAGGAAATGACAGTGACAGCACAGATGCTAGACCTCTCTACTTTCCACTTCTGATGCTTTCCAATGAACAGAGCATGTGGATCGTGAAAGCACGGAAACATTAATTAAGCTAATTTGTAGGGGCTTGGCCCACGGCTCGCTATGGTATCGTGCCACACATTAAACTGACAGGCGCCGAGCTAATTCAGAACGACTCAATAAACAAACGTAGTTATCGCTACGTGAAAGTACGCTTTAACTGTGTCGTTTATGTGTGACTTCACGATGGCTGCTAGTATAGGTCTCATTTTACAGAAATTGTATAATTGAGAAGGTAGGGCTTATTGAAGGGCGTTGTGGCGCTGAGGCACTAAGGCGTAATGAGTATTACGCAAGTTACCAATCAACCTCAAACTTGGTGTTCTTAATCAGATTCACAACTTTTTTATTCACGTAGCTAATTATTTATCTTCACGAGGCTGAGTCAACCCCAACGGGACCCACCACTAAAAAATACTCATTATATGTGCCGAGTATTGAGTTAGCAAGCTAACCAATAATCCAAAACTCTAAAATTTCGATCCATTAAATTAGTTTTGCAATGCAAGTAGAAATAAACATAAAAAAAAAACTTAACGACAAAAACAAAAAAAAAAAATACAAACCTTGATGCTGATTGAAATACATTTCTTCATAATATATTATGCCCTAACCCATTATGTTTGGCTAATTTATCTATGTCAGCAATATTTTCTTGTTATGTTTACATTTATAAATATATTTTGTGAACTTTGCTTCTAAAATATCTAGAATAATATCAGCTTTGGATGCTTCGTGCAACTTAACTATTGTACTGTATATTAATATGGTTTATGAAATATTATTCTTAGAAACTCGTATTGTATGAATATGAACATTTATCTCAATTACTTATCGTCTAATAAGGCAGATTGTAATTTTATCTTTAAAAAAAAAAAAGTTTTGGATTATTTGATGATTGCTGTTATATGTATGACTGACTAACTTAAAACTGGGTAAATTAGTATAGGCTTTACCAACAAATTATAAATTAGCTAACCCCTAAGGAAATTTACAATAAGCTGCCACTCTAATTTAGTTAAACTTACAGGCATAAAAACGGACACAAGTACCCCGTAAATGATAGAAAATAGAGCCTGAGTTTCAAGGAGCCCACTTACTCATAAGTGTATTGTCAACACTGAGTTTCCTGTCGATTCTAGTTTAGTGTGTTTCTTGTATTGAGCCATGCAACTGCCAGAGAAACGAACCTAAGCAAACACCGTGGAGTATCTGTGATAATAATAATTTCATCGCAATGTACAAATGGAGCTATCGTTGAGCTGAAAAGGGGAAACATATTCAAAAGTACAATCCAGAGCCGGCCTCAAACGAGGAGAGTGGACGAAAAACATTGTTCACAGAAGCTATTGAAACCGGCCCTGAGGCAGGCAGAGAATGCTGTGAGAATGGACCTGGCTTGCAAGATTTATTTCTGTTCTTTTCATCAGGAATGAAGGCTTATGTCTGCTTAGTTAGTACTTTATTAAGGTCTAGTATTAGCCTTCATGTTTAATGTAGGCAATTAAGGATTATTAGGTACTCGGAGTATTGTGCTGGATTATATCTATGTGGTGAAAAGTGTTCATGGCGTAATTTTCTCTCGTGTGTCTTGTGATCTCTCACCTAGTCATAGTTTGGAGTCAATTAAGGCAATATTCAAGAGGATCCACCGAGTTTAGAAAGAATATGCCTTGGAACTAATTTTCATTTATCTAAGATATTTTTAGGGTCAAGTTTGAATTTCGGTATAGGAGAGGACACACACATCACTCAAAATAATGTAATCAATTTGTTTTAATAGTGTCAATTTGGTATAGAGGGCTCATTGAATCATTGTTTAACTTCATAAACTTTGTCTGGAAATAAATCACCCGTCGTTCTAAATTAAATTTTAAATAAGTCTTAACAAATCAGCTTTCAAGAATATAAATGTTAACTATAAACAATGCCAACAATAGACAAAAGCGCAGACTTTCAACCACCTGGAGTGCGAAGAGGAATGATCCGTCACTAGAAGAACATTAAGGGCCGGTGCATGCGTGCGGTTTTTGTCATTACGTTGCCGAAGCATTTCAATGCACACTTGCGCGACAAATATTTCGCGTTGGTATCGTTGTGGTACCGATATAAGCCAGAGAAGACAAGTTATTTTAGCTAACCTTTGGTACAAAACGTACATATGCAAACAAAATAGATGTTATCGAGTATAAACATATTTAAGAATTTGAAGAGGAAGGTTTTATACGCTTTTTGCAGATTTTAGAGAAAACTATGGTGTTTTATTCCGGATGAGCATTAAATAATTTAACAAGCTTGCAGTAAATTGTAGACAAAATTAATAATCAAGATTCTTGGATTAGGCCTTCCATACCACCTCGAATGCCTAGTCAATAACCTTGGTCGCACGTGCGTATTGCATCATTGCGGATTGGTGGGGAATGTAAGCAAAAACTACCGCAAGATGGACAGCACCGCGACGTCGTACAGAGTTAGTGCACACTACTCCATCCAGGATCCTATGCGCTTCAAACCGTAAATACGCCACCGCAGCGGCAAAACCCACTTGTGTGTACCGGGAATAAAGGTCCACATCGTATTTGTGACCAAATAAGTCAAAATTAATTTTTTTTTTTTAACCTTGTCTATCTATTTGTTCAACCTTTATTTATAAAACCCGGAAATGAGAGTTAGCTTGTCAAAGGTACAAGAGTTTGGACAAAGCCATTAATAAGAGACTTTGAATTAAATCTGTCATTCTATTATGCTTAGTAAAAAATAAATTGACAGGTTTTGACTTCGTAATTAATAATGTAGTTTATGTATCGGGACTATGTTGACAAAAAGCCATTAAAACTCATCAAAATATTTTTCCCAGCAGTAACGAAACCAAGAATGGTGCATTTCGCATGACTGAAATTTTTTCTGACATATATAGATAAAATATACAAGAGCAGCCCTTCACGACCAATAGAAGAACTAGGTATTTCTATCACGTAATATTTTTAATGTGTAGCTAATTATTAATTAGTGATAATAAGTTGTAATATTCTTCTTTTTAATATGACGGGTCTACACAAACTATGCCTTATTTGCCAACGGTAGATTCCTTAATAAAAAATAATTATATAATTAATACTCTATAATTGCTTTGTTTTTTATATCACATTTGAACCATGTCACACATTCTAAACCAGGCGAATAACCAACATGGCAAACGTTTTGAGCAGAGTAAAAAGAAAGTTTTAAATGATGTTCTTCAGATCTCTTAAAATTACGAACCAAAATGAAAATATAAAACTTTCTAAAAAAAAAGTTAACTATTTCGAATAAACTGTTGTACGGAAAAGTATCAATTTAATTTAACTTCGACGAGACATAGAGTCCTAATACATAGCGCAATACAAATATATATTTAGAAAGACACTATATCCAAAAATCATTTAATCTCGCTTATTGACATCACCTTGACAGTTGGTAAAGATTCATGATTTGCCAAGACTTTTTAATTAAAAAACTTTTAACAACCTTCAGATTTTTCCTCCAATTAACAGAAAGATCTGGGAGGGGAAAAAGACAAATTTTAAAGTAACTCACGCTTAGTTAAACTTTTTAGGCCTTTTCCGGATTTTTTTTTTCATCGGTAGTAATAATATATTTAAAGAAAATTGTATGGAGCGTCCAATTACATTTTGGAATTATTTTAACGGTACTGCCCTCAACGTAGGTGTCGTCGATTGGAACTTTAAACCATAGTTATGGATATGCTTAGCTGGGAGATGAAGAATCTTATTAGGAAAAGGAGTTGGACTTCTTGTATGTTAAATTTTTGTTTGTTTTTTTACAATTTTTCCTGTTATTGTACTTTAATTTAAAACTAATCAGCGTGTTTTTAATGCGTTCTTGAATATACAGAATTCATGCATAGAATATACATTGAAAATTTCAGATATATGAGACTACAATCGTAGAACACACATACAGATAGTCCAACAGAAAGATTTATCACGAATGAAAGTAGAGGCTCTCCCTTCGTGATCTGCAATAATGAAGTACGTGTCGAAGATAAAAGTCGATTTTCAAACGCCCAAGCTGGCTTTCGTTTTCACGGCCAATTTAAACAGTATTGATGTGGATATTCATTTTCTCACAATATATAAAGTTTCTTCGGGCACGGATCTCGGACCCAGTGGCATACTAAACTCAAGCCATTCAACCGAAGGGAGAAGACGCTCACTGGCCCTGTGGTCTACGTGACCGTAGTCATCCGGCCGATGTAGGTCTTCAGCCTTCGACGGGGAAAGTAAAAGGGAGAAACTTACTAAATGGGCGGAGCACACTCCATCTTGGAAGTGAAACCTCGCCGGTCATTCTCAGTCCTACCGGCGCATACCTAATCAAACAGGCATTTCCGTTATTTATGTCCACAGAGAGTTTAGGTACGATTTAAAAACCACTTTCAAGTAGAATGTGCAGTACAACCAGTTCATAAAATAAAACAAATAAATTTTTACTACTAGGTGAGGTGTTCATTTCCCTTCTCTCTCTCTTGGTCTCTTGGTTTTAACTAAAGTAAAGTGTGGAAATCAAAGTGGTTTGTTTGTTCCTCAGCAGGTATTCGGCATAACTCCGGCCGTAGGATGTGATACCTCGACAAAGGTGGTCAAGACTTCTTAGGTCCAGTTAGCTCCGGTCGGTATAATTTCCACAGCACGAGGTAATCAGGTACATGGTTTTGCTGGTGGGTCACCAATTGTTCACTTCTCATATTGTACACAATTATCCCAATCCAACCATTGTTTGACTAAAACCGAAGTATTAAACAGGGGTTTCATTGTTAGCCGTAAATTCATATATGAGTAGATCAATTTCTTGGAATATCAACCTAGGGTGACAAAACAGCGATGTTTTATTTTCATAAAATTTATTAATGGAGAATCCTTCAGGTGAAAGTGAGACCATAGCCGCTTAACTCACGCTGAGCATAGCAGAATAGTATTTCTGTATGAGTTAAGCAGTCAACATCGCACATCCATCCTACAGCTAGGTCATGTTAGGATACAGGCATGCAAATTATGTCGAAACGTTGTCCATTAACAAATGTTGAAAAACTTCCCTCTCATCATTATGACTCATATACATATAAAATGTAGACTTAATTCACTCATATACACATAAATTTACATCTATCAATGAGCTCCTAGTTGAGTTCTGCGATAAATTATAACACTAAAAAAATCAGTCGTACTTTAGTTATATCACAGATCTAAGAGTTCCCTTGGTAACGTTTGATTTTCAGATTGAACCCTAAATAAATCCACTATTTCATAAAAGTATTTTACCATCTAGAACTTTAGCATACTCCTCTGCAGTTACTGTGAGTTATTCTCTCGTGATCAGATACACAACACGATGTAGTGCGGGGGGGGGGGCATAATGCGATGTAGCAAACGTAGGTTTTTTTAGCTTGGAAGCTTCGAACCCTTCCCCCTTATATTGCGTACCATTGAGTGGCCTTATCGGTCAGGCCAGCGACAGTTTATCATCTGGACCAATGCCGTTAATAACTCCCACCCTGCTTTACCACCTCCGCTCTCACCCCCTTTGATTTATTCTATTTTGCTTTCGAATGGGTATTGTCCATTCGTTCATTTGTTAAATGAATCAAGGGTCCCGCTGAGCCGTAAATAACCCCCCCCCCCCCGTGTCTGGTAGAATTTAAAGGTACAGCAGCTATTATTGGTGACGATAACTGTGATAGTTTGAGTAGCCAATAATAAATTTTACAATTTAGATTCAATTTCATGAAGGCCCATTCAACAAAGAAAATTTGAGGAATAATACTCACAACATTTAAATAAAAATTATGAAAAAAAAATTATTACACCTACTTGACTACTGATAATATTAACAATAACTAAATCATATTATTTTAATATTGGAATTAATTTGTTTTCTTATTATTTAGTTTTGATGCAATTAATGATAGGTGTCAAAATGAAAGAAACGATTAATATATCAAGATGTTTACCTTCTAAAAATTTCTCTCTTTTGTTACAGCTTGATAAAATAACGATATAACATTCTTTTTCTGTTCTATGAACTTGTCAATCTGTTACGAATTTAGTAGCGACAAGGAAACCTAGATGGCTGACAGGCAGGGTAAATCTAGTGGAGCTTATATTAAATTTTTGTCTCGTGTAAAATGATATTAGTGTATACATAAAAATCGCATTTAAGGCTATTAAAACATTAAAAGATTACCAAATAAGACCTCGTAATGTTATTTAATCTATATCGAGAAAACAAAAATAAATCATTTCCGCTTTCCGAGTTATGATTTTTGCCATAGTATTAAGCTGCCAAGAGAAATATATCACATATACACATCACGAATTACAGTTTTTATAGATTATTTAATAAAACATTTGAAATTGATTTCATATTCCTTGGGCTGAGTCAGTTTGGTAATGAGAACCGCTTCTTGCCATTACGGATTTACTTTCGATTACCGTCGCGAACGATTTTTTTAAAACCGTTCGCTGGTTCATTTCACCTGGAATGAGGCTGAAGAATCTTATGATCATGAAATGCTCTCGAACTACCAGATAAAATTTTTTAGAGCCAGAAAATATTATTTAATGTTACTTAAAGTAATTAAATTGCCTTGTCTATAGCATGCTTTATTCTCAGTTATTCCTCGGTGAATTTATTATTCATCTATGAGTTCTATATGGCATTAAAAGTTCCGAATCGAGATAAGAGATCGAATTGAGAGATAAGGGAAAATGTTTCGTGTAATCTTATATATCCCAAAAACATATAGACACTAAGGAGGTAATCATAGTAGAAAGTTTTAACAATTTTTTTAAACTAGAATTAATTTTTTTTTTAAATAAATAAATGGTCAATTCATTTATAAAATAAACACTGTTTTCACCACAGCTCCTTGGATAATCATAAAAATCGTTTGTTAAACAAAGGGCTTATAACCACCAGGGAGGCAAAATAACGCCTGAAATAAAACATAAGGACTTTTTTATGAACCTTTCTGACAATTGGCGATGACATTATCTATTTAAAAAGTATATAGAAGCCAATATCTCCAATAAAATCCTGTATGTTTACATGTAATTTCTCTTCCTCTATTCCTTTGAGTAGTGCAAGTAGTCAAGTTCTTTGTCAAGCATTTTGGAATTTAACGCTCTCGGCGACAGCATGATGAACGGTTAATAGTGAACATCATCATTATAGTGCATTATCATTACAGAGTGTATTATAATTGTAGTGCATTATCATTACAGACTGCATTATCATTATAGTGCAACATCGTTATAGTACATAATTATATCCCATTATCATTATAGTGCATTATCATTATAGTCATACAAGAAGTCGAGTTATTTGTCAAGTATTTTGGAATTTAACGCTCTCGGCGACAGCATGATGAACGGTTAATAGTGAACATTATCGTTATAGTGCATTATCATTACAGAGTGTATTATAATTGTAGTGCATTATTATTACAGAGTGCATTATCATTATAGTGCAACATCGTTATAGTACATAATTATATCCCATTATCATTATAGTGCATTATCATTATAGTCATACAAGTAGTCGAGTTATTTGTCAAGTATTTTGGAATTTAACGCTCTCGGCGACAGCATAATGAACGGTTAATAGTGAACATAATCATTATAGTGCATTATCATTACAGAGTGTATTATAATTGTAGTGCATTATTATTACAGAGTGCATTATCATTATAGTGCAACATCGTTATAGTACATAATTTTATCACATTATGATTATAGTCATACAAATAGTCGAGTTATTTGTCAAGTATTTTGGAATTTAAAGCTCTCAGCCGCAGCATGATGAACGGTTAATAGTGAACATTATCGTTATAGTGCATTATCATTACAGAGTGTATTATAATTGTAGTGCATTATTATTACAGAGTGCATTATCATTATAGTGCAACATCGTTATAAGTACATAATTTTATCACATTATCATTATAGTCATACAAGTAGTCGAGTTATTTGTCAAGTATTTTGGAATTTAGAGCTCTCAGCCGCAGCATGATGAACGGTTAATAGTGAACATTATCGTTATAGTGCATTATCATTACAGAGTGTATTATAATTGTAGTGCATTATTATTACAGAGTGCATTATCATTATAGTGCAACATCGTTATAGTACATAATTATATCCCATTATCATTATAGTCATACAAGTAGTCGAGTTATTTTTCAAGTATTTTGGAATTTAACGCTCTCGGCGACAGCGTGATGAACGGTTAATAGTGAACATCATCATTATAGTGCATTATTATTATTATTAATGTAGAGGGCATTATCATTATAGTCCATTATAATTGTCGTGCATTATCATTATAACGCCTTACTATGGTGCATTATCACACCACCTTAGTAGATTGGTCTGTTAAGGTTGAGAAGATGTATATGGATCAACCCATAAGGATTTTCAAGGGGTAACTGGATTAGTGTAAAAGAACTGCATTTAATAAAGTACTTTGATTAGTTTAGTAAATGAATTTAATTTTATAATTAATATTTGATGGCTAGTAATTATGTTTTAAAACTGAGACTGCTTAAAATTGTATATCTATATTTACTGTTTATATTTTTCTTAGAGAATATTAGAGCGATATAATTGATAAAGATGTTTGGTTGAATGTTTGTGAAATCGAGGTGTTTATCCAAGAACATAAACTCGTTGTGTATCATATTTATTACCCTTTGTGTTTATCAAATATATACGAATTTTCAACTGTTAAATAATTTTCATTAATAAACTTTTGCATTTTAAAATTTGTAATGGTTTATAATATACTAATTAAAATTTGTATTATTATTATGAAATCTTTAGCCTCTAATATTGTAAATACTTCCCGAAACAAGCATTCCAACAACAGCAACTGTCATTGACTTGTTCTTTTATACTTTCCTAGAGCCCATTTTGTTTTTAATAAATCATCATTTATCCCAAGTAACCTTGGATGGTATATTTACATGTTTTTTTAAATTAAACGGAAAAAACCGCTATTTGTTTAAACCAAATTTTTAAGCACGGCAGTTAGCACCTAATTCACTTGACAAATTTATCAATTTACAAACATATTTCAATATAGACCAGCAGGGCACACATTTTATGAATATAAAAGCCTTCTTTTGTGGAACTGTGCATGAACACAAATATATCTACACGTTTCACCACATATCTAGGGTTATCACGTATCTAGGGCGTCGCGTAAGCTATTCGCCAGATACTTCAAGCATACCATCGCGGAAGCTCAGCTACAACCTGCTATTGTCCATAAATAAAAGTCCCCATGGAATAAGCTTAATTTCTCAAAAATATTATTGAGTGGTACCAACTTATACTTTACTCTAGAATGAACAAATTATAAGAAATATTATTGTTACTTTTACATTTCCCTTCGACGGAACAACTCATTACTGAGCACTCCCCTGTATCGTAATACTATTACAGGACAATCAACAGAGACAAATTATCTTGTTCATCATATATTATTCTTATTGTACATTTTAAGCAATAGTGAGGTTAAATACATAACTACATAAGAAAAACAAAGGATTGACTAAATTTATCATGAGAATAATTTTGAATTGTGGATTGTGTTACAGATGTACGGCTAAAATGGGATGGCCACTGTGTCTTCTAATAGTTATTTTTTACTGCAATTTACACATTTCGAGCGGTTATGACAACGACACCTTACACCATAACCGAATAAGTAAGTACAAAAAAAGTATATTGCCGTAAATAATACTAATCAGACTACTTTGTATATGAATGTTAAACCATTTGGGTCAGATGATAAATCGCAAAAGGTACACACATATCAGGATTGTACCAGTCGACTATCTCCGTGACGTTGTTACGGCCTAAATCCTATGGAGACTTAGATTATATTCCTCTCCAACCTCGGTTTCTGGGCTAGATAGCTTATTATTATAATCGAAGCCAACCCAGCCTCGTCAGGGCAAATGAACTAATAATTGAATAAAGAGCTATAGGATATAGATAGGTAAAAAACATTTGCAAGGATTTGGACAATAGAATCACATTGGATCGGTGAAAGGGTGTTTTATAACCTACGGGTCATAAAATCTTTATTCTCAAAAAATTGATACAAAGCTGCCAAATAATGACAATGGAAAAAAAAATCTCTTAACAGTTCTTACTCTCACCTACTCTGTTGGATTCGGATCTTGACGATTTAGTGATGGGATCATTGGATACCTCTTCATCAATCTCTTCCCTAGGCCCGGTTTACTACACGTTGAGTGTAGCTTCTCTACTTGACGAGCTCCTTCTACCCCAGTCTAGCTCAACCTCTGCTTCTTATATGTACATTCCTGTATTATATGTTAGGGTGCGTCATCAAGTGACCAGCACATATCATACTTCTTGACCGACTTTCCACTGTAGGAAATTTTGAGACCTCGTTTATTCCATTGTAGTAACGGATTATCCATTCCTCGCTTTTTCCATCCCGAGTAGGGGTCAAAATTGTTCTCGTTCCTCAAGGAAAATCCCTTTCAAAAAAGTCTCTTATAAAAACAAAGACAATATTGGCTAGCAGATGTCTATTGTACAAAAGAAAAAAATGGCACTGGTTACAGTAGCAGTAATATGAGCACTTGAAAATGGCCTTATAGCCACTGAAAGCTCTTTTTTCGCTTTAGGGCATTTCAACAACAACAGTCATTAATGCCCGGGAAAGTACTTAAATTAAAAAATATTAGGTGCTATTTAGCAAACTTTTTTTAGCAAGAAATAGACAAATCTTGAATATATTATATGTAATGGAGAGAAGGTGTGTTTTAGTAAATACAAATGAGGCTTTTTATCGTAATTATATTTCACCCTATTACGACATATTTTAATTATCTCTCTAAAATAATGATTTGTTATCTATCTAAAAAAAATCTTTAGCATACAGAAAATAAAGGGACGACCTCTGATTCTTGAATCTATTAGTGTTTACCAATTTTTTGATTCGTGGTTGTTTTTTTTTTAACAATACTCAAAATTGTATTTTCTGTTGTTTTATAGGTGGGAAATGGGAGACAGAGGACAGTTGCGCCGCCGGACGCTGGGGCTCCTGCCTGGAGGGTGGCGTCCTCGCCTCCTTCTCAGCACTGCTCGGCAAGGAGTACCGACTCTCAGAGGAGGCCAAGATCATCCGGAAAGACTCCGCCTCAGACGAACAGCGGAGTCCAGCGGGCTTTTTAGCCGGCCTGGCCAGGGCAGGTGATCGCTTCGTCAGGACAGCGGGGCTGGAGATAGAGCTTACTCCGGAGATGACAGACGGTGGCAAATTCCAGCCGAGGTTTGTTGACGAGATATACACGGAGCTGGATACGCTCGAGTTGAAAAACGCTAAGCCACACAGTAAGATTTTGTTTCAATCGTGTATATATATAGTCGTTGGCAAGTTTTTAAAGTGAGTCCCCAGATGTGATGTACAAGCGACACTCCTTTGATTTATGTATTTTGTATTTTCTTTAATAGACGCAACTTCACTGTTTGAATCCTATCTGTATGTCCCCGCTAATAGGACCATGTTTCAAGAAAATACAAATATATTTGTTGTGATGGGATACTACCGTGGAAGTTAATTGTAAATGTATTTGGATATAGGTTCTGGCGGTGACTAATACAAGTGGGGCGGAGTGGATTGCTCTGTGGTACTACTGCGTTCAGGATATTTTTATTGAAGATTTAATTTAATTTGGCACGACGAAACATCTCTCTTCCAGGAATAATGTTTAAATTTAAACAATAGTCCTGTCTACTTCTAATAAATTCTGCTGATTTTGACTATCCCAAGACTACTAATTGCATTTAATTTTAATTACTACCAGAAAATCGAGGTTGTTATGAGTCTTCGGGAGGGGAACGAAGCGTAGCGAGGCTATCTGTCCATATTCCAAGTAAAATTTTCATCTGTATATTCAACCTGCTTTAAATATTAATTGCAAGATATTAAAAACTATTGAGATTACTCGAAGTATAATAAGTATAATCAACGCTTATGTATTTAACCACAGTGGGGACACAGTCTCAATGGGCATAGTATTCTCAAAGCCAATGGGTATAATCAATACAGTAAATAGCATTCTACTCGGTGGTTTTATAATGATAGTATTACGTCACACAATGATAGCCAGGCTGTTATGAAGATGGTGCCTGATCACCAGACGAGTACATCGACAAGAACAGCCAATGGCGCGGGTGCGTTTCGAATTTTTAGGCTTTAGTTTTCCCTCATTAGTACTCGAGTCAGCTGCTGACTGTCTCGCTAACAAATCTAGATCCCACAGTCCTACGGCTCAGGAGAAATTGACACATTTGTGTTAGAAAGTGTTCTTGTAAGGGACATTTCTCTTTTTTATAGCAAACGATTTTGTTTTCGTTTTGCTTCCATTGATGTTAATTTGTTGGATAATCGTCCCAGTCAACAACAAAATTTAATTCGTTTTGACTTCTTTTTTAGTCTTTTGTGACGTGCTCTCGCATATCTATAATTCCCGGGTATTATGCGGCAGTTAAAGTGATATTAACAATTTTATGCAACGAAAATTAATAAAACTATTAGTAATAATTATTAACAATTAACAGCGGAAGAAAAAATATCCTACAGTACTCGAACACCATCCACCCTTGAGGCCTTACTCAATTAGTAGACCCCCTCCCCCTGACTACATGTTTTGGGGGTCCCTGTTTTGAGTCCTGGTCCTTCCGTTTGTTCTTTGGATGTTTATTGTTAATAAAAATTAATATCAACTATCAAATTACATGGGGTATAATAAAGAGACAAAAGCTGTAAGTTAAACCATGAAAGCACATAATGTGTATTTCAACACGAGAAAGTAAATGTGCTTTAATCAAAAAGAATCCTGTCTCAGAATAGGGCATGAAAAATATTAGTTGAAGAGCAAATAGGAACAGGCTATATGAAAATTAAGATTGGAACAGAATTTTCTATTCAGTAAAACAGCTATGGCTGGATCGGCATATAACCAAAATGTACAAATTTATCTCAAAAATGGGATTGTGGCAGTCTGAAACTGTTAGCATGTAACCCAATGACTGGTCTATTAAAAGACAGTCCATGAAGGCTAACAGTTAATAACAACACAGTCCACTTGTGGCAAAGCTTTGACTTGACCTGTGCAGCTCTACTGGAAATGCCCTAATATGGGCATTTTTCCCAAGCCATTAATAAGGAATGGAAATTTTAGTATGAAAAGGGCCCTTGATTGTCTAAAAGAAAATTATCACCCAAATACATTGTCCTATTTGTAAAGAAAGAATTGTGGAAAATGTAAAGAAATCAATAGCGATAAGATCTGAATGTGAATGTGACACCCTGATTAATCAAGGCTGTGCTAGACATTACATATATCAATTACAATTAACTAACTAATTCCTAAAAAAAAATCAAAAAATTAATATTTAATAAACGTTATTATTTAAATGTACCTTCCACAACTGGCACTAGTCATATAATAAGAAACCCACTTTGAATGAATATGGGATGGTTTAAACATTCAGTTGTTGGCTACTGATGTGAGAATTCTCCTTCAGGAAACTATTGTGGGATGGTTTTAAGAAATTAGCAGACACTCTTGGAGGAGGCCCGCCAGATTATTGAGTATTAGCACATTCAGTACTACATTATTAAAAAACAATATTAAATGGAGGTTTTTAAAACAAAAATAAGGCTTATTGCAAACATTTAGCATTAACATGTTACACTTCTTTCATTTGGCCGTATATTTGTGAAAACAGCAAACCTCAAGGTGTCCATCAGCCGAAGACAACACTGCATTTCAGTTATTCATTTTGCCTATCTAACATTATGCTACTCTAGTATACTGGCCATAAAGAAGTAGACTTTGAGATAAACTAAAGGCAATAAATAATGTGACTTAGATACATTTTATCTAACGATTATAATGTTGTCAGTGAAACTGCGCTTAGAGGGACCCTGAATTGTGGAGGTAGCTCAATAAATAAATAATTTCGATAAAAATGCTTATTATAATTATTGACTCAAGCATGACTGATTTAATTTATAAATATTTAAATTCCAATTTCATATTATTATCGTTTGGTTCTTGTCAAGGCCTGCTTTTATTCACATTTATTATAAATCACACTGACTTGGCAAATTGTGAGTAATTCTGTTGAGCAATAGCTTATCAAAGAGGAGACTGTGTGAAATATAACTTTATATAATTTGTTTCAATCATATTGTTACCCCATAAATTTGTTACAATTGGATCAGTTATAACTTATTACAGAGCGTATTCCAATTATATATCTATAGTAAAATATCAACCACTCTCTAAGCATTTGAATAATATATACTAAATATTGAACATATTTCTTTTCAACTAACAAAATATTTTTTTCCAGAACAATATGAAATAAAGAAGCTGTTCATCCCATTACTAATAGTCTTAAAGTTGTTCAAATTGAAACTGTTGTTACTTTTACCAGTAATTCTTGGCGTGGCTTCATTCAAGAAACTGCTCGGTATTGCTTTCTTCGTACTACCAGCTATCATTGCATACTTTAAGGTAAAAATTATTCTATCATAACATTTAAAATAATTTTATTTGTAAAGTTGATATTTGAGTATATTCAACAATCTAGTTAGGGTATTAACTCAGTATTTAAGCATTTGGAGGGTAAATTAAAATAATCTTATTTTTTTTAATACATGCATATATATTTATAAAAGATAAAAAAATAATTTTTATTCCAGTGAGATTATGGTATCCTTTTCAAAAAACACAATTGGCTGCTTTATCATCTCTCTAATATTGCCTGTTATCTCCAGAGATCAACTACAAAGCACAAATGATTTTGTTGGTTATGAGTGATACCAAATAAAATAGTAAATTAATTAAATGATGAAACTACTGGGTTGTAGAGTCTAGGCTATCTGGTCGCCTAGGGGGTAGGACAATTGATAAGCCGGGTGATTCACCACTTCCTTGTGCTCATCGGCTCTGGCTGACTTATTCTACGTGGAAATACATGGTGCATTATTCTACTGGAGGCCACCTGTCATTTAGTAGCTTCACTCACTAATCTAAGGGGTGCCCAACTAAGAATGCTTCCATTCAATAACTCCAAAATTAATTCTGAAAAGGGATAACAAATAAATAAAATAATGTATTGGTTTGAGGAATGGTAATTTTTCCATAGTTTGGTCAAGAATAACCAGGATGATCTAAGCCTATCTCCAGATATAAGTCTTAATTCATAATATGAGTTATTACCTAATATCAGATAATATATCTTCCCTACCATATATCAGATCAATTTATTTATTTTAAATATATACATATTTATAATTTTAACAGAGATAGAGTATCATGATACTCTATCCTTGTTTTTTTATAAGGAGTAAAAGGATCTCATATAAAGCTTACAATGAATAATAGTTTATTGAGAATAGAATTGGACAGTAAAAAAATGTTATTGGGACGAAGTTAATGTTTACAGTCTCAAGGTAATCCGCACATTCCGGCATGTAAACATCCTCATCATCAGTTATATCAAAATTTTCTATTTAGTTGTTCCTTTGTTCAGCCAACCATCAAAGTATCATACTCATATTCCTGTGTAAGTCAGATTTTCTTCATATCAATGATTAAAGGGTAATCTCTAGAAGTCATTAACTTGAAGTTTGAAATATGCTCCAGTTCTAATTGATTTTGTTTCAGTAGATTCTAATATCGCTCATGTTTCTGAGCTCTTCTATATCTTCTAGTCGCTCATAATGCCACTTCCTTTGCTTCTGCAGTTGTAAAAATTTCTTTTGCCTTCTATTATCCAAATTTATTTCAGTTGTTAAGCACATATCCCTGTTGCATACTAGCATTTATGATTTTTTACCATTCATCCTTAAACCATAAGGATATTTATATTCCTCTCGTTAAAGTGTGTCTTTAGCCAGCTCTTTTCATATGTTGGGCAGTAAGGCACCAGATGCCAGTGTAATGACAGTGAAAAAAGGATAAACAAAAAAATAAAATAAATTAATTTGAATTAGTGAAAAAGGTAATACATATTTGGTGATTTATTGAAACACATGGCACCAACATTTCATATTAAAATATCAGTTTGATTTTTCAGGTCTGCAAGCCTGACTTCAGTCATAGTTACGGTAACTACGGACACAGCAGTTTCTACAATGCTCCACACAGTACAAATGAACATCGTTACACTGAAGACGGATCAGCTTATGATAGAATGTCTTATCGAGACTTTCCAGCATCACAGAAGCTGGCTTATAAAGGATACCATCGAACATAATACGTAAAGAATAAATATAGCAATTAGGGTTTTAAACTAGTCTACTTATTTATTTATTGTGAACTATGATGTACTGATACTAAAACCATAAGGTTGTAGTCATTAGGTTATTAATATCTGTCTGTATTTATATATTAAAAAGTAATGGGGTGAATCCCCTTTTGCTGATGTCTTAACAAAATAATTTTACCAATTATATAAACTATAAGTGACAAAATACCTGTATAAGTAATCATTTAATGAATTAACTCAAATTTAGTTCCATTTTTATTTAAAATAAAAATGAGACTCGAAATTAATATTAATAGAAATAAATATATTTCATGAAATTTATATTTTAATACTTTCAGTATTATATACCAAGTGTATACCCAAGCATTCTTTGGTAAAATCATGTTATTGAATTATTAAAAAAAAACATTTGTATGACCAAGACTTTTTAAAATGGCGTCTTTTGTACCTTTTAATTTTTTTTTCTTGAGTTTTACTTGTGAAACATAATTGAATGGTTAAGAACCCTTACATTAAAATTAATTATAGAATTCAAATCATTAGCAATTATCCTCATTTCAATTACATGCATGAGTAGTCTTGTGTTGTTTTAGATTTAATTTACGATGTCATAATCAGAATATGACAGACATGAGCTGTTGAAAGAGTTTGCTTTAAAGGTTAGTACAACTTGTGTCATTCAGACTTAAATTTAAAATAAAACCCTTTTAGTTGTCTTCCTGAATAAAAATATACCCAACACTCTTCTTTTTGCTAGACTCGAGAGAAATTGCAGTTTTATAAAAGTTAGAATGAAATTCTTCAATGTGAACACCAATTCATTAAAATTTAGGAGATGACTTCGAGATGACCAATGATGTTTTAAAATCCTTGTTCTTCTTATTTCATTTAAAAAAGTTCTGACATGTTTTTTTTCTTTGACAATATGACTGATGTACCATTAACCAGGTGTTTTTGGTCTGTAAATAGTCATAATTGCACCATAATTATAATTATTACAGACTAGATGACATAGATAACTGACTAACTGGCTATATGGCTCAGATTTATAGCCATATATGTAAATGTACTGGGCATAAGACTCGTTTTTATGTTCTCACTTAATTAAGGAGATGTCCAAATGAATCCCACCAGAGCACTGAAATTCGCAGAGGGCACCAGCCACCTCATTGCTGAGAAGCTCAACGCCATCAACATCAAGGTAAACCTGGCTAAGACACAAGGGATTGTTTTTAGCTACAAAACTTGACCTAACAAACTACCAAAATCCTTCGTCTAAGACGGGAAAGAGTGCACCGTGAGCAACAAAATTTGTTATCTTGGGATTACTCTCGGTAGACATCCGTTTTTCACCATGCATCTCAGCAAGAAGTTGAAGAGTGTTGTCAGAAAAACATTTTACAGTCAAGGTCACCTACTTTACAGCCCGGCCATATAAGTACGTCTCAAGCTGCTGATATATATTATTTGTAATTTAAACTAGAAGGCAAAACGGTGGCCGGATTGAGTTGTTTCCCTCGTGTAGCAGGGAGCTGCAACATCAAGAAATTCGCAATATTTTAAGATATCACTATGAATTTACAATTTGGAGCATACTAAATATCACAATTTGTAATTTAACATTTAGGGCTATGTTAATAATAATTACTTTTTTCAAATATCATTCATAAAATCCAAGTAGACTATACAAAAAATTAAAAACTAATCTGAGCTCATATTAAAAAACAATTTGAAAAATAAGCATTTAAAAAAAAAAAAATGAAAACCACATTTTAACATAAAACAAGACATAAATGTCACAATTATGTATTCATTTAAGTACAATATTTCAATCAGTCTACCTACGTGATACCTTTTTTTCTAAATAAACTGAATTTCTAAAAGAATATCTTTTGAAATAGCAGTAATTTCAGGACAAGATTTTTTCGTTAAAGGTGGTATTATTATCTGTTGGTAATCTATATACTTCTCATAAAACTTTATTCTTATAAAACAGTTACAATGTTTACAAACTACAATTTTCCATATGCAAATACTATATTTTAATATATTATTCAAATATTTATTATTTATATATATTTTAATTATACATTTTTTCATATAATTTATAACTTTATATTTAACTTTTACGTTATCTTAAGGTTCTGTTAATAAAATTTGGGAAACTTCTGGCAAAAGGAATAATTGTTTATTTACACACATTGATTTAAAGAAAACTACAATTTTCCATATGCAAATACTATATTTTAATATATTATTCAAATATTTATTATTTATATATATTTTAACTATATATTTTTTCATATAATTTATAACTTTATATTTAACTTTTACGTTATCTTAAGGTTCTGTTAGTAAAATTTGGGAAACTTCTGGCAAAAGGAATAATTGTTTATTTACACACATTGATTTAAAATTTGATATACAAATTAACTACGTACGTAATAAAAGAATACTATTAAATCTAACATTAAAATGGTACCTTATAATTATTCATAACATGATACTACTAGCCAGTGCTTCTTTGTGTTGCTTTCTTCGATGGTCGTCTTCTATTGCGTGATTCGGATTGTCTTCCTCTAATCTGCATCGCATGATCCGGATCGTCTTACTTGAGCGTCCTTTGTTCTCGTGCCGGGTGAAAGTGAAAAGGGCTGACCTCGCGTGGGTTGTTACTGGGCTGGAGTCCCTCCTGGTCCTGCCTCATCATCTGCCTGTTCCAAGAAGAATGAGTCTTGCTTCTCGGTATCAATATCTTGCATCTCTCCGCTGCCTTATTGTTCTTTCAACTGGTTATTCAATGCCAGTTGTTTCGGATATTTATACGTTGCTTAATTTACGTAGTTTATATAATAAATTTTTATATTAATTATTGATATTATTTTTATTATAAATATTAATAGTTAATATAACGGCAATAACAACGTTCATACTTTCATAGGCATGAACCACGGATCGTTATTACGTTCTTTAACACTCGCTTATTCCGAGTTTATTTCAAAAACACAATACAAAATCATAACATTAAAATATCATAACAATATGTTCTTCAAATTTTAATCAACAAAAAACATTAAACAGCACTCTTTTCAATATAGATTCAGGTAAAAATATAAAAATCATTACAGGTAGGTTAAATTGAAAATAGGTAGAAATACGGAATATACATTTAAAAGAAGTTAATTAATATTAAAATTAGATATTTACAACGATTGTAAGTGAAAACCATATAAAAATTACACAGTAGCTTATTGGTAAAAATTTCTATGGAAATAATTAAAATAACAATTTTTTAATGTCATCAAAAGGTAAGTAAATTATCGGAGTGCAACTGTCATTTTCAAAAGACTAATAACTTTCTTGATTTTGACAAACATCGGTTTCATCAGGAATTGAACTAGTACTAACCTCTGTATTGGAAGCTGTGTCTTGTATTTGACTAGAAAATACAATAAGACAACCATTTCTTGTGCAACGGCACAATCAACATCCATGTGGTGATCGCCTTCTTAGGGAGGGGGATCAGTTAACCCATATTCCAGTTTGACAGTTACACCAGTGAATAGCAGCATTTCGCCCTCCATGTGATTAAATCCTTCTGGCATGAGTGAGGAGGGAATTTTGATTTGACTAAAACATTCCTAAATAGCACATCCTACTTCCATCATGAAGCAAATATTCTAAATTAATAAAACTAAATTATTACAAACTTAGGATCAGCAGAATAGGAGAGGTATCATCGCTGGATGTCCTCTGCCTTCGTGTCAGACTGCAATTTTTTCATCAGACTTACAGGTTGTGAATCAATAAATAAAATTTTAAAAATATTTATTAATTAAGAAAAAGGTGATTGGTTTGTTAATAATCTTGGTAATGGGGTAGTGCTAATACAAAAAACTCAATTAAACTCAGCTATTATAATTGAATAAATGGTAATAAAATCATGATCCTTAAAAAATTTTAAAATAACTAACTAGATTAATCATAAAATAAATCGATTACAAATACAATGCATGCCTGGACTGCCAAATACTCTTAGTAACTTATAGTACTCTTAAGTGTTAGGCATTTATGTCTGCTCCTCTATCTAGCAGCATTCTAACGAATACTGTTTGCCGGGCATTTCTTGCTATGTCCAATGCAGTGCAACCTTTATTGTCTTTCACATTTATTTCTGCTCCTTTATCTAGGAGCAAACTTGCCACTTCTCTGTTCTGTGCGATGATAGCATCATGCAGAGGAGTATGGCCCAAATCACTTTTGGCATTTATTTCTGCTCCTTCATTTAGGAGCAAACTTGCCACTTCTTTGTTCTGTGCCTTGACGGCATCATGCAGAGGAGTACGGCCCCAATAACTTTTGGCATTTATTTCTGCTCCTTTATTTAGGAGCAAACTTGCCACTTCTTTGTTCTGTGCCTTGACGGCAACATGCAGAGGAGTATGGCCATAATTACTTTTGGCATTTATTTCTGCTCCTCTATCTAGGAACAAACTTGCCACTTCTTTGTTCTGTTCATTGACGGCTTCATGCAGAGGAGTACGACCCCAACCATCTTTTGCATTTATTTCTGCTCCTTTATCTAGGAGCAAACTTGCCACTTCTTTGTTCTGTGCCATGGCGGCATAATGCAGAGGAGTATGGCCATAATTACTTTTGGCATTTATTTCTGTTCCTTTATCTAGGAGCAAACTTGCCACTTCTTTGTTCTGTGCCCTGACAGCATCATGCAGAGTAGTACGACCCCAATCATCTTTTGCATTTATTTCTGCTCCTTTATCTAGGAGCAAACATGCCACTTGTTTATTTGATCCCTTGACGGCTTCATGCAGAGGAGTACGGCGCCTACTATCTTTTGCATTTATTTCTGCTCCTTTATCTAGGAGCAAACTTGCCACTTCTTTGTTCTGTGCCCTGACGGCTTCATGTAGAGGAGTACGGCCCCAACTATCTTTTGCATTTATTACTGCTCCTCTATCTAGCAGCAAACCCACTACATCTTTGCTAGAATACAGGGCAGCTTCATGGAGAGCAGTAGATTCCCTATCATCTTTTGCATTGATCTCCATCGCCAGGTCCAGTGCCGTGAAGACTGTTGCTAAATCTTTGCTATGGACTGCTGCATGCAACAACGTTTTGCGATAACCATCAAGAACAGTCAGATCCGCTCCATTTTTAAGAAGGTATTTCATTACTTCGCATTGGCCAGCACTAGCTGCAGCGAACAGTGGAGTTCTTTTGAGAGCATCCTCTGAGTCCACAGTCGCTCCTTTATTGACCAATATCATCGCCGAGCCTAGGTGACCATTGTGAGCTGCTAGTGCTAATGCTGTTAGTCCTTCATTGTCTTTGGCTTCTATGTCAACGGCACCGTGATCTATCAGCCAAAGCAGCGCTTCATCACATCCCGATTCTGCAGTGGTATGGAGTGGGGTTCTAAATCTGTGATTGACTTGAGAAAATTTGATGCCGCGATTTTTGAACTCCTGGAGTATAGGAACGCTATTTGCAATGACTGCCCAGTGCACCAAGCTGTTGCCTTCTTCACCGACGATCGCATTCGGACTGGCACCTCTGTTACATAGCTCAACCACAACATCAACATTGCCAGCGATGATCTCATGGTAAAGATTTCCGGTAAATGTTAGCTCATCAGCTGACATTGTTAAATCAAAGTATTATCCTTCCGTTTTATCTCGTTCAGGTCCCTGCAATATGATATTAAATAATTTTAGATTTACTATTGAATGTTTATTGGCGGAAATATTGGAGTCAGAAATAGGTAGCATCAGTCACTCAATCACTCATACACTCAGCTACAAAAACATTCAGTGACGGATAATAGCCCTCAAGACGCTAATGCTCTCAATAGCAACATTTGGAATAATGATATACATTTTCAGCTGACAAAAGAATCAATTATTAATCTAATGAATAGATTATAGGAAAAGCAACTTTATTATATTTACCTAGAGAAGTAATTTAACTTGAGTCTAACATATGGACTGTGTAAGGGGTCTAAAATTTTAAATCAGGATAGACCGCCAACAGGATTATAAATTTTGTTCATATTGTTGTAATGGTTAGATGCTTTGCCTTTGATTTAAATTTGAAATTAGCAGGCATAAAAGGGCGGGACAAATGAGCCTTGGAAAAGGAGGGGGTGCTTGGAAAACAAGATGGAAAGGAGGTTGTTCTGCTGGTTATCCAGGGAGATGGGTTGGATGAAGATTCTTTTGTTAGTGCGGTGAATGAGGAGAGTGAAATTGTGAACCTTGAAGAATTTTGTTGAGTGGTGATTGGACAAATGGGAGAAGGATTGAAGGAAGAAGGATTTTATTAAGAGAGGAAGTTTGAGGTGATAGCAATGAATTTTACTGACCATGTGGTAGTCTCAGTGAATGAAGCTAGAAAAAAAGGACTAAATGTTAATCATTCTGTAAATAATAGTAAGGTAAATCAAATTTGTTAATAACATTGTAATTTATCACAGACTGGTTTATTAAAGAGTTAAAGAAAGTTTTGTTACATCTAATCTAACCTCAGATAATAAACATAACAATTGGCGCCCGAAAAAACTAAAGTTCTAGTGTTTGTGATTCTGTTAGATATGTTTATCTTAGTAAGGTTATTTTGTTTTGGTGGTTTACCTATTGAAACCCAAACCCAAACCCCTCTTGAAGTCTAAGAGAACCTTACAACTGACCCTTAATGCATGTAACAAAAAAAGTGTTTTTAACTCAAATTGACTAGAAAATGATAAAAACTTGTTAAATATTAAATAACTCTTGTACCCTCAGAAAAATAAATATTAATAAGGATGAGAATGGAGATGATGTTTAATACATTATTCAAATTTTTGTAGACAAAAAACAAACTGGATTTAGGAAGTAAAACACAAATGAATGTTGTATATGATCTCAGGAAAAAAATATTCTATCATAATGCACTGGCTTAAGTATGGGAAATGGCTATTTAGCCCAAATAACTTGACACTTTTTCACACTGAGCTCACAAGAAACAAAATGGTGGATGATTTAGAGGAGGTGGTAAATTGATTAGGATGGCCAGGGATGAGGAAATGGAAGTTCTGATAGAAAGAGTTAGTTAGATATTGAATGAATGGGATGTGGAGGGTAGGGATGTTGACATAGAAGGGAGCATTGGCTATCTTTTGGAGAAGTATAGATTGCAGGGATTATCTGCAAAGAATATTGTCACACTCCTATGTTCAAAATAAACAATAAAAGTTAAAATGTCTTTACAACACTAAATACTCAAGAATCACCAATTGAATAGGAAACTAAACAGCTAGGAATTATTTTGTTTATATATAAATTGATGATTAAACGATAAATCATTGTTAGTTTAACTAGTTTTTATAGTATTTTTTTTATTTTGAATAACTTTATTATAACCGCTTCTGATTTTTTTCTATCTAGTGAATCCTTAATAACGTAATTTTTTTTTTAAATATGAATATTTTAAGTTGAAATATATAAAAAGAAAAAGTAATAATTATAAAAGAAGTCTAATGTTTTTTTTGGGGGGCTATTTCCTGCAGTAATCATCCTACAAACAATCTATTTATCCTACAGCAATTCTGGTAAATATTACCAAACAGATTATATCACAAATAATTTGTATGAAATATTAAACAACAATTCGAAAAATAAGCATTTAAAAAAAAAATTAAAACCATGTTTTAACATAAAACAAGACATAAATGTTACAATTATGTATTGACTTAAGTACAATGTTTTAACCAGTCTACCTATATGATGCCTTTTTTTCTAAATAAACTTAATTTCTAAAAGATATCTTTTGAAATAGCAGTAATTTCAGGACGAGATATTTTCGTTAAAGGTGGTATTATTATCTGCTGGTAATCTGTACACTTTTCTCATAAAACGTTATTCTTATAAAACAGTTACAATGTTTTCAAACTACAATTTTCCATATGCAAATACTATATTTTAATATATTGTTGTGATATTTAGATGTGAGTTTGTGATGTTGCCTTTGATATAAATAAATATATAGAAATTAGCAGGCATAAAAGGGCGGTAAACGACCCGTGGATCATGGCTATGAAGGGATGAACATTATTTGTTGCCGTTATATCTAATTAATATTATACTATAAATTATTTATCATATAAATAATATCAAGAATTAAATATAAATATTTTAATATTGGATTTGTTAACTTTAAAATAAGAAAAGTTAATAATATCTAAGACAACTTGCATTGGAAAATAAGAAAGTTAAAAAAATCAAGTAGGCAACAGATGAGATAAAAACGATGAGAGAGAGCGGGAAGTGCCCTTGTTTGTTTTGATCAGCCAGGAGACAAGGTGCGTCTTGTTCTTTATTGGGTCATCCCATGAGACAAGCAGATGGAAGAACAGTAGATGGAAGAAGAGAAGAAGGATTGAGATGATAGCAGTGGACGTTTACTGATCACGTGGCCCAACAACAACAAACAAAGAAAAAGATGTAAATTTTAGTAAATCTGGAAGTAATATTAAGGTAAATTTTAAGTTTACTCACAGACGTGCTTATATATATTAAATTAATGAAAAGTAATGTTACTAAACAATTTTCCTTTAGCCAGAGATTCTTTTGTATGAATAACTTAAATATAAACAATTTATATAAAAAACATAATAGTATGTTCTTCAAATTTTAATCAACAAAAAACATTAAACAGCTCACTTTTCAATGTAGATTAAGGTAAAAATATCAAAATCATTAAAGGTAGGTTAAATTGACAATAGGTAGAAATACGGGACATACATTTAAAAGAAGTAAATTTATATTAAAATTACATATTTACAACCATTGGAAGTGGAAACCATATAAAAATTACATAGTAGATTATAGGTAACAATTTATATGGTAATAATCAAAATAAATTTTTGTCATCAAAAGTTAAGTCAACTATCGGAGTGCAACTGTCATTTTCAGAAGACTAATATCTTTCTTGATTTTGACAAACATCGGTTTCATCACAAATTGAACTAGTATTAACCTCTGTGTGGATAGCTGTGTCTTGTTCTTGACTAGAAAATACAAGAAGACAACCATTATCTTGTGCAATGGCACAATCAACGTCCATGTAGTGATCGCCTTCTTAGGGAGGGGTATCGGTTAACCCTTATTCCAGTTTGACAGTTACACCAGTGGGTAGCAGGATTTCGCTCTCCATGTGATTAAATCCTTCTGGCATGAGTGAGGAGGGAATTTTGCTTTGATTTGAAACATTCCAAGATAGCACAATCTCCTTCCATCTTGAAGCAATTAACATCTTTTACAGGAGCTTGAAAATATCTGCACTGTAACAGCAACCTAACACAATCCATATGACCTGCTCCTGTTGGCATGAATAAGGGAGTGCGTCCCTGGCAGTCTTTTGCGTCCATGTAGGCACCATTACCCAAAAGAAGGTGACAGACCGACTACTGCCATTCTTAGCTGCATGATATAATGGAGTACAATTTGAATCGTCAATAGCATTGACATTTATTCCCTTTTCCAAAATCAAACTAATTGTGAAGGTATCATCATTGGCTGCTGCAGCATGTAGAAGGGTTTTGTTGTTAGCATCTCGCACACCTGGATTCGCTTTGTGTTCTAGCAAGAAATTTACATCAGTAAATCCACGGACTAATGCCAAACATATGAGTGTCATTCCGAACATGTCGACTGGGTCTATTGAAGCTCCATGATTCAACAAGATTCTCGCTGCTTCAAGATGCCCATTTAATGCTGCTTGGTGCAACGCAGTTTGTTCATGTTCTTCTTTAGATTCTATATCATAAGTGTTTTCTACCAGCCACGTTATGGTATCACAATTCCCAGCTAAGGCTGCCACATGAAGTGGTGTCATGTCTGTTTCCTCAACTGCTGACATATTTGTTTCAAATTCCAACATGTCATCGTTGCTGACCATTGCCGCCCAGTGCGCAGCAGTAAAACCATAAGGAGTGTTATCCTCTTCCTCTGGATCACCTCCACGCCGCAACAGTTCTTCAAGTACAGTTAAATAATCTTTGCAGAGGAGAGTATTTTAAAAGAAAAGCTTTATTATGAAGTACAAGCAAAACACTGGTATATACAAATATTAAGAGTTATCTTACTACATACTGGGTCGGGTGTTTGGGAACAAGTTGGGACTGGGGCTAAAGCTGAGACATATATGTATAAGAAAATGGTAGTTGCGGGAATTGGGATGGAGTTTTTATGTACTGGTTGAATTTTAAATAGAAAAACACATATTGAGCACACTGTTTTATTACGTGATTGAAACAAAGCTGAACATGAACATGACAAAGGTTATCCTTAGATAACAACTTCACCTAATCGATGAATCGATAAGTACGATAGTTCGATAGACACAACAATTCTCCGCGACTTAGTTAAACACATAATCAGAAAAGTGAGCCGGAACGCGACGTTGTCTCTGGGGTCTACGTAGAGGCTGGAATTCAGGTTGTGCTGCCGGATGTGTAGTCTCTGTGGTTACTGGATCAGGAGCAGTGATGGTTGAAGGCTCAACTGGTGATGTGGGAGTCACAGAATTCCTCGGCTGCCTAATTTCGTTGCCAGAGAAGGTAAATTTCTTCTTAGCATGCGAAGCTTGACTACGAGTAATGTCATTATTTATCTGCTCTGGAACGTACACGAGACGCAGTTGGTCGATGTGGCGCTTCAAGGTGTAGCCATCCCCATCTAAGGTGATTAAGTAGTGCAACTTGCCGAATTTTCTGATTACAGAGCCAAATCTCCATGAAGATTTGTCATTTGCATACCACCTAGCTTGTACTCGTGTCTCCTATCTGGAGTTGGCGAACTTACTTATACTTATCTGGAGATAAATCAGAATTGTTAATCGCTTCTTGAAGAGTTCGATGTTGAAGTACGATAGTTCGATAGACACAACAGAGTTCCTGGAAGGAATGCGATTGTTTACTTAAAAATATCAGTGACTTCCATGATGTCACGAGGCAGGCATACACTAGCTTCTACTATTAGCATTACAATATTCTTAGCATTATATAACTGACAACTACACGATAGATTGGTCCCAGCCCCTTTATTCGCTTGTTCATGTCTATCTTGGCAACGTCTTCCTTTACCATGTCTAAAACCCTTTTGAGCAGTGGCGTAACTACAGGGTGGCAGGGCTGGCAAAATGCCACGGGCCCCCGACCCAAGAGGGCCCCGGCCCAAGTGGCCGTGAGCTCAAAAATATTGTTTTAATATTGTACCTATTTATAAAAATATTAAAATATATATACCATAATACAAATTCAAGTTAATCATTAATGATTTGTGATTAAGTATAGTAAAGCTTAATGATAGGTCCCCCATTAAAGGAATTTGCCACGGGCCCCAGATGATATAGTTACGCCACTGCTTTTGAGCCCTGGATAATTCAATAAAACTGCAGCCTTAAGCACACAGCCAACGTAACACTTAATAACATTAAGCACACTTATAACATATATATAGATTTGACTAAAAACTGCACATATGTGAGTATTCTAGGAAACAATACAGCATTGTATTAATTTTTCTTTGAGATCTGATTATCCCAACTACCTAGATTTTAGGATTTTCAAATCGGAAAACACCACCCATAGGCTAAACATTGAAGATTTAGTAATAAGTTAAGGGCCGATTTTAATACAGTTAACATTTTCTTAAAACACAATCCTTAAGTATTTTTATTGAAAATATTTCTTACTAAGATACCTAGATCCCGACCATCGGACCTGCATATTTCCCTTCGTTGGTAGTTCATTTCTTAACCTTGCCGCAAACATTTATAACTGTATTCATATCAGTATTCTCAAACATCTCTTAGCCTTTAAATCTAAATTTTACCTTTATTAATATCTTTTCTTCATTTAATTTATCCTAGTAACTGTCCCCTCTCACTTTCATTGTGTAATAATTACTAAACGTTGCCTTACGATCTTAGTTACAACTGTTAGCAATTGTATCGAGTTTTTCTTCTTCAATATTATGATCCCGTTGTACCCCCGTTCAATTTCAGTAATGCTAGTTTTTTACGGAAAAAATTGTCGACATCATTATTATTATTGCCACTCACATTTTTTTTTTCGATCCGATTTCCCTTTGTAATCAAAAAAAGCTAAAAAAATATTTTATTTGAGGATATCTTCCGAACGCAGCTGACATATTGTTTTCCCCCCAAAGACAAGACTCCTAATAAAAGTTAAAATAAATATTTTTGAAGGAGCGTTCATTTAAAATGAAAGGATTAGTAGTCATTAGATAAACATCAATAACATTTTGCCTTGCATATCAGTTCTCAAAAATCATTTGAAGATAAGATAAGATTTTAGCTTGTACTTCAAAAAAAGCTTTTCTTTTATTTCTTTTAAAACATTCTCCTCTACAAAGATTATTTATCTATGGATAATGGACCGAAGAACAAGGACACGCGAGGACGTGTTGATACACATGCTTCTTGTCACGTTCCTCATGTTGATAAGCTTTGAGTTAATTATAAATACATAGCAAAAACCTGTTATATCAGCAAATGAAAAACATTGTTATATGGTTTGAAGTATATTATTAAATAATATATAAACTAGTATATCCTACTATATTTTAAATTAATCATTAGAAATTATTAGTTTAAGAACAAACTGGTTTTGTTAATTTGGGTTAAAAACCAGAAATTTATTTACTTTGTAATAGTGAGAAACAATTTTATTTTTTCTATGATAAATAAGGTGAGCCCCATTACTTTTAAATATGTCCAATAAATTAATGTGTATAATGTGCATCATTATACTTTTGTACATGCACAAATCGCAATGTAGGATAATCAGAAATTGTAGCCAAGCTACAGGAAATATAATGACCTATTGTAAATAGATTCATTTGTAGAATTTATACTAAATTCTGTAATAATTTTGTAACAAGGAAATATATCAAAAAGTTTTTTACCGGAATAGACATCTCACAATTCCGCCGCCTAGATCTAAGTTAAACACTTAACAAAGTATCCATCTTGATGAAAATTTCGTTGTGATTAAGACAGCATTAAAACTATTTCTCTGTGGTCCACAGATCGGATTCTTGACTGGCTCTTTCCCGGAATAATTCGAATGTCAACCACTACGCGGCGTGGGTATAATGTGAAACCCTTTGTCGGAACTTTTAGTAAAAATGACAGACAAAGGGTTATGAGCAAATGATTCTGTAATCATTTCTGTAACCAACTGATAATTCTGTAATTATACTAGTGGCAAATGTATAATAGTTGGATAAAGCATATATCTGTTCGACCAACACAGAGTTCAAACTCCTACTACACTATAGAATGGCAATATTTGACAGTAAACCACATAACAGGACAAACTATAATAAATTAGAATTTAATACAGACTTCGCCAAATTTATTTTATTTTAACGAAAACGAGCTCTATTACAATTAGCAATACCATCCAACTCGAACGGACTGGGACACAAACTTACTAAGGATTATTTTTGATCAATAATAAAACTGTAACAGACACATGGACCTAATAACGTATAATCTAAAAAGGTTCGTAAAAACATCGTGTACAATAATAAGTAATAAATTATTTTAGAACGTTCTTTAAAATGATATTTGATGTTGAGTATTAACTCCACATTGTTATTTATTTGAAAACATTTCAAGCACAGTAAAACACACCCGTAAAAAGACCAAAAACACTCTTTCATTAGTGAGCCCTATATGCAAGTACTCATTTGTTTGTGATTGTAAATAACTAAATAATCTTTAGTTTAACACATTTAAGAAAATAGCGCGTCTAATGGAAGGGGGAAGAGTAAATAACTGGACTTTAATAAAGAAAGACAAACAATTAAGCTATAAAAAAACTGTTCACAAGAACCTATAACTGATTAATTTTACTTAACTGATTTTTAAATAATTAGACTTATTTATAAAATATCATGTTAACTTAAATCTTTTTTTTTTCGCTAATGTGGTAATAGTACCTCAACCCTATCTGTAAAACAAAGAGTTGTCAAGTGCAAGTAACAATATTGTTATTATTAAGAGTACAGTTTGTGAATAAATTTCTTTACATAGGGCTATTACTGAAGGAAAAAGTTAATGAAAAATCCCAACTCCAACAATAAAAAACAAATGTTTTTAACTTAACAACTAACCATGAGTTGAAAGTATGTTATTGGGAAATCAGCCTGGGTAGATACAAAAGAGTTGTAAAGTTTTCATCAAAAATATGTTAAAAGTTAACACTTACCACTGAGACGCGACCACAGAAGCAGACCATATGCAACTGATATGTGAAGCTGCCTCTTTGGGGTGGGGTGAGGGTTTCCTGGAAAACCAAACCATTTGATACAAGAGAGTTATTGTGTTTTTACCAAGTTCATTCATGGACTACGTTTCAATATATTATGTATTTCTTCATCATCTCATGGTAATGAGTGAGTAAATCTTTTTAATAAATTTTTTTTTTAAAGCTGAGACATATATGCATAAGAAAAGGCTAAGATTCTGGGAAGTAGGGAGGACTTGGAGGGATGCGGTTGCTTACTTAAAAATAACAGGAACCATCAGTAACTTCCATGAAGTCATGAAGCAACTTGTTCTTAGCATTATAAAAGTTCTCCCGTTTTTAATTCCTGAACTCCTGGGCAGGTTGGTCATATTAAGAAATAACATGTTTTATAGACAATACATTAGTTTCTCAATGTGGTCATAAATAATTTCCTTAGTATCTAACTTAATAATAGAGGAGAAGGGTAAGTGTATAGGTAAGGTACTATTGCTTACAATGAATACATATGATAAATTAAAAGTTAAATATACATCTATAAAATCGTAATACTGAATGAAAGGAGTAGGAGTTACGATAATTGTGGTGATACATTTATCTAAGTTTTTATGCAATGCATTAGATATGCAATCATTGCTAATATTCTTAATGTTAATACGAAATGAGTTGGATTTTATATAGTTACATGTTACAACAAAGGTTTCTTGTATATTGTACAGAATTAAATTGTTTGGTGACTGCTTGTGTGGTTGTCGGGTCATCACTAGGGGGCTCAGTTTATACCTGAGTATCCCCAAAGTGGCGAGGAGACGCCCACCGCGGGCTAGGATCACTACAACCTCTTAGCCGTTGTCCAGCAAGCGCCCAGAAAGAGATGGAGCGGATGGACCTATGGTCTTTCACCCACCCTGGCTGCCGACCTAGTTGGCGGGCAGCTTTAATTCACTTTGATCTGACTCCATAAGATCTTCTAGAAGGTGTGTGTGCCCCAACAGTGCACTGTGTTCAGGATAAGAGGTAGATGGTAGGTTTATAGGTAGTTTATGTGGTCTTGGAATGACCACGAATTCACACTCGGTATCTAAGGGTAGGCGAAAACCGTCCGGATCCCAAAGGCGAGTATGAACCGGAGAGAGCCAGACTGGATTGTCGTGGGAGACACTGCTGGTAAAATTTGCTGGGCCACGGCAACCGTCGTCCGCGAGGGAGAGGTGTCTTCCAAGGAGGTGCTAGTTTTAGCGAGACATAGACAGAGAGTCCCACAAGGAAGGTGTGGGGTTTGACAATGCTGGACTAAAACATAGCGAGGTTAGGAAAGAGAGATGAAGAGGTAGTTGAATGAGAAGTCCATGGTTTTGAGTAGAGCCGCAGAGAGAGAGAGAGAGGAGAGAGTAGTGTTCCAAGTGACTGTCTGATTCGTTATGCTTTTTTTTTATTTCAAAACCTCAAACAAAATAATACAATGTACAAAAAATAATAAAATAATTGGATTAAGTATTTCTCCTCTTTCTGCATTTACATGCATTTGGCGGAGTGCATAAATGTTCGTTATGCTAATTTTCTGGGAGCCCCAAGCTTATATAGGAGGCCAGCCAGTAGGGAGGGGGTAAGTCCCCACCTACGGCTGTCTCCCCCACTACTTCCACCCTCACTCTCACTGACGTCATAACCTTCATTAAACATATGAAAACAGTGATAGATATGATTTGATCGAGAAGAGGGTGACTTATAATTATTTATAATCAAGAGGTGGCCACTACAGTGGTTATTACATTATTGTCATTTCGTATAGGCCCAGGTTAAAGATATATTGAACTTAGTTTTGGTTCTTTCTATGGTAATGGAGTCCATGAGGTATAGCACATGAAATTTTACTTGTTAACCAAATAATTTCCAAGTCTTGTGATATAAGTTGGTCATCAATTAAGTCAGTATGTTTTATCACGTTAGCATGAAGGATTCCCATTCTACATGTTTCCAAAGACTGTTCTATGTTTAGTATTTTTACAGTTAAGTAATTTAATATTTCGCACAGTTCGGTTAGGTGGATAGTATATTGGGTCCTATCTATACCGTTTATTACTTCCATTATATTATTATTATTAGCAGCTATTGTGAGTGTCACTGTCAGTATCAATGTCCATCTGAAACATTTTGTTATTGTGGTATAAAACGTCTCTTTTTGCTTTTCTTTTTCTAACTACATTATCTGTGTGTACTTTTATTATTTTGTTTCGTTTGTCAATAAAAGGTATAACAGGTTTGTATCTGTATTCGTCTTTTGTTCTTGTTATTCGTTTAACGTAGGGTTTGTCTTTTTCTATTTCGGGGTCTTCTTGATTTTTATTCAGTTTGTCGGTTCATTGCTCTTTTTCGTTAGTAATGCTTTTCCTAGTGTTATTTTGGGCTTTTCGTGATAATTGCTAACAAGTTGTTCTGTTATTAATGGTTCTTCTTGACTAGGATCTTATATTATACCAAAAGTAATCTCATTGGGAGACATTTTTAAATTTGATTTAAAGAATTATTGAATGTGATTAGTGATAGTTTTAAATGTGTTTCTAGAGATTTGTCTTTATTTTCTTCCTTAATGGTTCGTAAAATTTCTATCAAAGTGGATTGGGCTTTATTAAGTAGTCCTAGTGAATTGGGGTGATTGGGTGTTATGCAGTATGGTTCGATCCGTAGGGATGTTTGTAAGTTCTTTATAAGTTTATTGTATTCTCGTCCGTTGTTCCGTTGTCCATATTTATACGAATAGGGCTGGAAAATGAGCCAAGTACTCTGTCAAAACTTCAAATATATTGTTAGCGTTACAGGCTTTTCCAGTCCTGGCAAGCATTCTTTTTGAAAAGGTCTACTATTGTGAAAATTTGATTTCCTTCATACCTAAGGGTGCCCACCATTAGTTCTTCGAATGGTTTGTCAGTCTTTGGGGTTACTTGGTATTTTGTTTTGATAAGTTTGCGTTCATATTTCACTGTTCTATAGCCTCTTCCAATAGGGAATCCCGAACTTTGACAGTTGACTGCATTTTCGTCATTTAATCAGTCTGTTTGCCAAATCACCATGAATGGATATAGCGTTCAATAACACGTGCAAATGATAAAATTGTTTTATCAATATAGCCGTTCTGTTTGGGCAACGTTCCGCGGTCGCCATAACCGTCCTACCAAGAGGACTATTCGCAGTGTGGTGGATAAATTTGAGTCCACTGGTTAACTAAACAATCAACTAGCACCCATACGCCAACAAAACACCGGTTCTGCCGAAAACATCGCCGCTGTCCGTGAGAGTGTGCAGGAGAATCCGAGCAGTCGATTTCGTGTCCCTCACAAGAACTCGGTCTTTCGCAGACCACAACTTTTTGCGTCGTGAATGGGCCTCAGTGTGTTCGCTGAATGGGCCCTGGAGCAGTTGGAAACTGACACTAACTTTCATTGAAAAATCATCTTCAGCGATAAGGCCCATTTCTGGATGAATGGGTACGTCAACAAAAAAAAATTGTCGAATTTGGAACGATACCAATCCACATGAAATCCAAAAGTGTCCAACCCATCCCGAAAAAGACACTGTTTGGTGTGGATTTTGGACTGGCGGCGTCATCGGTCCATATTTCTTTGAGAACGACGCTGGCTATGCCATCACCGTCAACGGCGAGAGCTATAGGTCGATGATTACCAATTTCTTTTGGCCTGAATTGGATGATGTGGACACCTAGGACATGTGGTTTCAACTGGACGGCGCTACGTGCCACACAGCTCATGTCACATGAGACATTCTGCACGAGCGATTTGAGGGCATGGTCATCTCACGTGGAGGTGATGTGAACTGGCCACCGAGATCGTGCGATTTGACCCCGTTAGACTTTTCCTTGTGGGGGTTTTCTTAAGTCGCAGGTCTATGCGAATAAGCCACAAATCACAGCGGTCCTCAAAGCCAACATAACCCATGCCATCGGTCAAATTCAGCCAGATTTATGGGCCAGAGTCAAATTGGACATTTCGGATGCGCGCCACCCAGCGACGCTGCGGCGGACATTTGCACGATATTATATTCCATACATAATGGCATCGATAGGCCTTTCAAACAAATAAATAATTTCGTTGAGATCTGACACACACTTCGTTTTATTTAAATTTAAAGATAAGAAGCGCTTAATGAAAGACCGGTTCATTCACTTCTGATGGTTTCAACATTTGGTTCACAATAAATTCCATAAGTAGTATTTGGTCTAAAAATGTCTAACATGATTTTGTCCAAGTCCATAGTCCAGGGTAGGATAACGTGTCTTGTTTTTTGAAAAGGTTTTGTGGTAACATGTACTTTTCTCCTCGTCGTATAAATATTTGATTTTTTTCAACATTTATTGCTTTGTCGTTGGGGTCTATAAATATTTGTTTGTTACTAGAGTCTTGGGAGAGCTGTGCAGCTACTACACTAATTTCATCTTCCATGGCTTCTGGGTCAAGTTCTTGTAAAGTTTGGTTGTATTCTTTTGAGTTGTTAGGCGTTGCTTCTATTAATCTGTCTATGTCTTCTTCTGTTAACATACCTACAAATTCTAGAAGAATGATTTTATTTTATTATCTTTAGTTGTATGTTCATGTCTTACAAGAGTTTCTAGTTCTTTTTCATTATTTATTAAATATAATTCATTATATATTATTTGACCATTATTAATAATTACATTTATTTTAATTTCATTTTTCATTCCCAATTTAATTTATGTTTCTAGGGCTTGCATTGTTTCCATCCCTAATAATATTTTGTATTTGTCACTAAAGTTGTAGATTTTAAACTTAAATACTAGATCATGGGTCAAACCCAACTAGGGAAAAAATATTTTTTTCATTACGCGTTACCTAATTGATTAATGACACTTTTTACTTTTTATATATGGAATCATTATTTTCATTATCAAATGGAACTACTATGCTGACTCAAAAAAAAAATCCTCAAGTTGAGATATAATGTGATTGTGATATAAACTTCCTCAATTTGATATAAACTGCTGTGCATGATCATGTATATGTTCGCTCACTTGTCTTACAGACGTTGACCTCATGAGAAATCTTATCCTGATATCAGTGGATAACATAAATCAAAAGAACTAATGGGATGCTAATTTAAGACAAATTGAGCTTGATTATATGTCATGCTCACCATAAGGCATTCAATTAGATAACAAAAACAATTTAACATATAAAGTTACCAACATTTATATACACTGTGTCTCAATTTCTTCTCACGAAGGAATTTCTGGTTACTCAATGACAGATTATCTGGATATTGAACAATTACAATAAGCCATGAACGTGATATAATAATGAACTTTATTAGACTCAAAGAAAATTAATTTTATATAAACTCTTGCCTAACTGATTACTGGAAACAGTTTAATAATGAAAATGTGAGATAAAAATAATATGACTGAAGTTGAACCGAACCATCTCTCAACTTTAAAACACAGCAGACAATTAAGAAATATATTAGAATAAATAATGGACATAATATAATGATGTGTTCATATTTTAATACCATGATCATGAGATATGGAAGTTAACACACAAGCATCATAGTAACTACAAAGTGCATTGCTTGGATAAATAAAGTTAAGCAATGAATAAGTGATTCAATCTTTATTTATTAACATAATCTGGACTATTCAATGATTTATTTACATAAAAGTAAGTTATTGTTGTGTATGGAACTAATGAATAAAACTTTTATAGATAATATAATAGTTCATCAGCATACTAATCTAAGTTTACTTACTTAAATAAGAAAGTAACCTAGTTTCAAAAATATTTAATACCTATAAAATTTCATTAAGAAGTTATATCGATTAAACATTAATTGGAGTGTCACACATACACGTATAGTCTCCTTTTAAGTAAATAGAAACAGTTGGGAACACCTCTAATTTAAAGAAGTAACTGTTGTAAGGGTGTAAACTCAGGTAAGTGATCCATCGCTTCAAATTTGAAGGGTAAGTTAATAAATCATTATTTAATTCATATTTTGTAAACAGTTATAAGTAAGATCTTGGAAGCTGATCTTACTTGTAATTGTTTACAAAATATTATTATGGGGTAAATCATATACAAGATCAATCAACACAAAATTTGATATTTTAATTTATTACACTTCATCCTACACATTAAAAACCTATTTTATAAACCTCATAAATTATAAGATCAAAACTTAAATGATAAATAAGTTATTTGCTGATAGACACATTTCACTGGTTTTAAATTTCGCTGTCGAGATTATTTAATGTAAATGGTTGACAGGCAGCACGATCTATTAGACACATTTGGAACTAACTTCTTAAAATCAGTAAATATCTTGCATTGCAGTGTCATCTATTGAGAGAAAAGAGAACTAGCTGAAGCAGAGTTTTTGTTATTTTTCTTCCATCAAAACCTCTTTATTGATAATATATATACATTGACAAAAATAAATAAATACATTTGGAATTACAGCTGTCTCCTCGTGCTGCATAAAATATAATACTTTCAGATTGTTGTTAAGAAGTCCAATAAACATACACTTACTAGGTGATGAGGCTCACCTTCAGCTTGCAACCACGGAAAACACTAAAACCTAAAACTAAAGCATTCCAGCCATCGATGGCGGAACGGAGTGGGGGTTATCCTGTGATACTAAAACATTTTGACCAGTCCTGCAGTTTGTTCTTCTAGTGCTCAACAGAATGCACCACAGTGCAATTAAAAGGCCAAATAATGCAATTTAGTTTTTATCGTTCGCCAACAGATGGTGCTGTTTGCTAATCTAGTAACTATGCAGCAGTAATTTAATAACCGCAGAATATTGCAATTTAGTAACAATGTAAATTATTTAATAACTGGTACGTAGTTCTTCCGCCGTTCTATAGATAGCACCACGGTGCTATAAAAACTAAATATCGCTGTTTCGTTTCTATTGTTGCTAAGAGATGGCTGTGCATGTCAATTTATTTACGGATATACTGCTTTTTCTCTGCTTCAGCTAGTTCTCTTTTCTCTCAACAGATGGCACTTTAATGAATGATATATGCTGTTGATCCTGCTGCCTTATTATTTTTTTTTTTTTTCGTAGACCCCTTTCAATTTTTAATACAATGTGTAAAAATATGACCAAAATAATCGACAAATTTTCTCCTCATTCTGGTATGCACAGATGCATTTGAAGGAGGTTGGGTTACATATATAAGATTGAAGTTAAAAGGAAAATACATTACAAGGTGGAGAGGCTCACCTTCAGTTTCAAAATGGGAGAAAAACTTACAAACTAAAACCTAAACCTAGAACCTAAGACTAAAGCGTTCCAGCCATCGATGGGGGAACGGAGCGGGTGTTATCGTGTTAAACACAGGGTTTGTCAAGTATTGCAAGGAGTCGAAAAATTTGATATGTCTACGTTGGATGAATTCATCCATATAGGCAGCTCAAAAATATCGTGAAGCTCTCTGATGTATTATCTTGTATTGAATCGAGATATCGCATCCATTCCAAATGAACGAAAATGGATCAAAGACGAATGAGGCCCAAATTGAAACTGGATTAAAGGCCCGTTTTGAATGTAACAAAGAAAATATAATTCATTGTATGGTAGTTTAAACTCGAGTTTCTCTCAGTTAATTAATAAAACTAAAATATTACAAACTTAGGATCAGCAGAATAGGGGAGTCGATAAATAAAATTTAAAAAATATTTATTAATCAACAAAAAGGTGATTCGTTTGTTAATAATCTTGGTAATGGGATAGTGGTAATACAAAAAACACAATAAAACTAAGCTATTATAATTGAATAAATGGTAATAAAATCATTTGATAATAATCCTTAAAAATAACTAACTAGATTAATCATAAAATAAATCGATTACAAATACACTGCATGCCTGGACTGAAGTGTTAGACATTTACGTCAGCTCCTCTATCTAGCAGCATTCTAATGAATACTATTTGCCGGCCTCTTTTTGCTAAGTCCAATGCAGCGAGACCTTTATTGTCTTTGGCATTTATATCTAGGAGCAAACTTGCCACTTCTTTGTTCTGTGCCTTGACGGCATAATGCAGAGGAGTGTGGCCATAATTGTCTTTGGCATTTATTTCTGCTCCTTTATCTAGGAGCAAACTTGCCACTTCTTTGTTCTGTGCCTGCCTTGATGGCATAATGCAGAGGAGTATGGCCCAAATTACTTTTGGCATTTATTTCTGCTCCTTTATCTAGGAGCAAACTGAGATAATGAAACTGAGTATCAGGTTTTCCTGCTGCCTGTCAACCATTTACATTAAATAATCTGGACTGCAAAATTTTTAAATTTTTAAAAATTTAATCAGGAGAGTGAAATGTATCACTCAATCAGCAAATAACATATTTATCATGAAAGGTTTGATCTTATAATTTATGAGGTTTATAAAATAGATTTTTATTGAAAACTACGCATTGTGTAGGATGAAGCATTCCAAATTGAAATATGTACTTTATTATACACACAATAATACTTGGAAGTTAAACTTACATTAATAAACTATTATCAAAATATGAATTAAATAATGTTGTATATGACGTTTATTTCCATGCATTCGACATTGATAATCTATGGGTTTTTTTTTGTTTTTGTTTTTTCAAAATTGAATCTTTTTGATTTACATTCAAATTGATAACCTAAGGGATACTATTATTACTAAAAAGGTCACGAATCCCTTCAGAGATGGTATAATTACTTCACGCACAATCTGTGATACAGCTTGCTTTGGGCGGGATCTAGTATTACAGGATTTCATTCCTTAGCTTTTAACTATTAACTTCTGGTAATATTTCTAAAATTAGCATGTTATCAGTTCATATCATAGTTAAACTAATTATTTTAGTTTTTAATTTTAAACTAAGATTTTTTATAAGTGATATTTTTCATAAGGTTTCATAGAAACAATGATTTTCTATAGTGATTAAGTATTTCAGAGATTACTAAGAACAACAAATTAGATAATCTTCATAATGTAGTATAAATTATAAAAGTAATTTTGTAATAAAAATCAACAAAATTTATTTAGCATATATATTATAATAAGAGCACTCAATATTGTTCAATGTCAAATTAAGAACTAGTTGCTTAGTTAATCAATGGTTATAAATTGTTTTCCAAGTGGTACAATACATTTTTTTAGTTGTGTAGCTCTTATTATAATATATATGTATGCTCTTATTTTTTTTTTCTAATGCTGATATGTATATTATAATTTTTTTATTATGCTGTGCTATTTAGTATCTTTTATTAATATCTAATGTATATAAAATTAAGTGTGGGAATATATTTGACTCATAAAATAATAAAAGTATCATTCACTAAGCAAGAAAAGTTATTTGCATACATTTAGCTGTGTTAAGTATCCTAAAAAATATTTTGACTTTTGGAATATCGAGATTTTACTCCAGTTAAAATCATGGCAAAACTGGGTATAATAAAATAAAATCTATTTATGATAGAACTAACATACCTTAAAAGGGCAAGAGGCCTTCCTAAGTAATTGTAGTTTGTGATAAGGTGTCAAAGAATCAATAACTTCTGCCAATTTTCTTGACTGGACTTGGTACTTCTATAATAAAGTACCCTGTGAATTCGTTGTGGGAGCCGGGAATCAAACTCTTGTCATCGTAGCTGGTAAGTAAAGAGTAGTAATTAATAGAGCACAGAAATGCTAATAGTCTTTAACGCAAAAAATTAAAGAAAACAGCTTGAATTTTTATTTTGCTTTTAACGTTTTTGGAATTTTTATGAAATTATAGCGCCTAGAAAAATATCTACTAGTTCAACAGAGTTTAGGAAGTAGTTTAAAATATGACAGAGCACAATTTTGGGAATTCCAAAGAAATTTGTTACAGTAGTCAACTCACCAATCCTGTTGAATGCTTGCAGGATGTTGTGTCAACCTCTTTATCACGAATAATTAGAAGTTCCCCTCTTCTCGGTCCAGAAAATATCTACCTATGTTTCTATATTTTGATGCTAAAAACCTTAAAGCGTCAGTTAAGAGAGGGGAAAGGTAGTGTACGAAACAGCTGCAGGCACTCTGTGGCGTGTCAGGGGGCAACCCCCCACCGCTGGCCTGCCTAATTAAGCAGCCAGATTTGAGGCATTCGACAGACTCTCAGAACCCGGCACCTGGAACACTGAGCTCTCTCTCTCTCTCTCTCTGCACTGGTGCTTGCTGCTCTACTCGAACCATGGCTTTCTTATTCAACTACATCTGCATCTCTCTTTCCTAACCTCGCTATGCTTTAGTCCAGCATTGTCAAACCCCACACCTTCCTTGTGGGATTCTCTGTCTATGTCTCGCTAAAACTAGCACCTCCTTGGAAGACACCTCTTCCTCGCGGGCGACGGTCGCCGTGGCCCCTACAAACTTTACCTACCATCTTCCACGGGGATCCAGTCTGCCTCTCTCCAGTCCGCCTTTGGGATCCAGACGGTTTTTGCCTACCCTTAGATACCAAGTATGAATTCATGGTCATTCCAAGACCACATAAACTACCTATAAACCTACCCTCTACCTCTTATCCTGAACACAGTGCACTGTTGGGGCACTCACACACCTTCTAAAAGATCTTATGGAGTCAGATCAAAGCGAATTAAAGCTGCCCGCCAACTAGGTCGGCAGCCAGGGTGAAAGACCATATGTCCACCCACCCGCTCTATCTCTTTCTGGGCGCTCCTGGAAAAAAGCTAAAGTTGTGTTGACCCTAGCCCGCGGCGGATGTCCTCCCCCCTTTGGAGACATAATCCTCCCGACACAGAATTTAGTTAGGATCATTTCAGTTTTCAACCTCATCATGTTTTAATATAAAATGATTGTTTACAACAATCTGTCTGTCGAATTCAGGTTACAAAAGGAACATAGCTAATAATTGCAGGACTGACATACTCTATTAACGTATTGGTTGAGTGTGACAGAAAGAATGAGACACCTGGGATATCGACTACGCTGTCTATCATCTTCAAGATGTCATCTACCAAGCCGCCGACGCCTCGATTCCGAAATTTACTCCGGCACCTCCTTCTCTGAGGAAACCACCGGAACACATCATACAACTGATTAGGCAGAGCTACAATATAAAGAACAGGTGGTTTAGAAACAAAAACAGGGACTTAAAACTTTTTTTTCAGCCCTACCTGAGGCTGAGCCTCAAACGGGCTATATAGTTGACATAGCAGGGTTATATAGCATGACATAAAGCCGTGATCATGAGGGACTTAAAACCAGTGTTGAATGGCCTCACAACACAAGTAAAGTCCCTGATGGCCCAGTGGAAAAACTCGGTTGGGGAAGACCGCTTAACAAGCCCACACGGTGATCACAAATGCATATCGAGACTGGTGAAGACCTGCTGATCCAAAAAGAGTAATGTAAGGCTGGCTGTAAACGGGCAGTTCATCACTCCCGCCGAACAGGCAGACATGTTGGCAGATCACTATGGCGCATTAGGTCAGTCCGAACCAATTGGAGCCCTCGACCCCCAATCCCGCTCCATTCCAACCAGGACTGAAATCTACACGTCTCACAGGCAAGTGGCTGCATTCATTCGGCGTACCAACGGGAACAAGGGGATTCAGAACGTCTTGCTAAAGCAGCTACCCAAGAGAGGAATATCCTACATTACTAACGTAATAAATTCCTGCTTCAGACTTAATTATGCCCCTCAGAGATGGAAGAACGCTGTGGTCGTCCCTCTCATGAAACCAGCGAAAAGCGGCTATGAGCCATCTACCACCTATCAGTCTGCTAACTCAGCTATCGAAAGAATCATCCACCTACATCTCTACAAAAACTACAAGGCACATGAGATCATCCCACCAGAGCAGAGAGGTTTCAGTTCAGGCTTAAGCACGAACAACAACTTGGTGAGACTGCAACACCACGTCGCGTCGAACATCCAAGGTAACAGAGCTACCCCAATGATCTCGCTGGATTGCTCGAAAGCCTTCGACTCAGTGGACCACTTCACCCAACTTCAACATCTGAAGGAATTTGATTTCTTGGAACAGCTGCAGAACCTAATGACATCGTATCTCACAGGCAGAATTTTCTCGGTTCGGATAGGCACCATGTCTACTACCCGAAGAAAATACACTGCTGGCTTCCCCCAAGGGTCAATGCTAGGCCCTCTGCTCTTCAACATTTACACCGCCCACATCGTAGGAGCCTAGTACCCCATCTGCGAGGTGTTGGCGTACGCTGTGTATGCAGCACTAACATGAATCCCACCAGAGCACTCAAATTTGCAGAGGGCGCCAGCCACCTCATTGCTGAGAAGCTCAACGCCATCAACATCAAGGTAAACCTGGCACAAGATAAGAAACAAGGGATTGTTTTTAGCTACAAAACTTGACCTAGCAAACTACCAAAATCCTTCGTCTAAGACGGGAAAGAGTGCACCGTGAGCAACAAAATTTGTTATCTTGGGATTACTCTCGGTAGACATCTGTTTTTCACCATGCATCTCAGCAAGAAGTTGAAGAGTGTTGTCAGAAAAACATTTTACAGTCAAGGTCACCTACTTTACAGCCTGGCCATATCAGTACGTCTCAAGCTGCTGATATAACAAAGTGACCTGAGACCGGCCCTAATGAATGAGACTCCATTGTATAGGTACCTAATGTTTTTCTAAGTTTCTTCTGAGCTTTATAAAAGAGGCTTTTATAAAAATCTTAATTACATATATATGTTAACATTATAACCTATCAGTCCTCTATGAATAATTAAGCATACATTATTTGTAATTTATACTAGAAAGCAAAATGGTGGCCAGATTGAGTTGTTTCCCTCGTGTAACAGGGAGCTGCAACATCAAGAAATTCGCAATATTTTTAAGATATCACAATGAATTTACAATTCGGAGCATGCTAAATATCACAATTTGTAATTTAACATTTAGGGCTATGTTAATAATAATTACTTTTTTCAAATATCATTCATATATTACAAGTAGACTATTCAAAAAATTAAAAACTAATCTGAGCTCATATTAAAGAAACAATTTGAAAAATAAGCCTTTAAAAAAAAAAAAATTAAAACCACATTTTAACATAAAACAAGACATAAATGTCACAATTATGTATTCATTTAAGTACAATATTTCAATCAGTCTACCTACGTGATACCTTTTTTTCTAAATAAACTGAATTTCTAAAAGAAATCTTTTGAAATAGCAGTAATTTCAGGACGAGATTTTTTCGTTAAAGGTGGTATTATTATCTGTTGGTAATCTATATACTTCTCATAAAACTTTATTCTTATAAAACAGTTACAATGTTTACAAACTACAATTTTCCATATGCAAATACTATATTTTAATATATTATTCAAATATTTATTATTTATATATATTTTAATTATATACTTTTTCATATAATTTACAACTTTATATTGAACTTTTACGTTATCTCAAGGTTCTGTTAATAAAATTTGGGAAACTTCTGGCAAAAGGAATAATTGTTTATTTACACACATTGATTTAAAATTTGATATACAAATTAACTACGTACCAAGAAGAGTGAGTCTTGCTTCTCGGTATCTATATCTTGCATCTCTCCGCTGCCTTATTGATCTTTCAACTGGTTATTCAATGCCAGTTGTTTCGGATATTTATACTTGGCTTAATTCATGTAGTTAATATAATAAATGTTTATATAAATTATTGATATTATTTTTATTATAAATATTAATAGTTAATATAACGGCAATAACAACGCTCATACTTTCATAGGCATGAACCACGGATCGTTTTTTAACGCTAGCTTATTCCGAGTTTATTTCAAAAACATAATACAAAATCATAACATTAAAATATCATAACAATATGTTCTTCAAATTTTAATCAACAAAAAAAATTAAACAGCACTCTTTTCGATATAGATTCAGGTAATAATATCAAAATCATTAAAGGTAGGTTAAATTGAGAATAGGTAGAAATACGGAATATACATTTAAAAGAAGTAAATTAATATTAAAATTAGATATTTACAACGATTGGAAGTGTAAACCATATAAAAATTACACAGTAGCTTATTGGTAACAATTTCTATGGTAATAATTAAAATAACAATTTTTTAATGTCATCAAAAGGTAAGTAAATTATCGGAACGCAACTGTCATTTTCAAAAGACTAATAACTTTCTTGATTTTGACAAACATCGGTTTCATCAGGAATTGAACTAGTACTAACCTCTGTATTGGAAGCTGTGTCTTGTATTTGACTAGAAAATACAATAAGACAACCATTATCTTGTGCAACGGCACAATCAACATCCATGTGGTGATCGCCTTCTTAGGGAGAGGGATCAGTTAACCCATATTCCAGTTTGACAGTTACACCTGTGAATAGCAGCATTTCGCCCTCCATGTAATTAAATCCTTCTGGCATGAGTGAGGAGGGAATTTTGATTTGACTAAAACATTCCTAAATAGCACATCTTACTTCCATCATGAAGCAAATATTCTAAATTAATAAAACTAAAATATTACAAACTTAGGATCAGCAGAATAGGAGAGGTATCATCGCTGGATGTCCTCTGCCTTCGTGTCAGACTGCAATTTTTTCATCAGACTTACAGGTTGTGAATCAATAAATAAAATTTTAAAAATATTTATTAATCAAGAAAAAGGTGATTTGTTTCTTAATGATCTTGGTAATGGGATAGTGTTGATAATAAAAAACACAATTAAAGTTAGATATTATAATTGAATAAATGGTAATAAAATCATGATCCTTAAAAATGTTTAAAAAAACTAACTAGATTAATCATAAAATAAATCGATTACAAATACATTGCATGCCTGGACTGCCAAATACTCTTAGTAACTTATAGTACTCTTAAGTGTTAGGCATTTATGTCTGCTCCTCTATCTAGCAGCATTCTAACGAATACTGTTTGCCGGGCATTTCTTGCTAAGTCCAATGCAGTGCAACCTTTATTGTCTTTCACATTTATTTCTGCTCCTTTATCTAGGAGCAAACTTGCCACTTCTCTGTTCTGTGCGATGATGGCATCATGCAAAGGAGTATGGCCCAAATCACTTTTGGCATTTATTTCTGCTCCTTCATTTAGGAGCAAACTTGCCATTTCTTTGTTCTGTGCCTTGACGGCATCATGCAGAGGAGTACGGCCCCAATAACTTTTGGCATTTATTTCTGCTCCTTTATTTAGGAGCAAACTTGCCACTTCTTTGTTCTGTGCCTTGACGGCAACATGCAGAGGAGTATGGCCATATTTACTTTTGGCATTTATTTCTGCTCCTCTATCTAGGAACAAACTTGCCACTTCTTTGTTCTGTTCATTGACGGCTTCATGCAGAGGAGTAAGACCCCGACCATCTTTTGCATTTATTTCTGCTCCTTTATCTAGGAGCAAACTTGCCACTTCTTTGTTCTGTGCCATGGCGGCATAATGCAGAGGAGTATGACCATAATTACTTTTGGCATTTATTTCTGCTCCTTTATCTAGGAGCAAACTTGCCATTTCTTTATTCTGTACCCTGACAGCATCATGCAGAGTAGTACGACCCCAATCATCTTTTGCATTTATTTCTGCTCCTTTATATAGGAGCAAACATGCCACTTGTTTATTTGATCCCTCGACGGCTTCATGCAGAGGAGTACGGCGCCTACTATCTTTTGCATTTATTTCTGCTCCATTATCTAGGAGCAAACTTGCCACTTCTTTGTTCTGTGCCATGGCGGCATAATGCAGAGGAGTATGGCCATAATTACTTTTGGCATTTATTTCTGTTCCTTTATCTAGGAGCAAACTTGCCACTTCTTTGTTCTGTGCCCTGACAGCATCATGCAGAGTAGTACGACCCCAATCATCTTTTGCATTTATTTCTGCTCCTTTATCTAGGAGCAAACATGCCACTTGTTTATTTGATCCCTTGACGGCTTCATGCAGAGGAGTACGGCGCCTACTATCTTTTGCATTTATTTCTGCTCCTTTATCTAGGAGCAAACTTGCCACTTCTTTGTTCCGTGCCATGGCGGCATAATGCAGAGGAGTATGGCCATAATTACTTTTGGCATTTATTTCTGTTCCTTTATCTAGGAGCAAACTTGCCACTTCTTTGTTCTGTGCCCTGACAGCATCATGCAGAGTAGTACGACCCCAATCATCTTTTGCATTTATTTCTGCTCCTTTATCTAGGAGCAAACATGCCACTTGTTTATTTGATCCCTTGACGGCTTCATGCAGAGGAGTACGGCGCCTACTATCTTTTGCATTTATTTCTGCTCCTTTATCTAGGAGTAAACTTGCCACTTCTTTGTTCTGTGCCATGGCGGCATAATGCAGAGGAGTACGGCCATAATTACTTTTGGCATTTATTTCTGTTCCTTTATCTAGGAGCAAACTTGCCACTTCTTTGTTCTGTGCCCTGACAGCATCATGCAGAGTAGTACGACCCCAATCATCTTTTGCATTTATTTCTGCTCCTTTATCTAGGAGCAAACATGCCACTTGTTTATTTGATCCCTTGACGGCTTCATGCAGAGGAGTACGGCGCCTACTATCTTTTGCATTTATTTCTGCTCCTTTATCTAGGAGCAAACTTGCCACTTCTTTGTTCTGTGCCTTGACGGCATAATGCAGAGGAGTAAGGCCCCAATTACTTTTGGCATTTATTTCTGCTCCTCTATCTAGGAACAAACTTGCCACTTCTTTGTTCTGTGCATTGACCGCTTCATGCAGAGGAGTAAGGCCCAAATTACTTTTGGCACTTATTTCTGCTCCTTTATCTAGGAGCAAACATGCCACTTGTTTATTTGATCCCTTGACGGCTTCATGCAGAGGAGTATGGCCATAATTACTTTTGGCATTTATTTCTGCTCCTTTATCTAGGAGCAAACTTGCCATTTCTTTATTCTGTACCCTGACAGCATCATGCAGAGCAGTACGATCCCAATGATCTTTTGCATTTATTTCTGTTCCTTTATCTAGGAGCAAACTTGCCACTTCTTTGTTCTGTGCCCTGACAGCATCATGCAGAGTAGTACGACCCCAATCATCTTTTGCATTTATTTCTGCTCCTTTATCTAGGAGCAAACATGCCACTTGTTTATTTGATCCCTTGACGGCTTCATGCAGAGGAGTACGGCGCCTACTATCTTTTGCATTTTTTTCTGCTCCTTTATCTAGGAGCAAACTTGCCACTTCTTTGTTCTGTGCCCTGACGGCTTCATGTAGAGGAGTACGGCCCCAACTATCTTTTGCATTTATTACTGCTCCTCTATCTAGCAGCAAACCCACTACATCTTTGCTAGAATACAGGGCGGCATCATGGAGAGGAGTAGAATCCCTATCATCTTTTGCATTGACCTCCATCGCCAGGTCCAGTGCCATGAAGACTGTTGCTAAATCTTTGCTATGGACCGCTGCATGCAACAACGTTTTGCGATAAACATCGAGGACAGTCGGATCCGCTCCATTTTTAAGAAGGTATTTCATTACTTCGCATTGGCCAGCACTAGCTGCAGCGAACAGTGGAGTTCTTTTGAGAGCATCCTCTGAGTCCACAGTCGCTCCCTTATCGACCAATATCATCACCGAGCCTAGGTGACCATTGTGAGCTGCTAGTGCTAATGCTGTTAGTCCTTCATTGTCTTTGGCTTCTATGTCAACGGCACCGTGATCTATCAGCCAAAGCAGCGCTTCATCACATCCCGATTCTGCAGCGGTATGGAGTGGGGTTCTAAATCTGTGATTTACTTGAGAAAATTTGATGCCGCGATTTTTAAACTCCTGGAGTATAGGAACGCTATCGGCAATGACTGCCCAGTGCACCGAGCTGTTCCCTTCTTCACCAACCATCGCATTCGGACTGGCACCTCTGTTACATAGCTCAACCACACCATCAACATTGCCAGCGATGATCTCATGGTAAAGATTTCCGGTAAATGTTAGCTCATCAGCTGACATTGTTAAATCAAAGTATTATCCTTCCGTTTTATCTCGTTCAGGTCCCTGCAATATGATATTAAATAATTTTAGATTTACTATTGAATGTTTATTGGCGGAAATATTGGAGTCAGAAATAGGTAGCATCAGTCACTCAATCACTCATACACTCAGCTACAAAAACATTCAGTGACGGATAATAGCCCTCAAGACGCTAATGCTCTCAATAGCAACATTTGGAATAATGATATACATTTTCAGCTGACAAAAGAATCAATTATTAATCTAATGAATAGATTATAGGAAAAGCAACTTTATTATATTTACCTAGAGAAGTAATTTAACTTGAGTCTAACATATGGACTGTGTAAGGGGTCTAAAATTTTAAATCAGGATAGACCGCCAACAGGATTATAAATTTTGTTCATATTGTTGTAATGGTTAGATGCTTTGCCTTTGATTTAAATTTGAAATTAGCAGGCATAAAAGGGCGGGACAAATGAGCCTTGGAAAAGGAGGGGGTGCTTGGAAAACAAGATGGAAAGGAGGTTGTTCTGCTGGTTATCCAGGGAGATGGGTTGGATGAAGATTCTTTTGTTAGTGCGGTGAATGAGGAGAGTGAAATTGTGAACCTTGAAGAATTTTGTTGAGTGGTGATTGGACAAATGGGAGAAGGATTGAAGGAAGAAGGATTTTATTAAGAGAGGAAGTTTGAGGTGATAGCAATGAATTTTACTGACCATGTGGTAGTCTCAGTGAATGAAGCTAGAAAAAAAGGACTAAATGTTAATCATTCTGTAAATAATAGTAAGGTAAATCAAATTTGTTAATAACATTGTAATTTATCACAGACTGGTTTATTAAAGAGTTAAAGAAAGTTTTGTTATATCTAATCTAACCTCAGATAATAAACATAACAATTGGCGCCCGAAAAAACTAAAGTTCAAGTGTTTGTGATTCTGTTAGATATGTTTATCTTAGTAAGGTTATTTTGTTTTGGTGGTTTACCTATTGAAACCCAAACCCAAACCCCTCTTGAAGTCTAAGAGAACCTTACAACTGACCCTTAATGCATGTAACAAAAAAAGTGTTTTTAACTCAAATTGACTAGAAAATGATACAAACTTGTTAAATATTAAATAACTCTTGTACCCTCAGAAAAATAAATATTAATAAGGATGAGAATGGAGATGATGTTTAATACATTATTCAAATTTTTGTAGACAAAAAACAAACTGGATTTAGGAAGTAAAACTCAAATGAAAGGGCGGTAAACTGGATGGCTATGATGAAGGGATGAACATTCTTTGTTGCCGTTATATCTAATTAATACTATACTATAAATAATTTTATCATATAAATAATATCAATAATTAAATATAAATATTTTAATATTGGATTTGTTAACTTTAAAATAAGAAAAGTTAATAATATCTGAGACAACTTGCATTGGAAAATAAGAAAGTTAAAAAAATCAAGAAGGCAACAGAAGAGATAAAAACGATGAGAGAGAGCGGGAAGTGCCCTTGTTCGTTTTGATGAGCCAGGAGACAAGGTGGGTCTTGTTCTTTTTTGGATCATCCCATGAGACAAGCAGATGAAAGGACAGTAGATGGAAGAAGAGAGGAAGGATTGAGATGATAGCAGTGGACGTTTACAGATGGTAAAAGTGGTCGCATTATCTGTTAGAACTTTGTTAATCTGACCAATCTCATTGGTGTGTTCTATATATTGGAGTACTTTCTTTTTTGTCTCTCTTAAATTCCCTTTAGTTGTTGAGTACAATTTTGTATAATTGTCTATGATTATCAATATGTATTTGTATCTAAATTGTCCTGTTGGGAAAAGTCCCAGAGAAAGTCCAGTGGACGTTCTGATCTAATGATACCTAATTGTGTTTTTTCACATGGTGATGACTTACTGATTTGACATTCATGACAGGTTTTAATGAACCTCTTTATCAATTTTTTTAGATTTTTTATGTAGTAGTTTTCTTTAATTAATTAAGGGCCCATAGAATTTCTTGTTGGTGCTGATCTATTTGGGGGAATCTTGGAAGGAGAGGTAGTAAAATCAGCTCATGGATTTCCCAATGCCATAAAAACCACACTTGGTTGGATTTTATTAGGACCCATTACAACGGCAAATCCATTTCTTTGCAGCACTACCTTGCTCGCTAATTCTACACCTTCATCTGAACTTCAGGAGTTAACTCAGGTGATGACTCGTTTTTGGGAAGTCGAGGAAATAAATGATGTTCCGAGAAGAAATCCACTTGATATAAAAAGTGAGGATCATTTTAAAAGGAAGCACTCTCGAAAACCCTCCGGTAGATACATGGTCCGTTTACCCTTTAAAACGCAACCTCTCAACTTAAAAAGCTTCAGGTTCTTGGCCTTAAAACGTTTTAAAAACCTGGAAACGAAATTTGAACGAGAGCCATCCCTAAAATTGGAATATGGAAAGGTTTTCGAAGAATATTTAAAAAAATGTTATTTATCGCCCAGTTCTCAAACGGGGAAATATTTTCTTCCGCACCACTGTGTATAGTTTTTGATGGTTCGGCTACTACCGTTAATGGATCCCTCAATGACTACCTACTTTGTGGTCCTAAACTACAACCTGAGATCACAGATGTATTGTTGAAATTTCGATTACCACAAATAGCAAATAGCCGATATCTGTCAAATGTATTTGCAGATTTTGATTGCCCCATAGGATCGTTCCTATCTTCATTTATTTTTTAGAGCTGAAAGTTTCGATCACCTAGCTGAATTCAAATTTAACTGTTTACCGTTCGGACTTTCATGATCTCCCTTTTTAGCAATTTGAGTAATACAACAACTCGTAGCAGATGATGGAAACAAGTTTCCTAATGCGTCTCGAGCATTGTTAAAGGAAATGTATGTTGACGATTTATTGACTGTTGCTGATACGTTGGAAGAGGCACAGACACTTCAAAGAGAACTCGTAGCCTTGATGAGTCGAGGAGGTTTTCAATTGAAAAAGTGGTGCAGCAATGCAATGGAGCTCTTAGAACCAGTTTTGGTGAATGAGCTGAAACCCATGATCTCCTTATCTAGTTTGGAAGATTACGTGGTGAAAATACTCGGAATGCAGTGGGATCCTCAACAGGATAATTTTACCTATCGAATACACTCAAGAGATTTGGTTTTAACTAAACGAGGCATCCTTTTAACTATTGCCAGGATGTATGATCCTTTAGGATATTGCGCCCCAGTTATCTTCAAAGCAAAGGCGATTCTTCAACTATTATGGTCAAAGAAACTCGATTGGGATGACTCAATTCCACCTGCTATTTCCAAGTCCTGGAAAATACTTTTTAAAGATCTGGCGCAGTTAAAAGCTATTAAGATTCCCCGTGGTCTTAAACCACGCTCCCCAGCAGACATGTCAGTTGTGGGATTCGCTGACGCATCTTCTTTAGGTTATGCGGCAGTTTTCTATATTCGTTCTCAGGATCAATTGGAAAGGGTAAGGGGTAGACACCCATCTGATGATCGCTAAAACCCGATTAGCTCCATTGAAAACCCTCTCAATTCCAAGGCTTGAACTATCCGCTGCTCTACTTCTTGTCAACCTTTTGCGATCTGTTCAACTCATTATACAACGATTAAAACCAACCTCTATTTTCTTGTTGTCTGATTCTTTCACCGTTTTATCGTGGTTAAATACACCTGCTCATCAACTGAAAACATTCGTGGCCAATCGAATAGTGAAAATTTTAGATAACTCTTTTCTCCCTAATTGGCATCACATTCGTTCAGAAGATAATGCCGCCGACATTGCGCCTCGGGGAACTTCTCCGTCAGACTTGGTCAATCATTCAGTTTGGTGGAAGGGACCTGACTGGATGAAGAAACTATTGTTGGAATAACCATTAACTAAGCCAACAAAATCATCAAATTTTTCAGACTTACCTGAGACAAAACCAGTTTGTACTATCTTGGCTACCACAACCAATGCATCGTCTTTATTTAAGTTATTGAAAAATTCTCATCCTATTCCAAATTAATTAGGGTACTTGCATATGTCCAACGCTTTATCGTAAATTCTCACCCTCATTCAACCAAGAGAAAAGGTCAATTAAGCTTAGAGGAACTTCGTCAAGCTACTCACACCTTGGTGAAAATAGTTCAAAGACATCATTTCCCCTCTGTAAGCTCCAAACCTTCTCTTATAACATCGCTAAAATCATTATCCGTTTTCATTGATTCTCGTGGAGTGTACAGGGTGGGCGGTCGCCTCAGTAATGCCCCTATAAATTATGATGCTAAACATCCCGTGTTGTTACCCTCTAAATCACATTTTGTGGAACTACTTGTCGACCACTACTATATTGTTTATTTACATGCTGGGCATCAGCTCCTCCATTCAATATTATGTCATCATTATTGGATTATTTCAGCAAGACGTCTGATACGCACTCGAATTCACTGATGTTTGAAATGCCATCGCCTAAAAGTAAGACCTTACATGGGAAATTTGCCAATGTCAAGATTCGAGCAAGGCCGACCCTTTATGAATGTCGGGATTTATTTCGCTAGTTCATTCTCAATCCGTGAATACTCTCGCCGTAAGGCTGCCCTTGGCAAAGCGTATGCCTGCTTATTTGTGTGCATGAGCACAAAGGCGTAGCACATTGAGATCGTGTCGCAATTGAACACAGTAGCTTTCTTAGCCTGTTTAGACAGATTTATAGCTCGAAGAGGACTACCCAGCAGAATGTTCTCCGATAATGGAACAAATTTTGTAGGAGCGTCATGACATTTAAAAGAACTATACTCCTGCTGGAATGCCTACTCTCTGAAAAAGGACATCCAAACCTACTTCTTCAATCGAGAAATGAAATGGAGTTTTATCCCTCCATTCGCACCTCATTTCGGTGGTTTGTGGGATGCTGGTGTGAAGTCGTTTAAGTACCACCTTAGGAGAGTAATGGATTGCCAACCCCTTACATTTGAAGAACTCTCCACCATTGCAAATCGCATAGAAGCGATTTTGAATTCTCGCCCCATGCATCCTATGTCGTCATCACCAGAAGACTTGGATGTCTTGACGCCGGGTCACTTCCTGATTGGTGCCCCTCTAGTTGCTCTGCCAGAACCAGAGTCAATCGAGCCATCGCACCATCCAATCTCGAGATGGAATCTCATTCATCGCTGCAATATTTGGCATCAATGGCGACAGGACTACTTACATTGCCTACAACAACGTAGTAAATGGACTACTGAATCGGCAAATGTAAATATCGGCACTCTGGTGCTTCTTATTGACCCTAATGTACCTCCCCTCAGTTGGCCTGTAGGGCGCATTAAAGAAGTTTTTCCTGGACAAGACGAGATTGTCAGGGTAGTAAAGGTGAAAACCTCTACAAACTAGTATACCCGTTCTGTTTCACGCCTAGCTCCATTGTTACCTCCATAGTGGGTTGATCTACCTGGAAATTTACTACGCAAATTTGGTGGGCGGTATGTTGGGTCCCAACTATTTTTTTTTCACTCACGTAATTATAACAATTAATTTTATTTATTTGTTAAAAGAAAAACCAAGATTGTAATATTTTGTTGTATTGAGATGTATAATTAGGAATTAAGGTTGTTTACATCTAAGCAAGTGATGAGATCAGCATCGACTTTGTATTGGCATTGCGGATCAACTCCGATCGTCAGAATTACGGGCTCAGTTCCATGAGATTTGCGAATGAAGAAGGACCCTCAGAAATTTTTTGATTGATGATGACCCCACATTCAAACTACTTCTTCATCGCTGACTGTACACTGGATATCCACCACCCCACCCACGCTACCAATTGTTTGGATAGTGATCATCGCGAAGAAATTTTTCTTCTCCACTTTGGGATCACCGGTAAGAGGTTATTTTGCTATTACACACACCAACTATCTCCAGATTCAGCTCACACCATCCTTCTACTTGCAAGAATAGAAGGCTATTGACTTTTGGTGATTGACATTATTAAATTTAGTAAATATAGAATTTAATTAATTTTTATTTTTATTAAAGCGAAAAGACATTTATATTTTTGTTATCTATGTTTCTTATTTTATTTTTAGATTACTAACCCAGTTGCTAACATTACTTTTTTTTGTTTATATATTCGATTTTGAAAAAAAAAAGTGTACTTTTAATGTTCATTACATATGTATTGCCATTTTATAATTTTAGTTTTTTTGTATAATCTTTCCTCGATTATATTTTGTGTACACAATCTTGTTTTTTGTTTTTTTTCTCTCTCTAGATAACCAATAGTTTTTTTTTTTCTTTTCCTTTTGTTTTTTGTTGTTTTTCTGGGAAAATGCGGGCACCCATTCTTGAACTTTTTTGCTGAATTTCACAGCCGGTAATTTGCAAGGGACAGAAGTTCTTCAGCGACGTAATTTTCCTAGCCCCTTCTTCCACAGTATTCATATTAGTATTCTCAAACAACTCTTAGTCTTTAAATCTAAATTTTTCCTTCATTAATTTCTTTTCTTCATTTAATTTATCTTAGTAACCATCCCCTCTCACTTCCATTGTGTGAGTTATAATCACTAAACTTTTCCTTACGATCTTAGTTACAACCGTTAGCAATTGTATTGAGTTTTTTTTCTACAATATTATGGTCCCTTTGTAAGCTGGCCACAGCGCAGTAATTATTTTTTACAGCTACACATATCTATTTGTACATTTTTGCTATTATTCGTGTACAATGTCTAAGAATAGAAACTTTTTTTATTTCTACACAAAAAGTAAGACAGCAAGCAGTATATGATATTAACAATAGTGATGATTGTTGTAACTTATTATTAATAACTTATTTATTGAAGTATTCTAGATTGAAAACTATTTCTGTACTTGGTGTATTCCACTGAGCTATAGGGGGGTGCTCCCATGTCCTATTTTTGGAATGCATCCACATCTGTACTAGAAAATTCTGAGTATTTTGATTCCTGGTATTTTTTTTTTAAAGATTTTCCCTCTCCTCCAGCCACCACTAAATTTACAGTCCTTCCAAGTACCCTCAAAATGTTTTCTTGGGCTCATTTCATTAATGCCTTTTTATTGATAAAGCCATTAGCCAGGTTGATCATCCTTGAACGACAGTAAATGCTTCAACTTCACATGCGAATTGTTTGAGAAAATCTTTTAGAGATAATTCCAAAAGACAATATCTAATCACATTAATATCTTTTATATTAAACGAAATATTTAAAATGACGTGAATAATAATGATAAATTATTGTAACAGGGCTTACCCCACATGTCCACTTCTGCAATATTTAACTGGTTTTTTTTTTATGAATTGTTATTTGGCTACTTAATATAAGCCATTCTTAAACTACCTGTACATAACTGGCGTACTCAAGAGAATTGATTGAACTGCAGGTATCAAGGCTTGTTCCTATGCCCCACAGTGGTTGAAAGGCGCAAACAAAAAACAAGTTATTGGAAAAATAATTCTGTTTTCACTATTGATAAGTAGCCGTTCAATTGCGATAATGTTTTTGTTTTTTTAAGGAAAAAGGTGTAGTCACTATTATTATTATTATTATTGCCACTCACATTTTTTTTCTCGGCGCGATTTCCCTTTGTAATCAAAAAAAGCTAAAAAAATATTTTATTTGAGGATATCTTCCGAAAGCAAACGACATATTTTTTTTTTTTCCCCCAAAGATAAGACTCCTGATAAAATTTTAAATAATAAAATAAATATTTCTGCTGAAGGAAAGTTCGTTTAAAATGAAAGGATTTGTAGTCATTAGATAAACATCAATAACAGTTTGCCTTGTGTATCAATCAGTTCTCTAAAATCATTTGAAGATAACATAAGATTTTAGCTCCTCATGGATAATGGACTGAAGAAGCCCATGAAAAAGATTAAGGACACAAAATTATAAGTACATATCAAAAACCTAATATATTATCAAATTAAAAAAATTGTTACATAGTTTGAAGTATATTATTATACAATATACAAACTAGTATATCCTATTATATTTTAAATTAATCATTAGAAATTATTAACTTAAGAACAAACTGGTTTTGTTAATTTGGTTTAAACGTCAGAAATTTATTTAGTTTAAAATTGTGAGAAACAATTTAATTTTTTCTATGATAAATAAGGTGAGCCCATCACTTTTAAATATGTCAAATAAATTAATGTGTATAATGTGCATCATTATACTTTTGTACAAGCACAAATCGCAATGTAGGATAATCAGAAATTGTAGCCAAGCTACAGGAAATATAATGACCTATTTATTGTAAATAGATTCATTTGTAGAATTTATATTGAATTCTGTAATAATTTTGTAACAAGGAAATAAGTCAAAAGGTTTTTTACCGGAATAGACATCTCACAACTCTGCCGCTTAGATCTATGTTAAACACTTAACAAAGTATCCATCTTAACGAAAATTTCGTTGTGATTTAGATGGCATTAAAACTATTTTTCTGTGGTTCACAGATCGGATTCTTGACTGGCTCTTTCCCGGAATAAGTCGAATGTCAACCACTGCGTGGCATGGGTTCAATGTGAAAGCCTTTGTCGGAACTTTTAGTAAAAATGACCTAACATTTTGCCATCTGAGAACAGAATTATACTAGTGACAAATGTATAATAGTTGCATAAAGCATATATCTGTTCGACCAACACACAGAGTTCAAACTTAGCTCCTACACTATAGAATGACAATATTTGACAGTAAACTACATAACAGGACAAACTATAATAAATTAGAATTTAATACAGACTTCACCAAATTTATTTTATTTTAACGAAAACGAGCTCTATTAAAATTAGCAATACCATCCAACTCGAACGGACTGGGACACAAACTTATTAAGGATTATTTTTGATCAATAATAAAACTGTAACAGACACATAGACCTAATAAAGTATAATCTAAAAATGTTCGTAAAAACTTCGTGTACAATAATAAGTAATAAATCATTCAGGAACGTTCTTTAAAATGATATTCGATGTTGACTATTAATTCCACATTGTTATTTATTTGAAAAACATTTCAAGCACAGTAAAACACCCGTAAAAAGACCGAAAACACTCTTTCATTAGTGAGCCCTATATGCAAGTACTCATTTGTTTGTGATTGTAAATAACTAAATAATCTTTATTTTAACACATTTAACAAAATAGCGTGTCGAATGGAAAGGGGGAGAGTAAATAACTGGACTTTAATCAAGAAAGACAAACAATTAAGTTATAAAAAAAACTGTTCACAAGAGCCTATAACAACTGATTAATTTTACTTAACTGATTTTCAAATAAGTAGACTTATTTATGTAATATCATGTTAACTTAAATCTTTTTTTTTTCGCTAATGTGATAATAGTACCTCAACCCTATCTGTAAAACAAAGAGTTGTCAAGTGCAAGTAACAATATTGTTATTATTAAGAGTACAATTTGTGAATAAATGTATTTACATAGGGCTATTACTGACGGAAATAGTTAATAAAAAATCGCAAGTCAAAAAATAACAAACAAATGTTTTAAACTTAACAACTTCACCATGAGTCGAAAGTATGTTATTGGGAAATCAGCTTAGGCTGATATATTTTCGTCAAAAATATGTTAAAAGTTAACACTTACAACTGAGACGCGACCAAAGAAGCAGACCGTATGCAATTGATATGTGAAGCTGCCTCTTTCCTGGAAAACCAAACCCTTCCACCGAAAGGCAGATAAGATAAGTCAATTTCTGAATTTGTTAGTTGGCATTTAAAGAAACTTACTGTTGCTAGAAATAATCAAAAAAAGAACACCCCAGTTCCACGAGTAAATTAAATATATAATGTAGAATAATAAGCGATTAAGATTTAAATCAATTGGAATACTTTTATGACACCTATCGCCAAACAGGCAAATGGAATATGTACAGTCTCTCTACCTTGGATCAGCACTATTAAGTCTGTGTCTCCAAAAACCTCAAGTCCAAAAAAATTCGTTTTAAACTGTTAGCCATGAGTTGAAAGTATGTTATTGGGGAATCGGCTTTGGTTGATACAAGAGAGTTATTGTGTTTTTACCAAGTTCATTCATGGACCACGTTTCAATATATTATGTATTTCTTCATCATCTGATAGTAATAGAAAAAGAGTTGTTGGTGTTAAACATGGTTGTAATAGTGAGATGCAAAAAAATACTAAACAAAAAGCAGATGGATTCTTGCCCATAGGAGGCAGCTATTATATTGATATTAGTATGTAACAGTTGATAAAGTATAAATACGAATGGATAGTAAATGAAACAAGTATATGTAACCTTTAAATTAAACATGTAAATTAGAAAAACTATTCAATACGGTATTTCTTCCAATAAGTCGTCGATACAGATGGGATGATCGAAACAGCGGTCCAGTCTGCCTCTTTCCGGTTCATACTCGCTTACTTAAAAATAACAGGAACCATCAGTAACTTCTATGAAGTCATGAAGCAACTTGTTCTTAGCATTATAAAAGTTCTCCCGTTTTTAATGCCTGAACTCCTGGGCAGGTTGGTCATATTAAGAAATAACATGTTTTATAGACAATACATTAGTTTCTCAATGTGGTCATAAATAATTTCCTTAGTATCTAACTTAATAATAGAGGAGAAGGGTAAGTGTATAGGTAAGGTACTATTGCTTACAATGAATACATATGATAAATTAAAAGTTAAATATACATCTATAAAATTGTAATACTGAATAAAAGGAGTAGGAGTTGCGATAGTTGTGATGATACGTTTATCTAAGTTATTATGCAATGCGTTAGATATGCAATCATTGCTAATATTCTTAATGTTAATACGAAATGAGTTGGATTTTATATAGTTACATGTTACAACAAAGGTTTCATGTATATTGTACAGAATTAAATTGTTTGTTATTATAGTTGTTAAGGCCAGATAAAGTTTTTATTTTGTTAAAAAAGTAAAGTAAATTGAATCATGATTTGTTTATCTTTATATAAAAAATTAATTTGGTTGTTAAATTTAATTATTTATTATTTTCGTCACTGACGTAAAAAACTGTAAAAAAAAAATCGTCATTAATTAGATTGTTAGACAACGGACGAAGTTGACTTCCTCAAAGCCAGATTTGACTGTTGGAACATTAGTTTTACTAAAAGAACCCAACGTATCAGTGCAAAATTGGCCCACCGGTCGAATAATTGAAATCTATCCTGGGAAAGGTGGGATAGATAGAGTTGTAAAAGTTAAAACATCCAAAAGAAGAGTACACGCGGGCTGTTTCCAGATTGGCACCATTGCTACCACAAACATGGGCCAACTAATAAGGCACCACCACAATAAATTCATGTTAACCTTTGAAATTTTCAACGAAAATTTGGTGGGCGGTATGTTAAGGCCAGATAAAGTTTTTATTTTGTTAAAAAAGTAAAGTAAATTGAATAATGATTTGTTTATCTTTATTTAAAAAATTAATTTGTTTGTTAAATTTAATTATTTATTATTTTCGTCACTGACGTAAAAAACTGTAAAAAAAAAATCGTCATTTATTAGATCGTTCAAGTAAAATTTGATATGTAATTTATGTTCATTTATAATTCGTAAGATTTAAATTGTAATCTAAGTTAAATGTAAAATAAGGGAAATACCTAAAGGAGAATTCCGTACCTTGGACCGTGGTACTTTGGACTTTTGGTAGGGGAACTTGTGGACCCAATCCCCATTTTTGTCAGTGTTGAGGTAACGTCTGAACGGTTATGTTGTACCAATCTTAGACTTGAATCGTCCATTTGGCCAAAAATTTCACCTCTACGATATTTAACGTTTAAAACTGTGTTTAACGTTCCTTCTCAAACGTATTATTTTTTACGATGTGTCTTCAACGACGTGAGAGTGTTAATGGTTCATTCTCTGAATTTCCTAAAATTCACGACAGGAAATTACGAACTTTTTCCGTTTCCCTTGGAGCTTTTCCTTAGTTAGGAAAATTGGAATCGCCGCCCGGCGGTTGTTTTTTTTGAGCATCGATCTGACCACGGCAGCGCTACGCTTTGTCTACAACCTACACCCACGTGAACGCTTGACCTGCAACCTGCAACTACATGAAAGAACGCTTCATACGACTACGTGAATATACCCTTATTTTCACTTATTTCTTAATCAATTCCTTAATTTACTAATTACCTTTTAATTATTATTGAAATGGCCTACTATTTTCGATTTATCAAAAGAACGATCTATTTGAATTAAAATTATGGAATATTTTATTGATAAATTTCATCGCCATTTTAAAGAAGATTATAAATTATACACTTTAATTTTGATTATTTATTTTATTTAAATGGCATTATATTTAAATTAGTTGAATTTATTGAAAATTTAATTATTGTGACTAGAATTTGGTTAATTATCTTAATTATTAGGATAAAAGATATTTTTATTTTGAAACAAGTCTATGTCTTACATTGGTAAATTTTATATAATTACTAACCAGGCCTGGGTATTTTATTTTTGCTCCTCATTTTTATATGAAATTTTGATAACATTTTGTTTAATTTTGAATAAATGTATTGTGATTTGGCATAAATTCTTATTTTCATTCATTTAACAGTTCACTAGTTTATGCTAATGAACCAACCTGCTTTTGAATTTTCACTTGGAAGTATATAATACTCCACGGGTAGTTCAGCGTATACAAGATGTATACCTTCTAAAAATTACTCTCTTTTGTTACAGCTTGATAAAATAACGATATAACATTCTTTTTCTGTTTTATGAACTTGTCAATCTGTTACGAATTTAGTAGCGACAAGAAAACCTAGATGGCTGACAGGCAGGGTAAATCTAGTGGAGCTTATATTAAATTTTTGTCTCATGTAAAATGATATTATTGTATACATAAAAATAGCATTTAAGGCTATTAAAACATTAAAAGATTACCAAATAAGACCTCGTAATGTTATTTAATCTATATCAAAAAAACAAAAATAAATCATTTCCGCTTTCCGAGTTATGATTTTTGCCATAGTATTAAGCTGCCAAGAGAAATATATCACATATACACATCACGAATTACAGTTTTTATAGATTATTTAATAAAACATTTGAAATTGATTTCATATTCCTTGGGCTGAGTCAGTTTGGTAATGAGAACCGCTTCTTGCCATTAAGGATTTACTTTCGATTCCTGTCGCGAACGATTTTTTTAAAACCGTTCGCTGGTTCATTTCACCTGGAATGAGGCTCAGCCTCAAGACCCTAATGATCATGAAATGTTCTCGCACTACCAGATAAATATTTTTAGAGCCAGAAAATATTATTTAATGTTACTTAAAGTAATTAAATTGCCTTGTCTATAGCATGCTTTATTCTCAGTTATTCCTCGGTAAATTTATTATTCATCTATGAGTTCTATATGGCGTTAAAAGTTCCGAATCGAGATAAGGGATCGAATTGAGAGATAAGGGAAAATGTTTCGTGTAATCTTATATATCCCAAAAACATATAGACACTAAGCAGGTAATCATAGTAGAAAGTTTTAACAATTTTTTTAAACTAGAATTCATTTTTTTTTTAAATAAATAAATGGTCAATTCATTTATAAAATAAACACTGTTTTCACCACAGCTCCTTGGATAATCATAAAAATTGTTTGTTAAACAAAGGGCTTATAACCACCAGGGAGGCAAAATAACGCCTGAAATAAAACATAAGGACTTTTTTATGAACCTTTCTGACAATTGGCGATGACATTATCTATTTAAAAAGTATATAGAAGTCAATATCTCCAATAAAATTCTGTATGTTTACATGTAATTTCTCTTCCTCTATTCCTTTGAGTAGTGCAAATAGTCGAGTTCTTTGTCAAGCATTTTGGAATTTAAAGCTCTCAGCGACAGCATGATGAACGGTTAATAGTGAACATTATCATTATAGTGCATTATCATTACTGAGTGTATTATAATTATAGTGCATTATTATTACAGAGTGCATTATTATTATAGTGCAACATCGTTATAGTACATAATTATATCCCATTATCATTATAGTCATACAAGTAGTCGAGTTCTTTTTCAAGCATTTTGGAATTTAAAGCTCTCAGCGACTGCGTGATGAACGGTTAATAGTGAACATCATCATTATAGTGCATTATTATTATTATTATTGTAGAGGGCATTATCATTATAGTCCATTATAATTGTCGTGCATTATCATTATAACGCCTTACTATGGTGCATTATCACACCACCTTAGTAGATTGGTCTGTTGAGGTTGAGAAGATGTATATGGATCAACCCATAAGGATTTTCAAGGGGTAACTGGATTAGTGTAAAAGAACTGCATTTAATAAAGTACTTTGATTAGTTTAGTAAATGAATTTAATTTTATAATTAATATTTGATGTCTAGTAATTATGTTTTAAAACTGAGACTGCTTAAAATTGTATATCTATATTTACTGTGTTTTTTTTAGATTTTTAGATTTTTTTCTTAGAGAATATTAGAGCGATATAATTGATAAAGATGTTTGGTTGAATGTTTGTGAAATCGAGGTGTTTATCCAAGAACATAAACTCGTTGTGTATCATATTTATTACCCTTTGTGTTTATCAAATATATACGAATTTTCAACTGTTAAATAATTTTTATTAATAAACTTTTGCATTTTAAAATTTGTGATGGTTTATAATATACTAATTAAAATTTGTATTATTATTATTAAATCTATAGCCTCTAATATTGTAAATATTTCCCGAAACAAGCATTCCAACAACAGCAACTGTCATTGACTTGTTCTTTTATAATTTCCTAGAGCCCATTTTGTTTTTAATAAATCATCATTTATCCCAAGTAACCTTGGATGGTATATTTACATGTTTTTTTTAAATAAACGGAAAAAACCGCTATTTGTTTAAACCAAATTTTCAAGCACGGCAGTTAGCACCTAATTCACTTGACAAATTTATCAATTTACAAACATATTTCAATATAGACCAGCAGGGCACACATTTTATGAATATAAAAGCCTTCTTTTGTGGAACTGTGCATGAACACAAATATATCTACACGTTTCACCACATATCTAGGGTCATCACGTATCTAGGGCGTCGCGTAAGCTATTCGCCAGATACTTCAAGCATACCATCGCGGAAGCTCAGCTACAACCTGCTATTGTCCATAAATAAAAGTCCCCATGGAATAAGCTTAATTTCTCAAAAATATTATTGAGTGGTACCAACATATACTTTACTCTGGAATGAACAAATTATAAGAAATATTATTGTTACTTTTACATTTCCCGTCGACGGAATAACTCATTACTGAGCACTCCCCTGTATCGTAATACTATTATAGGACAATCAATAGAGACAAATTATCTTGTTCATCATATATTATTCTTATTGTACATTTTAAGCAATAGTGAGGTTAAATACATAACTGCATTAGAAAAACAAAGGATTGACTAAATTTATCATGAGAATAATTTTGAATTGTGGATTGTGTTACAGATGTACGGCTAAAATGGGATGGCCACTGCGTCTTCTAATAGTTATTTCTTACTGCAATTTACATCCTTCGAGCGGTTATGACGACGACACCTTACACCATAACCGAATAAGTAAGTACAAAAAAAGTATATTGCCGTAAATAATACTAATCAGACTACTTTGTATATGAATGTTAAACCATTTGGGTCAGATGATAAATCGCAAAAGGTACACACATATCAGGATTGTACCAGTCGAATATCTCCGTGACGTTGTTACGGCCTAAATCCTATGGAGACTTAGATTATAATCCTCTCCAACCTCGGTTTCTGGGGTTCTCAAAAAATTGATACAAAGCTGCCAAATAATGACAATGGAAAAAAAAATCTGTTAACAGTTCTTACTCTCACCTACTCTGTTGGATTCGGATCTTGACGATATAGTGATGGGATCATTGGATACCTCTTCATCAATCTCTTCCCTAGGCCCGGGTTACTACACGTTGAGTGTAGCTTCTCTACTTGACGAGCTCCTTCTACCTCAGTCTAGCTCAACCTCTGCTTCTTATATGTACGTTCCTGTATTATATGTTAGGGTGCGTCATCAAATGACCAGCACATATCATACTTCTTGACCGACTTTCCACTGTAGGAAATTTTGAGACCTCGTTTATTCCATTGTAGTAACGGATTATCCATTCCTCGCTTTTTCCATCCCGAGTAGGGGTCAAAATTGTTCTCGTTCCTCAAGGAAAATCCCTTTCAAAAAAGTCTCTTATAAAAACAAAGACAATATTGGCTAGCAGATGTCTATTGTACAAAAGAAAAAAATGGCACTGGTTACAGTAGCAGTAATATGAGCACTTGAAAATGGCCTTATAGCCACTGAAAGCTCTTTTTTCGCTTTAGGGCATTTCAACAACAACAGTCATTAATGCCCGGGAAAGTACTTAAATTAAAAAATATTAGGTGCTATTTAGCAAACTTTTTTTAGCAAGAAATAGACAAATCTTGAATATATTATATGTAAGGGAGAGAAGGTGTGTTTTAGTAAATACAAATGAGGCTTTTTATCGTAATTATATTTCACCCTATTACGACATATTTTAATTATCTCTCTAAAATAATGATTTGTTATCTATCTAAAAAAAATCTTTAGCATACAGAAAATAAAGGGACGACCTCTGATTCTTGAATCTATTAGTGTTTACCAATTTTTTGATTCGTGGTTGTTTTTTTTTTAACAATACTCAAAATTGTATTTTCTGTTGTTTTATAGGTGGGAAATGGGAGACAGAGGACAGTTGCGCCGCCGGACGCTGGGGCTCCTGCCTGGAGGGTGGCGTCCTCGCCTCCTTCTCAGCACTGCTCGGCAAGGAGTACCGACTCTCAGAGGAGGCCAAGATCATCCGGAAAGACTCCGACTCAGACGAACAGCGGAGTCCAGCGGGCTTTTTAGCCGGCCTGGCCAGGGCAGGTGATCGCTTCGTCAGGACAGCGGGGCTGGAGATAGAGCTTACTCCGGAGATGACAGACGGTGGCAAATTCCAGCCGAGGTTCGTTGACGAGATATACACGGAGCTGGATACGCTCGAGTTGAAAAACGCTAAGCCACACAGTAAGATTTTGTTTCAATCGTGTATATATATAGTCGTTGGCAAGTTTTTAAAGTGAGTCCCCAGATGTGATGTACAAGGGACACTCCTTTGATTTATGTATTTTGTATTTTCTTTAATAGACGCAACTTCACTGTTTGAATCCTATCTGTATGTTCCCGCTAATAGGACCATGTTTCAAGAAAATACAAATATATTTGTTGTGATGGGATACTACCGTGGAAGTTAATTGTAAATGTATTTGGATATAGGTTCTGGCGGTGACTAATACAAGTGGGGCGGAGTGGATTGCTCTGTGGTACTACTGCGTTCAGGATATTTTTATTGAAGATTTAATTTAATTTGGCACGACGAAACATCTCTCTTCCAGGAATGATGTTTAAATTTAAACAATAGTCCTGTCTACTTCTAATAAATTCTGCTGATTTTGACTATCCCAAGACTACTAATTGCATTTAATTTTAATTACTACCAGAAAATCGAGGTTGTTATGAGTCTTCGGGAGGGGAACGAAGCGTAGCGAGGCTATCTGTCCATATTCCAAGTAAAATTTTCATCTGTATATTCAACCTGCTTTAAATATTAATTGCAAGATATTAAAAACTATTGAGATTACTCGAAGTATAATAAGTATAATCAACGCTTAAGTATTTAACCACAGTGGGGACACAGTCTCAATGGGCATAGTATTCTCAAAGCCAATGGGTATAATCAATACAGTAAATAGCATTCTACTCGGTGGTTTTATAATGATAGTATTACGTCACACAATGATAGCCAGGCTGTTATGAAGATGGTGCCTGATCACCAGACGAGTACATCGACAAGAACAGCCAATGGCGCGGGTGCGTTTCGAATTTTTAGGCTTTAGTTTTCCCTCATTAGTACTCGAGTCAGCTGCTGACTGTCTCGCTAACAAATCTAGATCCCACAGTCCTACGGCTCAGGAGAAATTGACACATTTGTGTTAGAAAGTGTTCTTGTAAGGGACATTTCTCTTTTTTATAGCAAACGATTTTGTTTTCGTTTTGCTTCCATTGATGTTAATTTGTTGGATAATCGTCCCAGTCAACAACAAAATTAAATTCGTTTTGACTTCTTTTTTAGTCTTTTGTGACGTGCTCTCGCATATCTATAATTCCCGGGTATTATGCGGCAGTTAAAGTGATATTAACAATTTTATGCAACGAAAATTAATAAAACTATTAGTAATAATTATTAACAATTAACAGCGGAAGAAAAAATATCCTACAGTACTCCAACACCGTCCACCCTTGAGGCCTTACTCAATTAGTAGACCCCCTCCCCCTGACTACATGTTTTGGGGGTCCCTGTTTTGAGTCTTGGTCCTTCCGTTTGTTCTTTGGATGTTTATTGTTAATAAAAATTAATATCAACTATCAAATTACATGGGGTATAATAAAGAGACAAAAGCTGTAAGTTAAACCATGAAAGCACATAATGTGTATTTCAACACGAGAAAGTAAATGTGCTTTAATCAAAAAGAATCCTGTCCCAGAATAGGGCATGAAAAATATTAGTTGAAGAGCAAATAGGAACAGGCTATATGAAAATTAAGATTGGAACAGAATTTTCTATTCAGTAAAACAGCTATGGCTGGATCGGCATATAACCAAAATGTACAAATTTATCTCAAAAATGGGATTGTGGCAGTCTGAAACTGTTAGCATGTAACCCAATGACTGGTCTATTAAAAGACAGTCCATGAAGGCTAACAGTTAATAACAACACAGTCCACTTGTGGCAAAGCTTTGACTTGACCTGTGCAGCTCTACTGGAAATGCCCTAATATGGGCATTTTTCCCAAGCCATTAATAAGGAATGGAAATTTTAGTATGAAAAGGGCCCTTGATTGTCTAAAAGAAAATTATCACCCAAATACATTGTCCTATTTGTAAAGAAAGAATTGTGGAAAATGTAAAGAAATCAATAGCGATAAGATCTGAATGTGAATGTGACACCCTGATTAATCAAGGCTGTGCTAGACATTACATATATCAATTACAATTAACTAACTAATTCCTAAAAAAAAATCAAAAAATTAATATTTAATAAACGTTATTATTTAAATGTACCTTCCACAACTGGCACTAGTCATATAATAAGAAACCCACTTTGAATGAATATGGGATGGTTTAAACATTCAGTTGTTGGCTACTGATGTGAGAATTCTCCTTCAGGAAACTATTGTGGGATGGTTTTAAGAAATTAGCAGACACTCTTGGAGGAGGCCCGCCAGATTATTGAGTATTAGCACATTCAGTACTACATTATTAAAAAACAATATTAAATGGAGGTTTTTAAAACAAAAATAAGGCTTATTGCAAACATTTAGCATTAACATGTTACACTTCTTTCATTTGGCAGTATATTTGTGAAAACAGCAAACCTCAAGGTGTCCATCAGCCGAAGACAACACTGCATTTCAGTTATTCATTTTGCCTATCTAACATTATGCTACTCTAGTATACTGGCCACTTCCTTGTGCTCATCAGCTCTGGCTGACTTATTCTACGTGGAAATACATGGTGCATTATTCTACTAGAGGCCACCTGTCATATAGTAGCTTCACTCACTAATCTAAGGGGTGCCCAACTAAGAAACTAAGAATGCTTCCATTCAATAACTCCAAAATTAATTCTGAAAAGGGATAACAAATAAATAAAATAATGTATTGGTTTGAGGAATGGTAATTTTTCCATAGTTTGGTCAAGAATAACCAGGATGATCTAAGCCTATCTCCAGATATAAGTCTTAATTCATAATATGAGTTATTACCTAATATCAGATAATATATCTTCCCTACCATATATCAGATCAATTTATTTATTTTAAATATATACATATTTATAATTTTAACAGAGATAGAGTATCATGATACTCTATCCTTGTTTTTTTATAAGGAGTAAAAGGATCTTATATAAAGCTTACAATGAATAATAGTTTATTGAGAATAGAATTGGACAGTAAAAAAATGTTATTGGGACGAAGTTAATGTTTACAGTCTCAAGGTAATCCGCACATTCCGGCATGTCAACATCCTCATCATCAGTTATATCAAAATTTTCTATTTAGTTGTTCCTTCGTTCAGCCAACCATCAAAGTATCACGCCTGTGTAAGTCAGATTTTCTTCATATCAATGATTAAAGGGTAATCTCTAGAAGTCATTAACTTGAAGATTGAAATATGCTCCAGTTCTAATTGATTTTGTTTCAGTAGATTCTAATATCGCTTATGTTTCTGAGCTCTTCTATATCTTCTAGTCGCTCATAATGCCACTTCCTTTGCTTCTGCAGTTGTAAAAATTTCTTTTGCCTTCTATTATTCAAATTTATTTCAGTTGTTAAGCACATATCCCTGTTGCATACTAGCATTTATGATTTTTTACCATTCAACCTTAAACCATAAGGATGTTTATATTCCTCTCGTTAAAGTGTCTTTAGCCAGCTCTTTTCATATGTTGGGCAGTAAGGCACCAGATGCCAGTGTAATGACAGTGAAAAAAGGATAAACAAAAAAATAAAATAAATTAATTTGAATTAGTGAAAAAGGTAAACATATTTGGTGACTTATTGAAACACATGGCACCAACATTTCATATTAAAATATCAGTTTGATTTTTCAGGTCTGCAAGCCTGACTTTAGTCATAGTTACGGTAACTACGGACACAGCAGTTTCTACAATGCTCCACACAGTACAAATGAACATCGTTACACTGAAGACGGATCAGCTTATGATAGAATGTCTTATCGAGACTTTCCAGCATCACAGAAGCTGGCTTATAAAGGATACCATCGAACATAATACGTAAAGAATAAATATAGCAATTAGGGTCTTAAACTAGTCTACTTATTTATTTATTGTGAACTATGATGTACTGATACTAAAACCATGAGGTTGTAGTCATTAGGTTATTAATATCTGTCTGTATTTATATATTAAAAAGTAATGGGGTGAATCCCCTTTTGCTGATGTCTTAACAAAATAATTTTACCAATTATATAAACTATAAGTGACAAAATACCTGTATAAGTAATCATTTAATGAACTAACTCAAATTTAGTTCCATTTTTATTTAAAATAAAAATGAGACTCGAAATTAATATTAATAGAAATAAATATATTTCATGAAATTTATATTTTAATACTTTCAGTATTATATACCAAGTTTATACCCAAGCATTCTTTGGTAAAATCATGTTATTAAATTATTAAAAAAAAACATTTGTATGACCAAGACTTTTTAAAACGGTGTCTTTTGTACCTTTTAATTTTTTTTTCTTGAGTTTTACTTGTGAAACATAATTGAATGGTTAAGAACCCTTACATTAAAATTAATTATAGAATTCAAATCATTAGCAATTATCCTCATTTCAATTACATGCATGAGTAGTCTTAATAAACATTAACATAACAGCAAGGAGTTGGCTGATTTTGGCCACTTTGCAATAGGCTCACTCATTATTTGTCAGATAAGAAATGAAATAAGTTCAGTTAAACCGAATGCTATTAGCCAAATAAGTCTTATTATGTATGTACTATTATATTTATCCTTAAATGTTCATTATTAGCTAAATAAATTATTTTTATTAGCATTATGATGTTTCAGTTTATTTATAGTAAAGTCTACTGTTGTTAGGTTATGTGGTCCACAGCACTGTCAGGTTCTAGCTAACAGCAGATTATTGTAAATAATATAAAATCATTTATGTAATGTGATATGTCTAAATGATCTCCAACTAAAAAAATGGATTGTACCACTTGGAAAACAATTTATAACCATTGATTAACTAAGCAACTAGTTCTTAATTTGACATTGAACAATATTGAGTGCTCTTATTATAATATATATGTATGCTCTTATTTTTTTTTTAATGCTCATATGTATATTATAATTTTTTTATTATGCTGTGCTATTTAGTATCTTTTATTAATATCTAATGTATATAAAATAGAGAAGTGTGGGAATATATTTTTTGACTCATAAAATAATAAAAGTATCATTCACTAAGCAAGAAAAGTTATTTGCATACATTTAGCTGTGTTTAGTATCCTAAAAAATATTTTGACTTTTGGAATATCGAGATTTTACTCCAGTTAAAATCATGGCAAAACTGGGTATAATAAAATAAAATCTATTTATGATAGAACTAACATACCTTAAAAGGGCAAGAGGCCTTCCTAAGTAATTGCAGTTTGTGATAAGGTGTCAAAGAATCAATAACTTCTGCCAATTTTCTTGAATGGACTTGGTACTTCTATAATAAAGTACCCTGTGTATAGTAAAATTCGTTGTGGGAGCCAAGAATCAAACTCTTGTCATCGTAGCTGGTAGTAAAGAGTAGTAATTAATAGAGCACAGAAACGCTAATAGTCTTTGACACAAAAAATTAAAGAAAACCACTTGAATTTTTATTTCGCTTTTAACGTTTCTGGAATTTTTATGAAATTATAGCACCTAGAAAAATATCTAATAGTTCAACAGAGTTTAGGAAGTAGTTTAAAATATGACATAGAGCACAATTTTGGGAATTCCAAAGAAATTTGTTACAGTAGTCAACTCACCAATCCTGTTGAATGCTTGCAGGATGTTGTGTCAACCTCTTTATCACGAATAATTAGAAGTTCCCCTCTTCTTGGTCCAGAAAATATCTACCTATGTTTCTATATTTTGATACTAAAAACCTTAAAGCGTCAGTTAAGAGAGGGGAAAGGTAGTGTGCGAAACAGCTGCAGGCACTCTGTGGCGTGTCAGGGGGCAACCCCCCACCGCTGGCCTGCCTAATTAAGCAGCCAGATTTGAGGCATTCGACAGACTCTCAGAACCCGGCACCTGGAACACTGAGCTCTCCCTCTCTCTCTCTGCACTGGTGCTTGCTGCTCTACTCGAACCATGGCTTTCTTATTCAACTACATCTGCATCTCTCTTTCCTAACCTTGCTATGTTTTAGTCCAGCATTGTCAAACCCCACACCTTCCTTGTGGGATTCTCTGTCTATGTCTCGCTAAAACTAGCACCTCCTTGGAAGACACCTCTTCCTCGTGGACGACGGTCGCTGTGGCCCCTACAAACTTTACCTAGTAGTGTCTTCCACGGGGATCCAGTCTGCCCCTCTCCAGTCCGCCTTTGGGATCCAGACAGTTTTCGACTACCCTTAGATACCAAGTGTGAATTCATGGTCATTCCAAGACCACATAAACTACCTATAAACCTACCCTCTACCTCTTATCCTGAACACAGTGCACTGTTGGGGCACTCACACACCTTCTAAAAGATCTTATGGAGTCAGATCAAAGCGAATTAAAGCTGCCCGCCAACTAGGTCGGCAGCCAGGGTGAAAGACCATAGGTCCACCCACTCTATCTCTTTCTGGGCGCTCGCTGGAAAAAAGCTAAAGTTGTGTTGACCCTAGCCCGCGGCGGATGTCCTCCCCCCTTTGGAGACATAATCCTCCCGACACAGAATTTAGTTAGGATCATTTCAGTTTTCAACCTCATCATGTTTTAATATAAAATGAATGTTTACAACAATCTGTCTGTCGAATTCAGGTTACAAAAGGAACATAACTAATAATTGCAGGACTGACATACTCTGTTAACGTGTTGGTTGAGTGTGACAGAAAGAATGAGACACCTGGGATATCGACTACGCTGTCAATCATCTTCAAGATGTCATCTACCAAGCCGCTGACGCCTCGATTCCAAAATTTGCTCCGGCACCTCCTTCTCTGAGGAAACCACCGGAACACATCCTACAACTGATTAGGCAGAGCAACAATATAAAGAACAGGTGGTTTAGAAACAAAAACAGGGACTTAAAACTTTTTTTTTTTTTTTTTTCCGCCCTACCTGAGGCTGAGCCTCAAATGGGCTATATAGCATGACATAAAGCCGTGATCATGAGGGGCTTAAAACCAGTGTTGAATGGCCTCACAACACAAGTAAAGTCCCTGATGGCCCAGTGGAAAAACTCGGTTTGGGTAGACCGCTTAACAAGCCCACACAGTGATCACAAATACATATCGAGACTGGTGAAGACCTGCTGATCCAAAAAGAGTAATGTAAGGCTGGCTGTAAACGGGCAGTTCATCACTCCCGCCGAACAGGCAGACATGTTGGCAGATCACTATGGCGCATTAGGTCAGTCCGAACCAATTGGAGCCCTCGACCCCCAATCCCGCTCCATTCCAACCAGGACTGAAATCTACACGTCTCACAGGCAAGTGGCTGAATCATTCGGCGTACCAACGGGAACAAGGGGATTCAGAACGTCTTGCTAAAGCAGCTACCCAAGAGAGGAATATCCTACATTACTAACGTAATAAATTCCTGCTTCAGACTTAATTATGCCCCTCAGAGATGGAAGAACGCTGTGGTCGTCCCTCTCATGAAACCAGCGAAAAGCGGCTATGGGCCATCTACCACCTATCAGTCTGCTAACTCAGCTATCGAAAGAATCATCCACCTACATCTCTACAAAAACTACAAGGCACATGAGATCATCCCACCAGAGCAGAGTGGTTTCAGTTCAGGCTTAAGCACGAACAACAACTTGGTGAGACTGCAACACCACGTCGCGTCGAACATCCGGAGTAACAGAGCTACCCCAATGATCTCGCTGGATTGCTCGAAAGCCTTCGACTCAGTGGACCACTACACCCAACTTCAACATCTGAAGGAATTTGATTTCTTGGAACAGCTGCAGAACCTAATGACATCGTATCTCACAGGCAGAATTTTCTCGGTTCGGATAGGCACCATGTCTACTACCCGAAGAAAATACACTGCTGGCTTCCCCCAAGGGTCAATGCTAGGCCCTCTGCTCTTCAACATTTACACCGCCCACATCGTAGGAGCCTAGTACCCCATCTGCGAGGTGTTGGCGTACGCTGTGTATGCAGCACTAACATGAATCCCACCAGAGCACTCAAATTTGCAGAGGGCGCCAGCCACCTCATTGCTGAGAAGCTCAACGCCATCAACATCAAGGTAAACCTGGCACAAGATAAGACACAAGGGATTGTTTTTAGCTACAAAACTTCACCTAGCAAACTACCAAAATCCTTCGTCTAAGACGGGAAAGAGTGCACCGTGAGCAACAAAATTTGTTATCTTGGGATTACTCTCGGTAGACATCTGTTTTTCACCATGCATCTCAGCAAGAAGTTGAAGAGTGTTGTCAGAAAAACATTTTACAGTCAAGGTCACCTACTTTACAGCCTGGCCATATCAGTACGTCTCAAGCTGCTGATATAACAAAGTGACCTGAGACCGGCCCTAATGAATGAGACTCCATTGTATAGGTACCTAATGTTTTTCTAAGTTTCTTCTGAGCTTGTTTTCAAAGCTTAAAAAGAGGCTTTTATAAAAATCTTAATTACATATATATGTTAACATTATAACCTATCAGTCCTCTATGAATAATTAAGCATACATTATTTGTAATTTATACTAGAAGGCAAAATGGTGGCCAGATTGAGTTGTTTCCCTCGTGTAACAGGGAGCTGCAACATCAAGAAATTCGCAATATTTTTAAGATATCACAATGAATTTACAATTCGGAGCATGCTAAATATCACAATTTGTAATTTAACATTTAGGGCTATGTTAATAATAATTACTTTTTTCAAATATCATTCATATATTACAAGTAGACTATTCAAAAAATTAAAAACTAATCTGAGCTCATATTAAAGAAACAATTTGAAAAATAAGCCTTTAAAAAAAAAAAAATTAAAACCACATTTTAACATAAAACAAGACATAAATGTCACAATTATGTATTCATTTAAGTACAATATTTCAATCAGTCTACCTACGTGATACCTTTTTTTCTAAATAAACTGAATTTCTAAAAGAATATCTTTTGAAATAGCAGTAATTTCAGGACAAGATTTTTTCGTTAAAGGTGGTATTATTATCTGTTGGTAATCTATATACTTCTCATAAAACTTTATTCTTATAAAACAGTTACAATGTTTACAAACTACAATTTTCCATATGCAAATACTATATTTTAATATATTATTCAAATATTTATTATTTATATATATTTTAATTATATACTTTTTCATATAATTTACAACTTTATATTGAACTTTTACGTTATCTCAAGGTTCTGTTAATAAAATTTGGGAAACTTCTGGCAAAAAGAATAATTGTTTATTTACACACATTGATTTAAAATTTGATATACAAATTAACTACGTACCAAGAAGAGTGAGTCTTGCTTCTCGGTATCTATATCTTGCATCTCTCCGCTGCCTTATTGATCTTTCAACTGGTTATTCAATGCCAGTTGTTTCGGATATTTATACTTGGCTTAATTCATGTAGTTAATATAATAAATGTTAATAATAATTATTGATATTATTTTTATTATAAATATTAATAGTTAATATAACGGCAATAACAACGTTCATACTTTCATAGGCATGAACCACGGATCGTTATTACGTTCTTTAACGCTCGCTTATTCCGAGTTCATTTTCAAAAACATAATACAAAATCATAACATTAAAATATCATAACAATATGTTCTTCAAATTTTAATCAACAAAAAACATTAAACAGCACTCTTTTCAATATAGATTCAGGTAAAAATAGCAAAATCATTAAAGGTAGTTTAAATTGAGAATAGGTAGAAATACGGAATATATATTTAAAAGAAGTAAATTAATATTAAAATTAGCTATTTACAACGATTGGAAGTGAAAACCATATAAAAATTACACAGTAGCTTATTGGTAACAATTTCTATGGTAATAATTAAAATAACAATTTTTTAATGCCATCAAAAGGTAAGTAAATTATCGGAGTGCAACTGTCATTTTCAAAAGACTAATAACTTTCTTGATTTTGACAAACATCGGTTTCACGAATTGAACTAGTACTAACCTCTGTATTGGAAGCTGTGTCTTGTATTTGACTAGAAAATACAATAAGACAACCATTATCTTGTGCAACGGCACAATCAACATCCATGTAGTGATCGCCTTCTTAGGGAGAGGGATCAGTTAACCCATATTCCAGTTTGACAGTTACACCTGTGAATAGCAGCATTTCGCCCTCCATGTGATTAAATCCTTCTGGCATGAGTGAGGAGGGAATTTTGATTTGACTAAAACATTCCACATTTCACATTTATTTCTGCTCCTTTATCTAGGAGCAAACTTGCCACTTCTTTATTCTGTACCCTGACAGCATCATGCAGAGGAGTAAGACCCCAATTACTTTTGGCACTTATTTCTGCTCCTTTATCTAGGAGCAAACATGCCACTTGTTTATTTGATCCCTTGACGGCTTCATGCAGAGGAGTATGACCATAATTACTTTTGGCATTTATTTCTGCTCCTTTATCTAGGAGCAAACTTGCCATTTCTTTATTCTGTACCCTGACAGCATCATGCAGAGGAGTACGATCCCAATGATCTTTTGCATTTATTTCTGCTCCTTTATCTAGGAGCAAATATGCCACTTGTTTATTTGATCCCTTGACGGCTTCATGCAGAGGAGTATGGCCATAATTACTTCTGGCATTTATTTCTGCTCCTTTATCTAGGAGCAAACTTGCCATTTCTTTATTCTGTACCCTGACAGCATCATGCAGAGGAGTACGATCCCAATGATCTTTTGCATTTATTTCTGCTCCTTTATCTAGGAGCAAATATGCCACTTGTTTATTTGATCCCTTGACGGCTTCATGCAGAGGAGTATGGCCATAATTACTTCTGGCATTTATTTCTGCTCCTTTATCTAGGAGCAAACATGCCACTTGTTTATTTGATCCCTTGACGGCTTCATGTAGAGGAGTACGGCCCCAACTATCTTTTGCATTTATTAGTGCTCCTCTATCTAGCAGCAAACCCACTACATCTTTGCTAGAATACAGGGCGGCATCATGGAGAGGAGTAGAATCCCTATCATCTTTTGCATTGACCTCCATCGCCAGGTCCAGTGCCATGAAGACTGTTGCTAAATCTTTGCTATGGACCGGTGCATGCAACAACGTTTTGCGATAAACATCGAGGACAGTCGGATCCGCTCCATTTTTAAGAAGGTATTTCATTACTTCGCATTGGCCAGCGCTAGCTGCAGCGAACAGAGGAGTTCTTTTGAGAGCCTCCTCTGAGTCCACAGTCACTCCCTTATCGACCAATATCATCACCGAGCCTAGGTGACCATTGTGAGCTGCTAGTGCTAATGCTGTTAGTCCTTCATTGTCTTTGGCTTCTATGTCAACGGCACCGTGATCTATCAGCCAAAGCAGCGCTTCATCACATCCCGATTCTGCAGCGGTATGGAGTGGGGTTCTAAATCTGTGATTGACTTGAGAAAATTTGATGCCGCGATTTTTAAACTCCTGGAGTATAGGAACGCTATCGGCAATGACTGCCCAGTGCACCGAGCTGTTCCCTTCTTCACCGACCTTCGCATTCGGACTGGCACCTCTGTTACATAGCTCAACCACACCATCAACATTGCCAGCGATGATCTCATGGTAAAGATTTCCGGTAAATGTTAGCTCATCAGCTGACATTGTTAAATCAAAGTATTATCCTTCCGTTTTATCTCGTTCAGGTCCCTGCAATATGATATTAAATAATTTTAGATTTACTATTGAATGTTTATTGGCGGAAATATTGGAGTCAGAAATAGGTAGCATCAGTCACTCAATCACTCATACACTCAGCTACAAAAACATTCAGTGACGGATAATAGCCCTCAAGACGCTAATGCTCTCAATAGCAACATTTTGAGTAATGATATACATTTTCAGCTGACAAAAGAATCAATTATTAATCTAATGAATAGATTATAGGAACAGCAACTTTATTATATTTACCTAGAGAAGTAATTTAACTTGAGTCTAACATATGGACTGTGTAAGGGGTTTAAAATTTTAAATCAGGATAGACCGCCAACAGGATTATAAATTTTGTTCATATTGCTGTAATGGTTAGATGCTTTGCCTTTGATTTAAATTTGAAATTAGCAGGCATAAAAGGGCGGGGCAAATGAGCCATGGAAAAGGAGGGGGTGCTTGGAAAACAAGATGGAAAGGAGGTTGTTCAGCTGGTTATCCAGGGAGATGGGTTGGATGAAGATTCTTTTGTTTGTGCGGTGAATGAGGAGAGTGAATTTGTGAACCTTGAAGAATTTTGTTGAGTGGTGATTGGACAAATGGGTGAAGTATTGAAGGAAGAAGGATTTTATTAAGAGAGGAAGTTTGAGGTGATAGCAATGAATTTTACTGACCATGTGGTAGTCTCAGTGAATGAAGCTAGAAAAAAAGGACTAAATGTTAATCATTCTGTAAATAATAGTAAGGTAAATCAAATTTGTTAATAACATTGTAATTTATCGCTGACTGGTTTATTAAAGAGTTAAAGAAAGTTTTGTTATATCTAATCTAACCTCAGATAATAAACATAACAATTGGCGCCCGAAAAAACTAAAGTTCAAGTGTTTGTGATTCTGTTAGATATGTTTATCTTAGGAAGGTTATTTTGTTTTGGTGGTTTACCTATTGAAACCCAAACCCAAACCCCTCTTGAAGTTTAAAAGAACCTTACAACTGACCCTTAATGCATGTAACAAAAAATGTGTTTTTAACTTAAATTGACTATAAAATGATACAAACGTGTTAAATATTAAATAACTCTTGTACCCTCAGAAAAATAAATATTAATAAGGATGAGAATGGAGATGATGTTTAATACATTATTCAAATTTTTGTAGACAAAAAACAAACTGGATTTAGGAAGTAAAACTCAAATGAAAGGGCGGTAAACTGGATGGCTATGATGTAGGGATGAACATTCTTTGTTGCCGTTATATCTAATTAATACTATACTATAAATAATTTTATCATATAAATAATATCAATAATTAAATATAAATATTTTAATATTGGATTTGTTAACTTTAAAATAAGAAAAGTTAATAATATCTGAGACAACTTGCATTGGAAAATAAGAAAGTTAAAAAAATCAAGAAGGCAACAGAAGAGATAAAAACGATGAGAGAGAGCGGGAAGTGCCCTTGTTCGTTTTGATGAGCCAGGAGACAAGGTGGGTCTTGTTCTTTTTTGGATCATCCCATGAGACAAGCAGATGAAAGGACAGTAGATGGAAGAAGAGAGGAAGGATTGAGATGATAGCAGTGGACGTTTACAGATGGTAAAAGTGGTCGCATTATCTGTTAGAACTTTGTTAATCTGACCAATCTCATTGGTGTGTTCTATATATTGGAGTACTTTCTTTTTTGTCTCTCTTAAATTCCCTTTAGTTGTTGAGTACAATTTTGTATAATTGTCTATGATTATCAATATGTATTTGTATCTAAATTGTCCTGTTGGGAAAGGTCCCAGAGAAAGTCCAGTGGACGTTCTGATCTAATGATACCTAATTGTGTTTTTTCACATGGTGATGACTTACTGATTTGACATTCATGACAGGTTTTAATGAACCTCTTTATCAATTTTTTTAGATTTTTTATGTAGTAGTTTTCTTTAATTAATTAAGGGCCCATAGAATTTCTTGTTGGTGCTGATCTATTTGGGGGAATCTTGGAAGGAGAGGTAGTAAAATCAGCTCATGGATTTCCCAATGCCATAAAAACCACACTTGGTTGGATTTTATTAGGACCCATTACAACGGCAAATCCATTTCTCTGCAGCACTACCTTGCTCGCTAATTCTACACCTTCATCTGAACTTCAGGAGTTAACTCAGGTGATGACTCGTTTTTGGGAAGTCGAGGAAATAAATGATGTTCCGAGAAGAAATCCACTTGATATAAAAAGTGAGGATCATTTTAAAAGGAAGCACTCTCGAAAACCCTCCGGTAGATACATGGTCCGTTTACCCTTTAAAACGCAACCTCTCAACTTAAAAAGCTTCAGGTTCTTGGCCTTAAAACGTTTTAAAAACCTGGAAACGAAATTTGAACGAGAGCCATCCCTAAAATTGGAATATGGAAAGGTTTTCGAAGAATATTTTAAAAAATGTTATTTATCGCCCAGTTCTCAAACGGGGAAATATTTTCTTCCGCACCACTGTGTATTAAAAAAGAGCACAAGTACTAAATTGCGTATAGTTTTTGATGGTTCGGCTACTACCGTTAATGGATCCCTCAATGACTACCTACTTTGTGGTCCTAAACTACAACCTGAGATCACAGATGTATTGTTGAAATTTCGATTACCACAAATAGCAAATAGCCGATATCTGTCAAATCCAAAGGATCGTTCCTATCTTCATTTATTTTGTAGAGCTGAAAGTTTCGATCACCTAGCTGAATTCAAATTTAACTGTTTACCGTTCGGACTTTCATGATCTCCCTTTTTAGCAATTTGAGTAATACAACAACTCGTAGCAGATGATGGAAACAAGTTTCCTAATGCGTCTCGAGCATTGTTAAAGGAAATGTATGATGACGATTTATTGACTGTGGCTGATACGTTAGAAGAGGCACAGACACTCCAAAAAGAACTCATAGCCTTGATGAGTCGAGGAGGTTTTCAATTGAAAAAGTGGTGCAGCAATGCAATGGAGCTCTTAGAACCAGTTTTTGTGAATGAGCCGAAACCCATGATCTCCTTATCTAGTTTGGAAGATAACGTGGTGAAAATACTCGGAATGCAGTGGGATCCTCAACAGGATAATTTTACCTATCGAATACACTCAAGAGATTTGGTTTTAACTAAACGAGGCATCCTTTTAACTATTGCCAGGATGTATGATCCTTTAGGATATTGCGCCCCAGTTATCTTCAAAGCAAAGGCGATTCTTCAACTATTATGGTCAAAGAAATTCGATTGGGATGACCCAATTCCACCTGCTATTTCCAAGTCCTGGAAAATACTTTTTAAAGATCTGGCGCAGTTAAAAGCTATTAAGATTCCCCGTGGTCTTAAACCACGCTCCCCAGCAGACATGTCAGTTGTGGGATTCGCTGACGCATCTTCTTTAGGTTATGCGGCAGTTTTCTATATTCGTTCTCAGGATCAATTGGAAAGGGTAAGGGGTAGACACCCATCTGATGATCGCTAAAACCCGATTAGCTCCATTGAAAACCCTCTCAATTCCAAGGCTTGAACTATGCGCTGCTCTACTTCTTGCCAACCTTTTGCGATCTGTTCAACTCATTATACAACGATTAAAACTAACCTCTATTTTCTTGTTGTCTGATTCTTCCACCGTTTTATCGTGGTTAAATACACCTGCTCATCAACTGAAAACATTCGTGGCCAATCGAATAGTGAAAATTTTAGATAACTCTTTTCTCCCTAATTGGCATCACATTCGTTCAGAAGATAATGCCGCCGACATTGCGCCTCGGGGAACTTCTCCGTCAGACTTGGTCAATCATTCAGTTTGGTGGAAGGGACCTGACTGGATGAAGAAACTATTGTTGGAATGGCCATTAACTAAGCCAACAAAATCATCAAATTTTTCAGACTTACCTGAGACAAAATCAGTTTGTACTATCTTGGCTACCACAACCAATGCATCGTCTTTATTTAAGTTATTGAAAAAATCTCATCCTATTCCAAATTAATTAGGGTACTTGCATATGTCCAACGCTTTATCGTAAATTCTCACCCTCATTCAACCAAGAGAAAAGGTCAATTAAGCTTAGAGGAACTTCGTCAAGCTACTCACACCTTGGTGAAAATAGTTCAAAGACATCATTTCCCCTCTGTAAGCTCCAAACCTTTTCTTATAACATCGCTAAAATCATTATCCGTTTTCATTGATTCTCGTGGAGTGTACAGGATGGCGGTCGCCTGAATAATGCCCCTATAAATTATGATGCTAAACATCCCGTGTTGTTACCCTCTAAATCACATTTTGTGGAACTACTTGTCGACCACTACTATATTGTTTATTTACATGCTGGGCATCAGCTCCTCCATTCAATATTATGTCATCATTATTGGATTATTTCAGCAAGACGTCTGATACGCACTCGAATTCACTGATGTTTGAAATGCCATCGCCTAAAAGTAAGACCTTACATGGGAAATTTGCCTATGTCAAGATTCGAGCAAGGCCGACCCTTTATGAATGTCGGGATTTATTTCGCTGGTTCATTCTCAATCCGTGAATACTCTCGCCGTAAGGCTGCCCTTGGCAAAGCGTATGCCTGCTTATTTGTGTGCATGAGCACAAAGGCGTAGCACATTGAGATCGTGTCGCAATTGAACACAGTAGCTTTCTTAGCCTGTTTAGACATATTTATAGCTCAAAGAGGACTACCCAGCAGAATGTTCTCCGATAATGGAACAAATTTTGTAGGAGCGTCATGACATTTAAAAGAACTATACTCCTGCTGGAATGCCTACTCTCTGAAAAAGGACATCCAAACCTACTTCGTCAATCGAGAAATGAAATGGAGTTTTATCCGTCCATTCGCACCTCATTTCGGTGGTTTGTGGGATGCTGGTGTGAAGTCGTTTAAGTACCACCTTAGGAGAGTAATGGATTGCCAACCCCTTACATTTGAAGAACTCTCCACCATTGCAAATCGCATAGAAGCGATTTTGAATTCTCGCCCCATGCATCCTATATCGTCATCACCAGAAGACTTGGATGTCTTGACTCCGGGTCACTTCCTGATTGGTGCCCCTCTAGTTGCTCTGCCAGAACCAGAGTCAATCGAGCCATCGCGCCATCCAATCTCGAGATGGAATCTCATTTATCGCTGCAATATTTGGCATCAATGGCGACAGGACTACTTACATTGCCTACAACAACGTAGTAAATGGACTACTGAATCGGCAAATGTAAATATCGGCACTCTGGTGCTTCTTATTGACCCTAATGTACCTCCCCTCAGTTGGCCTGTAGGGCGCATTAAAGAAGTTTTTCCTGGACAAGACGAGATTGTCAGGGTAGTAAAGGTGAAAACCTCTACAAACTAGTATACCCGTTCTGTTTCACGCCTAGCTCCATTGTTACCTCCATAGTGGGTTGATCTACCTGGAAATTTACTACGCAAATTTGGTGGGCGGTATGTTGGGTCCCAACTATTTTTTTTCACTCACGTAATTATAACAATTAATTTTATTTATTTGTTAAAAGAAAAACCAAGATTGTAATATTTTGTTGTATTGAGATGTATAATTAGGAATTAAGGTTGTTTACATCTAAGCAAGTGATGAGGTGAACTCTAATGAGATCAGCATCGACTTTGTATTGGCATTGCGGATCAACTCCGATCGTCAGAATTACGGGCTCAGTTCCATGAGATTTGCGAATGAAGAAGGACCCTCAGAAATTTTTTGATTGATGATGACCCCACATTCAAACTACTTCTTCATCGCTGACTGTACACTGGATATCCACCACCCCACCCACGCTACCAATTGTTTGGATAGTGATCATCGCGAAGAAATTTTTCTTCTCCACTTTGGGATCACCGGTAAGAGGTTATTTTGCTATTACACACACCAACTATCTCCAGATTCAGCTCACACCATCCTTCTACTTGCAAGAATAGAAGGCTATTGACTTTTGGTGATTGACATTATTAAATTTAGTAAATATAGAATTTAATTAATTTTTATTTTTATTAAAGCGAAAAGACATTTATATTTTTGTTATCTATGTTTCTTATTTTATTTTTAGATTACTAACCCAGTTGCTAACATTACTTTTTTTTGTTTATATATTCGATTTTGAAAAAAAAAAGTGTACTTTTAATGTTCATTACATATGTATTGCCATTTTATAATTTTAGTTTTTTTGTATAATCTTTCCTCGATTATATTTTGTGTACACAATCTTGTTTTTTGTTTTTTTTCTCTCTCTAGATAACCAATAGTTTTTTTTTTTCTTTTCCTTTTGTTTTTTGTTGTTTTTCTGGGAAAATGCGGGCACCCATTCTTGAACTTTTTTGCTGAATTTCACAGCCGGTAATTTGCAAGGGACAGAAGTTCTTCAGCGACGTAATTTTCCTAGCCCCTTCTTCCACAGTATTCATATTAGTATTCTCAAACAACTCTTAGTCTTTAAATCTAAATTTTTCCTTCATTAATTTCTTTTCTTCATTTAATTTATCTTAGTAACCATCCCCTCTCACTTCCATTGTGTGAGTTATAATCACTAAACTTTTCCTTACGATCTTAGTTACAACCGTTAGCAATTGTATTGAGTTTTTTTTCTACAATATTATGGTCCCTTTGTAAGCTGGCCACAGCGCAGTAATTATTTTTTACAGCTACACATATCTATTTGTACATTTTTGCTATTATTCGTGTACAATGTCTAAGAATAGAAACTTTTTTTATTTCTACACAAAAAGTAAGACAGCAAGCAGTATATGATATTAACAATAGTGATGATTGTTGTAACTTATTATTAATAACTTATTTATTGAAGTATTCTAGATTGAAAACTATTTCTGTACTTGGTGTATTCCACTGAGCTATAGGGGGGTGCTCCCATGTCCTATTTTTGGAATGCATCCACATCTGTACTAGAAAATTCTGAGTATTTTGATTCCTGGTATTTTTTTTTTAAAGATTTTCCCTCTCCTCCAGCCACCACTAAATTTACAGTCCTTCCAAGTACCCTCAAAATGTTTTCTTGGGCTCATTTCATTAATGCCTTTTTATTGATAAAGCCATTAGCCAGGTTGATCATCCTTGAACGACAGTAAATGCTTCAACTTCACATGCGAATTGTTTGAGAAAATCTTTTAGAGATAATTCCAAAAGACAATATCTAATCACATTAATATCTTTTATATTAAACGAAATATTTAAAATGACGTGAATAATAATGATAAATTATTGTAACAGGGCTTACCCCACATGTCCACTTCTGCAATATTTAACTGGTTTTTTTTTTATGAATTGTTTTTGCTTATTTATTTGGCTACTTAATATAAGCCATTCTTAAACTACCTGTACATAACTGGCGTACTCAAGAGAATTGATTGAACTGCAGGTATCAAGGCTTGTTCCTATGCCCCACAGTGGTTGAAAGGCGCAAACAAAAAACAAGTTATTGGAAAAATAATTCTGTTTTCACTATTGATAAGTAGCCGTTCAATTGCGATAATGTTTTTGTTTTTTTAAGGAAAAAGGTGTAGTCACTATTATTATTATTATTGCCACTCACATTTTTTTTCTCGGCGCAATTTCCCTTTGTAATCAAAAAAAGCTAAAAAAATATTTTATTTGAGGATATCTTCCGAAAGCAAACGACATATTTTTTTTTTTTCCCCCAAAGATAAGACTCCTGATAAAATTTTAAATAATAAAATAAATATTTCTGCTGAAGGAAAGTTCGTTTAAAATGAAAGGATTTGTAGTCATTAGATAAACATCAATAACAGTTTGCCTTGTGTATCAATCAGTTCTCTAAAATCATTTGAAGATAACATAAGATTTTAGCTCCTCATGGATAATGGACTGAAGAAGCCCATGAAAAAGATTAAGGACACAAAATTATAAGTACATATCAAAAACCTAATATATTATCAAATTAAAAAAATTGTTACATAGTTTGAAGTATATTATTATACAATATACAAACTAGTATATCCTATTATATTTTAAATTAATCATTAGAAATTATTAACTTAAGAACAAACTGGTTTTGTTAATTTGGATTAAACGTCAGAAATTTATTTAGTTTAAAATAGTGAGAAACAATTTAATTTTTTCTATGATAAATAAGGTGAGCCCATCACTTTTAAATATGTCAAATAAATTAATGTGTATAATGTGCATCATTATACTTTTGTACAAGCACAAATCGCAATGTAGGATAATCAGAAATTGTAGCCAAGCTACAGGAAATATAATGACCTATTTATTGTAAATAGATTCATTTGTAGAATTTATATTGAATTCTGTAATAATTTTGTAACAAGGAAATAAGTCAAAAGGTTTTTTACCGGAATAGACATCTCACAACTCTGCCGCTTAGATCTATGTTAAACACTTAACAAAGTATCCATCTTAACGAAAATTTCGTTGTGATTTAGATGGCATTAAAACTATTTTTCTGTGGTTCACAGATCGGATTCTTGACTGGCTCTTTCCCGGAATAAGTCGAATGTCAACCACTGCGTGGCATGGGTTCAATGTGAAAGCCTTTGTCGGAACTTTTAGTAAAAATGACCTAACATTTTGCCATCTGAGAACAGAATTATACTAGTGACAAATGTATAATAGTTGCATAAAGCATATATCTGTTCGACCAACACACAGAGTTCAAACTTAGCTCCTACACTATAGAATGACAATATTTGACAGTAAACTACATAACAGGACAAACTATAATAAATTAGAATTTAATACAGACTTCACCAAATTTATTTTATTTTAACGAAAACGAGCTCTATTAAAATTAGCAATACCATCCAACTCGAACGGACTGGGACACAAACTTATTAAGGATTATTTTTGATCAATAATAAAACTGTAACAGACACATAGACCTAATAAAGTATAATCTAAAAATGTTCGTAAAAACTTCGTGTACAATAATAAGTAATAAATCATTCAGGAACGTTCTTTAAAATGATATTCGATGTTGACTATTAATTCCACATTGTTATTTATTTGAAAAACATTTCAAGCACAGTAAAACACCCGTAAAAAGACCGAAAACACTCTTTCATTAGTGAGCCCTATATGCAAGTACTCATTTGTTTGTGATTGTAAATAACTAAATAATCTTTATTTTAACACATTTAACAAAATAGCGTGTCGAATGGAAATGGGGAGAGTAAATAACTGGACTTTAATCAAGAAAGACAAACAATTAAGTTATAAAAAAAACTGTTCACAAGAGCCTATAACAACTGATTAATTTTACTTAACTGATTTTCAAATAAGTAGACTTATTTATGTAATATCATGTTAACTTAAATCTTTTTTTTTTCGCTAATGTGATAATAGTACCTCAACCCTATCTGTAAAACAAAGAGTTGTCAAGTGCAAGTAACAATATTGTTATTATTAAGAGTACAATTTGTGAATAAATGTATTTACATAGGGCTATTACTGACGGAAATAGTTAATAAAAAATCGCAAGTCAAAAAATAACAAACAAATGTTTTAAACTTAACAACTTCACCATGAGTCGAAAGTATGTTATTGGGAAATCAGCTTAGGCTGATATATTTTCGTCAAAAATATGTTAAAAGTTAACACTTACAACTGAGACGCAACCACAGAAGCAGACCGTATGCAATTGATATGTGAAGCTGCCTCTTTCCTGGAAAACCAAACCCAAAACATTTGTATGACCAAGACTTTTTAAAACGGCGTCTTTTGTACCTTTTAATTTTTTTTTCTTGAATTTTACTTGTGAAACATAATTGAATGGTTAAGAACCCTTACATTAAAATTAATTATAGAATTCAAATCATTAGCAATTATCCTCATTTCAATTGCATGCATGAGTAGTCTTGTGTTGTTTTAGATTTAATTTACGATGTCATAATCAGAATATGACAGACATGAGCTGTTAAAAGAGTTTGCTTTAAAGGTTAGTACAACTTGTGTCATTCAGACTTAAATTTAAAATAAAACCCATTTAGTTGTGTCTTCCTGAATAAAAATATACCCAACACTCTTCTTTTTGCTAGACTCGAGAGAAATTGCAGTTTTATAAAAGTTAGAATGAAATTCTTCAATGTGAACTCCAATTCATTAAAATTTAGGAGATGACCAATGATGTTTTAAAATCCTTGTTCTTCTTATTTCATTTAATAAAGTTCTGACATGTTTTTTTTCTTTGACATATGACTGACGTACCATTAACCAGGTGTTTTTGGTCTGTAAATAGTCATAATTGCACCATAATTATAATTATTACAGACTAGATGACATAGATAACTGACTAACTGGCTATATGACTCAGATTTATAGCCATATATGTAAATGTACTGGGCATAAGACTCCTTTTTATGTTCTCACTTAATTAAGGAGATGTCCAAATGAATTGAAAATTCAATGTCTTAGAGTAGCGATAATTATAAACTTCATGCAAAAATAAAAATATATTTGAGTTATTAAATATCTCATAATGCAATCTCATGTGTTTAACATAAAAAAAAAATAACACATTATTATCACACTAAATGTACTGCAGCATGCCTTGAATTAGCTACTTAAAGCTAGCACGAAAAGCTGAGAGAACGTTGAATGCTGAGTTTCTACTGGAATTAGAATCAGAGAGATTGGATGATTTGATTTCAAGAAGTTCAGTAATATAATAAGATGCAACATCCATTAGATTACCAAAGATATGTCATAAAATAGTTGATAAATCGTTGGAGCCTGGCTTTGAGATCAGCACCAATGCCTTTGCACACATCGCTTCTGTAATCAAAGCGGAGAAAAATTAAGGAGGTAAAAGAGATTGCTTGAGACTTACAATGCATGCTACTTATACATTAATTGGAATGCAAGTCTTTTAACAGCCAACCACACAATTAACAATTAACAGCCAATATTATATTTTTATAACCTACCAATTTTTGTTTTCCCTTTCTCATTCATTTCAATTTACTTACATTAATTTGAAACACAGCATAAACAAAATTACAATATTGCATTCATGTCCATGATATTATAATTTAAGGGTTGTTATCCCATGTTTGCGTAAAGAGTATTATTAGTTTGAAAATGTATATTATATGGTACAAAAATTCACAAATAAGGACTTTTCATTTATAAAAAAAAAACAATTTATACATATTATTTTTCAACGGAATATTTACTTAACTTTTATAATAAGATTTTTAAATGCTACAATTGACTTATGCTCAAAATTAAATTGGAAAGAAAAAAGAATTGAATTTTACAAAAAATTATTATTTGAAATTCATTCATGGATTGCAATATTCCAGAGTTTAATGGGATTATCTCGATTTGAAAATTTGAGTTATGAACTATTGATAGTTAAATCAATGGTAGTAACTGTTACATCAGTAGTCCAGTTGTGAACATGTTAGGTTGAAGTCAGTGCTACTTGAACGATAGGAAATATCCTTGAGCATGTCTACTTTGCCAATCAAAATGGTTCTTTGTTGTTGAACTTTTGTTTCCAGTTTTTACTTGCCAAAAACTATGTTTATGTTTTATTAAATGGAGGCTCAGGATACAAATCCTCAGACATTTAATGTATTTTATTATCTTTAAAGCTCTATGAATAAAGAAAGTGACCCTTTGATAGGAAATAGCTTCTTGTCCTTCTTGGTTTATATTGAATAGATATGGAAGTAAAACTAGGATCGGGCCAGTTAAAATTAAGCATAATATAACTTCCATGAACAATTTAAATTAATGATGTCATTTCCTCACAATATTAATAGATACTGATGATATATTCAATTAAGTCAGTCAGATTATGAGTTATGAAGGAAAGATAATTAGCTATTTCAAAATAGAAAATCAAAATAAACTGGCGGTGCTAGTACCTCAGCACCTTCTACATACAGCGATGGCCCAATTTATAAGGTGTTGCCCCAAAGGTTTAATTTTTATAATTTACTAGCTTTTGCTTTGTGCCCCCAGAAGGGATCATTATCATGAAATGTTTGATCTTATAATTTATGAGGTTTATAAAATAGATTTTTATTGAAAACTACGCATTGTGTAGGATGAAGCATTCCAAATTGAAATATGTACTTTATGTGATAAACACAATAATACTTGGAAGTTAAACTTACATTAATAAACTATTATCAAAATATGAATTAAATAATGTTGTATATGACATTTATTTCCATGCATTCGACATTGATAATCTATGGGTTTTTTTTGTTTTTGTTTTTTTCAAAATTGAATTTTTTTGATTTATTTTCAAATTTATAACCTAAGGGATACTATTATTACTAAAAAGGTTAGTTTTTGATTATTTATATATAACTTCACGAATCCCTTCAGAGATGGTATAATTACTTCACGCACAATCTGTGATACAGCTTGCTTCGGGCGGGATCTAGTATTACAGGATTTCATTCCTTAGCTTTTAACTATTAACTTCTGGTAATATTTCTAAAATTAGCATGTTATCAGTTCATATCATAGTTAAACTGATTATTTTAGTTTTTAATTTTAAAATAAGATTTTTTATAAGTGACATTTTTCATAAGGTTTCATAGAAACAATGATTTTCTATAGTGATTAGGTATTTCAGAGATTACTAAGAACAACAAATTAGATAATCTTCATAATTTAGTATAAATTATAAAAGTAATTTTGTAATAAAAATCAACAAAATTTATTTAGCATATATATTATAATAAGAGCACTCAATATTGTTCAATGTCAAAATAAGAACTAGTTGCTTAGTTAATCAATGGTTATAAATTGTTTTCCAAGTGGTAAAATACATTTTTTTAGTTGTGTAGATCTTATTATAATATATATGTATGCTCTTATTTTTTTTTTTAATGCTCATATGTATATTATAATTTTTTTATTATGCTGTGCTATTTAGCATCTTTTATTAATATCCAATGTATATAAAATAGAGAAGTGTGGGAATATATTTGTTGACTCATAAAATAATAAAAGTATCATTCACTAAGCAAGAAAAGTTATTTGCATACATTTAGCTGTGTTTAGTATCCTAAAAAATATTTTGACTTTTGGAATATCGAGATTTTACTCCACTTAAAATCATGGCAAAACTGGGTATAATAAAATAAAATCTATTTATGATAGAACTAACATACCTTAAAAGGGCAAGAGGCCTTCCTAAGTAATTGTAGTTTGTGATAAGGTGTCAAAGAATCAATAACTTCTGCCAATTTTCTTGACTGGACTTGGTACTTCTATAATAAAGTACCCTGTGTATAGTAAAATTCGTTGTGGGAGCCGGGAATCAAACTCTTGTCATTGTAGCTGGTAGTAAAGAGTAGTAATTAATAGAGCACAGAAACGCTAATAGTCTTTAAGGCAAAAAATTAAAGAAAACAGCTTGAATTTTTATTTTGCTTTTAACGTTTCTGGAATTTTTATGAGATTATAGCGCCTAGAAAAATATCTACTAGTTCAACAGAGTTTAGGAAGTAGTTTAAAATATGACAGAGAGCACAACTTTGGGAATTCCAAAGAAATTTGTTACAGTAGTCAACTCACCAATCCTGTTGAATGCATACAGGATGTTGTGTCAACCTCTTTATCACGAATAATTAGAAGTTCCCCTCTTCTCAGTCCAGAAAATATCTACCTATGTTTCTATATTTTGATACTAAAAACCTTAAAGCGTCAGTTAAGAGAGGGGAAAGGTAGTGTACGAAACAGCTGCAGGCACTCTGTGGCGTGTCAGGGGGGCAACCCCCCACCGCTGGCCTGCCTAATTAAGCAGCCAGATTTGAGGCATTCGACAGACTCTCAGAACCCGGCACCTGGAACACTGAGCTCTCTCTCTCTCTCTCTGCACTGGTGCTTGCTGCTCTACTCGAACCATGGCTTTCTTATTCAACTACATCTGCATCTCTCTTTCCTAACCTCGCTATGTTTTAGTCCAGCATTGTCAAACCCCACACCTTCCTTGTGGGATTCTCTGTCTATGTCTCGCTAAAACTAGCACCTCCTTGGAAGACACCTCTTCCTCGCCGGCGACGGTCGCTGTGGCCCCTACAAACTTTACCTACCATCTCCCACGGGGATCCAGTCTGCCTCTCTCCAGTCCGCCTTTGGGATCCAGACGGTTTTCGCCTACCCTTAGATACCAAGTGTGAATTCATGGTCATTCCAAGACCACATAAACTACCTATAAACCTACCCTCTACCTCTTATCCTGAACACAGTGCACTGTTGGGGCACTCACACACCTTCTAAAAGATCTTATGGAGTCAGATCAAAGCGAATTAAAGCTGCCCGCCAACTAGGTCGGCAGCCAGGGTGAAAGACCATAGGTCCATCCGCTCTATCTCTTTCTGGGCGCTCGCTGGAAAAAAGCTAAAGTTGTGTTGACCCTAGCCCGTGGCGGATGTCCTCCCCCTTTGGAGACATAATCCTCCCGACACAGAATTTAGTTAGGATCATTTCAGTTTTCAACCTCATCATGTTTTAATATAAAATGAATGTTTACAACAATCTGTCTGTCGAATTCAGGTTACAAAAGGAACATAGCTAATAATTGCAGGACTGACATACTCTATTAACGTGTTGGTTGAGTGTGACAGAAAGAATGAGACACCTGGGATATCGACTACGCTGTCTATCATCTTCAAGATGTCATCTACCGAGCCGCCGACGCCTCGATTTCGAAATTTGCTCCGGCACCTCCTTCTCTGAGGAAACCACCGGAACACATCCTACAACTGATTAGGCAGAGCAACAATATAAAAAACAGGTGGTTTAGAAACAAAAACAGGGACTTAAAACTTTTTTTTTTCCGCCCTACCTGAGGCTGAGCCTCAAACGGGCTATATAGCATGACATAGCAGGGTTATATAGCATGACATAAAGCCGTGATCATGAGGGACTTAAAACCAGTGTTGAATGGCCTCACAACACAAGTAAAGTCCCTGATGGCCCAGTGGAAAAACTCGGTTTGGGAAGACCGCTTAACAAGCCCACACGGTGATCACAAACGCATCTCGAGACTGGTGAAGACCTGCTGATCCAAAAAGAGTAATGTAAGGCTGGCTGTAAACGGGCAGTTCATCACTCCCGCCGAACAGGCAGACATGTTGGCAGATCACTATGGCGCATTGAGTCAGTCCGAAGCAATTGGAGCCCTCGACCCCCAATCCCTCTCCATTCCAACCAGGACTGAAATCTACACGTCTCACAGGCAAGTGGCTGCATTCATTTGGCGTACCAACGGGAACAAGGGGATTCAGAACGTTTTGCTAAAGCAGCCACCCAGGAGAGGAATATCCTACATTACTAACGTAAAAAATTCCTGCTTCAGACTTCATTATATCCCTCAGAGATGGAAGAACGCTGTGGTCGTCCCTCTCATGAAACCAGCGAAAAGCTGCTATGAGCCATCTACCGCCTATCAGTCTGCTAACTCAGCTATAGAAAGAATCATCCACCTACATCTCTCCAAAAACTACGAGGCACATGAGATCATCCCACCAGAGCAGAGTGGTTTCAGTTCAGGCTTAAGCATGAAATACAACTTGGTGAGACTGCAACACCACGTCGCGTCTAACATCCGATCTGAGCCATCGACTCAGTGGACCACTACACCCAACTTCAACATCTGAAGGAATTTGATTTCTTGGAACAGCTGCAGAACCTAATGACACCGTATCCCACAGGCAGAATATTCTCGGTTCGGATAGGCTCCATGTCTACTACCCGAAGAAAATACACTGCTGGCTTCCCCCAAGGGTCAATGCTAGGCCCTCTGCTCTTCAACATTTACACCGCCCACATTGTAGGAGCCTAGTACCCCATCTGCGAGGTGTTGGCATACGCTGTGTATGCAGCACCAACATGAATCCCACCAGAGCACACAAATTTGCAGAGGGCGCCAGCCACCTCATTGCTGAGAAGCTCAACGCCATCAACATCAAGGTAAACCTGGCTAAGACACAAGGGATTGTTTTTAGCTACAAAACTTGACCTAGCAAACTACCAAAATCCTTCGTCTAAGACGGGAAAGAGTGCACCGTGAGCAACAAAATTTGTTATCTTGGGATTACTCTCGGTAGACATCCGTTTTTCACCATGCATCTCAGCAAGAAGTTGAAGAGTGTTGTCAGAAAAACATTTTACAGTCAAGGTCACCTACTTTACAGCCTGGCCATATCAGTACGTCTCAAGCTGCTGATATAACAAAGTGACCTGAGACCGGCCCTAATGAATGAGACTCCATTGTATAGGTACCTAATGTTTTTCTAAGTTTCTTCTGAGCTTGTTTTCAAAGCTTAAAAAGAGGCTTTTATAAAAATCTTAATTACATATATATGTTAACATTATAACCTATCAGTCCTCCATCAATAATTAAGCATACATTATTTGTAATTTATACTAGAAGGCAAAATGGTGGCCAGATTGAGTTGTTTCCCTCGTGTAACAGGGAGCTGCAACATCAAGAAATTCGCAATATTTTTAAGATATCACAATGAATTTACAATTTGGAGCATGCTAAATATCACAATTTGTAATTTAACATTTAGGGCTATGTTAATAATAATTACTTTTTTCAAATATCATTCATATATTACAAGTAGACTATTCAACAAATTAAAAACTAATCTGAGCTCATATTAAAAAACAATTTGAAAAATAAGCATTTAAAAAAAAAAAAATTAAAACCACATTTTAACATAAAACAAGACATAAATGTCACAATTATGTATTCATTTAAGTACAATATTTCAATCAGTCTACCTACGTGATACCTTTTTTTCTAAATAAACTGAATTTCTAAAAGAATATCTTTTGAAATAGCAGTAATTTCAGGACGAGATATTTTCGTTAAAGGTGGTATTATTATCTGTTGGTAATCTATATACTTTTCTCATAAAACTTTATTCTTATAAAACAGTTACAATGTTTACAAACTACAATTTTCCATGTGCAAATACTATATTTTAATATATTATTCAAATATTTATATATATTTTAATTATATATTTTTTCATATAATTTATAACTTTATATTGAACTTTTACGTTATCTCAAGGTTCTGTTAATAAAATTTGGGAAACTTCTGGCAAAAGGAATAATTGTTCATTTACACACATTGATTTAAAATTTGATATACAAATTAACTACGTACCAAGAAGAGTGAGTCTTGCTTCTCGGTATCTATATCTTGCATCTCTCCACTGCCTTATTGATCTTTCAACTGGTTATTCAATGCCAGTTGTTTCGGATATTTATACTTGGCTTAATTTATGTAGTTTATATAATAAATGTTAATATTAATTATTGATATTATTTTTATTATAAATATTAATAGTTAATATAACGGCGATAACAACGTTCATACTTTCATAGGCATGAACCACGGAATGTTATTACGTTCTTTAACGCTCGCTTATTCCGAGTTTATTTCAAAAACATAATACAAAATCATAACATTAAAATATCATAACAATATGTTCTTCAAATTTTAATCAACAAAAAACATTAAACAGCACTCTTTTCAATATAGATTCAGGTAAAAATAGCAAAATCATTAAAGGTAGTTTAAATTGAGAATAGGTAGAAATACGGAATATATATTTAAAAGAAGTAAATTAATATTAAAATTAGATATTTACAACGATTGGAAGTGAAAACCATATAAAAATTACACAGTAGCTTATTGGTAACAATTTCTATGGTAATAATTAAAATAACAATTTTTTAATGTCATCAAAAGGTAAGTAAATTATCGGAGTGCAACTGTCAAAAGACTAATAACTTTCTTGATTTTGACAAACATCGGTTTCACGAATTGAACTAGTACTAACCTCTGTATTGGAAGCTGTGTCTTGTATTTGACTAGAAAATACAATAAGACAACCATTTCTTGTGCAACGGCACAATCAACATCCATGTGGTGATCGCCTTCTTAGGGAGAGGGATCAGTTAACCCATATTCCAGTTTGACAGTTACACCTGTGAATAGCAGCATTTCGCCCTCCATGTGATTAAATCCTTCTGGCATGAGTGAGGAGGGAATTTTGATTTGCTTAAAACATTCCTAAATAGCACATCCTACTTCCATCATGAAGCAAATATTCTAAATTAATAAAACTAAAATATTACAAACTTAGGATCAGCAGAATAGGGGAGGTATCATCGCTGGATGTCCTCTGCCTTCGTGTCAGACTGCAATTTTTTCATCAGACTTACAGGTTGTGAATCAATAAATAAAATTTTAAAAATATTTATTAATCAAGAAAAAGGTGATTGGTTTGTTAATAATCTTGGTAATGGGGTAGTGCTAATACAAAAAACTCAATTAAAGTTAGATATTATAATTGAATAAATGGTAATAAAATCATGATCCTTAAAAATGTTTAAAATAACTAACTAGATTAATCATAAAATAAATCGATTACAAATACAATGCATGCCTGGACTGCCAAATACTCTTAGTAACTTATAGTACTCTTAAGTGTTAGGCATTTATGTCTGCTCCTCTATCTAGCAGCATTTTAACGAATACTGTTTGCCGGGCATTTCTTGCTAAGTCCAATGCAGTGCAACCTTTATTGTCTTTCACATTTATTTCTGCTCCTTTATCTAGGAGCAAACTTGCCATTTCTTTGTTCTGTGTCTTGACAGCATAATGCAGAGGAGTAAGGCCCCAATTACTATTGACATTTATTTCTGCTCCTCTATCTAGGAACAAACTTGCCACTTCTTTGTTCTTTGCATTGACCGCTTCATGCAGAGGAGTAAGGCCCCAATTACTTTTGGCACTTATTTCTGCTCCTTTATCTAGGAGCAAACTTGCCACTTCTTTGTTCTGTACCATGGCGGCATAATGCAGAGGAGTATGGCCATAATTACTTTTGGCATTTATTTCTGTTCCTTTATCTAGGAGCAAACTTGCCACTTCTTTATTCTGTACCCTGACAGCATCATGCAGAGTAGTACGACCCCAACCATCTTTTGCATTTATTTCTGCTCCTTTATCTAGGAGCAAACATGCCACTTGTTTATTTGATCCCTTGACGGCTTCATGCATAGGAGTATGGCCATAATTACTTTTGGCATTTATTTCTGCTCCTTTATCTAGGAGCAAACTTGCCACTTCTTTATTCTGTACCCTGACAGCATCATGCAGAGGAGTACGGCCCCAACTATCTTTTGCATTTATTTCTGCTCCTTTATCTAGGAGCAAACATGCCACTTGTTTATTTGATCCCTTGACGGCTTCATGCAGAGGAGTACGGCCCCTATTATCTTTTGCATTTATTTCTGTTCCTTTATCTAGGAGCAAACTTGCCACTTCTTTGTTCTGTGCCCTGACGGCTTCATGTAGAGGAGTACGGCCCCAACTATCTTTTGCATTTAATAGTGCTCCTCTATCTAGCAGCAAACCCACTACATCTTTGCTAGAATACATGGCGGCATCATGGAGAGGAGTAGAATCCCTATCATCTTTTGCATTGACCTCCATCGCCAGGTCCAGTGCCATGAAGACTGTTGCTAAATCTTTGCTATGGACCGCTGCATGCAACAACGTTTTGCGATAAACATCGAGAACAGTCGGATCCGCTCCATTTTTAAGAAGGTATTTCATTACTTCGCATTGGCCAGCACTAGCTGCAGCGAACAGAGGAGTTCTTTTGAGAGCCTCCTCTGAGTCCACAGTCGCTCCCTTATCGACCAATATCATCACCGAGCCTAGGTGACCATTGTGAGCTGCTAGTGCTAATGCTGTTAGTCCTTCATTGTCTTTGGCTTCTATGTCAACGGCACCGTGATCTATCAGCCAAAGCAGCGCTTCATCACATCCCGATTCTGCAGCGGTATGGAGTGGGGTTCTAAATCTGTGATTTACTTGAGAAAATTTGATGCCGCGATTTTTAAACTCCTGGAGTATAGGAACGCTATCGGCAATGACTGCCCAGTGCACCGAGCTGTTCCCTTCTTCACCGACCTTCGCATTCGGACTGGCACCTCTGTTACATAGCTCAACCACACCATCAACATTGCCAGCGATGATCTCATGGTAAAGATTTCCGGTAAATGTTAGCTCATCAGCTGACATTGTTAAATCAAAGTATTATCCTTCCGTTTTATCTCGTTCAGGTCCCTGCAATATGATATTAAATAATTTTAGATTTACTATTGAATGTTTATTGGCGGAAATATTGGAGTCAGAAATAGGTAGCATCAGTCACTCAATCACTCATACACTCAGCTACAAAAACATTCAGTGACGGATAATAGCCCTCAAGACGCTAATGCTCTCAATAGCAACATTTTGAGTAATGATATACATTTTCAGCTGACAAAAGAATCAATTATTAATCTAATGAATAGATTATAGGAACAGCAACTTTATTATATTTACCTAGAGAAGTAATTTAACTTGAGTCTAACATATGGACTGTGTAAGGGGTCTAAAATTTTAAATCAGGATAGACCGCCAACAGGATTATAAATTTTGTTCATATTGTTGTAATGGTTAGATGCTTTGCCTTTGATTTAAATTTGAAATTAGCAGGCATAAAAGGGCGGGGCAAATGAGCCATGGAAAAGGAGGGGGTGCTTGGAAAACAAGATGGAAAGGAGGTTGTTCAGCTGGTTATCCAGGGAGATGTGTTGGATGAAGATTCTTTTGTTTGTGCGGTGAATGAGGAGAGTGAATTTGTGAACCTTGAAGAATTTTGTTGAGTGGTGATTGGACAAATGGGTGAAGTATTGAAGGAAGAAGGATTTTATTAAGAGAGGAAGTTTGAGGTGATAGCAATGAATTTTACTGACCATGTGGTAGTCTCAGTGAATGAAGCTAGAAAAAAAGGACTAAATGTTAATCATTCTGTAAATAATAGTAAGGTAAATCAAATTTGTTAATAACATTGTAATTTATCGCTGACTGGTTTATTAAAGAGTTAAAGAAAGTTTTGTTATATCTAATCTAACCTCAGATAATAAACATAACAATTGGCGCCCGAAAAAACTAAAGTTCAAGTGTTTGTGATTCTGTTAGATATGTTTATCTTAGGAAGGTTATTTTGTTTTGGTGGTTTACCTATTGAAACCCAAACCCAAACCCCTCTTGAAGTCTAAGAGAACCTTACAACTGACCCTTAATGCATGTAACAAAAAAAGTGTTTTTAACTCAAATTGACTAGAAAATGATAAAAACTTGTTAAATATTAAATAACTCTTGTACCCTCAGAAAAATAAATATTAATAAGGATGAGAATGGAGATGATGTTTAATACATTATTCAAATTTTTGTAGACAAAAAACAAACTGGATTTAGGAAGTAAAACTCAAATGAAAGGGCGGTAAACTGGATGGCTATGATGAAGGGATGAACATTCTTTGTTGCTGTTATATCTAATTAATACTATACTATAAATAATTTTATCATATAAATAATATCAATAATTAAATATAAATATTTTAATATTGGATTTGTTAACTTTAAAATAAGAAAAGTTAATAATATCTGAGACAACTTGCATTGGAAAATAAGAAAGTTAAAAAAATCAAGAAGGCAACAGACGAGATAAAAACGATGAGAGAGAGCGGGAAGTGCCCTTGTTCGTTTTGATGAGCCAGGAGACAAGGTGGGTCTTGTTCTTTTTTGGATCATCCCATGAGACAAGCAGATGAAAGGACAGTAGATGGAAGAAGAGAGGAAGGATTGAGATGATAGCAGTGGACATTTACAGATGGTAAAAGTGGTCGCATTATCTGTTAGAACTTTGTTAATCTGACCAATCTCATTGGTGTGTTCTATATATTGGAGTACTTTCTTTTTTGTCTCTCTTAAATTCCCTTTAGTTGTTGAGTACAATTTTGTATAATTGTCTATGATTATCAATATGTATTTGTATCTAAATTGTCCTGTTGGGAAAGGTCCCAGAGAAAGTCCAGTGGACGTTCTGATCTAATGATACCTAATTGTGTTTTTTCACATGGTGATGACTTACTGATTTGACATTCATGACAGGTTTTAATGAACCTCTTTATCAATTTTTTTAGATTTTTTATGTAGTAGTTTTCTTTAATTAATTAAGGGCCCATAGAATTTCTTGTTGGTGCTGATCTATTTGGGGGAATCTTGGAAGGAGAGGTAGTAAAATCAGCTCATGGATTTCCCAATGCCATAAAAACCACACTTGGTTGGATTTTATTAGGACCCATTACAACGGCAAATCCATTTCTCTGCAGCACTACCTTGCTCGCTAATTCTACACCTTCATCTGAACTTCAGGAGTTAACTCAGGTGATGACTCGTTTTTGGGAAGTCGAGGAAATAAATGATGTTCCGAGAAGAAATCCACTTGATATAAAAAGTGAGGATCATTTTAAAAGGAAGCACTCTCGAAAACCCTCCGGTAGATACATGGTCCGTTTACCCTTTAAAACGCAACCTCTCAACTTAAAAAGCTTCAGGTTCATGGCCTTAAAACGTTTTAAAAACCTGGAAACGAAATTTGAACGAGAGCCATCCCTAAAATTGGAATATGGAAAGGTTTTCGAAGAATATTTAAAAAAATGTTATTTATCGCCCAGTTCTCAAACGGGGAAATATTTTCTTCCGCACCACTGTGTATTAAAAAAGAGCACAAGTACTAAATTGCGTATAGTTTTTGATGGTTCGGCTACTACCGTTAATGGATCCCTCAATGACTACCTACTTTGTGGTCCTAAACTACAACCTGAGATCACAGATGTATTGTTGAAATTTCGATTACCACAAATAGCAAAGAGCCGATATCTGTCAAATCCAAAGGATCGTTCCTATCTTCATTTATTTTTTAGAGCTGAAAGTTTCGATCACCTAGCTGAATTCAAATTTAACTGTTTACCGTTCGGACTTTCATGATCTCCCTTTTTAGCAATTTGAGTAATACAACAACTCGTAGCAGATGATGGAAACAAGTTTCCTAATGCGTCTCGAGCATTGTTAAAGGAAATGTATGATGACGATTTATTGACTGTTGCTGATACGTTGGAAGAGGCACAGACACTTCAAAGAGAATTCGTAGCCTTGATGAGTCGAGGAGGTTTTCAATTGAAAAAGTGGTGCAGCAATGCAATGGAGCTCTTAGAACCAGTTTTGGTGAATGAGCTGAAACCCATGATCTCCTTATCTAGTTTGGAAGATTACGTGGTGAAAATACTCGGAATGCAGTGGGATCCTCAACAGGATAATTTTACCTATCGAATACACTCAAGAGATTTGGTTTTAACTAAACGAGGCATCCTTTTAACTATTGCCAGGATGTATGATCCTTTAGGATATTGCGCCCCAGTTATCTTCAAAGCAAAGGCGATTCTTCAACTATTATGGTCAAAGAAACTCGATTGGGATGACCCAATTCCACCTGCTATTTCCAAGTCCTGGAAAATACTTTTTAAAGATCTGGCGCAGTTAAAAGCTATTAAGATTCCCCGTGGTCTTAAACCACGCTCCCCAGCAGACATGTCAGTTGTGGGATTCGCTGACGCATCTTCTTTAGGTTATGCGGCAGTTTTCTATATTCGTTCTCAGGATCAATTGGAAAGGGTAAGGGGTAGACACCCATCTGATGATCGCTAAAACCCGATTAGCTCCATTGAAAACCCTCTCAATTCCAAGGCTTGAACTATCCGCTGCTCTACTTCTTGTCAACCTTTTGCGATCTGTTCAACTCATTATACAACGATTAAAACCAACCTCTATTTTCTTGTTGTCTGATTCTTCCACCGTTTTATCGTGGTTAAATACACCTGCTCATCAACTGAAAACATTCGTGGCCAATCGAATAGTGAAAATTTTAGATAACTCTTTTCTCCCTAATTGGCATCACATTCGTTCAGAAGATAATGCCGCCGACATTGCGCCTCGGGGAACTTCTCCGTCAGACTTGGTCAATCATTCAGTTTGGTGGAAGGGACCTGACTGGATGAAGAAACTATTGTTGGAATAACCATTAACTAAGCCAACAAAATCATCAAATTTTTCAGACTTACCTGAGACAAAACCAGTTTGTACTATCTTGGCTACCACAACCAATGCATCGTCTTTATTTAAGTTATTGAAAAATTCTCATCCTATTCCAAATTAATTAGGGTACTTGCATATGTCCAACGCTTTATCGTAAATTCTCACCCTCATTCAACCAAGAGAAAAGGTCAATTAAGCTTAGAGGAACTTCGTCAAGCTACTCACACCTTGGTGAAAATAGTTCAAAGACATCATTTCCCCTCTGTAAGCTCCAAACCTTCTCTTATAACATCGCTAAAATCATTATCCGTTTTCATTGATTCTCGTGGAGTGTACAGGGTGGGCGGTCGCCTCAGTAATGCCCCTATAAATTATGATGCTAAACATCCCGTGTTGTTACCCTCTAAATCACATTTTGTGGAACTACTTGTCGACCACTACTATATTGTTTATTTACATGCTGGGCATCAGCTCCTCCATTCAATATTATGTCATCATTATTGGATTATTTCAGCAAGACGTCTGATACGCACTCGAATTCACTGATGTTTGAAATGCCATCGCCTAAAAGTAAGACCTTACATGGGAAATTTGCCAATGTCAAGATTCGAGCAAGGCCGACCCTTTATGAATGTCGGGATTGATTTCGCTGGTCCATTCTCAATCCGTGAATCCTCTCGCCGTAAGGCTGCCCTTGGCAAAGCGTATGCCTGCTTATTTGTGTGCATGAGCACAAAGGCGTAGCACATTGAGATCGTGTCGCAATTGAACACAGTAGCTTTCTTAGCCTGTTTAGACAGATTTATAGCTCGAAGAGGACTACCCAGCAGAATGTTCTCCGATAATGGAACAAATTTTGTAGGAGCGTCATGACATTTAAAAGAACTATACTCCTGCTGGAATGCCTACTCTCTGAAAAAGGACATCCAAACCTACTTCTTCAATCGAGAAATGAAATGGAGTTTTATCCCTCCATTCGCACCTCATTTCGGTGGTTTGTGGGATGCTGGTGTGAAGTCGTTTAAGTACCACCTTAGGAGAGTAATGGATTGCCAACCCCTTACATTTGAAGAACTCTCCACCATTGCAAATCGCATAGAAGCGATTTTGAATTCTCGCCCCATGCATCCTATGTCGTCATCACCAGAAGACTTGGATGTCTTGACGCCGGGTCACTTCCTGATTGGTGCCCCTCTAGTTGCTCTGCCAGAACCAGAGTCAATCGAGCCATCGCACCATCCAATCTCGAGATGGAATCTCATTCATCGCTGCAATATTTGGCATCAATGGCGACAGGACTACTTACATTGCCTACAACAACGTAGTAAATGGACTACTGAATCGGCAAATGTAAATATCGGCACTCTGGTGCTTCTTATTGACCCTAATGTACCTCCCCTCAGTTGGCCTGTAGGGCGCATTAAAGAAGTTTTTCCTGGACAAGACGGGATTGTCAGGGTAGTAAAGGTGAAAACCTCTACAAACTAGTATACCCGTTCTGTTTCACGCCTAGCTCCATTGTTACCTCCATAGTGGGTTGATCTACCTGGAAATTTACTACGCAAATTTGGTGGGCGGTATGTTGGGTCCCAACTATTTTTTTTTCACTCACGTAATTATAACAATTAATTTTATTTATTTGTTAAAAGAAAAACCAAGATTGTAATATTTTGTTGTATTGAGATGTATAATTAGGAATTAAGGTTGTTTACATCTAAGCAAGTGATGAGATCAGCATCGACTTTGTATTGGCATTGCGGATCAACTCCGATCGTCAGAATTACGGGCTCAGTTCCATGAGATTTGCGAATGAAGAAGGACCCTCAGAAATTTTTTGATTGATGATGACCCCACATTCAAACTACTTCTTCATCGCTGACTGTACACTGGATATCCACCACCCCTCCCACGCTACCAATTGTTTGGATAGTGATCATCGCGAAGAAATTTTTCTTCTCCACTTTGGGATCACCGGTAAGAGGTTATTTTGCTATTACACACACCAACTATCTCCAGATTCAGCTCACACCATCCTTCTACTTGCAAGAATAGAAGGCTATTGACTTTTGGTGATTGACATTATTAAATTTAGTAAATATAGAATTTAATTAATTTTTATTTTTATTAAAGCGAAAAGACATTTATATTTTTGTTATCTATGTTTCTTATTTTATTTTTAGATTACTAACCCAGTTGCTAACATTACTTTTTTTTGTTTATATATTCGATTTTGAAAAAAAAAAGTGTACTTTTAATGTTCATTACATATGTATTGCCATTTTATAATTTTAGTTTTTTTGTATAATCTTTCCTCGATTATATTTTGTGTACACAATCTTGTTTTTTGTTTTTTTTCTCTCTCTAGATAACCAATAGTTTTTTTTTTCTTTTCCTTTTGTTTTTTGTTGTTTTTCTTGGAAAATGCGGGCACCCATTCTTGAACTTTTTTGCTGAATTTCACAGCCGGTAATTTGCAAGGGACAGAAGTTCTTCAGCGACGTAATTTTACTAGCCCCTTCTTCCACAGTATTCATATCAGTATTCTCAAACAACTCTTAGTCTTTAAATCTAAATTTTTCCTTCATTAATTTCTTTTCTTCATTTAATTTATCTTAGTAACCATCCCCTCTCACTTCCATTGTGTGAGTTATAATCACTGAACTTTTCCTTACGATCTTAGTTACAACCGTTAGCAATTGTATTGAGTTTTTTTTCTACAATATTATGGTCCCTTTGTAAGCTGGCCACAGCGCAGTAATTATTTTTTACAGCTACACATATCTATTTGTACATTTTTGCTATTATTCGTGTACAATGTCTAAGAATAGAAACTTTTTTTATTTCTACACAAAAAGTAAGACAGCAAGCAGTATATGATATTAACAATAGTGATGATTGTTGTAACTTATTATTAATAACTTATTTATTGAAGTATTCTAGATTGAAAACTATTTCTGTACTTGGTGTATTCCACTGAGCTATAGGGGGGTGCTCCCATGTCCTATTTTTGGAATGCATCCACATCTGTACTAGAAAATTCTGAGTATTTTGATTCCTGGTATTTTTTTTTTAAAGATTTTCCCTCTCCTCCAGCCACCACTAAATTTACAGTCCTTCCAAGTACCCTCAAAATGTTTTCTTGGGCTCATTTCATTAATGCCTTTTTATTGATAAAGCCATTAGCCAGGTTGATCATCCTTGAACGACAGTAAATGCTTCAACTATTGTTTGAGAAAATCTTTTAGAGATAATTCCAAAAGACAATATCTAATCACATTAATATCTTTTATATTAAACGAAATATTTAAAATGACGTGAATAATAATGATAAATTATTGTAACAGGGCTTACCCCACATGTCCACTTCTGCAATATTTAATTGTTTTTTTTTATGAATTGTTTTTGCTTATTTATTTGGCTACTTAATATAAGCCATTCTTAAACTACCTGTACATAACTGGCGTACTCAAGGGAATTGATTGAACTGCAGGTATCAAGGCTTGTTCCTATGCCCCACAGTGGTTGAAAGGCGCAAACAAAAAAACAAGTTATTGGAAAAATAATTCTGTTTTCACTATTGATAAGTAGCCGTTCAATTGCGATAATGTTTATGTTTTTTTAAGGAAAAAGGTGTAGTCACTATTATTATTATTATTATTGCCACTCACATTTTTTTTCTCGGCGCGATTTCCCTTTGTAATCAAAAAAAGCTAAAAAAATATTTTATTTGAGGATATCTTCCGAAAGCAAACGACATATTTTTTTTCCCCCCCAAAGACAAGACTCCTGATAAAATTTTAAATAATAAAATAAATATTTCTGAAGGAAAGTTCGTTTAAAATGAAAGGATTTGTAGTCATTAGATAAGCATCAATAACATTTTGCCTTGTGTATCAATCAGTTCTCTAAAATAATTTGAAGATAAGATAAGATTTTAGCTCCTCATGGATAATGGACTGAAGAAGCCCATGAAAAAGATTAAGGACACAAAATTATAAGTACATATCAAAAACCTAATATATTATCAAATTAAAAAAATTGTTATATAGTTTGAAGTATATTATTATACAATATACAAACTATTATATTCTATTATATTTTAAATTAATCATTAGAAATTATTAACTTAAGAACAAACTGGTTTTGTTAATTTGGATTAAACGTCAGAAATTTATTTAGTTTAAAATAGTGAGAAACAATTTAATTTTTTCTATGATAAATAAGGTGAGCCCATCACTTTTAAATATGTCCAATAAATTAATGTGTATAATGTGCATCATTATACTTTTGTACAAGCACAAATCGCAATGTAGGATAATCAGAAATTGTAGCCAAGCTACAGGAAATACAATGACCTATTTATTGTAAATAGATTCATTTGTAGAATTTATATTGAATTCTGTAAAAATTTTGTAACAAGGAAATAAGTCAAAAGGTTTTTTACCGGAATAGACATCTCACAACTCTGCCGCTTAGATCTATGTTAAACACTTAACAAAGTATCCATCTTAACGAAAATTTCGTTGTGATTTAGATGGCATTAAAACTATTTTTCTGTGGTTGACAGATCGGATTCTTGACTGGCTCTTTCCCGGAATAAGTCGAATGTCAACCACTGCGTGGCATGGGTTCAATGTGAAAGCCTTTGTCGGAACTTTTAGTAAAAATGACCTAACATTTTGCCATCTGAGAACAGAATTATACTAGTGACAAATGTATAATAGTTGCATAAAGCATATATCTGTTCGAACAACACAGAGTTCAAACTTAGCTCCTACACTATAGAATGACAATATTTGACAGTAAACTACATAACAGGACAAACTATAATCAGTTAGAATTTAATACAGACTTCACCAAATTTATTTTATTTTAACGAAAACGAGCTCTATTACAATTAGCAATACCATCCAACTTGAACGGACTGGGACACAAACTTATTAAGGATTATTTTTGATCAATAATAAAACTGTAACAGACACATAGACCTAATAACGTATAATCTAAAAAGGTTCGTAAAAACTTCGTGTACAATAATAAGTAATAAATTATTCAGGAACGTTCTTTAAAATGATATTCGATGTTGACTATTAATTCCACATTGTTATTTATTTGAAAAACATTTCAAGCACAGTAAAACACCCGTAAAAAGACCAAAAACACTCTTTCATTAGTGAGCCCTATATGCAAGTACTCATTTGTTTGTGATTGTAAATAACTAAATAATCTTTATTTTAACACATTTAACAAAATAGCGTGTCGAATGGAAGGGGGAAGAGTAAATAACTGGACTTTAATCAAGAAAGACCAACAATTAAGCTATAAAAAAACTGTTCACAAGAACCTATAACAACTGATTAATTTTACTTAACTGATTTTCAAATAATTAGACTTATTTATGTAATATCATGTTAACTTAAATCTTTTTTTTTTCGCTAATGTGATAATAGTACCTCAACTCTATCTGTAAAACAAAGAGTTGTCAAGTGCAAGTAACAATATTGTTATTATTAAAAGTACAATTTGTGAATAAATGTATTTACATAGGGCTATTACTGACGGAAATAATTAATAAAAAATCGCAAGTCAAAAAGTCGCAAGTCAAAAAATAACAAACAAATGTTTTAAAATAAACAACTTCACCATGAGTTGAAAGTAGGTGATTGGGAAATCAGCTTAGGTTGATATATTTTCGTCAAAAATATGTTAAAAGTTAACACTTACCACTGAGACGCGACCAAAAAAGCAGACCATATGCAATTGATATGTGAAGCTGCCTCTTTGGGGTGGGGTGAGGGTTTCCTGGAAAACCAAACCCTTTCACCGAAAGGCAGATAAGATAAGCCAATTTCTGAATTTGTTAGTTGGCATTTAAAGAAACTTACTGTTGCTAGAAATAATAAAAAAAAGAACACCCCAGTTCCACGAGTAGATTAATATATAATGTAGAATAATAAGCGATTAAGATTTAAATCCATTGGAATACTTTTACGACACCTATCGCCAAACATACAAACAGGCAAATGGAATATGTACAGTCTCTCTACCTTGGATCAGCACTATTAAGTCTGTGTCTCCAAAAACCTCAAGTCCAAAAAATAACAAATAAATGGTTAAACTTAACAACTTCACCATGAGTTGAAAGTATGTTATTGGGAAATCAGCTTAATTTGATATATTTTCGTCAAAAATATGTTAAAAGTTAACACTTACCACTGAGACACGACCGTACAAAGACAAAGAAGCAGACCGTATGCAATTGATATGTGAAGCTGCCTCTTTGGGGTGGGGTGAGCGTTTCCTGGAAAACCAAACCATTTCACCGAAAGGCTGATAAGATAAGTCAATTTCTGAATTTGTTAGTTGGCATTTAAAGAAACTTACTGTTGCTAGAAATAATAAAAAAAAGAACACCCCAGTTCCACGAGTAGATTAATATATAATGTAGAATAATAAGCGATTAAGATTTAAATCCATTGGAATACTTTTACGACACCTATCGCCAAACATACAAACAGGCAAATGGAATATGTACAGTCTCTCTACCTTGGATCAGCACTATTAAGTCTGTGTCTCCAAAAACCTCAAGTCCAAAAAATAACAAACAAATGTTTTAAACATAACAACTTCACCATGAGTTGAAAGTATGTGATTGGGAAATCAGCTTAGGTTGATATATTTTCGTCAAAAATATGTTAAAAGTTAACACTTACCACTGAGACACGACCGTACAAAGACAAAGAAGCAGACCGTATGCAATTGATATGTGAAGCTGCCTCTTTGGGGTGGGTGAGGGTTTCCTGGAAAACCAAACCCTTTCACCGAAAGGCAGATAAGATAAGTCAATTTCTGAATTTGTTAGTTGGCATTTAAAGAAACTTACTGTTGCTAGAAATAATAAAAAAAAGAACACCCCAGTTCCACGAGTAAATTAATATATAATGTAGAATAATAAGCGATTAAGATTTAAATCAATTGGAATACTTTTACGACACCTATCGCCAAACATACAAACAGGCAAATGGAATATGTACAGTCTCTCTACCTTGGATCAGCACTATTAGGTCTGTGTCTCCAAAAACCTCAAGTCCAAAAAAATTCGTTTTAAACTGTTAGCCATGAGTTGAAAGTATGTTATTGGGGAATCGGCTTTGGTTGATACAAGAGAGTTATTGTGTTTTTACCAAGTTCATTCATGGACCACGTTTCAATATATTATGTATTTCTTCATCATCTGATAGTAATAGAAAAAGAGTTGTAGGTGTTAAACATGGTTGTAATAGTGAGATGCAAAAAAATACTAAACAAAAAGGAGATGGATTCTTGCCCATAGGAGGCAGCTATTATATTGATATTAGTATGTAACAGCTGATAAAGTATAAATACGAATGGATAGTAAATGAAACAAGTATATGTAACCTTTAAATTAAACATGTAAATTGAAAAAACTATTCAATACGGTATTTCTGCCAATGGGTCGTCAATACAGATGGGATGATCGAAACAGCGGTCCAGTCTGCCTCTTTCCGGTTTACACTCGCTTACTTAAAAATAACAGGAACCATCAGTAACTTCTATGAAGTCATGAAGCAACTTGTTCTTAGCATTATAAAAGTTCTCCCGTTTTTAATTCCTGAACTCCTGGGCAGGATGGTCATATTAAGAAATAACATGTTTTATAGACAATACATTAGTTTCTCAATGTGGTCATAAATAATTTCCTTAGTATCTAACTTAATAATAGAGGAGAAGGGTAAGTGTATAGGTAAGGTACTATTGCTTACAATGAATACATATGATAAATTAAAAGATAAATATACATCTATAAAATTGTAATACTGAATGAAAATTGCAATAGTTGTGATGATACGTTTATCTAAGTTATTATACAATGCGTTAGATATGCAATCATTGCTAATATTCTTAATGTTAATACAAAATGAGTTGGATTTTATATAGTTACATGTTACAACAAAGGTTTCTTGTATATTATACAGAGTTAAATTGTTTGTTATTATAGTTGATAAGGCCAGATAAAGTTTTTATTTTGTTAAAAAAGTAAAGTAAATTGAATCATGATTTTTTTATCTTTATTAAAAAAATTAATTTGTTTGTTAAATTTAATTATTTATTATTTTCGTCACTGACGTAAAAAACTGTAAAAAAAAAAAAAAAAAAAATCGTCATTAATTAGATTGTTAGACAACGGACGAAGTGGACTTCCTCAAAGCCAGATTTGACTGTTGGAACATTAGTTTTACTAAAAGAACCCAACGTATCAGTGCAAAATTGGCCCACCGGTCGAATAATTGAATTCTATCCTGGGAAAGGTGGGATAGTTGGAGTTGTAAAAGTTAAAACTCCAAAAGGAGAGTACACGCGGGCTGTTTCCAGATTGGCACCATTGCTACCACAAACATGGGCCAACTAATAAGGCATGACCACAATAAATTCATGTTAACCTTTGAAATTTTCAACGAAAATTTGGTGGGCGGTATGTTAAGGCCAGATAAAGTTTTTATTTTGTTAAAAAAGTAAAGTAAATTGAATAATGATTTGTTTATCTTTATTTAAAAAATTAATTTGTTTGTTAAATTTAATTATTTATTATTTTCGTCACTGACGTAAAAAACTGTAAAAAAAAATCGTCATTTATTAGATCGTTCATGTAAAATTTGATTATGTAATTTATGTTCATTTGTATTTCATAAGATTTAAATTGTAATCTAAGTTAAATGTGAAATAAGGGAAATACCTAAAGGAGAATTCCGTACCTTGGACCGTGGTACTTTGGACTTTTGGTAGGGGAACTTGTGGACCCAAGCCCCATTTTCGTCAGTGTTGAGGTAACGTCTGAACGGTTAAGTTGTACCAATCTTAGACTTGAATCGTCCATTTGGCCAAAAATTTCACCTCTACGATATTTAACGTTTAAAACTGTGTTTAACGTTCCTTCTCAAACGTATTATTTTTTACGATGTGTCTTCAACGACGTGAGAGTGTTAATGGTTCATTCTCTGAATTTCCTAAAATTCACGACAGGAAATTACGAACTTTTTCCGTTTCCCTTGGAGCTTTTCCTTGGTTAGGAAAATTGGAATCGCCGCCCGGCGGTTGTTTTTTTTGAGCATCAATCTGACCACGGCAGCGCTACGCTTTGTCTACAACCTACACCCACGTGAACGCTTGACCTGCAACCTGCAACTACATGAAAGAACGCTTCATACGACTACGTGAATATACCCTTATTTTCACTTATTTCTTAATCAATTCCTTAATTAATCCTTAATTCTTTTGATTATCAAAAGAACGATCTATTTGAATTAAAATTACGGAATATTTTATTGATAAATTTCATCGCCATTTTAAAGAAGATTATAAATTATACACTTTAATTTTGATTATTTATTTTATTTAAATGGCATTATATTTAAATTAGTTGAATTTATTGAAAATTTAATTATTGCGACTAGAATTTGGTTAATTATCTTAATTATTAGGATAAAAGATATTTTTATTTTGAAACAAGTCTATGTCTTACATTGGTAAATTTTATATTATTACTAACCAGGCCTGGGTATTTTATTTTTGCTCCTCATTTTTATATGAAATTTTGATAACATTTTGAATAAATGCATTGTGATTTGGCATAAATTCTTATTTTCATTCATTTAACAGTTCACTAGTTTATGCTAATGAACCAACCTGCTTTTGAATTTTCACTTGGAAGTATATAATACTCCACGGGTAGTTCAGCGTATACAAGATGTATACCTTCTAAAAATTACTCTCTTTTGTTACAGCTTGATAAAATAACGATATAACATTCTTTTTCTGTTTTATGAACTTGTCAATCTGTTACGAATTTAGTAGCGACAAGAAAACCTAGATGGCTGACAGGCAGGGTAAATCTAGTGAAGCTTATATTAAATTTTTGTCTCATGTAAAATGATATTAGTCTATACATAAAAATCGCAATTAAAGCTATTAAAACATTAAAAGATTTCCAAATAAGACCTCGTAATGTTATTTAATCTATATCGAGAAAACAAAAATAAATCATTTCCGCTTTCCGAGTTATGATTTTTGCCATAGTATTAAGCTGCCAAGAGAAATATATCACATATACACATCACGAATTACAGCTTTTATAGATTATTTAATAAAACATTTGATTTCATATTCCTTGGGCTGAGTCAGTTTGGTAATGAGAACCGCTTCTTGCCATTAAGGATTTACTTTCGATTCCTGTCGCGAACGATTTTTTTAAAACCGTTCGCTGGTTCATTTCACCTGGAATGAGGCTCAGCCTCAAGACCCTAATGATCATGAAATGTTCTCGCACTACCAGATAAATATTTTTAGAGCCAGAAAATATTATTTAATGTTACTTAAAGTAATTTAATCGCCTTGTCTATAGCATGCTTTATTCTCAGTTATTCCTCGGTAAATTTATTATTCATCTATGAGTTCTATATGGCATTAAAAGTTCCGAATCGAGATAAGGGATCGAATTGAGAGATAAGGGAAAATGTTTCGTGTAATCTTATATATCCCAAAAACATATAGACACTAAGGAGGTAATCATAGTAGAAAGTTTTAACAATTTTTTTAAACTAGAATTCATTTTTTTTTTAAATAAATAAATGGTCAATTCATTTATAAAATAAACACTGTTTTCACCACAGCTCCTTGGATAATCATAAAAATTGTTTGTTAAACAAAGGGCTTATAACCACCAGGGAGGCAAAATAACGCCTGAAATAAAACATATGGACTTTTTTATGAACCTTTCTGACAATTGGCGATGACATTATCTATTTAAAAAGTATATATAAGCCATTATCTCCAATAAAATCCTGCATGTTTACATGCAATTTCTCTTCCTCTATTCCTTTGAGTAGTGCAAGTAGTCAAGTTCTTTGTCAAGCATTTTGGAATTTAAAGCTCTCAGCGACAGCATGATGAACGGTTAATAGTGAACATTATCATTATAGTGCATTATCATTACAGAGTGTATTATAATTATAGTGCATTATTATTACAGAGTGCATTATCATTATAGTGCAACATCGTTATAGTACATAATTATATCCCATTATCATTATAGTGCATTATCATTATAGTCATACAAGTAGTCGAGTTCTTTTTCAAGTATTTTGGAATTTAACGCTCTCAGCGACAGCATGATGAACGGTTAATAGTGAACATTATCATTATAGTGCATTATGATTACAGAGTGTATTATAAGTATAGTGCATTATTATTATTACTATTGTAGAGGGCATTATCATTATAACGCCTTACTATGGTGCATTATCACACCACCTTAGTAGATTGGTCTGTTGAGGTTGAGAAAATGTATATGGATCAACCCATAAGGATTTTCAAGGGGTAACTGGATTAGTGTAAAAGAACTGCATTATTTGTTTATTATTTATTATTTGCATTATTATTTAAGTTTAGTAAATGAATTTAATTTTATAATTAATATTTGATGGCTAGTAATTATGTTTTAAAACTGAGACTGCTTAAAATTGTATATCTATATTTACTGTTTATTTTTTTCTTAGAGAATATTAGTGCGATATAATTGATAAAGATGTTTGGTTGAATGTTTGTGAAATCGAGGTGTTTATCCAAGAACATAAACTCGTTGTGTATCATATTTATTACCCTTTGTGTTTATCAAATATATACGAATTTTCAACTGTTAAATAATTTTCATTAATAAACTTTTGCATTTTAAAATTTGTGATGGTTTATAATATACTAATTAAAATTTGTATTATTATTATTAAATCTATAGCCTCTAATATTGTAAATATTTCCCGAAACAAGCATTCCAACAACAGCAACTGTCATTGACTTGTTCTTTTATACTTTCCTAGAGCCCATTTTGTTTTTAATAAATCATCATTTATCCCAAGTAACCTTGGATGGTATATTTACATGTTTTTTTAAAATAAACGGAAAAGCCGCTATTTGTTTAAACCAAATTTTCAAGCACGGCAGTTAGCACCTAATTCACTTGACAAATTTATCAATTTACAAACATATTTCAATATAGACCAGCAGGGCACACATTTTATGAATATAAAAGCCTTCTTTTGTGGAACTGTGCATGAACACAAATATATCTACACGTTTCACCACATATCTAGGGTTATCACGTATCTAGGGCGTCGCGTAAGCTATTCGCCAGATACTTCAAGCATACCATCGCGGAAGCTCAGCTACAACCTGCTATTGTCCATAAATAAAAGTCCCCATGGAATAAGCTTAATTTCTCAAAAATATTATTGAGTGGTACCAACTTATACTTTACTCTAGAATGAACAAATTATAAGAAATATTATTGTTACTTTTACATTTCCCGTCAGTTAAATAATCTCAAAAGAGGAAAGTCTTTTTAAAAAGCTTTATTATGAATAACACAAACACTGGTTAAATATATATTAAACGATCAAAATGACATACTCGATGGGATTACAGTTCACAAGTCGTGTACCCGTCGTGAGAGGGGTGCTTATATAGCTAGTTATCAATAGGTGTAGATTAGGCTGTTGATATTGACTAGGGTAGATATGAGGGTTATATGACTCTTCCCTTTTTTAGGTCCTGAACTCCTGGGCAGGATAATAGGATTTGATGGATGCCAAGTAGTTGTCAATGGCTGCTAGGTCATTGGATGTTGGTGGAGGAGCTTGGTAAACAACTGTGGGGATATCTATTGGGATAGTTTTTGAACAACAGCCTTTACAATATCTGTGGTATATATAAAATAAAATTGTTACAATTATTACAATAATAATGATAATATAGAATACATATAATTAGTTTCATTGGTTATTAAAGATATTAATTCTACTTGAGTTACATTTAATTGAGGTATAGTTGTTATATTATCGATTTGGATTTTAAAGGAGTTATCATATAATTGGTGATATTTATGAGCAACAATATGATTATGAATGGGAGGAATTTTTTTATAACAATCTACATTAGATACATTAATCAGAGCAGTGTCTGTAAGAAAAATAGTGTCGTTATTATAACAATTATCAAATTTAGGTGTTCTTATAGTTAGGTATACATTTAGTTCATCAATATATGTTAACATTAGGGTTAGTATATTTATTAAAATTACATTGAGATATTTTACCATTATAAAGGATATTAGAGGTAAGTAAATAGTATTATTTTTGTTGCAATTGTCTAACTTACGATTGTTAATAATAATATATGAATTTATATCGTCAATATAATTAATATTGGATAGCTTATGTTGAGTATAATTACATTGAACTGTAGAATCTAATAATATAATATTTTGTTTATACATTCATTAAGCAGTAAAGTAGGGTTAGTAAAATAATAGTTATTCATAAAATAGTTACAATTAATGTTATAAAGATTATCATTTTTTTCTTAGTACTAGTGTTTTTTGTATATCAATAGAATAATAAAGATTAGTTTTATTTACAGGAATTGGTATGAGCAAAGAGGTTCTTACATTTGGTTCTGCTAGCGGCAGGTCTACAAATACATGGAGTATTTCCTCATGTATAATACAATGTATTTTGCTCATAAGCCATAATATTTCTGATTTACTTGGAGTTAATGTTACATTTTTTGTCTATGTCTTAGCGTTGAGTCATTTAGTTTGTTATATAAGTTGGTTAAAGTTATATAAATATCTTGAAAAGCTACTTCTTTGCCAATGCTTATCATATTGCCTCTACCCTTATTAAAATTTTCATTTATTAATTTAATATCCTTCTATCTTCTTAAAAGTCTTAAAAGTCTCTATTATTTGTTTATTCATGTTTATTATCTGTTCAATATTATGTTTGGCATTAAAGTTGTTACGTTCTACTTTACTTATGACATTGTCATAATGTTGTTTGTCCGTAGCGTCCATAGTACCAGTTAGTCAGCTAATAGCCGTTCCTAGTCCATTTATCAATCCACGTCTTTGTCTTCTATCATGATTTCTCAGTAGGTCAATTTTATTCTTGGTGCCATGTATCATATCTACTGTCAGAGGGTAGGTTTGTTAAGTTATTATAGAGTAGAGTATGGTTTTTGTATATTGGTTAGTTCTGACTATAATAGGCTTATGTTATAAAAGTGGTATGTTTTGAAGTATTTTTCAATTACTTTTACATTGTTTAATGTGTAGTGTACCATTCCGTTAATGTTAGTCAGGTCAGTTACTTTCAGAGAAGTTTTTGCAGTCCATAGAATTGTCCGAATCAGTGCAAGTGTCTTTATTGCTATGTGAAACAAATTTTCGATGTATCAGATATTTCTTGCGAGGTTGTTTAATTTTGTTAACATGCGATTTCTTTATTTCATTTTTATCTCTATATTTTACTACTGGTTTATAAGAATTATCATGCTTTCCATGGGTAGTATTTTTTATCATTAATTGTTCATTATAAATTGTCGGAATGTCTTTCCGATTTTGGTTTAGTTTTTCTATTCGATCAGTCTTATCTTTTATTATATTTGTCTTTACTAAGTCATTTATTAGTCTTTTATCATCATGATGTTTTTGAACATATTGTTCTTTTATTGATTTATTTTGTTGGTTATTTTGTCTAGTTATTCCAAACGGTTTTGAAAAGTTAATAGTCTTTTTTTCCTTTTTTATGATTATTTGTTGATTTTCTATATTAACTATTCTGTCGCCATTAACTACACAAATTTGCTTATTAGAAGAGCGTTGGGAATGTGAAGTTGTTTCATTAGAACATAAGTCGTCTTGTATTATCTGTTCATCTATTTGTTGGGGAATAAGTTGCTCTAAATCTATAGTTATTGTGTCATATTCTGGACTATCTTTTACTGGGAGTAATTGATAAGTAATTCTATTTCTTCAATGTCCATGCCATCATCACTATAGTTAGTTTCGTCTTCCTTATTTTGGGAAATAAGTTGCTCTAAATCTATAGTTATTGTGTCATATTCTGGACTATCTTTTACTGTTGTTGTTTTATTTTCCGATTTACTTTCCAAGTATTTTTGGTCTTTTTTTTCTTTTAATTTAATACCGTTTATTATTATTTCATCATTATGACATTTTATTTCGGCTACTACGTTAGTTTTTCCTGTTGTATCCTTAAGTTTTGGTAAGGAATCAAAATGATTTAGCGCATATTCTGGTCGGGGGGTTGGTTCTTTGTCATTGCGACCGAAGTCTAAAAAATGTTCAAATTTTTGGGATATCTCATTAAGTTGTTCTTTTAATTGTTTAATCTCTTCGTCCTTATCGTTTTCTGTATAGTGAACGCGATTGCTAGCTGTTCTCATAGAAACTGTTTGATTATCCCACTGTTGTTCTTGTCTTGGTTGGGGATTGAAATATTTTCTTTGTTCATGAGGTTTCCATGATTGGTTATACTGTGCATTATCGTTTCTTTGATAATGGTAACCATTCATTATTTGACTATGTTTGTTTTGTTGAGTGTCGTAAGGTTCTTGCTTTTGTTCATAGTATCTTTCTTGTCTCTGATAACTGGGCTGATATTCTTGTCTTGGTTCATATCTTTCCCAATGATAACTTGGTTGGTAATTGTTTCGTATCTCATATTGTCCTCTTCTTTCATAGTGTTTATAATGGTTGGGGTCAAAGTTTTTCCTTTTGTAATTTGATTGTTTAGGTTGGGGTGCGCGTTTTTGAGGTCTGTCGTAAATTCTTTCAATAATTTCATCGGTTTCTCTTTTTAGAAATTGTTCGATATCTTCAAGCGTATCGTATTTTACATGAATAAGTTGCGCGTTTAATTCTGGGTGTAAATGTCGCTTACAATGGGTAGCTATTTGTAAATCGTATTCGACCATTTTTGCATTTTTTTGTTCTAAAGTAAATTCGTCATTAGTTCTGATTCTAGCACTTAAATCCTCTCGAATGATCATTAGTCTGTCAATATACATGAAAGGATGTTCATTGTAATGGGGTTTGGTTTCATAGATTTCACAAATGCTTTTCTCAATGCTTTTAGTGTCTCTAAATTTCTTTTTAACGTCATTAAGTAATTGGCCTATGTCAGTATAATATTTTTTACATGATCTTGCTTTTCCTACAAGTTTATTACGCACGTGTGCTAATAGTCTTAGATGGTTTCCTATTCTATTTGAATTATTAGCATTGCATGAATATTCGAATACTAAGTTTATACTATCAATAAAATCTACTAAAGTGTCGGATGACCCATCGAAAGTTGGGATCAAATGAAAATCTGAATCTTTAATTACGTAATTAGTTCCGTCCATTTCTTCAGTTTCTGTAATGTTCCTTAAAAGGTTCAGTCTGTCAGTTACTGATGTCATAAAGTCAAAATGTGTACAATAAATATATTTACCAAATGAATGATGTCTTCAGTGAAGTCTAGCTTTCTTTCTTCCTTCAAACTTCCTCAGAGATATAACAAATTTTTAAGGTGGTTCCTTAGTAAAAATCTATTGAAATAGATCAGTACCCAATATCGGTGAAGTCCTGTCCTGTGGGGTTTCTTTCCAGAGGTATTTGCATCGGTCTTCTCACGCTATTGGAGTGGTCTCACTGTCCGTTGCCAAATGAGGGATCTCTAAATGGTGGACTCCCGTGAAGTTACTGAGTATACTGCCAAGTTCCAAGTTCGAGCGCCAGTTAAATAATCTCAAAAGAGGAAAGTCTTTTTAAAAAGCTTTATTATGAATAACACAAACACTGGTTAAATATATATTAAACGATCAAAATGACATACTCGATGGGATTACAGTTCACAAGTCGTGTACCCGTCGTGAGAGGGGTGCTTATATAGCTAGTTATCAATAGGTGTAGATTAGGCTGTTGATATTGACTAGGGTAGATATGAGGGTTATATGACTGTCGACGGAACAACTCATTACTGAGCATTCTCCCCTGTATCGTAATACTATTATAGGACAATCGATAGAGACAAATTATCTTGTTCATCATATATTATTCTTATTGTACATTTTAAGCAATAGTGAGGTTAAATACATAACTACATAAGAAAAACAAAGGATTGACTAAATTTATCATGAGAATAATTTTGAATTGTGGATTGTGTTACAGATGTACGGCTAAAATGGGATGGCCACTGTGTCTTCTAATAGTTATTTTTTACTGCAATTTACATCCTTCGAGCGGTTATGACAACGACACCTTACACCATAACCGAATAAGTAAATACAAAAAAAGTATATTGCCGTAAATAATACTAATCAGACTACTTTGTATATGAATGTTAAACCATTTGGGTCAGATGATAAATCGCAAAAGGTACACACATATCAGGATTGTACCAGTCGACTATCTCCGTGACGTTGTTACGGCCTAAATCCTATGGAGACTTGGATTATATTCCTCTCTAACCTCGGTTTCTGGGCTAGATAGCTTATGATTATAATCGAGGCCAACCCAGCCTCGTCAGGGCAAAGGAACTAATAATTGAATAAAGAGCTATAGGATGGAGATAGGTAAAAAACATTTGCGAGGATTTGGACAATAGAATCACATTGGATCGGTGAAAGGGTGTTTTATAACCTACGGGTCATAAAATCTTTGTTCTCAAAAAATTGATACAAAGCTGCCAAATAATGACAATGGAAAAAAAAATCTGTTAACAGTTCTTACTCTCACCTACTCTGTTGGATTCGGATCTTGACGATTTAGTGATGGGATCATTGGAGATCTCTTCATCAATCTCTTCCCTAGGCCCGGTTTACTACACGTTGAGTGTAGCTTCTCTACTTGACGAGCTCCTTCTACCTCAGTCTAGCTCAACCTCTGCTTCTTATATGTACGTTCCTGTATTATATGTTAGGGTGCGTCATCAAATGACCAGCACATATCATACTTCTTGACCGACTTTCCACTGTAGGAAATTTTGAGACCTCGTTTATTCCATTGTAGTAACGGATTATCCATTCCTCGCTTTTTCCATCCCGAGTAGGGGTCAAAATTGTTCTCGTTCCTCAAGGAAAATCCCTTTCAAAAAAGTCTCTTATAAAAACAAAGACAATATTGGCTAGCAGATGTCTATTGTACAAAAGAAAAAAATGGCACTGGTTACAGTAGCAGTAATATGAGCACTTGAAAATGGCCATATAGCCACTGAAAGCTCTTTTTTCGCTTTAGGGCATTTCAACAACAACAGTCATTAATGCCCGGGAAAGTACTTAAATTAAAAAATATTAGGTGCTATTTAGCAAACTTTTTTTAGCAAGAAATAGACAAATCTTGAATATATTATATGTAAGGGAGAGAAGGTGTGTTTTAGTAAATACAAATGAGGCTTTTTATCGTAATTATATTTCATCCTATTACGACATATTTTAATTATCTCTCTAAAATAATGATTTATTATCTATCTAAAAAAAATCTACTAATTAGTGTTTACCAATTTTTTGATTCGTGGTTGTTTTTTTTTTAACAATACTCAAAATTGTATTTTCTGTTGTTTTATAGGTGGGAAATGGGAGACAGAGGACAGTTGCGCCGCCGGACGCTGGGGCTCCTGCCTGGAGGGTGGCGTCCTCGCCTCCTTCTCAGCACTGCTCGGCAAGGAGTACCGACTCTCAGAGGAGGCCAAGATCATCCGGAAAGACTCCGACTCAGACGAACAGCGGAGTCCAGCGGGCTTTTTAGCCGGCCTGGCCAGGGCAGGTGATCGCTTCGTCAGGACAGCGGGGCTGGAGATTGAGCTTACTCCGGAGATGACAGACGGTGGCAAATTCCAGCCGAGGTTCGTTGACGAGATATACACGGAGCTGGATACGCTCGAGTTAAAAAACGCTAAGCCACACAGTAAGATTTTGTTTTAATCGTGTATATATATAGTCATTGGCAAGTTTTTAAAGTGAGTCCCCAGATGTGATGTACAAGCGACACTCCTTTGATTTATGTATTTTGTATTTTCTTTAATAGACGCAACTTCACTGTTTGAATCCTATCTGTATGTCCCCGCTAATAGGACCATGTTTCGAGAAAATACAAATATATTTGTTGTGATGGGATACTACCGTGAAAGTTAATTGTAAATTTATTTCGATATAGGTTCTGGCGGTGACTAATACAAGTGGGGCGGAGTGGATTGCTCTGTGGTACTACTGCGTTCAGGATATTTTTATTGAAGATTTAATTTAATTTGGCACGACGAAACATCTCTCTTCCAGGAATAATGTTTAAATTTAAACAATAGTCCTGTCTACTTCTAATAAATTCTGCTGATTTCGACTATCCCAAGACTACTAATTGCATTTAATTTGAATTACTACCAGAAAATCGAGGTTGTTATGAGTCTTCGGGAGGGGAACGAAGCGTAGCGAGGTTATCTGTCCACATTCCAAGTAAAATTTTCATCTGTATATTTAACCTGCTTTAAATATTAATTGCAAGATATTAAAAACAATTGAGATTACTCGAAGTATAATAAGTATAATCAACGCTTAAGTATTTAACCACAGTGGGGACACAGTCTCAATGGGCATAGTATTCTCAAAGCCAATGGGTATAATCAATACAGTAAATAGCATTCTACTCGGTGGTTTTATAATGATAGTATTACGTCACACAATGATAGCCAGGCTGTTATGAAGACGGTGCCTGATCACCAGACGAGTACATCGACAAGAACAGCCAATGGCGCTGGTGCGTTTCGAATTTTTAGGCTTTAGTTTTCCCTCATTAGTACTCGAGTCAGCTGCTGACTGTCCCGCTAACAAATCTAGATCCCACTGTCCTACGGCTCAGGAGAAATTGACACATTTGTGTTAGAAAGTGTTCTTGTAAGGGACATTTCTCTTTTTTATAGCAAACGATTTTGTTTTCGTTTTGCTTCCATTGATGTTAATTTGTTGGACAATCGTCCCAGTAAACAACAAAATTTAATTCGTTTTGACTTCTTTTTTAGTCTTTTGTGACGTGCTCTCGCATATCTATAATTCCCGGGTATTAAGCGGCAGTTAAAGTGATATTAACAATTTTTATATTACTATTAGTAATAATTATTAACAATTAACAGCGAAAGAAAAAATATCCTACAGTACTCGAACACGGACGGGACGGTCCACCCTTGATATATTAGTAGACCCCCTCCCCCTGACTACATGTTTTGGGGGTCCCTGTTTTGAGTCCTCGTCCTTCCGTTTGTTCTTTGGATGTTTATTGTTAATAAAAATTAATATCAACTATCAAATTACATGGGGTATAATAAAGAGACAAAAGCTGTAAGTTAAACCATGAAAGCACATAATGTGTATTTCAACACGAGAAAGTAAATGTGCTTTAATCAAAAAGAATCCTGTCTCAGAATAGGGCATGAAAAATATTAGTTGAAGAGCAAATAGAAACAGGCTATATGAAAATTAAGATTGGAACAGAATTTTCTATTCAGTAAAACAGCTATGGCTGGATCGGCATATAACCAAAATGTACAAATTTATCTCAAAAATGGGATTGTGGCAGTCTGAAACTGTTAGCATGTCACCCAATGACTGGTCTATTAAAAGACAGTCCATGAAGGCTAACAGTTAATAACAACACAGTCCACTTGTGGCAAAGCTTTGACTTGACCTGTGCAGCTCTACTGGAAATGCCCTAATATGGGCATTTTTCCCAAGCCATTAATAAGGAATGGAAATTTTAGTATGAAAAGGGCCCTTGATTGTCTAAAAGAAAATTATCACCCAAATACATTGTCCTATTTGTAAAGAAAGAATTGTGGAAAATGTAAAGAAATCAATAGCGATAAGATCTGAATGTGAATGTGACACCCTGATTAATCAAGGCTGTGCTAGACATTACATATATCAATTACAATTAACTAACTAATTCCTAAAAAAAAATCAAAAAATTAATATTTAATAAATGTTATTATTTAAATGTACCTTCCACAACTGGCACTAGTCATATAATAAGAAACCCACTTTGAATGAATATGGGATGGTTTAAACATTCAGTTGTTGGCTACTGATGTGAGAATTCTCCTTCAGGAAACTATTGTGGGATGGTTTTAAGAAATTAGCAGACACTCTTGGAGGAGGCCCGCCAGATTATTGAGTATTAGCACATTCAGTACTACATTATTAAAAAACAATATTAAATGGAGGTTTTTAAAACAAAAATAAGGCTTATTGCAAACATTTAGCATTAACATGTTACACTTCTTTCATTTGGCCGTATATTTGTGAAAACAGCAAACCTCAAGGTGTCCATCAGCCGAAGACAACACTGCATTTCAGTTATTCATTTTGCCTATCTAACATTATGCTACTCTAGTATACTGGCCATAAAGAAGTAGACTTTGAGATAAACTAAAGGCAATAAATAATGTGACTTAGATACATTTTATCTAACGATTATAATGTTGTCAGTGAAACTGCGCTTAGAGGGACCCTGAATTGTGGAGGTAGCTCAATAAATAAATAATTTCGATAAAAATGCTTATTATAATTATTGACTCAAGCATGACTGATTTAATTTATAAATATTTAAATTCCAATTTCATATTATTATCGTTTGGTTCTTGTCAAGGCCTGCTTTTATTCACATTTATTATAAATCACACTGACTTGGCAAATTGTGAGTAATTCTGTTGAGCAATAGCTTATCAAAGAGGAGACTGTGTGAAATATAACTTTATATAATTTGTTTCAATCATATTGTTACCCCATAAATTTGTTACAATTGGATCAGTTATAACTTATTACAGAGCGTATTCCAATTATATATCTATAGTAAAATATCAACCACTCTCTAAGCATTTGAATAATATATACTAAATATTGAACATATTTCTTTTCAACTAACAAAATATTTTTTTCCAGAACAATATGAAATAAAGAAGCTGTTCATCCCATTACTAATAGTCTTAAAGTTGTTCAAATTGAAACTGTTGTTACTTTTACCAGTAATTCTTGGCGTGGCTTCATTCAAGAAACTGCTCGGTATTGCTTTCTTCGTACTACCAGCTATCATTGCATACTTTAAGGTAAAAATTATTCTATCATAACATTTAAAATAATTTTATTTGTAAAGTTGATATTTGAGTATATTCAACAATCTAGTTAGGGTATTAACTCAGTATTTAAGCATTTGGAGGGTAAATTAAAATAATCTTATTTTTTTTAATACATGCATATATATTTATAAAAGATAAAAAAATAATTTTTATTCCAGTGAGATTATGGTATCCTTTTCAAAAAACACAATTGGCTGCTTTATCATCTCTCTAATATTGCCTGTTATCTCCAGAGATCAACTACAAAGCACAAATGATTTTGTTGGTTATGAGTGATACCAAATAAAATAGTAAATTAATTAAATGATGAAACTACTGAGTTGTAGAGTCTAGGCTATCTGGTCGCCTAGGGGGTAGGACAATTGATAAGCCGGATGATTCACCACTTCCTTGTGCTCATCGGCTCTGGCTGACTTATTCTACGTGGAAATACATGGTGCATTATTCTACTGGAGGCCACCTGTCATTTAGTAGCTTCACTCACTAATCTAAGGGGTGCCCAACTAAGAATGCTTCCATTCAATAACTCCAAAATTAATTCTGAAAAGGGATAACAAATAAATAAAATAATGTATTGGTTTGAGGAATGGTAATTTTTCCATAGTTTGGTCAAGAATAACCAGGATGATCTAAGCCTATCTCCAGATATAAGTCTTAATTCATAATATGAGTTATTACCTAATATCAGATAATATATCTTCCCTACCATATATCAGATCAATTTATTTATTTTAAATATATACATATTTATAATTTTAACAGAGATAGAGTATCATGATACTCTATCCTTGTTTTTTTATAAGGAGTAAAAGGATCTCATATAAAGCTTACAATGAATAATAGTTTATTGAGAATAGAATTGGACAGTAAAAAAATGTTATTGGGACGAAGTTAATGTTTACAGTCTCAAGGTAATCCGCACATTCCGGCATGTAAACATCCTCATCATCAGTTATATCAAAATTTTCTATTTAGTTGTTCCTTTGTTCAGCCAACCATCAAAGTATCATACTCATATTCCTGTGTAAGTCAGATTTTCTTCATATCAATGATTAAAGGGTAATCTCTAGAAGTCATTAACTTGAAGTTTGAAATATGCTCCAGTTCTAATTGATTTTGTTTCAGTAGATTCTAATATCGCTCATGTTTCTGAGCTCTTCTATATCTTCTAGTCGCTCATAATGCCACTTCCTTTGCTCCTGCAGTTGTAAAAATTTCTTTTGCCTTCTATTATTCAAATTTATTTCAGTGGTTAAGCACATATCCCTGTTGCATACTAGCATTTATGATTTTTTACCATTCATCCTTAAACCATAAGGATATTTATATTCCTCTCGTTAAAGTGTGTCTTTAGCCAGCTCTTTTCATATGTTGGGCAGTAAGGCACCAGATGCCAGTGTAATGACAGTGAAAAAAGGATAAACAAAAAAATAAAATAAATTAATTTGAATTAGTGAAAAAGGTAATACATATTTGGTGATTTATTGAAACACATGGCACCAACATTTCATATTAAAATATCAGTTTGATTTTTCAGGTCTGCAAGCCTGACTTCAGTCATAGTTACGGTAACTACGGACACAGCAGTTTCTACAATGCTCCACACAGTACAAATGAACATCGTTACACTGAAGACGGATCAGCTTATGATAGAATGTCTTATCGAGACTTTCCAGCATCACAGAAGCTGGCTTATAAAGGATACCATCGAACATAATACGTAAAGAATAAATATAGCAATTAGGGTTTTAAACTAGTCTACTTATTTATTTATTGTGAACTATGATGTACTGATACTAAAACCATAAGGTTGTAGTCATTAGGTTATTAATATCTGTCTGTATTTATATATTAAAAAGTAATGGGGTGAATCCCCTTTTGCTGATGTCTTAACAAAATAATTTTACCAATTATATAAACTATAAGTGACAAAATACCTGTATAAGTAATCATTTAATGAATTAACTCAAATTTAGTTCCATTTTTATTTAAAATAAAAATGAGACTCGAAATTAATATTAATAGAAATAAATATATTTCATGAAATTTATATTTTAATACTTTCAGTATTATATACCAAGTGTATACCCAAGCATTCTTTGGTAAAATCATGTTATTGAATTATTAAAAAAAAACATTTGTATGACCAAGACTTTTTAAAATGGCGTCTTTTGTACCTTTTAATTTTTTTTTCTTGAGTTTTACTTGTGAAACATAATTGAATGGTTAAGAACCCTTACATTAAAATTAATTATAGAATTCAAATCATTAGCAATTATCCTCATTTCAATTACATGCATGAGTAGTCTTGTGTTGTTTTAGATTTAATTTACGATGTCATAATCAGAATATGACAGACATGAGCTGTTGAAAGAGTTTGCTTTAAAGGTTAGTACAACTTGTGTCATTCAGACTTAAATTTAAAATAAAACCCTTTTAGTTGTCTTCCTGAATAAAAATATACCCAACACTCTTCTTTTTGCTAGACTCGAGAGAAATTGCAGTTTTATAAAAGTTAGAATGAAATTCTTCAATGTGAACACCAATTCATTAAAATTTAGGAGATGACTTCGAGATGACCAATGATGTTTTAAAATCCTTGTTCTTCTTATTTCATTTAAAAAAGTTCTGACATGTTTTTTTTCTTTGACAATATGACTGATGTACCATTAACCAGGTGTTTTTGGTCTGTAAATAGTCATAATTGCACCATAATTATAATTATTACAGACTAGATGACATAGATAACTGACTAACTGGCTATATGGCTCAGATTTATAGCCATATATGTAAATGTACTGGGCATAAGACTCGTTTTTATGTTCTCACTTAATTAAGGAGATGTCCAAATGAATCCCACCAGAGCACTGAAATTCGCAGAGGGCACCAGCCACCTCATTGCTGAGAAGCTCAACGCCATCAACATCAAGGTAAACCTGGCTAAGACACAAGGGATTGTTTTTAGCTACAAAACTTGACCTAACAAACTACCAAAATCCTTCGTCTAAGACGGGAAAGAGTGCACCGTGAGCAACAAAATTTGTTATCTTGGGATTACTCTCGGTAGACATCCGTTTTTCACCATGCATCTCAGCAAGAAGTTGAAGAGTGTTGTCAGAAAAACATTTTACAGTCAAGGTCACCTACTTTACAGCCCGGCCATATAAGTACGTCTCAAGCTGCTGATATATATTATTTGTAATTTAAACTAGAAGGCAAAACGGTGGCCGGATTGAGTTGTTTCCCTCGTGTAGCAGGGAGCTGCAACATCAAGAAATTCGCAATATTTTAAGATATCACTATGAATTTACAATTTGGAGCATACTAAATATCACAATTTGTAATTTAACATTTAGGGCTATGTTAATAATAATTACTTTTTTCAAATATCATTCATAAAATCCAAGTAGACTATACAAAAAATTAAAAACTAATCTGAGCTCATATTAAAAAACAATTTGAAAAATAAGCATTTAAAAAAAAAAAAATGAAAACCACATTTTAACATAAAACAAGACATAAATGTCACAATTATGTATTCATTTAAGTACAATATTTCAATCAGTCTACCTACGTGATACCTTTTTTTCTAAATAAACTGAATTTCTAAAAGAATATCTTTTGAAATAGCAGTAATTTCAGGACAAGATTTTTTCGTTAAAGGTGGTATTATTATCTGTTGGTAATCTATATACTTCTCATAAAACTTTATTCTTATAAAACAGTTACAATGTTTACAAACTACAATTTTCCATATGCAAATACTATATTTTAATATATTATTCAAATATTTATTATTTATATATATTTTAATTATACATTTTTTCATATAATTTATAACTTTATATTTAACTTTTACGTTATCTTAAGGTTCTGTTAATAAAATTTGGGAAACTTCTGGCAAAAGGAATAATTGTTTATTTACACACATTGATTTAAAGAAAACTACAATTTTCCATATGCAAATACTATATTTTAATATATTATTCAAATATTTATTATTTATATATATTTTAACTATATATTTTTTCATATAATTTATAACTTTATATTTAACTTTTACGTTATCTTAAGGTTCTGTTAGTAAAATTTGGGAAACTTCTGGCAAAAGGAATAATTGTTTATTTACACACATTGATTTAAAATTTGATATACAAATTAACTACGTACGTAATAAAAGAATACTATTAAATCTAACATTAAAATGGTACCTTATAATTATTCATAACATGATACTACTAGCCAGTGCTTCTTTGTGTTGCTTTCTTCGATGGTCGTCTTCTATTGCGTGATTCGGATTGTCTTCCTCTAATCTGCATCGCATGATCCGGATCGTCTTACTTGAGCGTCCTTTGTTCTCGTGCCGGGTGAAAGTGAAAAGGGCTGACCTCGCGTGGGTTGTTACTGGGCTGGAGTCCCTCCTGGTCCTGCCTCATCATCTGCCTGTTCCAAGAAGAATGAGTCTTGCTTCTCGGTATCAATATCTTGCATCTCTCCGCTGCCTTATTGTTCTTTCAACTGGTTATTCAATGCCAGTTGTTTCGGATATTTATACGTTGCTTAATTTACGTAGTTTATATAATAAATTTTTATATTAATTATTGATATTATTTTTATTATAAATATTAATAGTTAATATAACGGCAATAACAACGTTCATACTTTCATAGGCATGAACCACGGATCGTTATTACGTTCTTTAACACTCGCTTATTCCGAGTTTATTTCAAAAACACAATACAAAATCATAACATTAAAATATCATAACAATATGTTCTTCAAATTTTAATCAACAAAAAACATTAAACAGCACTCTTTTCAATATAGATTCAGGTAAAAATATAAAAATCATTACAGGTAGGTTAAATTGAAAATAGGTAGAAATACGGAATATACATTTAAAAGAAGTTAATTAATATTAAAATTAGATATTTACAACGATTGTAAGTGAAAACCATATAAAAATTACACAGTAGCTTATTGGTAAAAATTTCTATGGAAATAATTAAAATAACAATTTTTTAATGTCATCAAAAGGTAAGTAAATTATCGGAGTGCAACTGTCATTTTCAAAAGACTAATAACTTTCTTGATTTTGACAAACATCGGTTTCATCAGGAATTGAACTAGTACTAACCTCTGTATTGGAAGCTGTGTCTTGTATTTGACTAGAAAATACAATAAGACAACCATTTCTTGTGCAACGGCACAATCAACATCCATGTGGTGATCGCCTTCTTAGGGAGGGGGATCAGTTAACCCATATTCCAGTTTGACAGTTACACCAGTGAATAGCAGCATTTCGCCCTCCATGTGATTAAATCCTTCTGGCATGAGTGAGGAGGGAATTTTGATTTGACTAAAACATTCCTAAATAGCACATCCTACTTCCATCATGAAGCAAATATTCTAAATTAATAAAACTAAATTATTACAAACTTAGGATCAGCAGAATAGGAGAGGTATCATCGCTGGATGTCCTCTGCCTTCGTGTCAGACTGCAATTTTTTCATCAGACTTACAGGTTGTGAATCAATAAATAAAATTTTAAAAATATTTATTAATTAAGAAAAAGGTGATTGGTTTGTTAATAATCTTGGTAATGGGGTAGTGCTAATACAAAAAACTCAATTAAACTCAGCTATTATAATTGAATAAATGGTAATAAAATCATGATCCTTAAAAAATTTTAAAATAACTAACTAGATTAATCATAAAATAAATCGATTACAAATACAATGCATGCCTGGACTGCCAAATACTCTTAGTAACTTATAGTACTCTTAAGTGTTAGGCATTTATGTCTGCTCCTCTATCTAGCAGCATTCTAACGAATACTGTTTGCCGGGCATTTCTTGCTATGTCCAATGCAGTGCAACCTTTATTGTCTTTCACATTTATTTCTGCTCCTTTATCTAGGAGCAAACTTGCCACTTCTCTGTTCTGTGCGATGATAGCATCATGCAGAGGAGTATGGCCCAAATCACTTTTGGCATTTATTTCTGCTCCTTCATTTAGGAGCAAACTTGCCACTTCTTTGTTCTGTGCCTTGACGGCATCATGCAGAGGAGTACGGCCCCAATAACTTTTGGCATTTATTTCTGCTCCTTTATTTAGGAGCAAACTTGCCACTTCTTTGTTCTGTGCCTTGACGGCAACATGCAGAGGAGTATGGCCATAATTACTTTTGGCATTTATTTCTGCTCCTCTATCTAGGAACAAACTTGCCACTTCTTTGTTCTGTTCATTGACGGCTTCATGCAGAGGAGTACGACCCCAACCATCTTTTGCATTTATTTCTGCTCCTTTATCTAGGAGCAAACTTGCCACTTCTTTGTTCTGTGCCATGGCGGCATAATGCAGAGGAGTATGGCCATAATTACTTTTGGCATTTATTTCTGTTCCTTTATCTAGGAGCAAACTTGCCACTTCTTTGTTCTGTGCCCTGACAGCATCATGCAGAGTAGTACGACCCCAATCATCTTTTGCATTTATTTCTGCTCCTTTATCTAGGAGCAAACATGCCACTTGTTTATTTGATCCCTTGACGGCTTCATGCAGAGGAGTACGGCGCCTACTATCTTTTGCATTTATTTCTGCTCCTTTATCTAGGAGCAAACTTGCCACTTCTTTGTTCTGTGCCCTGACGGCTTCATGTAGAGGAGTACGGCCCCAACTATCTTTTGCATTTATTACTGCTCCTCTATCTAGCAGCAAACCCACTACATCTTTGCTAGAATACAGGGCAGCTTCATGGAGAGCAGTAGATTCCCTATCATCTTTTGCATTGATCTCCATCGCCAGGTCCAGTGCCGTGAAGACTGTTGCTAAATCTTTGCTATGGACTGCTGCATGCAACAACGTTTTGCGATAACCATCAAGAACAGTCAGATCCGCTCCATTTTTAAGAAGGTATTTCATTACTTCGCATTGGCCAGCACTAGCTGCAGCGAACAGTGGAGTTCTTTTGAGAGCATCCTCTGAGTCCACAGTCGCTCCTTTATTGACCAATATCATCGCCGAGCCTAGGTGACCATTGTGAGCTGCTAGTGCTAATGCTGTTAGTCCTTCATTGTCTTTGGCTTCTATGTCAACGGCACCGTGATCTATCAGCCAAAGCAGCGCTTCATCACATCCCGATTCTGCAGTGGTATGGAGTGGGGTTCTAAATCTGTGATTGACTTGAGAAAATTTGATGCCGCGATTTTTGAACTCCTGGAGTATAGGAACGCTATTTGCAATGACTGCCCAGTGCACCAAGCTGTTGCCTTCTTCACCGACGATCGCATTCGGACTGGCACCTCTGTTACATAGCTCAACCACAACATCAACATTGCCAGCGATGATCTCATGGTAAAGATTTCCGGTAAATGTTAGCTCATCAGCTGACATTGTTAAATCAAAGTATTATCCTTCCGTTTTATCTCGTTCAGGTCCCTGCAATATGATATTAAATAATTTTAGATTTACTATTGAATGTTTATTGGCGGAAATATTGGAGTCAGAAATAGGTAGCATCAGTCACTCAATCACTCATACACTCAGCTACAAAAACATTCAGTGACGGATAATAGCCCTCAAGACGCTAATGCTCTCAATAGCAACATTTGGAATAATGATATACATTTTCAGCTGACAAAAGAATCAATTATTAATCTAATGAATAGATTATAGGAAAAGCAACTTTATTATATTTACCTAGAGAAGTAATTTAACTTGAGTCTAACATATGGACTGTGTAAGGGGTCTAAAATTTTAAATCAGGATAGACCGCCAACAGGATTATAAATTTTGTTCATATTGTTGTAATGGTTAGATGCTTTGCCTTTGATTTAAATTTGAAATTAGCAGGCATAAAAGGGCGGGACAAATGAGCCTTGGAAAAGGAGGGGGTGCTTGGAAAACAAGATGGAAAGGAGGTTGTTCTGCTGGTTATCCAGGGAGATGGGTTGGATGAAGATTCTTTTGTTAGTGCGGTGAATGAGGAGAGTGAAATTGTGAACCTTGAAGAATTTTGTTGAGTGGTGATTGGACAAATGGGAGAAGGATTGAAGGAAGAAGGATTTTATTAAGAGAGGAAGTTTGAGGTGATAGCAATGAATTTTACTGACCATGTGGTAGTCTCAGTGAATGAAGCTAGAAAAAAAGGACTAAATGTTAATCATTCTGTAAATAATAGTAAGGTAAATCAAATTTGTTAATAACATTGTAATTTATCACAGACTGGTTTATTAAAGAGTTAAAGAAAGTTTTGTTACATCTAATCTAACCTCAGATAATAAACATAACAATTGGCGCCCGAAAAAACTAAAGTTCTAGTGTTTGTGATTCTGTTAGATATGTTTATCTTAGTAAGGTTATTTTGTTTTGGTGGTTTACCTATTGAAACCCAAACCCAAACCCCTCTTGAAGTCTAAGAGAACCTTACAACTGACCCTTAATGCATGTAACAAAAAAAGTGTTTTTAACTCAAATTGACTAGAAAATGATAAAAACTTGTTAAATATTAAATAACTCTTGTACCCTCAGAAAAATAAATATTAATAAGGATGAGAATGGAGATGATGTTTAATACATTATTCAAATTTTTGTAGACAAAAAACAAACTGGATTTAGGAAGTAAAACACAAATGAATGTTGTATATGATCTCAGGAAAAAAATATTCTATCATAATGCACTGGCTTAAGTATGGGAAATGGCTATTTAGCCCAAATAACTTGACACTTTTTCACACTGAGCTCACAAGAAACAAAATGGTGGATGATTTAGAGGAGGTGGTAAATTGATTAGGATGGCCAGGGATGAGGAAATGGAAGTTCTGATAGAAAGAGTTAGTTAGATATTGAATGAATGGGATGTGGAGGGTAGGGATGTTGACATAGAAGGGAGCATTGGCTATCTTTTGGAGAAGTATAGATTGCAGGGATTATCTGCAAAGAATATTGTCACACTCCTATGTTCAAAATAAACAATAAAAGTTAAAATGTCTTTACAACACTAAATACTCAAGAATCACCAATTGAATAGGAAACTAAACAGCTAGGAATTATTTTGTTTATATATAAATTGATGATTAAACGATAAATCATTGTTAGTTTAACTAGTTTTTATAGTATTTTTTTTATTTTGAATAACTTTATTATAACCGCTTCTGATTTTTTTCTATCTAGTGAATCCTTAATAACGTAATTTTTTTTTTAAATATGAATATTTTAAGTTGAAATATATAAAAAGAAAAAGTAATAATTATAAAAGAAGTCTAATGTTTTTTTTGGGGGGCTATTTCCTGCAGTAATCATCCTACAAACAATCTATTTATCCTACAGCAATTCTGGTAAATATTACCAAACAGATTATATCACAAATAATTTGTATGAAATATTAAACAACAATTCGAAAAATAAGCATTTAAAAAAAAAATTAAAACCATGTTTTAACATAAAACAAGACATAAATGTTACAATTATGTATTGACTTAAGTACAATGTTTTAACCAGTCTACCTATATGATGCCTTTTTTTCTAAATAAACTTAATTTCTAAAAGATATCTTTTGAAATAGCAGTAATTTCAGGACGAGATATTTTCGTTAAAGGTGGTATTATTATCTGCTGGTAATCTGTACACTTTTCTCATAAAACGTTATTCTTATAAAACAGTTACAATGTTTTCAAACTACAATTTTCCATATGCAAATACTATATTTTAATATATTGTTGTGATATTTAGATGTGAGTTTGTGATGTTGCCTTTGATATAAATAAATATATAGAAATTAGCAGGCATAAAAGGGCGGTAAACGACCCGTGGATCATGGCTATGAAGGGATGAACATTATTTGTTGCCGTTATATCTAATTAATATTATACTATAAATTATTTATCATATAAATAATATCAAGAATTAAATATAAATATTTTAATATTGGATTTGTTAACTTTAAAATAAGAAAAGTTAATAATATCTAAGACAACTTGCATTGGAAAATAAGAAAGTTAAAAAAATCAAGTAGGCAACAGATGAGATAAAAACGATGAGAGAGAGCGGGAAGTGCCCTTGTTTGTTTTGATCAGCCAGGAGACAAGGTGCGTCTTGTTCTTTATTGGGTCATCCCATGAGACAAGCAGATGGAAGAACAGTAGATGGAAGAAGAGAAGAAGGATTGAGATGATAGCAGTGGACGTTTACTGATCACGTGGCCCAACAACAACAAACAAAGAAAAAGATGTAAATTTTAGTAAATCTGGAAGTAATATTAAGGTAAATTTTAAGTTTACTCACAGACGTGCTTATATATAATAAATTAATGAAAAGTAATGTTACTAAACAATTTTCCTTTAGCCAGAGATTCTTTTGTATGAATAACTTAAATATAAACAATTTATATAAAAAACATAATCGTATGTTCTTCAAATTTTAATCAACAAAAAACATTAAACAGCTCACTTTTCAATGTAGATTAAGGTAAAAATATCAAAATCATTAAAGGTAGGTTAAATTGACAATAGGTAGAAATACGGGACATACATTTAAAAGAAGTAAATTTATATTAAAATTACATATTTACAACCACTGGAAGTGGAAACCATATAAAAATTACATAGTAGCTTATAGGTAACAATTTATATGGTAATAATCAAAATAAATTTTTGTCATCAAAAGTTAAGTTAACTATCGGAGTGCAACTGTCATTTTCAGAAGACTAATATCTTTCTTGATTTTGACAAACATCGGTTTCATCACAAATTGAACTAGTATTAACCTCTGTGTGGATAGCTGTGTCTTGTTCTTGACTAGAAAATACAAGAAGACAACCATTATCTTGTGCAATGGCACAATCAACGTCCATGTAGTGATCGCCATCTTAGGGAGGGGTATCGGTTAACCCTTATTCCAGTTTGACAGTTACACCAGTGGGTAGCAGGATTTCGCTCTCCATGTGATTAAATCCTTCTGGCATGAGTGAGGAGGGAATTTTGCTTTGATTTGAAACATTCCAAGATAGCACAATCTCCTTCCATCTTGAAGCAATTAACATCTTTTACAGGAGCTTGAAAATATCTGCACTGTAACAGCAACCTAACACAATCCATATGACCTGCTCCTGTTGGCATGAATAAGGGAGTGCGTCCCTGGCAGTCTTTTGCGTCCATGTAGGCACCATTACCCAAAAGAAGGTGACAGACCGACTACTGCCATTCTTAGCTGCATGATATAATGGAGTACAATTTGAATCGTCAATAGCATTGACATTTATTCCCTTTTCCAAAATCAAACTAATTGTGAAGGTATCATCATTGGCTGCTGCAGCATGTAGAAGGGTTTTGTTGTTAGCATCTCGCACACCTGGATTCGCTTTGTGTTCTAGCAAGAAATTTACATCAGTAAATCCACGGACTAATGCCAAACATATGAGTGTCATTCCAAACATGTCGACTGGGTCTATTGAAGCTCCATGATTCAACAAGATTCTCGCTGCTTCAAGATGCCCATTTAATGCTGCTTGGTGCAACGCAGTTTGTTCATGTTCTTCTTTAGATTCTATATCATAAGTGTTTTCTACCAGCCACGTTATGGTATCACAATTCCCAGCTAAGGCTGCCACATGAAGTGGTGTCATGTCTGTTTCCTCAACTGCTGACATATTTGTTTCAAATTCCAACATGTCATCGTTGCTGACCATTGCCGCCCAGTGCGCAGCAGTAAAACCATAAGGAGTGTTATCCTCTTCCTCTGGATCACCTCCACGCCGCAACAGTTCTTCAAGTACAGTTAAATAATCTTTGCAGAGGAGAGTATTTTAAAAGAAAAGCTTTATTATGAAGTACAAGCAAAACACTGGTATATACAAATATTAAGAGTTATCTTACTACATACTGGGTCGGGTGTTTGGGAACAAGTTGGGACTGGGGCTAAAGCTGAGACATATATGTATAAGAAAATGGTAGTTGCGGGAATTGGGATGGAGTTTTTATGTACTGGTTGAATTTTAAATAGAAAAACACATATTGAGCACACTGCTTTATTACGTGATTGAAATAAAGCTGAACATGAACATGACAAAGGTTATCCTTAGATAACAACTTCACCTAATCGATGAATCGATAAGTACGATAGTTCGATAGACACAACAATTCTCCGCGACTTAGTTAAACACATAATCAGAAAAGTGAGCCGGAACGCGACGTTGTCTCTGGGGTCTACGTAGAGGCTGGAATTCAGGTTGTGCTGCCGGATGTGTAGTCTCTGTGGTTACTGGATCAGGAGCAGTGATGGTTGAAGGCTCAACTGGTGATGTGGGAGTCACAGAATTCCTCGGCTGCCTAATTTCGTTGTCAGAGAAGGTAAATTTCTTCTTAGCATGCGAAGCTTGACTACGAGTAATGTCATTATTTATCTGCTCTGGAACGTACACGAGACGCAGTTGGTCGATGTGGCGCTTCAAGGTGTAGCCATCCCCATCTAAGGTGATTAAGTAGTGCAACTTGCCGAATTTCCTGATTACAGTGCCAAATCTCCATGAAGATTTGTCATTTGCATACCACCTAGCTTGTACTCGTGTCTCCTATCTGGAGTTGGCGAACTTTCTTATACTTATCTGGAGATAAATCAGAATTGTTAATCGCTTCTTGAAGAGTTCGATGTTGAAGTACGATAGTTCGATAGACACAACAGAGTTCCTGGCAGGAATGCGATTGTTTACTTAAAAATATCAGTGACTTCCATGATGTCACGAGGCAGGTATACACTAGCTTCTACTATTAGCATTACAATATTCTTAGCATTATATAACTGACAACTACACGATAGATTGGTCCCAGCCCCTTTATTCGCTTGTTCATGTCTATCTTGGCAACGTCTTCCTTTACCATGTCTAAAACCCTTTTGAGCAGTGGCGTAACTACAGGGTGGCAGGGCTGGCAAAATGCCACGGGCCCCCGACCCAAGAGGGCCCCGGCCCAAGTGGCCGTGAGCTCAAAAATATTGTTTTAATATTGTACCTATTTATAAAAATATTAAAATATATATACCATAATACAAATTCAAGTTAATCATTAATGATTTGTGATTAAGTATAGTAAAGCTTAATGATAGGTCCCCCATTAAAGGAATTTGCCACGGGCCCCAGATGATATAGTTACGCCACTGCTTTTGAGCCCTGGATAATTCAATAAAACTGCAGCCTTAAGCACACAGCCAACGTAACACTTAATAACATTAAGCACACTTATAACATATATATAGATTTGACTAAAAACTGCACATATGTGAGTATTCTAGGAAACAATACAGCATTGTATTAATTTTTCTTTGAGATCTGATTATCCCAACTACCTAGATTTTAGGATTTTCAAATCGGAAAACACCACCCATAGGCTAAACATTGAAGATTTAGTAATAAGTTAAGGGCCGATTTTAATACAGTTAACATTTTCTTAAAACACAATCCTTAAGTATTTTTATTGAAAATATTTCTTACTAAGATACCTAGATCCCGACCATCGGACCTGCATATTTCCCTTCGTTGGTAGTTCATTTCTTAACCTTGCCGCAAACATTTAGAACTGTATTCATATCAGTATTCTCAAACATCTCTTAGCCTTTAAATCTAAATTTTACCTTTATTAATATCTTTTCTTCATTTAATTTATCCTAGTAACTGTCCCCTCTCACTTCCATTGTGTAATAATTACTAAACGTTGCCTTACGATCTTAGTTACAACTGTTAGCAATTGTATCGAGTTTTTCTTCTTCAATATTATGATCCCTTTGTACCCCCGTTCAATTTCAGTAATGCTAGTTTTTTACGGAAAAAATTGTCGACATCATTATTATTATTGCCACTCACATTTTTTTTCTCGATCCGATTTCCCTTTGTAATCAAAAAAAGCTAAAAAAATATTTTATTTGAGGATATCTTCCGAACGCAGCTGACATATATTGTTTTCCCCCCAAAGACAAGACTCCTAATAAAAGTTAAAATAATAAAATAAATATTTTTGAAGGAGCGTTCATTTAAAATGAAAGGATTAGTAGTCATTAGATAAACATCAATAACATTTTGCCTTGCATATCAGTTCTCAAAAATCATTTGAAGATAAGATAAGATTTTAACTTGTACTTCAAAAAAAGCTTTTCTTTTATTTCTTTTAAAAGATTCTCCTCTACAAAGATTATTTATCTATGGATAATGGACCGAAGAACTCCATCACAAAGATTAAGGACACACGAAGACGTGTTGATACACATGCTTCTTGTCACGTTCCTCATGTTGATAAGCTTTGAGTTAATTATAAATACATAGCAAAAACCTGTTATATCAGCAAATGAAAAACATTGTTATATGGTTTGAAGTATATTATTAAATAATATATAAACTAGTATATCCTACTATATTTTAAATTAATCATTAGAAATTATTAGTTTATGAACAAACTGGTTTTGTTAATTTGGGTTAAAAACCAGAAATTTATTTACTTTATAATAGTGAGAAACAATTTAATTTTTTCTATGATAAATAAGGTGAGCCCCATTACTTTTAAATATATCCAATAAATTAATGTGTATAATCTGCATCATTATACTTTTGTACATGCACAAATCGCAATGTAGGATAATCAGAAATTGTAGCCAAGCTACAGGAAATATAATGACCTATTGTAAATAGATTCATTTGTAGAATTTATACTAAATTCTGTAATAATTTTGTAACAAGGAAATATATCAAAAAGTTTTTTACCGGAATAGACATCTCACAATTCCGCCGCCTAGATCTAAGTTAAACACTTAACAAAGTATCCATCTTGATGAAAATTTCGTTGTGATTAAGACAGCATTAAAACTATTTCTCTGTGGTCCACAGATCGGATTCTTGACTGGCTCTTTCCCGGAATAATTCGAATGTCAACCACTAAGCGGCGTGGGTACAATGTGAAACCCTTTGTCGGAACTTTTAGTAAAAATGACATAAAATTTTGGCATCTGAGAACAGAATTATACTAGTGACAAATGTATAATAGTTGCATAAAGCATATATCTGTTCGACCAAGTCACTGAGTTCAAACTTAGCTCCTACACTATAGAATGACAATATTTGACAGTAAGCTACATAACAGGACAAACTATAATAAATTAGAATTTAATAGAGACTTCACCAAATTTATTTTATTTTAACGAAAACGAGCTCTATTACAATTAGCAATACCATCCAACTCGAACGGACTGGGACACAAACTTATTAAGGATTATTTTTGATCAGTAATAAAACTGTAACAGACACATAGACCTAATAACGTATAATCTAAAAAGGTTCGTAAAAACTTCGTGTACAATAATAAGTAATAAATTATTTTAGAACGTTCTTTAAAATGATATTCGATGTTGAGTATTAACTCCACATTGTTATTTATTTGAAAACATTTCAAGCACAGTAAAACACCCGTAAAAATACCGAAAACACTCTTTCATTAGTGAGCCCTATATGCAAGTACTCATTTGTTTGTGATTGTAAATAACTAAATAATCTTTAGTTTAACACATTCAAGAAAATAGCGCGTCTAATGGAAGGGGGAAGAGTAAATAACTGGACTTTATTAAAGAAAGACAAACAATTAAGTTATAAAAAAACTGTTCACAAGAACCTATAACAACTGATTAATTTTACCTAACTGATTTTCAAATAATTAGACTTATTTATGTAATATCATGTTAACTTAAATCTTTTTTTTTTTTCGCTAATGTGGTAATAGTACCTCAACCCTATCTGTAAAACAAAGAGTTGTCAAAGTAACAATATTGTTATTATTAAGAGTACAGTTTGTGAATAAATTTCTTTACATAGGGCTATTACTGAAGGAAAAAGTTGATGAAAAATCCCAACTCCAACAATAAAAAACAAATGTTTTTAACTTAACAACTAACCATGAGTTGAAAGTATGTTATTGGGAAATCAGCCTGGGTAGATACAAAAGAGTTGTAAAGTTTTCATCAAAAATATGTTAAAAGTTAACACTTACCACTGAGACGCGACCACAGAAGCCGACCGGATGCAATTGATATGTGAAGCTGCCTCTTTGGGGTGGGGTTTTGGAGGTTTTGAGGTGGGAGGGTTTCCTGGAAAACCAAACCCTTTCACCGAAAGGCAGATAAGATAAGTCAATTTCTGAATTTGTTAGTTGGCATTTAAAGAAACTTTCTGTTGCTAGAAATTATCAAAAAAAGAACACCCCAGCTCCACGAGTAAATTAATATATAGTGTAGAATAATAAGCGATTAAGATTTAAATCAATTGGAATAATTTTACGACACCTATCGTCAAACATACAAACAAGCAAATGAAGTATGTGCAGTCTCTCTACCTTGTATCGGCACTATGAAGCCTGTGTCTCCAAAAACCCAAAGGCTTTGCTTGATACAAGAGAGTTATTGTGTTTTTACCAAGTTCATTCATGGACTACGTTTCAATATATTATGTATTTCTTCATCATCTCATGGTAATAGAAAAAGAGTTATAGGTGTTAAACATGATTGTAATAGTCAGATGCAAAAGAATACTAAACAAAAAGGAGATGGATTTTAGCCCATAGGAGGCAGCTATTATATTGATATTAGTATGTAACAGTTGATAAAGTATAAATACGAATGGATAGTACATGAAACAAGTCTATGTAACTGCTCTGGCCACACCTTAATTATGAATAATTATAAGTTCCCTTCTTCTCGTATCAGACCTTGTATCTATGTCATCAAATGAATATCAGAAAATATGTATCTATTTTTCATTATGTTTAATAAAGGTTATGGCGTCAGGGAGAGTGGGAGGAACTGAACTAGTGGGAGAAACAGCCGTAGGTGGGGACTTATCCCCACCCTACTGGCTAGCCTCCTATATAAGCCCGGGCTTCAGAGAGAATTAGCAACACTGCTGTTAGCAGCCGCTGTGTCAACATCTCCCGATTTGATCCAGCAGCGATCTTTCCTCGACGCCATCACCACGCTACGCCTGTTCATAGCGTCTCAGGTGACGCCTATTAAGGTAAACGTGTTTAAACCTTTTGTTAGTGCAGTGTTTTTTCGAGCATTAAATGGGGACGGTTCCCCAATAGAAAGAATTTTACTGTTGTTTTGTAAACTCTTATCGGAACAATGGAGATGGAAGTGGACGCTTCCAGGAAGCGACCGGCTACCCTAACAGCCACCACGGACAGTGAAGACGAGGGTTTCGAATACCCTAAAATTACTGTCAAGGTCCAGCGACCTAATAGATCGAAAAACCCGACGAAGATTGGGAATAAATTTCAGGCTCTTGCGAGCGAGACGCCAGAAATCATAAACCCCGCAGCTCCAGTGACTAGGAAGCCACCGCCAATTGTTGTCTCGGGAGAGACAACAACCGATTTGACGCACCAGCTCAAAAAAGCTAATATAAATAGTTTCGCCCTCAGGAAGACGAAGGAGGGTGTTACAATTTACCCTGATCAGGAAGAGGATCGAGTAAAGATAGTGGAATTACTCGAAACTGGTGGGAAGGAGTACCACTCATTTGCCCCAAGAGGCGGCAAAAGAAACAATAAGTACTTAATTCTCGGACTTGATGTCCAGGAGGACATCAAGGAAATTTCAGATGTAATAAAAGAAAACATCCCGGAAGTCGTCGATGTGCGACGTCTGAGAAAAAGTGACCCAACCGGTCGCAAACAGGACATTGCGCCAGTGCTGGTAACAGCTAATGCCAGTGTCACGTTGACGTCAATGAAAAAGATACGCGCCATTAACCACGTCATAGTTCGTGTCGTGACGTTCAAGGAACAAAGAGGCGCCCCACAATGCCATCGATGTCAAGAATTCGGCCACACACGAAACCACTGCGGCCGGAAATTAAAGTGTGTTAGATGTGCGGGACTTCCCGAGGTAGCGCAATGTCCAAGGAATGATACAACCCCGCTCAAGTGCTCCAACTGTGGCGAGGCTCACCCGGCGTCCTACAGAGGCTGCACAAAGCGAAAAGAAATACTAGCCAGAATGAAACCAGCCCTCGACAGAATGCAGCCCCAGCAGAAGAAACGCCGCCAGAAAGAGCCAAGAATGAGGCTGGCTCCACCGCCATCCACCAGCGCTTGGAGGAACCCGCTCTTTAAGCTGTTCCAGGACAGAGATGAAGAACCGGCTGCCCCCTCCACGTCGAGAGCTGCCCCCTCCACGATGAGAGCAGCCCCCTCCACACCGAGAGCGGCCCCCACCTCGTCGAGATCGGCTCCTAGAACATAGGAAGACAATTTTAAATGTAAGTACCTAGATCCTAGGCTAAAGTTTTTGACAAATGATCAGCGTCAAGACCTGGAATGTGGACCGAAATGGGTAACTGCCCTAGTAGATATATTTAGCCAAATGTTCATGACTATAATATCTGGAAATCAACAACAATGGTAGATCACCAAATATTAAATTTTAACGTTGATGGTCTCCTGACCAAAATAGATGAGGTAGAAGTGTTGTTAGCGCTCTACCGACCAGATATTGTAGTTTTGACAGACACTAGGGTGTCTACACAATCGATCCACATTAAAGGTTATTCAACTGCCATTGAAAGGGTTAACGGATATGGAGGTGTTCTAATTGCTATACGCCTTGGTATCAATTGGAAGATAGTGGCTTCACCATTGACTACAACTGATCCCAAGCTTCACCACTTAACAGTTAAGGTAAATTTGGGGAGACCCGTTTACCTTACCGCTCTATACGGGAGACCGTACGCATCTCTCCAGGAGTACTCAGCCCTGCTACACGCATGTGCGCAGAGATCTAACCACTGGGTGGTGGGAGATCTCAATGCGAGACACACAATGTAGTATAACACCGCAACAAACATGGCTTGGAGACTCCTGTTGAGAACGCCGTTTACGGTCGTTCACCCCCAGACTTTTACTTTTCGACATAGAGGTAACCCGCAGGCTACCTCGACGATTGACTTACTACTGACAAAACAACCCCACCGTATCACTAGTTGCACCGCCCTTGACTTCATTACCTCTGACCACAGGCCAGTACTGTATGCAGTGGATGGTAAAGTGGCGACCCCTCGCCCCACGAGATACGACTACCGTCGTGCCAACTGGGATCTGTATCGGTCGCAAATTTACCATAACCTGCATATGGTGCCAATTCTCCGCACGAAAGAAGAAGTAGATCTTCAACTAACTTTCATAACTGATGTGATCATAGACGCAGCCAACACTGCGATCCCGAAGTTCACTCCCATGCCACCGTCTCTGCGACCACCTCCAGAACACATTCTTAAAATTATTGCCTTGCGCCATAATTGGAAGAATATATGGTACAGGACGAGAGATCAGCAAGCCAAGGTCGTTGTGAATTCCTCACAACGCAGATCCGGGGCTTGATGAAACTCTGGAAAACAGCGCAGTGGCATGAGAGACTTCGTAGCACTCACGGAGATCACAGAAAGTTTTGGAAGCTGTTGAAGACTACAAAAGGCAAGACAGCGACTGTCCGTCTTCACGAAGGCGACAATGTTCTGACTGCTGAGCAACAGGCAACAAAACTGGCCGACCATTACGCTAGGGCCATCACGGCTAGGACGGGATACTCCCACATGCCTCCTCCGGTAGATGCTGAACAGAACCATATGTTTGTATCACCGAAGCAGCTCAAAGCGATTCTTCGCCGGTGTCAGGGAAACCGAGCACCAGGGCACGACGGGATACAAACAGTGCTGCTCAAACAAATGCCGAGGAGAGGGATAGTACAACTAGCAAACTTATACAACTCTTGTATAAGATTGCGGTACTTTCCTGACACATGGAAGCAAGCCATCTTGTTCCCATTACTAAAGCCAGCCAAGAGCGGAGATCACCCAGCCCACTACCGCCCGATCAGCCTGTTACCTCAGATGGGAAAAATTTTTGAGAAGATTCTTTTGAATTATCTCAAAGATTACTGTTCAGAAAACGACATCATTCCGCCAGAGCAGACTGGATTCCAATCCAGTATGAGCACAGAGCACCCCCTTCGGAAGGTACAGTCAGAAGCTAGCCATAATATGAATAGAAACATAGCCACGGCTATGATTTCCATTGATTGCACCCAAGCGTTCGATTCGGTGTCTCATGGGACACTGTGTCAAATGCTCTACGACCGGGAATGCCCGGAACAACTATATTCAATTCTGACTAGCTTCCTGAAAAACAGATCGTTGCGGGTGCGGGTGGGTAATAGCTTCTCCGAAGCTGTGCCACTGACCTGTGGAGTACCCCAAGGAGCCGTCTTATCCCCTGTACTATTCAACGTATACACGTCTGAGATTGTCGGAGCCCGTTACAAAAATACCACAGTTACTGCTTTCGCAGATGACATAGCGGTGTACAGTAGCAGCATGAGTGCCAAGGTAGCTCTAAGACAGGCAGAAGTAGCCTGTAACCAGATCAGTGAGAGATTGGGGAGACTCAATATCTCTGTAAACGCGGGTAAGACTGACTGCGTAATTTTCTTTTTTCAAAAGGGAAAAAGCCCACTACCTACTAGCTACATAGTAGGAACGGAGGAAAATTCACCAGCCAACAACCTAGTATATTTGGGAATTAAAATGGACAGACACCTCCATTTTAGCAACCATTTCGCGAGGAAGTTAAAGCAAACCCGCATGAAGTCTTACCGGCTTACGCATTTACTGACCTCCCCCAATCTATCACTGCGTCTCAAGCTACTGATCTACAAGAGTATACTCAGGCCTACTCTGCTGTATGGTGCACTGCTTTTTCGCTATCTGACGTATACAACAGCTCGGCGACTCCAACAATTCCAAAACGGTATACCGATGAAAGTGGTCAGAGGTACTTCATTCGAGCAGCGGAGCAACAGTGAGCTTCACGAGATCTTTGAGCTGCCTACGGTGGATGAGTTCATCCAACGTAGACATATCAAATTTTTCGACTCCCTGCAATATTTGACAAACCCGGTGTTTAACACGATAACCCCCGCTCCGTTCCCCCATCGATGGCAGAACGCTGTCGCGGCTGGAACGCTTTAGTCTTAGGTTCTAGGTTTAGGTTTTAGTGTTAGTGTTTTCCACGGTCGCAAGCTGAAGGTGAGCCTCATCACCTAGTGAGTGTATGTGTATTGGACTTATTAACAACAATCTGAAAGTATTATATTTTATGCACTCCTTAATATGCATCTGCGAATGCAGCACGAGGAGACAACTGTAATTCCAAATTTATTTATTTATTTTTGTCATTGTATATATATTATCAATAAAGAGGTTTTGAAAGAAAAAAAAAAAAAAAAAAAAAAGAATTAGCAGTTGCAGGAAGAGGAGAAATCTGTAATTCATTTATTTTATCACTTTTATTATATTGTTTGAGGTTTAAAAGATTTTTAAAAAAAAGAGAGAGAATTAGCATTGCCCCAATCACCAGCTAGCATTCGTTGAGGAAGGACCTATTCTGACACAGCGATTTGTTATTCAGTGAACTTAGTTACATAGTGTTTCTCGAGAAGACAGGAAGGAGCACACAGACGGGTATTTGACATGTCTAGCCGGCCAAAAATATTTTATCACCATATTCTACTAATTTTAGACTGCTGATTTTGAAAAAAATATTCTAAAAAATCTAGGACCTCTAGTTTTTGAAATATGGTATGAATCATGCAAATAATAATCAATCCCATTAACTTGGTCTGGGTTTTGCAGCGCAAATGAGTTAATTTAATTACTTTACCAAACATTAAGTTTCTAACAGCTTTTAATCAACATTTATATTGACACCATTTTGTTTTATTTATATTTTGGGTTTAAAAATAAAAATAAATAAAAAGAGATACAATGATTCATCTTATAAATAATTTATTTACGATATACAATAAAATATTGGGCAAACTAGTATAACGCATTTCTTGATTAATCATCTGATGATTCACAACTTTCATCACTCTCCGATTCCTGGAGTCTCTGGTGAGCTATTTGATTGAATGGCTCAGCAGAAAGAAGTAGGGCTAACGTGTCGCTCAAAAATGGCTTGCTTCTTTTCCTCGGTACTGGCCTCATACCAGATAGAAGTGGATCGGAACTTAGAAGCAATCTATTCAAGATATCTATGTTACAAGATTCTCTTGAAAATTTACGAGCGAAATCTGTTCGGTATAGCCTGAAATGCTTGTTCCGAGCCTCTGCAGCTTCTTCAGAAAGCTGTCCAATTGGAAGGAGTGCACTTTCTATTATTGTCGCACCATGAATTAAAATTTTATGAACAGTAGGAGTCATAGGGTGCCATGAATACAACTCCAAATATAGTTTGACCGTTTCCATCGCGTATTCACCAAATTTCATGGTGTCTATGCTATGTCCACTTGAAATTGCCTCTAAAATCACCTTAAAACGGAAAATTAAATTAATATCTAAACCGGTGATTCCTGCGGCAAGATGTGGATCAGCAAAGAACCTCCGACTGGTGTTTCCGTCATTGGTGTTTCCATATCCAGGTTTGGGAACGTCCACAATTAAACCCATTTTCAGCCTGAAATCTTCCTGGATTCTCTTTTTCTCCTTTTTCACCAATTCTTTCTCCTCCTCCGTCTGAATTCGCCATCTCCTAACAGGCAGCTTGTAAGCTAGATGCAGTAAGCTTTCAAATAGCCTTATTCGTGCGTGGAGTATGGATAGTCCAAACCTCAGTGTTTCCTCTCTTATCTCTTTAGATTGGTCTAAATTGTTGAAATCCTTTGAAGTTGCTCCGCATATGAAGCATCGCAACGTTGACTTTGTATCACTTGCAGCATTGCAAACTTTGCCATCTACCATGGTTAATAACATTTTATGTTTTACATAACACGGATTACCATTTACAACTACATTTGTCGCTTCTAACGAGTTGCAAGCATGGTCAACATACGCAATTTCTTCGTTAATAATGTCAGCAGACTCCTTTACGAACCTTATCCGTATGGGTCGACAGAATCTTGGTGAGGAAGGCGTTTGATTTTGCCAAATAATTTTTTCGTTCGACTGAGAAACCAGTCGAAGAGGTACGAACGAGCTTTGTAAAATGTTGACATCAGAGTCAGCGTCATTTTTAAACTTTTGTTTGTATTCTCTCTGTTGACAACCGTCACATCCCCATTTGCAAATCAGCAAAAGTGACGTACGTTCTTCATCACTCAATGTTTCTCCTATTTCTTCCAGAGAGTTCAACAGTCTTGTAACAGTATGGTCCATTAAAGCCTGTAACTGGACTTCTGCATGAGAATCCGTGACTCGATAGGAATCCTTATTTGGATAGCAGTTAAGTTTTTCTTTTTGTAGCAAGCAATATAATTTTTTACAAGAATATCGTACTAGCTCATACTGTCTTCTAGAGAGATTTGCTTCTACGAACATCGATAACGCCTGCACAGTGGATATTTTCGTACAGGTCTTATCATCCGACAATTGTTCCTTATATTTAGTTGCTTGCTGTGGATCTTGAGTGATTTCTTTAACCACGAGAGAAGCATTTCGATGTCCAGCGGCATAAAGTTGGGATTGGGTTGCATGAGAAAGGATCTGCAAATCTGTTTCTCTGCGCACTTCTTCCGTTTTTCGTCTTTTGCTTCTTTCGCTACATTCCTCGAATGATTTCTGGGGTCGACCTCTAGACATAGCTACTTGAGGTAATTGAAATGTCCCTTCCAACCAAGATGAATTAGCTGTTAAGAATGATTGTTTGAACTTGTTTGCTTTATGCCATCTTCGCCGATATTCTGACTTAAGCCTTGAAAATTCATGTTTTATATCCTTCTGTTGCTCTTCAGAATAATTTTCTTTACTTACCAGGTAATTTCCCAAAAATTCTAATTTCTGGTCAAAACTGGGCAATTGCTGGCTATCCATCAGGTCAAAAAGGTCTCGTCTTATAAGAATTCTCATTCCAGATGGCCCTAAAATAACATTTGGCCTTAAGTAATTAAAATACCTAAATGTTTATATAATATTTTTTCAGAATTGCTTTTAAAATTTTGCTTCTTTATTTAGATTTGCAGGAGAAAAAAATCAATATTTTCCAGATTGGCGGCTATTGATTTAATATTTCTTTACTACATAATTTGGACAACCAATCATGTTAAAAAAGTTATCGGGACTCATCGGGAAGTATAACTAAATCCTTATCGAATGTTGAAATTCACAGTAACAAGCAGCAAAAAATAAAGAGCATCTTTCATATTTTTTTTTAATGCCTTATTCTGTATTTTAATTAATAATATTATGCTATAGCATAGATACATACCTGGTCTCTCACAATCCATAATGAGTAGGTGTAATAAAAATCTGATCGGTTACAGGTAGCACTGAACTATGCACTCACTAAGTTACTTTTGATATGAAACAAAATAGAAGCAGTTCAACAGACAAGTTTTAACTGTTTTTTCTTCTAATCCGATCAACTAGAGAAACGATATCTGCCCATAACTTGAATCCCCCACTATTCCAATTGAACATTCGATAGGGTTTTCCGACCTCCGCTGCATTTTGCAAAACTGATTTTTGGCCGGCTAGACCAGTCAAATACCCGTCTGTGGAGCAGCAGTACGAGAAACTGTAAGTACTTTTAAGAAATTCTTGGTGAATCAGTGCTTTTTCCCCCAACTGGGTGCGCGTCGCACGTACCGACAGAGACAATGCCCGCCGGTAAAGGCTCCCGAAAATCTTCTGCCACTCAAATGGAATAACTTATGCCATTTCTGACTCCACAGCCAGCCCTGATTCCGATACGGAAAATACCGAGGGATTCCACCCGCCCAAAAGACACTGTCGACCCAGAAGAGTGCCACAAACCGTAACCCAGGTTCAGAATTCTTTCGAACCCTTAAATACGGCTCAACCTCAAACGTTACAATCCAAGCCCATGACCAATAAGCCGAAACCGATACCTCCCCAAGTCATGGGAAAATTAATTAGTTATGACTTAACACGGCTTCTCAAAGAATACAACATCACAGGATACCACGTAGTCCAAGGACAGCAAGATACTAAAGTGTTTTGTGCCACGGAACAAGCCCTAACAACAGCCGCCGCTTTTAATGCAGCTAAAATTCCGTATCACACCTATGCCCCGAGGGGAACTAAACCAAATAAGAAATTTCTTTTACACGGATTTGACTTAACGCATCCCATAGAAGAAATTCAAGACCACATTAATTCTGTAGGAGGTATTATATCGGTCTACAGACTGAGAAAAAGTGGCCACAATGGCGCCAAAACGGAAATTGAGCCAGTCCTTGTAATAGGTGACACAACTCTGACTGCGGACAAACTAAAACAAATCCGCCATGTAAATAACGTGCTATTCCGCGTAAGCACCTATAATGAGAAACGTGGCATCCCCATGTGCCAGGAATATGGCTATACCCGGCGATATTGCTTCAAGTCGCCGAAATGCGTGAGGTGTAGTCAGCCTCACGACACTAAGGAATGCCCACGCGTCCAGGAGGTACCCCAACGCTGTGCTAACTGCAGGGAAGTACATGTTGCATCATATCAGCAATGCCCCTATAGGATCAAACTAATGCAGACAATGGAGATTAGACGCCAGGCCCAGCATAAAACTATTGCGTCATCTAGGGACACTAGATACGCTCCGGCTCCCCCACCACCACGACAAACGGCTTCTTACTCACAGGTGACCAATGGACAGCACCTGTTAACGGAAGTATTTCCCGCGCCCGCGGCCCCACCCAATTCAACAAAGGACGCCATGCTCAATATTTTAAGCACCATGATCACACAGCTGACTAGTCTCATAGAAAGAGTCCTTACAAAACTCGATGGACCAGCAACAAAATGATAGGTCATAACATACTTAATTATAACGTTTGCAGCAGTAGGCCCAAACAAGGTGATGTCGAGGCTATCTTACGTTGCCATGCCCCAGATATTGCAATTTTAACTGACACCAGACTAAAGAAGTACTGCTATTGTCGTTTCCCGGGCTACTCTACCTACCGGCAGGGCACGGAAACAACAACAGGGGGCGTGGCCATTTTAGTCAGGCAAGGAGTACCTTGTAAACGACTAAACCCAGTGGTGCCATCTGACGGGAACCACTATGTAGTCACTCTCCAACTACGATTAACGAACAATATTATTGTGACTGGCATTTGTAGAAGGCCTAGAACAAACCTAACGACAGCCAGGCTCCTAATAACCCAGATAAGCAAAAATAAAAGTCACATAATCGTTGGTGACCTCAATGCCAATCATAGCTGGTGGAGTGGAACAACAGCTAATGCCCTCGGCCGACACATAATCAAGACGCCGTTTACAGTGATCCACCCAGGTGTACCGACATTTAGGCAATATGGCAACCCAGATAGGACCTCCACAACAGACTTATTTCTCACCCAACAACCTCATCGGGTCACCGGCTGCTCGGCGCTCGATTTCGAATCGTCAGACCATAGACCTATTATCTATGAGCTAGAAGGTAATATTCCGGAGCCACCTGCTACAAGATATGATTACCGAGAGGCAAATTGGGCCCAATATAAGCATCTCATTAGTGCAGAGTTGCCCCCCATTGCGCCACTCAGAAATACTTGGGATGTCGACAGCGCCATCTATCAGTTGCAGGATACCATTGTCCGAGAAGCTGAAGTCTCCATACCGAAGTTCGCCCCGGTACCGCCTCGCCTTCCCTGAGGAAGCCACCGGAAAACATCATGCAACTGATACGGCAACGCAACAACATTAAAAACAGGTGGTTCCGGACGAAAAACAAAGACCTGAGGCCTGTGCTCAACGCTCTAACAACACAGATAACGTCTCTGAGGATTCAATGGAAGACCACTATGTGGGGTGACCGTCTACGTAGTCTACACAGCGACTATAAAGCATTCTGGCGGCTGGTTAAGACATCAATAACAAATAAAAACACGGCGAGACTGGTAAACAACGGACAGTTCATTTCAGTTCCAGAGCCGGCTTCTTTTTTTTTTTCTTTTTTTTTTTTTTAAATTTCAAAACCCCAAAACAAAATAATACAATGTACAAAAATATTAAAATAATTGGATTACAGATTTCTCCTCTTTCGGCATTTACATGCATTTGGAGGAGTGCATAAATATAATAAAAATTTTATTGTGGTTAAAAGTTCATCGTTCTTATACAACACTAGGTGATGAGGCTCACCTTCAGCTTGCGACCGTGGAAAACACTAACACTAAAACCTAAACCTAGAACCTAAGACTAAAGCGTTCCAGCCGCGACAGCGTCCTGCCATCGATGGGGGAACGGAGCGGGGGTTATAGTGTTAAACACTGGGTTTGTTAGATATTGTAATGAGTCGAAAAATTTGATATGTCTACGCTGGATGAATTCATCCACCGTAGGCAGCTCAAATACCTCATGCAGCTCATTGTTTCTTCGCTACTCGAATGAATTACCTCTGACCACTTTCATCAGTATACCGTTTTGGAATTGGGGGAAGCCAATAAATGCGTAAGCCGGTAAGACTTCATGCGTGTATGCTTCAACTTCTTCGCAAAATGGCTACTAAAATGGAGGTGTCTGTCCATTTTAATTCCCAGATATACTAGGTCGTTGGCTGGTGATTTTTCCTCCGTTCCTACTATGTAACTAGTAGGTAGTGGGCTTTTTCCCTTTTAGAAAGAGAAAATTACGCAGTCAGTCTTACCCGCGTTTACAGAGATATTGAGTCTCCCCAATCTCTCACTGATCTGGTTACAGGCTACTTCAGCCTGTCTTAGAGCTACCTTGGCACTCATGCTGCTACTGTACACCGCTATGTCATCTGCGAAGGCAGTAACTGTGGTATGTTTGTAACGGGCTCCGACAATCTCAGATGTGCATACGTTGAATAGTACAGGGGATAAGACGGCTCCTTGGGGTACTCCACAGGTCAGTGGCTCAGCTTCGGAGAAGCTATCACCCACCCGCACCCGCAACGATCTGTTTTTCAGGAAGCTAGCCAGAATTGAATAGAGTTGCTCCGGGCATTCCCGGTCGCAGAGCATTTGACACAGTGTCCCGTGAGACACCGAGTCGAATGCTTGGGTGCAATCAATGGAAATCAGAGCCATGGCTATGTTATTATTATTATGGCTAGCTTCTGACTGTACCTTCCGAAGGGGTACCCGTGCTCATACTAGATAGGAATCCAGTCTGCTCTGGTGGAATGATGTCGTTTTCTGAACAGTAATCTTTGAGATAATTCAAAAGAATCTTCTCAAAAATTTTTCCCATCTGAGGTAACAGGCTGATCAGGTGGTAGTGGGCTGGGTGATCTCCGCTCTTGGCTGGCTTTAGTAATGGGAACAAGATGGCTTGCTTCCATGTGTCAGGAAAGTACCGCAATCTCATACAAGAGCTGTATAAGTTTGTGAGTTGTACTATCCCTCTCCTCGGCATTTGTTTGAGCAGCACTGTTTGTATCCCGTCGTGCCCTGGTGCTCGGTTACCCTGACACCGGCGAAGAATCGCCTTGAGCTGCTTCTGTGATACAAACATGTGGTTCTGTTCAGCATCTACCGGAGGAGGCATGTGGTAGTATCCCGTCTTAGCCGTAATATCTCTAGCGTAATGGTCGGCCAGTTTTGTTGCATATTGCTTACCAGTCAGAACATTGTCCCCTTCGTGAAGACGGGACAGTGGCTGTCTTGCCTTTTGTAGTCTTCAACAGCTTCCAAAACTTTCTGTAATCTCCGTGAGTGCTACGAAGTCTCTCATGCCACTGCGCTATTTTCCAGAGTTTCATCAAGCCCCGGGAGAGAATTCACAACGACCTTGGCTTGCTGATCTCTTGTTCTGTACCATCTATTCTACCAATTATGGCGCAAGGTAATAATTTTAAGAATATGGTCAGGAGGTGGTCACAGAGACGGTGGCATGGGAGTGAACTTCGGGATTGCAGCAGAGCAGGCTGGCATACTCGCTGACCACTTGAGAGGGATAGAGTCAGCGAGCCAATCAGAGCGCCCGACCGGTGGACCCCCACCCAAACTTCCATATATACCTCCCACCTCCAGGTTTCAGCGATCAGGCAGGAAGGCACGTTCCCAAGGCACATTCCCGTTCTATCTTTCATTGAGTAAGGACGTGTTTGAGTTTGTGCGCTTTGCGATTTTAAAGTTTAACATTCTCAAGTGTATGTGCGTTATTAACAATTGACTATCATTGTTAACAACGTTAGTCTAACAGTGTATTGCACCAGACGCTGTTAGAAGACCGTTACAGCAGTGGAGTGGGAGGAATCTGCAGTGACGTCACAAAGATAAGTGCTGACTACTTATTATTACTTACGTGCTTATTATTTATTATTGTTTTTTCGGACTGCGGTCCAGACATGGGGTAGGTGAAAAACCCCAGAGTTCTTAACATGGAGATTTCCCATGAGGAAACGGAATCTCCAGACAGCCCGGCTCCCGAGCCCTCCCAAGGGGTATTTATCAATCCCAAGAGAGTATGTAGAAACCGTACTCTCCCCCAGGCCCCTGAGGTTAAAACCTCCAACACTTTTACCCCCCTTACCACAGCTCAACCAGAGGCCAGCACATCTGCCGCCCCGCAGCCCTCAAATCGCCAGCCCCCTAATATTAGGCCGTATAAACAGTTATGACCTAACCCGTCTGCTTACTGAAAATAGTGTGAGAAATTTCAGAATTTCACAAACACAACAGGACACTAAAGTCCTGTGCCATGCTGTCTCTGACCATCAAAGAACAGCTGCTGTGTTAAGGGAACTAAAAATCCCTTTCCACACATTTGCCCCCCGAGGCACAAAGCAGGACAAAAAATTCTTGCTCCACGGCTTATTTACTCCGATCGAGGAAATAAAAGCTGATATTCGACAGCTCGGTAATATAATCGATGTTTATCGATTAAGGCGCTCCGACCATAACGGTGCCAAAACTGAGATCGAGCCGATCCTCGTTATCGGAGATCATACCTTAACTCAAGCTATGATCAAGCAAATCGGCCACATAAATAACGTGCTCTTCCGTGTGAGCACATTTCATGACAAAAGGGGCATTCCTATGTGCCTCAACTGCCAGGAGTACGGCCACACCAGGCGGTACTGCTTTAAGCAGGCAAAATGTGTGAGGTGTAGCCAGCCTCACAAAACTAAAGACTGCCCCAGGGACGCCTCAATTCCCCTGAAATGCGCGAATTGCGGGGGCAACCATGTTGCCTCATTCCAACAGTGTCCCCACAGACTGCAGCTCCTACAGGCCGCTGAGAGCAGAAAGCAGGCACAACAAAATATTAAAGCCGGGCCGAGAAGGGCCACATACCAGCCCGCTCCCCCACCACCACGTCAGACAGCCTCCTATGCCCAGATGGCATCAGGTAACACCAGGGCTCCGGAATTTTTCCCAGAGCCCCTACCACAGCAAAATAACAATTATAATAACAACAACAATAACAACGACGCCATCATGGCAGTGTTGGTCAACTTGATCGCGTCAATTAACAAACTATCAGAGGCGGTAACCGAAATGATGAGAGATTTGAGAAAACCCGCATCTAAATGAATGGGCATGCAATTTAAAATTACAACGTCTGCGGCCTTACGCCCAAACAAGCCGACGTAGAAGTAATTCTACGATGCCATACGCCAGACGTTGTCGTCCTCACAGATACCCGGCTGAAGAAAATCCACTTCTGCCGCTTCCCGGGTTATACTGTTTACCGTCAAGACGCCGAAACTATCTCTGGAGGAGTAGTGGTGTTAGTCAGAAACGGTATACCCTGTAGGAGACTGCCCCCCCCCCCGTCAACCTAGGCCCCTATCAATTTATTGTAACGCTCCAGCTACGGCTCACGAAGAATACCATTGTGTCAGGAGTCTATAAAAGACCGAGAGCCGCCTGTGACCCGTACAAGCGTCTGCTCAGTACGGTAGCTCATGACCGAAGATACGTCATTGTGGGTGACCTAAATGCAAACCACAGCTGGTGGAGTAGTACTAGGGCAAACGGCCTAGGCCGCTATATTACTAAAACTCCATTTACGGTCATCCACCCAGGATTGCCGACCTTCCGTCATTTTGCTTTCCCAGACAGAACCTCCACGCCTGACCTGCTCCTGACACAACAGCCACACCGGGTCACCGGATGCTCCGCCTTAGACTTTACCACTTCAGATCATCGACCCGTTCTCTATGAACTAGAAGGCGACATGCCGGAGCCGCCTGCTTCTAGATACAGGTACGACGAGGCTAAGTGGGACCTCTAGAAGCATCTCATTAAAACCGATTTGCCCACTGTCACGCCCCTTAGGCACACCTGGGACATAGATTACGCTATCTATCAGTTACAGTACGTCATCGAACGAGCTGCCGATGCATCGATCCCCAAATTTTCTCCGAAGCCCCCTTCTCTGAGGAAACCTCCGGATCACATCCTTCAACTGATAAGACAGCGTAACAACATCAAGAACAGGTGGTTTAGGACCAGAAACAGGGACTTAAAACCGGTTTTAAATTCTCTCACAAACCAAGTTAAGTCCCTGATGGCTCAGTGGAAAAATTCGGTTTGGGAAGATCGCCTCACCAGTCTGCACGGCGACCACAAGCAACTGTGGAAACTCGTGAAGACCTCTACATCAAAAAGGAATGGTGTCAGGCTAGCCGTGAACGGCCAGTTCATCCCCACCACTGAGCAAGCGGACATCTTGGTGAACTATTACGAGGAAGTGAGGCGTGGCCAATGCGAGCCAATAGGAGCACTTGACCCCCCCTCCCCCTCCCTTCCCACCACTACTGATATCTGGACCTCCCACAGGCAAGTCGGAGCTATCATTCGAAGAACAACCGGCAAGAAGGCACCAGGGCAGGACTCGATCCAGAACATCCTACTGAATCAGCTGCCGAGGAAAGGAATCTCCTTCATAACTAACATCTTGAACTCCTGCTTCAGGCTTCACTATTTCCCTCAGAACTGGAAACATGCTGTAGTGATCCCTCTTCTGAAACCAGCGAAGAGCGAATATGAGCCATCTCATTACCGCCCCATCAGTCTGCTGACTCAACTCTCGAAGCTGTTCGAGAGAATCATCCACATACATCTCTCCGGGCACTGCGAGTCAGAAGAAATTATCCCACCGGAGCAGACTGGTTTCAGCACAGGCTTAAGCGCGAATAACAACCTGGTGAGATTGCAACACCACGTCGCATCGAACGTCCGAAGCAACAGAGCTACTGCTATGATTTCTCTGGACTGTTCGAAAGCTTTCGACTCTGTGGATCACTACATCCTACTCCAACGTCTGAGGGAATACGAATTCTCGGAGCAGCTGCAGAACCTGATGAGATCATACCTTACAGGCAGAACATTTTCGGTTCGTATAGGCACTACGACCACGACCCGAAGAAACTATTCTGCCGGTGTCCCCCAAGGATCGGTGCTAGGCCCGTTGCTGTTCAACATTTACACCGTCCACATCATAGGAGCCTCGTACTCCAACTGCGAGGTATCCGCGTACGCGGACGATAGGTGTCTACAGCACTAGCATCAATCCCTCCAGAGCCCTGGAATTCGCTGAGAGCGCCAGTCAACAAATCGTCGAGAAACTCGATGCTATCTACATTCAAGAAAACCCGGCCAAGATGCAAGGAATAATATTTAGTTACAAATCCGGAAAAAAGAAGCTCCCGAAATCCTTCGTGTTAGACGGCAAAGATGCCCTGTAAACAACAAGCTGTGCTACCTCGGGATTACCCTCGGTAGGCACTTGTCGTTCACAACGCATCTCGGCAAGAAATTAAAGAGTGTTAGGAAGAAATTCTTCAGCCTCGGACACCTACTTCACAGCTCGGCTCTATCAGAACGCCTCAAGCTGCTGATATGCCAGAGCGTCCTAAGACCTGTATTGATGTATGGAACCCCTCTCTACAAGTATTTGAGTCCTAACACTCTTCTAACGCTCCAGCAATTTCAGAATAGAGTTCTCCGCACCTCCCTCAAACACACCCCGTTCGACCGAATGAAGGCAGATGAAATCCACAAAAAATTCGAAGTGCTCACTATCCAAGATTGTATCAAGAGAAGGCACATCAAATTTTTTGACTCCCTAATACATAGCCATAACCCACTATTCTCCGACCTTCAACCACCACCAATGCCCGTCAGATGGAAGCACTGCTGGACCGCCGAAGCTTGGCGAATGAAAGGCATCATAGAACCAGAGGACTGACGGACCTACACCCAGCCGAGAGATCGAGGCCGATCTCCCGGCCGACTCAACCGACGCCACATTACCCCATCTACCTGTGTAAGCAGGGTTGATCTTCCGGCCGATCAGGCCGACTCATTTCAGGCCCCTGGCGGGGCGGCCGGCCAGGCTTCGCCTGGCCCACAACAACCCATCACCTAGGCACCCCTAGGCTCAATCCTTGGTAGACTCTCACTACCTTCCTGACTCCATCCACCTTTCTTGGCATTCCACACCCTATATCCTTCTCATACATCCTTCAAATAGGGGTCCCCCCTAAGTGAAAGGCACGTTCCAGCCAAAAATAATTTTCCTTATTTTTCCCACTTTCCATTTTTGTAAGTTTGAAAGCTTAGAAGAAAAAAAAAAAAAAAAAAAACAAAAAAAAAACAGCGATCATTCGTCGCACCAGAGCACTAGGAGATGACAACATCCAGAACAACCTTCTGAAACAGCTACCACGGAAGGGGATATCCCACATAGTGAACATCTTAAACTCCTCCCTGCGACTACACTATTTTCCCCAGACGTGGAAGCATGCCGTTGTCGTCCCACTGTTGAAACCGGCCAAGAATGGGTATGAGCCAGCTCACTACAGGCCCATCAGTCTGCTGACCCAGTTGTCATAAATCTACGAGAGGATTCTCTACGATCATCTCACCAGGCACTGTGACGCTCATGACATCATTCCACCTCAACAGACCGGCTTCACCAAAGGACTTAGCTTGGACTGCAACCTTGTGAAACTGCAGCGGCACGTTGCAACGAACATGCGCCACAACAGTCACTGTGATGATCTCCCTTGAGTGCACGAAGGCATTTGACTCCGTAGATCATCGTACACTCCTGCGACACCTGAACGAGCACGACTTTCCTGCGCAACTCGAGAACATCATGTCCTCCTACCTAGCAGGCAGATCGTCTTAACCACCAGAAGAGATTTCGTTGTCAGAGTTCTTCAAGGGTCGGTGCTGGGACCCCTACTCTTCAACATATACACCGCGCATGTGGTAGGAGCTTCATACTCCAATTCTGAGGTAGCGGCATATGCGGACGACATAGTGGTCTACAGCACCAGCCTCAACCCAACGAAAGCTCTAAAGGCTGTAGAGGGCGCTAGTCAATTAATCGCCGACAGGCTGCGAGCTGTCCACATTCAAGTGAACCCAGCCAAGACTCAGGGGATCATCTTCTCTTTCCAGCATGGGAAAAGGAAGCGTCCACCCAGCTTCACCATAGACGGGACTCAATGTATACTAGCCAACAGCATCCACTGCTACCTAGGCAGGCACATGACGTTCGGCACACACTTGCAGAGGAAATTGAAACGAGTCCACAGAACTTACTACTCTCTCCAGCCAGGCCATATCCCTTCGACAGAAACTCCTAATATACAAGAGCGTCCTGAGGCCAGCTCTACTGTGTGGGACACCACTCTTTAGATTCCTACATGCCAGCACCATAACTCGCCTCCAGAGCTTCCAGAAAAACATCCTGCGAACGGCACTGTGGCATACCCCTTTTTGTGAAATGAAGGCTTCCGACATGCACGAAAAGTTCGAGCTCCCCACCATCACCGAAGCCATCAGACGACGACACATCAAGTTCTTCGCTCGATGAAACACAGTCTAAACCCTCTCTTCCGAGACATGACACCACCACCGCTACCGGCACGATGACAACTCACAAGATCGAGTAAAGCAGAGAAAATGGTTGACATCACGGCGCTTGGCCCATCAACAACAAGTCTCTAAGGGGCACCCTCACTGATATCAGACTAACTACGACTGTACCTAAACAACCAACCTCCACCGAGGATTCCCACACCACCTTCAAGCAGGTACTACTAGTATAAGGATCCGCTCAACCCAAATATTCCTTTATATTTCCCTCATCCTTAATCTTCTAATTCGAGCTGAGGTGCAAAAAAAAAAAAAAAGAATTAGCATAACGTACCGGACCGTCAATTGGAACACTACTCTCTCCTCTCTCTCTGCACTGGCGCTTGTTGCTCTACTCATTCAACTACCTCTGCATCTCTCTCTCCTAACCTTGCTATGTTTTAGTCCGGCCTTGTCAGACCCCACATGTCTGCTCCTCTATCTAGCAGCATTCTAACAAATACTGTTTGCCGGGCATTTCTTGCTAAGTCCAATGCAGTGAAACCTTTATTGTCTTTGGCATTTATTTCTGCTCCTTTCTCTAGGAGCAAACTGGCCACTTCTCTGTACTGTGCCATGACGGCATCATGCAGAGGAGTATGGCCCCAATCACTTTTGGCATTTATTTCTGCTCCTTTATCTAGGAGCAAACTCGCCACTTCTCTGCTAGGTTTCTTGACGGCATCATGCAGAGGAATACGGCCCTAATCATCTTTTGCATTTATTTCTGCTCCTCTATTTAGGAGCAAACTTGCCACTTCATTGTTCGGTTCCTTGACGGCTTCATCCAGAAGAGTACGGCCCTGCCTATATTTTGCATTTATTTCTGCTCCTTTATCTAGGAGCAAACTTGCTACTTCTTTGTCAGGTCCCTCAACGGCACCATGAAGAGGAGTACGGCCCCAATCATCTTTTACATTTATATCTGCCCCTCTATCTAGCAGCAAACCCACTATTTCTTTGCTAGAACACAAAGCGGCATCATGGAGAGGAGTAGAATCCCTATCATCTTTTGCATTGACCTCCATCGCCAGCTTCAGTGCCATGCAAACTGTTGCTAAATCTTTGCTATGGACTGCTGCATGCAACAACGTTTTGCAATAACCATCGAGAACAGTCAGATCCGCTCCATTTTTAAGAAGGTGTTTCATTACTTCACATCGGCCAGCACTAGCTGCAGCGAACAGAGGAGTTCTTTTGAGAGCCTCCTCTGAGTCCACAGTCGTTCCCTTATCGACCAATATCATCACCGAGCGTAGGTGACCATTGTGAGCTGCCAGTGGTAATGCTGTTAGTCCTTCATTGTCTTTGGCTTCTATGTCAACGGCACCGTTATCTATCAGCCAAAGCAGTGCTTCATCACATCCCGATTCTGCAGCGGTATGGAGTGGGGTTCTAAATCTGTAATTGACTTGAGAAAAAGTGGCACCGCGATATTTAAACTCCTCGAGTATAGGAACGCTATCGCCGATGACTGCCCAGTGCACCAAGCTGTTGCCTTCTTCACCGACGATCGCATTCGGACTGGCACCTCTGTTACATAGCTCAACCACACCATCAACATTGCCGGTGATGATCTCATGGTAAAGATTTAGGGTAAATGTTAGCTCATCAGCTGACATTGTTAAATTAAAGTATTATCCTTCCGTTTTATCTCGTTCAGGTCCCTGCAATATGATATTAAATAATTTTAGATTTACTATTGAATATTTATTGGCGGAAATATTGGAGTCAGAAATAGGTAGCATCAGTCACTCACTCACTCACTCATAGACTCAGATACAAAAACAATCAGTGACGGATCGAGACCTCAAGACGCTAATGCTCTCAATAGCAACATTTTTAGTAATGATATACATTTTCAACTGACAAAAGAATCAATTATTAATCTATTGAATAGATTATAGGTACAGCAACTTTATTATATTTACCTAGAGAACTAATTTAACTTGAGTCTCACATATGGACTGACCCTCAATGCATGTAACAAAAATGTGTTTTTAACTCAAATTGACTAGAAAATGATAAAAACTTGTTACTATTAAATAACTCTTGTTGCACACCCTTAGGAAAGTAAATAATAAATATTAATAAGGATGAGAATGGAGAGTGGTTGGTTATTAGTTTGTCGTATGCATTCATTTCGTATGTTTTCTGTAATTCTTCTTTTTAATCGTCCAAGATAATTCTTCCTTCTAGTTCGTCTCGTAGGGTTACTAGTTTGTTTGTAAATGCTAATGGATGTTCGTTTCTATGCATTGTCTATAAGTCTCAACTGTCGCACACTGAAAATGTAAGATATAATAAGCATTATATAACTGGCGTGTGTTCAATGTGAAAGCCTTTGTCGGAACTTTTAGTAAAAATGACCTAACATTTTGCCATCTGAGAACAGAATTATACTAGTGACAAATGTATAATAGTTGCATAAAGCATATATCTGTTCGACCAACACAGAGTTCAAACTCCTACTACACTATAGAATGACAATATTTGACAGTAAACCACATAACAGGACAAACTATAATAAATTAGAATTTAATACAGACTTCACCAAATTTATTTTATTTTAACGAAAACGAGCTCTATTACAATTAGCAATACCATCCAACTCGAACGGACTGGGACACAAACTTATTAAGGATTATTTTTGATCAATAATAAAACTGTAACAGACACATAGACCTAATAAAGTATAATCTAAAAATGTTCGTAAAAACTTCGTGTACAATAATAAGTAATAAATCATTCAGGAACGTTCTTTAAAATGATATTCGATGTTGACTATTAATTCCACATTGTTATTTATTTGAAAAACATTTCAAGCACAGTAAAACACCCGTAAAAAGACCGAAAACACTCTTTCATTAGTGAGCCCTATATGCAAGTACTCATTTGTTTGTGATTGTAAATAACTAAATAATCTTTATTTTAACACATTTAACAAAATAGCGTGTCGAATGGAAAGGGGGAGAGTAAATAACTGGACTTTAATCAAGAAAGACAAACAATTAAGTTATAAAAAAAAACTGTTCACAAGAGCCTATAACAACTGATTAATTTTACTTAACTGATTTTCAAATAAGTAGACTTATTTATGTAATATCATGTTAACTTAAATCTTTTTTTTTTCGCTAATGTGATAATAGTACCTCAACCCTATCTGTAAAACAAAGAGTTGTCAAGTGCAAGTAACAATATTGTTATTATTAAGAGTACAATTTGTGAATAAATGTATTTACATAGGGCTATTACTGACGGAAATAGTTAATAAAAAATCGCAAGTCAAAAAATAACAAACAAATGTTTTAAACTTAACAGCTTCACCATGAGTCGAAAGTATGTTATTGGGAAATCAGCTTAGGCTGATATATTTTCGTCAAAAATATGTTAAAAGTTAACACTTACAACTGAGACGCGACCACAGAAGCAGACCGTATGCAATTGATATGTGAAGCTGCCTCTTTCCTGGAAAACCAAACCCTTCCACCGAAAGGCAGATAAGATAAGTCAATTTCTGAATTTGTTAGTTGGCATTTAAAGAAACTTACTGTTGCTAGAAATAATCAAAAAAAGAACACCCCAGTTCCACGAGTAAATTAAATATATAATGTAGAATAATAAGCGATTAAGATTTAAATCAATTGGAATACTTTTATGACACCTATCGCCAAACAGGCAAATGGAATATGTACAGTCTCTCTACCTTGGATCAGCACTATTAAGTCTGTGTCTCCAAAAACCTCAAGTCCAAAAAAATTCGTTTTAAACTGTTAGCCATGAGTTGAAAGTATGTTATTGGGGAATCGGCTTTGGTTGATACAAGAGAGTTATTGTGTTTTTACCAAGTTCATTCATGGACCACGTTTCAATATATTATGTATTTCTTCATAATCTGATAGTAATAGAAAAAGAGTTGTAGGTGTTAAACATGGTTGTAATAGTGAGATGCAAAAAAATACTAAACAAAAAGGAGATGGATTCTTGCCCATAGGAGGCAGCTATTATATTGATATTAGTATGTAACAGCTGATAAAGTATAAATACGAATGGATAGTAAATGAAATAAGTATATGTAACCTTTAAATTAAACATGTAAATTAGAAAAACTATTCAATACGGTATTTCTTCCAATAAGTCGTCGATACAGATGGGATGATCGAAACAGCGGTCCAGTCTGCCTCTTTCCGGTTCACACTCGCTTACTTAAAAATAACAGGAACCATCAGTAACTTCTATGAAGTCATGAAGCAACTTGTTCTTAGCATTATAAAAGTTCTCCCGTTTTTAATGCCTGAACTCCTGGGCAGGTTGGTCATATTAAGAAATAACATGTTTTATAGACAATACATTAGTTTCTCAATGTGGTCATAAATAATTTCCTTAGTATCTAACTTAATAATAGAGGAGAAGGGTAAGTGTATAGGTAAGGTACTATTGCTTACAATGAATACATATGATAAATTAAAAGTTAAATATACATCTATAAAATTGTAATACTGAATGAAAGGAGTAGGAGTTGCGATAGTTGTGATGATACGTTTATCTAAGTTATTATACAATGCGTTAGATATGCAATCATTGCTAATATTCTTAATGTTAATACAAAATGAGTTGGATTTTATATAGTTACATGTTACAACAAAGGTTTCTTGTATATTATACAGAATTAAATTGTTTGGTGACTGCTTGTGTGGTTGTCGGGTCATCACTAGGGGGCTTAGTTTATACCTGAGTATCCCCAAAGTGGCGAGGAGACGCCCACCGCGGGCTAGGATCACTACAACCTCTTAGCCGTTGTCCAGCAAGCGCCCAGAAAGAGATAGAGCGGATGGACCTATGGTCTTTCACCCTGGCTGCCGACCTAGTTGGCGGGCAGCTTTAATTCGCTTTGATCTGACTCCATAAGATCTTTTAGAAGGCGTGTGTGCCCCAACAGTGCACTGTGTTCAGGATAAGAGGTAGAGGGTAGGTTTATAGGTAGTTTATGTGGTCTTGGAATGACCACGAATTCACACTCGGTATCTAAGGGTAAGCGAAAACCGTCCGGATCCCAAAGGCGAGTATGAACCGGAGAGAGCCAGACTGGATTGCCATGGGAGACACTGCTGGTAAAATTCGCAGGGCCACGGCAACCGTCGTCCGCGAGGGAGAGGTCTCTCCCAAGGAGGTGCTAGCTTTAGCGAGACGAAGGCTTAGATTCCCACTAGGATGGTGTGGGGTCTGCCGATGCCGGACTACAACATAGCGAGGTTAGGAAAGAGAGATGAAGAGGTAGTTGAATGAGAAGTCCATGGTTTTGAGTAGAGCCGCATGCGCCAATGCAGAGAGAGAGAGAGAGGAGAGAGTAGTGTTCCAAGTGACTGTCTGATTCGTTATGCTTTTTTTTTATTTCAAAACCTCAAACAAAATAATACAATGTACAAAAAATAATAAAATAATTGGATTACATATTTCTCCTCTTTCTGCATTTACATGCATTTGGCGGAGTGCATAAATGTTCGTTATGCTAATTTTCTGGGAGGCCCAAGCTTATATAGGAGGCCAGCCAGTAGGGAGGGGGTAAGTCCCCACCTACGGCTGTCTCCCCCACTACTTCCACCCTCACTCTCACTGACGTCATAACCTTCATTAAACATATGAAAACAGTGATAGATATGATTTGATCGAGAAGAGGGTGACTTATAATTATTTATAATCAAGAGGTGGCCACTACAGTCGTTATTACATTATTGTCATTTCGTACAGGCCCAGGTAAAAGATATATTGAACTTAGTTTTGGTTCTTTCTATGGTAATTGAGTCCATGAGGTATAGCACATGAAATTTTACTTGTGAACCAAATGATTTCCAAGTCCTGTGATATAAGTTGGTCATCAATTAAGTCAGTATGTTTTATCACGTTAGCATGAAGGATTCCCATTCTACATGTTTCCAAAGACTGTTCTATGTTTAGTATTTTTACAGTTAAGTAATTTAATATTTCGTACAGTTTGGTTAGGTGGATAGCATATTGGGTCCTATCTATACCGTTTATTACTTCCATTATTTTATTAATATTAGTAGCCATTGTGAGAGTCACTGTCAGTATCAATGTCCATCTGAAACATTTTGTTATTGTGGTATAAAACGTCTCTTTTTGCTTTTCTTTTTCTAACTACATTATCTGTGTGTACTTTTATTATTTTGTTTCGTTTGTCAATAAAAGGTATAACAGGTTTGTATCTGTATTCGTCTTTTGTTCTTGTTATTCGTTTAACGTAAGGTTTGTCTTTTTCTATTTCGGGGTCTTCTTGATTTTTATTCAGTTTGTCGGTTCATTGCTCTTTTTCGTTAGTAATGCTTTTCCTAGTGTTATTTTGGGCTTTTCGTGATAATTGCTAACAAGTTGTTCTGTTATTAATGGTTCTTCTTGACTAGGATCTTATATTATACCAAAAGTAATCTCATTGGGAGGCATTTTTAAATTTTGATTTAAAGAATTATTGAATGTGATTAATGATAGTTTTAAATGTGTTTCTAGAGATTTGTCTTTATTTTCTTCCTTAATGGTTCGTAAAATTTCTATCAAAGTGGATTGGGCTTTATTAAGTAGTCCTAGTGAATTGGGGTGATTGGGAGTTATGCAGTATGGTTCGATCCGTAGGGATGTTTGTAAGTTCTTTATAAGGTTATTGTATTCTCGTCCGTTGTTCCGTTGTCCATATTTATACGAATAGGGCTGGAAAATGAGCCAAGTACTCTGTCAAAACTTCAAATATATTGTTAGCGTTACAGGCTTTTCCAGTCCTGGCAAGCATTCTTTTTGAAAAGGTCTACTATTGTGAAAATTTGTTTTCCTTCATACCTAAGGGTGCCCACCATTAGTTCTTCGAATGGTTTGTCAGTCTTTGGGGTTACTCGGTATTTTGTTTTTAATAAGTTTGCGTTCATATTTCACTGTTCTATAGCGTCTTTCAATAGGGAATCCCGAACTTTGACAGGTGACTGCATTTTCGTCATTTAATCAGTCTGTTTGCCAAATCACCATGAATGGATATAGCGTTCAATAACACGTGCAAATGATAAAATTGTTTTATCAATATAGCCGTTCTGTTTGGGCAACGTTCCGCGGTCGCCATAACTGTCCTACCAAGAGGACTATTCGCAGTGTGGTGGATAAATTTGAGTCCGCTGGTTAAGTAAACAATCAACTAGCACCCGTACGTCAACGAAACACCGGATCTGCCGAAAACATCGCCGCTGTCCGTGAGAGTGTGCAGGAGAATCCGAGCAGTCGATTTCGTGTCCCTCACAAGAACTCGGTCTTTCGCAGACAACAACTTTTTGCGAATTTTGCGTCGTGACACAACGTGTGTTCGCTGAATGGGCCCTGGAGCAGTTGGAAACTCTGGATGAATGGGTACGTCAACAAAAAAAAATTGTCGAATTTGGAACAATACCAATCCACATGAGATCCAATAGTGTCCAATCCATCCCGAAAAAGACACTGTTTGGTGTGGATTTTGGACTGGCGGCGTCATCGGTACATATTTCTTTGAGAACGACGTTGGCCAGGCCATCACCGTCAACGGCAAGAGCTATAGGTCGATGATTACCAATTTCTTTTGGTATCACGTGGAGGTGATGTGAACTGGCCACCGAAATCGTGCGATTTGACCCCGTGAGACTTTTTCTTGTGGGGGTTTTCTTAAGTCGCAGGTCTATGCGAATAAGCCACAAATCACAGCGGTCCTCAAAGCCAACATAACCCATGCCATCGGTCAAATTCAGCCAGATTTATGGGCCAGAGTCAAATTGGACATTTCGGATGCGCGCCACCCAGCGACGCCGCGGCGGACATTTGCACGATATTATATTCCATACATAATGGCATCGATAGGCCTTTCAAACAAATAAATAATTTCGTTGAGATCTGACACACACTTCGTTTTATTTAAATTTAAAGATAGGAAGCGCTTAATGAAAGACCGGTTCATCCACTTCTGATGGTTTCAACATTTGGTTCACAATAAATTCCATAAGTAGTATTTGGTCTTAAAATTTCTAACATGATTTTGTCCAAGTCCATAATAGGATAACGTGTCTTGTTTTTTGAAAAGGTTTTGTGGTAACATGTACTTTTCTCATCGTTGTATAAATATTTGATTTTTTTCAACATTTATTGCTTTGTCGTTGGGGTCTATAAATATTTGTTTGTTACTAGAGTCATGGGAGAGCTGTGCAGCTACTACACTAATTTCATCTTCCATGGCTTCTGGGTCAAGTTCTTGTAAAGTTTGGTTGTATTCTTTTGAGTTGTTAGGCGTTGCTTCTATTAATCTGTCTATGTCTTCTTCTGTTAACATACCTACAAATTCTAGAAGAATGATTTTATTTTATTATCTTTAGTTGTATGTTCATGTCTTACAAGAGTTTCTAGTTCTTTTTCATTATTTATTAAATATAATTCATTATATATTATTTGACCATTATTAATAATTACATTTATTTTAATTTCATTTTTCATTCCCAATTTAATTTATGTTTCTAGGGCTTGCATTGTTTCCATCCCTAATAATATTTTGTATTTGTCACTAAAGTTGTAGATTTTAAACTTAAATACTAGATCATGGGTCAAACCCAACTAGGGAAAAAATATTTTTTTCATTACACGTTACCTAATTGATTAATGACACTTTTTACTTTTTATATATGGAATCATTACTTTCATTGTCAAATGGAACTACTATGATGACTCAAAAAAAAAATCCTCAAGTTGAGATATAATGTTATTGTGATATAAACTTCCTCAATTTGATATAAACTGCTGTGCATGAGCATGTGTATGTTCGCTCACTTGTCTTACAGACGTTGACCTCATGAGAAATCTTATCCTGATATCAGTGGATAATATAAATCAAAAGAACTAATGGGATGCCAATTTAAGACAAATTGAGCTTGATTATATGTCATGCTCACCATAAGGCATTCAATTAGATAACAAAACAATTTAACATATAAAGTTACCAACATTTATATATACTGTGTCTCAATTTCTTCTCGCGAAGGAATTTCTGGTTACTCAATGACAGATTATCTGGATATTGAACAATTACAATAAGCCATGAACGTGATATAATAATGAACTTTATTAGACTCAAAGAAAATTAATTTTATATAAACTCTTGCCTAACTGATTACTGGAAACAGTTTAATAATGAAAATGTGAGATAAAAATAATATGACTGAAGTTGAACCGAACCATCTCTTAACTTTAAAAAACACAGCAGACAATTAAGAAATATATAAGAATAAATAATGGACATAATATAATGATGTGTTCATATTTTAATACCATGATCATGAGATATGGAAGTTAACACACAAGCATCATAGTAACTACAAAGTGCATTGCTTGGATAAATAAAGTTAAGCAATGAATAAGTGATTCAATCTTTATTTATTAACATAATCTGGACTATTCAATGATTTATTTACATAAAAGTAAGTTATTGTTGTGTATGGAACTAATGAATAAAACTTTGATAGATAATATAATAGTTCATCAGCATACTAATCTAAGTTTACTTACTTAAATAAGAAAGTAACCTAGTTTCAAAAATATTTAATACCTATAAAATTTCATTAAGAAGTTATATCGATTAAACATTAATTGGAGTGTCACACATAGACGTATAGTTGGGAACATCTCTAATTTAAAGAGGTAACTGTTGTAAGGGTGTAAACTCAGGTAAGTGATCCATCGCTTCAAATTTGAAGGGTAAGTTAATGTATACATCATTATTTAATTCATATTTTGTAAACAGTTATAAGTAAGATCTTGGAAGCTGATCTTACTTGTAATTGTTTACAAAATATTATTATGGGGTAAATCATATAAAAGATCAATCAACACAAAATTTGATATTTTAATTTATTACACTTCATCCTACACATTAAAAACCTATTTTATAAACCTCATAAATTATAAGATCAAAACTTAAATGATAAATAAGTTATTTGCTGATAGACACATTTCACTGGTTTTAAATTTCGCAGTCGAGATTATTTAATGTAAATGGTTGACAGGCAGCACGATCTATTAGACACATTTGGAACTAACTTCTTAAAATCAGTAAATATCTTGCATTGCAGTGTCATCTATTGAGAGAAAAGAGAACTAGCTGAAGCAGAGTTTTTGTTATTTTTCTTCCATCAAAACCTCTTTATTGATAATATATATACATTGACAAAAATAAATAAATACATTTGGAATTACAGCTGTCTCCTCGTGCTGCATAAAATATAATACTTTCAGATTGTTGTTAAGAAGTCCAATAAACATACACTTACTAGGTGATGAGGCTCACCTTCAGCTTGCAACCACGGAAAACACTAAAACCTAAAACTAAAGCATTCCAGCCATCGATGGCGGAACGGAGTGGGGGTTATCCTGTGATACTAAAACATTTTGACCAGTCCTGCAGTTTGTTCTTCTAGTGCTCAACAGAATGCACCACAGTGCAATTAAAAGGCCAAATAATGCAATTTAGTTTTTATCGTTCGCCAACAGATGGTGCTGTTTGCTAATCTAGTAACTATGCAGCAGTGATTTAATAACCAGTACGTGGTTCTTCCGCTGTTCCAAAAGAAGCGCAGAATATTGCAATTTAGTAACAATGTAAATTATTTAATAACTGGTACGTAGTTCTTCCGCCGTTCTATAGATAGCACCACGGTGCTATAAAAACTAAATATCGCTGTTTCGTTTCTATTGTTGTTAAGAGATGGATGTGCATGTCAATTTATTTAGGGATATACTGCTTTTTCTCTGCTTCAGCTAGTTCTCTTTTCTCTCAACAGATGGCACTGTAATGAATGATATATGCTGTTGATCCTGCTGCCTTATTATTTTTTTTTTTTTTCGTAGACCCCTTTCAATTTTTAATACAATGTGTAAAAATATGACCAAAATAATCGACAAATTTTCTCCTCATTCTGGTATGCACAGATGCATTTGAAGGAGGTTGGGTTACATATATAAGATTGAAGTTAAAAGGAAAATACATTACAAGGTGGAGAGGCTCACCTTCAGTTTCAAAATGGGAGAAAAACTTACAAACTAAAACCTAAACCTAGAACCTAAGACTAAAGCGTTCCAGCCATCGATGGGGGAACGGAGCGGGTGTTATCGTGTTAAACACAGGGTTTGTCAAGTATTGCAAGGAGTCGAAAAATTTGATATGTCTACGTTGGATGAATTCATCCATATAGGCAGCTCAAAAATATCGTGAAGCTCTCTGATGTATTATCTTGTATTGAATCGAGATATCGCATCCATTCCAAATGATGATTCCAAATGGATCAAAGACGAATGAGGCCCAAATTGAAACTGGATTAAAGGCCCGTTTTGAATGTAACAAAGAAAATATAATTCATTGTATGGTAGTTTAAACTCGAGTTTCTCTCAGTTAATTAATAAAACTAAAATATTACAAACTTAGGATCAGCAGAATAGGGGAGTCGATAAATAAAATTTAAAAAATATTTATTAATCAACAAAAAGGTGATTCGTTTGTTAATAATCTTGGTAATGGGATAGTGGTAATACAAAAAACACAATAAAACTAAGCTATTATAATTGAATAAATGGTAATAAAATCATTTGATAATAATCCTTAAAAATAACTAACTAGATTAATCATAAAATAAATCGATTACAAATACACTGCATGCCTGGACTGAAGTGTTAGACATTTACGTCAGCTCCTCTATCTAGCAGCATTCTAATGAATACTGTTTGCCGGCCTCTTTTTGCTAAGTCCAATGCAGCGAGACCTTTATTGTCTTTGGCATTTATATCTAGGAGCAAACTTGCCACTTCTTTGTTCTGTGCCTTGACGGCATAATGCAGAGGAGTGTGGCCATAATTGTCTTTGGCATTTATTTCTGCTCCTTTATCTAGGAGCAAACTTGCCACTTCTTTGTTCTGTGCCTGCCTTGATGGCATAATGCAGAGGAGTATGGCCCAAATTACTTTTGGCATTTATTTCTGCTCCTTTATCTAGGAGCAAACTGAGATAATGAAACTGAGTATCAGGTTTTCCTGCTGCCTGTCAACCATTTACATTAAATAATCTGGACTGTAAAATTTTTAAATTTTTAAAAATTTAAAAATTTAATCAGGAGAGTGAAATGTATCACTCAATCAGCAAATAACATATTTATTATGAAAGGTTTGATCTTATAATTTATGAGGTTTATAAAATAGATTTTTATTGAAAACTACGCATTGTGTAGGATGAAGCATTCCAAATTGAAATATGTACTTTATTATACACACAATAATACTTGGAAGTTAAACTTACATTAATTAACTATTATCAAAATATGAATTAAATAATGTTGTATATGACGTTTATTTCCATGCATTCGACATTGATAATCTATGGGTTTTTTTTTTTGTTTTTGTTTTTTCAAAATTGAATCTTTTTGATTTACATTCAAATTGATAACCTAAGGGATACTATTATTACTAAAAAGGTCACGAATCCCTTCAGAAATGGTATAATTACTTCACGCACAATCTGTGATACAGCTTGCTTTGGGCGGGATCTAGTATTACAGGATTTCATTCCTTAGCTTTTAACTATTAACTTCTGGTAATATTTCTAAAATTAGCATGTTATCAGTTCATATCATAGTTAAACTAATTATTTTAGTTTTTAATTTTAAACTAAGATTTTTTATAAGTGATATTTTTCATAAGGTTTCATAGAAACAATGATTTTCTATAGTGATTAAGTATTTCAGAGATTACTAAGAACAACAAATTAGATAATCTTCATAATGTAGTATAAATTATAAAAGTAATTTTGTAATAAAAATCAACAAAATTTATTTAGCATATATATTATAATAAGAGCACTCAATATTGTTCAATGTCAAATTAAGAACTAGTTGCTTAGTTAATCAATGGTTATAAATTGTTTTCCAAGTGGTACAATACATTTTTTTAGTTGTGTAGCTCTTATTATAATATATATGTATGCTCTTATTTTTTTTTTCTAATGCTGATATGTATATTATAATTTTTTTATTATGCTGTGCTATTTAGTATCTTTTATTAATATCCAATGTATATAAAATAGAGAAGTGTGGGAATATATTTGACTCATAAAATAATAAAAGTATCATTCACTAAGCAAGAAAAGTTATTTGCATACATTTAGCTGTGTTAAGTATCCTAAAAAATATTTTGACTTTTGGAATATCGAGATTTTACTCCAGTTAAAATCATGGCAAAACTGGGTATAATAAAATAAAATCTATTTATGATAGAACTAACATACCTTAAAAGGGCAAGAGGCCTTCCTAAGTAATTGTAGTTTGTGATAAGGTGTCAAAGAATCAATAACTTCTGCCAATTTTCTTGACTGGACTTGGTACTTCTATAATAAAGTACCCTGTGAATTCGTTGTGGGAGCCGGGAATCAAACTCTTGTCATCGTAGCTGGTAAGTAAAGAGTAGTAATTAATAGAGCACAGAAATGCTAATAGTCTTTAACGCAAAAAATTAAAGAAAACAGCTTGAATTTTTATTTTGCTTTTAACGTTTTTGGAATTTTTATGAAATTATAGCGCCTAGAAAAATATCTACTAGTTCAACAGAGTTTAGGAAGTAGTTTAAAATATGACAGAGCACAATTTTGGGAATTCCAAAGAAATTTGTTACAGTAGTCAACTCACCAATCCTGTTGAATGCTTGCAGGATGTTGTGTCAACCTCTTTATCACGAATAATTAGAAGTTCCCCTCTTCTCGGTCCAGAAAATATCTACCTATGTTTCTATATTTTGATGTTAAAAACCTTAAAGCGTCAGTTAAGAGAGGGGAAAGGTAGTGTACGAAACAGCTGCAGGCACTCTGTGGCGTGTCAGGGGGCAACCACCCACCGCTGGCCTGCCTAATTAAGCAGCCAGATTTGAGGCATTCGACAGACTCTCAGAACCCGGCACCTGGAACATTGAGCTCTCTCTCTCTCTCTCTCTCTCTCTGCACTGGTGCTTGCTGCTCTACTCGAACCATGGCTTTCTTATTCAACTACATCTGCATCTCTCTTTCCTAACCTCGCTATGCTTTAGTCCAGCATTGTCAAACCCCATACCTTCCTTGTGGGATTCTCTGTCTATGTCTCGCTAAAACTAGCACCTCCTTGGAAGACACCTCTTCCTCGCGGGCGACGGTCGCTGTGGCCCCTACAAACTTTACCTACCATCTTCCACGGGGATCCAGTCTGCCTCTCTCCAGTCCGCCTTTGGGATCCAGACGGTTTTTGCCTACCCTTAGATACCAAGTATGAATTCATGGTCATTCCAAGACCACATAAACTACCTATAAACCTACCCTCTACCTCTTATCCTGAACACAGTGCACTGTTGGAGCACACACACCTTCTAAAAGATCTTATGGAGTCAGATCAAAGCGAATTAAAGCTGCCCGCCAACTAGGTCGGTAGCCAGGGTGAAAGACCATATGTCCACCAACCCGCTCTATCTCTTTCTGGGCGCTCACTGGAAAAAAGCTAAAGTTGTGTTGACCCTAGCCCGCGGCGGATGTCCTCCCCCCTTTGGAGACATAATCCTCCCGACACATAATTTAGTTAGGATCATTTCAGTTTTCAACCTCATCATGTTTTAATATAAAATGAATGTTTACAACAATCTGTCTGTCGAATTCAGGTTACAAAAGGAACATAGCTAATAATTGCAGGACTGACATACTCTATTAACGTATTGGTTGAGTGTGACAGAAAGAATGAGACACCTGGGATATCGACTACGCTGTCTATCATCTTCAAGATGTCATCTACCAAGCCGCCGACGCCTCGATTCCGAAATTTACTCCGGCACCTCCTTCTCTGAGGAAACCACCGGAACACATCCTACAACTGATTAGGCAGAGCTACAATATAAAGAACAGGTGGTTTAGAAACAAAAACAGGGACTTAAAACTTTTTTTTCCGCCCTACCTGAGGCTGAGCCTCAAACGGGCTATATAGATGACATAGCAGGGTTATATAGCATGACATAAATCCGTGATCATGAGGGACTTAAAACCAGTGTTGAATGGCCTCACAACACAAGTAAAGTCCCTGATGGCCCAGTGGAAAAACTCGGTTTGGGAAGACCGCTTAACAAGCCCACACGGTGATCACAAATGCATATCGAGACTGGTGAAGACCTGCTGATTCAAAAAGAGTAATGTAAGGCTGGCTGTAAACGGGCAGTTCATCACTCCCGCCGAACAGGCAGACATGTTGGCAGATCACTATGGCGCATTAGGTCAGTCCGAACCAATTGGAGCCCTCGACCCCCAATCCCTCTCCATTTCAACCAGGACTGAAATCTACACGTCTCACAGGGAAGTGGCTGCATTCATTCGGCGTACCAACGGGAACAAGGGGATTCAGAACGTCTTGCTAAAGCAGCTACCCAAGAGAGGAATATCCTACATTACTAACGTAATAAATTCCTGTTTCAGACTTAATTATGCCCCTCAGAGATGGAAGAACGCTGTGGTCGTCCCTCTCATGAAACCAGCGAAAAGCGGCTATGAGCCATCTACCACCTATCAGTCTGCTAACTCAGCTATCGAAAGAATCATCCACCTACATCTCTACAAAAACTACAAGGCACATGAGATCATCCCACCAGAGCAGAGTGGTTTCAGTTCAGGCTTAAGCACGAACAACAACTTGGTGAGACTGCAACACCACGTCGCGTCGAACATCCGGAGTAACAGAGCTACCCCAATGATCTCGCTGGATTGCTCGAAAGCCTTCGACTCAGTGGACCACTACACCCAACTTCAACATCTGAAGGAATTTGATTTCTTGGAACAGCTGCAGAACCTAATGACATCGTATCTCACAGGCAGAATTTTCTCGGTTCGGATAGGCACCATGTCTACTACCCGAAGAAAATACACTGCTGGCTTCCCCCAAGGGTCAATGCTAGGCCCTCTGCTCTTCAACATTTACACCGCCCACATCGTAGGAGCCTAGTACCCCATCTGCGAGGTGTTGGCGTACGCTGTGTATGCAGCACTAACATGAATCCCACCAGAGCACTCAAATTTGCAGAAGGCGCCAGCCACCTCATTGCTGAGAAGCTCAACGCCATCAACATCAAGGTAAACCTAGCACAAGATAAGACACAAGGGATTGTTTTTAGCTACAAAACTTGACCTAGCAAACTACCAAAATCCTTCGTCTAAGACGGGCAAGAGTGCACCGTGAGCAACAAAATTTGTTATCTTGGGATTACTCTCGGTAGACATCTGTTTTTCACCATGCATCTCAGCAAGAAGTTGAAGAGTGTTGTCAGAAAAACATTTTACAGTCAAGGTCACCTACTTTACAGCCCGGCCATATAAGTACGTCTCAAGCTGCTGATATATATTATTTGTAATTTAAACTAGAAGGCAAAACGGTGGCCGGATTGAGTTGTTTCCCTCGTGTAGCAGGGAGCTGCAACATCAAGAAATTCGCAATATTTTAAGATATCACTATGAATTTACAATTTGGAGCATACTAAATATCACAATTTGTAATTTAACATTTAGGGCTATGTTAATAATAATTACTTTTTTCAAATATCATTCATAAAATCCAAGTAGACTATACAAAAAATTAAAAACTAATCTGAGCTCATATTAAAAAACAATTTGAAAAATAAGCATTTAAAAAAAAAAAAATGAAAACCACATTTTAACATAAAACAAGACATAAATGTCACAATTATGTATTCATTTAAGTACAATATTTCAATCAGTCTACCTACGTGATACCTTTTTTTCTAAATAAACTGAATTTCTAAAAGAATATCTTTTGAAATAGCAGTAATTTCAGGACAAGATTTTTTCGTTAAAGGTGGTATTATTATCTGTTGGTAATCTATATACTTCTCATAAAACTTTATTCTTATAAAACAGTTACAATGTTTACAAACTACAATTTTCCATATGCAAATACTATATTTTAATATATTATTCAAATATTTATTATTTATATATATTTTAATTATACATTTTTTCATATAATTTACAACTTTATATTGAACTTTTACGTTATCTCAAGGTTCTGTTAATAAAATTTGGGAAACTACTGGCAAAAAGAATAATTGTTTATTTACACACATTGATTTAAAATTTGATATACAAATTAACTACGTACCAAGAAGAGTGAGTCTTGCTTCTCGGTATCTATATCTTGCATCTCTCCGCTGCCTTATTGATCTTTCAACTGGTTATTCAATGCCAGTTGTTTCGGATATTTATACTTGGCTTAATTCATGTAGTTAATATAATAAATGTTTATATAAATTATTGATATTATTTTTATTATAAATATTAATAGTTAATATAACGGCAATAACAACGCTCATACTTTCATAGGCATGAACCACGGATCGTTTTTTAACGCTCGCTTATTCCGAGTTTATTTCAAAAACATAATACAAAATCATAACATTAAAATATCATAACAATATGTTCTTCAAATTTTAATCAACAAAAAAAATTAAACAGCACTCTTTTCGATATAGATTCAGGTAATAATATCAAAATCATTAAAGGTAGGTTAAATTGAGAATAGGTAGAAATACGGAATATACATTTAAAAGAAGTAAATTAATATTAAAATTAGATATTTACAACGATTGGAAGTGAAAACCATATAAAAATTACACAGTAGCTTATTGGTAAAAATTTCTATGGAAATAATTAAAATAACAATTTTTTAATGTCATCAAAAGGTAAGTAAATTATCGGAGTGCAACTGTCATTTTCAAAAGACTAATAACTTTCTTGATTTTGACAAACATCGGTTTCATCAGGAATTGAACTAGTACTAACCTCTGTATTGGAAGCTGTGTCTTGTATTTGACTAGAAAATACAATAAGACAACCATTTCTTGTGCAACGGCACAATCAACGTCCATGTGGTGATCGCCTTCTTAGGGAGGGGGATCAGTTAACCCATATTCCAGTTTGACAGTTACACCAGTGAATAGCAGCATTTCGCCCTCCATGTGATTAAATCCTTCTGGCATGAGTGAGGAGGGAATTTTGATTTGACTAAAACATTCCTAAATAGCACATCCTACTTCCATCATGAAGCAAATATTCTAAATTAATAAAACTAAAATATTACAAACTTAGGATCAGCAGAATAGGGGAGGTATCATCGCTGGATGTCCTCTGCCTTCGTGTCAGACTGCAATTTTTTCATCAGACTTACAGGTTGTGAATCAATAAATAAAATTTTAAAAATATTTATTAATCAAGAAAAAGGTGATTTGTTTGTTAATGATCTTGGTAATGGGATAGTGTTGATAATAAAAAACACAATTAAAGTTAGATATTATAATTGAATAAATGGTAATAAAATCATGATCCTTAAAAATGTTTAAAATAACTAACTAGATTAATCATAAAATAAATCGATTACAAATACATTGCATGCCTGGACTGCCAAATACTCTTAGTAACTAATAGTACTCTTAAGTGTTAGGCATTTATGTCTGCTCCTCTATCTAGCAGCATTCTAACGAATACTGTTTGCCGGGCATTTCTTGCTAAGTCCAATGCAGTGCAACCTTTACTGTCTTTCACATTTATTTCTGCTCCTTTATCTAGGAGCAAACTTGCCACTTCTCTGTTCTGTGCGATGATGGCATGATGCAAAGGAGTATGGGCCAAATCACATTTGGCATTTATTTCTGCTCCTTCATTTAGGAGCAAACTTGCCACGTCTTTGTTCTGTGCCTTGACGGCATCATGCAGAGGAGTACAGCCCCAATAACTTTTGGCATTTATTTCTGCTCCTTTATTTAGGAGCAAACTTGCCACTTCTTTGTTCTGTGTCTTGACGGCAACATGCAGAGGAGTACGGCCATAATTACTTTTGGCATTTATTTCTGCTCCTCTATCTAGGAACAAACTTGCCACTTCTTTGTTCTGTTCATTGACGGCTTCATGCAGAGGAGTAAGACCCCAACCATCTTTTGCATTTATTTCTGCTCCTTTATCTAGGAGCAAACTTGCCACTTCTTTGTTCTGTGCCATGGCGGCATATTGCAGAGGAGTGTGGCCATAATTGTCTTTTGCATTTATTTCTGCTCCTTTATCTAGGAGCAAACTTGCCACTTCTTTGTTCTGTGCCATGGCGGCATAATGCAGAGGAGTGTGGCCATAATTGTCTTTGGCATTTATTTCTGCTCCTTTATCTAGGAGCAAACATGCCACTTGTTTATTTGATCCCATGACGGCTTCATGCAGAGGAGTACGGCGCCTACTATCTTTTGCATTTATTTCTGCTCCTTTATCTAGGAGCAAACATGCCACTTGTTTATTTGATCCCATGACGGCTTCATGCAGAGGAGTACGGCGCCTACTATCTTTTGCATTTATTTCTGCTCCTTTATCTAGGAGCAAACATGCCACTTGTTTATTTGATCCCTTGACGGCTTCATGTAGAGGAGTACGGCCCCAACTATCTTTTGCATTTATTAGTGCTCCTCTATCTAGCAGCAAACCCACTTCATCTTTGCTAGAATACAGGGCGGCATCATGGTGAGGAGTAGAATCCCTATCATCTTTTGCATTGACCTCCATCGCCAGGTCCAGTGCCATGAAGACTGTTGCTAAATCTTTGCTATGGACCGCTGCATGCAACAACGTTTTGCGATAAACATCGAGAACAGTCGGATCCGCTCCATTTTTAAGAAGGTATTTCACTATTTCGCATTGGCCAGCACTAGCTGCAGCGAACAGAGGAGTTCTTTTGAGAGCCTCCTCTGAGTCCACAGTCACTCCCTTATCGACCAATATCATCACCGAGCCTAGGTGACCATTGTGAGCTGCTAGTGCTAATGCTGTTAGTCCTTCATTGTCTTTGGCTTCTATGTCAACGGCACCGTGATCTATCAGCCAAAGCAGCGCTTCATCACATCCCGATTCTGCAGCGGTATGGAGTGGGGTTCTAAATCTGTGATTTACTTGAGAAAATTTGATGCCGCGATTTTTAAACTCCTGGAGTATAGGAACGCTATCGGCAATGACTGCCCAGTGCACCGAGCTGTTCCCTTCTTCACCGACCTTCGCATTCGGACTGGCACCTCTGTTACATAGCTCAACCACACCATCAACATTGCCAGCGATGATCTCATGGTAAAGATTTCCGGTAAATGTTAGCTCATCAGCTGACATTGTTAAATCAAAGTATTATCCTTCCGTTTTATCTCGTTCAGGTCCCTGCAATATGATATTAAATAATTTTAGATTTACTATTGAATGTTTATTGGCGGAAATATTGGAGTCAGAAATAGGTAGCATCAGTCACTCAATCACTCATACACTCAGCTACAAAAACATTCAGTGACGGATAATAGCCCTCAAGACGCTAATGCTCTCAATAGCAACATTTTGAGTAATGATATACATTTTCAGCTGACAAAAGAATCAATTATTAATCTAATGAATAGATTATAGGAACAGCAACTTTATTATATTTACCTAGAGAAGTAATTTAACTTGAGTCTAACATATGGACTGTGTAAGGGGTTTAAAATTTTAAATCAGGATAGACCGCCAACAGGATTATAAATTTTGTTCATATTGTTGTAATGGTTAGATGCTTTGCCTTTGATTTAAATTTGAAATTAGCAGGCATAAAAGGGCGGGGCAAATGAGCCATGGAAAAGGAGGGGGTGCTTGGAAAACAAGATGAAAAGGAGGTTGTTCAGCTGGTTATCCAGGGAGATGGGTTGGATGAAGATTCTTTTGTTTGTGCGGTGAATGAGGAGAGTGAATTTGTGAACCTTGAAGAATTTTGTTGAGTGGTGATTGGACAAATGGGTGAAGTATTGAAGGAAGAAGGATTTTATTAAGAGAGGAAGTTTGAGGTGATAGCAATGAATTTTACTGACCATGTGGTAGTCTCAGTGAATGAAGCTAGAAAAAAAGGACTAAATGTTAATCATTCTGTAAATAATAGTAAGGTAAATCAAATTTGTTAATAACATTGTAATTTATCGCTGACTGGTTTATTAAAGAGTTAAAGAAAGTTTTGTTATATCTAATCTAACCTCAGATAATAAACATAACAATTGGCGCCCGAAAAAACTAAAGTTCAAGTGTTTGTGATTCTGTTAGATATGTTTATCTTAGGAAGGTTATTTTGTTTTGGTGGTTTACCTATTGAAACCCAAACCCAAACCCCTCTTGAAGTTTAAAAGAACCTTACAACTGACCCTCAATGCATGTAACAAAAAATGTGTTTTTAACTTAAATTGACTATAAAATGATACAAACTTGTTAAATATTAAATAACTTTTGTACCCTCAGAAAAATAAATATTAATAAGGATGAGAATGGAGATGATGTTTAATACATTATTCAAATTTTTGTAGACAAAAAACAAACTGGATTTAGGAAGTAAAACTCAAATGAAAGGGCGGTAAACTGGATGGCTATGATGAAGGGATGAACATTCTTTGTTGCCGTTATATCTAATTAATACTATACTATAAATAATTTTATCATATAAATAATATCAATAATTAAATATAAATATTTTAATATTGGATTTGTTAATTTTAAAATAAGAAAAGTTAATAATATCTGAGACAACTTGCATTGGAAAATAAGAAAGTTAAAAAAATCAAGAAGGCAACAGACGAGATAAAAACGATGAGAGAGAGCGGGAAGTGCCCTTGTTCGTTTTGATGAGCCAGGAGACAAGGTGGGTCTTGTTCTTTTTTGGATCATCCCATGAGACAAGCAGATGAAAGGACAGTAGATGGAAGAAGAGAGGAAGGATTGAGATGATAGCAGTGGACATTTACAGATGGTAAAAGTGGTCGCATTATCTGTTAGAACTTTGTTAATCTGACCAATCTCATTGGTGTGTTCTATATATTGGAGTACTTTCTTTTTTGTCTCTCTTAAATTCCCTTTAGTTGTTGAGTACAATTTTGTATAATTGTCTATGATTATCAATATGTATTTGTATCTAAATTGTCCTGTTGGGAAAGGTCCCAGAGAAAGTCCAGTGGACGTTCTGATCTAATGATACCTAATTGTGTTTTTTCACATGGTGATGACTTACTGATTTGACATTCATGACAGGTTTTAATGAACCTCTTTATCAATTTTTTTAGATTTTTTATGTAGTAGTTTTCTTTAATTAATTAAGGGCCCATAGAATTTCTTGTTGGTGCTGATCTATTTGGGGGAATCTTGGAAGGAGAGGTAGTAAAATCAGCTCATGGATTTCCCAATGCCATAAAAACCACACTTGGTTGGATTTTATTAGGACCCATTACAACGGCAAATCCATTTCTCTGCAGCACTACCTTGCTCGCTAATTCTACACCTTCATCTGAACTTCAGGAGTTAACTCAGGTGATGACTCGTTTTTGGGAAGTCGAGGAAATAAATGATGTTCCGAGAAGAAATCCACTTGATATAAAAAGTGAGGATCATTTTAAAAGGAAGCACTCTCGAAAACCCTCCGGTAGATACATGGTCCGTTTACCCTTTAAAACGCAACCTCTCAACTTAAAAAGCTTCAGGTTCTTGGCCTTAAAACGTTTTAAAAACCTGGAAACGAAATTTGAACGAGAGCCATCCCTAAAATTGGAATATGGAAAGGTTTTCGAAGAATATTTAAAAAAATGTTATTTATCGCCCAGTTCTCAAACGGGGAAATATTTTCTTCCGCACCACTGTGTATTAAAAAAGAGCACAAGTACTAAATTGCGTATAGTTTTTGATGGTTCGGCTACTACCGTTAATGGATCCCTCAATGACTACCTACTTTGTGGTCCTAAACTACAACCTGAGATCACAGATGTATTGTTGAAATTTCTATTACCACAAATAGCAAATAGCCGATATCTGTCAAATCCAAAGGATCGTTCCTATCTTCATTTATTTTGTAGAGCTGAAAGTTTCGATCACCTAGCTGAATTCAAATTTAACTGTTTACCGTTCGGACTTTCATGATCTCCCTTTTTAGCAATTTGAGTAATACAACAACTCGTAGCAGATGATGGAAACAAGTTTCCTAATGCGTCTCGAGCATTGTTAAAGGAAATGTATGATGACGATTTATAGACTGTGGCTGATACGTTAGAAGAGGCACAGACACTCCAAAGAGAACTCGTAGCCTTGATGAGTCGAGGAGGTTTTCAATTGAAAAAGTGGTGCAGCAATGCAATGGAGCTCTTAGAACCAGTTTTGGTGAATGAGCTGAAACCCATGATCTCCTTATCTAGTTTGGAAGATTACGTGGTGAAAATACTCGGAATGCAGTGGGATCCTCAACAGGATAATTTTACCTATCGAATACACTCAAGAGATTTGGTTTTAACTAAACGAGGCATCCTTTTAACTATTGCCAGGATGTATGATCCTTTAGGATATTGCGCCCCAGTTATCTTCAAAGCAAAGGCGATTCTTCAATTATTATGGTCAAAGAAACTCGATTGGGATGACCCAATTCCACCTGCTATTTCCAAGTCCTGGAAAATACTTTTTAAAGATCTGGCGCAGTTAAAAGCTATTAAGATTCCCCGTGGTCTTAAACCACGCTCCCCAGCAGACATGTCAGTTGTGGGATTCGCTGACGCATCTTCTTTAGGTTATGCGGCAGTTTTCTATATTCGTTCTCAGGATCAATTGGAAAGGGTAAGGGGTAGACACCCATCTGATGATCGCTAAAACCCGATTAGCTCCATTGAAAACCCTCTCAATTCCAAGGCTTGAACTATGCGCTGCTCTACTTCTTGTCAACCTTTTGCGATATGTTCAACTCATTATACAACGATTAAAACCAACCTCTATTTTCTTGTTGTCTGATTCTTCCACCGTTTTATCGTGGTTAAATACACCTGCTCATCAACTGAAAACATTCGTGGCCAATCGAATAGTGAAAATTTTAGATAACTCTTTTCTCCCTAATTGGCATCACATTCGTTCAGAAGATAATGCCGCCGACATTGCGCCTCGGGGAACTTCTCCGTCAGACTTGGTCAATCATTCAGTTTGGTGGAAGGGACCTGACTGGATGAAGAAGTTGGAATGGCCATTAACTAAGCCAACAAAATCATCAAATTTTTCAGACTTACCTGAGACAAAACCAGTTTGTACTATCTTGGCTACCACAACCAATGCATCGTCTTTATTTAAGTTATTGAAAAATTCTCATCCTATTCCAAATTAATTAGGGTACTTGCATATGTCCAACGCTTTATCGTAAATTCTCACCCTCATTCAACCAAGAGAAAAGGTCAATTAAGCTTAGAGGAACTTCGTCAAGCTACTCACACCTTGGTGAAAATAGTTCAAAGACATCATTTCCCCTCTGTAAGCTCCAAACCTTCTCTTATAACATCGCTAAAATCATTATCCGTTTTCATTGATTCTCGTGGAGTGTACAGGATGGCGGTCGCCTGAATAATGCCCCTATAAATTATGATGCTAAACATCCCGTGTTGTTACCCTCTAAATCACATTTTGTGGAACTACTTGTCGACCACTACTATATTGTTTATTTACATGCTGGGCATCAGCTCCTCCATTCAATATTATGTCATCATTATTGGATTATTTCAGCAAGACGTCTGATACGCACTCGAATTCACTGATGTTTGAAATGCCATCGCCTAAAAGTAAGACCTTACATGGGAAATTTGCCAATGTCAAGATTCGAGCAAGGCCGACCCTTTATGAATGTCGGGATTGATTTCGCTGGTCCATTCTCAATCCGTGAATCCTCTCGCCGTAAGGCTGCCCTTGGCAAAGCGTATGCCTGCTTATTTGTGTGCATGAGCACAAAGGCGTAGCACATTGAGATCGTGTCGCAATTGAACACAGTAGCTTTCTTAGCCTGTTTAGACAGATTTATAGCTCGAAGAGGACTACCCAGCAGAATGTTCTCCGATAATGGAACAAATTTTGTAGGAGCGTCATGACATTTAAAAGAACTATACTCCTGCTGGAATGCCTACTCTCTGAAAAAGGACATCCAAACCTACTTCGTCAATCGAGAAATGAAATGGAGTTTTATCCGTCCATTCGCACCTCATTTCGGTGGTTTGTGGGATGCTGGTGTGAAGTCGTTTAAGTACCACCTTAGGAGAGTAATGGATTGCCAACCCCTTACATTTGAAGAACTCTCCACCATTGCAAATCGCATAGAAGCGATTTTGAATTCTCGCCCCATGCATCCTATGTCGTCATCACCAGAAGACTTGGATGTCTTGACGCCGGGTCACTTCCTGATTGGTGCCCCTCTAGTTGCTCTGCCAGAACCAGAGTCAATCGAGCCATCGCACCATCCAATCTCGAGATGGAATCTCATTCATCGCTGCAATATTTGGCATCAATGACGACAGGACTACTTACATTGCCTACAACAACGTAGTAAATGGACTACTGAATCGGCAAATGTAAATATCGGCACTCTGGTGCTTCTTATTGACCCTAATGTACCTCCCCTCAGTTGGCCTGTAGGGCGCATTAAAGAAGTTTTTCCTGGACAAGACGGGATTGTCAGGGTAGTAAAGGTGAAAACCTCTACAAACTAGTATACCCGTTCTGTTTCACGCCTAGCTCCATTGTTACCTCCATAGTGGGTTGATCTACCTGGAAATTTACTACGCAAATTTGGTGGGCGGTATGTTGGGTCCCAACTATTTTTTTTCACTCACGTAATTATAACAATTAATTTTATTTATTTGTTAAAAGAAAAACCAAGATTGTAATATTTTGTTGTATTGAGATGTATAATTAGGAATTAAGGTTGTTTACATCTAAGCAAGTGATGAGATCAGCATCGACTTTGTATTGGCATTGCGGATCAACTCCGATCGTCAGAATTACGGGCTCAGTTCCATGAGATTTGCGAATGAAGAAGGACCCTCAGAAATTTTTTGATTGATGATGACCCCACATTCAAACTACTTCTTCATCGCTGACTGTACACTGGATATCCACCACCCCACCCACGCTACCAATTGTTTGGATAGTGATCATCGCGAAGAAATTTTTCTTCTCCACTTTGGGATCACCGGTAAGAGGTTATTTTGCTATTACACACACCAACTATCTCCAGATTCAGCTCACACCATCCTTCTACTTGCAAGAATAGAAGGCTATTGACTTTTGGTGATTGACATTATTAAATTTAGTAAATATAGAATTTAATTAATTTTTATTTTTATTAAAGCGAAAAGACATTTATATTTTTGTTATCTATGTTTCTTATTTTATTTTTAGATTACTAACCCAGTTGCTAACATTACTTTTTTTTGTTTATATATTCGATTTTGAAAAAAAAAAGTGTACTTTTAATGTTCATTACATATGTATTGCCATTTTATAATTTTAGTTTTTTTGTATAATCTTTCCTCGATTATATTTTGTGTACACAATCTTGTTTTTTGTTTTTTTTCTCTCTCTAGATAACCAATAGTTTTTTTTTTTCTTTTCCTTTTGTTTTTTGTTGTTTTTCTGGGAAAATGCGGGCACCCATTCTTGAACTTTTTTGCTGAATTTCACAGCCGGTAATTTGCAAGGGACAGAAGTTCTTCAGCGACGTAATTTTACTAGCCCCTTCTTCCACAGTATTCATATCAGTATTCTCAAACAACTCTTAGTCTTTAAATCTAAATTTTTCCTTCATTAATTTCTTTTCTTCATTTAATTTATCTTAGTAACCATCCCCTCTCACTTCCATTGTGTGAGTTATAATCACTAAACTTTTCCTTACGATCTTAGTTACAACCGTTAGCAATTGTATTGAGTTTTTTTTCTACAATATTATGGTCCCTTTGTAAGCTGGCCACAGCGCAGTAATTATTTTTTACAGCTACACATATCTATTTGTACATTTTTGCTATTATTCGTGTACAATGTCTAAGAATAGAAACTTTTTTTATTTCTACACAAAAAGTAAGACAGCAAGCAGTATATGATATTAACAATAGTGATGATTGTTGTAACTTATTATTAATAACTTATTTATTGAAGTATTCTAGATTGAAAACTATTTCTGTACTTGGTGTATTCCACTGAGCTATAGGGGGGTGCTCCCATGTCCTATTTTTGGAATGCATCCACATCTGTACTAGAAAATTCTGAGTATTTTGATTCCTGGTATTTTTTTTTTAAAGATTTTCCCTCTCCTCCAGCCACCACTAAATTTACAGTCCTTCCAAGTACCCTCAAAATGTTTTCTTGGGCTCATTTCATTAATGCCTTTTTATTGATAAAGCCATTAGCCAGGTTGATCATCCTTGAACGACAGTAAATGCTTCAACTTCACATGCGAATTGTTTGAGAAAATCTTTTAGAGATAATTCCAAAAGACAATATCTAATCACATTAATATCTTTTATATTAAACGAAATATTTAAAATGACGTGAATAATAATGATAAATTATTGTAACAGGGCTTACCCCACATGTCCACTTCTGCAATATTTAACTGTTTTTTTTTTTATGAATTGTTATTTGGCTACTTAATATAAGCCATTCTTAAACTACCTGTACATAACTGGCGTACTCAAGAGAATTGATTGAACTGCAGGTATCAAGGCTTGTTCCTATGCCCCACAGTGGTTGAAAGGCGCAAACAAAAAACAAGTTATAAGAAAAATAATTCTGTTTTCACTATTGATAAGTAGCCGTTCAATTGCGATAATGTTTTTGTTTTTTTAAGGAAAAAGGTGTAGTCACTATTATTATTATTATTGCTACTCACATTTTTTTTCTCGGCGCAATTTCCCTTTGTAATCAAAAAAAGCTAAAAAAATATTTTATTTGAGGATATCTTCCGAAAGCAAACGACATATTTTTTTTTTTTCCCCCAAAGATAAGACTCCTGATAAAATTTTAAATAATAAAATAAATATTTCTGCTGAAGGAAAGTTCGCTTAAAATGAAAGGATTTGTAGTCATTAGATAAACATCAATAACAGTTTGCCTTGTGTATCAATCAGTTCTCTAAAATCATTTGAAGATAACATAAGATTTTAGCTCCTCATGGATAATGGACTGAAGAAGCCCATGAAAAAGATTAAGGACACAAAATTATAAGTACATATCAAAAACCTAATATATTATCAAATTAAAAAAATTGTTACATAGTTTGAAGTATATTATTATACAATATACAAACTAGTATATCCTATTATATTTTAAATTAATCATTAGAAATTATTAACTTAAGAACAAACTGGTTTTGTTAATTTGGTTTAAACGTCAGAAATTTATTTAGTTTAAAATTGTGAGAAACAATTTAATTTTTTCTATGATAAATAAGGTGAGCCCATCACTTTTAAATATGTCAAATAAATTAATGTGTATAATGTGCATCATTATACTTTTGTACAAGCACAAATCGCAATGTAGGATAATCAGAAATTGTAGCCAAGCTACAGGAAATATAATGACCTATTTATTGTAAATAGATTCATTTGTAGAATTTATATTGAATTCTGTAATAATTTTGTAACAAGGAAATAAGTCAAAAGGTTTTTTACCGGAATAGACATCTCACAACTCTGCCGCTTAGATCTATGTTAAACACTTAACAAAGTATCCATCTTAACGAAAATTTCGTTGTGATTTAGATGGCATTAAAACTATTTTTCTGTGGTTCACAGATCGGATTCTTGACTGGCTCTTTCCCGGAATAAGTCGAATGTCAACCACTGCGTGGCATGGGTTCAATGTGAAAGCCTTTGTCGGAACTTTTAGTAAAAATGACCTAACATTTTGCCATCTGAGAACAGAATTATACTAGTGACAAATGTATAATAGTTGCATAAAACATATATCTGTTCGACCAACACACAGAGTTCAAACTTAGCTCCTACACTATAGAATGACAATATTTGACAGTAAACTACATAACAGGACAAACTATAATAAATTAGAATTTAATACAGACTTCACCAAATTTATTTTATTTTAACGAAAACGAGCTCTATTAAAATTAGCAATACCATCCAACTCGAACGGACTGGGACACAAACTTATTAAGGATTATTTTTGATCAATAATAAAACTGTAACAGACACATAGACCTAATAAAGTATAATCTAAAAATGTTCGTAAAAACTTCGTGTACAATAATAAGTAATAAATCATTCAGGAACGTTCTTTAAAATGATATTCGATGTTGACTATTAATTCCACATTGTTATTTATTTGAAAAACATTTCAAGCACAGTAAAACACCCGTAAAAAGACCGAAAACACTCTTTCATTAGTGAGCCCTATATGCAAGTACTCATTTGTTTGTGATTGTAAATAACTAAATAATCTTTATTTTAACACATTTAACAAAATAGCGTGTCGAATGGAAAGTGGGAGAGTAAATAACTGGACTTTAATCAAGAAAGACAAACAATTAAGTTATAAAAAAAACTGTTCACAAGAGCCTATAACAACTGATTAATTTTACTTAACTGATTTTCAAATAAGTAGACTTATTTATGTAATATCATGTTAACTTAAATCTTTTTTTTTTCGCTAATGTGATAATAGTACCTCAACCCTATCTGTAAAACAAAGAGTTGTCAAGTGCAAGTAACAATATTGTTATTATTAAGAGTACAATTTGTGAATAAATGTATTTACATAGGGCTATTACTGACGGAAATAGTTAATAAAAAATCGCAAGTCAAAAAATAACAAACAAATGTTTTAAACTTAACAACTTCACCATGAGTCGAAAGTATGTTATTGGGAAATCAGATTAGGCTGATATATTTTCGTCAAAAATATGTTAAAAGTTAACACTTACAACTGAGACGCGACCAAAGAAGCAGACCGTATGCAATTGATATGTGAAGCTGCCTCTTTCCTGGAAAACCAAACCCTTCCACCGAAAGGCAGATAAGATAAGTCAATTTCTGAATTTGTTAGTTGGCATTTAAAGAAACTTACTGTTGCTAGAAATAATCAAAAAAAGAACACCCCAGTTCCACAAGTAAATTAAATATATAATGTAGAATAATAAGCGATTAAGATTTAAATCAATTGGAATACTTTTATGACACCTATCGCCAAACAGGCAAATGGAATATGTACAGTCTCTCTACCTTGGATCAGCACTATTAAGTCTGTGTCTCCAAAAACCTCAAGTCCAAAAAAATTCGTTTTAAACTGTTAGCCATGAGTTGAAAGTATGTTATTGGGGAATCGGCTTTGGTTGATACAAGAGAGTTATTGTGTTTTTACCAAGTTCATTCATGGACCACGTTTCAATATATTATGTATTTCTTCATCATCTGATAGTAATAGAAAAAGAGTTGTTGGTGTTAAACATGGTTGTAATAGTGAGATGCAAAAAAATACTAAACAAAAAGCAGATGGATTCTTGCCCATAGGAGGCAGCTATTATATTGATATTAGTATGTAACAGTTGATAAAGTATAAATACGAATGGATAGTAAATGAAACAAGTATATGTAACCTTTAAATTATACATGTAAATTAGAAAAACTATTCAATACGGTATTTCTTCCAATAAGTCGTCGATACAGATGGGATGATCGAAACAGCGGTCCAGTCTGCCTCTTTCCGGTTCACACTCGCTTACTTAAAAATAACAGGAACCATCAGTAACTTCTATGAAGTCATGAAGCAACTTGTTCTTAGCATTATAAAAGTTCTCCCGTTTTTAATGCCTGAACTCCTGGGCAGGTTGGTCATATTAAGAAATAACATGTTTTATAGACAATACATTAGTTTCTCAATGTGGTCATAAATAATTTCCTTAGTATCTAACTTAATAATAGAGGAGAAGGGTAAGTGTATAGGTAAGGTACTATTGCTTACAATGAGTACATATGATAAATTAAAAGATAAATATACATCTATAAAATTGTAATACTGAATAAAAGGAGTAGGAGTTGCGATAGTTGTGATGATACGTTTATCTAAGTTATTATGCAATGCGTTAGATATGCAATCATTGCTAATATTCTTAATGTTAATACGAAATGAGTTGGATTTTATATAGTTACACGTTACAACAAAGGTTTCATGTATATTGTACAGAATTAAATTGTTTGTTATTATAGTTGTTAAGGCCAGATAAAGTTTTTATTTTGTTAAAAATGTAAAGTAAATTGAATCATGATTTGTTTATCTTTATATAAAAAATTAATTTGGTTGTTAAATTTAATTATTTATTATTTTCGTCACTGACGTAAAAAACTGTAAAAAAAAAAATCGTCATTAATTAGATTGTTAGACAACGGACGAAGTGGACTTCCTCAAAGCCAGATTTGACTGTTGGAACATTAGTTTTACTAAAAGAACCCAACGTATCAGTGCAAAATTGGCCCACCGGTCGAATAATTGAATTCTATCCTAGGAAAGGTGGGATAGTTGGAGTTGTAAAAGTTAAAACTCCAAAAGGAGAGTACACGCGGGCTGTTTCCAGATTGGCACCATTGCTACCACAAACATGGGCCAACTAATAAGCCACAATAAATTCATGTTAACCTTTGAAATTTTCAACGAAAATTTGGTGGGTGGTATGTTAAGGCCAGATAAAGTTTTTATTTTGTTAAAAAAGTAAAGTAAATTGAATAATGATTTGTTTATCTTTATTTAAAAAATTAATTTGTTTGTTAAATTTAATTATTTATTATTTTCGTCACTGACGTAAAAAACTGTAAAAAAAAATCGTCATTTATTAGATCGTTCATGTAAAATTTGATTATGTAATTTATGTTCATTTGTATTTCATAAGATTTAAATTGTAATCTAAGTTAAATGTGAAATAAGGGAAATACCTAAAGGAGAATTCCGTACCTTGGACCGTGGTACTTTGGACTTTTGGTAGGGGAACTTGTGGACCCAAGCCCCATTTTCGTCAGTGTTGAGGTAACGTCTGAACGGTTAAGTTGTACCAATCTTAGACTTGAATCGTCCATTTGGCCAAAAATTTCACCTCTACGATATTTAACGTTTAAAACTGTGTTTAACGTTCCTTCTCAAACGTATTATTTTTTACGATGTGTCTTCAACGACGTGAGAGTGTTAATGGTTCATTCTCTGAATTTCCTAAAATTCACGACAGGAAATTACGAACTTTTTCCGTTTCCCTTGGAGCTTTTCCTTGGTTAGGAAAATTGGAATCGCCGCCCGGCGGTTGTTTTTTTTGAGCATCAATCTGACCACGGCAGCGCTTTGTCTACAACCTACACCCACGTGAACGCTTGACCTGCAACCTGCAACTACATGAAAGAACGCTTCATACGACTACGTGAATATACCCTCATTTTCACTTATTTCTTAATCAATTCCTTAATTGATCCTTAATTCTTTTGATTATCAAAAGAACGATCTATTTGAATTAAAATTACGGAATATTTTATTGATAAATTTCATCGCCATTTTAAAGAAGATTATAAATTATACACTTTAATTTTGATTATTTATTTTATTTAAATGGCATTATATTTAAATTAGTGGAATTTATTGAAAATTTAATTATTGCGACTAGAATTTGGTTAATTATCTTAAATATTAGGATAAAAGATATTTTTATTTTGAAACAAGTCTGTCTTACATTGGTAAATTTTATATTATTACTAACCAGGCCTGGGTATTTTATTTTTGCTCCTCATTTTTATATGAAATTTTGATAACATTTTGAATAAATGCATTGTGATTTGGCATAAATTCTTATTTTCATTCATTTAACAGTTCACTAGTTTATGCTAATGAACCAACCTTCTTTTGAATTTTCACTTGGAAGTATATAATACTCCACGGGTAGTTCAGCGTATACAAGATGTATACCTTCTAAAAATTACTCTCTTTTGTTACAGCTTGATAAAATAACGATATAACATTCTTTTTCTGTTTTATGAACTTGTCAATCTGTTACGAATTTAGTAGCGACAAGAAAACCTAGATGGCTGACAGGCAGGGTAAATCTAGTGAAGCTTATATTAAATTTTTGTCTCATGTAAAATGATATTAGTCTATACATAAAAATCGCAATTAAAGCTATTAAAACATTAAAAGATTTCCAAATAAGACCTCGTAATGTTATTTAATCTATATCGAGAAAACAAAAATAAATCATTTCCGCTTTCCGAGTTATGATTTTTGCCATAGTATTAAGCTGCCAAGAGAAATATATCACATATACACATCACGAATTACAGCTTTTATAGATTATTTAATAAAACATTTGATTTCATATTCCTTGGGCTGAGTCAGTTTGGTAATGAGAACCGCTTCTTGCCATTAAGGATTTACTTTCGATTCCTGTCGCGAACGATTTTTTTAAAACCGTTCGCTGGTTCATTTCACCTGGAATGAGGCTCAGCCTCAAGACCCTAATGATCATGAAATGTTCTCGCACTACCAGATAAATATTTTTAGAGCCAGAAAATATTATTTAATGTTACTTAAAGTAATTTAATCGCCTTGTCTATAGCATGCTTTATTCTCAGTTATTCCTCACATGTATGTAATTTCTCTTCCTCTATTCCTTTGAGTAGTGCAAGTAGTCGAGTTCTTTGTCAAGCATTTTGGAATTTAAAGCTCTTAGCGACAGCATGATGAACGGTTAATAGTGAACATTATCATTATAGTGCATTATCATTACTGAGTGTATTATAATTGTAGTGCATTATTATTACAGAGTGCATTATTATTATTATATTGCAACATCGTTATAGTACATAATTATATCCCATTATCATTATAGTCATACAAGTAGTCGAGTTCTTTTTCAAGCATTTTGGAATTTAAAGCTCTCAGCGACAGCATGATGAACGGTTAATAGTGAACATTATCATTATAGTGCATTATCATTACAGAGTGTATTATAATTGTAGTGCATTATTATTACAGAGTGCATTATTATTATTATATTGCAACATCGTTATAGTACATAATTATATCCCATTATCATTATAGTCATACAAGTAGTCGAGTTCTTTTTCAAGCATTTTGGAATTTAAAGCTCTCAGCGACAGCATGATGAACGGTTAATAGTGAACATTATCATTATAGTGCATTATCATTACAGAGTGTATTATAATTGTAGTGCATTATTATTACAGAGTGCATTATTATTATTATATTGCAACATCGTTACAGTACATAATTATATCCCATTATCATTATAGTCATACAAGTAGTCGAGTTCTTTTTCAAGCATTTTGGAATTTAAAGCTCTCAGCGACAGCATGATGAACGGTTAATAGTGAACATTATCATTATAGTGCATTATCATTACAGAGTGTATTATAATTGTAGTGCATTATTATTACAGAGTGCATTATTATTATTATATTGCAACATCGTTATAGTACATAATTATATCCCATTATCATTATAGTCATACAAGTAGTCGAGTTCTTTTTCAAGCATTTTGGAATTTAAAGCTCTCAGCGACAGCATGATGAACGGTTAATAGTGAACATTATCATTATAGTGCATTATCATTACAGAGGGTATTATAATTGTAGTGCATTATTATTACAGAGTGCATTATCATTATAGTGCAACATCGTTATAGTACAAGATTATATCCCATTATCATTATAGTCATACAAGTAGTCGAGTTCTTTGTCAAGTATTTTGGAATTTAAAGCTCTCAGCGACAGCGTGATGAACGGTTAATAGTGAACATTATCATTATAGTGCATTATCATTACTGAGTGTATTATAATTGTAGTGCATTATTATTACAGAGTGCATTATTATTATTATATTGCAACATCGTTATAGTACATAATTATATCCCATTATCATTATAGTCATACAAGTAGTCGAGTTCTTTTTCAAGCATTTTGGAATTTAAAGCTCTCAGCGACAGCATGATGAACGGTTAATAGTGAACATTATCATTATAGTGCATTATCATTACAGAGTGTATTATAATTGTAGTGCATTATTATTACAGAGTGCATTATTATTATTATATTGCAACATCGTTATAGTACATAATTATATCCCATTATCATTATAGTCATACAAGTAGTCGAGTTCTTTTTCAAGCATTTTGGAATTTAAAGCTCTCAGCGACAGCATGATGAACGGTTAATAGTGAACATTATCATTATAGTGCATTATCATTACAGAGTGTATTATAATTGTAGTGCATTATTATTACAGAGTGCATTATTATTATTATTATATTGCAACATCGTTACAGTACATAATTATATCTCATTATCATTATAGTCATACAAGTAGTCGAGTTCTTTTTCAAGCATTTTGGAATTTAAAGCTCTCAGCGACAGCATGATGAACGGTTAATAGTGAACATTATCATTATAGTGCATTATCATTACAGAGTGTATTATAATTGTAGTGCATTATTATTACAGAGTGCATTATTATTATTATATTGCAACATCGTTATAGTACATAATTATATCCCATTATCATTATAGTCATACAAGTAGTCGAGTTCTTTTTCAAGCATTTTGGAATTTAAAGCTCTCAGCGACAGCATGATGAACGGTTAATAGTGAACATTATCATTATAGTGCATTATCATTACAGAGGGTATTATAATTGTAGTGCATTATTATTACAGAGTGCATTATCATTATAGTGCAACATCGTTATAGTACATGATTATATCCCATTATCATTATAGTCATACAAGTAGTCGAGTTCTTTGTCAAGTATTTTGGAATTTAAAGCTCTCAGCGACAGCGTGATGAACGGTTAATAGTGAACATCATCATTATAGTGCATTATTATTATTATTATTATTGTAGAGGGCATTATCATTATAGTCCATTATAATTGTCGTGCATTATCATTATAACGCCTTACTATGGTTCATTATCACACCACCTTAGTAGATTGGTCTGTTGAGGTTGAGAAGATGTATATGGATCAACCCATAAGGATTTTCAAGGGGTAACTGGATTAGTGTAAAAGAACTGCATTTAATAAAGTACTTTGATTAGTTTAGTAAATGAATTTAATTTTATAATTAATATTTGATGGCTAGTAATTATGTTTTAAAACTGAGACTGCTTAAAATTGTATATCTATATTTACTGTTTATATTTTTCTTAGAGAATATTAGAGCGATATAATTGATAAAGATGTTTGGTTGAATGTTTGTGAAATCGAGGTGTTTATCCAAGAACATAAACTCGTTGTGTATCATATTTATTACCCTTTGTGTTTATCAAATATATACGAATTTTCAACTGTTAAATAATTTTCATTAATAAACTTTTGCATTTTAGAATTTGTAATGGTTTATAATATACTAATTAAAATTTGTATTATTATTATGAAATCTATAGCCTCTAATATTGTAAATACTTCCCGAAACAAGCATTCCAACAACAGCAACTGTCATTGACTTGTTCTTTTATACTTTCCTAGAGCCCATTTTGTTTTTAATAAATCATCATTTATCCCAAGTAACTTTGGATGGTATATTTACATGTTTTTTTTAAATAAACGGAAAAAACCGCTATTTGTTTAAACCAAATTTTCAAGCACGGCAGTTAGCACCTAATTCACTTGACAAATTTATCAATTTACAAACATATTTCAATATAGACCAGCAGGGCACACATTTTATGAATATAAAAGCCTTCTTTTGTGGAACTGTGCATGAACACAAATATATCTACACGTTTCACCACATATCTAGGGTCATCACGTATCTAGGGCGTCGCGTAAGCTATTCGCCAGATACTTCAAGCATACCATCGCGGAAGCTCAGCTACAACCTGCTATTGTCCATAAATAAAAGTCCCCATGGAATAAGCTTGATTTCTCAAAAATATTATTGAGTGGTACCAACTTATACTTTACTCTAGAATGAACAAATTATAAGAAATATTATTGTTAATAATGTCTGCGTCTTCTAATAGTTATTTTTTACTGCAATTTACATCCTTCGAGCGGTTATGACAACGACACCTTACACCATAACCGAATAAGTAAGTACAAAAAAAGTATATTGCCGTAAATAATACTAATCAGACTACTTTGTATATGAATGTTAAACCATTTGGGTCAGATGATAAATCGCAAAAGGTACACACATATCAGGATTGTACCAGTCGACTATCTCCGTGACGTTGTTACGGCCTAAATCCTATGGACACTTAGATTTTATTCCTCTCCAACCTCGGTTTCTGGGCTAGATAGCTTATTATTATAATCGAAGCCAACCCAGCCTCGTCAGGGCAAATGAACTAATAATTGAATAAAGAGCTATAGGATATAGATAGGTAAAAAACATTTGCAAGGATTTGGACAATAGAATCACATTGGATCGGTGAAAGGGTGTTTTATAACCTACGGGTCATAAAATCTTTATTCTCAAAAAATTGATACAAAGCTGCCAAATAATGACAATGGAAAAAAAAATCTCTTAACAGTTCTTACTCTCACCTACTCTGTTGGATTCGGATCTTGACGATTTAGTGATGGGATCATTGGAGACCTCTTCATCAATCTCTTCCATAGGCCCGGTTTACTACACGTTGAGTGTAGCTTCTCTACTTGACGAGCTCCTTCTACCTCAGTCTAGCTCAACCTCTGCTTCTTATATGTACATTCCTGTATTATATGTTAGGGTGCGTCATCAAGTGACCAGCACATATCACTTCTTGACCGACTTTCCACTGTAGGAAATTTTGAGACCTCGTTTATTCCATTGTAGTAACGGATTATCCATTCCTCGCTTTTTCCATTCCGAGTAGGGGTCAAAATTGTTCTCGTTCCTCAAGGAAAATCCCTTTCAAAAAGTCTCTTATAAAAACAAAGACAATATTGGCTAGCAGATGTCTATTGTACAAAAGAAAAAAATGGCACTGGTTACAGTAGCAGTAATATGAGCACTTGAAAATGGCCATATAGCCACTGAAAGCTCTTTTTTCACTTTAGGGCATTTCAACAACAACAGTCATTAATGCCCGGGAAAGTACTTAAATTAAAAAATATTAGGTGCTATTTAGCAAACTTTTTTTAGCAAGAAATAGACAAATCTTGAATATATTATATGTAAGGGAGAGAAGGTGTGTTTTAGTAAATACAAATGAGGCTTTTTATCGTAATTATATTTCACCCTATTACGACATATTTTAATTATCTCTCTAAAATAATGATTTATTATCTATCTAAAAAACATCTACTAATTAGTGTTTACCAATTTTTTGATTCGTGGTTGTTTTTTATTTAACAATACTCAAAATTGTATTTTCTGTTGTTTTATAGGTGGGAAATGGGAGACAGAGGACAGTTGCGCCGCCGGACGCTGGGGCTCCTGCCTGGAGGGTGGCGTCCTCGCCTCCTTCTCAGCACTGCTCGGCAAGGAGTACCGACTCTCAGAGGAGGCCAAGATCATCCGGAAAGACTCCGACTCAGACGAACAGCGGAGTCCAGCGGGCTTTTTAGCCGGCCTGGCCAGGGCAGGTGATCGCTTCGTCAGGACAGCGGGGCTGGAGATTGAGCTTACTCCGGAGATGACAGACGGTGGCAAATTCCAGCCGCGGTTCGTTGACGAGATATACACGGAGCTGGATACGCTCGAGTTGAAAAACGCTAAGCCACACAGTAAGATTTTGTTTTAATCGTGTATATATATAGTCGTTGGCAAGTTTTTAAAGTGAGTCCCCAGATGTGATGTACAAGCGACACTCCTTTGATTTATGTATTTTCTTTAATAGACGCAACTTCACTGTTTGAATCCTATCTGTATGTTCCCGCTAATAGGACCATGTTTCAAGAAAATACAAATTTATTTGTTGTGATGGGATACTACCGTGGAAGTTAATTGTAAATGTATTTGGATATAGGTTCTGGCGGTGACTAATACAAGTGGGGCGGAGTGGATTGCTCTGTGGTACTACTGCGTTCAGGATATTTTTATTGAAGATTTAATTTAATTTGGCACTACGAAACATCTCTCTTCCAGGAATGATGTTTAAATTTAAACAATAGTCCTGTCTACTTCTAATAAATTCTGCTGATTTCGACTATCCCAAGACTACTAATTGCATTAAATTTTAATTACTACCAGAAAATCGAGGTTGTTATGAGTCTTCGGGAGGGGAACGAAGCGTAGCGAGGCTATCTGTCCACATTCCAAGTAAAATTTTCATCTGTATATTTATCCTGCTTTAAATATTAATTGCAAGATATTAAAAACAATTGAGATTACTCGAAGTATAATTAGTATAATCAACGCTTAAGTATTTAACCACAGTGGGGACACAGTCTCAATGGGCATAGTATTCTCAAAGCCAATGGGTATAATCAATACAGTAAATAGCATTCTACTCGGTGGTTTTATAATGATAGTATTACGTCACACAATGATAGCCAGGCTGTTATGAAGACGGTGCCTGATCACCAGACGAGTACATCGACAAGAACAGCCAATGGCGCTGGTGCGTTTCGAATTTTTAGGCTTTAGTTTTCCCTCATTAGTACTCGAGTCAGCTGCTGACTGTCCCGCTAACAAATCTAGATCCCACTGTCCTACGGCTCAGGAGAAATTGACACATTTGTGTTAGAAAGTGTTCTTGTAAGGGACATTTCTCCTTTTTATAGCAAACGATTTTGTTTTCGTTTTGCTTCCATTGATGTTAATTTGTTGGACAATCGTCCCAGTAAACAACAAAATTTAATTCGTTTTGACTTCTTTTTTAGTCTTTTGTGACGTGCTCTCGCATATCTATAATTCCCGGGTATTAAGCGGCATTTAAAGTGATATTAACAATTTTATGCAACGAAAATTAATAAAACTATTAGTAATAATTATTAACAATTAACAGCGAATGAAAAAATATCCTACACTACTCGAACACCGTCCACCCTTGAGGCCTTACTCAATTAGTAGACCCCCTCCCCCTGACTACATGTTTTGGGGGTCCCTGTTTTGAGTCTGGTCCTTCCGTTTGTTCTTTGGATGTTTATTGTTAATAAAAATTAATATCAACTATCAAATTACATGGGGTATAATAAAGAGACAAAAGCTGTAAGTTAAACCATGAAAGCACATGTGTATTTCAACACGAGAAAGTAAATGTGCTTTAATAAAAAAGAATCCTGTCCCAGAATAGGGCATGAAAAATATTAGTTGAAGAGCAAATAGGAACAGGCTATATGAAAATTAAGATTGGAACAGAATTTTCTATTCAGTAAAACAGCTATGGCTGGATCGGCATATAACCAAAATGTACAAATTTATCTCAAAAATGGGATTGTGGCAGTCTGAAACTGTTAGCATGTCACCCAATGACTGGTCTATTAAAAGACAGTCCATGAAGGCTAACAGTTAATAACAACACAGTCCACTTGTGGCAAAGCTTTGACTTGACCTGTGCAGCTCTACTGGAAATGCCCTAATATGGGCATTTTTCCCAAGCCATTAATAAGGAATGGAAATTTTAGTATGAAAAGGGCCCTTGATTGTCTAAAAGAAAATTATCACCCAAATACATTGTCCTATTTGTAAAGAAAGAATTGTGGAAAATGTAAAGAAATCAATAGCGATAAGATCTGAATGTGAATGTGACACCCTGATTAATCAAGGCTGTGCTAGACATTACATATATCAATTACAATTAACTAACTAATTCCAAAAAAAAAATCAAAAAATTAATATTTAATAAACGTTATTATTTAAATGTACCTTCCACAACTGGCACTAGTCATATAATAAGAAACCCACTTTGAATGAATATGGGATGGTTTAAACATTCAGTTGTTGGCTACTGATGTGAGAATTCTCCTTCAGGAAACTATTGTGGGATGGTTTTAAGAAATTAGCAGACACTCTTGGAGGAGGCCCGCCAGATTATTGAGTATTAGCACATTCAGTACTACATTATTAAAAAACAATATTAAATGGAGGTTTTTAAAACAAAAATAAGGCTTATTGCAAACATTTAGCATTAACATGTTACACTTCTTTCATTTGGCAGTATATTTGTGAAAACAGCAAACCTCAAGGTGTCCATCAGCCGAAGACAACACTGCATTTCAGTTATTCATTTTGCCTATCTAACATTATGCTACTCTAGTATACTGGCCACTTCCTTGTGCTCATCAGCTCTGGCTGACTTATTCTACGTGGAAATACATGGTGCATTATTCTACTAGAGGCCACCTGTCATATAGTAGCTTCACTCACTAATCTAAGGGGTGCCCAACTAAGAAAGCTTCCATTCAACAACTCCAAAGTTAATTCTGAAAAGGGATAACAAATAAATAAAATAATGTATTGGTTTGAGGAATGGTAATTTTTCCATAGTTTGGTCAAGAATAACCAGGATGATCTAAGCCTATCTCCAGATATAAGTCATAATTCATAATATGAGTTATTACCTAATATCAGATAATATATCTTCCCTACCATATATCAGATCAATTTATTTATTTTAAATATATACATATTTATAATTTTAACAGAGATAGAGTATCATGATACTCTATCCTTGTTTTTTTATAAGGAGTAAAAGGATCTTATATAAAGCTTACAATGAATAATAGTTTATTGAGAATATAATTGGACAGTAAAAAAATGTTATTGGGACAAAGTTAATGTTTACAGTCTCAAGGTAATCCGCACATTCCGGCATGTCAACATCCTCATCATCAGTTATATCAAAATTTTCTATTTAGTTGTTCCTTCGTTCAGCCAACCATCAAAGTATCACGCCTGTGTAAGTCAGATTTTCTTCATATCAATGATTAAAGGGTAATCTCTAGAAGTCATTAACTTGAAGATTGAAATATGCTCCAGTTCTAATTGATTTTGTTTCAGTAGATTCTAATATCGCTTATGTTTCTGAGCTCTTCTATATCTTCTAGTCGCTCATAATGCCACTTCCTTTGCTTCTGCAGTTGTAAAAATTTCTTTTGCCTTCTATTATTCAAATTTATTTCAGTGGTTAAGCACATATCCCTGTTGCATACTAGCATTTATGATTTTTTACCATTCAACCTTAAACCATAAGGATGTTTATATTCCTCTCGTTAAAGTGTCTTTAGCCAGCTCTTTTCATATGTTGGGCAGTAAGGCACCAGATGCCAGTGTAATGACAGTGAAAAAAGGATAAACAAAAAAATAAAATAAATTAATTTGAATTAGTGAAAAAGCTAAACATATTTGGTGACTTATTGAAACACATGGCACCAACATTTCATATTAAAATATCAGTTTGATTTTTCAGGTCTGCAAGCCTGACTTTAGTCATAGTTACGGTAACTACGGACACAGCAGTTTCTACAATGCTCCACACAGTACAAATGAACATCGTTACACTGAAGACGGATCAGCTTATGATAGAATGTCTTATCGAGACTTTCCAGCATCACAGAAGCTGGCTTATAAAGGATACCATCGAACATAATACGTAAAGAATAAATATAGCAATTAGGGTCTTAAACTAGTCTACTTATTTATTTATTGTGAACTATGATGTACTGATACTAAAACCATGAGGTTGTAGTCATTAGGTTATTAATATCTGTCTGTATTTATATATTAAAAAGTAATGGGGTGAATCCCCTTTTGCTGATGTCTTAACAAAATAATTTTACCAATTATATAAACTATAAGTGACAAAATACCTGTATAAGTAATCATTTAATGAACTAACTCAAATTTAGTTCCATTTTTATTTAAAATAAAAATGAGACTCGAAATTAATATTAATAGAAATAAATATATTTCATGAAATTTATATTTTAATACTTTCAGTATTATATACCAAGTTTATACCCAAGCATTCTTTGGTAAAATCATGTTATTAAATTATTAAAAAAAAACATTTGTATGACCAAGACTTTTTAAAACGGCGTCTTTTGTACCTTTTAATTTTTTTTTCTTGAGTTTTACTTGTGAAACATAATTGAATGGTTAAGAACCCTTACATTAAAATTAATTATAGAATTCAAATCATTAGCAATTATCCTCATTTCAATTACATGCATGAGTAGTCTTAATAAACATTAACATAACAGCAAGGAGTTGGCTGATTTTGGCCACTTTGCAATAGGCTCACTCATTATTTGTCAGATAAGAAATGAAATAAGTTCAGTTAAACCGAATGCTATTAGCCAAATAAGTCTTATTATGTATGTACTATTATATTTATCCTTAAATGTTCATTATTAGCTAAATAAATTATTTTTATTAGCATTATGATGTTTCAGTTTATTTATAGTAAAGTCTACTGTTGTTAGGTTATGTGGTCCAAAGCACTGTCAGGTTCTAGCTAACAGCAGATTATTGTAAATAATATAAAATCATTTATGTAATGTGATATGTCTAAATGATCTCCAACTAAAAAAATGGATTGTACCACTTGGAAAACAATTTATAACCATTGATTAACTAAGCAACTAGTTCTTAATTTGACATTGAACAATATTGAGTGCTCTTATTATAATATATATGTATGCTCTTATTTTTTTTTTTAATGCTCATATGTATATTATAATTTTTTTATTATGCTGTGCTATTTAGTATCTTTTATTAATATCTAATGTATATAAAATAGAGAAGTGTGGGAATATATTTTTTGACTCATAAAATAATAAAAGTATCATTCACTAAGCAAGAAAAGTTATTTGCATACATTTAGCTGTGTTTAGTATCCTAAAAAATATTTTGACTTTTGGAATATCGAGATTTTACTCCAGTTAAAATCATGGCAAAACTGGGTATAATAAAATAAAATCTATTTATGATAGAACTAACATACCTTAAAAGGGCAAGAGGCCTTCCTAAGTAATTGCAGTTTGTGATAAGGTGTCAAAGAATCAATAACTTCTGCCAATTTTCTTGAATGGACTTGGTACTTCTATAATAAAGTACCCTGTGTATAGTAAAATTCGTTGTGGGAGCCAAGAATCAAACTCTTGTCATCGTAGCTGGTAGTAAAGAGTAGTAATTAATAGAGCACAGAAACGCTAATAGTCTTTGACACAAAAAATTAAAGAAAACCGCTTGAATTTTTATTTCGCTTTTAACGTTTCTGGAATTTTTATGAAATTATAGCACCTAGAAAAATATCTAATAGTTCAACAGAGTTTAGGAAGTAGTTTAAAATATGACATAGAGCACAATTTTGGGAATTCCAAAGAAATTTGTTACAGTAGTCAACTCACCAATCCTGTTGAATGCTTGCAGGATGTTGTGTCAACCTCTTTATCACGAATAATTAGAAGTTCCCCTCTTCTTGGTCCAGAAAATATCTACCTATGTTTCTATATTTTGATACTAAAAACCTTGAAGCGTCAGTTAAGAGAGGGGAAAGGTAGTGTGCGAAACAGCTGCAGGCACTCTGTGGCGTGTCAGGGGGCAACCCCCCACCGCTGGCCTGCCTAATTAAGCAGCCAGATTTGAGGCATTCGACAGACTCTCAGAACCCGGCACCTGGAACACTGAGCTCTCCCTCTCTCTCTCTGCACTGGTGCTTGCTGCTCTACTCGAACCATGGCTTTCTTATTCAACTACATCTGCATCTCTCTTTCCTAACCTTGCTATGTTTTAGTCCAGCATTGTCAAACCCCACACCTTCCTTGTGGGATTCTCTGTCTATGTCTCGCTAAAACTAGCACCTCCTTGGAAGACACCTCTTCCTCGTGGACGACGGTCGCTGTGGCCCCTACAAACTTTACCTAGTAGTGTCTTCCACGGGGATCCAGTCTGCCCCTCTCCAGTCCGCCTTTGGGATCCAGACAGTTTTCGCCTACCCTTAGATACCAAGTGTGAATTCATGGTCATTCCAAGACCACATAAACTACCTATAAACCTACCCTCTACCTCTTATCCTGAACACAGTGCACTGTTGGAGCACACACACCTTCTAAAAGATCTTATGGAGTCAGATCAAAGCGAATTAAAGCTGCCCGCCAACTAGGTCGGCAGCCAGGGTGAAAGACCATAGGTCCACCCACTCTATCTCTTTCTGGGCGCTCGCTGGAAAAAAGCTAAAGTTGTGTTGACCCTAGCCCGCGGCGGATGTCCTCCCCCCTTTGGAGACATAATCCTCCCGACACAGAATTTAGTTAGGATCATTTCAGTTTTCAACCTCATCATGTTTTAATATAAAATGAATGTTTACAACAATCTGTCTGTCGAATTCAGGTTACAAAAGGAACATAACTAATAATTGCAGGACTGACATACTCTGTTAACGTGTTGGTTGAGTGTGACAGAAAGAATGAGACACCTGGGATATCGACTACGCTGTCAATCATCTTCAAGATGTCATCTACCAAGCCGCTGACGCCTCGATTCCGAAATTTGCTCCGGCACCTCCTTCTCTGAGGAAACCACCGGAACACATCCTACAACTGATTAGGCAGAGCAACAATATAAAGAACAGGTGGTTTAGAAACAAAAACAGGGACTTAAAACTTTTTTTTTTTTTCCGCCCTACCTGAGGCTGAGCCTCAAACGAGCTATATAGCATGACATAGCAGGGTTATATAGCATGACATAAAGCCGTGATCATGAGGGTCTTAAAACCAGTGTTGAATGGCCTCACAACACAAGTAAAGTCCCTGATGGCCCAGTGGAAAAACTCGGTTTGGGAAGACCGCTTAACAAGCCCACACAGTGCTCACAAACGCATACAGAGACTGGTGAAGACCTGCTGATCCAAAAAGAGTAATGTAAGGCTGGCTGTAAACGGGCAGTTCATCACTCCCGCCGAACAGGCAGACATGTTGGCAGATCACTATTGCGCTTTAAGTCAGTCCGAACCAATTGGAGCCCTCGACCCCCAATCCCTCTCCATTCCAACCAGGACTGAAATCTATACGTCTCACAGGCAAGTGGCTGCATTCATTCGGCGTACCAACGGGAACAAGGGGATTCAGAACATCTTGCTAAAGCAGCTACCCAGGAGAAGAATATCCTACATTACTAACGTAATAAATTCCTGCTTCAGAGTTCAATATGTCCCTCAGAGACAACGCTATGGTCGTCCCTTTCATGAAACCAGTGAAAAGCGGCTATGAGCCATCTACCACCTATCAGTCTGCTAACTCAGCTATCGAAAGAATCATCCACCTACATCTCTCCAAAAACTACGAGGCACATGAAATCATCCAACAAGAGCAGAGTGGTTTCAGTTCAGGCTTAAGCGCGAACAACAACTTGGTGAGACTGCAACACCACGTGGCGTCGAACATCCGGAGTAACAGAGCTACCGCAATGATCTCGCTGGATTGCTCGAAAGCCTTCGACTCAGTGGACCACTACACCCAACTTCAACATCTGAAGGAATTTGATTTCTTGGAACAGCTGCAGAACCTAATGACATCGTATCTCACAGGCAGAATTTTCTCGGTTCGGATAGGCTCCATGTCTACTACCCGAAGAAAATACACTGCTGGCTTCCCCCAAGGGTCAATGCTAGGCCCTCTGCTCTTCAACATTTACACCGCCCACATCGTAGGAGCCTAGTACCCCATCTGCGAGGTGTTGGCATACGCTGTGTATGCAGCACCAACATGAATCCCACCAGAGCACTCAAATTTGCAGAGGGCGCCAGCCACCTCATTGCTGAGAAGCTCAACACCATCAACATCAAGGTAAACCTGGCTAAGACACAAGGGATTGTTTTTAGCTACAAAACTTGACCTAGCAAACTACCAAAATCCTTCGTCTAAGACGGGAAAGAGTGCACCGTGAGCAACAAAATTTGTTATCTTGGGATTACTCTCGGTAGACATCCGTTTTTCACCATGCATCTCAGCAAGAAGTTGAAGAGTGTTGTCAGAAAAACCTTTTACAGCCAGGTCACCGCCTTTACAGCCCGGCCATATCAGTACGTCTCAAGCTGCTGATAAAGCAAAGTGACCTGAGACCGGCCCTAATGAATGAGACTCCGTTGTATAGGTACCTAATGTTTTTCTAAGTTTCTTCTGAGCTTGTTTTCAAAGCTTAAAAAGAGGCTTTTATACAAATCTTAATTACATATATATGTTAACATTAAAACCTATCAGTCCTCTATGAATAATTAAGCATACATTATTTGTAATTTATACTAGAAGGCAAAATGGTGGCCAGATTGAGTTGTTTCCCTCGTGTAACAGGGAGCTGCAACATCAAGAAATTCGCAATATTTTTAAGATATCACATTGAATTTACAATTTGGAGCATGCTAAATATCACAATTTGTAATTTAACATTTAGGGCTATGTTAATAATAATTACTTTTTTCAAATATCATTCATATATTACAAGTAGACTATTCAAAAAATTAAAAACTAATCTGAGCTCATATTAAAAAACAATTTGAAAAAAAAGCATTTAAAAAAAAAAAAAATTAAAACCACATTTTAACATAAAACAAGACATAAATGTCACAATTATGTATTCATTTAAGTGCAATATTTCAATCAGTCTACCTACGTGATACCTTTTTTTCTAAATAAACTGAATTTATAAAAGAATATCCTTTGAAATAGCAGTAATTTCAGGACGAGATTTTTTCGTTAAAGGTGGTATTATTATCTGTTGGTAATCTATATACATTTCTCATAAAACTTTATTCTTATAAAACAGTTACAATGTTTACAAACTACAATTTTCCATATGCAAATACTATTTTTTAATATATTATTCAAATATTTATTATTTATATATATTTTAATTATATATTTTTTCATATAATTTATAACTTTATATTGAACTTTTACATTATCTCAAGGTTCTGTTAATAAAATTTGGGAAACTTCTGGCTAAAGGAATAATTGTTTATTCACACACATTGATTTAAAATTTGATATACAAATTAACTACGTACCAAGAAGAGTGAGTCTTGCTTCTCGGTATCTATATCTTGCATCTCTCCACTGCCTTATTGATCTTTCAACTGGTTATTCAATGCCAGTTGTTTCGGATATTTATACTTGGCTTAATTTATGTAGTTTATGTAATAAACGTAATAATAATTATTGATATTATTTTTATTATAAATATTAATAGTTAATATAACGGCAATAACAACGTTCATACTTTCATAGGCATGAACCACGGATCGTTATTACGTTCTTTAACGCTCGCTTATTCCGAGTTCAATTTCTAAAACATAATACAAAATCATAACATTAAAATATCATAACAATATGTTCTTCAAATTTTAATCAACAAAAAACATTAAACAGCACTCTTTTCAATATAGATTCAGATAAAAATAGCAAAATCATTAAAGGTAGTTTAAATTGAGAATAGGTAGAAATACGGAATATACATTTAAAAGAAGTAAATTAATATTAAAATTAGCTATTTACAACGATTGGAAGTGAAAACCATATAAAAATTACACAGTAGCTTATTGGTAACAATTTCTATGGTAATAATTAAAATAACAATTTTTTAATGCCATCAAAAGGTAAGTAAATTATCGGAGTGCAACTGTCATTTTCAAAAGACTAACAACTTTCTTGATTTTGACAAACATCGGTTTCATCACGAATTTAACTAGTACTAACCTCTGTATTGGAAGCTGTGTCTTGTATTTGACTAGAAAATACAATAAGACAACCATTTCTTGTGCAACGGCACAATCAACATCCATGTAGTGATCGCCTTCTTAGGGAGAGGGATCAGTTAACCCATATTCCAGTTTGACAGTTACACCTGTGAATAGCAGCATTTCGCCCTCCATGTGATTAAATCCTTCTGGCATGAGTGAGGAGGGAATTTTGATTTGCCTAAAACATTCCTAAATAGCACATCCTACTTCCATCATGAAGCAAATATTCTAAATTAATAAAACTAAAATATTACAAACTTAGGATCAGCAGAATAGGAGAGGTATCATCGCTGCATGTCCTCTGCCTTCGTGGCAGACTGCAATTTTTTCAAAAGACTTACAGGTTGTGAATCAATAAATAAAATTTTAAAAATATTTATTAATCAAGAAAAAGGTGATTGGTTTGTTAATAATCTTGGTAATGGGGTAGTGCTAATACAAAAAACTCAATTAAACTTAGCTATTATAATTAAATAAATGGTAATAAAATCATGATCCTTAAAAATTTTTAAAATAACTAACTTGATTAATCATAAAATAAATCGATTACAAATACAATGCATGCCTGGACTGCCAAATACTCTTAGTAACTTATAGTACTCTTAAGTGTTAGGCATTTATGTCTGCTCCTCTATCTAGCAGCATTCTAACGAATACTGTTTGCCGGGCATTTCTTGCTAAGTCCAATGCAGTGCAACCTTTATTGTCTTTCACATTTATTTCTGCTCCTTTATCTAGGAGCAAACTAGCCACTTCTCTGTTCTTTGTGATGATGGCATCATGCAGAGGAGTATGGCCCATATCACTTTTGGCATTTATTTCTGCTCCTTCATTTAGGAGCAAACTTGCCACTTCTTTGTTCTGTGCCTTGACGGCATAATGCAGAGGAGTAAAGCCCCAATTACTTTTGGCATTTATTTCTGCTCCTCTATCTAGGAGCAAACTTGCCACTTCTCTGTTCTGTGTGATGATGGCATAATGCAGAGGAGTATGGCCCACATCACTTTTGGCATTTATTTCTGCTCCTTCATTTAGGAGCAAACTTGCCACTTCTTTGTTCTGTGCCATGACGGCAAAATGCAGAGGAGTAAAGCCATAATTACTTTTGGCATTTATTTCTGCTCCTCTATCTAGGAACAAACTTGCCACTTCTTTGTTCTGTGCATTGACCGCTTCATGCAGAGGAGTAAGGCCCGAATTACTTTTGGCACTTATTTCTGCTCCTTTATCTAGGAGCAAACTTGCCACTTCTTTGTTCTGTACCATGGCGGCATAATGCAGAGGAGTATGGCCATAATTACTTTTGGCATTTATTTCTGCTCCTTTATCTAGGAGACAACTTGCCACTTCTTTGTTCTGTTCCTTGACAGCATCATGCAGAGTAGTACAGCCCCAATTATCTTTTGCATTTATTTCTGCTCCTTTATCTAGGAGCAAACCCACTACATCTTTGCTAGAATACAGGGCGGCTTCATGGTGAGGAGTAGAATCCCTATCATCTTTTGCATTGACCTCCATCGCCAGGTCCAGTGCCATGAAGACTGTTGCTAAATCTTTGCTATGGACCGCTGCATGCAACAATGTTTTGCGATAACCATCAAGAACAGTCGGATCCGCTCCATTTTTAAGAAGGTATTTCATTACTTCGCATCGGCCAGCACTAGCTGCAGCGAACAGAGGAGTTCTTTTGAGAGCCTCCTTTGAGTCCACAGTCGCTCCCTTATCGACCAATATCATCACCGAGCCTAGGTGACCATTGCGAGCTGCTAGTGCTAATGCTGTTAGTCCTTCATTGTCTTTGGCTTCTATGTCAACGGCACCGTGATCTATCAGCCAAAGCAGCGCTTCATCACATCCCGATTCTGCAGCGGTATGGAGTGGGGTTCTAAATCTGTGATTGACTTGAGAAAATTTGATGCCGCGATTTTTAAACTCCTGGAGTATAGGAACGCTATCGGCAATGACTGCCCAGTGCACCGAGCTGTTCCCTTCTTCACCAAACATCGCATTCGGACTGGCACCTCTGTTACATAGCTCAACCACACCATGAAGATTGCCAGCGATGATCTCATGGTAAAGATTTCCGGTAAATGTTAGCTCATCAGCTGACATTGTTAAATCAAAGTATTCTCGTTCAGGTCCCTGCAATATGATATTAAATAATTTTAGATTTACTATTGAATGTTTATTGGCGGAAATATTGGAGTCAGAAATAGGTAGCATCAGTCACTCAATCACTCATACACTCAGCTACAAAAACATTCAGTGACGGATTATAGCCCTCAAGACGCTAATGCTCTCAATAGCAACATTTTCTGACAAAAGAATCAATTATTAATCTAATGAATAGATTATAGGAACAGCAACTTTATTATATTTACCTAGAGAAGTAATTTAACTTGAGTCTAACATATGGACTGTGTAAGGGGCCTAAAATTTTAAATCAGGATAGACCGCCAACAGGATTATAAATTTTGTTCATATTGCTGTAATGGTTAGATGCTTTGCCTTTGATTTAAATTTGAAATTAGCAGGCATAAAAGGGCGGGACAAATGAGCCATGGAAAAGGAGGGGGTGCTTGGAAAACAAGATGGAAAGGAGGTTGTTCTGCTGGTTATCCAGGGAGATGGGTTGGATGAAGATTCTTTTGTTTGTGCGGTGAATGAGGAGAGTGAATTTGTGAACCTTGAAGAATTTTGTTGAGTGGTGATTGGACAAATGGGAGAAGTATTGAAGGAAGAAGGATTTTATTAAGAGAGGAAGTTTGAGGTGATAGCAATGAATTTTACTGACCATGTGGTAGTCTCAGTGAATGAAGCTAGAAAAAAAGGACTAAATGTTAATCATTCTGTAAATAATAGTAAGGTAAATCAAATTTGTTAATAACATTGTAATTTATCACAGACTGGTTTATTAAAGAGTTAAAGAAAGTTTTGTTATATCTAATCTAACCTCAGATAATAAACATAACAATTGGCGCCCGAAAAAACTAAAGTTCAAGTGTTTGTGATTCTGTTAGATATGTTTATCTTAGTAAGGTTATTTTGTTTTGGTGGTTTACCTATTGAAACCCAAACCCAAACCCCTCTTGAAGTCTAAGAGAACCTTACAACTGACCCTTAATGCATGTAACAAAAAAAGTGTTTTTAACTCAAATTGACTAGAAAATGATAAAAACTTGTTAAATATTAAATAACTCTTGTACCCTCAGAAAAATAAATATTAATAAGGATGAGAATGGAGATGATGTTTAATACATTATTCAAATTTTTGTAGACAAAAAACAAACTGGATTTAGGAAGTAAAACTCAAATGAAAGGGCGGTAAACTGGATGGCTATGATGAAGGGATGAACATTCTTTGTTGCTGTTATATCTAATTAATACTATACTATAAATAATTTTATCATATAAATAATATCAATAATTAAATATAAATATTTTAATATTGGATTTGTTAACTTTAAAATAAGAAAAGTTAATAATATCTGAGACAACTTGCATTGGAAAATAAGAAAGTTAAAAAAATCAAGAAGGCAACAGACGAGATAAAAACGATGAGAGAGAGCGGGAAGTGCCCTTGTTCGTTTTGATGAGCCAGGAGACAAGGTGGGTCTTGTTCTTTTTTGGATCATCCCATGAGACAAGCAGATGAAAGGACAGTAGATGGAAGAAGAGAGGAAGGATTGAGATGATAGCAGTGGACGTTTACAGATGGTAAAAGTGGTCGCATTATCTGTTAGAACTTTGTTAATCTGACCAATCTCATTGGTATGTTCTATATATTGAAGTGCTTTCTTTTTTGTCTCTCTTAAATTCCCTTTAGTTGTTGAGTACAATTTTGTATAATTGTCTATGATTATCAATATGTATTTGTATCTAAATTGTCCTGTTGGGAAAAGTCCCAGAGAAAGTCCAGTGGACGTTCTGATCTAATGATACCTAATTGTGTTTTTTCACATGGTGATGACTTACTGATTTGACATTCATGATAGGTTTTAATGAACCTCTTTATCAATTTTTTTAGATTTTTTATGTAGTAGTTTTCTTTAATTAATTAAGGGCCCATAGAATTTCTTGTTGGTGCTGATCTATTTGGGGGAATCTTGGAAGGAGAGGTAGTAAAATCAGCTCATGGATTTCCCAATGCCATAAAAACCACACTTGGTTGGATTTTATTAGGACCCATTACAACGGAAAATCCATTTCTCTGCAGCACTACCTTGCTCGCTAATTCTACACCTTCATCTGAACTTCAGGAGTTAACTCAGGTGATGACTCGTTTTTGGGAAGTCGAGGAAATAAATGATGTTCCGAGAAGAAATCCACTTGATATAAAAAGTGAGGATCATTTTAAAAGGAAGCACTCTCGAAAACCCTCCGGTAGATACATGGTCCGTTTACCCTTTAAAACGCAACCTCTCAACTTAAAAAGCTTCAGGTTCTTGGCCTTAAAACGTTTTAAAAACCTGGAAACGAAATTTGAACGAGAGCCATCCCTAAAATTGGAATATGGAAAGGTTTTCGAAGAATATTTAAAAAAATGTTATTTATCGCCCAGTTCTCAAACGGGGAAATATTTTCTTCCGCACCACTGTGTATTAAAAAAGAGCACAAGTACTAAATTGCGTATAGTTTTTGATGGTTCGGCTACTACCGTTAATGGATCCCTCAATGACTACCTACTTTGTGGTCCTAAACTACAACCTGAGATCACAGATGTATTGTTGAAATTTCGATTACCACAAATAGCAAATAGCCGATATCTGTCAAATCCAAAGGATCGTTCCTATCTTCATTTATTTTGTAGAGCTGAAAGTTTCGATCACCTAGCTGAATTCAAATTTAACTGTTTACCGTTCGGACTTTCATGATCTCCCTTTTTAGCAATTTGAGTAATACAACAACTCGTAGCAGATGATGGAAACAAGTTTCCTAATGCGTCTCGAGCATTGTTAAAGGAAATGTATGATGACGATTTATTGACTGTGGCTGATACGTTAGAAGAGGCACAGACACTCCAAAGAGAACTCATAGCCTTGATGAGTCGAGGAGGTTTTCAATTGAAAAAGTGGTGCAGCAATGCAATGGAGCTCTTAGAACCAGTTTTTGTGAATGAGCCGAAACCCATGATCTCCTTATCTAGTTTGGAAGATAACGTGGTGAAAATACTCGGAATGCAGTGGGATCCTCAACAGGATAATTTTACCTATCGAATACACTCAAGAGATTTGGTTTTAACTAAACGAGGCATCCTTTTAACTATTGCCAGGATGTATGATCCTTTAGGATATTGCGCCCCAGTTATCTTCAAAGCAAAGGCGATTCTTCAACTATTATGGTCAAAGAAACTCGATTGGGATGACCCAATTCCACCTGCTATTTCCAAGTCCTGGAAAATACTTTTTAAAGATCTGGCGCAGTTAAAAGCTATTAAGATTCCCCGTGGTCTTAAACCACGCTCCCCAGCAGACATGTCAGTTGTGGGATTCGCTGACGCATCTTCTTTAGGTTATGCGGCAGTTTTCTATATTCGTTCTCAGGATCAATTGGAAAGGGTAAGGGGTAGACACCCATCTGATGATCGCTAAAACCCGATTAGCTCCATTGAAAACCCTCTCAATTCCAAGGCTTGAACTATGCGCTGCTCTACTTCTTGCCAACCTTTTGCGATCTGTTCAACTCATTATACAACGATTAAAACCAACCTCTATTTTCTTGTTGTCTGATTCTTCCACCGTTTTATCGTGGTTAAATACACCTGCTCATCAACTGAAAACATTCGTGGCCAATCGAATAGTGAAAATTTTAGATAACTCTTTTCTCCCTAATTGGCATCACATTCGTTCAGAAGATAATGCCGCCGACATTGCGCCTCGGGGAACTTCTCCGTCAGACTTGGTCAATCATTCAGTTTGGTGGAAGGGACCTGACTGGATGAAGAAACTATTGTTGGAATGGCCATTAACTAAGCCAACAAAATCATCAAATTTTTCAGACTTACCTGAGACAAAATCAGTTTGTACTATCTTGGCTACCACAACCAATGCATCGTCTTTATTTAAGTTATTGAAAAATTCTCATCCTATTCCAAATTAATTAGGGTACTTGCATATGTCCAACGCTTTATCGTAAATTCTCACCCTCATTCAACCAAGAGAAAAGGTCAATTAAGCTTAGAGGAACTTCGTCAAGCTACTCACACCTTGGTGAAAATAGTTCAAAGACATCATTTCCCCTCTGTAAGCTCCAAACCTTCTCTTATAACATCGCTAAAATCATTATCCGTTTTCATTGATTCTCGTGGAGTGTACAGGGTGGGCGGTCGCCTCAGTAATGCCCCTATAAATTATGATGCTAAACATCCCGTGTTGTTACCCTCTAAATCACATTTTGTGGAACTACTTGTCGACCACTACTATATTGTTTATTTACATGCTGGGCATCAGCTCCTCCATTCAATATTATGTCATCATTATTGGATTATTTCAGCAAGACGTCTGATACGCACTCGAATTCACTGATGTTTGAAATGCCATCGCCTAAAAGTAAGACCTTACATGGGAAATTTGCCAATGTCAAGATTCGAGCAAGGCCGACCCTTTATGAATGTCGGGATTTATTTCGCTGGTTCATTCTCAATCCGTGAATACTCTCGCCGTAAGGCTGCCCTTGGCAAAGCGTATGCCTGCTTATTTGTGTGCATGAGCACAAAGGCGTAGCACATTGAGATCGTGTCGCAATTGAACACAGTAGCTTTCTTAGCCTGTTTAGACATATTTATAGCTCAAAGAGGACTACCCAGCAGAATGTTCTCCGATAATGGAACAAATTTTGTAGGAGCGTCATGACATTTAAAAGAACTATACTCCTGCTGGAATGCCTACTCTCTGAAAAAGGACATCCAAACCTACTTCGTCAATCGAGAAATGAAATGGAGTTTTATCCGTCCATTCGCACCTCATTTCGGTGGTTTGTGGGATGCTGGTGTGAAGTCGTTTAAGTACCACCTTAGGAGAGTAATGGATTGCCAACCCCTTACATTTGAAGAACTCTCCACCATTGCAAATCGCATAGAAGCGATTTTGAATTCTCGCCCCATGCATCCTATATCGTCATCACCAGAAGACTTGGATGTCTTGACTCCGGGTCACTTCCTGATTGGTGCCCCTCTAGTTGCTCTGCCAGAACCAGAGTCAATCGAGCCATCGCGCCATCCAATCTCGAGATGGAATCTCATTCATCGCTGCAATATTTGGCATCAATGGCGACAGGACTACTTACATTGCCTACAACAACGTAGTAAATGGACTACTGAATCGGCAAATGTAAATATCGGCACTCTGGTGCTTCTTATTGACCCTAATGTACCTCCCCTCAGTTGGCCTGTAGGGCGCATTAAAGAAGTTTTTCCTGGACAAGACGAGATTGTCAGGGTAGTAAAGGTGAAAACCTCTACAAACTAGTATACCCGTTCTGTTTCACGCCTAGCTCCATTGTTACCTCCATAGTGGGTTGATCTACCTGGAAATTTACTACGCAAATTTGGTGGGCGGTATGTTGGGTCCCAACTATTTTTTTTCACTCACGTAATTATAACAATTAATTTTATTTATTTGTTAAAAGAAAAACCAAGATTGTAATATTTTGTTGTATTGAGATGTATAATTAGGAATTAAGGTTGTTTACATCTAAGCAAGTGATGAGGTGAACTCTAATGAGATCAGCATCGACTTTGTATTGGCATTGCGGATCAACTCCGATCGTCAGAATTACGGGCTCAGTTCCATGAGATTTGCGAATGAAGAAGGACCCTCAGAAATTTTTTGATTGATGATGACCCCACATTCAAACTACTTCTTCATCGCTGACTGTACACTGGATATCCACCACCCCACCCACGCTACCAATTGTTTGGATAGTGATCATCGCGAAGAAATTTTTCTTCTCCACTTTGGGATCACCGGTAAGAGGTTATTTTGCTATTACACACACCAACTATCTCCAGATTCAGCTCACACCATCCTTCTACTTGCAAGAATAGAAGGCTATTGACTTTTGGTGATTGACATTATTAAATTTAGTAAATATAGAATTTAATTAATTTTTATTTTTATTAAAGCGAAAAGACATTTATATTTTTGTTATCTATGTTTCTTATTTTATTTTTAGATTACTAACCCAGTTGCTAACATTATTATTATTATTATTATTATTTGTTCCGGCATTTGTGCACCGCGGCCTCACTGAGACCTATTGTGCGCCGTCCATGTCCCTGTCCTATATATGTGACAGGCCCACGGCCTTTGCAAATCTGAGGATACTGAATGGATCGATCAGTTCACATAGTTTGGGGTCTACAATGCGATCACTACCAAAGTGAAGGTATCGCCTTCTAGCTAAGTTATCACAGTCACATATTATATGACGTGCCGTTTCTCCCTCTTTCTTGCAGAATCTGCAGATTGGTGATCCCACTATCCCCAAATTAAAGAGGTGTTTATTTAACCGACAGTGACCTGTATAGAGTCCTGTCACACTTTTGAGTGTCCACCTGTCCATTGATAGAAGTGCTGAGCTTCTTCTCTTACAGGGTCCATTAAGAAACAGTTTCGAGTGTTCCTGTTTCTTAGTTTCTCTCCAAGAAAGTCTTGCCTTGTCCTCTAAAGCTAATTTTATACGCCTTTTAGCGTAGCTGAGGCTGATACCACATATGGGTTCAGGTGCAAGAGGTGTCTGTTCTGAGCCCACCCTTGCAAGGCCATCTGCCTTCTCATTGCCTGTGATGCCTGTGTGTCCTGGCACCCAGTCGATTCTAACCTTATTGGCTAGCGAGAGTGTGTTTAAGTTGTTTTTACACTCCTCAACCAAATAAGATCTGGTCGTATAGCTTCTCAGGGCGCCAATGGCTGCCTGGCTATCCGTGAAAATTGTGATCAGTCTGTTTCTTACACCCTCCCCAATTAAGGTTTGGGTACAGACATTGATCGCCATCACTTCGGCCTGAAAGACCGAGGTGTGTCTACCTAAAGGAATAGAAATCCCAGATTCTGGTTTATCTTTCCTCCATATGCCGGCCCCTGATCCGTTTTCTGTTAGTGAGCCGTCTGTGTAGCAATTAATCCCATTACACAGTTTATGTGGTTTGGTCTTTGTGTTTTCCGCACAGTACAAAACGTCTGTGTGTTTCTTAACTTGTAGGTCAGAGTGCATTGACAGCACCTCGTCCTCATCAATTCTTCTGAACAAGTTCCCATGCCCCATGCGAGTCATGACTTTGGATCTTGTTCCTGATTTCGCAAGTCTGTAAGCCACGTTCAAGGCTTGCGCTTCTACTTCTATGTGCAGTGGATTCAAGTTCAATAAGACTTCCATTGCAGCAGTAGGAGTTGTACTCATGGCACCAGTGATCATGAGACATGAAAGCCTCTGTAATTTGCCAAGCAAAGTTTTATTTTTACTAATACTACCTCTGTGCCACCACACCATAGAGGCATAGAGCACCATTGGTCTAACTGCTGCGGTATATAGCCAGAATAACATTCTGGGTTGTAGTCCCCAGGTCCTACCCACAGCCCTTTTACATGCATAGAGGCATCGAAGTGCCTTCATAGTAGTATTCCTGATGTGTTTAGACCAGTCCAATTTTCTATCCAGAGTAACCCCTAGATGCTTTACCTCACTACAAATGCTTACCTGTGTCCCCCCTATATAGGGTGGTCTAACTATAGCATTTCTTTTGTTAGTGAAGATACAGAGATTTATCTTCTGGGGATTGATTCCTAAACCATTCTTTTCACACCAATCCCTCAAAAGATCCATCGATGCGGAAAGCAACTCAGAAATGGTTTCTGAGAACTTGCCCCCTATGAGCACAGCAATGTCATCAGCATATCCCTGTGCGTAGAACCCTGCAGAGTTTAGGTTTGTTAACAATGAGTCAACGACCAAACACCACAGTAATGGAGATAACACCCCTCCCTGTGGACATCCTCCCACTGGCTTCATCCACAGTTTGGTTTGTCCCAATTGTGATTGTAAAATCCTATTCTCTAGCATGGTGTTTATCCAGCTAGAGGCTAAGGAACTAATCCCCTTTCTTTCTAAGGCTGATGCCATAGTGTTATAGGGTGTGCGATCAAAGGCACCTTCTATATCAACAAAGATGCCTCCCATTATTTCTTTATGAACTAGGGATCTCTCTATCCTGGAAACCAGGTGGTGGAGAGCAATTTCACAGGATTTTCCTGCCTGGTATGCGAATTGAGCGCTATGGAGCGGTCGTTCTACCAGTATTCCATCCCTAATATGTCTGTCTATGACCTTTTCCAAGGTCTTCATTAAAAATGAAGTCAGACATATTGGTCTGTAAGACTTGGGTTCGTCATAGGACTTTTTCCCGGGTTTTGGTATGTAACACACTTTTGCCATCCTCCAGCTTACTGGAATATAGCTCAGTGCCAAGCTTCCCCTTAACAAGGTAAGTATAAGGGGCCTAATTACTGGTAGGCCTTTTTGTAGCAAGGCTGGGAATATCCCATCAGTACCAGGTGATTTGAAAGGAGCAAAATAATTAATTGCCCACTCCACTCTTGCAGAATTGACAATTTTATTTGCTTCTGCCCAGTTACCCTTGCAACTAGTGTGTTCACAGTTGGTAGGGTCATTGTTAATCGTATCCATCAGTCCGCAGCCAGGAAAATGTGCGCGCGCCAGGGCACCGAGGGTTCCCTCCTCAGAATCTGTATAGCCCCCTCCCACCCTGACGGAGCCCAATACTCCCCTGTCAGACTGCTTGGATAAGATCCTATTTACTCTAAACATGGAAGTTGTATCGTTTATTTCGCTACAAAATTTCTTCCACGCCCTTCTTTTAGCCTTTCTGACTTCTTTGTGATAATCAGTGAGTGCACGTTTATAAGTGTCCCATCTGCCTGATCTTTTGGCCGCGTTAAAGAGTTTACGTGTAAGAGCTCTTAACTTGCCAAGTTCATTGTTCCACCAGGGACAGTTCCTGTTGGATCTAACATTACATACAGTGTTATTATCAGTGTATGACTTAATCATTGCCTCAGTCAATGTTGAGTTTAAATGTTCCAAATGCCAGTTGCTACTCACCACTCTAGGACAGCATTTGACCTCCTCCTCAAGCTGTGTATAGTAGGTTTCCCAGTTTGTAAGTTTGGGATTCCTATACACAGCTTCGGACGTGATGTTACCACTTAGATCAAATCTAATGTATCTATGATCTGAGCATGACTCTTCTTCAGAGACGTGCCAGCCTTTAACCCTTAGGCTTATAGCACGTGTGCTAAGGGTTATGTCAATGACCTCAGATCTGATTCTGTTGTTAAAAGTGGCAATATTGCCTCTGTTTAGAATGTCTAGGTCATTACTAGTTATGTACTCTACTAAACACTCACCTCTCTGGTTGTTGTTCTTGCTCCCCCAGAGCTGATGGTGAGCGTTCGCATCAAGCGATGCTATAAGCTCGCCCCTTAAGCCAGTCCCTTCCGTTAGCTTACTAAGTGCCTCGGTCGGGACTCTTTCTTCATATGGGAGGTAGACCGATGCAATCGTCAACCTCCCACCTTGATTTCCCTCGTTGAGGGCCATTTGAGCTGCTGCTAAATCTCTAGAACAATATTGCCATAGAGGCAGCATTTTAAGACTACTCTTATGCAGGATACAGGCTCTGGCACGCTCAGGTACAGAAATAATCTCATACCCACGCATCGCCAGCCCCCCCATCCTGCCCTTATACAGGTAAGGTTCTTGTATTAGAATAATATCAATATCCTTACCTCTCACATACTGCTGCAGAACACCACATGCTGCAATACAGTGGTGTAGATTAATTTGCAGCAGCCTCACCACCATGATCAGTGCCCGCCGGCCCCCGGAGGGCCACCCCGAGGCGGACGCCGGGAGACAGCGCCAAACCCAGGCCTCCCCATCACAGAGGGCCGAGACCCAGCGCGCCCCCCAGCCCCCGCCACGGGGCCAACCCCCGCAGCCGCCATAGTCATCGCCTTGGGGCCATCCTTAGGAGTTGGCAAATTCGTCGTAGCGATCCCCTTCGACTCCACCGCCTCAGGATCGCTCCTTGCCTCCTCCACCTTATCAGCCGGCTTCCTCTCCTGTACTACTTTCGGCGGCTTCTTCTTATCCAATACCCTGAGAGCGACCTTAGTGAACCCATAGTTCAGCTTAAGCTTCCGCTTCTCAAGGTATTCCATGCTAGTCTCTGGGGCAGACAGGATCGCAAAGAAGCCATGCTTCTCCACCTTGGTGCCCAGGAGTCTCCATAATCTAATATCAGGTACCCTAGAGTTTTGGGTCCTGATCCTCTTCATGAAATGTTCTTCCAGAGGCATTTCTCCTGTAATGAAGGTTCCTACCTTCACGGTTTTATGAAGCTCCTCCACCTTTCCTACACGGAGCTCCAGATCCCCACTGATGTTAAAATTGGGTACTATAATCGACAACCAGTCCTTGGTCTCCTGGTTGTCGCAGATTATGACACAGGCTCCCACATGTGGGTAAATTCCACTGAATTCAGCCTGTGTCCCTTTCTCTTCTTCCAGCTGATCGACAAATTTCATCAGCTGGCCCTTCATTTCCTCGCAATTCTCCTTCGTCAGCTGAGTGGACGGATATCCACTAGGGATAATCGCCACCCTGCTTCCTCCGGCAGCAATCGCGTAGGATGCAATACTAGCATCCCCACCCCTATGCCTCTTTGCCGTAGGCGCAGAGGTACCGGGTGAGGACCTAATCCTTTTCTCTGGAGCGCACCCAGACCCTGCCGTATTCCCGGACCCCGAAGGTCCTGAAAGTCCGGCCGGATCCTCAGGTGGCCCTCCAGCCAACATTGCCCTCCTCCACTTCTTTCTCTGGGCTCCAGAGAACTTGTGCTTGGAGGTCTCGCCTGCATCATTGGATGCAGCGTCCCTACCAGGCGCCAAGCTCTCTGGCTCCATTACCAGTCCGCTTACCTCCTCTACAAGCGTCGCAAGCGAGCTCATAGAGGCTTCGTCGTCCACTACCTCAGCGCCAAGGTCCATTGAAGGCCCCTGGGCTGAGTCCTCTCCGCTGATCAAGCTGACCAGCTCCTCCATGTCTTCATTATTAGTTGTTGTAGTACTCATATTTTGTTCCCACGAAAGCGGGGGAAGTTACTCTGCAGGTACTGCCCCCTCTCCCTGCAGAGGGCATTTAATACAATGGGGTGCGCCTGGTGCCCCAAGGGGGTCGATTAAAGACAGTGCATTTTTATACACCCCCTGCCATTCGGCCACAGCTCGAGCTCCTCTACACTTGGCTTGGGTGTTAAGGAGATCTCCACATGGATTTCATGGGGAGATCCCGCCTCTGTCGTCCGCGAGTCCATCGGACTCCCCAGGGGGTACCACTTGGAGGTGACAGTAGGCGTTGGTAGGGATAGGTCAGACTGGGAGTTCACAAGCAGTGAGTAGGGCACTATTGCTTGATTCCTCCGCTACGGGTACAGGAGACCCCCGCACCTGTCTCCCTCTCTAGTCTTTCCATTACCCTACCCATTTACCCCCCTTTTTTTTGTTTATATATTCGATTTTGAAAAAAAAAAGTGTACTTTTAATGTTCATTACATATGTATTGCCATTTTATAATTTTAGTTTTTTTGTATAATCTTTCCTCGATTATATTTTGTGTACACAATCTTGTTTTTTGTTTTTTTTCTCTCTCTAGATAACCAATAGTTTTTTTTTTTCTTTTCCTTTTGTTTTTTGTTGTTTTTCTGGGAAAATGCGGGCACCCATTCTTGAACTTTTTTGCTGAATTTCACAGCCGGTAATTTGCAAGGGACAGAAGTTCTTCAGCGACGTAATTTTCCTAGCCCCTTCTTCCACAGTATTCATATTAGTATTCTCAAACAACTCTTAGTCTTTAAATCTAAATTTTTCCTTCATTAATTTCTTTTCTTCATTTAATTTATCTTAGTAACCATCCCCTCTCACTTCCATTGTGTGAGTTATAATCACTAAACTTTTCCTTACGATCTTAGTTACAACCGTTAGCAATTGTATTGAGTTTTTTTTCTACAATATTATGGTCCCTTTGTAAGCTGGCCACAGCGCAGTAATTATTTTTTACAGCTACACATATCTATTTGTACATTTTTGCTATTATTCGTGTACAATGTCTAAGAATAGAAACTTTTTTTATTTCTACACAAAAAGTAAGACAGCAAGCAGTATATGATATTAACAATAGTGATGATTGTTGTAACTTATTATTAATAACTTATTTATTGAAGTATTCTAGATTGAAAACTATTTCTGTACTTGGTGTATTCCACTGAGCTATAGGGGGGTGCTCCCATGTCCTATTTTTGGAATGCATCCACATCTGTACTAGAAAATTCTGAGTATTTTGATTCCTGGTATTTTTTTTTTAAAGATTTTCCCTCTCCTCCAGCCACCACTAAATTTACAGTCCTTCCAAGTACCCTCAAAATGTTTTCTTGGGCTCATTTCATTAATGCCTTTTTATTGATAAAGCCATTAGCCAGGTTGATCATCCTTGAACGACAGTAAATGCTTCAACTTCACATGCGAATTGTTTGAGAAAATCTTTTAGAGATAATTCCAAAAGACAATATCTAATCACATTAATATCTTTTATATTAAACGAAATATTTAAAATGACGTGAATAATAATGATAAATTATTGTAACAGGGCTTACCCCACATGTCCACTTCTGCAATATTTAACTGTTTTTTTTTTTATGAATTGTTATTTGGCTACTTAATATAAGCCATTCTTAAACTACCTGTACATAACTGGCGTACTCAAGAGAATTGATTGAACTGCAGGTATCAAGGCTTGTTCCTATGCCCCACAGTGGTTGAAAGGCGCAAACAAAAAACAAGTTATTGGAAAAATAATTCTGTTTTCACTATTGATAAGTAGCCGTTCAATTGCGATAATGTTTTTGTTTTTTTAAGGAAAAAGGTGTAGTCACTATTATTATTATTATTGCCACTCACATTTTTTTTCTCGGCGCAATTTCCCTTTGTAATCAAAAAAAGCTAAAAAAATATTTTATTTGAGGATATCTTCCGAAAGCAAACGACATATTTTTTTTTTTTCCCCCAAAGACAAGACTCCTGATAAAATTTTAAATAATAAAATAAATATTTCTGCTGAAGGAAAGTTCGTTTAAAATGAAAGGATTTGTAGTCATTAGATAAACATCAATAACAGTTTGCCTTGTGTATCAATCAGTTCTCTAAAATCATTTGAAGATAACATAAGATTTTAGCTCCTCATGGATAATGGACTGAAGAAGCCCATGAAAAAGATTAAGGACACAAAATTATAAGTACATATCAAAAACCTAATATATTATCAAATTAAAAAAATTGTTACATAGTTTGAAGTATATTATTATACAATATACAAACTAGTATATCCTATTATATTTTAAATTAATCATTAGAAATTATTAACTTAAGAACAAACTGGTTTTGTTAATTTGGTTTAAACGTCAGAAATTTATTTAGTTTAAAATTGTGAGAAACAATTTAATTTTTTCTATGATAAATAAGGTGAGCCCATCACTTTTAAATATGTCAAATAAATTAATGTGTATAATGTGCATCATTATACTTTTGTACAAGCACAAATCGCAATGTAGGATAATCAGAAATTGTAGCCAAGCTACAGGAAATATAATGACCTATTTATTGTAAATAGATTCATTTGTAGAATTTATATTGAATTCTGTAATAATTTTGTAACAAGGAAATAAGTCAAAAGGTTTTTTACCGGAATAGACATCTCACAACTCTGCCGCTTAGATCTATGTTAAACACTTAACAAAGTATCCATCTTAACGAAAATTTCGTTGTGATTTAGATGGCATTAAAACTATTTTTCTGTGGTTCACAGATCGGATTCTTGACTGGCTCTTTCCCGGAATAAGTCGAATGTCAACCACTGCGTGGCATGGGTTCAATGTGAAAGCCTTTGTCGGAACTTTTAGTAAAAATGACCTAACATTTTGCCATCTGAGAACAGAATTATACTAGTGACAAATGTATAATAGTTGCATAAAGCATATATCTGTTCGACCAACACACAGAGTTCAAACTTAGCTCCTACACTATAGAATGACAATATTTGACAGTAAACTACATAACAGGACAAACTATAATAAATTAGAATTTAATACAGACTTCACCAAATTTATTTTATTTTAACGAAAACGAGCTCTATTAAAATTAGCAATACCATCCAACTCGAACGGACTGGGACACAAACTTATTAAGGATTATTTTTGATCAATAATAAAACTGTAACAGACACATAGACCTAATAAAGTATAATCTAAAAATGTTCGTAAAAACTTCGTGTACAATAATAAGTAATAAATCATTCAGGAACGTTCTTTAAAATGATATTCGATGTTGACTATTAATTCCACATTGTTATTTATTTGAAAAACATTTCAAGCACAGTAAAACACCCGTAAAAAGACCGAAAACACTCTTTCATTAGTGAGCCCTATATGCAAGTACTCATTTGTTTGTGATTGTAAATAACTAAATAATCTTTATTTTAACACATTTAACAAAATAGCGTGTCGAATGGAAATGGGGAGAGTAAATAACTGGACTTTAATCAAGAAAGACAAACAATTAAGTTATAAAAAAAACTGTTCACAAGAGCCTATAACAACTGATTAATTTTACTTAACTGATTTTCAAATAAGTAGACTTATTTATGTAATATCATGTTAACTTAAATCTTTTTTTTTTCGCTAATGTGATAATAGTACCTCAACCCTATCTGTAAAACAAAGAGTTGTCAAGTGCAAGTAACAATATTGTTATTATTAAGAGTACAATTTGTGAATAAATGTATTTACATAGGGCTATTACTGACGGAAATAGTTAATAAAAAATCGCAAGTCAAAAAATAACAAACAAATGTTTTAAACTTAACAACTTCACCATGAGTCGAAAGTATGTTATTGGGAAATCAGCTTAGGCTGATATATTTTCGTCAAAAATATGTTAAAAGTTAACACTTACAACTGAGACGCAACCACAGAAGCAGACCGTATGCAATTGATATGTGAAGCTGCCTCTTTCCTGGAAAACCAAACCCAAAACATTTGTATGACCAAGACTTTTTAAAACGGCGTCTTTTGTACCTTTTAATTTTTTTTTCTTGAATTTTACTTGTGAAACATAATTGAATGGTTAAGAACCCTTACATTAAAATTAATTATAGAATTCAAATCATTAGCAATTATCCTCATTTCAATTGCATGCATGAGTAGTCTTGTGTTGTTTTAGATTTAATTTACGATGTCATAATCAGAATATGACAGACATGAGCTGTTAAAAGAGTTTGCTTTAAAGGTTAGTACAACTTGTGTCATTCAGACTTAAATTTAAAATAAAACCCATTTAGTTGTGTCTTCCTGAATAAAAATATACCCAACACTCTTCTTTTTGCTAGACTCGAGAGAAATTGCAGTTTTATAAAAGTTAGAATGAAATTCTTCAATGAGAACACCAATTCATTAAAATTTAGGAGATGACTTCGAGATGACCAATGATGTTTTAAAATCCTTGTTCTTCTTATTTCATTTAATAAAGTTCTGACATGTTTTTTTTCTTTGACAATATGACTGATGTACCATTAACCAGGTGTTTTTGGTCTGTAAATAGTCATAATTGCACCATAATTATAATTATTACAGACTAGATGACATAGATAACTGACTAACTGGCTATATGGCTCAGATTTATAGCCATAGATGTAAATGTACTGGGCATAAGACTCGTTTTTATGTTCTCACTTAATTAAGGAGATGTCCAAATGAATTGAAAATTCAATGTCTTAGAGTAGCGATAATTATAAACTTCATGCAAAAATAAAAATATTTGAGTTATTAAATATCTCATAATGCAATCTCATGTGTTTAACATAAAAAAAAAAAAATAACACATTATTATCACACTAAATGTACTGCAGCATGCCTTGAATTAGCTACTTAAAGCTAGCACGAAAAGCTGAGAGAACGTTGAATGCTGAGTTTCTACTGGAATTAGAATCAGAGAGATTGGATGATTTGATTTCAAGAAGTTCAGTAATATAATAAGATGCAACATCCATTAGATTACCAAAGATATGTCATAAAATAGTTGATAAATCGTTGGAGCCTGGCTTTGAGATCAGCACCAATGCCTTTGCACACATCGCTTCTGTAATCAAAGCGGAGAAAAATTAAGGAGGTAAAAGAGATTGCTTGAGACTTACAATGCATGCTACTTATACATTAATTGGAATGCAAGTCTTTTAACAGCCAACCACACAATTAACAGCCAATATTATATTTTTATAACGTACCAATTTTCGTTTTGCCTTTTTCATTCATTTCAATGTACTTACATTAATTTTAAACACAGCATAAACAAAATTACAATATTGCATTCATGTCCATGATATTATAATTTAAGGGTTATTATCCCATGTTTGCGTAAAGAGTTTTATTAGTTTGAAAATGTATATTATATGGTACAAAAATTCACAAATAAGGACTTTTCATTTATAAGAAATAACAATTTATACATATTATCTTTCAACAGAATATTTACTTAACTTTTATAATAAGATTTTTAAATGCTTTCTACAATTGACTTTTATGCTCAAAATTAAATTGGAAAGAAAAAAGAATTGAATTTTATCAAAAAATTATTATTTGAAATTCATTCATGGATTGCAATATTCCAGAGTTTAATGGGATTATCTCGATTTGAAAATTTGGGTTATGAGCTATTGATAGTAAAATCAATGGTAGTAACTGTTACATCAGTAGTCCAGTTGTGAACATGTTAGGTTGAAGTCAGTGCTACTTGAACGATAGGAAATATCCTTGAGCATGTCTACTTTGCCAATCAAAATGGTTCTTTGTTTTTGAACTTTTGTTTCCAGTTTTTACTTGCCAAAAACTATGTTTATGTTTTATTAAATGGAGGCTCAGGATACAAATCCTCAGACATTTAATGTATTTTATTATCTTTAAAGCTCTATGAATAAAGAAAGTGACCCTTTGATAGGAAATAGCTTCTTGTCCTTCTTGGTTTATATTGAATAGATATGGAAGTAAAACTAGGATCGGGCCAGTTAAAATTAAGCATAATATAACTTCCATGAACAATTTAAATTAATGATGTCATTTCCTCACAATATTAATAGATACTGATGATATTTTCAATTAAGTCAGTCAGATTATGAGTTAATGAAGGAAAGATAATTAGCTATTTCAAAATAGAAAATCAAAATAAACTGGCGGTGCTAGTACCTCAGCACCTTCTACATATAGCGATGACCCAATTTATGAGGTGTTGCCCCAAAGGTTTAATTTTTATAATTTACTAGCTTTTGCTTTGTGCCCCTAGAAGCATATAGAATAATGATACCACCTTGTTATTTATACTACCTGGTCAATGATAATTTGGTAGGTTTTTTTCTGTTCCTTATTTAATAGCTTTTCTGCAAGATATACATTTAGGCCTTTGACATTGTAGTTCTTTTCTCTTATGTTAACTGATTAAAGTACTTGTTGTCTGCCTCATACAGGGACAAGCAGTGAAGTAATAGTAATGTCGTATTGAGTATGACACATTGGTTCATAAGAATAATCAAAGCCTTGTTGAAAATGCCCTGATTAAACTTAATTTCTAATGTCAGCATTTCCCTCCAGGCTTTTAGAATATATCCAGACTTAGGGCCTCCTTATATTTTTCACATACAGTGTTTGGATTAAATGTAGTGCATATAATCACTGCTATAGCAGACAGGGTTGTTTTTACTTGTCAAGCCCTTGATGCTATCTCACATGTTTTTGTATTTAAACCATGAAGTAACCACTTTCCATTTATTTTGTCGAATATATTTCTCCTGATTTTGTTTGTTTTACAACCAATCTTTTACATGTACACATATTCATAGTTATTATATCTTTGAATTGCTTTCTTGTAAATATTTTCTTTCTTTTGTTTGCTTTTGCTATTCTCTATTTATTTTTTACTAACAATAGCCCCAGAATAAATTGTATTTCTATTCCTTTTAAAAAACAACAACTATTTTCCATTGAAACAAACATAGTAAAAATACTACAGTGTACAAACATGAATCAGTAGAGGTCCATACTAAGATACTTTCTTTACTAATGGTACTGATTTATTTTATTGTAAAATGCTAATGTCTGAATGTTTCGATTAACAAAACCTATTAAAAATACACATCAAATTAATGATAAATTTCAACAAAATCATTGTAGAACAGAAATTTCTTACTTAAACTATTGTTGGCTAATGAGCCAAATCAATTACAAGATCATTTAAGTGAATTATTGGTGTCCCCATGGGTAGTATTTCACATTTATCTACTTAGCTATTGAGCCAACACTCCATGAGTTTGCTAGTTATGTGCAAAACTTGTTCGGGCCCTTAGGCAGTAAATAAGTTTTTATTAAACTTAATTTTTTTGTTTGAGAGGATTTTTTTTTATGATCGTAATTATTTTTAAATTATAAATTTATTTTCTTTCCTTTTCTGATTGTTTCGGCTGGAGACAATTAGTATGTAAATATTGTATACATCAACAGACTGAATCATTTAATATAATATTGTATACATCAACAGTGGAAATAGTTCGAAGGATTATACAGCTCGAGGAAGTAAATAAACACGTCTTTGCGTATTAGAGGACAAGGCTTTAGGCCTGAGCCTGTTTTTAGTCAGTGATGAAGATAACTCCATACCGGACGGTTCCCCTGCGAACAGAAAGTCGCTGTTTCTACAACTGAACTTTTCGGCCTTTCTGCCTGTTTATCTCTCCATGCACATCACCGTCCTGCGGCTGCTATTCGAACATCCAGCGTATCGTGACTATAAACTTTTTCGTAATTTAACGTTAATTATACTAACATTTATTTATACTAATATTCAGGCCTGGTCAAGTTGCTGATCAGTAATTGTTTTTTTTGTTTTGTTTTTTAATAAAATGAATTGTTATTTCTTTAATATTTTTGATTTTGTTTATTGTATATGCCTTATTTTTGGCAAGTTTGTGAGCTAGCCGACACAATCAAACCTCTAGCTTCTCAAGACGTAACCGGCGCAATTTTCTGGCGTTTGGGGACTTCTTAATTTTTAAGAGCCCTAGCGCAAACATTTGGTCCTCCGGGCCGGAACGTCTGTGTTATATATTATTTAGCGTAAAAAAACAAAAAAAAACTTTTTTTAATTTTTTCTCCCACCATGGCAGACTTACCTCCTGAGAAACGGGCTAAAATTGTAATCAAGCAATTAAATGACATTTTCAGTGAAATTAAAGCCATTCGTGATGCAGCCAAGGGATCAGAGGAGGATATAAATAAAATTTCTATCTTTCGAGGGAAATACCTTGGGAATTTGCATAAAGACTATGTCAACTCATGGGATCAATTATATGAATTATATTTAACTATGGATAAGGAAAAGGAATTCCCTATTGAGGAGAAATATTTAAAGGCTGCTCGATCGTACTTATATGAATGTAACACCATCCATGAAAATATTATGAATCCTCTTCCAAGAGTAGTTCCCCCCGGTCATCCAACAGCTTCGTCTACTTTAATAGACCAAAATGTCAGTTTAGCTCAAAATTTAACAACAGCCACTATGGCTCGATATAGACTCCCGAAGATAAACATACCTCGATTCGAGGGTGACCTCTCGGAATGGATCCGTTTCCGAGATATATTTCTCTCGATTGTCCATGACGAATATTCCTTGGCACCCATCGAAAAGTATTATCATCTTATCGGCTCCTTATCAGGTGAGCCTCTTCGTATTGTTTCTGCCTTTCCACCTTTTGCTGCCAATTATGAGATTGCATAGAAGGCTCTAAAAGAAAGATACAAAAATAAAAGAATTCTGGCAGCAGCTTATCTACATAACATTAAGCAGTTCAAACCATCTGCTAGTTCTTCGTCTAATCCCATATACCTGCGTTCTTTCTTAAAAATGGTAGTTGACAATTTCACGTCCCTCACGCACCTTGGTATTCCAAATGAAGGGGATTATTTGAAATTACAGCTCGCTTTGGACTGCTTAGACTGCGAAAATCGCAAACTGTTCGAAGAAAAGCAAGAAGGGAAAGAATTTCCTACTTTTCAAGCCTTGGTAGACTTTGTACAGCAACGCTGTAAAATACTAGAGCTCTCTGAGTCCTCACAAGCTGCTCAAGGAAATCGTCCAACGCCTAGTAGCTCAACCAGGCCGACTAATGTTTTGATGACTTTCCATGACAATCACGGAGAGAAAATTTATTCGAAACTACCTAATAATTGTTGCCCTAAGTGTAAGAAGAATCATCTGCTCTTTCGATGTTTCGCGTTTAAAAGGCTGTCATACGAGCAGATATTAGAATTCACTATCAACAATGGGATATGTTTCAATTTCCTGAGAAAAGAGCATGACTCGTCCAACTGTCCTTCTAATTTTAGTTGCTATAAATGCAAAAGGCGTCATCATTCCATTTTGCATGACCCAACCTTGACACAGCGCACAGCCGGAAACTCAGCGACTAATTCAGATGTTCCCTCCAGGCAACAGGAGGATCCACCCGGAGCAGTAGGAGCCACTGCTGGTAGGTATAACGTTATCCTGGGAACAGCTTTGGCCAAGGTATCAGATTGGAAAGGGGACCTTCACACTATTCGTGTGATTTTGGATTCAGGCTCTCAGTTTTCGATCATAACTGAGGACTGCGTTCGTAAACTGGGCCTTCCTTGGAAACCTACCGGGCGGTCGCTTTGCGAGATTGGTCTTACACAGTTACCAACTGCTAGAGGTAGAATTAATTGTCACTTATTCTCCACTCGTGAAACTAATACATCAATCCAAACCGAAGCTCTTGTAATATCATCGCTAACTCCTAACATGCCAAGTGTTAGCATGGATCCTTCGGTTATTGGAAAATTTGAGAATATTGACTTGGCTGACGAGAGATTTTGGGAATCAAGACCTGTCGATTTTTTATTGGGTGCAGATCTTTGGTTTCAGGTTATTTTACCTGAGCCAATGGTGAAGCTGACTGACATAGTCGGAACCATTCCCACAATTTTTGGTCACGTTGTCATTGGAGTTTCGCCTGTTAAGCTGGCCTCATATGGGGAAACATTTCTATCAATAATAGAAGATCCTTCCACCGACTTCAAGGCCTTCTGGGAAAACGAAGACGTTCCAAGAACAAATTATTCCGATCCGGATGATGTTGCATCCAAAACGCATTTCAAATCTACCGTCAATAGACAAGCTGATGGGAGATATATCACTGCACTGCCATTACGGGATCCTTCCCTAACATACCCTGGCTCGCGAAATTTAGCCATGACAAGACTGCGTAGTGAATTCGCAATTTTCTGGCGTTTGGGGACTTCTTAATTTTTAAGAGCCCTAGCGCAAACAACACTATTTCTATAAAAGTTATCTGTTTGTCTGTTACAGCTTGCATAATTGAAACCCTTTTATAACACATATATTAATAATATTTAATAAATCATTTATTATTGTCGGGGGCGTCACTAGGGGAGTGCCTGATCACTCTAGCCCTGGTGACAAGTGCGGATATATGTAGTTTATAACATGGACCATTGTTCCATGTCGGCATTTAATATCTGACTCCATTTATTGATAGGAATGGGTCCCGACAAGACACTGTGTTCAGGATGAGGTTCAGAGGTTCATAAAGAATAAGACCGGTTCAGAGTTCAAACGGGGCACGGCAGTGTGGTAGGCGCGAGGCGTCAGGTGGTCTCAAGACTGTGAGACAGCGTGACGACTCATAGGACAGCAGAGAGAGAGTAGGGTCAGCCCTTTATTCCCTGGCCTTTTTATACCATCTCCCCTACCTCGTGAGAGGTGCAGTTGCTGACAGGGGTATGTTTAACGATACGCAGGTGGCCACTTAGTTATACGGCCGTTGGGAAAAAAGGGTGTGTTTTTTATGGCTGCTAGGGCCTCACCCACTCAGGTTAATTGACCGTCTGTCGGTGCCTATATGTCTGCCTGGCTTCCTACCACGTGCCGCGACCCTGATTTATTCCAAGAAGCTTACAAAGATTTACATTATATTATAATATATTACTAACCCGAGTGTAGGGTGATTTACATATATTTAGCGCTACGCTACAATTATATTTATATTTTATGACTGCATGTATCATTATAAACAAGGTCAATTAAGACCATGAATTTTACAAGGCTTTATAGGAATCTAACAAAACTATAGAACCTGATTTATTTTTTATATATAATATCTGGAAGGGTTTCCTCCACATCCTTCTCTAGAAATAATCGTTCTTGTATGTATTGTATGTATTTTTAATTTAAAAACATTTCTTTCCATTTTCCAGGAGCTAATTTCAGGTGACCTATTGTTTCCACTAATTCTGTACATCAGGATATTACAGATGTGGCTGTAAAATCAACTATATACTTAACTTATTTGTATTATAGAATAAGAGCACTGTTTTATGATATTGATATCCTCTTGTGGTAAGGTTCAATTAGTCTCCACTCAATACCCTGACAATGGTTAAAGTTTATTTTCTGTATTCAGCATACAAATATTAGCTATCTTATATTCCTTTATATTAATTGAACTATAATGGTAAAGTTTTAAGTAAATAAAAACAAATTATCTTTATAATATTTTCATATTAGTAAACTAATATTTACAGTAGAAAAGTATAATTGTGTTTGTGCACAAATAAGCTCCTGAACCTGCAGAGATATTCAAGTATATAGTTAAGTATCTTCCTGAAACATATTTACATTGACAAGTAAATTAGTACCTATATTAGCCCTAAGGTTACCTAAGGTATTAGGCCTTAGATAAGTACATGAAAGCCGAGCCAATCCCTTCCATTTTGCGACATTTCAGACTTAATTTGTCAATTTTCAGGCAACATTTACACAAGTGTTGTGATTATATAGTTTTAGCTTAAATCAGAAATGAATAAACTATTTACGACTTTATAAGCTGGTTCTTACAAGTTGTAAGCTGGTTGCTTTACAGCACTATTTAGAAGAGTTGAAATATTTTTTATTTTATTTATTTACCTAAATATTTCACATTTGTTATGTATGTTATTTAGTTTTAGAATGACATTTTTATATTTTAGTAAGTTAGTCATCTTAGCAATTTCATATTAAAAACTTTGGCTATCACACATTTACTAACTATTGACACTTATCTCAAAAATATGTATTAGCATTTAAGGTCATAAGAATGTAGTATAATAATTATGTAACAGTTCATAGAATACCAATCCAACCTCTGCCTCACTTTGGTGGATTTTGTGATGCTTGATAGATTAGATTCATGGAGTACATGGAAGGTTCTAAATATTTTAAATTCTAAGGAAAGTAATTAATTTGGTTAAAGCCATGTATGATGGTCATACAGTCTAAATATTACACTGTTTCAGAGCCTTTTTGAGTTTGTTCTTGAGTGAAGCAGGGCTGCTTTCAGCCACTTCTCTTCTTCATCTTGCTTTTAGAGCTCATCATTGAGAAAGTATTCCAAAAAAACGTCCACTGTTTGAGATTATTGGATGACGTTTATTCACTGACTCAGAGATTAATCTTGCAGACCAAGTTAAGCGGCTTTCAGACTGAAGCACCTTCCAATAGCATGAAGTCAAGATTAATATTAAGAAGAATAACGAAATTCCTATTAACGTCAGAAGTGAAGAGAACAAGTCTCTATATGGATAATGTAGGAATGGAAAGGGTGGATAAATATTGCTACTTATAATGACGTATGGTAACAGCAGTTGATGGGAATCTGAGAATACATTTACAACAGAATAAGGAATCTACATATATTATTTGAGATCTGGCCAGTTTGGGGGTATGCAGAATTAAAGACAGGCAGCAAGATTTTAGTTTTCAAAAGCAATGTTAAATCTGTATGCACGCTCTAATTCACAAAAGCTCAAATAGCTGAATGGAAGTAAAGGCAATGCCCACGATAGACATAATTGGGCTGTCTGTTCCACTTAAAGAATTGAAGGAGCTAATAATAATAATAATGTAAAGACATAAATTTATTGTATAATAAGGAATTTTATTTTATGATATTAAAATTGTGCTGCATCTCTGTTTTATATTGTTGTTAATTCTTCAATGCATTTTCCAGATTCTTTTGGTTTAATTAATTTAACATTTTGTTTTCATGTTCATTAAAGTAAACATGTTTAACATGCATATATGTATATATATTGTTGTGAGTTTGTGATGTTACCTTTGATATAAACTCGAAATTAGCGGGTGTAAAATGGTGGTAAACGAACCGTCGATCCCCGTATGAAGGGATGAACATTATTTGTTGCCGTTATATCTAATATTAATATTTATCATATAAATAATATCAAGAATTAAATATAAATATTTTAATATTGGATTTATTAACTTTAAAATAAGACAACTGGCATTGGAAAATAAGAAAGTTAAAAAATCAAGAAGGCAGCGGAAAGGTATGAGAACGAAGAGACCGCGGTAAACAGCCTTGTTCAATTTGACCCGGCCACAAGACAAGGTGAGCTTTGTCCGTTACGATCGTCGCAGGAGACACGAGGCAAGCATCTGGGAACCACGCTCTGCTACCAAGAAGAAAGGAAGAACAAAGAAACCAGAAGAATTCGCCGAATGACGTAATTTAGTAAATATGGCCAGACGCGAATATATTAAGGTACATTTTAATTTTAGTTTTTTAACATTGTAATTTTATCGCGTACGTGCTTATATGTATATTAAATTCATGAATCAATTTGTAATTAAACAATTTTCCTTTTGCCAGAATTCTTTTTTATACTAACAGAACCTTTATAAAACCTTAGATAAAAAATTATTTAAACAAAAAAGATAAAAAACGTAACATTTGGCGCCCGAAAAGGGAGGTATTAATGAGGAAATCTGGCTAAAGGATTGTTTAGATAAGTGTGTCACGAAAATTGTTGTTTAATTTTGATATAAAGGTTAGAGTCTAAAGTTAAAAAATTGTATTTGTGGTTAAGATTTATATTGTTTAAGTTCAATCATGGAAAGCGTAAATGAATCAAGCCGGGAGGAGAGTAGGATAGAGAAGATGTTGAAATTAATGTTTGAAGATAATAAACAAACTTTAAAAAATTTATCTATAAAATCGATAAATTGGCAGAGAATAATAATGAAAAATTTGTAAAAATTGACAATAGATTCGAGATCATTGAGCAAGTGTGTTACAAAAATTTTTCAAAGATTTTAATATAAAAAATGATAAAGAAATGCATCTTTTAGAAACGGATTTAAAATCGGAACTGGAAAATCAAAAAAATGATTTTAAAGAAGATAACTTAGAAACCGAAAATAAATTCGTAGATCATGAACAAAAATTAATTAAAAATGATTTAGGTACATATAAAAAAGAAAGTAATGATAAAGTTAATAAAAAGAAGAAGGAAATGGAGGATATAAAAAGTATAACGGAGCAAAATACAATTAAAATGTCAAGTAACTCTAGTGAACCTAAATTGGTAATTGATCGTGATATAATACAAGTAATGGATAATCATGATAAGTTACAAATTCAACAATTTAAAAAATCTGACCCGGTAGAAATTTTAAATAAATTAAAAAATACAATAGGTAAAAGTTTGGATTGGAATAAATTCGAATTTAAAATTTCAGCTCATTTTAGTGAAATCCCCTTTTGCGAGTTAAGTTGGAACAACATGAAAATTAATAAATGGAAAGACTTTAAAAACAATTTCAGGGATGTTTTTTGTGCCGTGGATTATAATTATATAAAAAAAATTATTTTTATCATTATGAAAATAATGCTAATCAGATGACATGTAAAACTTGATCTATATAAAAACTTGAAAATTAAAATCAATTGAAAAACCTTATTATAAAATAATATCAATCAGACACATGTAAAAACTTGAAAATTGATGTTAATTGTAGTGTATTGAAATGTTAGAATGTTTATTTGTACAATAAAATTTGAAAATATGCTAAAATCTATCTAAAAACGTGAAAATTAAAATCAATTGAAAACCTTATTGAAAACTAATGTCTATCAAGCAATGTAAAGACTTGAAAATTAAAAATTTATTGTCATATAATTGTATGTTAAAATATTTTATTGTACAATTACATTTGGAAACATGTAAAATATTGGTGACATTTTGATATTGTAATTTAGTTGTAAGAAAATCCAAATTGTTAAAGTGCTGAAAAAGTGAAATTAAAATCAAAAGTGAAGTGAAACAAAAAAAATTTTTATAGACAAACTCAAAAAATTTTTTAAATCGGAGCGGACCCGAATGTTGTGATATTTAGACGCTGTGAGTTTGTGATGTTACCTTCGATATAAACTCGAAATTAGTGGGTGTAAAATGGTGGTAAACGAACCGTGGATCATGGCTATGAAGGGATGAACATTATTTGTTGCCGTTATATCTAATATTAATATTTATCATATAAATAATATCAAGAATTAAATATAAATATTTTAATATTGGATTTGTTAACTTTAAAATAAGACAACTGGCATTGGAAAATAAGAAAGTTAAAAAATCAAGAAGGCAGCGGAAAGGTATGAGAATGACGAGACCTTGGTAAACAGCCTTGTCAAATTTTTAACATTGGTTTAATTTAATTTAATTTAAATTAGCTAATGAAAATAAAGTTTCAATCTAGAAGAATTCAAGGCAAGTCAAGGACGGTTGCACCCTACCTTTTCTTTATTATAATCTATTTTATTGTATTCTTGGTTATTTTAGTGAATGAAAATTTTTTAAAAAAGATCAAGTAGGCCATAAATGTCAAATTAAGCAATTTAAATCTATTTCCTATATAATTCTTTGCAACTTTCTATGTAAGGTATAATTGTGTAATTGTGAGATATACGTAGATCTTAGATAGTCGTACATAATAATTATTGCTTGGCACGAAGTGAGAGTCTTTACTTCCAAACAAGCGAAAAGAATCACCTTTGATCTATCGGACTGTATTGAACTGCCATAGCTTTCTAAAAATGAATTATGACCTGAAATTAGTCAATCTGAATTATGATGCTTGGTTGTAGATGTGGTATTTTTACAGAAAGCATTACAAAAAAATTGTACACAATTACAGGATGTATGAATAAAACACTCAAACACAAAAAAGCCCAATTCCCTAACATTATGATTCCTCTAGTAAAAGCTCAAAAACTATTTGAGATTTAAAGCTATGATTTTTTAGTCATGGTTAACATCAAGATGGTAAGTCAGCATATTTCAAAGTTTTCAAATCTCAAAACCAAGGGATTGGGGAAAGTGTTATGCACAAAATAATTATTTTAACAAAGACTATGTTTTATAAAATTCAAATCAATTGTGATACATCACACAATTAAAGGTTTTGTTACAAGGACGATTTTATTGACAGTGTTAATGACTTTTTGTAATTACAGTCCACTTAAGCACTATCAAATTTGATACCTTACTTAATATGTTTGGATAATATTTTTTTTCTGACCACAAGTCGTTGTTTGATTATGGACCCTTTATTCTTTGGTGATATTGTATTTTCAGGTGCTGTTGAGGATTAAATAAAAGGTTCATTCAAATATCATCCAATATATTAATTAATGATTCTTAATAACATTTTAGGGAGATAGTTCTAATGTTCATGTCTTCTTTATATAAAATAAGACTTCAATGTACACTTCCATTTATATTGCTTGAATAGGGGGCCCAAAAAAAATCCAGAACTGGTCGACTGATAGACAGGCACAGGGGTGCAGACATGTTTATGATTAAAAAAAAATCAGCAAAACCATAAAACAATGTTGGATTGTTGAAAGTCAAATGGGGACACATGATTGAAAACCTGTAGCAGCTTTCTGTCGCCGGTGGTCTTTCAGTAGCTGTTTTGTGTACATTAAATGCTGTCAGATCAGAATGATTGAAAATCGACTAGATTCGATTAGATTATGATATATAACCATATATAATATAATAGATAGCAGTAACATAATAAACCCCATGTCAATTTTTATTTATGCATAAAATAATGGAAACAGGGTTTATATTCTCCTAACAATTAAGCATGGATTAAATATAATAAATTTCTTGAAAAATATGTATCTTGAATAAGACAGACCCTACTTAGTTACATCTTTTGCACTGCGTGGTAACTTTTGGAGCTTCTAGGATGTCAAATCGATAATTTGTGACAACAGTGTGTTTCATCACATTCTTAGTGGGAGAAAATATGGACTGATTTAATCTTGATATTGTAGTGGTCTGCAATTTTCTTTCTTTTTTTGTCAATTATTATTTTGGTTGCCCCGTTGTCGCCAAAACAAAATAAACTTATCTTTTTTTTTAAAAAAATTTAACAAATTAAGATGAATTGGCTTAATAAAATAAGCTGATCAAGTTGAAATTGCAAACACGATTTTAATGAAATTTTGTCATTACAAATTTTGAAGCAATTCTTCATTTTTTCTTACTATCATTATTTCTTCTACGTTCCTTTTCTAAGTCACCAGAATCTAAATACTCTTTTTTTGGATCAAAACTCAACATTAATTACGCACTTTTTTTTATTAAAAGCTCTACTCACACATTGGAAACTATATGTGAGCAAGTAACATAAAAAAAGTCTAGGTCCTTACTGATGTTGCTACCAGACAATCTTTACTATGATAATCCTCTGCAATAACATATCAGACCCTGGAATAATATTATTTTGGCAAAATTCAACTTATATAATATATCTCATTGCTTAGAGGCTCTGATCTAATCTTCCTACATGCTATTGTTATCTCATTAGCAACCATTCAAAATATTAAAACCATCACCATAAGCATTAAAATTCACTCCTCCCCCCTCCTATCCTTGATAAATAAAAAATGCTCCAAATTATTTTTACTTTTTACTCTTAATTATTATTAGTCACATTATTTAATAATTGATCATTGTTATAATATGAAAAAAAAAACACTGGAAATGCTGTGTTGAAGTTAAAGCCTAGCTAATTCAAAAGCTACTTAGCGGACGTTTAGTTCCCAGCGCTGCCAACAGATGTCACTCAGTATATCATGACAAGAACTTTTTTATATAACAGAGATATTTTTGTTAACATCATTAAAATAACATGAAACACTGATCGATTTACTTGGTGAGAATTCAGTTGAGCTAATGAAATTCATTTAAACCATAAAATTATTATAAAATTCCTGCTTTATATTATGAAATATATACCAATCATATATATATATAAATATTTTTTTTTTTTCAAATGTATCATGAGTCGTTTGTCTGTTATATCACTTAATAATGATTGTGAAGTCGAGAGCGTTCGTGTTCTAAGAATTGTACGTGGATATACTAAGATTTGATTCACTGAAAAATCGATCCACACCGGCGACTAACTCATAATATTAGGATACTGATTATTGGCACTACTATCTGCCTTGATTATATCCGGACTGTACTACGGGTACTAAACCCTGAGAAGCCATGAAGACGCTTGGATCTTTTTGGGTGCATGTCAGCGTGCGTAGGAGTGAGTGGGTGACACCATGTCAGGCGAAAGCATGGAAGGACCCACCTGTAGAGGCTAGAAAGGCGGCTGATGGCCCAGGATGACTAATGCAGGACACACAGGATTGAAACGGACCTGTGTCGGATCGGACAGTATTGTGTAGCTGGTACCTCTGCTTTCCCCTAGGCCTCCATGTATCGTCATTGTTGTTTGCTTTGCTTATTGCTCACCAAATTGTCGACGCCAGGTGTCTACCTCTTTGTAAGAAATTTCTTAGAACCCGATAAGAAAATTTTCATTTCTTTTTGTCTGATGAACCAATTTCTAGTTGGAACGAACTGAGAGACAGGGTTTCTGACTCAATATATAGCAGGCTCGTCGTTTTAATGGCATGGTATTTTAGTGCTACCACCTAGTGTCCATTTTTCTGATAAACTGCATGTCTTAACACTACTACTGAGAACATCTTAGTCATTGGTTTAGACTGTGTCATACACTTCCTCTCATGACTCAGATGATCGAATACCAAACAGGATGGCGAGGAACTTGTCCACCAGCAGAATCCATAACCCCTACGGGAGGAAGCGCTCGCTTACTAAAAATGAGTGCCTTGAAAAGGAAATGTAACGGTGGTTGTTTTGATGTTCTTGAAAGTTATCAATATACGGAGATAACGGATCTCAACTGACAGGCTATATGACACTAGAGATGAGAAGTACCGTCAAGGAGCTTTTTATTCTTACCATTTGACCAGTGTGCTGCCTCAAACCATTAAGGATGACATCTAGACACAAATGAACGAGGTTGAACAATTCCCAGCACAACACACAGACTGAAAGTTAGAATTGGGTAATTTTATTACTTCTATGACAAGACTAACTGAGTCATAGAACTAAGAGAGTCTTGCTGACAGTGCCATTAAAGTTTTTTCGTCCCTCAAAAGAAACGAAAGGTTATATCTGACACTCACGCCCATTCTGTTCATGAATTTATCTATTTCGGACTGCCCTCTGTTTGTATCTATCGGGTTTACAATATTTATGTTCATTGTTAGGTAAACTGTGATGGGACGTACTAGGCTGATCCACATGACTTTCATCTCAAGCTTGACAAACCAACGAACGGAGTGCGAGAGTGCACCAGTAATCAATCGTTCATCACATCATCGCTGAATGCCTTAAATTCCGAACTGCTCGGCAAGGAACTGGTCTACAAGAACGACTCAAAGCAATAAAGCCAGAGAAATTCCATGAAACACGCTGAACATTTTTAGATGAATTGGCTTCAATCAACATATTTAAATATTTAAAGTCATTGGTACTGAATGGACGTTAAAGATTTTAAAAAACAAAGCATGGAATTGCGTAAACAAGTTTGTCGTATTCTGTGCCTTTACGTAATTTATTCCATCGTTATATGATATTTTAGCGACTTTTAACTGCAGTTTTTCATACATATTTTGTTTGATTAGTTTTGATATATATAATAAAGGTACATTGTTAAGCAGTGGACGATGAAGCGGGTATGGGTCAGTTTAACTAATCGGATCTCTTTCTCCCTCTATAGCAGTTAAAAAAAACAACTATTAAGTGTAAAATATGTACCTATATAATTAACTCCTGAGATTGGCTTGATATTCAAAGAAGCGAAGCTGAGTGAAAATAATATGTAAACCTGAATGTTTATTCTGAATAAGCACGATCTGAATCGATTCCAAATAAGAACGTTCCATGCCATTGTTAGAGGGAAATTAATTATTGTGCAGTGTCAGCATACATTATCGTCGGCCACGCAGCAAAATACCGATACCTAAGTTTGGCTTGATATTAACATAAATGTTGGGAGTTTGAATAATGCACAAATCTCATCATCGAAGCTGCATTGTCCCGGAATTCCCAAATGCCCACGTCAACTTTCTAAGGTAATTCTTTCGTCTACAGATTTAAATAAAAAAAAATTGTAATGGCAATGTTTTATTCATGCAGAGTTCGCCCTGTTGTGACCCACTCTCCAAAAAATGGTTTAATTCCTCCGATAATCACAGTTGTCGATGGTCTATTTGCATTCTTGTAGCTTTTAACACACCATTCTAATAGGCCAATGAAAGGCCACCCCATGCTTCATTTATGCTGATCATATGCTATACACTCATAGAATATTATAACATTTACCTTGTATTCTTTTAAATTTTCAACAATTTGTAGGTTTTAGTTAGGTAGTTAAAATCAGAAAAATCTAAATATATTTTCATTTCTATAAAACAAGACTAAATGACAACAATTAATTTATTAGTCACTATTAAAAAATATCTCGTATTCTATAATTTTGAGTAGAGTATTATACTAACGATGATTAACAATATTTGATTTCTGTTTTGTTTTTTCAAATGATAGCCACAAAAAGCCAAAATTGTTTCGAAAAAGCAGTTTCACATCAATAAATAATATTATAAGTTTTACAATCACAAGCGGCAATAAATCATAAGCAAAAATAATGATTTAATAATTAGTTCTAATTAAGAAAGTAAATATTAAGGGATTAAAATTAATGATCTCATTAATTATATGTGTATAGTATAGACTTTAATTTATGAAAACCATTAAATGTGCTATTAAAATTTAATAATCTAATGGATTACAATCGACTTTTTCGTAAAGTGTATTTTTTGTTATTCTATGACTTTTGAGCTTATTGAGTCATACCAATATCGGCATACTTCAAAGTGTCTAAGAACAATATTTGACAAACAAAGGTAAACTACAATTATACAAATAAGTTTAAGCAACAGTTAAGTTGCACGAAGTATCTAATGCTGATTATATCTTAGATTTTTAAATGCGGTAACCACAAAATTTATTGAAAAATATAAATATAACAAGAATCCGTTACTTTAAACTATTGCTAACATCGGTAAATTACACAAACATAAAAGCTTAGTTAAAATATATGATGAAGACATTCTAGTTTTTTATCGTTAGGTTTTTTATTTATATTTTGGCTGGATTAAATTTTATATGTGATTCAATGAAGACTTCAGTTATAATCAAGAGCAATTTTGTTGGTATTTTGTTTTTAGGCTAGATCCATTGCACACTACTATAATATTATTATTTTAAATGTAAATATGGGAAATAAAGTAATTTGATATGAAAATTAATTTACTGCTGTACGCTTGATTTCTGACAGTCTTAGGATAATACGTAATGGGGTATATCTATCAATGAAACTCATTCTTTTATGGGGCATGGGTTTCATTCTGATCCCGGATCCACACATACTGTTTCCATGGTAAATAACCAAAACCAGAAGCGAGGGTTCCCTGAGGGTCTCTGAAGTTCAGAGGTCGGAGGCCGGGAGGGAAAGCAGGAGGAAGGAGAAGAGTGTTCCACTGACCGGACCTTGCTGACTCCCACTGCTCTTGAGACAATGGACCCGCGCAGGGTAACCGCTTCCTAATTAAGTCAGCACAGAAGATGGTAATAGCCGAAAACCGGACCTAATGCCGCTGATTACCCGTTCTGCAGAAGACCACAGTTCGCTAAGCGTGAGAGTTTCCAGCTCCTATTGTCTCACCTGTGAGAATGATCTTTGTCTTGGAGAGGAAAACTACGGACGTATCCATTCGTTAAAACGTTTTCACTTCTGCTAACTTGAGGCTGAGATCCTCTAGACGATATACTGTTTTCTTTTCGGTAGTAAAATACTTTTTATTCCAATCGAAACACAAGAGATCATCGCAGATATAACTTGGGAAAATGGTTTATTTAAAAATGGATTTTTCCTAACAATTCTTTCTCCCATACTTTCTGGTTAGTGCCGGTTGTGGACGAATAATATTTTAAGAGCTTTTGTAGATAAAAGAAAAGCATTCTTCAGTAGAATGCAATTTAATCCTCTATAATTGACAATACACAAAAAAAAACGCTGCGATAAACCAAAAATTGAATTATAAATAACGAAAATATATATATAAAAAAAAGCCCTGAAGGCTCAAAACACTAAACGTTGCTAGGTAAAAATCAGTGGCCATAAAACAAATCAGCCGCGTGACGTCTCATGCACTATTCAGTGATTCAGTGATTGATCGCATATCAATCGACGCACTTATTAATTAGCCATAGACGATCGGTGATTGAGTCATTAGTGACGTAACTCTTATAAATGCCTCTCTATTTTATCTATTATAATTGTTAAAATACTAAATAAAACTCTTAAAACGCTTTTAATTCCCGGCTCCCTTCAGTATTTTGTGTATTGGTGATGGGGGTCATGGGGCCATGGTCGGGGTTTCCGTGAAACCCAACCTCCTACGGAAAAATGAGTAGCTACTTGAAAAATAAATTGCAAGGAGAAATAAAGGTTTGTAATAAAACATATGGTAATGATCCAGGGCCACCTTCCATCTACAGTAGCAACCTCAGTCGGCCTTACCTCTTCATGAGATGCTCCAAAGTATCTTTTATCAATTATGATCGTTGTTGGCTTCTCTAAGCTGTATTCATCACTTACTGAAATTATAAGTTTTTGGATCTAAAAACAGGTATCATTATTATTATTTTTAGTACAATGATTTTTGTCAAACTTACAGTATTAAACCCATAAAATAATTTCAATAATTGTGTCCCAGGGAACATTGGCGGATTTGGTTTAAGTGGATCTATTTAGACAGTTTGATGTTTGGAAATTATGTTCTTTAGTCATTGTGAATCTGCTTCTGGTTAATAAAGGAGATCCCTAATAGTCAAAGTAGTTATTTTCAGTTGGAAGCTCCTTGAAATTTGTGCATTTTTATGATAGGAAATAGTCTTTCTGAATTTAATTATGGTTGATTGATGAGATCCATAGTCTTTGTCAACTTTTTTTTTGGATGAGAAATATTTTAGATTATCGTTGTATTTTGTCAGTATAAAAAATTGATGACTGATGGTGTTTTAATTTAAAGTTTTTGTTTGTAATTTCTGTAGTAGTTAGCAGTTGGTTGCAAGCTATTTGGTAAGTAGAGTGGGTTTTTCTCCACATTAGCTATAAATATATACAATGTGTGAAGAACACTCCGTTGAATACAATACAATATGTTAGTTAGGGAATAAGACGGAACGGGCATTTGACGGCCGAGTGCAGACAGTATGGCTCTCCAGAGACAGGAGTCTTCACTCCCTACTCCCTTCTCCTGGAAATCGCACAAAGGAATCATTATTGAACTTATTAAATTTTTCTCTTCAATAATTCCTTTTGAGTCCAATAGAGTTAACGTTAATCATCATTAAAAAAATCTTCGTAATCATATGTTACGTTGTAATACAAATAGTTGCAAACAATAATTTAAAATTAATTGCTTTAGACAATGCTTTGAGGCACTGTTTCCTAATTTTAATTCAATTACATTAATGCAGACAAACAATAATATACGAACATATATAAGTTAATGATCGTCAACGAAAACGTGAAGAAAAAGGAAAGAGGTTGAATGTAGTTACAGAACGAGAGTTGTCACAAGACTGTTTTTATTTGAGCCTTTTAAAGCCTCTCTAAATACATTCGGGATGTTTACATCCCGATGACTTAAGGATTAGGCTGGCTGCCTACGACGTCCGAACCTTAACTCCCCCCTGCCAGTTTACGCATATCTCTTCGTAAACTCCAAGGTCCGCCGCACGCAGCACACAGCCTGTAATCCCTTACATCACGTTTACGGTCTAATATATTCTTAGTCCACACAAAGAAAAGAGATAATACAGAAATAAAACAAGAATAATACTAATAATAAAATATAATACCGGCGGCTGCCAGGTGAAAAAAAAAAATGGAACTTATCCACAATATAAATAATGAAAACAAAAACTCTCTCTGAGCTTCACATGTGAAGTATATGATTCCGAATCAGTTGCTCCGTATCGGATCGAGGGCACACCATCTTAGGCACATTCAGCACCCTCCCCCCTGTGGTGGGAGTTTCAACTGTTCAATGTGAACGGTTCGCCTCTTCTTTGAGGTGGTCATACTCTCGATGGTCACGAGATTATGTTCCCGAATTATGATGACCTTAAAGGGCCCCTCGTACCGAACCAGTTCCTTAGTACGATTTGATACGACTTTTCTGTATACAACGGTTCCAATCGATATTGCCCCTATGCGATCCCGCACCTTCAAATTTGCCCATGCCACGCGCTTGGATTTTTCGCGCATAATCTTATCGCGTACTTTGTACCACATCTTTCCGAGCTGTATGTGGGTGTTATGGAGCTGTGCCAACATTCCCTCATCCGCCACCGTCTCTGGCCAGTTCCTCGGTCTCACTCGTAATCCATACAAAATTTCAAAGGGTGCCAACCCCGTCGTTGGGTGTATCGAGTGGTTGTATGCCGCCACCGCCATGGGCATCGCTACGTTCGCCGACAGGCCTTTATCCACCTGGTACACGCGTAAGTGGTCGCTTAGGGTGCTGTGTAACCTTTCGATGGTTCCCCTGCTCTTGGGATGCCCGGGGGTATTAAAATGCCATACCACATCCCGTTTTTGCATTTCGGTTCTCACGGTTGCATTGTCAAACTCCCGTCCCCCGTCCGACGAGATCCTCTCCGGTATGCCGTAATATTGAAACCATGTGTTGAGGGCTTGTAATATGGAATCTGATGACTTGTCTCCCACCGCATAGGCCATAGCCACTTTGCTAAATGGGTCGATGATAGTGACCCACTTAAAACCCCGCCACGTGAAGGTGTCCACTTGAATCTCCATCAATGGTGCTTCTGCCGTGGGTGATTCCTCCTGGCATCCCTGCGGGGGATGTCGATCATACTTTGTCTTCCTGCAAACTTCGCATGCTCCGATCACCTCCTGAATGGTCCGCTGCATTCCCCACCAAAAATAGCGCCTTCGTAGTGCTTGCGCCGTCTCCTGCCCACCGCGGTGGTTGGTTTTCCCTTGATGATACGCCAGTGTTACCTCGCATTGCTGCTCCTCGTCACGCAGGGTCTGGACCGCGGAAAGACACCAAATGAAAGAGCGATCCACCCCCAACAGCTCTTTCTGCCACAGCTTTTTAATTTTGTCCCACACAGTGGTGTTGCCCACGAATAAATGGTGTGTTTTGCCAGGTTTTGACACGTCCTTGAGAGCCTGACAAATTTGATCTCCATGAACTCCCGGTGGTGACCAAATCGTCGCGATTTGACTCCTTCCGTACGTACTATGGAGTATTTTCAGAGTACCCGATGTTTGAGTTTTCCAAACGATCTGCCTCCGCTTATCATTGATGATTTCATCTGTCGTCTCCATATCACGCTGTCTCTCCCCTATAGACTCGTCTGATGGTGTGATCCGCACTCCTGTCACTATCTTCGTGCCGCTCCTGCCCGCTTCTCCAGTCGTCCATTCCCCAATAAATTGCCTCATACCGCTCGATGTTTCCCCTTTCTCTATGGCGTTCAACATAATAGCGCGCGACAGCCAATCTGCCACGACGTTGTCTTTCCCTGGCTTATACACGATATCCAGATTGTATTGCGCTATAAATTCCTTCCACCTCGTTAACCTTGAGGAGGATTCTTTGAGTTTTCCGACCCATTGAAGTGGTTGGTGGTCCGTATGTATCCGAACCCTTCTACCAAATACATACGGGTGGAAGTGCCCAATGGCCCACACTATTCCGAGGAGTTCTCGTTCCAGAGCGCTGTACCGCGCTTCTGTGTCCGTCAGGCGTCTGCTCGCGTAAGCCACCGGTCTTTTCCCGTCCCCACCCTCCTGTGACAATACTGCCACCAAGGCATATTCACTTGCGTCGGTGGTGATCGTGAAATCCTTCTCGAAGTAAGGGAAAGCCAAAATCGGCGCCTCCTGCAAACGTGCCAAGCATTTGCGGATATTCTGCTCTATCAGCGGCGTGATCATTATCCGTGCTCCTTTCCGTATTAAATTATTAATGGGTACCATATATTCTGCCACGTCCGTCACGAAACGGCGGTAGTAATTCAGCGTGCCCAGTAATCTCCGAATCCCTTTTACGTCTTTTGGCACCTCCATTTTCTGGATCGCTTCTACTTTCGTCGAGTCTGGTTGAACCCCCTCCTGCGACATTGTGTGCCCTAAAAAACTAATCTGCTCCTGCCCCAGTGACGATTTGTCTATTGACAGTTTCAACCCGAAATCTCTCAATCTCCTAAATACGTTCCGGAGGTGTTGAATATGTTCCGATTCCGTTCGGCTAAAGATAAGCAGGTCATCCATGTAAATTTGGCACATATTTCCGTCCATTCCTCTAAGAAGTTCGTCCATGAGGCGCTGAAAGGTTATTGGAGCATTTTTGAGACCAAACGGCATTCTCGTGAACTCAAAATGCCCTCTTTCGAACGAGAACGCCGTTTTATGTTGGTCATGCGCAGCTAGCTTCATCTGATGGTACCCTGCTTTTAGGTCTAATGTGCTAAAGATTTTCGCACCGTTGAGTCTGTCTAGGATGTCTTCGAACCGCGGGATCGGATATTTTTCGTCCAGGGTATTGTCGTTAAGTTTCCGAAAATCCACCACGGTATTTTTCCTCACTATCTCCCGGTCGACTTTTCTTTTTCACTGCCCAAAAAGGGCTATTATACGGAGACGTGCTATCTCTGATGATACCTTGGCGTTTGAGATCCTCGATCTCCTTTCTAATATGTTGTCTGAGCGCTTGTGGATACCGCCTCTCCTTCACATACGTCACCCGCTATACTTTTAACGGGATCTCATGTAGCGTTTTCCCCGTTGCTCCTAGCTTGTCCCCTCCAGCGAAAAAAATATCCCTAAACTCGCTCCGCAGACTCTCCCTCCAATCCTCCACTCTCTTAACCGCTCCTATTTGCTCCGTTTCACCCCTTACGTCCCCCCGGCTTTGATAGGTTTTCTTCCCTAGTTTGATCCTCCAGTTCTCACCCTCGTTTTCAATGCACGCTCCTACTTTTCCCAGTAAATCACACCCTATTATTATCTGGTATTCCCGCGGCATATCTTCCACGACGTGTACTTTTATGTCACCCATTACTTTCGCCCATTCGTCCAGCCCCACGACCGCTTCTCCCATTACTTCGCAGGGCCCCCCCAGAGTAAGTAATTTACACCTACATACCTTGATCTGGTGTACCCTCTCTCCTCCACGCAACCTCTCTAACGCACCACGAGATATTATTGTATTGGTGCTGCCAGTATCAATGAGGCACCTCTCCCGCTTTCCGAACTCAATAATTGGCACCCCACACATCCTTTCCCGCTCTGTATTGCACCTTAGGATGCGGTCGCCTCTCTGCTGCCACTCTACTCAGGCCTCCGTACGCCGCTCCCATCTGCGCGAGGGATTTTTCGGCCACTCTCGTCGTCTGCTCCCGCTGCGCTTCGACTCCTCTCCGTCTGTCTCCGACGTCCGTGAGGACTCGTCGCCCGATGATCCATTTTCTCTTGGTGTCGCGCTCCGCCTCTCCCGGATTTCCTGGTTATTCACCTCCATTGGTTCTGCTTTGTAAAATTCCTTTCTACGAAACAAGTATGGACATTGTCTTGCTATGTGTCCTTCTTCCCCACACTCAAAGCACTTAGGGCGAGGACACTGAGCTACCAGATGGCCCGTCTTTCCACAGCCATGACATTTCCTATCTTCTTTCCAAGGTGCGTACCTAGGCCTCGTCACTCCCAATCTTCTTTCTCTTGTCTCTACCGGCAAACGGCGTTTCCTGTCCCTTCCACACTGCTTTTGGGGTTCTGTTTCTCCTGTATGGGATCTGGCTCCAATCGTTGTCATCTTCGTTCATTTTTACTTCTTCCTCTCTTGCGCTGGCATCTATCATCGCCTGGGCGCATTCTAGGAACGATCGCTCAATAGGGAACCCTTCCTTCCTTCCCGTCTCCTTCGCTAATTGTACCTTTAAAATTGTAGACAGGAACCCCATCCTGCCCTCCACTTCCTCGGCGCTATTTGTCTCCCTCATTTTCTCATTTATTTTATTGTAGCGGACTACCAGGGCTGCAGCATACTGTCCACTATTCTGTCTCGGAGATTTCATTTCTCGAAACATTTGGAATATATCCTCCTCTGGGGTCCATCGTCCCCCCCCCCATATGCTTTTTTCAGTCTCGCCTTTACTATCTCCCATGGGGTTTCCTCGTCCGCCTGTATCAGGTTCAGCACCTTCCTTTTCACCCTGCACACTAGGTCTGCCTTTATTGATTTAGCGTCACCTGGGTCGAGTAACCCTTCGTCCATCTTGGCTTGAATCCTCTCCATAATTCTATCCCCACCTTTGAGAAAATGATTCAACTCACCTAGTTCACCAGAAAATTTTTCGAGGTCTGAGATCATTTTCCTCATGTCCTGCGACGTCACTGCCCGCACCTTCATCCATGCCAGCGAGTTCTCATGGGCTTCAGCCATGGTTTCTTTAGGTAACTGTGGAACTTCAAACGCTGCCGGCCGCAAGTCCACCATTACTTCCTTTAATTAAACTACGCGAAAGTGAATGAGAAGGGAAAAAAAAACAAAAGCCAACTCGCATGTTAATGACTCGAACCCACTCCACTCCCGGGTTTCAGCACCAGTTAATGATCGTCAACGAAAACGTGAAGAAAAAGGAAAGAGGTTGAATGTAGTTACAGAACGAGAGTTGTCACAAGACTGTTTTTATTTGAGCCTTTTAAAGCCTCTCTAAATACATCTGGCGACGTCCGACGTCCGAACCTTAACTTATAATACTACTCATATCAAAATGATGAACGGACTTTTACGCACGATTACTTTTGAAACCTAAAGAGAGAGGCTCCACTTTCATTTAGGTACAAGGAGTAAAAGTAAACCCCGACTATCGTCTACAATTTTAAACCGTTCTCAGCTTTAAGGATCCTCACCTCTTATTTTTAGGGAGGTAGTCTCACGACCCAAAACACGAACTTTCAAAAACCTAAAGAATCACCACTTAAGTATTTGAAAATACTTAATACCAATGAGATTAGTTTGATTTTTCCAGAGAAATAAACCAAATTCTTGAGATGTCATAGTTTTGATATTTATATTATTTGATAGATTAGAAGGTAATTTATTATCAAAATATTTCGTTTGATAATTTAAAAAAAAAATACAATTTTCATCACATGCACGTGCAAATTAAAATTAAAATAAATTTATTTCCAATATTATTTAAAAATAAAACCAACATTACGCTAATATGAAATGCACCTAGTATAATTATCATCATTGCTCTTGATTATAAATAAAATCTTCATTGAATCACATATAAAGTTTAATCCAGGCAAAATATAAATAAAAAACCTAACGATAAAAACCTAAAAAACTAGAATGTCTTCATCATATATTTCAACTAAGCATTTATGTTTGTGTAATTTACCGATGTTAGCAATAGTTTAAAGTAACGGATTCTTGTTATATTTATATTTTTCTATAAATTGTGTGGTTATCGCATTGAAAAAAAACCTAGAATATAATCAGCATTGAATACTTCGTCCAACTTAACTGTTGTCGTGTATGGTTAGTCAAATATTCTTCTTGGACACTTTGTATGCCAATATTAGTATGACTTACTAAGCTCAAAAATAAATTTTACTTACTATACTAAGAAAAAAAAAATACATGATTTACATATTCACTTTATAAAAAATTCGAGTCGATGCATCACAAGATTAACTTTTACTGACACATTTAATGGTTTTGATAGATTATAGTCTGTTAAAGTCCTTACACATATACACATTAGATTACCATCACCGCTCTTAATTATGAATAGTATTGAGGTACATCTAAATTTTAACTGAGGATAAAATAGTAATAAAAAACCGACGCTTCGTTTTGTTTTTTTAAATGAATTTCCTCGTCTAATATTTTTAAGGTTACTCTCTATGATGACACGTAAGCTCTGTCAAACTAGTCATGAAGCTGGACCGGCGAGACTGAACGAGCATTAAGAATCAGCTGGCTACGCTTATCTTCGTACCTGATCATGAATCAATGGAGACGATGCGGATAACCAAGAGAAACGATACTCGATGACAGCCGAGTCGAAGACAGATATCGTCACCCTGACTTGTCGAAAATCCACCATCTCCTCCGAAGTACGTTTATTTCCACTGGAGTTGCTGTCAGCAGCAGGTGTCACTTCTTACGTATTTTTTTTTTTATATACGATCTGATGTCTCAATCCAACGTACGTAACTTAAAAATTTAATGGGGCATGAATTACTTATGAGCAATGGACAACAATGGACGTAAATTTGGAAATGTTTCGCGTTCAAATTTGGAGTGAATAACAGTGATTTTGACTTGTTGAAACCGAGAGAGAGGTTCACTCCTTCTTCATTAAATTATCAAACATATTGCTTATTGTATTTATTGGAATAAATTAAAGTTGATTCACGTACTTGACTCGATCCAACATCATGATTTTATTCTCAGATTATTTTAGGTGCACAGAACAAGTGTTCAGAATCGTATTTTTTAAATTTTTTGCACATTTTCACAGGCTTGGTAAAAGCTTTAAGCGCCTGATTATTAAGTAATCTCATTTTGCGAAAAAATAGCTAAATGAGGATGTTAGAAAAGGTTGGTGACCTGTAGATAACCAACCATCGAGTAACGTGATTCAGACCGGTCACGACGATAATCGGTTGAAAAATAAAAAAATCACTTTATGGGAGTCCAAAACAATTCAGTTTTTGATTTGTTTAATTATTGGTATTACTCTTTTTTTTGATAAAAATAAAATTTAAATATTCAAATTCATCTCTCTGTTTTGTAAACATTATTGAAGTATAAGTTTACATTTCGTAGGAGAACTTTACCAATATTTAATATTTATTAACGACTTGGCACATGCAACCTGGAAAAATTATAAAAAAGAAGTTTATTGTATTCTGGGTCGTACATTTATAGAAGGCAACATCAGGGAGAGGATTATCCTATGTTTACCTCACTGTGACCCCCCCCCCCCCGGGGAAACACCTTATTGAGTAAAGCAATACAGATATGCCGGTATGAGCATTATGAGGTGCAGGAAATGTCATCTGATATGTACTGGATGAGGCCTCGGTCTGCGGTGATAGAAGACTATATAGAGAGGTGTAGGGTTCCCCGAAGTTAAGTTCCCTGATCCTCCAGGCTAGGAGTTGGTGCAGGGGGACTTATCTCAAGGAATATACAATGCTGAAAAACAACTCCAGAGCCATAAGGGGTGGATTTAGTCGGAAAAAACTTGAGCTACGGAAACGGACGGAATTTTTTGTCACAAGGTTGTACAAACAAAAAAACAGTTGTCCTCCTTAGCTTGAAACCATAACGGCGGTGTAGAGTACCACAGCTCTCCACAAGATGGTCTGTTACAGTTATAGGTGATGATCTTTTTCAATTTCTACTATCGCTGTTAATTATTAATGCTCTCCTCAGCTGGTATGTGCGCTGTATCGTACACTACAGATCAGACCTTTCTCTTGCCAGGACGAACTCTCACCAGATCTCGCCAGCACTCAGGGCTCTGACTGTCAGGAAGACAATGTGCGTCAGGCTGTGTGTTCTGGGCGCTTTCTGCCGTCATTCAAGAGTTCCACAGGAGGAGCTATCTGGAGTGACCGGTAAAGAGATCGCTTTCCGGCTGTCATGTACGCTCAGCTGGATATGAGGCACACAAAGAGACACATTCAGACACACTTCTTTAGTTTTTTAGTTCTTATATCATTTTTTTAATGTACTCGTTTATATTCATAAAAAAAAAAAAAGACAAAGGGTTGAAAGAAGAATTCACTTTTAGGCGTTTACCCACAAATCACATTTATTTTACACACTGGCGTTTTCTATTGCTAACAAATGGAACAAAACAGCAATGGAGTATAAAATATTTAAAATTACAGAAGATCATATTCATAAACGAAAATACATATCTGTAATTAGAGATTTGATGTCACACGTTAAAAAAAAATTCTAACATTGTCCAAAGATCAAAAATGCTAAAAACGTTAAAATTACATTTGGAATAATAAGAAAATTAAAATACAATAAAGAGAACCCACATGCATATGAGAGGCAAGCTCACTCAAGAAGATCAGCAACCGACCAGAGATCTGTTAACCAGGGTCGAGTGGGTGGGTTGGCCTCCAAAAGGGTGTTCCATTTGAAGTCTTGCTGTATATTTGGAAACCAGGTTTACGGTATATAATTATATTTACAAATTTTCTGGGTGAGTCTTTTGCTTTCGGTATTATGCGACAGACAAACGGTGTAGCTTGATGGCAGCCTTATTCAACTATTGTAGGTTGTTCGACTATTCTGACCATAATGTGATTTCTTGTGACCTTTGTAACATTTTAAAATTGCAGTGGGAACTGACGAAAACTCTTTTGTATTGAAAGTGACTTTTTCTTTCAACTATTTGAACAATAGCTCACAACTAGCTTTGCATTTTAAAAGTCTCGTCGTTTGTTTATTTTGTGCCAGTAAATAGATTTTTATATACGAGATCTTTCGAGACCTCAAGTTGCCATTATCAAATGTTGATTATAATTCCAACTTGGTACTCCGGTTATAAGTAATATGACCAACACATTCGACGCAGAAAAAATAACATTCTTGATCATACCATTATGGGCTACCGAAAACGCGTGGAAAGAAAAAGAGGATCGTTTATTTCATCGATTTAAACACAAATCCTTAATATTCAACTGTAACATTTATTTTTCCTCAGAAAAATGGCAAATTTCCCCTGTTGTTTTCTGAAACACAATAAAAACAACATTTGGTTCGTAGTACTAATCTTGACGATAAGATATTTAAATAGATACGCAATAATAGTCAGCTATTTAGAAAACAACTTGGAACACTATTTTGTATTTGGCATTACCTATACATAAATTTCGTAAATGTATTCAGAATCATTGCCTACAGAAAAATAATAAGATATATTTATCTTGAATTCTACGGTAAAAAATCGAAAGCTATTATCTATATTGATGTTCTGCCTTGGTGGAATGTGAACCCATTACCACCACTGCAGCTTGTGTCCGAGACCCAGCAAAGCCTTATGATCAAATCGGCCTGTAGTATCAAATCAGAAAGTGTTTGTTACTGACCTCGGGATCTATTCTGAACAGATCATTATGGTACTGTCTGGTACCATACCCACTCATGTCCTGAGCGGTGTGGCTCCCTTTCTCCCTGGTTTTCACCATATACAAAGCGATTCCTCACTCGGCTTCTTTGCCCCAAATTTATCCACCAGCTACATTGGAGAAATCGTCGTGTATGGGGGCTGGAGTGTACATATTTTATGAATATTGGAATGCGTGTGAAATGTTCTTGTAATTAAATAAGTTGAGTTTTCTGTAAGGCGTGAATGAACTCTAATCACAACTTTCATCACAAACTCAAATCACAATGCAGGATAAACAAACTGTAATTTTACTAATAAAGAACTTTCTAAAGAGATCGGAAAACTTCCGCAATATGTCAGATTATGTATATATAGTGTTCGTTAAAATACCATCATGGAAGCTAGGAAAGAAAATTTAATTGAACAGGAAAATGCACATCCTGTTTCATATATTTTAATCGTTTAAAGTCATACCCTAAACATATTTTGATCGTTGAGTTGATAAGAACATATAAGACAATATAACAAACCGAAGGATTTTAATGATTACCCCAAAAATAAAATTTATTATACAATAATTACCACTAGTCAAAGGAAAAAGGACTTCATTTGTAAATATTTTAAGTATTTAATTTTATTGGTTTTTTAGTCAAAAAGTTCAAGTAACCGGCGTGATCTATAACATATAAGCAGGCATATGGGACTGAAACCCCCCAACCTGGTCAATTTCAGGGATGCTTGGGCCTTTTTCCTCGTTCTAGAGCTCACTTCAATCCATAAGGTACCTTTTTAATATTATAAAAACTTAAGAAACGTTAACGAATCTCTTTCCAAGTGCTGTAACATAATAATCAAAGTTAAATAATTAAGCTTTTGTAAAATCAAGTATTTGAATCGTGTATATGATTTCATGTATGACAGTGAAGTAACCGGATGAAGAAAAAACAAAGTGCCTTTTCGGATTGGTTTTACTTTCTTTGATGATATCAGAAATTTTTTTTTTCTCTTCAGCGCTGTATCTCATGGCCGGTACACCGATAAGAAGGATAAGAAGGATGGGAGAAAGCGTCGGCGAACTCTCCCCGAGTGTGAATATATAATGGACATAGACTTGCTAGCCAACAGGTCCAGGAATGAGCACAATTCTCATTTATACTCGCTGGCTAGCGGCTTTGGGTCGGGCGATGAACCGTTAGTCTGGTTGCCTAGTCGCAGGAGGCTACCATCAGATCAAGAGTCGTCCAAGGAGGATCACTACCTCTGCTTCAAAGGAGAGTCAAAGTACATGATTCTACAAACAAATGTTTGGTTATGTACATGAGTTTTATCTAAACCAATAGATAACCAATCTATACTTTCAACTCAAAATAACATTAAAATTTATTCTTATTTCAAACACACCTTACGGTCGTATGGAATAGAAGTCTTGGGGGTGGGGGTGCAAAAAAGGCAAACATTAAAAAAAGTAGTCACTTTTAATCAAAAGTACACTTTATTTACATCCTCACAGATTACAGAGTAGCATTTGTAGCAAATATTGCTGAATATTACCTTCTAAACAACTAAAGTTAAGGACTAAGGAGCAATTAAGTTTAACCCAAACTCTCTGGCACTATCACTATCAACCATAACCCATCCCTTAAATCCTCCTCAATGCTCAAAGAGACAATGAGCGAAGGACCAGCTGTCTCTTGACCTTAAGGCACCGTAAGCATATAGCAAACAAACTTATTAGACAATATGCAGATGACTAATTTATTAGCTTCGAGAAATTGTAGCGCGGAGCGTACTTCATAAGCCACTATAAATAGCATTATTTTATGAATTTTGTACACACTTTAAAGTCGCATATTTTTAAAACGCGCAATATCATATGAACAACATAAAATATAATTGCCGGGTCAGCGAATTTAGGCTCCTGAACATAGTAAACTCAAAAATATTTTGGTTTCATCCAACAGAAGAATGTTCGATTGCTAGCTAAAGGCTGTATACATTGAAGAATTAAGCTATTCACAATCTTAGTTGGACTCAATGCCGACCAATACCTGCACTCAAAACTGGTGAACCTGTGCGGGAAAAAAATTATAACGAATTTTTATTTTCGGTTGTATTTGATCCAGTTAGTTCCTCTATGCCAATTAAAATTATTATTGAGGTTAATTTTATAATAATGCAGACAAAGCGTATATATTAATATTTCCATTCTAAAGAACGGGATTCATTTGCTATTATATGCACATTTAATGAGGGAACGGAGTGTTCTTTGCCCCCGTTCTCACTCTCATACTTATTTGAATGTTTTACTCGTATTAGATCTTAGGAAGATTATTTAGACTGAGCTGATCATTTTTTTTTAAGTGACTGGTTTTAATAATACAGTGATTTGCCAAAATAAATAGGATAAATACGGTATTAAACACCAAAAGTCACCTTTATAAAATTGGTACTCACGTAGCTTGTGGGAAAGGCTTTAGACCTCATACTTATACCAAACTTTCTATATTTAATGTTTTCTTATTTAATATTTGTTCGGGCCCTTAGGCAGTAAATAAGGTTTTATTAAACTTAACAAGTTTTAACAGTGAGATTTATGAAGATCAACTTGAACATATATCTTGACGATAAAAACCCCATTCAAAATATTATCATGGTAGAGATAAAAAGGAATTCAGAACCGAGCGGCACGAAAGTTAGATATTAAAGAAAGCATCATTCAAAAAATTTAAGTACACTTCTGTTTAGACAAAATCCAAGTGAATTGGCACGAGGGTGTTGGTAAGTGGTGGACCGGCCATTAAAACTGATGGCTCGAAGATATAACATGCAGGATTTAGTAAACGTGTATAGCCCCTTAAAGGAGGCTTTAGTAAACCAACAGTACATCAGTGCCTAGTAAAAACGCTAGAATATCCATCCCTTATATGACAACTATTACGCTCTTAAGACTTTAAAGCCGATTCTTCAAGGTCTTAGATAGTGGTTTGATGTAACTGAGCCGGTTCGACAAAGTAGATAATGTATTTTGTTCAAAATTCTGGTTTCTCGATTGGATAGCTATTGTGGTAATTGTCAAATCGCCGCGACTACAAACATTTTTGTCAGTATAATAAGATACAATGACCAAGCAACTAATCTTGATATTAAACAGTAATGTCTGGTTTTATTATTGTTTAGTACTCATGTTGATAGCTTGGCCTTGATTCAAAATGAATCAGAGCTCAGCCGAATGAATAATGCTCGAGATGCTGTACTAAGCGACCATTACAAATACATTAGTAACCCCAAGGTGTACTCACATTACAGCTGATGTGTCAGGTCAGCCACGATAAGAACAATTAACACATCAGATGTCACACAAACTACAGGAGCATGCGTTAATTAATGATCTGTCGGAACGGACATGTAGTGATTACACGTCGAACGGTAGCAGTGGTTTTTGCAGTGTCAAGAACTATCAGTGTGCACATCTTAGGATCATTTCATCGCCATTAGTAGAAATAGGGCATCGATTCCTCCTTTGGTTCATGGTGGGTTCGATTACTTTGGTGGTCACTTCCGTCCATCAATGTAATCAACACAGCTGCAAAGGTGTGTTAGGGATCCTAATGCAATGACAACTGATTTTCACAGTAAGTACTAGTTGTATTTATTTTTAATTTTTTTTTTTTTAATTCACCTTTCTGAGGTGAACCTCGAACGGGGTTTCCCCACAAGCCCGTGAAGCGAGCTCATGGGGTTACGTCAGTTAAATAATCTTGTTGGAGGATAGTATTTTAGAAAACTTTATTATGAATAACAATCATAACACTGGTATATATACAAATATTAATGAATTACAGCACTAAGACATTCCTTGACGAAGGTTTAAGGAGAAGTGTCGGATCTTTGCCGGAGGCAGGTAGCAAAGGGTTAGGAAGGGTTGTAGAAGAGGGACAAATACAAAGGAAGGGTTGACCTTCCTTGACTGAAGTACACATTTTTAGCTAAAAACGAATATAACAGAACTCTTCCCTTTTTTAGGTCCTGAACTCCTGGGCAGGATAATAGGATTTATGGATGTTGGTGGAGGAGCTTGGTTAACAACTATGGGGATATCTATTGGGATAGTTTTTAAACAACAGCCTTTACAATATTTGTGACATATAAAAATAAAATTGTCACAATGATTACAATAATAATGATAATATAGAATACATATAATTATTTTCATTGGTTATTAAAGATATTAATTCTACTTGAGTTACATTAATCAGAGCAGTGTCTGGAAGAAAAATAGTGTCGTTATTATAACAATTATCTAATTTAGGTGTTCTTATAGTTAGGTATACATTTAGTTCATCAATATATGTTAACATTAGGGTTAGTATATTTAATAAAATTACATTGAGATATTTTACCATTATAAAGGATATTAGGGGTAAGTAAATAGTATTATTTTTGTTGCAATTGTCTAACTTACGATTGTTAATAATAGTATATGAATTGATATCGTGAATATTAATATTGGATAGTTTATGTTGATTATAATTACATTGAACTGTAGAATCTAATAATATAATATTTTGTTTATACATTCATTAAGCAGTAAAGTAGGGTTAGTAAAATAATAGTTATTCATAAGATAGTTACAATTAATGTTATAAAGATTATCATTTTTTTCTTAGTACTAGTATTTTTTTTTATATCAATAGAATAATAAAGATTAGTTTTATTTACAGGAATTGGTATGAGCAAAGAGGTTCTTACATTTAGTTCTGCTAGTGGCAGGTCTACAAATACATGGAGCATTTCCTCATGTATAATACAATGTATTTTACTCATAAGCCATCATATTTCTGATTTTCTTGGAGTTAATATTACATTTTTTTGTGTATGTCTTAGCGTTGAGTCATTTAGTTTGTTATACAAGTTGGTTAAAGTTATATAGATATCTTGAAAAGCTACTTATTTGCCAATGCTTATCATATTGCCTCTACCCTTATTAAAATTTTCATTTATTAATTTAATATCCGTCTTAAAAGTCTCTATTATTTGTTTATTCATGTTTACTATCTGTTCAGTATTATGTTCGGTATTAAAGTTCTTACGTTCAACTTCACTTATGACATTGTCATAATGTTGTTTGTCCGTAGCGTCCATAGTACCAGTTAGTCAGCCAATAGCCGTTCCTAGTCCATTTATCAATCCACGTCTTTGTCTTCTATTATGATTTCTCAGTAGGTCAATTTTATTCTTGGTGCCATGTATCATATCTACTATCAGAGGGTAGGTTTGTTAAGTTATTATAGAGTAGAGTATGTTTTTTTGTATATTGGTTAGTTCTGATTATAATAGGAATATGTTTTAAAAGTGGTATGTTTTGAAGTATTTTTCAATTACTTTTACATTGTTTAATGTGTAGTCTAACATTCCGTTAATGTTAGTCAGGTCAGCTACTTTCAGAGAAGTTTTTGCAGTCCATAGAATTGTCCGAATCAGCGCAAGTGTCTTTAATGTTATGTGAAACATATTTTCGATGTGTTAGATATTTCTTGCGAGGTTGTTTAATTTTGTTAACATGCGATTTCTTTATTTCATTTTTATCTCTATATTTTACTACTGGTTTATAAGAATTATCATGCTTTCCATGGGTAGTATTTTTTATCATTAATTGTTCATCATAAATTGTTGGAATGTCTTTCCGATTTTGGTTTAGTTGTTCTATTCGATCAGTCTTATCTTTTATTATTTTTGTCTTTACAAAGTCATTTATTAGTCTTTTATCATCATGATATTTTAGAAAATATTGTTCTTTTATTGATTTATTTTGTTGGTTATTTTGTCTAGTTATTCCAAGCGGTTTTGAAAAGTTAATAGTCCTTTTTTCCTTTTTTATGATTATTTGGTGTTTTTCTGCATTTACTATTTTGTCGTCATTTACTACACAAATTTGCTTATTAGAAGAGCGTTGGGAATGTGCAGTCGCTTCATTAGAACCTAAGTCGTCTTGTATTATCTGTTCGTCTGTTTGTTGGGGAATAAGTTGCTCTAAATCTATAGTTATTGTGTCATATTCTGGACTATCTTTTACTGGGAGTGATTCTATTTCTTCAATGTCCATGCCATCATTACTATAGTTAGTTTCGTCTTCCTTATTTTGAGTGTATTTGTTTTTTTCTTTTTCTGTTGTTGTTTTATTTTCCGATTTATTTTCTGAGTATTTTTGGTCTTTATTTTCTTTTAATTTAATACCGTTTATTATTATTTCGTCATTATGACATTTTATTTCGGCTACTTCGTTAATTTTTTCTGTTTTATCCTTAAGTTTGGGTAAGGAATCAGTATGAGTTAGTGCATATTCTGGTCGGGGGGTTGGTTCTTTGTCATTGCAACCGAAGTCTAAAAAATGTTCAAATTTTTGGGATATCTCATTAATTTGTTCTTTTAATTGTTTGATCTCTAAGTCCTTATCGTTTTCTGTATAGTGAACGCGATTGGTAGCTGTTCTCATAAAGACAGTTTGGTTCTCTCTTTGTTGTTCTTGTCTTGGTTGGGGATTGAAATATTTTCTTTGTTCATGAGGTTTCCATGATTGGTTGTGTCTCTCGTTATTGTCTCTGTTATAGTTTGGGGTATATTGTCGGTAATTTTGTTGCGGTTTTTGTAGACCATTTTGTTGTATTTGGTCTTGTCTTTGTTCCCATGTTCTTTTAAAATCGGGATCATAATTTTTCCTAGGTAGTTGGGATTTCTTTGTCGTTGGTTTTGATATTGTTGTCTTGGTTCATATATTTCCCTATGATAACTTGGTTGGTATTTGTTTCTTATCTCGTATTGTTCTCTTCTTTCGTAATGTTTATGAGGGTCAAAGTTTCTACCTTTATAATTTGATTGTTGGGGTGCGCGCTTTTGAGGTTTATCGTAAATTCTTTCTATAATTTCATCGGTTTCTCTTTTTAGAAATTGTTCGATATCTTCAAGCGTTTCGTATTTTACATGGATAAGTTGCGCGTTTAATTCTGGGTGTAAATGTCGCTTACAATGTGTAGCTATTTGTAAATCGTATTCAACCATTTTTGCATCTTTTTGTTCTAAAGTAAATTCGTCATTAGTTCTGATTCTAGCACTTAAATCCTCTCGTAGGATCATTAGTCTGTCAATATATGTTAAAGGATGTTCATTGTAATAGGGTTTGGTTTCATAGATTTCACAAATGCTTTTCTGGATGCTTTTAGTATCTCTAAATTTCTTTTTAATGTCGTTAAGTAATTGGCCTATGTCAGTATACAATTTTTTACATGATCTTGCTTTTCCTACAAGTTTATTACGAACGTGTGCTAATAGTCTTAGATGGTTTCCTATTCTATTTGAATTATTAGCATTGCATGAATATTCGAATACTAAGTTTATACTGTCAATAAAATCTACTAAAGTGTCGGATGACCCATCGAAAGTTGGGATCAAATGAAAATCTGAATCTTTAATTACGTAATTAGTTCCTTCCATTTCTTCTGTTTCTGTAATGTTTCTTAAAAGGTTAAGTCTGTCAGTTACTGATGTCATAAAGTCAGAATGTGTATAATAATTGTATTTACCAAGTGAATGATGTCTTCAGTTAAGTCCAGTTTTCTTTCTTCCTTCAACTTCCTCAGATATGTAACAAATTTTTTTAGGGTATTACCTGGTGAAAATCTATTGAAATAGATCAGTACCCAATATCGGTGAAGTCCTGTCCTGTGGGGTTTCTTTCCAGAGGGATTTGCATCGGTCTTCTCACGCTATTGGAGTGGTCTCACTGTCCGTTGCCAAATGAGGGGTCTCTAGATGGTGGACTCCCGTGAATTTACTGAGTATACTGCCAGGTGCCTGTTCGGTGCACCAGTTAAATAATCTTGTTGGAGGATAGTATTTTAGAAAACTTTATTATGAATAACAATCATAACACTGGTATATATACAAATATTAATGAATTACAGCACTAAGACATTCCTTGACGAAGGTTTAAGGAGAAGTGTCGGATCTTTGCCGGAGGCAGGTAGCAAAGGGTTAGGAAGGGTTGTAGAAGAGGGACAAATACAAAGGAAGGGTTGACCTTCCTTGACTGAAGTACACATTTTTAGCTAAAAACGAATATAACATAACTGTCGCATGTGGTGCGCGTATTCCGATGCAATGGGATTGTTACACCGGTCAGCACAAAATATTAAATCCAAAAGAAACAAAAACTCTTACTTAATATCTACTATTTACATTCCTTACTAACTTTATATATATTTTATTTTTTATCCCTTCCTAGTTGGACTAGTTAGTAGTAGTACTTAGTATTTTTTTTTTTTTTAATTTTTGCTTTAAACTCCTCTAAAGATCTTGCTCTGAAAGAGTCCTCTGCCCTCATCTATTCGCTGTCCAGGATCTCCATCAAGCTCAAGATCATCAAGTTCAAGAGTCGTCGAGCTACCATTAGCTGGGTGTCAAAAGAGGGGTACGTAGGGTGTCTAGATTTAACATTTGTTTTAACTATAAATTTTACTAATACACATTAGGTGAGTGAATTATAGCCTCACTACTAAAAGCACCTACTGCTCAGTTCCAGGTGCAGAGGTCTGATACAGTAGAAAGCAATGAATTTACATTGATACAACAAAATGAGTGCTTCAACAGTGATATTTATAATATGTATGTGCACTGTGGAACTCCAGTTCCTCCGAAGTATTCGCGGGATCAGGTATGCTTTGTGTTGCTAGTCCAAATATGTGAGGATTCATTATAGTTTTCGATGGAATGGTTCGTGCAGAGTCTTGATGTAAGTATGTATGGGTGGTATTCGTTAGTCTATAAGTAGGGTCATATTTCTGACATACTGAGGTGCACCAGTGATAAGTCGAAGTAGATTTGATTGAAATCATTCAACTGTCCCAAAGTATAATTTCTCAGTTGTCCCAGAAACATGTGTTAGTGGGGTTCAAATTAATCAGGTCTTATACGTCCAATTTCAGGGGGTATAATTGTTATAAATCTTGAGAGACAAGCGTATTATCTGTATTTGGGACCTTCAGCGTAGAGGTCCAGATTTTTGGGGATCTCTTTTATTAGACTATCCAGAGCTTTGAGAAATGAGGATGAATTTCTCCCTCTACGAACTAACGAAAGGTACACCCAGTGCCAAGGTTTAAATAAACATGCGTGATTGTTGAGCAAAAGGTGCGTTCAGTCTAATTTCTGGTGTGCCATGAAGGACGTAGTATTGGGATGGGCCAGGCGATGTGACCCCAAAACCCTAACGTAATCACATCGAACAGACTGTAAAGCAATCTTCCATTCAAAATTTATTCTTACGATTGCCTTTATTGACTTTATAAACACAAATCAATTAAGACTTCAAATCAACAAAACAAAATTCAACCAAATAACTAATAAAGAATCAGCAGTCAAGCAATCTAGTCGGAACACTGGTTCGTCTTCTATTCTTCTTCTTCCTGTGGCAGCAGCAATTTTCTGTTCATTAACAGTTTTCTTTTCCATAATTTCTTTTATTTGACCATACCTAACTAAAGGAATATCAAAACATTTAATTAAAACAGGTGATTCTCAAATGATACGTACGTAAATGTAAATAATGTTTTACCTATCTACTTGCTTCTTCATTAGCTTTAGTTACAAACCTGTCACGAATGATTTTTTCTTCGCTTTCTACTTCTGGCCGTAAAATAACTAAGAAATAATTTATCATTAAATTATAATCCAGCCGATTACCCCCTGATGATAGTCTACTCATTTCCAATTCCTTTAATACACTTTCAGAATGAACAGACTCTACTGTACGAAATACAATGCACGGATATTTATGGATTTCTATGTTCTTATTTGTGTGGCCAATTTAATTAACAGACTCCTTCATAACGTGATTTTAATATCTGACGCTTTTTTTCTGGGATTTCTCCAACATAAAAAAATAATATGTAGTGTGCCTAACAATCTAACCAATAGCAGTCTTCACTTCCAGTGCCTGATTCAAACTGAATAAATTGTTTTTTGCATTTTTTGAATAAAAAACTCAACATTTCTGCCTTACGTTGGCAGGTACATTACGGCGCATAGCCAATGAGGAGCCCGCTTATTCCAACCAGAAATTTCGAGTTTTTTATTCAAAAAATATAAATTATTCAGTTGGAATCAGACACAGGAAGTGAAGACTGCTATTGGTTAGATTGTTAGGCATACTACATATTATTTTTTTTATGTTGCAGAAATCACAGAAAACAAGCGTCAGATATTAAAATCACGTTATGAAGAAGTCAACCAATCAAAAAAGCCATTATTGTGACCCATCAAGGTCAACTACGCTAGAGCCCATGGTGAGCACGCTTGCGATGTCGTGAACTAGTGTTATATATTTTTACTGAAGCTGTAGTAACTTTATCGGTTTATAAAAATATGGAAAAGGATGCGGGTCTTTTCTGATCCGTTAAGAAGGCAACTTCTATTTGCCCGTAGTAAAGTTGGTACAACACTTGGTTTTTCTCATTGATATGTAGCCACTTTTCAACTATTTAACCAATTCATTTTCGTCGGTAACTAACTACAATAAAAGCTCATTTTCTGTCATTTATTAAAGATTTATCACTTCATTTTCGAAACTGTAACTTAATTTCCTTTACCGAAAATGTTTATGCTTAGAATAAATCTGATAATCTAATATAATCAGTTGTAAAATGCCTTGGAATAAATAGGATTTGTGGTTTTTTTATCTTCAACCTATTTAAGTATTAATCTGTTTGTTAGGGCGCTGTAAGGATAGCAAAATTGCACCCTTGGACAGCCTTACCTTTATAGCACCAACTCTGGAAATCTCGCCGTCCTCAATCCAACTCCATTATTTTTCTTAAAGAAAAATAACTGCTGAGCTGTATTATTAAAATTGAAAACAATTAGTTGAATAAATTATTTTAATTACAAAGGGGAATTTGATAAATAACTCCGAATGCCCTTATGACACTAATTTATTGATAACACTATCACAGCCAACACATTCAATCTGGCAATTCTAGAAACTATATCAGTTTAAGCCAATCACATAAACATCAAAAAACCTATAATCTATATAACATATAAATATTCATATAAATAACCCATATAAATCCATATAAATAATAAATATAAATTAAAAAATTGAATCTTTCAATTATGAAAAGAAAAACTATCCGGTTTAATTCCGAATAACATATAAATATCCATATAAACAACCCACATAAATCTATATAAATATAAATATCAATATAAATAACCTATAAGATATCTACCTCAAAACAAATTCCGTTTAACAAATAATTTAAAAAAAAATTATTACTATTATTGCTAGTGATCCATATGATTCTTTTGTTAAGAACTCACCATAAAAAAATTCATGAATTGCGCAATCAAATAAATACTAAATACCCTGGGTAAATTTAGTGACACAAATTGGCGAACGTGATGAAGCACGTCATAAGGCATCCGTCCTTATCGAATTCCATAGAGATACAGTGAAGCTCTTCCGTCCTTGTTCGATTCCGTAGGAAAAAAAAAAAGTGAAGTTTCCAGATGCTAATGGAAAGGAGAAAACGTCCTCCAAACTGCCGATAACCGATAACTTGTTCGGAAAATCAATCGCAATAATTACGATCAATGAAAAAATGGAAAATAAATTTCGCATGGGTTGAACTGGGGAACAAAACACAATACGGAATGAACGGGGTAACTGAATAGCTGTGCTCACAACAACAGCCAATTGTCCACTGCTCTGTTAATACCCTTTGCACTCGTTTGTAGGCTAAGGTAAACACCGGTGTACCGGCTAAACGTAAAAAATACGAGATACACTTGCCTGACGCTAATTATATATAATTATACAATAAATAAATAATTAATAAATAAATTAACAACAAAATAATTACACAATAAAACAAATTATATAATAATATCACTCTTCAAGATAACAATAATTGAGCGGCCGAAACACTGTTATTTTTATTAACAACATGTATCCTTCAATTCTGTGTACCCATAAGGGATATCAAATGTAAACTATGGGATTTTCTTTGAGGGTGTTTGATTTATATCATTCAACTATAAACTTAACAAAATCGATATCGTATCTCTAATCGATATTCTTCATATATTTCTCCCTTTTGCATGGCCCTTACACCATTATCGTTCGTGTAGTATCGTCAGGTTTCCCTCTGAATGGCTGAACCAGCTTAATCATCCAAGCTTATTTTATACTCACTCCGAACTTTAAAATTAGTCCTGATCCTTCACTGGCCATTTTCATCAACTATGTATTCTAACCAGTATCCGTCTCTCGTATCCCCAGTTCTTGTCCATTCTTCTTATATTAAAATAGTGAAGCAATACTGAAGTAATTAGTGATTGGTTTTCGTATTAACAAAGTCAATTTTAATGAATTCAGCATACAACAATGAACGAATACGAGTATAATTCACACGTATTTCGTTTTATTCTTTGGATATTCACCTAATTTATTATGAAATGTTCTGCATGTTACTTTTTTCTGTGTATGTAAATTTACATTCTTTGTCTGACTTGTAGTCCTGAGGGTAGTGGGTGCCTGAATAGCCGAGTTGTTGACTATTGACGTAATATCAACAATTAAAGATTTGTTGGGACAGACTTCAAGCTTTTTTTTTTGAAAAACTAACTTTCACACAATATAAATCTAAAGTTTCATTTTATAGAATATCTTTTAATTTCATGAAAAAAATCCAGTTTTGATAGTTAATTATGGAAGAAAAAACATAATTTTAACTCTTGAATCCGAGCTGTATATTTGAGAAAGTTTAAAATTCAGAGAGAACATTCCCACGTTAATTTTATTTTTAGATACTTCCCGTTATTATTATACCTGGGTCAGTCATAAAAGACCAGGTAAGTAAAGTTTTATAAAACTGGACCTCGTTTTTCACGGCTGTCACTGATATATCCTAGGGTTATATTTATGTGGTGTCTTGTTTAATTGCAGCAGCTTAAGTGTTGTAGTAAAAGTTAAATTTTTTTTAATCATAACAGGCGATAATGATGAATCCATACTTGTTACTTGATTCATTTTTGTTGTTATGATCAATCGTACAGAAATCCGAGAAATTGGTATTGAAGAGAAAGGTTGCGTATCCGTTAATTCCATCTCGAAACCTTGACTGAACTCTTCTGGAGTAATGAAGCAGTCTGTTCGATTCATCATGAAGCCAATTACTTCCAATTTTCCTAGAAACCTCTCTTGAACAGTACGAGCTCCTTTCAGGAAACAACTGTAGTTCCAATCTTTCTCTATTCTTTAATGTTTTTTTGTAACTTATTGATTTCGATTTTTTTAATTATTGTCTAAAAGGAATATGGGTTATTGAGTCTTCTTAGTCAAGATTACACTAAATTAACTTGTTGATCAGTAGTCTGTCAAATGGTTGCCAAGCCCATTTACCATTCTATTACATTATTTCTCCTGAAAATTTGTTTTTTGGAGCATCTTTTTGGTTGTTTGTGTGTTAATGTCTGCGATTTGTTTTTAGCCATGAATAATATGTCTGAACTGTATATCTTAAATAGCTTCCTAATTGTAAGATGATAAACCCTAAATGCTGTTTTTCATTCTTTCTTAATTTTTTTTTAGCCAATAAATAATCTTCATATTTCAGCTTGTGGAATTTCCCTTTTAGAGTGTATTTGGTGTTGATATTTAAAGTGTATATATACAGTTAAAGTTCGCATGTTTTACAAATATGGCATCCCTTGTCACGAAAATTATTGACATAAAAACTTCTACTGAAGTCAATTTTCATTAAAGCCATTAAAAATCAAGTCAATTGTGATGCATCGCGCAATTAAAGGTTTCTTCATGGATAATGATTAATTAATGACCCTTCATTATTTTTATTTTAGCACCATCTGCACATCAAATGAGACTGCCATGGAAAATATCATACCTCTAAAAAAATCACCTGCTGAGTTAAAGTTTTGAATACGATTTTAATGACTTTCATCATATTATTAATCAGGACAGGATCTTTAATTTGATGTCATACTCAATATTGTAGACAAATATTTACTTTATGAGTATTTAAATAATTAATTTTAGTTACTTATTTGTGAACCGTAATTATTCAGATATTAAAATTGTGTTTGTAACTTTAATTTTAATATGAGTCCAAATTTACGGATTGCTTAAGACTACACAGATTTTTTAATTAAAATCTCTAAAACTTATCACAGCATTACAACCTTCGCACTGACTTGATAGTGCATTACCTTCACGACTGCTTTAGAACATCATACAGAAACTTTCACGACAAACTGCACGGACGCCTTAACATTTTGATACAATACATTTAACCACATCTGAAGAATGATTTGAATAGGGATGCTCTAAATTAATAACAATAAGTTATTTTCAAATTAGCTTCAATAACTTTAATATCTATGTAATACATATGTAGTGCAACTAGTAATTAATGTTACATGTTATGTTATTAATATATAATATTTTATTCCAGAGAACATCGGAAGATAAATTTTTATACCAAAAATTCTTTCTTGTACCGAAAAAAAAATATATGACTCCACAAAGGTCCAAAAATACATTGCGAAAAATACAAAAATACGTTGTATATCCTTGGATTTACTATTTTAATACTAGTCCTGTGATCTCTCAGGACAAAGCCCTAAGAGGCTGACTGAAGAGGCGGCATTGTCGGTCAGGGAACAGGTTTGCAGGCTCGGTGGCCCAAAAAAATATCCGCCTGTAATTTAAGGAGGCCAACAGAGGGTCAGGGGCATCCATTCCTGCCATTAATAAGATAAACTAGTAGATGTGCCGGCTCTATTTCCGTAGGAGGCATCCAGTTCACGGATCCAACGGTAGATCCTGTTCGAGCGATATCCAACACGGACCGAGGGCTTAATGAAGTCGTGAACTCCGTTTCAAAAGAGAGAATTGAATTCAATATTGAGTTCAACCTCTAATGGCAGTGCTCAGTTTGTGAATATTCAGAATTTATTTTCACCGACATTTTATTTTTTACTGCTCATTTATTTATACTATTATCCATTATATTTTCTTTTTATTATTATTTCTTGTTTACTATGCACATCAATATGTTCTCCAATCAATCAGGATTGAGTTCGATAGCTATATAGCAAAAAAAAAAAAACTTTATTCTGGGATCAATATCCACTGTAATCACAACGATAAAGTACAAATACAACAAAATCAATTTTGACTAGCAAACAAAAATATTAATTGATAAAGAAAAGTAACAAATTAAAATAAAATTTAAACCTCAATTAAGAAACAAATTACTTTATTTAAAAGTAATTATAATAAATAAATTAGCGGTTAAAACTTTAAAAATAGAAAACAATTAGAAAAACTTAGTAAAATACAATATTAATTTAAAAAACAAATTGAAGTTTATACACAACATTGTTAGTTAAGTTAACTTGTTCGTATTAATTTAAAGGTATTATTTTATTACATTATTGTATTTCCCTGGCTTTTTATTATGTCTTAATTCAGGTTTGCTTCTTACTTCTCTTGTCCAGTAATATTTTTTTTTTGTTAGCCTGAAAAGAATTTTATTGTTTGTACTTCAAAATTATTCCAAAATTTCTCTCTCTCTCTCTCTCTTCCACCATATATTGTAACATTCATGATATTTGAGAATATCATGGCCAGGAACCCTCACATCTGGTAAGCATCTTTCCTTATGCTCCTAGGAGTGGGGATGAGATAAAGGGGCAGTCTTAGCACAACCATCGAGAAGAGCGGACTTAGCAAGCTCCCGAATTGGCTGTTACCATACAGGAAGAGAGGAGAAGAACCAACAGCAGAAAGTAACGTTGATTGAATTACAGAAAGATCATCGATTGGGTGATATTAATATTGTTTTTATTATGGATCCATTAAAAGTAATTGAGCTCAAATTTCATGTTTTTTGTAATTAGTAAATATCCTAATTTAAAAGGAATTGAATATTTTTTTATACTTTTTGTCAGCACTCTATATAAATATAATTATTTGTTATAACCATTTTATTTGAATATATTTCACAATTCCTAGTTTCTCAATTTATTAATAACTACAACAATAGCCTTGAGATCGGGCGATTCAATCGGGATAAATTCCTATGTCAAAGACATAAAACAATTTGAATTAAAGATCTCATGACGGACCTGCCAAATTAGTTAAGGTAAATTGATCAAATAAAGTAGAAAAAGAAATGGTAAAAAATGAGGTAGGTTTCAATATATGTATATATATATTTTAAGGATTCGTTGAACCCCTCTTGAATTGGTATACTGAATATTAAACGTGCCGGTTCAATACAGATAATATTAAGTCAAGTGGGATAGATCACAGTTAAGAGTATCATTGTTTGTACTCGAATTCCAATGATAGTTTTAAAGACTCTTTGTAATTATAGTCAAATTTATAATTGTAGCCCAGACAAATCTCAAGATATACTATACATAGCTAATCAGGAGTACAATATTTTCAATTTTTATCTATATTTATTGGAAGATACCTTTTTGATTATGAAAACTATACTGAGACCTTGATACTTTTCTGTCTATCAACAGCTGTGTTCATTCCTCAACGATATCGATGTACTAGGCCTTTGCCCTAAATGGTTCGCGCTGATGGTAACTACAGTACTTGACGAGTAGATACCACGAGTCAGAGCTTTTAAGTAACATGGTGAAACCTAACAGAACTTCTGTGAAAACTCTATTTCAATTGGAGCTCTAATGGCTTTTGTAATTGAAACAACTCTCGATGCCTGGTACTCGGAATGGGGACACTGAGGTGAAAATATAAGTGTTTTTGGTTTGGAAAAAACAACAAAAAAAAATAAACAACCAATGAAATCATTAAAAGCGAGCTTGAAATATATCCCAGTACTTTTAGTTGATCAAAAGTTGAGTTAAGGGCTAAAATCTGTTTACATCAATCAAGAAATCAATTTTTTTTAAACCAGATACAAATATAAATATATAAAATTTAAATGGAACAAACAGTATTGAGATATACCTGCCACCACGAGAGTTAACTATACTTAACATATGATTGTTAATATATTTGAAATTCTTTTTTTCATTACAATATTTAAGGTTTCCTTAATCATACTTACTTTTATTGTATTTTGACTATAAACAAATCATTACATTTCAAGGCGTGTATACTTTCATGTTTCAGATAATTTGAATGTTGGGACTAAAAATGGCCAGTAAATGAACGAAAGTACATCCTTTCGAGAATGGCAATTAATCGTTATAAAAGTAAGCTAATTATTTCGATTTCACCTCAATGGACATATAACTGCTGTGAAAACTTATTATAGCAACAAGACAGTACATTTATTTCTTGACCATTGACCCTGCCCGTTGCTCGTCACGATCTTCAACTTACTTCTGTGCGATGTCTCAACTCTCTTCATCTTAGTCCATACGCTTTCTCTCTATTATTATTTACTCAAGGTACGTGCAACAATATAAAATCAATCGAGAGAGTTATCAACCAGAAGCAAGCACTAATCCTAATATTCAATCTAAAGAACGGTACCGCATTTAGACATAATAGAGCACCCATAAGCAACAGAAAAACGGCACTTCATAACGTACAGACTAATCTTGCATCCTTCTTAAAACAAATAGATTCATTTTCAAATGGAATCAAATTCAATTTTATTTAAGTAGGCTGTTTTAAATAATAAAGGCAATTCTCGGGCGTTTGGCGAAATCGGTTTGGTTCATGACGATTTTAATCTATCGAAGCAGAATAACGGTTTTGAATTTAACGAGGAGATTGAACACAATCGCTACTTATACCCGCCACAGTATCAAAAACCAATTTTATTTTTCGATTCTCCCAAGAGAAATCGAGATTTAGTTTTGGGGTGACCCACCGAAATACGATCTTCCCCTCTCCAGTATGAAAAAGGGTTAACCCGTGGATTAACCGGCGTTCCTACTGTGAGTTAGGGTACATGATGTTGATAAGCCCACATGAAAAATCTACAGAAAACCCCAAGTCAAACAGGTCTCTGGCTAAATGAGCAAAACCTTCCAAAAATGTTAGAGGAAGCGATTTACTGGCAGCGTTATAGAGACGAATATAATCAATTAATAGTAGCACATTTCTCATTCATAAAAATCATATTTTATCTCTCGTGATAATTTAAAAAAATCCTGCGTCTCTTAACTCCATGCATCAAGACAATTTATATTGTAGCATTCCTGTTTCTAAACTCTTTTATGGGGATTTATCTTAAGAGACAGTCCCTGTTCTAGAATTCAGCTTGAGGTGGGGTTCGTTATCGAATTTAATTTTAAATATTTAATGATATATTATATACCTGGGTGGTGGTTGCCTGGTTAAATAATATACACTAAGCCATACATCTGTGAATAATGTAATGATTTACTAATATATATTGAGGTTGGCAAGAAAGTAATTTCGGTTTTTTTTAGTGTGAAATAATACTTTTTTCTATACAAAAAATGAACTTTAATCAGTCAAATACCTTCCATTATGTTCGATGACCTTTTGCCATCTTTCTGTTGACTTCATGATCCCGTGCTCATAGAACTCCTGGTCCTTATCAGCAAAAAACTCAACCTAGTGCGATTTGAGGTCACCGTTATTATTGAAATTCTTACCATTTAAGAAGTTTTGTAAACTTTGAAATAAATGATAATTCGATGTATGGGGGATGCGATATCACTTCCCAACCAAGCTCCAATAGTTTCGTATGTGTTGCTAAAGATGTGCGAGGCCTCACATTGTCGTAGCGGAACCCAAACATCTAGCTTTTTAACAAGTCCAAGATGTGTTATATGATTTCAATTGTTGTGTGTGATACATTTAACTGTTTTGCAATCTCTTGCACAGTTATATGACGATTCGATTCAATTATGGCTTTCATTTTGTCATCATCTTCAGAAGGTCGACCAGAACGTTGGTCATCTCCAGAAATTTTTTTTAAAAATCAATTTTGACACGTGCGTTCTGTTTAACGATCAACACCATAAACTTCACATATCTCTTTGTGAGCCTCAGACACTTCCTTGCCTTTATGAAAATAAAAAAGTAAAATTTGTCGAAAATGCTTTCGGTTGACCGATTTTGTTCTTGTTAGTGCACTGATTTGAGGGGGGGGGGGTACTTAATTCTTGATCACAAATAAATTACCTTTTTCTCTTACTAATAACATCGTTTTTTTTGTGTGTTCGTATTTGTTTGATAACTCGAAATCTGCATCTATTTACCGAATAACATTTCTGTTTCATCACTTTTTAACTTATTTGTATTTTTCATAAAATATAAAAATACGTAAATATGTATATGAAACATTACGTTTGAAGAATATTTACGGATTGTTACTTATTGTGATAAAAACTGACTTAATTTTTTTAATCAAAAATGATTTATTTATTTTGTCAAGCCTACCTTGGCATAAAAGAAAAATCTATGAACAGTGAATCTAAAAAATGTGGCAGGCCTTTTTTATCTCATGCGTTATGCTATTATGCAGAATACTTAGAAATTATGCTTTTTGGTTTTGTTTGAAAATCCAAATACGGATCTATAGGTTAATTTTCACTCCTAACCGATATGCTTACAACCAATACGACTGGCGGGGCTTGTGATGAAAGTCCGTTTTAACATGGTATTTAGAAGAGTGGCTTTCATTGTCAAATTTAATTTAACGCTTTTTTTTTATATTTAGTTGTCATCACTGGTAAAATGGTCCATAAAATCGCGTGCATACTGGAGTGGTAGTTTCCTAGTGATAAAGTCATAAAAAGAATCACGTAACTCACATTTAAATTTCAAAAAGGAAACTGGGGAGCGTATAGTAAAAAGAATAAACCTGATAACAGTCCCCCCTCACCTAAAAAGGATATGATTTGACGATAAGGTCTTTCAGCGATATTGTTTATTAAGCAGCAGAGTTCAATATTACAAGAAAAAAAAGAATGACAAACACGATAGAGTTTTATGGTGAAACCAAAGATGCCAAAAAGGAAAAAATTCAACCGCTGAATAAATTGGAGAAAACAAAACATATCCACGAAACTGTCAAATTTAAGCACCTAAGAGCAGAATCAGAGTCCTGAAGAAGACAAATAACGAATGGTGGAAATATATTTAAAGTATCAGTCATCTAACGCCCTCTGCATATATTTGGATTTTTAACTGACATAACTTTAAATTAATCAAATGTGATAAGATGTGCTTTGAGCTAAGCAGACGTGTTTTTTATTCGGAATACTATAATTAAGGATTGTCAGTCAATGCGCTTTATCGTTAGGTTCAATGCTCAAAGAACACGCTTCCTTGAAATGAAAACAAACTTTCTCAGGAGCCATTATTCCCTAAAAATAACAAGAAGGGACAAAACAGGAACGTGAAGCTGAGACACAAAGAAAAAATACATAACATTACACTTATTTGATAGGCTTATAAATACTGTGTACATATGAATAATACCATGTGCAAGGGCTAGGTACAGATGAGATGACAACAAAGACGGACAGCAAAAATTTGGACCAAACAACATCAGTCACAGACTTTTTTTAGAGTAAATGAATAATTTAATTGGTGCAGCTAAATGCTTGAAATGTGCGATTGCGGCACTGGAAAGGTTTAGCTCCAAGACGCCGCAGCTTCAAGAAGGCGGACTTTCACTTGGTGACCCACATTTGGACTTATATTACAAGTCTCCTCTCGTTCTTGTTAGCTTGTTTGTTTGTTTTTTCATAAAAGGATTTTCTCTCATTCCAAAAGGATACGCTGTGCTAGGTACTGCTTAACATAAAGGATTGACAGATCTTTCGACGTCCCAACAAAATCTTGAAAAATTTTCATACTTAAATTCTTCTTCCGAACTCTGAGCTAAATTAGTGAACTATTTTGACATAAACTGCCAAACAGGGTTAGAAAGGTCTCAAAAATAACAAAATGTATTGCACAATCTATGGAGGGACGTAATGTGCGTGAGCAGTTGTATCACTAAGAAAAGGGTGTTAAACTATAAATAACCCACTATTTACTATAGGATTATCTATTTTTTTCTTGAATAGGTCGGCGTGCACAAAGTAGTACTCTACACAAATATACAAACCAACAGTTAATATGAATATATTTCAAATGTTTATTTATGATTCATAGACTTCATCTTAGACCTAATGTAAAAATTAAGTCTTTATGATATTCACATAAAAATAATACAACAAACCAATCTTTGGTAAAGATGACGATGATGAAATTCTCTAACATTGTCTTGTTTTTTTTTACTTCATTAGATTGCAAACAATAATTTTAACACTACCCATTGATAATAAATTTTCACATCATAACTTAACTATATTTTTAATGTAACAAAACAATTTATCCAACCATTTGACTGAGACTTCAAAGAGTGAAGACCGTGTCAATAAAAACCATTTTTTAACCGTTCTGGTACTTTTATTTTGACTTATTACAAAATTTTAGGCCATTAATTAGCAACTGAAAATAACTGCTTAGAGGTTTTTCAAAATTTTCTTGTGTAATAAACTATATTTTGGAACAGCCTAGCAGTATCTATTTAAATTTATCCGACAATCACTATTATATTAAATTATTTAAAATATCATATGTAAATCTAAATAATTTTCCATGGCCTTCAATTGGTCCCCAACACTTTATAGTTGAAAAAATCATATACCAAAAAATGAATTATTTACTGTTACCAAATAGTTCTGATGTACTTGCTACGTCAAAAAAACACCACGATGATTTTTTTAACGTTATGAACGCTGGTATTATATTTCCTAAACATTGCGTTCAAGCGAAATTTCAGACTGCGGTTATTTTCGAAAGAGTTGACATTTTCAGTAAATTGATTTAATAATATCAAATCAGTAATATATTTTTTTTAAATTTCAACTCGCCATCTGTGCCAAAACAAAATTAACATTTTTAATCAAAGCGTTGATTACTTTGTATCCGATTCTCCAAGTCTCCAATGGTCAAATTTGTAAATTTGTTGGAAACCCAATGACTATTTCATTACTACAAAGAGTTGGTCTATGACCTATTATTGATCTGATGGTTTAAATGAGTCAGTCGCGAGGACTCGCGTAGAGCTAAGGTGCCGTCTAGAACTTTTAAATACCGTACAATTACTTGTCTTGGTATTCAAGCGACAGATTTATCCACTATAGTGCAAAGTGAATTTAGAATGTTCAGTTGATCCAGGCTGCAACAGGCGATGTAACCAAGAGTAGTGGTACCTTTTAAGCAATCTGATCCAAGCGTTGAGGCGAATCAGGCCATTCTGGATGCCGACGCAACCAATATGTCCGGGATTTTTTTTTTTTTTTTAACTATCGAGAAATTAATTCATAAATAGCGGCCTACCCGCATTTACTTTCACCAATAAAACATTCCGTTTTTATTTTTAATTTAAAACTTCACCAGAAAGTGATGAGGACATCGTATAAAATTTTGAAGCGTTTGTCGACTTTACAATTCTAATAGGTGGCAATTCAAACCATTTATTGGTCATAAAGAACATTTTATTGTGACAGCATGGTTTCAGAAATGAAACGAGTTATTATTAGTCAATAATACTCATCTGTCAGTGAAAAATAAATATTTTAAGAAGTACAATAATAATTACTACGGGATGTATGTTACGCGAAACAAGAATTGAAATTTCCTTTGTATGTTTTCCAATTAAAAATATACTTAATCAAACAAAGCGAATATTTTGCAGATTGTAAAAAAAAAATTAAGGTTAATAAAATGTTGGGTGGATAATATCGTGTGGAATGGTTAATAAAAGTTAAATTTTTCATTCAATTACGAATGAAAAACTTATATACGACTCATTTTTAATGATACAATAATTGTTTCGGGTACTTTCCATTGCCGTCATTTTATTTTAATCAAAAACTAGCCCACATTTTTCAAAATGATCGAGCGTGTATCTCATTTTTTTTTTTCAAATGTCAGAACGATTAGTTTATCCTCCCAGAACATAAATCATAAGCAAAGCCATGCTGGTGAAAGATTAAGTCATTCAAATAGAAAGTGCTTAGAATCTCTTATCTTTATTAGACAATTTCTATTCCTTCCTCTCACAATTTCAAAATCATTACCTCGAGGAACGTTAAATTTTAAACACCTTATAAAGATTGCATAAATTTTACAACCACTAGTGTAGAACACACACAAAGGCCACCGAAAGACGTAAATAAACAATAATTTGTTTATTACCTGATATATATATGCCTTGAAAATTTAATGGACTAAAATTTAAAAAAGTCATGTGTGACTTAAGCTGACTTAGTGACTTGAAATTTTGCAAAAATCAATGGACATTAGTAGAAAAAAGGTATTTTTCTATAATTTTGAGTAACGTTCAATATTGATTATCTCAAACGAATTTACAAATAATATGCGATTTGTGATTTTTTTTTTTTAAACTATGATGAAAACTGTTTTCACAGCTATAACGTAGCTTGTATAATGACACTAAACTTGAATTTTTTTTTTGTTTTAGTTCTATTACAAAACAACCGGTTACACATAAGAAGGATGTGATTCTTATGTAATAAAGCATATTACCCTAACAAAGTTACTATTGTAATATACATGAATTTTTAATAATTTCAATCAATTATCAAAATTTCGATTGAGGTCGGTTACAATCCACTGCAGCTGCTAATTCCGTCAATGATGAAGAGGAGAAACCGGCTGATGGAAGAAACAACATAAGCATTACGCCGATAATGACTCCACGGAACCGCTACCCTCCTGTTGGGGTACCACTCACCTTCTGGCCTATAACGGTGGGAAAAGACTTACTTAGGAACAGGGTAACTGGAACAACACGAGGTATCAGAAACTCATATGGCATAGAAATGATGAGCAGTAACAATATAGTTTGAGGAGGAATTGAGCAGATTAAACTCGATCTCTTTCGTATACACTAATGGGCAAAATTAACACAAAACTCAATTTATTTTAGTTAAAATTAAATATTGTTCATTGTATTTGATCACTTGTTTGTAAAAAATGTTGAATAAAAAGGGGTTTAAAAAATAAAATAAATAAATTATCTTCCGAACTATCGGTATTTAGGTGATATCAGTGAAAATATGAACCGTGAATAATGATTTGTTTACTCTTAAATCTCTTTTACACAAACAGTAGCATTTCATGCATCCAATCTACACATCATAAAATTCGTTATCCCTCATTCTTTCGCTTTGTAAACTTTTCGTAAACGTTTTAATTTTGTTAAATGGCCCTAGTAAGTCGAATAAATACGATTGCGTTACTGCTGAGACTCTGATAGATGAAGGATACTGGGTGTACATCACTCACCCATAGACAGGGCTACAAAGCGATTTAGGAAGACAGAGCGTCACCCAAGAAGAAAGTGCAGGGTTGACCTGCATGTACAGTAGAATGAGACGATAGGTATTCCAGAACCTGAATTTAAGAAACCGGAGCATCATCGGAAATGTGATAAAAATTCTTATAAAGAAAATCCTGTAAGAAATGAAAGACTGTAAGAACAAGGCTTAATCAAAATAACCTCAGGGTTCAACATCCTGCCCGTGGACCACTCCTTAACACAGCTTAAGTTTGCAAAATTGTGAATCTGACTTTGGAAAACTGGATGAGAGTTCTCTTCATAGATGAGGTGTGAGTAGGTCTCAAGTCTTCAAATTGCCGTAATTTTACATGGAGACGGCCAGGAGAGAGGTTCGCACCATGCTGTAGTTCCCCAGGTGGCTCTCGGATGTTCTGGGGTGGCGTTTCCTTCAACGCTCATAATGAATTGGTTGTTGTGCGGGGAAAGCCCATAACGTCCCGAAGGTACTGCGAAGACATAAACGAAGAACATTTATTGCCGTTTGCTCCATGCATCGGCGAGGGATTCTTGTTACTGGAGTATAATGCCAGACCCTACTCAGCACAAATGGTTGATGATTACCTCATTGAGTTTGGTTGAGCGCTTGGTGTGGCCAACACGGAGTCCAGGCTTAAAACTTATTGCACACGTCTGTGACCAACTGAAGCGAAGATTATGACATCGGAGTCCTAGGACATTGACTCCTTTAAGAATTGAAAATGGCTGTTGTTGAAGAGTGGGAGAATATTTCTCAGGACTTGCCAAGGTGTTTACGAGACCTGATTCGTACCAGAGGTATTGAGTAAAATGTTTTCCTTATTTATCTTTTTTTAGAATATTTTTTTTCATTTACCCATTATGTACCTTCGAGTATCTGTGTAAAATACAGTTTCTTTTTCATCCAAAAATATTTTTGAAGTCTTGCACAAATTGTAAATATTTTTTCCTTCAGTGTATGTAGAAAGTATTGTTGTGGCTGCAAAAACGATCATGAGGGAGGACATTTTGTAACTAGAGCCCCCTAAAGTTCCAACACATGCTGTGCATATTTCCAGTGCATATTTACTATGCAGCATATAACACAGTTGATAAAAACTATAACCTTGGCATCATTAATTACCTATCCTACTGTCGGGTGTAAGGAGGACGCCCGCCGAGGAACTATGGTCTCGTCGACCCGGCCGCTGCCCGGCAGACGTCAAGAAAAAGATAAAATGTTTAAACCTGTGGTATTTGACCTATACTGGTGGCCTAGTCAGTGGACAGCTTTATTCGTTTTGATCTAACTGTTTAAAAGGCATGCCCCGACATTGCACTATCTTCAGCAGAAGAGGAACCGGATAGATATTATCGGTAGTTTATGTGGTTTTGGAATGACCACAATTTACACTTGGTATCTAAGGCGAGTGTGACCCAGAGAGAAAAGACTGGATCGCTGGGGGAAGACGCTACTAGATACAGTTTCGTAGAGACCCAGAGACCGTTGTCCGAATGGAAAACATCTCGTCTAAGGATGTGCTAGGTTTAGCGAGACGAAGTCAGAGAATCCCACTAGGAAGGTGTGGGGTCTGACAAAGCCTGAGAGAGAGAGAGAGAGAGAGAGAGGGAGGGAGAGAAGGAGAGAGAGAGGGAGAGAGAGAGAGAGTGAGAGAGAGAGAGTGAGAGAGTGTGTGTGAGAGAGAGAGAGAGAGAGAGAGAGAGAGAGAGAGAGAGAGAGAGAGAGAGAGAGAGAGAGAGAGAGAGAGAGAGAGCAGTGTTCACTTTAGGTGCCGGGTTCCGAGTATTTTGGATAGACGTTAACATGGATAGATAGGACATAATAAAAATGGGACTTTTTAACGTATCTATTTTACTTGTGTTTCTAGTCGTGGGAATTTTCAAGTAGAATATAAATAAACTCATATATAAATAATTATTGTCTTTCAGTCATCGATTACTTGGAAACTTCAACTCTTAGTAGCCCAATTTATTAGTATCTATGGAATCCTTAATTTTATGACACATAAAACAACTTAAAATAAAAAAATTAATTATTTAGATTTACTATGTGTATTGTATATTCAGAGATGAAGTCCGTCATGAGTACGTGAAATTACTATAATATAAAGGTGGTTCTCTAGAAATATGCATAAATAAAAGAAACTTAAAATAAAAAAAAATTTTACAAGATAGAAACGTATATGACATTTGAACTCATCTTTACGCCATGGCCACTCGAACAATCATTGCCAACTCTGAGAAGAGACTCTCGTACGTTATGTTAATTGTTCAAAAAATATATGGTCGTTCTTGATTTAATGAAATTTTTAGTGGCAATCAATATATGTAGTAGTATTATAAACAGTGCTTAGAACTTTTTTTTAGCGTCTTGATGCTTTTTTTTTGGAAACAGGCTCATTAGCCAAAACATCTCCACTTGTCACTTTAGTAGCTCAGAGCTCATTATTAACGAAATGTTAGTTGGCTTGGAGGAGGCCGCCTTAGGCAACGCTCTTGGTTGCCAGAAGAGCATTATCATGCGGATTAGGATGGCCAGGGAGGCGGAAATGGAAGTTCGGTGGAAGGTGGCCCTATCATATATGTAATTCTTCATCTAATAGAATTCATTGTCACGAAAAAAATATTGTCCTAACGGAGTATTGCTATGTGACGAACATTACTTTTACATTTGAAGTTTTTTTTTGTTTTTTTCTACTCGTCCGAACGGACATGTCTGAATATAGGTTAGCATTGCTGGAGAGAGACTGAGCCTAGTGACCGTCACCAGTGGACCACTATTTACGACCGTGTTCCAGCACTTCTGCATTCCAGCACGTAAAGCATAAGCAGGCTGCTTGCCTGGAGAGCGGCCCCGGCCAATGATAGGCGGGGGATTATACTGCGAAAGAAAGTCAACTAACTGTCCCCTGCTGGAGTTTTATGGGGATGTCTCCACTGCACTTCTGCATCTAGGAGCTGGAAGATTCGGGACTCGGAGACCTAAAAGGTTAATAGCTCGTGTCTGCAGCTATGTTATATCTCTAGATCATAAATTTCATAGGGCCCGCTGTAAGTAGATTCACTATCAAAATGTTAAATAACATAGTCGGGTGCAAGTCCATATGGGCTATTTCCACAGAATGGGGCATTTCATTACACAATCTCATTGCTTCCATCGTTTAAGTGTAGAAAGTTTTTTTAAAAAGTATATTATGAAAACTCCAATGATAAATTTCTACAAATTTCCTAATAAATAAATCATTTATCAAAATATAATTGTGGGTTGCAAGTTTCGGTGTGGGCTATTCACTCTGGTATATCCACAATTTATTTTATAGTCATACAAGCGCTTAGCTGACACACCAAAACATTTTTACAATAATTATCCAATTATAGATTCTCAGTCGAATCTATTTACATATTATTTTTTTGTATTTCCTGTAGCGACGCTAATGTAAACATTATATACAGTTTTTGATTTTTTCTAAAATTATATAATGTATTAACAAGTATAATGATACACATATTACGTGACTGGATTGAAAAGGCTCTAATATAAGGTGATGGGGCTCACCTTTTTGATCAAACTTAAAACTAACTTACATACTAATTCTTATCCTAATTTTTCCCCGACAGTCTGTTGCCATCGATGCGGAAGGGGTGGTGGGGTCATAGTGGTAAACACTGGGTTGGTTAGGTGCTGCAACGAGTCAAAAAACGTGATGTGCCTCCGGCGGATGAGCTCGCCAAGTAACGGGTGCAGGTCAGCGTTCTTTAACCTCTCAAGAGAGGTATGTCGGACTACTTTTCGCTTGATCCCATTCTGAAAATGTTGGAGACATTTGGCAGTATTGTCAGTCAAGTGGGTAAATAGTGGGGCACCGTACAGCAGACTTGCCGGAGGACACATTTATATATCATTAGGTTGGGTGAAGTTAGTAAGTGCGATAGCCGGTAAGACCTGTGTCGTACATTTTCTATTTTATTACTAAAATGAGTAGAGTAATAGATATATATGCCTATCCATTTTTATACCCAGATATTGCCTTGAGAAAGCTGGCGAGTTCTTTGGCCCTCCTATACTATACGATTTTGGGAAGGATTTTTTCCCCTTTTGGAGGGAGAAGATTACGCAGTCGGTCTTCTTTGCATTTACACTGATGTTTAACATGCCCAGTCTGTCACTGATAACGTTACATTCCCTACATAGGCATTCCCTTTTTTTTTTTTCTTAGCTCTCAAACTTATAAAAATAGGATGTGGGAAAAATAAAGGAAAATTATTTTGGGCTAATGAGTGCCTTTCACTAAGGGGAGTCGCCCATTTGAAAGATGTATGAGAAGGATATAGGGTGTGGAATGCCTAAAGGAGGCGGGTGGAATCAGGAAGGTAGTGAGAGTCTACCGAGGGTGTAGGGCATTCCCAAGCTGTCGGCACAGCTAATCCACCTGCCCAAACAGTTAACTTTATCGAGAAGGAGGGTAACAGATGCTTTGCAGATATAAAATTTTGACTGTGATTTTACAGATTTTGCATATTACAGATGCATTGGGAACGCTGCCTGAGAACAGAGGTGTTATTTTCCAATTTGAGCTGCTTATCCGGTACTCATGGCTTGGCACCGTAGCCGACGACTGCACTCAAGGCCTGTAATCTGCCTGCGCATATGAGAAGTGATGGGTGCCCATAGTCACACATTCCTGGGCTGGCTATATTGCACGGCCGGTGGCCTCACGCTTTCATCACGAACATTCTGCCTGTCTGTATCTTTATCTAGGCTGCGCATATGCGCAATATACAATCTCTCTCCAAACACGGGTAGGTGTAGCCGGGAGCAAATCCGGTCACGGTTAAGCCTTTCATATATAATATACCTGTGATAAAAGATCGCATTCAAACAATATTTATAAATTTACATTTACTCACTCATTCATCCCATATTTACAATACATACTCGTAAATCCATATAACATTGTCACATATATATATATATATATATATATGTCACCTTCTTCACTATTTTGATTTCTTCTTAACGACTAAATTTTACTTACTTCGATTATGAACTAAACTGAATTTTTAAATCGGCGAAATTTGTATTCAAACACAAAAAGAGATTTCCGAGTATTTTCGAGTAACAAACTTCAGTTAAAATAGGCAACGTATACGACAGTTAACGCATTAATTAACAACAAATCATGTATCTTAAAACAAATTAAATATATAAATGGATAATATCAGGTGAGAACAGACCAAGCTAAAGTGGACTGTATTAATAAAATGTTTTATATATTACACATTATATATCTGTACCTCGGACGGATACAACACTATGTCCATTTTCATAACTTTACAGGAGAGGAGTTTTAAACTTTTTTTCAACAAAAAGTGTTATTGGCACAGCTACTATTTATTGAGATGTTGAAACAATATTTTACCAGAACATTCTATTTATTGTTATTTACATCATGCAGTTGTTATAAAATGAAAAAAAACCTTTTTTACGGTTCAAAAGTCAATATGGAAAAAAATGGACATATTGTTGTATCCCTCCGAGGTACAGATATATATACTGCAGAAAACTGCACACTGGCACTTGTTACACTGAATGTAACAAGAAGGAAGCAAGGTAATGAAGATTTTGATTTTAGGGGAATTTATTTCTTAGCGTTTCTACTACACATAAATCTTTGTAATAAAAAGTTCTTCATTCTAGCGTAACCAATTAATACTGCAATATTCCACTACACATAAGAGCACCTCAACCTCAAAGTGGAAAAAACAGCCAACTGCACACTCACTAGACGTCAAGACCACTCTCTTTGGTCCGACCACAGACTCAAAGAACACCATGACGTCTAGGTGTATACAAAAAAATACGTAGCGACCACGACAGTGAAAAGGACCGGGCTCTCGACAGTAAGGCTTACTTAATGAGCTATGCCACTAATATCACAGGAAACAATCTTTACCCCAGAAATAGGAAAAAGCGTCTGAGACGGGAACTGGTGTCAACTTTCTCCAAAACATCTAGCAATCACCCCCAAAAATTCATATCATTTGGTTTTAATTTTTTTTTTTTCAGTGATCGTCTTAAATGTATCCTTAACCTTAATCTTCTCCTAAGCCTAGTTTTCAGTTAGTTAATTTTTATTACTTTTTTTATTCTCTAACTCCCCTTATTATATTTAGCTAACAATGACTGTGGGTTCTGCCAAAAATATCTGTAATTCACAAATAGATTGGTCTATTTTGATAATACAGGCAGAGGGTTTTATTTTGTCTTTGTAAGGACGTCACGAGGGGGGTGCCTGGTCACCCTAGCCCTGGTGACAAGTGAGGGTCGTTTGAGTTTATAACCTGGACAATCGTTTCATGACGGCTTTACTATCTGACTCCATTTTTTGATAGGTATGTGCCCCGACAGTGCACTATGTTCAGGAGAAGTGGTACAGGGTAGGTATATAGGTAGTTTATGTGGTCTTGGAATGACCCCGAATTCACACTCGGTATCAGAGGGTAGGCGAAAACCGTCCGGATCCCAAAGGCGAGTGTGAACTGGAGAGAGGCAGACTGGCTGGCTTACCGCAGGGGGGCTGCTATGAAAATTTGCAGGGCCACGGCAACCGTCGTCCGCGAGGGAGAGGTCTCTCCCAAGGAGGTGCTAGTTTTTGCGAGACAAAGGCAGAGATTCCTACTAGGAAGGTGTGGTGTCTGACGACGCCGGACTAAAACATAGCGAGATTAGGAGAGAATAGGGCTGCCATCTCTAAAACCTGCCCCCCAGGACCGGAAGGGTAAGTTCCCCGGATTTTGGAGCTTTCACCCCGGACATTTCAAAACTTTTTCATTCACTTACATCTTGATTAAAATATATTTTACTCCGTACTTGATAGAAGAAAACTTTGATTTTAAGCCTCTTTTGTTGCATGAAATAGTGTGTTTAATCGTTCTTGTGACGACAAGTTAGTAATTTTGCTTTATTTTTTAACCTTCTTAGCTTAGGTATTAAATAAAAAAATAAACAAACCCAATATTAGTTACTCAGTTAATAAAATTTTATTATTTTTCCATACAATTTACAATATTTAGTTTTAAAACAACTTAAATCTTAAATCAAATTCAGAAAGTTATAATAACTTATACTAAGGAACAATTTTAACAGCCTTACATTTTGCTTTATATTTCAAAGAAAAAGAACACAATTTGTCGTTTTCATCCATAGATCTATGTAACTAAATTAAATCAATATTTAAATCAAATAAAACTATACTTCTTAATTATTTGGAAACTTTTAAAGTAATAACATTAAAATGTCTTCAAATATTAAGCTATTTTTAGTAATTCTGAATATAAATGGGCATTTGGTGTTCTAAAGAATTGTAACCATAGTTGATTAGCATTTAAAAGCTTATCTTCTGCGCTGAGATTTTGGCAAAAATATTTTAAATTCACCCACTCATCTATCAATTTCGTGTCGTCAATTGCTATATTCTTGTCTTTCAAAAATGCAATAGTATCTTCGATAACAGCCCATTGAGTTTTTTCATTTATATTCGGCAAAAACATCCACTCAAATTTTTCAAATTGTTGAAGAGGCTGATTCCAATCTTCAATGTACGTTTTTATTTCATTATAGAAACTCAGAGTACAGTTTTTGAACTCATGTTTTATGTTCTCGTCGTGTTTGTTTAAAATTCTTCTAATACTTAAGGGCACGAAGCTTTCTTTGATTCTATCGTCTAGGCTTTTTGTTATAGATCCAAGAATGTTTCGAGTTTCTAAGACGGAATTGCCGCTTTTTCCTAATTTTTCTATTTTGCTATGGAAGATATGCATAATGGAGTGGACTAGAAGCAAATAAGCCTCTAACAGCGGATTTTGGAAAAAATCTTTGATCACGACAGGTGGTTTTTGTATATTTTCGAAGTAGTCTTTCAGTGGAGTAAAGAGCTTCAGAAGTCTTTCTATTGCAGGAAACAGACTAAGCCATCTAGATTTGGAATGATATAGAAGCTGTCTGTATTCGACATCAGCTGTTTCACAGAACTCTTTGAGGGATTCGGTTCGAACTGTGTATATAGAAAAATGATTGTAAATTTTCAAGACAATAGTCTCAGCGTCCACTGGCAGTAAGTCACATCCATGATGAATGGCGTGCTGAGCAACCAACACCAACCAGGTTAGGGTTCAGATATCGTTTTAGCTTATAGAAGACATTGTTGACTCCTTGTCGTTCTTTTCCCCCAAAGTTTGTATTGCAGTTATCTCCTCCCAACGCTACACACTTAGACAAAAGATCATGTTTTCGAAGTTGGTTTATGATTAATTCAGAAATTGTCTTGGACGTTTCATTTACCATAATCTCTACTTCGAGGAGTTTCGGAGTGATTCCTTCATTTCTTACATCGAAATATTGAACTACCAAAGGAAATAGTTTCTAACTGCCATGGTTGCTAGCATCAGTAGCCGCACTTATAATCGGAATGTTTTGTAAGTCATTTTTTAGTTCGGCAATCGACAAAGGACTCAAAACTCCTGTAGCTATTGCTGTAGCTTTAGTACGATTACATGAATGTTTTTTAGTTATTTCTGACCCCGAAAAGATTTCGCGATTGAGAGCGCAATTACAATCCAGAGAATTGAAAGACATATGATGGCTGACTGTATGATAAACGAGTGCGCCTTCAGCTACTCAAATTTGGAGGTCTTCCGGGTTTGATGTTACAAAAAATGTAGATATTTTTGAAGAACCTGCTTGATTTTTCATATTAGTTTTGTGTTTCTGTGTGTTCAAATGTTCATTTATGTCAGAAACGCCTTTGTTTGCGATCGAAATATTTGTTGAACAAATTGTACAGAAAGCCTCCCAGTCATATTTGCCTTTTTTTAACATTGGAAATTTATTTTGCGAATCGCTGTTGAACAGGCATTTCCGTTTAGGCATTGTAGTTAGTTTCTAGCAGTCTGCCTATCTGAAAAGGATGAAAACTTTAAAGTAGGTAGGTTTTCAAAAATTTTACTATGTATTATTATTATTATTATTATTTGTTCCGGCATTTGTGCACCGCGGCCTCACTGAGACCTATTGTGCGCCGTCCATGTCCCTGTCCTATATATGTGACAGGCCCACGGCCTTTGCAAATCTGAGGATACTGAATGGATCGATCAGTTCACATAGTTTGGGGTCTACAATGCGATCACTACCAAAGTGAAGGTATCGCTTTCTAGCTAAGTTATCACAGTCACATATTATATGACGTGCCGTTTCTCCCTCTTTCTTGCAGAATCTGCAGATTGGTGATCCCACTATCCCCAAATTAAAGAGGTGTTTATTTAACCGACAGTGACCTGTATAGAGTCCTGTCACACTTTTGAGTGTCCACCTGTCCATTGATAGAAGTGCTGAGCTTCTTCTCTTACAGGGTCCATTAAGAAACAGTTTCGAGTGTTCCTGTTTCTTAGTTTCTCTCCAAGAAAGTCTTGCCTTGTCCTCTAAAGCTAATTTTATACGCCTTTTAGCGTAGCTGAGGCTGATACCACATATGGGTTCAGGTGCAAGAGGTGTCTGTTCTGAGCCCACCCTTGCAAGGCCATCTGCCTTCTCATTGCCTGTGATGCCTGTGTGTCCTGGCACCCAGTCGATTCTAACCTTATTGGCTAGCGAGAGTGTGTTTAAGTTGTTTTTACACTCCTCAACCAAATAAGATCTGGTCGTATAGCTTCTCAGGGCGCCAATGGCTGCCTGGCTATCCGTGAAAATTGTGATCAGTCTGTTTCTTACACCCTCCCCAATTAAGGTTTGGGTACAGACATTGATCGCCATCACTTCGGCCTGAAAGACCGAGGTGTGTCTACCTAAAGGAATAGAAATCCCAGATTCTGGTTTATCTTTCCTCCATATGCCGGCCCCTGACCCGTTTTCTGTTAGCGAGCCGTCTGTATAGCAATTAATCCCATTACACAGTTTATGTGGTTTGGTCTTTGTGTTTTCCGCACAGTATAAAACGTCTGTGTGTTTCTTAACTTGTAGGTCATTTTACTATGTAAGTAATTTAACTTATTAATGAATAGGTTATGATGTTTTTTGGATGAAGTACTGTCACTCTTTGTGAAACATCGAATATTTCTACTCTAGTGGTTATGTGCTCGGTTTCGTAAAATAATGTAAAACTTACCTGGCAAAAATTACGTCCGCTGTTTTGCCGCCAAGCTGCCACCGCTCACACAACACACGTCTACACATCTAACATTTTGCTACGCAGCTAAATAGATCGCTCGCGCTCGCCATTCGCCAGATCACGCCATGCGTCGGTCAAGCGCGCCCCACCCCCGCTCGCCGCTCGCGTAGTAAAATACGTAGGCAGCGCGTGCGGTGAAATACGTAATCCATAGTATTATTTACATAAATTATGGGAACAGATCTGATCGAAAACCCGGACTACAATTTAAACCCCGCCCGGACGCTCCCCGGACGTCTTCAAAACTAGGACAAATCCGGGGAAACCCGGACGGATGGCAGCCCTAGGAGAGAAGAGATGTAGAGGTTTTTCATAAAGAAGCAGCCAGGTTTTCAGAGTTTCAAGCGGGGTAGCCATGAGCCAGTGAGTAGTTGCCAGGAAAGAATCAGGGGCTAGACCCTCGGCTTAAGTAAATTGCCCTTGGCCAGTCATTATTGAGATTGGTGTAACTAATGACGTGTGGTTTCTTTGTCCTCTGGGAGAGGCTGGCAGGGTCCTTGCCGAAGGGTCTGTGGCCCCATCTGGGCTCATACCTGCGACTGACAGCTGTCCCATCTCATGTAACTACTTGGCACCCCACATTTTTTATTGCTTAACACATTTACAATGATTTATAATTTGTTCATATTATTTACATTTGTTTACAATATATATATAATAGAGTATAGGGTGATTTATCTTATGTAGTTAGCGGTCACTACATACTGCTTCAATTTTATTTGGAAAAAAAAAACCAAATGATTTATCGATGAAAGTAGACTTAAATTGGTTACTATTGTAAGAAAAACAAATAAGGTGCTTTATTTAGTCTGCTTCCAGAACGACCAGATTTGCCTCTATTTTTTATTTGTTTCTTAGCCCGGGAGAAATCGAAAGGAAAAGTGAGACATAAGATCTCGTACTTGAGACTTTCTCTCACATCTCAAATTTTTTATTTTTTTTTAATTAGTTACTTAATCAACGTTATAACGTTAAATAAAATTATTTTATTATCTTTAAAAGATAAAGGAATAAGTAAAAATATTTTATAAACCAACAAACATTATATTAATCAATAAACCACAAAGTAAGTTTAACAAAAACGTGGTTTAGATTATTTTTAGTGAGGTATCATCGTATAATATAAATATTGCACATTAAAATTGTTGGTAATAATATAAAAGTGGAAATAATTAAAAGTGAACAATCTTCAAGACATTTTTGCACTTACAATTGATTAGTGTGTGATAGACGTGATTGTTCCTTCCAGGACAAATTGCACAGAAACGTTCTCTCTCTCACACATTCTCGAAATCGGCTTCAAATCCACCAATTCATTTGACACTCATTCTCAGTATCGATGAACGTATTATCAAACGTCCTTTTATCAGGTTCTTCCGGATTTTCAGCAGTTTCTTCTTCCGAGTGTTCATAATCCGTTGGATGATTGCATTGTTCGGTTTCAGCTCCACTTTCTTCGGATAGATAGTCTTTATCGTCATTTAGAATTTCGGGAACTACCAGGTTCCGGAAACCACGAAAAATACTCTGTCGAAATAATTAAATACATAGAAGTTTCTAGAAATCTTAAAAATATCCAGGACTCATGAAAGGAGCTATCGAAAACTATAATATAATAACAATAGCAAACGAATAAAAACCAAATTGCGGTACTTACGAAAACGTAACGTGAACACTCACCATGAGAGAATTTCCCAAGATACGGACTTTTTCCACCAAACTTCTCTTACGCGCCGCTATACATGGGTTGAGGGCACTAATAATGTAAATAATACTAAAAATAATGTCATTTCCTTCAAATGTGAGAGAAAATCTCACGGTGTGAGTTCCCCCGGGTTAAAACAAATCCGCATTCCGTACTGGCTGTAGCAGTCTTACTCAGCCCAAGAGTGTAAATTAATTTTCTATCATCTAATGATAGGTTTTTATTTTGTCTTTGTAGGGTCATCACGAGGGGGGGTGCCTAGTTACCCTAGCCCTGGTGACGAAGTGTGGGTTGCTTGAGTTTATAACCTGGACTATCGTTTCATGACGGCTTTACTATCTGACTCCATTTTTTGATAGGTATGTGCCCCGACAATGCACTATGTTCAGGAGAAGAGGTATAGAGTAGGTAGTGTAGGTATTTTGTGTGGTCTTGGAATGACCACGAATTCACACTCGGTATCTGAGGGTAGGCGAAATCCGTCCGGATCCCAAAGGCGAGTGTGAACCGGAGAGAGGCAGACTGAATTGCCGTGGGGAACACTGATTAGTAAGCTTGTAGGGCCACGACAACCGTTTTCCATTAGGGAGGTCTCTCCCTAAGAGGTGCTAGACTTAGCGAGACGAAGGCAGAGATTCCAACTAGGAAGGTGTGGGGTCTGACAACGCCGGACTAAAACGTAGCGAGGTGAGGAGAGAAAGAGATGCAGAAGTTTTCATAATGAAGAAGTCAAGTTTCAGAGTTTACATCAGAGCAGCCACGAGCCAGTTGGTTGACAGGAGAATAATATACAGGCACCAAACCGCCGGTCTTAAATACCCAGCTGGCTTCGTCTGTAGCCAATCAGCTCTGCTTTTGTAGTATCCCATGTACGTTGAGTATGTGGTTTTCTTTGTTATCTGATAAAGAGATATGTAACCGATACGTGACCTGGGCAAGGGTCTCTCAGCGGGTTGGGTCGCTTAGTACCTGCTACTGGCAGCTCATATAACTAATTAGCTCACAGCTGCATGTTTATTGTTTACCACATTTACAATGATTTATATTTTGGTAATGTTATTTACACTTGTTTACAATTTATATACAATAGAGTATAGGGGTCTTATGTTGTTAGCGGTCACTCCAGTCTTATTTTAAGTATTGTATTAAAGTTTCTTATTTATTTAAGTATTGTCCAAGTGGTAGAGAACTTGAACTCCTTTTGTTGACAAATGGCGCAGTGTTGCTTGATTTTTTTTTATTGTAACCAAATTAGTAACTTTGAAGAAAAACGTCATTTATCATCTTCAGTTAAATAAGATTATTTTTAAAATCACTCTCGTAGAATACTCATATATGTTGACCTACAAAAAAATAATTTTGAGCCCAAGTCAAGTTGAATGTAAAGGCTCTCTATTGGGCTAGGCAATTATTTTGGTTGTTTTTTGTAATTGGTTATGAAACCAACGCCATGAGACTTATCCGACAGTGAAGCGCGAAGCCTTCAATGCCTAATGTTAGTGTATTCATTCGAAGTGTAATTTCATTTAGTCATTTGTGGCTAATAACCATTAGTCCCGCAATGAGCCTGAGCACATTCTCTTTACCACGTTTCCAAGACACAAATATTCAACAAGCTCTTTCTCTATATCTTTTCAGTCAGTTTGCCTTAATCATTTGAACTAGTACTCATTCCATATTCGTCTTCCTGTCTCAGTTATATGAAAGGCTTTCTTTTATTCTGAAAAAAAAAATCCTTGACGATTTGAGTTAGAACAACTGTTCCCTGTTAGCCCATACAGGATTCTCAACATTTTTGACTAATACACTGCCTTAAAAAACAAGTGGCACACTAAGTAAAGTTCGTATAATATAAAAATAAGCTAATCTTTAATAAAAAGAATATTCAAGACTAATTTTTGAATGAAAGTGACTTGATTTCTTTTCAATAAAAGACTTTATTGAATCCTTTATGTTATTGGGTAAACAAAAAACTAAGTCTTTTATCGTCATTTATCTTGTTTTGCTTTTGTGAATTCTTGTGTAAATGATCTCTAAAATTTAATCTAAATGTTTTTTTTTCAATTTTAATGCAAAAAATGGTTTTCACGGTCGAGCTTAAGTGGAAGAGCTAAAGATATGCAGCCCGTCCGTTGGGTTTACCTGAAGTTCTGGTCGGAGAGCAATTACACGTTACCGGGAAACGGGTTTGTGCGATCGCAGACCCGGATCATGTCACCCGCGAGCGACAGAACCAAGAGACAAATGGCTTATTGTACTACACACGCTTTGGAATCGGTTTTCAACTGCTACTGAGACTGCTCTACTTCTTCGTACAACATGTAGCGTAACAATATGTGCGGAAACTGTTATGATAAGACTGTTATGATAAGACATGCTGTAATGAATTTAAACTGTCAAAATATCAGGGACCAATTGTTGACCAGAGAACAACATCGAGCTCGTTTGAAATCTGTTCGGGGACAGCTTATGTGGACTGAAAACGAGTGGAACAGCGTGCTATTTTCATATGAGTCACGCTTCTTTACTTATACATCAGATGAACGGATGCGAATTTGCCGAAGGCCTGGTGAGCGCTAAGCTGATTGTAATGTCACTCACTGTGATAGTTAGATTCGGAGGATGTTCAATCATGCCAACAGAGTTTCACGTTTTCCTCAGGCCTTCTCTTATTGCCGATTCGTATAAGAAGGATATTATCCAGGAGTACGTGATCCTCTTTGGACTATTAATTGGTGAAATTTTGATTTTCATACAGGATAATTAGGTAGTTCACATATAGTGGAGCGCGGCAATACCTCAATGATGTGGACTTTGAGGTGCCCAGCTAACCTGGATTTGAATCCTATAGAGCACATCTGGGACGAGCATGGCAAACGTGTAAGCCGGTAAGGAACTTTTTTAGTAGAGGCGATGGCGGATATGAATCAAGACGATTTGGAAAACTTATATACTTGGGGCTGTGATTCAAATGATTTAAGTGAAATCATCCGGTACTAAAACGTAATTTTTTTTTATGATTCAGAAGATTTTTTCGTGATCAGCAATTTCTGTATTATTTTTTTGAATATTTGTTGGGCTTTTCCTTTTATATTCATAGCCCCTTATCACTGAAAGCGATAAATAATAATTAAAATAGAATTGAAAGGGGAAATAATTTTATTAGGTAGTAGATATTTGATTTTTTTTAAGTGCGCACATTATTTTTTGTAGAGCAGTGTATGATTACTATTTTACATAAGCTTGGGAAAATGTGAAATATAATTCACTGTGAAATATGTAATTCAGTCTATGTTTACATATCCTTATATGCATCTAACACCGTACAAAGCCCGAGGGAGTCGGACCTTATCCGGTGCGTGAACATCTACGGCTTAAGCCCATTGAGTAGTCAGCGATCCTGCAGAGGAGGAAAGTTACGGGCGGAGTTGTTACCTAGTCACTGACGAAGGGTTTCTAGAGGAATCTCTTGTTGAACACAGTGTAACAGTTTGAACAGAACACCGCAGTCTTTAACCCCTGCGGATCTCGAACGATAAAACATTTTTCTCGCGGCAGCTTTCTTCTAATAGCGGACGGTTTGAAATTAACTTTAATATCGCCGAGCTGAAAGGGGGAGCTATACTTTCCAACATGTACGAAGCCAGTAAAATCGACTTTCATCTGACAGTAAGGAGATCTGCACGTTCTACGAGAGAGGTCTTAAACCCGATTGAATTGATTTAAAAATACATTCTCCATAGTCCCCAGTTTTTCATTAAAATAGAATATAGGAAAATATTCAAAAAATCTTCACAGAGCATCTTGCAAAAAAAAAAGCCCTTAATCGCTATCTTTTAAAACTGAATTCTCAGATCAGAAAGAAAGGATTTAAAGTTGTAATTATATAGGCAAAATAGCAATTTTCACAAATTATTTGTAAAATCCCGTGTGATGTTTTGTACTGAGACATCTCTCTGATTATTATTTAGATAAAGCTATTTTCAATAATCAATAATCATATACCAAAGAAATATTATTTTACATGGCCAGCGGTTGAACCTAGGGGACCTCCACAATCTCTGGTCAGGTGCCCCGTCTCTGAGCTATCCTTGCATGACCGATGCTTCTGTCGGCATCAGATATTGCTTTTGACAAAATCGTAAAATAAAAACAAAAACATATTTTCTTTCAAGGTAGTTTGATAACTTACTAAATTTTTTCTTCACATGCCCTTGTTTTTAGAAATTATGGAATTCCATATAGATTCTATATAAAATCTATTTACAATAGGTCAATAATACATGTCCTGTAGCTTGGCTGCATTTTATACAATTTTACGCTGTGATTTACGATTATTACAAAAGTATAATGCACATTATATATTCATTGTCTATACATGTTTAAAAAGTGAAGGGGCTCGCCCTAGGAATCATAAAGCTTAAAACTAACTTACATCTAACAACATAAAGATTTACCTCTTTTTCCCCGACAGTCTGCCACCGATGACGGAAGGGTGGTGCTAGTTAAACACTGGGTTGGTTAGGTGCTGCAATGAGTCAAAAAACTTTATGTCTCCGGTGGATGAATTCACCCACCGACAGCACCCAGACAACGGTTCCAGGTCTGCGTTCTTTAAACTCTCAAGATAGGCATATCTGACAACTTTTCTCATGATCCCATTCTGAAATTGCTGGAGACTTTTAGCTGTATTGTCAGTCAAGGTATCATCAGTTTGTGACGCTGCGACAAGTTGAGTGAAGTTAGCAAGCCAGTAAAACTTCGCGTGTCGTACTTTTTCTACTTTGTGACTAAAATGGGTAATGAAACGGAGATTCCAATCCATTTTATAACCAGACAATACATTGAGAAAGCTGGTGAGTTCTCTTGCCCACTTATAAGTATAAGATTTTGGCAAGGCCTTTTTTCCCTTTTGGAGGGAGAAGATTACGCAATCGGACTTCCCGGCGTTTGACGTTTACACTGATGTTCTGTCACTGATTATATTACAAACTGACTCGGCCTGTATACATAACTTACTAAGTAACTCAGCCATACCTTTATAGCGTTCCTACACTAGCTAAATACAGTTTGGTTTATAAAATGAAAAAAAAAAACTTTTTTGAAGGTAATAATTCCCGAATAAGCATAGGTCCGTCAGAAACTACTATAGAACATCGTGTGCTAGCTACTTACTCTACCGCTGGTTAAGTGACAACTTTCGACCGGAAGGAGCATAGAGCACGCGCCAGAACGGGCGTGGCAGAAGACGTAGACGAAGAGAGAACGGGAAAGGAGAAGCGACAGATACGCCATAGCTGGATAGGAGGATCTGGGTCGGAGTACGTATTTGGCTGGACATGGCTGGTACCTTTCCTCCAGTAACTGGTTCAGGAAAACCAAGCTAGAGGAGAAAGCCTACTCTCGCCTCCGCAGCATCCGGGACCGCCTCTGCCTCCCCTCTTAAGGCGGCATCTCTCGGTGAATATCTGCTGAGCCCTCTTCGCCCATGTCTCATATAAAGGACTCTCGCCATGTCGGTTATAGTGGGTCCTCCTTAATATGTTCACTACAGTTGTTAGGCGAACCCTCAGGTTTCAGATTTTTAGACTTATAAATACAGGTAGCATTTCCCACACCTGCACACCTCAAACCACCAAACGTTAACGTAAGGTCGTCGTCCATTATTGCTAAGGAGATCAATTAATAAATGCTAGTCAAGGGAAAATATTTATTTGTTACAAAGTAGCTAGTTAATTAATGGTTTTTCACTATTTCATACGGCTGCTTTTATTATTACCATAAACTGGTCATCAAGTAAATCTTCCACAGAAAATATAAGTTGATTTATATGAAACTATAACAACAAATTCGATTCTTCATCAATTTTCCTTGGTGCCAAATCGCCTAAGGTCACAATTAAATATTTGTTATTATTTATGTTTATTCATATTTGATTATTTATTTTTGTTTAAAGTTGTGTTATTTGATCAATGTGTTTTAACAACAGAATTAAATATTTTCAGCCCCTTATTAGTAAAAAAAGATAGAGAGAAAGAGGGAGAGATGTAAATCTTTATGTAAATCTCCATTTAAAATTCCATAATTCTAGCTGAAATATAAGTTGACAGTGACAAGAACATGCGTCCAGACAAAACGATGGAAACAACGGTATCTGGATATGAAAAAAGTTCAACTGGATCATCATATAAAATTTTGATTCCATGGCACAGTTCAAGTTTTTATATTAAAAAAGAAATTCCCAAGTACCAGAGCAAACGGCATGGACTGAAAGTATTTAAAGCGTTACTAATAAACTTCAAAATTTCTTAACAACCCTTAATAATTATCATTATTGCCTATTGCAATAATTTTTTTTGGCGGTGAAATTTAATTTACGCAGTGTTCATTAAAATCAGTTCTTAATATGATTCTTTCTAGTTAATTTGTTTTCTCTAAGCAAAAATATTGCGTTATCGGGTTTTTACTACAAGGCATTTATTTCCGTATTATCCCCGAAGGAATAGATCCCTAAATTGTGGGATTATTTTATGCAGAAGATTAATCGATTCGTATTATAAGCCAATGAGGGAAATATGGGCCATTTCACGGACAGAGCGATGCCTCCTTTTTCTTTAGATCACACGCTCATCATTGTTTTCAATTTTTGATTGAGGTTAGCGATAAAAAAAAATGGTTAATTTATCTCATTACGCTTATATACCTTTAAAATGAGATAATCACCTGATGATTAGTAGCGATACAATCTCAAAGAGCGCTCGATGTGAGAATGTTTACAACGCGGAGAAACTCTGTGAACTGAGATGGTGCTGGCGAGGAATCCGTGGGGAAGCATAAGTAATTAAAATGCGGGACTTAATAATGGTATAATTGTTATAACCGCTGAGCTGCGCTTAAACATAATTACATATTTTCTCATTGAGTTTGTTAGCTACCGTATCATAGAATAGATGAACCTCACTATGCGCTAGTAAAAACTTCTATCCAATATAAAATCGTACGAGAGAATGTCTCGTAGGTAATAAATAATATTTAACGACCTTAGAGAAAGTCATTTGAGATAATGAGATTTCGAATTCCTCTAAAATTCTGACCACTTGGGCTAATAAGCAAGAGATATTTACTAACTCGTTTTGAGCTGCAAACGATCCCCAAATCCATACTTTCCCTTTATTCTCAAAAACTATGTCCTGTTTCATGGTTGTCCATGAGTTCATGAGTGTGGAGGTGAACGTTAGAGGCTGGGGTTAAAGATCACTTTTTTTCAGTTTTTCGCAAACATCTCGCAAAGTAGTCATTATTTTTAAGTTAAAGTACACAAATTTTTCTATTCAAGTGTTTTTATTTATTTTTCTGTTCAATCAATAGTTTAGGAGATAATTATGTTTAAAAAAAGGAATTTTCACAATTTTTGTTAAAGCAGTTTAATTATGAGAAAAAAAAGGAAAAAAATAATATTGAACAATACAAAAGATTTTTAATAAATAAACCAAATCTAGGTAAAGTGAAAAACGTTTTACATATAACATGGAATCATATAACAGCATAAGTATGTATTACATACACATGAGCATGAATAAAGTATATGGTTTACACACCGGTAATGATATTACTATGTGTAATCTTCCTCTTCCTCCCTGAAATGACCACTTCTTCATCTTTGGGGGGTGGACAGTTGGTAAATGTTCCATAGCAGTTACCGCAAACTGGTAAGCATGGAATCATAGCTTTCTATTGTTCGCCTTCCACCACACTCAGTAGAACAGTAGGGGAAATTGATTATAGGATTTCATCAGGAGCAAGTAGGTCTTTTCTGCATTGTTAGTCGATACAATGATTTATCATCTCCTCGGGCCCACCCCCACTGATCTGGTGACAAGTGGTTATTAAGGTACTCTTGGCCTTTTAATGGAGGTTATTATTATTCAAAAACTTTATTATGATAAATTTACAATATGCCTTATTGGGCAATAATTGTGATAAATGTTCACATTTGATTCAGAATTTTCATGTTGTTCGATGACCGATGTAAAATACCGGTGATTTTTGAGATCATGTTCGTAGGGCTGAATATATATATATATATATATATATATATATATTAAGGAACATCGTTTTACCAGCTTCATGTAAGAGAGAAACTTATTGTAGCCTCGGATGAAGGTTTATAAAAGACGAAACGACTTCTCTCATCCCGATGAGTCGTTTTTGAAAAATGCTCACCCAGCTTGATTTGCCCTTGATGTAAAGTGTTGTCACATCTACTGAAAACATGCAGAAAACAATACTTCGTTTTAAACCATTGGCTCCGCGATGAATAAGAACACTTTTGTATGCGGTTATGTGTACTGTATACAATATTGTATATGAAGTATTTTTGCCTAAAATCGCTAGTGAGGCAAGCTATTTGAGAAAACTTCTCAAAAAAATTACCATCCCTCACAATTAAACCCCCCTCTCGAGGACTTTTATGTTATTGTGCAGGACACTCACAACAAGAATCATAACTCCATCATTTAATTTCCATTTGGTATTTTGGTCATCGTTTAAATTAAGGATCATACACTTAGTTAACAAGCTTACGTTTTTTTTAGACATTAAATGTCTAAATTTTGATAATACAATAGTATAACGATAAAACCAATATTGAACAATATAGCTATTAGAAAAAAATATGGCATGGGTTCAAACACTGGAGAATGATTAGAGTAATTTGCAAATAAATTAAAAACGCTGCCGTAACTCGGTGATACGAATGGCCGTACTTTCTTCAAATGAGGATGTTTTTGCTAGTCGTAGGCAATAGATTCGCCTGAGGATCTATAATTGTATATAATTATCTGTAAATTTAAAGGGGCTATGAAGGGGGAAAAAAAAAGTAGGCTAAGCTTATATTCACCTATAACAATGTTTGCCATCAGATATAAATACATAAAATCAGTATTTTATTATACGCACAAACGTTTTCGATAACGCTGCCTTTAATTACGTTAAACACCTTGCCACCGTCCACACAGACGCTTGCTAGTTTGGGCACGATTTATTCTTTGTATTTTTATTTTATTTTTTATCATATATATTCAGATGATAAAAGGCACCCTCCTTGCTTTTTACTATAGCATATTTAGCTTGTATGTATTAACTTAATGGTTTTCATTTAATGTTCTTCATATTGTTTTTTTTTTTAATTTGTCTATCAAAATTATATTTACTGAATGCAGTTAAACGATTTTTTTTTTCACCTTATTATTATTTTTTCTTATAGAGCTTTACTTGCCTATGTTTTTATATGATATAGTTAGTTGTTTTTGTTTGGCAGAATCGTATTTTTTATCTGCATTCATAGTTTGGCATGTCTTAGAATCCATTTTTTCCTATCTGTTCTGACGATGCTGCCAATCTCATCTCCTACTTAACTACTGAGTAAAGCTTGAAACCCCCTCAATAAGCAGCATCATTAATTAACACTTTTGAATGGCAGCTTTTCAAATATATTAATTAAAGCTTGGAACAGATAAGAAACGATTATACAATACCTTCTCCTTTTCTCGAGATTATGGGATTTTACTACAAGGAACCTCTTACGGATTGGGACCAAACGATGTCGCTTTCACTGCTGCTGTGGTCAGAGCGGCGTATTCTGGGTCGGGTGAAGTTCACGCGTGTGTGTGATAAAAGTATACGACGGCCACAATAGCTTTCACTAACACCCTCCGGCTTAAGAAGAACTTAATCCCTACTTCAATGCAGATTTATCTGAAAAGGAGAAACCAGATTAGAAATTTCTTCGTAATGTAGGTGCACTATTTTTCATAGAACCGGTCTCGATCGGCAAGTATTGTCTACTAGCCGTAAAGTAGGATTCGTCTATTCAGGCGGTAGAAAAGGTTAATGATGCGTGCTTAGATTTTGTACAAATACTTCAGTTCCTACTAATTTACAATGAATCTGCACAAATATTTTAATCAGTTCATAACGTTTTTGAAAATCTCTTTTCTTTTTTTTTTTTTGGTTATACTGATTTCTCAAGTGCAGAAACCATAATTTTTTGTCTCTTATGGTTTTTGTGAGTCTCCTGTCCGACCTATTGGTACATAGTATAAAATTTCAGCTGGAGGTGTCATTAGTCATGTATGTTTAACCCTTCTGGGATTAAATTTGGTAACTTGTTATTAAAAAATAAGAAATGTCTTGGCATTAGCATTCAAAAATAGGTGGATAGTAGCATCCACATCGACCTTGCTCTAAGAGATCTACAATTATAAATGTTTTAACTTGGATATGAAACAACAGTCAGGGACATACAGTACAGCGATATCTACTTCGTCCCACTCAAATAATTAAAATTCCCTTCCAACTTTCTAAATAAATCTCTAATTTTTTTAGAACAAACCTTCGGCATGTAAAGGTCAACTTCGTATAACATACGAGCTAACAGCTAGATGGCGCGGTCATGACCTGTGACCCTCCTCAACTCAAATGTAGTCACTTTTAGACTTAGTGAAATGTATTGTTGGTTTAAATCGAAATTAAGTAAGAATAACAATGCGATAAAAGTGATTAATTGAACGATTACAAATATAGAATAGAAATAATGAGAAAGGAAGAAGAAAATACATTTTGGATAACAAATGAAGGTTTTAAGAGCTCAGTATTTGATGTAATAAGAATAGAATGTACTTTGTAATTCAATTTAAGTTAATTCAAAAATTTGTATAAGTATATAATCGTATTTATGTTTAAGCTTAGAGCACACTTTTATTAATCATATGCCTTGTAATTAATATACGACCCAGGTTGTCCTTTTTAAATTAGCTTTTTCATTACGGTTAAGTAGTGCAACATATTTTATAAGAAACAATGTTTATCTGAAAATTTATACATAACTTCCATAGAAAAACACAATTTAAATACATGTTTTCAATGAACAGTTATTTTTTGTCACAAAAAATTAAATATTTTGTGAAACATTGAAAACTTTTATTGAATGTGGATAACATTTTGCACCTCTGTTAGATGGAATTAGTTATGGCTACCTGAACTCCTAGCGCAAACAGTACTTGTAGTCTGCCATGAAAATGAAAAAAAAAAAAAATCAAATATCATACAAGTACTTTGTTCACCTTTTTCTTACCGACACCCACAACTTTGATAGTTTTAAGGGCATTTATTACTGCTAGAAATTTATTGATCTCTATCGTTAAATGGTATTCTCGGCCGATTTCACAGTTTAACAAGCAGTGCAATGGACGAACTCAGCACAGCGAGTGGACAATACATGTGGAGGAGTCACTTTCTTCGTGCCACTGTCAAAGCCGGTCCCTGGAGAATATGACCTCGACAAAGGATGAAAGTGATATTCGACCACACAAAGGTTTCTGCAGCTCTCCGTTCAATACCGGAGAATCCATAGCTCAATGGATGCGGTCCAGGTGCTGATATGTGATGATAGAAAACTTTATAGTGATTCCATTTTATTCATGGAAAAATACAGCAAAAGATAGAAACTGGAAAGATAAATGAATAGGGTGAATGACATGAGTTATTACGAGGAAGAAAAGAACGTGAATACCATATATTATAAATATAAATATATTTATATTAAAAATGAAATGAATATAATTAATTACAAATAATAATGGTGAATTATCACTGTTAGAATAGAAGAAGGTAAAGATTGGGGGAGTTGAACAATAAATATTGATGGAATAGAGTTCCAAAGGTTTGTGGCATGTGTAAGAAAAGAACCGCCAAAGGATGCAGATTTGCAAAAGTAGTGCTAATCTATTTGCTATTGTTTCTACTATTTTTCTATCATTCGGGCATCAATTGGAACTACCGACGTTTAATCGTAGAATATACAGGCGAATGATCTTATTGTCCTGTATCTGCTTGGAAGAAAAAAAAATGCCTATAAAAGATTTAATCTACGAAGGATTCATCTGATTGTTGTTGCAAACCTAGAGAAAGAAACATTTTAACAGTTAGTAATCCAGGAACGGGCTAGGCGGATGGGATCAATAACTATTCCCAATGAATGGTTAAGATGGACTTGAAATCCTGGAAGCCCGTTGACAAGTACGTTTGAGAGAATCGTACGCATATCTTCTGATGTCCTCCTACTTGACTGGCCTGCCCTATTTCACATATACTAGAAAAAATAACAATAATTTAATTTAATGTTGAAGGAACCTATATTTTTATTGAAAAATTGCATTAAAATGTATTATCTTATGATAATAAGATTTTAATTTTTGATTTGTAAACAGTCACAAAATTAATTCAATTTTGAGAGTATGGTATTTCCTCGATATAATCCAACTAGATGTACGGGTGGTCTGAAAAGTTTCCGACCTAACAAAGGTTTTATTTCACTAGCTTTTATTTATTTTATTATCATCTTTATGTTGAGGTCGGAAACTTTTTAGACCATTAGTGTAATTCGGCATAGACAAAAGAAAATATAGTTTAAACCTGATTGATTTGATCGAAAATTAGATAACGAATATCTTTCAATTTATCACTTTTACTAGCATCGGTTATTCAGTGAAATATTTCAATCATTTTCATTTATTTTTAATCGTGACACCAGAAACCAAAGTTCGTATTAACAAAACTATTTTTTATTGTGGGACAGTAGTTAGTTCTCAACCGGAGATCAGTGATAATTCAACCTTGAACCTGTTAGAATTGATGGTGTCTTAATATAACGACGATAATTTCGTTCATCATTGGACCATATGCACGGTTTCTCGTTGAAGGGTGTGAATGCACGGGAGTGAAGTTGAAGGGTGTTTAACATATTATAATAATATTATATTATATACAACTAGATGAGGACAGCGCTTTAAGAAGAACAAGATGGAGATTGTCAAGACAATCAATTGCGAATCTTAACAAAACCTCTGTGCCAAACTCCATTGAGGTGAACTCACTTCGTTAACTCTAATCAGGTTGGAGCTTACTGCCGGGTACACCCATACTCAGTACAGTGGATATGTTGCTTCAACTCTGAAAAGGGGTTGAAAAAAGTTACCCTTTTCCCCCTGAACGCTGGTGATCTTCAGACGGATCTCGAAGGTCAACTCAAAAATAGCTTCTTAGGGAATCAAAGAAGTCACAGATAGATAGGATTTTTATGTAACATGGTAAATTTTTTTTTTTGTGAAATTCGAGGTTATATTTATTGGATGGTTATACGTATTTATTTTTGTTATATGAAAATAATAGAATTTCTTCATAAGAAATTGAATGATATTTTGAGAGGAGTGCCGAAATTCACTTTCGCCACCGCAAAACCACAACAAGTCAGTGTATCAGAATCACGTCCCTGTAAGAGTCTGTCACTTAGAAAACACCAGTCGGATCGACTCTTCCCAGTCAGCCGCCACCAAAAAAAATGAAATGACCACTTTAGAAAACGAGTCCGTTGGAGGGCAGGTGTTGGGCCCAAAACTGGTTTTACTCAGCCTCATTCACCAGCAAGGAGACTAATTGCTACCCTGTTTTTTCTTGTGTAGTTCTTTTAAGATATGTTCATTGTATTCATTAGTTCTCAATCGGGGGATGGATTAGCACGTTTTGTACATTTGTCAAGATCATTGTGACCGGATTATATGTATTAGGATATGCAAATGAGGATGACTTTCTCTTCTGGGAAAAATGAAACCAGAATTTGACAGCTCTGCTGTATATCAGGATTGGTTTGCTGTGACCCGTTATATTTCGACAATGATGCTGATAATTTTAATTTAAGAAGTTGATGTTCCTATTTTAGGAGTAGCCATGGGAAATCCCTCTCATGGTCCTTTTCCAGTTCATTTCTAGATGAGAATGAAAGAGTGCAGATGAACTCGGTGTGTTATTAACCAGCTCAGAGAAATGTTTCTCCAGAAAATAGAATTGTTTCAGATGTGATTTATTATTTACTGCTTTAATCCAGCGTTGATTAAGACAATATTGCGAGAAGCATTAGCATTTAGGCCCTCCTACGTCAGAGGATCACGTTATCTAAGATGCAGCAGTTTCCACATTTAATCATACACTAACGAAGTCCCCGCGCAATGACCTCTACAACATTTTTTTTCTATTAGCAACGAGTGAACAAATAATAAAAATAGACCCAAAAAGTAAACCGAAAACGGGCAATAAAAATATGCAACATTCAGTTTTTAAATGCTCCATTTGCAGGTAACTAAGCAATTATATACCCATGGTTTGTAAATATTTTTGTATTATCATAGCCACTTTTAATGTATATATTTTTTTTAATTTAATTTTTGGAGAAATTCGATATATAACAATAAATAAATTTATCAAAATTTAATCATTCACAGCTGTGCCATTATTATTATTATCATTCTTACTATTTATTGTTTTATATGTAATAGTTCTTTGCGTAAGTAAATTTATCTTATAACTAAATTGTGGACCTTAATAAGTAAAATGAATAAATATTTCGGGACAGATTATAAATGTATAAAGGAGTATACATGTCTACTAAGAAATTATTATTTGCATGGAATACATGAATACTCATTGACAGATGTACCAGAAAACTTCAAAATGTTTCTGTGTATTTTCAAAGCACATCACTTTTGACATTTCGGCTTTAGCCCATGGAGAGAAAAAAAATGAATAAATAAGAGTTTTATCTGATATTTTATTATATTTGTTTAGAAAGTAGGATCAAGACAGTGAATAGTGTTATTAGCACAATATGTATAGTTTGTGGTTTCTTAATTGGCCTTTTGTGATATATTCATAATCATCATATTAACGAAAGGTATTTATTCGTTATAAAAATGATTACGTTTAAAGCCCCTTTAGCCCTGGGCTCATCCATCTGACCCATCCTTGTGAACCCTCAGCCTAGGTAATTTCTCTTTCGCTGACCTATGAAAATCAGAGATATTATCCCTAAGGTCGTCTCTATGATATACCATTAAAAATGTACATATTTCGTTTTTTCAGATTTGTCAGACTCACATGTTAAGAATCTGTACATGCATATACCATGTATAAGTAGTTAGTAAAAATACATTTGAGTCATCAACATTACATTTGCATAGGGCATTTTGTACCTTCACATAAACCTACATTTGTAGACAGATGATTTATTAACGATAATACTTCAGTGAGCTTGACGTTAAAGTCTGATTAACAACAACTTTATTATGATAAAATTACAATCTGTCTCATTGGGCTATAAGTAATTGTGATAAATGATCTCATTCAAACCAATTTACAATTTTCATTCACTCACTCATTCATACTGTATATACAAACAGCCCAGAGACCCCCCAAGTCCACATAGTTGTCTCCTCCCTCATGTGTGAAGGAGGAAGCGAAGTCTTGGGAAGTCCCTCACGCTCCTTCGTCAACCGCGTCACTGGATAAGAGCCAGCAGAGGCTGGCCAAGAGCGAGAGAGCAACAGACTCTCAGGACATGATTGTCAGGACTCCCGCTGCCATCTACTACTTTATAGCAGGTCACGAGCCCACCTCCGTTTTAGTCTCCGAGGAGGATTATAGGGATGAGTGGTGCCGTGTAATGACTGTGCTAGGAGATTAGGGTGGTTGGATATATTACTACGGAATTTTATGAACTTGGAAGGGATGAGTTCAAGAACGTTAAAGGGTTAAGAAGGGTATATTAAGATCATTATGAAGGGTTTTGTTGCTGACGTAATAAGGGGCATTTACTATTGATCTCAGGACTTTTGATTGAAAGGATTGGATGCACTTGATGCTCGACTTTTTTGCTATCCCCCCAAGATCTATTCCGTATGTCCAGATTGGCTTGAGTACAACTTTGTAGATTAGTAGTTTATTTTCTATTGAGAGATGGGTTGTCCTTCGAAGTAGTCTGTACAGTTTTCCAAAGCGTCAGTTTAGTTCTTGTCTTTTTAGCCTTATGTGTGAGTTCCATGTCAGTATTTTGTCGAGATGGAAGCTTAAATACCGTACTGTCTTGGACACAGGGAGAGGAATCGAATTTAAAAAAACAAGTGGACAGGACTTGCGGCAGATTTTTCCGACATCACTCGTTGATAGAAACGTATGTTTCATCATCAACAATATTTTTCTTAATTTTCAAGTATTTTTTTAATAAAAAATAATGTAAAAGAAAGTAGCGTCGAACGCACGTATTATAGATAAGAGACTACGACGCTAGCAGGGCACAGTCATGGTTGTGAAGTGAAACATACACTTAGCAAATACAGTCCGCAGCTTCACAATCCACTCTCCTGTAGACAGCTCATCCATGAACAGTTCACCCAATAGTCGGTTGAAACAGTTCTACGACCGAAACACTTCCTACGAACGGTAACAAAAACAGTTTGTTTCTAGAGCGATTTGAATTCGACTTGTTATAGTTTAGCGCAGGCGCAGTACTGACGTTAAAGTCAAAAAATATTTATAATTTATTACAGTTGTTCCACCGACTTGACTGATGTGGGTGACTGAGGTCGTTAGAAATGGCTCAAAGAAAAAAATACTTGGCCAGTAATTGACCTACTGACCAGCAGGCAATGTGAATCGCATGAACTGAGATAGACATCTGGCCTGAAAATTCTACTACGCATCATCCTCCGCTAAAAATTTACTTTCTTCGCCTTGAACAGCAGCATCTTCCAGGGTGAAAGTCGCCGCAATTAGCATCAGACCGCATATCATATCGTGGAAACAGTGCCACGCCGATGTCGGTGGACAGCGTCGGTTTCACTTGGAGTATCCTCGCTGGGAGCTCCTCCCGACTGGGTTTGGATGGAAAGTGGAGTCACTGGGTCGCCCGCGACATCCGTTTAACCCCAACATTGGGCCTTTTCAAATAAAACCGCTCATGCATTCACTAAGCGTGGGTAGTTTTATTTCTCTGCGTGATGTATGGCTTGTACCTTCACCTACCAACTACTAACATATATATGCGTTCCGCCTAGAAACCAACAATATTCTAGTTAACTTTCCATTCCTTTCTTTGGCAGGCAAGAATGATACAAGCTATTTTTATTTACCATGAAAAATATAAATGATGAAAAGTAATAAATACAGTACATGATGTGAAAACGGCTGATATAAACTTGATCATCAAGCGCATCAATAATTCGTGTTATTTACGAAGAAATCAATGTAATATTGTACATTTTTTTGTATTTAAACGAATTCTCGGATGATGCTTTCTAATATGAAGTATCCTTTGTTTATCCCCCTTCCTATATGATCAAATTATTTTTTTCTATCTATCTACCTATTTATGAATATATTATCTATATTAACTCTTCAACGGGTCGGGCTTACATCCTCAACACTCTACCAAGCTGGCACAACGTATTTTACTTTAAACAACACCATTTACGATCTACAATGTAATGGCTTATTAACTGAGGTGGTAGTTACGTTGAGGCTGCTAACGGGGAAAGGCTTTCTTAAATCAATTCATTTAAATTAAATAAGGTTCAATCATTACATGTGAGAGTCGAAAGGACTGGTAAGTACTTTTTAAATATAATGGATCAAAAATATTATCGGTTGAGTTAAAGTTGTTAAATCGGCAGTAATTACAGTTAAATTATTTTTGTGATTAAAGTTAAGAAAAGTGAACACCGATAAAATTTGACGACCTACTCTAAATTATAGAAATTTTGTTTTTTTTATTGCCTATGGCGTATTAAGCAGTTAATAAATTTATCGCACTTAATGGAAATCTCTGTAGTTTTCATACCTGCCTAATGTCGAATATCACATGTGTAAAATTTTATGTCTCGTGGACAAGGTGTGACACAGAACAGGCACACGGGTTGAAATACACGGAACCCTAACCTAGACATGTCTATGTCATAAGGTACAATTTAGATCGCTGTTGTCCATATACTCTACAAATGCATTTATATATGTGTTCTTCAAATACTGTCATACAAAAATTAGGTTTATGATCATTTGACTCCTAATGCTTACACAAAAAAGATAGATTAGATGAGTCTTTTAGTCATTGGGTTTAAACACATGCTGGAAAATACTATATAAAAAGTGTCTAGTCGCCATTTTCAAAGGATTGTTGTTTTTCTTAAACCAAAAACACTTATAACTTTATGAAGAGTTCCCTGGTCGACTTTTATATCTGTATAAAAAATGTACTTTTATTAATTAAAGACTTTTTATTTAATTGTTTGTACCTAATAGAAGAAGTTAGTACTATAGTAATCACAGGAGTTTATTTGCTCCCTGTTTCGAACCAACAGTACGAATTCAGTCATTTTCTAGTTCTGTCTCACTTGGGAAGCCGATCGTGCTCTCCGAGGAGTATTTCTTTCCTTCTAGCATAGCCTGAATCGCTTCTAAGCTCTTGCCTTTCGTTTCGATCATTACCGCAGAACTGAAGAGGACTCCGATGATATTGCTCACCGAGAAAATAATAAAATTTGTATACAATCCATAGGCGTAGGACAGTGGGAGGAATATATACACAACGACGGTTGAAACGCCCACGGCCAACGTTGCTCCTAAAGCGTTCGCTTTCGCCTTGATGTTCATCGGGAACAGCTCTGACATGACAAGCGTCGGGATGTAAAAGTAACCGGTAGAATAGAAGCCGGCCTGAGCAACGAGGAAAATTATCACTATCCACTCGGTGCCAGCCACGTCGTAGTCAGCGTATTTCAAGTAGAACCATACCGCACAACCTACCATGAAGATGGCGGTACCTAAACTCGATAGAATCAGGAAGTTCTTGCGCCCCCAACTGTCGACGAAGAAGCCAGAAACTGCGCACATGATAAGATAAGTGCTATTGAGGAGTATCGGCCCTTTTGAGCTAGGCATCCACGATGTGTCCGGAACTATGAAGCTGCCGTAGGGTATGATGGCCGTCATACCGGATGTACGCTGAATCAACATGAGGCCTGAGACCATGAAGAACGATTTGCGGTATGACTTCACCCGGAAGATATCCTTGTACTTGCTCCTAACCGTAAGCTGTTCTTTCATGTTCCTCTCGATCCTCCTCAACTCTTTACTCACGTCCTCGTCCCTTCCTCGAAGCCACTGCAGGCTAATCTCTGCTTCGTTCATTCTTTCCCGCATGATGTAATAGTAAGGCGTTTCCGGGATTAAGAATATGAACAGGAGCAAGAAGAGATCCAATCCTCCTGAGGCTAAAACCAGATTGTCGTATGAGAGCGTAGCACCAACGGCGCTCTCAAATACAATGCCCAGTAAGAAATGAACGTTCATGACTCCTTGTGCTCGACCCCTGTTGTGCTTGTGCGTGGTCTCTCCAATGTAGACGGGCAAGGTGAAGAGTGCCATCCCAGAATACCAGCCATTGATCAGTCTCGCCGAGTACAGTACCCAGACATTGTGAAAGAAATACAACATTATCCAATGGACCATTTGCAACAGCCTTCCGACAATGAGGCAGGCTTTTCGGCCTACTAGGTCCATCACATAGCTCATTGGCAGAGGGGAGAAGAATCTACCAGCGAAAGGTATAGCGGCTATGAGAGACATCTCGTATTGTTCCAGCGTGAAATCAACTTCCTCATCTTTAATTTTTGCGAAGGCCGGTGATGTCCAGGCCATAGCCATACCAGATGTGAAGAAACAACACGAAACTGAAATAAACATATACAAAAGTAATTTTCAAAAGATAGAATGTGTTAAAAATTTATTTTCTAAATTACATATATAAATATATAAGGATCGGGAAACCTCTCAATGTCATTTACTACATAAATTAACACAAACTTTTGGTAACATATATATTAAAATGTATACCCTTCTGATATCGCAACTTGTTGACTCTTTTTTTAAATAACATTCCTTATTTGTTTATATTGATGTTTCACAAGAGGTCCTACCACCACTAACAGGTTTAATAGGCACCATCTGAATTAGATTCAAGTATATATCATACTCTCTTAGACAGCATTGGACGCGTTGATTGAAATACTGAGGTGAATTTTTCTGTTTTCCAGAAGTATCATTATTCTTATAGAGTTAGCGTATTCGCTAACTTTGACTAAAGTCAAAATCATTTAGAAAAAAACCAGGGCTAGTAAGGTGACTCATTTTTTAATTAAGTAACATTGGGACCACACTGGTTATCAACAGTTTGACGCCCTTTTCTAACAGCCACGTATGCCACTGGTCGAAATATCATTTATTTATCCCTAATTTATTCGACTCTCGCACTCTTAGTCAGCCTCGCTCGTATTCGGTGACGTGGCTGGTGGGGGAGCGTGTAATAAACCTGTATATAATGTAGTAATGCTACAGGAAATACAGAATAATTTGTAAATAGATTCGCCAGAGGATCTATAATTATATATCTGTAAATTTAAAGGGGCTATGGAAAAAAAAAAAAAAAAAAAAGGAGCGTGGGGGACTTTCCAAGACTCCGCTTCCTCTTTCGCATGCGAGGGAGGCAACAGCCATGTGGACTTGGGGGGCCCCTGGGCTGTTTGTAAATATTGTATGAATGTGCGAGCGAATGATAAATTGTAAATATGGTATGAATGAAAACATGTATCTCAATTATTTATTGCCTATTAAGTATTAAGGCAGATTGTAATTTCATCATAATAAAGTTGTTTATAAAAAAAAATGTATTCGTAAGTAAAATTACTTACGGAATCTATTGATGTGAGAGTCATTGCCACTTATTTCAGAAATCTAAGCTTGGAGGCGTTTGAGCAGGATTCTTTCGAATACTTTTGATTGAGAGGATAGGAAACAGGCTAATAAAGGTGTGATAATATGACGCGTGATCGCAGGAGACGTTCCAGGTTTGTGGATTAGGACAATAATGGAACATTTCTAATGTAAGGGATAATGCGTGGTTTTAAAATGCAGTTATAAATATATGCATAAACAGTACTAAAGAATACGTACTGCTGTAGTGGACAAAGCGAGAAGGATGTATTTCTAAAAAGCGTATCTAACTTTGTCAATGCTAAACAAACCTACACACTTCAAATAGGAAGATGACGGACGGTGAAGATAACTGTGAAAAATTGGACGCAGTATCATACCTGCAGAGCTAATGATGAGCACAACAAGAGTGGTGGGGGTCATTGACTTAAACAAATACTGGATGAGCATCCAAGGATCTGAAGGATGTCGGTCTGAAAGATTCTGCCAACAGTTTAGCTAAGGATTCTCTGTAAATTTGACAAATTTACTACCTTCAATTTATTATTTTTATGATTATAATTTATTTCCAATATACGTATTATCTATCATCTGAATCACGTTTCTCGCACATACTTTTATTTCTCCATGAACTGTCTATTTTATAATAAATAGAGTAAAGCTTTCAAACAACTAACAGAAAATATTGTACAGCTGGTAAATAATGACTTTGAAGCAGGTAACTCGTTCACTCATTAACTGTGGAGAACGCTATGGGAGAAAGAATTCCGGAACAGAAAGGTTTTGAATCAGAAATGAACTGAAATAACTATTGAAGGAATGAAGAAAACGAGAATCAGTTTCATCACAGAAGATGTATGGAACGCCTATGACCTAGTGATTAATTAAAAAATAATACTCAGTATAATATCAAATTATTCGTTGTTTGATTACCTGTTGTATTATTACTGACCCTTATTATTCACCATGTATTGTTATTATCGTCGACGACATCGCCGTCAAATAGAAATGCAGCGCTTAATTGCGTATATCTGAACAACAAATCACTGTATTTTTTAAATTGTATTTTAGGAAAAAATACAATTACCTATTTTTAATCAGAATGTCTTGATCTTATTTGATACCCTGCTTATAGTTTTTTTATAAATATGTTCTTGTTGTTTTCCCATGCTAAATGAGACCTCTACGGAAAATTTCACAAATGACTTTAAAATACTTGTATATGGATGAAAACAGGATTTTTGGATTTAAAAAAAAAAAAAGTCACTACAAAAATTATTAAATTAATTGAACGTTTTATTCCCTTGTGAACGATTCCCCTCTAGAACCTCGACATAATACTGAGGGGTTTTAATGGCACTGCTGTCTCTTTTTTTGACTCTTTATTCTTATCATGGCAACTCTGATGAATGATATTTTTTCAATAAATAATACCTACGCATAATTAAAAAATGTACTATATGTTGCAAAGAAAGTAATACTAGATAGATACCCACAACTGTAGAAATCCATTGCCCCATCTGGTGCATGGGAGGTTTAGTCCTGATCCATAGTTTCCCTGCCATTGTGGTAACCTATTTGTTTTCATGAATTCTCCATTCTATACCGGTTTACACTTAACAACCAATACAGAAACATAACCTCCATGTTACCATTGATACAACACATGTTTGACGTCGTGTGTAATTATAAAACTTTTACAATACACGGTAAAAAAAATTTTCTAAATGATTTACATTAACATGTTAAAATTAGATATTCTTAAACTTTTAAGGAAAGTTATTATTTGTTATATCGGCACATTAAATTCTGTGAACGCGAATAAATTAGCTGTGAGATCACCAATATTCAATTTTAGGTCAGAATTAGAACGAACGAGTTTTCAAGTTATTTCTCTGATAGAGAACTAACAGTGGACTGTGATATCAAATAACGACGACAAATACCGAAATCGAGTAAAACATAACAAATTATATTAATAATCAATAAATTAATAATTTTAGATTCGATCAATTCCAAGCTAACCACCAATAGCAGAATCCCGTCGCCGCTGACCCGTCTCTCTGTAAGGGAAAAGGGGTGGTTTTCGGGATCGGATAGATCGAAATTGAAAGGAAAATTTTAGGAATCAATCCCCTTTTACCTGTCTGGCGATCGGTCCAGACTCGGGCATGAGCTTCTGGCCTAATGGATGGTTTCTGACTGTTTTCCTCGATTTCAGGCAAAGGATACAACAAACTGCCGAACCATGTATCATCTGTTATGACTATCATCAGATTTTTTTTTTTTTTATATTATTATAATTCTTTATTGTGCTAAAATTACAATCTGCCTTTTATAAGGCAATAAGTAATTAAGATAAATGCTCTCATTCATACCATATTTACAGTTCATCATTCACTCGCTCATTCATACAATATTTACAGACAGCCCAGAGACCCCCCAAATCCACCGCGAAGAGAAAGCGGAGTCTTGGGAAGTCCCCCACGCTCCTCCGTCAGCCGCGTCACCGGATACTAGCCAGTGGAGGCTGACTAAGAGCGCGAGAGCCACAGACGCTCAGGACATGATTGGAGAAACTGGCCATTGCCAGGACTCCCACTGTCACGCGTTTATAGCAGGTCACGAGGCCACTGCCGTTTCAGTCTCCGAGGAGGATTATAGGGATGAGTGGCGCAGTGCAATGACTGTGCTACAGGATTAGGGTGGTAGGAAAGGCTACTGTGGAATTTCATAAACTTGGAAGGGATGAGTTCTAGAATGTAGGGTATGTTAAGGTCGTTATGAAGGGTTTTGTTGCTGACATAATAAGGGGCATTTACTATTGTTCTCAGGACTTTTGATTGAAAGGATTGGATACGCTTGATGTTCGACTTTTTTGCTGTCCCCCATAGCTCTATTCCGTATGTCCAGATTGGTTTAAGTATAACTTTGTAGATTAGTAGTTTATTTTCTATTGAGAGATGGGATGTCCTTTGAAGTAGTCTGTACAGTTGTCCAAAGCGTCTGTTTAGTTCTTGTCTTTTTAGTCTCGTATGTGGGTTCCAGGTCAGTCGTTTGTCAAGATGGAAGCCTAAGTACCGTACTGTCTCGGATACAGGGAGAGGAATAGAATTAAAATAAACTAGTGGACAAGACTTGCGACATAGGTTGAAGGTAATGTGGGAGCATTTTGCTTCATTAACTTTGATCCGCCATTGGTTGCACCAATACTCGATCTCGTCAAGGTGTTTTTGAAGGTTATGGGATGCTACGTCGGGGTCTGGGTGGGATGACAAGACTGCAGTGTCATCTGCAAATGTGGCCAAGAAGGTATTGGGAGTAGAGGGGACATCAGCGGTGTATAGGTTATAGAGGATGGGGCCCAGGACACTGCCCTGTGGAACTCCTGCACTTATGGTATAGTAGTTAGAGTATTCTAAACCACAGCGGACTTGGAAGAGGCGGTTTGAAAGGTAGGACTGTAGGATTAGGAAAAGGGTCTGTGGTAAATATCTTTTGAGCTTGTAGAGCAAACCTGCGTGCCAAACCCTGTCAAAAGCTTGAGCTATATCGAGAAAGGCAGCAGTGCAATACTGTTTGGTTTCAAGGGCTGAGGAGATGTGATCAACAACGCGAAGGCCTTGTTGAGCAGTGGAATGTCGTTGGCGGAAACCAAACTGGTGTGTGGGAAAAAGGTTTTTGGATTCAACAATTGGAAGTAGACGTTTTAGTAGGAGTTTCTCAAATATTTTTGAGAGGATAGGGAGTAGGCTAATTGGACGGTAAGATGAGGCGTCATTGGGTGCTTTACCGGGTTTGGCGAATGGGACAATAATGGAATGTTTCCAGAGGAGAGGAAAGTGCGTCGTTCGGATAATGCAATTGTATATATAGGTTAAAAAGATTATGGCTTTAGGAGGAAGCTGTTTGAGAATTTGAGGAGTAAGGAGATCATATCCAGGGGATTTTCGGTAAGGTAAGTTTTTCAGAAGGTATTTGACCTCAGAGGGATTAACGGCTTTTGGTGGAAGAGAGAGAGGAATAGGTGAAGTAAGGAAATCTTCCACAGTTGTGCTGTGAGTATGGCTTTGATGAGAAAGGTGAGGTGTGAAAGTATGGGTAAGATGCAGAGCAAATTCCTCCAACCTATCCCCATCCGAAGCCGCCCAGGACCCATCATCACGACGGAGTGGATGTGAAACAGGTTGATACTTTACGATTTTTTTGGTTACATTCCACAACGAGTTATCCCTGGTAGACAGAGAGGAGAGGTAGGAATTGAAAGAATCGGAACGGAAGGATGCCAATCGCCGCTTTACCAATCGGCAGTACTGATTGTACGAGCGGCGATCAGCAGGATGTCGGGATCTTTGCCACACTGTTCTGGAGCGGCGTTTGGATTGGATTAGGTCTTTGAGATGCTGAGGTAAACGATTATGATTATGGATTTTTGGGTGACGATGGGGTGACGATGCCTCCCAAGCCGACCTCTGGACCAGAGTAGTGAAAGAATGCACTGCATCGTCTAGGTCTTGGGATGTTTTCAGGGACAATTTGAGGTTTACGGACTCCGTAAGAAGCTGGCGGAAGTGGTCCCAGTCAACTGGGCCCCTAATAAATGAAGGAGGAGGCAGTTTGTGAATTGGTCTTAGGGAAATGGTTAATAATAAAGGACTATGATCAGAGGAGAGGTCATCGAGGCGCGTGAGTGAATAGTTAAGTGTTCCTAAACTATTGTAAAAAATGAAGTCAAGGAGATCAGGATTTCGGTTGGGATCAGATGGCCAATAGGTGGCTGTGTCAGGAGTGATAGTGGAGCAATGTTTCCGTGTGAGTGCAGACAGCAAAGTACGTCCTCGTGTATTAGTGGATCTTGACCCCCAGTGTAGGTGCTTCGCATTAAAGTCCCCACCCACAAGGAAACGATGTCCTATGGAGTCTAGAAAGGAGATGAATTGGGAGTCGGAAATGGATTTATTGGGAGGGCAGTACACTGATGCTAGTGTAAGGGGAAAAGTGAAGGTGGTGATTGACACTGCAGTGGATTGAAGGAAATCATGTGCCACCAGAGGAACTATGTGGTGGGATATGGAGTTATGGACAATGTCAGCGGTACCTGCATGAGCTGTTCCATCTGGGTGATCAGTTCGATAAGTCTTGTACTGTCGAACAGTAAATGGTCGTTTACTCGTTAGTCTTGTTTCAGAAATGAGAGCTACGTCGATGTTTTTGTCGTGGAGTAGTGCTGTCAGTTCGTTAGTGTGGGTGCGAACACCATTCGCATTCCAAAGGAGAATGGATAAGGAGTCGGAAGGATCCACTTATGGATTTTGTTTAACGGGGATAAGGTAGGAGACAAGATTTGTAAGAAGGGAAATGAGAGGGGTAATTAGGGTTCTGAACTCTGTAAGGAATGAGGTTAATAGGCTAGTAAGATCCGAAGAACTTGAAGGTGGAGGAATATGCGAGATGTGTGGTTGAGGATGGGATTGAGCTTGAGGGTTAACGGGATGAATGGAATGCTGGGAAAGGTGATCTTGTGGACAGGGAGTGGGCGGTGCCTGTGACTGCTCTCTGTTACAAACGGCATCGGCAAAAGAGACAAAAGGCCTCAAATTTCTGGCTGGGCCGCTTCTTGCTGCAAGTTTTTTCTCTTCTGGCTGTCGACGTTGTTCTGTCCTGGACTTCAGCGTTCTGTATGCCTCGCAGCCCTTGTAGTTGGCTGGATGTCCTTGCTGGCAAAGCACGCATACTGCAGGCGATTTAAGGGGCTTTTTGCACAATTTGGTTTTGTGCTGCCCACTGCACTTAACACACCTGGGAGGGTGGTGGCAGTAAGATTTTGTATGCCCATACGCCTGACAGTTATGGCACTGGACGATATCGCGATTGGGATACGGTTTTTCAACCTGTACCCTAGTGTAGTACAGGTTTGTTAGGTCGTATATCTTCTCAACTCCAGGTGTCCTCTCGAGATCAACAAAGTACAGTGGCAATGCCGTTTTTATTGTTTTATCCTGTTGCCTATCCTCGCGCAACACGTTTGTTATTTATCATCAGATTAAAACCGATAACTTAGGATTCGACAAATTAATCTCATAAGTTAATCTCGGCACTCGACAAATTTTGATGCTACTACAACGAAGCTAGGATCCAAAGTGACCGGTCTCGACAAAACCCCAGACCGGTGTCCAACGCACGAAGTCCCTGCTGTATCTCATAGGTAGCAGCAGCAGGGATAGCCAACGAAATGAAATTCTTCTTATCATTTGAGTGTTTTTCAATAGAGCCTTGTATTCTATATTGTTCAACCAAATTTTGTTATTAAATTTTAGATTGGTTCAAACATATACAATTTTAGCGCTATTCATTATTTCGTTTTCGGTGATTTTAGGATTTCGTAGATTTATTTTAAATCAAAGACCCTTAGGTTTACTGTGTCTTTTAGAGCTTGTGTCTGTCTGACTGGTACAGCTTTCTACTAACTCTACTAACTTTGAAAAGAAACAAGCGGTTTAAGCAAGATTATCTATGTTTGGATTTGCATACATAGCTTAAGTAAGCATTTAGATTAGCATACTCAAGGAGCTATGTGAATCTTTTTAATAAATACATCCTCATTCTGAATCGCAGCAAGACCATCACAGGCATTAAGAAATCAATCAGCTATCCTCATTTAAAGATGGAAGTTAATGCTAAAAGATTTAAAAAAGGTTTCATGCAACGTATATATAAAGAGTACAGAAAAAGTAACCGTTGAACTGAACAAGCAATTGGAATGTAAAGGATCTGAGTGTTTGGAGTAAATTAGGACTCACTACTACCCATTAGGCAACACAAGGCTAACAGATGCCTTCTAGGAGGGTATAAACAACCTCACTGTCAGACATACATCACTAAATCACACTTGCATGAGGTTATTTTACCAAACGATCATATCACCGACGAAGTTTCTACTCAAGATCGTCCCAAGGTGACTAAAGGGTCATTTAAAGTAGTGATAGATAGATACAAAGCAACAAGTAGGACAAGTCGTATCAAAGATTGTGTTGTTAAAGAAATAGAGAATGGAAACAGGGGCTAGTTGGGATAGATTTTGATATTATATTTTTTTCTGTGATACAGTAAATTTGATTTTTGCTGCTGACAGGTTAACTTTTCAGTTATCGATTTGTACAGGAACCATTTTTTAGTAACGGTGTTCTGTACCCCAAAATACGTTTTTCCCGAAAGTCTTCAACTATGCCAACTAACCCCAGGTAGAGTCGATTTCACTATCATGTCTAGTCTGGTAAGCAAATAAAATCCATGAAGGCAATACTCTAAAGAACACTATAGAATAAAACACTAATGCCAGCCAGGTTTCTCAGAAATTTCCTAACAATTATTGTGGTCCAATTAATATTTATATTTATTTAATTAATACATCTGTTTTTTTTTTTTAGTTTTTTTTTATTCCTTTATTGTGCTATAATTACAATCTGCCTTATAAGGCAATAAGTAATTTAGATAAATGCTCTCATTCATACCATATTTACAATTCATCATTCACTCGCTCATTCATACAATATTTACAGACAGCCCAGAGACCTCCCAAGTCCACATGCGAAGAGAAAGCGGAGTCTTGGGAAGCCCCCCACGCTCCTCCGTCAGCCGCGTCACCGGATACTAGCCAGTAGAGGCTGACCAAGAGCGCGAGAGCCACAGACGCTCAGGACATGATTGGAGAAACTGGCCATTGCCAGGACTCCCACTGTCACGCGTTTATAGCAGGTCACGAGGCCACTGCCGTTTCAGCCTCCAAGGAGGATTATAGGGATGAGTGGCGCAGTGCAATGACTGTGCTACAGGATTAGGGTGGTTGGAAAGGCTACTGTGGAATTTCATAAACTTGGAAGGGATGAGTTCTAGAATGTAGGGTATGTTAAGGTCGTTATGAAGGGTTTTGTTGCTGACATAATAAGGGGCATTTACTATTGTTCTCAGGACTTTTGATTGAAAGGATTGGATACGCTTAATGTTCGACTTTTTTGCTGTCCCCCATAGCTCTATTCCGTATGTCCAGATTGGTTTAAGTATAACTTTGTAGATTAGTAGTTTATTTTCTATTGAGAGATGGGATGTCCTTTGAAGTAGTCTGTGCAGTTGTCCAAAGCGTCTGTTTAGTTCTTGTCTTTTTAGTCTCGTATGTGGGTTCCAGGTCAGTCGTTTGTCAAGATGGAAGCCTGTCTCGGATACAGGGAGAGGAATAGAATTAAAATAAACTAGTGGAATAAACTTGCGACAAAGGGTGAAGGTAATGTGGGAGCATTTTGCTTCATTAACTTTGATCCACCATTGGTTGCACCAATACTCGATCTCGTCAAGGTGTTTTTGAAGGTTATGGGATGCTATGTCGGGGTCTGGGTGGGATGACAAGACTGCAGTGTCATCTGCAAATGTGGCCAAGAAGGTCTTGGGAGTAGAGGGGACATCAGCGGTGTATAGGTTATAGAGGATGGGGACCAGGACACTGCCATGTGGAACTCCTGCATTTATGGGATAGTAGTTAGAATATTCTAAACCACAGCAGACTTGGAAGAAGCGGTTTGAAAGGTAAGACTGTAGGATTAGGAAAAGGATCTGTGGTAAATATCTTTTGAGCTTGTAGAGCAAACCTGCGTGCCAAACCCTGCCAAAAGCTTCAGCTATATCATGAAAGGCAGCAGTGCAATACTTTTTGGTTTTAAGGGCTGAGGAGATGTGATCAACAACGCGAAGGCCTTGTTGAGCAGTGGAATGTCGTTGGCGGAAACCAAACTGGTGTGTGGGAAAAAGGTTTTTGGAATCAACAATTGGAAGTAGACGTTTTAAGAGGATTTTCTCAAATATTTTGGAGAGGATAGGGAGTAGGCTAATTGGACGGTAAGATGAGGCGTCATTGGGTGCTTTACCGGGTTTGGCGAATGGGACAATAATGGAATGTTTCTAGAGGAGAGGAAAGTGCGTCGTTCGGATAATGCAATTATATATGTAATTTAGGAAGATTATGGCTTTAGGAGGAAGTTGTTTGAGAATTTGAGGAGTAAGGAGATCATATCCAGGGGATTTTCGGTAAGGTAAGTTTTTCAGAAGGTATTTGACCTGAGAGGGGTTAACGGCTTTTGGTGGAAGAGAGAGGAATAGGTGAAGTGAGAAAATATTCCACAGTTGTGCTGTGAGTATGGTTTTGATGAGAAAGGTGAGGTGTGAAAGTATGGGTAAGATGCAGAACAAATTCCTTCGACCTATCCCCATCCAAAGCCGCCCAGGACCCATCTTCACGACGGAGTGGGTGTGAAACAGGTTGATACTTTAGTATTTTTTTGGTTACATTCCACAAGGAGTTATTCCTAGTAGACAGAGAGGAGAGGTAGGAATTGAAAGAATCGGAACGGAACGAAGCCAATCACCGCTTTACCAATCGGCAGTATTGATTGTACAAGCGGCGATCAGCAGAATGCCGGGATCTTTGCCACACTGTTCTGGAGCGGCGTTTGGATTGGATTAGATCTTTGAGATGCTGAGGTAAACGATTTTGATTGTGGATTTTTGGGTGACGATGCCTCCCAAGCCGACCTCTGGACCAGAGTTGTGAAGGAATGCACTGCATTGTCTAGGCCTTGGGATGTTTTCAGGGACAATTTGAGGTCCACGGACTCTGTAAGAAGCTGGCGGAAGTGGTCCCAGTCAACTGGGCCCCTAATAAATGAAGGAGGAGGCAGTTTGTGAATTGGTCTTAGGGAAATGGTTAATAATAAAGGACTATGATCAGAGGAGAGGTCATCGAGGCGCGTGAGTGAATAGTCTAGTGTTCCTAAACTATTGTAGAAAAATAAGTCAAGGAGATCAGGAACATCTGTTCTAATCAAATAATAATAAAAAGACATTTATTATATGTTTTTATGCAGTTGCTGTATTTAAGCATACTTGGAGTAGGTTAGGTTTAAAGTGAAGCCTTGTTAAAACAAGAAATTATTCGTATTTCACATAATTGAATGTCGTGTTGAGTTCCATACTAAAAAAACACCTGACACTAGTCATAATATATATTTACGACATCGGCAAGAAAAAGAAAACTTTCTTATTCGATTTTTGGTTATGGAAAACCAAAGTTGGTAGTAGAACTGTATCGTGTTCCCTGCAGAATTGCTTGTATAGCTTCTAAGCTTTTGCCTTTCGTCTCAAGAATGGTCAAACTGTATAAAGCTCCAATGCAATTGGCCAATGCATATATACAAAAATTAGTATAAAGTCCAAATGTGTTGGTAAGTGGGAGAAATATATACACAATTATGGTTGATACTATAACAGCGAGCGTAGTAGAAATTGCGTTAGCCTTTGCCTTCATGTTCATGGGGAACACCTCGGATGCCACTAGTGTTGGAATGTAGAAGAAGCCAATGGAGAAGAATCCCGCTTGAATGACAAGAAGTACAACGACTATCCATTCAGTACCCGAAGTGTCATAGTCTATATGTTTAAAGTAGAACCACATGGCACAGCCTGCCATGAAGACGCTTGATCCAGCGCCGGAGAGAAATAGGAAATTTTTTCGACCCCAAGAGTCAACCAGGAAGCCAGAGAGAGTACACATGAAGAGGTAAGTACAGTTGAGGACTATCGGGCCTTTCTCGTGCGGCAGCCACCAAGTGTCCGGGAAGATGAAGCTGGCGTATGGGATCATCGTAGTCATACCTGACAGGCGCTGTATCACCAACAGGGCCATGGCGATAGTGAAGGCCTTACGGAGAGGCTTGGACAGGAATAGATCCGAGTATTTACTCTTGTTTTCTAGTTGTTCTATCATGACCTTCTTTATCCTTGCGAGTTCCACTGTGATGTCCTCGTCGCTTCCACGCAACCATTGCAATGCCACTATAGCTTTCTCCTCGCTTCCCTTCATCAGGTGGTGGTAAGGTGTTTCCGGGATCATCAGCATAAAAAAGAGCAAGACGAGATCGATACCTGCCGAAGTGAGAAGAAGATCGCCATACGAGACCAGTGCGCCTACAACGCTCTCAAATACGACCCCCAATAAGAAGAAAACCTGCATGAGTCCTTGAGCTCTGCCTCTAACAGTTTTGTGCATCGTCTCTGAGATGTAGAGGGGCATGGCGAACAGTACTGTTCCTCCGTACCACCCATCGATCAATCTAGCCGAATACATGACCCACACATTGTGAGAGCAGTAGAGCATGAGCCAATGAATCATCTGAAGTATCCTTACGAATATGAGCACGCCTTTTCTGCCTATTAAGTCCATCATGTAGCTCATCGGTACTGGAGACATAATTCTACCTGCAAATGCTAGTGCAGTGATCAAAGACATCTCGTATTGTTCAAGGGTAAAATCCACTTGTTTGTGTATAACTTTTGCAAAAGCTGGTGACGTCCATGCCATCGCCAATCCGGTTGAAAAGAAGCAGCACGAAACTAAAAATACGAACACAAATTAAACGGTATAATTTTCATTTTGACTACATATTTAATCTAATTTACAAATATTACATTTCTAACTTAAAAAAAAGGGTCTTGGTACTGGTGTTATATAATTCTTATCAAATCGCTCCCTGCTTTTACTACCGTGAATTGTCACCTCCTTCTATATATATTTTTAATATCATCAATATATATTTATACAATTCACAACATATTTAGATTTAAAAAAATAAAAAAGGATACTGAAATTAACATCAAACCACAGCTGGACTCTGGAGCAATAGTTTACTTGATATCAATGATGTAGCGTTACGTTGAAAACCTAAGAGAAGATGTTATACTTCACTGCTAATTAACAGACCATTTTAAGTTTCCACAACTCTGTCAACTCCGCAGTCTAGAAGCGCTAGTTTCTGATAGCTGCAACAATTCTGAATATAGTAATTCTTGAGCGCCCAATTTTCAAAAGACCTGTGGTGATAGAGGCCTGTCCCCAAACTTACATGACATACTGAAACAGCCTAATAGACGTATAACCTATGTATAGGTGGCGAAAAAAATAAATGAAATATTTAAAAAATCGTAAAGAAAACAATCAAAGGATACATAGCAAGGAGGTGTTTAAATTATACAATTCAAACAATGCAGATACGGAAAACCGTAGGTTAGTACGGTCAAGACCATCTATGTAAAACTAAATTACGAAATAAAAAAGCTACACGATCAGATAAAATAACAGATAAATACCCACAGCGGTAGCGAACCACTGTCCCGCATGGTACTTAGGTGGTTTGGTCTTGATCCACAGTATCCCCATAATCAATGGTAGGCCTTATAATTAATTTCCAAACAATCAGTTAAATCTCACTTCTTTATACTCTTCATGATTTAATAGTTTGCCACGTGAGATATGTGATAATATCACATGTTCTACATAATTAAGAATCCACTGATACAAAATTACTTCATTCACAATTTTTTTTTTGTTTATATACTGCCTTCCGTACCTTGTAGGAACAAGACCAGTGCGCCTACAACGCTCTCAAATACGACCCCCAAATGGAAGGTAATGTTTTCTTGCCCCGTAGGCTTTGGCGTAATTCTGTAGGCTATTGACGGAGGGGGGGGGAGAAAGGTGAGCTAGTCAGGTCACGCTCGTCGTTTGTTTTCTTAACAGTGAGAAACGGCAATTGTCAATGGTTGGTCCTGTATCACAGCCACAAGAATGGACTTATTGTATACATCGGATCGGGTCGTGCCATGGTTAGAATAATTCAAGGAAAATACTGTCCAATTATTTTATTTCACCTACGCTGAATACATTTGATTGTAGAGACTTTGTATGTTTGTTTATTTGTTGCCGACTACGGACTAAGAGGATCTACTTTCGTAAAAGTATTGAGCCACCCCTTTCGTCATTCTTTGGAATTTTACGATAGTGGTAATTGTTGGGTTCTAAAAACTGTCTTCAGTTTTTTAACTACAAAATACTACCGGTTTGACTTATGGTAGAACAGTAGATGTACTGCACTACTTTTGTCAATTAATTACACAGATGGGCCTTGCATTAGGTCAAGAGATTATATAAAATTATAAAAAGGTCTTGTTTTTCTTCAGTTTGATCTTTGTTTTTCAAGAGTTTGAAGAACTAATAGCGTTTTTCCTGAGCAGGACAAAATTATATGCACACTCCTATAAAAACGAAGTGCTATTTAACTAAAGGAGACTACTGCCCAATATCGGAAGATATCTGACGGAGTGGTCCGACATACCTCTTTCGAGAGGTTGAAGAACGCTGACCTGCACCCGTTGCTTGGTGAGCCGTCGGTGGGTGAGTTCATCCGCCGAAGACACATTAAGTTTTTTGACTCGTTGCAGCACTTGACAAACCCAGTGTTTAACACTGACCATGACCCCACCACCCCTCCCGCATCGATGGTAACAGACTGTCGGGGGAAAATTAGGATAAGAATTAGTATGTAAGTTAGTTTTAAGGTTGATCAAAAAGGTGAGCCCCATCACCTTTATTAGTCAGTTTAGTCCAGTCACGTATAATGTATATCATTATACTTGTTTATTCATTATATAATTTCTATAAAATAACAAAACCTGTATATAACGTAGTGATGCTACAGGAAATACAAAAAAATTTGTAAACAGATTCACCTGAGGATCTATAATTATATATAATTATCTGGAAATTTAAAAGGGCTATGGGGGGGGGACCGGAGGGGTACTTCCCAAGACTCCGCTTCCTCTTTCGCATGCGAGGGATGTGACAATTTGTGGACTTGGGAGGTCTCTCGGCTGTTAGTAAATACTGTATAAATGAGCGAGTAAATGAAAATTGTAAATATGGTATGAATGAGATCATTTATCGCAATTACTTATTGCCCAATAAGGCAGATTGTAATTTTATCATAATAAAGTTGTTATTATTATCATTATTATTTATTAATATAACACTGTTATCATTGGGAAATCTCTTATAATTTCGTAAAAAAAGTTTTTCTTGCTCTTAACTAACATTTTTAGTGCAATAAATTGTTTGTTAACCAGGTTTAAGCAGGGAATATAAAAAATAAATTGATACCCAATACGACTACTTCGTGGCTGCTTAATATATAATTATAGTGATAGCATTACAGTGCAAGAGTAAACTACACTGCTAAGGAAGAGTTAGTTATACGAAACTTACTTGACTAAGACACGAGAGTTGACTGCAGGTGAAGATTTACTGACTGCTAACGTCCCACATTGCTTTGAAACCATAAACAGACAAACGGAAAAAAAGTTATTACAAAAAAAAAAACTTTATAGTTCTGCGTACATCGGAATACATATTACAATGAACTTGGCGACTTAGAGAAACCAAATAATCAAATGATGTGAGAAGGGAATTAATTATTTTTGAAAAGAAATAACTACTATAATGGCTGCTAAGAAACTTTTAGAATCAAAATCCATTGAAAATTATAAATCATGGTTTATTAGGTAATTACTGTTTAAAATAATGTTTGTCAGTCGTCATCGATGCCAAGTTACATTTTATTATCATGCGATATGAAAATTAGTTTATCTTCAAATACTTCTGTTCTCACAGTATAAAATTTATTTAAATTATGGTTTTTCTCCATGGATAAAAGGGCACATTAAAGACGGTAAATGGTAAATTAAATGAAAGCTATTATAGAAATAATGTTTGATTTAGCAAATAGAATATAATAATGTGTAGTTTATTTGGCCCGGTCCACCTGTTGTACAGAACTGACCAAATAAATGATGTTTAAATCAAGTTGAAGGTCTTTTAATTTGTTTTCATAAAATTTAGATTTTTATTGTGATAAATTAAATGATAATTAATCTATTGTTTATTGATAAAATACCGTTGAGCCTTTATGAAAATAGTTTATGTGAATCTCAAAATGCAGAAAGGAAAATTCCTAGTGTGTAATTTGATAGTCAATATACTTTTTGCAGTGAACATAGATACTTTAAAGTGCTGTCCTGCGTTGAGGAAGTACTTCTGTTTTTATATGAAGCAAGAACTCAATCCATACTACTAGGAAATCAAGCATCTCTACCAATATCAGTTCAAAGAATATTTACCTGTTCACGAGGGATTCAAACCCAGAACCTTCATGTCGTGAAGCCATGTGCACTAAGTAAGAGCCCAATATCTCCTTCTATAATTTTAGGCTAGTATCAACAAAGATGTGACACGGTGATACCAGTCATAAAGTGATTCATTCAATCTAAAATTTTGGTTCTTCGGCAATCGGTGTATTTTGTATTATATTATGTTTATTGTATATCTTTTCAAAAGATATTGTGATGAAAAGTTGATATTTTAGCTTTTCACATTTTTTTAAAGGCTATTAAGTGAAAAAAATGGTTGAATAAATAAAATCAAACATTAGGTTTTTTCAGATACTGACTTGGAGACTCTCAATTCATAATTTCGTTTATTTATATAATGTAAGAACAAGTAAATCAAGTCACCGATTGACACCATTAATAACTTGCATGATAATCGTACACTAAAGCCAACCCATAATAAATATTATTTGAACAGGCTATTATGATTTATAATTTGATCATATTAACCTACTCAATATGATAAAAATATGTATTCTGCAGTTCATTAATTGCACTTTGTCAGATTTTATAGAGATGTATTTATACATCTTGTTTTTTTTATGTCAAATAGTACCGCTATGTAAACTTTCATATTTTTAGCTTGAACTGTCTCAAAAAGACGAGGAACGATTCCACATGGTAACAAAATGGTTCCTGGTTTTAAGAAAAGAAACCACCGAACCCAGAAAATTGAGTGGAGAAATTCTTACTTATGCCCAATGGAGAAGAATTGCGTAGGAAATGATCCTTGGATCAAATAGGTTGACTTTTATGAGTAGAAAGTTGCCTTGTTGGCTCCCGTTTTGGTGTTTACGCTAACCGCCGATGTCCTAGGCCTGACTGCGAAAGTGTAAACAAAGCTCTACTATTACCGACATCATAGGATGATGTATGTCATTAGAGCAACACATGGCGCTTCAGATGCAAATGAGCGTCGTGACACCAGGTCTCGCAGAAACGGGTCACAGACGTTACATATTCTCTCCGTCATAATGAGATATCCGTGCTCGCGGTTTTTCCACTAGCACCGAGCAGGCGATAAAAGGTCCTCCGCTGATGACAGACTTTAACCACCCTTAAATATACCTTGATACTACTCGTGACGACCTTCCTGGAGTATGCGGTTTTTTACCGTCTTACACAGGCCCACAAACATACAAGCATCCTGCAATGGTGCAGGGTGTCTCAATTAAACTAAATCAAACTTCAGGATGTTTTTGAGAAGCTTTTAAGGATAGGTGAGTAGTGAGTCTGAATAAGAAAACCAAAGGTTGACAGATAACAGTCGAGAGCCAATCACACAGTTCCTCAGTGCCAACTATAACCTCCTCCTTAAACCTTATTCCTTATTGGTGTAATGAGCCATGTATGTTTTTTTTCCAAAATTACTTAAAGTATAACTAATCATTTAGAATAAAATATATTATGCAAGAAAATTATAATACATTTTTTTCTTTGAATATTTTTTTTTGGTATTCAAAAGAAAGTTTCATGAAACTATTGAAAATGTGAAATATTCAGATCAAATCCATATTTACAATTCTTCATTCACACAGTATTTACAAACAGCCAAGAGACCTCCAAAATCCACATGGATGTCACATCCCTCGCATGCGAAGGAAGAAGCGGAGTTTGGGAAGTCCCTCACACTCCTCTGGATACGAGCCAATGTAAGCTAACCAATCGCGCGAGAGACACAAACCCTCAGGACATGATTGCCAGGACTCTCACTGAAACATATTAGTAACACCGTCACGAAGCCAGTAGCACTTTAGCCTCCAAGGAGGATTATAGGAATGTGCGGCGTAGTGTTATGACTTTGCTGGGGGATTAGGTTGGTTGGATAGGTTACGATGGAATTCCAAGAACTTGGAAGGGATAAGTTCTAGAATGTAGAGTATATTAAGATCGTTATGAAGGGTTTTGTTGCTGAGGTAATAAGGGGCATTTAGTGTTGCTCTCAGGACTTGAATGAAAGGATTGGATTACGCTTCAAGTTCGATCTTTTTGCTGTCCCTTATAGCTCTATTCCGTATGTAGAGATTGGCATTAGTATAACTTTGTAAATTGCAAAGCAGGCTGATTAACGATCGAACCGGGATCTTCAATTAGCTTCAGGAATGCTGGGAAAGAAAAACATATAATTTCTGTGAAATGGAAACAATTCAGCAGCAAAAATGTTTTCCTGCCCATAAAATCGGAGCCGGAATCGGTCCAGCAGTAGAGGAAACTAAACATCACTCGCGTCTACTTTCGAGATAGAAAGTATTTCTATATTATTAGAGATCTATCGACCACATCATGAAAGCTTGTAATGATATCTCTAAAAAAAAATACTTTCACGCAGTCATTGCATTTTTCTTAGTGCACTCTAATGTGCCAGAAGGATTTTCTAAATCTTATTTATATCCTTGGTGAGAATTCTTTCAGATCCGGGATGACTGGGTCAGTTAGGGCGTTGTTTACGGCACGGATCAGCGTGAGTTCAATTCTTAATTGTGTGGTTGTGTGTAATATTATTTATTATTAGATCGGAACTAGACAAATAATTATTTTACTTAATATAATATTATATTATTCCTATTATATAGGAAATGAAAAAAAGAATCGATAATGGCAATAGCCAGGTAAAATAAACGATGCTACTACGATGGAAGGGACAACAGGGAAAAAAAACGGACTTTTATACATAAAACATTTCCTGTAACCTTTGCAAAATCAGGAGGGGCAGACTGTATAAATTGTCCCTATCAATCGATTCGTTGTTGTGCACTATCAACTGTCAATCAATTATTATTCAAAATATCTACGGTTACATGCCTACACTTTTCAACGTGACTCCCCACCCACTGATCCATTCACACTGATTCAGGCTCACCTTACTCATTCGAAGGGAAAATAAGCTTTAAATTACTTTTCTCTTCAGAAAAAAGGTCCTGTTACCTTTTTTTTTTTTTTCAAATATTTTTTAAAGGAAAATGCTGTTTGAGTTTTGTCATTTATTAATTAATAATACTGTTCTTTTAACGCCACTATTTAGAATTTTCTACTGAACTACTTACTTTCTTTTGAAATCGTTTTGCTAACATTTTTAGCGACTAACATTATTTTTCTTTTTTAAATCACCGTTCATTTTATGGCTATACCACTTGGCCATGTTGGTTTGCCTGTACGTTTATATATACAATTATAACATAAAAGTAAAACATCTTAAAGTGCACAGTTTGTTTGTTTTATCTGATCGTTGAACAGCAATCAACCGTCGGGAACTATCGAAAATCTCTCCCTCCAGGGGTGGCAATCAATTTTATAAATTTCTATGATGAAATAGAAAACCCAATCACTCCGTTCCGTTCTAATTCTCAACTTAGATCATCTAACAATGAAATTTGCTCTTCTTCCCTGTACCAGTGTTAGCCTTGGGTATCAATTGCTCTTCTTACTTATCCGTGAAATATTGCAGGTGATTTCTTCGGAGGCATTTGGTAAATAATTCCTTGCAATGGTGGACCAATATATCTGAAGATTTAACTTCCACAGATACAAAAGTCAATGACATGTAACTAAAATATGCCAGACATTTAAGAAACGCAGCTTAAATGGTGTCCTGTCGGACCAGAATAGCTTCTGTTCATTAAAGTGATAGGCTTTTCATAGCCTGCACACCCTGTTCTGAATTGGAGTGCATAAGTGCGAAAATACATTTTCATCCCGCGATAACAACTTTTTTTAAAAACAACTAACCAATTCATTCAAAACTTTAGATAACTCAAAACAAGTTCCTAAGATCCATAACTGATTGTCCTCCACACACCAAAGTCAGTAAATTACACGAGGCTGTTACACGTCAATTATAAGTGATTGATTTTATAAGAAAGAAGAGCTCAAATCTGCAGTACAAATTACCTTATCGGCATTATTTAAGTTGAGCCTATATATATTTTAAAAACGTTAATTGTATACTTTTTTTTAGTTCTAGTAGAGCGCAACTCTAAGATTTAAGATTGAAAAATTAGTCAGGAATAATATTTGTGTTGATATAGATTGAGCAGGTGCAGGGTTCCCGCGCCCTAATGACATCTAAGATTTTACTAGGTTCAATGTTGGCCTTTTTTTTGCCACACGGTCACTATATATAATTTAGAAAATAAAATTCTCATCTAACAAAACAATTTTCCACTGATTGAACATATGGCAACTAACGGCTAAGGGTCTTCTTTCCTGCATTAGTACAGCGTGGGAAAACATCAGTTTGAGACGTCGTGCTGTAAATTATAGAGTTACATGTTTCATATCCCAAAGCACGCAAGTGGGGCGCCAGGAATGCGGTCAAACGCCAACTTACTGAAGTGTGCTTTCGGAGCATATCTACATATCTGTTACTAGCATCAATGATAGTAAATCTCATTTCTCTCTTCTCGAATGAGAACGCTGTACTGCACGTTATGAAAATCACGTTTGCAATTTGCATAGTATGCTCTTATTGCTTCTGTACAAACTAGAGTAATGTTATTTTTAAAGGAAAAAATAAATTTACCTCTGTTAAGCTACATGAGAATATTATATAAAACATTTGCCCCTGTTTGTGAATTAACTTACGAGTCAACTAATATTTTGCCGCGTGAGTGATACACTTTAAGAGCTTCGGAAAATGTAGGATACAATTTAATCTTCTTTAAATTAAAATCCCCCCAAAAAACACTGTGATGAAACAAAAAAATATAAATAAAGAAAATGTATACAAAAAAGTCTTGAAGGTGTAAGACAACTAAACGTTCTTAGAGGAGGGTAATGATCATACGTGCACGGTAAAAACAACTGGTTAACCTAAGCCGCCGTTCAAAATGCGTTATTCACTCAGTGATTGATCGAATATCGATCGACTTCCGTATTAATTAGCCATTTGCTATAGCTGATTTCGTAATGATATAACTTACGTGCAAGTCGGGATGACCTGTCTCGTAAAGGCATCCCAAAGATGCTACAACACAACAGAATAACCACAACATTGACAAGCCCGAAGGAAGAGGCTTTACTTTCACTCGCCGACAGAACAGTCGCCTTAGTTGGTTTATTTTTATATTCTACAAAAGTAACGATTAAAACGATCCAATCGATCTGAAATCTAAAAGTATATCCGAAAACACCACAAAACCAACTATTTAGTTTTTGGTAGAAACAAAATAATAATTCTATCAAGTAAAATAAAATCTTTCAGGTCCTATAGGCTTCCTTATACCTACTAACTGACAAGCAAATCGCTTTTAGAATAGAAGTCCTGGAAAAATTCTTAGACAAAGTCCCCTATGAAAACAACAGTGATCCAAGTCTAGAAAGTAAAAAGAAATATCACATTACAAACGAAAATGCTAACTAAAGTGTGAACCTCTGTCAGGAATAAAATAATAACATAAGATTATTTAACTGAATTTAGCAAACCAGATCATATATGGATCAACATAAAAAAATATATATGAAAACCATTAGGTTGGAAAAAAAATAACCAGCTAATTTAGAATAGTAAAAAAAATAAAAGCATGAAAATATAATATAATAACTAAATCGTTCCCAAACTAGCAAGCTTCTGTCTGGATAGTGATGATGTGTTGGAATAAAGATGGTTTTGAAAGTTCTTAGGGATGAAGCATAGCTGATATTAGGAGGTACATGGAGCGAGCGAGGAAGGAGCGATCGTATACTACCGTTTTGTGGGCAGGAATATAAAGGTCAGAGAGAAGAGAGTGGGCTGAGGATTTTAACTAGATATATAAGGGAGGATGAGAATTGATGGTTGACAGCAATAGTCAGAAGGGAAATGATTGAGGATACTAGGGGTTGACATGTAGTCTGGGGGAGCAGATGGCGAAAGCAGTGGAATAGTATTGACTATTGACCGACGGGAAATTCGGGAGATAAGACGGTTTGGTCAAAGGTCTTTGCTAGGCTTTAAACGGTGAAGCGGAAAGTGACAGGATGATCCTCAAGATATGTATTATCCTCCCTGAAATTTTGTTAATATTAATTGTTATAATAATCAACCAGAATATTTAAACCGTTAAGCACACTGACCTGCAGTGCAAACATGTCTCTTTATTAATTCCATTTACTGTAAACTATGACATTGTTGAGATTTGTTTCTATGTATTTACTTTTATTATTTAAATATTTATTGTGATATCATTAATAGTACTGACCGTTGACCGATAGGAAATTTGGAAAATAAGTTGGTTTCAGGAGAGGTTTTGGTCAAAGGTCATCCCTAGGTTATTAACAGAGGAGCGAAATGTGACAGGGTGGTCATCAGGACAACTATTACCCTCCCCTTTTAATATTTATAAAATCTTTATTGCGATAAAATTACAATCAACAAGTAATCGTGTTCAATGTTCTCATTTATACCATATTTACAATTCTTCATTCACTCGCTCATTTGTACAGTATTGACAAACAGCCCGGAGACCACCCAAATCCACATGGTCGTCACCTCCCTCGCATGCAAAAGAGGAAGCGGATTCTTGGGAAATCCCCCACGCTCCTCCATCCGTCACCGGATACGAGCCAGTGGAGGCTGGCTAGAGCACGAGAGCCACAGACGCTTAGGGCATGATTGGAGAATCTGGCCATTGCCAGAATTCCCTACCTTTAACGATGCATTTAATAATCAGGCAGCATATTTAAACCGTTTAGTACACTGACCTGGAGCTTATCCGCACACCTGCAGTGCATACATGTATCTGTCCAACGCACCCAGACACCATGTAATCTGCGGCATTACTGTGATTGGTTTCGTAAGTATTTACAAATTGTGATATCATTAATACTATAAAGATTTATATCCATTCAGCTTCGTACACAAATTCATATCCGTTGATAGATGGCAGTGAAAGTGGATTCACCTCGTAGCCTCTATATCGCGATAGTAGATTGTAAGTAGCCCTCAGGGCTGTGGTGAACCACATGTCTGTGCTAGTGAGGACGGCCTCTGGAGCTGCTAGAAAGTGACCATTAGTGGCCCATACCAGAGGCCGCCTCGCCTTAATGGACTGAGGGAAACTGGCCTCGTGACTAACAGCTGATCCTCCTGCTCTGTTCGCTTAGCCACACTAGGACTAATTTCACTTTTTATTAGCGGGGAGTGTGTGGGAACCGATCAGGAACAAAGCCTCTATCCTAAAAGTGCGTCGGGTTTCTAGTCGTGAATCCTGGCCCGCTTTGTCAAAGAAAACTTTTCAGCAAACAGGCAAACAATATCAAGAGATAAATTACATTTATTTGTATATTTAATTATAAACTAGCAATTTATGAAATTCTAGTAAATCCCCTTCTTTCTTTCTTTCGTTCTTTGAATATTATATGATAGTTTTATTTTTTATTCTGTTACTTTAAATATATTTTATTTGCTATTTACTATTTTTAGGTTCTATTAACAAAAATAAATCTGGCAAAAAGATGAATTTAATTTTACAAACATAAAAAAATAAACTTATATTAATTATATAAATAGTTGTCTATAAATTCGATTCCTTTTCTTCTTTAATTCTCTTCATTCTCTAAACAAAATTAATACTTCTTCTCTTCGTGCTATTTCTCTTCCTTTCTGATTTAAGTCAATAACCACTAACCAACAAAGTTAACCACTTACTCATAATCTCAAGCTAATAACATGTATTACGGGCTGATTCCAAAACTAGATGAGTATAATTCTCTGTGTGTTTTCATTATCACAACCACAACTATACTAATTATAACTGGCTAAAACTAGAGAGTAATTCTGTGTGTGTTTCTATCATCACAACAACCTGTATACTCTCCTTTGTTTTTTTCATACACTCTCACTTGTTTTTATTTTGCCTTCTTGATAAGTTGGATTAAATATTATATAAAAACTCCACAATATCTAATATCACAACATTACATTAATATCACATGTGAACGTTATGTGCCACCGAGATCTTGATCGGCTTCTGGGGGTGCTCCAAGAGTTATATATATTACATATACTAAAACTGCGTGGCGTAGATGACCACCCAGATTTACATATTATCATTTACCATGAAGTGGGTTCTTTGACAGTATCAGTCCTAGCTAATGTTTAAAATCTACAAATAAAATACGTACTTGCACTTAGGTTTTACTTGAATTCAACAATACAGTATTATCGCAAAACTTCGAAAAAGAAGAAACATCTTTCAGGTGTGAAAACCATAATGGTCATCAAATTTACAAAAAAAATAATTTATAATGAACAATGATTAGTTTGTCGTGTTCGACAATACTTTAGCGTTTCTCTTTTTAAATGAAATGTCATCACAGAGGCGATAAACAAAGGACAACAGTGAAAGTATGGTAATTGAAATGGGTGAAAATATATTTTTTGTGGATAATCGACTGATGGAGATGTTGATATGGTAACCTCTAAATAAACAGAAATTATTTGTTTAATTATTTTGTCGGGTAATAGTACGATGTAGCTTACCCATTATAATAGGATTTTTTTTACATCATAAACTAATTAATTAATTAGTGACCCTTCATTATTTTTCATGTGGTTGCTTTTATTTTAGCATCATCCCGACATTAAATGAAACTGGCGTGGAAAATATCACGCTACGTTAAGCACAGATTGAGTTAATGTTGTGCACATCACTTCACGGTCATAACGACTTTCATTTCCATATATACATGTTTATTTTGGCGCACCGTCATTGAACCAATTTAAAAAAGTATATTTTTTTAATTAGTGACTGTAGTCGCTGACATGAAATTAGACGCTCGGGATGAAGAGCGCAGTGTTGCCACAACGAGTGGGTGGGGGAATAATCACTAATTTGTTTACTGCTTAATGATTGGCATTGTGGAAGTAAAGGAATCACGTGGATAGAAGAGAAGAAGTCTTGTACTGCGGGTTCTCAAGCTAATTTCGTGACATAAACTATAGTTAGTTAATGACTCATAATCACGTTGGTTGAAATTATTCAAATAAATGCCCCTGTACAATTTCATGTTCATATGTGGAGCAGGGGAGCCACCAGAACAGCCAGAGACGCAGCAGTAATAACAAAGGGTTTCTGCTTTAAAACAAACAGCACAACCCTAATAATAAATAAATTGCTGGAAAGAATATTATCTATCCATTAATACACGCGAGTTATCTCATTAGAGCTTTACCTCTTTGAAGAAACAACCCTGCCATTATTTTCTCGTTAGTTATTCATATCAACTGGACCATCTTGGTAATATCATCCGGGTATTTGCCAGGACTTTCAACTTTCCTTCTCGAATAACATAAATCAGAAACACAGCGCCATCAATGCCCCCCTTACTTTTACTAGATACTTACAGTATAGTATGCAGGCACGATAAATATCGTCGGTAATCACAAATAACATCGTGTGTGCTACCATCATGAGAGAGGGAATGCGGGGCACAGTCCAGAGGTACAAAGCCATGACATTTATGATATTTATTGGGATATCGGCTTAAATTGGTGAGTTAGAGACGTTATAATTTCATTAAATTCACGTATGCCCATAATTTCCCGGCTGTCAATTTTAGCCTTAAGCTATTTCATCACTGCGGATATTTGCTCCCCCAGCCTTCACGTCATCTCATGTATCCTCCCTTAGTATGCCTTGTAACTGTAGCTGTGTGGTGCATTGGGGTCTATCGGTGGGATTTGAGGACAAGATGAAGCGAAGCATGAATTGCTTCGTTATATTTGAGTTTGGGACATGCTCCCAGGTCTCCCACCTTTATGCCGAGTTAGGGTTGGTTTTTCCTTCCTTCCGCGCACGATATTTCATTGGCTCATTCCTTTTTTATAACATGAATTCTTATCACCCCCCCCCCCCACCCCATATATATATATATATATAAATATATAATATTCTACAGTTTTAATCCTTAGTCGACTCCCGGAACACAAGATACAATCTCTGACTATAAAACTCCTGTCCATTAAACTACATCATACCATCGTTCCTTCCTTGCTCACTCCACTACCCTCAAGAATTCTCTAACTCCTAATATCCACCATGCTTCATCCCTGCGAGACTTTAAGACCCTACAATTCCAACACCTTCTCAGCGCCTGAGAGAGAGAGAGAGAGAGAGAGAGAGAGAGAGAGAGAGAGAGAGAGAGAGAGAGAGAGAGAGAGAGAGAGAGAGAGAGAGAGAGAGAGAGAGAGAGAGAGAGAGAGAGAGAGAGAGAGAGAGAGAGAGAGAGAGAGAGAGAGAGAGAGAGAGAGAGAGAGAGAGAGAGAGAGAGAGAGCTACTTCACTGCTCTATATTACCTTACTTCCCTTGTCATCCATTCAGTGAAACTCTTTAAATTACACGATGTAAATCAAGTGTTAGTTTATATTTAAGTCGCTGCAATTAACTTTTAGAAACTTAACCAGTTTCTCCGTTTCCAACTCGTCAACACTAAACAGTTCGGAAATTTATGAATATATTTGACATAGGTGTCTATAATTGCCAAACTTTCGGAAGTATTTGTTTTGCAATTTGAATGACATTCTTAATAGACAAATGTTGCTCATCGGTGTGTGTGTGGGTGTGAGAGGGAGAGAGAGAGAGAGAGAGATATGTTTGCCTGTCACCTTATGGTATGATTTGGTCATCTGAGCATTAATGTTATTCATGGGGGTTTTGTCCAGGAATAAAATATGTGTTCTATTCTATTGTATATCCCTTATTGCCAACAGACATAAATGAATCAGCACACTCTAATTTATAATCTTCTTTTTCCACAATGATCCCAGGAATCTAGGCTCTCCTTCCATCTAGGTTCATCTTCCACACTTGTAATCTCTGTTATCATGATTTATACACTCAGTACGACGTAATCATCAAGTTTCCGATCATCTGCTTCCCTTCCCCTGTAATCTCTATTTTTATAATATATCCTATTACATAATCAGGCACACTACCACAATTACTTTTTGGTCAGCCGTTAGTCATATGTCATACTTGTACATTTTGTATTTTACTGAATAAAGCACGGTGTTTCCTCACACAGTGTACTGTAAAATACCCGCACCAGTTCCTGTGAAACGTTCAACTCATCTCGGTGAACTTGAAGCAGACACATATTAAAAAAAAAATAGTTTAATGAAAATCAAACACCTTTCTTCCATCAACATATAATCAACATCCCGACAAACAATCCTACTTAAATGAATTTACATTTTAAAATTTAGAACTCACATTAGGAATGACAATGTACTTTTTCGCGTAGAACAGCTTTTTTATTTTATTAAAATTTTACTTAATGTTAATATTCTAAAACATTACTTATGATCAAATATCACAATAGAGTTATTCACGAAAAAAAACTCTCTGAAAACTTGAATCATGCGTTAGTAAGGATCCACGACTTTCCGTCTGTAGGGATAATAACACAGGGGTGGATTTACGTTTAATAAAAATGTTTATATCACATGTACAGCATATTAATTTCTGATCAAAAATAAAATAAACCAATATAATTGTATACAATGGCCTAGATATATAAATTTTACAATTTTCAATGTAAGGGTATATTGATATTATTTACTCTAGATGGGAGCTGCTGCTTAAATATAGATATTGTTTCCTTTTCTTAGTATATGTAGTATGTTGTATCGACAAAGTAGAAATTGTGGGGTATAACTCATCTAATCGTTTGATTGTTTACTATGGTAATTATTTCAACAACAAATCAGAACTTTATTGTGAAATAATTACAATCTGCCTTTTATAAGGCAATAATAATACAGATAAATGATCTCATTCATACCATATTTACAGTCATCATTCACTCGCTCATTCATACTAGGACATGATTGGAGAAATTGGCCATTGCCAGGACTCCCACTGTCACGCGATTATAGCAGGTCACGAGGCCACTGCCGTTTCAGTCTCCGAGGAGGATTATAGGGATGAGTGGCGCAGTGCAAAGACTGTGCTACAGGATTAGGGTGGTTGGAAAGGCTACTGTGGAATTTCATAAACTTGGAAGGGATGAGTTCTAGAATGTAGGGTATATTAAGGTCGTTATGAAGGGTTTTGTTGCTGACATAATAAGGGGCATTTACTATTGTTCTCAGGACTTTGGATTGAAAGGATTGGATACGCTTGATGTTCGACTTTTTTGCTGTCCCCCATAGCTCTATTCCGTATGTCCAGATTGGTTTAAGTATAACTTTGTAGATTAGTAGTTTATTTTCTATTGAGAGATGGGATGTCCTTTGAAGTAGTCTGTACAGTTGTCCAAAGCGTCTGTTTAGTTCTTGTCTTTTTAGTCTCGTATGTGGGTTCCAGGTCAGTCGTTTGTCGAGATGGAAGCCTAAGTACCGTACTGTCTCGGTAACTGGGAGAGGAATAGAATTAAAATAAACTAATGGACAAGTCTTGCGACAAAGGGTGAAGGTAATGTGGGAGCATTTTGCTTCATTAACTTTGATCCGCCATTGATTGCACCAATACTCGATCTCGTCAAGGTGTTTTTGAAGGTTATGGGATGCTATGTCGGGGTCTGGGTGGGATGACAAGACTGCAGTGTCATCTGCAAATGTAGCCAAGAAGGTGTTGGAAGTAGAAGGGACATCAGCGGTGTATAGGTTATAGAGGATGGGGCCTAGGACACTGCCCTGTGGAACTCCTGCATTTATGGGATAGTAGTTAGAGTATTCTAAGCCACAGCGGACTTGGAAGAAGCGGTTTGAAAGGTAGGACTGTAGGATTAGGAAAAGGGTCTGTGGTAAATGTCTTTTGAGCTTGTAGAGCAAACCTGCGTGCCAAACCCTGTCATGGTAATTATTAAAAAATTGTTATTATTGTTATGGTAGTAATTTTTACACACTTCGTTTTATTCAATTCTTATCAGATTTTTTGTTGTGTAGTGGAATAGCCATTAAATTATGACATTTATTTAATTATTTTTATAACCGCTATCGTAGAAAATGCATATATATACAGTCTCAAAACAACCCTTGCCTGAATGAAAGTAGTGGATCCCTTTCTTTGGTTTAGGCAATACTTGTGCTAATAACAAATAAAGCTAAAGTGGCAGCTTCTAATCGGATCTTTTATCCTTAATTCGATAGCCATAGACGGGAATAAAACATTTCAGTGGCCATACTTAAGATCCGGGAGAACAAACTTGGCTAAAAGCTTTGACGGTTTCCAACCTGCCAGTGACTAATTCAGGGCCCAAGCAAGTAGCGTGGTGGGTGGAGCGCACAGACCTCGCTCCACCTGGATTCCTGCTTCTGCATCTATTACCTACGACCCACTGGTCCCGATACCAGCCTCACTTGTCTGTCGGTCCAGGATCGAGATTTTGGCAGGGGACTGGTGTGATTGCCGTGGTCCAGATGCTCCCACGAGATAGATAGCTCATGGGGTAGGAAAATTAGGGAGAGACAGTCTGTCATTAAGCGTCAGGTCTGGATGTTTCCATCTCAGCGCTGATTGCCAATTTACAAGTCGGACTTGAATAATGACTGTGTATTACGTGAAAAGCGGTATAATACGCTAATTATTATGGAGAATGTTCTACGCAGAAATAATTATTTAATTTTTACTGTCTAAATGTTATTAAATCAATTATGAACCGAATTTTATTTTTTGAAATAAATATAAACGAGGGATATAGAGAATTCTTCAAATGATCCATTCTGAGAGGATTTGTTTATGTTTCCTCTTGAAATTGGTAGCGTGTGTTCCCAAAAGCGCCCGATGTTAGCAACATGTACTTTTGTGTGAAGAGAAAGGTGTTTCATTTCATTTAGTTACACCATCAACCGGCAATAAACGGTGAATTATTGATTCGAGCTATAGATTCACTGCTTCAAGATTCACTCTCATTCGAGATCATCCGTGGACATAACCTCACAATATATCTTAAAGGACGTGACCATCGAAGGTAATTCTCGCGATGCTTTCTCCGGAGGACGTGGAGTGAGGTACGTTCTGAACACATTCCCTTTCGTTCGGCTTGCACAAGGCTCATACAAGGACATCAGAAATCTCGGAGGATTTTGTGGGTTTAGCAGTTATTTTGAATGGTTGCCTCATCATCTCAACTCTATGGATAACTCTTAATATTCTGCATTGGGATTTCACCATATAAGATAGCAGATCCCCTTATTTGACAAGATTACAGTCTAATGCTCTACTCTAGTGTGAATAAATCAGTGAAAACAGAAAAAAACGATGACTGGAGAGAAAATGATTTGACTGCAGATGATCATGAAAAACAGTTGATCAAATTAGAGAAGAAAAAGGTGGCAATAGAAAATTACGTAAATATGAACGGTCCCTGCCACAGAACTATTATCGATTAAAACCATCGCGTCAACAACATGGATGAGACACACTAATAGCAATAGCGAAACATAGCAGAAATTGAAGAATAGAACAGAGGAGTTTTAAGTGTAGGAGAAAAGAGGTTATCTAAGAAGTCGTTATTGATTCCATTTTCGATAATATTCTGGTTGAATAGACCATCGCGTTTTAAAGAAATGTAAAGGCTACTTTTATAGGTCAGCCAGTACCAGACTATTCGTAACAGAATTGTTTCCAACCTTTCCCCCAAGGCAAGCAACAAATACTTTGTGAATAGTAGAACATTTTTTTATATTCGGTAGTTTTTTTCATATATCGTAGTTTCTAATAGTTTATTCTGTATAATTATATGTTTTGTATATTTTAATGTCATTAGATATAATATACAGATAAAAATAAAAATTCACATCAAGGAATTATAATGAATAATAATGATATGATGATGAGTGTACGAAAAAAAAACACATTACCAATTTAGCTTCATAAAAAAAACAGTTCAATTTTTTTTTTCTCCCGATTTTCAGTCCTTTATCAAGTTGATAAATACCTTAATACCAAGTTAAACACAAAGCTTTTATTAAAAAAAAATAAATCATTTATTTAATATCTTCTGAATCGATTTCAATATTTTTTTTCCACCCTAAATAATCAAAATTAAAAAAAAAGTTTTCTAAGCGATTTCCAATAAAATAATTAAACAAAATTACGAATAAAACTGAAATTTGAGAAACGGAATTCGTGTTCGGATTATTTTCTTCAAACGCTCCTTCACGTTATGCATTCTCAATTTATTTTCAATTAAGTTGTCATTCTTGAGTTGTCATCTTTCTCCAGCATGTGAAAATAATTCCGTGCATCCAGCAGTTGTCCTCTTGTTGGATGATAATTCTTCAAACTTAGGTTCGTTATTTTTTGTTGCTTCAGACCATTCGAATAGTATTTAAAAAAAAAAAAGTTATGCCAGTTTTTAATTAAAAATTAACTTTCTTTTAGACCTATTTTAAATTTTAGATTCAGTTATCTAAAATCAGTTAGACGTATGAATAAAAGTTCATATCTATAAAATATGACTGGGTATAACAGAAAGCGAATTAGAAATATTATGAAAGCTGTTTAATTGATACTCTCGGAGAAAGTGAGCCGTACTTAATTCGTAATTAACCTGAAATTTATTTGATGTTGCTCCATGTGAAAACGCAGTTGGTTTCAATTATATTTGTTGTTGAATCATTTGATAAAAGATGTTATTAATAGTTTTTTGTAGATAGATATAAACAATAACGATAATTAGGCGCTATTCAGTGATGACTAACTACTAACTTTATCAACTACTGATTCATACTTTGTCTTATGTTTGCAATGTTAAATTGCGAAATCCAGAATCGTAATAAGTGGTTCACCATAGTTAAACTTAGTCTACGGTTAATAAAATGTACTCGTATACTCATGAAATATTCATTAATAGAAACTGTATTAAACCTGGAATCTAATTAATATCTTTTTATATTGTTCTATTTGTTTTAATCAAGTTTGTAATCTAAGAGTCAACTAAGATGTTTATGAGAAATAAATTAAATCTAATTTACATCATGATTCTTCTGTACTGAAAATCTCTCATTAAGATTACAACAAAAAACATTATTTTAAAATCTATTTTACCAGCTTCATGGAGAAATTTCCTTGGGTTTGAGAGGGATAGGTGCTTCTGGGCAGAATTTGTATGCATATATTATCTGATTGTTACATTCATTTGAACGAATGGAAATTGTATATACGGAAATTGTATGAATGAATTTTTAGATCCTAATTAATAACACTGTACAAGTGAATTTTAATTTTTTAAATAAAGATCTTAAAATATAATTTACAGTTTAAGGCTTGCAAAGGAAGTACCCCAAGCGATGATGGGAAATTAGAAATCTTAAATGAATAATCTATTAACACCAAACTCGAAGTGTAGTTTCCTCGTTGGCTTGCTCTCACGCTCGTATACTCAACCCCAAAAATAATTGGCAAACCATAGAATTGAACACACTCTAGTGAATAGAAGATGGATTGAAAACTGTCATGTCTTTTGATTAAAGCTCCAACAACACAGAAGTATATTAATGAAGAGTTCTTACTAACGTTTTCTTGGAAAAGAAAACTACTGGAAGCTTTTCTCAATTGAAATGTAAATGGTAATTTTAGACATTTTTTTCTCTATGAAATAAAATTATGGGTATATACACTTCAGCCTAAATGTCAACTAGCGGATTCAAACTTTACCATTAAAATTCCATTCAATTGCCAAGCTGTTCGACAGTCTGTCACGTATCAATTAATTATGTCGCGCATTCGATGCACTCTGTTAATTTTTAGTGTTGTTAACCAGACCAATAGATGACTGCATAATATTTTTAATATGTTTTTGCATTCTTATTGGCAGAGTAAAAAAAAACCGTTGTTTCTGACCGGTTTGAAAGTAAGGCCTCATCCTTCAGGGCTACTACAGTAAGTATCGATACTGCATTGTAGTAAACAAAGGGCTGTTGTAGTTTCTAGCCCTTTCATCACGCCGGTCTTTCTCCTTGCCGACTTTTCCTACCAATAATGGATTGGATTGGCTAGATTGATCACAAGCTAGAAGACCCTTCACGAACAATGGCCACCACGAAGCGGGAGAAATGACGTCTTCATTTATCCACGAAGGGGTGACAATGACCGTGGACGGAATCGTGGCTGTTACTTATAGCCGTCCTAGGCATTGGTGCAGGTCACGTTCTCATACACTACATCATCGCACCCGCAGATTGCAACATCTGGCTACTTTCTTTTGGGTCTGATTTTTAAGAGTAGCACTTTCGCTTCGACAGGTGAATCCGAATTTTTTTTTTACACTTTTCTGGAGAAGCCAGGCAAATGATGGAACGTGCGGCTAGAACTATAAATTATTCTAAAAAATTATTTATTTTCAACCAAACAAATACAAGCAATCAGGATTCGTAAACGAAGTAGGGAGAAAGGGCTTTAACAGTTGTTTAGAAGTATTAAAATATGGAACATACAATTAATAAAAAATAAATCAATAACAAAAATAATAATAGTATTGATGAATTATGAGTTGGTTGGAAGGAGATTAGGAATTGGTTAAGTCCAGATTACAGGATGGTAAGTGATGTTTATTGATGTCAATAGAGTTCTATAGGTTCGAAGTACGGATAAGGGTATCTCATCGCACATTTGGCATTGCACATATACCTTTAAGCTTGGTGGAACATCGTCGAACACTTAGTCCGGGCGCGTCCATACTTTGAGGAAATAAGACAAGCATTCTACAATGGCCGTAATGTAGAGGAATCTCTAATAATCACCGAAACAAACAATCATCGAGTCATTATTATTAATAATTAATATTATTGGTCTTTTCAGTGTACCTTATTCAAAGGCGTAGCGAAAGGGAATGCATTTGTTAGATCGGTAGATCTCTCCCTCTAAAATTCCGAAACTAAAATTATATAATATGAAAAAAGTATACTAGATAACATTTTTTGGCCAAAATGGTGTACAATTTCGCACATTAAATTATAAGCAATACCGGCTTTTCCCCCTCCACTAAAAATGTTCATGACTTTGCCAAAACTTTTATATCCCCCCCCCCAAATAATATGTTTATTCCTCTGTTTTCCTTTTACGTTCTTGTTTTTCAGTTTTTTGTATTTTTTTTTCTTAGTTAAAAGTATTCAGAGGATATCATTTGAAACTAATGATACAAAACAAGCTGAAAAAAGATCTTCTATGAGAAGGGTTTTACATAGTGAGTATGGGATGAAGCAGTGCGAGATCCATTGTCTATTGTTCGCCGCTTGAGACACAGTTCCCAAGCAAACAAACGAATTCTTCAAAAAGAGTTTGGATCGACGCGAAAAGAATCCTGAATGAGCATTTTATTGTTGACTTCATGGGAATCATCAAACATCACTTATTTGGGTAATTATGTGTAATTCCTCTTTCACATGCGAGGAAGGTGACAACCATGTGGATTTGTGGGGTCTCTGGGCTGTTTGTAAACACTGTATGAATGAGCGAGTGAATGAAAATTGTAAATATGGTATGAATGAGAACATTTATCATAATTACTTATTCCATTAGCAAGGTTATAATTTTAGCTCAATAAAGAAGTTTCAATAGTAGTAATAAAAATGTCTTCAATTGTCACCCTAGCTGTTGTTTTAGTGTACCTGTGCAAAATCACTAAAGGCATTTCGGCATATTTTTTTTCATGTTAGATATTTTTGCTTGAAATTATTGTCATTTGTCTGATTTATTTAATGTGTGTTAGTAATCCTATTCAAATTGGACAGTCTATCCATATTTTAGAAACGAAATGGTTTTATATATATATATAAATGCAGATTGAGTAATCAATTCTGTTATATTCGGCTTGTATGACCTTTCTTCTTCTCTTCTGCCAAAACATAATATTTCTCCTTGTATATCTATTTACTGCAGTGCTAATTTCTGTCCTATTTATGTTCGATAAAGCCTTGTCTAAGGTCTTTAAATACTTTTTTTTTTCTGTAATAGCAATAAACATCTGGAAGGGTGAATTTCAGGAGCCTCAAGTGCACAAAAAACTATGTTAAGTTTTGTGAGTTACTGACTAATGTTGTTGTTGGTTATTTCTTGGCATGAATATAAGTCTCTGATGTTGAATAAACAAAGAATGAAGTTTGAAGGAGGTTTTTTTTTTATGTGCGTTCATTAGAATTAGATACAAGAAGGGTGTTCAATCCGAATGGAAGTAATTACAGAGGGCCATTGTTTCTAATGTTTTTTTGTTATTTAAATAAGTATTTATTAACATCATGTAATTTGTGCATAACATGCAAATTAGTTAGAATCGGACATTTGATGTATTACTTTGAGAATATGATGTGGATCCTCAAGGTCTTATAGTTCTTTTAGATATGTCTTATTTGTTCGTATAGGGTCTTTGTGTGATATATTGAAACTGAAAGTCATTTAAAATAAAATATTAGTAACTGGCTCAAGTTGATGAAAATGTGGTTAAAGTTGAAGACGTGGGTAAATTTAGTAACGTACATTGTTCATCTAACTTACAAAGAAAAGGAAACTGATATAAATATAGTAAAATAATCGTTATTGACAAAAATTAATGAATTAGGAAATATTGGTATTAATGAGCATCTAATGTGTAAATGTCATAATTCTTTTATAATTATGTACACAAATATTTTATACATATTTACCTTTAAGAGTCCTATTTAATAATTTAATGAGTTATGGTAATTTAGATGTGTGAGACCATGATAGAAGTACTAAGAATATTCTCAATATTATTCTTACCAAGGTTATTATATTATTATAGCCAGGCTAAATTATCATACCAATACAAATTAAACATTTCGTCTACTAAAATTTGTTTTGAATATAAAACATTCACGTGTGCTGAATGTTTGTTATGAAAAAGTTGCTTACGTGAGTTTTATATCAGTTTTAATTAATTTTTATAATTGTGGGCCACCAGTAGCAGAGCAAAAAAATAATAATACTAATCATAACGTCGAAGTGTACATATCTATTTATATATAATTTATTATCTTCTAATTACCTCTCTAGTTATTTTTTCATGGTCCTAATGAAAATGTAATAAAATCCGCGCTGAGTGGATGCAACAACACTCTCAGTCAGCTGTCTCATGAGACCTCCACCATTCATTCATCATGCAAGTAAAATGACTGCGGTATACAGAGCGTGGCACGCCACGGCTCACTATATCTGCACACTATTGCTATAATTAGAGAAAGTAATTTCTACCTAACTTACACTAACTGCCTGTTAGTGACTCTTGTTAGTCACGTGAGTAGTTAGCATTTCTATTTCGCTTCTGTTGATGGTTCCGAGATTGGCCGACTGCCGGAGGCATCACTAATTGACTAGTCCATTTATGAATATATTTACTCTACCAGTGTCTGAGCGAGAAGGAGAAAATACCAAGGGCGTTTCAGATACCCCTCAAAAAACTTTAAACGGCTTAATGAACGCATATCATAACAGCCACTTGAATGATTACTGTGCCGTTGGATAAATGACTGGCATCGCAATCTAGTAACATGTAATGAGCATATATCTTTATTTATAAGTTTTGTTGCTTTAAAGTTTAAAAACTTTATAAATTATTACTTGTACAAAATTAATACTTGGAGTATTTTTGTTCAATAGAGTATATAGATGAAAATGAATTCCCGACATTAGAGGGCTACTATATAAAAACAATAATAAATAAATTGAGATATTCAATAAAACCATTCAGAAAACTAGCAGTGATATGAACGGAAAAGGTTCAAGTAATCCATAAAAAACAGTACATAATAATAAAATAAATGTTTCACTGAAAACTATAATAATAAAATTTTGAATGTTGACCAAAAAAAATTATTAAAACCTTATCCTACACTATAGCCAATTTCGACTGTTTGCTCCCACAATTTGTTTTTTCGAATATCTTTTTAATCATATTTTTGGCGTAACTGACATAAATGTGTCTTTCATAGTGAGATAAAATCAGAATTTTACGTCCTAAATAGTTTTAGAGCAGCAACTTCAGAAACCATAAAAGTTAACACAATGGAGCCGGCATTTATGTTACATCGTCTTTCTGTACGTGAGCTCCAGTCTTTTGGATTCCCTTATTATCCTCAAGCTTAGGGTCATTAATTAATTGTTAAACAAGTATATTATTTTTAGGGTTTTTAATATATTTTCCCTCATTGATTTTTCAAATTTGAGAGCTTTGATTAGTTAATTGCAGGGAGTTGATTGTTAGCCACGAATGTAAAAAACGACAGGAGATTTTCTCGGCAAATTAGCTTATACTCACTCAGAAAAGCGGGGGAGGGGGGAAGATTTTAATCAAATTTATGTATTGTGCATCGTTTTGACCGACCATTTTTTCTGTCTTCATCAGCCTGAACCGACTCAGCCAACAAATTGATCCCATAGTTTGTTTCATATAATGGTTAAGTTCTCCAAGTGCCTATTACAAATTTAACTGATGTATTTTTCACTTTAAAATGGCTATTTGAATTTTTTTTCAGCATGCAATCAGTATGTATGTATCCTCAAGTTAGTCCCTCCTGATTTCGAGTGTTACGATTTCGATATATATATATATATATGTTAATAAAATAAAAAGTTTTTCGTTCATTAATTGGTGCAACATATCGACTTTCCTCACTCCTATTTGAATAAACTGACAATCAGTTAAATTTAATCAGTTCTGTTAGAACGATTCTTTCTGGACACTTGCCATATGTAGCACGGCATAAACCTAGCGAAGAATTAATCCGCGATCTCTTCGCTGTTTATTTATGTAAATAGCCCTAGAAAGAAGCACATAATATATTTTTAATTGCTAATTATTATAGCGTATCAGCAGCACCGATATGGGTGGTTAACAACACGGTTGGACGGAATGTAGCACATTGGATCAAGATGCAATTACTTTTTGCAACAACCCCATCACAAACTAACTTAAATAAACCGTTTGTATAATTTCCAATATTCCAATAGAATTAAAAAATACATTGTTGTTAAATGATTTTAAGTAAGGGCATGGCCCGTGAGAAACCTGCCTATAAGTTATTAGTACACTATTTCCACCTAAAAAAACGGACCATAGATGTCGGAATGTCCTTTGTTCTCTCATCTTTGAAACTATGTCAAATTTTGACTTGCTTTTTTAGTACCATTTTTTAAGTAGAAATCTCTCTAGAGGGACCTTTCAATCTACTCTATGACTAATAATACTGCACTAAACTATTGCCAATTTTGTATTAAAATTACTGAAAATTCCAGAATGGGGAGGTGGGCAGATAACCAGATGGTGTAAACAGAATTTAACTGGAAATTTAAATATGATACGTGTTCAATGTACATTCATTTTACATGATAAAACACACACACACACATATATATTTATATATTGTGCACTGACTTCAATTCATCACCTACTAGAATATCCTTGTTGCATAGTTTGAGTAATTAAAAAAAGATGCCAACAATTTTGAAGTTTTGAAGCTCACATAAAATTAGCTCACACTCTGTCTTGGAAGTTGGGTAACCTGCATTTTGTAATTGGAATCGGATACAATCAAAATAAACAAGCTCAAAAAATGGTGGACTTCAAAAAATAATTTAAATTTTGAATAGCACTTTAGTGACAAGCCCTTGCTATTGAAATCACTTTTGTCAATTCTAAGTATATTAATGATGGGTGGGTTGATTGGGAGGTGTTTGGGGATGAAAATGTGTTTGGTGGCGTGACCCACATTAGTAGGTGTCAGTTCAGTTCTCAGTGGCTATTCTATGGATTTGTTTTGTATTCTAAATTAGAATTGATCAGAATGATGAATGCAAAAAAGCGTGTAACTTTCTGTTATACATTCAAATACAATTTTCATTAATTCGCAATATTCCTCAAATTAAAATTGTACAGAGCTTTGAAAATTTATAAAAATAAAACAAATTCTACGCAATTTTCTGCATAAAATCACGTTCACGTTATATTTTATTCAATTTGGATTTTTAGAATGTTTCCGAACCTCTGATAAGAAACCTTCAAGTTAAATGAGTCATCTGAGAATTTTTTTCATGTGGCCCAAATCTGATGATTATAAGTTGAATTTACCATTAATTAAAACCTCAAATTGGACGAAAAAGATCCTAATAAACTTTCCAAAAAAAAAATTTTAAATACTTGTTAAGCAAACACTTCACATAATATGTTCCTTGCCAGACGACTACCTGTAAGTGGGTCAAGAATTCGAAACACCACAAAAATGTGAAAAGTGAATTGACCAGCCCTCTCCTGTATTCACTATCATTTGTATCTCTATTTCCATTTTTAAATGTTTTATTTAGCCAAATATTGTTGTCGTATTTTATTTAGATGTAACGTGAATATTAAAACTTTCAGAGTGAAGTTTTGTTAATCAAAGTAGCCCAACAGTTCTTAAACTGCACTAAGATACGTTAAATGAGCGTATTAGTTGGTACTCTGGGACAAGTTTTTGTAGTTATGAATGAACTAGTGTCCGGATACACGAAATTTCGTTTTGAACTATTCATCATAACATCTGACTACACAAATGAAGTACTCCAGCTATAATATATTTCTTGTAGTCCTGGGCTACATGTAATATCGTACTCTGATAATCAAACAAAATATAATTATTAGAACCAATATATAATATTTAAAAAAAATTGGTTACAAATAGCAAAATAAAAGAAAAATAGCACTAAAATATGTACACATATTACTAAAAATATATAACACACATAACTACTAAGTTTCAGTCACTACTGAAGTATAGTAAAATTCCAAGTTAATTCTTTTCAATTTAGGTATTTCATACTCAATAAATATTTAATACTTAATTAACTTGATAATAATTTTATTAAATTAATATTTAACGTTGTATGTGCGATCACTTAATACGCTTCGATATTACCAGTTTATTTCTATAGATCCCAAATTCCTATAAAGACAACGCAATTGCATTGTCTTTGAGGAGAATTTCTGTTTTATTTATTGGTAAAGACTTGAGTTTTATATTTTGTACTGTTAGCCAATGAATCAGATTTAGGATTTGTGGATGGTAAGCCGCTAGAATGTCAGAACTACCTTAAAAATAACGTATAAGTAAAAACGATATATTTTTTAAAATGTGTAGAATAATCCCAAAATATTAAACACGAAACATTGCATTTGGTTTGAGAACTTTAATTAAGATTTTTTTTCAATTTTCATAATATTCTCCTCTTTTGTGAACATCTTCGGAACCTATTGTAATAAACCTGTCAAGTGAAGATAGATAAGACAATCCCAAGATTGATTCAACCAAAGCTAAGTGTAGAGTTTTAGAAATATGTGCAATAACATACATTTGTGGAAGTGTTTCCTAGTAGTTTAGTGTCATCAAATTAGGGAGATGTAATTTTATTTTATTTCTAAATGGCAACCTATTAAACTAGTCCCTTAGAACTAAATAGTGTTGTCTCTATAATTAACCGATAACCAAACACCCTCCGATTATGAAACACCTTAAAACCTGACATAAGCACTATTGGCTGAGTACGCTAATGGTTAGTACAATGATTGGCACTATTGATTGAATACTTGTTTCATTTACACCATCAAAAAACATTAAACATCAAAAATTACATAAGTGTAATATTTATAAGTGGCGCAAAAGCAACAGAGTAATGTAAGAATGTCCTAAGACTTTATAAATAGTATCCAATGCCAAATATTGTCGGAATGAATGAAATAAATGACGATTAGAAAATAAAAAATTAAGAAACAAATGTGGTCTCTATGGCCACATACTTTTTTCGTGTTGATAGAAGTTTTTTTTTTGTTTTTTTTTAATTAAACGTTCACTTCTTTATAATACAATATTTCAAATTTTCAGTGTCACAAGATCAGTTTTGTAATTTAATAAACGATTCGATGTACGTAGTTCTGACATCACGCATTCCATGGTATTTATTATAAATGGTAATACTTGTATGCCTACTGTATATAAGCAGTGATATTTTTTTTCGTTACTAATTATTTTAAATACTTATTTAATTTAGTCTGATATTGGATTCATTATATTTTTTGTATATGAGATTTTTTAAGCACAACATAACTTAATATAACATACTTAATAATAATAAAAAAATTTTTACATCAGTTTTAGATTTTGACTGTGTAAAGAAAGGTTCATAAATCACCGTTTGATGAGAGATCAAAAAAACACTGTTTTTTCATGGAGGAGTCTTCCAATTCCATGGATTGTAAGTGCCCTAATTGAGGTTCCCCGCCATAACAAAATGTACTTCAACACATCTAGACTTTTATTAATATTTAACCTGTGTGAAAATTTTTCAATAAGCTTTTCCAAAAATCCAATTTATATTACACCAATAGTCAATTACATCAGGACTAAAATTCAAACAAACTTTAATTCGTTTTCATTTTGCTTTTTTTTTTAAATGCATCAAACGCTCTGAAAAAAATGATATTCAGTTGCCGACACGTCCGGTGACACGGTGCATGTGGTAAAACTTCAGATCACGTAAATTTTTTAAAGTTACTAAGTAACTGACAAACATGTAGTTTGGCATTATCAAGAAGAAGTATAGGTACTCTCCTGTTGACAAAGGCTGGAAATATTTCTTTCAATTTTTCATAGTTACAGAGGCCTCAAACAGATATAGTCTCAAATTAATCTGACATTTTATTCGTTCCAACCAAATACATAAGAAATAATATTTCAAGTTTTCTTTAAATAATAAGTAATAAAATTGGTAATGACTGCTGGTACCTTTAAGTTAATCTATTATTGTAAGCCAAATTGGTAACGTAATTCTACAAAAATAAAAAAAAATAGTAAATCAATATTAAAATAAGAGTCAACTCCGTTCAATATAAAAAGCATAAGAAACATTTTTTGTCTATCTCATAGGAATATTACTGTGTTAGTATTCTTATTATATTCCTAACATTCATGCTTTAGTAGTAGTATATTCGATTCTAAACTAGATGATAAAAATGAAATAAAATCAACATTACAAAAAATACGATGCTTCATCCAAGTAATAATTGAAATAAAAAGTGAAAATGAAGACGCGGCGCGGAGAAGGGATGCTGGACTGGAGAGGGAAGGGGTTATATATACCCGACGGACCTTGGCAATGAACACTCAGGGTCTAGAGCGAGGTCAGAATGGTAAGGTCGGTACTCCTAGTGGTCTGTCTCATCGCGGTAGCGGCAGCTGTCCCGTTACAAGAGTCCCACGCCGCGGACAACACGGTCGGCAAGGATGAGGAGTCGCTCATGGACAAGCTCAACAGTCGTTGCTCGAAGAGGGAGGCTTCGGCTTGCCTCATGCTTAAGCTGGTCACCTACGTCAACCGTCTGCTCAAGAAAGCAGAGATCCCTCTAGGCGACGGCCTGGAGATCTCCCAGACGAGGCAGGTCACCGAAGAGCCCCTCGACACCTCGGGCAGAGGGTTCGAGACCGAGGAGGAGGCCGTCGGGTCCTTGATAGCGCAGAAGATGTGGTCCTTCGTCAGGTCGCGGTCTCTCCGATGGGAGGTCTTGTCCGGGTCGGAGGTCGTCCTATCAACCACCCCTGACCAGGACGGACAGCTCTCGCTCGATCTCGCCCTCAGGGAATCAGCTGGTGAGTTACAAAACTTTCAATAACTACATTTCAACGTATATTTAACATAATTTAATAGAACGCAATTCTGCTATTTTTAATGATGAAAAACAGTCACCTTATAAGGAAAAGCTCATATTTTCAACTTTGGTTATATTCATGATTTTTACACTTATCATAAATACACAGTTTTCAAATTTTTTTAGATTGGAAACGTAGTTTAATATCCAATATTGATTTGCTAAGAAACATTCAGAACTTTTGAGAAAATAAGCTTTTCATTAAAAGAAGGTTTTACGATCTTTACTCATCCTATACATGTTATAGTCGAAGAAAAAATAAGCTAAAAAAAATAAGCACATTAACAATAGAAGTAAACAATAAAAAACTGCTACATATCGTGACGACTGTAGTGCCTTGTAGTATTCCTTATGAAGTGACGACCCTCAACTTTTTTTCATTTGCCAAGAAAATTCTTTAAGATATTTAATTTTTAAACTAAGTTACTAATAATTTCAATACTTCATCCCAATTTATTTTTCAAAGAAAAAAAATTGTTACATTAGTATTAAATTATACACGACCTCAAAACTGTAACCACCAACAAATCTATAGTTGTATTAAAATTGAAGCAGACGGTTCCGTTTTGCTAACTTTTAAGCCTATCAAGACCTAGCTAACTAGCTATTCTAAGCTCCTTTTTTGCCATTACGAACGCAATTAAAGGAATAACCTATAAACTATTTTTAAGATATTCCGAAAATCAAAGATTTTATTGCTAGCTCTATCCATTACTCCAAATCAATTTTGGTAGGAATTTTTTCGTTAATACTGTAAGTATTCAGATATCTTTTATTTGTTTAAAAAGAAATTCAGTGGCCTGGGATTTATTGGGGAGGTTCATAACTACCGAAAACTACCCACTTAATAGTTAATAGCTCTCAATATTGTTCCTTCGTTTTCTGTTCCCCTTTTTTTTTTATTTTAAAGCGTAAAATTTATCCCATAACCGATTTAGAAAACATTGCAAACTTGTTTGTGGATGCCTTAAGCTGTAACTTTAGCCATAATTTTTGGGTAGCCCTACGTAATTCTTTAAGTCTAATATTTTACTTAAATTTCGCCAAACACTCTTCCTACAATGTGATGAAAGCCTAAATAAAGGTAGAGAAATGCCAGTGGACATATCCTGACATCCAGCACTTGAAATGCATCCTAGACTTAAGAGTATAAGAGCTTCTTAATAAAATCATTATCTGAAGAAAGTCTTCAGACTAACTAATAATATTAAACATTCCATATATATCTTTGTCACTTTTATTTTGCAAGCTCACCGATGAAAATAAACTCATTTTCGTTATAATAAAGACAAGAGAAAGGCAGGAGAAAATCATCAGTCGTGGGACATCGGAAGCACGAATTTCTCCAGTTGGGACTGAAGTAGAAATACTTGGTCCACACGGATTGGGCTTTCCACCCATATCTATAAAACTTAGATACTTCCTTAGGAAGATGAAAAGGCCGTCATGACCACAAATTGTGCTTCATCACTTTGAAACAAACTACCAAAGGTATTGATGAATGTTAACACAACCCTTTTCCTGATTAGGCTTTTCACGTGAAAACATTGAGCCTATGTCTCTTTTTGATTTTATGACCCCGCAACGAGTACATTTTGTTCTTCCTAAATAGATCCTTCCTGCAAAGTTGAAATTGTAACGGTACAGTTTAAAACAGACATTTTTTCATTGCAAAAAATACAGACGAAGAAGTAAACATTATTTTTTTTGTAACGGAAGCTTTAAATTTTATCCTCCGTTTAGTTAGCACCTAAAAGTGCAATGTTCGCTTACCGTTAGCACATAAAATAGTACGGCTAAATTACAAGATGACCATGAATGGAGTATCAGGATTATTAGCATTGCGGGGTGGAGCATGATAGCTGACCCAGAGCCTGATCTGGGCAAAGAGGACAGGATTGGCCGAGAGAGCCCGTTCTTGAACTTGATTGGCCGGTTCCTCAGCCAATTACAGGGCCCGGATCTAGGACGGGGTACATTTCACCTGCCTTCTCTTTTCTCTTATGCTATTTTAATTTATTTTTTTTTGCTAACCTCACTATCATCCCTTCGACGCAATAGCGTAGCCAACACAATCGTTTTGTCGTGATATTCAACAGATTAATATGATTCTTGTTATGGGGAAATAGAAGTGGCTAATTAAGAAATAAACCTTTACGAATACATTGAAATTAAATTTGTTGCTCGGCTTCGTTGAGAATAGAAGTTGGCTGGTGTGACTGTTAAGTATCTATGGTAACAAGGCTTAGTGAGTTCCTTAACGCAAATGCCTATAAAAACAACCTTCCTTAATGGAGTCAGGGAATGAGCCTTGGTTTCTATGGCGATGATCTTATACAGCAACTAATGATTAAAGCAGCTCAATTCAATTTGAATAAGCTACCTATTTATGGCTAAATGTTATGAATTTCGGATACGAACTACCGGCAAACCTTACAAACTTGATATTAATCCATTGCACGGGTTCACTTACATACCGGATTTCATTAGAGCTCGTCAGAATTTCTATCACAGACGGCAGTTCACACGAAAGGCAAAAACTATTCCTCCCTTTTTTGTTGGAGTGTGCGCGATACGCAGTGATATGGGGGCCACACTTCCCCATTTTCCACACACCCCCTTTCAAAAAAAACCTAAGTGTACAACGCGTGGGACTGTAGCAAATGGTAAATGTTCCATTGAAAACGTTTACGCTTCACAAAACAGTACTTCCTAAGTGTTACTTTTTTTTAAACAAGGTCCTACGTTTTTTTTTAATAGTTGACTAAAACACTTTCTCTTCTTTTTAGGTTTCTTGCATCTTTTCATAACATATCATTCAATAAAACGAAGTAAATTTAAATCCGAACGAGTTGAGGCTAGAAAATAGAAAATAGAAAATAGACTGCCTTAATTTTCTAAGGTTTTTTTTTTTACAAAGAAATAACTTCTTCGATACTTTTATACAAAAATTTTGATTGGATTGATTCTCGTTTACGTGATTTTTTCTCCTAGAGAAGCAATTGACACTATTCCTTGTTGGATGAGGAAAAACTACCATTCTTGAAAGTTTCCTTTATTTCTATTACCATGTTCATGTAAGATGAGCGCTAGTAGTGTTGTGTTTTGACATTGAGGATTTGTTTTGAACAGGTGACTCAGAAATCATAACACGTGCTTTGTTGATCAAAAATACGCTGTGTAATGTTTTTTTAACTGAATTTTTCAATATTATAACACCATACCCTGAGGTAGAGGAGGAAGATGGTCTGAATTAAACTTTTCCAGAACATTCTGCTAGTGAGCTGTACCTCTGGGCGTACCCATAGAATGCAGGAGACGATGAGTGGTTAACGGATACTTAGTTCAATCCTTGTAAGTGTAATGCAAAGGAGAGTTTAAACCTATAACGGTACTGTACTGCCACTCCAGGAGCTGCTACAAGCTATTGCTTAATAGGCTAATAGCGAAATGTAAGACGCAACAGCTGTCAGTCATTGATGGTTTGTCGTCCCATCAAAGGACTTCCCCTGTTTCGGAAGTGGACCATTTTCTGACGGGTTCAGACCCAGCGAGAAAGTGCCCTACAAGGACCAGATAGACCACTCTTGGACTTTCTAAGGTCCGTGTTGTGACAAGTTGCACCCGGCGAGAGGAAGCCTTCTACCTATAAGGAAGCCTGTTGGGCGACCCAAATAGCCCGGTGGGATGCTAGGATGTACACGCCCACTTGAGGTGCGCTAATTACCTGGATCCACTAGGCGGCACGATATAGGACACAGGTTCAACGCTCGGAGGTGAACCCTTGAGTGTCTTCGGCCTTGGGGCAGGTCAGCAACGGCTGGCGTCAGGTCTCGCTTGGCCGGTCTTGCAGCAGCAGTAAGGGAGCTTCTTTGGTTTCTTTGGAGTTCGGGGTCAGCAATAAGATGAACTAATAGAACTGAGAATTAGAATCCAAGGTCTCAGAACTTGATTGGCACCGGAAAACCACTTGAGGATTAAATGATATCATAAAAATGTATCGTTATTTCGGAACTTTTATTTTCGAATCTCATCTGTTCAATGAATGAACAGATGCTTTTACGAAAAAAAGAAAGTTACACTTATTTCAATTACGACGCACGTTTTTACATAACTGCGCCGTTTCATCTGTACTACCTCCTAACAAGTTCTAAAATACGAATAGTAGCTTCTTGGGAACGACCTATGAAATAAAGAAATTGGGAAAACGAGGTTCACGTATTATATTTTTACTTATCGTATTTATAATCTTCAGACCTATCGTATCATTTTCTCTAACGCTTAAATAGTACAAGAAGAAATATGGTATAACGCACATGCTTTGAATTAAAGTATTTACCTACACTCTTTGAAATAGGTCGTTTAATTATCATCAGGAGGAAAAACAACCAGTCCGCACATTGTAAGCTATCTTCTGTACAATATTTTAAGCTCTAAAGATTTATTTCATAAAATTTCAAGTCACTATTTTTCAGTGTCTGTCTATTTTTGTTTTCATACAATAGAAAAAAAAATATATGACTATAAAGGTTTGTTATCTATCATGTTATACAACGACTTGAGAAAAACATAGAATCCTATAAGTTGTATAATATATTTTCATTCAATAGACTTCAGATGATTGACACTAAGAAGTATTTGGTCATCATTTCTTTGAGGATAAATACTTCATCGAAAATCATCAGAACAAGAGAGCGTGTTCTTAACTGTTCAAAAGTATTTCCATTCAGTCAAGCTATAGTTTTTTTGCAGTCTGATAATAGAGGACACATACATTCTCTTGAATGTAAATTATTGTACACAGGATGGATATAGTTTAAATAATAGTATATTTGCCTGGAATTTCAACTTCGTTACTCGATCGGTGAGGTTCACTTTTGCGATTCAGCAATAATCTTATTTAACGATTTTTGTTTTTTTTAACTGAAGAAGACATACTTTTGGGTTCTATAATTACTTTTGGTTGTGCTATTCAAAGCGTGGTATGCACTGATAGAGCTAATTTTTTATTCTAACATTCACCTAAACAAGTTCCACTTCTTTTTCGAATTATATAAATGGAAAAATTATTGTAAACACAATTATTTTTTCAAATTATTAGTTCTTTTGTGTAGCGAGCAACTGTTAGTAATGCTTGAAAAGTCGTTAAATGGAATAACTTATTACCTGAAGGCTGTCACTCATGTTACAGGCGAGACCAATTCAGTTCCTCTTTATTTTCCAGTCCGTCGCTCCTTAACAAGCCTCTTCGTTAGTTAGATCTCCGACTCCAATTACGGTCGGAAGAACATTTCCTTTTCTTCTACTTACTTTTTCAGGTAGTTGTTCTAACAGTTACTTCTCAAAAAATCCATCACGCGCCTTTCCATTTAATGTCGGATCGTATCAGACCTGAGTGAAAGTCAAAGCTTTTGAGACCATTCTTCGAATTATCTCGTTTAGAATCAGTACTCGCTTTTGGAAATCTGTTCCAGCTTTAGAATAGATTTTCTCAATAGCGATACTAAAACCCTTCTTCTAAAAGCTCCTTTGCAGAGATACACAAACACTTTCTTTGACAGATTAATAGATGTTCTAGCGGACCAGTAACTACCACTTACTTGTATCTGACATCTTCTTTCTGTAAATTTCTAAATAAAAATGTATATAAAAAGCTTCTTGGGAGAACTTTCAAGAGCTACTATTTCACATTGCTTCCTGGGAATTAATTGTTAATCATGAAGTGAAAAATATAATTGAGATGAAAATCAACTCATTCTTAGTTTAAAAGATGAATGACATTAATCACCCATTATTTATGTACGGTCTTTCATCTTAAGGAAAGTTCGATACAATTTGATGAATTTATCAAGTTTAATTTAAAATCTTTAGATTTTTACCGATGTTAAGAAAAATTACCGAACCACACCACTGCCTACTTTCCTGGCAATATCCAACTGGCAAAAAAGTTATATTTTCGTTAATTATTAATATATAACATAATATGGTCGCCCAAACATTAGATTGTTAAAATAATTTACAGGGAAAGTGAAGTATGACCAGTTAACTCAACCTCAAGCCTTCGAAGGCCATTGATAGAAAACCAGCACGGCTTTTGCGCGATGCGGGTTTTTTACCCTTTCAATGAACGCCCAATTTTTTGCAAAGCACCCAAAGTATTGTTGCTGAGTGAGGATTAAACTCATATAGTAGTACCTGAGTTTGTGCTCCAACTCAATTGCATAATACAATGTTTGCATATTCTATGAATAATTTCTCTGATGGCTATTTGATGTTTGGAAACCGCTTCAAGATAGGATAGGCCTGGGCTCAAACCCCTTGAAGGGTTGTAGGTATTTCTAACATTTAAAAATATTACATGTTAATTAACTGTATTTATTGCACTCATTGTTTGTTGGTTTGTTTTGGCGTGAAGCCCTCAGGTCATGAACGACTTTGTTGAATACAAATTTTAGGCGCCCACCGGTAAAGCAATAACGTGAACAAAGTTTAGGCTCCCAGGATCCAAGGAGGCACCCCAGTCCCACATGTCAGGTGGTGGTTTGTCATGTCAAATAGTATTTTATATGACACGAGTTATGATCGGAGCATTGTACTTTAGCTACGAAAGGCTTCTTTTTTTTTTTATCACATGCAGTTGGAAATGTATCACGTGCTTTTCACGTCGGAAATATGGAGCTTTTCGTATTGGCTATCTTGGCATTGTATCGATTCTGTTACAAATTTAGCTCTTATACAGTCACCGGCCACACAAGACCTCGTATGGTCACCAATGGCTACTTAGAATTCGTGATGTGGGGATCGCCTTTGCCTCGGACACGTCGGAAAGCTAAAAGCTGCGTACAATGGACGCTACGATGCCCAGGACAGGAGACTGTGACACAGGATCCGATCCGCTCCTTGCCTCGCTATTCATCTCCTCCGTACTGATTCCTCATCGTCCGGGGCGGGGAAATCTAGTCATACAGGGCCTGGGATTGTAACAGTCACACTTCTTCCAGCTCTTCCTACAAACCTAGTTTTACTGAGCTGTGAATTTCCAAACCGTTCTGTCGGAAGAAGAACTATCTGTGGTTGCTCCCTTTTTGGATACAGTCACACGATGATACAACTATCATTGTATAATTCCTATTTTGGAACATTAACCCTATGAAGGCATCTTTCGCAAGCAGACCGTAGAATGAGTAAATTTTGAAATTCCAACTTAAGAAACCATTTTAATACGTAAATGTACACCTCCCTCTAGTCTGATGACAATTTATTATATTTTAATAAAAACGCTTCCGGTGACTATAACTACATACTCAATTATTTTATAATCGTAAATTTTGAACAAGAGAGAGGTGTTCATTTATTAATATAAATAGCGTACAACCGTCCATCCAACATAAAACTGAATCATTCGTTGACAAAAGCATATACAAGAATTTTCAAAATTAAACAGTTTAATATTATTTCAATGGTAAAAGAACCTAAATTTAATGAAGCTACATTTATTCTGATTCAGAGCAATATAATATGATTCTTTTAAATAAATATTTATTTTGTCATGTGACTGTTTTCGTCCATTTTTATGTAATCTTGTAGTGCGAACATGAAACCTACACAGGAAAATTTAGTATTTCCACAAATCTTTGATTTTTTTTAGATGCCTCTGTCTTTTAAATTTGAAAAGTTTTGTGGTAAAGAGTTAATTTAATTTGGGATAAACTTAATGGTGGGATATTTAGCGTAATGATTAATTAAGAAAGTGTGATGTATTAGAGCTTTGGTTAACCGTAGCTCTTCATTAGATCGGGGAGTAAACTGGTGGTCATGAGAGGAAATATTGCTTCCCTAGAGAGGTCCTGAAACAAGCGCATCACTAATACCGTTTATTCGTCAGGGCCTGTCCCCTGGAGTACCATTCATAGTGCACATTCACCTCCTGTCTATGTACAGTCTGTTCCAAATTATACTTCAAATACACCGGAACGCCCATTCTAAGGCTCTTAGATTGTACAAACGAGGTCTTCCTCTGTCCAGCAGTTTACTACGGGCTCATAATAATATTTGGCACTGAATACTTAGAAACGTGACCGATAAGAATGCCTTACTTTTATATCTATTAGCTACTTGAATAAAAAAGTAGTCATTCCTGTTAAAAGAACCTCTAGAACCAAATAAGCCTCGGCGACACCTACCAACTACGGTGAAGACCTCAGTCGACCCTCAACTCTTCATGCGGTCTTGCACCATGGATTTAATATTGAAAACCAAACATTTCTTCAGCGTTTGTTCAAACATTCCAAAGGCTGGTTTCCTTTGATTATTTATTATTGGATAACAACAATGTCAGTTTCTCTTCACAAGCTTTTCATTAATTGGCAAGATCATTCTATAGCCCACGTCTGTCATCCTCGGGGACTACAGCGATCAGCCCACCACTACAATCTTCACTGTTGAAGAGAAACGAACATTGGTGTTGCTTAAAACCTAAATTCTACCATATCTGCCGATCTAATAAGTCATTGTTTATTTATTATTGAGATCTAACATATGCCTTATTATTGCAGGAGGCGAAGAAGGTAGAGGAAAGAAGAACAACATGGGTCCCTTGTTGGCCGCCGGTGCGATGAAGGTGGGTATGATGGGAGTGCTGGCCTTCAAGGCTTTGGCTCTCCTGGTCGGTAAGGCCCTGCTGGTATCCAAGCTCGCCTTCCTCCTGGCGGCCATCATCGGTCTCAAGAAGCTCTTCTCCCAGCAGAAGCACGTCACCTATGAAGTGGTGGCTCACCCTCACCACTCCCACAGTCACGTGAGCGAGCACGGAGGACACGGAGGCGGTGGCGGCGGCGGTGGAGGAGACTCCTACAGCTCGGCCTGGGGCAGGTCCATCGAGCCTGCTGCTTCCTCCGACCCACAGACCCTCGCCTATTCGGCCCACGCTCCGAAATAAGGTATGCCCCTTTGAATAAACCTAACTATCTTCTAGTCTCATATTCTTCCAAAAGAGCGAAATCCATTGTTTTTTTAGAACAATTAGAATTTACTTCTCACTGCTGAGATGCAGAAAAGTTTCTTGCATGGTGAAGTTAGTGTTAAAAGGTTCTGGGTTCAAATTCCCCCATGGAAAAAATAATTATATAAACATGAAATATAAACATATGCTTAAGACTGACACAAGACAAATTGTTTTCCCCTAATCAAACATAGTTAAAAAATACTAATACACTTTTTCAAAAATTGCTTAAAATTGACTTTAATAACTTGGTTTAGTGTTTGTGCATCCCTCGCCTGACCTAGGGGGATTACATTTATAATCCCAACAAGGTCAAAAATAATATGGATCCCAACTTGAAGTTTTCAACACATTTGAAATAATAGTAAATTCGACCTCTGTAGTTGACTGAATATATTTTTTTAATAATTTGGTATTGGAAAGTATAAGAAATGTTTTAATAACATGCAATTTTAATTTATTATGCAATATTGAATAAAAAAATCATATTTCAGTTCAGTTTAGGCATAATTAATTTTCAATAATGCATTAGTTATAGCATACCGGAATTGTTATAGCACACAAATTCTTATACAAACTAAAAATATTATAACATAATTAATAGTAAAACAATTTTTGGGCATTTAGCTTAACAAAAAGCTGCCTGATAAATCTCAACATTTCAAAATAATAAACATTTTACTTTAAAATAATTGAATAGTTTGTTGTGATATCGGCTTGAGTTGATGAAAAAGATATGTAAAGGTTTTCATAAGATTTATAAATGGAAGACAAAAATAAACTCGATGAAAACTTAACAACAAACTCTTCAACTAATTTATCTATTCACACCTACATACAAAATCACAGTACGTTTAAGTTTACTATGAGCATTAACTAGAATTTATTTTTTAATTAAACTAATCGCATAATATTTATGTTTTCAGGTTTACCAGGAAGCTGAGCACCACCAAAACCTCTAACGCTCAAACACTTATTTATTTATTTATTAAAATGACAAGCTTAATTTATTGAATCGTATCAATTCTTTTGTTAATTGATAACTTATACATATAAAAAAAAAAAGAAGAACTATCATAGGGTTTTCAATGTGAATGAAACCCTTATCATATGTACGTTTGTTACATCAAACTGGACTGGACTTGGGACTGACTAGGACAGAGTTAGGTTAGTGTGAGATAACAGCTCACGGTAATGGCTCGTGAACAAACCATGACAACAAAGACAACGCTCGACAATAATTAGCTCCAGCCAAATCTAGCTTGTAAGCGACTGCACTGACTGACTCCACACACAAGGACTATATGATCTGTACATAAGAATAAGAATTATGTATATAAATGAAAGCGACAATAACCAACTCTATAGACCAATAAATATTTATGTATTTTTATTACTTGTATTTTATTCTTGTATAACATTCCTTTTCATCTATTGTTAAGAACCTTCCCTGAGTGAAATTTACCGCCACAGTTATTGGGTTTAATTTCTGATGAATCAAATCACAAGTAAATTTGTGATGGTATTAAATAGTTCATATTTAACATCCAAATACATATTCACAAAAAAAAAAACTCTCTTGAACAACAAAAACTGTTTCTTGATGATACAGAAGACATTATAAAATGGAATTTCCATTATATTTATCCATTATATATTACATATTTATTATAAATATGTAAATAAATGTGTTGCTTAACTCCTTAAAATATCTGCAAAAAGTTTTCAATATAAAAAGTTGACTTTAATTGTCCTGAAAATTAAAACATAAAGCTATAATATTACTTCAGCTATAAAATATCTTCTATATTCCAATTTATTAAATTAGCTAATTCCAGATCGGTTTTTTTAAAAATCATATATTGAAATAAATAATAACATTGAGGAGGATTAACATCTCTAAGTGACACTACTTGCTAGAATACATTAAACTAAAAACCAAAACCAAGATAACAAAATTAAAATTAATTATTTCTTTTAATAATTAATTTAAATTTCATGAATGCCTACATATTGTCAGATATATTTCCTGATTTACCCTCTAAGATGTGAGGGATGATTGATGAATAACAAAACTTTTTTCTTATCATAATGTCGATCCCAGGTTTATAAATAGAAGACGACAATAAACTCGATAAAAACCTAACAACAAACTCTTCAACTAATTTATCTATTCACATCTAAAAACAAAATGGCATTTAGCTGGATGTTTACTTACTTTTGGAGTTCGTTTCTGATGCTTTGTCAAAGATCATCAAACATTTATTATAGAATTTCATCATCATTTCATTAATTATTCTTAACCATTCATTAATAGAAGCCTTAAAATGAATTTGCACACTATCAATACAACTTTGAACTTCATATTGATGTGCTATTGACCTAAGCAAATTCGCTGATTTTTAACCTAAGGACAGGGTGCGTTTAGTATTGTCTTAAAATGAAGATTTTCACTTATCATTTGGATATATTCAATATCTTCCATTCCTTGAGAGAACTATTAAGCTGACATGTTGGTAGTTTTTAAGGGTATGAGGTATTACAAGGAACCAAGATATATCTGGTAAGTGGAAAGGTCATAAGTGGAAAGGTGTTTTAAAAGCATACAACAATATTATTGCACTATTATCATGGAAGTAAAACCTTATCAGGTTGCAAATATGTGTTAGAAACTCGGTTATGTTGTTAATTCTAACATAAAATGGTAGAGAATAGACAGTAATAGTAAATTTATTAAGTTGATGTTTCATTTTTTTTTTAATTTATACAAGAAGCCATGATGTAATTCTTTATGGAAGAATTAATTAGTGTCAAGAAAAGGACCAGTAGATTGTATTTTTCTGTTAAAAACTTCCAACCGTATTTATTCTACTAATCCTAGGAACTAATGGGTTGAGTATGTTGTTTGTGTACAAATTATGTTGTATACAACATGTAATGAATACAACATTGTTTTTGAAGCCAAACTGAAAAACTTGAACAATATTGTTGCAAGAAAAAAGTTTTTAATATGTGCAAAAGCAATTTCCCTGAAACCAATAATATGATTATAGCTCTGTTAATTTTCAAGATATTTTGAGTTGTTTCCAGATTTGTGCATGACTATCAACTATTCATTTTTCAATGTGAATGGAAATATCCCAATATTGGAGACAGTGGATGTACATAATTAGGAACAGTGTACAAGGACGATTAGTGTAAATTGTTCTTGGCGTCATATTATGTCTATGATTTTTTTTATTATCAACTACTTAATAGCATCAGTAATTTTCTTAGGGTATTGTAAAGCAAACAGTGCATTTGCAGTAAATGTTTTGTCACTAATATTAATGACTTTATCTCACTAACATTTTAGCAATATTATTCTTAGAGTTGATAATTGTATTGATGAAAAGTTTATTACATTTGTTTCATATTGTTACATTACAAAATGTATTGCTAAACCTTTTATTTTTCATTGAAACCACTTTATTATTAATATTAGTCTTATTTATAACATTGATAATTATATTACTATTTCTCAGTTATTATCTTTAACATACAGAATCATCTAATATATACATTGTTCACTCATTATTTTTTACACCCAGGCAATAAAAAAACATTTTATTAGTGATTTTAACAATTTCAAATGTTTAATGATTCAGATGAAAAATTAATAAAATACTTATTTTTTATAACCATTGATAGATCACCTAGAAATATTCGAAGGGTTAAAAGATATACTCTAAAGCTAATGCATAAAATGTATCTACTACTATTGAAAACAATTTCTTAAAAATTAAATATTTATCATTTAAATATATAATATATTAATTGACATTATCTTCTTTAATTATTCTACCAGAAGCCATGTTATGGTATATTCTACCACAAATGCATTAGGAGGAGGAAAAATGCTGAAACCCTGGGATGGTAGCTGGAGTATATGAGACTCAGCAACAGACAAAAGTAATAGTCAGGAACAGACCCATCCTCTCGACATCTCCTTGCCATAAAACAATTTGATCACCTCACCTTGAAAGGTGGTCAGCAAGCAATTGAATATGGCTTCTCCTTCCAGTCCATTATAAATAGGAAGAAGAACTTGCATAGCTCACTGCAATTTTGGCAAGTACATCACAGAATCCCATAGCCTGCACTTACTAATAACAGGCTGCTAGTAACTAGTAAATGTGTATGAGGTTCTAGCCTCTATATATTATAATAATATTTATTATACAAAATTTAGTAATAAAAGGGAATTATTCATTATATCCTTTTTTTTTTTTTTTTTTTTTTTTTTTTTTTTTTTTTTTTTTTTTTTTTTTTTTTTTTTTTTTTTTTTTTTTTTTTTTTTTTTTTTTTTTTTTTTTTTTTTTAAATCACACTTTTATTAAATATTACCCATAAACAGTACATGATGTTTCTATATCAGTTCATGAATTAATTATATTTATTTAATAGTGTTAATGTTCGAACTGTGTGGTTTGAAAATTTCTTTTAAATTACTAAGTCATATTTAGTAACTTCAATATTAATTAATTTAAATCCACCAAAATAAAGATAACTTACATAAAGTAGTGGCAGGGTTATACCTGGAATGTTTTAAAAAGGTGTCTTCAGTCCAATCTATCTTCAGCTGAACAGAGAAAATGTTCTTTCTGTTGTACGTCCAACAGAAGGTTGATCATTGATTTGATTTAAGATTTCACACTAGCTTTGAAAATGGTTATTTATTTCTGTAAAAGCTAGCTCAATAGCTTAATAAAAAAACTTTAAAGAGGCCATAAGAATAATTATTGCTTCAAATTCACACAAAAATTGATTCATCATAGCTAGCAGATTGACTGCAGCTATAAATTTACTATAATTTTTATAAAAAGAAACTAAACCAAACCTAATATATTGTAACATTTTTTTTAGTTTAGAAACATAAAAATAGTAATTACCTATGAAATAGGTGGTTTCATAATAAAAAGTAGAACACTTTTTTAATTAAATTAATAGTGGGATTCATTGGTTGATTTATTTATTAAAAACATATACAGACAATATCTAACTTAATTACAATATGTGGTTTTGGTTAATTTTGTACCTCAAATATGACAAGAAGGTAATAATAATATGAGTCTTACCCACTGCTTTTTCATTGTATACATTGCAATAAAAAAAATTACTATTGTATTTTACTGAATGAATTATCCTCAATTACCCAACTATGTAAAAAGTGACAAATGTCTTTAAACTCCAGTTTTTACTAATAGCAGAGATCGAGCTGTGTATCCTTTTACATTCATATCAGGACAAAAAGTGTGAGTCTTCTAGCTTACTACCTTTCTAGTATCAAAGGAAAGTGTCCTTTAGCTCTCGCAATCAACAAAAGGGATCTTAGCACTCTGCTACCAAAAAGTATTTTAATATCTCTTTGAGCCTTTTTTGATAGAACACATGGCTCTACCTTCTCTTTAACACTCATTTGTCATTTATTTAATTTCCCCATATCATCATAATTTCTACAGGTCTATTTCAATAATCCTTTGCCTTTAGTTTACTATGATGAAAACCAATCCAAGGCTGAGTGGAATGCTGTATCTATTTAAAAAAAAGTTACACTAGGTGAATTGGGTCTCATCTGAGCCAACAATTATTAAAAGAATTAGAATTATCCAGTTCATTTTTATACATTTTAAATTTTTTTTTCATAAAAGAACATTAATCATGAATTTTAAATATCATTACAACTTAAAGTAGATAACTGTAAATGTGTATATTTACATCAAATTTAACAGCACCAATAATAGTTCAGCAACTTGTCCCAAATATGTGATCTCTATATTTCACCCCTCTTCCTTATTTTTAAAGTCAATACTCTGTTTAATTTCATACTACTGTCCAATTTGCACAAAATATGACACGAATACTGTTTATTAATTTTAAAACACTATTAATCCACCTTTCATGATGCAATAATAATAATTCATTATGAATACCTAATATTTATTATTGTTTATTTCTGTGGCCCCTCTATGCATTTAATTATATCTATTATACAGAAACGCAGCTAAACAAAACAATGGATGAGATATTTATTCTTTAAAAAAAACTGTATCCTTGTTACACAATGACCAATAGATGAAGGACTTAGATGCTAAACATATGCTTAAAAATTGATTAAACATTTTTTCCATTAATTCATTTTTAGGGAACCAATGATGTCCCCATGCTTAATAGATATAATTTCAAAATGTTGTAAGTATAAAAAGCAGGCAGAACGCTAGAATGCTAGTAAAGAATACTTTATCTTCAAATAAATATATCTTGTTGAAATCACAAAAATATATTTAACTATTGCTTAGCTAATTTAAAATTGCTTTAAAATAATTTAATTAAAGAATATTGCGGGATATTTACAGATCACGTTTAAAACCAACACAAGCCACTCATATGAATAAAATTAAATCTACATCTGAGAGTTTGTATCTTATTTTCATAACTCTGTTACTTGCACCCACATAAGAGTATTAATTTAAACACTCAGCTTTAATAATTCAGTTGCCCAAGTAGTAAATTTGTTTTGGGTGAATCAGGAGAAGTCTAACACGAGATGTTTCTGTGGACTGTATGCATTTGATTTTTCATTTTTTAGGTGCGAATTCTTTTTAATTTTTCATATCTGAAAGATATCATTTGCTACTTACCTGTTTATGGAACTTTCATTACAATTTCTTCCAAAAATGCTTCCTTTTACTGCCATTAGTCCTCATCTGTCAAAATCCTTGACCTGATCCTAGATCAATCTTGTTTCCTCCTTTGTCCTTCCCCATTTTGACTACTGCTGCTGGTGTCTTACATTGTCTTGACGAAAACTAAAAAACCTAGTGACATACCCTTGGATTTATCTTAGAAATATCAAGAGGACCATACATTTTTCAAGGGCATTAACAATATTTGTGTGTTATTGACAAATATGAAGGTCGTCAGAGATTTTTTTACTAAAGAGATGAAAACTGAAGAAAGTGTTAAATGTTCCATTGTATCATATGATAATTCATGAAATTATAAACTTAATTAAATATGATTCAACTTTCATTCAAAAACTCTTAGAACACCTAAAAGGAAATAATACTCTGAAAGCTTTTGTAAACATTGACTAATGCTCTCTGCTAGAGAGACAACAAAATAAATAGTTAACAAAATATTTGTTAAAGAAACTGATTGGCAATTAAAAATATGTTCAGTTCTTCTGAGTACCTACCCACATTGGAATTAAAACCAATCATCACGCTTACACTAGTACAAAAGAAGCCGCAGTTAGTAAAAAACTGCTTTGCCCAAACTTCGTACTTGCCTCAAAAATAAAATTTATGATGATGAAAAAATATAATGATAAATGGGTAACACTGAGCTTAAATCATTTCGGGAACTTCAAGGAATAAAACACCCTGGGCACATCTATTGTCACTGTCAAGAATGGACAGAAGCATGTTAACGATACTGGATTGATCTCTGCAATTTCATAAGCATTCTTCATAACAAGCCTAGGTGTCCAATTTTTTTTTAAGTAGAAGTATGTTTGTAGAAGACAAACCTCACAAAGATATATTGTAGCAGATAAATACAAACACAATTTAAAAATCATTTTATTGAATAGAAATAAAATTATTGTACATTTTAACATATACTATATTGTTATGATATTTTAATGTTATGACTTTTTAATGGTGTTTTTTATTTAAAATCGGAAAAAGCAAGCGTTGAAGAACGTACGAACGATCCGTGGTTCATGCCTATGAAAGTATGAACGTTTTTATTGTCGTTATATTAACTATTAATATTTTTAATAAAAATAATATCAAAAATTTAATATAAATATTTTATTTTATAAACTACGTAAATTAAGCAAAGTATAAATATCCGAACAACCAAAGAGGCCAATAGATCAAGATGGCAACGAAAGGTCACTCTTGATCTTGGAACCGGCATGAGAGCAAAGAACACACTCTTTCATCTGGGACCGAAGAGACGAGACCTACCAAAAAGCGGCACTGCTGCCTCGTGGTGCATTAGGTCAGCCCTTTTCACTTTCCCCCGGCACGAGAACAAAGGCCGCTGAAGTAAGACATATGGAACCACGCGCTGCAGCTTAGAATAGAAGACGACCATCGAAGGATAGCAATACAAAGAACCACTGGCCAGTATTAGTATAACGTTACGAATAATTATAAGGTACCATTTTAATTTAGATTTAATAGTATTCTTTTATTACGTACGTATTTAATTTGTATATCAATTTTTATATATTCAATGTGTGTAAATAAAACCATTATTCCTTTTGCCAGAAGTTTCCTAATATATTATTAACAGAACCTTGAGATAACGTAAAAGTTAAATATAAAATAATAAATTATATGAAAAAATATATAATTAAAAAATATATAAATAATAAATATTTGAATAATATATACAGATTAAATGTAGTTGAGCACATTAAATAATTTTTTTAACATAAACTAATATAGAAATGATCTAAATAACTAAACTTGTAGCTGAAATAATGCTGTAAAAAAAAAAAAAAATCAATTTTATATAAATAAAATTTGTTACTTTGCCACCAGGAGAACCACTTGGTTTTATTAAAATTACACACCTTTAATAATTTTCTTGATGAATTTAAAAATGAGTCCAAATGTTATTTACATGATTTTGAGAATAACAGCATTCCAGGACTTAACTTACTTGGAGACAAGTAAGCATATTTTATCTTAATATGACTGTCGATAATTACGTCCCTAAGGTGGAAGGAGGACGCCTACCGCGGGGTAGGGTCACTGCAACCAAGAAGAGATAAAATGGATGGACCTGTGGTCTTTGACCTTGAACAACAGATCGATGTGGGTGCGGGTGGGTGATAGCTTCTCCGAAGCTGTCCCACTGACCTGTGGAGTACCCCAAGGAGCCGTCTTATCCCCTGTACTATTCAACGTATACACGTCTGAAATTGTAGGAGCCCGATATAAAAATACAACAGTTACTGCTTTCGCAGATGACATAGCGGTGTACAATAGCAGCATGAGTCAAGGTAGGTCTAAGACAGGCTGAAGTAGCCTGTAACCAGATCAGTGATAGATTGGGGAGACTCAATATCTCTGTAAACGTGGGTAAGACTGACTGCAGAGGCGTAACTACAGGGTGGCAGGGCTGGCAAAATGCCACAGGCCCCCGACCCAAGTGGCCGCGAGCTCAGAAATATTTTTTTAATATTGTACCTATTCATAAAAATATTAAAATATATATACCATATATTCAATATATTATTGTTATTGATTGTGGGTAACTAAACTACTCGTAAGTATGATAAAGCTTAATGATAGGGCCCCCATTAAAGGAATTTGCCACGGGCCCCAGATGATATAGTTACGCCACTGACTGACTGCTTAATTTTCTCTTTCCAAAAGGGAAAAAGCTCGCTCCCTACTAGTTACATAGTAGGAACGCAGCTAAACTGACCAGTCAACAACCTAGTATATCTGGGGATAAAATTGGACATACAACTCCATTTTAGTAACCATTTTGCAAAGAAGTAGAAGCAAACACGCACGAGTCTCACCGGCTTACGCATTTATTAACTTCCCCCAATCTATCACTGCGTCTGAAGCTGTGGATTTACAAGAGTGTACTCAGGCCTACACTACTGTATGGTGCACCGCTTTTTCGTCGTCTGACGTATACGACAGCTTAGCGACTCCAACAATTCCAAAACGGTATACTGATAAAAGTGGTCAAACATACTTCATTCGAGCAGCGTAGCAACAGTGAACTTCACGAGATCTTGATTTGCCTACTGTGGATGAATCCATCCAACGTAGACATATCAAATTTTTTGCCTCCCTTCAGTACTTGACAAATCCGGTGTTTAACACGATAACCCCCGCTCCGTTCCCGTATAGATGGCAGGACGCTGTCGAGGCAGGAACGCTTTAGTCTTTAGGTTCTAGTTTTTAAATTTTTAGTTTGTAAGTTTTCCTTTTTGTAATACAAAGGTGAGCCTCATCACCTAGTCCTGTCTATTTGTATTTGATATTTTCTCTGTAAAAAGACAATTGTATTTGTAAATCTACCCTCCTTCAAATGCATCTAAGTATACTGCACGAGGAAAATGTTATGTAAATTTTGTTCATTGTATTTTGACCATTTGTTTGTAAAAAATGTTAATAAAAGGGGTTTTAAAGAAAAAAAAAAGATAATTCATAGTTAGAATGAATGAACGGCTCTTTGGACTGGTACTTCTAGCTGCACTGATGTTTATAGATTAGGCCTTCTCATTTATGAAAACCTCTGCATCTCTCTTTCCTAACCTCGCTATGTTTTAGTCCGGCCTTGTCAGACCCCACACTTTCCTAGTGGGATTCTCTGCCTTCGACTCGCTAAAACTAAAGCAATTGTCCATGTCATAGCCTAATCAACCCTCACTAGGGCTAGGGTAACTAGGCACCCCCTCGTGACGACCCGACAATATCATTCATGTTAATAAATTTTAAATAAAAGAACATTAATCACGAATTTTAAATATCATTACAATTTAAAGTAGAAAACTGTATATGTGTATATTTACATCAAATTTAACAGCACCAAAAGTTCCATATATATAGTTCCACAACTTGTCACAAAGATGTGATCTCAATTTTGACCTCTCTTCCTTATTTTTAAACTCAATACTCTGTTTAATTTCATACTACTGTCCAATTCGCACAAAATATGACATGAATACTGTTTATTGACTTATGAAAAATACTATGGGTTCCCAACATTGTAAATTAAGAAAAATTTAGCTTTTCATTAGTGATGGGTTTAGTTATTAAACTAATTATTCATAATTTATAAAATAAAGGCACAGCCTAACTCTGCTCTAAATTATACCAGATATACTGTCACAAAACTGTTTTCGTATGTGACCTCCTATGATTTACTCTTATCATATGCATTATCTCAAGATTGTGTCGCTTTAAAATATTTTGAAAGCCAGAAAGCTCATCAGCTACCTTTTTGCAGCTGTGCATAAACCTTAGATTTTACTTTGGGAGTGCCTTTGAAACATGTAAAAGCCTTGCCGCTGGTATTCTTGTATACAAAATGTTACAACGAATAAACGTTCATGGAGTCTGAAAATGATTCATTGAGTGAGGGACTTTAATAGAATACTTTGAATTTAACTAATTCTGCCCCTTTGCTATTGGAGATATGTTTGAACCACACAATCGTCAATTAATTAATAATTAATAACATGTCAAAGCTCACAACGTATTTTTTAGATGTAGCGCTGGCTACACACCTTAAATGTAGAAACTTGCAAGAAGCCAAACTAAATCCACTTTCACCACCATTTGCCAATTCACAATCTTCCAGTGCAAACCTCAAACCTTTCTAGTATTCTCATTGTAAGGTTTTTAAATAATTCTTAATTATATTATTATTATCGATGGGTGAGCAGTTATGAACTGATAAAACTCTAGAATAGTTTACAGGTATTCCTATTTTCTAACTAGTAAAATTAAAATGAGACTCCTACACAAAAGTATCGACAATCATAAAGCAGAATGAAAAAATATTTCTGGCAGTTGATTTGTATTGATAATTGAGTCAATCTGCTACTAATGAATTGTTGGATCAGTGTAGATAAAGATAAATAAAATTATGAACACCGTAGTTAAATTCAGTACAGTAAAATCATACTAAAAAAAATTAATAATTATACACTAAAATAATACCAGGAGCATATGAGAAAACTCCTAGGAAAGCTTCATTTATCACTGGAAGAAACTTTTTCTTTGTAATTATCCCACAATAATGAGGATTTGTCAAGTTGCAAGATTGTAGGAAACGAGGAATTACTCAAAAAAAATATTTTTTGTTACTTACCAGAAACAATTTGTGCTATCAATCATGTGAGATAACGAGACCTCGATACATCTTAATATACATATACAAGCTATATATAACATATAAATACTTTTCAAATCAAATCTTAAGCTTAAGAAACCGGTCACGTGCTCACAACTTATACTCTCAAAACACATTTTCGTCACTTGTAGACACTGTGCAATGCGTTTTTCTTTTAAATCGGCCTTAAGAGATCCTGTTCTGTCTGTAATCTAAAATACCGAAATTCACCCCTGGCTTCTAATCGACGTTATATTTACCGATTGCACGCTACTTTTAATTTTGAAATATCTAGACGAAACATAACCCAGTTTGATAACCTCTTAAAAAATGTCTTCACGACAGTAATGAATGTTTTCAGTCTGGGCTATAACCTTTCTAGATTATTGTACTTTCTGCCTTTAAACGATTTAGTGAATATCTGAAGGTTGTAACTTGATATCGACTAAGTTTTAACTTTTGTTGTAGAAGCTGTATAATCTTATACAAGCAGAGCTGAACCATCCACTTTTTTGTGGTCTGCTTCCGTGATTTTGTCATTTGTTCCTTAAGAAAATGAGGGTTATATCCAGTACTGAGTCCAGATTATACATATTATCTATAATTATTCGAGATTATAATTAGAACTCATAAAATAATCGGTCTATAGAGTGAACAAAACCCTATTGTGAATATCATTTCTCTGGAATTAGATGAGAATTATAAAATCAAAGACTGTAGGCTGCAGAAAAACGAAACATAATTCCGCCTTGTTTCCGAACGAGGAAGTCCCTTTTAATATTTCAGACCGATTGGAACTTTGTCAGGACTACTGTGATAAACCAGGCCAAGCCAAAATACAGACGAAAGAAGAATGCTACGTTTCTGTTTAATGATAACAGTATCTTCCTTCCGGCTCAGCAATAAATTATATTAGAAATCTCTAATCTGCAAACCATTACGGAAAAATAATTATTTCTTGCAAATATAGCCTCATTAGAATTTTTTTTTTACTGGATAGTCAACTAAACACTAAATATCAATTATGTTAGGAATGTAACCACAAAGTGTATGTAAATAATGTTACAATAACGGTTTCGTAACAGGCGTGCTATGAAATTAATCACTAGCCAAGTCTTCATTCATGTCACAGTAGCAATCAACGTTGAAAATTTCAATCCATCTATTCATCTAAGTTTTTATGCAATGCGTTAGATATGCAATCATTGCTAATATTCTTAATGTTAATACAAACTGAGTTGGATTTTATATAGCTACATGTTCCAACAAAGGTTTCTTGCATATTGTACAGAATTAAATTGTTTGGTACTATAGTGGTTATTACATTATTGTAATTTCTTACAGGCCCCGGTAAAAGATAAATTGAACTTAGTTTTGGTCCTTTCTTTGGTAATTGCATAATGTAATGAATGAGTCCGTTTCGTTCAGCACACGAAATTTTACTTGTTAACCAAATGATTTCCAAGTCTTGTGATTGGTTGGTCATCAAATCATAAATGGCCATTAAATAAGCCAACCAAATCATCGAATTGTTCAGACTTGCCTGAGACAAAACCAGTTTGTAATATCTTGGCTACCACAACCAATGCATCGTCTTTATTTGAAGTTATTGACAAATTCTCATCCTATTCCAAATTAATTAGGGTACTTGCATATGTCCAACGCTTTATCGTAAATTCTCGCCCTCATTCAACCAAGAGAAAATGTCAATTAAGCTTAGAGGAACTTCGTCAAGCTACCCACACCTTGGTGAAAATAGTTCAAAGACATCATTTCCCCTCTGTAAGCTCCAAACCTTCTCTTATAACATCGCTAAAATCATTATCCGTTTTCATCGATTCTCGTGGAGTGTACAGGGTGGGCGGTCGCCTCAGTAATGCCCCTATAAATTATGATGCTAAACATCCCATGTTGTTACCCTCTAAATCACATTTTGTGGAACTACTTGTCGACCACTACCATATTGTTTATTTACATGCTGGACATCAGCTCCTCCATTCAATACTACGTCATCATTATTGGATTATTTCAGCAAGACGTCTGATACGCACTCGAATTCACCGATGTTTGAAATGCCATCGCCTAAAAGTAAGACCTTACACACCTTACATGGGAAATTTGCCAATGTCAAGATTCGAGCAAGGCCGACCCTTTATGAATGTCGGGATTGATTTCGCTGGTCCATTCTCAATCCGTGAATCCTCTCGCCGTAAGGCTGCCCTTGGCAAAGCGTATGCCTGCTTATTTGTGTGCATGAGCACAAAGGCGTTGCACATTGAGATCGTGTCGCAATTGACAACAGTAGCTTTCTTAGCCTGTTTAGACAGATTTATAGCTCAAAGAGGACTACCCAGCGGAATGTTCTCCGATAATGGAACAAATTTTGTAGGAGCGTCACGACATTTAAAAGAGCTATACTCCTGGTGGAATACCTACTCCCTGAAAAAGGACATCGAAAACTACTTCGTCAATCGAGAAATGAAATGGAGTTTTATCCCTCCATTCGCACCTCATTTCGGTGGTTTGTGGGAGGCTGGTGTGAAGTCGTTTAAGTACCACCTTAGGAGAGTAATGGATTGCCAACCCCTTACATTTGAAGAACTCTCCACCATCGCAAATCGCATAGAAGCGATTTTGAATTCTCGACCCATGCATCCTATGTCATCATCACCAGAAGACTTGGATGTCTTGACGCCGGGTCACTTCCTGATTGGTGCCCCTCTAGTTGCTCTGCCAGAACCAGAGTCAATCGAGCAATCGCGCCATCCAATCTCGAGATGGAATCTCATACATCGCTGCATAGGCAATATTTGGAAACAATGGCGACGGGACTACTTACATTGCCTACAACAGCGTAGTAAATGGACTACTGAATCGGCAAATGTAAATATCGGCACACTTGTGCTTCTTATTGACCCTAATGTACCTCCCCTCAGTTGGCCTGTAGGGCGCATGAAAGAAGTTTTTCCTGGACAAGACGGGATTGTCAGGGTAGTAAAGGTGAAAACCTCTACAAACGAGTATACCCGTTCCGTTACGCGCCTAGCTCCATTGTTACCTCCATAGTGTGTTAATCTACCTGGAAATTTTCTACGCAAATTTGGTGGGCGGTATGTTGGGTCCCAACTATTTTTTTATTATTTTTTTTCACTCACGTAATTATAACGATTAATTTTATTTTATTTGTTAAAAGAAAAAAAAAAACAAGATTGTATTATTTGTTGTATTGATATGCATAATTAGTAATTAAGGTTGTTTACGTCTAAGCAAGTGATAAGGTGACCTCTAATGCGATCGGCAATTGTTTTGGCATGGCGGATCAACTCCGATCGTCATCTAATTACTGGCTCAGTTCCCTGAAAGTTGTGAACGAAGAAGGACGCTTGGAAATTTGTTGATTGATGTTGACCCCACATTCACCCTACTTCTTCATCGCTGACTTCACACCGGTTATCCACCACCCACCCACGCTCCCAATTGTTCGGAGAGTGAACATCGAGAAGAATTTTTTCTTCTCCACTTGGGATCTCCGGTAAGAGGTTATTTGCTAGTACACACACCAGTTATCTCCAGATTCAGCTCACATCATCCTTTCACTTGCAAAGAATAGAAGACTATTGACTTTTGGTGATTGACACTGTTAAATTTAGTAAATATAGGATTTAATTAATTCTTATTTATACTAAAGCGTAAAGACATTTATATTTTTGTTATCTATGTTTCTTTCATTTTATTTTTAGATTACTAACCCCGTTACTAACATTACTTTTTTTTTGTTTATATATACGATCATTACATATGTATTGCCAGTTTATAATTTTAGTTTTTTTTGTATAATCTTTCCTCAATTATATTTTGTGTAAACAATCTTGTTTTTTGTTGGTTTTCTGGGAAAATGCAGGCATCCATTCTTGTACTTTTTTTCTGAATTTCACAGCCGGTAATTTGCAAGGGACAGAAGTTCGGCGACGTAATTTTACTAGCCCCTTCTTCCACATCTTTTGGTCCTCCGTGTTCGGATATTGTGATTCAGAAAAAAGTAATTGTATTTACAACATTCCGTCTTGATCCTTTTATATAATCATCTTCCCACTCACAAGATTTGTTTATTTTAATTGGTATTTTATTTGTTATTGATAAATTCTGCCATCAACATGCCTCCTAAAGTTAACCAGGATGATTCGGAAGAGCAAATGGATGCTCTTAGCGATGAATTCAAGGACTTAGCTGATGATATTAATGAAACTAAGACCGTTGGGTTATCAATGGGAATTGACTCAACCAAACAAAAAATCTTCGCAGCTCGCATTTCTCGACTAGACAGTACTTATGAGAAGTTTACAGCGTGTTATTTGAACTTGAGAAGGGTAGTAAAAAGGTTAAAGAAGCCCTTAACAGAATACGAACTGGTTTATAAAGAAGTCCGTGCCAGCTATTACGAAGCGATAGCATTGGGTTTTTCTATTGCCCCTAAGGAATCTGAATCCACTGGAAATAGATCACTGGTTGAAAGAGGCGAAGAATATTCGCAATTACGCCTTCCCACAATTAATATTCCTACTTTTTCAGGCAATTTTTCAGATTGGCCTTCGTTTAAGGATACCTTTTCTTCCATGATTCATGATAATACGGACTTGAATCCCATTCAAAAATTCCATTATTTGAAGTCCTCCCTAAAAGGTGGAGCGGCTCAAATTATCACGGCTATCAATGTCACTCTCGACGGCTACGATCAAGCTTGGGCAGCTTTAACTAAAAGGTATGACAGCCAACGATTACAAGCCACCCACCATCTGATGAATATATTCAATTTTCCACCACTTCAAAAATGTTCCCTCGCAACTCTTGATCACTTTTCCTCAGTAATTCTTGAAAGCGCTGCAGCCTTTAATAGATTGAACTTAGCTGATCCCGCAGGCTTTATATTGTACACGTTTGCCGTCAGGCTGTTAGATGCCAAAACTCGAGAGCGTTTCGAAAACGAATTTGGTTCCAGATCCGAAACTCCGACTTGGAAGGAATTTTCGGATTTTATCTACCAATTAATCATTCAGCTTCAAGCAAATACTATGACGTCAAATCAAAAGGCCACTCCAGCTAACACTGACTATAAATATACTCACCAGGCAAAAAAGGTGTTGATGTCTTCCGGAGCAGTCACAAAACAATTTAAATGCCCCGTCTGTATGGAGAATCATAGAATTTATGATTGTCCTAAGTTTCGATCACTCGCTCCCAGACAAAGATTTGAAAAAATCAAATTGTTAAACCGTTGCCTCAACTGTTTTGCTTCAGGTCATTCAGCTTCGAAATGCCCCTCTACCCATTGTTGCAAGCAGTGTCATTTACGGCACCATTCTCTTTTACATTTTTCGAAAGGTTCTGACACCCACTCCATATCAAATCGTAATCAAGGTCATTCCGTTTCTAGTGTACACTCATCACTGGGAACTCATTCATCTGAAAACTCTACAAGGAAATCTCACAATATACCCACACACTCCGAGTCTTCACAAATAACAACCAATAGTCCCAACCCCCCAGCCGTACAAACATCCGTGTTGTCGTCGGCTTCGACAGGACGAATAAATATTCTTTTGGGTACGGCTCTATTAAAGATTAAAGACTCCTTTGGTTGTTTCCAGTTGGTGCGAGCTCTAATTGATAGTGGGTCTCAACGCTCCTTTATCACCTCACAATGTGCAAGGCGATTACGTTTGCAACTTATTCCAAATGATCATAATTTGGTTGGTTTCGGGAGCCATCCTATTTCTGGTTGTAAGCACCAAGTTTATTGCAGTATTTCTTCCAATAACGTAGAATCGCCAGCGCATCACACATACGCAATTGTGATTGATTGATTGTATTAGCAACGAGATGCCCTGCGAAATCATCATGGATACGGTAGTCCAACATTATCAACATTTAGATCTTGCAGATCCAATGTTCAATCAGCCAGGGCCCATAGAATTTCTTGTTCTTTTATTCAGTTTGTCGGTTCTTTGTTATTTTGGTGTCTTCTCGTTTTTTATTCAGTTTGTCGGTTCTTTGTTATTTTGGTGTATGTCTTAGAGTTAAGTCATTTAGTTTCTTACGAGGTCGTTTAATATTGTTAGCACGCATTTCTTTATTTCATTTTTTTCTCTATATTTATTACTGGTTTATAAGAATTATTATGCTTTCGGTGGGTAGATTTTTTTATCATCAATTGTCGGAATGTCTTCCCGATTTTGGTTAAGTTTTTCTGTTCGATCTGTCTTTTATTTTATTATTGTTGTCTTTACTAGCTCATTTATTAGGAGTTTATCATCATGATATTTTTTGACATATTGTACTTTTATTGATATTTGTTGGTTATTTTGTTTAGTTATTTCAAACGTTATCTCGTCAGGAGTCATACCTAGATTTTCATTTAGGAAGTTGTTGGTTAATGCAACAGTTGCTTAAGAACGTTTGTTAGTTAGCATCTTATTAGTTATTTTTTGTCCTTAATAATTCGATTAATATTCTGTGTGCATGATTCAAACGTCTTAAAGAATTCGAGTTAATCGGTGTTACATACATTGGTTCTATTCCATTCGTTTTAAGGAAGTGAGTAACTGATTTATTTTTATACTCCCTTCCGTTGTCCATTCATACAGAATTTGGTGTCAGGTAATGTTCTAAGTATTGTTTTATAACGTCAAATATGTTAGTACTTGTTATGCTTTTCACGGTTCTTGTGAATAGTCTTTTTGAAAAAGTATCAATGATAGTGATTATGTAATGTTTTTCGTAATGTAAAGTATTAATCATTAGATCTTCAAAGGGTTTTTCTCGTGTAGGTGTTACTATAAATTTAGCTTTAATTGGTTTCCTTCCATACTTAGTTTTTCTACTTATCATGCATTTGTTAATACAATCTGTAATAATTTATTTCATAGAGAGGAAATAATATTGTTTTCTTAATTTGTCATAAGTCTCAATTGTTCCTTTGTGTGAGGTCTTTCCTGTGTGATAATTGGAAATAATCTCGTTTTGTTCGTCCTTGTCTGTTACATTTAGTACAGGTTTTTGTATCTTTTTATCTTAACAGTCGAATATTTTTTCTATATAATTATTGATAAAGTATTGAATTGTTCAACATACCAAGTAGTCTTTACATTGAGTTTCGATTCACAATAAAGTCTATAAACATGTTTCGGTTGTATAATTTGTTCTAATATTTGGTCTAATTCTTTCTCATTATTGAAATAAATGTCAAATCTTCTTTTATTAAACGGTTTGGTAAAATGTACGTTTTTATGTCCTCTGGTTATTGTGATTTGGCGTTTTTCACAATTTATTGCTTTGTCATCAGGGGGTATAAAAATTTGTTTGTTACTAGAGGCTTTGGAGTGATGTGTAGCTACTACACTAATTTCGTCTTTTATAGTTTCTGGGTTAAGTTCTTGTAAGGTTTGGTTGTATTCTTCTGAGTCATTAGGTGTAGCTTCTATTAATTCTCCTATATATGTCTTACAAGAGTTCCTAGTTCGTTTTCATTATTTATTAAATATAATTCATTATATATTATTTGACCATTATTTATTATTACGGTTATTTTAATTTCCTTATTCGTTCCCAATTTAATCTCTGTTTCTAGGGTTTGCGTTGTTTCCTCCCTAATAATATTTCGTATTTGTTACTAAAGTTGTAAATTTTAAACTTGAGGAATAGATCATGGGTCAAACCCAATATTGGTGCCTAATTTAGAATGACTTTATTCTTTGCCATTTTCGCTACCAGCTGGTGTTACCACTATGAAATCTTCCGAATTTCAGTTCTTACGGGTACGGAACATGGGCGTATGTAGTTAATTGCTGATCCTGTGTCTATTAACCAATTGTCTCCGAATAAGTCAGTTGGAATTTGGAATTTCCTTTACTAGTTTTAGTTGATGTTGAAGGAAGGTAGTGGTTTGCCTAGTCCTAAAAAAATGTTCAAGTTAGTCCTCCAAGTCTTTAACTTTCTGTTCCAATGTTTCGTTCTCTTGTTCTAGTGGGCGAGGTTCGTCTAAGTGATGCACTTTGTTACTTCGAACAGTTCGCATTGACACGGTGTTTTGTGAATGTGGATTGAAGGGTTGTGATGGGAATGATGTTTGTTGAGGTCTTTGAAAGTTAAGTCGTTGGTCATTTTTTCTAAAGTTCTGTCCGGTTTCATAACGTTGCTGATAGTTATTGCTATGCTGAAAGTCATTATTTTGTTGAACATTGTGTCTATAGTTATTTTGGTACTGTCGGGGTTGAAATTGTTGCCCATTATAGTAATTTATCCCATAACTGTTTTGTCTAGGTCGGTATTCTTGTTGACTGCTGTTAGTATTTCCTTAAGGGTACACGTCTTCCATTATAATCCTACAGTTATTATACAAAACGTTTTTCATTTGTATCAGGTCGTTAATAATAAAATGGTTGAGTGGGTCCATAAGTCTTGATGGTAAATTTCTAAGAACGTGGTCTACAATTAGTACCTTTTGTTGAAAATATTTCTTGTTGTTTATTACATATAGAGGTGTCAATAAGTATACGGTTCTGAATTAGAATTTGATGTGGGATAATTCTGTTAATGAAGTCAATTGGGTGTTCGTTTCTGTACATATGAATCTGAGATATTTCATACTGTAGGTGTGATGTTGTCAAACTGTCCTTAAAGTGATTTACTAAATGTAATTTGAAGTCGTTTATTGATAGGAAATTTTCATATACGCATAATTGTTGCGCGTCACCAGTGAGTCTAAAAAGAGCTATTTGTATGAATCTTTGTTCGTTATGTATTTTGTTTTTTGTGACTGTTTCGCTACATACTGTCGAATATATTTTTTCTAATAGTTTAATGAATGTTATTAAATTAGTCGGATCACCATTATAGTTTGGAAGGTGTCCATAGTCTACTTTAGTCATATGATAGTCGCTAAGAGCCATTTCTGATTCGTTAATTTGTCTGTTTCTAACTAAAATATCTCTTATACCTGTTCTTGTCATAAAATATATATATATATATATAAAATTACACTGTATGCAAAAATAATACCTTAAAGTCTATTTTATTGCTGTTGACGAAGTCTTCCGTGTGGTCTATACCATAAGTATTGTTTCTGTGTAACCTGCATAAAGCGTTGAAACGCACCTTCAAGTGAAATGTCCCAGGCTCTGTTAATATTTCCTCGATCCTTCTTGGTAGTCAAACAATCCCGGATCCTGTTATCTAAGCAATCTTATAATTCAGGAATTACTCACAGACGCAGAGACTATTTCTTCGGATCTTCATGGCTTGATGACGAACCGTCTTCTCTTCTGACTTGAAGTTCGCAGGTCCCAAGTGAATGATGTCTTCAATGAAGTCCAGCTTTCATTCTTCCTTCAACTTCCTCAGATATATAACGTATGTCTTTAGGGTATTACCTGGTGAAAATCTATTGAAATAGATCAGTACCCAATATCGGTGAATTCCTGTCGTGTAGGGTTTCTTTCCAGAGGTATTTGGATCGGTCTTCTCACGCTATTGAAGTGGTCTCACTGTCCGTTGCCAAATGAGGGATCTCTAGAGATCTTTGAAAGTTAAGTCATTGGTCATTTTTTCTAAAGTTCTGTCGGGTTTCATAACGTTGCTATTAGTTATTGCTATGTTGAAAGTCATTGTTTTGTTGATAGTCATGTCTGTAGTTATTTTGGTAATTCTTGCTATGTTGAAAGTCACTATTTTCTTGAAAACTGTGTCTATAGTTATTTTGGTACTGTCAGGGTTGAAATTGTTGCCCATTATAGTAATTTATCCTATAACTGTTTCGTCTAGGTCGGTATTCTTGTTGACTGCTGTTAGTGTTTCCTTAAGGGTACATGTCTTCCATTATAATCCTACAGTTATTATACAAAACGTTTTTAATTTGTATCAGGTCGTTAATAATAAAATGGTTGAGTGGGTCCATTAGTCTTGATGGTAAATTTCTAAGAACGTGGTCTACAATTAGTACCTTTTGTGACAATATTTCTTGTTGTTTATTACATATAGAGGTGTAGTCGTAGAGCCCTTTGTGATATTTCATCAAAGCATTGACTAACAGACCGATGAAGAACTAAAGGCACATATGAACTATGGAAAAGGAGCCAATTTCCATTATCGTTCTTTGATGAAAATGGAAAGCGGAAAACTTTATCCAGAATTTTCTATGGCTACATCAAGTACCTTCTCAAGCATTACTTGACTGAAAGTTCTACAACGGTGTTTAACCGTTACTCCTCCACTGAATACAGCACTAAGAGAGGATAAGAAAACAGAAGAACGATCCGAAGAAGTCAATGGACATTTTGACGAGGGAACAATGATCGGCGTCAAGCAACTCCATTTTCTTTCTAAAAAAATAATAGGTCAAGGCTAATATCCCTTGCATCAGTGGCCCTCAAAAACCAAGGGCTTGTGATTAGAGAAGACTAAAAAATGATGCTGTTACAGTAATTATTAAAACTGGTATAAAAAAATGGCAATATTGCAGTAACCAGAGAAGATGCAGATCTAATGGTTCTACCTATTTCCTTAACCCCACCCCAACAAAAAATATAGTTAATCAAGCCGAGCCATCGCAAAGTTGAATGAAAAGGTTTTTCAATCAATGCAGATCTATTATTTACATAGATCTACTGGATGTGACACCATATCAGCTTCATAATGGTAAAATCAAGTCTGTTAATTTGTTCAGAAAACATACTGCTTTGTTGCTAAGTATTGCCGATGTTTTCAACAATCCAACCTCTTCTCGTGACACTATGTGGATACAAGAGCGAGGAAATAAAATGTTCCTGAAATTTTACGGAGTGCCTGCTGAACAAACATCGCTCAACTTGTGTTTGTATAACTAGTTCAAGCAGTCGGCATCTAATGTCAAACCGGACGTTGCATCACTACCGCCACTAGGGAGAGCAAAAAAAGAACATTTATATCGAGCACACAACTTTGTATGAGGAACCTGACAGCTGAGGGTGGATACAGGAAAATAAACGGACCATTCTCCTCAAAACCGAAGACTTGTTTTTGTAAATCCAAAACGGGATGTGGGTGGGCCAGGTGTGGGTGTAGAAAGGCTGCTATATGGTGTACGAACTTCTTCATTTTTACCATAGGGAATGCTTGAATCCCACAGATATCACAAGTGATAAGTAAGAAGGCCGCAAAACGTTAGATTCCCTACAAAACCACTCTATCTCAACAGTCTATCACTCGTCTACCACATTCCTATCAACATCCGCGGCTAATGGTCAGTTCTCTATCAAATAACACGATTACTATAACGAATACGTAAAAACCCGTAGAAGCAATATTTTAGCAAATTTTATGAACTTTATATTCTAATATGGCAGTATTTTGTCTTGGACCAGCAGTTTCTGGTATAAAAGTTATAAACAGGAACAACCAACATGTTTCACATCATTGTCATACTGTTGGATTTTTTCCAGGTAAAAACCTGTTTTCGCTGGACTATGGTCGTATCTAAGTGGTCTCAGGCCCTTAGACCCTTCAATGAATAATACTGGATGGGAACATGACTCCCTGTTGGAATTTTTGTCAGGTGTAGACCTTTTTCAGCTTCCGTTGACTGGACTACTATTATACTGTTTTAACACGATCGTTAAGAATTAGTGATGTCAGAGGGTGCCCACCGGGGGAAGGTCTCGTCGACCCAGCACTGCTCGGTGGGCAACAAGAAAGAGATAAATGGGTAAACCTGTGGTCTTTGACATTTACTGGTGGCCTAGTTGTCGGGAAGTTTCATTCGTATTTGTTTACTGATCTGACTCCACAAGATCTTAGAAGGTGTGCCCCGACAGTGCACTATGTCCAGGAGAAGAGGTACAGGCTGATGTTATAGGTAGTTTACGTGGTCTTGGAATGGCCACGAGTTCACACTCAGTATCTGAGGGTAGGCGAAAACCGTCCGGATCCCAAAGGTGAGTGTGAACCGGAAAGAGGTAGATTGAACCGCTGTTTCGATCATCCCATCTGTACCGACTACTCATTGGCAGAAATACCGTATTGAATTGTTTTTTTAATTTAAATGTTTAATTTAAAGGTTGCGTATACTTGTTTCATATAGCATCCAGTCGTATTTATATGTTATCAACTGTTACATACTAATATCAATATAATAGCTGCCCCCTATGGGCAAGAATCCAACTCCTTTTTGTTTAGTATTCTTTTGCATCTGACTATTACAATCGTGTTTCATCAACACCTACAACTCTTTTTTTATTACCATGGGATGATGAAGAAATACATAATATATTGACACGTAGTCCATGAATAAACTTGGTGAAAACATAACAACTCTCTTATATCAACCAAAGCCGATTCCCCAATAACATACTTTCAACTCATCGTTCAGCTAGCCATGAACTAACAGTTAAAATCGAAGTTTTTTTTTGGACTTTGGGTTTTTGGAGACACAGACTTCATATTGCTGATCCAAGGTAGAGAAATTATACATACTTCATTTGCCTGTTTGTATGTTTGACGATAGATGTCGCAAAAGTATTCCAATTGATTTAAATCTTAATCGCTTACTCAGGGAACTGGGTTGTTCTTTTTTTAGATTATTTCTGGTAGCAGTATCTTCGATTGCAACTAACAATCTCGGAAACTGACTTATCAGTTTGGTTTTCTAGGAAACCCTCACTCAACCCCAAATAGGCAGCTTCACATTTCAGTTGCTTACGATCTTCATCTCTGGTCGTGTCTCAGCAGTAAGTGTTAACTTTTAACGTATTATCTCTTTTTGCATCAACCTAAGCCAATAAAAACACCCAACTCGCAGTGTAGTTTTTAAATTGAAAACAATGCTTTTTATTTTTTCACTTTTCAATAAATTTTTCCTTCCATAATAGACCTATAAAAAGACATTTATTTACAAATTGTACTCTTAATAATACATAAATAACAATACTGTTACTTGCATTTGACAACTCTTTGTTTTACAGATAGGGTATATTACTCCTCCAATTTAAGATTCTTGTTCCATCAAGAAATAGGCGCAGAGGGAGCATTCAAGTTGAGCTTGAGTGTGGTAAAATCTGGTGGAAAATATTTGTGTAGATGGTAAGGTCGAGTTATAGGTGATAGTGGGAGGTGGAATACAGGTGTCTTTAAGATTAAAAATTTTTTTTATATAATAAAAATTATATAATGTATTGATCTATTGTTAATGTTAGTAATTGGATTTAACATAATTTGAGTTATATTAGGATCTATTAATTCGGAATTATTATACATTTTTAATTTATAAGGTTCTTGGTACATTGTTTTATATTCTGAGTCAACAATATGCATGGGTATCTTAGGAAGTTCTGAAAAACATTCAATTATAATAAATAACAATTCGTGTATGAAGTTAAAGCATTTGCTGTTTTGCTGTCGTTCATGGATGACCATGATGGCATTATTTTTATCATTATGTTTTAAGGGTACTAGGAAAGACTGTAAATTTAGTGGGGGGTTGGAGGAGAGGGCTTTTAAAAAAAAATTACCACGAATCAAAATATTCAAAATTTTCAAGTAGGATGCTTTCCAAAAATAAGACATAGGCACCCCCCTAGCGCCCACCTAGCGCCCTAGCGCCCTAGACGCTTTCTGCTATCTTACTTTTTGCGTAGAAATAAAAAAAGTTTTTATTCTTTAGTAATCTTTGTAGAGGAGAGTATTTTAAAAGAAAAGAAAGAAAAGCTTTATTATGAAGAACAAGCAAAACACTGGTATACCCAAATATTAAGAGTTACGTTACTACATACTGGGTCGGGTGTTGGGGAACGAGTGTCTTGTGAACAAGTGGGGACTGGGACTAAAGCTGAGACATATGTGTATAAGAGAAGGGTAGTTCCGAATAATAGGGAGGGATGCAAATAATAGGGAGGGGCGCTTACTTAAAAAATAACAAGAAACACCAGTGACTTCCATGAAGTCACGAGGCAGGTATACACTAGAAGGGGCTTTTAGCAGGCTTTTAGCACAAGAATAGTTACTTTTATTATTATTATAATATTAGGATTACAATACTCTTAGCTTTATATAACTACTCCCGTTTTTGATTCCTGAACTCCTGGGCAGGATGGTGATATTAAGAAATAACATGTTTTATAGACAATACATTAGTTTCTAAATACATTTTTCTCAATTTGGCTATAAATGATTTCCTTAGTATCTAACTTAATAATAGGGAAGGGTAAGTGTATAGCTAAGGTACTATTGCTTACAATGAATACATATGATAAATTAAAAGTTGAATATACATCTATAAAACAGTAATACTGAATGAAAGGAGTAGGAGTTGCAATAGTTGTGGCGATACATTCATCTAAGTTTTTATGCAATGCGCTAGATATGCAATCATTGCTAATATTCTTAATGTTAATACAAAATGAGTTGGATTTTATATAGTTACATGCTACAACAAAGGTTTCTTGTGTATTGTACAGAATTAAATTGTTTGGTACTACAGTGGTTATTACATTATCGTCATTTCGTACAGGCGCAGGTAATAGATAGATTGAACTTAATTCTGGTTGGTCCTTTCTTTGGCAAATGTATGATGTAATGAATGAGTCTGTTTCGAATAGTTCGGTTAGGTGCATAGAATATTGGGTCTTATCTATACCGTTGATTACTTCCATTATTTTATTATTATTACTTTTATTATTATTAGCAGCTATTGTGAGTGGCACTGTCAGTATGAATCTGTTCTCCATCTGAAACATTCTGTTCTTGTAGTATAAAATGTCACTTTTTGATTTTTCTTTTTCCAACTACATTATCTGTCTGTACTTTTATTATTTTGTTTCATTTGTTAATAGAAGGTATAACAGGTTTGTATCTGTGTTCGTCTTTTGTTCTTTGTTTAACGTAGGATTTGTCTTTTTCTTTCGGGGTCTTCTCGATTTTTATTCAGTTTGTCGGTTCTTTGCTCTTTTTCCTTAGTAATGCTTTTCCTTAGTAATGCTTTTCCTTATGTTATTTTGTATTATTTTGAGCTTTTTGTGATAATTACTAACAAGTTTTTCTGTTATTAGTGCCTCTTCTTTGCTAGGATCTTTTATTAACCCAAAAGTAATCTTATTGGGGATATTTTTAAATTTTTATTTAAAGAATTATTAAATGTGATTAATGATAGTTTTAAATTTCTTTCTAGAGATTTGTCTTTATTTTGTTCCCTAATGGTTCGTAAAATTTCTATCAAAGTGGATTGGGCTTTATTAAGTAGTCCTAGTGAATTAGGGTGATTGGGTGTTATGTACTATGGTTCAATCCCTAGGAATGTCAGTAAGTTCTTTATTGTTATGTGAAATATATTCCCAGTATGTCAGATGTTTTTTACAAGGTCGTATAATATTGTTAGCATGCGATTTCATTTTTGTCTCTATATTTTATTACTGGTTAACAAGAATTATTATGCTTTCTATGGGTAGTAGTTTTTATTATTAATAGTATTTTTTAACATATTGTTCTTTTATTTATATTTGTTGGTTATTTTGTTTAGTTATTCCAAACGTTATCTTGTCAGGAGTCATACCTAGTTTTTTATTTAAGGAGTTGTTGTATAGTAGCTAAAGAAAGTTTGTTAGTTAGCATCTTATTAGTTAATTTTTGATTATTTAATGTCCTTAAATATTCGATTAATGTGCTGTGTGCATGATTCAAAAGTCCTAAAGAATTCGAATTATTAGGCTTTGTTGTTTAGCTGAGTGAATGAGTAAGTGACTAATGCTCTATTTCTGACTACATTTCCTTTAATAAATCTTCAATAGTAAATCTAAAATTATTTAATATATTGCAGGGATCCGAACGAGATAAAACGAAAGGATAATACTATAGTTTAACAATGTCAGCTGAAGAGCTACCATTTACCCGAAATCTTTACCATGAGGTCATCGCCGGCAATGTTGATGGTGTGGTTGAGATATGTAACAGAGGTGCCAATCCGAATGCGAAGGTCGGTGAAGAAGGCAACAGCTTGGTGCACTGGGCAGTCATCGCCGATAGCGTTCCTATACTCGAGGAGCTTAAAGATCACGGGGCCGAATTTTCTCAAGTCAATTACAGATTTAGAACCCCACTCCATACCGCTGCAGAATCGGGATGTGATGAAGCACTGCTTTGGCTGATAGATCACGGCGCCCTTGACATAGAAGCCAAAGAAAATGAAGGAATAACAGCATTAGCACTGGCAGCTCAAAATGGTCACCTAGGCTCGGTGATGATATTGGTCGATAAGGGAGCGACTGTGGACTCGGAGGATGCTATCAAAAGAACTCCTCTGTTCGCTGCAGCTAGTGCTGGTCGATGTGAAGTAGTGAAATACCTGCTTAAAAATGGAGCGGATCCAACTGTTCTCGATGTTTATCGCAAAACTTTCTTGCACGTAGCAGCCCAAAGCAAAGATTTAGCAACAGTCTGCATGGCACTGGAGCTGGGGATGGAGGTCAATGCAAAAGATGATAGGGATTGTACTCCTCTCCATGATGCCGCCATGTGTTCTAGCAAAGAAGTAGTGGCTTTGCTGCTAAATAGAGGAGCACATATAAATGCACTAGATAATTGGGAACGTACTGCTCTGCACGACGCCGTCAAGGCACAGAATATAGAAGTGGCAGGGTTGCTTCTAGAAAAAGGAGCATATATAAATGCCAGAAGTGATTGGAACCGTACTCCTCTGCATGAAGCCGTCATGGCAGAGAACAGAGAAGTAGTAACTCTGCTCCTTGATAAAGGAGCAGAAATAAATGCTAAAGACAAAAGAGGTCACACTGCATTGCGCTTAGCAAATATATCCGGGCGTACAGTGTGTGTTAGATTGCTGCTGGATAGAGGAGCAGACATTAATGCCTAACACTTAAGAGTACTATTAGTTACTAAGAGTATTTGGCAGTGCAAGCCAGGCATGCATTGTTTTGGTAATTTATTTATTTTATGATAAATCTATTTAGTTATTTTAAAAATTTTTAAGGATTATTATCAAATGATTTTATTACCATTTATTCAATTATAATATCTAACTTTAATTGTTTTTTTTATTATCAGCATTATCCCATTACCAAGATCATTGACAAACAAATCACCTTTTGTTGATTAAAAAAAAATTTTTAATAGTTTTTTTTTTATTTATTGATTCACGACCTGTAAGTGTGACGAAAAAATTATATGTCTGACACGAAGGCAGAGGACATCCAGTGACGATATCACCCCTATTCTGCTAATCCTAAGTATGTAATATTTTATTTATATTGAAACTTCTTTATTGGACTAAAATTACAACCTTCCTTATTAGGCAATAATTAATTGTGATAAATGTTCTCATTCATACCATATTTACGATTTTCATTCGCTTGCTCATTCATACAGTATTTACTAACAGCTCAGACCTCCCAAATCCACATGTTTGTCACCTCCCTCGCATAAGAAAGAGGAAGCGGAGTCTTGGGAAGTCCCTCACGCTCCTCCGTCAGCCGCGTCACTGGATACGAGCCATTGGAGGCTGACGAAGGGCACGAGAGCCACATACGCTCAGGACATGATTGGAGTGACTGGTCCTTGCCAGGACTCCCACTGTTACGCATTTATAGCAGGTCACGAGGCCACTGCCGTTTCTGTCTTCCGAGGAGGATTATAGGGATGTTTGGTGCAGTGCAATGACTGTGTTAAGAGATTAGAGTGGTTGGATAGGTTACTATGGAATTTCATGAACTTGGAAGGGATGAGTTCAAGAATGTAAGGTATATTAAGATCGTTATGGAGGGTTTTGTTGCTGACTAATAAGGAGAATTTACTATTGTTCTCAGGACTTTTGATTGAAAGAATTTCATACACTTGATGTTCGATTTTTTTGCTGTCCCCCATAGCTCTATTCCATAGGTCCAGATTGGCTATTTGAATAATTTAATTAAAATAACTTTTATTTTTATTAATTTAGAAGGTATCTATTCCAACGTTGCCTCTGTCGTCGTTGAATGTTACCAGGTTACTCAGGTGTAAACAGTTGGTCAAGAAGCTTTCTGTCTAGTGTTCCTATGCAGTTGTGAACGTTAGGAATTTTGATGCCAGTGTGAAGAGTAATAGATCAAGTATTGAGCCTTGGAGGACCCCTTTGGCAGACCTTAATGATAAATATAAGCCTTGGAGGTCACTGAATTTTCATTTACTGAAAAAAAAAATGGTTATCCAGGTAAGATTTCAGTATCAAGAATTAAGTGTGTGGAAGTAACGGTCGTGGTTAACGATAATTCCTTTATGCCAAACTCTTACAAAAGACTGTTCTACATAAGGAAATGATCCAGTCACTACTTAGCACAGCAACTACTCTGTGGAATTGGGGGATGGTTTAGTGAATTAAACGAAATCTGAATTGATTGTCTTGAATTTAATTTTTTTTTTTGTAAAATAGGGTGAGTATGTTTATATATGAGCTTTTCTAAAAGTTTAGGAAGAATGTATAGCACATTGATTGGTCCATGTGAGGGAGCTCAGTGTGGAGGTTTACTAGGTTTTTGAAAGATTCTGTTCATAAAAAAATTCCATAGTTTGTTGCGCTTAACACAGATTTATTAAGAGAAGTTAACTACACAAGAGGTTTCCATGGCAAACGAAGAATTATTTCAGATGGAACCAAATCACAAACAGGTGATCTCCGTTTGGGCAGCCATTTGATTTCATGAAGAACTGAAAGCTTTTGGAGGAATGTCTAGTAATGTTAATACTTCGCAGTCATGTTGAGTGTTGGACAGGTGAGAATAAGTTTTGAAAACGGAAGAGGTGGCCAGCGAATGAAAACTGTACGGTGGTCTTGTGTCGTAGGAGTTTTCATGTTTTTCTCCACACGCTACCGTCCTCGGTATTAACAGGATGATAAATAATGTATCATGTGCAAGTTTTGATTTATGTTATTAGTTTGTTGTTTAGGTGACTATAGATCCGTTTAACAGCCAAACGTTTTGTCTTGTGTCATCGTTTTGTTGTCTTTGCTTTGTCCGTTATCAGTGGCCTTTTATAAGAAGGGTATTGGGGAAGTAAATGTACCCTCGTAGCTGGCAGAGGAATCAAGAGATGCAGTCTGCCTTTTGAAGATAACTGGTAAAGGAGGACTGGTTCTTCTAATTCTAACTCTAATGATTATTAATATAGAATGGTTATTTAAATGCCTACTATTTTCTAACTACCATAGCTCTGTTGCTAGTAACAATTTATGAAAGCATAAAGAAACATTCATAAAATAAGAAGCTATTTAACTGTGTAAAAAGGATATTAATTATTCATTTTAATGATATTGAAAAAAAAATTACATTCTAGAAAATCTGTCACTACTTTGTTTTGATTGTTGTGAAATAAAGTGGTAACTATAATTAAAAAATATATATTTTTATGAATAATATCAAAAAGAGAAAATGCTACAGAGAAGCATGGAGGGGATACATGGAAGAAGAGACTAAGAGAATCAACACATTAAGGGTAAGGTGCATGAAATAAGAACTATTTGATTGATATACACTGAGAGGCACAAAAGTGGCCACCCTGCAGTATTTGTACTAATATATAATCAATTTTGTTATTTACGTCTCCACATAGACTTAAAAATAAAACAGGCCATATGGGACATATTAAAATTATAAATTAAATAAAAACCAGAGGTATTAAAAAAAATATAGTTTTATTAATCTGAAATTAACCAAATAGGATATCTCCACCGTTTGCGTTTAGAAGACCTAAAAGTGAATAAGTACATTTCTTGGGTAGTGAAACCCAGCAAAATTCAGGAAGCATCCTTTACAAACCCTAAATGTACTATTACAAATAAGCAAGTAAATAATAGGAAGATTTTTTTCTATTAATAGAAAAGTTTAAAATATAAATTAATAGAAACAAACATTTTTTTTTTTAATTACTCCTAAGTAAACTAAACCCCTTAGTAGTAATCTCGGATATACTCCTTTGTACAATATAATATTATGCAAGAAAGAAAAAGAAAATGAAATTATAAACTTAATCAAATGTTATTCAATTTTAATTCAAAAACTCTTAGAGTGCCTAAAAATAAACAATACTCTAATAGCATTAGTAAACATTAACTAATGCTCACTGCTAGAGAGACAACAAAATAAATAACAAAATATTTGTTAAAGAAACTGATTGACCATAAAAAATATGTTCAGTTCTGAATACCTACCCACATTGGAATTAAATCCAATCATCACACTGACAAAAGTACAAAAAAAGCCGCAGTTAGTAGAAAACTGCTTTGCCCAAACTTCGCACTTGCTTCAGAAATAAAACTAAAACTTATGATGATGAAGAAATATAATGATGAATGGGTAATACTGAGCTTAAATCATTTCGGGAACTTCAAGGAACATAACATACCCTGGACACATCTATTGTCACTGTCAAGAATGGACAGAAGCATGTTAACGAGACTGGATTGACCTCTGCAACTTCATAAGCATTCTTCATAACAAGTATTCAAATATTTATTATTTCTATATATTTTAATTATATATTTTTTCATATAATTTAAAACTTTATATTTAACTTTAACGTTATCTCAAGGTTCTATTAATAAAATTTTAGGAAACTTCTGGCAAAAGGAATAATGGTTTTATTTACACACATTGAATATATAAAATTGATATACAAATAAATTACGTATGTAATAAAAGAATACTATTAAATCTAACATTAAAATGGTACCTTTAATTATTCGTAACGTTATACTAATACTGGCCAGTGGTTCTTTGTGGATAATCTTCGTGTGGTTCGGATTAGCATACTTGTTCTAAACTGCAGCGCGTGGTTCCAGACGTCTTCCTTTGTTGTCGCACCTGGTGAAAGTGAAAAGGTCTGACCTGATGCACCACGAGGCAGTAGCCGTTGCTCGCTACCTGGGCTTCCTTCTCTGCCTGTTCCTGATGAAAAAGTGCTTGTTTTCGTCCTCTGGCGGATCATATATATCTGCATCTCTCCGCTGCCTTACTGATCTTTCAACTGGTTATTTAATGCCAGTTGTTTCGGATATTTATACTCTGCTTAATTTACGCAGTTTATAAAATAAATGTTTACATTAATTATTGATATTATTGTTATTATAACTATTAATAGTTAATATAACGATAGTAAAAACGTTCATACTTTCATAGGCATGAACCACGGATCGTTATTACGTTCTTCAACGCATGCTTTTTCCGAGTTTATTTAAACAAACACCATTAAAAATCATCATATTAAAATATCACAACACAAGATTAGGTGTCCAATTTTTTCAAAGTATATTAAGAAATATATTTGTAGACGACAAACCTCACAAAGATATATTGTAGCAGGTACATACAAACACAATTTAAAAAACACTTTATTGTACAGAAATAAAATTATTGTACATTTTAACGTATACTATATACACAGATTATAAATGTAATTGAGCACATTAAATAATTATTTAAACATAAATTAACATAAAAATGCTTTAAATAATTGAATTTGTAGCTGAAACAATGAATGCTGTTAGAAAAAAAATCAATTTTATATAAATAGAATTTGTTACTTTGCAAATAAAATTGCACACATTTAATAATTTTGTTGATGAATTTAAAAATAAGTTAAAATGTTATTTACATAAATTTGAAAATGTTATTTTACTAATACCAGCATTCCAGGAAATCGTTTGTTAAAATTGGTAAATTCAATCGTAGGTACTATCTTGCATACATAAATTAAGATTGCCCCTATCTTTTTAAATCATATTAATATTTCTGGAGACAAGTTAGCATATTTTACCTTATTATGACAAATATGTACAAGAAAAATGTCTAAACTAATTCATCGAAATATAAGAATAGTGAGTAGAAATATGTAAATTCTACAGCTAAGAGACAATAAATAGTAATAAATTAGTGAGGTACTTTTTACAATAAATAACAAATTAATAAATAATTTAACAACTAATCTTAAGTTATTTCAGCCCTATATTCTATATGTTGTTTTGTGCAGAGTACTTTTATATACTGGTGAAGGGCGGAAGTATTTCCTTTGAGAAGCTGGAAACAAAAAAAAAAGAATTATTACTTAATTCAGGATACAATTATACTATTAGATTAGTTTGTAAATGTAAATAACATGAGTTAAATATAAAGGATTTCAATTAAAGAACTGAAGCATTTGAATTTTTTAAAACTAATTTTTCCTAATTTATAAAATAAAGGCACAGCCTAACTCTCCTCTGAACAAATTATACCAGATGTACTGTTACAAAACTGTTTTCGTATGTGACATCCTATGATTTACTCTTATCATATGCATTATCTCAAGAGTGTGTCACTTTAAAATATTTTGAAAGCCAGAAAGCTCATCAGCTAGCTTTTTGCAGCTGTGCATAAACCTTAGATTTTACTTTAGGAGTTCCTTTGAAACATGTAAAAGCCTTGCCGCTGGTATTCTTGAATACAAAATGTTACAACGAATAAACGTTCATGGAGTCTGAAAATGATTCATTGAGTGAGGGACTTTGATAGAATACTTTGAATTTAACTAATTCTGCCCCTTAGCTATTTGAGATATGTGTGAACCACACAATTGTCAATTAATTAATAATTAATAATATGTCAAGGCTCACAACGTTTTTTTTTTTTTAGACGTAGGGCTGACTACACCACTTAAATGTAGAAACTTGCAAGAAGCCAAACTAAATCCACTTTCACCACCATTTGTCAATTTATGACCTTCCAGTGCAAACCTTAAACCTTTCAACTATTTTCCTTTTATATTTACTTGTTGTAAGTTTTTTAAACAATTCTTAATAATATTATTACCATAGATGAGTGAGCAATTGAACTGACAAAACTGTATAATAGTTTACATGTATTCCTACCTTCTACCTAGTAAAATTAAAATTAGATTCCTACAGAGAAGTATCGACAATCACAAAGCATAATGAAAATAATATTTCTAGCTGTTGATTGCTCCTTTTTAATGCCCATTGAGACTATTTAATATTTTTATTAATAAAAAAATATAAATTAATTTTTATTTAATAAATGCAATTTATTCAATTACTTGGAAACTTCAAAAACTTGGACCAAGTGGCTACCACAGAAAATGTTAATATCATTTATTAGTATTTTGTCACACATTTATGTTATTTTTTAACATTTTGAAACTTGGGAGAGTTAATCTCATTTTGTTCTATAGAGAGGCAATTTTATGTATAAAATGATACAACAAAAAGGAAATTAGAAAATATAAGCAATATAGGTGAAAATAGCCTCATCTAATCGTATTTGTTCTAATATAAAATTGTTTAATCAATCTCTTAAGAGTCTATGTTGTGTGTATAGAAGTAATTCATTCAACTTAATGTATTGACCATTCACCAATAGTTATGGTTCCTATAATATTAATTTTCAATTGAATGCATTGAAATGTAATAATAAAAATATAAAATTTTCAATCTGATTTATTTATAATATAGATCAAGAAGTTATTTTCAACAACAGATTGAAAATAGAGACTATTGTTTCTTTAGCTAAATGGAGAGAGCTGTATTGCAGGTGTATCTTATAACAATCTTTATTTTCATACAATGTATCTACTTGAAATATTGCTTTATCTATTTTCATTAATTAAATGTTTATTTTCAATTGCATAAGGTGGGGATGACTAGTGCCCATCATATTATACTGGATGTAGGAATATTTTAGACTATTGTGATACAATTATCAAATACTTCACTTCATTCAACACTTCAATTGACAACAAGTAACATTGTTGTAATAACATTGTGTAAATAACATGAGTTAAATATAAAGGATTTCAATTAAAGAACTGAAGCATTTGAATTTTTTAAAACTAACTATTCATAATTTAAAAAATAAAGGCTCAGTCCAACTCTGCTCTGAACGAACTAAACCAGATATGACATCACAAAACTGAATTTGAATTCAGTAAATTCACACTAAACATTTATTTAAGGCCAATCCAGATTGTTTGTTTACATAATCATTTTAGCCATACTGCAATCCATTTACTAAGTCTGAGATTCCCTTACAACAACAATTAAATTGGTCTCAGTCCTGACTCATTGGACTGATGAAGAAATAACTTGGTTGAATCCAAACTTGTAGGAAATATATTGACTGGGGTTGCTCTTGTACTCGCTACTACAGCACAAGATCAAATAGGTTGTAAGAGAACAAATATGTGATGGTTCAAATTAATAATTTGCTAATGAGAAAACATTCCCTGTTTGAGGTTCACTATCCTGTCCCGACTACTCATTTATGAAGTGTATTTAGTGGATAGGAGGATTTGTGGTATGGTCAACTATACAAGGGTCAAGTTTTAACAAGAATGGAAAACATTTCTAACTGAAGGGGTAAAAAAGTTTTGCTTTCGAAATGACAGCAACTTACATAATATGCACCCAGAAGAACATCTCACCTTTTAAGACCACTCAGGCTCTTATAAATTTTCTTGTAGTATGTATGGTGCTACATATGTAGGGAGGGAATATAGAAAGCTTAAGCACAGATACTAGAAGGCCCAATAGTTTGTTCTTCATCCATGTAAATAATTCTGGCCACCTTGAGGCACTTCATACTATGATACTTTCCAAAGTATTAGAAATAAACATCTAATGAATCATTTAGAAAATATAGAGCTCAAATAAATTAATACCACCCACTCAAAATCGATCAACAAGAGGACTCCTTTACTTGGGGTTCCTTCCCCACACTACTTTCATTGACTAAAAAGATATAAAGCCACATAATTTTGGGTTTGTAATGTAAGGCTTAACTTGCAGGCGTTTTTAGATCAAATATATGATTTATTTGTATTTTTGACATAAATTTTCCCTTAAGCAATTTATTGCTTAAACTTTGACTGCAATAATATGATACGATCTTGATTTCATTAGCTGGTACTAAATAATATTTCAATATAATAGTTCTACAATAATTAGTTAGTGTCTTTACCACATATATGTTAATGTCTTAAACTTTTGTTCTATGATTTTAAGTTGGTAATGGCAGTGTGAGTTGGCAAAAGGGGTTTTGATAATAAATAAATTTATTTTGTGGGGAGACAAAGACTGAGTTATCATTTACAAGTTGTATTTTATTGGTTTTCAGCTCCCATGATTATTAGACCAGATATTCTAAAATTAAATGATAAATTAAATATATTGTTGTGATATTAGATATTGTGGAGTTTGTATATAAATATTTAATCCAACCTTGAATAAAGAAGGCAAACAAAAACAATTGAGAGTGGAGGAAAAAACAAAAGGTCGTATAGTTGTGGTTATGATGATGAAAACACACACAGCATTATGCACTCTAGTTTTGGGATCAGCCCGTGATATATGTATCTGAGTCAATTAATGAAATAAAAAGTTCTGTAAGTTATTTGTTGTTTGGACTTGAAGCGGAACGGAAGAGAAGTTGCACCAGGAAGAAGAGTTAATTTGATTAAAAAAGAAGACCATTGAAGAAGAAAAAGATAAAAAAATATAGACAAGTATAATTAATTTAAGTTTCTTTTTGTTTATTTGTAATTAAATTTAAATTTTGCCAGAATTATTTTTGTTAGTAGAACCTAAAAAACATCAGATAAAAAGTAATAAAATAAATTTAAAGTTAAAAAAAAATTTACGTTATCTTTAAAAGAACGTAATAATATATTGAAAATAAATAACAACTTACTAGTTGTAGCACCTTATAGCTTAGATAGAAAGATAGATGCTATTTGTTAGAATATTGATGCTATTGTCATTTATATATTGTCATAAAGATAGATGGTCTGAGAAATAGGCCCCTTTTTTCCACCCCTGTATTACCCTCATGTCTGCATGATGATATTCCACCTGAAATCTCCCTGACCTCTTGACTTGTTAGGAGACATAGATCATGTACACGTTTATAGATCATGTAGACACATGATCCTTGTCCAATATCAAGGAACGCATCGAATTCTATCTGATGGAGTTTAGTTTTTTCAAATGGAATCCATTCTAATTACAGCATAGTGTATAAAACCTTAATCAGCTGAGTGCCCCACGTTCTCCAAACAAGTGTTAGGAGGAAACCCTCCTGTAATCTACATTTAGGAGAAATGGGGTTTAAATCAGTGGTTTATATTTAAGATATCAATTTATGAGCTGATACTCCTCAAATGAGCTGATACTGATATATAGGTTTGGTTAATTAATAAATAATATTTACATTTAAACCCCACCATTTCATAAAGACATCTTTTTAGTATATTTCTTATGCACCTGTTACTCTTTTAATTTAGTCTAAACTTCCTTTAATTTAGTTGCAATTCAGTTATTTTTATAATAATGTAGAATCCATTTTATGGGGAACATTAGAAGGAAAACTGCCATGAAATAAATCATCTCATGGGTAGTACCCCAAAAGGACAGACAATGTTGGTTTAAAGAGGACACATGATATATTTTTGTGGGTTTCGGTTCCCTGGTCGGCATTCAGTGTTTTTTGCTGCATTTTGTACATCAAAATTGATATCTCAATACTAGATCCCACCCATTTTGTTTTAGGTAAAATGATTAAATTTATGATTTAAGTACCTATCTGATATATTTATATTTTTTTATGCATCTATTTTTATTTATTTATTGCTTCTTTCTCTCTTTTTATTGATTCCCCTGTGTCTTATTTAGTATTAATAAATAAAAGCAATTAATATTTTATTTTAAATAGCATAATTAATACATGTAAAGCTAGAAAATATTTTGCTATCACTGCCCGCTTTAGAGGGTTACTGCAGGGATCCCAACATTAAAAAATATATTATCTCGTTACCTAGTCTGATGTAATCTCTGAAATATTGGCTGAGCCATCATTAAAAGGAGACTATAATGTAATATATTTAAATTTACTGAGAAAGTTTGCTTTTTAAGGCATTAAATTTATCAAATACTTAAAAGCAAACCATTATAAATAGATTAAAGTTCAGCCTCCTTTGAAAGGCTATCACTTTAGCAGTTTTTCAGAGTTTATAAAATCCAGCTAAAATGATTAAACATTAAGTTGGCCAACTGTTCACAAAAATGGTTCAGTTGGAAAGAGCACATAGCCAGAATAGAAGGTTCCAGTTTTGAATCCAGGACTTATCACTATCTTGTTTCTTAGGCAGATTATAAAACCAATGGGATCACAGGCTCCAACTAGTAATTAAAAAAATCTGTATACACAGGACTAGATAACATATCTATTTACTTTTACATTGAATTTCACAAAAGTGCCTTGCTTTTCAATATATTTTTTTTATTTAAGATTAATTAGATTAGTCTTCAAGATTTTTTTTAACGCTTACTTAAAAATTTATGCTTATACAAATTATTTAAATGATATATATTTATAAACACTCCTTATTGAGAAAAATATTTACTTGTTTGTGATGTAGGTATCTCGGGGCTATAGCTGTATACTGCTCCCTCAGTACTGTTCGATGTCAGAGAGATAGGCTCAGAATAGTGTCCTTGATTATCTGAAGAAGCGTCGTGAGTAGAGTGTGCAACAGTATGTGTTTGTACTTCATATGACGGTTGCCAGGTATTCACTACCTGCTGCACAGAAATGTGAAACTATAGCATAATTTAAAATATGTCTTCCAGGCATTGAAAAGTACAATATATTATAGGAGCTTATGCCAAAATTAAAAAAAAAGATAAGAAAAAGGTATGTCATGTTCACTAAACATTTTAAGTCATCCAGTTGGACTACATGATCTACTAAAAAACTATTGTATATTAAACTTGAGTTTTGTTTTTAGTATTAAGAATCAACGACTGAATGCCAGTAACCATACTAAATTTAATACAATGACTTTTTAAATGAACAAAGTCCTCAATTACTTCAGTTTTTTACTATGTCTTCAAATAAGCAGGTTTTATTTTGCTAATATTTATTTGTATACCCTGAACATTCAAAAGCCATGGATTGTTATCACTATTGTTTTTTGAAATGTGATAAAATCTCTAACTCAAAAGTCTATTATTGGTAATAGTCAATTTTATAAATAAAGTTTGCAATTGCTAATATCGGCAAATCATGTGATTCTTTTATAAATTTTTTATATTTTACGAGTGAAAAATGTATACCTTTGTAGTTGCTGAAACCAATTACGCCAGTTTTATAGTGTTTTCATTTCACTGTATCTTTTACTTAAATTATTTTTCCTTCTTTGTTATATTTTTGTAATATAATCAATAAATGTGCTTACACTATGAAGAAACATCTACATAAATATAGACATCTATTTTATGTGAGCAAATGTTTAATTGTGAGTGTTACTCCATGTACCTAAAAGAGTTCAGACTTAGTCCTACCCTGACAAAGCAATGAGTGACCCTTGAGTGTACAATGAAGTGTCAGAAGCACTACTTATCCCTAAAGCTTCTACTTGACAATATCCAGGGCTTAAGAGTTCCATTTATCTCATCCAGCTTGTTGTTCCAAGTGCTGTTTCTTTTTATTTGCTATAACCCAATCACTATTTATTGTTATGTAATGCATGCAACCAATTGAACTGTTGTTGAATTTTAGCATAAATTCAATTCTATGATAATAAAATAAATCCATTATCGCATTGCTTACTCCGATGCATCCATGTAGCTGATGACTTGTTACTTGTGGTTATTGCATGTTTTATGAAATACCTTGTAAATTTTTCTGATAATACAGGAAAATTTTTCAGTAATGTGCATTTGAGTGGTGCACCATCCATATCAACACTTGCAACAACTTTGAAAGCAATTTCTATCTTCCGGCTGTCAGCCCGTAATAGGTATTGATAATGTCCATGGAAGGGTTACAAACAAATCTTCTGTGTGTAGATTAGAGAGAGTCTTCTTACTTGTACAAAATGTCAGACAAAATGTGGTACCTTTTAAATTAAGTACTGCCTGAGAATATAAGCTCATACATATTCTAGTTTCTGCTTGCCCCAGTAAATATTTTGATCCCTGGGTGATTAGTAACACATAGCAATTTTAGAATGATCAGTGTCACAGTGTTATATTCAACAAAGAAACAATCCACTTTTGATCTAACTAACGCTATGTATCGATGCATAGCATATTAAATCATTTAATTTTGTATTATAAATTTAAATAAATTGACTCAGATTTTACAGTTGCCATAGTTCTTAGTGTAGTATATAGTACTAGAACTCTTATTTGCATACCTATAACTTGAGGCAATTAACAAGACTTTGGAAATACTATTTTTTTAAGTTCCAGAATCAGTAGAACAGCAATGCATAGGATGTCTCCATTGAGATGACTGGACCAGGAAAGTTAGATGTATAAGAATATTCCAGAAGCTTAAGAGGACTAATTAACAGAGCTATGGTTAAACCTTACAAATGATTCCTTAAAAGTATTGAAAACTGTTTGTATTATAAATTTGAAATGCCTTTCTTTACTAATATAATATTCTTTTTTGTGCTAAAATTACAATCTGCCTTTCTGCCTTATTAGGCAACAAGTAATTGAGATAAATGTTTTCATTCATACCATATTTACAATTCATCATTCACTCACTTATTTATAAAATATTTACAAAAAGCCCAGAGGCCTCCCAAATACACATGTTTGTCACCTCCCTCTCATGGGAGAGAGGAAGACCCCTCTTGGGAAGACCCTCACGCTCGTCCGTCAGCCGCGTCACCGGATACGAGCCAGTGTAGGCTGACGAAGAGCGCGAGAGCCACAGACGCTCAGGACATGTTGGAGAAACTGGCCATAACCCGGGCTTCCACTGTTACGCATTTATAGCAGGTAACGAGGCCACCGCCGTTCCAGTCTCCGACGAGGAATATAGGGATGAGTGGCGCAGTGCAATGACTGTGCAACGGAATTAGGGTGGTTGGACGGGCTACTATAGAATTTCATATATTCGGAAGAGATGAGTTCAAGAATGTAGGGTATGTTAAGATCGTTATGAAGGGTTTTGTTGCTGACATAATAAGGGGCATTTACTATTGTTCTCAGGACGTTTGATTGAAAGGATTGGATACGCTTGATGTTCGACTTCTTTGCTGTCCCCCATAGCTCTATTCCGTATATTCAGATTGGGTTAAGCATAACTTTGTAGATTTGTAATTTATTTTCTATTAAGAGATGGGATGTCCTTTGAAGTAATCTGTACAGTTGTCCAAAGCGTCTGTTAAGTTCTTGTCTTTTTAGCCTCGTGTGTGGGTTCCATGTCAGTCTTTTGTCGAGATGGAAGGCTAAGTACCGTACTGTCTCGGATACAGGGAGAGGAATAGAATTAAAATAAACCAGTGGACAAGACTTGCGACACAGGGTGAAGGTAAGGGGGGAACATTTTGCTTTATTAACTTTGATCCGCCATTGGTTGCACCAATACTCGAACTCATCAAGGTGTTTTTGAAGGTTATGGGATGCTATAACGGGGTCTGGGTGGGATGACAAGACTGCAGTGTCATCTGCAAATGTGGCCAAGAGGGTATTGGAAGTAGAGGGGACATCAGCGGTGTATAGGCTATAGAGGATGGGACCCAGGACACTGCCCTGTGGAACTCCTGCTTTTATGGGATAGTAGTTAGAGTATTCTAAACCACAGCGGACTTGGAAGAAGCGGTTTGAAAGGTAGGACTGTAGGATTTGGAAAAGGGTCTGTGGTAAATATCTTTTGAGCTTGTAGAGCAAACCTGCGTGCCAAACCCTGTCAAAAGCGAAATGCCTTTTTAGTTGAGATAATGTTTATTTTTTTAATTATCAAGAGCTCCTAACTTACTTTGGGGGTGTCATGAGGCTTTTGAGGGCACATTCACCTCTTTAAAATAAATAGATGAACCCATCATTGCAGAATGCAAAATCTTTGGAGAAACCTGTACCTTATATCATACTTTCCTTAGTATAATTATAATACATGTTTTGCTTTATCGAGATAACCTTAGCATGGGTTATAAATTATAATAAGAGATATGCGGGCGGTGAGAGCTGTAGGGGTATTAGAAAACGGTATAATAAGGCTTATGAACGTCTACCATTACAATAGTACTCGAAGCAGAATCAATATGGCTCACTGACAGAACACGCATAGCAAGATTTATGCGTCCCTGGATGCCTGACCTAACGCAAATGAACGATACTGAACTGGCGATAACTTTCTGCTTCGTCCGGTCGTTAGTTAAATTGTAGCTTTTAAAATCGCTGCGGACGTGTTACTGAATCACAATTTCAGTAGCTACCAGTTATGTGAATCAGAGATACGTTTTTCATGTTTTTAGGTATTTACTCATAAAGTATAAATCGTAGAAGGGGAAAAATGTAGGAGTTTTAAAGCCAAATGCACGCTCATTCATGTTATGTTGCTAGACGATATTTTTGAAATAGATGAGTTTAGACTTCAAAGTGTATCACATCTCAACAAAGTCATCTAAGGCTGCTATGATTCTGGTGACAAAACTGAGTATAAGTTTATTTATAAAACCATCAAAAATAGTTATTAAAAAAGAGGACGCGAATTTCAGCGATGCTTTTACTAAAGCAGTGCAATAAAATTGTTCCTACTGTATAAAGTAATCATGAATTGGAAAATTATTCGTTAATTTTAAGCAGTGTTTTTTTTTTTTTAAAAAGGTCACGAACGACGTAATATCGATTAAATACCAAGGTATTTATTTTATATTTCTGAACACTCACACCCTGCTGGGTGATGGGGCATGTCTTAATTGTTTTAATTAGTTGGTACAATTTGAATACTTTCGGGAAATTCACTACTTGTAGTGTTGTACTAATTTTTTACAGTCAATAAAGGGGGTTTCCCATTTTTCTGGATACAGAGGTGGTCTTAATTTTTTCTTTGTTTGTTACTTTTTTCTTACTTCTGGGCATTTTATCAGCAATGCTCTACCGTCTTAGCTCTCCGTCTATTCTTAGCAAGTTGGAGGCTCAAGGTTTAATAGAAGGGTGGATTGGGAAAAGGCAATGGGTCCAATGCTGGTCCCAAGTTTTCCCCTAATTCTTCGTATTTAACATGTTACAACTTAAATGCTTTGTCACATAGGTAATGCTAGCAATACCAGTAAAGAAATTGTCTTTTATAATTGGTACACCATAGCTTTCGGGAGTAACTCTTATCTGTGATTAGTCTGGCCATCAGATGTATACACTAATCTAAAAATCGACAATTCCCATATAGGATACATTGATGCAGGGCTATCCATATCAACTTGAGATTCAAAAATAAAAAAAAAAACTTATGAGAATCCTGTTGATAACAAAATCAAAGATAATACTACGCGTTATTATTATCATTCCGTAGAGTGCCAATAGCAATATAACAAGTTTTTAGATAAAATGTGTTTTTTAAAAGTAGCACTGTACAGCGGTGGATTCAAGGATCACTGACTTTATTTTGATCATAGCGTAGACTAATTTTATTTGTTTTTCAAGCTACATTATGTTATACGAACTAATAACTGAGCGAATGTCCCAGAAGGCGAATATGTTTTTACGGTCGGCTCTGAAATTTTATTATCTTAAGATTTATTTTTGCGTTGTTGCATTGTTTTGTCAAAATATTTTTAATTTTTATTGCCGTTTTATATCTTATATTCTTTGTAGTTTCAGGCATATTACACATTAGACATTTCCAATGTATTAATTTGTTTTTACGACTTCTAATTTATAGCATATGCCTACAGTCCAAAACAGGATTTATTCCTTACTGTTTTTATACTTATCCAGTGACGCGGCTGACGTAGGAGCGTGGGGGACTCCCCAAGACTCCGCTTCCTCCTTCGCATGCGAGGGAGGTGACAACCTTGTGGACTTGGGGGGCCTCTGGGCTGTTTGTAAATATTGTATGAATGAGTGAGTGAATGATGAATTGTAAATATGGTATGAATGATAACATTTATCTCAATTACTCATTGCCTAATAAAAGGCAGATTGTAATTTTATCTTAAGAAAATTGATTGAAACCGGACTGTTTTTATAATGAAATTCCTTTCCCTTAGGGATCAGTAAGCGTGCTAAATATCCCCCACCTCATATTAGAATAAAAGAAAGTTAATAAATTATTTGACTTTAGACAACCCGAATAACATCAAACGAAACAGTATAAATTTATAAAAGGCAGACCTGCGTTATTGAATAAAAGACCAGCTATTAGGTATTCCTTACATGCCTTCAAGACTGTTTTCCCTTCCCTGTCCCGAATCGGAATCCTTCGTACCTCATACACATTGCAATGGCTCCGATTAAGGATGAGATACCGCCCTCAAGGGACTCCTGGTTTTATCGCTCCCATCGCCTGCCTCTGTTACCTGCCCAAAGATCTGGTCTGTGTATTATTGTTGAAACCTACTAAAAACATCTCTGACAAATGTTGATTCCTAGTAAAGTATGCAGTTCTAGAACTACTAGTAAGTATGCATAGAAATTGAGACAATAAAGGTTGACTGTGGAAATACGATTATTCTCTTCTACGTTCTGGAATCAGTAGAACAGCAAGGGATGTGTGGATTAATTTGACTGATACATACCAGGGAAAGTAGATTAAAAAGAATATCCTTAAAGCTTTCCTTGAGGTCTAATTAACTCACTAAAACATTTACGTTTACTAATAAAACTTACTAAAAACACGTTAAGAGTATCATCAACTTCGGATAGTAATCATGACAGCGATTGATAAAGCGGCGTCCTGTACTTTTATTATTAGCACAATCAGATCATGAATCGGAAACAATGAAAAATATCACTGTAGTAATGGCAGTTGTAACAACTTTTTTAAAATTCAATTGTTTTCTTTAATTTAATACCTTACGCTAACTTTTAGGATTTGTTTTTAAACACTAACTAATTAATTACTGACACTTCTAAAGTTTCATAAAGATTGCTATTTTTTTTTCTTCATATCTTCCCAACATCGAATTGGATCACAATTGTAAAATTTCATAACTCTAGCGTGAACAGGAGCACACCAAGACTAGTACAGACCGACAGGTAGACAGACACTCAGGTGAAAACCTAAGGGTTTCTAATTATATCTAGGGATACACTGAAGGCATGCTTGGGTCCTGAACGATCCTGGTCGTATTATTGGACTTAAAAATCCGTGCAGACGAAGTAAGTAAGTAACATTGTGCAAAGTAGTCAAAAGAACAAAAATTGAATTAGTAACATTTAAACACACATTGATGATACAATACTTAATTATAGCTAAATGACCGAGATTTTCTCTTTTATTGTGTATCGCGAATACGTACTACATAACAATAACAACTTTCTGCTAAAAGTATTCCAATAACCAAAAATGGCCATTGTTTTCCCTAAAGGTTGTGGTTCTAGCCTCAACATGAATACCTTTTTCCACGATTGACCGACATCATTCCATGAGAGTATTGTGTAATTTTGGAAATAAGGCTTACCTCCACAGCTGGTACAGCAGCGATTTGTTGGTGGTAAGGCGTCATGTCGTGCATCGGCATCTGCATTTTGTCGTACAGATATTTGACCGTGAGCGCTATCGACGCCAGCAGCGCCAGCTTAGAGATGACAAGCGTCTTGAGGACTAGGATCTTGAGTGCGGTCACGGCACTCATGAGTGCCCCGCCTGCCTTCATTCCGAGCAGCAGGGGCATCAGCATGTTGTCCTTGTGGCCACGACCTGCAAAGGGATAGTTGATAAGAGCAATGAGCATGGATTTTCACACTTTTAATAACTAAATATAATACAGCTTGGTAAAATGGAGTGTCCTTCAAAGTGGACTTCAAAAATCGTCGTGAGGCCCAAGTACGAAAAATACGAAGTACTTCTCTAATTACATGGAGGAAGATAATGCGCCTAAAATTGATCCTAAAGCTAGGGAAAATGAATTATGCACCATTTGGGGATGTTATGGTGAACTTAGTTTTTATCAAGGTATCAGAAAAAACAATTAAAAACTTAAGGTTTGGAATTTACTAAGCTTCTTCTATGTTGTTTATTTAGAGTTAACGCTTTCAAAAACCAATTTCTGTCATCTACAAGCTTGGAGATCGTACAATAAAAAAACCATTAGCAACTAGCATCTACTCTTAATAACAAACGCATATGAAAAATGCATGACTATGCAGTGCGTTAAACAATTAAAATATCAATTTATTAACTAATATTACTCATTAGTAAAACTGTTAATGAAAGATATTTACATCAATTAATAAAATTATTTGTCAGGAAATGTGATATGCTTAAAATTTGTAGAAAATGTGCACCATTATACTCGTATATACACTGCAAACTAGACAAAATCGCTAATACACAACAATCCATATCCACATAACACGAAAACTTTTGGCGCTGGCTAAAATAAAAATAATTTAAAAGGTGGGGAAATTGAGCATGCCTCCTGAAGAAACGATCAAAACTATCACTCTTAATATTGATATTTTTATTGCTAAAAATGTCATTTATTGCCAGACTCTAGAGTATCAATGCTCTGATCAATCATTTCTTATTTATGTAAAAATTAAATTTCACAGTAGTCATTGTTGCTTTATTATTTAGAAAAAAGTTGTTACAATTTAATAAAAATATTCTAAGGAAATCAATAAAAATCTTGTTACATAATTTTAATTGATGTAAATGTTTGTGTAGCCTCTGTTAAACACACTTGGCACATGTAGATAGATCTTTAAGCCAAAACCAAGAGACAAGTAGTCTTCAAGGAGAACTTGGGGCCCTGGTTGAACTTAACACCGATGGGCCTAACGGTTTAAAGAGGAACTGAGAGCGTAAGATATTTTTTTGAACTTTATTTATATAATCTCGGGAAAGAAAATTGTGTGATTTATTTGTTTTTCAAATAAACTCATTTTTGTTATTTTTAATACATATACCTTTAGTAAATTTGTAATAACATTTCATCACGGTCCTTACCTCTCCCTGTCACCAGAGAAAATATTATGGCCTAAGGCTTACCTCGATCGTGGGGCATAGGGTGGCAAGGAAACCCTATTGAGTCACAAGATCGAGTTATGTGTTTTAAACATTAATAGTTTTTAGGTAGTATTAATGTTACATTTGTTACTTTCGGTCGACATTAAACTGTCAATTTTCTTCTACACACAACAGAAATATTTTGTAATCTTATCATCTTTTGCCTTATTAGTAGGGGTGGAATTAATATGTTATATGTGTACATTTATACGTTATTTCACAAAAATATGTAACTAGAAGTAAGGAATATGTAAAAACGTAAATTCAATTATTGTAAGTCCAGTGGTTTTTTTACAGAAGAAATATTTTCAAATCTTAAGATCAGATAACAGAAAAAAAATCTGTACTACATGCATTTTCAACTTTTTGAATTAAAATCTGCGCTGATCAGGCCATAATTTAAATTTACTATTAATTAATTTATTAAACGGCTAAACAGTCACTCCACATCCACCGAAGTTTTTTTGAAAACGTTTAAAAACAAGGATTTCCATTGAAGACGATTTGACTTCCAGATTATTTGCGACGTCCAGTCTACAGTGCGCTTCTGAAATTAGCATTATGTTTTTCTAGCCTAGCTTTTTACCAAACAAACACACCTTTTAATTTTATCTTCAATTTAACTAAAAATTCTCCCGGCTACTCTTCCAGTTTTTTAATGGATCACTTTATAATTATAATATCACTGGTAACGTTTAAACAATTTCAGACGTATTGCGTGGTATCGGAAACAGCTGAGCTGCACGTGCGTACATGTTCGTGGATTTGTACTTTGTACCCCCGGCAAAGGTACTCACTAGTTCCAAATTCTTCGTACGAGATGGATGTTATTAGTGTTATGTACTTTTCTTAGTGAAATAAATTAAATTCTGTGCTGATATTTAATAACGTGTTATTAAATCATAGTTATAACAATGTGCTTTACACAATTAACTTGGAATCACGGTCGTTTATCGGGCTGCTCACTTCGAAACGGAAAGAAGTCTGTTCACTAAAACCAACGAAAGGTAAGTGAATTTGAATTATTAAAATGTTGATGTTTTGTTAATTAGCATGTTACCGATTGAAAACTATTTGGCTTATATATGCGTATAGGCTTCCATATATATTTATTCTAATAATCATAACACATAAATATAAAAACCATTCGTAATTTCTAAAATATTTTACATTTTCATAACCAGTTGTACTGCAGACACTAATAAGCACATGGTTGATAATGGCTTCTTTAACATTTTATTTAAAGACAGTCAAAACTGCATTCCCGCATCACTATTAAATGTTTTTTCAGGAAATGCATAAAAGTACTTAGCGACTAGGTATCTTGTTTTCGCCGGCAGTTTTGGCATTGATCTCCAACCACTTTTTCACGTTTGTGGTATGAAATCACCGCTTGGATTGAAGAGATAGACCGATAAAAATTGCGATAAGGGATTCCATAAATTTAGAAAATTACACAACCCTTAGTCTCGTTATCCAAGAAAACCATTCATCATTTCACCATAACTGCATCTTCAACGCACACAATTATCAGTCTAATCAACCAACAGTCCAAATAAATAAGGCAACATGATCCAAGAAATCAACGCCCAGATTATCATTTTTCAAAAATTCTTACCTTTCAATTCAATGCGCTGAACTAATTTTAACTTTAATAAAGTATGTATTACTTCCCAAGAAATATGGAAGGAATATTTAAAAATATGTAATTTCACAGAAACATTTAGTATGTATATGTAAAAGAAAATTTATTTAAACCATCTTAAAAAGTATTTTAATTGATAGTGCAGCAAATATTTTGCTCTCGGAAAAATATTTAAGTACACATAAATCCCAGTCCTACTTATCAGGAATACATTTTTAGGTCGCGCATTATTTAAAAAGTTTTATAATCTAACTTGGCAATCTTTATCTAAGGTTTGCTTTTTTTAACTTTATTTGTTGATTCACAACTGTAAGTAGCGTCATGGCCAGGTAAATATGACAAATTAGCATAGCAGAGGATATCCAGTCATTACTCCCCCATATTATCTAAGTTAGTAACTGTAATTACAAGACTTATTCTCGCGTCGATCCAAATAATTACCAACTTATTCATGAGCTAATACATTTTTCAAGATATCGTGCAGATAACAGAAAACAGAACAATCTAGATCGTGCAACTAGCATAGATAAATGTATGCGGACCCGATGACAGGAAAGGCATGCCAACGTATCGTTATGAATCGTTGCAGAGAATCTGTAATGCAGTGTATAAGTCTGTGCGAGATAGTGGAAGTCGCTTAATTGTTTAAAGCATTATTTTTTCTTTTATAATTTTTTCTCTTTTCAAGTATTTTTTTTTTAATTTGGTTAAATATTTCCGGATTGAATTCGGACTACTTAAAAAGCAACTACACTTATGATACTTATCTAATTTCATAAAATAATTATTTTAATCATAAACTGGACCATAGCTGCCCAAAAGCTGGAAAACACTTTTCTGGTCACATTGAATCTGGATTACGTTATTCGTTAGTGTGCCAGTATCGATGAAAAGTTTCCTTTTTAAATGAAGTCTCCTGTTACACCCATTGAACTGAAATGTTGAAAATTCCTGGCCTGAATCACCCAATTTAAGGTTTTATTACAGGTGCGGAAATAATTTTATTGATGTTTCGTGATTACAACTCATTTCATATATTATTAATAAGGGCGTTGGGATTTTAAATTCTATGCTCTACTTAATATAGTAAAAAAGTTTTTTTATAATTTATTGATGACTTTCATTAATTTCCATGAAGCTAGTTTTATTTTTAACATCATGGAGCATGAAAAGTAACTGCCATAGAAAATATCATGCTTCTGGAAAATTTTTTTTTTTTTATTTTATATGTTGCACAAAAATCATATTAAATATTTATTAACCAAATTAAGTATAGATTTAACTGATTTTTGAATCTCTAAATAATACGCAAGCTGAAATAAGTTTGTACGTGTCAACCTTTTGTGACGTATTCTTAGTTGACAGTTATTACTGTTGCACATTTATGTACTTAGTAATACATTCATGTATGTACATTATGCACCGCTAACATGGTCCAATACATTGTATCGATTACGTGTACTTATTAGCCATTAGATAGTCCGTGAGAAAGGCAAGCGATGAGACCTCGTACTGCGAGCTAGAACGTCACAGCCCAAATAACGGCACAAACAGTCCCACCTAGTATGTTCGCTCCACTTAATGGTACGAGTCAACTTTCACTGTTTACGGATTAGATGTATCGGAATGCTACAGTACTCAAAAAGTGAGTATTTGTTCTAAGCCAGAGAGCACCTTTATTGTAGAACCAGATATAAAGTTACGTAGAATAAGAGGTCAGGTGATTCGGACAAACAGTTGTGTACAAATGTTGTGCTTTCCTTCAAAATTTCTTATAATTGGAGCTTGACACATTGTTTTGATCCATCATTTAGTACATATTACCTTAGAGATCAGAGTTGAAAAACACGTTTTTTTTTAAATTAAAGAAGAGAAAAAAGGCAATCCTGCGTAATTTTAAAACAAAAAAAAGCAGGTTGTCGCTAGTCTATGTGTAATAAGTGACTTTTTGAAAACATATAATCGCTAAAAAATAGGGTCACTATTATGACCCAAGCATTGAATGGGATTCACGGTCAAGTTTCAATCAAAATTCTTATTATTTAGTATGAAAAGTCTTAATATATAGGTTTTGAGCCGAGCTGATATTTGCCATTTTTTAATACAAAGAGGCATACAAACTTAGAAAACCATTTACACGTATGGGTTATTATAATTATTAAATTTAAATTATTAGTTCTAAAACGCACAGACTTCAAGATTATTCTAGTATGACTGAATTATTTAAAAATATTCTGGGCTTGATAATCGAAACGTTGTCAATTTTTTTATGTGAGCTATAAAAATTTAGCTGACAAGATATGGGGCTCCCTTCTATAAAACGTAGGTCGATACAAACTCGCAGCAACTGATGATCTTCGCCTGAAAGCAATATTCTTTTGACAGCCGGTAATGTCGTTGGCGATTGAAAGAGCATTCGGTGGTGTCATCACATCACAGCTCCTCCCATTTTTTACACTGGCTACAAAGATTTTTTCATTATATGATTTATGCATTGATAGATGCATATATTTTTTTGTTCTACTTAGTAGCAGTTAATGCGAACAGATAAAATAATATTATTAGTATCAAAAACGTTCTATCTTTCATGTTTTACACTTTTAACAAAGTAATTTCATCATCCTACTTACGTCTACAAGTTTGGAGTAATGGATTCTGGTCCAATCTTGTCAAGATACGTTTGAGTACTCATTATTACAGCGTATATTAGTCTCGGTACTTTTCTGGATAAGTTAGACATAGAAATTCTTTTGGTATACTCGTTTTGAATAGCAGGAGATTAAAGTTAAAGGAGATCTAGGTAAAGTCTTCTCTACGTTACTGGTATATTTTTATGTTCTACGATGGGGTCGTAAAAATGATCTGGAATTTCAAAGATATGAAATCAAAATAAGCTATTATTTTGCAAAAGTACAGATTTTATCGCAGGTCAATCATTGGTGACTTGAAGGTACAAGCTGCTAGTTGTCTGTGAACAACTTTATGGCGATGGCGCGAGTAATGCATTTTTTGAGTTCTTACATTACAGAAGCTGTGGTTTGATACATTAATATATTGGAAATTCATAAATACATAGCAAGTATTTTTTTAATATATTTATCAACGAATTAGGCTGAGGCTCTGAACCTATCTATTAGTTTATAGAAATATTTCATTTCATTAAACAACCTTAATTTAAGTTTTTTGTTAAGAGGGTAGAATAAGTTATAGAGGTGATAGTGATTGTATTGAGTTAAATACTAATGAATAAAGTAATTTACAAAGCATGATTGGCCTACTTCATTTTCGGAAACTCGAAAAAAATAATAATTTATTAACAAAATAAAATATTATGAAAAATGAACCTGTTCTTATTACAATAACTTCATCTATCGTGGTATAACTCCCATCCATGGAGGTCCAGATTTAAGATTAAACTGAAATTGGAGACTTTACACCCAATGGACGAATCCCCCCATCCCTCTACAAATTAATTAATCAAATTATTTAATTAACCAATCAACGAATTAAATGTGAATAGTGCTTATGGTTGGATTTATATGGGCTGTTCCAGGAGGTACTCCAATACTGAGTCAACTCCCGACCGAGGTGGACAGGGCACTCAAAAATAAAATCCTTTTCGTTAATAACGTTATAAGTTTGTTATAAAGGTTTACTTTGCGTAAACTCCGACCAAAAGGTGATTCATCACTTCTATGTGCGACGTCGCAACTCCGTAAATTCTCATTCTGGCTGATGGTAAATGTTATGGTTCCGTTGTTTGGTTTTGGTGGTTTCAATAGACGTTACTTCCTGTGAAAGAAATTGTGGTCCTTTTTTCCCTTTTCCCCGGACAATGCTTTCTCCTTTTAATGGGGAAAGCCAAAAACGACGCCAAAAGCTCATCTAAGAAGAGCAGGAGGCCCAGTATGATAAGAAATCTAGGTCACTGGTCCTAGAAACCACTCTTTTCAGGGATTGGTTAGATTAATTGTCTGACGGTTTGTAGATAGGTTTCTCCTATAGCAAGGAAGCCAACTTACTTACAATACCAACTTACAATAATTACTTGCCAAACAAAAATATACTGACAGAATCTGGAATCAAACCCGATACCTCTTCTAGTTGGACAACAACCGACTGAGAGCCTGCACGAATGGACGATCTTCCCAATATTTTTATACCAAAGGTGCCGCAATAATTGTAACAAAGGCTGACACCATCCACACATTACGACATCTAACTAGATTACGAGTGCTTTTTGCCAATGTAAACGAATCATGTGAATACATAAGAGTCGTTACTTTTAACAAAGTAATTAATTAATGACACTTTTTCATGATTAATAACAATATCAGCACTTTCCCTTAGTCCCAAAATGGGACATCTATAAATGGCATGTCTCTCATCTAAACAATCAAAAAGGTGAGCCCCATCACCTTTATTAGTCAGTTTAGTCCAGTCACGTATAATGTATAATTATACTTGTTTATTCATTATATAATTTTTATAACAAAACCTGTATATAACGTAGCGATGCTACAGGAAATAAAAAAATAATTTGTAAATAGATTCACCTGAGGATCTATAATTATATATAATTATTTGTAAATTTAAAGGGGCTATGAAAGAAGAAAAAAAACAAAAAAAAAAAAAACAGATACTGTACTTTGCCCCGCTATTTACCCACTTGACTGACAATACAGCCAAATGTCTTCAACATTTCCAGAATAAGATCATGCGAAAAGTGGTCCGACATACCTCTCTCGAGAGGTTAAAGAACGCTGACCTGGACCCGTTGCTTGGTGTGCCGTCGGTGGGCGAGTTCATCCGCCGGAGACACATCAAGTTTTTTGACTCGTTGCAGCACCTGACAAACCTAGTGTTTAACACTATGACCCCACCACCCCTCCCGCATTAATGGCGACTGTCCGGGGAAAATTAGGTTAAGAATTAGTATATAAGTTTGATAAATAAGGTGAGCCCCGTCACCTTTATTAGTCAGTTTAGTCACGTATAATGTGTATCATGATAATTATTTAGTCATTATATAATTTTCATAAAATAACAAAACCTGTATACAATGTAGCGACGCTACAGAAAATACAAAAATAATTTGTAAATAGATTCACCTGAGGATCTATAATTATATATATTATTATTATAGTATAACTATTAAAAAACAGATACAGGTGTGAAAAATAAAGGGCTTATAGTTTTGAAAAAATTTTTTTTCGTAAAGATGAAAAATCTTATATCATATCACAGAGCTTTTTTAAGAATGCTTCCTTCCAACTTCCATATCACGTTATAAAGAGTTTTAATTTCTGGGGTGGCTCTGCTCGGGGTTTACTCAGTCCCGTGAGGATAAATCTGATTTAGGAATGATTTCGAGGTTGAGAGGTAACAACCTAGTTCCAAGCACTAGCTTCTCAGCGCTGCCTACCGCGACAATCTTGGTCAGCCTTACTTCTTTGTGAGGTGTTGTAGCATGGATTTTTTAAAAGTTATTAGTATGTAATAAATAGTACCACCATTTAATGAACCATCCAGACGATCCTTCTGCCCCCCCCCCTGTTCTTAACTCCTCAAACTTATTTATATGGAATCCCTCTATACATAGGCTTTCATCGTGCCAAGGTGTTGCAGTACAATTAACCATACACATTTACAATAGATTGACGATAACATGATTAACTATACAAATTATTATATTTAATGTATATATATGTAAGACAATTATTGAAGGTGAGGTGAATAAACTGAAATCAGTTTCTCTGTAAACAAAGTTAGCAATTTTATTCACTATATATTATATTATAACAATTATTAATATTGATTTACACAATCTTACCTGTGAACAAAGAAACGACAATTACAGTTTCTAACTATCAATTCTCTATTTACACTATTTACATGTTCTGTTATCTCACATAACCTTCTCTATCTGATAACTGCTGCTCCATCTGGTGGGGGCCAGTGGAAGCAGCACGGCAAATTCAAATGAAAGAGAGATCACTTTCATTACATCTCCCCTCTCTAAGGTGAAAATTCTTTGAAAATTTTCAGTCTGGTAATATCGGAAGTAATTTTGTTATGTGAAAGAATCCAGTTTTTTGCTTTCCTCTTCCGGTATTTATTTTATATATTGAATTTGATATCTTTTCTGTTATTTCAAAGGGACCAATTTTTAATTCATCTAGTTTATTCCTGTTCAATTTGTTGCCATTTTCTATATATACTGTATCTCCTGTGTTAAATTCCCAATGTTTTCTTGATTTATCAAATATTTTCTTGTTATATTCATGAGACTTTTTTGTTCTTTCTAAGGCTAATTTACTGTCATTCATCCAGTTTTCTTTATTGTTTCTTTTTTTTAATTCTTCAGGTAAAATGCTAATATCAGTGCCATCCAATAAATACTTGGGTGGAAAACCAGTTACTGTATGTTCTGTTTCATTATATTTATCCACACATTCTTTAGCAACTGTTGTCCAGGCTCTTTTCTTCCCTTTTTCGTTCATTTTACATCTGATTTTATTGACTAGAGTTTGATTTAGTCTCTCATTTAAACCATTGGAAAAGGGTGCATTAACTGCTGTAAATATCAATCGAACCTCCTTTTCCCTCAGGAAATCTTTGAATTCTCTTGAGTTGATTCCTGGGTATTGATCTGTAAGTATTATACCTATTTTGTCTGTTTCCAGCCCATTATTTACTAACTTGATGAAGTCAGTGGCACTCTGATTGTTTGATGTTGAAATGAATGCATATCTTGTGAAGTGGTCAATAAGCAGGTGGAGGTATCTTTTTGTTGATCGTTGTCCTCCAAAACCTCCAATAGTGTCGATTGACATTATTTCGAATGGTTTTGTTGCTGGCCCTAGTTGTGACATTAGCCCATATTTTTCTTGCCCTCTGGATTTGTTTTTAATACATATTTCACAGGTTTTACATACTTTTTTTTATATTTGCAGTTATATTTTTTGCTGTATAATAAGGGCATACCCTATTCATCATTTGTTTAATTCCTATATGGCACCATTCAGAATGTATTTCTTTAATGTGTTTCTTTAATATTTCTTTTCTAAACTTAAGTTTTCAGATAAAATTATCTTTTCTTTATTTCTTACTTTTTTATAGAACACTCCATCTTTTTCTATTAATTTTGTTTTGGTGTTTTGTAATATTCTATTTTCCTCTTGATCTTTTTTAATTTCTTGTATTTTTATCAAATTAACTATTTTTAGGATTTCTTCTTTATTTTCAATTGGTTCTAATACCGGGTTTCTGCTCAAACATTAATATTATTCAAATGAAAGAGAGATCACTTTCATTACATACATATATTAAACGTTTCAAATTAGAAGTTGACGTGTTTAATTTTACTGGGATGGAGTCCTGTCAAATAATCCAGGGGATTTTTTGTCACTATTTTTAGATATATTATTTCCTTATAAAGACTAATATCGCTATAATCAGAATACCTGGATTATTGGCTGCCCAGAGTAAACATTTTTGGTATAAATGCGTGGTAGCCGTTGCGAAACTGGTTTCGAAAATTTACTCGAGCCTTTGCAATTTTTCTTAGGGTGATTTACATCAGTCGAAATGCCTTGCTCTGAAGAGACCACGTAATAGCCAGATACAGATTTGCATAGGAAAATTTAAATATGCCATAGATTTCCTTGTGTCTTGGTTTGTGAGCGTAATGGCTCCAGGTGATTGTTGCGTGCAACATGGCAGCATTCATGCTATATTATTTTTTCATATTATTTATTCTTCATGAAAGTATGCCAATTAATGTACTTTCGTAATTTCTTTGAGTTCCCCTGATATAACTTTGAGTATGGCATCGAAGTAAAGACCTCAACGGTTTCATTAACAATGTTCAATTTGTGTTTTCGTTTTGCAAACTACATAAATACATAATGTTGTCCTCTTTTATTGTTGTAGCTGTGGTGTGTAAGCGATAGTTATCTGACCGAAACTAACTGTCCAATTCTTGGCTGTGAAATGTTTCTTACAGGGATTCCATCAAGTTTTATGAGCTCTTTCTTCATGTTCACGATTTAAAAATATATGTCATGTCCAGTATTCACTCGTTCATTCTAATGTAATGGACGAACTATCTTCTAATGTAAAACGAACTAGCTTTAATGTAAGGATAGTTCGCCTTAATTGACTTCGAGGCTTGTGCCGATGGTTGTGTTTCTAAACCTCTCGTCTCTCAAACCCCTTTTCCTCATATTACCATCTATATTGCATGAACCGCAATTGTGCTGCTTGTATTCGACTTGCTTGCTTAGATATCATAAACCGGGATTTATTAAAATAGCTAAGGATGGGAAGATATGCACTTTTGTACATACTTTCCTTTTACTTTTTGACACTTCCCTCTCGCTTATAAGTCCTCGTCTGTACAATTATAGAGTCTCTCAGCTGCCTGGATTCGTTCGCAGGTCTTGATATCGATGAGTTTGTTCTCGGTGTAGTGGGCGCTAACGTACTTCAAATATTACTCTTACTCGCTTTCCCCGTAAACTAGGACCACTTCATTATTTCTTTCTCCCTCAAATTCAGACACCCTCGTCTTTTCTACATTTATTTCCATTATTAATTCTCTTAAGTGTTTTTGGAGGGTTTCTAAATTACATTTTTCAAACTATAATTACAATGCCATTTTCAATTGTCACAAACGTCGTGCTCTCTATTTTAACTAAACCTGTGTTTCTTTTAATGCCTCGATATAGTCCCACTCAACAGACCGATACTAAATATAAAAGGGACCCAACGGAAAGTAATATTTTAATACAGATAATAAATTAATATGTTGTTTAATTAAAAAGTAAATATGTTTTTATCATAAAAAGTAGTATTTTTCTCAATCAAATTTTACCGTTGAGGGATGTTGTTTGCCTCGATGATATGGTTTGTTTTGTCGATGACCGTTGATATCATTGACATCGTGTTCAACCTTCACTATATATAGAGACATGATATTTTGCATAGTATTCCTATTTGATGCCCCGAATAGTAGTTAGACGTTAATAATTGTAGTCAGTAAAATTAATATAATAAGTGAATAATAATAATAGTAATAATGAATACCACTGATCCTTGGATCAACTAAATAAATCATTAGAGTCATAGGTTCCTCCGAGTATCCAGCGGAAATCTTGGTTAGTTTATTTGTCATTTATTTAATTATACATGTTAGCTTTAGTTCAACGGCTGAAGGTTAGAGGAAATAAAAGAAAAATTAAATGATAAATTTAACAGCGAAAAACAAACAAAATCACTGCTACTTGGATTAACTACTTGACTGTGTGCCGGAAACATATCCGATAATTGTGACCCCACCGGAGCACTCTGCCTCCACCAACGAGTAGTTCTCCTACCTTGAGACGGGGATATCCTGACAGTGTACATGGTATTAGCGAGATCTCCGAAGGAGGTCCACACGTCGGCGAGGCTCCTGCCCACTGACAGCTCCTCGGCGGCACTTGCAGAAGGCACTGATGCAGAAGAGACCAAGAAGAAGAGGATTGCGAGAGCCACCATCGCGGACTGTCCAGCAGGCGGGGCAGTCTGTCGCTATTGTAGCGCTTCCCCTTCCCTCATGTCACATTCCCTCTGTCCTCCAGGCTGTCCAGCAAACGTACCAACTTGAATTTCAGCAACAACCTAAAGGTTTTCATTCTGACATGTCCCGGTAAAGTGAAATATTAACGTAGCCAAATATTTTGAAAGGTTTGCAAAACATTGCACAGGGTGAGCTTGATTCCCGCCTTATTGAGTAGATCTTAAAATACCTGACATGGAAACTATGACTGCCAAGCCTGGAGGGGAAGGGTCGTACTTTAAAAAAATACAGAGTAATCGTATTTTATCTGTCTGTTGTACCAAGGTGGTATATCTGAAAAAGCAAACTTAATAATGATCATAAACAAGTGTTACCTAATTGTTTTTTTTTTCACTAATTATATTGTATAAAACGTATAGAAATTAAATATAGGATATATACGGTGAAGAAACAAAACTGAAATACACTGGCGGGACCAAGTGTAAATAATTCTCTCGCATCGAAGAACGAATTTATTGAGAAAAATGGACACCACTGGAGAAGAAGTTAAAAGTAACCAAGGATGATGACTTGAAGGAAAAACTTTGAAAAGGGCCTTCCACTTCAATGACAATCAAGCACATTTCTAATTCAAAGTACAAGAAATACAACAGTTTTCTGTTGTAAGAGTACTCCGTGGAGAAATATGAGTATTTAGCTTGTCACGTAGACAAGATAAAAAATTATTTACATTTTCCCTTAGAATTCACATTGAATTACTTACTGTATTTAAATGAAACGGTAATCACTTTCATGTAATTGTGCAGCTATGTCATAATAACATATTTACAAAATGAACAGAAATCCAAACTTTTTTTACTACAATTTTTTTTTTTAATTAAACAACAATATTTACAAATTAAAATTAAATTATCTTTAAGGCGATCATAATCAAAGAATTTTATTAACCAATGTAGAAATGTTCAAGATTTTATTAACCTGATTAGTATTTTTTTTGACCCACTTCACCACTTAGATTGTGGAAACCCTACTCAAATGTACATAAAAAATTTTAATTCAACCACGTATATTTTGCTATTTTGTGAGAGCATAGTTTGAGAGAAGTTTTACTGTAATTACCAATTTCGTTTTTTAATGGAATTTCTGAAATTATTGCTGCGTTAACATATGATTTAGTTTAAGCAACAACAAATTGTTGAAGTGTGGGGAGTTATACGTCGTTGAGAATTGTAGTTATTTTTATGTAGGGAGAGTATTTGTTGATGGTTGGCATTCCTAGGCTTTGGATCCTTTCAAGTTTTCTGTAGTTAGTTTTACAAGTGGAACTCCAGCTTAGGTGAGCTGAGATCGGATGACTGATTTGTAATGGGTTTGTTTTCGGAGCTTGTCATATATAAAGTTAACTATAAATTTTCTACTATGTACTTTTCCATATCCTGATCGACATTCAGTTTCGCCTCGTTTATATCGTGCTTTCTTTCGATACCCGGTACGCGGTGGACGAACCCATATGTTAAACTGCCGAATCGTACTAATTGTCGGTCTCCTATCCAAAGGAACCGGCCCTGTCCCCTTTTTTTTGAAAACGGAGGCTTCAGAACGGACAGGTAATGTAAGGTAATTAGCCAGTGGTGGAACTCATGAGCAGGACTGTATAGCGGTCCGGTGGTCTCCATCGCTTCTGGTCTAGCGGAACGGTAGGTAGGAAGGCGCCCACTCAATGTGGCTTGAACTTCCCATTTACCCCAATTGTAAGCTAGATTTTTGGGAATATGCATAAAGAAAATCTAGGTCATATACGAACGATTTCAAATGATATTCCTAGAACGGGCTTAGAAATTACACATTAATATACTTACTGAATAATTTTCAAAAATACTTGTTTGATACTTGACTGTGAATATACTTCATTATATTTTTAGGCCATATGCTAACTGAAAATAGCTATTTCAATGCATAAAGAATATTTTAAATTTATAAAATATTGGCTAAAAAATTCAAGCGACTTCAATGCGCAATTTTTATTGGTTTTCAAATGATCATCTTTTGAAATATCTTTGAATTTATTTTTTGGCTAAACTATTTAATAATTTTGCGAATTTAAAAATCCAAATTTCAAATTGTGAATCGAAAATTCTTAAAAGTTATAGTAACGAGTCTGAATTTTCAATAAACATACACCTCTGTCTCGACTAGCCACAATTAATTTTATACTGAAAATACCTAATTTTTTGGACATTTGATATTTTAGGATTTCATAAATTTTTATTGTGAAACTTTAATTTGACTCCAATTGTAAATACTCATTAAAACTGACTTCTATACGACGTTTTCCCCGTTTTTTACAATTTATGTTTGACAGAGGGATAATATAACCATGTTTTACAGGATGGCTCAAAGCTGCTAAAAATAGAAGTAAAATAATAAAGTATCATCAATCTATCATTTGGTAAATAAATTTAATCATCTATCATATTGTGGAGAGTATCAAATTGAAGATTTCGATGATGAGACTAATTTTAATATTATATCACATTTTTTGGCACATTAGTCTAATTTTATTTCAAAAGCTCATTTAAATGACCCTTAACAAAACCCTTAGTTCTTGTTTACTTTGTTTTTGTTTTTTTCTCATAGTGATATTTTTATCCCTCGTCTCAAATCTACTTATTGCTTTGACTGTTAGAGGCCTGTTAATTCTAACCACATTGTTATGGTGCTCTTGAAAAGGTTTTTTTTCTAAGCTCTCTAATTAGAAGATTAAGGATGAGGGAAAAAAATCAAGGAAGATTTGGGTTGAGTGGGTCCTTGTACTAGGAGTACGTGCTTGAAGGTGGTGTGAGAGAATTAAGGAGTGTGGGAAGCCTTGGTAGAGGTTGGTCGTGGTACAGTGGTGAGAGTCCACTGGTGGCTGGGCCTAGAGTCTCTCTAGGCATGTAGTGCAGTCTTATTTAGTTGGATAGCAGTGATGGGTGCCCGTTAGAGGCTTGTTGTCGGTGGAACAAGCGCCGTGATGTCAACCATTTCTTCTGCTTTACTCGATCTTGTGAGTTGCTATCGTGCCAGTAGCGGTGGGGGTGTCATGTCTTGGAATAGAGGGTTTAGACTATGTTTCATCGAGTCGAAGAACTTGATGTATCTTCTTTTGATGGCTTCGGTGATGGTGAGGGGGACCTCGAACTTTTCGTGCATGTCGGAAGCCTTCATTTCACGAAAAGGTGTATGCCATAGTGCCGTGCGCAGGATGTTGTTCTGGAAGCTTTGGAGTCGAGTATGTGCTGGTGTGTAAGAATCGAAAGAGTGGTGTCCCAACAGTAGAGCTGGCCTCAGGACGCTCTTATATAACTCTTAGTGGAAGTAGTGGTTGTTTCTTGAAAAGGTAGCAAACACAATTTATTCAATTGTAGACACACCAACCCATTATATTGGGTTGGCAAGAAAGTGATTTAGGTCTGCACTAGTAAATGTAGTTATGTTTGTTTCGTTATTCTTTTTCAATGTTATAATTTTTTCCTTTTGAGATTTGGTAGTCGATACTTTTAGGTTGCTATACAAAGAAATTCTGTGTAATTTTGATTACAACTGCCAGTTTATGGCCAGTTTTAACATGAAGTGCAAAAATAAGCATTTTCGACAAACTTCTCTTTTTTATTTTCATAAATGCAAGAAAGCAGCCGAGGCTCACAAAGAGATATGTGGAGTTTATGGTGTTGATTGTTTAATAGAACGCACGTGTCAGAATTGGTTTAAAAAATTTCGTTCGGGAGATTTTTCACTGAAAGCTGACCAAAGGTCGACCAAAACGACCTTCTGAAGTTGATGACAAAATGAAAGCCATAATTGAATAGAATCGTCATATAACTGTGCGATTGGAAAACAGTTAAATGTATCACACATAACCATTGAAAATCATATAAGAAGTCTTGGACTTGTTAAGAAACTGAATATTTGGGTCCTACCACATTGAGGCCTCACACATCTTTAGCAACAAGTACGAAACTATTGGAGCTTGGTTGGGAATTGATGTCGCATCCCCGATACAGCCCCGACCTTGCACCATCGGATTATCATTTATTTAGAAGTTTACAAAACTTCTTAAATGGTAAAAATTTCAGTATAATAACAGCGACCTCACATCCCACTTAGTTGAGCTTTTTGCTGATAAGGTCTAGAAGTTTTATGAACGCACGATCATGAAGTTACGAAAACGATGGCGTTCGGTGATCTAACAGAATGGAAAATATTTGACTAATTAAAACTCATTTTTTGTGTAAATAAATTGAGTTTTATTTCACACTAAAAAACCGAAATTACTTTCTTGCCAACGTCAATAATTATTGAAGAACCAACCCAAGCATTAAAATTACGCAGACAAATCGACTATAGCTTTTACTTCTATTTTATCCAGTAACATAAATGTAACTGTTCAAAAATGCATAAAACTTTAAAATTCACAATTCCATGTTGACCTCTAAACAGTAAGATGCAACTTTAAAGATTATTTCTTTCTAGGTTTGAAGTTTACACTCTCTTGTCACCAGAACCATCTAGTTTAAATATGTTGAAGTGCACAGCTTTCCAGATTTTAGAGAAATGTTTTCTCTGTATGAAAAATAAGTTGAATTACGCCAGTGTACAGTGCCAAGACAAATAAACTTATCGTGTTCCTCAAGCGTATCCGGAACAGCTCCCCATTTTCCTAGGAGCAATGGATAATGCGCTGCCTTGTAACGGCCCTGATTTCTCCCTCATTGGCTAGAGTTGGCACAGAAAACTGGAGATGGGATAGCAGTTAGATAAGGATGAAGATGCCCCAGGAGGGGTGGTAAGGCCCCCGGCATAATTCCAGCACATTATATCCTTTTTGACACTTTCAATTAAAATGTAAATGTTTATAGCGTTCGATAGCGCTAATGTCCCTCCGAATGTCATGAACCGCATTTTTAGCAGAACATAAATTATGAGCTGATAAGGGTCGGTAATAATTTATCAGCCCGAAAATTCTATTCTGGCTGTTGGGGGTATTTCGGATGTAGGGGTTTTATGATTGCATTATTATTAAAGAGAGAGACTATAGTTTGTAACAGGTCATCTTCTGTGTGCCAAAGAAATTTTTTTCAATCCCCTAAAGGAGTATTGAAGATTTGACTTTGATTAGTGACCATACTAAGGACGTGGTCTCTGTGAATGTTTGGGAAATAGGTTAGTACGTAGTTATAAGCTAAAGAACTTGTGTAAATAAAACAAAAATCTGTGAATATTTCTTTATATGAAGAAAAATCTATATAAATAAATATTTATAACATGACTCATCGCTGATATAAACATGTTTTATTGACTATAATCACATATAGCGTTTTGCTCGATTATATTTCATTGTAATAATGAACAACAAGCTGGGAATTTGTTTACGACCGAGTAAACGATTCTTTAATTTCCATTTTTAAATGGGTAAGCTGGAATCTAGTTAATCTAACCACATCTCCATGGTTAAAATATGTGTTGCCTATTGCTTCCTTGACATAACATTGACATATCATGCATCAATCAAATCCTCATTCTAATGGAGTGGTTTCGTTGTTTCTTTAAAGCAGAATGCTTTTTATAATATATTTATTATCATGGGACTATGCTTCTTAAGAAATAACATTTATTTAACATAAAATGGGTATCAGTCCTTGCTAATAATTTACAATGGACATATAAAACATAAATAATAATCAAATGAGAAAAAATATAGATTTTATATTTCTAAGAAGAAAAGAGTAAAGAATTTATATTGTCATGTATAACATATAAACAAGTAAACATAATTTATCAATACTGCCTTACAAAAATCCCTTAAAACCGTCAATAATATCTAGGGGTTAGCACTATTTGAACAGGGTTTAATCGACCTTTCGACATGAAATATTTTCCGTAGACATTCCTCTTGATTGCATAATTAATAACGATGAAACAAGTAAATGAGGGTCATCCTTTTTTATTATTATTAAGTAAAAAAATTTGAAATTATACAACCATTTAAATTCAATTTTAACAGCAAAATAACTAGGTATCTCTTCATAAATTGATCCTGTATTCTAAAAGAAGTTGAATAAAGCAGAATGTTACCCGTCCCAATATCAAAGATATAACATTTGATAAGAAAATATCTAAAATTGCGAAGCAGTTGAAGGTGAAGCTCCTGTTTAACAAATTCACCTACTAGAAGCTCCTGTTTAACAAATTCACCTACTAGAAGCTCCTGTTTAACAAATTCACCTACTAGAAGCTCCTGTTTAACAAATTCACCTACTAGAAGCTCCTGTTTAACAAATTCACCTACTAGAAGCTCCTGTTTAACAAATTCACCTACTAGAAGCTCCTGTTTAACAAATTCACCAACTAGAAGCGAAAAACTCACTCTGAAGCGTATTGACCCAGTGGCTGAGATGCGAAATGAAAGTCGCCAGTAATGTTTCCGATGGCGAACTAACCACAAAAACGTAAGAAAGTAGCAGTACTTGTGAGCATTGAGCCGTTGCCAATACCACAGCTGGACCGTAGCCTGCTGACCTAGGTGACGAATAGGCCACAGATTTTGGAAACTAGGGTGCCTAACACTTTTATTAAAGGACATAGAAAAGAAGACCATTGTTCTAAAAAGTCACTCATCCTAACAAAAAGTTGTATTAATCAAAAACGCTCAATATCCGTGCCACGGTAGGGAAATGTCAATTCTTTCAGCGTGCTCAGTAGGTTTTTTTTTGTAGTATTTCTAAACGTTACGAGAATTCCATAATCAGTGGGTAGATTTGCCTTGAAATATCTACATGCGCAAACGTATCCAATCTCTTCATGAACTTTATAACTACAAAACAAAGACCCTTGAGAGGAAAAGTGCATGTGTATAAATTAATCAAAGAGCGTTGTGATCTTAAATATCAGCTCTCCTCCAATTCTATCGACGGATTATCACCTCCTCCTCAGGAATGTAACTTGGTCCATACAAAGCACAATATGTCGCAGAAAAATGTTGCCACACTTTATTAAATCGTAAAACTCTGAAAATAATGTTTGTTACACATTTAACAGCTGAAAAATACTGGCCGAACTCATAATAAGTTTTGAAAAAAGTAACCTTTTTAGGTGCTACTGGGAGTGCAAAGACATTGGTTAATGGTACCTTCTAGTTTAAATATATCTTGACGAGTGTGATCAATCAATTCGTAAGTCCTGGTATTTTTCACAATTGTCCAAATACCACTCACAAAACTCAATTAACCTATCTGCATCTTATTCATTAATAACGTGTACTAATGTTTGTATGTAACTTTTCAACTTTAATTGCTTCAACATTCAATGTACACCTTCCCTGCGAGTTACTAGAAACCTAGCGGAGCGGTGTTCTTGGCGGCAGATGAAACTTTTTGTACGCCTTTTCTTTAGTATTTGCGTTTGACGATAGTCTTAGTGGGCCGAAACGTTATCTCAGAACATCAGTTTCATTTTCTTTAAACTTCTCTCTGTTTTGTCTCACGGTGAGCACACTTGGTAGACCAGTGCGAAATTCTCTCCGAAATCGCCTTAGAACTACTAACGCGTTTTTCCACTTGCAGTTGCGTTTTATCATCAACATCCTTTCTCCAAAATTTAATATGGATTCGGATATTATTTCTCAACCACGGAATTCACAACGAAAATAGAGTTATGGCTAATAAAAATAAAGTGTTATATGAAGGATTATCAGCTCATGATTTTTCAGCGTATATTATTGGGTTTGTGAAGTACTTTTTTTGGGGGGGAGGAGGCTTGTGTTTTCAATTATAGCGAAAAATCAAGATTATTTCAGTTAAATATTTTATAGGCTGTGGCTTGAAACCTTAATAGTCAGCTAAGTGATACGGGACCAACTTTAATCTTCTTTTTTTTTTCATACTTCCCTTTATTGGCATAGTACATAACCTATTGCACTATATTTGGTAAACGAAATAATAACAAATAGGCCAGGTATGAAATCTGTAATGTAAATAAAGGTGACACTGTTTGGTTGTAAAGTACGGCCACATAAAAAAAAAAAGATTAATTTAAATGTATATTTTTATCAAATTCTAAGCCCTGGAAAAAACTACAATCGCACTCTATCTGTCTGATGTAGCAGGGTGGTATATCTAAAAAAGGGAACTTAATAACGATTATAAAAGCTATTACACTTTTTCATCAGGCTTTACCTAATTATTTTATCATTGATTAACAACTAAATTGTATTGAATAAAATATGTATAAATGAAATAAAGGATATATACGGCGAAGAAACAAACCCAAGAGATAGCGGGACTAGGGCGTACATAATTCACTCGCATCCAAGAACGAATTTATAGAGAAGTGTAGAAGAAGTTAGAAGTAATCAAAAAATGATGAATTGTAGGAAAAACTTTGAAAACCCTCTTCAATTATCATCCAGCGCATTTTTATTTCTAAGTACAAAAAACAGTTTTCTGTAGTTATTCAAAGAGTACTACTCCATAGAGAAATATGAGCTAGTCGTGTTGACATGATAAAACATTATTTACACTTTTCCTTACAATTAGTTACTGTATTGAAATGAAACGGTAATCTTTTTATGTAATTGTATATATCTATATTATAATAATATATCTACAAAATGAAAAGAAATCTGTACAACACAAAAAAACCTTTAAAACAAAAATAAACAAAAACGTTTACACATTAAATAAATAGTATATTTTTATTGAATATAAGGTATGATTTTTCCCTGAAAATTAAAATTTATGATATATATTTATACCATAAGTAATAACATTAAATGCTCAGTGGATCCATAAAGTTTTGAAAGTTCCATTAAAATTTCAGACCGATTCGATCAGTATCGTCCGAACACATATGCCGACATATGAACATTTCCCCATTCCAGTTTGAAAGTAAAGCCTCTCACTTTAAGCTAGCTCATTAAAAAGTGTAATTTTATTTCCAACTTGTTTCCACAATGGTTAACACGGCTCTTCCACAGAATCCGACTACTTTGATCTTCAATTATCCAACACTAAACGCCACATTGACACGTTACCGCCACTGCCAGGTGGTAGGATGGATGGCCCATTAGCAGGATGGATAGGAGTTGGAAGGCCGATTTGTGGAGGTAAACTCCAGATTGGACCATTCACCTCACAAATAGAGATAGATTTATTCCGGCACTAGTGAAGATTGGTGGCCGCCAATGCAGACCTGGAAAAAACTCACACCCCTGGCAGAAATCATTTTTACTATCCTAACCTCTGCGGTGTGATCAAACAGTTTAAATCATTGGTTTATCTGACGACATACGAGGGTGGTCTGAAAAGTTTTCGACCTAACAAAGCTTTTATTTCATTAGCTTTTATTTATTTTATTATCATCTTCATATTGAGGTCGGAAACTTTTCAGACCGCCTATATATCTTCCTTGTTCGTTAATGCATTATAATCTGGACAAAATTTGGAAGTATTGATGTTTCGCTGTTTTTGAGCAATTCAAAAAGATGGTACTTGGCATTAGGCTGTACGATAGCGTTCAATTCCGTTTTCTGAACCGCACTCTCTACTTCATTTCTCAAATAGCTATCCATATTACGAGTGAGCCTCTGAAGTAAGTAGTCAAGGGTACTACCAACTAGGTCACGGAGAAGGCCAACTGATTAAAGTTAAAAATCAGAACACTGCCCATATCTCTAAGAACCAATATTAGATGATATTTTGAATTATTCCGTCATAAATTTCATTATAAGTGAAAATAAGTCATAAAATAAAATATTTTATGAACCTGACCAGTTAAAACTATTTTCTTAACGAAAAAAACAGTAACATAATTTATGATATGAAATGGCCCTGAAACTTTTTTAGAGAAATCATTTTTTTTTGTTTATAAAACTCTTGCAAAAATTTCCCAGTAAAAGTGGATTCAAAGGACCGGACTTCGATTTTTCTTTATTTTTTCTTGTTTGTAAACTTGACGTTGAAACTTGTCGAACTAAGAGGTTTCCCTCAGAACATGCTGATCATGATGATCATCAGAGCTTTGAATAGAAGCGATGCAGGAGGTTGTGGAAATATAGTCGATTAAATGTTAAATGTAAAACGTGACATTATAATGCAAAAGTGGAAGCGCTATTTTCCCCCTTTATCCAAAGATCTTCCATTGAAAAGACTCTCCATGGAGCAATGCCTTTGTTGCCATAGAGCCATCACTCTAGAAAGGGAAAATATTCAGTACAATTAATAGTAAAGATAATCTTGTAAATAAGTAAATGTTTACAGATATAGCATTGATAGCCAATCAGCTAATGGTTGAATAATACTATGACAAACTCATCTATATGAAATAATAACAGGTTGATTCACTATCATGAGTAACATAGTTATAGACAAATCGTGTTTTTGAAGCAAAGATAATTACAGGGCTTTGCGTGAATTTCATAAATGTCTATTCAAATAGATTCGAATGCTTAGTTAAATTTGTTAAACACCTTTTCCGCAGAAAATAGCCTTTTTTAAAAAATAAGAATGAATGAATTTAACCGAAGATCCAATCCAAATCAACTTTAATTGAATTCCCTTAACTTAGTAGCGAATATTTACAAATTTTTTTTGCGTTCCTGAATCTAAAATAGCTTGTAAATTGTGACTTGAAAAACGTTAAAAGTAACAGCGAAGAGACTTAACACAGTAAAGACTGTATTTTTCTCATGTTTAATTCTATGTTCGCATAACCCTGTATTTGTATCTAAACCACAGCATACGCAGTTTAGCCCTGGTTATTGTTGAATATTATTGTTAAAATTGCTTCGCTGCTAACGTGTACTTATATATTGTGTCGATTTTGATCTCTTCTGCTATTTTTTTAATTTTCAGATGGTCAATTTCTGTTCATAAGTTGAAAATTTATTCCGGGGCCATACCGTTGGCACTGTTTACGTTAAAGTTTACTGACATTCCAATCATTTGGAGTATATTTCTTTAGAATAAATCACTGAGCTGTGAAATTTCTTTCTGGAAAAGATCATAACCGCCAAGAAACGTGCTCTTCCTCATAATGTCTTTCCTTAGGTAGGTCATCAAAATAGAAATATTTTGATGGCCTACTGAAGAAAACCTACTGTTTGGTAGCAGAACTTTGGTCTTCTTTTCACTGGACTTGCTAATTCGTGCTAGTAATTTACTGGACAGTCTGAGTAAATCGCATACGCTTGCCAGTTTGTATCATCATTATAACATACAGTTTTATGTTTCACGATAAAAAATAGCTCACCAACATCACCAAAACTATCTCTATTTTCGGTTGTTTTCAAGATATAAACTGTTTTTTTACTTATGTTTCGTCCCCCCCCCCTCTGGTGAAACATAATAAAGGGAAAACGAAGTGAAGAAAGGACTTGGATGAAAAATTATTCATTTTTTTAACAAGCTGTCTGGGTCCCTGATAATTTCCATAGCCAAGGGTTTCATATGGTGTACACGTTAGCGTAATTAGTGCATGATTTGAAGGTTCGCGGTTCAAAATGTGAGTTTTTTATTTGTTTACTGGCACTTATACTATACCATTAACAAGACAACATGGTCTATTTGAAGAAGATAAAAAGTGTTATATTTACTAGGAGAAAGGATAATATATCTAATATTTCTTATTAGCGTATTATATTTGAAAATATAACATAAATCGTCTAGTATTTAATATTTTACAGAAACCGTTGGTTTTCAGAAAATTCAATTTGTTCCTTAAAGTAGTTTTTTCTTCAAGCGCATGGTTAATATTAGGCAACGGAGAATCATATTCTAAATTTTAACTATTATAATTTTGTTTTAGTTTTTAATGATTAATATTACGTGCTTGATGACTAAGGTTAAATAAAAAAAATTATGAGCTAATGAATACTGATTTTTGTATGCTAAACGTGCTCTCCGAAGCTGAAATGACTAGCCGAATTTTAACTCAAGTGCTTAGTAGGGTGTGTTCTGCCCACTTTTGTCAAGTCAGCTAATCCTCTTTTCATTAAAACCTTCTCTCGTCTGCTCGATTGTTGTCATGTATCGGCGCTGTTTACATTTGAGATATAATAGAGAACATAACTTCAAAGATTGGTAAAATAATACAGTAGCCGTTCAGAGGAGAGGTCTATGAAGACATTAGCACGTGTGGTGAGATGCAGGATGAAACAGACCATTGTCCCCTTTATAAAAAGATGGTGGTGGCATATACAGGAAGTTCCGCCCTAGTTAGGCGAAGACTGCCCTTATCCTAGCCCGCTTCACTTTCCACACGTACGCTTCAGTAGCCTCAAGGGAAAGTGTCTGCAGGACATACGTCTTATTAACGGGATCTGCATCGCACTTCGTGAGAACCGGAGGAGTCAGTGTGTGTCCCCTTTAATAAAATAATATCGTATTGGGATATCGATCCATTTATATCAGTTACTGAATCTCATTTTCTTTTATCGAGTGAAAGCAAAATATGTCACCCGAGATAAACAGAATTATATTTTTTTGCCTTTATTAAGTGATTTACAGCTTTGAAACAGAGAGGGTGAATGATATATAAAGTCAGAATTGTTTCTCAAGTTCTCAAGCTTTTTTTAAGTCTTATTGGAGTATTATGGGGTCAGTTAAGTGTATACCGGTCCAATATCAGTGGGTTCAAATGGTTGGGCATTCATTTGCACCCGAAATGGAAATATGCGCGTCATTAAAACTATAGTTTTCATCAGAAAGTGCTATAACTCAGCTTGTGTTAACAAAAAAGTCTGCAATAGAACCGACTCATTGGGTGGGATTTAATATCATTACTTAAAGTCCACCTCGTTTCATTCATATTAATTTTAGATTACCATTTCATTCTTAAAACTTTACTACGCTAACCACCCCCATCTAATGCTTACAATTTTAGATCAATTATCGCCTAGACAAAACTTTATTATTTCTTTGACTGTTTTTCGGCATTACTTACTGAAGAAAATAATGTACGCTTATAACGTTTAATAGATTACATCATTTGTGCAACCCTCATCGCCGACACTGATAGAAATGCAAACAATCAGTTTATCTGTAATATTTTGTATTCGGCCAGTTTATTTCATGAGTATAAAACAATATCATATCACAGCCTATGGTTAAGTAGGTTGTTCATTGTTAGCCATGAATTCAGAAATAAGTGGTTGTAATCGTTGGGATAACGACTTATGTTGATGAAACAAAGATGTTAGATTTACATCAACAAATAAATTTGAATTAATTATATGTACATAATTAATTAAAATATTACACCTGAATCCTTTGCCCAAGTGCGATAGAATGTTCTCAAACAATGAAATCAGATATTCAAAAAATCATTATGAAACGTGCCTTTGTTTAATCGTGACTGTAATTAACTTCTTATTTTGTTGTTTTTATTTCAGTCAACCCTTAATTGACTTATTCTGCCGCAATCGTGTTCTTATCGTTTTTGGATGTCATTGATATTTAACTTAACACCCTATCACATCTTCATGATTTAAAATCGAAATTTCCATTGATGACATTCGGTGGATTAATTTCATTCCTTTTAAAAATCATAATTAAAAAAAAATCTGGAAATTATAAAAAAAATATAGGGGAAAAGGTAATTTTCATACGTGATCTCATTCATACCATATATATAATATTGCATTTACTCTCTCATTCATACAGTTTATATAACACAATATATATATGTCCATAAACCCAACCACAGTTCTTTGCATTGAAATATCTGTATTTCACATTCACATCAAGATGTGGGATTCTTTTTATATCGGTCCTCAATATATCCAAATGGGTTTGTATTACTGGTGAGGTTTATGTCGTCCACCCATGAAAATTAGTCACCTATAAACCTTGAAATCTGAAATAAATCAATGGACATCCTATAAATTCTTATCAAAATAACCCATACAAATTTTTTGTAGGAAGATTTATTTTTAGTGTCACTGATCATTGCTACAAGAAAATTGAAGTGGAATGTAACCACAAGATCTCCTGTTCCAATGTCATTCGACATTTGGTGTACCGTTATTTCTCAATTATCTCCCCTTAAGTATTGAGCATCTGCATCACTCATGTTTTTTTCTATCGGACTCATTTGCTTTTAAGCAGTAAAAATGTATTTGGGCAAGTAGCTTGTCGCTCCTTATCCGTTCTCATAACTCAAGAGAATCATGGGTTTTTTTCTACGTGTTTGTATATTGTAAATACATTATAACACTAATTGTCACACCCACCCATTTCTGTTATGGCAGATTGTATTATTGTCTAAAATAAACGATGTATAGATAATTATTGATCAATTTCGTTAAAAATCGCCCAATGTGTCATGGGCACGTCGACTAAGCGTAGTCAGTGTTCAACCTATTCACCAGTGTTTATTATAATTGTTGGGGAGAGTGACACCATAAAGAAAACAAAATCGAAAGGTGTAATTCTCCAACCCCGTGTCAATTATGCCGGTCTTTTGTGATCATGAAAAAAGGTAACGAGATATCAATTGCGGGGGGTTTAAACAAACCACGGAAACATTAATGCAGGGAAAGGAAAGGAAAAAAAAAATAAAGAAGAACGAAATTGCAATAAGCCCGATAAGGGCACCTTTACAGAGCGGGGTGCAAGTACTTTGGAAAGACAGATTTAGCTTACTGACATTTATTAGCTGAAAAGGAACAAATAGCATTTGATTCAAAAAAAAAAAATACTTAAACTATTTGATTAAAAAAAAAATACTTAAATTTTACTAAACTATTTGATAGAAAAATAATTAAACTATTCGATACAAAAAATTAAACTACTTGATAGAAAAAACAATTAAACTAATCGATAGAAAAAATAATCAAACTATTTAATACAAACAAAAAAAAAAATACTTAAACTATTGGACAGAAAAAAATACTTAAATTTTACTAAACTTGAAACTTGTAAACCAGAGTTTTATTAACTTCAAGTTTGCTGATCGAAGAATGAGAACGAAATAAATACATCACTGTCCGTGTTTATCTATACGTATGAATAGTTTGGTGTTATTTGGTGTAAACTGATGAACGACGTAAACAAACAACATAAACCCTCGGTACGTGAAAGCTACGTCCATCGAGGTTACCTGTCGTAGCTAGATAGTGGATTAGTCAATCAGCTGTGAAGTTCCAGGTGGATGGAATCGGTGAGTCGATGATCGATATGCCCATATCCATACTTGTTCCAAGTCCAATTTCCAACCAGAGGTGCTCCCCATAAACCATAGGTCGATAAGGCGGCGATAAGTCAACAACAGGGCGAGAAGGCGGTGAGATGAGGGGGGGCACTCTGGTGGGTGTTGGCCAACTCAGGACTGGATCCACACTGACTGCGAGCGACTTATCCCGATGCTCCGTCCTTTTAATCCTCTATAAAGGATGTAGGGTCTTACGGGGCCTCGGAGGCGTCCCGTACCGTTATTCGTTTTGTTTACTTTCCAACATATTTCACTTAAAACAAAATCAATACACTCACATTCGAAACACAAAGATATTCTTAGAACATTTATAATATTATCAATAATTATTAATTTTTTATATAAAACAAAAAAAAAATACAAAAAAAAAAAAATATTTATCTCTAATTTACACTTTTTTTTTTTTTATAATAAATTTTACGAGGGTACTTTGTTAGATAATTACTTGTCAGCGCAAGACCCCTTATTCGGGCTTAAACAATGAATGATAATTTTTTTTTTTTTCCAATAAACAAAATAAACGAATTACAGGCGTAAACAATAATAATAATAAAACCTGAAACTTTTGACTGCGTCGCACAGCGGAAAACTCTTCACGTTAATTGGTCTCTTTAAATTAACTCACCAATCGGTATGCGAGAAGGTGAATTAGCTGCTGAAAACTTTTTGATATTCTTGGTCGAGGTCTTAGAAAATGGATCAATGCAAAGTTACAGTACCGTTGTTTCGTGTCGAACTTTGAATGTCCATGCAATAGACTCTTTCTTGGCACGCGAAGTCATCACTTTCCGTAGCAATACCAGTTCATGTTTTAGCACTAGTGAAGGGGCGAGTTTATAGCTTTTTCTCCTTCAGGCTTTGCGAGTGTACAAGGTCGGTAGAGTGGTTTATTTTGGCACCATGTTGTAGCTAGACCATGATACCTGCTGATTGGCTTTTTATAGGTGGCAATTTTGTTTTTAAAATGAACCATACTATTGGCTTTGTACAAACCAAGTAACTAAAGTTAATAAGGGACACTTGATTAAAAAAATAATTTATTATTCTAAGTTATCATTTTTTCAATTTCATTTTTTTCAATTATACTTTATGTATGCTAGGAGAAGATTTTATAATTTAGTTTTTAATTAACAGTAGTGTTTATATTTTAAATTTTAACTGTTTTTGTCATTTAAATTTTATTATAATGTTTTGCCTTGTTGTGTAATTGTCATTGCCTAGGAACGATCAAACATTGGTGTTATTTAAAACCTCAAATATAATATTGGTATATATTAATTTGTTTCTGTATTTATAAAGTATTTATAAATTTTATGTTCACTGTATTATATTCTGAGGGGACCATGAGGCAGTGAAATAAATAAACTGTTCTCTTCAATCTAAGGTATATGATCTACCTTAACAAACACAAACTGATTGGTATTCAATCAATCCAGGGTAAGATAGTAATCCTAGCAAAACAGAAACTCGCGGTGTATTACATAGCGATGGAGGACAGAAACAGGACAGTTATTAGGTTACGGTAAGAAGAGCTACTGGGTAGAAAGTTGTCACTTAAGACCTTGTCGTTAAGAACACCCTTGCGTATAACTTACACCGTTTTCTAATCGTTTTTTTTTTGTTTTTTTTAAATATTTAATGCAATCCCAATAATGGTTCACATTAGGATCAAAAATGTGCAGGATTATTGAAAACACGTGGACTCACATATAAAGCAGAAACCACCCCCAAAGTGAGCCAAGTGTAAAGATATACTTACGATGAAACCTCTACTTCAAAACTATCCATTCTATTACAAGACAATTCCTTGTGCTTGAATAAGTTTAAATATATCTATATCACTCAAAAATTATGCAAACTACCATTGACAAGATAATTATGTATCTAGCCGAAAATCTAATCCAGCACTTCTAAAACAAAAAAGGGAACAAACAAAACTGGATGAATGAAATGCCAAAAATAAAAAACAAATTACATTTATTTACGTTGTCTGGATTTAATTAAATGCTGACAGTATTTTCATCAAATTAATAACAAAGAAAGGTCTTATTATACATTGTCATTTTTAGCTTCTATGGATCGAGGTTAGGGTCCACAATGATAAGTTAATAATGATCAGTCAGGAAAGCACAAATGAGTGGTGTTGTAGGCTAACGCTTTTTGTAAACTTGTTACGATGAGCATTGCTTGCTGATGAGCCGTACAGACCGCAAATAAACATGATCTTTGTGACCAGCTTACTTCGCTCCTGTTTCCTGGAACACGTGTGCCTTCAAAGGTGAACTCCTGTAGCCTTCATCGTCAGCTTATTATCCAGCCATCAACATTGGGGCTTCTCTCTCTTCCTTCCACCTCCTGGACAGAGTAATTTTTTTGCGAACCTCTCACACCCCTTAGAACCTCTCCAAGTAGCAAGACCCCGTAGTAGTCCAATGATATCTGGAATACACATTCATTACCATACATAGCCTTTGAGCTTCAGTCATTTCTAATATAAATACATTACGATTCACAGGAACGACCACCGTTACTTCTATTCAGATTTCAAAAATAAATGTTTCATAAAAAAAAAAAAAGTGAAATAGAATATTTAACCATTTTAAAACGACAAAAGCAACTTTGCCAACACCAGGAGAATCTCTCCACGGATCTGAAAATACCCAACTACCTTTTATTTTTTTAAATTTTAATATCGGGAACCCCTTCTAAAAAAGTTTTGTGGACTCAAATCAACAATCTGGCTGCCGACTAGGCCACCAGCGAAGGGTAAAGACCCACTCACACCTCTTTTCCTCACCTACCGTTAAATACGAGTGTCCAAAACCATTGATAAAAGCTGAAATTAAATTTGTTTGATATTATTTGGGATTGCTATGTACGAGGGCGTGCCAAAAAGAAATCGAACTATTTTTGTACAAAGTGAATTATTGAATTTTTTTACAAAAAACCTTTAATCTCATTCAAGGTACTCTATTGGAGTCATTACCCTTGTCCAATCTTTTATTCCACTGTTCGAACCTTTTTTAAATTCCTCTTTTGTGATGCCAGACAGCGCCTCCACCGTTTTTGTCTGAGCTTCTTCAACGTTGGAATAACGATTTCCTTTCATGTTCAAGTTCATTCGGGGGAGTAAAAAAAAGCCACAGGGGGCTAGATAGGGTAAGTAGGGAGGATGGGCACAGTGGTCACACCAGTTTGGCACAAAAATTGGCCCAATGAGTGGGATGTGCGTTGCACCATCCACTCTTCTCATCCCCAAATCTTTGCTTAAAATTCGCATGTACTGAACTCCTTTCTACACAGGTTCTTCAATGGCCCACCGTCGATCTTCCAGAACGATTCTGAGTTTTTTTTCGACATTCTCCTAGGTTCAGATCTTCGAAGCACGCCCAGAGCGAGGTTGATGACTAATTGATATTTCCCTACTTTTAAAACAAAAAATCACTCAAACACTTGAGTTTTCCCCATAGCATCATCCTTTGTGGCCTTCAAGAGGTCATGTGCCTGTTTTCCCGAGCAGGAAGCAAATTTCACGGCCACGCGCTGTTCACAAAAATCAGCCATCACAAAAACGACGAGTGCGCAAAACAACTGTCACAAATACTTTAAATTAACGCAAGCAGAACTGAACCTTCCCCAGTGATGGGACTTGGCATATTACCTTGCCTTTGAGTTGCTTTACACGTTCCTACCGGTGAATCCCGATACTACGGAAACCCCGCCAGATCAGTTCGGTTTCTTATGGGTACGCCCTCGTGAAACTTCTGGGATTGTTTTCTAGCACACACAAAACTATTTGGTCATATGGATACTTCAGCCATAGGGTGTTGGCATGTTTTCGTTTTTCATTCTCCTTAAGACTCTCGGCCGTGACCCAGACAGCGCACTCCTTTTTTTTTCACTTGAGCAACACATAAAAATTTATATGACTAGGGCATCATGTTCACAGTTGGAGGGAGAAATACTTGAACTTTGCTTTCAAAAAAAAAGCACTACATTTTTCAAAAGTTTTCAAAATTGTAGGGTTGAGCGAGGGCATGAAAAGACCGTGTTAAACTTGACGGGGCACCTTGAATGGTGACCTAACTAAATGCTGAATAAGCCTTGCCTCCTCTATCTACAGTCCAGTCTAGCTCCTTAACTATGCAGATGGCTTCTCTTTATCCTCCATTTATAAACAATGAGCGTTTTCTACGGCCGAGGTACCTCGCAATATCATAATTTATGTAGCCATTCTCCTTATGAATAAATTTATGCTGATGCCAACCGTTGGAACAAGGTCGTACAAGGAACACAGTAAATATTCCGAATGACATGTTACGGTCTTAATACAGTTCATTCAAGCCAAAACGTGTCCAATCTTTATGAGATAGGTATAGTGTCTTTGAACAGCATATACCTTTTTCCTCTCCTTCTTGATGGCAGAACTATTATGCACTAATTAATCTTAAATAAATGATTTTTGGGAATGAAAAACAATCTTAATCATTTTCTAAAACCTGGAATTGACACAAATATTGTTTAGGCCCTAGTCATAAATATTGTAATGATGTTTTTAGGGTCAAACTTAATCTATCTTTTAGAAGCAGTTTGATTTAAGGGAGTGAGTTTTCTAGTGGAATGCACGGTATGAGTGTTTATTGCTTGCGCAGGTATCCTGGTTCACCCGTAAATCTGTTACAAACCTGAGCTGTACGTTTTTAAACTATGCTCAGCTGCGTACCTACGTAACTACCTATGCTAAGTACATAGCTACTTCCATCCTCAGCCCGAATCAGCACATATAGTCTCACAGTACAAGTTAGGATTTATGGTTTATTCTTGAGTGATGTTCAAGCACCAGGAGCTTCTTATGCTACCACGATCAAATAAGCATCATTTCTTTTCGAACACCATTTTTTCAAGGGACGAAGTATTATGATTTTAGTAAGTCTCTGAAATTAGTTTATTTGCATGAACACAAGCGACTATTCATCGACATCATATTATATCACAGAATAAAATATATAAGAAAGGAATTCTAAATTTGGAACCATTATAGATATAAGAAGCATAGGAACAGAGGCTAGAAAAATGAAATCATAGAATAAAAACCAAAAACTGATATCAGGCCACTACATATTTTAATTAAATTGGGTATGCATTTATTTATGTATGTATGTAGATATGTACTTTTTGAAAATAAAAATGTATTTGTAAGTTAAATATTGGTGTATTGTGTTTAATCACACCAAAGTTAAGGTATAAAAACATATTTATTGATTATCCAGGAATGAATGGTCTCTGTCATTAAACTCGATAGTCGAGGTTGTACTGTAATTTCTTCTTACCTTAAATATATACATAAAATGTAGCTAAGCTGCAGTACATACAGAATGTACCCTTGTAGTATCGTATAGAATCTGAAATATTCTTATTTTCTAAGGCACGTATATTAATTAGAGAGCTGCAACACATGAGCTGGTCTCCCAACAAAGTCCTTAATTCATTTATATACTCACAGCTGCATATTGGAAAGGGAAGAGGTGAATGAAAAACCACCTGGGCCAAAGGAAAAAAAGATACTTGAAGAACAAACTTGTAGGAAACGTAATACACATATATTTACTAAATATTTCTACAAAGTATATGTGCATATTATTTTATAAAACAAGTGTAAAAATCATCAATTACAACACTTATTTGTTACATTCGACAAATCCATGGTAACCAATATATTTATACTAATTTTGATAGACCGAATTTAATTCTTCTTTTCTATAGTGAAAATGTTATATAAATGTATAGTTAAACCGACATAGTGTTCACACATTTACATAAATATATACTATGATGACATATAAATTATTATTACTGATAAATATGTACTTATTCCGATGGTGTATCTAAATGTAAACATTCAACATTGAAATTAAGGAGTGGACTGCAGTATAGATTGGGCATTTCGGATTTTAATTCGTCAAAGAAATATTTAATAATAAAACTATAATATGTAGAAGGGAGTTCAAGGCCAAAAAAATACAATAAAGTTAATGATTTTAGTAAAGGGTTTATAATGATTAAAAAAAGGGGGGGGTGAATCATAAAATTTTAACAGCGAAATTATACTTTTTGGAATGCAAGATGGTTAGATGGTCTGTCATATTATTGGGTGGCGTAGTTTCCTGGCATCTTTGGTGAATACTCATTGTTCAAAGATAAATATTCTAGGTGAACATTCATAAACCATTTTTGCTGGCCAGCCTTTATCTCCCACATCCATGCTCCTCCTTCGATGGAGCTGAGAGCATCTCTAATCAATCATCTAATAAGTTGACAGATTGATAAATGATGAAAGGGCGGTGAAAGATATCCCTCATGTGATTTGCTGTTTAAGTGTCCGAATCCGCTCAGACATCCAGCCAACGTGGCAAGTCTTCTCATCTTTGGTCACTCGTCTTTCCGAATCGCCAGCGCCACAAGCGCAGCTGCCGGTCGACAATCCACCCCGCTCCTGCTTCAGAAATAATATCTTCTAAATAGTTAATGTTATATAAGCATTTTTGAAATGTAGGGACGACGTAAAACAGCCGATGTTGCTGCTCCCAAAATTTTATTTTATTTGGTATCATAAAAATTGTTTTTTAAAGTCATGGTACATTGTCTTTAACTACGGGGGAAAATAATAACGCTTAAGAAACCAAATTGAGCTGGGATTTGAGAAATCTTAAAAATTAGTGAAACATACCAGAGTTTTTTCAGGGTTAATTTATTTCCATTCTTCCTGGTCTAGAATTATAACCGAATATCTTATCGGCTTGTATAGAAGTGTTGTTTATGATTTCTAAAGATGCTTCTTTTCATATCAGAATTTCATGAGCTAATTATCTCAGAGAAATTTTAACTTCACATGTCGATTAGCGATTGACTTCTGTTCTGTTTGCTATATGCTTTGTGAAATATTTAGGTTATCACAGTATTTTAGACTGTATCTAATAAAAAGAGAATGCTTTGAGCCTTGCGAAGACCGAGATCAATGAAAGGCTTGAAAGTGCTTTGAGCAATCACTTCCGGCGAAGAAAAGAAGATGAATTGGATTTCAGGAAGGTATCCTTGGTTTGCATTCATTGGAATATTAGTCAGTGAATATGGCTCCAAAAGATATTTGTTCTGAAGAGTCTTTCAGCTTTCATGGCTCTCTACCTTCATTATTTCTAAAAAGAAATCTTAAGAACCGGTTTTTTTTTTAGATATGAACTGGGTTTTATAATTAAAAAGATGCCCGATTAACAAATAAGGGGTTTAAATTGTATTTAATTTAGTTGCAATTTAGGAGTTTGTTGCACTCTACTAATTCAATGTGATGGCCACTTTAGTAGGAAAACAATCCCTTATCATTAAACCTATCATTAAGGCTATCATACCCCTATCATTAGGGCTATCATTAAACAAAGTCCTTAAACGCGTTAGGGTTCTTAATTGTTTAGTGCCCATTTTCTAAAGCCATGTCCAGTCTATTCAGAAATATTTATGCCTTTGTGATGAAACAAGAACTCTTGTCATGTGAGTTTTTCTAGTATAGCTAGATATGATGTTTTTTTCTTTGTTTTCCCCTGGCTCATATTGCTATTTGCTGGCAGGAGCAGTCTCAGTCCAATGTGTAGTTCTTGACGAATTTGGAGTAGATAGGATGGTCGTAACTATGACCCAGCGATTATCTAGGAGTTTGGGAAATCGAGTACTCACGTGAAGTATGTTTGTTTCACCGGAGCTAGAAAAAGTACCTATGTGGAAAAAGTACTTATGGATGTACTAAATGTACTAAATTTCCCACTTATTATTTGAAAGTATTAATTTATTATATCAGCTACTAATAAGTATATTCCCCAGATCAACCGATTACTTCTGAAACCTCAAAGTAATACGAGAGTAAATTATAGCTATTTTTTTATTGACCCAAAAGAGTTTTAATTGTAACTCAGTTATTACTCCATCAAAAATTAATACATCCCTTTCTAATTGGATAAGTATATAGAAGTCCCCCCATTTTTTAATTCAATTCACACATACAACATATGTATGTTGTTGGTAAAGCACCATTAGTCAAACTCATAAATTATGATGGTTATAACGAAAAATCCGTTGTTTAAATCTTTAAGAAGACTAAAACTCTCTAATTGAGGTGCTAGTATCAATTAGCTGCATTAGCGAGATTACCACATTTCAGTTCTTGCCAAAATTTTACTCGATAAATCTGTTTCGATTCGCGAACTTTCAAAAGAGCATTTAATCTAGGAACTTGGAGAGGCGCAACTCAGTTAACCTGCTTCCAAGTTAGCCCCTGGTGTTACTGAATAGTTAATTGAGGGTTTGTCGGGAGTAACAGTGGGAAAACTTTGAGGACACAAGTTAAGGAACTATGCATAGGTTATGAGCTGCTCTAATTCTTAACAGGAAAACTTCAATATCAACCGATTAAAAAAAAAATGGAGAATTAAAATTAAAAAACCACAGCATGCATTTACCATTTCATGTACTAAAGAAAAACAAAAGTCGGAATTTAATTTAGCTAACTAGTACGCCCTTCCAACTAATTAACTGACTTGAGTAATTGTTTTTGGACCCAGGCCAATAATGAAGAAAATGCACAAGCTATAATCAATAGTGGCATTTATTTCGTAACTAGCTCATCTCTTTAAGATATATCTTAGCTTGTATATTTCTTTGTGAATAACAAAAAAACTGTCTACGGATCTATGCTGATCACATTTTATATTTTATGTATAATAATTAATTATTCAGTTTCAAAAGCGGTCATGTCTATGCCACAATAGAAAATGAGATAAAGTAAAACAAAATAAAAATAAAGAAATTTAAATCCTTCAAAGAAATTAAAAAAAGGTTACAATTATATATTTTTGTCTTATTCTCAATGTACACATATTTATTAAAACTTCTTTATTGTGATAAAATTACAATCTGCCTTATTGGGCAATAAGTAATTGTGATAAATGTTCTCATTCATACCATATTTGCAATTTTCATTCAATCACTCATTCACAACCATAGAGGTGACAACACCTCCCTCGCATGCGAAAGAGGGAGCGTAGTCTAGGAAAGCCCCCCACGCCCCTACGTCAGGCGCGTCACCGGATAAGAACCAGTGGAGGCTGGCCAAGAGCGCGGAAGCCACATACGCTCAGGACATGATTGGAGAAACTGGCCATTGCCAGGAATCCCACAGTTACGCATTTATAGCAGGTCACGAGGCTACTGCCGTTTTAGTCTCCGAGGAGGATTATAGGGATGATTGCTGCAGTGCAATTACTCCTATAAACATTACTACTAATAATACTATAAACAAATTTTTGTTATTTTAAGAGTTATTATATAAAATATTATATTAATACGTCTACCAATATCCCCAACAAAAAAAATGGTGTTCTGGAAACACGATTTAGTTTGTTTTTTTTTTTTTTTTTTTTTATTTCTAAGCTCTCAAACTTATAAAAAATAGGAATGTGGGAAAAATAAGGAAAACCATTTTTGGCTGGAAAGTGCCTTTCACTAAGGGGAGACCCCTATTTGAAGGATGTATGAGAAGGATATGGGGTATGGAATGCCTAGAAAGGCGGATGGAGTCAGGAAGGTAGTGAGAGTCTACCAAGGATTCACGATTTAGTTTTTATCTAATAAAAAAATTAAATAAATGGATCGTTTAATTATAACCAGAAGTTAAGATTTATCAGCTAATTTACTTTAATTTCCAGAAAGGCAGCGATGCAATACTGTTTAATTTTAAGGGCTGAGGATACGTGGAGGCCTTGTTGAGCACTTGAATGTCGTGGACGGAAACCAAACTGGTGTTTAGGGAAAAGGTTTTTGAATTAAACAATTGGTAGACGTTTTAATTGGAGTTTTTCAAAGCTTTTCGAAAGGATAGGGAGTAGATTGGTCGATGAGATGAGAAAAATTGAAAAAACGCCAGTTTTCAAAATTGGAATATCCAATGAAATGTTAAATTTCTGAGCTCATTTGAAAAATATCTATCTCCCTTAGAGATTTCAAATGACTGTTAAATAAAACTATTTGTATCTTAGCTGTACAATTCAGGCCTTACTTGTAGGCAGCTAAATGTTTCATGCATCAATATTACCATCTCGTTCTTCATTGTTCGGTGTATGCCACTTTGGCCTTTGCCTCTTCGCTTGTACATAACATTTTTTTTTACAGTTTACAGTGCTATGTACATCATATTATGCGTACATCATAATATTAGTTATTTATTCGATTGAATGAGCATCGGTTGAATTGACTGTGCTAGGGGATTAGGAGGGTGGTTGTATAGGTTACTATGGAATTTTATGAACGTGGAAGAGATAAGTTCGAGAATGTAAGGTATATTAAGATCGTTATGAAGGGTTTTGTTGCTGACGTAATAAGGGGCATTTACTATTGTTCTCCGGACTTTGGATTGAAAGGATTGGATACGCTTGATGTTCGACTTTTTTGCTGTTCCTCATAGCTCTATTCCATACGTCCAGATTGGCTTAAGTTTAACTTTGTAGATTAGTAATTTATTTTCTATTGAGAGATGGAATGTCCTTTGAAGTAATCTGTACAGTTGTCCAAAGCGTCTGTTTAGTTGAATTGAAGCGTGGAAGTCCTTTTGCCAAAGTTTTGGAAATTTTTTTTTTTTCTTATTTGGGTGGGTATATGTGCCACGGCCAACATCTCTGTAAAGGTAAAAGTGCAAATTTCGCCAAGGAAATAAATAGCTTTTAGAACAGAATAAAGGTTTATAGACCTCGGGAGTTTTTATATGATACTGAACTCAATAAATTGTGGCCTGAAAAATTTTAAGGATGGCACTTATACCCTTATGCATTTTCACGCTTCAATTAGTTCATCATTTCACAAAATAAACGCTTTAGAAGAGGATTATGTCTGTAAAATATTGTTCATTAAAGGAATAGGGGTAATAACATACTTTTACAATTAGGGTAAATAAACAAAGTAAGTCAGGTTAAACATCGTAAAAAATTTCATAGTAAAACATTTACTTTACTTATCCTCTAAACTTAAAAATAATAATATAAAATTAATATTATTCTATTGATGTCATGGTGCCGATGTGGAGTGTTTATTATGAAATATAACACCTGTCTCAGCACAGTTTTATTCATTTGATTTATATGCTTTATTGATGTATTATTATGGGTACTTGATAGTACGATCAGCTCGAACCCTAGTCCGTCAAAGACGTTAAGACATAAATCAATAAAACTGAGGAGAGACAGAAAGTGTTTTTTTTTTTTCCACAGCCAAGTCATAGAATCAAGAGTCGCAAACTGATATATACATGTGTCCTCCGGTCAGTGAGCTATATGATCACTTTACTTATAATACAGCAGGAAGTCTCCTGCAATTTCAGGATGGGATCATGAGAAAAGTGGTCAGACATACCTCTCTCCTGAGGTTAAAAAACGCTGCACCCGTTGCTTGGTATGCTGTCGGTGGGCGATTTCTTCCACCGTTGACACATCACGTGTTTTGACTCGTTCCAGCACCTAACAACACACCCAGTTTTTAACACTATGACCCCACCACCCTTCCCGCATCGGTGGCAACAGATTGGTGGGGAACATTAGGTCAAGATTTTGTTTGTTGGATGTAAGTTAGTTTTAAGTTTAATGATTCATAAGGTGACCCCCAACACTGTTTAAACATGTATAGACAATGTACATTATACGTGTGTAACAATCGCAAATCACTGTGTAAACTTGAAATAAAATGTAGCCAATCTACAGGACATATTGTAAATAGATTCATTTATGTAATCTATACTGATTTCCACAATTTACAAGTATAATAACAAGGGGATATGAAAACAAATAAAATATATATATTGGTATATTAAAGGGGTACGTAACTTTTGTTAAAGGTAGTTGTAGCCGTTCCTCTTTTTTATTATTAAACAAAAAAAATCTGTTTTTATCTATCCATTTAACTTAAATCAAATTTTTAAACATAAGAAAACGAAATTAATAATTCTTCATTTGTTTTAGTTAAAATGTTTATTTTAGTATCGCAGCCCGGATGTAAATCAAGTGCCCATTTGTCATTCTGATCTTATTATTGAGTCAAGATACGTTTGTATTGATATCGTGCTTATATATATATTATGGATACCTCATTGATTTATATTTCGGAGGTACGCATATATTTGGAATTTATCAATTATGTAAATGGATTCGAGCGAATGGATCTTACTCCATGATATATATAAATGTACCGTCCAATAACTCTGATTTACCCCAGAGGATATGTCCTACGGTGCTGAGCCTCCGTTATTCTGGGCCACATTAGCCGATTGGCTAATCTCGATTAACCGTCGTTAAAAGGTAAAAGAATCGGAAGAAGTAATTTTCTTAGTGCCACTCAGAAAGGAACTAAGGGGTGCGAAGGATGTTTATTTTCCGGTTAGACTTTCCGGTTTAATAGAAAGGTTAAGTATGGGGAAAGGGGGGAAGGTTGTTTTCTTTAAGTTTACAAAATGTCTTCTATCAGATATCACCCAACTGGATCTTGGTAGATGTATTGGCCACCTGTTCCTGGCTAAAACATGTTTACGTGTGTAAAGTTAGCTACTGTGCTATAAACTAATATAATCATAGAGATGAATTGAGAAAACGCTCTTTATGAAATTATTATCCATCCAATACAAAGTGTTTTAAGGAATTCTGTTTTTTTACATCTTGTTACATTTTTGAGGGAGAAAATTCAAAACTTATTAATTTGACACATTGCCAATCATCGGGTGATACTCGCTATAAACAAAATGCTAGTTGGTTTGGAGCAGGCTGCGAGGCGTTGCTCTGTGCTGAGTGTTGTGTTTATTGAGTTATTTTTGGTTTACCTAAATAGCAGTTCTTTATCAAATTCCTTACATCATCCATCTTTCAATAGGTTTTCACAGTAATCATTTTCCATAAAATTATACTACCACTAATAATAATTATCTGTATAATGCTAATAAAACATATAAATGTGGGTTAAACAATAAGTAGTAGCAGAAATTGCCCAGAACTTGTGCTCTACTGTGGCCAATCTATTGATAATACCAAGGTTTTTCAGGCTGACAATAGAAGTCGAGGACAATAGAACCTATTCAGGAATGGATTGAAATAATAAAAGCCGAGAATAAAAGAAGGGGGTTCGGATTCCGATTGAATTAATCATTAAAACCTAAAACAATTTCCACGTGTGGCTCTTTGTATGATGTTACAAACCATCAAATACAATTTTAATCTGAAAAAGTTTGCGTTTGAATTGTTTAACAGAATCGTTAGCAAAAAATAGGTCACATTTCTTAGGTCTGTGGCACGTTTAACTCAATTTATCTTGTGATCCATTTATAGTCTATTAAGGAAAATTTAATCTTCTGTTATAATCTTCTATAAAAAGGAATATTTGTCATCAAAAGAGGGGAGAGAATGTCTTAATTAGCCATAATTAAGTCCAACCGTTCTTCATTGTACCTGTTCAGCACCTGTTTATGAGGTGGTTAATGTGCGCATGTTTAAATTTTCAATGGCCCTTCTTCCAATATAAAAGTATGTTTTCCAAGTAACCATATGCCGACCCAAGAATATTAGGTTATACTTCATTGGCTCTATCCGCATACAAAACTTTGGTGCAATGTCTCAACCTATAGCATGAGTGACCTCAACATGAACGTATGCTTAAATTTAATGATATGAATATAGTATAAGAATAATAAATAGTAAATATTTTACGGAAAAGTGAGTTATAGGGTTTATCGTTTGTTTTATGACGCTTGATTATAGGTTCCCTGAATTCCAGGACTTATAAAATTAGACACAAACGCTTCCAATAATCCATTTCAGGAAAGAATTGGATGTCTTTCTGTGTATCTTTATAGACTAAGTTTCAACCTTTTAACCTATTTAACCTTTTCCTATTTTGTTGTCAAAATCCAAATTACTAATTATGGAATATTTATTAGAGATTTCAGATCCATCCATCCATCTCATGTAATCTACCTTTTTGGTCGGTGTTCCTAAATTTTAATTTAGTTTAGTACTAAAAAAAGTACTTTTATTAGTGTCATCATTTATACATACACACTTCGTTTATATAGTAAACTGATTACTTTTAAGTGTTCAGTATTAAATTATAATAAATATGATTTCGCTAAGTTTTATAACAATATTAGTCACTGAAAAATGCTCTTTAAAGAAATAAAAAATAGTTACAATAACTAAAACATTAACGAAAAAAATCTATTTGAATCGGCTGAGAAGTATTAAATCCGTATTATCCTTGTATTTCGTAACTTTTTTGTTCCTTTTCCGTTATGAAAAAATTGAAAATGAGTTGAGAATACAGAAACCTTAAAAGTTTGTGAAAGGGTCACGATTTATTTTTGTTTGGTTTTTAACTTTTCGTCAATAGTCTGTTAATTATTAATAATTACAAATAATAATGGGACCAATACCACATGATAAATTACTTATTACGAAACCCTTACATTTTCACTAGTGTCTGTCTGTATGTACTAGACTTTGTGAATCCTTCTAGCTGGAGACATAAAATTTTATACGTAGGAAGAAATTAAAAATTTAGCCACCTCCGTGAAACACAAGTGCCATTAATTAATTAGCTGAAATAATAATGATATATATTTTTCTATAATATATTTTTCTATTCAGCAATTATCGAGGAATATACGTTTACAAATTAAGATCGATTTCATTATTATTTTCAGCTCTATCTTAGAATGTGCAAACCTTTGGATTGGTACGAAAGGCATATCTGAGAGTATCCCTTTCCCGAAAAGGGCTAAGCATTTAGTAAATTTTGGGCAGGCGGCCGGTAGGCGGGAGTGGAAGGGTGCCAGGGAGGATACTGAGGGGAGGGGGCTCGAGCGCAGGGGCGCACTGCCTAGTCGATACCAGCATCTCCCCAGGCTTAGGACCGGCTCCTCTGTCTGCATGGTGAGTTCTGCATGTCCGACTGTATGTCTGTATGTCCGTACAGGTGGCCAGCGGTGATCTGAAGCAGCTGCGGGAGGCGGTCTGGTCTCGAGCGGTCAACGGGCCGCTCCACGTGAGGAAGGAGTTACTCTTAGCGCCACGACTATTCACCGCTCTTCGAAAATAATGGCTAAATTTTTAACTCTTGCATCTAAAGGTATACACGCTTGCATTTGAATTTTAAAATTTTGGTCCTTGTAGAGATTTTCCAATCGATAATTATTTCACGATATTTCATTATTAAGGATATCTTCCTACTACCCTGTTTTCGAATAATTCAATATATCTACAAGGATGAATAAAAAAATTAAAAACATGAAAGCTGACGACATCGGACTAGGAATAAAATGGTTGCATGCTGTAACAGGAGGTCGCATGAGCTCATTGAATATTCTCTACCAGCTACACTAATTAATGACAACGCTTCTGTGTAAGCGATATGTCTCGTTTATTTATAACTGTCATTTCATATTATTAGCAAATGTTATATCAACATAGGTATTCGTTATAATGATAAACGGTAGATTTCCGAATGGGGAATTGAACCCAATCTCTCACACCATCAAGCCACATACAAGCAGGTTCCTTTTTAATATTAACAACAGATGTGCTGCTAAATAATTAATCACGGTTGATGTACCACGTTTTAGTTTAAGTATAATGAATCCCAAAATATTAATTAAATAGTTAGAAAAATAATCATTTTAAAATTTGCTCCACTATGAAAGGCCAAATTTATGAACGTTGCAGCATAAGATTATTTATGCACCTGGTAGGTAAATTAATTTATAATTCACACAAATTATGGAAGTAGTTGACCTTAAGCCACTAAGATTTTCAAAAAGATGAGCGGAAAATCACGATTATATTTTGCTGAAAAAATTGTATAGTAATTAACCGGTATAATTTGAAAGATAAATATGAGCGAAACCAATTCGATCTTCATCATTGAGAATCGATATAATTATGTTATGAGGGCAGGAGTGAGTAAATTTCCAAAGAGGTTCCTACAGATCACCCCAGAGGAAAGGTGAGCGAGAACCGACTCAGAATTCCAGACTGCTTTGAGAAAAAATAGCATAACATTCGTTCGTAATAAAGTATTCGAAAAAATAATGATTTGAATATTAGCAAGAGAAAATAAGTGAAACTAAATAATAAGAAAATATGATACAAAAGTATGAGGTACAATTACTATTTAAAAAATCTATTCAAAAAAAGTAAAATACAGGACGGAAGCGAGAATAATAAATGATGAAGAATTACTCAAAGTTAATAAATGAAAAACTGATATTATTTGTAATAATAAAAACTATTTAGACAATATTAAGTTTATTCCAAATGCTGTTAAGTTGTAATACGAAGGAAATACTGAAATAAAGAAAAAAAATACAGGAGGGTAAATAAAAAAACCTTTATACTTCTTATAATTAAGATAGTTGACAAAAGTCTAGTAGAAAAATCAAACTGCACGATGTGAACTGGAAAGAAACTATAGTTGTAAACAGGTTCTTCAAACTAAAAGCGATACTGGAAAAGTCCAAATAGATCTTTAAAGAAATGTTTGCATTAATTAAAGTATTTATTCACAAAGCAATTCGCTGGGTTACTTTTAAAAAATACTTGTCACTCCCTTGTTTTAATAGTTTTATTTTACCCAATTTAAACTCAAATTTCGTCTTTACCTGTGTATATCTCTTCAAAAAAAATGTTTTATTTTATAAATCTTTACAATGTTATATCTTATTATCACAATATTATTCGACACGCATCCTAAAATCTAAGATATCAAAGTCTTAACATGGCTGTCATATTTTTTTTTTTATAATTACCTGTGCAATAGGGAAGATAATATTCTATAATAGTAAATAACTCAAATAATGGTTAATAAATAATTAATGAATGCTTTGTCTACAACTACTAATTGAGACCCTCGGAACACCGTGACATAGAAACACTGATCCTCGCTGACCAGACACAGCAATGAGTTAGGTGAAAGGAACAAGCACCAATAAACTCCTAGCCTTAGAAATGTGTTTCTGAAGGATAATTTATGGGATTTCCTAACAACAAACTCTGTTGTTAGAGAAACAATTGAAGGAGCTAAAAAAATGATACTAATATATCCTCCACCCTAATCCCAACGGCCCTGCTCCGTGTGGTCACGGAAAATGCCGGCGTTCTTCATAGATGCTAAACAGTCGGACCGACATTCGGAGCATAAAACGTGGAGACAGTGATCAATAGAAGAAAGGAGTGGCTCTTAAAAATTAGGACATGCGTGTTAGAGACCTCACAATGAATTTGGTGAAGAGTACAGGTCAACACAAATACACCAAAAACGTATCAGGTAATTATTATATATTGACGCACCTATTCCGAAATAATTATCCGAAGAAATAGCTCTGTTTGGCCAGTCGTTTTGATGAAGCATTTCTGTTTCAGAGCGCTTGAAGGGATTTATCAGTAGTGATATTCCCTGATCTAAGAGTCAATTATAGATTGCATACTTGCCAAATCTAATTTTAATTAGTTGATAATATATACTTATATTCCTGGATGGTTGCCTGGTTCAATAGTATACACTAAGCTATACATTTGTGTATAGTAAAACTATAAATGTTCATAAACAATAATTAAGTGCAAATTCATACAATACTTTCCCTGGAGAATAGATGAATACGTGAATCTTCAATGTAGAAGGTGGACTCCAAATCCAATCCCAGTGAATTAGACCTGCCGTGCAGCAATTGTCGGACTGAATCACTTCAGCCTTACGGCCAAAGGACCAAAGAAGAAGAGAAAGAGAGAGCTTTTCTTCCTTAACCCCGATTTATTATAATTTTATTGAAAAAAAATATTTACAAATAATATAAATGGAGCCGAAGAGGATTCCTTTTATTGCATCCTATGCATTTTAAGCAGCTTTTGTAATAACCAACAACTTTAAACAATACAAAGGGACCAGATGATAGGGCTTACCTTCGTATTATATAGAAGACGAACCTAAAACTATCTTACGACTAACCTACAAACCAATTCAAACCTAAAGTGTTCCAACGTTAATCAAAATATTTGATATGCCTACGCCGAATGAATTCATCCACCGCAGACAGCTCAATTAGCTTCGTGGAGCTCACTGTTCCTCCGCTGCTGAAAAGAAGTATGTCGGACCACTTTTATGAGTATCCCGTTTTGGAATTGTTGGAGTCGCTTTGCTGTTGCATCGGACAGAAGGCTAAAAAGCGGTCCTGAGTATCCATGGGAAGTGAGCAGGTATGTGAGCATTTAAGACTTCATCCGCACTTGTTTCTTCACTTTCTCACGAAATGGTCACAAAATGCTTAGGTGTGGTACATTTTTATGCCCAAATATACAATGCGGTTCACGGAAAAATTCTGACTGTCCATCTGTTCTTTTCCTTCTGAAAGGAGAACCTTATGCAATCAGTCTTTCTGGTGTTCACTCTAATATTGTTCAGACCCCTATTTCACGCTGATTTCGATACAAGCTAAAACAGCTCTCGTGGCATTCATCCTAGTACTGTACACCGTGATTCGTCAGTGAAAGCATTAACTGAATTATTGTAATAACCCGTTGAAGTATGAAGTAACCCAACGATTTCAGACGTACACAAGTTAAATACTGGGGACATCATGACTCTTTAGGCACTCCACAGGTCACAGGAACAGCTTTGGAGAAGCTATCACTTACCGCACCAACGGCGATAGGTTTTCAGAAGGTTGTGCCGAGCTGCCCCAGGCATTCCCGGTCCCAAATTATTTGCACAATGTCCCGTTTGACACTTAGTCGAAGTCCTGCGTGCAGCCTCACGAAATTAAAGCCATAGCTAAGTTTCTCTTCAGGTTTGGCTAGCTTCACATTGTTGCTTAACAAGGGGACATTCTGTAGAAAGGCTGACTTGAAATCCAGTCTGCTCTGGTGGAATGATGTCGATATCCGTAGAGTAATATTTCAGAAAAAAAGGATCTTCCTGATTAGTGGGAATAGGCTGATCGGGCAAAGTGGGCACAGCGATCTCCACTTCTAGCTGACTAGATTAGTGAGAACTAGATGGCTTGCTTCCAAGTGTTAAGAAAGTACTGATACAAGAATTGTACAGGTGAGTTGTACTAACCCTTTCCTCGGCATCTGTTTCACCAAAACCGTTTGTACCCCGTCGTGAAAGGCTGCTCGATTTCACGAACATCGGTAAAGAACCTTTAATTTTGTACCACTTCTTCCCATTATTACAAAAGGTAATAAGCGAGAGAGCCTTCAAAGCCCCTACATACGAGTATTAACCTCCTGGAGATGAAAAATATCCGGAGTGGCCTCAGTCTTAAGCCACCGTGTCTGTCTCTTTATAGTAGTGGCTATCCCTTGCCTCTAGCATAAATTGTTTTAATGGTCTATTCTGCCTCCAGGTAAAATCCGGGAACATCCAGGAGCGGAAATAGTTTTACAGGTAAAGCCATAAAAAAGGGAGCCCTCTGCTTTGTACATATTCTAGTCTATTACTTCTGACATTTTTACTTATTATAATATTGATAAAAAAAACATGAGGGATTAAACCCTTCAAAAAAATATATATATATTTTTTTTTTTGAGTGTTTAACCCCTCATGTAGCTATATTATAATAAAGTAATTATTTATTTTTTACTCAATCAAATCCTTTCATTAATTTTATTTGTTAGAGATATGTTTAATTTCTAAGTAACCAAGTTTGGTATAAATTTTACATCAATTCATGTATAATTCATTACTTCGGATATAGTGCGTGTTATCGATGAACAAACACAAATGATTATTTTAAGGATGCCAATAAAAGAAAAACTTAAACAAATATAAGCTACTGTTTGTGTCTATTATATGTTATCAACTAATTTAAGAAACATGGAACTATTCACTTTATCAAACACACTGCTTTGGCATTAATTAGGGGTATTGCAATTTAAATGTTTAGGGGCGAGCTATTCTTAGAAGTTTGTCAACAGGTTGCCTCTCCAGCTAGGAAATGAGCGTCCATTGTCTTTACTCAAATGATTATTTTAAAGTGTATATAAAAATTAAATTGTTAGTGTCGAATTGAATGTAATGCAATTATCCACTTTATTTTGACTTTGCATTTTGTGCTGTAATGTACTACCACAAAATAATTTTCAATTAGGAAAACAACTATTGTACTTTCCAACCGTCTTGGCTTAGTTGAATTATTTCTTTGACAATCGGACAACTATATATAATAACAAAAAAATACTTTAGAACAAAGTTAGTTTCAACTAGATTTAGACGAGGTAATATTATTTATTAAGAAGTAATAGGGCTGGAGCTAAACTTTGAAAAGTAGGAGGGCAAACAACTTACAAAAATCTTTACATAAATAATCACTCATTTCAATAAGCAAATGTACGAGCGAAGTAGAGGACGACCCCAGCGAATATCACATTGAGTAGGGGGGTGGTTCACCCCAAGAGCCGCCTCCTAGGCGCCATCTCCCCTAATCTGCCCTTAAAGCCTTATGATTCAGGACGTTACCATCGACCATCACCCTTTATCTAAGGGATGTCGATAATCTCTAAACACACGCAAATCAAAATGTATTCATTGCCTAATTTATTTATGTCTTATTTCCTAATGCATCAATATATCATGGTCAAATGCTATAACACAATAAATACAGGCATGTAAGTATTTATAGAAACTTTTCCAGTGTTGTCAGTTATTTATGTAAAATTAATGATTGGCCGATTTGCTGTGTTTCTCTATAAACTTAATTGCAATATCATCTAAATGCTGCTTTATATTATATTGTTTGAACAAGAATATGAAAAAATTATTTATGAAACTAAAATAAGATACACAGGAAGAATGCGGCTCAACAATATATAGTAAATCAACCATATTGTCAGAGAACGCCTGATAGGCGATTGACTCTCGAGGAGCAAGGTCTCTCTCGCTTTGTATTTCATACTATATCGAAAAGAACAGAACCGACGCAGGATGAAAACTGTTCCATGGTACATGGTTTCATTGCATGTCATGTAATCAAAATTAAGCAAAGTATAGTGACCATATCGCCATGGTCCTGTGTCGTGCAGGGCCTGCTCAGTCGGTTGAGCAATCGACAGCATATTGGAGTGGTCCTGGGTTCCATTCCCGATCGTGCAAGTTTATTTTTTCTGTGCCGAGATCAATAAAACGACACAAATCGGGTACATAGAGAGATACTAGTTAAAATGTATTTTTATGATACCTGAACGCAGGAAAACTAACATTAATTTATAAGTTTGCAAATTATCCTCGTTCCACACCATGTTGTATTACTTCCAGTCGTTGTCAAATTTTGGCCAAGGCGAATTACATTGGCTGGGTCTTTACTCAAACAGTTGGCACACAGCTATCGGCCTTTCTTTCGTTGATAATTATTTATAATATGGGGTTTATATCACAGTATAAATTGGCGGTCTACGGATTGGACTGTCGCATATGCCAAGTTAAATAGAGACGAGCCTGCTCTCGTGAAGCAACTATTTAGACGTGTACCATTCTGTTGTTAGTTATTCCAGTAATTCCCCCCTCCACCCATGCGATCAGGTAAATCAATCCACCCAAAAAATAATACTCCATCCTTAAATTGAGGTAAATCGTCAAACATAATGAGGTTATAAGAAATTACAGTCACTCCAGTCCTTCAAAACGCATTTGAGTAACAATAAAATACAAATGAACATGTAAGAACAGTGCAAACGTAGCAATAAGCAGATAATTTAGGCTGGTCGAAGGAGAGAAGAGAATCGACGGTGCGATGCTTAAACTTTGCTCACTAAAGGTTACGCTGTGATATTTCTGAACAATACACCCCTCAATAACAATGAATACAATGGGCTGATCGAAGAAACAGTGCTAGCTGTTGAACATTTTTATATCTACATTAATCAACGATACGTATTAATTTGTCTTGATGCGAGCGTAACTTGGGTTAATTGGAATGTATTAAGCTGAACAGTGGCAAGAAGAGGGAACAGAATTGGCTGAAATATAATACACATCTATGAATCTAATTATGGTCAATCGATTAAATGATCTATTATCATTATAATTAAAACTGCTCCTTCAGGGGAATAGATCGATTTAAAAAATAACTCTTTTATTATAAACAAATATAAAAATGATTAATGGGATGGCAGAATAACAAGAGTTAACGCATTGATCGATGGTGGTGGTCTGTCAAAGTTCAGGGTGCCACTTTTGCAAACTTTCTGCTTATTGATGATTCAGTAGATGCAGACTTCTTCCTGCCAGTGATTGCTTCAGTAAGTAACCATAAGAGGGGTGGGTAGCAGTGTAATAGAGCCGATCTTTCGAAAGTCTCAGAAGGAATCAGTACGCAAAGAGGTACTTTAATGAATAGTATTGAGAATTTGAATTTTAATACTTAAAAAAAATATGCCATCTTAGCATGTTTGTTAATAGGACTACTAACTATGGGAATGGTAAGGGATCTCTCAGCCTCGTGTAGTAAAATGCGTAGCTAATTCAATATAAAATTAATTTTATTACAATACAAGGAGAAACAATAAACTCGAGTTTTCACAGATCAAGTCTATTGATCTACCATAAATTTTATATGGGGATTCTATATAGGTTTAAATTTTAAATGCGTGAGTACAGCATTAAAGCAACCATTTGACGGATAGCTGAAAACTCAGTATATTTTCATCAAATAGAATTTGATGAATATAGAAGTTCTTAGAACCTTGGTACGAATAGCAACTATTAACTGATATTGATTATAGACTGATATTTACAAAAATAATACAGTTCACAATTAAGAAATGTGTAAAATGGCTGTTTGTCCGACTGGCTGCATATATCGACACAAAGATGCCACTGGTCTACTCAATATAATTTTTTCCTAAATATTTATATAACTAATACATATTCAACGACTAAAATAAAAAAAATAGTTGAATTGAAAAAATACTCAACTTTGATAGGATTAACCGTATAAAAGGTAAATGAACGTCTATAACCAATGGGGAATTAAAGCCTTTATGCTGCTTTGTATTTGCCAACGAAGCCATACTACTAAGGGGCCGTTACCTCACCACCACGAGTTAAAGTATTCGGTTTCTTTCATCTCAGTAGTCAATGATGTAACGAACATTGTGCTTACTTTACATTTTTTTTTTTTATATATATCAACATACTCAACTTTAAATAAACAGCGAAGTTATGAACGCCAACGTTATGTAACACGATAAAAGTAAAAGATAATAAATGCAATAACCATGTCTATTAAATTTTGGTACAATCCAGAGACGAGATTCGCCTACCGAAACTCTCCGAAAAACAACGAATCATAAAACAAGCTACTTATGAATCATAAATGAGAACGAATGAGAGAATGAGAGAATGAATCATAAATATCGCGGCCTTCTGAAAAATTAAGAAGATAATTATTGGAGACAGTTGTGTGAGGCAGTAGAACCGATGGTTAAACGAAACGATTAAGGAAGAGGGAGACGACTGGTACACGAAAGCTTCCGTCAGACATTACCAGACTGAAAAGTTGAGTCCGGTTGAGATGGCGGTTTAACGCTAAAATTTGAGATTATTCTTACCTGCGTCAAAATATCAGGCTTGTTCAGATCATTTGGTAAAATCAGAACAATACCTAGAATAGCGTAAGTGGCAATAACTGATAAAAATGAAACCCACTGTTGACGAATGACATCGTTCATAGATAGCCACTGAGTAGAAGTTGTTACTTCGACAACCAGAACAATGTAGATACTACATGGACCCCCCCCCTCGAATTACATAATATCACTGCCAAGAGGTGTTTGAGTAACCTCCGCATATATTGAGGAATGTCTTCGTTAAATCAAAGCAATGTTTAAGCATGACGATCTTTTTCAGCTTGCAAAGGCTTTAGGCAATGAAGAAGATATAATTGATAATATCAGTCAATTTCGGAAAGAAGATAACGAAATATTTATTTAAAATAAAACTAACAGACTAAGAAAAAAAATATTGAAATCTATTTTTAGATAGATAACATATTGTTTATGTTTTGTACTAAAAAGTTGTATGTGAGTTCTTATAAATGTAGATAGATATATTATTATGAAATAAATGTTATTTGGCCGGTACCGGTTGTGGATGTATATCCATGTGAATAAGTGGTATAGTTTTATATTGTGGGGATATTGCTCTCTATATTATGTTTTATTGCTTGTTGTTTCAGGCTAAAGAGCGAACTAGATAAATGGCCCACTTCGTGGCCAATATCCAACCCTCGCTGAGCGAGATCTCTCACCACAGTGAGAGCTACCACCAGCATCGGCAGGCAATCCAACACCCTCAGCGCCCGCCGCACCTGTTCCACCATCACAGCCCTGTAAGTACTAACTCGTTTAATATATCCCAGGCATAAATGAAATAATAAAACGAATGTTAAAATTTGCTTATGAGCTCGAGGGACTATTCATTTGTTGGCTTCTTGTAGTTTGCGGTTCTGGTTTAGCAAGACACTCTGGCACTCTTTTTCAGCCTAAAACTATACTTACCGAAAACTTAGCTATCAAACACAATATAATTGAAGAAGCGATTATTTTAACTAAACTGGCTTTGAAGAAACAGGTAGACTGTGCCATTGCCACGGAGATGTCATCAGCCAACTCATGCAGAAAACTCTGAATCAGGATGACATCCTATTAAATGAAACATTTTGGTTTCGATCCTTAAATTTATAGTTTTGGAACCATTATTAATCTGGAAATAACAGCGTGGAACAGCCTACTAGCCCTAATGTGGAAAAGTATGTATGTCTTACTATTCAAGTATAAATGTTTGCAGTATTATGCTACTCCTTACTTTGGGCTAAACATAGGAGTCCCCAAAAATTGTACTCCTCCTTCATTAATTCAAAGCCTGTCACTCGTTGAAATGCCCAATTAAGGGCATAATCACGACAATTTAGGCACGAATGTCTTTTTAAGGCCATAAAAAAAAAAAATACTAGGGAGGTCCCAACCTCTCAGTTTCTTTTCATTCTCACCAAATTCGTCGTGAATACTGTCAATTACCTCCAAAAACCCAGTGAAGGTCCGAACTCTGCTAATTCTTCAGTAAAATGTTTGTATCCATTGATGTTGTTATTGAACTTGGAGAATGTAGTGTAGCGTTACAAAAACAGACAACTCTAATTGTTAAATGTCATACCGAGACACATCAATTTCCTAAGCCAAGGACAGATTAATATTCCGCGACGGTCCTGGCCATCTTGGATGGCTTTAAGTTGGCTCTTAGCCAGACACTAATAGCTTAACTCCTCGCCGGCAAACAGCTCATCTTAGGTAAGTTGTTCCTAGTTGCCATCAAATCAGTGCTTAGCTAATTTTATATTTCACTTGAACAGACTAGCTACTTTATAGCTACATCGATGGTCCATTTATACAAAAACATGAATCTTGACCAATTATTATTAGTTAGGGCACATAATCCCAATGGTTGGCATGACCCGAATTAAAACTTCCGCCACTCGCTCTACCATCACTGCACTCCAGGGCATTGTCAATTCCTATCTCTTTAGCATAAAGTCTTCTGGAATATAAAAAGTATATTTCTAAGTATGCTACGATTATCTCTCAAAGTTACTGAGAATGTTTTTAGGGCAATATTATTATCATATTATTTATATATAATAAGTTGTTAACTTATACCAACATATGTTAATTATTATTGGTCGTTGCATGTAATCTCACTAGTTTTATAGTAAGTAGCCTATGATGCTAATATCCGTAAGAGATTTATTTATTCGCGATCGTATTAAAGAAAAAATAACATTTAAGAGTCTTCGTAGAGTTAAGTGTGAAGGTAACAAACACCACACTACGGAACCCGGGTTTGATTCTAGGTCTCAAAGAAGATTTTATTAGGTGAGTGGGTACTTTTACGGTCTACTCAGCGTCTTCAGAAAATGGAAAAGCAATTCAGTCTAAAAATCCATAATCAAACCTCCCAGAGGATAGCCTATAATGGCTGTATGGTCGTCTATAATGGCTATATGATCCGTCTATAATGGCTATATGGTCCATCTATAATGGCTATATGATCCGTATATAATGGCTATATGGTCGTCTATAATGGCTATATGGTCGTCTATAATGGCTATATGATCCGTCTATAATGGCTATATGGCCCGTCTATAATGGCTATATGATCCGTATATAATAGCTATATGGTCGTCTATAATGGCTATATGATCCGTATATAATGGCTATATGATCGTCTATAATGGCTGGATGATCCGTCTATAACGGCTAGATGGTCGTTTATATTGGCTAGATGGTTGACTATAATGTAAATATGGTCGTCTATAATGGCTATATGATCCGTATATAATGGCTATATGATCGTCTATAATGGCTGGATGATCCGTCTATAACGGCTAGATGGTCGTTTATATTGGCTAGATGGTTGACTATAATGTAAATATGGTCGTCTATAATGGCTATATGATCGTCTATAATGGCTGTATGATCCGTCTATAATGGCAAATGGTCGTTTATATTGGCTAGATGGTCGACTATAATGTAAATACGGTCGTCTATAATGGCTATATGATCGTCTATAACGGCTGTATGATCCGTCTATAATGGCTATATGGTCCGTCTATAATGGCTATATGATCCGTATATAATGGCTATATGGTCGTCTATAATGGCTATATGGTCGTCTATAATGGCTATATGATCCGTCTATAATGGCTATATGGCCCGTCTATAATGGCTATATGATCCGTATATAATAGCTATATGGTCGTCTATAATGGCTATATGATCCGTATATAATGGCTATATGATCGTCTATAATGGCTGGATGATCCGTCTATAACGGCTAGATGGTCGTTTATATTGGCTAGATGGTTGACTATAATGTAAATATGGTCGTCTATAATGGCTATATGATCCGTATATAATGGCTATATGATCGTCTATAATGGCTGGATGATCCGTCTATAACGGCTAGATGGTCGTTTATATTGGCTAGATGGTTGACTATAATGTAAATATGGTCGTCTATAATGGCTATATGATCGTCTATAATGGCTGTATGATCCGTCTATAATGGCAAATGGTCGTTTATATTGGCTAGATGGTCGACTATAATGTAAATACGGTCGTCTATAATGGCTATATGATCGTCTATAACGGCTGTATGATCCGTCTATAATGGCTATATGGTCCGTCTATAATGGCTATATGATCCGTATATAATGGCTATATGGTCGTCTATAATGGCTATATGGTCGTCTATAATGGCTATATGATCCGTCTATAATGGCTATATGGCCCGTCTATAATGGCTATATGATCCGTATATAATAGCTATATGGTCGTCTATAATGGCTATATGATCCGTATATAATGGCTATATGATCGTCTATAATGGCTGGATGATCCGTCTATAACGGCTAGATGGTCGTTTATATTGGCTAGATGGTTGACTATAATGTAAATATGGTCGTCTATAATGGCTATATGATCCGTATATAATGGCTATATGATCGTCTATAATGGCTGGATGATCCGTCTATAACGGCTAGATGGTCGTTTATATTGGCTAGATGGTTGACTATAATGTAAATATGGTCGTCTATAATGGCTATATGATCGTCTATAATGGCTGTATGATCCGTCTATAATGGCAAATGGTCGTTTATATTGGCTAGATGGTCGACTATAATGTAAATACGGTCGTCTATAATGGCTATATGATCGTCTATAACGGCTGTATGGCCCGTCTATAATGGCTATATGATCCGTATATAATAGCTATATGGTCGTCTATAATGGCTATATGATCCGTATATAATGGCTATATGATCGTCTATAATGGCTGGATGATCCGTCTATAACGGCTAGATGGTCGTTTATATTGGCTAGATGGTTGACTATAATGTAAATATGGTCGTCTATAATGGCTATATGATCCGTATATAATGGCTATATGATCGTCTATAATGGCTGGATGATCCGTCTATAACGGCTAGATGGTCGTTTATATTGGCTAGATGGTTGACTATAATGTAAATATGGTCGTCTATAATGGCTATATGATCGTCTATAATGGCTGTATGATCCGTCTATAATGGCAAATGGTCGTTTATATTGGCTAGATGGTCGACTATAATGTAAATACGGTCGTCTATAATGGCTATATGATCGTCTATAACGGCTGTATGATCCGTCTATAATGGCTAGATGGTCGTTTATATTGGCTAGATGGTCGACTATAATGTAAATACGGTCGTCTATAATGGCTATATGATCGTCTATAACGGCTGTATGATCCGTCTATAATGGCTAGATGGTCGTTTATATTAGCTAGATGGTCGACTATAATGTAAATATGGTCGTCTATAATGGCTATATGATCGTCTATAACGGCTACATTGTCGTATATAATGTCTACATGGACGTCTATAATGGCTATATTGTATATAGCACGGCAAGCATTCGGTTAACACTAGTTAATTTCTTGACTAGATTCTAGAAAATAATGAATATTCTACAGAGGTCAGTATTTACTCCAATGGGTGAGTTGTTTTGTCAAACCGTCCCGAGAAGGGAAAAATAGAATAATGGTTGCGAGGTGACATTCACCATAATTTTATTTATAAAGATCTTTCTAGCCCTTGGGTCGTATATACTACGGAGTTTCCTTAGTTTGATAAAATGGCAGGATATAATAATGCTATTGTTTCTCATCAGCCACTACTGTTTCCTCAACCCTACAGTATTTTCCTCAGTTCTCTCATTTGACTTGCCCGTTGTTTGTTGGCTGACATTGATTGATCTCGCTCTTGTGACTGATTCGCCCCCAGTGACCATGCACTACTGGGCCGTGCCTAACGCACACAGCGCCTGTGTGCCTAGTCAGGGCCGTGAAATGAGCTGTTTCCTCCCGGCCTATGTGAGCAAGCAAACAGGCAGGCAATAATAGTCTGTAAATATTGACGATTTCAGTATTCAGCATGGCTGTGGTTTTAGGAAGTTTTGCAGCACCGCTCGTGAGAGGAATCCTATATTTGCCCGTTTGTGCTTATTTTTTGAGTTGAAGGAGACAAAGGTGATACCTTTTACTAATAGTTCGATAGCCATCTATATTGTGGCCTATTAAGTATTAATATACATTATAACATTACTTTCTTTGTCGATATTTTTAATGCATTCGAAGAGCTAGTCGTTGTCTAAGGATGAGTCCAGCTCCTTCCTACGATTTGAGTACTCGAAGAACTTATGACATATTCTACTTTATTGCATGCACTTTAATAAGGTGATTGAGTCACTCCTATTCTGTATCTGATTCGTGGTCTGTGTTCTAGATCTACCAGTTTGTGTAGAACATGGTATTTTAGTTATCCTGTCATGTATGCTGAAGCAATGCACTCGTTTGTTATGTAAAATTGATATGAACGTGTATTATAAGTTTATTTATAATATTTTCTAGATTATATATATATATATATATATAGTATCTCAGAGAGACGTGGACAGTCAGTAATCGGTCGTGGCAGCGAGAATGGTTTTGGTGGACCGTCTGTCCTAGGTTCCATAAGATGTAGACCTTCATGTTCAGTTTGGCAATCAAGGGCTACAATTTATCCTGTATTAAAGTTGTATGATTCCCAATTATAACGTGTTTAATGCCTGGCTTAATTTAATCGATGTGTTTGAATTTTAATAATACGATTGGGGTGCGATCGGTCGACTGTGTCCACGTGAGTTTTAATGGCTCAAATAGTTGCCAATGATCACCCTTCTAGATTACACATTTTGGACTGTGAAAGCATAATTTAAACTTTTTTTTATTAATTTTTATTTATTTAAATTTCTATGTAATATTATTTAATTTTAATATATAATATAAATTAAAATACTAGTATACCTAAATAAACTGTGGGTATATCAGAGAGAGGTGTACATATAGTATGAATATCCTACAACCACCCTTCCAACATGACAAGTAATTGTGACTCTCTATAAAATAATTACCGACCCGGACTGTGAAAGCATAATTTAAATCAAGATCACGCTTAATGTAAGACTTTCTACGCCATTTATTTCGTTTACTATAATTATATTTATTATGTTTACTTTAAATACAAAAAATATTTCGATGAATGGAAATTTAATTCGACAATAATAAAAATGTTGCTTGAATCAACTTGTGCAATTATAATCCAAGTGCTTGGGAATATTATTATTTTTATTTTAACCTTGGCTCTCCCGCTTGATATGTGCGAAGGCTTCGTGATGACAATACACCTGCCGCACCAGGACTAATGTGGGCATGACTCCAGGACAACTGCCATTAATCAGGCAGAGCCTACCCCTGGAAGGGGGACGGGTTCTCCTGTGGTGACTGGGACGAGTGCAAACATACACTGGTGGTCCCAGCGGACTCTGCCGTCCTATCCCCAATGGTACAACCCAGCCTCCAGTAGACCAATATTTTATCCCGCCAAAAATTCGACGAAGTGGCTGTATCCCTTTTTTAGTTTTGACGTGTTCAATAGCTCCCATGACTTTCCAGATAGTTTTGATCACCGAACCGTGCAAATCAGTCCATCCGGATCACTAAACCTTCTGTGCCTTTATAAAATTTATTTATAGAGACATCTATAGAGATATTTTTAGTGTCTGCTTAATCTATTTTCAAATTTAATCTATTTATAAATTTAGTTTAAAACCAGAATCCTTTTATTTTCTTTAAACTGTGGACCCTTATAACTTCTTAACAAAGATAAACTTCTATTGAAAGGATCGGGATTTAATCCCCGGACGTCATGATCTTCATCCAGGCTTATATGTAACAGTTATATATTTTCTTCGAATAAAAATCATGAAACGAGTACTCTACCACAACTAATAATTATTAATATATCGACGGCTTATATTAAATATTTGAAATGGTTATAGTCAGTGTAAATCACATTTTTGACTTAGGTCCAGAAATGCAATCTAGAAGGGCTAATTTGTTAAAAGAGAGAACTAAGTCACAATCTCAATAATTCACTGTTTTTTCATTTTTTTATCAATCTCAAAAATTGTATTTACGATTTCTTATTTACTTTGGGAAAAGTGAATGTCGTTTTCAGTTGTCTAAAATAAAGCAAAAATATAATTTAGACAAATTTTACTTTATAGCTACCTTTAATCAAACCTCATACCTCAATTAGTTCTATCACAATAACTCTAATAAAACGTTTTGTTTCTCAAAATAAAGAAAAAGTAACTTACTCTACTCTGACTCAAACCCTCCCATTGAAATATGCAGTGGTCTTAGTGTGAAGGAGATGATGTAATTTAGGTTTCAATAACACAAATTAAATATTTTCTTCAAAAGCTTTTCTTTATTGAGCAAGAGTTTTCAACGGCCCAAGGCTGTCATCTTCAGGCGCCACACCACTGTCACTATTACATATATAACGACGCGTTCCCCATCGGTTGACCATAAGTGTAATTTATGACCTAAATTCTCGGCAACTCTAATTAGATTAAATTTTTATATAGTATCCTGGGAGAGATTGCCATTCAGAACTCCGAAATGACTCCAAAAACTGAAGTCAAACCAAATCAGCTAGATAATTTCAAAATTGACTCGCAGGGATGGCTTATTTCATACCACGCCTAGTAATTATCAACAGGAAGCCTTACATTGTCGAATTTCGCTTGGTTCCCATTATAACTAATATTTACTAGCCAAATATATATATATTTTTATAAGTTTGAGAGCTACGGGAAGAAAAAAATATATATGTATATTTATATTATATATTTATATTATATAATTATTATTAATCATTAATTAATTATTATTAATATTAAAATATATTAGAATTATTATGTTATATATTATATCTTAATAATTAAATAATATTAATTATATATTTATATATTTCACTTGAAAGAGTTGGATATTTGGGAGGCCCTGGGTACAAGTCCCGACTCTGCACAAAACATAAATAAACGATTTATGATATTTGGTAAATTGACAATGTGAAAAAGATTACGAACTCCTTAAAACATTAATCATTGTAAATAATCAATTACTATCAAGTAATAAAAAAAAAGGTTTAGAACATATATTATTAGCGTACCAAATTAAAAATTTCATATCTGATGAATATGTGTTGAGGATTAATTCAGCAGTGATTAAAAAATATAATTTAATTGTGCCCCCGACGTTTACCCTGCAGTTCAGTTTGTTTTATGTGTATGGCATTTATCAATTTATACCCTTAGTAAATACCCCGTGACATATGAGTGAGTTAGTAATATTGTTTTTGTATGATTTTTAAAGGGGAAAGAACATTTATGGCTTTATGCTTTTTACTGTTCAAGGCAGGCTCAAGACATACGAATTAAATTTAACAGAAATACACATCATGATTCATATCATTTAGTTCACACCACGTAAGTAACAGAGTGAGTGTTCCAATATACGTGAAAAAATGGACCTAAAAGACGATATGTGAGGCATGTAATATATACAGTGACAATATTTAAACTGCAGGAGAAGTAAACAAGACGCTGTGAGGATCGATCCTAGGCCGAACTGCTGCAGTCTCAGGCGCCGTCGGAGCTATTGGCGCCGCTCTAGTATAGATCTGGCTGGTTCTCTGCGCTAGTTTTTAGTAGTTGGGAATTTCATTACAGTTTACTGTCGGCGGCATGAAGGGTAGTAAAACTCTGTTTATCGGCAGCAATTTAATTTAAAATCCGCATTTAAAAACGTCCTCGGACGATCCATAAAACATGAATCTTCCCACTCTAATAGTCAAAAGTTATTAATTTCATTTTTACGTATACATTTTTTTCAATGTAGATAAACTTTACTCAGAACATGAAAAAATAAATATCGAACTGTCAGAACCCCTTTGAAAATTCGTTTTGAATGATTCTGCTAAAAATCGCAAATTGTTCATTTTAATTGTAAATGATCTCGGTCACTAAAAATTAGGAATGTGAGAAATAAAAAAATTAAAACAATTATAAAAAATAACCCATCGAAATGGAATGGAATTTTTGGATTACAAGACGGGCGTACTATATTTTTACATACTTACGATGATTGCATTTCTATCAAAAACTGATCAGTATTAAAATTAATGTTTTGAAGTATACCTCAGAATTTTCAGACCTATTAAATAATTTTTAAGACAGCCATCGTAGAACATACATACAGGCAGACATAAGGCGTTGACGTCATACATAAACGAAAGTAGAGCCTCTTCCTTAGGATTGGAAAAAAAAAAAGTTTCCTAACGTAAAAATTTCATTGACCAGAAGCACGAAATAACTTTTATTTCTATCAAAAGAGCTTTACCGTATAGAAAGCTATCTGATATCCCTTATCATTCCCTTTTCTCCTTCCCCTACCTCTTTAGAATTGTGGACATGAAGAGACTCATTATAGCAGAATGCATTATTCTTATCGTGCCTTGAGATTCTTTGTACAATGAACAAATGTGATGAATTCAAAACATTAATCTTTCTGTAGTCACCTTTCCTCGTTATATAAATTACTAAACACGGGGTTTGTTTCCTCCCCTCGTTATATTACAGCCTGAAAAGAGGTATTTTATTTGAATACGTATTCTATTGCTATTTACAGCAGAAAGGCGACCATACGATATGTTAGATTATGTTAAAGTAATTGTAATTATACTCATTATCAAAATGATTCTTATTACCATTAGCTAAACAAATAAATGTTTTGAAATTGAAGGGGTAAACGTGCATACATTGGCAAATGACGTGAACAACAGATGCAACGGTTATCAAATTCATAAAAATATAATTCAGCCAAAATTATAACGTTTCTTTAGTTTATTCACGAGTTTATTAATCAATAGATGGTTTATGGTATTTATAAAATACTTTAACAACTTTATTATGATAAAATTACAATCCCCCTCATTGGCCTATAAGTAATTGTGAAAAATGATCATTAATGAGATCCATATTTACAATTTTCATTCACTCGCTCATTCATACAGTATTTACAAACATCCCAGAGACCTCCCAAATCCACATGATTGTCACCTCCCTCGCGTGCGGAAGAGGAAGAGGAGTCTTGAGAAGTCCCCTACGCTCCTACGTCAGCTGCGTCACTGGATAAGAGCCAGCGGAGGCTGACCATAGAATGCGTTAATAACAACATAAGAGCGTAGAACGCTCAGGACATGTTTGGAGAAACTGGTCATTCACAGGAATCCCACTGTCACGTATTTACAGCAAGTCACGAGGCCACTGCCGTTTTAGTCTCCGAGAAGGATTGTAGGTATGAGTGGTGGAGTGTAATGACTGTGCTAGGGGATTAGGGTGGTATTTATAAAATAACGTTCTGTTTTGGACCTTCATGATGAAATTTCCTTCTAAGCAAAGCATTCGTGCAGAATATTTATGAATTCTTGTAAAGTCCTATTGTCACAATTAGAATATTTTCTGTACACAAGTACACAAGAATTTTTTAACGTAACGGTCAATCCTCATCTGAGTGAGTTTATGATCTACAATGGTGCTTGTTTATTTCAGGAGAATACTCACGGAGGCTGTAGGATGTTTGTGAAATTTCCATGTTCTATTTACCGAAACTTTTACGCTCATTTTATTTTAAGTTGGATTCCACTCCACTATATTCTAAAGGAGATAGGTGGTCTCGCTTAGTCAATCCATCACATGTTAAAAGGATCTGTCTTTCAGTTATATGTATCCTTTACCGTTCCATCATCTAAAAGTCGAATGAAACATGAACAAAAAAAGAGCTTTTGGAATCATCGCATCCAAAATAAGCACAAGAAATAATTCAGAAATCATTAAGAAATTATAAATGTTATTTAATTATCATCCAATTGATCTAAAATTATACCACTGTAAAGTATATCCGGTTTGGTTAACGTAGAATAGTCAGAGCTCGGGAGCAATTTGAGATTTCTCGTTGTCAGGGAGACATTAAAGAGAGAAACCCAAAGTGAAATTCATAAATATTTTTACTTGTCGAACACTTAATACTGACAGGTGGAAATGGTTTAACAAACCTACTATATTTTATTTCGTATATTTATCCATAGAAACAAATATTCTTCATATTTGACGTAATAAACAAAAATGAAAAAAGCGAGGTGATTTATTCTTGGTTGGCAAGTAGTAATAATAAATTAACTTGTCCTTCTAGACACTCCTCTCGTAAATAAACGGCTGCCGAGACCCGGGCATTAATATATTCCCTCAGAGTACATAAAAGAGCAAGCAATACCATGGATCCTGGATCCCAATAAAACGGCAATAGTTGGCTCCCCTGTAAACATTTTATCCAGGGCGGAACCAATTCCGCTTTAGTGCTCCAGGTTTAGGGCTATGGGTCTAAGGGGTATAGGACTACCTGCTAGCGGCAAAAGGAATCAATGTCTTCAACGAGGATCACCCTTCAGTGGCTGTAGAGAGGAAAGGATACAGCAACTTTTTTAATCATCTCCAACTCAAACATTTCCTGAACCGATAGCAGGGATCGTAATAGTGTCCATCTTAAGTACATATGAGCTGGTCCGAATTTCTGTGTAATTTATGTAGAGCAAGAACAAAGTTATAAAACAATTTTATTGTCTTTCCACAACTTATTACCTCTTCTTTAATTTAATAGTGCTTTCGGCCGCTCTAAGCTGTCATCTTCAGTTATCTCTACAATAAAATAAAAATTCAAATGATAAAAACCTTCACCTGTGCATACGGAGACAAACTATTTACTATTATTTTGAAACTGTCTATTCCACTCCAATTAAAAATTCTTAAGATTCAAAAATACATCACGTACGTAATAAATAATTAAAATTCAAAACAAGTAAGTATTAAAACCACCAAAAATTATTAAAAAATTGTCAACAACTTGTCTTGAGTTATAAAAATCTACTTAAAACACTCAATCTTATGGCAACTAACCCGATTGGTTATGTGGGATATATATAACTCATCCAAATCAATAGTATATCTTTTTGATGGAGAGGTTGAGTTTCTTAGCTTTCAATATTTTTATTAATATTATCTGACAATAGGGAATTTAATTTTATTTAAATCATTTCCAGGCTATTAATAAATATTTTATCGTTTTTATGGTGTAGCAATGCAACTTTATGTGGTGCCTCATGGTGCGGTTCTTCCTGACTTGTATTAAGTTCAGATTTTTAAAATAGCCGCAAACTAATACAACGGATAATTGATTGCAGTTTAAATTGCGAATTGATACCCTGCCGTCGGTAATGAGAGCCTCCCTGGGCCAGGTGCTGCCCTTCGACCTTCCTACATTGCTAATTACTGCACTAACTAGCTTCCAGGTAATTAACTGCCTTGAGAAATTGGTTTTGTCCCCAAGCCGATAATGAACAATAATTACATATACATATATATTACATGTATGACTTCAAAAATGAAATATACTATAACCATTAGTGACATTTATTTTTCATTAAGGTTTATTATTGTCATCATTAACAAATTTTCTCAGGAGTACAATAAATATGGTACCGTAAATAAACATGGTCCGTGTACATGTTTAACTAGCAGGCTGTAACTCACCAATGATCGAGTTTACAGTGGGAAATCATAGAAAAAAACCCACATAATATAATATATATATATATATATATATATAAACAAATTTAATTCAAATAGTCCTTGTATTCTTGTGAAAAGAGAATAGACGTGTTTTTCTATCCCAAGTTGTTATACATCTTAAAAATTTTACCAGTTTGAAATTCAATACTGAAATAGTAGAATAATTGAATTTAACCATAATATGGTTCATAGGTTGTTGAAAACTCAATCGCTTTTTGAACAGTGTAAATATTTGAACATAGGTGTATCTTGTAGCAGTGCTCTTTAGGAGACTAAACTTAATTGAGTATATTTAATTAAATTAACGTTAGTCTTACGATATACGTTATATGGATACATTATGGGTCTATATGCCATTTTCCCTTATTTAAGAGATTTTTTATTTGGAATTTTGTGAAAACCCTATCACTGAGTGTACACTGAGGGTAGAAAGCTCGGTGTATTTTAGAAAATTGATGGTTATTCCCATATTTATTGTAAGACTACAATGAATACAATGTGACCTTGTCGAAGACAATAACCAGAAACAACCAATTTGGTTTATGGTGATGCATCATAAAAGATAAAAAACCTTAAAGACATAATAAATTATGCAATGGAATAATATAAAAGAATATCCTACCTCATCCTATAAAGAAAGTACAAGTCTTTAGTATTTGAAATATTTTATGAAATTCTCAGTAAATTCCCTTTTAAAGATGTTAATGCAGCTCCAACTATAAACAATTTTTTGGGCGAAAAATAATAGAGGGAGAATCAATAGCGCTGAGTAGAAATTGGAATCTGTAAAAAGTGACACTAAAATTAGAAACTACGGTGAGTGTCATAAATTGAACCATCACTGTAGAATATGATAACGAAAGGGTGATGTGAAGGACATAATAATAATTGACAATGGGGTTATTTTGTTTAGACATATAAATTAAATATTTTTTTTATGACTTTGAAATGTTCACCATCTGTTCTATTTAGTACACAGCTTGTCCATAGGGCAAACATCAATACTGTCGACAATATCCTTATGTAAAAATTACATATCTTGAAAATACTCATAATCCTTTTATTCTCAACGGCTCATATCTATCAAGCTGGTGGAATCATGTAACTCACCAAGTTTTAACATCGATTTCATTTTTTTATATTTATATAATTTAAATAGTAAATTTTAATAAAATTATTGAAAATGTGCAAAAGTTAATTATTTGAATTGATTCGATTCATGCAACTAAGCGAGTTTTGCCAGGCTTCATATTAACGAACTCTCCAACAGAATCTTGTCCAAATTGTAGTGTCACTTTTCTTAGATAGCTTCATTAAGGAACATCATGATGTCTCGTAATTTTATAAATCCTCAGCTGACACTTCAGAGGGTTTTCCGGACGAAATTTATAACTGCAAGAGGAAGGCACGCTTCTCTCCGGGAAATTCCATGAATTCAAAGAGAAAATTCACCAGGCGAGGGAATTTAGTATAGCAATACCGGAGGCAGCCTGCTACTGATTCATACAGCACTGGCTGTCACGGCATACTGGATATGACTTCCAAAATAGTTGCCTGGAATTTCGCAACAGAAATTTAAAAGCGAGAAATTTAGCAGTACTAAGTAATTACTGTATTGGTCTAGAAAACTGGAAATTATATATTTAATTTTAATTAGTAAAGGGAAAACATTACGAGTCCACTAGAAACAGTTTTGTATAATCACGAGGACATAATTTCTCATTGAAAGATAAACAAGTGTTCTGAGCACCTACCTTATTCTCTTTGTGCATGTGAAGGCAGTATACCATCGCTGGGATATAACGAGAGAAGTTGATAAACCGCAAAAAATGGTCTGTAGGGTAATATTGCGCATACTGAATTTCAATTCGCAAATTTAAAATTCAAGAAGTCGTCTAGCAGTTTAGAATTTCAAAGAGGAAGAATTTCCTCACACTTTGACAATTTTCTTACTTTAAAGGACTATAGGAAAGGCTTTTCTTTTAAAATGTAAGGAAATATAGTATTTACTCATTTACCTACTATTCTGTTAATGTCAATATTTTTTGTGGTAATTTTTAACCACCATTACATTGTGCCGGTTGTGTTTTGAATTTTATCGATGGATGAAACGATTTATCCATAATTAAATCATATAATCGCCCGCTAGATGTAAACACTCTTAAGCCTTTGAAAGTAAAAATCTATTGTAAAAAGGGATCAGGGCAATAAAGCTAACAACTGTGGGTAGGCAAGTTTTTTTTTATAATTTGTTATTATAACTTTTGTATTATAATAATTTATATTATAACTTATAATAATTAATATAATACAAAAACTAATGTTTTCAATCTTTATCATCCAGTATTGCAATAAACAAACTAAATTTTAAAATAATTTTTAAGTACAGATAATAATCTCATTCACATGTTGACAGAAAACGGACAGACAGTACACTACTGGAAAACAATTAGACAACATCTACTTGAAAAAATAGAATTTGGTTGGAGAGCTTAGTTGGTTGGTTAGAGTAATTGTGACGAACATAATTTATGAAATGGCATGCTCATTGTTTGGGAGAGATTGATAAATCTTATCACCGACATGGCCGCAAGGTGGAAGGGGTAACAAATTACAAATAATAAATTTTATAAATCCTTTAAGACATTTACAAATTTGATTTAGAAAAATTAATAAACGCATGATAAGCAGAAGGAACCCCGTAATATATACTGGCTTACTTTCTATAGGGTAACTGACGTTCTTATCGTTTATGTATACCTACATGATTTTTTTGTTTTTTTTGTCCCTTCAATTTCATTTCAAATGCGTACCTTATTAATTACTTATGGTTCACCTTTTCTATATATTTCTCTGTAATTTTCTGTTTTCACTTCATATCATTATTATTATGTCAGGTAATCTATAAGACACAATTACTGTAATTACCAATGAAACTACTGAAACAAAATTGTATGTGTAATCTATGGACATGACTTATTTGCAGGATGTATTATGTAGAGGAACAATCAAATAAAATTAAAAAAAAAAGACTATTTTCTAAAAATCTAGCTAACACTGGTATTCTCTTCCATGTATACCTGTTGAAGAATTGATGAGGACGAGGTGCTGTCAATGCACTCTGACCTACAAGTTAAGAAACACAAAGACGTTTTGTACTGTGCGGAAAACACAAAGACCAAACCACATAAACTGTGTAATGGGATTAATTGCTACACAGACGGCTCACTAACAGAAAACGGATCAGGGGCCGGCATATGGAGGAAAGATAAACCAGAATCTGGGATTTCTATTCCTTTAGGTAGACACACCTCGGTCTTTCAGGCCGAAGTGATGGCGATCAATGTCTGTACCCAAACCTTAATTGGGGAGGGTGTAAGAAACAGACTGATCACAATTTTCACGGATAGCCAGGCAGCCATTGGCGCCCTGAGAAGCTATACGACCAGATCTTATTTGGTTGAGGAGTGTAAAAACAACTTAAACACACTCTCGCTAGCCAATAAGGTTAGAATCGACTGGGTGCCAGGACACACAGGCATCACAGGCAATGAGAAGGCAGATGGCCTTGCAAGGGTGGGCTCAGAACAGACACCTCTTGCACCTGAACCCATATGTGGTATCAGCCTCAGCTACGCTAAAAGGCGTATAAAATTAGCTTTAGAGGACAAGGCAAGACTTTCTTGGAGAGAAACTAAGAAACAGGAACACTCGAAACTGTTTCTTAATGGACCCTGTAAGAGAAGAAGCTCAGCACTTCTATCAATGGACAGGTGGACACTCAAAAGTGTGACAGGACTCTATACAGGTCACTGTTGGTTAAATAAACACCTCTTTAATTTGGGGATAGTGGGATCACCAATCTGCAGATTCTGCAAGAAAGAGGGAGAAACGGCACGTCATATAATATGTGACTGTGATAACTTAGCTAGAAGGCGATACCTTCACTTTGGTAGTGATCGCATTGTAGACCCCAAACTATGTGAACTGATCGATCCATTCAGTATCCTCAGATTTGCAAAGGCCGTGGGCCTGTCACATATATAGGACAGGGACATGGACGGCGCACAATAGGTCTCAGTGAGGCCGCGGTGCACAAATGCCGGAACAAATAATAATAATAATAATACCTGTTTAATTTTAGTCAAGAATAATCCCGGAAAGTATGGCAATAAATGTGAATTTTTCCAAGGAAACACAAAAATAAATTCAGAGGTATTACTTAAAATAAAGTTTTGACACCTGATTTAGAATTTGAGCTAGGTACAATCTATTAATTTTTTTATTTTTCTTATTTTGAACGTGATTTTCAAGAACTAAGGTAGTTATACAAACAATTCGTTTTTAGTAAAAAAAATATCGAGCATTCCCCGACAATTATTTTTAAAACTTGTCAAAATAACTTACTGATTTTTGGAACAATCGCAAATTAATTAAGTTCTTCATAGCCTAGTTACCATTGGAAAGTACACTACATATTACTTTCGTTATGAATGCAACACACAAATACAACAAATTGCATATATTTGAATAAGATGTAATGAATGATTTAGTTACATCCGTCTTGTACCACATCTTCGATTGGAAGTGTGTTTGAGTTGCCGTGTAGAAGCCATTCCAATTGCCTGCCGAACCTGGCCCACAGCTGCCTCATCACCAGTTCTGCCAACTGCCTCTTCCTCGCTCTGATCCTCTCCAGGAAGGTTTGTTCGTCGGCCAGGAGTCTCTCGTAGCACTTCATGGCTGCACTAGTACCCATTGCCCGACTCATTGTTGGCAAGTTTCGATCAGGATTTTAAATTTCAAGAAAAATCTAATCATATGTTATAATTTCGAAATCATACGGCCAAATTGACACAGTTGGTGAGAAACTAAAATTCTGTCCTAATATATATATTAGGACTATCCCGTGTTTCAAGTATTGTCGTTTCAGCCCATGTTTTGTCAACATATGTCTGAATTTATGATCTGAACTTTTAATAATTTGATAATTATGTTTTTTATTTCGGAATATATTCAAATATAATACAAAGTAAACTGTCCATAAACATAAGTCCCAGATAGAATAGACCACTTCTATGCCCTTTTGGGAGTTTGTGCAGAAGAGCACAAATAAAATAGATATAAATTCATTCATCTCGGTACTTAACTTTTTAAATTGTAAATTGAAATGCTATTCAAATTGAAAATGTCTGCTATTCGCAGGTGTATTTACCTGAACATTTAACTCTTTAATGTTCTGAACATTCGTTGGTAAAACCAATGGTACTGTTAAGTAGGATGGCCACGTCTATATTTCTTGATAAATAGAAAATTTTTGTTTCAAAATGTGCCCAGAGGTGGATGCGTTTACTTTGAAATGGGTTGTATAAAATTATCAACAAGCAATTATAAATACAAAATCAAATAATATTAATTTTAACTAATTGTATACCCGCAGTCGCTGGCACAATTTTGACTAGTTAAACAACAAATTAACTTTATCCTAAGTAATTAGATAACAAAAATATTAAAAACTGCTCTAACGTAAAATTTTGTTATCTAATTACTGAGTCATCATTGTGCTCCCTGTGATTCTAGCATCCTTATTCTTCACGTCTTCCAGGATTGTGGTCGTCAAAATTACACGATTAATTATAAATTTGAAGTACATATTCAACACCTGTTCATTTTAAGCTGTGTATATTATTGTCAACATATAAAAAATAAATATAAGAAAGAAATCTGCGCCATATCTCTTAACTGGTTCATTTCATTCTGACTATTATTCTTTTTCAAGTTACAGCAGTTTAAAATTAAAATTTGTTATTACTTCAAATGGTTAAGAAAAATATAAGTATAACGCAACATATTACTGGGCCAAGTTTAAGTATAATAAGTTTATCAACGTCAATTTTCATCAATTCACAATTTCTTAACTGAATTTGAACATTATACAGATTTTTTCACCACAACTTCACGGGGATGCAAGCCCATTTCTTAAAGGACTGTCTACACCTGAATTACCAGACGACATCCAACGATGACTAAAGAGACGTTGAAATAGAGAAATTCTGAATTAATTACAATAATATATCTTCAAACTTAGCTTCAACAATATAGAGGAGGCATCACTGGATGTCCTCTGCCTTTATCACATTCACTGGTTGTGACGCTCGTCACAGTTGTGAAGTATTAAATATAAAAAGCGATTTTTGATCCTTCACTTTATACCTCTTTTATTTCAAGTTAACAAATGACATTATAAAACAGCTTTATTGTCTTTCCACAACTGATAACCTCTTCTTTATTGTAACAGTGCTTTCGACAGTTCTAAAGTGTCATCCCCAATTGTTATGTGGGATATGTAACTCATCTAAAACAATAGTATATTTTTATCTATTTAATCAGTGCTGCTACATACACGCTCCTCACATTACGACCTAGAAAAAAGTTTTTATTTTTTATTAGCAAGTAACGTGTTTTTTATCAATGAAACCACCTGCTTTGAAGTTTGCTACTAAATAACTTCTCTATGCGAATATCTCTTAAAATTGTCCAATAAAGGTCTGCGAAATATTTTGTCCGAACACATTTAATTCAAAGTAAAATAAAAAAAACGGAGGCAGTACTGAACAGACCTCGAGGGCAGTAGCTTAAGCCGGATCAGTGACCACTCTCCCCAAGCTAGCTGTAGATCTAGCCGGTAATACCTTCCCACACAGTAGGCTGGCTGGCCCTCGGGTGAGAACACATTCAGTTACCGGGATAAAAGCGGGTTTATCCCGGCAAGTTGTCAAGGACCGGCCACAAATTTAACAGCCAAATTGCACTAGCTAAGATCTAGCCTCTGCCTCTCTTATTGCTTATATTCTCATAAAGGTATCATTATTACTCAATTGACAATCATTATACACTTGTTTACATCACAACATATAAAAAATAATTAGTAATCGAAATTATTTTTTACTATTATTTTCATCTTATTTTATTATTTTTTTAATCCAAAAACGAGTTCTACCATTTAACTGTTCTGCCAATCAACCCATAGCTTCAACCATGTAAAATAGTAACTGCTAATATTTATCTATTTAATTTTATTAATATTATATAACTTCTCCATGCGAATATCTATTAAAATTGTGCAATAAAGGTCTGCGAAATATTTTGTCCTAACCCATTTTCTTTTAATTTAATTGTGTACTATACTCTTATTTTCATTTCGAGTTTAAACAAATGTTTAAATAATATTTTTTTTAATTTGAGGTATATCGTTTGGTTTTTATTATTGTTTCATTAAATAACTATTTTATCCAAGGATCTTCAGCCTAACTATTACTCACAAATTATAAAAATGGCCTCTTCTTCTCAGCACCAAATTTTTAAGATTATGGATAAGGGAAAAATAAAGGAATTTATTTTGTGTGAGTGGATTGTTTGAATTATAACTGTTAGTGTTATAAATAATTTTTTTTTTCTTAGCTCTCTAATTATAAGATTAAGGATGAGGGAAAAATAAAGGGATATTTGGGTTGAGCGGGTCCTTTTACTAAGAGTACCTGCTTGAAGGTGTGTGAGAGAATTAAGGAGAGTGGGAAGCCACGGTAGAGGATGATTGTTGCGGTACAGTGGTGAGAGTCCACTGGTGGCTGGGCCTAGAGTCCCTCTAGGCATGTAGTGCAGTCTTATTTAGTTGGATAGCAGTGATGGGTGCCCGTTAGAGGCTTGTTGCTGGTTGGCCTAGGGCCGTGATGTCCACCATCTGGTCTGCTTTACTAGATCTTGAGAGTTGCCATCTTGCCGGTAGCGTTGGGGGTGTCATGTCTCGGAACAAAGGGTTTTGGCTATGTTTCATTAGTCAAAGAACTTGATGTGTCTTCTTTGGATGGCTTCGGTGATGGTGGGGACCTCGAACTTTTCGTGGATGTCGGGAGCCTTCATATCACGAAAAGAGGTATGCCATAGTGCCGTGCGCAGGATTATGTTCTGGAAGCTCTGGAGTCGAGTTATTTTGCTAGTGTGTAAGAATCGAAAGATTTGTGTCCCAAACAGTAGAGCTGGCCTCAGGACGCTCTTATATATTAACAGTTTCAGCCGAGGGAAGTTTAAATCGATAATGAGTTGGCTTTTAAGAGTAGGGAAACTGGAGGCAACAAACAACTCGAACTATTTCTTCTGAACCTTGTACACTATATCACGATTTTAAACACTAGAAAACACTATTTTCTGGTTATTGATTGAAAACTACAACAGATTATAAGAACTTCTAGTTGAAGGGATTAGTCATGGAAGAGGCAAGCAGCTAAGACCTTTAAGTAATTTGCTAGCATTTAGCCCGCAATGCAGCGGGGTCTTCACGGCATAGTGGCACGGCAAGCCGTCTAGTCATTAACGTTTTTGTCCTCTTCAAGCCATTTATAGAAACACTACAAAAAAAGGATACTAATAAATTGTTATTTTTTTCTTTATTAACTGTGAAATGGAATCAGAACCAGCGAATCTGAACGACACAACAAAACAGAAGCGATTTGATTATTATTACTTTAGAACAGTTTTTATCATTTTTTATGAGTTTAAGACTTATTCTAAATGACGGATTTCTAAGCATACTTACCCAGAACTTACAAATTACGTCAGTATAGCTGACTTTAATTCTCTCCACATGAGTTTAATGACACACTCTTTCTACCTCAATAAAGCATCCCCGTTCAGATCAGTTCAGTATTTTATAGCTGGTTCATTGTGATAATACAGCTCAAATTCGGTTTCAATTCGTTTAAGCTAAATTATATATATAAATATTTTCTGGATTGTTTCGTATGATCCTAAATCAATCAAAATTGAAAATAGATTCAATTCCCGCTTTAGCAACCTAACCCAGGGCTTCACAAGTTATCATCAATCACATACAATACTTTTACATAAAGTAATAATGACTTCGTTACACTCTGCTGTTGTAGATCAGAGGGGATGAAAAGACGAAACAATTAATGGCCAGAGCTCCAACAGAGTGAAAATTTATTATTAACAAGTTTGTAAGATCTTTTCTCAGATACAATGGTTCCGTGCTCGCCACCCGTTAAGTGAACCAGACGGCGTCTGTGAAGGTCATATTATCTGATACTGCAGTACAATACAAACACTGCACAACCATTAAAACTATTCCGTTTCAAAAAATCGAATTAACTTCTGAACGTTTACACGGAGAAGGGTGGAATATGTAAAATACATATGAGCTGACCCGAGAAAGGTTGAAAATCTGAGAACTAAGACAGGCTTCATTCATATTTCTTTCTCCATTCCCCCTCTGATATTATTCAAATAACATTTCTGTGATTACAGACCACAAGGGAAATCATTGCCGAACCTTAATATGTTTGCCTACATAAATGGTTTCCTACGGAACGCACGAAGAAAAACCGACCAACAAATACTATTTTTTTCATGCTATTTCATTCAAGTTGGAGAATAAACGAAAAAACTAAGTTTCGTTATTTTTTATCTCATTTACCACACAATGAAGGGTATAATAATAATTTTATACCGTACTATGAATTTATTTTTCACTCGCCTGAAAACTAATTAACGAACTTTTTTGCGAGGTAGTTTATATTTTTTACAACCAAGCAACAAATTACTACGCAAAATATCATACTTCACTTCACACTGGTTGTATTCAATTTAGGATATTTAGCTTTATCTGTCCATACTTCACTAAAGTCCTAAAATATGTTTAATACCACGTCCTGAAAAATATATTTTCCTGAAAAAAATTAATTAACACTTAATAAATTAGTATCACTAATGAATATTTTGTTGAGCTGATAGTGTTGTCAATAAAAGAAACAGTCTGAATTTAGTGGTTTTTAAACCTCTGACCAAACCTACAAATTTCAGACGTATATCATTACCGGTTGTACAGAGGAAATTTAGATCCGTTTTTCTCACGAAGAGAAAAGCTAAAAACTCTATCTATAAACCCTAATATTATGAGTCACGGATTCAACACACTTAACAATTGTTTCTAAGTGGCTTGCTGGTTGTGCAGCAATGACGGAACGATTGAAGTTTGCAATAATTTCATACAAGAACTGAACTCTGAAAAAATTATTATAGCATTAAACATCATAAGAACAAGCAATTCCAGTGGTTTATATTACAATACATTCTGGCTCGAACAACAAAGATCAAAAGGGCTTGTAACGTGCATCACTGCGGTAGCTGTAATTGTATTATTGACCCTACGACAAATTGAATAAACCTCCTACAGCCTAAAGGTTTCAATTGAATCCGAAGAGTTGTGTCAAATCAATTTACAAAATGTCAGGGTACTGCAAAAACCCTAGGAGCCTGAATAGGATATTAATTGAAGGGTATTTTAACCGTCTAATTAATAAAATTTCTGTTAAAAAGGGAGAAAGAGAGAGAGTCTCATAAATATAAAATCTTTCCTAGAATTCATAAATATAGAGATATTTTTTAAAGGATCTGAAAAAGGTTTATTTTAAAATACAACTAAACCTAATCCGCTTAGGGAAAAAAAAGAGCGTTCACGAGACATTCTTTTCAGCGATTTATGAATCATCTTCTTTTTGAAGCCATTAAAAAGAACTAACGCCTTTGCATTCAGGATAGCTGCATTAGATTTAATGCTTTAAATCCTTTTAATTTCTTTTGCAAGGGCTGCCTTATTTCATATTTCTGCTCCTGCTTTGTTCAGTAACTCAGGGATAAATCATTTTACATCGTGTACAGTGATTTTTTATCTGTAAATTCACAGTGTTGCGTACTTTAATTTATGGAAAGATGGCTTTGGATTGCCTCCCACGCTTAATTCACGGAGCAACATTTCAAATTAAATCACTTCTTATTCTGTAAGTGAGGTCATATTAGTAAAAGGAGAGACTTACGCCTTGAACGGGGACTGATCAAAGAATATGGGTATACCAAAACTATAAGTATACTACCTTGGGCCGAATGATGTTGGCAGGCAAGATGTTTATCACAACATAGGATATGTCTTCGTATCCTCCGTTAAAGACTTAAAAATCCAACCTACCACTTAGGTGCCACCTGGGCCCGACCAAGCTCCAAGCAGTTTGGAGCACTGTTTTTTTATTTTATTTAAGATCGTCATATTACAAATTAGAACCAATAGCGCATGTCTGACTGCCTTTAGTTTTGTGCGTAAAGAATAAATTAAAAAAAACTAAAGTTGGGTCCATTTTGGTAACTATTAATTTAGGTTTATACTTTTTCAAAAGTAAAATCTGTACTTTGGATTCACAAATGATAGCAGTTACACAACAACTACTATTTTCAAATTAAATCAATTTTTTTTTTAATTTATTTGATGTTCATAAGCAAAGGTTTTTTTTTTAGAAGTACTCCTTAATCCCCTTGTATTTTTTAGTAAGGTCTTTGATGTCTTCAAAGGCCGTGGAATAAAATAATGACAAAGAAGCTGCCTCTCAAAGATCTTAACCCAATACCGAATGAATTAATTAAACTCACGGGGATTACCAAACTTTATAAAGCTTATAATTGAAAAAAATAATAATAATTATTCAAGGAATTATATATGAATCAGGTTGGACTATCATTTTGATTATTACAATAGTTTAAAAAATAATCTGATAGTTCATAATAATAAACTGCTCCATTTATCATGAGGACAATTTAAGATAATTAACAAAAGTTATAATACCTAACTGACTACCATTTAGCTTAATAAAAACTATACAATTCAACATAAATAAGATATTAAACAACTATGGCAACGTCAAAAATTAATAAATAAATCATAAATGTCTGAGAAACATAAATATAAATATAAAATTTATTGGTAATCAATGAATTCTTAATAAATAATATAAAATGCATTCCTAACTCTATACCATGAAAACCTTTAATTATTTACCTAAGTGCACTATCGGTTAAATCCCCATGGTAATTTTATATAAACGGTAAAAATTGATTTATTAACTCCAATGTATATAGTTTTTAGTCCGAAGAACGGGATTAGTTTTTTTTATTTTATCAATCTTTAAATGTAGGCATTGATTCCACGACGAAAATGGTTATCACCAATAGAGTAACCCACCTTTCCAGGCCCTTAGTCGGAGCTCATGAGGGCCTCAGGCCCAAATAAATAAGGGAGCGAAGTTAAAGAGCAGGATGATCATCACTGTCAACTTGAGACAAAGGGTTGTACCACGAACATGCAGGTAGCAAAGGTGTCTCTAATCAGTTTTAAACTGTCCGCAATGAGATAGCCATCGCGGCTAACTTCATAATGAGCCTAACTTGCCTCACTCATTACACTTATATCACTCATTCAATCAATCAATTTTATGGATGAGTATTATAAGAGAGTCATTAGTGTTACAAAATTATTTCTTTAAGAAAAGATGGATTAAGGATTAATAGAATGGCCGCTCAGTACATCAGTCTTTGTCACATGATACATCAGTCAATTAAATTCTGGGGTTCTAACACAATGAGAAATTAACCTAGCGATGAAGAAATTAATCTAATAAAATTAATTAATAAACACGAATCGATGTAGCATTTATTTGCCATTTATAAAATTTTCACAGCAAATGAACTTAATATCCGAAATATTTTTAAAAACAAAAAAGGGCAGCGGTTTCCATATGATAATATATTATATTGGAAAAATAATGATTAAAAGTTCAATATCCAAAGCTTTTTTTTCAGATGGTAACTTACTTCATCTTGATATACTTTAAATGATATCAATAAATATTTGTGTCTTGTTATGAGTGTACTCTAATATTGGAATAACCATTTGTGATATTCCATTCCGAAGGGCTTTGAAATCTTACCATAAATAACCTATACTCAGAAGTTCAGCTTTGAGTTCGGAACTCCAATTTGCAAAGGGCTCATTTGTCACAGGCAGGCAAAATATACGGCCACCAGTCCTACTTTTATAACTTTCAACAGAGCCAATAAATTTTCTAAGTTCATGTGATTTTGCCAGATTTCAGACTGTAATTACTTAAACGTTGGTTTATAACAAATATTCACTGAAAAATTCAAATTTCAAATAGCCTCCTAACCACGATTTTGATGCATCTTGCCATCACAAATATGGGTCCTAGATGACCCCATGACAACCATGGTGAAACACCATGACACCATAGTGTTTTTTTTTTTTCAATTGTTCTCTTCATTATTGTAACTTATACGACCAATCAGCATGAGTCTTGTTATATTGTTTCCAATAGACGTCTTAGGGTCGATTAGGTCAATTACATTAGCGTAGAAGACGGACATTTTGAAGAAACCATTAACACAACCTTTCGTAAAGGGAAGTTTCTGTGAGTAAACAATACTTTCGTCTATACGACAATTTATTTAAAAACATGATCGACCGATTACCGACCGGTTCTGGAGTGCTTGAAGTTTAGCACGTTTTGTTTTGCTCATTGAGCTCCAAACCGGGCTTGGGTAACACAATATTAGTCAAATAAACTGATTATATATTAGGAGTTTAGTTTTAGTATTTAAACATTACTATTACTTGACAGTAATATTTGTTGGGTCAATATGCTAAATTATATACCTTTGTAAGACACGTATTTAGCGGTTATCATGGAGTTACTCGAGGGGAAAATAATTCAAGAAAAAATTGAAAGAGAAAGTGAGTAAGATGAAGGCAGCTCTGTTCTAATTGTGCATTCTCTCAGAGTGTATATAAAAGAGCAGGACTGCTCCAGAAAGCGAAATTAAATCAACATTTGGCTAAAGCAAACACAAAACGCTTTTTAGTCTCTCTTGAATTAACTGTCTTTTCGCAGTTTCCTTAGAGACCGACTTCCTTCATCTCTTTTAAATATACAAACGAGCAGTTTTATCTCTTAGAGAATCCAATAAGTCATTTAATTAATTATAATTGTTACAAAAATAATAATTTATAACCGAAACACTATTCTTAAGATAACCGAATAAATGCAAACTTAATACAAAACATAGCTAGAGCGTCCAACGATCAACTGTTTCTTATTTTTTTTAGCGACTAAATTACATTTTTTTTATATATGCAGATTAAATAAATACCGTCAAAATTCAAAAGAGATCCCCTAAATGATTATGAGAAAAATAATATGAACTTTTTTGTAAAATTTATTCGCTTCTTTTTAAAATAAAGAAAGCCCCCAAAAAATTTAAATCTACTCGAACGATATCCAGCACTAATTCTTTTTTTTGCATAATTTTCATATTTATTTCATAATTAAAGCATACTCAGCGTATACTAAGATTGTGTTACTTATATCTGAAAATCTGTTTATACAAGTGTTCATCTTCCCTGTTAGAGGCGGGTCTTAGAAATCAATTGTATTTGCGTCATGAATAAATAAAACATCAATATTACGTAAAGAAAATCACACTGTTCTTATATGGCTTAACAAATGGCTTAAAATTATAGATTGTCGAGACTGCTGTTTAGCTAAACTATAAAAACCTTTTATTTGCGGCTGCCTTGAGAATGACAAATGATAAAGCTTACTTACTTACTCATTCCTAAAAAAGAAAATGTGTCAGGAACGAAAGTATTGTACATTCCTTATTGACAAATTCTCTACAGGCAGCACATTTATTAAAATTTCATTACATACATATTATTTTCCCTAATTCCTAATTTTTCAAGTTTGAGAGCTTTGTAACAAAAACAAACACATATTTTAACGATTTTAAGCAAGTTAGCTTGTCAGTTTTTTGAATCCCTTTTCTGAAAAGAAAAATGGGAAAGTGGATATTAGTGGTTTTGAAACCGACGCCATGAACCAACACAAAAAGTAATTGCTACGCGATATGAAAGATCTAAGACGAATGAATTTATCTTCCATGAACATAGAACACTATGTTAGAACACAATACAGACAGAATTACAGATCAGCAGACAGACATGACGAAAAAACTATTTTCTTTGAGCTCGGCAATAAATATGAATCGGATTGAACTATTACAATGGTGTCACAACATATATTGTCTAAAATATAAAAAGTTTATAACTATGCTAGATAGGGTGCAATATTTTATAAACTTTCAACGAGATTATTCATAATAAATGAAAAGTTGAAAGGTTTTCTTGTCAAGAGAGCCCTGTTTTTTTTTTTATTTATATACCTTTTACCGTCGTTAATAACTTAAGTGCCAGCTTTTTTAGGGTCAGTTTGGTATCAAGAAAGTTGTTTTTTTCTCTATCCTAACTACCTTTTTTTAAGGATTCATGTCTTACCTAATTTGAATAACATTCACTTTATATTACTTATCACATTAATAACTATAATTGCCTCATAATTTCATGGTTCTGGAATCGGGGATTAAGACCATTCCAGCTCTGATTAATGCGGTATACTCCCGGTGCATTCCAGTGCTGAGCTCCAGCCAATTCGGGATTCTAACAGGGTCGGATTCGTGCTGTTCAGCAAATTGCCAATTCATCAAGTTAGAATTATGGACAAATTTCACTTACTAATTTTTACGTTTATTTTAAAGACTACGATATTTATTGTTTGGTTTAAAAGTAATGGTATGTTTATGTAATATCATCTACACCTCTTTTCTAAATTATTTAATAATTGTATCAAAGCAATTAGGTATGCATATATATATATATAAAAAAGTTCATCATCAGTATCAGTGTTTAATGATGTTGCGTCCATAAAAGAATTTTGAAGGGATTAATCAAATGGTGCTTCAAATTTTATCTTCATATTTCTACTTCGCCACGATACGTGTCTACGTATAATTTAATTAACAATTAAATTACTTAATTGACTAATAAAGAATTAAGCGTTCCCAGATACTGACATGTTACGTTACTTTACCTGTATTTGGCAGATTCTATTCAGTCAGAAGGTTCGCTTTACTAAACAGTGCCATTTCACGACCATTAACCCTAATTTCCAGTGAACAAATGTAGTCTTTATCATGTAATTTTTATAGTCTATTACCACGTTAACTTTTTGCAACCAATAACTATGGCGATCATACAATTATACATTAAAACTAATCAAAACTAAAAATATTATAGTCATTTCTTTATTTTTATTAGACAAGATCAGTTTATCTCTGAATATAATATCTAGGAATAGTCTTGCAATGGGGAATGGACTTCACGAGTGTTTCTTAAAAATTATTTGAAATCAACTCTCCTTTGGATTAAAAATAAAAAATATGTTTACCTATCCTTATGTTATCCAATCAATAATAGTAATAAAACAAAGCATTCGTGACATGTTTACTCGTTATTTTTTTAAAACAATAGTTTATTACATATGTTAAATTATAGTTCTAAAACGTGTTTCCAACAAAACATCTTATGGTACACGCTTCTGTATATTTATTTCTTAATTATTTTTAAAATTGAATCTCTAATGACTGCACTAGATTTAAAGCCAGTAAACGTTTCTGCTTAGAACGAATATAGATTAAAGTCGCGTTTAACGTCAAAAACATCAAAGCAGCTAACTCCAGTTTGAATTCTTCCTAAGCAAACTTCCTTCTATACAGGCAAGGCCCACAAGTTAGGAGACGAGTCCCGTAACATCCTATGCATATATTAATCTTGACGGCAGCTTTGTGTCAGCCAAGTTTTAAATTAACTCCTAAAGGCCTTTGCGGGACTGTGGCACAAAGTGCAGAGCAAAGTCCGTGAAGTAGCAAGAGAACTATTTCCATTAAGCCCAGGCTACACGGGTCAGACAAGGGATCTTGCCACTAAGTACGCTGTAAGTACCCAGAGCGCAGTGAGAACGGGACTGCATTACAGCGCAATGCTACTCACTGCATTCAAAGGTTATATGCTGAGATTATAATCCTGAAAACCTTCAAGGAGCAGTCAATCAAACCTTCGAAATTCTAAAAGAACATTAGAAAACAACCCACAATTTTTGTTCCAATCCACTTTTATGTTGAATTTACTATATGCAAGTTGTTGATAGTTCCAGTTGAATAATAAATAAATTACCCTTGTTTACTTTTCATAGAATCGCTATTAGTATATAACACTATATGAACATCGTGTTGTTCTTAAATGCTAAAGGACATGTCAATAGGCCAAACAAGATCCACACAAAAGCTGTAATAACAACGCTATTGATTGCTTTAGGAGCGTTTAAAAGCCTTTCATTTGATAGCGAATTTCACTTTAAATACCATATTACTCGCTGCCACAGAGGTTTGTATCCGTGACTTGTGATTTTATTTATTTTCTTGGATCAAATCGTGCTCAGCACATCAGTTTAGTCCGCTGGAATTATTTTCTCTAATTGAGTTTGACAACTTTTATTTGACAGTTTTCGCTATATTCTAGACTAGCGTTTCACGATTCCAACTAGCAAAATTAATTTAACATAATTAACTTATGTCATATTTAAGTATCCGCTCTCCTCAAGAAGCCATTTTACAGTTAAAGTTCTTTTTATTTATCCCAACTGGTCTAAAATGAAATTCAGAGACGTCCCGAAAACACCGCATATCCAGCTGATATCAATAGATTTTATTTTTGTCATTAATTAATCTATTTAGATATCTCTTAAAATATTTTTATAGGCAGAAATGATTTAACAAAAACAGTTTAACTACTTTTTATTTATTAGCATGATACTTATTTCTATTTAAGAATAATGAACAGTTTTTTTTTGCTATTCATTTAATATGTTTTTTAAGAAACACAATCAGATCCACCATCCGTAATATTCCTTCCCTTTTTATGTTTTTTTATTTCATTCACATATGTGTCATAATATTTCTTAAATGACTAACAAACTTTTATGTGCTAATGATAATTGTGTTTTTTTTAAATAAAAACAATTGTGTGTACTTTTAAACTCTTTATGACTACATTCATAATTTGTGTTACGTAAGTTGTGAAGCAGCTATGATGTAAGCATAACCTTGACCTGGTTTCGCCTGCGTCTTTTGATGGATGCTACACCCGCAGAGCAGTGCAGTAATGCGCTACTGTATCAGCAACTGCCGTTACTGTTTGCACTAAACCTCTGTTTATAAGCTTTCTGGTGTCCTAAAAAAAATGTTACTTTACAGATTTACGGGATCTCACCATTAAAACCATTTGGTACTATTAGAAATTATGGACAATCTTCCTTATGCCCTGAAATTGTTTAGATATCGTGCTCTTTCTCACTCTAGACTGTTTTTATTTGAAGCTGCAGGGATTTTCCGTTATTGAGGTAAATTTCCTGCTTTTAATATTAATTGTATATATTGTATGGATGGAAAAGTTGTACCTCTCAAAGTTACGTTCGGTACAAAATGAAATTAACAGTAAAAATACAAAATTTAGAAAATTTCCGTTATAATCATATATCTTTCTGCTAAAGTTATATTTAGAGTGTTGTTTTTTTTTTAAATAAATATAACCCAGTAACAATCAGGAATGACAGAAACGGACATAAAAAAATACAGGAATACTTAGCCGATAAATCTAAAAAAAAAATTTGAAAAAAAAACGTCCCAACGCGGAGGGGGTGGAGTGGGGGGGGTTAGGGGTTGCGCGTTGGCCCGGCGCTATCGACGGTAGTCATGAGCCAACTGTCCCGCCGGCACCATGGTGAGCACATTGCACCACACTATATGCACACTGATGCACTAGTGTTCACTGGTCCACAAATTTAGCACTAGGTCACTAAGTGTCCTATAACACTGCACTCTTAGGACAATTGTCTCTTAGTATAGGCAGCCGCATAGATATTTGCCCATGGTAGAGACCACGACCTATCTAATTCTAGAGCTGTAGAGGTCTTTTAGTATGCTTGACTATCTCATAGCATAGATTAAACTATACTTTATTTCTGAGACACACATTTATATTCACACCAATTGAATAAATTCAAAAGGAAATGTCAAATACAACTTCAAGAAAGAGCGACGTGTTACATTTACATTACTGCTTCACAGTTAAGACACGACCTTTTATGTACAGTACTTGCCAAAAGTTTCCGGACAGGTCATATATTTCCGAAGCTATCATGAGGATTTAAAGATTTGTTTTAAAGGATTAAATAGGAACATAATTAATTACAGATGATCAAATTTATTTTTGAATCAAGAAAATTATTTACGGGATGAGTAATTTTATTTGCCCACTATTCCTTACTGATGTAATACAAAAAAAGTTTATTCATTAAGTATTGATATCCGTGAAAGATTTATTAGATTTCAATGGAGGGAAAATCTTGTGGTGAAATCGCTAAAATGTTAAATCGGTAAAAATACTGCAATTTAAAAAAAAAATGTACTAAGTGACCAACTAAAGTACGAAAGGCCTCGTAAAACTACTCAAATAATTTATGAAGTGATAAGGAGGAAATCTGTTCCTCCCTTCCGAAAAAAAAAAAAAAAATATTCAGTGTCCGGAATCTGTTGACCTCTACTGTACATATTAACTAAACCGCACATTTTTATCTCGAAGGAATTATTTCATTTATTCTTTTCTGAAAAAAATATTTCACTTTTTTTTTCAATTTTAATAACTGCAATTTTAAAAGTATATTAGTGATTTCTAAATGATGCCTGTAACATTTTTTTAAGTTCCATTAATAGGGGGACTAAAGGAGATTTAAAGTTTTCCTTAAAGATGATGACCAACAAAAATTAAATAAAATATAAATAATAAAGATTTTGGAAGTCACGCATTTAGTAGGCTCTAAGCCGTTTTTAATAAGTTCTCTCTTAGTTAACGGATTAAGTACTTAATTTTCATTAAATTAAATGAAGTATTTTTTGAAGGAAAATTTGAAGTATTTTTGTCACAATCAATCAAGTTTTAAAACAATCACTTTAATTTATATTTTCACAATTATTTTATAATTATTTAACAAGCTCACGTAGGTATCCGTCATTTATTTTATTTTTAAGAAAAATATATTTAAATTCAGAATTAATGTAAGCAAGTTTAGTAAGAAAACTTAAGATTTTTTTTTTTAAATAAGAGAAAAAATTATGTAGACATCTGATCCATGGATGAAATGCGCGCCTGATATCACTAAGTATATTGTACATTTCTTTGGTTAGTGTCCCGAAACGTCAGGGTAGTTAGTTATACTGCTTTCTACTCAACATTCATTTAAATATGACTTAACAATTTTTCATTTTATTTAAATTTCAACCAATATAATTTACATTAATATTTTTATTATAGGTACACCTAAAATAATCAATACATTTTTTCTAATTTAATTCGGACATGAACATGAAATCAGCCTTCGAACGACCTAAATCTCTTTCAGATACCTTTTCAGGCTGTGGATTGAACCTTTAATAAAAAAAAACTGTTGAAATTCCTTTTTCTCCGCTCATAGAATATTTTATTTCCATTTGAGCGCTTCCACCACTTAAATTGTACTATTCAGAGCTTGTAACCAAACGAACGACAGACATATGTAGTTCAGATAAACATTATGACATTTTATATGTAAAGATTTTAACCATTGATAATACATAATTGCAAGACGTCATAAATTGATTTGTTATAATATAGCAACTTTGAGTTTTGCAACTCAAACGCCCAAAACGCTTTGGTAAAACAATTGCAAGCGGACAAAAAATAATTTATATTTCCAGATTATCAGAATGTATCAGGAATATCCAATATTGGGAATTCTGATTAGTGAATTCCACTAAACGAGGAGCCATCGTAATATTTGCATAAATACGTATTATTAACAAATATTTATTCGTTGGAAAAGATTCCAGGTTGAATGTTATCTAAAAGTATAATAACACTGTATTACATTATCTCGTATAAATAACAGACTCGATATGCTAAATTTGTTCTTTTTTGTATTTGCATAAAAGTAACTACAAATGTAAATGTCTTTGTGGACTTAATTTGAGACCTGGTCGTGCGAAACAGCTCTTCCGGCATATAGTTTTTTCAGTAGCTGAATTTCAACACGCCAGGCTAATTTACATATAAAATTCTTCCTGCTAAAATCAACGTTAAGGGTTTATGAGTAAAACTATTACAGATTCCTAAAACGTTATGCACACACAAGGCCATAGTCATACCATTAACATCACAGCCATAGTTCATCAGATGAGTGAAGAGAGTGGAGTAAGTATTAAAATTGCCTAAATTAAATAGTTGTGCTTCAGTAGTAGCTAGTACTAAACGTTATATTTTAGTCATCCTCGTCCTGACAATAATGCCTCTGGAACCTGAATGTCAGAATTTCGTTCCTTACAAGATCGTTATTAATAACATCATAATATCTGGCATTGTTACACATTCATTATTTCTCAATTTACATTATGATGTTCTTGAGAGTAACACTCAACACGCTAATAATGCGACACTCTAGGAAGTAATTTCCTTTTGTAAAGACATCAGCAATGATTGTGTAAGGTTGATAATTAACTGAGCAAGACTTAGGCAAATAATGCCGCTAAATTTAATGGCATTAATAATTACTCTGTAAGGTCCACATTAAGGGGGTTAAATGAATTTCCATTAGTGGATGCTAGTGGGATTTCACCCGGGCCAAACACATTCTACAGTATTGTCCAGGCACTTAACGGCACCAGGATTAAACCCCAAGTTGAACAAATGTTATCAGAATACGCCATTGCAGAGGGTTGTCGAATTTTTGTGGTTTTGTGGCATTTTTTTAGTATACTCTACCTCTAACATCTAGATATCCATATATCATTGTTTTTTTTAAATATTTTATCAATGTATATTTATCGCATTCGTCTTTAGTATGTTTATCAATCAGTTAGTTTGTCTGTCTGTTGGTGTTCCAACTGTTAAATAATCGCTACGATCCGAAATTTTAAGGAATTACACATCGATAGCCTGATTGAAGCACTCAGACTTAAAAGTTTTCACAAGTCACATATGAGAAGCTATTTTATAAATAAACACGAATTCCAAGTTATTCCAAATAATAAATCCAATTTTGCAATTAAATCTCACTTTGGTCTATTCCAATACGTTTTTCGTCAATACTTTGGCTACCTGTAGTTGTTGTTTTTTCGTTATTTGGTCTTTGAGTCAACTTCTATGAGTCAACAAAATACGTTTTTCCTACAAAAATTAACAAAACATTAAAATCGGCCAGTAATCTCCATTATAAAATCCCGGAATCATTTTTATTTTTTATTATCATCAAATTTATTATCAATGTAAATAAAGATCAAGCACTATGTATTAGCACAAGAAAAGAGGCTTCAAGTAACAGACAAACAGTAATCGATGAATCTCCTTTCTGTCTAACTGTATGTATGTATTTGTAATAGCACAGACCTAAAAATGATCGGTCAGATCCGAAATTTCAAAATTTTTATTTCATAACTTGTAATTGCTAAATCGAAGCTATCATTTTCATGTCATGCTCAGTCCTCGAGCTTGTTAACTTTATTATTTTTTTAAAATAAATATGTTTCTCCATACAAACTTTTATTGTACATTTTCAAGTCCAGAATTTGATATAGAAAAGTAAATGTTTACTTTAAAAGCCTCTTGTCTTAGAAATAAAAAAACTATTACTTAATTTAAAAAAAAAAATCATGAGTAGTGTACCGAATGTACGATGTCAATATCAACGGTATGTTTGATATATTTTCTTTATATCCCTGTTTGACCAGGAGAGGGAATTTTTTTTATTAAAGTTTTACTTCAACTCAAAGCGACCCCTCCTAGATATATTTAAGGCTCGTTTCCTATTAACTAATGGTGACACCCAAAAATAATGAATATTATTGATCAGGACTGAATCAGTGTAGCCCTGAAGTATTGTTTTGAATCCTCATTAAGATAAGGGCATTAGTTACAAAGCTCTTTGAAAGCAAACAAAGGCAAAAGTTCAATGGAAAGACTTAACCCAAAAGCTAAACCTCTTTTTCCGGTCGGAACAGCAGCTATCATCCCCGGACAATGACTACCACAATAATCTGCCTATCTCAGTGAGTCAGGGGCCCCCTAAAATCCCTGATACTCCCGATGAAATCCCTGTATTTTATGAAAAGGGATGGTGAGGGGGGTCGTGAACCCGCATTTCCGGCGCTAAACCATCAGCTTTTAGCTCTGCCGTATTTTTTCATAGCGGATTTATTGCCGTGTTTTACCAATTCTTCACCAAGTGTATCTGCTTTTCCGGAACTGAGTTTTCCTGTGCTAAAAGTTCCTCTTTATAAAATGAATGCTTTTAAAGTTCGCCAGAAAGTTTTTATTGGAAAGACCTTAGCAAGTCGAGAAGTGCCCGGGATCGAATAGTCGGCGATAACTTGTTGACATTCTGAAAACCCCGATAGTGCTTGAAGCAAAACAGAGCTTCTGAATCGAACGGTTCTGTTTTTTTCATATTACTTTAAATTTTGTTTCTAACTAATACCTATTTTTGGAAAAAAAAATGTACCTAATATAAATTTATAATTGTTATTACACACACTTTTAGAATTTAGAAATTTAAGCCATTTCTGTACACATAGAATTTGTTTTTCTCCTTCGCTGAACAACTGTAAGGCACATTAGACAGATTAGACTCTCCCGTGCCTATTTGAAAGTAGAGCCTCTCCCTTCCTGATAACTGAAATATCCCTTACTTTAGAATAGCCAGCAATCAAATTCCTGCTATCCATAAAGTCAGTTCAATCTACGTGAACAGACAAAAAATATAGAAACTAGACATATTCTACATTTGCAATAATACTTACAGAAATTAGGCCAAAGATAATCGATGCAAAAATACAAATTGTTTTGTATTTTTTTTATGTTTGTATCTTATTTTGTTTTTATCATGTTGCCACTATAATATTGATGTTAATCTTTAGATAAATATAAAATATCCTTTTATTATTGTACAAATGTCCAGACCTTATTAGGAAGGCCCATGTAGTTCTAACAAAGGTATTGTAAAAGTAACGATAGTGCAGTGGTGGGATACTCAACAGTGCACATATTTCAAGGTTCAAATCCCTATATTGTTTCTGAATTTATAAATTATGTATAAATATTAACTTATAGTCCTAAACTTATATAGTAGTTAATGAGGGGATTGATAAATAAACAACTGTACATGGTGAAAAAGTAACGTATAACGTATATAATGTCTTGTGTCACATGATGTCACTGTTGGAAGTGCAAATCACAAGGTTCCAATTAACTCTGTCGCAGGGGTGTCAATAGGATCCATTAGTATACAAGGCTAACTGCAGTCATGTATCAGTTGATAGACTAGGCAATGAACTCACGTTAAATGTGAGTTATCATGGCACCATGTGGTGTAAACTTTGTCATTCCAATTGCACTAAAGAATCAAGGAATAATTTAACTTTGCGAGTCCGCTAATTATATCGACGAACGCTGATGGACAGGGAGTGACTGTCGTATAATTTCCAATACCACTTGATCAGGTCAATGATGACCGGGCAATCAACTTGACAGTCCCTTGATCGCTCCCTCTGATCGAACCCAAGAAGTAAACAGACCATTATCCGAATACGCTCTTCTGATATTTTATTTCCTCCCAGTTTTCTATAATTTCTAAAAGCCTAATAATAATTATAATAAAAGCCTATAAATGATTCTACTTCAGAAAAATCTCATTCTTTTCCGTTTGAACTGTTTTCAAAGATGACTTTTATGCTCCTTTTATCATTAGATTGCTATAGAGAACAAATGATCTGAGATAATCTAGATACAATACTTGTTGCAATAAATCACCAGATAGTATCGGAGGTAATGTCAAATAATTCCTTCCTTTACGGTACATACCGGTTCGGAGGTTATCAGATTCAACTTGATTGCTGAGCCGGGGATTAGCGACAGTGCTGAGGGAGCACCAATATCGCTGACCCTGCTTAATGGCCAATCGATAGCTCAGTCATGTTTTTTCTCCTCCATACATTATCATATATGTATTAACATAAATACATACTATAGATATATAAGGTGGGTTGTACATAAGATTTATTTAAATAATGTATATAATTGCGATGGTAAAATTATTTACATGCGGTAAGCAATGCTAACCATTTTTATGTATAATACTTTGATTTTGAAAATCGTAATAAAACCAAATGGTAACACGGGGGTCCATTGGGTCCGGGAATAAATGACTCGGTGGAAAGTTGGTTTCATTGGCTGTTGTCACCCAATGTGTAGTATTTTGTCAATAACAGTTAATTTAAATTAATAAATTCCTACTACGGTTCCTCGTCCTATGCCAGGTAAGTTGTGTTTCTGAGTAATTCCAAGTGTGTGAGGATTATTTTGTCTAAATAGAAACCTAAAATGTATACCTACTCTGGGTTAATTTTTTGCACTAATCGTAAATAACAATCTATTCTTATCTCATTTTTTTACCATCTGGAGATATTAACAGAATAAAGGTTCAAGAGAATTGGTGGCAAATTAGATGGAATTTGCAAAGCTTATTTCCACATACACCAAACGAATATTGTGGGGGTTAATTTAATGCATTCTACTTCAGTAATACATTCTACCCTATAATGTATATAAATTAATTCTCCATTATCCGTTAAGGCTTCTAAACCTAGATATAATTGCTAATACAGTTGATGGCATCCAGTATATAACAATGACAGCATTGTAGCTGTCAAACTCCGCACAACTTCAATTTAGAATCAATTACATTGTACAAAGCCAATGTTCCATTATAATTTACTGTCAAGATAACTGTATCGCTGAATTTAAATTCAGGGACTGTACTTCCATTTCAATTATTGCAGAAGAATAGCATAATCCCCTCCAATATTACTCACATAATACCTTATTGATTAAAAGATCTAACAATCATAATTTATCCCCCCTGATTAACAATCGGAAAGCTCAAGTGATTATTGCGATCAAGACTATGAGCTCAATTCCAGAGCATTGAAACCAATTCCCCAAGTTTCTAATACCACTTTGAGATATTGTATACTAGTTTATTTATAAAAAAAAAAAAAAGTCAATTACTAGTAGATTTAAGGAATGGGAGCCATTTTTTTTTTCATTTTATTATTCGATTATTTTACTGACTAGAGATTTGTAAAATCATTATTTTACTGACTAGATTTGTGAAGTCATTAATTTACTGATAATGGAATTTTTTTAATAAACGCCATAAGTAAATAAACGCGTAAATTTCTAAATAAATCGAAGAGAATGTATAATAAAGAATATAAACACTGGTTATGTGATGTGGCCACGGTGATGTTAAGCGCTATCCACTGATTTTTACCAAACAATGATCAAATTTTTGAGAAAAAAAAACTAGGTGATTCGTTTGGCTGTAAATTCTTCTTTTTTTCCTGTAGTACAGAAAACACTATTATTATTGATTGGAGGTTCGAGTCGATTCTGCCAGTATCTTTTTTCTTTGGCTAATTAATTTTTTTTTTTTTTAAAGAGTCTTCTGATTGGTTCTTAAGTAGGTTTTTTTTTACTCTCAATGCTGTTTATTCATTATCGGTATGTATGGTTGTTTTTGTTCTTAATGGTTTCTTAAAAAAATTCAACCTAAAATAATTGCAGAACTGAACTATTGAGAATTGGAACCATTTTTTTTTTTTTTTAATTTTATACTGACCAAACCTTGGCCAGTGTAACCGTGTTATTGTACACCTTGAATATCTCAGATTCTCTACTTCATTTTCTCTTAAATTGTTGAGTGATCAATCCGACCTGTTTACCGCAACAACGATCGCCTTGGTATAAAGCGGTGAAGTAAACAATGGACGAAAAGTTCCTCGCCGACCAGTCCTGTACCACTTGATTCATATCAGGTAAATACCTAAGACCAAGTGGTACCGAGTAGGTCCTGGCCACTGATATCCAGGTATCAGCTCGTACTACCGGACTTAAATGGTTAGGGCCGAGTAAGCGACATTAAACCGTACTCTCCGACTTGAGGTAATAACCCGTCCGGCCTATTTAAGCTCTGTAGAACACTGATCTGGAGCTAATTCGTCAACTCTCATTCGCAATCACTATTTTCTACTAGTCTCCCCTTAAAGTACTTATAGTCTTTACTCTAAACTGTGTTATTCTTATAAGTATTTTTTATAAATAATGTACAGTCGAAATTCCTACTTCCCCGTGTGAATTCACTCTCTTCGGCTATACCAATAAATAAAACTAAAATCAATAAAATAATACACTCTACATACAAATTGACTATTATGCGGCAATAAAAAGCAATTACCGACAAAGCAAATCTCTTTCCAAATTGAGCTATTACTATTGATATTTTCCTCATATAAACCTATGCAATTTTCATCGCTAAATTTCCAATATTTACTATTCATCAAACGTAAGTAACAAATCTTATCCTTATTTTTATTAATTTATTTTTCAAAAATTTACAATGTATCAATCGTATTTTCACTGTAAACGATATGTGGCTTAGCATAGTTTGAATAAGAAAACAGTAAAAACTTGTGCACTTGGTAGCAGCCAACTAAGAGCAGTAAACCACTACTTATTCCTTGCCAAGATAATGGAGTTTTTTTGTTGTTTTTTTATAAATTTTAGTTTTAAGCGAAAATAAGAGTTATAACTAAGCTGATTTGAAACGCAGAGGATTTTTTATTTATGGTCTCATTACGAAACCAAGACCGGCCACAAACCCTTACTAGTGTAGTATATATTACGGAACTGTTATAAGGTTTAACAACGACTTAATTTACTCTTTTATTTAACAGACAATGTGAATAACATCACTGGCTAATTTTGTTAAAATTAGCCTCTCAAAATCTCAAAAAATTTTGAGATATTTTTTTTTGTTAACCAAGCGTGTTAACTTCACTAATACTTCACTGACTATAGTCAATTGGTCTATAATAGGGCCAATAGGAGTATCCAATCTTAGGACACTGAATATTTTTTAAAATCAAAAAGCTAAAATTCGCGCGGTTTTTTTTTTCTTCGCTTATTACAATTTTTTTTTTACTACTTCAAACTCCAAAGGAAGTTTCTTTTGTGGAATATACTTAAAAATTCAGATTTATTTAATCATAAGACGACCTTTGTCGTTAGTCACATTTATACAGACGAATCAGTCCACTCAATTACAGTTTGGCGGATTTCCATAGATTACTTTTTTTTTCGGCATCGAATGAAAAATTGCAGAGATAACCCGAAATATTTTTTGAAACGAAAGCAACTAACCAATTTAACTAGGGAAATTTCCCACAAGAAAGTTGGATTAAAATTCTATTTACAAAGGGTTTCACATACAAAACACAGATAGCTTTTTTGGAGTCGTTCAAGCCACGGGTTACTGAGTTCTGAGACCTCTCTTGTATCGTTTATTTTTTTATATATTAGAAGTGTCATATCCACACCGGCATACACCCTGGTGACTTTTTTATTTTGCCTTTTTGTTTCGCCAACTAAGTTCCTTTACACACGTCAAAACCAGAGTCATTCCTCTGAATTTCTCCAACGCACCCAATCTTATAATATTTAAGACATTTTAATCCAAACCAGACATCATAAACTTTTAAACAAAGCCGGATTTTTATAGTAAGTTTGAAAATTATGAACTGGTGTAGAGTATCTTTAACTGATTGCCGGGTTTTATAAATTATTCAAAAGGGCCGAGGTAGATAACGAAAAATAATAGCCGCCTTTAAGTTCCATTTATACAGCAACTACAGTCCTGCCTCATGCAACCCCTAACTCCAATTCCTCATTCTTAACTTAACAGTTTTTAGATTTTTAGCACCTGAGTTTATTACGGTAGTTTTTATGTACACTTGCCACTTATGCCTATAACTGGTTTATTTAAAACATTAATACACGTACAGTGGAACTAAAGCTCCTAATGGTACACGATAATACTCGCAAGGTTACACTCCAATCCTTACACGCGCGAGTAATTCATCATCATCAACAACGGAAATGCGACCTGATCAAAGAAGCTTCTTGAAGTCTTACATTCCCAGCGTTTGCACAAAGGTCCTGCCATACACACATGTGTACTACTTGTATAGGCAGCACCACTTCACCTTTCACTGAATAAATTTCTTCTTGTTTAGCAGTAGCGTCTTAAATGTCCTGGGATCACAATTTTTTTTCATTGGGCGGACGCAAAGACAGGGTTTATGATTGAATAAAGGATAAGTCAAACGATAATGTAAATTATATAAACAAAATATTCAAATAACTATTTGTAATAGTTATTTTAAAATCAATAATGTTTCCATGCATAAGGACTTTTGTAAAAAAAATAGTCTAATATAGGTTTTCATATGTTAAAGTGTGTAAACTCTATGTGTATTATTAGTTAAACTCATGACTTGCAACAATAATCAGTCTTTCATACTAATCAGTAACTTTTTTTTCATTTCTTACTTCTTGTTAATTTTCAAATGATGTTCCCACGGTTTATAAATTCATAAAACGCTGCGAAATGAAAAAGACGGTCTAAATTCTAAATATTGTTATTCATATTATGTCAAAGTGTTTTATCAAAAGAGTGGAAAAAAAACTGATGTGATCGTTATTCATAACGATTTTTTTCTAAGCTAAAATAAAATTAAGAAAGGTGACCTTAGATAAATATATATATATATTTAAACATCTTTACTTGAAAAATTACAATTTTCTTGTACAGCATTATTAATTAGGATGGAAGAAACATTCATACCTAATATAACATACGATTCACGTTCACACACAATCTCCCCTCACTCCCAAGGCGACCTAGTCCAAGGGAGCATCTGGGCTCTTCTCTCACTTCCCTCTTCGACCGTTTCACCATGATGCGAAGGCCATAGAGGGATCATGAAAACCAAAGACGCTGAGGACATGAGTAAAGATGGTGGCCAATGCCAGGAGCCCATGAGTAACATATCTATTGAAAGTAGACCACTGCCGTTTCAGACTACGAGGAGGATTGTATGGTTGTGTGTCTACTGCACGAGGAATTGACAAGAGAATTTAGAAGAACGGATAGGTTTTTTGGATTTTGGAAAATCTTGAGGGTTGACAGTTAACTCACGCAGACCATTATAATGGGATGATTTACTCTTTTAAAGGGTGAGTTGACTAAAGTTCTGATGTCTTAGGATTCGTCGTCATAGTTTCTAGTCTGTGAGTCCATATTAGTGTCAGTAAGTAGTCAGTTAAATATACTAACATTAGGTTTATTTAGCTTCAAGTCCACTACTTTGCGAATTCACATTGAATAAGTGATTGCAACTTAAGATGGGAATCTAATAAGTTTAACTGATTGGTATAGAACAATACGCCATTTAATTAATCATCTCAAAAAATCAAGTTGAAGAAATTCTGTAGGGATAGAAGGGAAAACGGACGAAGTAGCTCCTCCAGAGGGAAATCTGCTTCAAGGATTCTAATCATCAATATTGAGTTACTAATGCGTGCCAGCTGATGTGGTTTCGTTGAAGATTGAATCTGGAATGCTAATTTGACACTTGATATTAGGGAAAGGTGTGGTTAGCTGAAACAGTGGCGTGTCAGGGTCGATGAGTAGGCTTTGCTCGGCTTAACTTGAGCACGGCTTGGGCCGCGGCTTAATTCCCACTGCTAATGCAAAGGCATCAACCGAGTTTGGGATGTCGATCTCCACACGGAGGTCTTCGGAATATTTAGAACATGTTGAACCACGCTTGAATAACTGAATATTATTTTAGCTCTGTCTTTTAATGATACGTTCCAAGTGTCGACGTAAAGTCCTTTATTTATCATCAAGTGCGCGCTTAGTGAGTAAATTTTATCATTCGATATCGATATCAAAATGCTCCAAAAATTGGTAAAATTGTTATAATATAAAATTGTTCATTGGCTATATTGTTAAGTTCATAGCTGTGGAATGGAATCACAAACAACGTGAACGGAAAAACAAAACCGGGATGTCATGGCGTAATGAGGGACATCTAATGATGCAACCCCATGATTCCATTTAGGATTCACCGGCCATCTTAAAAGATCACTATACCCCTCCCAAGCCGTCCTGGGATATTGTGAGGCAAGTCAAGTATAGACAGTGTCTGGATATTAGTGTTTCCAATGGCCAGAGAGATCGTTGCTTGTTTAATTTCTTCATGTAAGTCTTTACGTGTAAATCTTGAAGGTCTCCGTAAAGTATGCGTTAGTTTATATGGTGCTGCTGCTGTTATTAGGCTGCACTTATGTCCATGTACTCGTATGTGTGCTAAATATGTTGTCCGGTAGGTGTAATCCTTCAAATTTTCTAGAATTGTCAGTTGTTAGTGTCTTTTAAACAAATAATACTCTTGTCTGAGGCAGTGAATAAGTATTTGCCGTTTATTTCTCTGAGGTGGTCCATTTCAATCGTTTATCGAGTGTATATCTGAGATATTTAACTAATTCTACCTGGCGTATGTCCTAAGGACTGTCGATCAACGATAATCCACAGCGGAGTGTTAATGTTATTTTCAGTGACTGGTAGAATTTAGAACAAAAACTAAAAATAATTTAACACCACTAAAAGTTATAGGTACGATTAAAAACTAAAATTCTTTAAGATTCGTCGCATTGTCTAATTTGAATTCTAGTTATTCTAGAATCAAAGTTATAGATGTTTCCCCATTCCGGAAGTTCCGAGTTAGCTCTGGAAACGGGTTCTCTCATTTGGGTATTCAACTTCCTCCTCTTAAGACCTATCTGTGACGATGGGTCCAATGGATCTATGACGATGGGTGCGATGCCAGTCCAATTGATACACTCCGGAAATTATGATGATAAATATTTTCTTTGGTGAACACCACAACATCGTTTTGAAAGTCATCATGTAAAAACTACTAATTATACTTATATTTACTTAAAGCATAGTACTAAAAATTTCTAGTCCATACTTTCATAGATTTTTTTCAAGGCGTTACAATACTAAGTCAATACCAAGACTTCCAACATTGCATGGCAATCTTTCATAAAGGTGAAAAATTTTCTTCCGTGAGGTGATTTGAGGTCTGGGTAAAAACCTCGAACAGAAATCAAGATTACTCGATAACCGGTTCGTTTATTATAGGGGAATAAAATTCGATAACTCATACTGGCTATCGTTTGGCTATGAAAAAAATATTTACAAAATAAAACCAATCAATGAATTGAAACTGAATTAAAGTTTTAAATGTGACACAACCGACTAGTTTTATATTCTTATTTTAATATTCTTCAATTATTTTTTCTTAATGCAGATATATTCAATGATTCGATTTTACAATTAGAGCTAATTTACAACCTCAAGAAGTAGATGTCCCATAGATACATAATCTATTATCATCTCTTGTATGGAACGTGAAGTATTAAGTATAAATTCATTACACTTAATAAAAATAATCTTGGAAAATCGTAATAAATTATTATAAATTGGAAACTAATAAGATTTAGTGAATATGCGTGAGTTAAAACTTTTTGTAAACCCGTATACTATAAGATGGCAATGAGCATGGAAAAAATAAGAAAAATATCATGTATTTTCTATGATGAATGTCTACTTTTTCAATCAAATTTATTCATTTTCTATATATCACATCATGTTCCAGTAAATATGCTGGGTTTGTTCTGTTACCTAATACTTAAGTAGATATTTTCGCACTCTATTTCATAACGGAAACTGGTCACTACCAAACACAATAATAATCTTCATTTATTCTACTAAACTCAGCCTCACTGTGAAATGTTATAATTTTTTTAACTGCGTAGACATTTAGGCGATCATTTTTCTTAAGGGACCAAAAATTTAAAAAAAATAATTATTTTATATCCAATTTATTCGTTCGCCGAGCACAACGTGAGAAGCTCTACATTTGGACAGGTACCAGGCCGTCAGATTTCGTCTTTCTGTCTACAAATGTTTCCTTCAACGTCGTAAAAGGATTCGAATGATATCCATTCAATGGTACATTCCATGATATCTTGGAATGGATGTTATTGCATAGATTAAAATACAGTAAATTGGAAGTATGAAAAATGTCTGTCCCGTTTTACTACTTTTCCCTCCCCAGTCTTAGCTAAATCACTATTTATGACTTAAAGTTCTGATTTTGACCTGAAATTCAAAGGTATTCGAAAAGATAAAGTTTTTGGTTCATGAAATTTAATAAGCGTAATTAATGTAATTCAAGTATATTTCGAAAGTTTTTATTTGTGAATATTTTGTTTTTATGTTGAAATGGACAGTTTCAGTGTTTTATCTTTTAAGAGTTTTTTTTTTTCACATTCATTATCTTTTATTGCCAGTATTTAAAATATTATCATGATCGTAATTTAAGTAAAACAAAAATGTAGTCAGTCAAATTAAAGGGTAAAAATGATAATTCAACTTATCCCCGGATCAGCTAGTTATGTTTATATATAGCTACATTGTCTACGCAAAAATAATTAATAACATTACAAAATAATAAATAGCGTCATTGTGCTAAAAGTTGCATCTAACGTTTGAGTAGGTATTGAAGGAGCCCGCGCTACCTAGCGAAACAAAACTGAACTTTACTGAAGTACACGAACAAATCTGTAGGTAGCGCTGACGTGAAGCACTCCGTGCATTCCAGAGAGGCCATGGTGGTTCAAGCTTCAGCCGCTAGGTGTCACTAGGTGCGCCGCATTGCAGCCCTACGATAAATATAGATCTGCAGGCAAATAAAGGTCATGAGGTCTTTTATTTCTTCGGTCCTACTGTGGAGTCTCGATAAAGAGATGTTTTTATTAAGGTTAAATTTTTTTTGGGCCCTTAAAACGGAGCAGTAACAATAAATACTAAAGAAAATATTTAAGTAATAAAAAATAACAATTAAATACTAAACATTAAAATGAACAAAAAAAAAAAAAAGTTGACTTTAGCAAGGATAAAAAGGTAACAATAGAAAAGACTACGTCTTATTGCTGAAGCACCACCTGTAAGCAACAGACAAATTGAAGCTTGAAAAGACTTGAAGATTTTTACATGCATGAGCATGAACATGCAGAAGACTACATTACATTACATTAGATTAGATTACATGATCACAATAACCCATGTAACCTTTGCATATACACTCAACACAAAGAAAGAGAGTTGAAAATGTGCTGGATAAGAGATCTCCGTGTCTAAGCTGCTAACGCTCCATGACAGTCTCTCTCTTCCTCCCATAGGATTTTCATGACAATTGTCACTCATTATACCGACATCGCATTCGCTCATAAATCTATCATGTGAAAAATGAAATTATATAAAAAATAAAAACATTCAAAGGAAGTTTAGAAAAAAAATTAACGTAAAACAGTCGGTTTGTACACACCAAGCTTTTCTCCGAATTTTAACTTGACAAGTAACAAGTAAACTTCTATTTAGGATGGTTAATCACACATTAATGATGTCAATACTAAAAAAATTCCAAAGATGATCCAAAAAATAAAATTTTGGGAACTATTAATAGAAATCTCGTATTTAATGTCGTTTCAGGGAATTTCGTTAGCTTCTGTTGGTCAGTATTTTATGAATTTGTAGCTTTTTATGTTAAATGAAAAGAATTTTTGTTGATAGGAAAAAAGTGTTAGAAAAAAATTGGCTACAATATTTTTCCTTTAGCAGGCTATTATTTATTGCAGGTATAATGGTATAACACAAGGGACAGAAATTATTCATCTCAAAAAAATTAAACCATGGATATCTACTATTCTCAAATTTTTCAAGTTTTTATAAGCGAGCCCTTAGGATCACATACAAGTAACTTTGTATTTCAACCAGATCAGGTGATCCTAAAAACTCATTTTTTGGCGCTAAAATTTTCTTTTTTTTTTTGTCACTTCCAGTTTCTTTACAATATATTTTAGGTTTGAAATTGAGCTCAAGAGGATCCACAATGATCAAACTCTAAAAATAGTTATGATCAGGTCACACGGTCAAGGACTGTAACAAGTAAACTCATCTCCCAACAATAAAAAAACTCATTTCATTCACTTTTAGACTCATTAAAAACTCTATTAACATATATTCCTACGTAAATTTAATTTCACTTCCTGTTTAGGATGCACTTTACTATTTTGTTAATAGTACTTTGTAACTTTATATAATTCTAAATTTGCGACTTGGGAATCATTCACCATCTAGACCCGTGCCATACCCGAAACACGGCAGTGACCGTAAGCAACTGTGCATAAATACAATTCTATTTTCAAAGATGGAAACTATCATAGAAAATATCATATCTATGATAGAAAAATCACTGGTACGGATTGAATAATACTAATTGAGATTCAAGTGCGTACACTGAAAATAAATTCAATTCTATGGATTTATTAGATTATTAGAGCATACAATTTTAATTACAAGCTAAAATGGTTTGAATCAATTATAAACTAAATCGTATTTTTTAAATATATATACATAAACAAAATGACGTAACGTATAAAGTGAAGAAACAATATCGAGATAGGCCAAGGCCGTGCCGGAAACTCCACATTTGTTTTTTTAAATAAAATATTAATTGTGTTTCTTGGTAATAAGTACAGTAGAATTTCAATCAATTAAAACCCAATGAATCACAGACAAATTTCGGAATATTGAGTTTGAATTACCAAAATTAATGAGAAAAAAATCGAATAATAAGAGTTAATATTTTTCGTTTTATAAAATTGTGAAACAGGGTTACTATTGAAATGTGAAAAATTCGTGAAAATTGAGAGTATTTAAACATCATGAGGTAAATTTCGAATTAAAACAGATAGAAGCGGCTCCGTTTTGAATAACAGAATCCCTTCCCTTCACTTATTAAGGAAACAGCTTCGTTTTATTGAGTGTGAAATTCATAGGATTTTACCAACTTTTTCGATTTACCAACTGGATTAGCTGAGGAGTTCGGATGTATTATAATAGCTACAACCTACAAAGAACAACATGCATAATAGTAAATAAGATATTTCTATCTTACTCTCAAAACTTCTTTTAGGCCATCAAAACCTGGCCATTGCCAGGACTTCCACTGTCACGCATTTATAGCAGGTGACAAGGCCACTGCCGTTTCAGTCTCCGAGGAGGATTATAGGAATGAGTGGTGGAGTGCAATGACTACGCTACGGGATTAGGGTGGTTAGATAGGTTACTATGGAATTTAATGAACTTGGAAGGGATGAGCTCAAGAATGTAGGGTATATTCAGATCATTATGAAGGCTTTGGTTGCTGACGCAATAAGGGGCATTTACTATTGTTCTCAGTACTTTCGATTGAAAGGATTGGATACGCTTGATGTTCGACTTTTTTGCTGTTCCCTCTAGCTCTATTCCGTATGTCCAGATTGGCTTAGGTAGATTAGTAATATATTTTCTATTGAGAGATGTAATGTCTTTTGAAGTAGTCTGTACAGTTGTCTGTTTAGTTCTTGTCTTTTTAGCCTCGTATGTGGGTTCCACATCAGCCGTTTGTCGAAATCGAAGCCTAAGTACCGTACTGTCTCGGATACAGGGAGCGGAATAGAATTAAAATAAACTAGTGGACAGGACTTGCGACAGAGGGTGGAGGTAGTGTGGCAATATTTTGCTTCATTAACTTTAATCCGCCATTGGTTACAATAATGCTCGATCTGATCAAGGTATTTTTAGAGGTTATGGGATGCTATATCGGGGTTTGGGTGGGATGACAAGACTGCAGTGTCATCTGCAAATGTGGCCAAGAAGGTATTGGGGGTAGAGGGGACATCAGCAGTGTATAGGTTATAGAATATGGGACCCAGAATACTGCCCTGTGGAACTCCTGCTTTTATTGGGTAGTAGTTAGAATATTCTGAATCACAGCGGACTTGGAAGAAGCGGTTTGAAAGGTAGGACTGTAGGATTAGGAAAAGGGTCTGTGGTAAATATCTTTTGAGCTTGTAGAGCAAACCTTCGTGCCGAACCCTGTTAAAAGCTTGAGCTATATCAAGAAAGGCAGCAGTACAATACTATTTGGTTTCAAGGGCTGAGGAGATGTGATCAACAACGCGAAGGCCTTGTTGAGCAGTGTAATGTCCTAAATGGAAACCAAACTGGTGTGTAGGAAAAAGGTTTTTGGGACAATTGTATGTAGACGTTTTAGTAGACAGACAACTAAAAGACGATATTTTTGACTGAACGCAGAGCTTCTTCTTTCGGGCTTCACAATTAATTTCAGTTGTCTTTCTCTTTCATTGTAAATCCTATGAAACAAAGAGGAATAATTTTGTAAATGAGAGACTACGAAATTTCGAAGGCGAATGATGGACTCCTTGTTAATACTATTTATCTTGATTGCGCGGTTCAATGCAGGCGCTACTGCTCCAAGAGGCTGTAACAGATTCCAGAGAAACTGAAAAGAATCTTGGAACATTCCTTCATTGCGGCTCACGGAAGGGTTCTCTAACACTTTTCACTTCCTCTCCTTGACAAAGTTTCAGGCGAAGTGCATTAAAGTTGAACTACGTTGACTGCGGGCTCCATTAGAACAACGTCTGAACGAACTGAACTTTCTGCAATGGAAAGAAAACTTTTACTTGTCGGCACATTGTAACTCTTAGCAGTTCTCGAGTTTGTTTTTTGCTCTGGCATCGTTAGAGAGACAAGAAAAACAGAAATGATTTCGTATTCAAACGTCGAGGTTTGACTCAGCTGTTTGTCACACATTTTAAATAAAAAACAGAAGGGAAAAAATACACAGACAGTTTCCTTCGTAGGCTTTATCTAAGAAAAGGTTTATTTGAACTAGAGCGGAAATAAGAGAGTATTTATTATTGACAATAAACACGGATTCGTCGGCCGGATAAAAGATGGCAGCACAGCCTTTCTAAAATAGGTTGCCGACGTATGTTTGTTATTTTTAACTCTTAGAGGCCTCAGTCTGTGACTGGGACCGCTTCCGTTGAGGTGTCGATTCTGTGCATTAGGTGAGCCCACCCCTTATGCCTGGTCGCACTTTCGAAAATGCGGGGTTGTGTTTCATGAAAAGTGGAGTTTTTTTTTTTCAAAATTTTCTTTCATCTCAGTCAGAGCGAAGTTATTCTGGTACAGTGAAGTTTCAACATCGAAGACCATCTTCGGCGTCAGGAGAAGCCGGATCCGATTTCTTCTCTAGCACACATTGAAATATTTCCCGAATAAATTACAAAAACCTTCTTTGAATGGCGTTTTTTTTTTATATTGATTTTCGAAAATTTTAAAAACACACACAAATTGTCAACCAATTCATAAAAGTTATGAAACCCGTTTAAAAACTATTAAATCCTAGGTGATAACATCAAATGGCCAATTGTAAGGCATTTAATTTTATACGTTTAAAAAAAAAAGTTTACGTAAAAAAAAAAAAGTAAATCTTTAAAAAAAAATAATGCCACAATAATTTCTTTTTATATTCCAAATTATTAGCTCATTCAATTTAAAGAAAAACTAACTTTTTTTTAATAGTTCGTCACCATTTTAGCTACTATTTTCTTTTATTTTTTAAGAGCTTGTAACAAAACCAATAATCGATAAAGAAGCTACACTTAAATTATTTCGGTATTTACTCCTAAAGTTTCATTATATGTTTTGCTATAAGTCTTTTTGTGTAACTGATTTAATGCTACAACGCCCCCCCCCCCTGACAAACACCCATATTTATAAACTAGAGAAAAAATGTAACTGTTATTATTAACAGAACTTAAGTATTTGCCCAATTTCACACGAAACATGAAATGAGAAAATTTCTAATTCTGTTCAATGAAATGGTATCACATTCAGTAATATACTCCATTAGTACAGAGCCAGAGGATAAGAAAATCTTTGAAAAAGTAGATTAGGTGAACGCTGGAGGTTAATTAGGAAAGTAGGCCATATCACGTGGCCAATCTCTCCTTTGACTACTTACCGGATAAAGGATAATAAATGGAACGGATAAAGATTAGATTTGATAATTTCGCCGTCTAGATAGTATTCAATCCTCGATTTTCTCTGAAAAGTAGGAATTACAATGAACAAAAGTTACTTTAATAATTTGTTTATAAGATTGGTGTTTCTAATGACAGGCTTCATTGTACCAGAACATTTCGTAATATGATTTATACACATGTAATTATTACTCTACATATTTAATGTATAATGTGAAATGAAATCCATAGGTGAAATAGTGTCATAGCTTCTTGTGTCAAGTGTTGTCAATGTGTCTATCTGAATAAGCTGCTGAATAGAAAAACATCGAAAAAAATGCTCAAGAAAAAATTTCCTTCATTGACCAGCATTGGGGTAAGTTTTGAGGGTAATTTTATTCGTAACAGTGTAAAGATGGCTGACAGTATGCTATGTAAATTGCAATCAATTATAGCATGGGGGACTTGCTACTAGCAATTGTCAATACTGCATTGCCACGGTTAAGAACTTGTAAAAGTATCATAATTTACCATTGTTAATAAATTAACGATTGTAAATTTTGTAGTACAAAGAATATAAAATAACAAAAAAAAAATACATTTCAGTGAAAAAACCTTTCAAAAGGACTAAAAACACAAACAACACTACAAAATAAAAAAACTTTAATACACATCTAAGGGTGCAAAAACTACTTAACTACCATACACAGTAAAAATCTTAATTAAATAATTTCCAGGGCGAACCCCTAGTGGGTGGGATCTAAGACATCTGAATAAAATTACTATATCGTATTATATATAATTTAATACAGTTTGGATCATAAATATATGCATATAATACTGAGGGAAAATAAAAATACTGAGATTTCCAGAACGAACCTCCATTGGGCGGATCGGGGGATTAATAGTAATTGAACTTGGTAAAATAATTCAGAAAATTTTTATTGCCGCTTTTAAAATTATTGGTTCTCAAAAATTGCTTTCAAATACATGTCAATCACAGACCACTGAAGAATGAATATTTAGAAGCCTACGATCCAGTCAGTTTTACAATTCAACGTACAAGATTTTACCACAAGCGAAGGTAGTCTCATAAGCGAAGTTTTCTAATTATTTTTCTAACTTTTTTGTTGATATTTTGAGAGACAGAACCCCCGAACAGAAGTTTTGATTATTGATATGTAATTTTAGTCATGTCTTAATATAATTATAAAAACAATAAGTCATTAAAACTGCCATACCATCATTTTAGTTTACCATCAGTTTACCCTGAAGCATGAAATTGTAGTCAGAATTGCAGAATTGAAAAATGATTAAAAAAATATTAATGTCATATTAAATTATTGAATTTTTAACCCCTGTGACCAGGAGAAAATTTTGGAGGTTTAGGTCCTCATGATGTAAGTGCCAAAGGATGAACCCAAACTATTAAGTGTTGTGAAGTAGCTCCTACAATGAGGACTTAAATAATTAATATATATTTTTAATAATGTTCCCGAATTTACTCAAATCGGTGAAAAAAAGTTATTTTGAACATGTGGTACATTTCCTTCAGGCACGGAGCAGACGCATGAGCGCACGTGACCGCCTGCTTACAAACAAACAAAATGTGTCCCTTCATTTGTAGTGAACACAATACTCCAGGAAACACCTACAATCGTAGCATTATGTCCGCACCGATCGATTTTCCCAGAGGGTGGATTAAGGGAGTGAGGGAGGTCGGCAATTAGTCATTACTTCTATTTTGGAGTAGACCACGACTGCAATGATTTTATCCATAATGATTCTCCACCAGCAGATGCTTGCTAAATTGTCGATTTTCTATCCTAATTAATTGACAGAGAGAAAGAGAAAAAGAGGGAGAATTTCTTAATTTAATATTATATGCATGGCTATATGGGCTTAATACATATAGTTGCCGGATGCTTAAGCGCCTCTAAATTAAAAATTAATTCGTTTCTAATAAGCAAAACCAAAATATCTATATCTACTTATTTTTCTGTATGAAATCCGAATGAAATTACTACAACTAATTTCTATATCGTATTACATGTTGTTAGCATAAGCAGATACAGCAAGCAAATAAATTTAATTAAGATTGCTTCATAAATAATAGAGATGTAAAAGATATATACAGTGATTTTGGTATAAAAAAAGAAGGAATAGAAATAAATTCTCGTTAGGTTTCCAAAATTAACATAAAAAAAATTTAAATTTATCACATCTTCTTGGAGGGATGAGATCTTCTTTGAAAGCTTTCGAGTGAAAACATTGAATAAATTTAAATACTAGGCGTCGAAATTTAGGGATGAATGCTATAGCAATAATCAGGAGAAACCCAAGAATGAAAGAGGGAGGAAAGACATTAATTCAGTACTCTAAGGGGGATAAATTTCGCCTAGTACCAAAACAAACCATCTCCTGTACCCTGCGACTTAAGATCATGGACAATAACAAAATATCTCTTTGAAGTTTTGGTAGAAAATAACTTTTGGAGGCAGTGCGGGAAATATCTTGAATGGCTTGTGAGTTGATAATTCTTAAATATTATTCAAACCGGCCGGACTTTTTTCATACTTTTTTTTTTTATTAAATTGTGTTCTAATTAAAGTATACATTTCGAATGGAATATACCATTAATTTTAGGTAGATTAGATAAACGTTTCGAGCACTATCCAAGAACACCCATCCTTTCAGAATGACGGAAAGACGAAAGACAAACCCCCACCGTATTCGAATGAAAGTAGAGTATCTTCCCTCAAGCTCGGCAATAATGCTTCTAAAGAATTTATTGGTTCGATTGGCAATAAATGAGCTGATAATATGAAAAATCGATGCCTCTTAAAAAAAAAAAAAAAATCCCTCTTTCACCCCCTGCGCTAATCCTCGGCCTGACTCAGGCGGCCAGTGACTGGGACATTTTCATCACAAAGGACGTCATTAGTGAAGGTTCGCAGCTGAACTGACGTCATCCATCCACCCACCAATGACGTCAGCAGTGTCCTACATCCTCTGCCATTTATCTTTTATTGGAGCTCATGCGCAAGAAGCCTAGTGTCAATAATAACAATGCATAAGGAGCGTTAATGTAGCAGCCCTGGTTAAATAGATGAAAATATACTATTGTTTTAGATGAGTTAGTTACACACATATATAACATAACCAATTGGAGATAACTGACAGCTTAGAACTGTGAGAAGCGCTATTACATTAAAGAAGAGGATATCAGAAGCAAAAAGACAATAAATCTGTTTTATATTGATTTTTTTTTATATCCCTTTGTCACAAAATTAATATACGTTACAAAATATAGATCTACAAACGACTCTAGTTACAATTGCTTCATGATATTTCCTGTAGCTTGGCTACTTTTGTTTAGAAATTCTGTTTTCTACTAATAGTGATCCGGATTGTACAAATGTATAATGATGTAAATTATACATTAATGGACTGAATTTATTTAAAGTGATGGGGCTCACCTTATTTACTGTAGACTTAAAACTAACTTGCATCTATCAATAAAAACTAAATCTTAGCCTAATTTTCCCTGACAGTCTGTTGCCATCGATGCGAGAAGGGTGGTGGGGTTATAATGTTATACACTGGGTTTGTGAGTTTCTGCAACGAGTCAAAAACTTGATGTGTCTCCGGTTAATGAACTCACCCACTGATGGCACACCAAGCAACGGGTACCTTCACGTTCTTTTACCTCTCTAGAGAGATACGTCGAACCACTTTGTTTTTGTTTGTTTTACTAACGTTTTATAATGAAAATAAAATTTCTGAATCTATGATTTTATTGAACGATTTGTTTTACGAGATGTAAGCTTGTTACTGTGTTCTTGGTTTAGTTAGGTGCCTGAAAGAGATTACAGTTCCCGAATTATGTATTTTTCAAAATATTAATAAATAGGCATACCACCAATCTTAACAGGTACCCTCAGCTCCTCTCCACCTGTGGATTGTTTGACAAGTAAAGTGTGGACAGTGATTGTATAGTTAGAGAGGCCAGATAGTTTGTCATCTAAGCGTCACCATAATTTCTTGAAGTTAGTATGGTGTTGCAGTTATGAGTTGTACTTTTGATTGAAATCTCTCACTAATTAATAATGTCTGTTAATTTCAGTTGGAGATTAGGCTTTTCTCACTTAGATCTCGTGTGTGCAGGCTCCATGATAATAACTAAATTCTCATTTTAAGTTGACATCCAATTTTAACTCGCTTAAAAGTACTAATCTTAATTTTATACTATTACCGAAGGGGAATGCGTGGTCATTCAACCATTTCATGAACTCTTCCAGCTGTTATGTCAGGAGAAAAAAGAGGAATACACGATATTAACAGCAGTTCATAGATTATACGTACAAATAAAAGTCTGGCAACAAATCACATAAATTGCGTGCTCAGGGTGTCTTCAATGTTACTATTTACAATTTGTTAATAAATACTCAGTAGTTTTTCATAATAATTATCCATGAACTGAATAGGACCTAGTTAGCAGCATTTTTGAATTTTTTAAAGCTGTCATTCAGGTATATATATATTTAGGTATATGTACAGATACATATAACTAAATATATATAGGCAAGCCAGTCAACGTTTATGTGTAAAAAATACTCGGGTGATAAACACAATAACATTTCAGTTGGAAAAATATATTTACAACAATGAAATTATAATCAAAGCTGTCATGTGTACTGTAAATGTGTTCTTGTCAAAAAAATCCTGAAAAAAATACTGTTCATCCAGAAATAATAGATAGCTGGAGAAACTGGAATTAGTGATTGAAAGAAGCAGGAGCCAAAGAAGAAGAGGCGATCTATATTTACATCTCGTGGACGCAGTGTTAACGAGGTAGCTGTCTACCGTGAACAGTCGTCCACTTCATTAGGAGGGAGCTCTAGTCACTAGTAGTCTAGTCACTGTCTCCTCATCATCTACAGTTTTTGGTTTTGTCACATCTCAGATATGTGATTCGTATTCTCCTCATTGTCGGTTTCCTGTTTGATAGAGTGCAGCGTTGTTAATTAATTAACAATTAAGTTAATTAATTCAAAAAGAGAGTTACACTGCGCAGTACGAATGAAAGAAGATTCTAAGAATTAGTTCGAGACCCAAAGAACTGAACTGGTCGATTTCGTCCTTGTAAAGATAAGATTAATGAAACAGTCGTCAACTGCTCTGTTTTTATTATGGGGCTCGTCTAAATTGACGGGATAACATTTAAATCCATAATACATTAGATGTATTGACCTACCTGAATAAATCAATGCAAAACAAAATACAAGAGATGGAGAACATAAAGAAATTTACATTTCAAGAAGTATCTCAGACCGTCTTTTCTTAAGTTCCCTTAAGTTCTTAAGTGCTGGCAAAATCAATAATTAAGAAACTCAGCGAAGAATCAGTACTGTCCTGGGCCCCGAAATCATCTAAAACACGATATGATCTCTCTTCTAAAATACGCATGTCAAAACATTCCTCGAATGTAAACGAATCATCAGGTATGTCCTAATATGTGTGGGTTTATCAGGAAGGTGGCAGACCCGAACTTATAAAGAAGCTACAAGATCTTCATGAGCAAAGAAACCTGACTGCTATGGACTACGTGGTAGGTAAATATGCGTTTGAGAGTACAAGAGGACTCTTCAAGGCTTGACTTAAAGGTCACGTAGAAATAAAATAATTTGAAATTGTTTGAAGAAACCAGACCATTTGTACTGTTTGTCTTAAGATTTAACTAAACTGTGTAATGTTAACTAAACAATAGGATTCCACCAACCATAAAATCTTTTTATAATGCTATTTTTCCAAACGTATGTAAGTACAATATGTTATTGGCTCTAGAAACGAAGCTGTGGGTATAATGGATAATTGTGATAAATAATCTCATTCGGAATATATACAATATTTTAAATTTTGTTATATAAAAAAATGGTAATTTATTATTTGTGCTAAACTTCTTTAAATCATGTCCATTAACAAATTTTATGAATGTCTTATTCTATATATAAGTTTTATAAATCCTATCAATGCTTTAGATTAATTATTATAATTATTAAAAACTCAGTTATACGGCTAATATTGAGCTCCAAGTATAATTGTGTTATTCGTTTTACAAAAAATTGTTCCGGCATAGTACCTACGATTTTCATTTTCTTGGAAGCTCTTAGAGAAGTCCTTTTCCTAGCCAAATGCAGCCATTAAACCATTAGTGCTCAGCGGAACTAGGTCGCCAGTGGGGATAAGATGTAAAATAGAGGGGTCTACTTCTTGATGGACCGCCACGCTCACGATAAACAAAGAGTTCTGGAAGCTTACCAGCTCTGTGTGCCTATTGACGCATGAGCCTGCTATAGAATATCCTAGATCAATGCCGAAATCGCCTGCTTGCCCTAGTTAAAGCGTCTGGCTCTATTTAGTGCATCGTTGGCAAAACATATTCCTCAATGGAAAACAGAACAAACAACTTGTCCACAACAAAAAGGATTCGAGGAACTTGATTAGTATACTTGACATTTATGTTTCAATTGTTATCAACAAAAAAAATTGTTTTCTCTCGTCTTATTTGTTTTAATTTTCTACCATAACATTGATACTATTAAGTAAAATTATTTAATGCTACAGAAAATACAGAATAATTTGTAAATGGATTCACTTGAGGATCTATAATTGTCTGTAAGTTTAAAGGGGCTATGAAGGGGAAAAAAAAAAAAATAAATATGTTTGAAGTACATAATATATTGAGCATGTAGTTCCATTAACATGTAGCTCTTTTAAAAACGCAACATTATTAAAGCGATTTATATTGTTTGTTTTAAAACTTTAGTTTTAATTTTTCGTTCCCAAATTTAATTTGTCCTTATCAGTGGGAAAATACCAAAGAAAGATGTTGATGCTGTTTCTAGTATCAAAAGGAGAGGCTCCACTTCGTGATCTGCTGCTGATATTTTTTATACTTACTAGAACTTAGTAAGCGATTCGGCAGTTGTTCATAGTGATTACTTCAATAATATTTACAGGACTCCTGACATTAGAGGGCGTTTCCGCAGACTAACAAGGCAAATTCCCCCAAAACGCGTTAAAGATTGAAAAGGAAGCGGTCGTAACCCAAGGGAATCATCGTCGTTACCATGGAGGGGGATCCATCCCCTCAAAGACAATTTCACGGCTACCCATATATTATCTCCATGAGATATTCACGGGTGACTCCCCGGGGACAGCATTTATCTCACGCAGGAGATTTAATATAGCCCTGCGGTACAGATGTCCCTCGACGAAATCACCAACCTTAGAGTAAATTACAATCTATGTCAAGATGACTGTGAAAGATAGTGCAGACTGTTCAACGATATCGTTTTTCTTAGGCTCATTAAACACACATAAGAGGCACTAATTTCAAATTTGTATTGTATGTGGATTCTGTAAAAGCAGCAAGCAAAATTAATAAATAAATTTTATTAGTATTTTTAAACAATATTGTTTAAAATATAATAACGGAAAATACGTGAATATAAATACAATGTAAATGTTTTTTTCTAAATTTTAAGCTTTCTCATGTGTGACATAATAGAGAGAATATTTAATATTTAAAGCTCTAATTTATATTACATGGCCAGCAATGAGTTTGAGGAGGCCTGAGAAGTAGCTCTGATTTACCACAGGACTTAACCTTAATTTATTCTGTATGTCCAGCAGTTCAACATATCTGGGCCCGGAATTTTAACAAGCACTGTTTATAATTCCGAGGGACAAAGAACGGGGACGGGTGAGACGGATGACCATTTTAGGTCGACAATATTCTGCAAGTAAGGAATCTTGTAGACATTTACTTGCTGATCACGAATAAACCCCATAAGTAGGGTCGCAAATGAAATTCTGAGGAGTTAGATTTAAAAAATGGAAAACATCATGAATTTCAGCATTTTTTTTTCTGGCAAAAACCCCATTAACATAATATGATTTAATTTTCAAAACAAAAATGTATTCGAAACGAACTTCAAGCTGTGCTGGGAGACGTACAAGAAGGAAACTAATTCTAATCATATCGCAATTATTACAAAATAATACGTTTTTAATATTAACAGCCGATAATACTCTTAAAAATATTACATCGTTGTTGATGAGTTAATAAATAAATTCATTGGTATAAGACTTCATTTGTCAATATGTAAATAATGTTTAAATCCATTTTTTGTAACAAAGTTTATCAGGGAATCGCCTGACCTATTCTCCGATAAATATAACTTAAGTCCTGGAGCGTAAGACAACTTATCCGCTGCTAGTGCTTAAAAGAACAAGGGCTTTCCTTTTGTTGGTCTTGTCGCTAAACTCCGCTAAAGGCGTTGACTGTCTTCCTCGGCTGCTCAAAGTTGATGTTTCGGGATCAGGCGACGACTCGAAGTTGAATACAAAGTAATCTTTTCTCAGCTAGTCCTTATAATTGCAAATTTTTTACTGTGACTTTTCCAATCTTTCTTTGATTTTTTGGTTCCGATAATTAAACGTGCGCTTAAATTCCTTCAGGCACGACTCGAGTCTCCCCCCCCCCCACATTAAATATCTCAACAAAATAATTGTAAACTGCTGTCCAAGGGATTCATCGTCGTTACCATGGAGGGTGATCCATCCCCTCAAAGACAATTTGATTATCTGTTTTCATGAGACGAAAAATCTGTTTTCGTAGCGCAGATAGCCCACACCTTGAAAAAATCAGTCCTACTGATCGTGATTTTGGTAGCTGAAAACAAACATTTAAAGCCTTAACGCAAAAACGAATATGGTATTCCATGAAACTACGTAACTCAACGTTTCAGAGAAAAAAATAATCATCGTGATATCATGGTATTCGATACTTCTGTGTCTAATGAATTTTAATTCTGATTATTAAAGAAACCATTAAAACATAAAATATTTCGGCATTTTAAAAAAATATTTCTCTGTAACTGTTGGGGGCCAAGGTGCACAAAATTAAAAATATCTTTAATAGCGAAATCCCCGAGCACCCTAGTAAATATGCCGATTCCGTTACCCCTTATTTGTAGTACAACTCGAGCCGCAGGCAATATAGCATCCAAAAAAAATGCTGTCATAAACCTAAATATCAATGAATTGTGAAAGAAAAATAAGAATAATAATGATAATGCAAAATTAAATCACAAAATTCAAATTTATTGGAAAAATAACGCATACATATATAATGGCAAACCACATTAATTCCAATTTTCTTTTCATAAACAAAATAAAATCATGATCCTTCTAAGTTAATAATGAAATTCAACTTAACAAAATAAAATTCTAAGTTAATAATTAAATTCAATTTAACAAAATAAAATTCTAAATTAATAATTAAATTTGTTTTGGAGAGAGAGAGAATGGCGCAAAATAAAAATGGTTAGATCTGACCTCTCAATCTGTGCTAATGTCGTCGTCTTCTCAGTGTTGAACCTGGCAATTTGATGCAGTGTCGGCAGTCCTCTGATAGAACGAAATTTCACGTTGGATTTCTCCAACTTACACATCCCAATTGCGTGCGAAATCATTCGCAAATTTGGAGAATGTACTGGCCGTTCAGGCAAGATGGCATAGTTTCAATAGGCTTGATCTGGCAACACTGACTTAAGGTAATCCTTTACGTACACGTACAGCAAACAATAACAACTCTTCCCTAACTCTCTCTCTCTACCGTCTCCTATTTATTCTCTCTCTCTCTCTCACACACATTGCTCTTTTCTTATTTCTATATCTTCATATCTAATTTATTTCACAACTCATTTATATTAAAAAAAAAAAAAAACTTTTACTTTCGATTTACGTAATTAAATAATATCAAAATAAAGGAATTCTATTTACATTTTTTTCGTCGGCCCTTTCATACATACCGCTAACAGTAACTTTATGAATTACCACACTTACCCAAACATGGATGATCCATAATAATAAAATGTGTGGTCTGTTGCATATTCATCTTACGACGAATGTGAAACAAAAACATCGTTATCTATCTGCATGAGCACGCTTTCTCAAAGAACATTCGGCAGCTCATTAGACCACCTTAGGTAAACACGAGCCGTTAAGTTACTCCACAACTCTCTTTCATTAAAAAAAAAATTATTTTTAGGCCGAATTGAAAATTTCATTTTCGTCCATCTAATTTATGCCTCCTGTGCGTCGGTATGTATATAAGGGCTAGACAAGCAATAATGAATGGATTTAGGGGGATCATTGCTAAATGAGTTAAATTGAATAGGATGGAATAGGACACTTGATTCCTTAGCTGCGACTAGGCAAAGAAAAAAAAATCAGAAAGGGATTGATAGCAGATACGTTTTCATTTTAGTATATTATATATGAAGTTTTTTTTCAAGATTTCTACAACATATGATCAAAATTCAATGAAAATTATTTCCAATTTTCTCCTTGTGCTGCATGCGCAGATGCAATATCTGAATATTATGATATTTATTAAGGGAACGAGAGTGGAGCCCAGATTAGAGGCATAAAACCAATTTCCTCCTTGACATACTGTTACTTATGAAACAAGGTTATCGGATAGGTGACTTTCTTATCTAATGGAACGCTCTAATAGTATTTCTGAGAGCGCCTCGAGTTCCCATCAGTTCCTCCTCCTTCAATTTCCTTCCCTAAGCCTGAAGTTTTAGCAGAAATTGGATGCTAGGCGTGTGAAATCCAATGGAGCCAAGTCTCGCATGAGTTACGTCGATAAATCATTTTTGGATCAAGCCGGATTATTGTCTCATATTGGCAGCTTCTCTATCAGGAGTTTGACTACAATTTTCATTTTGAGTCTGTGAAAAAAAAAAATTATATGCCTAGCAATCACACTCTTGGTCACTATAGCGAAACATTTCGGAAAAAGAGATAATTGAGGATCTTCCACGAGCAAAAACGTCGAAAATAAACCAGAATAGCTGATGGAAAGCTCAAAAGAAACCATCCAGAGCCATTCATAAGCCGTCAGCTAAAATTAGAAGAAATATTACTTCACTTCATAGGCCGGCCAAAGGACGGAAACGTTTGAAAAATAACTAAGACCTGATTTATTTCGATTTTAGTGAAATATTCTTCCATAATTCAAGTTATAAAATATTTTAATATCTTCATTTGAAGAAATTTACAATCTCCCACAAAAGAGCAATATATCATTGTGTTAAAAGATCGCATTAGCACTTTTCTTATCAATTTACATTTATTTTTTCATTGATAGCGTCTTTACAATATAAATTCATTCAGTTTAGACATATATAAATAGCACAGGGATCCCCCCCACTTTTCCGCAGAATTTTCATCTTCAGGGGCTATGGAGAAGGAGGCGATGATTTGGAAAAATCCCTCTCGCTACACCTGCAACCACGTCAAAGATACGTAGCACAGGAAATAAAGGAGAGCGGGAAAGCCGCAGACGCTCACGACATGAGGGGAGAAAACTGACCAGCGCCAGAACATCGGTTTACTAAACACCACAAAGCCACTTCCTGTTCAATCTCCAATGAGAGCTATAGGGATGAGTGATACTTGAGAAAATGACCTTTTTTTTTTTTTTTTTTTTTTTTTTTATTATTTGTTCCGGCATTTGTGCACCGCGGCCTCATTGAGACCTATTGTGCGCCGTCCATGTCTCTGTCCTAAATATGTGACAGGCCCACGGCCTTTGCAAATCTGAGGATACTGAATGGATCGATCAGTTCACATAGTTTGGGGTCTACAATGCGATCACTACCAAAGTGAAGGTATCGCCTTCTAGCTAGGTTATCACAGTCACATATTATATGACGTGCCGTTTCTCCCTCTTTCTTGCAGAATCTGCAGATTGGTGATCCCACTATCCCACCATGATCAGTGCCTGCCGGTCCCCGGAGGGCCTCCCCGAGGCGGACGCCGGGAGACAGCGCCAAACCCAGGCCTCCCCATCACAGAGGGCCCATGCCTAGCGTGCCCCCCCAGCCCCCACCACGGGGCCACCCCCCGCAGCCGCCACAGTCCTCGCCTTGGGGCCATCCTTTGGAGTTGGCAAATTCGTCGTAGCGATCACCTTCGACTCCTCCACCTCGGGATCGCTCCTTGCCTCCTCCACCTTCCAGTTTCCATAATCCAATATCAGGTACCCTAGAGTTTTGGGTCCTGATCCTCTTCATGAAATGTCCTTCCAGAGGCATTTCTCCTGTAATGAAGGTTCCTACCTTCACGGTTTTATGAGGCTCCTCCACCTTTCCTACACGGAGCTCCAGATCCCCACTGATTTTAAAATTGGGTACTATAGTCGACAACCAGTCCTTGGTCTCCTGGTTGTCGCAGACTATGGGGGACACAGGCTCCCACATGTGGGTAAATTCCGCTGAATTCAGCCTGTGTCCCTTTCTCTTCTTCCAGATGATGACCTTACTAGATGATTTTGATGGACAGATAATTTCAAGGAAATGTGATTTTTTTTTTCTTAACCTCTTTATTGATAATTACAATGAACAAAAGATAAATAAATAAATAATTTTTGAATTACATATTTCTCCTCGTTCTGCATACACAGATTCATTCGAAGGAGGGCATAGCATAGATTTAATACGTTTCAGTTTGTTGTTAATAAGTCAATAGCACATACACTACACTCGGTGATGAGGCTCACCTTCAGCTTAAAACTAAGGAAACACTAAAACACTATAACCTAGAACCTAAGACTAGAGTGTTCCAGCCGCGACAGCGTCCTGCCATCGACGGGGGAACGGAGCGGGGGTTATAGTGTTAAACACCGGGTTTGTCAAGTATTGCAGGGAGTCGAAAAATTTGATATGTCTACGTTGGATGAATTCATCCACCGTAGGCAGCTCAAAGATCTCGTGAAGCTCACTGTTGCTCCGCTGCTCGAATGAAGTACCTCTGACCACTTTCATCAGTATACCGTTTTGGAATCTTGGATAGTGGGAATTTCAAGGTTATTGTGGATATTCTTATTCATGACAGTAATTGACGCTGGCAGGACTTTATATTAGATGCGTTTGATGTTTGAGGGTTTTGCTGATCGCCATGGTTCAATAGTGTAAGTCCAGATTTGGTTTGATAAGACTTCATTTATGAGTGTTTTGTTTTCTAGGTGGGATTTCCTGTTGAGGGAGTTCCATAGATATAGTTGCCTAAACCTGCGTGTACCTTTCGTATATGTATGAGGTTTTTGTCAAAGATGAATCCAAATGTCTGATATGAAAAGAAGAGTAGCGTTGAAGTAGACTGGTAGGCAGATCCACGTCATAGAGTAAAAGTAATGTTGGTGCACTTTTCCTTCGTATCCTCCATCAGTTGCGACATCTATAATTTTCGTAGAGATGAATTTTTAGGTTATGGGGTGCTAAGAGGTCTTCTTGATAGGCTCACACCAAAGGTGGCAAAAATGGGTTAGCAGTGGTATAGACTTAAATGGTATTGAACAGTATTATAATAATTAAAAACAAATATTAATATTATTTGATAAATATATCAGGGGAGACCTTCCTAAACATAAACAAATGAAAAGCCGAGATGATTTCTTGCACGGGTTGCCATTTCCACCGAATAAGAGCCATTTTATTTAAATATTATTGAAAGATCGCAAATCGTTTTCCATTGAGTGGAAAATTATCATATAATATATTACGGCTATAAAGCGCTTGCCCTATTACTTTCCTATACCTCCAGATCCACTTTATCATCGAACACTTCCAAACGGTTGATCTTCGAACGAGAATAAGAAGACAATATCGGGGTATGGAAATAGCCCAGGTGCCAGTAATAGTTCGGAAAAGCCCTGCTGGCAAGAGCCCAACCACTTTCTGCCTCTCGCCTCGACGAGACCGGACATCGCCATCATTAGATATATTCCACTTGTCTCCGAGGCTCGACCCTCCACCGCTTTGTTACGCGAACGACTAGATGGATTGAGGCGCGATATTAATCCCACTGACACGTATATTACTCCGCGGTCCCTTTGTAAGACATGACAAATTATTTTCCCCGCCCGTAATAGACCGCCTATTGTTGTCAGCTCGGAGATCATTTATATTTTCTAAATTGAATTTATAATAACGACGGAGCTGCCTTCACTGAATATTTAACAAATAGTTGAGCGAAGAGGCGAGTGAAAAATGTTCCCAAAAAGACAGGTTTTAGTCAGTGGATCGACAATTAATCAAATGACATTGCCTGATTCCATTCTTACAAACAATTAATAATATACGTACTCCAAAACTGAAAACAAAAAAAGTGACTGATGACCTTTATTTCAAACAAACAATTAACAGATAGAAAATTTCTAATGCCTTGGACCAACTTATGCATTTAAGTAACCTAGTTAAAATACTGATAATGGCTGTTATCATAGTTGTATGTAATACCGCTGATTTTATAATGAGCTAAAAAAAAAAAAATGTTTTTAGCCCAAGACCCTGATTACCGGCCAGGCTCTCTTCGACCTGAACTACCCTTGAGAGTCCATTTGTAATATCTTTACCCTATTTTGTGTGACCTCTGAAAAAAAGCAAGGGTAATAATCGTTCAAATGAGTCTACAATGGTCTATTTGGAGTAGCCTATCATTACTTAGACTATAGAATAAAAACGAATATTTATTATGTGCCCCATGCACAACTTCAGTTCAGTTCACAAATAAATAAATCTTACTCACACCTACAAAACATTAAACAGGGAAAACATGAAGTAATAATAACAAAATAAAGGTTATATATGCCTCAAAAAAAATCATCCGAGAATTAGTTTAAATACGAATAAGAAAAATAAGTATCATACACAATTGAATTAAATTAAAAAGAAGAGGAAACATAATAATAAAAAAATTAAATATTTGTGGTTACTCTTTTTCAGGGTTGCAGCTATGGCATCTTCAACAGAAAAGTTAATAGATAATAATCTTAAATAGTAAAACTAATAATAAAATAACAATAGTAAAAATTAATACAAAAATCCTAGATTAGCAATTGTCTGCCTGCGTGGTAAAGAGGTGTTGGAATAAGAGGGTTTAAACAGGGATAGAATTGATTGCAGCGAGCAAGAAGTGGGAAGGGGTGTAAAAGTAAGGAAGACGGGATGTGTTCCAGGAATACACCGAGGATGGGTTTATGAGACTAAATAGTTTGGAAAAAGTATGACCCGAGGTCAGCAGGGATGCAACATGGTGTGAATTATGTAAATCAATTACTTGATAAATACCGACTATCAAGAGTCTATTATGCATTAGGCGATGTGGTGTCTAAACACACTGGAAATATTATCGCTGTATACGGGTGGTCTGAAAAGTTTCCGACCTAACAAAGCTTTTATTTTATCTTTTTTATTTCACTAGCTTTTATTTATTTTATTATCATCTTCATGTTCAGCTCCAAGGGGTGGCTCAGTTGGAAAGTAGTCCCTCCTGAAATCGAAACTCTGTCCTATCACTGTGTTCTTTTCTGCAGATAATTATTATCCTGATAACCATTATGGTTTTTACATACTCTTCTGTCTTGCGTTTCAAGTCAAGGAATTCCTAACTACTACATACTATCATGTATGACCTCTGGAAAAAGCCAGAGTGACAATCTTTCAAATGAGTCTGCAATGATCTATTTGAAGTAGCCTAACTATTCAACATTCGTTAGTGAAATCCAATTAAAATTAAACTCTGAGGAATCTATTCAGCCCCTTGAAAGAACTGGCGGGATCAAAGGTGTATTTATAAATCAATGGGACCTTTGTGAGGACTGTTTTTTTTTCTCATTCCCGGGCTCTGGTTAGTTACTGCATAAAATATATATCAAGTGATTTCTGTTCATAACTAATGATAATTAAAATAAATAATATTAATTAAGTCCTGTCCACCAGTCTTTTTAAATTCAATTCCTCTCCCTGTGTCTGAGACAGTACGGTATTTAGGCTTCCATCTCGACAAAAGACTGACATGGAACCCACACACGAGGCTAAAAAGACAAGAACTAAACAGAAGCTTTGGACAACTGTACAGACTACTTCGAAGGACATCCCTCCTCTCAATAGAACACAAACTACTTATTTACAAGGTTATACTTAAGCCAATCTGGACATACGGAATAGAGCTATGGGGGATAGCAAGAGAGTCGAACATCAAGCGCATCCCATCCTTTCAATCAAAAGTCCTAAGAACAATAGTAAATGCCCCTTATTACGTCAGCAACCCTTCACAATGATCTGAATATACCCTATATTCTTGAACTCATCCCTTCCAAGTTCATAAAATTCCATAATAACCTATCCAACCACCCTAATTCCCTAGCACAGTCATTGCACTGCACCACTCACCCCTATAATCCTCTTCGGAGATTAAACCGGCAGTGGCCTCGTGACCTGCTATAACTAAGTGATAGTGGGAGTTCTGGCAATGGCCAGTTTCTCTAATCATGTCCTGAGCGTCTGCGGATCTCGCGCTCTTGGTCAGCCTCCGCTGGCTCTTATCCAGTGACGCGGCTGACGTAGGAGCGTGGGGGACTCCCCAAGACTCCACTTCTTTCTTCGCATGCGAGGGAGGTGACAACCTTGTGGACTTGGGGGGCCTCTGGGCTGTTTGTAAATATTGTATGAATGAGCGAGTGAATGATGAATTGTAAATATGGTATGAATGATGACATTTATCTCAATTACTCATTGCCTAATAAAAGGCAGATTGTAATTTTATCTTAATAAAATTGATTGAAACCGGAATATTAATTAATAAGTGGAAATAGAAGAGTGATTATACGCTTAAGTAATTTTGCAATACTATTCTTCTTCCCATCTCAAAAGGGTATAAGAAATCATATTATTTTGTTAGACCCTTATTAACGCTGAATCGTTGATAATAATAATTGGAGTGAAAACTCGTTGTTAAATAAGGGCCTATACTTTTTCTAAGCCCCTTTAAAGTTAAGAAAAAAAATTAATAAAATAGTAAGATCTCCTTGTGCTGCTGGAGACCTTTTAAGGAGGGTGGGAATATTCATTAAGCGACTTTTTCCCCCCTTAATTTTTTGTTTCACAGCTGTGCCTATTGTCGCAACCCAGGAATGTGCTGTAAATTCAACAAAATCGCATGTATTGCATGAACACAGAAGCCTTACCTCCCCTGTATTATTGAACCTAAATCTGAGACATGTTACTGTTATTCTCTTAAGCAAAAGTTGCATGTTTGTCAGAAGCGGATAGCAAATCCAATTTTCAGGTATTTCTCTTACATCGCCGTAGATTGTGACGCACTACAATCATACCTTTCCATTTGTACAATTAAATTCCACTTGAAGCTGGCAACTAAATTAATATTTTTTTAATGTAACCTCATAAGGGTTTTTATAATGAAGGTGGGGTTCCGCAAATGGTTTCCAAAAAGTACTATGAACCATTTTCATTATTCTGAAAGTTATAATTAATAGCAATTGATAGATTGGTATTGATTTTTAGGTCATGTGTAAATATCATTAAGTAAATGACCAAGTTATTTAAAACTTGAGTACATAAAAGACCGTGCCAATCTATCTACACATATCTATGCAGATTCTAACAGTTATAATTTCTTTAAATACTTCTTTAAAACTCAAAAAATCAAATTTGACTTTTTACATTTACCATCTAAGACGTAAAAGTCAAATGATTATTTACTGCTAGAGTTATTTTTGGGTTGAGTTATTTTAGGGGTTCGTGGTCAGATTTTTGCTATAAGAAGAGTCACACGCAACTTCAATTAGGGAACGTCCGGTTTAGACGATCAGCCATATGAATAGTTGATAAATGACTTTTTCGATTCATAAATGATTTTTTTATCTCTTGGACTATTTCCAATTTTCAGTAAGCCACTACTAAAAACTTAATAATCCAATACTACTACTTAATGTGACTACTTAAAGAATACAATGACTGCTTAATATGCGGGCAAATGAGAGTAAGCAACCTCTGGATCTAGGTCATTTCCTCTGTTAGTTAGCACTTGCTACGCCCCACCTGAAGTCGGACACCTGTGGTGAAGGCCACAGCATCACTCACCCCTGCCTGCTCCCTCCCTCCGGTTCTGTTACAAAGGGTCCAAACCCTCGGAGGGTGATTTGTCAAGCGGCGCCATCTTGCCTGCTGTGCCGGCGCCACGGTCCATCGACCTATTGTCACTGCCGGCGTTTTTACGGCGCCTGCGCACGCCCGCTTGTTATCGATAGCCCGCTATATCCTCCTCCTTTCTGATAAACATGTCAGCGAATCTGGTAGCACAAAAGACCATGGCTCTATAGTTCTATATCGTCGAGCTCTTTCATAAATCATGTCTGTGGAGGGCCTCCTTCCACCCGTTCATTCTTCCTCGATGTCTGAACACACCGGCGACGTTTCTATAGGAAACAGTTTTAGTTTAATGGAAAATAACCTATTTATATCCATTAATGAGAAAGAGAGAGAGGGAGAGAGAGAGATAGAGAGAGAGAGAGAGAGAGAGAGAGAGAGAGAGAGAGAGAGAGAGAGAGAGAGAGAGAGAACACTAAATACGTACATACATCCTTCTGAGGTCAAATACCTTCTGAAAAACTTACCTTACCGAAAATCTTCCTAACTTACATATATAATTGCATTATCCAAACTACGCACTTTCCTCTCCTGTGGAAACATTCCATTATTGTCCTATTTGCCACACCCGGTAAACCACCCAATGACGTCTCATCCATCCGTCCAATTAGCTTATTAAAATATTTGAAAAACTCCTATTAAAACGTCTACTTCAAATTGTTGAATCCAAAAACCTTTTTCCTACACACCAGTTTGGTTTCCGTTTAGGACATTCCACTGCTCAACAAGGCCTTCGCGTTGTTGATCACATATCCTCAGCCCCTACAAACTAAACAGTATTGCACTGCTGGCTTTCTGGGCATAGCTCAAGCTTTTGACAGGGTCTGGAACGCAGGTTTGCTTTACAAGCTCAAAACATATTTACCACAAACCCTTTTCTTAATCCTACAGTCCTACCTTTCAAACCCCTTCTTCCAAGTCCATTGTGGCTAGGAATATTCTAATTACTATCCTATAAAAGCAGGAGTTCCGCAGGGCAGTGTCTTGTGTCCCATTCTCTATAACCTATACAACGCCGATGTTCCTTCTACACCCAATACTTTCTTGGCCACCTTTGCAGACGACACTTCAGTCTTGTAATCCCACCCAGGGACCCCGATTTGTAGACCCCGATATAGCATCCCATAACCTTCAATAGCACCTTGATCAGATCGAGCATTGGTGCAATCAATGGTGGATTAATGTTAATGAAGCAAAATGTTCTTACATTACCTTCACCCTCTGCCGCAAGTCTTGTCCACTAGTTTATTTTAATTCCATTCCTCTCCCTGTATCTTATTATCTATTATCTTATTATTAGTTAATATAATATAATCATTATTTTGAAAAAATGGAGTTTTTATGTGTGGCTCCGGGGTGTAAAAGCCGGCTCAACCTCAAAATTGAAATAGTCACAATTGCCTTTGATTTCATTAGGTGCTGAATGCCGTAAAAATAGTTAGTAAAACACATAATTTACAGAAATATTACAACATTAAAAAGATATTCCCTGCAATTAATCGTTTTTAAACCTACGTACTTATTCCTACTAAACTAACCACAGATGTATTAAAATCACTTATTTTCTCTATAATGATTAGATTTCTTCCACCCTCGGTAGACTCTCACTACCTTCCTGATTCCACCCGCCTCCTTTAGGCATTCCACACCCTATATCCTTCTCATACATCCTTCAAATGGGGGACTCCCCTTAGTGAAAGGCACTCATTAGCCCAAAATAATTTTCCTTTCTTTTTCCCACATCCTAAGTTTGAAAGCTAAGGAAAAAAAAAAATCTATAATTTGTACTTATTCTTTAAATAAACGATTTAGTTATTTCAAAATTTTTAAACTGTTATAAAGACGATATTCAATGAGCTATGTGTTTTAACTAGTTAAATGTTCTCGATAAAAATTTCGAGCTGCTTGATGGTCATTCAATTGATACTTTTTCAAGTAATTGAAACTAAAATAAGAGATTCACTTTTGTTTGATAATATGATTTGAAAAATCCAATTTGCATTAAATTATTAACTTACGTATTAAGTTGGTTGATTGATATTCAAGGACTAATTTTCAGAGAATGTTTTTTTTACTATCCAACAGTACCAGTTTCCTGACTAGGGGGGTCACTATTAATGCACGGCTTTCGAGGTTTAAGCCCTAACCCAGCCCAGCCCTAGCCAGATGGGGTACCCCACACTTAATGTTCGGAACGACGGGAGTCTCCGATCCGAGAAGATAAGCGTTGACTCACGTTCCAGATCGATATGGCGCGGGTCATGTTCCAGTGTTCTCAATGTCGACGAGGACCTTATCGCCCTGCGCCGGCTACACAGCGTCAGCACTGCGAATACCAATGCACCATATGAACAGATAGAGGCAGCGATAGCTAGCATGTTGTAGAAGCGTGTCTGTTCATGAATAGAACAGTTCAAAGTTTATAGTTTACATAGCACATTTTTTTTTCTCTTAACCCATATAATTAATATTTTTTTAAATTGAAATTTATATACAATAAAATTGAGTTGTGGTTTTGGCTCCTTGTACTGCATGCTTGGTTAGTTTCTGATATAATCACTATTCTGAATAAGGTTAAAAATTATACAATGGAAAAGGGGACAAGGTGATGGGTCTCACCTTTGGTCTATATTAGGGATTTAAAACTATCCTAAAACTAATTTTATATACCAACTTAAACCTAGCGCGTTCCTCTTCCCTTCTTCCTCGGCCACTAAACCAGAGGTACCTTGATAAGCAGCATTAACAGATCTGCAAAATTAGATATTCAGATAAAGCCGGACTATGACTCTAAAAGTGACCAACACTTCGTACAAACTAAAAAAAAAAAAACAATCAAGAAATACATTTCAACCTAAAATTCATTATTTTCATTTTAGAAACTGGCTTTTTAGAAAAGGTCTTATTATTATTTGCTCTAAAAAACAGTTTTATTCTTATTTTTTTGCGCAATTCGTTGTTCGTATTTCTTTTTGTAATGTCGTCTTCGTTGTTTTCAAAACAATGAGAACAAATCAAAGCTATTAACCATGAATAGCTTAGCTGACAAATGTGAAATCTTTAAAGTTAGCGAAACGATGTCTTTTATTAGTTCTGTATTTATAATAGTATTATTTGTTATTAATATTCTATCGACTATTCGTAACTTGTTAATGACTAGGTTAAGTTAATTTTTTTAACAGGAGAGAAATTATGCAAAGGTATCGTGACCAAGTTGGTAAACTTTCCGTGAGCATTTCCAAATGCCCACCAAGCATAACATCTGTTTAAAATAATTGCAGCGGTGACCTTGGAGGGGGAAGCCACTTTTCACTCTGACCTGACTCCTAATAACTTGACGATGGGGATGATAGGGATCTGAACTTCCCTGATAAGGGTTGCAGGGAATTATTCTGACGAAGGTAGGATTGATAACAGATAAAGATAATTTACAAGGAAGAGTAACAGTGGGTAATAAGGTCTAACTTTTTTTAATTTTCATTTACAAATCCTAAATGTTTTATATTGGTAAATTTTGTAAAAATCAAACTGTATGAACTGAAATTTCGGTCGAGCTTTGGACGAGTTCAAACTCATATACCTCCCATAGTGGCCAAATTAAGATTTTCGTCAAAAATAGAATACTTAATACGAAGTCCAGTCCATTTTCTATATTTTCTTAAAATTTGCTTTTATACGAGCACTACCAGAATATTAGTCGAGAAGAAATAAATTATTAACATAAAAATGAATTACTCTGTCATTGAAACCAGTGCTGACAGGTTTTCATAATTTGTTTAAGACAAACATAATCACAAATTAAGTGAGTAATGGTGAGAAAATACTCATAAATACATTTTTTGAATAATTAATCTTGTTATCTATTAAGAAGAATATCATTGATTTATGAAAGGTTCAAAGAAGCAACTTGAACGTAAACTGTCTTCGGTTTCGAGTTTAGGATGGAAACACGTAGGATTTGATTTCAGAATGATTAAAATATAAAAATAGGAATGGATAATGAGGATTTTCATAAGCCGAAAACTCTTTTAAAAGACATCCATTTCCTGGATTTCATGTTTCCAGAATACTGGTTGGTTCGCTTTTTGGGCGTCCTGAAGATTTTTACGAGTATAGAGGCATCGTATTTATAGGCTGGAGTATAAAATTATTCATGACGGCAATGGTCGGGTGACTTCTCGGCTGAGTGCTTCTGTCTAGCACCTGTCTACTCAACCACTCAACAATAGCGAGGGGCATAATCTATCTAATTCTAATGGATTTCTCCTGTGACACTTAATATTTGAGTAGGAGCATTGGAAGAACTATTTACAGTTATAATATTTCGTTATTTAGTCATACTGCCAAAGACGGTGAAAAAAGTCAAGCTGTTGGAGGACGCAATGAAAACTTTTCAAGAGCACCCTAAATAAAGTATTAAGTTTCTGTATCATTTATTTTGTTCAAAACACCAGAGAATAAGAAAAAAAAGTTAGGCCTTCTCGTATAAAAAAAGTTTCCCGAACTAATTGTTGGAAAAAAGGACGGAAAGGGTCAACAATTTTTTTTTTAAATAAAATAAAAATAACTTCACTTCTAGAGATTTGGGCCCAAAACGTGACAGATTACGAACCAAATCCCTTGATGTGCTTTTCGTGTAAAAATCTTGGCTAAATTTTAATATTTTAGTTATTTAAAGACACCATTGTTCATTTTTATTATTGAACTTTAAATGGCAAGCGCATTCCACACCCCCACGACTCCGTTTTGCGAGGAACTTACAAAGTCTTACCGGCTTACACACTTGTTGACCCCAATTTATCTCTGCGCCTCAAGCCCGTGATCTATAAGAGCCTGTTCTGTTATGCGGTGCACCGTTTTTTAATCATCTGACAGCATAGTGACTCCAACAGTTTCAAAACGGGATACACATAAAAGTGGTCCGACATACTACATTTCAGCAGTGGAGGAACAGTGAGCTCCACGAAGATTTTGAGCTGCCTACGGTGGATGAAATCATTCCCCGTAGACATATCAAATTCTTTGATTCGCTGCAATATATGTCAAACCTAGTGTTTAACAAAATTTCCCCCGCCCTGTTTCCCCATCGATGGCAAAAGGCAGCCGAGGCAGGAACGCTCTAGTTTTAAATTAGTATCCAAGATTTGTTTTAAGATATTTTGTAAGTCCCTTATTTTGTGATCCGAAGGTAAGTCCCATCACCTGGTCCCGTTTTCATGATATAATTTTTAACAACAAAAAGATAATTTTAGTATTTATTATAACTACTGCTTTTATGCAGTACAAGGAGCCACCCCTCAAGCATATTTCATCGTATAATTTAGAGTTAAAAAAATATTAATAATAGGGGTTAAGGGAAAAAAACACTCCACATCAGATGACAATCTTCAGTAAGCGGGTAGTCTACAACCTACGGACAACTGGGATGAAGAGAAACGAACACTGGTGTTGTTTTACTCAATTCTTCCAATCTATACAAATTTTAATATGTGTCTTGCTAAATAATATTTCCAAATATAAGAGTATATTGGTAAATAGAACTGTGTTTTTGACGACGAGAAGAAACTTCAAGTGAAATGGGCCACGCCATGGCGAAAACACATCAGAAACTAGGTCGAACTAATCTAAAAGAAGAGTGGTTATAAGCTGACCTGGCGGAGATGAGAGATACGGTGGAGAGGGATGCTGGGAGACAGGGGGGCGACACCGGAGAAAAAAGGACCCTGTCTGTTGATAATTTATCCAGGGGTGGCCTAGCTCAGCTCACCAACAAAAGGGAAAACAAACATAAAGCAAACCAAGAGGCTGCCAAGAGGGGGCGCTGGCAGGTTACCAGGTCAGATATCCGCCAGCGCTAGCTCATTACAGATGTCAGTATGGGATCTTCTTCGAGGTCATATGGGCTCTGTACATCCAAGGCACTGAGCCAAAGTTTTTTCAATGGGAATGCGAGATAATCCATTCAGCAGATAAAATACATTGTAAAATGCGAAAATATTTAAATTAAATAATTATTAAAACCGACTTATAATAAATAACAGTCAAAGAAAAAATTACTTGCAAAATCAGGACTCAAACCTGGGATCTCCCAATTTCTATGCAAACTGAGCTACTACTCACCTACGAGAGGAGGTCCAGGGTACGAGTACCGCAGTCATTCCTACTTTGGTAGTTAATTATCAACAATTGTAAACAATAATAGAGCCAATTTCACAGTAGAAATATCTGAATATGTTCTACATGATTCTGATGCATCAAATCAGATATAACCCATTCATTCTGCCAGGCACATAACAAAATAACCAGTAGTCACTATCTTTATTTAATTAATCAACAATCTTGAAAAGAATAGTATTTTTTATGCTTCCTCATCAGTGCCACTTAATTATGCATCAAATAATTGTATGTCATAGCAATGCAACAGTTATCCTATGGCATACTAAGTCCATATAAAGGAGAAGTCAATAAACTAATCATATTTTTCTGACAGTTCCTGCGGGTTCGGTATGATTCAGCTCAAATTTCGTTAAGAACAACTGATAATTTTGAGTGGGATTAATTTCCTTTAACAATGTAGGCTCAAATTATTAAATTCCTTTAATCTAGTATATTCTACAGAAGTATAGTTCCCTCTTTAGTTAAATTCGAAAAACATATCCATGTTATCCGCATGTTCATAGGTATTCGATAAAACAACCAAATTTTTAATATATCCTTGTACTCGGATCTGTAACTATCCCAGCGCGTCTCACTGATCACCATTCTGCATATCATTTAACTAGTTCTGATCAAAGTTCTTTCAACGCTTAATAGCTTTAAAAAATACCAAATGTGAATTGTCTGCTATCCACTCTTCATTGAAAGTATATCACAAAAATATTCAAATTTATTTATAATAAAGTTTTACTTATTTATTTGAAGAGAAAAACCGTAAACCTATTGACTATATTTGTTGTCTAAAAGAAATTCGGTTATGACCTGCCCTCAGCTCTCTACTCTCTGTTCACGTATCATATTTTGTCATTTCGGATACCATAGTAACTTTTTTTTATATTTTCCACAAAATTAAAACAGAGCAAATCACAAACGGTAGAGAAATGTTAGTAAGTTTAACGTTTTGTTAATTTATCTGCCAAAATTAGATACAGCCTTGATTACATAAAAAGCATAGCTGAAAAAGTTTATCTAGCCGGATCGGAACATACTAGAAGTATACGACTCCGCAAACAACGGTTTGACCTTTAAGCTAAAATGTCGGCTAGATTAACTGCACTCATCAAATGAGTACAAACTGCAATGCGTCAACACATATTTGCCACAACATAAACAAATCTTCCCTATATACACCTATAGGGTAAACACAGTAACACGAGTGTAACCTGTTTCCAATCAATAATGATTAAAATTCAGGTAACTTGTGGTGATCAGCATTCACTTTACTAAAGGTTTAGTTAATTTGATTTTAATTTCGTGAATGTTTCAAGCAGTTTTACGTATTCACTTCTGATAGCTCATTAATGAAAAATGTTCAAGGTGCACACATGATTTATTGATGGTTAGCTCCAATTTTTTCCAAAATCAACGAATCGCTTGAATGATTCAGACCATGAATAAAATAAATATGGTTTTAATCGTTCTTTAAACACCCAATTTTAAGCATTTCAGATATAATTCTGTTACATATATTATTTTTAGCTGTCTATTAAATAAAATAATAAAATGCTGTTATATAAATTAGCTCCAAGTTAAAGGTAACTTTAATCATATCATTGTACAGAGAGGAAATATTGATTGGATTGCAGCGAATATAGACGAAGTTCACCGGAGATCCCCGAGCCCGCTGCCAACATAACATGCCCAATTTCCCTCCCTACCATTCACTCTTCCCACTACTTCGTTATTTACTTCATTTTTTGTCAAAATATTCGATAAATGTTCAGAATGAGATACTGAAAATCAAGGCTGGACCTGTACTTTCAAATATTTTACCATCTATTTACCGAGCAAGGATTGAAATGAACACCCACCCGCATCATGAATCGAGCACTGTCTTTCACAATCAAGTTGCAATCATTCCACTAGACAACTTACAAGTACATTTGACGTCATTGACACTAGAAACCAATACTTAAACAAAAATAACTCAATAGTTTCCAATAAAACAAATAAACCAAAAACAAGGGCACCATTCTGGGAATAAATATACGATTTGTAGATATTCTAAGGTTTAGTTACTGTCTCACAAACGACAAATATAGTTATATTATACAAATATAAATAGTTAATATTATGATGCGATTAGTTTCTGTGAACAAATTTTCCTATCAGCATATTTACAGGTACTCCACAAAATCACATTTTAATTAAATAAAATTTACATGACATAATAGATCTTATTAATATTTATTTCGGTATTCTGGGCTTTATTATTGACTTATTTATCTGAGCTGCTTTTGTTATTTTCTTCTAGAGAAAAACCAGCCAAAAAAACAGGAAATTGTACGGAGAATACATGGCCCGTCACAATAGCAGAGAAGAAAGAAACCAAATGAGGAGATGAAAGATCACTATGAATCATCCGAAATTCTTTGAAAAAATAAGTAATTAGATATTTACGCAATGTGCAGGAAATTTATTCTTAATAAGATGGTGAAAAGAGGCTTATTTAAAAGAGAAAGGACATAAGAATAACTAAGAAAGAGCTTGCGCGTACTCACAAGGTAGATCAATCAAAGCTGGTTGAATAGGAAATTAAAGGAATGTGTTTGAGAGCAGAAAAAATGCAGGAATTGTGTCATTCGAATTAATAATAATAATAAATAAAAAGCACCTAAACCTTTCAAGAGTGCAACGTTATAGATTTTAAATTTTTGTTTGATCCCAATTGATTTGTTGTTAATTAATACTTTAGATATTATTCTATTATTATCTGACCTATCACAGCCAACCTAAAGACTGGGTGCCAAATCTGAAAGTATTTGTTCCACTGTATAACATACGTGTATACAGCTAAAATCTTGTGTTTTATATTGTCATTTTATTTCTTAAATCAATAACTTTACATCCAACAATAAGACGTACTATGTAATCTTATTAGTCATTCTGTTCAATATGACCTCGTAAGTTCAGAGGTTAAGAGAGCTTCCCTAAGAGCGCGAATATTGACTTCTATTGAAGAAATCTAGCGAAAACTAATGGACCTCAAACTAGTGGAGCCTTTGTAAGTTCTTGCGTTTATTCAATTTAAAACAGATTGTCTCAATAATAAACTAAATAAGTTCCGATGAATATATTACCCTTTCATTGAAAACTTAACTTACATAAAGTTGGCATATTTTATTTTTAATCAAATGAGAGAAATTCAGCGTCAGGTAGATTTTTTTTCAGTAGCCCATGCTAGAAAACAGTTAATTAAATCTGATAGGATTCCGAAATGAAACTAAGTAAGACTATCTTTCACAACTATAATGTAATTGTGACAGCAAAACTACACTGAAAAACTTTGGTTTTCGTCAAATAAAATGAATTAACTAACGAGTGAATATAAAATATTTTAGGAAAAGTCGAAATAAAAACGAATATAATTTATTTCAATACGTTTTTTTTATGCCACTCATATTATTTTCCTTGAGTTTATCAGAGTAAAATGAATGTTATATACTATAATAAATAAAACAGACAAGAACTGTGTATAATTCTGATTTCCAGCTTATTCATTTTCTTCTTTTTTTTTAAATACTACAGCTTATACAGGTGAAACTTTTTCTTCTAATGAAGTGCTTGAAAGGATTCAATTAAAATTCTCTTTGTGTAAAAAGGCCTTTGTAGTTCCTATAAAAAAAATTACTCTAAAAAATAAACGCTAATTAAAGTTTATAAGAGAGGTTATAGGCCAAATCAACAGGAGAGAATAAGATAAAATAATTTTTTCGTGAGGGGAGGCAGGGCTAGACGTGGACGTTTGGTTGGCTACCCTGGGGGGTGAACTCCCGCTACCCCCTCAGACTCAGTCAAGACATAGTCCGGTTTGATTCTAGTCAGGGTGCGATTGTACCGTCCACAATAGGACCATCAGAGATGGTCACCGAAACGCAGGTATTAACAATAATATAAACTAATCCATAAATAATCATGGCGTGTGTGTGTGTGTGTGTAATCTTATATAATTTATTTATTGCTGTAACTTGTATTCCATAAGATCACCAACAGAGAAACATTGCTTGAAAATAAATTAATTTTTAGTTATATTTTTATATCCTGTTTGCAATGTTTATTGTATTTTGCAATGACCGTAAATGCTGCAAACACTAATTTAAATCGCATTATTGGTGTTTATTACCTGTAAAATCAGTTATATTTACATTATAATGCATTGGATTATTGTTATCAACTAAACGAAACCCATTACATGCCCCTGATTAATAAATCCCAGTATTATTAATAAAGCTTTGATATTAATGTCTATACAATATCATTAACTGTTATCTGTATGACTAAGTAATATGATGGCACAAAGTTGGTAATTTTTTCTAAAACAATATTGTTGGGTGTGATACAAGAGGCTAATATAGCCATGGAGCTGGGCGTGGTGTCAAGTAGTGTCTGGAGATATTGATCACATCACTCCATCCTCTGGACCGTAAAGTCCGTCAAAAACAATTTTTTTCTGCATTTTTTTTTGTTTTGCTGACCAAATATTTGAGAATTAATTGATTGGAAATGTTGGAGTAAGAAGTAGTGTTTTACCTCCTTAGCATTTTTCGGAGAATCTCATATCTATTCGATTGTCTGCATATTACAAACGCAGAAAATATTCTGAAAACCCGCTTTCAAATATAACAACTGATGTCCGAGCAACCAGTACGAGTATTGTGTAACTCATAAGCTCTGCAACAATAGATTTTATTTTGTGTTAGTTCGTTAGGTAATATCTTCATTCCCTCTCTTCCCCAACCAGGGAATCCATGTATGAGCCACTTATTCAATCGCATGGTGAAGTAAAACACCCTCACCCCTCAAACTAGTACTATTACTACTGTTGATGCTGCTCAATCGAACTCATGCCGCTTGTTTTTCGCCATCACTGCACTCTTCAATAACAACTGTAACAAATGATTAATTTTTATGTTTAATTATAATTTTAAATCTAGGGCTACAATACACTGTGGCACACAGTCAAATATTAGCTTCCTAATAGAAATATTTGAGCTTTCATTTTTTTTTAACTAATATTAAACGTTTTCAGTGATAAGAGGTTATCAATATAAAGGAACCCCAACAAATATCCAAAAACATTATTTAACAAAAAAATTATACAGAAAGTTCAGTTTGATTTCTTGTGTAACCGATCTCTCTATATATATATTTTTTTATTTTAACTTGAAAAATGGTTTGAAGCCCGTGTTGTTGCTTTAATGGAAGACTTTGGAAACCAATGATATGCGTCCTGTGCATTGGGTTTACCTGAAGCTGCTGTTCGGAAATCAATTACACATTACCATCTGAGGGGTGTGTGCAATCGTAGACCCGGGAACAGGTCGGCTGTGAGTGGCAGAGCCAAGGGATGACCGGTTTATTGCACTACACACGCTTTTCAACTGTTAAGGAGACTCCTCAACTTATTCATACAACTCAGAGAGTAGCAATGTATGCAGAAACAGTTAGAAGAAGACTTACTGGAGTGAATTTAAACCCTCAGAGACCAGACTCTTGGCCATGGTTGACCAGAAAACATCGTTAAGCACTGTTCCACTGAAGCAACAACGCAAGCTACTGGCTCAACCGTCAAAACTATTTAAAAAAACTTGAAAAAATCTTTTGCTAAATTTTTAGAGATGGGTTACACAAGAAATCAAAATAGAAATTTCTATATAGTATTTTTTAAATAATTATTATGAATATTTGATGGGGTTTAGTTCATATTTATAGTCCTTTATCACTGAAATCGCTTAATATTAATTAAAAAAGAATTGAAAGTGGAAATAATTCTATTAGGAAGCAAATTTTTAAAATATTATTGTTTAACTCTTCTCATTAAAATTATTTTATCCTCCTTACAAGTACAGATTATTAGAAGATTATAGATATGTAAAACGTACATCTTGCATTAATCCGCAATAAATTGGGTCACAATTTCACCGTTAAATATCCCAATAGTAGAAAGGTGAGGATGAAAGCTAAAAATTTCTAAAGTTGGAAATGAAAAATAATTTTGTACTGACAAATAATCTGAATTCTCAACTCTCAATTTAATTAGAGATTACAGCCTCTTTATAATTGAGTGTTTTGTAAGATGAAACAGGTATACAAGACGGATAATTTCAATAAATAACTCAGCAAAAATATACCAGGCGAGGAATAGACCAAAGAATAAGATAAACATAAAGTGATAAAGGGCCATCAAAAAGAGACTGCTTATATGTTCAGACATATGTTCCAAATTTTTTAGGCTGAACGTCCAATTAAATAAACTATAAATTCATTAAATGAATACGTATCATCATTCCATTAAAAAATTATGATAAACAACCGTTCTTACATCCTTCCAACTTTAAGGTTATCGAGCTGATGGTAAAAATTAGCTAATATATGTAGTAATGACTTCCTACACCTGGTGTAAAATGTTTCAGTTGATAGAATGACTTACTCTAGTTTTAAGTGAACAATTTATTATTTCTCCTCTTATTTAGTACTAGTAATGGATAAGTAATCGGAAGCCTTCCTAGTCTGAATCATTTTGTTACAAAGGCTTTTCAATGTTCTTGGCTGTCATTTTCAATGTTGAATGGCTGTCTACCTCCGTCTGATGCGGTTGGATTGGCATCCAACATTGAAGATGACAACCGAGACCAAGGGCTGGTAACAATACTTATTTAGTGTTTACTCATACACCAATGGAAGGTTCAACCAACAAACCACTATCAGTTTGGTGTAACTTAACTAGAGTTTTGTTTTTCGAGGTTTTGAAGCGCAATTCAGAAAAAAAAAAATCATTTTCTCTAATTCAGAATAAGTGAACCTGCCGACTGAAAGGCTCATATCAAAGCATCAATTAAAAATTATTAACCATTAATTAATATATATGTTAAGTTTATTCATTTCATTGCATTGTAGCGTGTTCAGGAAATATTTTTTCCTCTAAGTCTGTCCGTGGATGATAATCAGACCTTGGCATGTACTGTCTGTCAGATTTACGAGATTACTTCCATTTTCTGCACGATTCCGCTGAGAAAATAAATCTAATAAATTGGGTTCGCTCCTATTGCGTGTTTGGATAATTTTCTTAATAGTAAAACATAAAAATACCGAATTGAATAGAACTGGTGTTTCATGTTGATAAATTTGTTGGAGCTCAAATAGCTTCAAAATAGATTGCTGTGGTCGCTTTTTGCATACAATAGTGTTTAAAATTTAAGCAAAAACTCTTACTAAAATAAATCATAGTACAAAGCCTTACAAAAATATACGCCATATAGAATACATATATTTTCAATGGTTTAATAATTGTAAGATTACACTCGAGAAAATGAATTGGTCAAGTGTTACTCAAAATAATTGTGATATTTATCATTGTTATTACTAATGATCAGCATTGGATAATATAACACTAATAACATGATCTCATATGATCCTTGCTAAAAGATGAGGAATGAATTCGTGCTTGATCAGAGTTAAATAAGTTACCTAATGGAAGCACTAGGAATGAGCTTCGGCAGGGCATCGAACCAGACTGTGTAAATAGCGATTAGTTAATATATTTGTTAATTGATACTTGTATTAATTCCAAGATTTTTAGATACCGAAAAAAATCTTTCCTAAAATAATTTAATTTGATGAAATCGGAACTAAAGTAAAAAGTGCATTAATCACGGTTAAAGCTAATTTTAAAAAAGCAAGACCGTAATATACGTAAAGAGAAACATAGGTAGTAGATACCTATGAATTTGTCCTGGATACCACACCAGCAATGACGATAGGAACTGCTGGCTTAGGCTATCACATGCGCCTTACTCTTAAGGCGGTTCTTAAGTTGGAAGTACCCTCAGGCAAACTAAAGCTGTTAGACCACTCTAAATATATATTATTAAATATTGTTTCTTAGCGGAAAGCGGTCATTTACTAGTTATTTACTACCTTGCCCAGCAATCAGTGATCCACCATTCTACATTTTTATAATATCTAATCTAGTTTTTACGTACTAAGATTTCGATATTATCAATCTTGAAATAAATTTTATTTGTTTTAAATCGGAGAATGTTTGTTTGAATATTTATAAAATAAACGAAATAAAGGACATTGTATGTGGAGGAACATCGTTCAGAAATAGACCAGGCGCTAGCTGCCACCACGAGATTTTTAAATATTTGATACACAATGCTTGTTTATAAACTAAATAGCATCTTATGCCAAAAATACTACATTTTATTTGTTTGACCATCGCTTGGATGGTAATAAATAAGAGATTTGTAATGTTTGAACTCAAAACATCTTTGATATGTTTTTGGTTTATCTGTTTTTTTTTTTAGGACTAATCACTTTAAATCTTTAAATAGCTTCTAAATTGTGTTAAAATGATTCCATATTGTATCGACAGTTGAATTTTTTTCTCATACTTTTATTTCATTATATCATTGGCAAACATGTAGTAGGGGTGATTTGAGTTGTTCATGAAAATACACCAAACTTTTCAGATCGATCATATCACTATTTCTTCAGGGTTGGTTATCAACCTGAAATATTTTCAATGAATTATTTCAAAACCTTAAAAAAATCAAACTCAACAATAACAATTTTTAAGCTTTTAAGCATATTCCCGGAAAACTCGGGCTGTCTAAATGCTACCCAAAGAAAAACTCACTTCTATACCGTCACGTAAAATCCTAAAAAACTTTTTTGTTTCTTCTTTAGCTCCTAAATATTCTTAAACGTATCCTCAAATACTTTCATGCAAAAATATATTCTCCTGTAAGAGATATTCGAAAGTTGTAAAGTTAAAATCCTGCGATAATATCTGTTCTATGTATGTAATTAATAAATCACTAAAGTTAAGCTGCATGCACGCTAAATGTCATTTTGTTCTACCATTGATTTAATTGACAATGACTATTTCTTGAAACAAGCCCGCTTGAATATCCCACTTACAAACTCTCTCAGATGCGCTGTCCTTGAGCACCTGGCACCACCCTTTAAGATCCGCGATATGTACATGGCTTGCACCACGAGGGGTCGAAACAGCTCGTGGAAATCGATTTGACCTTCTTGCACCCTCCCCCCTCGAGATAGACGGTCCCTGGAACCAAGCCCCGCAGTGACCCGGCCTGGATGTGGCGGGTCGATTCCCCTCTATAGCTGCCTCAATCACATTTGCAATCAACGTCCGCCCTAGTTGCTGTATTTCATTTGTGTCTGCCTTCAATTCTACATCTCTCCTCTCCCTTTGTGAAATTAGTTCTGTCTGGAGCAGTTTCTCTCAACGGCCTAGTTTAGATGTTTTATTGAACAAAAAAAAAAACACCAGCTTTATCGCATGAGATGAATAAAACATCTAGACAAAGCCGTTAAGAGAAACTATTACAAGCAGAACTAATTTTAAACGACTCGAATTCGATCTAACTTCTTTTTTTTTCTATAGTTGCACTAATGAGGTGGTTCGTTAAAGTTATATGCTCCATCCTAGTTCTTCTGCAACCATGGATACTTTTATTTTTACGGTAATACTATGGTATCGTACCTCCAAGAGAAAAATATGTGCCCAATCTGACTAAGCATTCGATGGGCCACATGTCCTACCTCACAGGAAAGAGTACCTGAGCCTTCCAAGAGCTGATCAAACACATCCAGCATGCGAAACCTCACTGTTTACACCATAGTCAAATTTTCCAGCGCCAGGCGAGGAAACAAGCGATAATGACACAATCACCGCTCGACAAGTTAAACTATGTTAATTTAAACACCGCTTAGTTACACGGTCAGCACTTTAGTCTATTTGGCTGCTCGTCTACCTGTAACTAATTGATTAAATCAATAAACACTGTATGTGTTAAAGTTGACTTCCTTCGTTTCTTCTTCGAAAATTCCTAAACTGCTCATATATATATATTCTTCATATACCTTTTGTTCTATTATATTTAACTAAAAATTGCAGTCACAATATTTAAAAAATCAGTTGCCACCAGAAATCAATACATCAATTAATCTAATCTAATTACGTAATTGACAAGTACATAAAGTTAACAATGAGCTAAGGGAGGATAACCAAAAATACATCACACGACTAATTCTAACGTCAGTTGAAATTGTGAGGGCTTGGTCTATTGAACGTGTGTACGATAGGGATAAAAAAAAACAGAACTATTCCTTGACAAGAGAGTGGATTCAAATGGAGTGACATTTCAGGTCACGCACAAAGAGACGATAGACACGTTAGTATGTTATACACCGGTATAAAACTATGCACATTGCAACAGTGCTCAAAGACTGTACACGATTACAAATGGTTTCAACAGGAACGTTGCAAAATACAACGGAGTATGTAAACATATAAACATAAAGATATGCACGGTTATTTTCGGTTTATCTATGGTTGAACATGTAATCTCTTATATTAGCATCTATAATAGTCGACAATGTAATTTACAAATTTAATGGAGTAATTATACAGTATCTACATGTTTGAAGTATCATACGCTTAATTTATGTATTCGTAATTGGTTCATTTATTACGATATACGAAGCAGTATATATAAAAAATAGAAAAATTTTCTTAGCTTTCTAATTATAAGATAATGGATGAGGGAAAAATAAAGGAATATTTGGGTTGAACGGATTCTTGTACCAGGAGCACCTGCTTGAAGGTGGTGTGAGGAAATTAAGGAGTGCGGGAAGCCTCGGTAGAGGTTGATTGTTGCGAATCATGCGAAAAAAATACACTTGCGTCTTTCTAAAGAATTATAAAGACTCCATTGATTTTTCGAGATGAAATAAACGAATTCTGCAATGTGCTATTTCCTTTCTTCTTTTAAAATGTGTAACAGCATTGAATAAAGTTACACTGAACGCCTATTGTTAAAGAATTATTTCAGAAGGTCACTATAATATTCAAATGAAATAACACAACAATAATGCCTAGGCATCCTGGGACTACAAAGAGCAGACGAGGGCAAGTTGCCAGCTTGGCTGAGCCAAGACGCCTGGGGTCAGAAGTTGATTGGTCGTACTTCTCATTTAGAACAGGAAATACACTCAATGGGATTCTTTATCAAAATATAAATATCACGATGATTGATTTATTTGAACACCATAGTCTGTAGCTTGCAACCAATGGAGCAAATCATTCCAGTTTAAATGCACATTGAAATCGTCGACTATAAAAGTATTAAACCATAAAAGTTTTATTATGATTTTACCACAAATAGTACTTTATGGTTAACAGATGTACACAATACCATTCCCAAATTTTTATTAATAAATGGTTTATTGATACTGACTGATATCAATCACTGGGCAACGTCTACACAACCACAAAAACAAATATAATTACAAAATAGAATAACATCAGGAAAAATGTTTTGCCAGTAAATAATAGTTCACGCTATGTAAACACACGCTTATTACTTACATTAAAGCAACATTTATAAAATATGGAAAAAAAATTTTGGTGATCAGTCAGTACTTTTACGGAAATTGGTTATAGTGGGAGTGTTATTATGGTCTGTCAGTGCAAAGTGCTGTTTGATATGCTCTGTAAGATCTGTCTAGCTGTTGTCAAATATTGCTACTGAATTTAATTTAAAAATTCAAATTGTTCATCATATAATAGACCTGGTTGCATTAAAAATGGTTTTACAAAATTTCAATAAATGAAGTAGTATATCAACGTAGACATATTTCTCTAGAGGCCTCAATTTAAGTCTTATCACCGAGCAATTAGAGTAAAAACTGAGAATTAAATAAGACAAATTTTCCTTTTTTTTTTTTTTGTGAGTAAAATCATTTCTGCATTTCAAGCATCAGTAAAGCAACTATTGTATGATTATTGTACATTATAGCTTCAATTTAGGTGTATCCAAACGCTGTACACAGTCCGATAAAATCTAAGCATTATTGTCTTTGTAAGATTTTGGTGTCTTTTTATAAATTTGGTATCAGTTATCAAATGGTTAATTTGTATTATAAAATAAAGTATGTTAAATAACCGATTCCTAACGAAACCTTAATCAGAATATGTTTGTATCTATTCGTCTGTGACACGAGTGTACAAATTATAGAAATTTGACTTTTGCTTCATAATATACTTATTTTTGCAAGATATTTTGAGTGGGTTAATCTGTCTCAATCACATATTTTTTCCCAATAGCTGCAGATAAAAAAATTTGCATTTCTTTTCTGTTTCTTTTCGGGTATATATTCCTCAGCATCATATCTCGTTCCTATCTTCCTGAGGTCTCTAGCTTCAGCTCACTCCTAATATTAGATTACAGTAGATGTTCTATTTGGAACGGCATTAGTCATGGGCAAGACTCATACAAAAGTAAATCAGACGATGAGCGTTGCCTGACTAAGAGGCCAGATAAAATCAGAGACACTTTAAACCTATGAGATCTAGCAGCACCTGGCGATGGTCCAGGGTAGCCGTTATATACCCACTGTTATAACTTTTAAATCGCTAGCTCGTTTCGGCATATATCATATCGTTATATAAATTACATATTCTAGTAAAGGTTATGTGGTATCTGTCACTTTTACTAGAATCAGTCGAAGTACGTTTTTAAAATATTATTAAAATCTAGTTAACGAAATAGAAACTTTTTGGATTTATGGTGCACAAAATACTTTACCTCAGATAAAAGTTTACAGCACGTACATGGATGTGTCTCCACTGCTCCTCCTAAAACTTCCGGATCGAAATAACAACAGTATTATAGGTTTGTGACATTTTAAACTAAGACCTAATTCAATATTTTTAACAATAAAAAAAAAATTCTCTACTTCTGCCTTTATATATACAAACTTATATTTATATGATTTTCAAAAAAAGTCTCGTCATGTTTCTTCAGGAGCGAACTTTATGGGTACTTTATTGGCTATTAAATAGAATTCTTTTGAATTATACTTTCGCTGTATGGATATCTAGCACATATAACAAGACAAAAGACACCAGCGGTTTTGTACCTTATTTTAATTTTCTATTACCTTGTCTAGGGAAAACTTGTCTATGATTTACTCCACATTAAATAATTCTATTATATGTAATCATATGATTAACAAATATTTGAATACGACGTCCTGTCGTATTTCAGAACCTTCAACTGTTCTAAGCCAAATCAATCTATTTCTCTTATTTACAGGATAAAAGAGTAGCATATGCACTAAACCAAAGACTGCCTAAAAATAAAAGACTAGCATCATTGCTCTTGTTTATGAATAAAGCCTTCATTGTCATATAAATTTTAATTCAGCCAAAAAAAAAACCGTTCTATACACAAGATTAATATTCGTGTACGGCTCAGTTCTACTATTTGATGACAATTTTATGGACTTGTATTTATTATCAACCTTGAATGGAGAGTCTCTACTTTTAGAAGACGTACTTTGGTACGTTAATGATCATAAAAATAATTCAATCACACTAAAACTTTAAAACTATTTATATTTGGTTAAAACACAATAGATGAAGTACTTGCAAAAAAATTCACTGTTATTTTTGCTTCTCTCTGACTTTTAAGCATAGACAAGTCACTGTTTAGAAGCTATTTAAAATTTAATGTTCAACCGCCTTCCGCCTGTTTGGTTTATTTCATTACTAAGACATAGTAATGAGCTTGCTTTGTGCAGCCATAAACATCCTAAGCATACAGCTATCGGCAGCAACCTGTGCAACATAGGGGGCAAACAATCGCCCTTGGAGTAATAAAGCCATTAGCAGGGCCAGCCACTATAGAGGAGGGTGCGGCAGCTGGTACAAGTGGTAGCCAAACATAATTCTGAATTACCGTTTTGTTGGAGGCTCAGTGCGCATCTGTCCTCCTCAAATAGAGATGTAGGATCGATAAAGGGGATTATGCAACGAAGGATACCATTTGATTCCCTTCAGATGGATTATGCAACAAAATTCTACTCGGGCGTTGTAAGTTACCGAATAATACCGAGAGAGATTCCCAGGACTTAATGATTGTGAATAAATTATTCAGTATTTTTTTTTGTAGTATCAATAATAATGATATCAATAAATCTCCATTTCACTGATCCATTTCAGTTTTTCAAAAATATCTTTTCAATAAATGAAAAGAATTATTTAAAAACTCCGATTGGTACGTTTGTTAACTGTTTTTTTTTTTTCATGTCTATGAATCTTATTTATATAGAACTTTATTTCAACAATTTTCTTGTATAGCTTTATTAATTGAGATATGAGAGATCATTCATACTTGTCGTCAATTTACATTCATGGAATATCCCAAGGGAAGTCCCCAGCAATATCGTGGAAGGAGCCCTCTGCTTCCTTCACCAACCGTTTTACCATATGACGAAAACAAAAGAGAGGACTAGAGAGCCACAGACGCTCAGAGTATGAGTGGGGATGATTGTCAGGGCCAGGACCCCGTGACTTACATATCTATTGGCAATAGATCGCGAGGCCACCGGATGATTTTTACTTGATAAAGAATTAACAAAAAGATTTAGATGAGTAGATAGGTTTTGTGCAATTTGGTAACCATGAGTATATGTGAGGTCATGAACTGTTGACACATGGAGATCACAATAAATAAATGAGTAAATCCCGTTTTGAAAATATAAAACTTTAATTCTTAAATAGCTTTTGACCTTAGACTTAACAGAGATCTGATATTTAATGAAGCAAGATCGACTTTTTTCAGGTTTGATGCCCATCAACACTTTTCGTTATTTTATTATGACCAAACACTATTCAATATTTTTCGAGAAGTTGTGGAATATACCCATGAAATTTCAGGCCAATTTTACGATTTTACCATAGAACATACATAAAAAGAGACAAACAAGCAAATATCCCGTCAACGAATTGAAGTAAATCTTATTCCTTTTATTACAGTTTAATTATATCTTATTAATATGTTAAAACTTATGATGCACGTTTTATAATAGCCGTTAATAGTTCTCATGGCTCCCACAACATCTAAACTGTCTTGTGTTTATTGTAATATAATCACTCAATAACAAAAGACTTAAATTGGAGACTGTCACAATGTTGTACTGTCTTTCCGTGACTTTGAGAAAATAGAGTCACTTAGCCGTGCGAAAATTCGGAGTAATCCCATTTGACGACGCCTATCCTCGCCTAACCTCAGTTTGACTTTGTTAGTCCTCGTTGAGAGATAAAACTTGTAAAGCCTAATTAGTTAAGGTTATTGAGCTCTAGCACGAACGGGGCAGCCGACAGCTGTGGCCTACATTTGCAATTACCTGCAACCACCTCACGCCACGCAGAGTAGGTTCAATGTACATAGTAACAACCCCCTCTCAGGCTAAAATACTAAAATTTCAAAATTGCAAAACAACCAAACTATAAAAATAATTTTTTTTTGTTTTATTTATAATTAAAAGTTAAATCCATGGAACACCACCTATCGATTAACGTGAAACGAACTCAAAAAAACAATTTTTGAACCAAAGTCTAACTCTCCTAAACCCTCAAGATTTTCTGAATTACAGAAAAACCTTTCCGCTTATCCAAACACTTTTGTAAACTCTTTATCCAGGAACACTCATCCTTACAATTCTCCTCGTCGCCTTAAGCGGGGATGGCCCCGCGATCTATTGTAAATAGATATGTAAGTCATAGGGTCCTAGCACTGCCCATTATCCGATTCATGTCCTGAGCGTGTGCGGCTCTCTTGCCTTCTCTCTGATCTTCGCAAGTTGGCGAAACGATTATAAAGAGAGGCGGGGGGAGTAACGCTGCTTCTGGCCCTTCCGTCTGGTTCTTGAGGGAATACATCCCAAGGGAGTGGGGTCCTGGGCAGAATTTGTATGTATATATTGTATGAATGGAAGGTAAACATGAATCCTTACATCGCAATGATTAATGCTGCATAAGCAAATTGTAATTTTCTAATAAAGATCTATAAATATATTATTTATTTTCTGTAAAGAGTTATAATTAAATCTGTGTAAAAAATGGAATAACACCTTCAAAAGAGACAATGCCGTCAGAGTTTTATTACTGTTCTTTACACTGCGGGGTTACGGGGTGAGGAGTTCGTAGTGTACAATTACCTCTAAACCATAATTCTGAACTGGATTCGCTACTTATTAATTCAAATTGCGAGCCTGAGTTAACCCATTTCTCAGAGAAACCCGATCCCTTGGGGTGAAGCCGGTCACTGAGCCAGGTAATTAGTAGTCATGGGCTCTAACCACTAGACCAAGGGGATGGAGATTTTAATTATCACAACTAAATAATTTTTGTGCAGATTTAGAATTTATTAGTAATAATATTCCTGCACATTATTTCTCACACATATGACACACAAAAAAACATACCTTAAAAAATACGCTGCTGGATGTATAGAGTGCGTTGAAACTAAATGAAGGAGGTCTGGAGTTCTTAACCCATTTAAGGCAAGAATAGAAGGATGAAACTTGAGGTTTCAAATAGTTCATGAAATAATACACAATTATACGCAGTATACATGCACGGAAATTAACACCTAAGGTGAATGGGGAAACCTCCTGAGACTTTAATACATAAAGGAATATAGGTGGGTAGCAACAATATACTGAGCTCGGGTCCGACATGTACTTCACTCAACAAAGCATCCAGTCGAATAGGAGTCAGGTTGGGGGAGGATTGGGCAGACTGGATTTAGAGAACGTTACCAACGCAACGTGTCTAATGAAATGATAAACACGATATGACGCAATAGGGGTATTCTAAATGCCTTAAATATAATCAAAATAATATATATATAAACTTTATTATGATAAACCCCCAACATAGCATCCCATAACCTTCAAAAACACCTTGACGAGATCGAGTATTGGTGCAACCAATGGTGGATCAAAGTTAATGAAGCAAAATGTTCCCACATTACCTTCACCCTTTTTCGCAAGTCTTGTCCACTAGTTTATTTTAATTCTATTCCTCTCCCTGTATCCGAGACAGTACGGTACTTAGGCTTCCATCTCGACAAACGACTGACCTGGAACTCACATACGAGACTAAAAAGAAAGAACTAAACAGACGCTTTGGACAACTGTACAGACTACTTCAAAGGACATCCCATCTCTTAATAGAAAATAAACTACTAATCTACAAAGTTATACTTAAACCAATCTGGACATGCGGAATAGAGCTATGGGGGACAGCAACAAAGTCGAACATCAAGCGTATCCAATCCTTTCAATCAAAAGTCCTGAGAACAATAGTAAATGTCCCTTATTATGCCAGTAACAAAACCCTTCAAAACGATCTTAACATACCCTACATTCTTGAACTCATCTCTTCCGAATATATGAAATTCTATAGTAGCCTTTTCAACCACCCTAATCCCGTTGCACAGTCATTGCACTGCGCCACTCATCCCTATAATCCTCCTCGGAGACTGAAACGGCAGTGGCCTCGTGACCTGCTATAATCACGTGACAGTGGGAGACCTGGCAATGGCAAGTTTCTCCATTCATGTTCTGAGCGTCTGTGGCTCTCGCGCTTATGGTCAGCCTCCACTGGCTAGTGTCCGGTGACACGGCTGACGGAGGAGCGTGGGGGACTTCCCAAGACTCCACTTTCTCTTCGCATGTGGACTTGGGAGGCCTCTGGGCTGTCTGTAAATATTGTATGAATGAGCGAGTGAATGATGAATTGTAAATATGGTATGAATGATAGTATATCTTAATTACTTATTGCCTAGCAAGGCAGATTGTAATTTTAGCACAACAAAGGAATTATACAGTATTATGATAAAATTACAATCTATCTTATCGGGCGATAAGTAATTGTGATATATGTTCTCATTCATACCATATTTACAATTTTCATTCACTCGCTCATTCATACAGTATTTCCAAACAGCCCAGAGACCTCTCAAATCCACATTGCCGTCACCTCCCTCGCATGTGAAAGAGGAAGTGGAGTCTTGGAAGTACCCCACGCTCCTCCGTCAGGAGATAGTTACATTGGAACAGTGCATTTCAGGGAATAGTATACTAAAAGGTAGTACTTTTAACATTAAATAGAAGTACATCCTTATCAAACACTTCTGATAAACAATTCGTGTTTTTAAATATAGTTACAAGACTGCATCTGCATTTTCTACTATGTTCTTTGTTATAGACATATATAACAAACCATAACAGGAACCATGTGCGTGTAATCGGATCAGCATTGATTACTTTGCATTAATAAATTTGTAGCCGACAAGTACAGAAAGTTTGAGACCTCAACACAATTCATTTCGAAAACTGTTTCAATATCTCATTCTTCGATCGATGGTTTATCCCTTCCGTTCTGTTTGCGATCTGCAATAAATGTGCTTCCGGCTCTTGTATAACCTCCGCTACGATATTTTATTCATGAGAGCCCGCATTTCATTTACAACTCAGTTTGTATGGGCTTGCTGTATCCGTTACGAAGAGTGTAACGGTTGAATTTTATTACTTTGTTAGGTCGTTAGGGGGGAATAAACAAGAGCTCCTGAAATTGTCATGTTTGTAAACCGACTTTATTATACCAACTAAAAAAAAATGCTATTTGGACTGATTCAATGTATTCAGGCTTTTTTACTTTCGAAGCAAATCTATTGTTAAATTTTAGCTCGCCAATCGGATCTTCGGAAAGATTTGTAGATTATTTAACAGGGAGTCTTATTATTTAATCTCACATACATAAACAGAGTAAATAGTAAATAGAACTCAACTGAAGCTGATTATAGACTTACGGGCATCAACTCTGGGGGGGGGGGTCGCTAAACCTTGAACCATCGAATGGATCCAAATCTTTCAATGAAAACCCCAAAATAATATTCAACGCTCCTTAATACATATTAAACTCGTCCCTCCATAACGATCTAATTGTTTGCCGTCAACAGGCTTCAATGTCCCCCTTTTCCCCCTTAACCTGTGGAAGGAATTGTATCAGGTCCATTGGAGTTTCCATATTGGCTGGGAATGCAATCTCGAATCTTAATGCAAAATTCAACTGTCACGATAATGAAATATAATAAATATTTAGCTGCAATTTTAGCACGAGACACATACATATTCAGATATTTACACACTAAATTTAGCTAAATTAAAATTTATTATTATTTTGAACGAAAGACTAAAAAGATTGATATTTTTTTTTTAGTTATTATAATTGCTTACTTTTGTTTTCAGTCGGATGGGAACACTGCCTTTCTGCGGGCAGCCCGAGCAGGGCACCTGGAAAAAGTACTCGATCAACTGAAAAATAATGTTGATATTAATACTTCTAATGCTGTAAGTATTTATTTTATTACTTATTTTGATTTATGTTGTATATATATATATTTTATTTATATCCTGGGCAGAATTTGTATGTATATATTGTATGAATGGAAGGTAAACATGAATTCTTACATCGCAATTATTAATGCTGCATAAGCAAATTGTAATTTTCTAATAAAGATCTATAAATATATTATTTATTTTCTGTAAAGAGTTATAATTAAATCTGTGTAAAAAATGGAATGACACCTTCAAAAGAGACAATGCCGTCAGAGTTTTATTACTGTTATTTACACTGCGGGGTTACGGGGTGAGGAGTTCGTAGTGTACAATTACCTCTAAACCATAATTCTGAACTGGATTCGCTACTTATTAATTCAAATTGCTAATCAGTGTTCATCACGAGCCTGAGTTCGTGATTGTCCCATTCCTCAGAGAAACCCGATCCTTTGGGGTGAAGCCGGTTATCTTACGATTAACTTAAATATATATATATTTAAATAAACATGTTTTAGTGAACATTACTTTTTTTATTTTTTAGTGCAAATTCAACCACTTTCCATCACACATACAATAGACATAAATAAAAATAAACTATGTTTAGTTTTTTTTTTCGACACAATTTGTTTTCTGATCTCGTTTCCTTTCAATTTCAATTCTGCCTCATTGCTTAATACAGATAAATAAAGAAGTATGGGATCGTGCATTTATTAACTTATTTGCAATCATTAGGAGCATTCTAACCGTCATATTTCCTCGCTTTGACTATTTAAGTGGACAATTTACAGTAATGATTACTTAATATTAACCGAATAACTTTTGAAATACCAAAAAAGAAAATGGTTAAATTGGACTAACCCTAAAAGTATTTTTTTTTATCGAGTCAAAATAGAAAATAGAGAAGCCATTTTAGCCTTAAAGTTAGTAATTGTATTCTAGAATTAACATAAATCAATAGAGGTTCGTGACGAACCGTAATTGTCTTGCATGATGTACTAGAGCAGATGGCCTGGAAATTCTGTGAGTTATTTTCGCTGGGACGCAAATACTTATAGAAATCATTTAATAGGTTTATTTTCTTTCAGCTTTTGCATCTTTTAATAAATTGCATAAGGTAATAGTTTATAACTATTCTAGCCCAACCTGACCACCAGTTAGTATTCCGATTTCAGGAGTAACCAACTTTTATCTTTTAAAACTAGAACTACAGTGTAAATTTTCGTCATCTGAAATATTTTTGTTTTCAGTAAATCGAAAAGACCCGTTATGAATAAAAATACAATTAATAAACTGCGGTGCTTCTCGTACGAAGTTTGTGAAGTTCAATCCAAAATTCCGGCAAAATGACTGTCTATGTCTCCAATTACGCCCTTCGTTCCTTCTATATTTCTTTCTTTGTTCCATTCCCCATTTTTTTGTACACCCAGCTTAATCCCACGCAATCAAAAAAAAAAAAAAAAAAACTTTGGTCCTCAGATCTGTATCCTTCTATTCAACTCCAGCATTCATCCCACTTTCTTCAACTGCCCCTTTTCTCTCTCACTCTACTTCTTTCTGTAACTCAACTATCTTACTTAACTACTATTCTAACTGTATCTATTTGTTTCTTTACTTTCTAATTCAGATGTATGCACAAAGTGGCGCACATAGAAATAGTCAAATATTCGCTTTCTAATAGATTTATTATGTCTTTCAGTTCTTTTTTAATTAATATTAAACGTTTTCCGATATACGAGGCTATAAATACAAAGGAAGCCCCAATAAATATTCATTTAATATTGGAGTTACCACAATACTTGACTGTCGGGCAAGTATTGCGTGTTGTTACTTCAGCGGAAGGCGGCCAAATCCAAAGATATGCAACCCGTCCATTGGTTCATAAGAAATTACTGTTCGGGGACAAATTACACTCATCTGAAAGAAGCACGTTAATACATTCGTTTTAAGGCCACGTACAATGTTCTAAGGCTGCTGCTGGTCTCTGAGGGTTTAAAGTGACTTCGACAAGTCTTCTTCTAACTGTTTCTGCACACATTGCTACTCTCAGAGTTGTATGAAGAAGTTGAGCAGTCTCAGTAGCATTTGAAAACCGATTCCGATGCGTGTGTGGTACAATACATCGGTCATCTATTGGCTCTGTCACTCGGCCGGCCTGATTCGGGTCAGTTTCAGGTAACCCAATACACGGATTTCATATTTCGGCATCGACCGTCTTCCACTAAAATAGCAACCTACTTGCTTAACCATCAATACCATTCTTTAAATTAAAATTAAAAAAAAATTGCAAAATTTTTAGAGAGCGGATACAGAAGAATTAAAATTGAACTTTCTGTATAAATTGTTTTAAATTATATTATTAAATATTCGTTGGGGCTTTTCCTTCATATTGATAGCCTCTTACCACTTAAAACGTTTAATATTAATTTAAAAAAATTAAAGCCGAAATAATTCTATTAGGAAGCATATATTTGATTTTTTCTAAATGTGCGATTTTTTTTAGGGGCAGTGTATTTTAAAAAATAAAAATTTTACTTGTCAAATAGAATTAAAAACAAAAGAAGTTACATGATCTGTGATGAAATTCGGTGCTATGTGTTTTTTTTTTAAGTTTTACTCCATCTTCTAATTCTGGAATTATAGGCAAAGATTTTTAGAATAATCTAACCTGAAGGAGTGCTTTTGTTATTCTAAATAATAATTGTTATTGCTTTTCACCAGAGTCATTTCAGTCACCATTCCTCGTAGTCCAAATGACATACAATTACCTACTAAAGGTTTATTTATATGGAACAAAGCTATCAAGCGTTTTGTTATCTCACTCTACGGAGCAATTCTAATTCTCTCTTACGAGTCACAGTCACCTTTGGTTCCCTAGTGTTTATGTACTTATAAATAGTTTAATCCTTTTTTTTTTTTTTAGAACGGCTTAAATGCTTTACATTTGGCATCAAAAGATGGCCACATACAAGTTGTTGACGAGCTCCTCCGGAGAGGAGCCAATGTCGATTCCGCGACGAAAAAAGGAAACACTGCACTACACATCGCCTCTCTTGGTAAGTAACTCCAACGCTCATTGTGTGTTTAATGATTATTATTACATTTTTACAACACTAAAAACTAAACAAATATTTTCATTCTAACGATAATTTTGTATTGTGTACAGCTGGGCAAGAGGAAGTTGTGCGTAGACTTGTGGAAGCTGGAGCCTGCGTCAACGTGCAGAGCCAGAACGGGTTCACCCCGCTCTACATGGCAGCTCAGGAGAACCACGACGCAGTCGTAAGATTCTTGTTGTCCAACGGAGCCAACCAGAGTCTAGCCACCGAGGTAATTTATAGCGAATTTTCCACATGGGATTTGAAAGGCTTTCAGGCATGTCTACAAGTATTGTTTCCCTGTTTAGGATGGGTTTACACCGCTGGCAGTTGCGATGCAACAAGGGCACGACAAGGTAGTCGCAGTGCTTCTCGAGAACGATACGAGAGGAAAGGTCCGCCTTCCAGCTCTCCACATCGCGGCGAAGAAGGACGATTGCAAAGCCGCCGCTCTTCTACTTCAGGTAATCCTTCTATCCGTTCTCCTAGTACCTGAAAATGTGTATTAGTTATATGTATTTTGTCGAAGTAGCTAACATAATTATATATTCTTAGAACGAACACAACCCCGATGTAACCTCTAAGAGTGGATTCACTCCGCTCCACATCGCGGCACACTACGGTAACGAGGGCATCGCCAACTTACTCTTGTCAAAGGGTGCCGATGTCAACTATGCTGCCAAGGTAAGTGTAAGTTATCACTTTATGACATTTGGAATTTTCTTGTCTTGGGCTTTCTTTATATTCATCTTAACGGCCTTGTTAACGGTTGCGCATTCCAACATTTATTATGAATCAAGGAACTCCACCGGCAGGGGACTTTTCCAGGAGTCAAACCCGACCCCTTTTCGCCTTAAATGTTCCCTCTCAGTTCTTGGAATTGAATTTTAAATCTATGAGCATCACAATATACCCCGTGATATTCATGTAAATTACCGCATCAGACACACACGAATATAGAAATAAGAAATAAGATAAAAAATAACAAGAGTGAAAGCATGAAAACGATTGACTAGCGTTAGTGTGCAAAAACCTGACTTAGTTACCACTAAGTAGACAGTAAAGAAGTTTACTCCGCTATTTCATTTGAAGAGCATTGTAATTCGGCTTTTCACAGTTGGATACACAAAACCTCGAGCCTAAATGGATTTTCCAAAAGAATTAACTTTTGGTCATTCATTGTTGTATTTTGCGTATAACTTAAATATTCGGACTAAGAGGAGGTGGGATACCTAAGCGCTAGTACATTTTCAAGGACCAGACTTCAAAGCCAGAAAGATTTTTTCAAGGCGACTCTCAAGGGGAAGCTGATTGATATCCTTTAGTGACTATCTGACTGAGCTTCATAATAGTTCCCTTGACCCTCCCAAGTGCTCCAGGACCCTGAGCACTATCGACTGGAGGTCGAAGGTCTGGGTCGAGAGCCCCGAAGCCGTCCTGTCTAGACCAGAGGAAACGGTCCTCATCCATCAGGAGCCTCACCGGTCGATGCCAGCTCATCAACTATTTAGTGGAGGGGGTTTTACCCTCTTCTCTTCTGGGCTGTTAGGATGTTACCATTCGCTTGTCGTGCAGGTAAAGCTTCACATTCACCTCATTTATGGTGATATTCCATTATATACATTGTTCATGAAATATCTTCTATGAATTCATCAGCTTTTATATCATATTACGGTCAGTGAAAATCTTGACGTGATCCCCTCGTAACACGTCTTAGTTATAAACACCAATAAAGTATTAACTGCCAGATTACAACTCACAAGGAATATAAAATCATGTCTTACTACTACTGAAGAGATGTGTATGAGAATATGATATAAAATGGCCTAGAGTAACGGAGAGACGAAATAATTTGATATAGAATAGCAGCGTTTCCAAAATACAAATGTGAACAGTAAACACTTAGTTATAAAATAAAATTTACAGGAAAGGCCAATATTTTTGAAGTATTAAGATGGCTGTTTAGAAAGGACAATTGATTGATCAACGCACAAATAAGGATGACACCAATAATTTTAAAAAATAAATAAAAATGATGAGAAATAAACTAAAAAATAAACATTATATTCAAAGGGAATTTCTGCATTCTACAAATTATATACACTCTTTACATGTGAATCCAAGACCATACAAAAATGAGAACATAGCCTAAAGCACGCTGAGGCTGAGCGGGTTGCAAGCGGGTTTTAACTAGGTTTTGACTGTTGGTTCAGTATAAACCGTGGATGGTACGGTGCAACAGTGGTTTTCCCACTCTGCGTTGCACGGGTAAAGCATAGCTGGTTACATCGGTGAGTTTTGATCACTCGCATTTTTTTATCCAAACTTTCTGTTCCCATCGTTCCTTCCACCCTTTTGTATGTTTCAAAAAATAGCCATGACGCATTGGCGAAACCGATCAAACCTCCAGTTTAAACCGATTAAGGAAAATACATAATCCTCCAGTTCTGCTCTAAGGTAGATACATAATCGCGTCCAGTCACAGTAAAGGACATTCATTCATGAATTGTATGAACATCGGTTTTTTTATATGTTCTAAATTGTTTTTCAATTTAAAATGTTTATAAATCATTTAAAAATCTCTTCTAATTGCCATTAAAGCGAAAATAACCTATTTTCCCTTTTCATATGTATCTTTCATTTTTTATTATAATTTTGCTTTTATATTTTGCATCGTTCTTTTATTCTTATTTTTTGTTATTTCAACATTCATAAAATCTATATTTTAAAAATTTTATTCGCTTTTTACTTTCTTAATTATCTATCCGTAGTTTTGTTTTTATAATGCCTTCATTATTTTCAATTTGTAACTAATTGAAAGTAGATACAACAAATTCAATAAGAAATATAATACTGGGAGTTCATGGTTAGCCGAGAATTTTAAAATGAGTGACATCAGTATCACGAGAAATCCTTTCACTCGTTAGTTAGAAGTGTAATGGTGGGAATGAGATCATTTAGGACGAACACAAAGGAAGATTTTCTTAAGTAACAGATTTGATTTTCATTTCTTACTTTTCTTTACCAAATCGAATCATAAAGGTTTCAAATGCATCATATTAATAATCATTAGCTGGTGAATTGGGCCCTATTCCTTTAATAAGAGGATCCAAAAACAATTACATAAAGTTGTGGAAACAAAGTCACGGTAATGTCACAATTTAATACTAGATACGTATAATTACATAAGTAATCAAACTGAATCACTCAAAGTTTAATTTAAATCACTTAAATTTTATTTTGATTAAACAAAATTAACTATACAGAATAACATATAATAATGAGCTGTAAGCAGTTTTTGTAGTCCTAACATATCTATCTTTTAATTGTTAAAGCTAAATAATGTAAATGGACTAACTAGGCTCACCTTCGGACTAAATATGGGGACCTAAAACTGTCTTACATACTAACTTAAACCTAGAGCGTTCCCGCCTCAACTCCCTGTGGCAATCGATGGGGAAGCGGAGAGGGGAAAATCGTGTTAAAGGAGTTTGTTAAATATTGGCAACGAATAAAAGAATTTGGTATGTCTAATAAATTCATCCACCGTAGGCAGCTCAAAATCTTTATGGAGCTCACAATTCCTCCGCTGCTGGAACGAAGTATGTCGGAGCACTTTCATGAGTGACCCGTTTTGAAATGGTTGGAGTCGCTTGGGTGACTAAAAAGGTGAGTAAAAAGGTAGTAGGCAGTGGCTTCTTTCTCTTCTGAAAGGAGAATATTACGCTGGCAGTAATGTTGAGTTTCCCCAATTTATCACTGATCTCGTTACAAGCTGACTGCCTGTCGAAGAGCTTCCTAGGCGCTCATGCTGCTGCTGTACCATGTGATAAAATTACACAATAGTCATAATATACTACATAATCCCCCTGTCGTGTCCATGTTTTGCAAGGTTTGCGAGAGTGTAACTAGAATGAACATTTGATATTTACCATGCTTCGCATGTTTGTACATGTTCAAACCCCGACCCTTAAACTATCTTTACTCTTTGAAATTTATTCATTTCTATAATTTGAAATTTAATGACTGAGTAATTCACATTGCTTCTTATTAACATCCCAGAAATAATCACAGACCTATGATTTTTTTTTTATAATAATAATTATTTTGTGCATTAGAACACAGAAACTAAACTATATTGTTGGTCAATATATGAATTATTGATAGGGATTCGATGTCATATATTTTTCTTAACTAAATTTCATTTATTCCTGAATCCAACTCGGACTGATTATTGCAGCTTGAAAAATATCGTTAATAATACAGTAGATTATTGCCTAACTTCAGGTTGGGAAACTTTATAAGGAAGCCCTTGATTTTAGCTATGAAATTCCAATGTTTATATATACTTAAAACTGTATGTAAATGTATTGCCATGCATTTGTGATTTTTTTTTATTATTCATTATTAAAAAATGGTTTTTTTCTGCAGCATAACATCACACCACTCCATGTTGCCTCCAAATGGGGTAAGGCGAACATGGTGGCGGTTCTACTTAGCAGAGGCGCTAACATCGAAGCAAAAACAAGAGATGGACTTACTCCACTGCACTGCGCTGCGAGGTCCGGTCACGAGCAGGTGGTCGACATGCTCCTGGAGCGCGGCGCTCCCATCAGCGCTAAGACTAAGGTACAGGCAAAGCGTTCAAAAAAGCGTTCTTTGATAGTAATAGTTATTGTCTAGCCTGGTTAGATTCGTGAAAATACTATATAGTTTTATGAATGGGTGATGATTCTAGCGGTAAACAAATAAAGCAAAATCTGAAATGCTTGCTAACCATCTGAAAACCTTATTTGTAACAGTTCTGGGAGAATATGTGTAGAATTTTCACTATTTTTTTCTGGCATTGACAGATTCTAGGACCCCTGAACAAATAGCATATCTTTGGCACTGCTATTGTGAAAACCCCCGCTCTATTTCCCGACCATCTCATATTAGTGTCTGATACAGACCAAGGTAGGATGTCGAAACTTTGCCTCTCTTTTTCAACAATCTAAGCCAATTCCCTACAAACTCATGTCTTATTTCGCGGCCAACTATAGAATCGCAGTTTAAAAAAAATAATTCATTTATTACTCAAACCCTCTAACTAAACGTCCCTCATTTCTAGACATTGGGACAAAATTATTTGATATTAATCCTCTTGAACAAAAAACATTACATGCCTATTGTTTTTAAAGATATCCTTAAATTTTGAATAAAGTGAATATACGCTATAGACTGAGGTGCACCTTTCTCGCTCTTTATTAAGCTTAGACTAATTAAATTAAATAAATGTGGGAGAAATCATAAGTGTACACAGGGTTAGGTTTCATCGTCCCTAGATGATCACATTTTTTAACATTGCTTTTGTATGTTTGCCAAAACATTCCATTCCACAATTCTTCTTGATTGGTTTCAAAATCGTATCTCCTTCCCATTCATTTGTTGATAGCCACTAGTTTTTTTTACGTCAATTGCACAGGAGCTAGTTTTATGTTTCCACTACTTTTCTTCAGCCCATAATGTAACCTTCTTGGACATTTTAACTGTTTTGCTTTCTCCCTCAGCAGCTTGACCTCTCTAGACCAACGTAAGTTATGTATGTCCAAATTCAATTCATCCCTACTGGTGCATTGGTCAACAACAAAATGCAGGTTATATCAACAAAATATTAATTATTTTGTAAGTATTTTTTAATCCAAATCTTATCAAGCAAAAATAAAAAAATTATCCAATATTTTTTAATCTTTTACATTTTATTTTTGTTTTTGGAGGTGTCTTCTCCTTAGGTGGCCATTTTATCTGAGCAATAGATTCTTATGGGAAGAGTCATAAAAAATGATCGTTTTTCTTGCTAATTAAAAACAATTTTATTTTAACACATTTTGTTCTTAATATTCAAAGTGTATACCGTTGTGTTTTATACAGTGTTGTCATCTTGAGGCTAGCTGTTGGATTCCTTCACAATACCACTCTTTAGGTTTTGAACGAAAGAATTCCGCAACTCTATTTGGAACCTTGCCCAGAGGATTGCAGCTTTTTCCTTGAATATAGTGAACCATTGACCGGAACAGATGGTGGTCGGAACTGACTAAATCCGGACTGTAAATAAAATAGGGGCTGTTGTGGTGCTACTTTTCATCGCAATTAACAATTCTTTTAATGAAACAATGGGCATTTGGGGACACGTTTCTAATCAAGTTCGTGTCTGCTCAGTGGCCAACTTATAGCGAACCACTTTTGATAGGCATTGACTTTTCCCAAGTTATGCAACACACGATTTACGGTGAATTCGGAAACGCCAAGCGCTCATGTCAATTCCAGAGTACTTTTCGTTGGGTTTGCCTCAGCAGATTCCCGCAGAGCTGATTCTTCGAACAGTGATTCCCGTCCAGAACTCTCTTTTTTCTTGAGGCTGATGTAATCAGTTTCAAATTTCTGGAACCATTTACTCATAGAAAGAGCATATTCTACTTCGAACTGCCACACCAAATGGGTTTTTTTGGTGGTGGAAAACTTACTCTTCCATTAATGGCGTAATATACCAAGACATCTTTAATTGGATTTGAAAAAAAAAAAAGTTTATCAGTATTTCACAATTTCCAAGAAAACGAAATCGGTAATTTTTTATGGACTCACCCCAATAAAAGGGCCCTGTAGCAAATTGACAAAATAAAATGTAGACTAATTCACCCTAAATGAAAATTATATTATATATGCTGTAATTTTATTTGTGATGTTAAAGTATCTTGTTTTCAAAGCACAAATCCCTAATCGATCCACCATTGATAAGGCCGTTTTATGTCCAATGTTTGTAACAGAAATAACCCAGTCCTTGCTCTAAAACTCAGGCCTCTGGTCCAGATAGTCTAGCTCTATAGATGGATGTTCCGTTACAGAACGGCCTCGCGGCCCTGCACATGTCCTCCCAAGGAGATCACGTGGACGCCGCCCGGATCCTCCTCTACCACCGCGCCCCCGTCGACGATGTGACCGTGGACTACCTAACGGCGCTGCACGTGGCCGCACACTGCGGACACGTTGGAGTGGCTCGGCTGCTCCTCGAGAGGAAGGCGGACCCCAACGCAAGGGCCCTCAACGGCTTCACGCCATTGCACATCGCCTGCAAGAAGAACAGGATCAAGGTCGTCGAGTTGCTACTGAAGCACGGCGCATCCATAGAGGCCACCACGGAAGTGAGTATACAACTGAATGCAGTAGTAGATTATTTAGCCAAACTGGAAGCACATCGGTGACTAACTCTCATTGCAGTCCGGCCTCACGCCGCTCCACGTGGCCAGTTTCATGGGCTGCATGAACATCGTAATCTACCTGGTCCAGAATGAGGCACACCCCGATGTGAAGACCGTCCGGGGAGAGACTCCGCTCCACCTCGCCGCCAGGGCCAACCAGACCGACATCATCAGGATACTGCTCAGGAATGGAGCTCAAGTTGACGCAAGAGCTAGGGTAAGTGGACGTTAGATATAACGTTTTATTCATTTAAATATAACTATTTTTTCATTGTTGTTTGCTATAAGGAGGTTATTATTGATAATGCACCGTATCAACATCGCATGTAATATCCTTTTCCTTTTGGTTATCCATCAAGAGCACAGGGATTCTCCTTGCATTACTTCTGGGATAACTCAAGCTCTCTTTTCTTCATGCTATTCACAGTGAAATAGCTTTCAGTATTTTCGACAGAACATTTTAATTCCTCTTTACTAATGCTCCGAATCGTAGCTAGACATCAAGTTCACTATTTGGATCGTTTTTAAAGGTTTTTTAGGTAAAAACGTGTTAGAGTAAATAATATTTTAACTAACTTAATTTTCAATAACAAACAAGGCTTAGATTACTTAGAATAGTGAGTAGGTTTGTGCGAAGTATTTTCACAAACCTGCTCTCAAACAAACCAGTTGGTACATGCTACTGGCATCAATGATCCTTTTGATAGCCTTATAATGCCCAAAAACAGATAGTAGGCTATCAATAATGGGTAAATTGCTAAACTCGTACTGCGCTTGTAGTAGCTCCAAAGTCAATTCAAAAGGATCAATCAAATACTATCAAGATGTCCTGAAGAGTTTCTGTGCTCAGTGATTATCAGTCAGTAATGTGCATGGAGTTTATCTTTCTTTTTTTTCCTATTTAGTTTTAAATGAATTATTTCAAATCTACACTTCTAAGGCAATGATGGTATTGTTAATGTAATCTTTGGCCGGCAGGAGGAGCAGACTCCGCTCCACATCGCCTCGAGACTTGGCAACGTTGACATCGTCATGCTGCTGCTTCAGCACGGTGCCAGTGTCGACTCGACCACTAAAGACCTCTACACCGCCCTTCACATAGCAGCCAAGGAGGGCCAGGACGAGGTAATAACCCTTATCATTAGGAGAATGATGGACCACATCGACATAGCCTACCTCATGGGCAGGATTTGGAGGCGGAGGCCAGAGTACTTCATATAGTCTTTAGAGAACTATAGCTAGTTTTTTTTTTTTTTTCAGTCTGTGATTGTACGTAATCATATTCCATCCAGGCTTAGTCAGCTATCAAACAAGTATTCCATCGAGAGCATTTCTTCAGGTTGCATTTGTAGTTAGAGAAATCCGACAAAACGGAGTATATGCCCAATTTCGACATAAACAAAGGAGAATTAATTCTTAATCTTAATTATCAAAAGAAAATCCCTGTCATTTGACAATTTCTAATGAGCGTGTTACATTAGGTGCGAGTTCTGGCCCTGTGGAACTGGTCTGAAAGCATCATTTGTAACTATTGTTGTAATGATTATTCTATATTAACCACAAAGAGCTTGAAAAGACATTCGATTTGTACGCTTGGAATAACAGTTTCTACTTCATTTTAGCATTAAAGAAATATTTTTTTAAACTATTAACATAGTTTAATTTATATATGGTTAGTATTAACAAATGATTAATCAACAAGTGGATTTGCGAATCGATTTAGATACCAATTTTGGCAGGGTTAAAAGTTATTGTTTTTTTTTTCTATTAAGTCATAAACGATAAAAATGCATTCAAGAAACCTTTGGCAGTGTAATGACGGTGCTTTGTTCACACATAATTTTGGAACAAAATTTGATACACAGTTTTGGTCTGTGTGTGTAGCAATCCTTACGTTTTCAAAATTGTATCAAGGCGAAACTAATAGAACTATCAATACGTATATAAACTCGGAAGTGCTCCTTTTAATATTTTGAAGTCTTATGGAAGCAGATACCCTCACTTGATCTGAACATGTAGTGGCGGAATCTCGTTGTCATTAATCTAATAGATTCACTTTTTTGAGGATCATCAAGGCAACTGACTGTAGTTTTGCATAAATTCAAAGTGTATAATTGCACCAAAACTACTGAGTTGTACAATTAGGTCCTTGACTTGATGTTTGTAAAAGATTTTTCAGCTGATAAATTAATTAATACCGGCTCACCCCATCAGTGAGAATATTTGTATTCACCCAGTCGAGGTGCATGGGAACAAAGCGTTAACGAACGATTCAGCTGCACCCGTTACGTGTTTGTATCGACGCTCGACCGATCCATAGTTTGCCATAGCGACCCGATAGAGCAACAAATCCTCCTTATCGCGCCGGTCTTCTATACTTTGTCTTAAATGCAGAAAACTAAATACGATAAGTAAATACAGCGAATTTTATCTATCCTTTTCTCTGATTAACCGAAAAATATCGGCGTATAAAGAAAAAATAATCAATTTTCGTTCAATTATAGCTTAAGGAGGCAAAGCACAAATTAGATATCATACATCAGTACGTCCACATCTCTTCAATTTGATAGCACCCAATATGATAGAAACATATTTATTTTTTATTTCTGAGTAATTAAATATTTATTGCCACATATTTATGTTTTGTGAAGATGAAAGTATTTTCAGCACTTTTGGGGGGATCAAGTAAAACTCCATTGTGGTATATACTATCATCATGTCAATCTGGGATTGATAAAAAATTGCACACATCCCAGTTGAACAGGGTGCTCACTAAGTAAAAACGGACAGGGTTGAAAACAAGTTATGAACAAAACCACGAAACTCTTAATTGTAAAAGAAAAAATAAATCGTTAAGAGGATAGATTGAGGTAGTGCAATCTTTACAAAACTAAAACAGCTGATTCTCAACTTTTATTCTACGGGAAGGTCCCCCCAAATGTCAGTTGCAGGCTAAGTATCAGAAACCCAGCTATCTTCAAAATTTAAACAAATTTCGTGACTAAATAAGTGCATATTTCCTCAAATCACCCTGATCGAATGCACCATACGTCACGAAATTGTGCATGCCATTTGAAATTTTTGTTATCCCACGTTCTGGTCACATTTATGGGCATGAGGACCTTTCTACAACCCATATTTCAAGGTTAACAATCACTAATTATATATCTAATATCGATTCAGAAAAAAAACCCAAATTCAAAACATAAATCACTCATTTACTTAATTTAAACGTCTTTTAAGGATTAATATGACAAATAAAACTGTTTACTTGTGTTTTTTTATCTTTAAATGATATTTTTCGAAGGAATAATATAATTACGAACCGAAAAGCTAATTATTAAAATTATAAAACAAGTTAATAAATACGTACTTAACATAAATCGATATTCGCCATTCAAAGAGTTAAGAGGTTATTGTTCCCTTTCTGCTAGGTCCAGAAACATTCATCCCAGATTTGAAATATTAACTGATAAAAAAATCGTTCAATATTAATCGAGATGATAACAACTCTAAATATTATATTATTATCGTCATTTTTTAAACAATTTTGGTATTTTCGATGCTCCTATATTCAGGCTGAATTAACGGAAATATTAAGTATCGGTATTCGAAAAAAAATTTTTTTGCGAACCTCCATACTTTGGCTATGCTGTGTTTTAACATATGTTAATATAAATTACATCCAAAAAAAATTGTTTAACTACTTTTCTGTGGGATTGAAAAAAAATTAAGCATTTATTGTATTTCGAGGTCAAACTAAACAGAGTTTGACGTCAGATCAATGATGTGGGCTCATTCCCACATCAATTTCTTTTTTTAGTAAAAATTACAATACAAAATGCATTTCCATTTAATTTTACTTGTTTTTGAAAATTATAAGCAATTCAAAACCGATTTTTAATGATTCAAGTAGTTTTCACAAAGAAACTAAAATTATGAAACACCATTTTACATTTATAAGGTCATTGTATTTTACTTGTTTGGAAAGTTTATTTTTATGAAAATGTCTATTAGAATGTTATTTAGTTTTGAATGTAAAAAAAAAAATTAAATTGTTTTTATTTTTTGGAATGTTAAAAATAAATTCTCAATTAATTGTTAAAACAGTTTTTATTTATTCTAAACTAACATGTCTTAGTGGTAGAACTAACCGTAGTTCCACTAGAATGAAATTTAAAAACGTGAATCAAAATGATCTGGTAGACATTTTTTAATGACAAAACAGTAATAGGGAGAGAATACAACAAATCACTCGCTACCCTTATCGCCAATAGATTTTAATAAAACACAACGTTGGTCTCATCCCAAAGTTTTGAATTTCATTTTACTTCTATCAGTTTATTTAACCTCTTATTGTTCAACATGGGATGGCTAAGCAAGAAAAGTGCCTGACCGGAGATCAGGAAGTCTTTGATTTAAATCAACCCCCCCTACATCTTTAGTCCTGTCACTAGATTTTTTTCTTTAGGAAATACTTGATACTTAATCTGTGAACAGCAGCCCACACTAATTGATTATTATAATTAATATAATTATTATAATTCTCTAAAATCCCTTGAAGAGTGCGATACTCACTCGATAGAGACAGGCTTGTCCCACGAGAGTTGTCCTCCATCGACCCCGAAGTCAATTCCCTGCTAAATAGACAGGAAATCCTATTTTCTGGACATAATTGCATTCAGACCTAAGATCAAAAGCACTTTATATATATATATATATATATATATATACGCAGTAGAACCTCGCTAATCCGACCTTGATGGGACCAGGGGGCTAGGTTTTTGGAACGGCTAAAAGGTTGGATTAACCGAAGATGAAACAAACACATGTTTTACATTTTTTTTTTCTTGTCCCCCCCCCTCCTTTATGGAGTCAGCTTATCATTTGATTTTATGTAGTTATTTGTTTTATATATATTGGGAAGTAGGATTAGGGAGGTTCCGCTATATATAGATGCTAAAAATGAATGTAAGCAAAACCATGTAAAAAGTAATAAAATGTCACGAATTATTAACTTGATAATTTAAAAAAATTATTGTCTTACAGCGAGGTTTCAAATTTTCTGTGTCAATAATATATATTATAAGTTGGAAGTTTTATGTGCAATAATTACAAAACTGATATATATGGAATATAGAAAACAAATATTAAAAAACAATAAATATGTAGTTTAAAACTTAACTTAACTTCACTTGACCAAGTTCCAAACAAAATTGAAAGTGATATAAGAAGTTTTCAATTGAATTAACATTTCCTAGAAATTCTCTACATGAAATCCCTTGTTTGGTTGCCAGGGGTTCCAAGAATATTGAGTATACTGCATACAGCCTTGAGATGGTCGGATTAGGGAGGTTCTGTTATATATAGATGCTAAAAATGTAAGCAAAACCATGAAAAAAGTAATACAATGTTACAAATTATTAACTTGATAATTTAAAAAAATTATTGTCTTACAGCAAGGTTTCAAATTTTCTGTGTCAATAATATATATATATTATAATTTGGAAGTTTTATGTACAATAATTACAAAACTGACAATAAAATCGGGTTTGTAATTTTATCTCAATCCGAGTTTAAGGTAGCCATGAAAGTTTGTGTGGTAGATCCATTTGATGTTTTGTTGATGCTAATGATAAAAGCAGACCCAGGAATAATATGTTTTACATTATGTCTAAGAAGTTTCGAGCAACAGACAATTAGAGTAAGTCTTAATGAAACCCTTAATTGTGAGATTCTTCACACTCAAATAAACTTTCTTCCACCTGATACCCATACTTTTACCTGTTTATCCTTTTCAAGGATTGAAGAATATGATAATGTGCTGCAGATATGTATAGGTATTTATACATATCATACAGAAGCTCATTGACTAACCTTAACCTTTCTTTGGCAAGGGCAGAACTCTCTTGTCTCAAGCTAGCCAACTATTCAGACAAGACTAAAGAAAGAAAGCATAGCCTTGTTTACTTGACATTGCCACAAGTATTAGATTATTGTAAATATTTTTGGTTTGGTCAATTCTAGAGAACTAGCAAATTTTGTTGGTCATTTCATCGCTTTATTTAGGTTCACATTTTAATATTTTTTTAAATACCCATCTCTATAAAACTGAATCAATTAATGAGTTAGAAAATCTTTTTTTTCCGCAAAAAAAACGAATTTATGAAGCAACACTCCCAAAGCACTAGCTGGCAGTAGAATCTGAGGAGTTGGTAGAGTTAAATATGGCATAGTGGCAGAGCAATCCTTGCAATATTGCCTATATGGAAAATAGAAGCATTAAATATATTAAACACACAATATACAATAACAATACAAGAGTTATTTTCGGACTCCCGGAAATATCTACAATCAAACAATATTGCATACCAAAAGTAAAAATAAATTATCTCACCACAAATAGATAAAGTAAGCAATGGAGTTTTTTTTTAAATTTACCACTTTGAGCTAGTATACTGATTACATCCATATTAAATAGTATAATTACAACTGCATATCTTCCTGCAAAAGTTATAGCAGTAAATAAAATCAATATCCATTTACAGACATAGATTTCTTAGATTATTTAATGGAATATCTGAAAAGTTAATAATTAATGAAAAGATTGAAAGATCACATAATGCAAATAACCTATTAATAAGGGAAATTTGTAATTTATAGATTAATTAAACAATTTCATTAGGGAAAGGCATTTAACTGGAAATGAAATAGTGGACTATTGCATAAAATTATACCCATGTTGTTCCCAAATTATATAATTTGCCTCTTAAAAACCTACTTTTACAATCACAAATTACAAGCACATTATTATTTCAAACAATTGTACCTAAAGTGCTGGTCTTCTAAAAGGTCCATTCTTTCCACAGACTGTTTTTACAGAATAAACATCAATGATGTCCCCAAACATAAAAACATTACAATAGCACTTATGTTTATTCAGATGATAAGAGCTCTACTGGCATAGACTGAATAATAAAACACAAAAAACATTTCCAAAACGTGAAAATTAGAAGAAAAAAAAGGTAAAGGAATTTTCTTTACAAAAAGATAGAAGACAATTTAATTCAAGAAAAAGAGTAGAAAATATCAGGAAGTAAATCTGAATATGAGACTATGTTTGAGGAAAATATGTATAATAATTACAGCGCACTGAGGAGGGTTATTTAAAAACTATTCTCATTATTAAACTTAAACACCTAAAATTAAATCTTATCAGTCTAATGATGTCTTATGCTTTTCTCCAGTCCAGAGTTAATGTGCCAATATTAGCATATATGTAAATCGCTGCATAGCCTAAATAAACCTATCCATCTTTCCTCCAAAAGTAACAAGACTGTAATAATACTGTGTAAATCTCTGCTCATAATGTTGTATGATTTAATTGTACATATTTCAAGACACACTATTATATGCTGCATAATTTTCAGTTAAAATACAATAATAGTTTCCTTAACTTTTAGTATTTTTTAAATCCCAGCTTAGAAGCTATCTTGAGTTTGTGTATTTAAATTCCATCACATATTTGTTAATATTAATTAAAGTGCTGAGATCTATTGTTTGATGCCCCACTCAATATTACAGGAAAGTACTCCTTTTTTAATGATGTGGAGTTTAACTCTTCACAACTCATAAACCTTGTATTACCCACTAGATCAAAAAAAAAGTGTTGATCCGTAAATATCCTGAGCTGGACAACAAAGTGGCATTAAAGCTTCACCCTCGAGTCCAGCCTGGCCAATACCTTGGAGGACAAAACAAGACATATTTAATTTTAAAATTAACTATATTGATTATTAGTAACAACATTCATTTAATTTAAAAAATAATAATTAAGTTATCATAGATTATTAGGTTTATTGACAGTTTTGATTAATAATGCTATATTATATCTACAGAATTTGGCAAAATTTAACTATAACAATGGCCAAACTTTCACTTTGCTTTAAAGACAATTATTGAAAAACAAATTGAAAGCTTGGCCTTTGATATAGATATTTGAATTTTAAACTTTGTTAGATTCTTGTAATATAGAAATAATAATAAAATAATTTAGTTCATAGAGAAACTTCTTAAATGAAATATATTTTATTTTTTATTATTTGTTTTTCTTTGGAGAGTGGATTATGGAAGCAAATATTCAACAAGAAATATTGGGCCAGGCAACCTATACCACCACTGCTTCATTGCATTGGTGGGAGGCAAACATTGAAAGCGAATATTTGCGAATGACTATTGCCTCTGGAGCTGGATATGAAGGCTCTAGTTTAAACCTTAAGTAAACTAGGAACTAACTTCTTATAGATAAATAGTCTGATGGTCGTGTGTAGTGTCACCAAGGCAAAAAACTTGACACTTCCAGTAGAATTTTACCTTGCACAATATGGAATATCTATTTATGAATTCCTGAATTACCTTTTTATTATTTTACCAAATTTATGAATTACCTTTTTTTTTGGTAACCTTTCCTAAAAAAACTTCCTTGTGGTTGCTCAAAGACATCAGAGTTAATATCATGCTAAGGTTGACTATACTTGATGTCAAAAAATTTAAGTTTGAGAGTTATATCACCTAGATTATATAATTAAAATGATTACAACCTATTGTATGTAATTTTATTGTAAGCTGGACAATCAAGTACCAGAAATGAAAGGTTTCACTTAAAAAATTCAAGGTTGTATATAGAACTGTTTCAATAACACATTGTTTTGCTGATGCAGCGGCGTCAGAGGACATCTTTTAACACCCCTTTCACTTTGGAATAGTATGTTCATTCTCATTTCCCATACAGGTTGAACTTGCTCATCTGCAATTAATGGTACAAGCAGTTTTTTTTTTTTACTTTTTAGGTGGCTTCTGTGTTGCTTGAAAATGGTGCATCCCTTGAATCAACAACCAAAAAAGGATTCACACCTCTACACCTCGCTGCAAAATATGGTAACATGAATGTCGCTAAACTACTACTTAGACGAGAAGCCCCAGTCGATGCTCAGGGAAAGGTACCATGATCAGTACAATTATTTATTGAATAATTTATAAAATTACAAATGAAATACAACTGTTTCTGTTCATAGAATGGTGTGACACCATTACATGTGGCCAGCCATTACGATCACCAAAATGTTGCTCTACTCCTCTTAGAGAAGGGTGCATCACCTCATGCAACAGCCAAGAATGGTCACACTCCACTCCATATCGCTGCTAGAAAGAATCAGGTTTGTTAACGATCTAGTTATTTTAATTTTTTTAATTATATAATGTTTTGTATATTAATTATCTGAATTGATGGTTGCAGATGGATATAGCTACCACACTCCTTGAATATGGAGCCAAAGCAAATGCAGAATCCAAAGCTGGTTTTACTCCTCTACATCTGTCGGCTCAAGAAGGACATACTGAAATGTCAAACCTTCTTATCGAACATCATGCTGAAGTAAACCATAAGGCAAAGGTAATATATTTATTTACTATTAAATAGATGCAATCAAAAATGATTTGTTAATCTCTGTGTTTTTCATGTAACATGGCAACATGATTTCAGAATGGATTGAGCCCATTACATCTTTGTGCCCAAGAAGACAGAGTTGAAGTTGCAACAACCTTAATTAAAAATGATGCACAAGTGGATACCACTACAAAGGTAAGTACAACACACAGTACAACTAAAAATATAAATTTTTTAAGATAAAAATTATTCCACTTTTCTATTTATAGGCAGGATATACTCCACTCCATGTAGCAAGTCATTTCGGTCAAATGGGGATGGTAAAACTTCTGTTAGCAAATGATGCATCTGCAAATGCTGTCACTGCAGTCAACTATACACCGCTTCACCAAGCTGCCCAGCAAGGACATAGCACAATAGTTGCAGCTCTTCTTGACGCTGGAGCTGATCCTAATGCTCAGACAAATGTGAGTAAAGAAAAACTTCAAACTTGACTATTTCTCTCCTCTTCATCTCATCTTTATGGAAGCTGATAATAAAATATGGGTCTCTATGTTTATTATCACACTAGCCATTGTCCTGTTTGCATAACTGATTAAGTAGTATCGATTTATTCTTGAAAAATAACCAACAATGTTTTAATTTTTATATTAATATGATCCCCAAAAAGTTGAATCAAGTATTAAATAAACAACCAGGATTCCAAAAGTTTCCTAGTATAATTTGTTAAATAGATTTTGTTTTTGTCATTTATTTATGATTCAATATTTATATTCAATGATTTATCCCCGCCCTTAAACAGCAAACTATAGTAATAAATCTTCTCTAAAATTCTTACTTGATTGCTACTATAGGGCTTAATATAATCTCTAGAACAAACAAAATTCATTGTCAATCGCAAATATTTTGGTACCAACAATGTATCAATACAACTTGTAATATACGTTTAATTAAATAGTCTTCCTATACTTTCAATACTACCATCAGTACTAAAATATTTATTAATGTAATATAATGCAGTAGATGGAGTCATTGATTATAAAATGTAAATTTAAAGTACATTAATCAACCAATTAAATATGCTACAATACAATTGGTGTGTAGAGAGGCCTTCTTAGAGTAGAGGTAAGCTTTCTTTGTCTTTCCCCATCTTGTAAAGCTACAATCCAATTCCTCACTCCTGGCATCCCACAACACAATGTCTTTCTACTGAAAGACAGTAGTTTTGTTTTTCTTGATTCATGGGACTGGTCCAACATAATGAGTCTATTTCAATTGATATCTTATTTGCTCATCCTCTCCAAGCAGTCCTCATTGAAGGAATTTCATAATGTTTACCCTCTTTGTTAGCAGATTCAGCTCCAGGATAATCATTTGTCCCCCTTTAGTTCTTGTCTACATTTAATATATTGTGGAACCCCTATTCTCTTGATGATAAAAATGAGTTTCTGTACATTTTACTTTGAGATGGAAGGTCCATGTTTCAGAGCTAAAAGTTAAAGCGAGACTAGGGTGTTATATCTCAGGTATGTTCTCCCTGTAAGAAGGCAACTTTTGTAGAAATGTATCAACCCAAATAAGTTCCTGGTTGCCAAATATAGGCTTTGTCTTATCTCTGCTATGTTACCCTATAAGCCAAGATGGAAAAGTCTCCAATCTTTTCAAAAGTGAAATTCCCTATGGTGATTTCTTTCTGTTGTGGCATCCGTCCGATACCATGCATTTGGTTATTTTTGCATTTATTTCAAGACCGAATTTCCTTCCTGGTGCCTCCAATACTAGAAATCCTATTTGGTAAGCTTAAAGAGATCTTGGCATAGAATTATTTTACCATGTGATTTTTGACCCCATCTATCTATCTCCTTAACTAAGGAGGTCTGTCCTTTGGATCGTCATCATGAATGGAAAAAATTTCTATTCCCTTCTCGCTTTCCTATCTTATTTATAAAACTTAGCTTTGTCAGTTATTATTACCTATAAGATCAACACAAAAAGCTGCTTTCAGTCCTTGATTAAAATTAAAATTAAATTTTCTCTATTTTTGAATAAAAATTTGTTGTATATAACTGTGAGAAATCATATTAACAAAAAATAAATGTATATATTTTTCTAGTACCTGTACTGACTTAGTAATAAAAGAAATAAACGATCGTTCTTGCTTATTACTAATATATTATTCAGTTGTTGTTTATATATTCTATTGTATATATTCTCTGACACAAGTTAAAAATTTCACCTCTTCCAATTGATAAGGATTTTTATCACTTAAAATAAAAACACTTGGTATGGTTGGTATTAGCTAACAATATAAATTAGCAGTGGTATAAATATGCAAACTTATCCAAAAATATGTGTAAATAGAAATAATGAGCTAATATTTGCTATCAATATATTTAATACCACCGGTTAAAAATATTTCATTATCTTGCTTTTTACGTAATAAACCTTACCCCACTTGTAGTACACTAAAGCACTCACTAGTTATCATCATATTGATAAATTTGATACTAATCTTTGATATCAATTGTCATTAATTGAAATATAATTGTAAAATGGACTTCAGTAAGATTGTGGAGCACCACTCCAACTCGGTAACTGTTATATTTCAAATTCTGTCCTTATGTTAAAAATGAAATGTTTATAAAATCTATTAATTTATGTATTATTTAAATTGATTGTTTGATGATCTGGTAGTTATGTTAGCTTCTGTTGTTTAATGTACTAATGGTCTCTTAGTTTTAAATCGCATAGTATGTTTTTTTCAATACTACTGAACAACATGGCTTAACATCAGCAAGTTCTTAGCATAAAAGTACAAGTTACAGTTTACAATCGTTTAGTTATTCTGCACTTGTAAAAACATGTGTTGAAGATGTTTCATAATTGAAATATACAACTTCAAATTTATGCTTTATTATTTCAAATGCCTAGTAATGTAATTTTTGCATTAGTGTAATTGATTTCTTGTAGTTTACATGACACTGGGCACCTTGACAGGTATCAGTAGCGTGCTTCTATTATTTACAACGTTTTTTGAAGGAGGTAAATAAAACAGAGATTCATTTTCCTTTGTTTTTCCTATTTTTTTTTTTTTTTTTCAGAATCTGTAGATTTATCTCGATTGAAACTAAAATCATTCTATTATAGGTCACAATGAAAGCTTTTCTTGTTCCTTTTACAGCAAGGGCAGACTGGTCTATCAATTGCCCAGAAGCTTGGGTACATAAGTGTCGTTGAGACCCTCAAAGCAGTTACGGACAGCCCCATCTCACCTACCCCTTCAGAGGAAAAGTACAAAGTTGTATCTCCTGAGACAATGCAAGAAACATTCATGTCTGACTCTGAAGATGAAGGAGGTAAAGTGTCTTTTACCCTTTTTCTCTTACTATTGTATTTTTAAAACACTTCTTAACTTACCTAAATCTAACTTACTAATTATTGCATGGATTTAAGTTGTTATAGTCATTACATCTCAATAACATCAATTCTCAGCAAACTAAAATAAAACTGAAAATTCCAATTTTTGAAAATTGTATCTATTTAATATATACATAATATTTAGTTGTATCATACTCTTAAATGTGAATGCATGCTGACACAAAGTAGAGCTTGATAATTGGTTTTGGTCAAACATTTAACAATCATATTGAGAGCAGGTTTTAGAAAATATTGATAAAAAGTTTTGACATGCTTTACCAATCACCAATGCTTCTTGCTCTGCTTTCTTTGTTCTTATGTTAGTCACTTATTGCACTGAGTGTTATACTATTACAAGACTGACTGTTAAGATCCTCTCTCACTCTCACTCTCACTCTCTCTTTTGATTTTATTTTCATTTTGTTTGGTGGAAGCTTGAAAGCTATTCTCTCAACCCTTCTGATAATGCATGAATTAGAACAGAGCCCAGTGTAGCTATTAGTAAGATTATGCAGTGACAATCATCATTTTGATTCTCCCATCAGTTAAACAATTGCTGTTTATTGAGCAATACCAAGTCTAAGCATCTCTTTTGTGGTTGGCTGACACCACTTTGCTTCTTCATTTTAGTTTTGCATAGGTATTCATAATTTTTTTTTAATTGTTTCTAAAAATACTTAAAAACTTTGTTAACAATGCATGCATATATTTATCCTACTTTCAATAATGATATTACGGACTGAAATAATAAAAATACTACTACGAAGTATAAATTTCTCATAAAATAATTGACAAGGTGCTATTCAATTTTTTTTACTTTAAACCAATTTTTTTAATAGATTTTATTTAATAAAACCATAACAATTCCTGAAGCCTAGTGATTAGTTGTTATTTTGCTGAGACCTAACCCCTAATTCCCAGCAATAGAGATGAATCTATATGTGGCCCACTCAGCCTTGTGAGAATAAATGAACATCTACTTAAATAAAGAAGTAGTTTTCTCTTTATAAAACTGAAATTAAGGTAAGGAGGTAACAGCATAGCACTAACCATGCTCAGTCCCTAAGCTAACATCTACAATGGCGAAAACCTTTGGTTGGCCAATACTAACATATGAAATTCTCCCATCCCATCAGAGTTCGGACAAAATCAATGATGAAGCTCACAGATAGCACTTCATCCGACCTATGCTCCACAATGTTTATGTCCGGTCTAAAAGATAAACAAAATAGTGACACTCTTGCTGAAGGTGTTATACAGTTTTTTTTTTTTTTCTTAATCACCTCGGTGATTCACCTTAATCACATTGGCCATTTTCTCATATTTCGAACTTGTGCTACAGGTGAGCTTTCAGATTGGTGTGACAAGTTCTCAACTTAAATTAAATAACCTTTTCTTTCCTCCTCACCCTGCAGTATAGGGTCTATTGCGCCCTAATCCTGATGTACCAGATACCATTTGTTTAGAATCTAATCAATGCTCAGGTTTCCTCATATTGTAGTTTAGTTGAGGTCTGGATTCTAGCTAGCTTGCATTAGCCAGTGCATGATTCCACTATGTCCTGGTATCCACTGGTACTGAACTCCTCTGGCAAACACCGCTAGATAAATTATTATTAAATCTGCTAATATCAGAAAATAAATGTTTTTCTGCTTAACAAAAGTCAAACAAACATTACATTAAACAGATTAAATGTTATATTTTATTTTGAATGTTTCACTGTGTTTAGTCGCTGAAACAAAGCATTATGTCTGCTGGCAGCTTTTATTTGTTTGATAAATAGATTTGCAACAGATTCAAATTTCTTGAAATTAGATGGATTATTCATATTTTCATTTTGTTTACTGAAATTTATTTATTGTGAGTATATTAGAACTAACAGCTAAAGTTTTGTAGATGTAACAGTTACCAACCAGATAGTTCCACTGCTTTCAGAATTATAGTATAGAACCTGCTATTTCCGTATTTACTTGAAATTGTCACTGCTTAGAAATCAACTGTAGTTCTTATGTTACCTTGTACATCCTCCTTTTGAACACATAATTGACTGGCAAACATAATGTATAAACTTTTAATGTAAATACCAAAAACAAAATAAAAAACACCACAATAAAGATAATGAAAAACAGACATACGACTCATTGAGACAAAGTAGATATGATTGGATGGCACGGTGTGATTGGGCTGTGTGTGATGGCAGGTGATGTGCTTGGTCTCGAGTACGGCTTTAACCCAGCCCATCCCCACGTCTACCTCCCATACTTTAGGGGAGACTCCATTTTCACTCGTAAGTGTTTTCATCATTGTTCTATTTAATATTTTCTAATAAAAAAAATCTATTATTTTATCTTCCAAGTGATGCTTATACTTTTAAAGAATCATACAACTCAGTATCACTCATTGACTTATGAAAATTTTTGCTTTGAAGTACTGATCCCATATATGCAATGAATGTGTGTTTGTTAGTCATTGTGCAAAAAAAAAAAAAAAAAATCCAGACAATTGAAGAATTCAAGAATTTTTTTATTAAGGAAGATAGGCTCTAAAAATTGTTTTCATTAATATTTTTCAAGCTTGTAACTATCTCTTTTTCTTGATATATAACTAGTTATTTTTTTTTATCTAAGAAGCTATTTTAAAGTTTGCCTGAAAGGAGATTTACTATAGTATTGTTAAAAAATTAATAATTGAATAGAGGTGCCACAATCGATCCCAGTAATTCCATCTTTCTGTCTTAATTCTGTGTAGCTACACGGCTGTCATTAATTGTATCCATGTGTCTATCACATTTTACTGTGTAATTCTGTAAACACCGCATATTCAAGCAATGGTTTTTAAAAAGACCCATTTCAGAGAAACATTCTAATTGATAAAAATAAAAGTCTCTCATGTAAGCAGTTTGAAAAATGTTTTTTTTATAATTAACTGAAGGTGGTCCTCTGATAAAATACTATTACTTACTCTAAAGGGTACATTCTGGTTATCCTAGACCTTTTATTTGGGGCAGGAGAAGTTTTTGCATTCTTTCTTTTAAGAACACCATTATTGCTAATTCTAATATCAAAGCAATGTTCTGTTGCATTGAGTTTACAAACTACATTTTTTTTTGGAAGGGGGAGGAATTATTGGCCCTTATGTTGGCTTGTGTAATGGTAAAGTAGACACAGTAAATTTAATCCTTGATGAAATTGTGAACATTTTTGCTATCTTAAAATTCAATTATCACTAAGCACTCATCAATTAAGATGACTCTGTCTAATATTAATATTAGTGTAATTCATTGGTTTTAAAATGACACCATTTTTACAGTCTTTTCTGACAACACAATCCAAAGTTACACTGTATCAAAGACCACTGGGCGCAGAAGAAATATGTCATGTTGTATATCCCCTGCAATAGCACACTCGGTCTAAAAGTCAATTCATGTTCAAGACATCATTTGTTTACTCAATGCCAGATTTATCATTTATATGAATACTTTTAGTTTTGTAATTATAAAAAAAACACAGTAAAACTTGTTTTCATAATGCTCTTCTTGCCATTCATGACCTTCAGTATTGTTCCAAGTTGTACTTGGGGCAAAAATAAACATTATTATAGTATATCCTAGGTAAATAAACATAATAGTAAACTAGATAAATAAACTAGGTGGTAAATAAACATATCGATCAAACAATAGGAAATATAACTCCCTAATAAGTGGTCTGGGATAACATGAATTATGTTTTAAACTTTGCCTTTATATCGATATTAGTTTATTTTACTATTATTATTATTATTATTATTATAGTATTCCAATTAGCATTGTTATTTGTAATCTGCATGTCCCTTTATCCAATAATATATATTACAGATGAATAATTCCAATGCCAAATGTAACTCTTTATCTGTATCTGTATTTATGAGAGTACAATGTTTTTCTCTTTACTACTAAACCGGTTGATTCCCTACAAATTCACTTTACAAAACTCATATGGTTTTATTTCTGGGTAATCTTGAAGAGCGGTATTTGTGTTTATATTAAACTTTTGCAAGTAATTTATATATAGTTTTTCTTTGAAACTGGTGTTTGCACAGTGACTTAATAAATATGTAAATAAAGCTACTTTTTTACCGCTAATTTTATTTTTGTCTTCGTATAAAGTACTAACTACATCAATGTGCTTATTTAAAAAATATTTATCAAAATAAAAAACTCACAAAGTGATATGCTCATTATAAATTGCATGAATTTTGCTTTGCTTTATGTTCTCTATCACTCATGTACTGTCATAAATAAACAAAATGTAAGAATTTTAGTGAACCTTGACATATATTATATGTCTTTTGTTACAAAATTTTATGATTGTGACATAATATAGTCAACACTATTTCTATGAAAAATAAAATATAAAGTTTTTTTCTTATTTTTCGTTGAAATTTAGTTGTTACAGACTTATTTAGCGGTTTCAATTATTTTAAAAAATCTACCAGCCAGTATTTTGTAGTTCATTCACTGCTTCACTTCAGATATTTTACTTAAAAATTATAGATGTAACATGCATTCATAGTCTAAGTAATTAATAACTATAAAACCTTACAGAAACTGTTCTGTTATCTGTAGCTGCTGTGTAAAAATATGTGTGATATATTATCATTTGAAAAATAGTTTTGACACAAGTCTGTTAATTACCTCCTCCATTATTCATATGCTAATGAAGGAGTGAAATGCTGCCACTTATTTAAAAATATATAGTTATCTCATATTTTGCAATGTAGTAAACTACAACCATAAGCTATAAATAGCAGCTTTGCTGCTCTTTGAAACCAGATTGCATTCTGTGTCTATCATCCCCATTCAGGATATATATTTTTATGCTATATTAATCCTTACAATGTTGTTACATTTGCTTACCTGTGATATAACTGCTATTTTAATTAGGCGAGGATACAATGCTCAGTGAGCAGCCTTACCACTATCTTACTGTTGATGAGATGAAGGGTCTCGGAGATGATTCACTTCCGATCGATGTTACCAGGGATGAAAGAGACAACAGGGACAACATAGGTAAACTGTTTATGGTTTTTTATCATCTAATTAGTATTTAACTCCCATTAAAAATTCAAGAATCAATTGTATTCCCAGAGTGCTATTCAAGCAATTACAAAACAGACAGAAATTGTTAAATATACAAGCTATCAGAGAGAGGCAAAGGACGATTCCTTCTTGTCAAATAATATAGATAATAGTTTGCGTGCAATACCAAATTTATGGTTTTATGTCAATTAATATCAAAAGTTTCATAATTAGAAGAAAAAAAAAAAAGAGGCTTATAATACTATTATGGCCAATAAAAAAAACATTAGGAGAAAGGCTTCTAAAAAAATTGTGACATGTGAAAAATGCTCAGAAACTTAGAATAGTTAAGTGACCTTGGATACTTCTTGGTCATCTAGGGATTACTGCTTAGTAGGTGAAAAATCTGTGCACAATCTATTTAATCTATACTTTTATTTTTAAATTTCAATTTAATTAATTTTGTGACTCCAATTAGGACCACCAACAGCCATTGATGACACTGTCAGTCCTCAGCACATCAAGGAGACTTACACACAATTCCATATGGCAGATAATATTGATATCGGCAAACATCCACAGCAAGTTGGGTAAGAAGTTATATTATAATTATTTTTATTAGTACTGTTTTAAAAGCTTCAAGAAAAAACTTCAAAGTAACTACTCTTTTAATGTTATTTTTATGCTTTCGAATTGGATTATACAGAAAACTTCAATGGAGGAAGTAAGTTTTTCATATATGTTTACATTATTATTTTTTGTTAATTTTAGGCTGTAATAATTTGTTGTAGTTTCATTGCTTATAGAACTAAAAACAACTTCTATTCACTTATCATTTAAAATAAATAAAATTAAGATTTATTCATCGATGAATATTTACTACATTTATATTAAACTGCTCAACATTCTTCCTTTTTATTACTACAATATGGGATTACCACAATGAAATTCATAAAGCAAAACATATGTTATAATGTAGCTAGTGTGTTTTATTTTTTAGATAAACGTCATTTAGGGCACTGTGTTGCCTAGTGTTGGCTATCTGCAGGTATTCCTATCTTTTGTAATGCCCATGGCACTAGGAGATAATTTTATCTTAAAATAAAATTACAAATACATGGGGCAGGTCCTACCCGACACTGAAGCTGGCTTGAGTGTCTGGTATTACCTTCTTGCCACACTGGGTGGTAATGTGTATAAAGAGCCAACTTGCATATATTAGCAGTTAAAAGTTTACTCATAAGTATTTTTTAAAATAAAGATATAATTATCAATAAGTTCTTAAAATCAGTTATTTAAAACTTTATTATATTACTTAGTGGTTACAATGGTTGAGCACAGGTTTAAATTTCTCTAGGCCAAGAATCATGTGAGATTTTATTTCCTTGCTGCCCAATGGAATGGAATTAGCACTTCCTCTCCAGTTAAGATAATATGATGGTCTGTTGTTACTTGCCCTTCCATCCTTATGTTGGAGTGTGTAATGGAACTAAACCCATAACAAACTTAGTTATAATGAAAAGCTACATTATTACACAAAAAGACTAAATCACTTACATCATGCATTTAGAAATCTGGTTTTTGGTTCTATTACTATCTTGGTTTTCCCATATTTTGTATTTATTATTTTTAAATATAAACTAATCTCAATATAATCAAATAGTTTCCTGGTGAGCTTTTTGGTGGATGCAAGAGGAGGTGCCATGAGAGGATGTAGACATTCAGGAGTGAGGGTAATAGTGCCACCACGAAGGGCAGCAATGCCTCTTCGAGTAACCTGTCGATACCTCAAAAGGGACAAGCTTCCACACCCGCCTCCACTCATGGAAGGGGAAGCTTTGGCTAGCAGGATTCTTGAATTGGGTCCAGTAGGAGCAAAGTTCTTAGGGTAATTAATTTGTATGAAAAGTTATATTTTTATGTAAACTGTAATGCTATGATTTTCTTAAAAATTTTATATCCAGTATATGTATATGCGCCAAATTCCCCTAGAATATAGCTCAGCACCTTGTGCTTACCTAGCCTGGAGAGAGTTAATATCTTAACATTTCACCTCTTCCGCCTAAATTTGACACTCTTTTTCCTCTTGAAAATCTTTTTATAATTTTTTATATAATTATTTGATTCAGACTAAATTTGTCACAAATAATGACAACGATTTCTGTTTGTTGTCATATTAGCGCTAAATTTCCCATGAATAATGGACTACTTGTGGGTGGCACAAATTAGAAATTTTGTGTCCCCCGCAGTACCTGCTCTCTTTTAATCATATTTTTTGTTAGCATTAGTATTATACTGTGATTTTTATAATTTTTTTGGGGGGAATTCTTAAAATCTATGCAAAAAGTTTGTTTTTCGGCTAAAATCGATTCTGAAATCAAAAGTTAGTGATCTGGAAACATTAAGCTTTATGGTTTATTATGAAAGTGGTATAAGAGCTACATATTACTTATATTTGAGTCTTTTTAGTTTAAATTTACTGTATTTAATAAGAAATGATCATCATTGTTTTTAGACCTGTGATGATAGAGGTTCCTCACTTTGGGTCGCTTCGTGGAAAGGAGAGAGAAATGGTTATACTCCGAAGTGACAATGGTGAGACCTGGCGTGAACATACTTTCGAAGCAAGTGACGAAGCCATTCAAGAAATTGTCAGTCACTCATTTGATAATGAAGGTGAGTGTTTTATTATAAATTATTTATAGAAGCTGGTAACAAACAAATCAGAGTTGAAGATTGTTTATTTAACCTCATTCATCCAATGGGTATTCCATACTCCTCCTCTTAAAGAAAGCTGAGAATAATATGCTTTTTTACAGTGGCAGATATTGTTAAAATATCTAAACATAAAGTAATTAACACCATACTTAACCCCTAAACTAGATGCAATAATTCCAGGTTCCAATCTATCTAATATGGTATAGATTCCAATAGTGACATAATCTTTCTCTTTGGTTTTCCACCATTTTTATTAAAAGACATTTTCGGCTTTGAAAAAGTGTCAATTTATTTTCTCAAATGAATCAAAAAGTCAACTGGCAGACAATATGATTCTAGGGAAACAAGGCTAGCTATTTCTTATCAATGATTGCTATAATAATTCTTTCTAGTAAGTAGAAGGAAGATAGAAAATATTAGTGTGGTTTTAAAAATTGGAAGAGTCTGAAAGTCCCTGAATTTTTCACAGATCATCAAAGAACACCTGATCTAGGGGGTGCATGTGTAATTGGTGGAACTGGTACATTGGGATTTTATGGCTGATTTGAATTGGAAAAAGTTCTGAAGGTATGAGTTGTAATGGTATCATAAAGGAGAAATTCAAGGAATCATTGGTGGTTAGAAGAATGTTACAAACATCTCAACTGGGTACAAGCACTGAAATATGTGGTAATCTGTTGTTATCCCAAGACATAATTCATCATGAGCATTAATGAAGAATGCCATTGCCTTTCATTGGCTACCAGAATATTTGAAATGAGTTATAAATTTACAAGCACAGCCAGTAAAGTCGCAAATGAAGAGCACCTACCACTGGAGAAGGGCGAAAGGCGATAGTTGGAGCGTTTTACTGCCTCCATTCATAAGCTCTTAATTAATTACTGTCACAAGATTTAGTTAAAGGCGTGGTCCTGATTAAATTCAGGTTTCATCATGTCATATTCTTGATTGGTTACATTGGTTAAAAAGTACCTAGAAATAAAAAACTAAAGATATTGAAATACCATTACTTATATTCATTTCTTGGACACTTTTGCGTGATCTCTAGTTTGATTTAAAGTTTTACTAATATTTGTACTAAAAAATTTTTATAAGCCATATTGTGATCGATTATTTCAGAAATGGCTGGTCTGGATGACGGAGCAAGGACAACCAGGATACTGACTACTGAATTCCCACACTACATTGCTGTCGTTTCGCGAGTGAGACAAGAAGTGCATGCCATTGGCCCAGAAGGAGGAATGGTCTCATCGACTGTTGTCCCCCAGGTGCAGGCTGTCTTCCCGCAGGGCGCTCTCACCAAGAAGATCAAAGTTGGACTCCAGGTAAACCTCTTCAAGCCAAGGAAGGGGGCACATCCAGCTTCATTGAAAAAGATTACTGTCAATCATATCCCTAAAAAGAAACGTTTCTCCCTCATTTGGTAACACCAAATGTCTTCGTACATTGTGATTGTCACTGCCTTGGTAACAGCCATCTAGTCATTTCTCTGGTCATTCTTAACTAAAACATATTAATTAATCTATATAGTTAGTCTGATATTAGTGGTATATAAGTTAAGTATTAAATCTTCACTTTAAACTTAAGCTTTAAAGTTTTGAAAGAATTAATTGCTGATGTATATTAATTGAATTTTTTTCCTGTAATGTTTTCAGCATGACAGGTATCTTCTTTTTATTTATTATTTGGGACAGAGAGTTTATCGTTTTAAATTCAATAGGTGTTTTTAATCAATTAGGATTTTTTTTTCTCTACTATCTACTAAATTAAAAAAATAAAAATTAAGGCACTCAGGCCAACTCCGGTTACCCTTCAGAATTTAATATATCTACTTTTTTATTACTTTGACCCTTCTAAGCAATAAAAACGTATTATTATTAAGATTTTAAGTGCTCTTTAAATTGAAAAATGATTTTTATAATAGGTGAAATCTGGGTGTTTGCAAACTTCCTTAAATTGAGTAATATTAAAAAAAAAATTTCCATTTAATAAAATACTAATGCAAATTCTAATCTAAATGAATTGGGAAAGAATCTGATTTTGAAATTTAAACACCTTTCCTGAAATGGTTTGATTTCAGAAATACAATTTTAATATTTAAACCAGTTGAACTCACATAAATATGCAGATTTTAAATTCATTGTTTGGCAAGTTAATAATGCTTATGGCCTATGTCTCAATTTTAAGTGTTTTCCCAAGTATTCCTGATTTTTTTCTTGTATTTTCCGAATTCACTCTTTTTATTTAATAAAATAAAATTCATGATCCATCAAGTCAGTATCTTAATCTCTATGCTACAGTTATTTATCTTAATAACGAATAATTAATATTATCTCCTTCACTACATCTTGTCTATTTCTTGTTTATCATATCCAGTAGGATATTTTAATAGTTGATTAGTGCAGTTTGATTAGGCTTTTGATAGCAGGCATTGCTTGTGGTATGGTCTATTCACATATCTTTGTACTTAGTCTATTGATTTTAAATACCCACTCAAAATGATCCTGCTCTTGGATTTAATTAAGCTAATCCTTTATACTTGAAATTTCATCTGTTTTCAATAAAACTTACCCTGTAAAATATCATTATAGCATATTGATTGATGTTTAATTATAATTCATTTTATAATCCCTTTACTATGAGAAAACACTTATGCTTCCCGTCCATGTCACGGGTTGTTACCTTGTCATGTGGAGCATTGTGTTTGGGATTTAAGATTAGACATAGGCCCTATTACTATTTACTTGCTCAACTTTACTTTTGAAATAGCAGTCTTCCAAAATAAATTATGATGAAGGAACAAAAGGATTTCAAATGGGCTTCCAATCTATAATTTGTGTACGTCTTGACCTTTTCTAATACTAAACAAATTTCTCTCACATACTCTCTCTTTCTCTAAATAAATTTGCTTTCCTCCAAATAAATCTTTCTTATTTTACATACAAAAAATATAAGTGGTGAAATAGTGACAAATTTAGAACTTACAGTCTCATACTCTTCTCTAGTACTCTTGATTCTATCGCTGCACTGAGGTTCCTACCTTATTATATCCATCAGAGATTTCACAGTCATTATTAATCTTATATTAAGGGATAAAAATTGTGTGTGTATAACTCTAAGTTTTAATAAACTAAGTAACAACCAATAGTACAAATCAGTCAATGAGTCTAAAGATGCCAAAATCCATGGGTGCCAATAATGTTTTCCTGTCAGTACACATTTGCGTATTCAGAGATTAAATATTTTTTAGTGCTTTTATGAAGAATTAAACTGAACTTAACTACAACAGTTAATAAATTATTTCAAAGAGGAAAAGCTTCTCCTTTATGCAACGTGCCAATAATAAATTATACATTATACTGACTATTTAGTTAGCTGGTGCTCTTTCTTACAGCAATTTAAATTCAATTCTGATGACAGGTTAGATTCAGAAAAACTGACACGTAATACAGTAATTAATATTTTTCTTACTTTTCTAAAATAAATCAAGTGGGGATTGTGTTTTGATGAAATATTGAACCACATCAAAACATTTTTGTTTTTCTCCTGTTGATTACATGCACTTAAATTCCTATTCTTTTGTAATAATGCTAAGCAATATTTATAAATGATAACAGTTCAAACTTCAATGCTGCATTGTTGCTATGTAGGTTATTACCACAGTTGCATGCCTGCATGTGCCTTACATTTATTTTACATTCCTTGTTTTAACTGTTGCTTTATTTCAATTTATGTTGATTTAATTACATAATTTACACTTGTATAAGAGTCGTTTAAAATGATGCATAGATCATTTGTAATAAGAAGATTTAAAACAATGTAAAACTTATAGAAATTTTTATATAAAAAATAAATCAAATCAGCTTGAAATATGCTAGATTTTATAGTCGAGTCAAACTTGTTTCTATGGTTTCTCAAAAGCTATTTTCCAAATAAAACAAAATGTAGTGTATATAATACAATACTATTGTCTGGTGGTCAGAGTGGTCCCTCTTTCAGCTTGTTGAGGCATTGCTCATTTATTCTGAAAATGAAATATAAAAAAATCCTTGAAAATAAGCCGTCTAAAACCCAGAAGATGGAGAGGCGATCCTGACTGAAGGAAGAACCAGTTTGACCATTGAAAAAAAAAACTGTAATTACCAATACTACTCAGAGGAAAAAACAACTTCGTCAAGTTGTCATTGGAGTGGGCATTATCTATCGGCGTAAGGAGGAACTCATTTCTTGGGACGAAGTAGGGGTTCCTGTCTTCACTGACAGGTAGTGCACTGGTAGTATTGGCATCAGTTCATTAAAGTTTATAGCATTAATTTCAAAAATTAATAGAAATATTTTTAGATACAAAGAGAAGTTGTAAGTGTTGGAAAATAACTTTTGAAGAATTACTTAGATATTGGTTTTTGTTTTTATGTTTTAAACAATACTTAAGGCAGCAGAGAAGTATTTTATTAAGAATTACAAATAAATATTTCATCATTCCAATTATTGTTAAACAGTTACAATTTTGGATTAGAGAGGAGAGGAAACCTTGTTATTTTTTTTTAAGAGATAACAGAAAAGAAAATATGCTAACCCTTTATTATCAGTTATACATTTCAATAATAGTTTATATCAATGTTGGGGTTTTGATTCCTGTTTTTTTAGAAGGCTTGCGAAAATAAAGTGTTGCCCATTATACTTTTTAAACCCAATTATTTTTGTATTTTGGCTATTTTGTATTAAGTATATTTAGTTTTCAAACAATTCAAAAAATTTTAGTAAAAGAAAAATATCTATATTTTATATAAATGTCTACGTAAATGTATTACTCACTTTGAAGATCTATTTACTTGGAAAGACTTAATAAAAGATTAAATAACTAACAATCTTTACTAATTATCTTTTATCTTTACTTCTCTCCCTAGTTCTAAAGAATTGATTGGTGTCAATGTTCTAAAGCTTCCATAAATTACTGTTTGTGTCAAATAATATGCTTTTAATGGTTATTAAAAAAAAACGCAAGGGCCTGATCAAAAATCAGTTATTTAATCTCTGCCTAGAAGGAATATTTATATTTCATAAATGCTTTTAACTATGTTCACATAAATTTTTAGATGGTTTTTAATTCTCTTCATAAAAATATTACGGTATTTAATGAGATAATATTTAGCTACTTTTCAAAGTATATCTCATATGGCATATGCCAAAGTTGTTCTTTATAACGTGTTGTTCTTTAAAATACCAACATGAATAATTCAACATTAAATCCAATTACTTTAATACAAAATGCTTCTCTGCTTCTTAAGATATTTCCATCAGCTACTGTACAAATCAGTATGTTGTTGTTTGTTATAAAAAATACAATTGTAAAAAAAAAAATGTTAATTCTTATGTAAAGCTGCAAATATTGTATTATAACTAAAATGTGGTTGTTTATTATTGTATACGAATGAACTCGCTACACTGGTTAATTGTTGCACTAATAATTAATGATTCATGTGTATCCTCTGTAAAAAATATTGTGCCCAATAAATTTAGTTTGATAACAAAATATTCATTATTCTTCAACTGCATCGGATTGTCTGGAATGGAGTATATTTCATTTAAATAATTCATGTCATTACTGCATTATTTATATTTAATATACTCGATTCTTAAAATACAAAAAAAAAATGGCAGTTTGGCCGAAATCCACGGCAGTTACATTTTCTATAAGCAGAGTTCGAAAATAAAAATATGAACAAGAAACTTGAGCGAACTAATTTATTGGGCATCATCGCTGCTCAATGTCACAATTTTTTTTTTCATTTTTATTTTAATTTATTTTTGCTTTTGCTATCAACTATACCATTGAATGCTAGCACCCAAGTTTTGCTTGTGCTCTAGAGCCTGCCCTATTTTCGAGCTGTGCTTTTGTGCCGTGTGATTTCCTCCCTGCTGCTAAAATGATTTTTAATCCCTTTCACCTCTCTCTAGACACTCCATAACATGTGACATAACACAATCACTTCTTTGGTTTTATTGTTATAAAAAGATATTCTGGTATTGCTTAAATTATTATCTGAGGCAACTTTGTCAATAAAACAAAATATGCTTAAAACCAAATAAGTATAATTGGGATATTTAAAAAATTTAATTGCATGCATTTTTCATCTAAAATTTCATCATAAACAAAAGCAATTTTTTCTATTTTTTTTTTTTTTTTGCACTATAAATTAAATATGCTAAACACTAGATAGATTTAAAATAATAATGAAAGAATAATGATAAGATTAATGAAAGTATCAAGAACAATATCAAAGCTTGGTAAGGCTTAGCGGCAGTAGCAGAATCTCTGTACACTGGAACTGCAATGTGGAGAGAATGTAGAAGAATATCATTATTTATAATTTTTCTACATTGAACCTTTTCTTTAACTTCCTCCTGTAGAGAAGCCCTAGTCCACAACAAACAGTTGATCTTTTGAAACTTTTTTTTTTTATTCCATTATAGATGATAATAAACCCTGTTACAGATTTTACAATGCTAAAAAGATTGATCTATCTATGCCATTTTACACACCATATTCCTATTTGTTTCAAAGCTCTGTTAATAATCCAAGTAAATTTGCAGTTTTTGGTAATTTTATTAGGAAGCATTCCAAATTTATCTATTCCTTAAAAGAATATAGTATGAACAATGGTCAGTTTTCTCCATTAGGGAAAAAAATCAGCAAGTTAGGTTTTTGCCAAAAATTTTTCAAATTTCTGTTGATCCAACTTAATAGGCACTAAAATAGTAATAGTTATATTCTTTTTTTCCACAGTATAGTTGTCAATCATATTTACAACATTGAGAAATAATTTATACATTTTTTAATATATAAAGCAACAAAATAACAACATAAATAAAAAACATATAAAAGAAGATATATTCTTGTCCTTCTGTTGTGTTGGGTAAAGTTTACTCTTGACTGCACTAGGTCAGTTTTGTATAGTTCAATTGTGTCAATGACTTTTTTGAAGTCTGTTCTATATTTGACGAGGTTTTCATGTTTCTATGGTTCTATTCTGTTTTATTTTTCAAACTGTAGAAATTTGTTGATTGTTCTAAAACTAAAGTAATTACATATTGTGGAAGTTCATTGAATAGAACAATCAAATAAAATAGTTTATATGAACATTCGGTATTCATAACTTACTTGAGTGTGTGTTTTTCTAAATGCCGTTATTTATGAGCAACCTACCCCCCTCCCCGCTAGCTTTGCTACAAGTCGTGACTTTTAAAAGCTAAAATCTTATGAATGAGCTGGTTTTGCTCCGTTCTTAAGGAGCTAGAAAAAATCCACCTTGACTTTTTTTTTAATGAACGAGTTTTGCATCTCACCTCCTCACATATATGTAGCTATCTAGTGAATATTTGGCTGGGAACTAGGACCCTAGATTAGTACTACAGTCAGTGCCCAAGCCTAAATTTCTTAGATTAATTTTAATGAAGTGAAAAAAGTATAAAAGATATATCTCACTTATTCTAACTTTTCAATTTTTCTCTGTTCACTTAGGGAATAGCTATAGAGTAACATTTTTCTAATTATAAAAAATTATTACAAAAATGAAAATTTTAATACATTATTTATTTTATTTTTTTAACTGATATTTTATTATGGAAGTTATACAAAAAAATTGATGTAGCTACATGTCCTTGGATCTTCTAGTATTATAAGTCATCTAAATGCCAGTAACTTAATTGCATTGCTACAATACCTACAAATGCAACACTTAATAGAAATCACGATTCCAAGAGTAAGTTTACTACATGTACAAATATACTACTACATATCAGTGTTATTCTTATTATTGCTGGTTGCGGGTTTAAATCAATAAAAGGGAACACACCTCCTTTGTCTTCACACAACAGTGTATATTTCTATCGACAAGTTCTTTCAGTAGCACACACTGCCATTATCAGCACTTGGAATTTGTGGTGTGTGCTATCGAAAACACTTTTTTATAGAATCAATCAATAAATATATTTATTTAGACCAATACATTATTATTTTACACAAAATGTTAATCAAAGATGAAAAAATAATAATAGTTTAAAGGTCTTGATCCTTGGCTTGAATCTGGGGGGAATCCCTAGATCTATGATTGGCCTAGAATGAAGGAGGCTGCCCCTGAAGATAATTGTAGACTGTTATAACATATCTTTTTAAGTTCTTCTATAAATTGAGATATTGGGGGCATTCCCAATTCTAAATAAGGTTGGGAACCCTGATGAACCACGGTGCTCCCAGGGCAAGCCGAAGTATTTTATTCTGAAGTGTTTGAAGCCTTGTCCTGATAGACTTGCTAGTGCAGTGCCATACAGGACAGGTATGGAGAATATGAGTGTCTTCTAAAGTAATGTAATTCAAGTATGTTTTAGTGATGTGTATCTATTGATGAACGGTTACAATTGTGGCAGGCTTCTGTTACTTTTAGTTTGTACATTGTGTTTAGTTTCTTAGTTGTGTGTCCAGATATACACCAAGATATTAGATAACAGTCCATAGGTGTCCAAATAACACTCTGATAATTTGTGTTCCAATCGATTGGTATATCATCAATTTTAATATTTCTTAATCTATCATGATGATATTTGTGCTGTGTAAGACATTTTGTTATATACTATGAAAGATCAAGTTGTAATTTCCATTTTATTAACCAGTAGGATACTTGGTTGACTGACCCCTGAAGTTTTGTAATAGAAGCTTCAATGGTTTCTCTGTGGCACAGAATTAGGGTGTCATCAGCAATGTTGTAGGCATGGAAAGGTCATTACAGAATAAATTAAGAAGTATAGGAATCAGTACATCTTGAGGTACATCTGGATTAATTCTTCTTGTATTTACACAGATATGATTTTTGCCTTTTGAACATAAATTATTTTATGATGTGAAGATAATTTGGAGGTTTGGTAGTAGACAACTTATATGTTAATAGAAATATATACTTTTGTGAAAAGACAAAGGAAGTGTGTTACATTCCATCAAATATCAGTATTTCTAATACCTACATTACTAAACTTCCGTAATAGTGTGGCAACAATGACACAGAAAAGACAATAGAAACTGAATGTCAAAAAAAAAAAGAACACATTGGTATAGATTTAATTAAAAAAAATATCCATTCATTGAAAGTATCATGAATTCATCATGAAACAATATGCCTTAAGGGTTGTTTACTTCAGAGAGGTATGGTAAGTGCTAAACCACAACAGGTTTTATGTCAGTTACTCAATTTTTTTTTTTTAGGACTTCCAATACAATCCTTAATCCTATAAATCAGTGTTTCTCAGCTCACAGATCTTGTTAGGCGAATAATAGGTCTTGTAAAATTTTTGATAGGACATGAAAACCTAGCTTACCTATTCCTCAGATCAACAGCTTTAAATCCTCAATACAAAACAAAGTGAGGTTATCTTTCAAAACGTGCAGGTTTTCAATTTACAAGAGAGTTTTCTATACCTAAACTGCTCCAGATGTAGGGTTGTCATCTTGAGTGAACTGGTCTTGCTCCCTTGGAACCTCACGTGAAGGGGGGGGTGGAATGGATGGTGGAGAGCATGGACCTTGCTAATTCTAATACATGTCTATTATTTCTGGTAAAAGTCTCACTTGGGAAACCTGAAATAAATGATACTAGAAATTATCAATTGTGGATAATTTTAATTTTTATCTAATCTTCTATAACCGTAAATACTAGGCAAAGAAAAAATATTGTGACATGGCGGGGATGTCAACTAGAGGCCTCTGGCTGTGCAATTATACCAACTGAGATATCCCATCTAAAAACAGCTATTTCAATGTGCTATCTCTTTAGATGGTCCCAGGCACCTTCAAAAATATCACCAGAGGGTCATTTGTCAAAGGTGTCGACCATGTTATCTATTCTATGGCTATTAATTATTAAAACCATAGGATTACAGACCATAACTATTAATTAATTTTTCAGTAATTATAGTTTAACATTTTATGCTGCATCGTTTTGGTTGTAGTCCTATTTCAAACAGATGTGAGAGGTTCCCATACCATTACAAACAAATTTGTCGGAGCTTGAGACAAAGACTCTTAGAAACACTGATTTATATAAGCTCAACTTGAGAGTTAGTTCCTTACTCCCCCCCTAATTTATTCTTATCATGTTCTGATAATTTATCCATATAAATTATGTTACTAACTAAATAATTGTTCGCATGATAAATAGAAATAGCGCTTTTTTTTAGAAATAATTTGCACTTTCCAAATGCATTGAAGTGAAGAAATACTTATATATTGAAACTATGAACGGGAGTGGGACAAAATGAACATTGAATGGTTGAAAACTGAAATTACAAATGCATTTTAAAAGTGTTTTCTTTTTCATGTTTTCAATCAATTTGAGTATACTATCATTCAGACCCAACTGTCACCACAGCATTTTGTTTTTTTACAGATTATGTTGGACTGATTTTTATTAATCCTTGTCTTACTTATTTGAAATTCAATACTTATTAGTTTACTGTCAATTAGAATGAATTTAAATGAAAAGTAATAAAAATATGTCAGTTTTGGTAAAATATTCTGGTCTATTTTATTTATTTCTCTGGGAGTTAGTCCCCTAAGAATAATGATAACTTCAGGCGAATAAGTATAAATAACTATAATAATGTTTATCATATACTTTTAAAAGATATTAAATATTAAAAGAAACTATCTCTAAAGGCATTCATTTTAAAATAACAAAGTTTATAATTTTTACAAGTTCTTAACTAACATATTTATTGAAATCTTGACTAGGTGTAAGACGCCAAAATTCATAGTCAATATGAAATTTTATTTAAATTAATTAGTCATTACACAAAAACCTGCTAAAACTTATAGAAAATAGCTTATGCTCAGGTAGTAAGCAAGAAGTAGAGAGTAAGAAAATTTGTTATTAAGTTCATTCTCCCTTAATTTATAGATAATTTACTTAAGAAGTTAATATAACATAAGTTTTATAATATCAATAAATAAGTTGTTCAATTTACCTGATAGTGAATGGAAGTTGTAGGGTTATATGGTGGAGCCTAACTAATTCATAATTTTATCTTTATCATAATCTTAAATCTTTAGAAAAAGAAACTTTAATAGACCATATTATTTTAGAAACTTTTTTATGAATAATTTATTCATTCTTAAATTTTTATAAAACAAATCAATAATTAATATCTGTTCCCTATTACTGTTTCATGTAAATAATTATCACAACACTTAAAAACGTATATTATGGTCTTACAAACCTTTTTTTTTTATATTAATTCCCCCTTGTTTTTTACCAAGCATCTGTGGATTATCTGATGTTTTAATCTTGTATCAACTAAAAACTTAATTAAATAGCATCTTCGTTTTTGAATCTTTAGAAATGTCGAAATTTCAGAAACTGTTATTAAATGTTCTTTGAAAACTGAAAATTTTAATTTAATAGCTTATTTCTGTGTGATTACAGTTTTTGTTTGATCAAGTAGGGGGGGGGGTTGGTAAGAAATGTGTATTATCATGGTTTAAAATTAAAGAAAAAAATTTGAATAACGTTTCTTTCAATGATATATAGATTACGATGTGTTGTGCTGGTAGTTGGTTAAACATGTATATACAGTCAACTTTATCTGCTCACAAGTCAGTATAAACATAAGCACTTTCAACAGCTCGTGATTATCTCTATAATATCTTTAATTTATAATTTTCCCAAAAAAATATGAAATATTATTATTTAGTTAAAACTAATGAAAATTACCACCCTTATCAAAAATGATATGTTGGATCCCTCCATGTACCATTGGTCATTTCTTTTATTTAAGCAAACGTATTCACAGTATTGGTTCCAAATAATATGATATGAACATGTTTTTAATTAATATTAACTATAAAAATAGCATTGCAGTATTAATCGAATTATAGACATAACAAATAACTAGCAAAATAGATTAGAACCATAATTCATAAATATATAGAATAAAATATAATTTAAAATTACAAAAACAAGCCAATAGCTTGCTTGTTGAATATTACAAGAAAAAATATAAGTGTAAAGTCCTTAAAATTTTAAAGTTTTTTAATTTAATTATTGAGAAACAAATACACTCCCCTAGGATCTAAATTAGAAATTTATGATCACTTTGACAGTTTTATTGTTTTACACTTGAAAAGGACAGTAAGAGTAGCTGAAAGGGGTCTTGTATATATAACACAAAAAACAGTTTTTTGGCAGAATCAATTATACAGATTGTTAAATGTTATTTTATGTAACAGTAGTTTTTGTCCTTGAGGGACATAATCCCAGGATAGTAAGGATATTATTATCTTCTACTAATTAAAAATTTGTTTAAATTTGTCACTCATAGTTCTATCAAAAAATTCCTTGAACATAATTACTCTAAGTTTCTTGGTACCATATTAAATTAATGTTATCTGATCAGGAGTGAAAATGGTGAAAGATCTAACATTTGAAAGAGGATGAAAAACTCACATTCAACTTCTTTTTTTTTCTATTTTCTATTGCATTTTCTCATTTTTCATGATATTTTGTATTTTTCAAAGTAAAGCATACATGTTATTAAGGTCCAAGGTTCAAATACCTAGTTATAAAGTGAATTTTATTACTTTATTATCCCTACTCAATGGGTTGCTTTCTGTTATCCAATGGGTTCCTTCATCAGGACTCGGGAAGAGTGTGGTGACCCATCTCACTGCTTAACCCAATAGTGCTAGAAATAGTGATGGTAACACAAGTAACCACAAAGTATCAGATACCTTTCTGATTTTTTTCAATTTCAATTAATGAAACTATTTCAATACAAATGAACGCTTCTACCTGATATTCTAACACATTTTATGTCTTATGAAAAAGAAAAAAAAAAAAAACTTTGGTGTTTTCAGGCTCAGCCTATCCCTGCTGAACTCACAGCTAAACTTCTGGGTAACAGAGTGGCCGTTTCTCCGATAGTCACTGTCGAACCTAGAAGAAGGAAATTCCACAAACCAATCTCACTTACAATACCTGTCCCCCAAGCAGCCAACAAAGGGATGATCAACCAGTACAGCGGGGAAGCGCCTACACTCCGACTTCTTTGCAGCATCACAGGTAATTTCTTTTCAGTTCTCATCAGTGCTAACAAATCAATTGACTTCCTTTTTTTCTATTCTCAAATTTACTTTAGCTAAAACTGCTCTCTTTTTCTGAGCTAATTGGTTTCAAAATGGTTTCATACTCTTATAACTTTTTTGGATTTTTGACACTTTTATTTGTCATGTTTTCTTTTTTTTTTGGATAGAACCTATCACTGCAGTACATCACTTCTTCTATGACCAAGTTACCTGTAAATATTTAAATTATCATTCTCTTTTATTCTGAAATGTTGTCAAACTCTAGCATAAAATTGTGTGTGCTTTATTTGAATGAAATTGATGTTTGCACAATAAGTTCACCATCAGTGTGTGCTTTTGTTCTACAAAACCAGGTCATAGTTATTGTTCGTATTAAAAGACACTTCAATTGCTCTGGCAGCTTTTTTACTTATTTTATTATTATTTTTTCCCCCTTCAAACCAAGTTTACATCTGTAGGTCTATAGAGTGGCATTATTTTTTAATTGCATGATGGAAGTTCAGTGAAGTACACTCATTTTCCTTTATGTTAAATTATAAAGAGCAGACGAGCAGTGTATCAAGTACAAATTTTCAAAACAAGAGTTTGATCTGAAATAATGAAAAAAAAATCATTAGTAGTGCTGATAATTATTTTTATTTTATGATGAATTATTATTGATACAAATAAAATATCATAATGAAGCCATCATTTAATTTTTATTGCAGAAAAAAAGGATGTATTCATTTATCTCAAATTTCGAGTAACAGCTTCAAAGTGACGTAAAAAAATTTTGTTGGTATCCCTCTGTAGTTATTTTTAGTGTTTTGTGATCAGTTTTTAAATCATTACAATGGGAGAAGACAAATATAGATAACATATTATCAAACTTATGGCATGATATAAAAATTACTGGGACACCAGTAATCTGCTTTTGCCAATAGACACCAGAAGCTTTAGAGCTAAGAAAACCAGGTTTTCGATGTTTCAATCAACATAATCTAAAATATACAAACAAACTTATTTTTGAGAAATCACAAGACAGAAGCTCAATCATATAAAATCAAAATCAAAATAAAATCGAGATTTTGATGTTTCATTATAGAAGTTATCATTGGGGGTGAGAATACAATACGTGTGCCATCAGTAGCGTAAGAACAGAATGGAAATCTTAATGGTACTTGAGAGATCCTAAATAAATCAATGAGTTTGGTTACCTGGGCCCTTTCAGGACCAGTTACTCCACTGCAGAGGCTTGGTAAGCTCCAGAAAGGAATCGGGATCTATGACTCGACAAATGGAGGGTCAGACAGAAAATGCTTCTCTACAGCGTACTAGTCACATATTGATTATAGCCTCCACTAGACCTTGAAGCCTTCCTCAAGGGGAAAACTTACGGACATGAGAAAGACATTGTTTCAGAAACATTTTCTGTTAATTTACTAACCATTGATGAGCAAAACAGCTAAAAAGTCTAAGCAATGATGGTCAAAGAGTATGCAGAGATAGTACTTTAAAGTACACAGCTAGGCTGGTTTCTCTTAGTGATAGAAAATTGTCAATTTCAATCATAGACAAGAACCAACTCTTGTTGCAAGAACTTCCTTTTCAATTGTTTGGCTGTAATAAACAATTTAATCAAATAATTATTTTGGATTATTTTAACTTCTATTTGGTTGTATTTTTAAAAGGAAATACCTGTTAATTATAGTCAACACTTCATCTGTACAGTATATATCAATATTAGATGCCTTGTTCACATCAATCTGACATATTATGTTTAGAGTTAAAAAAAAAAATAAAAAAAATTTGTTTGAAAAATTGGGGTTTTTATCTAACTAAAAATAAAAAGATCATTTGTATTTATGCACTTATCGCAAGTTTCAAAGGAGTGCATACATTGTGGTTCTGTTTTTTTGATAATTTTTACTAATGCATAGTTAAAAAAATAATTATAATAAATAATGGCTCTTCATCCGAAATAAATTTTTAAATTCAATCTTGACTTGCAATGTACAGTTTTATATTATTTTTTATATATACGTATAATTTTTTTTAAATATACCTTGAAGTATCATTGGTGCATTTTCCAGTCCTAATTGAATTTTATTCATAGTAGAAATCTATTGATGCAATTATAAACATGGTGCATAATATCTATATTAGCTGTTGGTATTACAATTGAAGTATTAGAATGTACTATATGTTGTAAGGATAAAAATGTGATTTGTTAGACTTAAGGGTTTCTTTGAGTGAACAATATTTTTTTATCATGACCGGGTGTCACGTGAGGTGGCCTGGGAGACTTCACCTTGATAACAACATTTCAACTGCTCCTGTCACACAACCTGATGCCACAAAGTCTAATGTGTTGGTGTGTGACAGCAGCCATACTGTGTGTGAGGTGCTATAAAATTGTTGCACCAGCAGGTTGCATTGTCTCCCAGGAGGCCTAAATTTTATATTAAAAGTAATTTATTCATTTTATGTAGCAAAGAAAACCCTTGATAGATTAATTATTTTAGGTATATAACTTAGATCTTAGTTAATTTGGAGTAATTTGCTTAAAATAATTTTTTTTTAATACTTAAATTACATAGTTAATAAATAGAACCATATTTGTGCTAGTCAATTATGAATATTTCGGTTCTTGCCTAATAGATAGCTTCAGGGGTTGGTAAATTCTTATAGTTTCACAGTTAAAAAATCAAAATTTTACTCAAAGTTATGTACAAGTTTACTGAGGCAAATATATAGTATTGTACCTCTTTTATCTACTTACAGACATACTTCAGACTCACATTACAAGAAAACATGGCTTCAATTGCCTGCTATTATGTTTTTAGTTACTTGTTAATCAGTTTTTTATTTGCTTGGTAAAAGGTGACCTGATCACAGCTACATTAAACATGTTTATATACTGAACACTATAGTTTTTTCACATCATAGATACTTGTTTGATGAGTTTTAAATAATGTATGTTATTCGTTGAGGTTAGATTTAACTGAACAAGGTATGATATTATAACTTTGTTAAACTTGTCAGTTTAGTTAGATGCATCATTATAACAAAGACAACATTTATAAAATTAATTATTATTATGTTTTCGTTAGCATTAAACACATGATCTAGTTTAAAAATAATGTCATCCCTAAATTAGCTTATCCATTTTAAACAATATCGCTAATATGCTCAGTTTCTCCCTGTTATGTGACTATTCTAGTTGTCTTGGAACACATATAATCATTGTAATTAAAGTTTCACATTTATTACATTTGTATACAAAATTTCTTCTTATTTATAACATTATTCCAGACAACCCCTATATTATGTTTAATTTTGATTGCCGAGCCCAATAATTTTTTTGGATACTCTCAAGCAGGTTTTCATATACTACCAGTCATAAAAATGCATATTTCATATTGTAATAATACTCAAAAACACTTAATTTTTGGCATGCAGAAACAGGAAGTATATGAAAAAAAATGTCAGTCCCATTCTGATAACTTTTAACCTTGTTAAACTTACACCGATCTAAATATTTTACTTCTTCCCTAAAGATACATTGAAGGCAAGCAACATTTGTTTTTAAGTCAGTACAAAAATAAAGCTTTGAGAGCCAATAATAGTTTGTGTGATAATATTGTGTATAATAATAAACTGAGTAGTGGTAGTTTTTTCCAATTTGTTTATATATCATATTATATAAATATATGAACCAAATAAAATAAGTGGAAAGTGAAGAAACAATATTGAGAGATATTGTGAGTTTCTTAAAAACTCACTAAAGGATTGTGTAACAACTACGTTGTTTATCAAAAATACTTCATTTTATGTGGAGAACCATCTAGGCCAATAAAAATTACCTCTTCAACAAATTAAAAAACATGTAATTAATTGAAACATTAATATAAATAAAAACGCATGGAACTTATTCAATATCTATAGATTGCTCTCAAATCTTAATTTGCTAGACCATCTTTGAAATTGTTTGTGTTGCCACCTTCTTTTTTATCTTTCTTACCTGTTTTGACCCTACAGGAAGACTTTTTATTTCTGCAGATTACATACTTTTTTTTTCAATATTCACATATTGTATTATTTAATTATTTAAATTTACTTTGTATTCACATAAAAAATAAATACAAAAAGAACAAGACAAATATATATGATAAGGTAAAAAGAGAATTAAGGTTAATAATAAACTCAAATGCAAAGAAACACTTTTAAGCAACTGTAACTTAAAAACCAAAAGAAAAGATCTATAGTGAAGGAAAAATATACACAGCCTTAGGGGAAAATGGGTGCATTAAATCTTTAATAGTTTTTATACAGGGTTTTGAGATATCTTAAAAGTTAACAAAACATCTCTAGACTTGTTTCTACTTTAATTTATTTCATACTTCCTGATTTGTATTATAACCAAAACTAACCAGTTTATTTTGAAAAGTAATATGGAACTTACCTTTAACATTTCAGATTGATTGAATCGTTTTTATGACCGCTTTTGTAAACAGACAGACGAAAAACAATTTCCCCACTTCTGAATGAAAGTAGAGCCTATCCCTTTCGGTTTGGCAATAAATGGTTTATCTATAAAAACATTCAATGATTACTTTTATTTATTACTTCATTCCTTCACAAGAGATTGACATACTGGTATAAGAATAATTACTACATTTTTTACATTTATTTTTAGTTATTATTGCAATTTTCTTTCATACTATAGCTTATCATTTGTACATATCATTTTGTTTCTTTACTCATGTAATATAATATAAAATATATATTTGCCTAAAAATTTATAAAACATAATAGAAAAACATAGATTTCCCAGCCCCAGAAGGGTTCTAAGTTCCAATAGAAAAATAAAATATCTAAAATGTCTCTGACTTGACCACTTTTGATTATTGCTGCACTGTTGCTCACTTGCAGGCGTGTTTCGGAAAAGATCTCTCAGAGGTAAATACTATCTTGGGAAACCCCTTTCTTTTATATTGTAATATTACATATTTTTTCCTATTATTTAATTCTATTTATATTTTCATTGATTCTTTTCCTTTTAAATACCAATTTCAGTCCTTGTGTTTTGACCGATGGGACTTTTGACGGTACATTGCAACTTATTTTTTGTTTGTTTTGATTTAAAAGAAATTATGTTTATTTTTTGTTATATTAATTTTTTTTTGGTTCATGTTTAATTTATTTATTTTTTACTATAAATTAGACTGCTGCATCATTATCATTTGGCCATATTGTCTTGTATATTAAAACCTTTAAATTTGACAAAAGTTACTTTCTTTTCGAAGCAATAATCTTTCTCTTCACAAATAATTAGAGCATACAATCACTTGGTTGAGTTTTTAAATTGCACAATCACCATCCATTTAGCTCTATTAACAATATTTATTTATTCTCATATATTATACACTTAAATTTTGGCTTTTTTCTTATTTAAATATATTTGTACACAAACATAAGTACAAAAATATTTCAGTATATGCCTTTTATGTGGCTAAGCAAAACAGAAGAAAAAAATAGAAACATGGAAAGAAACCAGAAGAGATATATTTCTATAATTAAAGGGGGTAATATTGGGGTATACTAGAAATAGCAGCTACACATTCAAACCCCTAAATTTCTATGATTCAATTTTGTAAACAGGAAAATTTTATAATTAAGAAGTAGGAATGCACAGCGAGAATCTTTTCTGAAACATATAGCCGCTTATTGTTTGCTACATATCCCTCTCTAATGCTTCTTTTTAGTTCCTTCTTTCACTGTATAATTACTTTTCATATTGCTTCTGCCATGCAACTTTATGCATATTATAGTTTGTATAATTTATGCTTTTTTTATTCTTGTATGCACTAACAGAATTAATTATTTATTATTTTTAAGAATATTAACATAATTTGCCATGCTTGATGTAAATATTTTTTCTAACTATTGGAATGGGATGTGTGTGGTTTAATGTTAGCCCTTAAAGGTAAGAAATACTGAGTGCTTGTTAATTGTATGATTTGTAATGAAAAGTAATTGGAATGCTGTTTGGACATTAACTCATTAACTGCATTTTGCTTTTAAGTTTTATATCACAGGTTTAACTAACATTGTTAATTAATATTTATTATAATGTTAGGTAATTTTAATTCAACAAAAAGTGAAGCATTTCTTTTTTTCTAAAACAAAAATAATGCTTCTAAGGCCATATATTTTTACATTTTGTTTGTTTATTTTTTTGCAGTGCTTAGTATCTGCTTATGCAGGGATAATACCCAAATTAACCAAATACTTACGTAAAATAATAAGGAACAGACCTTTAAAAATATTAAAGACAGTTAACTGTTCTTATATTCATACTATTAATATTTTTTTATGTTCAATATATCTGTTACTTTTTATATATCATGTGTGTACTCTAAGGTTTTTAAAATTAAATTTACTATTATCATTCGTGATTATCAATTTTCAAAGGTTTCCTGGATGAATTAATCAATCAAGCTACCTTAATACATTGTAAGAGATATTAATATAGGAAATAGTATTTTTAATGTATTTAATATTATACCATGTTAAAGAGAAGAAATATAAGTATATAAAACTTGTCTTGACATTTCTCCCTGCTGATAAAAAGAAAATAAAGAAATGCTTCAGCAAGTTTTTTGAAAACTTTATTAAATCTAGAATTTAGAATAGATTGTCTATAAACTGATTCGTGCATTTTGATTTTCTAATTAATTTTTAAGAAACATTTTTAGAATATTACATTATTAGGTTATGTCAATCAGTTTTGACATCAATTTATGTTATCATATCAGACACTTCTAAGTTTGAGGTTGCCAAATATTAAATAAAAACTGTTAATACAAAATTAAACTCAATGTTATTCTAAAACAAAATTAGCTGATTTTGATAGGTTTCTATGTCAAATTTTAGCTATTTACGATTTTTTTATATGTAAAGCAGTTTTTTTATCAACAACAAACAAAAAAACAAAGTATTTTTGCTCTGAATGCTTAATAGTTTGTTTTTTTTCATCACTTTTTATATTTAATCTTTTAATCAGATTTACAATAAGGTTTCTCAACAATTAAATTTGTTATTATCATATGTGGTTGTTTATCATTATTTTTGACGAGAAAACTAAGGTGATTGCCATCAGGTGCCATTCCAATATCTCTCATAGATATTTATCCTTTAATTTCTTTACATGCTTATGTTTTCAATCTACTTAATAATTTAAGTAATTTAGTACACAAATAGAATCATAAAGAATATTAATCATTGATATAATAATAATAAAAAATGTAGTCACAATACATCAATGATTTATGGATTTAATATTCTTTTGTTGTGTATTGGCTAAGTTATTCATGAATGTTTTGGATAACTAATTAATTTTGGGTAATATTTGTTTAATTTAAAGGGTTTTAAGAACATCCTTATGTTCGAACCATTTGCCCAACTCATGATCCCAAACTTTTAAATGCAGCTATTCAATGTTCTTTTTTGAATGGTTTTTACATTTAAAAAAGTTTTTTTGGAAAAAAAAAATTGTTGTCATTCTCTCTTCTGCTGAAAATTAAATGGTAGGATGCAAAATGAAACGCACTCATAAAATTAAAGCATGATTGATCAATTGGTCCATTAGTATTACGATAGATAGGCTGTTCCTCATCTGCTGGTGGAGTACAGACGTTTCATTCAGCAGGACTGTCATCAGGAAACAACTTATATATTGAAACCTACATGACATGATATTTTAGTTAACTAAAAAAATTGGGATGCTTTGTAGATTTGTTTAGTTTTAGCATTTTCAATTAATAGACAGTAATTTTCAAATAAAATGATTCAATTTAACAAATTAATATTATTAATTCAAGAAATTTTGTTATTTATAGGTGGAACAACCCGAGCCCAATGGGAAGATGTCACAGGTTCGACACCTCTGACATTTGTTAATGATTGCGTTTCATTTACAACTACTGTTTCTGCAAGATTTTGGCTCATGGATTGCAGAAATGTTAGCGATGCAACCAAAATGGCTACGGAGCTGTACAGAGAAGCAATTCACGTTCCATTCATGGCAAAGTAAGTATATATTTAACATTTTTTTCAACTTCATAGATTCAAGTTGATATTAACAAAACATTTACCTATAAAAATGCTTAATCAATGTTCTGAATTTGTTCGCTTCAAACTGATGTTAATTTATTTTTTAGATTTGTTGTATTTGCGAAACGAGTTGATACGACAGAGGCAAGGCTGAGAGTCTTTTGTATGACAGATGACAAAGAAGACAAGACTTTAGAACATCAAGAGCACTTCACAGAAGTTGCTAAAAGTAGAGATGTTGAGGTAAACTAAATTTATATCTATTAATGAAATTTTCTATATTACAGCAGTGAGGGGAGGATTAACTCTATTTATAAAAATAAACATATACCTACTGAATAATAACTTGTGATGATTCATGTGAGTGGGTGTTTGATTAGAATTGTGCTTAAGTTGATGTTGAATTTTCATCATATTTATTAATGAGCAACATTTTGGGAATTAGTAATAAGAGGTGGGTATTAACTAACCTCTAATTGTTTTTATAACTCTACAATAACATCTTGGAGATGAGGATATTTGCTGTAAAAAGATGTGGTAAGTAAGGAAACAAAATGGAGAAGATAGAGGAAAGGCAGGCTACTTAAGTTATTGAAAAATGTGTAAATAACTATTCATAATGTTTTATTGCTCAGTTTTGTAGTTTATTTTATTGTTATCTAGCTGTTGATTTATAGTGGTTCTAATCCACTCATCTTGCCTGAGTTGCATAAATTTTCTACATTTATTAATAAATTGTTAACCTCCAGTATCTATATTATTTCTTAACCCATGGCTAACATAACTTTTTCATGAAAATCAACAGTTTTTTCCTCTAATCAAACATCCATTGTCATCAAATTCAATAGCTAACTATAAATTCTGTGTGTGGCTATAGTTGCCCTCACCAAATTAGAAGTGTGAAAACCCGCAATACATGGCAACCCCTGTTACTCTTCTGTGCACTACTTCTCTTCTGTTTATGTGATCCCTTTATTTTGATAATGTCAATCATTAATAAATAACTAAATTAGTCAATAGTCCCCTGCCAGCCCGTATGTGGGTACACTGCTTCAAGTATCCCCTTCATCCCAAGCATCTAATTTCATGACGGTGATTATAGAAGCATATAAAATGGATTCTATGCATTTGTTACCATTGAACCGCCAAATTTTATTTTTTTAGGTCTTGGAAGGGAAATTGCAGCATCTTGAGTTTGCGGGTAATTTGATTCCAGTCACCAAATCTGGAGATCAACCAAAACTTGGTTTTAGAGCTTTCAAAGAAAATAGGTTACCATTTACAGTTAAAGTTAAGGACCCCCATGCTGATGCCTTAGGAAGAATAATATTTATGCGAGAACCGAAGGTAAGAATGTTATTTAATGTTCAAGTTCACTTTTATTATTCGTTACAATTTTTATGGCAATTTTCTTGACCAGTAAAAAATGTTTCTTTTCATGTGATTTTTTAACTTCAGGTGGCTAAAGGTGACGTACCTCAGCAACCGATCTGTGTATTAAACATCGTTCTCCCTGATGATATCATACCTGAACCTGACTTTGCAGAAACTGAAACCCATAAACACTCTTATATTACCCATACTAGTAAGTAACAGTAATAATATAAACATTTCTCAAAACAAAAATAAATAAGTTTAAATTTTCTTCTCTTTAACCAAAGGTCATTTAAATTTAATTAAAATGTATGCTGTGATAAATTAATAGAAAATGTGTTCCTCCAGTTTTAGTGTTCATTGCAATTAACTAACTATGACTGAGATTTATTATTTAAAATCATTATGATTATCAATTCAATAACACCCATTATTTAAGGTGCTCATATTTCCTTGTCTTATTTTGAGTTTAAGATTTTTTATTTTTTTGTACAAGGTGGTCTTCAGAGGTTATCTGACATTAGTAATCTCCTTGGTGAAGACTGGGTGAAATTAGCTTCTGAATTAGGTGTGAGCCCATCGGAAGTTAACAGCATCAAGTCTGAACTCTGCGAAAGCAGTGTAGAACACCAAGGTCTTGCAATGTTAAGGCTTTGGCTTCAAGGGAACAAATCAACAGGTATGCAGGTTTTTTAAAAAAATGTTAAGAACTAGCTCTCTCTCTCTAGGACTGCGTTCACTCAAGTACAAGGATTGCCCGACCTTTTGTATATCTATCTGAATGTATGTATGTTCTACAGTTGCAAAAATTAAATAATTCAATCGATCTGAAAATTTTACATTCCCATTTTTAACCATGGCTTAAGGCACATTAAAGATGGTAAAAGAAAAAAAATTTAAAGATATTTAATAAGTTTTGGAATATTTTTTAAAAATATTAATGTTTAGTTATTCTAAATTACTTTGATTGATGAAAAGATGATTGTTAGTGACAAATATTTTATATTTTTCCCTCATCCTGAATTTCTAACTAGAGAGCTTAGAAAAAAAAAAAAAAAAATATGCAGTTCGAAGGTGAGCCCATCACCTAGTCCCTTTTACATTATAAAGTATTTTAACAATAAAAAGATAAATATGTTAGGTTTACAAAAACTGCTTACAATGCATTACAAGGAGCCATTTACAGCTGATTATGTATTATTTTACTGTATATAGTTAATTTTTTTTAATCAATATAAAATTAGGAGTTAAGGGGGGGATAAAAATAATAATAATATGTTTCTTTTATAAAAATACCAACTCTTTTTGCAACTTAATGAGTTTTAAAGAAATGCCGAGTCCCTTAAGCATTTCTCCATTTGGTTTCTTTACTTCTCTGTCCTTCATTTCATTACTATTGTTTTTAATACAATTTAGTTATAAATAATCAAAGTAAACAAAATTTGGCTTATTAAAAAATTTGTGAGGCTACTAATTGGTATATCAACTAATAATAAATAAATTAGTGCTGGGATTTCTATCTTATATTTTCATTTTTACTAGCTGAAAACCAACTTCACCCTTCACTTGTTCTGTGATGTAAATTCACACAAAGACAGCAGTGCCATTTTGAGAGCAATTAAGATATCTTTTGTAAGTCTTATCATTCGGGTCTGGACTGAGTTATAATAAATTGTACCCTCTATGGCACTGTTTTCCAGTTTGAGTGTGAGCCATTGTACATAGTATAATACAAATAGTTGGTTCACTATAGTCTGATGATTATCTAATATGAATAATACAGGCTATGAAGTTGCAAGTTTCCCGCAGTCATATGGAACATGGTAGTCGGAGCATACTTCACCTTGATAACCTCAAATGCTCTGCTTTGGTTGCCATGTTATGTGCAAACTACGCACTTTCCTCACTAAATACTGGGTGTGTACAAGTGCACAATTTAATTTCTCAACTAATATGCTCTGTTGACACAAGATAACTATAAAATCCATAAATAGACAAAGCTTTGACTACAATGATGATTTGTCCATTTTTCCAGGTGTGCAATTAGAAGAGGCCCTTCGTAGGATAGGTCGACATGATATCCTTCCGCAAGCAGTATTTAATAGTGATGAGTCAGCTGTTCTTAGTGAAGAGCTAAGCCCCTCATACACAACTTCCCACAATATATTTAGAAGAGCTACAATTGATAGAGGTGTTAAGGTATGTTATAAAATTTACATGCTTTGTTTGGTTAGATGTTTATTCATAAGACTGTTTTTTTTTTATTAATTTTGTATGATTTTTATTATAAATTTTAAGAATATATTGAACAATTTGTTAAGGTGATTGGACTTAAATTTCTAATAGTCTTGGCCTTCTTTGAACCCTAGAAATCGGTCATCTCTTTAGAAATCATATCAGCAATTGATTAGTTTGGGGTATTTCCTTTTCACATACTTTTTAAATGAAGAACAGGATAGTATTTCCAGCTTTTTCTCTTAACTGTATTTATAAAATTTAAATTGTTAATTAATTAAAAAAGTAAACCCCCATCTTTTGTTTTATTTTACTGAAATTAATCAATTCAAAAGAGGGTTTAAAAGTCTCTAGCCTTTGACCAACTCATTCTATTTTATATTAAAAAACATAACTATATATTATTATTATAATCTGTCTTTTCAAACATATTATTTTCTTATTTATAGTAAGTTCAATACGAATAATAGTTTATTTTATAAGACTTCATTTAATATGATTTCACAGTTCTATACGGTTCTAGTTCATAATTTTGTTTATTCCAAATGTTTCATCTTAGTATAACTGGCTAAAAGAGTATATATTTTAAATAATAATTAGTATATAATAGCTAATATGAACAATGATTTATAATAACATGGCATTCTGGTCTCAAACATGTGGTCACTCTCCAGTACCTGGTGTAATGACTAAATTGAATAACTGAACGCACTATTTGAACTGGTCTCCTTTGTCTTGCCCCTTGATATTTATTGGCCACAATATTGGGGTTAGCCCCCTCCCCCCCAATACAGAGGTTACCCCTGAACTACCTGGTCTTATTCCTGAGGCGTTAATATTAATCTAACCAGATATTTATTTTAAACTAAAACTCAATTTGACTATTAAGATATCATTACAATATATTTATATGTTTTTCAGGAATCTACTGTGATAATAGAAAGTCGAGAAACAAAAAAATCAGGTAATCAAAATTTACTTTTAATTTAGATTTTATCTGTTATAGCTCCTTTCTAAAATCAGTCTTTGATAACAAAGTTTTGGTTTATCATGTCCAATTAGGATGTTACTTTGTAAATATATATTTCATCAAAATAAAACTTTAAAGGATTTTTGAAGAAACAAGTATTACAATACTTACTTTTTGAAAGATATATAGTTCCTTAATTTTATTTTTAAAGATTATTTTGTATATTAAAAAATCATTCTATTTCATAGGTTTAGAAAAAGATGACGATGAAAAGAAATACACCGCAGAAGAAAAAAGTGTAGATGAGAAAGTTATGAAAGATAAACTAATAGAAAAAAAGCTAAAAGGTGAAAAAATAAAAGAAGAAAATATTGTACAAGAAAAACCAACTACAGAAAAAAAAATACAAGAAATATTAAAAGAAGATAAAATAATGTATGAAAAACAAGAAAAAGCATCTGAAGAAAAGACAAAAGAAGAGAAAGAAGAAGAAGAAATTAAAAAGAGTGTATCCGAAAGAAGAAAAGAAATAGAAAAAAGACTTTCAGGAGAAATTGATGACAAGAAGAAGGTTTCAATTAAAGAAACGAAACCTATACTGAGATCAAAAGAGAAAAAAACTTCTGAAGAGTTGTCAGAAAAAGAAACAGCTGAAGAGAAAGCTGTATCTCCTGAACCTGCACACCTTTCTTTTGATGAAAAAAGAAAGTCATTTGAACTCGGAATCTTACCAAAGGGTACATCCCAAGTGCAAGCAGATGTCACCCAGGCATTTATAAAAGAGGAAAGAAAACAAGAGGAAGTAATCCAGAAGATCTTGGAGCCTGAAGAGGAAGAGGAATTATTGTCTTTCCAGGAAAAGAGGCGGTCATTTGAAAAAGGTCTCTCGATGAAAAAACCTGGGGATAAATTGCCAGCAACTGATAGAATTAAGGTATTTGTTTAAATTCAATTATTTTTACCAAACACTAATTTCCCTACATGTATTTTTTTTTCATAAATAACTTCATGAATATTGATTTAAATTATCAAAAGTTTAAAAAATAAATATTGCATCTAAAACTGATACATCATACATAACTTAATTTAATTCCATGGAACAAGAAAAGGAATGAAGGAAATGGAAGGAAAATTTTTCAAACCTGTAATTCAGGATATTGAATGACAGAATGGTTCTGTTTCTAGACATTAAGTTGTTGTTTTTTTGTTTTTCTTGACATCCCCTTGCTGCTATAAAAATCTGATATCTGTATAGATTCTACATAAATGAATCTATTTACAGTAGGTCATTATATGTCCTGTAGCTTGGCTACACTTTATACAATTTTTAACAACTTATTGTGAATTTTTTTTAATAACTTACTATAACTGTATAATGCACATTATACATTTATTGTCTATGTTGTTGTTTTTCTGTTCTACTGCCTTCTTAATAGTCACTGTTTTATCCATTTTGTGAGAAGGTTTGCTTGATATAACATAGCAAAACGGGCTGCTATGGAAAGTGAAACTGCCCCTTTATTTAGGGGTGCTCCTTAAGGAAAGCTCTATTTTATTTTCATATGCCATCGCATTCATCATAAATGTTAGTTATCTTAAAAGCTATGATAATTTTAAGCAAATATATTTCAGGAAAAAGAAGGAGAACCCCAGACAGAAGAAAAAAGGCTGTTGGATTACAGAAGGGATTCTGAACTGTTCGAAGAAGTCAGCCAAGGACTGGATAGAATAGAAAAGGGAGTTATGAAGCCTCATCACGGTAATATTTTAATAATTGATTTAAATACAAAAAGCATCTTAAACTTCTTATTGGATATTATTGCTACTATATCTATTATATTTAAAGAAAATATTTAGTATATTAATACAATAACTATTAAAATAAAATGCACTACATTCTTAAAATAATACTCATATAAATGTTAAGGACAAATGATTCTTTTTTATTCAATGAAGTTAGATTATATAATAAGAATAGTAATTAGCCTTGTAAAAATGTCTTATTGTGGATTAACAACTGACTTTTTTCATATTATATTTACTGTTTTGATTTGATGATATTTAGCTATTAAAGCAATACCAATTACTTATAACAAAATAACGTAACTCATATCTAATATTTTTTATTACAGAAATTTTGTCTCCGATGGTAGTTAAGACACCTCCTCCAAGCCCAGCTGATTTCTCCAAAGAAGCCCAAGGTATAGTCGGTGGATTATGGTACAACTTTCTCTGCAATTTTTTCATATTAGAGTTTATTTATTTATTATTAGAGCTCACTCTCCCTTCCTCTCCAATTTTTTAGACATCTGGCAAAGACCAGTGAGAGGGCAGGGGAGCCATACACACAAAGGACATTGTGAAATTTAAATTTCTAAAATTCACTCCCTTTTAGGCTCTGCCAAGGGTGAAATGATAGTTTTTTAACCATCATTTTATTTAAAATTTTTAGTTTTTTATTATTGGTTATCTGCCTTAATAATTTTCTTCTTTCTGTAGGGTTGCTTGGTTTGCTTTTATTCAAAACCCGAAACCCTCATGCTTTCAAAGTCGTTTATCTATCTGCCTGTTCTGATCACTGTAAGGAACTTTACTTAATGGTCTTATTTGATGCTGCAACAATATGAACAATATTGTTACCTCCATGAAATATGCTTAAGTATCATTAATTAATCGATAATTAAAAATACTTTTATCATTATAAAATAAATTCTTATCATATTGAATTGAGTATAAAATCAAAGATGTTAATTTCATGATTAATAATATGTAATTTGTGTCTTGTCTTTTTAAACTGTAACTCAAATAGTCATTGAAACTGTGTTCGTAACAATACTTTATTTAGCCAGTAAAAGCATTGAAACTGTGTTCGTAACAATACTTTATTTAGCCAGTAAAAGCATTGAAACTGTGTTCGTAACAATACTTTATTTAGCCAGTAAAAGCATTGAAACTGTGTTCGTAACAATACTTTATTTAGCCAGTAAAAGCATTGAAACTGTGTTCGTAACAATACTTTATTTAACCAGTAAAAGCATTGAAACTGTGTTCGTAACAATACTTTATTTAACCAGTAAAAGCATTGAAACTGTGTTCGTAACAATACTTTATTTAACCAGTAAAAGCATTGAAATGTTGCTTGGCAGTTCTATTTGAACCTCCAAGGACAGTGAGCATAAAAATGAGAAATATAATGAGGGGTAACCAAGCAACCATTTGTCAATTAAAAATGAATATTTTTTCCTATCATGTTAAAAATCTTGGTATGCTAATTTATGATATATACTGTTTGTCAAGACTTAAATATACTACAATTACAAAATAAAGCCTCTCATTGAAAATGCTTCACAGCTTTCATGCTGCTGAAAGCAACTCTTACTTGAGTGTTACCATCACTCTTGACTTAAATTTTTTTTTTTTTCTATGGGTGAAAATTTTCAAAAAATTAAATGTTTTCCCCAGTGACTTTCACATTTTACATGCACTATGAGCTCAAAGTGGCAGTTCAACCTTTTGTAGGACCAATATATATATTCATATAAAATAGGGTGAATCGCAACCAACAACCCAGGGCTCCAGGGAATAGTTTCCGTAAAAATGAGTAACTAAGATTCCCTTGAGTGTCATGTCATCGGGATTCTAGTAGTGGCCTCTAAGGGAAAGGGTCTTATGAGCTTTCCTAGTTAAATTATAATTGAACAGACAAAACTACTTCTGCAGATTCAAAAATACAAAAAGATTTTCAATACTTCATTCAAATTAAAATAAAATTTACTTATTTTTAATAAAACATTATGATATAACATACTGTCAAGATGCATGATAAAATCAAAATTATTTGATAGATCTATTTATATAGAATATTTAATTAGATGATTAAATATGTACAATTTAGATAACTATTTGTCTTATTTCATTTCAGACAATAAAAAATGGTCTATAGAAGAAAAAATGTCTCCCCCTTTTTACACCACACCAGGTAAGATATTGAAAAAGTATTCTTATGTCTATGTTTTAAAATAATATAAATGCTCTTAGACCTTTCTAGTAAGCCACTAAGATGTATTATAAAAACATAATGTATTGTTTAGTATGTAACTCAGCACAGGCTAACAGGTGTTTTGGTGCCAGAGTATTTGGAGCTGATTTCATATGAATTTGATGCCCTGAATTCAAATATGGTATTAGTTTTTGCCTAGGATCTCAAATTTCTATATAACATTTTAGTCAAATATACATTATACTATTTTAAATTAAATCCATGGATCAAATAAAAAAACTACACAGAATTTTTATTATTATATTATACAAATATTATTATACACAAAGATAGAGGAAAAAGTCATCAATGAAACCAACTAGTCACTGAACACTTCGGAACAGTCCCTTTTTAAACTCCAGCAGTAATCTGCCATCATGTACGTATCCCATCTTCCTTGGTAGTGGGCCTCCACAGTTTTAATATCCTGGTGAAATAATTGACCTTGTTACTCACTGGTGCCTCCTGAATTTTTAGGAAAACGGTCTAAATGGCTATGTAGATAGTGCAACTTTATGCTCATGTTACACCCAATGGATTTAAAACTGTTAAGCAGCTTGTTAACCAGATCATCATATTTTTCAGCTTTACGTTTGCCCAGAAAATTTCTGACAACTGCAACAAATGAAGTCCAGGCTTTTCGCTCTCCTTCATTCATCGAATTTATGAAGGCAGGATCCTTAATGAGATGTCTTGTTTGTGAGACGTCAAATATTCCTGCTTTAATTTTTTCCATACTCAGCTGAGGCATTTCCCCCCCTATATATGCAAAACATCTTATCAAGAGCCTTTATAAATTGCTTCATAAGGCTCAGCTTTATATGCAGCGGAGGAAAGATGATTTTCTCTCATTCAAAAAAGGGGTCGTTAATGACATTCCTTTCCCCAAAGTCGATGTTTTGTCTCTTAGGCCACTCTTTTCTAGCCCAGTGGTGTGTTTCATCTCTACTAACCCAGAAGCACAAAAAGCAAGGATATTTGGTGTGGCCACTTTGCTGTCCAAGGAGAAAGTTTACCATTTTTAAGTCCAAACAAATCACCCATTGATGTTCATGATAATTTCATCATCTCCAAGACCAAAGTTATGGTGCTATATTCTTCTTACATTTTTGTTGAGTAAGGTATTGGTATTGGGCCATATTTATTCCCACTGTGTAGAAAGATGTACTTCAAACTTCACTAAGTGTTGTCAATAAATAGGTACTAATCATCTGGAAAATAGTCAGGAAGACCCATTTTTTTCCAGGAGTCCTCTAATTTTGTGACAAAATATAAGATGGTCTTCTTGAGAGAAGAAGGAAGAAGAAGAGAACAGGAACTAACCCTTGTATACAGAATTTAGAACTGCACAAAATGGAGTTAGAACTGGACGTTTCATATAGAACTGCATATTAAAAATAACTCTGATCTAACTATCTAAAAAAGTACAGCAAATATAGAAAAAATGATTTCATATTTAGATCCAGTGCCCCGAATATAGCTAAAATCAGTTCTTAAAGCCTAGGCACCAAAACAAAATTGTGTAGGCCTACGCGATTAAAATGATTGAATACATTTTTTGAAATTTCAAGTCAAAATAATTCATGAAAGGTCTATCTCACTATAAGTTGGGAACTAAGGTCATTTATACACACACATTCAATCAAATTACATTTACATTTGTGTTTTTCTAACTCATGCTGTGTATGGTAAAACAAAAATTTTGCTGTATCGTTATGAGAATTATATGTGTTTAAATATTCACAAACATAAAAGTATAAGTAAATAAAAGGATGTAGAACGGGATTTAAACAAAATGTAACCAGTAACTCCTTATAATTTACCAGTTAGACCATCTGGCCACCAGTGATTTTTCAAATAGTAATCAAGCGATCGGGAAGAAAAGTACTGCAAAAACTCTCAAAACTTTATTCTTAGAGTGTATTTTAATTAATTTTTGTGTTACAGCTTCTAATGTTCCCTTGACCTTAGTGTGGTAAAAATCAGAACTTTAAATCTTAAATAACTTCTGAGCTGTAGGTTGGGAAAACTTTTTTTTTTCACATTTCCTGTCATCAGACAGATTGTGGAAAATACCTTTAAAAATTCAGATCAATCGGATTATTTTTATGGCCTCTATCGTTGTATGCACAGACAAACTACACGATTCACCCAAACCTTTTTCAAAGTGGACCCTCTCCCTCTGGACCAGGTACATTTGAGAGTGTTCTGGGAGCTAATAAATAAAATTTTGTAAGGGTTATCAGAAAAAATTTTAGGCATGGGAGCACAAATTACATGAATTTAAAGCACAAACGTTTTCGCCAGCTCATACTGTCATTTCAAGTGTTCAAAAATTACAAAAAAAATCACAAATCTGTGTGATACAAAATACTTAAAATAATTGTAGATCATATTCATGAACACAAATATACATTAAAATATAATTACTGACAAGAGGTCATATCAATGCAGTGTCATTTCTGCAACTGACTAGATTTGTTCTCCAGGGAGAATGGAGGCAGATCTCACAAAAGGAGTGTCCATTTGAAGTCTTCCTGTTTATTTAGAAATATATGTAATGTCAGACTAGTGCAGGAGGTTTTGTAAACTTGGGAACGATCCCTGAGAGAAATAGGATCTTTAGGCCTGGATATGTTATTATTAAGTGTTTGAAAAGAAGATTTGGAAAAGAGTCCTGCCTTCTACACCCCTGGTGAACAGAATTATGTCAGTAGCCAATCTGACACCTCATTGATAACTAGTCTTATTTGGTAAGAATGTCTCTCCTTTGCATTTGGGGTTTTTATTGTATTTTCATTATGTAATTACTTGTTTTATTATTATCGATATTATATTTGGTATTTTGTTTATATTATACGAGATAGTTTGAAAAATTTTTTTTAGCGTTTTTGAAAAAGCTATAGTATATATTTTTTTTTTTATTAGTGTATTTTCTTCATATTGAGACATGTAAATTTTTAACTTTTTTGACAATTTTAGAAACTTTTTAGGTGTTTAATCTAATATAAGTAAATAATATATTGATATATATTTTTGTCCATGAATATGATACACTATTATTTAAAGTATTTTTTACTCGTTGTGATTTTTTGTGTCTTTTGCTTACTTAAATTCCAACCGAAAGTACTTTATGTAATAGTTACCTAACACAAACAACGATTTATAATAAAATAGATACATTTTTTGTTGATGGGGGATGGGTTCGTAACTTCGGCTGGATCATGTTTCCATTATGGCTCTCACTCTCTATTCTAACACATGGTTGGCAAGTAACATCCCGGTCTGTCTTCTGTGAACATTTTACAGTAACTGAACTGAACAATTCTTAAAGCTTAACACATGAACTGAACTGAAGTTTTTTTTTTCCTCAACCTTGGGCTGTTTATTTATTTGAGGAAATGTATAAAAGCATGGAAATTGGTAGGTTTGGGCTCCTTGTGTTGAATCTGAGCTGCATTTTAAGAAGTGTCTAAATCTAATGAATTGGGTTATCGTAAAAAGAATCATTCTAAGTAACCAGGACCAGTTGATGGGGGATTACAATTCAGATTACAACAAATAGGAAACCTAGATGATGCCTTTTACAAACACCTCCTGTCATCAATAGTTGGAGGATGGTAGAAATATCGAGTTGCGGGATTGCTAAAAAAATTAGAGCTAAGACTTTATGCATACTTGTAGGGACCTTTTTGGGTCAGAATTCTTGCTATTTATTGATAACCCACTATCCCCACCAACCAACCTCGAATTTCCTAGGTATCTTTTTTTCTTACTCCCTACTGTTAATACCTGCTGGGGACTTCTCTCTGCATTTAAAAAAAAAAAAAATCAATTTGATCATAAAAATATTACAATGTACCTAAATCAATTTAATTTATTACCAAATTTGTGTTAATGTAATTGAAATAATTAAAACAAAAATCACTAGATGACCCAACTCATGACCATTACCATTGTATTGTTCATAAAAAAAATGTATTGTATTGTCATATTATACATCCTTACTTAAATCTGACATGAAAGTACTATTTTATTGATTCAATTCAATATCAATTTGTGATGATATGGTTGACATATTAAAAATAAAATCTATAACCAAGCTGAAGCCAAGAAAAGTCATGTATAATAAGGTTTCACTTACTTATATTTTATCCTTATTTATCCCTAAAATAATATATATTTGGTGACTTGTAGTAATTCTAAAATCTAAGCAATATTTAATAGTATCTCAATTTTTCCCAATATTTTGAGACCGGATTAGGATCTAGTCATTTTGTAATTTATTTTTTTAAGACCTTATCTTTTTTTCAACAGCATTCAATCTATTAAATATTCAATATATGTTAGAAATATTTTCAATAGTTAGAATTATTTGTGGTATGTAATCCTACTCGCAGAAATTTTAATAATTATTGGTTAGAAGTCATAAAATGACCAATCAGCTCTAAAAAAAAGAAAGTTATTTGCAAGGTTTTTAAAGAACCAAATAAAGAGAGCCAAGACCCACCAAGAGAACAGACAGAGTAAACAGGAGGGTGATATTCAGTCAGCATGAATAGCTTTGTAGTAAAGGTGTCTGAACTTTAATCACAAGATTCTGGGTTTGAATCCCGTCACTAAATTTTTTTAACTAATAAAAGTAACAATTTACATCCATAAGGTTACATAAAACAATTGTTAATTACTAAAAAACTTTTTCCTCAAAAATTTCAAGTCACAGACTAAATTAACGTAATAGTATTTTGTAGTTCATTCAATTCCATACTCAAACTTTACTCATAAGACTGCTTTTTACATTTCATTTTTTTTTTTTAATTGCCAATTTAAAAAAAAACTAATCAGTTCATTCAGAGTGGTTATGGAAATTACATTTAAAATTTCAGATCAATTGAAACAGTTTTAACACAGCTGTTGTTGAACAGAGAGACAAACGGTGATACCCCTATGCCTGAATGAAAATAGGTCCATTCAGGTTTGGCAGTTATAATATCTATAACAAAATATATCAAAAATGTTACTATAATTGTTGCCTAATATGAAAGTAAATAATCAATACAACTTGATAGGGTAAATTAAAAAAACAACAACTAACATTAGCAGTTTTTAATTGACAATGCATTCAATTTGTGTCCATTAAGTATAAATAGTACAACATGTATATTTTTTTTCCACTGGGAAAAATAAAACTCTGAACTACCTACTGACCGTTCAAGTAAATTCGAGGTTGTTACTATTGTATTAGGAAGCTCTATAAATTCAACTGTTGCATAACACAACCTATGTCTACCAATAGTTCCTAGGCTTCACCTTAGGTACAGAGTGCTCCGTTTGTCATTTAAGTTTCTTTAAAGTTCTACTCGTGGAACCGTTTAAATACTTTCCTGAGGTATGTTATTTATTTATTGTAAATTTTATAGTTTTGTGGGTTAAATTTCAATAAACTTCAGTTATAACTAATGTTTTTACACTTTGAAAAATGTCTAGTGTGATGTATCTCACAATTAATGGTTTTGAAAACAATTTTAATGACTTGTTGTTACAGTAAATGTACAAGTTCCAATAAATGCTACATATTTTTAATCATGTCATGCTACTGCAGTGACAACATTGAATAGGCGCCTAATTCATGAAGTGTTATGCCATGGATTTTTTTTAATATGGTTATTTAATTTTATACACTATTCAATGCGATAAGAAAATATTTATTTATTTTTTTTCAAATTAATAATTAATTGATCAGAGACTCTTCATTATTTTTTATGGCGTTGCTTTTATTTTTATTATGTTTAGCTTATCAATCAGAACTAAGATGGAAAATAATATGCCTCTAAAAAATAAAATTGTTGAGCTAAAGTTGGAAACACAATGGTAATGACAGTTTAAATGATTATAGTTTAAAAAGACTAAACACAAATTACATGTTGTTAATCAGAAAGCATCTACTCAAAGTTATAGAAATATTGGTATTTTTTAATTACTAAGGACTTGATTAATTAATGCCTCTTATCATGTTGTTCACATTGTTGCAACATCAAATGGGACCGCCATTTAAAATTTCATATCGCAAAGATCTCAACTGACAAACATACATGGGTGAAAACATACCAAATGATGATCAAAATTAATAACTACGCATGTTATTAAAATCTTGATTACCGCTACACATAAAAATGTATGACTTTTAACTATTCATATAATTAGAATTAATATGATAAAATTAAAGTTTATAAATTTACTAGAGGATTATTTACAAATTAATTTTGATTCTATATAAAAAAAGTAGAACTTTGAATTTGTATTTATTTACTATTAGGCGATACTGTAACATGCATCTTCATTACTCAAGTAAGGATTGTATTATTAAAAATTCCTATGGTTCAGCCCCATCTATTGGACTTATTGGTTGTAGAATCAAACAATTGTACTTGTTGAATGAATAAAAGTTTGTTGATTGCTGTTCCGGAGCCCAAATGGAGAAGCTCTACTTTCATTCAGGTATGAGGTGATTGTCTATCGCCTGTCTGTCTGTATGTATATATATTCTACAATAACCTTCATATAAGTTATTCAATTGATCAGAAATTTTTAATTTATTTGCCACAAAACTTCGAGCTCGACTGTGAAATGTGAAAAAAGCCAAGTCATAGCTTAGGATATAATATAGGAAAAAGTCATAGCTCACAAACTATTTAAAATATACAGTTCTGATATTTCTTCATGATTGAGGATATATTAAAGAGAGTAAGACAAATAGATTTTCAAGGGATATCTTAAAAAAAAAATTTTGAGGCATACACATTGATATTGAACATATTTAACAAGTTCCAGCTGATTTCATAGATTTATTTTAGTTGTTTAATTTTTCTTTAATCTTTTGAAAAGGTGATTTTTACTGTGGGATATTCTCAAATAAATAAAATAAAATATTTTTCTTAAAAAATACAATTATTTTTTTCACAATCATTTGATAAGTTTTGAAGAAACTCAGGTTGTGTCCTGTAAGTATCTCTAGACATTTTTTCTTCACTTTCTTGCCATCTACTTCGTTTAGGTACCTACATTTGAAAAATATTATTTCAGTCAATATCAAATATAAAAATTTTTGTGGGTAAGATTGAAAACAAAAACCTTTATATATAAAAATAAATTATCCTTGGATCAAATATTAATAAAATTCTTATACTTTTTATTAACTAATATTTTATTTTATCAATTACGATCTAAATTTATTTTTGAAATATATACAAAGGATATAAAATGAGAAGAAACTATATTGAGAGATGGTTGGAAACAGGTGCTTGAGTTTTTTTAATAATTAATTGATGGTTGTGAAAAAAACTGCCGGTCATTTTTGACCAAAACCACTTATTGTATTTTTCAAACCATCACTGTCACTGAAAATTGCTTTAATAATAAAAAATTTAAATAACTAAATTAATGGCAAAAAAAACAAACAAAAAAACTATCGAATCGGACCGAAGTATATTAAATAAATAAAATAAGTGATTTTTTTATTTTTGTCCTTAGAAAAATATTAATTTTAAACCTTAAATAGTTTCTGAACTGTAGTTTGAAAAATCTTAAAATTCAGCTATATATATATATATATATTTTTTTTTTTTCATATTACTGTTATTATCATTTCACTAAGACAGAACCAACATACATCAAGGTGTGTATGTGTGCACCTTTAAAATCTCAGATTAATTAAATTAGCTTTGCAATCACTATCATGGAACATGCTAACGTACATACAGACAGAAAGAAGATGATCGTGCCTTGCAAGTTTGAAAGTAAAGCAAGCCTCTCCTTTTGCAGATTTTTAGAGAAATTCCAAGCCTAAATCTAGGGTCATAAGGGTTAGGAATAAATGGATAGAAGACTGTGTGAGGAAAGATTCAGTTAGTATGATATGGTATAAAGGCCGTGTACTATATTGGAGGGTATCCATTATGAAATTGTAGGTATTCCATTATGAAAAAGAAAGAGAAGAAGGCCTAATTTATTCTGGAGAAAAAAAATATAGGAAGATAAGCCTAGATATTTAATGAGAGAGAAAGATGTCTTGAGAAAGACCAATCGGAAGAAGGCACTGGCTCAGAGAAATTTTATAGTGAGGAAATTTATGTTATTAAAAAGAAATTAGGTTGGAAATATTAGTGTTGATTAAATCATAATATAAAGTAATTAATAACAGTAAATCAAGATTAAAATACACCTTTACTGTGACCCTTCGGAGTTCTGTCTCCTTTTATTATTACTTCTGTGATTTCGACCACCTAGTTTTACTTAGCTTTTAATTATCCTAATTTTACTCATTCGTCACTCACATCTTTAGCCAATTTGCTGGTGATACAACCATTTTTTATCAAAATGAGGATCGTTATCATGAGAAGCAATCTACAGGTCAGCTTTACTGTTACCATTCAAGGAATGTCAATCTTCTTGTTAAAGAAATATATAATTTAATGTGTACAAATGTCAAGTGAAAAACTTCACATTAAGACAATCATTAAAGCTACCTTAAAATATGTTAAAAGGGAACAAAATTTATTGTAGTCTATTTAGAGAGAGAAATAAACATTTAGAAGTGCACCTACCACACCGATTTACGACAAGTGTCTGCCGGAAAACCATTGAATATCCAATAGTTAACAGAAAATGCATTATGAAGCCAGAATTCAATCTTTTTTAGATTAAGAAATATATAATTGTTTATTTATGAGATGATTTTTTATTTCTAATTTGACTCAATAGCCCCAGATTTTCAGTTCAATGTATTTTATTAATTAAGTAAGTTCTTATTAATTAGTTGTTAACTGCATCAACCTTTCATTTTGAAGACCAAATTAACACCATCCTTTAGGTCAGCTATGATTTATTTCTGGAATAACTGAAAACACGTATCATATGTTTGCTATAAATATAATTTAATAAAAATAAGTTAATGGGAATTTTCACTTATCTGTAACTTGGTAATGACATTCAAGATCTTTGGAAAAGACTCTATGGAAGGCTCTTTGTTTCCTTTGTTAGGTGGTAGAGGAAAGCACTGTTCAGATTGAATCGTTGAAATTTTCCTCTCGGTTTCCATGATAGTATTCATTATTTCTTTATTCAAGTAGTTACTTGTTTTTGATCCTTAAGGGACTAAGCGAATCTTGTTTCACAAACATTCCCATGCAAAAACCCCTTGGTGGGGAAGGATAAAACCTTAACTCCATAGTAATGTAGTGAACCACTAAACATACCTCCGGGATGGGCAGTACCATAATATAATAAAACAAAAAAATTGTCTCACGTACAAGCTCTTGATTATTTAATATCTAAAGCTTTCAACTGTGCTATACAATCATCTTCAGGCTTTATTAATAAAGAATATGAGAGTATATAACAATACAGCTTTAATAAATTTACTCTATGGAGGTCTTATTCTGTAAACACCTGAAAGCCATACTGTTGACATCTCTCTTATAATATTCTCATATATTTTTATTCAGTGAGCCTCAAGATGACTTCGTAGAACAGTTTGAAACTGTTAGCTCTTAGAGAATAAAGTCATTGTAGAGAGACAATTTCTTTGTTTTATTATATAATCTACAATCCACAGCCAGCATCCACACACTATAGTATATATTATCATAAGCGAAAGGGAATTCCCTATTAATACATAAAACACTACTTTCAAAAATATTTTGCAAATTTAATATATTTTTTTGTTTGTGATATATTTGTTATTGAATTATTTTAATTTTTAAAATGAAACCTACAAATGCTGCTGTACTTTAAAATTATATCTTGGCAAGAAAACAATTTATAAATGACCTTATTTCTTTCCAACATTTTATTCATTCTTTTTTGTCCATGTTTTATTTCATGTATGTTTTAATGATGTTAAAAATTGTTAGTGTTTTCTGTGAGAGTGAGCTTTGTGATTGGAAATCCATTTGTAAATACCCTGCATAGCAGTCATCCAAATATAACAGCAACTTTATATTGTTTTATGTTTGTGATGTTTGCTTTGAAAAATCTGTTATGGAGCTTTTAAAGTACTAATCCTTTTATTGAGTGTCATAACAGGTTCAGGCCCAACTTCCTAATACAACCTTGATAACCTAATAAAATCTCCTATACATATTATTAATTTTTGCTTCTTTTTGTATGCTTTTTATCAATTTAATTTGCAAATTTGTGAATGCTATTTTTACCACTTCTCATTGTCATAGCATGGAATATTTTTCAATGCCTAAGATGTTGCAATAGGAAAGCTTGATTTACTTTTAAAATTTAAACACTTTTTTATTGTATATTCTTATAAATTTGGAAGCTTATTAGATGTAGGATCAAAGTACAGATTATTCCTAATTGTTTATTTTATACCAGGCTTACAATTTTCTACCAAGTAAATTCATAAAAAGCTTAAATTAAACTTATAATATTATAGGACAGACTACGTTATAATTAGAACATGAGACAAAGTTATCTTTTTTTACATATTTAGTAAACATTTCTAATAAATCAACCACATTTATAAAACAAATTATTTTACAAAGATCCTCAACGTGACTATTTATAGGTTATTCAACAGTGTGTAAGTAGTTTTACAGTAGATTTTAAGAAAAATCTGTAAAAACCATGAAGACAGACAAAACTATGGCTCTCTCTCTCTGTATCATGTAAGTAATAGTATATTTAGTCTATAGTTATATTGTTGGAGTGTGTATAAATAATAGCAGATAAATTAAGCTGCTTAGAACATAAATTTATGCAAAATGCGGCTTGCATGAGATCTGACAGACAATAGAAAAACACAAAATAAATTGAATAACAAAATATTGAGAGAATGACACATCATTGCACACGGACTTATACTTGCTACAAGTAGATTTTTTAGGCTTACTTGACTTTGGGCAAGATGAGCTTCTTATTCTTTTAATTGCTATGTTTATCTTCTCACCTCCAAAACCACACCCTCCTCCTTTGGCACCTTTAAGAGAGAAAGAGAGAGCGAAAGTGTGATTTAGTAAATAATTGTAAAAAATATAACATTTATTGTTATGTTGGAGCAGTTGCGAGGTCAGCATCTCCTCAAGATGATGATGACTCGCTTGACACGGATGGATTTCAAGAACAGTTCCTTCTGGGAACACCTACCCCAATCGAAGAACCACCCACTCGACCATTGGCTTTTCCACTTCCATTCTCCCCAGAACAAGAGAAAGGAGTCAAAGACTCAAAATTTAGAGAACACCCAAAATTTGGTGACATTGAAAAGACTAAAAACATAAAAAGATTAGTAGGAGGAGTGGGTGAAGGTGAGAAGAGGGTGAATTGGGGTGAAGGAAGTGATAAAAAGAAACATAATGAAGACAAAGGTACAAGCCCACCTCCAAATGGAAGCTTTCAGCAAAAAGAAGGACAAGTTCCTGCTATAGAATTAATTATTGGTAGAAAGGAAGTCCACACCAAAGAAGCTAGTGCTTCTTCTGAAAGTAAACTAACATTATATGCTGCTACAGATATGGAAATTTCGATCAGGTCACAATCTCACATTAGTTTAACAACTATTTCTGGCAAAAAAACGTCTCATACAGTTGATTTTGATACTACTTTCGAAACTGTAAAAGATGAGACAACAGATTTTGAAGAGTATATAATTCCTAAAGAAAAAAAAAAGGAAGATAGTGTTTTTTTCAGTGGAAAGAAAAGTGTATATAGATATGATTCACAAACATCTCCTGGTTTTGAGGAAAGTCCCATTAGTGAAGAAAGTATTTCCCATCATATAACAGACACGGGCATAAGTTTGACTCGTGGAACTGTTTCAGAAACAAGTATAGCACAACATGCAGCAAGCAGTGGAGTGAAGGTAGCTTCTGATACTCTAGTGAACAGTGAAGAAGCTGAATTAACTGATGCTGGTCTTAGTCCAATACAGGCTGATGATGTTGGAATACATCCAACAGATATACAATTTATAGAAGAAGAAATTAAAAAGTATGCTGATAAAGCCAGCAGTCCTATGGAACTACTTACGGAAACTGTAGCTCTCTCTCCACTTCAAGTTCCTGTAAAAGAAATGTCCGTATCCACTGACTCTCTTGATACCTGTGATGCAAGTGTAAGTCCTATTCGACCTGAAGAACTTTCAGTCTTTCAGTCTAAATCCGTCCCTGAAATCAAAAAAGATATTTTTGAAGAAATTGCCTCAAAAAAAGGAGAAGTGAAAGCTATTGTTAAATTATTAGAAAAACATACTCAAAAAATTGAGGATGTAAAACAAAAAAAGGAAGAGAGTTCAAAAGAAAGTCCTCATGTGACACCTACACACACAAAGCATGTTGTAGCATCAAAAATTAAGGAACTCCAGAAAGTATTTACTCCACCAATCGAAGATGAATCCGTCCTATTTCTAGATAAAGATACTATTTTAGAAACTGAAGCAACCCATATTACTATACAAGAGAAACTGACTGAACTATTAGAACTACAAGCAGGTATATTGTCTTCCATGACTGTAAAGAAAGTAGACGAAGATTCAATTGCACACTCATTAGAATCACAACCGGACTTAAGTGATTTTGATTTGATTAAGACTGATGATGTAGATCATATCAAAACCCTATCTCAAAAGGAGCAACTTATTAAAGGAAAAGAAGTGTCAATTCCAATCGAAGATACAATAACCAGGAAAGAAATTGTAAAAATTGATGACATGATAAAAACGTATCAAAAAACGGCACCCTACTTAAGTAAAGATCTAAAAGGATTTATGGATGAAGAAATGAAACTCAGCATCGAAACAATTAAAGATAGATCTGACAGTGTAGTGATAAATCAAGTTTGTCATAAATCAGAACTAGATAGTTCACCGATTAAAGAAATATGTAAGAAAAAAATTATTGTTAGGGACCAAATACAAGATGATGAATTTTTTATACAACATAGAAAAGTCAAGCAGCATAAAGATTATTCTGAGTTAAGTGATACTGATGTGAGTGCGTTAATGTCTGAGGTGCAAGAATTTACTAGACAAATAAAACAAGAGGTAAAAAAATTAAAACCAGATTTAACTCCAACTCCTGAAGGTAAAGACATTCTTTCTGGTGAGCACCAATTCTCAGTTGTACACAGCGTGATTGAGGAAAAAGAAGAGCACCCTAAAGATTACCATTTCAGAGAAATGGAATTACAAAAGGAAATGAAAAAAGATGACATGACTCATAAAATCTGGACAGAACATTTCATAAAAAAAACAGAACTAAGCGACAAAATAGAAACCGTAAAAGAAAAAATACAATTATTTAACACAAAAGAACATTCTGATACACCACCACAAAAACAAAATATTATACCTGAAGACATACACAAAATACCATTAAAAGATCGGTTAGAAATATATCAAACCGACATAAAAACATGTCAAACCTTAGACAAACAACTATTTGACACACAAGTGAAACAAAAGTCCATAAAATATTCAGAAACTGCAGATCCTATGCAAACCACAATTAAACCATTAGAATTAAAATTAAAATCTAGCATAGAAGAAGAAAATGCGAAATCATATTATGAAATGTATAAAACATCTCTATCCACTCCAAAAGTGACAAAACAAGTAAAGAAAGAGGTACAATTTGAAAAAACATTGACTGAAAAAGATATCGAGAAAATAAGTTATGTGAAGGAAGAGATAGAAAAAGAGGTGTCCCCGAAGAAGGAGAAACCAACAGAACTTGTCAAGGAGAGATCACTTTCACCACCGAAATCTCCACTACTCGTAAGCGAAGAGGGGTTAGTTGAAGAAATTACGGTATTAAGAAAAGTAACTACTACTGTAGAAAAATTGTCACCAGAGGAAGAAATGAAAGAGACGATTCCAGTCAAAGTAGAGAAAACACCAGAAGAACCAGTCAAATCAGTTTTACCAACAACTGATGATATTGAAAAAGAGGTGTCCCCCGAAAAGGAGAAACCGACAGAGTTGGTCGAGGAACCGTCTCCTTCACCTACAAAATCACCGCTACTAGTAAGCAAAGAGGGGCTAGTTGAGGAAACAGCTGAACTAGTTCAAATCACAAAGGTGACAACATCAGCAGAAAAAATTTGTACGGAAGAGCTGTTGAAAGAAACCGTTCCTGATAAAGTAGCTAAAACGCCAGAAGATTCCGTTAGCTCACCAACCAAATCCCCTTCGCCAACAGCTCAAGTTATCACACTAGAAGAACGGATCACTGTAACCACTGATAAACCTCTACCCACTCCACCCAAAGTGGAGAAAGAAAAGGAGGTATCCCCGGAGAAAGAGGTTTCACCAGAGAAGGAGAAACCATATGAATTGGTCAAGGAACCGACACCTTCACCTCCGAAATCACCACTACTCGTGAGCAAAGAGGAAATAATCGAAGAAAGGGTAGAATTCATTTCTAAGGAAACTACGATTGTAGAAAAAATATCCCCGCCCGAGTCATTGAAAGAATTGATGCCTCCTAAAGTAGCTAAAACACCAGAAGAAAAACTTGGAGAACCTGTAATATCACCGACAGAATCTCTTCCACCGACAACTGAAGATATCGAGAAAATACCAGTAAAAGACGAGAAAGAAATGGTTAGCCCTGTGAAGGAAGAGATAGAAAAAGAGGTGTCCCCGAAGAAGGAGAAACTAACAGAACTTGTCAAGGAGAGATCACTTTCACCACCGAAATCTCCACTACTCGTAAGCGAAGAGGGGTTAGTTGAAGAAATTACGGTATTAAGAAAAGTATCTACTACTGTAGAAAAATTGTCACCAGAGGAAGAAATGAAAGAGAAGATTCCAGTCAAAGTAGAGAAAACACCAGAAGAACCAGTCAAATCAGTTTTACCAACAACTGATGATATTGAAAAAGAGGTGTCCCCCGAAAAGGAGAAACCGACAGAGTTGGTCGAGGAACCGTCTCCTTCACCTACAAAATCACCGCTACTAGTAAGCAAAGAGGGGCTAGTTGAGGAAACAGCTGAACTAGTTCAAATCACAAAGGTGACAACATCAGCAGAAAAAATTTGTACGGAAGAGCTGTTGAAAGAAACCGTTCCTGATAAAGTAGCTAAAACGCCAGAAGATTCCGTTAGCTCACCAACCAAATCCCCTTCGCCAACAGCTCAAGTTATCACACTAGAAGAACGGATCACTGTAACCACTGATAAACCTCTACCCACTCCACCCAAAGTGGAGAAAGAAAAGGAGGTATCCCCGGAGAAAGAGGTTTCACCAGAGAAGGAGAAACCGTATGAATTGGTCAAGGGACCGACACCTTCACCTCCAAAATCACCACTACTCGTGAGCAAAGAGGAAATAATCGAAGAAAGGGTAGATTTCATTTCTAAGGAAACTACGATTGTAGAAAAAATATCCCCGCCCGAGTCATTGAAAGAATTGATGCCTCCTAAAGTAGCTAAAACACCAGAAGAAAAACTTGGAGAACCTGTAATATCACCGACAGAATCTCTTCCACCGACAACTGAAGATATCGAGAAAATACCAGTAAAAGACGAGAAAGAAATCGTTAGCCCTGTGAAGGAAGAGATAGAAAAAGAGGTGTCCCCGAAGAAGGAGAAACCAACAGAACTTGTCAAGGAGAGATCACTTTCACCACCGAAATCTCCACTACTCGTAAGCGAAGAGGGGTTAGTTGAAGAAATTACGGTATTAAGAAAAGTAACTACTACTGTAGAAAAATTGTCACCAGAGGAAGAAATGAAAGAGAAGATTCCAGTCAAAGTAGAGAAAACACCAGAAGAACCAGTCAAATCAGTTTTACCAACAACTGATGATATTGAAAAAGAGGTGTCCCCCGAAAAGGAGAAACCGACAGAGTTGGTCGAGGAACCGTCTCCTTCACCTACAAAATCACCGCTACTAGTAAGCAAAGAGGGGCTAGTTGAGGAAACAGCTGAACTAGTTCAAATCACAAAGGTGACAACATCAGCAGAAAAAATTTGTACGGAAGAGCTGTTGAAAGAAACCGTTCCTGATAAAGTAGCTAAAACGCCAGAAGATTCCGTTAGCTCACCAACCAAATCCCCTTCGCCAACAGCTCAAGTTATCACACTAGAAGAACGGATCACTGTAACCACTGATAAACCTCTACCCACTCCACCCAAAGTGGAGAAAGAAAAGGAGGTATCCCCGGAGAAAGAGGTTTCACCAGAGAAGGAGAAACCGTATGAATTGGTCAAGGGACCGACACCTTCACCTCCAAAATCACCACTACTCGTGAGCAAAGAGGAAATAATCGAAGAAAGGGTAGATTTCATTTCTAAGGAAACTACGATTGTAGAAAAAATATCCCCGCCCGAGTCATTGAAAGAATTGATGCCTCCTAAAGTAGCTAAAACACCAGAAGAAAAACTTGGAGAACCTGTAATATCACCGACAGAATCTCTTCCACCGACAACTGAAGATATCGAGAAAATACCAGTAAAAGACGAGAAAGAAATGGTTAGCCCTGTGAAGGAAGAGATAGAAAAAGAGGTGTCCCCGAAGAAGGAGAAACTAACAGAACTTGTCAAGGAGAGATCACTTTCACCACCGAAATCTCCACTACTCGTAAGCGAAGAGGGGTTAGTTGAAGAAATTACGGTATTAAGAAAAGTATCTACTACTGTAGAAAAATTGTCACCAGAGGAAGAAATGAAAGAGAAGATTCCAGTCAAAGTAGAGAAAACACCAGAAGAACCAGTCAAATCAGTTTTACCAACAACTGATGATATTGAAAAAGAGGTGTCCCCCGAAAAGGAGAAACCGACAGAGTTGGTCGAGGAACCGTCTCCTTCACCTACAAAATCACCGCTACTAGTAAGCAAAGAGGGGCTAGTTGAGGAAACAGCTGAACTAGTTCAAATCACAAAGGTGACAACATCAGCAGAAAAAATTTGTACGGAAGAGCTGTTGAAAGAAACCGTTCCTGATAAAGTAGCTAAAACGCCAGAAGATTCCGTTAGCTCACCAACCAAATCCCCTTCGCCAACAGCTCAAGTTATCACACTAGAAGAACGGATCACTGTAACCACTGATAAACCTCTACCCACTCCACCCAAAGTAGAGAAAGAAAAGGAGGTATCCCCGGAGAAAGAGGTTTCACCAGAGAAGGAGAAACCGTATGAATTGGTCAAGGGACCGACACCTTCACCTCCAAAATCACCACTACTCGTGAGCAAAGAGGAAATAATCGAAGAAAGGGTAGATTTCATTTCTAAGGAAACTACGATTGTAGAAAAAATATCCCCGCCCGAGTCATTGAAAGAATTGATGCCTCCTAAAGTAGCTAAAACACCAGAAGAAAAACTTGGAGAACCTGTAATATCACCGACAGAATCTCTTCCACCGACAACTGAAGATATCGAGAAAATACCAGTAAAAGACGAGAAAGAAATCGTTAGCCCTGTGAAGGAAGAGATAGAAAAAGAGGTGTCCCCGAAGAAGGAGAAACCAACAGAACTTGTCAAGGAGAGATCACTTTCACCACCGAAATCTCCACTACTCGTAAGCGAAGAGGGGTTAGTTGAAGAAATTACGGTATTAAGAAAAGTAACTACTACTGTAGAAAAATTGTCACCAGAGGAAGAAATGAAAGAGAAGATTCCAGTCAAAGTAGAGAAAACACCAGAAGAACCAGTCAAATCAGTTTTACCAACAACTGATGATATTGAAAAAGAGGTGTCCCCCGAAAAGGAGAAACCGACAGAGTTGGTCGAGGAACCGTCTCCTTCACCTACAAAATCACCGCTACTAGTAAGCAAAGAGGGGCTAGTTGAGGAAACAGCTGAACTAGTTCAAATCACAAAGGTGACAAGATCAGCAGAAAAAATTTGTACGGAAGAGCTGTTGAAAGAAACCGTTCCCGATAAAGTAGCTAAAACGCCAGAAGATTCCGTTAGCTCACCAACCAAATCCCCTTCGCCAACAGCTCAAGTTATCACACTAGAAGAACGGATCACTGTAACCACTGATAAACCTCTACCCACTCCACCCAAAGTGGAGAAAGAAAAGGAGGTATCCCCGGAGAAAGAGGTTTCACCAGAGAAGGAGAAACCAACAGAACTTGTCAAGGAGAGATCACTTTCACCACCGAAATCTCCACTACTCGTAAGCGAAGAGGGGTTAGTTGAAGAAATTACGGTATTAAGAAAAGTAACTACTACTGTAGAAAAATTGTCACCAGAGGAAGAAATGAAAGAGACGATTCCAGTCAAAGTAGAGAAAACACCAGAAGAACCAGTCAAATCAGTTTTACCAACAACTGATGATATTGAAAAAGAGGTGTCCCCCGAAAAGGAGAAACCGACAGAGTTGGTCGAGGAACCGTCTCCTTCACCTACAAAATCACCGCTACTAGTAAGCAAAGAGGGGCTAGTTGAGGAAACAGCTGAACTAGTTCAAATCACAAAGGTGACAACATCAGCAGAAAAAATTTGTACGGAAGAGCTGTTGAAAGAAACCGTTCCTGATAAAGTAGCTAAAACGCCAGAAGATTCCGTTAGCTCACCAACCAAATCCCCTTCGCCAACAGCTCAAGTTATCACACTAGAAGAACGGATCACTGTAACCACTGATAAACCTCTACCCACTCCACCCAAAGTAGAGAAAGAAAAGGAGGTATCCCCGGAGAAAGAGGTTTCACCAGAGAAGGAGAAACCGTATGAATTGGTCAAGGGACCGACACCTTCACCTCCAAAATCACCACTACTCGTGAGCAAAGAGGAAATAATCGAAGAAAGGGTAGATTTCATTTCTAAGGAAACTACGATTGTAGAAAAAATATCCCCGCCCGAGTCATTGAAAGAATTGATGCCTCCTAAAGTAGCTAAAACACCAGAAGAAAAACTTGGAGAACCTGTAATATCACCGACAGAATCTCTTCCACCGACAACTGAAGATATCGAGAAAATACCAGTAAAAGACGAGAAAGAAATGGTTAGCCCTGTGAAGGAAGAGATAGAAAAAGAGGTGTCCCCGAAGAAGGAGAAACCAACAGAACTTGTCAAGGAGAGATCACTTTCACCACCGAAATCTCCACTACTCGTAAGCGAAGAGGGGTTAGTTGAAGAAATTACGGTATTAAGAAAAGTATCTACTACTGTAGAAAAATTGTCACCAGAGGAAGAAATGAAAGAGAAGATTCCAGTCAAAGTAGAGAAAACACCAGAAGAACCAGTCAAATCAGTTTTACCAACAACTGATGATATTGAAAAAGAGGTGTCCCCCGAAAAGGAGAAACCGACAGAGTTGGTCGAGGAACCGTCTCCTTCACCTACAAAATCACCGCTACTAGTAAGCAAAGAGGGGCTAGTTGAGGAAACAGCTGAACTAGTTCAAATCACAAAGGTGACAACATCAGCAGAAAAAATTTGTACGGAAGAGCTGTTGAAAGAAACCGTTCCTGATAAAGTAGCTAAAACGCCAGAAGATTCCGTTAGCTCACCAACCAAATCCCCTTCGCCAACAGCTCAAGTTATCACACTAGAAGAACGGATCACTGTAACCACTGATAAACCTCTACCCACTCCACCCAAAGTAGAGAAAGAAAAGGAGGTATCCCCGGAGAAAGAGGTTTTACCAGAGAAGGAGAAACCGTATGAATTGGTCAAGGAACCGACACCTTCACCTCCGAAATCACCACTACTCGTGAGCAAAGAGGAAATAATCGAAGAAACGGTAGAATTCATTTCTAAGGAAACTACGATTGTAGAAAAAATATCCCCGCCCGAGTCATTGAAAGAATTGATGCCTCCTAAAGTAGCTAAAACACCAGAAGAAAAACTTGGAGAACCTGTAATATCACCGACAGAATCTCTTCCACCGACAACTGAAGATATCGAGAAAATACCAGTAAAAGACGAGAAAGAAATGGTTAGCCCTGTGAAGGAAGAGATAGAAAAAGAGGTGTCCCCGAAGAAGGAGAAACCAACAGAACTTGTCAAGGAGAGATCACTTTCACCACCGAAATCTCCACTACTCGTAAGCGAAGAGGGGTTAGTTGAAGAAATTACGGTATTAAGAAAAGTAACTACTACTGTAGAAAAATTGTCACCAGAGGAAGAAATGAAAGAGAAGATTCCAGTCAAAGTAGAGAAAACACCAGAAGAACCAGTCAAATCAGTTTTACCAACAACTGATGATATTGAAAAAGAGGTGTCCCCCGAAAAGGAGAAACCGACAGAGTTGGTCGAGGAACCGTCTCCTTCACCTACAAAATCACCGCTACTAGTAAGCAAAGAGGGGCTAGTTGAGGAAACAGCTGAACTAGTTCAAATCACAAAGGTGACAACATCAGCAGAAAAAATTTGTACGGAAGAGCTGTTGAAAGAAACCGTTCCTGATAAAGTAGCTAAAACGCCAGAAGATTCCGTTAGCTCACCAACAAAATCCCCTTCGCCAACAGCTCAAGTTATCACACTAGAAGAACGGATCACTGTAACCACTGATAAACCTCTACCCACTCCACCCAAAGTGGAGAAAGAAAAGGAGGTATCCCCGGAGAAAGAGGTTTCACCAGAGAAGGAGAAACCGTATGAATTGGTCAAGGGACCGACACCTTCACCTCCAAAATCACCACTACTCGTGAGCAAAGAGGAAATAATCGAAGAAAGGGTAGATTTCATTTCTAAGGAAACTACGATTGTAGAAAAAATATCCCCGCCCGAGTCATTGAAAGAATTGATGCCTCCTAAAGTAGCTAAAACACCAGAAGAAAAACTTGGAGAACCTGTAATATCACCGACAGAATCTCTTCCACCGACAACTGAAGATATCGAGAAAATACCAGTAAAAGACGAGAAAGAAATCGTTAGCCCTGTGAAGGAAGAGATAGAAAAAGAGGTGTCCCCGAAGAAGGAGAAACCAACAGAACTTGTCAAGGAGAGATCACTTTCACCACCGAAATCTCCACTACTCGTAAGCGAAGAGGGGTTAGTTGAAGAAATTACGGTATTAAGAAAAGTAACTACTACTGTAGAAAAATTGTCACCAGAGGAAGAAATGAAAGAGAAGATTCCAGTCAAAGTAGAGAAAACACCAGAAGAACCAGTCAAATCAGTTTTACCAACAACTGATGATATTGAAAAAGAGGTGTCCCCCGAAAAGGAGAAACCGACAGAGTTGGTCGAGGAACCGTCTCCTTCACCTACAAAATCACCGCTACTAGTAAGCAAAGAGGGGCTAGTTGAGGAAACAGCTGAACTAGTTCAAATCACAAAGGTGACAACATCAGCAGAAAAAATTTGTACGGAAGAGCTGTTGAATGAAACCGTTCCTGATAAAGTAGCTAAAACGCCAGAAGATTCCGTTAGCTCACCAACCAAATCCCCTTCGCCAACAGCTCAAGTTATCACACTAGAAGAACGGATCACTGTAACCACTGATAAACCTCTACCCACTCCACCCAAAGTGGAGAAAGAAAAGGAGGTATCCCCGGAGAAAGAGGTTTCACCAGAGAAGGAGAAACCAACAGAACTTGTCAAGGAGAGATCACTTTCACCACCGAAATCTCCACTACTCGTAAGCGAAGAGGGGTTAGTTGAAGAAATTACGGTATTAAGAAAAGTAACTACTACTGTAGAAAAATTGTCACCAGAGGAAGAAATGAAAGAGACGATTCCAGTCAAAGTAGAGAAAACACCAGAAGAACCAGTCAAATCAGTTTTACCAACAACTGATGATATTGAAAAAGAGGTGTCCCCCGAAAAGGAGAAACCGACAGAGTTGGTCGAGGAACCGTCTCCTTCACCTACAAAATCACCGCTACTAGTAAGCAAAGAGGGGCTAGTTGAGGAAACAGCTGAACTAGTTCAAATCACAAAGGTGACAACATCAGCAGAAAAAATTTGTACGGAAGAGCTGTTGAAAGAAACCGTTCCTGATAAAGTAGCTAAAACGCCAGAAGATTCCGTTAGCTCACCAACCAAATCCCCTTCGCCAACAGCTCAAGTTATCACACTAGAAGAACGGATCACTGTAACCACTGATAAACCTCTACCCACTCCACCCAAAGTGGAGAAAGAAAAGGAGGTATCCCCGGAGAAAGAGGTTTCACCAGAGAAGGAGAAACCGTATGAATTGGTCAAGGGACCGACACCTTCACCTCCAAAATCACCACTACTCGTGAGCAAAGAGGAAATAATCGAAGAAAGGGTAGATTTCATTTCTAAGGAAACTACGATTGTAGAAAAAATATCCCCGCCCGAGTCATTGAAAGAATTGATGCCTCCTAAAGTAGCTAAAACACCAGAAGAAAAACTTGGAGAACCTGTAATATCACCGACAGAATCTCTTCCACCGACAACTGAAGATATCGAGAAAATACCAGTAAAAGACGAGAAAGAAATGGTTAGCCCTGTGAAGGAAGAGATAGAAAAAGAGGTGTCCCCGAAGAAGGAGAAACCAACAGAACTTGTCAAGGAGAGATCACTTTCACCACCGAAATCTCCACTACTCGTAAGCGAAGAGGGGTTAGTTGAAGAAATTACGGTATTAAGAAAAGTATCTACTACTGTAGAAAAATTGTCACCAGAGGAAGAAATGAAAGAGAAGATTCCAGTCAAAGTAGAGAAAACACCAGAAGAACCAGTCAAATCAGTTTTACCAACAACTGATGATATTGAAAAAGAGGTGTCCCCCGAAAAGGAGAAACCGACAGAGTTGGTCGAGGAACCGTCTCCTTCACCTACAAAATCACCGCTACTAGTAAGCAAAGAGGGGCTAGTTGAGGAAACAGCTGAACTAGTTCAAATCACAAAGGTGACAACATCAGCAGAAAAAATTTGTACGGAAGAGCTGTTGAAAGAAACCGTTCCTGATAAAGTAGCTAAAACGCCAGAAGATTCCGTTAGCTCACCAACCAAATCCCCTTCGCCAACAGCTCAAGTTATCACACTAGAAGAACGGATCACTGTAACCACTGATAAACCTCTACCCACTCCACCCAAAGTAGAGAAAGAAAAGGAGGTATCCCCGGAGAAAGAGGTTTTACCAGAGAAGGAGAAACCGTATGAATTGGTCAAGGAACCGACACCTTCACCTCCGAAATCACCACTACTCGTGAGCAAAGAGGAAATAATCGAAGAAACGGTAGAATTCATTTCTAAGGAAACTACGATTGTAGAAAAAATATCCCCGCCCGAGTCATTGAAAGAATTGATGCCTCCTAAAGTAGCTAAAACACCAGAAGAAAAACTTGGAGAACCTGTAATATCACCGACAGAATCTCTTCCACCGACAACTGAAGATATCGAGAAAATACCAGTAAAAGACGAGAAAGAAATGGTTAGCCCTGTGAAGGAAGAGATAGAAAAAGAGGTGTCCCCGAAGAAGGAGAAACCAACAGAACTTGTAAAGGAGAGATCACTTTCACCACCGAAATCTCCACTACTCGTAAGCGAAGAGGGGTTAGTTGAAGAAATTACGGTATTAAGAAAAGTAACTACTACTGTAGAAAAATTGTCACCAGAGGAAGAAATGAAAGAGAAGATTCCAGTCAAAGTAGAGAAAACACCAGAAGAACCAGTCAAATCAGTTTTACCAACAACTGATGATATTGAAAAAGAGGTGTCCCCCGAAAAGGAGAAACCGACAGAGTTGGTCGAGGAACCGTCTCCTTCACCTACAAAATCACCGCTACTAGTAAGCAAAGAGGGGCTAGTTGAGGAAACAGCTGAACTAGTTCAAATCACAAAGGTGACAACATCAGCAGAAAAAATTTGTACGGAAGAGCTGTTGAAAGAAACCGTTCCTGATAAAGTAGCTAAAACGCCAGAAGATTCCGTTAGCTCACCAACCAAATCCCCTTCGCCAACAGCTCAAGTTATCACACTAGAAGAACGGATCACTGTAACCACTGATAAACCTCTACCCACTCCACCCAAAGTGGAGAAAGAAAAGGAGGTATCCCCGGAGAAAGAGGTTTCACCAGAGAAGGAGAAACCGTATGAATTGGTCAAGGAACCGACACCTTCACTTCCGAAATCACCACTACTCGTGAGCAAAGAGGAAATAATAGTAGAAAGGGTAGAATTCATTTCTAAGGAAACAACGATTGTAGAAAAAATATCCCCGCCCGAGTCATTGAAAGAATTGATGCCTCCTAAAGTAGCTAAAACACCAGAAGAAAAACTTGGAGAACCTGTGATATCACCGACAGAATCTCTTCCACCGACAACTGAAGATATCGAGAAAATACCAGTAAAAGACGAGAAAGAAATGGTTAGCCCTGTGAAGGAAGAGATAGAAAAAGAGGTGTCCCCGAAGAAGGAGAAACCAACAGAACTTGTCAAGGAGAGATCACTTTCACCACCGAAATCTCCACTACTCGTAAGCGAAGAGGGGTTAGTTGAAGAAATTACGGTATTAAGAAAAGTAACTACTACTGTAGAAAAATTGTCACCAGAGGAAGAAATGAAAGAGGCGATTCCAGTCAAAGTAGAGAAAACACCAGAAGAACCAGTCAAATCAGTTTTACCAACAACTGATGATATTGAAAAAGAGGTGTCCCCCGAAAAGGAGAAACCGACAGAGTTGGTCGAGGAACCGTCTCCTTCACCTACAAAATCACCGCTACTAGTAAGCAAAGAGGGGCTAGTTGAGGAAACAGCTGAACTAGTTCAAATCACAAAGGTGACAACATCAGCAGAAAAAATTTGTACGGAAGAGCTGTTGAAAGAAACCGTTCCTGATAAAGTAGCTAAAACGCCAGAAGATTCCGTTAGCTCACCAACCAAATCCCCTTCGCCAACAGCTCAAGTTATCACACTAGAAGAACGGATCACTGTAACCACTGATAAACCTCTACCCACTCCACCCAAAGTGGAGAAAGAAAAGGAGGTATCCCCGGAGAAAGAGGTTTCACCAGAGAAGGAGAAACCGTATGAATTGGTCAAGGAACCGACACCTTCACCTCCGAAATCACCACTACTCGTGAGCAAAGAGGAAATAATCGAAGAAAGGGTAGAATTCATTTCTAAGGAAACTACGATTGTAGAAAAAATATCCCCGCCCGAGTCATTGAAAGAATTGATGCCTCCTAAAGTAGCTAAAACACCAGAAGAAAAACTTGGAGAACCTGTAATATCACCGACAGAATCTCTTCCACCGACAACTGAAGATATCGAGAAAATACCAGTAAAAGACGAGAAAGAAATGGTTAGCCCTGTGAAGGAGGAGATAGAAAAAGAGGTGTCCCCGAAGAAGGAGAAACCAACAGAACTTGTCAAGGAGAGATCACTTTCACCACCGAAATCTCCACTACTCGTAAGCGAAGAGGGGTTAGTTGAAGAAATTACGGTATTAAGAAAAGTAACTACTACTGTAGAAAAATTGTCACCAGAGGAAGAAATGAAAGAGAAGATTCCAGTCAAAGTAGAGAAAACACCAGAAGAACCAGTCAAATCAGTTTTACCAACAACTGATGATATTGAAAAAGAGGTGTCCCCCGAAAAGGAGAAACCGACAGAGTTGGTCGAGGAACCGTCTCCTTCACCTACAAAATCACCGCTACTAGTAAGCAAAGAGGGGCTAGTTGAGGAAACAGCTGAACTAGTTCAAATCACAAAGGTGACAACATCAGCAGAAAAAATTTGTACGGAAGAGCTGTTGAAAGAAACCGTTCCTGATAAAGTAGCTAAAACGCCAGAAGATTCCGTTAGCTCACCAACCAAATCCCCTTCGCCAACAGCTCAAGTTATCACACTAGAAGAACGGATCACTGTAACCACTGATAAACCTCTACCCACTCCACCCAAAGTGGAGAAAGAAAAGGAGGTATCCCCGGAGAAAGAGGTTTCACCAGAGAAGGAGAAACCGTATGAATTGGTCAAGGAACCGACACCTTCACCTCCGAAATCACCACTACTCGTGAGCAAAGAGGAAATAATAGAAGAAAGGGTAGAATTCATTTCTAAGGAAACTACGATTGTAGAAAAAATATCCCCGCCCGAGTCATTGAAAGAATTGATGCCTCCTAAAGTAGCTAAAACACCAGAAGAAAAACTTGGAGAACCTGTAATATCACCGACAGAATCTCTTCCACCGACAACTGAAGATATCGAGAAAATACCAGTAAAAGACGAGAAAGAAATGGTTAGCCCTGTGAAGGAAGAGATAGAAAAAGAGGTGTCCCCGAAGAAGGAGAAACCAACAGAACTTGTCAAGGAGAGATCACTTTCACCACCGAAATCTCCACTACTCGTAAGCGAAGAGGGGTTAGTTGAAGAAATTACGGTATTAAGAAAAGTAACTACTACTGTAGAAAAATTGTCACCAGAGGAAGAAATGAAAGAGAAGATTCCAGTCAAAGTAGAGAAAACACCAGAAGAACCAGTCAAATCAGTTTTACCAACAACTGATGATATTGAAAAAGAGGTGTCCCCCGAAAAGGAGAAACCGACAGAGTTGGTCGAGGAACCGTCTCCTTCACCTACAAAATCACCGCTACTAGTAAGCAAAGAGGGGCTAGTTGAGGAAACAGCTGAACTAGTTCAAATCACAAAGGTGACAACATCAGCAGAAAAAATTTGTACGGAAGAGCTGTTGAAAGAAACCGTTCCTGATAAAGTAGCTAAAACGCCAGAAGATTCCGTTAGCTCACCAACCAAATCCCCTTCGCCAACAGCTCAAGTTATCACACTAGAAGAACGGATCACTGTAACCACTGATAAACCTCTACCCACTCCACCCAAAGTGGAGAAAGAAAAGGAGGTATCCCCGGAGAAAGAGGTTTCACCAGAGAAGGAGAAACCGTATGAATTGGTCAAGGAACCGACACCTTCACCTCCGAAATCACCACTACTCGTGAGCAAAGAGGAAATAATAGAAGAAAGGGTAGAATTCATTTCTAAGGAAACTACGATTGTAGAAAAAATATCCCCGCCCGAGTCATTGAAAGAATTGATGCCTCCTAAAGTAGCTAAAACACCAGAAGAAAAACTTGGAGAACCTGTAATATCACCGACAGAATCTCTTCCACCGACAACTGAAGATATCGAGAAAATACCAGTAAAAGACGAGAAAGAAATCGTTAGCCCTGTGAAGGAAGAGATAGAAAAAGAGGTGTCCCCGAAGAAGGAGAAACCAACAGAACTTGTCAAGGAGAGATCACTTTCACCACCGAAATCTCCACTACTCGTAAGCGAAGAGGGGTTAGTTGAAGAAATTACGGTATTAAGAAAAGTAACTACTACTGTAGAAAAATTGTCACCAGAGGAAGAAATGAAAGAGAAGATTCCAGTCAAAGTAGAGAAAACACCAGAAGAACCAGTCAAATCAGTTTTACCAACAACTGATGATATTGAAAAAGAGGTGTCCCCCGAAAAGGAGAAACCGACAGAGTTGGTCGAGGAACCGTCTCCTTCACCTACAAAATCACCGCTACTAGTAAGCAAAGAGGGGCTAGTTGAGGAAACAGCTGAACTAGTTCAAATCACAAAGGTGACAACATCAGCAGAAAAAATTTGTACGGAAGAGCTGTTGAAAGAAACCGTTCCTGATAAAGTAGCTAAAACGCCAGAAGATTCCGTTAGCTCACCAACCAAATCCCCTTCGCCAACAGCTCAAGTTATCACACTAGAAGAACGGATCACTGTAACCACTGATAAACCTCTACCCACTCCACCCAAAGTGGAGAAAGAAAAGGAGGTATCCCCGGAGAAAGAGGTTTTACCAGAGAAGGAGAAACCGTATGAATTGGTCAAGGAACCGACACCTTCACCTCCGAAATCACCACTACTCGTGAGCAAAGAGGAAATAATCGAAGAAAGGGTAGAATTCTTTTCTAAGGAAACTACGATTGTAGAAAAAATATCCCCGCCCGAGTCATTGAAAGAATTGATGCCTCCTAAAGTAGCTAAAACACCAGAAGAAAAACTTGGAGAACCTGTAATATCACCGACAGAATCTCTTCCACCGACAACTGAAGATATCGAGAAAATACCAGTAAAAGACGAGAAAGAAATCGTTAGCCCTGTGAAGGAAGAGATAGAAAAAGAGGTGTCCCCGAAGAAGGAGAAACCAACAGAACTTGTCAAGGAGAGATCACTTTCACCACCGAAATCTCCACTACTCGTAAGCGAAGAGGGGTTAGTTGAAGAAATTACGGTATTAAGAAAAGTAACTACTACTGTAGAAAAATTGTCACCAGAGGAAGAAATGAAAGAGAAGATTCCAGTCAAAGTAGAGAAAACACCAGAAGAACCAGTCAAATCAGTTTTACCAACAACTGATGATATTGAAAAAGAGGTGTCCCCCGAAAAGGAGAAACCGACAGAGTTGGTCGAGGAACCGTCTCCTTCACCTACAAAATCACCGCTACTAGTAAGCAAAGAGGGGCTAGTTGAGGAAACAGCTGAACTAGTTCAAATCACAAAGGTGACAACATCAGCAGAAAAAATTTGTACGGAAGAGCTGTTGAAAGAAACCGTTCCTGATAAAGTAGCTAAAACGCCAGAAGATTCCGTTAGCTCACCAACCAAATCCCCTTCGCCAACAGCTCAAGTTATCACACTAGAAGAACGGATCACTGTAACCACTGATAAACCTCTACCCACTCCACCCAAAGTGGAGAAAGAAAAGGAGGTATCCCCGGAGAAAGAGGTTTTACCAGAGAAGGAGAAACCGTATGAATTGGTCAAGGAACCGACACCTTCACCTCCGAAATCACCACTACTCGTGAGCAAAGAGGAAATAATCGAAGAAAGGGTAGAATTCTTTTCTAAGGAAACTACGATTGTAGAAAAAATATCCCCGCCCGAGTCATTGAAAGAATTGATGCCTCCTAAAGTAGCTAAAACACCAGAAGAAAAACTTGGAGAACCTGTAATATCACCGACAGAATCTCTTCCACCGACAACTGAAGATATCGAGAAAATACCAGTAAAAGACGAGAAAGAAATCGTTAGCCCTGTGAAGGAAGAGATAGAAAAAGAGGTGTCCCCGAAGAAGGAGAAACCAACAGAACTTGTCAAGGAGAGATCACTTTCACCACCGAAATCTCCACTACTCGTAAGCGAAGAGGGGTTAGTTGAAGAAATTACGGTATTAAGAAAAGTAACTACTACTGTAGAAAAATTGTCACCAGAGGAAGAAATGAAAGAGAAGATTCCAGTCAAAGTAGAGAAAACACCAGAAGAACCAGTCAAATCAGTTTTACCAACAACTGATGATATTGAAAAAGAGGTGTCCCCCGAAAAGGAGAAACCGACAGAGTTGGTCGAGGAACCGTCTCCTTCACCTACAAAATCACCGCTACTAGTAAGCAAAGAGGGGCTAGTTGAGGAAACAGCTGAACTAGTTCAAATCACAAAGGTGACAACATCAGCAGAAAAAATTTGTACGGAAGAGCTGTTGAAAGAAACCGTTCCTGATAAAGTAGCTAAAACGCCAGAAGATTCCGTTAGCTCACCAACCAAATCCCCTTCGCCAACAGCTCAAGTTATCACACTAGAAGAACGGATCACTGTAACCACTGATAAACCTCTACCCACTCCACCCAAAGTGGAGAAAGAAAAGGAGGTATCCCCGGAGAAAGAGGTTTTACCAGAGAAGGAGAAACCGTATGAATTGGTCAAGGAACCGACACCTTCACCTCCGAAATCACCACTACTCGTGAGCAAAGAGGAAATAATCGAAGAAAGGGTAGAATTCATTTCTAAGGAAACTACGATTGTAGAAAAAATATCCCCGCCCGAGTCATTGAAAGAATTGATGCCTCCTAAAGTAGCTAAAACACCAGAAGAAAAACTTGGAGAACCTGTAATATCACCGACAGAATCTCTTCCACCGACAACTGAAGATATCGAGAAAATACCAGTAAAAGACGAGAAAGAAATCGTTAGCCCTGTGAAGGAAGAGATAGAAAAAGAGGTGTCCCCGAAGAAGGAGAAACCAACAGAACTTGTCAAGGAGAGATCACTTTCACCACCGAAATCTCCACTACTCGTAAGCGAAGAGGGGTTAGTTGAAGAAATTACGGTATTAAGAAAAGTAACTACTACTGTAGAAAAATTGTCACCAGAGGAAGAAATGAAAGAGGCGATTCCAGTCAAAGTAGAGAAAACACCAGAAGAACCAGTCAAATCAGTTTTACCAACAACTGATGATATTGAAAAAGAGGTGTCCCCCGAAAAGGAGAAACCGACAGAGTTGGTCGAGGAACCGTCTCCTTCACCTACAAAATCACCGCTACTAGTAAGCAAAGAGGGGCTAGTTGAGGAAACAGCTGAACTAGTTCAAATCACAAAGGTGACAACATCAGCAGAAAACATTTGTACGGAAGAGCTGTTGAAAGAAACCGTTCCTGATAAAGTAGCTAAAACGCCAGAAGATTCCGTTAGCTCACCAACCAAATCCCCTTCGCCAACAGCTCAAGTTATCACACTAGAAGAACGGATCACTGTAACCACTGATAAACCTCTACCCACTCCACCCAAAGTGGAGAAAGAAAAGGAGGTATCCCCGGAGAAAGAGGTTTCACCAGAGAAGGAGAAACCGTATGAATTGGTCAAGGAACCGACACCTTCACCTCCGAAATCACCACTACTCGTGAGCAAAGAAGAAATAATAGAAGAAAGGGTAGAATTCATTTCTAAGGAAACTACGATTGTAGAAAAAATATCCCCGCCCGAGTCATTGAAAGAATTGATACCTCCTAAAGTAGCTAAAACACCAGAAGAAAAACTTGGAGAACCTGTAATATCACCGACAGAATCTCTTCCACCGACAACTGAAGATATCGAGAAAATACCAGTAAAAGACGAGAAAGAAATGGTTAGCCCTGTGAAGGAAGAGATAGAAAAAGAGGTGTCCCCGAAGAAGGAGAAACCAACAGAACTTGTCAAGGAGAGATCACTTTCACCACCGAAATCTCCACTACTCGTAAGCGAAGAGGGGTTAGTTGAAGAAATTACGGTATTAAGAAAAGTATCTACTACTGTAGAAAAATTGTCACCAGAGGAAGAAATGAAAGATGCGATTCCAGTCAAAGTAGAGAAAACACCAGAAGAACCAGTCAAATCAGTTTTACCAACAACTGATGATATTGAAAAAGAGGTGTCCCCCGAAAAGGAGAAACCGACAGAGTTGGTCGAGGAACCGTCTCCTTCACCTACAAAATCACCGCTACTAGTAAGCAAAGAGGGGCTAGTTGAGGAAACAGCTGAACTAGTTCAAATCACAAAGGTGACAACATCAGCAGAAAAAATTTGTACGGAAGAGCTGTTGAAAGAAACCGTTCCTGATAAAGTAGCTAAAACGCCAGAAGATTCCGTTAGCTCACCAACCAAATCCCCTTCGCCAACAGCTCAAGTTATCACACTAGAAGAACGGATCACTGTAACCACTGATAAACCTCTACCCACTCCACCCAAAGTGGAGAAAGAAAAGGAGGTATCCCCGGAGAAAGAGGTTTTACCAGAGAAGGAGAAACCGTATGAATTGGTCAAGGAACCGACACCTTCACCTCCGAAATCACCACTACTCGTGAGCAAAGAGGAAATAATCGAAGAAAGGGTAGAATTCATTTCTAAGGAAACTACGATTGTAGAAAAAATATCCCCGCCCGAGTCATTGAAAGAATTGATGCCTCCTAAAGTAGCTAAAACACCAGAAGAAAAACTTGGAGAACCTGTAATATCACCGACAGAATCTCTTCCACCGACAACTGAAGATATCGAGAAAATACCAGTAAAAGACGAGAAAGAAATCGTTAGCCCTGTGAAGGAAGAGATAGAAAAAGAGGTGTCCCCGAAGAAGGAGAAACCAACAGAACTTGTCAAGGAGAGATCACTTTCACCACCGAAATCTCCACTACTCGTAAGCGAAGAGGGGTTAGTTGAAGAAATTACGGTATTAAGAAAAGTAACTACTACTGTAGAAAAATTGTCACCAGAGGAAGAAATGAAAGAGGCGATTCCAGTCAAAGTAGAGAAAACACCAGAAGAACCAGTCAAATCAGTTTTACCAACAACTGATGATATTGAAAAAGAGGTGTCCCCCGAAAAGGAGAAACCGACAGAGTTGGTCGAGGAACCGTCTCCTTCACCTACAAAATCACCGCTACTAGTAAGCAAAGAGGGGCTAGTTGAGGAAACAGCTGAACTAGTTCAAATCACAAAGGTGACAACATCAGCAGAAAAAATTTGTACGGAAGAGCTGTTGAAAGAAACCGTTCCTGATAAAGTAGCTAAAACGCCAGAAGATTCCGTTAGCTCACCAACCAAATCCCCTTCGCCAACAGCTCAAGTTATCACACTAGAAGAACGGATCACTGTAACCACTGATAAACCTCTACCCACTCCACCCAAAGTGGAGAAAGAAAAGGAGGTATCCCCGGAGAAAGAGGTTTTACCAGAGAAGGAGAAACCGTATGAATTGGTCAAGGAACCGACACCTTCACCTCCGAAATCACCACTACTCGTGAGCAAAGAGGAAATAATCGAAGAAAGGGTAGAATTCATTTCTAAGGAAACTACGATTGTAGAAAAAATATCCCCGCCCGAGTCATTGAAAGAATTGATGCCTCCTAAAGTAGCTAAAACACCAGAAGAAAAACTTGGAGAACCTGTAATATCACCGACAGAATCTCTTCCACCGACAACTGAAGATATCGAGAAAATACCAGTAAAAGACGAGAAAGAAATCGTTAGCCCTGTGAAGGAAGAGATAGAAAAAGAGGTGTCCCCGAAGAAGGAGAAACCAACAGAACTTGTCAAGGAGAGATCACTTTCACCACCGAAATCTCCACTACTCGTAAGCGAAGAGGGGATAGTTGAAGAAATTACGGTATTAAGAAAAGTAACTACTACTGTAGAAAAATTGTCACCAGAGAAAGAAATGAAAGAGACGATTCCAGTCAAAGTAGAGAAAACACCAGAAGAACCAGTCAAATCAGTTTTACCAACAACTGATGATATTGAAAAAGAGGTGTCCCCCGAAAAGGAGAAACCGACAGAGTTGGTCGAGGAACCGTCTCCTTCACCTACAAAATCACCGCTACTAGTAAGCAAAGAGGGGCTAGTTGAGGAAACAGCTGAACTAGTTCAAATCACAAAGGTGACAACATCAGCAGAAAAAATTTGTACGGAAGAGCTGTTGAAAGAAACCGTTCCTGATAAAGTAGCTAAAACGCCAGAAGATTCCGTTAGCTCACCAACCAAATCCCCTTCGCCAACAGCTCAAGTTATCACACTAGAAGAACGGATCACTGTAACCACTGATAAACCTCTACCCACTCCACCCAAAGTGGAGAAAGAAAAGGAGGTATCCCCGGAGAAAGAGGTTTCACCAGAGAAGGAGAAACCGTATGAATTGGTCAAGGAACCGACACCTTCACCTCCGAAATCACCACTACTCGTGAGCAAAGAAGAAATAATAGAAGAAAGGGTAGAATTCATTTCTAAGGAAACTACGATTGTAGAAAAAATATCCCCGCCCGAGTCATTGAAAGAATTGATGCCTCCTAAAGTAGCTAAAACACCAGAAGAAAAACTTGGAGAACCTGTAATATCACCGACAGAATCTCTTCCACCGACAACTGAAGATATCGAGAAAATACCAGTAAAAGACGAGAAAGAAATCGTTAGCCCTGTGAAGGAAGAGATAGAAAAAGAGGTGTCCCCGAAGAAGGAGAAACCAACAGAACTTGTCAAGGAGAGATCACTTTCACCACCGAAATCTCCACTACTCGTAAGCGAAGAGGGGTTAGTTGAAGAAATTACGGTATTAAGAAAAGTAACTACTACTGTAGAAAAATTGTCACCAGAGGAAGAAATGAAAGAGGCGATTCCAGTCAAAGTAGAGAAAACACCAGAAGAACCAGTCAAATCAGTTTTACCAACAACTGATGATATTGAAAAAGAGGTGTCCCCCGAAAAGGAGAAACCGACAGAGTTGGTCGAGGAACCGTCTCCTTCACCTACAAAATCACCGCTACTAGTAAGCAAAGAGGGGCTAGTTGAGGAAACAGCTGAACTAGTTCAAATCACAAAGGTGACAACATCAGCAGAAAAAATTTGTACGGAAGAGCTGTTGAAAGAAACCGTTCCTGATAAAGTAGCTAAAACGCCAGAAGATTCCGTTAGCTCACCAACCAAATCCCCTTCGCCAACAGCTCAAGTTATCACACTAGAAGAACGGATCACTGTAACCACTGATAAACCTCTACCCACTCCACCCAAAGTGGAGAAAGAAAAGGAGGTATCCCCGGAGAAAGAGGTTTTACCAGAGAAGGAGAAACCGTATGAATTGGTCAAGGAACCGACACCTTCACCTCCGAAATCACCACTACTCGTGAGCAAAGAGGAAATAATCGAAGAAAGGGTAGAATTCATTTCTAAGGAAACTACGATTGTAGAAAAAATATCCCCGCCCGAGTCATTGAAAGAATTGATGCCTCCTAAAGTAGCTAAAACACCAGAAGAAAAACTTGGAGAACCTGTAATATCACCGACAGAATCTCTTCCACCGACAACTGAAGATATCGAGAAAATACCAGTAAAAGACGAGAAAGAAATCGTTAGCCCTGTGAAGGAAGAGATAGAAAAAGAGGTGTCCCCGAAGAAGGAGAAACCAACAGAACTTGTCAAGGAGAGATCACTTTCACCACCGAAATCTCCACTACTCGTAAGCGAAGAGGGGTTAGTTGAAGAAATTACGGTATTAAGAAAAGTAACTACTACTGTAGAAAAATTGTCACCAGAGGAAGAAATGAAAGAGAAGATTCCAGTCAAAGTAGAGAAAACACCAGAAGAACCAGTCAAATCAGTTTTACCAACAACTGATGATATTGAAAAAGAGGTGTCCCCCGAAAAGGAGAAACCGACAGAGTTGGTCGAGGAACCGTCTCCTTCACCTACAAAATCACCGCTACTAGTAAGCAAAGAGGGGCTAGTTGAGGAAACAGCTGAACTAGTTCAAATCACAAAGGTGACAACATCAGCAGAAAAAATTTGTACGGAAGAGCTGTTGAAAGAAACCGTTCCTGATAAAGTAGCTAAAACGCCAGAAGATTCCGTTAGCTCACCAACCAAATCCCCTTCGCCAACAGCTCAAGTTATCACACTAGAAGAACGGATCACTGTAACCACTGATAAACCTCTACCCACTCCACCCAAAGTGGAGAAAGAAAAGGAGGTATCCCCGGAGAAAGAGGTTTCACCAGAGAAGGAGAAACCGTATGAATTGGTCAAGGAACCGACACCTTCACCTCCGAAATCACCACTACTCGTGAGCAAAGAAGAAATAATAGAAGAAAGGGTAGAATTCATTTCTAAGGAAACTACGATTGTAGAAAAAATATCCCCGCCCGAGTCATTGAAAGAATTGATGCCTCCTAAAGTAGCTAAAACACCAGAAGAAAAACTTGGAGAACCTGTAATATCACCGACAGAATCTCTTCCACCGACAACTGAAGATATCGAGAAAATACCAGTAAAAGACGAGAAAGAAATGGTTAGCCCTGTGAAGGAAGAGATAGAAAAAGAGGTGTCCCCGAAGAAGGAGAAACCAACAGAACTTGTCAAGGAGAGATCACTTTCACCACCGAAATCTCCACTACTCGTAAGCGAAGAGGGGTTAGTTGAAGAAATTACGGTATTAAGAAAAGTAACTACTACTGTAGAAAAATTGTCACCAGAGGAAGAAATGAAAGAGACGATTCCAGTCAAAGTAGAGAAAACACCAGAAGAACCAGTCAAATCAGTTTTACCAACAACTGATGATATTGAAAAAGAGGTGTCCCCAGAAAAGGAGAAACCGACAGAGTTGGTCGAGGAACCGTCTCCTTCACCTACAAAATCACCGCTACTAGTAAGCAAAGAGGGGCTAGTTGAGGAAACAGCTGAACTAGTTCAAATCACAAAGGTGACAACATCAGCAGAAAAAATTTGTACGGAAGAGCTGTTGAAAGAAACCGTTCCTGATAAAGTAGCTAAAACGCCAGAAGATTCCGTTAGCTCACCAACCAAATCCCCTTCGCCAACAGCTCAAGTTATCACACTAGAAGAACGGATCACTGTAACCACTGATAAACCTCTACCCACTCCACCCAAAGTGGAGAAAGAAAAGGAGGTATCCCCGGAGAAAGAGGTTTCACCAGAGAAGGAGAAACCGTATGAATTGGTCAAGGAACCGACACCTTCACCTCCGAAATCACCACTACTCGTGAGCAAAGAAGAAATAATAGAAGAAAGGGTAGAATTCATTTCTAAGGAAACTACGATTGTAGAAAAAATATCCCCGCCCGAGTCATTGAAAGAATTGATGCCTCCTAAAGTAGCTAAAACACCAGAAGAAAAACTTGGAGAACCTGTAATATCACCGACAGAATCTCTTCCACCGACAACTGAAGATATCGAGAAAATACCAGTAAAAGACGAGAAAGAAATGGTTAGCCCTGTGAAGGAAGAGATAGAAAAAGATGTGTCCCCGAAGAAGCAGAAACCAACGGAACTTGTCAAGGAGAGATCACTTTCACCACCGAAATCTCCACTACTCGTAAGCGAAGAGGGGTTAGTTGAAGAAATTACGGTATTAAGAAAAGTAACTACTACTGTAGAAAAATTGTCACCAGAGGAAGAAATGAAAGAGACGATTCCAGTCAAAGTAGAGAAAACACCAGAAGAACCAGTCAAATCAGTTTTACCAACAACTGATGATATTAAAAAAGAGGTGTCCCCCGAAAAGGAGAAACCGACAGAGTTGGTCGAGGAACCGTCTCCTTCACCTACAAAATCACCGCTACTAGTAAGCAAAGAGGGGCTAGTTGAGGAAACAGCTGAACTAGTTCAAATCACAAAGGTGACAACATCAGCAGAAAAAATTTGTACGGAAGAGCTGTTGAAAGAAACCGTTCCTGATAAAGTAGCTAAAACGCCAGAAGATTCCGTTAGCTCACCAACCAAATCCCCTTCGCCAACAGCTCAAGTTATCACACTAGAAGAACGGATCACTGTAACCACTGATAAACCTCTACCCACTCCACCCAAAGTGGAGAAAGAAAAGGAGGTATCCCCGGAGAAAGAGGTTTCACCAGAGAAGGAGAAACCGTATGAATTGGTCAAGGAACCGACACCTTCACCTCCGAAATCACCACTACTCGTGAGCAAAGAGGAAATAATCGAAGAAAGGGTAGAATTCATTTCTAAGGAAACTACGATTGTAGAAAAAATATCCCCGCCCGAGTCATTGAAAGAATTGATGCCTCCTAAAGTAGCTAAAACACCAGAAGAAAAACTTGGAGAACCTGTAATATCACCGACAGAATCTCTTCCACCGACAACTGAAGATATCGAGAAAATACCAGTAAAAGACGAGAAAGAAATGGTTAGCCCTGTGAAGGAAGAGATAGAAAAAGAGGTGTCCCCGAAGAAGGAGAAACCAACAGAACTTGTCAAGGAGAGATCACTTTCACCACCGAAATCTCCACTACTCGTAAGCGAAGAGGGGTTAGTTGAAGAAATTACGGTATTAAGAAAAGTAACTACTACTGTAGAAAAATTGTCACCAGAGGAAGAAATGAAAGAGAAGATTCCAGTCAAAGTAGAGAAAACACCAGAAGAACCAGTCAAATCAGTTTTACCAACAACTGATGATATTGAAAAAGAGGTGTCCCCCGAAAAGGAGAAACCGACAGAGTTGGTCGAGGAACCGTCTCCTTCACCTACAAAATCACCGCTACTAGTAAGCAAAGAGGGGCTAGTTGAGGAAACAGCTGAACTAGTTCAAATCACAAAGGTGACAACATCAGCAGAAAAAATTTGTACGGAAGAGCTGTTGAAAGAAACCGTTCCTGATAAAGTAGCTAAAACGCCAGAAGATTCCGTTAGCTCACCAACCAAATCCCCTTCGCCAACAGCTCAAGTTATCACACTAGAAGAACGGATCACTGTAACCACTGATAAACCTCTACCCACTCCAACCAAAGTGGAGAAAGAAAAGGAGGTATCCCCGGAGAAAGAGGTTTCACCAGAGAAGGAGAAACCGTATGAATTGGTCAAGGAACCGACACCTTCACCTCCGAAATCACCACTACTCGTGAGCAAAGAGGAAATAATCGAAGAAAGGGTAGAATTCATTTCTAAGGAAACTACGATTGTAGAAAAAATATCCCCGCCCGAGTCATTGAAAGAATTGATGCCTCCTAAAGTAGCTAAAACACCAGAAGAAAAACTTGGAGAACCTGTAATATCACCGACAGAATCTCTTCCACCGACAACTGAAGATATCGAGAAAATACCAGTAAAAGACGAGAAAGAAATGGTTAGCCCTGTGAAGGAAGAGATAGAAAAAGAGGTGTCCCCGAAGAAGGAGAAACCAACAGAACTTGTCAAGGAGAGATCACTTTCACCACCGAAATCTCCACTACTCGTAAGCGAAGAGGGGTTAGTTGAAGAAATTACGGTATTAAGAAAAGTAACTACTACTGTAGAAAAATTGTCACCAGAGGAAGAAATGAAAGAGACGATTCCAGTCAAAGTAGAGAAAACACCAGAAGAACCAGTCAAATCAGTTTTACCAACAACTGATGATATTGAAAAAGAGGTGTCCCCCGAAAAGGAGAAACCGACAGAGTTGGTCGAGGAACCGTCTCCTTCACCTACAAAATCACCGCTACTAGTAAGCAAAGAGGGGCTAGTTGAGGAAACAGCTGAACTAGTTCAAATCACAAAGGTGACAACATCAGCAGAAAAAATTTGTACGGAAGAGCTGTTGAAAGAAACCGTTCCTGATAAAGTAGCTAAAACGCCAGAAGATTCCGTTAGCTCACCAACCAAATCCCCTTCGCCAACAGCTCAAGTTATCACACTAGAAGAACGGATCACTGTAACCACTGATAAACCTCTACCCACTCCACCCAAAGTGGAGAAAGAAAAGGAGGTATCCCCGGAGAAAGAGGTTTCACCAGAGAAGGAGAAACCGTATGAATTGGTCAAGGAACCGACACCTTCACCTCCGAAATCACCACTACTCGTGAGCAAAGAGGAAATAATCGAAGAAAGGGTAGAATTCATTTCTAAGGAAACTACGATTGTAGAAAAAATATCCCCGCCCGAGTCATTGAAAGAATTGATGCCTCCTAAAGTAGCTAAAACACCAGAAGAAAAACTTGGAGAACCTGTAATATCACCGACAGAATCTCTTCCACCGACAACTGAAGATATCGAGAAAATACCAGTAAAAGACGAGAAAGAAATCGTTAGCCCTGTGAAGGAAGAGATAGAAAAAGAGGTGTCCCCGAAGAAGGAGAAACCAACAGAACTTGTCAAGGAGAGATCACTTTCACCACCGAAATCTCCACTACTCGTAAGCGAAGAGGGGTTAGTAGAAGAAATTACGGTATTAAGAAAAGTAACTACTACTGTAGAAAAATTGTCACCAGAGGAAGAAATGAAAGAGAAGATTCCAGTCAAAGTAGAGAAAACACCAGAAGAACCAGTCAAATCAGTTTTACCAACAACTGATGATATTGAAAAAGAGGTGTCCCCCGAAAAGGAGAAACCGACAGAGTTGGTCGAGGAACCGTCTCCTTCACCTACAAAATCACCGCTACTAGTAAGCAAAGAGGGGCTAGTTGAGGAAACAGCTGAACTAGTTCAAATCACAAAGGTGACAACATCAGCAGAAAAAATTTGTACGGAAGAGCTGTTGAAAGAAACCGTTCCTGATAAAGTAGCTAAAACGCCAGAAGATTCCGTTAGCTCACCAACCAAATCCCCTTCGCCAACAGCTCAAGTTATCACACTAGAAGAACGGATCACTGTAACCACTGATAAACCTCTACCCACTCCACCCAAAGTGGAGAAAGAAAAGGAGGTATCCCCGGAGAAAGAGGTTTCACCAGAGAAGGAGAAACCGTATGAATTGGTCAAGGAACCGACACCTTCACCTCCGAAATCACCACTACTCGTGAGCAAAGAGGAAATAATCGAAGAAAGGGTAGAATTCATTTCTAAGGAAACTACGATTGTAGAAAAAATATCCCCGCCCGAGTCATTGAAAGAATTGATGCCTCCTAAAGTAGCTAAAACACCAGAAGAAAAACTTGGAGAACCTGTAATATCACCGACAGAATCTCTTCCACCGACAACTGAAGATATCGAGAAAATACCAGTAAAAGACGAGAAAGAAATGGTTAGCCCTGTGAAGGAAGAGATAGAAAAAGAGGTGTCCCCGAAGAAGGAGAAACCAACAGAACTTGTCAAGGAGAGATCACTTTCACCACCGAAATCTCCACTACTCGTAAGCGAAGAGGGGTTAGTTGAAGAAATTACGGTATTAAGAAAAGTAACTACTACTGTAGAAAAATTGTCACCAGAGGAAGAAATGAAAGAGACGATTCCAGTCAAAGTAGAGAAAACACCAGAAGAACCAGTCAAATCAGTTTTACCAACAACTGATGATATTGAAAAAGAGGTGTCCCCCGAAAAGGAGAAACCGACAGAGTTGGTCGAGGAACCGTCTCCTTCACCTACAAAATCACCGCTACTAGTAAGCAAAGAGGGGCTAGTTGAGGAAACAGCTGAACTAGTTCAAATCACAAAGGTGACAACATCAGCAGAAAAAATTTGTACGGAAGAGCTGTTGAAAGAAACCGTTCCTGATAAAGTAGCTAAAACGCCAGAAGATTCCGTTAGCTCACCAACCAAATCCCCTTCGCCAACAGCTCAAGATATCACACTAGAAGAACGGATCACTGTAACCACTGATAAAACTCTACCCACTCCACCCAAAGTGGAGAAAGAAAAGGAGGTATCCCCGGAGAAAGAGGTTTCACCAGAGAAGGAGAAACCGTATGAATTGGTCAAGGAACCGACACCTTCACCTCCGAAATCACCACTACTCGTGAGCAAAGAAGAAATAATCGAAGAAAGGGTAGAATTCATTTCTAAGGAAACTACGATTGTAGAAAAAATATCCCCGCCCGAGTCATTGAAAGAATTGATGCCTCCTAAAGTAGCTAAAACACCAGAAGAAAAACTTGGAGAACCTGTAATATCACCGACAGAATCTCTTCCACCGACAACTGAAGATATCGAGAAAATACCAGTAAAAGACGAGAAAGAAATCGTTAGCCCTGTGAAGGAAGAGATAGAAAAAGAGGTGTCCCCGAAGAAGGAGAAACCAACAGAACTTGTCAAGGAGAGATCACTTTCACCACCGAAATCTCCACTACTCGTAAGCGAAGAGGGGTTAGTAGAAGAAATTACGGTATTAAGAAAAGTAACTACTACTGTAGAAAAATTGTCACCAGAGGAAGAAATGAAAGAGAAGATTCCAGTCAAAGTAGAGAAAACACCAGAAGAACCAGTCAAATCAGTTTTACCAACAACTGATGATATTGAAAAAGAGGTGTCCCCCGAAAAGGAGAAACCGACAGAGTTGGTCGAGGAACCGTCTCCTTCACCTACAAAATCACCGCTACTAGTAAGCAAAGAGGGGCTAGTTGAGGAAACAGCTGAACTAGTTCAAATCACAAAGGTGACAACATCAGCAGAAAAAATTTGTACGGAAGAGCTGTTGAAAGAAACCGTTCCTGATAAAGTAGCTAAAACGCCAGAAGATTCCGTTAGCTCACCAACCAAATCCCCTTCGCCAACAGCTCAAGTTATCACACTAGAAGAACGGATCACTGTAACCACTGATAAACCTCTACCCACTCCACCCAAAGTGGAGAAAGAAAAGGAGGTATCCCCGGAGAAAGAGGTTTCACCAGAGAAGGAGAAACCGTATGAATTGGTCAAGGAACCGACACCTTCACCTCCGAAATCACCACTACTCGTGAGCAAAGAGGAAATAATCGAAGAAAGGGTAGAATTCATTTCTAAGGAAACTACGATTGTAGAAAAAATATCCCCGCCCGAGTCATTGAAAGAATTGATGCCTCCTAAAGTAGCTAAAACACCAGAAGAAAAACTTGGAGAACCTGTAATATCACCGACAGAATCTCTTCCACCGACAACTGAAGATATCGAGAAAATACCAGTAAAAGACGAGAAAGAAATGGTTAGCCCTGTGAAGGAAGAGATAGAAAAAGAGGTGTCCCCGAAGAAGGAGAAACCAACAGAACTTGTCAAGGAGAGATCACTTTCACCACCGAAATCTCCACTACTCGTAAGCGAAGAGGGGTTAGTTGAAGAAATTACGGTATTAAGAAAAGTAACTACTACTGTAGAAAAATTGTCACCAGAGGAAGAAATGAAAGAGACGATTCCAGTCAAAGTAGAGAAAACACCAGAAGAACCAGTCAAATCAGTTTTACCAACAACTGATGATATTGAAAAAGAGGTGTCCCCCGAAAAGGAGAAACCGACAGAGTTGGTCGAGGAACCGTCTCCTTCACCTACAAAATCACCGCTACTAGTAAGCAAAGAGGGGCTAGTTGAGGAAACAGCTGAACTAGTTCAAATCACAAAGGTGACAACATCAGCAGAAAAAATTTGTACGGAAGAGCTGTTGAAAGAAACCGTTCCTGATAAAGTAGCTAAAACGCCAGAAGATTCCGTTAGCTCACCAACCAAATCCCCTTCGCCAACAGCTCAAGATATCACACTAGAAGAACGGATCACTGTAACCACTGATAAAACTCTACCCACTCCACCCAAAGTGGAGAAAGAAAAGGAGGTATCCCCGGAGAAAGAGGTTTCACCAGAGAAGGAGAAACCGTATGAATTGGTCAAGGAACCGACACCTTCACCTCCGAAATCACCACTACTCGTGAGCAAAGAAGAAATAATCGAAGAAAGGGTAGAATTCATTTCTAAGGAAACTACGATTGTAGAAAAAATATCCCCGCCCGAGTCATTGAAAGAATTGATGCCTCCTAAAGTAGCTAAAACACCAGAAGAAAAACTTGGAGAACCTGTAATATCACCGACAGAATCTCTTCCACCGACAACTGAAGATATCGAGAAAATACCAGTAAAAGACGAGAAAGAAATGGTTAGCCCTGTGAAGGAAGAGATAGAAAAAGAGGTGTCCCCGAAGAAGGAGAAACCAACAGAACTTGTCAAGGAGAGATCACTTTCACCACCGAAATCTCCACTACTCGTAAGCGAAGAGGGGTTAGTTGAAGAAATTACGGTATTAAGAAAAGTAACTACTACTGTAGAAAAATTGTCACCAGAGGAAGAAATGAAAGAGAAGATTCCAGTCAAAGTAGAGAAAACACCAGAAGAACCAGTCAAATCAGTTTTACCAACAACTGATGATATTGAAAAAGAGGTGTCCCCCGAAAAGGAGAAACCGACAGAGTTGGTCGAGGAACCGTCTCCTTCACCTACAAAATCACCGCTACTAGTAAGCAAAGAGGGGCTAGTTGAGGAAACAGCTGAACTAGTTCAAATCACAAAGGTGACAACATCAGCAGAAAAAATTTGTACGGAAGAGCTGTTGAAAGAAACCGTTCCTGATAAAGTAGCTAAAACGCCAGAAGATTCCGTTAGCTCACCAACCAAATCCCCTTCGCCAACAGCTCAAGTTATCACACTAGAAGAACGGATCGCTGTAACCACTGATAAAACTCTACCCACTCCACCCAAAGTGGAGAAAGAAAAGGAGGTATCCCCGGAGAAAGAGGTTTCACCAGAGAAGGAGAAACCGTATGAATTGGTCAAGGAACCGACACCTTCACCTCCGAAATCACCACTACTCGTGAGCAAAGAGGAAATAATCGAAGAAAGGGTAGAATTCATTTCTAAGGAAACTACGATTGTAGAAAAAATATCCCCGCCCGAGTCATTGAAAGAATTGATGCCTCCTAAAGTAGCTAAAACACCAGAAGAAAAACTTGGAGAACCTGTAATATCACCGACAGAATCTCTTCCACCGACAACTGAAGATATCGAGAAAATACCAGTAAAAGACGAGAAAGAAATGGTTAGCCCTGTGAAGGAAGAGATAGAAAAAGAGGTGTCCCCGAAGAAGGAGAAACCAACAGAACTTGTCAAGGAGAGATCACTTTCACCACCGAAATCTCCACTACTCGTAAGCGAAGAGGGGTTAGTTGAAGAAATTACGGTATTAAGAAAAGTAACTACTACTGTAGAAAAATTGTCACCAGAGGAAGAAATGAAAGAGACGATTCCAGTCAAAGTAGAGAAAACACCAGAAGAACCAGTCAAATCAGTTTTACCAACAACTGATGATATTGAAAAAGAGGTGTCCCCCGAAAAGGAGAAACCGACAGAGTTGGTCGAGGAACCGTCTCCTTCACCTACAAAATCACCGCTACTAGTAAGCAAAGAGGGGCTAGTTGAGGAAACAGCTGAACTAGTTCAAATCACAAAGGTGACAACATCAGCAGAAAAAATTTGTACGGAAGAGCTGCTGAAAGAAACCGTTCCTGATAAAGTAGCTAAAACGCCAGAAGATTCCGTTAGCTCACCAACCAAATCCCCTTCGCCAACAGCTCAAGATATCACACTAGAAGAACGGATCACTGTAACCACTGATAAAACTCTACCCACTCCACCCAAAGTGGAGAAAGAAAAGGAGGTATCCCCGGAGAAAGAGGTTTCACCAGAGAAGGAGAAACCGTATGAATTGGTCAAGGAACCGACACCTTCACCTCCGAAATCACCACTACTCGTGAGCAAAGAAGAAATAATCGAAGAAAGGGTAGAATTCATTTCTAAGGAAACTACGATTGTAGAAAAAATATCCCCGCCCGAGTCATTGAAAGAATTGATGCCTCCTAAAGTAGCTAAAACACCAGAAGAAAAACTTGGAGAACCTGTAATATCACCGACAGAATCTCTTCCACCGACAACTGAAGATATCGAGAAAATACCAGTAAAAGACGAGAAAGAAATGGTTAGCCCTGTGAAGGAAGAGATAGAAAAAGAGGTGTCCCCGAAGAAGGAGAAACCAACAGAACTTGTCAAGGAGAGATCACTTTCACCACCGAAATCTCCACTACTCGTAAGCGAAGAGGGGTTAGTTGAAGAAATTACGGTATTAAGAAAAGTAACTACTACTGTAGAAAAATTGTCACCAGAGGAAGAAATGAAAGAGAAGATTCCAGTCAAAGTAGAGAAAACACCAGAAGAACCAGTCAAATCAGTTTTACCAACAACTGATGATATTGAAAAAGAGGTGTCCCCCGAAAAGGAGAAACCGACAGAGTTGGTCGAGGAACCGTCTCCTTCACCTACAAAATCACCGCTACTAGTAAGCAAAGAGGGGCTAGTTGAGGAAACAGCTGAACTAGTTCAAATCACAAAGGTGACAACATCAGCAGAAAAAATTTGTACGGAAGAGCTGTTGAAAGAAACCGTTCCTGATAAAGTAGCTAAAACGCCAGAAGATTCCGTTAGCTCACCAACCAAATCCCCTTCGCCAACAGCTCAAGTTATCACACTAGAAGAACGGATCGCTGTAACCACTGATAAAACTCTACCCACTCCACCCAAAGTGGAGAAAGAAAAGGAGGTATCCCCGGAGAAAGAGGTTTCACCAGAGAAGGAGAAACCGTATGAATTGGTCAAGGAACCGACACCTTCACCTCCGAAATCACCACTACTCGTGAGCAAAGAGGAAATAATCGAAGAAAGGGTAGAATTCATTTCTAAGGAAACTACGATTGTAGAAAAAATATCCCCGCCCGAGTCATTGAAAGAATTGATGCCTCCTAAAGTAGCTAAAACACCAGAAGAAAAACTTGGAGAACCTGTAATATCACCGACAGAATCTCTTCCACCGACAACTGAAGATATCGAGAAAATACCAGTAAAAGACGAGAAAGAAATGGTTAGCCCTGTGAAGGAAGAGATAGAAAAAGAGGTGTCCCCGAAGAAGGAGAAACCAACAGAACTTGTCAAGGAGAGATCACTTTCACCACCGAAATCTCCACTACTCGTAAGCGAAGAGGGGTTAGTAGAAGAAATTACGGTATTAAGAAAAGTAACTACTACTGTAGAAAAATTGTCACCAGAGGAAGAAATGAAAGAGAAGATTCCAGTCAAAGTAGAGAAAACACCAGAAGAACCAGTCAAATCAGTTTTACCAACAACTGATGATATTGAAAAAGAGGTGTCCCCCGAAAAGGAGAAACCGACAGAGTTGGTCGAGGAACCGTCTCCTTCACCTACAAAATCACCGCTACTAGTAAGCAAAGAGGGGCTAGTTGAGGAAACAGCTGAACTAGTTCAAATCACAAAGGTGACAACATCAGCAGAAAAAATTTGTACGGAAGAGCTGTTGAAAGAAACCGTTCCTGATAAAGTAGCTAAAACGCCAGAAGATTCCGTTAGCTCACCAACCAAATCCCCTTCGCCAACAGCTCAAGTTATCACACTAGAAGAACGGATCACTGTAACCACTGATAAACCTCTACCCACTCCAACCAAAGTGGAGAAAGAAAAGGAGGTATCCCCGGAGAAAGAGGTTTCACCAGAGAAGGAGAAACCGTATGAATTGGTCAAGGAACCGACACCTTCACCTCCGAAATCACCACTACTCGTGAGCAAAGAGGAAATAATAGAAGAAAGGGTAGAATTCATTTCTAAGGAAACTATGATTGTAGAAAAAATATCCCGGCCCGAGTCATTGAAAGAATTGATGCCTCCTAAAGTAGCTAAAACACCAGAAGAAAAACTTGGAGAACCTGTAATATCACCGACAGAATCTCTTCCACCGACAACTGAAGATATCGAGAAAATACCAGTAAAAGACGAGAAAGAAATGGTTAGCCCTGTGAAGGAAGAGATAGAAAAAGAGGTGTCCCCGAAGAAGGAGAAACCAACAGAACTTGTCAAGGAGAGATCACTTTCACCACCGAAATCTCCACTACTCGTAAGCGAAGAGGGGTTAGTTGAAGAAATTACGGTATTAAGAAAAGTAACTACTACTGTAGAAAAATTGTCACCAGAGGAAGAAATGAAAGAGACGATTCCAGTCAAAGTAGAGAAAACACCAGAAGAACCAGTCAAATCAGTTTTACCAACAACTGATGATATTGAAAAAGAGGTGTCCCCCGAAAAGGAGAAACCGACAGAGTTGGTCGAGGAACCGTCTCCTTCACCTACAAAATCACCGCTACTAGTAAGCAAAGAGGGGCTAGTTGAGGAAACAGCTGAACTAGTTCAAATCACAAAGGTGACAACATCAGCAGAAAAAATTTGTACGGAAGAGCTGTTGAAAGAAACCGTTCCTGATAAAGTAGCTAAAACGCCAGAAGATTCCGTTAGCTCACCAACCAAATCCCCTTCGCCAACAGCTCAAGTTATCACACTAGAAGAACGGATCGCTGTAACCACTGATAAAACTCTACCCACTCCACCCAAAGTGGAGAAAGAAAAGGAGGTATCCCCGGAGAAAGAGGTTTCACCAGAGAAGGAGAAACCGTATGAATTGGTCATGGGACCGACACCTTCACCTCCGAAATCACCACTACTCGTGAGCAAAGAGGAAATAATCGAAGAAAGGGTAGAATTCATTTCTAAGGAAACTACGATTGTAGAAAAAATATCCCCGCCCGAGTCATTGAAAGAATTGATGCCTCCTAAAGTAGCTAAAACACCAGAAGAAAAACTTGGAGAACCTGTAATATCACCGACAGAATCTCTTCCACCGACAACTGAAGATATCGAGAAAATACCAGTAAAAGACGAGAAAGAAATGGTTAGCCCTGTGAAGGAGGAGATAGAAAAAGAGGTGTCCCCGAAGAAGGAGAAACCAACAGAACTTGTCAAGGAGAGATCACTTTCACCACCGAAATCTCCACTACTCGTAAGCGAAGAGGGGTTAGTTGAAGAAATTACGGTATTAAGAAAAGTAACTACTGCTGTAGAAAAATTGTCACCAGAGGAAGAAATGAAAGAGACGATTCCAGTCAAAGTAGAGAAAACACCAGAAGAACCAGTCAAATCAGTTTTACCAACAACTGATGATATTGAAAAAGAGGTGTCCCCCGAAAAGGAGAAACCGACAGAGTTGGTCGAGGAACCGTCTCCTTCACCTACAAAATCACCGCTACTAGTAAGCAAAGAGGGGCTAGTTGAGGAAACAGCTGAACTAGTTCAAATCACAAAGGTGACAACATCAGCAGAAAAAATTTGTACGGAAGAGCTGTTGAAAGAAACCGTTCCTGATAAAGTAGCTAAAACGCCAGAAGATTCCGTTAGCTCACCAACCAAATCCCCTTCGCCAACAGCTCAAGTTATCACACTAGAAGAACGGATCACTGTAACCACTGATAAACCTCTACCCACTCCACCCAAAGTGGAGAAAGAAAAGGAGGTATCCCCGGAGAAAGAGGTTTCACCAGAGAAGGAGAAACCGTATGAATTGGTCAAGGAACCGACACCTTCACCTCCGAAATCAACACTACTCGTGAGCAAAGAGGAAATAATCGAAGAAAGGGTAGAATTCATTTCTAAGGAAACTACGATTGTAGAAAAAATATCCCCGCCCGAGTCATTGAAAGAATTGATGCCTCCTAAAGTAGCTAAAACACCAGAAGAAAAACTTGGAGAACCTGTAATATCACCGACAGAATCTCTTCCACCGACAACTGAAGATATCGAGAAAATACCAGTAAAAGACGAGAAAGAAATGGTTAGCCCTGTGAAGGAAGAGATAGAAAAAGAGGTGTCCCCGAAGAAGGAGAAACCAACAGAACTTGTCAAGGAGAGATCACTTTCACCACTGAAATCTCCACTACTCGTAAGCGAAGAGGGGTTAGTTGAAGAAATTACGGTATTAAGAAAAGTAACTACTACTGTAGAAAAATTGTCACCAGAGGAAGAAATGAAAGAGAAGATTCCAGTCAAAGTAGAGAAAACACCAGTAGAACCAGTCAAATCAGTTTTACCAACAACTGATGATATTGAAAAAGAGGTGTCCCCCGAAAAGGAGAAACCGACAGAGTTGGTCGAGGAACCGTCTCCTTCACCTACAAAATCACCGCTACTAGTAAGCAAAGAGGGGCTAGTTGAGGAAACAGCTGAACTAGTTCAAATCACAAAGGTGACAACATCAGCAGAAAAAATTTGTACGGAAGAGCTGTTGAAAGAAACCGTTCCTGATAAAGTAGCTAAAACGCCAGAAGATTCCGTTAGCTCACCAACCAAATCCCCTTCGCCAACAGCTCAAGTTATCACACTAGAAGAACGGATCACTGTAACCACTGATAAACCTCTACCCACTCCACCCAAAGTGGAGAAAGAAAAGGAGGTATCCCCGGAGAAAGAGGTTTCACCAGAGAAGGAGAAACCGTATGAATTGGTCAAGGAACCGACACCTTCACCTCCGAAATCACCACTACTCGTGAGCAAAGAGGAAATAATAGAAGAAAGGGTAGAATTCATTTCTAAGGAAACTATGATTGTAGAAAAAATATCCCGGCCCGAGTCATTGAAAGAATTGATGCCTCCTAAAGTAGCTAAAACACCAGAAGAAAAACTTGGAGAACCTGTAATATCACCGACAGAATCTCTTCCACCGACAACTGAAGATATCGAGAAAATACCAGTAAAAGACGAGAAAGAAATGGTTAGCCCTGTGAAGGAAGAGATAGAAAAAGAGGTGTCCCCGAAGAAGGAGAAACCAACAGAACTTGTCAAGGAGAGATCACTTTCACCACCGAAATCTCCACTACTCGTAAGCGAAGAGGGGTTAGTTGAAGAAATTACGGTATTAAGAAAAGTAACTACTACTGTAGAAAAATTGTCACCAGAGGAAGAAATGAAAGAGACGATTCCAGTCAAAGTAGAGAAAACACCAGAAGAACCAGTCAAATCAGTTTTACCAACAACTGATGATATTGAAAAAGAGGTGTCCCCCGAAAAGGAGAAACCGACAGAGTTGGTCGAGGAACCGTCTCCTTCACCTACAAAATCACCGCTACTAGTAAGCAAAGAGGGGCTAGTTGAGGAAACAGCTGAACTAGTTCAAATCACAAAGGTGACAACATCAGCAGAAAAAATTTGTACGGAAGAGCTGTTGAAAGAAACCGTTCCTGATAAAGTAGCTAAAACGCCAGAAGATTCCGTTAGCTCACCAACCAAATCCCCTTCGCCAACAGCTCAAGTTATCACACTAGAAGAACGGATCACTGTAACCACTGATAAACCTCTACCCACTCCACCCAAAGTGGAGAAAGAAAAGGAGGTATCCCCGGAGAAAGAGGTTTCACCAGAGAAGGAGAAACCGTATGAATTGGTCAAGGAACCGACACCTTCACCTCCGAAATCACCACTACTCGTGAGCAAAGAGGAAATAATCGAAGAAAGGGTAGAATTCATTTCTAAGGAAACTACGATTGTAGAAAAAATATCCCCGCCCGAGTCATTGAAAGAATTGATGCCTCCTAAAGTAGCTAAAACACCAGAAGAAAAACTTAGAGAACCTGTAATATCACCGACAGAATCTCTTCCACCGACAACTGAAGATATCGAGAAAATACCAGTAAAAGACGAGAAAGAAATGGTTAGCCCTGTGAAGGAAGAGATAGAAAAAGAGGTGTCCCCGAAGAAGGAGAAACCAACAGAACTTGTCAAGGAGAGATCACTTTCACCACCGAAATCTCCACTACTCGTAAGCGAAGAGGGGTTAGTTGAAGAAATTACGGTATTAAGAAAAGTAACTACTACTGTAGAAAAATTGTCACCAGAGGAAGAAATGAAAGAGAAGATTCCAGTCAAAGTAGAGAAAACACCAGAAGAACCAGTCAAATCAGTTTTACCAACAACTGATGATATTGAAAAAGAGGTGTCCCCCGAAAAGGAGAAACCGACAGAGTTGGTCGAGGAACCGTCTCCTTCACCTACAAAATCACCGCTACTAGTAAGCAAAGAGGGGCTAGTTGAGGAAACAGCTGAACTAGTTCAAATCACAAAGGTGACAACATCAGCAGAAAAAATTTGTACGGAAGAGCTGTTGAAAGAAACCGTTCCTGATAAAGTAGCTAAAACGCCAGAAGATTCCGTTAGCTCACCAACCAAATCCCCTTCGCCAACAGCTCAAGTTATCACACTAGAAGAACGGATCACTGTAACCACTGATAAACCTCTACCCACTCCAACCAAAGTGGAGAAAGAAAAGGAGGTATCCCCGGAGAAAGAGGTTTCACCAGAGAAGGAGAAACCGTATGAATTGGTCAAGGAACCGACACCTTCACCTCCGAAATCACCACTACTCGTGAGCAAAGAGGAAATAATCGAAGAAAGGGTAGAATTCATTTCTAAGGAAACTACGATTGTAGAAAAAATATCCCGGCCCGAGTCACTGAAAGAATTGATGCCTCCTAAAGTAGCTAAAACACCAGAAGAAAAACTTGGAGAACCTGTAATATCACCGACAGAATCTCTTCCACCGACAACTGAAGATATCGAGAAAATACCAGTAAAAGACGAGAAAGAAATGGTTAGCCCTGTGAAGGAAGAGATAGAAAAAGAGGTGTCCCCGAAGAAGGAGAAACCAACAGAACTTGTCAAGGAGAGATCACTTTCACCACCGAAATCTCCACTACTCCTAAGCGAAGAGGGGTTAGTTGAAGAAATTACGGTATTAAGAAAAGTAACTACTACTGTAGAAAAATTGTCACCAGAGGAAGAAATGAAAGAGACGATTCCAGTCAAAGTAGAGAAAACACCAGAAGAACCAGTCAAATCAGTTTTACCAACAACTGATGATATTGAAAAAGAGGTGTCCCCCGAAAAGGAGAAACCGACAGAGTTGGTCGAGGAACCGTCTCCTTCACCTACAAAATCACCGCTACTAGTAAGCAAAGAGGGGCTAGTTGAGGAAACAGCTGAACTAGTTCAAATCACAAAGGTGACAACATCAGCAGAAAAAATTTGTACGGAAGAGCTGTTGAAAGAAACCGTTCCTGATAAAGTAGCTAAAACGCCAGAAGATTCCGTTAGCTCACCAACCAAATCCCCTTCGCCAACAGCTCAAGTTATCACACTAGAAGAACGGATCACTGTAACCACTGATAAACCTCTACGCACTCCACCCAAAGTGGAGAAAGAAAAGGAGGTATCCCCGGAGAAAGAGGTTTCACCAGAGAAGGAGAAACCGTATGAATTGGTCAAGGAACCGACACCTTCACCTCCGAAATCACCACTACACGTGAGCAAAGAGGAAATAATCGAAGAAAGGGTAGAATTCATTTCTAAGGAAACTACGATTGTAGAAAAAATATCCCCGCCCGAGTCATTGAAAGAATTGATGCCTCCTAAAGTAGCTAAAACACCAGAAGAAAAACTTGGAGAACCTGTAATATCACCGACAGAATCTCTTCCACCGACAACTGAAGATATCGAGAAAATACCAGTAAAAGACGAGAAAGAAATGGTTAGCCCTGTGAAGGAGGAGATAGAAAAAGAGGTGTCCCCGAAGAAGGAGAAACCAACAGAACTTGTCAAGGAGAGATCACTTTCACCACCGAAATCTCCACTACTCGTAAGTGAAGAGGGGTTAGTTGAAGAAATTACGGTATTAAGAAAAGTAACTACTACTGTAGAAAAATTGTCACCAGAGGAAGAAATGAAAGAGACGATTCCAGTCAAAGTAGAGAAAACACCAGAAGAACCAGTCAAATCAGTTTTACCAACAACTGATGATATTGAAAAAGAGGTGTCCCCCGAAAAGGAGAAACCGACAGAGTTGGTCGAGGAACCGTCTCCTTCACCTACAAAATCACCGCTACTAGTAAGCAAAGAGGGGCTAGTTGAGGAAACAGCTGAACTAGTTCAAATCACAAAGGTGACAACATCAGCAGAAAAAATTTGTACGGAAGAGCTGTTGAAAGAAACCGTTCCTGATAAAGTAGCTAAAACGCCAGAAGATTCCGTTAGCTCACCAACCAAATCCCCTTCGCCAACAGCTCAAGTTATCACACTAGAAGAACGGATCGCTGTAACCACTGATAAATTTCTACCCACTCCACCCAAAGTGGAGAAAGAAAAGGAGGTATCCCCGGAGAAAGAGGTTTCACGAGAGAAGGAGAAACCGTATGAATTGGTCATGGGACCGACACCTTCACCTCCGAAATCACCACTACTCGTGAGCAAAGAGGAAATAATAGAAGAAAGGGTAGAATTCATTTCTAAGGAAACTACGATTGTAGAAAAAATATCCCGGCCCGAGTCATTGAAAGAATTGATGCCTCCTAAAGTAGCTAAAACACCAGAAGAAAAACTTGGAGAACCTGTAATATCACCGACAGAATCTCTTCCACCGACAACTGAAGATATCGAGAAAATACCAGTAAAAGACGAGAAAGAAATGGTTAGCCCTGTGAAGGAAGAGATAGAAAAAGAGGTGTCCCCGAAGAAGGAGAAACCAACAGAACTTGTCAAGGAGAGATCACTTTCACCACCGAAATCTCCACTACTCGTAAGCGAAGAGGGGTTAGTTGAAGAAATTACGGTATTAAGAAAAGTAACTACTACTGTAGAAAAATTGTCACCAGAGGAAGAAATGAAAGAGACGATTCCAGTCAAAGTAGAGAAAACACCAGAAGAACCAGTCAAATCAGTTTTACCAACAACTGATGATATTGAAAAAGAGGTGTCCCCCGAAAAGGAGAAACCGACAGAGTTGGTCGAGGAACCGTCTCCTTCACCTACAAAATCACCGCTACTAGTAAGCAAAGAGGGGCTAGTTGAGGAAACAGCTGAACTAGTTCAAATCACAAAGGTGACAACATCAGCAGAAAAAATTTGTACGGAAGAGCTGTTGAAAGAAACCGTTCCTGATAAAGTAGCTAAAACGCCAGAAGATTCCGTTAGCTCACCAACCAAATCCCCTTCGCCAACAGCTCAAGTTATCACACTAGAAGAACGGATCACTGTAACCACTGATAAACCTCTACCCACTCCACCCAAAGTGGAGAAAGAAAAGGAGGTATCCCCGGAGAAAGAGGTTTCACCAGAGAAGGAGAAACCGTATGAATTGGTCAAGGAACCGACACCTTCACCTCCGAAATCACCACTACTCGTGAGCAAAGAGGAAATAATAGAAGAAAGGGTAGAATTCATTTCTAAGGAAACTACGATTGTAGAAAAAATATCCCCGCCCGAGTCATTGAAAGAATTGATGCCTCCTAAAGTAGCTAAAACACCAGAAGAAAAACTTGGAGAACCTGTAATATCACCGACAGAATCTCTTCCACCGACAACTGAAGATATCGAGAAAATACCAGTAAAAGACGAGAAAGAAATGGTTAGCCCTGTGAAGGAAGAGATAGAAAAAGAGGTGTCCCCGAAGAAGGAGAAACCAACAGAACTTGTCAAGGAGAGATCACTTTCACCACCGAAATCTCCACTACTCGTAAGCGAAGAGGGGTTAGTTGAAGAAATTACGGTATTAAGAAAAGTAACTACTACTGTAGAAAAATTGTCACCAGAGGAAGAAATGAAAGAGAAGATTCCAGTCAAAGTAGAGAAAACACCAGAAGAACCAGTCAAATCAGTTTTACCAACAACTGATGATATTGAAAAAGAGGTGTCCCCCGAAAAGGAGAAACCGACAGAGTTGGTCGAGGAACCGTCTCCTTCACCTACAAAATCACCGCTACTAGTAAGCAAAGAGGGGCTAGTTGAGGAAACAGCTGAACTAGTTCAAATCACAAAGGTGACAACATCAGCAGAAAAAATTTGTACGGAAGAGCTGTTGAAAGAAACCGTTCCTGATAAAGTAGCTAAAACGCCAGAAGATTCCGTTAGCTCACCAACCAAATCCCCTTCGCCAACAGCTCAAGTTATCACACTAGAAGAACGGATCGCTGTAACCACTGATAAACCTCTACCCACTCCACCCAAAGTGGAGAAAGAAAAGGAGGTATCCCCGGAGAAAGAGGTTTCACCAGAGAAGGAGAAACCGTATGAATTGGTCAAGGAACCGACACCTTCACCTCCGAAATCACCACTACTCGTGAGCAAAGAGGAAATAATAGAAGAAAGGGTAGAATTCATTTCTAAGGAAACTACGATTGTAGAAAAAATATCCCCGCCCGAGTCATTGAAAGAATTGATGCCTCCTAAAGTAGCTAAAACACCAGAAGAAAAACTTGGAGAACCTGTAATATCACCGACAGAATCTCTTCCACCGACAACTGAAGATATCGAGAAAATACCAGTAAAAGACGAGAAAGAAATGGTTAGCCCTGTGAAGGAAGAGATAGAAAAAGAGGTGTCCCCGAAGAAGGAGAAACCAACAGAACTTGTCAAGGAGAGATCACTTTCACCACCGAAATCTCCACTACTCGTAAGCGAAGAGGGGTTAGTTGAAGAAATTACGGTATTAAGAAAAGTAACTACTACTGTAGAAAAATTGTCACCAGAGGAAGAAATGAAAGAGACGATTCCAGTCAAAGTAGAGAAAACACCAGAAGAACCAGTCAAATCAGTTTTACCAACAACTGATGATATTGAAAAAGAGGTGTCCCCCGAAAAGGAGAAACCGACAGAGTTGGTCGAGGAACCGTCTCCTTCACCTACAAAATCACCGCTACTAGTAAGCAAAGAGGGGCTAGTTGAGGAAACAGCTGAACTAGTTCAAATCACAAAGGTGACAACATCAGCAGAAAAAATTTGTACGGAAGAGCTGTTGAAAGAAACCGTTCCTGATAAAGTAGCTAAAACGCCAGAAGATTCCGTTAGCTCACCAACCAAATCCCCTTCGCCAACAGCTCAAGTTATCACACTAGAAGAACGGATCACTGTAACCACTGATAAACCTCTACCCACTCCACCCAAAGTGGAGAAAGAAAAGGAGGTATCCCCGGAGAAAGAGGTTTCACCAGAGAAGGAGAAACCGTATGAATTGGTCAAGGAACCGACACCTTCACCTCCGAAATCACCACTACTCGTGAGCAAAGAGGAAATAATAGAAGAAAGGGTAGAATTCATTTCTAAGGAAACTACGATTGTAGAAAAAATATCCCCGCCCGAGTCATTGAAAGAATTGATGCCTCCTAAAGTAGCTAAAACACCAGAAGAAAAACTTGGAGAACCTGTAATATCACCGACAGAATCTCTTCCACCGACAACTGAAGATATCGAGAAAATACCAGTAAAAGACGAGAAAGAAATGGTTAGCCCTGTGAAGAAAGAGATAGAAAAAGAGGTGTCCCCGAAGAAGGAGAAACCAACAGAACTTGTCAAGGAGAGATCACTTTCACCACCGAAATCTCCACTACTCGTAAGCGAAGAGGGGTTAGTTGAAGAAATTACGGTATTAAGAAAAGTAACTACTACTGTAGAAAAATTGTCACCAGAGGAAGAAATGAAAGAGACGATTCCAGTCAAAGTAGAGAAAACACCAGAAGAACCAGTCAAATCAGTTTTACCAACAACTGATGATATTGAAAAAGACGTGTCCCCCGAAAAGGAGAAACCGACAGAGTTGGTCGAGGAACCGTCTCCTTCACCTACAAAATCACCGCTACTAGTAAGCAAAGAGGGGCTAGTTGAGGAAACAGCTAAACTAATTCAAATCACAAAGGTGACAACATCAGCAGAAAAAATTTGTACGGAAGAGCTGTTGAAAGAAACCGTTCCTGATAAAGTAGCTAAAACGCCAGAAGATTCCGTTAGCTCACCAACCAAATCCCCTTCGCCAACAGCTCAAGTTATCACACTAGAAGAACGGATCGCTGTAACCACTGATAAAACTCTACCCACTCCACCCAAAGTGGAGAAAGAAAAGGAGGTATCCCCGGAGAAAGAGGTTTCACCAGAGAAGGAGAAACCGTATGAATTGGTCATGGGACCGACACCTTCACCTCCGAAATCACCACTACTCGTGAGCAAAGAGGAAATAATCGAAGAAAGGGTAGAATTCATTTCTAAGGAAACTACGATTGTAGAAAAAATATCCCCGCCCGAGTCATTGAAAGAATTGATGCCTCCTAAAGTAGCTAAAACACCAGAAGAAAAACTTGGAGAACCTGTAATATCACCGACAGAATCTCTTCCACCGACAACTGAAGATATCGAGAAAATACCAGTAAAAGACGAGAAAGAAATCGTTAGCCCTGTGAAGGAAGAGATAGAAAAAGAGGTGTCCCCGAAGAAGGAGAAACCAACAGAACTTGTCAAGGAGAGATCACTTTCACCACCGAAATCTCCACTACTCGTAAGCGAAGAGGGGTTAGTTGAAGAAATTACGGTATTAAGAAAAGTAACTACTACTGTAGAAAAATTGTCACCAGAGGAAGAAATGAAAGAGACGATTCCAGTCAAAGTAGAGAAAACACCAGAAGAACCAGTCAAATCAGTTTTACCAACAACTGATGATATTGAAAAAGAGGTGTCCCCCGAAAAGGAGAAACCGACAGAGTTGGTCGAGGAACCGTCTCCTTCACCTACAAAATCACCGCTACTAGTAAGCAAAGAGGGGCTAGTTGAGGAAACAGCTGAACTAGTTCAAATCACAAAGGTGACAACATCAGCAGAAAAAATTTGTACGGAAGAGCTACTGAAAGAAACCGTTCCTGATAAAGTAGCTAAAACGCCAGAAGATTCCGTTAGCTCACCAACCAAATCCCCTTCGCCAACAGCTCAAGTTATCACACTAGAAGAACGGATCACTGTAACCACTGATAAACCTCTACCCACTCCACCCAAAGTGGAGAAAGAAAAGGAGGTATCCCCGGAGAAAGAGGTTTCACCAGAGAAGGAGAAACCGTATGAATTGGTCAAGGAACCGACACCTTCACCTCCGAAATCACCACTACTCGTGAGCAAAGAGGAAATAATCGAAGAAAGGGTAGAATTCATTTCTAAGGAAACTACGATTGTAGAAAAAATATCCCCGCCCGAGTCATTGAAAGAATTGATGCCTCCTAAAGTAGCTAAAACACCAGAAGAAAAACTTGGAGAACCTGTAATATCACCGACAGAATCTCTTCCACCGACAACTGAAGATATCGAGAAAATACCAGTAAAAGACGAGAAAGAAATCGTTAGCCCTGTGAAGGAAGAGATAGAAAAAGAGGTGTCCCCGAAGAAGGAGAAACCAACAGAACTTGTCAAGGAGAGATCACTTTCACCACCGAAATCTCCACTACTCGTAAGCGAAGAGGGGTTAGTTGAAGAAATTACGGTATTAAGAAAAGTAACTACTACTGTAGAAAAATTGTCACCAGAGGAAGAAATGAAAGAGACGATTCCAGTCAAAGTAGAGAAAACACCAGAAGAACCAGTCAAATCAGTTTTACCAACAACTGATGATATTGAAAAAGAGGTGTCCCCCGAAAAGGAGAAACCGACAGAGTTGGTCGAGGAACCGTCTCCTTCACCTACAAAATCACCGCTACTAGTAAGCAAAGAGGGGCTAGTTGAGGAAACAGCTGAACTAGTTCAAATCACAAAGGTGACAGCATCAGCAGAAAAAATTTGTACGGAAGAGCTGTTGAAAGAAACCGTTCCTGATAAAGTAGCTAAAACGCCAGAAGATTCCGTTAGCTCACCAACCAAATCCCCTTCGCCAACAGCTCAAGTTATCACACTAGAAGAACGGATCACTGTAACCACTGATAAACCTCTACCCACTCCACCCAAAGTGGAGAAAGAAAAGGAGGTATCCCCGGAGAAAGAGGTTTCACCAGAGAAGGAGAAACCGTATGAATTGGTCAAGGAACCGACACCTTCACCTCCGAAATCACCACTACTCGTGAGCAAAGAGGAAATAATAGAAGAAAGGGTAGAATTCATTTCTAAGGAAACTACGATTGTAGAAAAAATATCCCCGCCCGAGTCATTGAAAGAATTGATGCCTCCTAAAGTAGCTAAAACACCAGAAGAAAAACTTGGAGAACCTGTAATATCACCGACAGAATCTCTTCCACCGACAACTGAAGATATCGAGAAAATACCAGTAAAAGACGAGAAAGAAATGGTTAGCCCTGTGAAGGAGGAGATAGAAAAAGAGGTGTCCCCGAAGAAGGAGAAACCAACAGAACTTGTCAAGGAGAGATCACTTTCACCACCGAAATCTCCACTACTCGTAAGCGAAGAGGGGTTAGTTGAAGAAATTACGGTATTAAGAAAAGTAACTACTACTGTAGAAAAATTGTCACCAGAGGAAGAAATGAAAGAGACGATTCCAGTCAAAGTAGAGAAAACACCAGAAGAACCAGTCAAATCAGATTTACCAACAACTGATGATATTGAAAAAGAGGTGTCCCCCGAAAAAGAGAAACCGACAGAGTTGGTCGAGGAACCGTCTCCTTCACCTACAAAATCACCGCTACTAGTAAGCAAAGAGGGGCTAGTTGAGGAAACAGCTGAACTAGTTCATATCACAAAGGTGACAACATCAGCAGAAAAAATTTGTACGGAAGAGCTGTTGAAAGAAACCGTTCCTGATAAAGTAGCTAAAACGCCAGAAGATTCCGTTAGCTCACCAACCAAATCCCCTTCGCCAACAGCTCAAGTTATCACACTAGAAGAACGGATCACTGTAACCACTGATAAACCTCTACCCACTCCACCCAAAGTGGAGAAAGAAAAGGAGGTATCCCCGGAGAAAGAGGTTTCACCAGAGAAGGAGAAACCGTATGAATTGGTCAAGGAACCGACACCTTCACCTCCGAAATCACCACTACTCGTGAGCAAAGAGGAAATAATCGAAGAAAGGGTAGAATTCATTTCTAAGGAAACTACGATTGTAGAAAAAATATCCCCGCCCGAGTCATTGAAAGAATTGATGCCTCCTAAAGTAGCTAAAACACCAGAAGAAAAACTTGGAGAACCTGTAATATCACCGACAGAATCTCTTCCACCGACAACTGAAGATATCGAGAAAATACCAGTAAAAGACGAGAAAGAAATGGTTAGCCCTGTGAAGGAAGAGATAGAAAAAGAGGTGTCCCCGAAGAAGGAGAAACCAACAGAACTTGTCAAGGAGAGATCACTTTCACCACCGAAATCTCCACTACTCGTAAGCGAAGAGGGGTTAGTTGAAGAAATTACGGTATTAAGAAAAGTAACTACTACTGTAGAAAAATTGTCACCAGAGGAAGAAATGAAAGAGACGATTCCAGTCAAAGTAGAGAAAACACCAGAAGAACCAGTCAAATCAGATTTACCAACAACTGATGATATTGAAAAAGAGGTGTCCCCCGAAAAAGAGAAACCGACAGAGTTGGTCGAGGAACCGTCTCCTTCACCTACAAAATCACCGCTACTAGTAAGCAAAGAGGGGCTAGTTGAGGAAACAGCTGAACTAGTTCATATCACAAAGGTGACAACATCAGCAGAAAAAATTTGTACGGAAGAGCTGTTGAAAGAAACCGTTCCTGATAAAGTAGCTAAAACGCCAGAAGATTCCGTTAGCTCACCAACCAAATCCCCTTCGCCAACAGCTCAAGTTATCACACTAGAAGAACGGATCACTGTAACCACTGATAAACCTCTACCCACTCCACCCAAAGTGGAGAAAGAAAAGGAGGTATCCCCGGAGAAAGAGGTTTCACCAGAGAAGGAGAAACCGTATGAATTGGTCAAGGAACCGACACCTTCACCTCCGAAATCACCACTACTCGTGAGCAAAGAGGAAATAATCGAAGAAAGGGTAGAATTCATTTCTAAGGAAACTACGATTGTAGAAAAAATATCCCCGCCCGAGTCATTGAAAGAATTGATGCCTCCTAAAGTAGCTAAAACACCAGAAGAAAAACTTGGAGAACCTGTAATATCACCGACAGAATCTCTTCCACCGACAACTGAAGATATCGAGAAAATACCAGTAAAAGACGAGAAAGAAATGGTTAGCCCTGTGAAGGAAGAGATAGAAAAAGAGGTGTCCCCGAAGAAGGAGAAACCAACAGAACTTGTCAAGGAGAGATCACTTTCACCACCGAAATCTCCACTACTCGTAAGCGAAGAGGGGTTAGTTGAAGAAATTACGGTATTAAGAAAAGTAGCTACTACTGTAGAAAAATTGTCACCAGAGGAAGAAATGAAAGAGAAGATTCCAGTCAAAGTAGAGAAAACACCAGAAGAACCAGTCAAATCAGTTTTACCAACAACTGATGATATTGAAAAAGAGGTGTCCCCCGAAAAGGAGAAACCGACAGAGTTGGTCGAGGAACCGTCTCCTTCACCTACAAAATCACCGCTACTAGTAAGCAAAGAGGGGCTAGTTGAGGAAACAGCTGAACTAGTTCAAATCACAAAGGTGACAACATCAGCAGAAAAAATTTGTACGGAAGAGCTGTTGAAAGAAACCGTTCCTGATAAAGTAGCTAAAACGCCAGAAGATTCCGTTAGCTCACCAACCAAATCCCCTTCGCCAACAGCTCAAGTTATCACACTAGAAGAACGGATCACTGTAACCACTGATAAACCTCTACCCACTCCACCCAAAGTGGAGAAAGAAAAGGAGGTATCCCCGGAGAAAGAGGTTTCACCAGAGAAGGAGAAACCGTATGAATTGGTCAAGGAACCGACACCTTCACCTCCGAAATCACCACTACTCGTGAGCAAAAAGGAAATAATAGAAGAAAGGGTAGAATTCATTTCTAAGGAAACTACGATTGTAGAAAAAATATCCCCGCCCGAGTCATTGAAAGAATTGATGCCTCCTAAAGTAGCTAAAACACCAGAAGAAAAACTTGGAGAACCTGTAATATCACCGACAGAATCTCTTCCACCGACAACTGAAGATATCGAGAAAATACCAGTAAAAGACGAGAAAGAAATCGTTAGCCCTGTGAAGGAAGAGATAGAAAAAGAGGTGTCCCCGAAGAAGGAGAAACCAACAGAACTTGTCAAGGAGAGATCACTTTCACCACCGAAATCTCCACTACTCGTAAGCGAAGAGGGGTTAGTTGAAGAAATTACGGTATTAAGAAAAGTAACTACTACTGTAGAAAAATTGTCACCAGAGGAAGAAATGAAAGAGACGATTCCAGTCAAAGTAGAGAAAACACCAGAAGAACCAGTCAAATCAGTTTTACCAACAACTGATGATATTGAAAAAGAGGTGTCCCCCGAAAAGGAGAAACCGACAGAGTTGGTCGAGGAACCGTCTCCTTCACCTACAAAATCACCGCTACTAGTAAGCAAAGAGGGGCTAGTTGAGGAAACAGCTGAAATAGTTCAAATCACAAAGGTGACAACATCAGCAGAAAAAATTTGTACGGAAGAGCTGTTGAAAGAAACCGTTCCTGATAAAGTAGCTAAAACGCCAGAAGATTCCATTAGCTCACCAACCAAATCCCCTTCGCCAACAGCTCAAGTTATCACACTAGAAGAACGGATCACTGTAACTACTGATAAACCTCTACCCACTCCAACCAAAGTGGAGAAAGAAAAGGAGGTATCCCCGGAGAAAGAGGTTTCACCAGAGAAGGAGAAACCGTATGAATTGGTCAAGGAACCGACACCTTCACCTCCGAAATCACCACTACTCGTGAGCAAAGAGGAAATAATAGAAGAAAGGGTAGAATTCATTTCTAAGGAAACTACGATTGTAGAAAAAATATCCCCGCCCGAGTCATTGAAAGAATTGATGCCTCCTAAAGTAGCTAAAACACCAGAAGAAAAACTTGGAGAACCTGTAATATCACCGACAGAATCTCTTCCACCGACAACTGAAGATATCGAGAAAATACCAGTAAAAGACGAGAAAGAAATGGTTAGCCCTGTGAAGGAAGAGATAGAAAAAGAGGTGTCCCCGAAGAAGGAGAAACCAACAGAACTTGTCAAGGAGAGATCACTTTCACCACCGAAATCTCCACTACTCGTAAGCGAAGAGGGGTTAGTTGAAGAAATTACGGTATTAAGAAAAGTAACTACTACTGTAGAAAAATTGTCACCAGAGGAAGAAATGAAAGAGACGATTCCAGTCAAAGTAGAGAAAACACCAGAAGAACCAGTCAAATCAGATTTACCAACAACTGATGATATTGAAAAAGAGGTGTCCCCCGAAAAAGAGAAACCGACAGAGTTGGTCGAGGAACCGTCTCCTTCACCTACAAAATCACCGCTACTAGTAAGCAAAGAGGGGCTAGTTGAGGAAACAGCTGAACTAGTTCAAATCACAAAGGTGACAACATCAGCAGAAAAAATTTGTACGGAAGAGCTGTTGAAAGAAACCGTTCCTGATAAAGTAGCTAAAACGCCAGAAGATTCCGTTAGCTCACCAACCAAATCCCCTTCGCCAACAGCTCAAGTTATCACACTAGTAGAACGGATCACTGTAACCACTGATAAACCTCTACCCACTCCACCCAAAGTGGAGAAAGAAAAGGAGGTATCCCCGGAGAAAGAGGTTTCACCAGAGAAGGAGAAACCGTATGAATTGGTCAAGGAACCGACACCTTCACCTCCGAAATCACCACTACTCGTGAGCAATGAGGAAATAATCGAAGAAAGGGTAGAATTCATTTCTAAGGAAACTACGATTGTAGAAAAAATATCCCCGCCCGAGTCATTGAAAGAATTGATGCCTCCTAAAGTAGCTAAAACACCAGAAGAAAAACTTGGAGAACCTGTAATATCACCGACAGAATCTCTTCCACCGACAACTGAAGATATCGAGAAAATACCAGTAAAAGACGAGAAAGAAATCGTTAGCCCTGTGAAGGAAGAGATAGAAAAAGAGGTGTCCCCGAAGAAGGAGAAACCAGCAGAACTTGTCAAGGAGAGATCACTTTCACCACCGAAATCTCCACTACTCGTAAGCGAAGAGGGGTTAGTTGATGAAATTACGGTATTAAGAAAAGTAACTACTACTGTAGAAAAATTGTCACCAGAGGAAGAAATGAAAGAGAAGATTCCAGTCAAAGTAGAGAAAACACCAGAAGAACCAGTCAAATATGTTTTACCAACAACTGATGATATTGAAAAAGAGGTGTCCCCCGAAAAGGAGAAACCGACAGAGTTGGTCGAGGAACCGTCTCCTTCACCTACAAAATCACCGCTACTAGTAAGCAAAGAGGGGCTAGTTGAGGAAACAGCTGAACTAGTTCAAATCACAAAGGTGACAACATCAGCAGAAAAAATTTGTACGGAAGAGCTGTTGAAAGAAACCGTTCCTGATAAAGTAGCTAAAACGCCAGAAGATTCCGTTAGCTCACCAACCAAATCCCCTTCGCCAACAGCTCAAGTTATCACACTAGAAGAACGGATCGCTGTAACCACTGATAAAACTCTACCCACTCCACCCAAAGTGGAGAAAGAAAAGGAGGTATCCCCGGAGAAAGAGGTTTCACCAGAGAAGGAGAAACCGTATGAATTGGTCATGGGACCGACACCTTCACCTCCGAAATCACCACTACTCGTGAGCAAAGAGGAAATAATCGAAGAAAGGGTAGAATTCATTTCTAAGGAAACTACGATTGTAGAAAAAATATCCCCGCCCGAGTCATTGAAAGAATTGATGCCTCCTAAAGTAGCTAAAACACCAGAAGAAAAACTTGGAGAACCTGTAATATCACCGACAGAATCTCTTCCACAGACAACTGAAGATATCGAGAAAATACCAGTAAAAGACGAGAAAGAAATCGTTAGCCCTGTGAAGGAAGAGATAGAAAAAGAGGTGTCCCCGAAGAAGGAGAAACCAACAGAACTTGTCAAGGAGAGATCACTTTTACCACCGAAATCTCCACTACTCGTAAGCGAAGAGGGGTTACTTGAAGAAATTACGGTATTAAGAAAAGTAACTACTACTGTAGAAAAATTGTCACCAGAGGAAGAAATGAAAGAGACGATTCCAGTCAAAGTAGAGAAAACACCAGAAGAACCAGTCAAATCAGTTTTACCAACAACTGATGATATTGAAAAAGAGGTGTCCCCCGAAAAGGAGAAACCGACAGAGTTGGTCGAGGAACCGTCTCCTTCACCTACAAAATCACCGCTACTAGTAAGCAAAGAGGGGCTAGTTGAGGAAACAGCTGAACTAGTTCAAATCACAAAGGTGACAACATCAGCAGAAAAAATTTGTACGGAAGAGCTGTTGAAAGAAACCGTTCCTGATAAAGTAGCTAAAACGCCAGAAGATTCCGTTAGCTCACCAACCAAATCCCCTTCGCCAACAGCTCAAGTTATCACACTAGAAGAACGGATCACTGTAACCACTGATAAACCTCTACCCACTCCACCCAAAGTGGAGAAAGAAAAGGAGGTATCCCCGGAGAAAGAGGTTTCACCAGAGAAGGAGAAACCGTATGAATTGGTCAAGGAACCGACACCTTCACCTCCGAAATCACCACTACTCGTGAGCAAAGAGGAAATAATCGAAGAAAGGGTAGAATTCATTTCTAAGGAAACTACGATTGTAGAAAAAATATCCCCACCCGAGTCATTGAAAGAATTGATGCCTCCTAAAGTAGCTAAAACACCAGAAGAAAAACTTGGAGAACCTGTAATATCACCGACAGAATCTCTTCCACCGACAATTGAAGATATCGAGAAAATACCAGTAAAAGACGAGAAAGAAATGGTTAGCCCTGTGAAGGAAGAGATAGAAAAAGAGGTGTCCCCGAAGAAGGAGAAACCAACAGAACTTGTCAAGGAGAGATCACTTTCACCACCGAAATCTCCACTACTCGTAAGCGAAGAGGGGTTAGTTGAAGAAATTACGGTATTAAGAAAAGTAACTACTACTGTAGAAAAATTGTCACCAGAGGAAGAAATGAAAGAGACGATTCCAGTCAAAGTAGAGAAAACACCAGAAGAACCAGTCAAATCAGTTTTACCAACAACTGATGATATTGAAAAAGAGGTGTCCCCCGAAAAGGAGAAACCGACAGAGTTGGTCGAGGAACCGTCTCCTTCACCTACAAAATCACCGCTACTAGTAAGCAAAGAGGGGCTAGTTGAGGAAACAGCTGAACTAGTTCAAATCACAAAGGTGACAACATCAGCAGAAAAAATTTGTACGGAAGAGCTGTTGAAAGAAACCGTTCCTGATAAAGTAGCTAAAACGCCAGAAGATTCCGTTAGCTCACCAACCAAATCCCCTTCGCCAACTGCTCAAGTTATCACACTAGAAGAACGGATCGCTGTAACCACTGATAAAACTCTACCCACTCCACCCAAAGTGGAGAAAGAAAAGGAGGTATCCCCGGAGAAAGAGGTTTCACCAGAGAAGGAGAAACCGTATGAATTGGTCATGGGACCGACACCTTCACCTCCGAAATCACCACTACTCGTGAGCAAAGAGGAAATAATCGAAGAAAGGGTAGAATTCATTTCTAAGGAAACTACGATTGTAGAAAAAATATCCCCGCCCGAGTCATTGAAAGAATTGATGCCTCCTAAAGTAGCTAAAACACCAGAAGAAAAACTTGGAGAACCTGTAATATCACCGACAGAATCTCTTCCACCGACAACTGAAGATATCGAGAAAATACCAGTAAAAGACGAGAAAGAAATGGTTAGCCCTGTGAAGGAAGAGATAGAAAAAGAGGTGTCCCCGAAGAAGGAGAAGCCAACAGAACTTGTCAAGGAGAGATCACTTTCACCACCGAAATCTCCACTACTCGTAAGCGAAGAGGGGTTAGTTGAAGAAATTACGGTATTAAGAAAAGTAACTACTACTGTAGAAAAATTGTCACCAGAGGAAGAAATGAAAGAGACGATTCCAGTCAAAGTAGAGAAAACACCAGAAGAACCAGTCAAATCAGTTTTACCAACAACTGATGATATTGAAAAAGAGGTGTCCCCCGAAAAGGAGAAACCGACAGAGTTGGTCGAGGAACCGTCTCCTTCACCTACAAAATCACCGCTACTAGTAAGCAAAGAGGGGCTAGTTGAGGAAACAGCTGAACTAGTTCAAATCACAAAGGTGACAACATCAGCAGAAAAAATTTGTACGGAAGAGCTGTTGAAAGAAACCGTTCCTGATAAAGTAGCTAAAACGCCAGAAGATTCCGTTAGCTCACCAACCAAATCCCCTTCGCCAACTGCTCAAGTTATCACACTAGAAGAACGGATCACTGTAACCACTGATAAACCTCTACCCACTCTACCCAAAGTGGAGAAAGAAAAGGAGGTATCCCCGGAGAAAGAGGTTTCACCAGAGAAGGAGAAACCGTATGAATTGGTCAAGGAACCGACACCTTCACCTCCGAAATCACCACTACTCGTGAGCAAAGAGGAAATAATCGAAGAAACGGTAGAATTCATTTCTAAGGAAACTACGATTGTAGAAAAAATATCCCCACCCGAGTCATTGAAAGAATTGATGCCTCCTAAAGTAGCTAAAACACCAGAAGAAAAACTTGGAGAACCTGTAATATCACCGACAGAATCTCTTCCACCGACAACTGAAGATATCGAGAAAATACCAGTAAAAGACGAGAAAGAAATCGTTAGCCCTGTGAAGGAAGAGATAGAAAAAGAGGTGTCCCCGAAGAAGGAGAAACCAACAGAACTTGTCAAGGAGAGATCACTTTTACCACCGAAATCTCCACTACTCGTAAGCGAAGAGGGGTTAGTTGAAGAAATTACGGTATTAAGAAAAGTAACTACTACTGTAGAAAAATTGTCACCAGAGGAAGAAATGAAAGAGACGATTCCAGTCAAAGTAGAGAAAACACCAGAAGAACCAGTCAAATCAGTTTTACCAACAACTGATGATATTGAAAAAGAGGTGTCCCCCGAAAAGGAGAAACCGACAGAGTTGGTCGAGGAACCGTCTCCTTCACCTACAAAATCACCGCTACTAGTAAGCAAAGAGGGGCTAGTTGAGGAAACAGCTGAACTAGTTCAAATCACAAAGGTGACAACATCAGCAGAAAAAATTTGTACGGAAGAGCTGTTGAAAGAAACCGTTCCTGATAAAGTAGCTAAAACGCCAGAAGATTCCGTTAGCTCACCAACCAAATCCCCTTCGCCAACAGCTCAAGTTATCACACTAGAAGAACGGATCGCTGTAACCACTGATAAAACTCTACCCACTCCACCCAAAGTGGAGAAAGAAAAGGAGGTATCCCCGGAGAAAGAGGTTTCACCAGAGAAGGAGAAACCGTATGAATTGGTCATGGGACCGACACCTTCACCTCCGAAATCACCACTACTCGTGAGCAAAGAGGAAATAATCGAAGAAAGGGTAGAATTCATTTCTAAGGAAACTACGATTGTAGAAAAAATATCCCCGCCCGAGTCATTGAAAGAATTGATGCCTCCTAAAGTAGCTAAAACACCAGAAGAAAAACTTGGAGAACCTGTAATATCACCGACAGAATCTCTTCCACAGACAACTGAAGATATCGAGAAAATACCAGTAAAAGACGAGAAAGAAATGGTTAGCCCTGTGAAGGAAGAGATAGAAAAAGAGGTGTCCCCGAAGAAGGAGAAACCAACAGAACTTGTCAAGGAGAGATCACTTTTACCACCAAAATCTCCACTACTCGTAAGCGAAGAGGGGTTACTTGAAGAAATTACGGTATTAAGAAAAGTAACTACTACTGTAGAAAAATTGTCACCAGAGGAAGAAATGAAAGAGACGATTCCAGTCAAAGTAGAGAAAACACCAGAAGAACCAGTCAAATCAGTTTTACCAACAACTGATGATATTGAAAAAGAGGTGTCCCCCGAAAAGGAGAAACCGACAGAGTTGGTCGAGGAACCGTCTCCTTCACCTACAAAATCACCGCTACTAGTAAGCAAAGAGGGGCTAGTTGAGGAAACAGCTGAACTAGTTCAAATCACAAAGGTGACAACATCAGCAGAAAAAATTTGTACGGAAGAGCTGTTGAAAGAAACCGTTCCTGATAAAGTAGCTAAAACGCCAGAAGATTCCGTTAGCTCACCAACCAAATCCCCTTCGCCAACAGCTCAAGTTATCACACTAGAAGAACGGATCACTGTAACCACTGATAAACCTCTACCCACTCCACCCAAAGTGGAGAAAGAAAAGGAGGTATCCCCGGAGAAAGAGGTTTCACCAGAGAAGGAGAAACCGTATGAATTGGTCAAGGAACCGACACCTTCACCTCCGAAATCACCACTACTCGTGAGCAAAGAGGAAATAATAGAAGAAAGGGTAGAATTCATTTCTAAGGAAACTACGATTGTAGAAAAAATATCCCGGCCCGAGTCATTGAAAGAATTGATGCCTCCTAAAGTAGCTAAAACACCAGAAGAAAAACTTGGAGAACCTGTAATATCACCGACAGAATCTCTTCCACCGACAATTGAAGATATCGAGAAAATACCAGTAAAAGACGAGAAAGAAATGGTTAGCCCTGTGAAGGAAGAGATAGAAAAAGAGGTGTCCCCGAAGAAGGAGAAACCAACAGAACTTGTCAAGGAGAGATCACTTTCACCACCGAAATCTCCACTACTCGTAAGCGAAGAGGGGTTAGTTGAAGAAATTACGGTATTAAGAAAAGTAACTACTACTGTAGAAAAATTGTCACCAGAGGAAGAAATGAAAGAGACGATTCCAGTCAAAGTAGAGAAAACACCAGAAGAACCAGTCAAATCAGTTTTACCAACAACTGATGATATTGAAAAAGAGGTGTCCCCCGAAAAGGAGAAACCGACAGAGTTGGTCGAGGAACCGTCTCCTTCACCTACAAAATCACCGCTACTAGTAAGCAAAGAGGGGCTAGTTGAGGAAACAGCTGAACTAGTTCAAATCACAAAGGTGACAACATCAGCAGAAAAAATTTGTACGGAAGAGCTGTTGAAAGAAACCGTTCCTGATAAAGTAGCTAAAACGCCAGAAGATTCCGTTAGCTCACCAACCAAATCCCCTTCGCCAACTGCTCAAGTTATCACACTAGAAGAACGGATCACTGTAACCACTGATAAACCTCTACCCACTCCACCCAAAGTGGAGAAAGAAAAGGAGGTATCCCCGGAGAAAGAGGTTTCACCAGAGAAGGAGAAACCGTATGAATTGGTCAAGGAACCGACACCTTCACCTCCGAAATCACCACTACTCGTGAGCAAAGAGGAAATAATCGAAGAAACGGTAGAATTCATTTCTAAGGAAACTACGATTGTAGAAAAAATATCCCCGCCCGAGTCATTGAAAGAATTGATGCCTCCTAAAGTAGCTAAAACACCAGAAGAAAAACTTGGAGAACCTGTAATATCACCGACAGAATCTCTTCCACCGACAACTGAAGATATCGAAAAAATACCAGTAAAAGACGAGAAAGAAATCGTTAGCCCTGTGAAGGAAGAGATAGAAAAAGAGGTGTCCCCGAAGAAGGAGAAACCAACAGAACTTGTCAAGGAGAGATCACTTTCACCACCGAAATCTCCACTACTCGTAAGCGAAGAGGGGTTAGTTGAAGAAATTACGGTATTAAGAAAAGTAACTACTACTGTAGAAAAATTGTCACCAGAGGAAGAAATGAAAGAGACGATTCCAGTCAAAGTAGAGAAAACACCAGAAGAACCAGTCAAATCAGTTTTACTTGATAAAGAGGTATTTAGGATGATTGATGATATTAAGTTGGAATTAGTCATTGATGAAAAAGAGGCTGCTACAGATAATGATAGACAATTAGGTCAGGGACTTTCTCAGGTCAAAGAATTAAGTTTTTCCTCTGAATCTGGTTTGCTATGTAATGTAGTTGATTTAAAAGTCGGCGACAGTTTTATTATACCTAAAAAAGCTATCGAAGGTAATATTCCTTTATGTTCTGAAAATTTTAGAAAATTAGGACATCAGGTGTCTGGGCCTCTTCTGGAAACCTCTTCTTCTGGTTTTATTCCAGTTTCCCCACCTGCAAGAAAAGCACATTTTAGTTTTACTTCTGTTCAATTTAAAGAAGATAAATTATGTTCATCTATTGAAAATGTTCAAAAAGATCTTCATGATTATCATGCCAAAGATGTTATATTTAGTAGTTCTTGTGAGAGTTCTGAAACTGAAGCAGCTACTTGTGACAAATGTGAGTGTAAAGTTTCCAATTGTAATTGTCGTAATTTTGAATTGGAAGGTACAAGTGAAAGTCTTAGTCTGCCTTCATATGAAGAGTATCAGATAAGGGGAGATGTTTCTATACCTAAGCTTGATCATGAAACAGATATAACTGTTATAGATGAACCTTTAAAGGTTCTATCGGTTGAAGGCTCAGTTATTGAGGTTGTAGATGTCCCTCCAGAGTTTGTTTATAGTAATAAATATGGTTATGAAATAGCAGAAATTTCAGAATCCACCTCATCTGTTCCTTACCCTTCCTCATCAGAGCCTACTTACATTAAAGAAAAGATTTCTGAAATTTCTGAATATTCTAGTAAAGAAAATGTATATGATGATCCATCATTAATTGTTGATGATATTTACATGACGGATGATTTGCTTGAAGTCACTGTTTCAAGATGTGAAAAGTTACCACTAAAATATTCTTCTGCATCAGACGATAATTCACAGCCCGTTACTAAAGTGAAAAAACAGGAACAATCAAGTAGGCAAGAGGTAAGAAAATATTTAGGGAAAAGTAGAATACCCAAAGTAACGTCTGATTCCTCCAAAAAAGGAATTCCAGCAACTCAGCTTCGAACCCATAAACCAGAAACAAAGGCTAAAAAATCAGATATAACTAAAAAAGATATAAAAATGAAAACAATAACTAAAGAGGTTAGGTCCAAAACAGGAAGTAAACTTCAAATGCCTCATACACCAGAAAGAAGGGATGTTGACACTTTAACCAGACCAACTTCAACCCACACAGTAGGGCATCTAAGTAGAATATCTAAGAAAATAACAGATAAAGAAGAAACTCTTAGTACTTCGCTAATAAAAGAACAAAAAACTGTAAAAAAAATAGATCAATCTGAAAAACTTGGACATAAAACTAAATTCATCCAAAAAAGTTCTCAAACAAAAGCTAGGTTTGATTTAAAGGCATCAAGAGATATTTCAGCTGAGAAAGATAAAACGAAAGCTAAGTTACAAATAAAAGAAGGCTCCTTGGAAAAAGAAGAATTAATAAGGCCGATGAATAACGATGATTTTACTGAAATAGAGAGGCTGGCAACTGGAATAATCAGGAAGGAAGAATCAATGGATCATGAAAAACAAATAGCCAGATTACCAAGAACAAGGGGATACATGGCATCCACACTATCCCGCGATATAAAAGTTGAAACAACTATGCGAGAAAGAAAAAAAAGTGATTTATCCTTTTCCAAGCGCACTTTATCTTCATCTGCTACTGGATCTCCTAAGACAGGGACACCTGAGAAAAAGCCAAGATCGATCTCTTCTAAAACAAGTACACCAGAAAGAAGACAACAGATATCATCACCACTGGTCACACCTGAAAAAAAATCAAAACAAATGAAAAGTCGGTCATCTCCTATAATGTCGATCAAGGAAATTCCTAAAGCTAAAGATTCATCTTCAAAAGAAACTTTTGACAACAAGCAAGTAGATTCCAGAAGCCATTTAAGAAAAGGCTTGCCAAAAAAATTGCATCCAGATAGTGAAATGAAGGAAAAATTATTCCAACAGAATGTATCTTCGGAAAAAGAAAAAACAAAAACTATTGTCAAATCAAGCTTTGGGCCCACTGTGGTAAGCTCCAAATCAGAAAAAAAGGTTACCAGTGTTTCAGAAATCACACCTACATTTGCACACAAGACTACTAAGCAAAGTAAAATGTCAAAACCTTTGACTAGAATGGATGTTGAAGGCAGTGACAGAGACAAGAAAAGCCAAGTATTGAAAAGAGGAGTCGAAACAGAAATAAAACAAGATTTACACCAATATACTGAAGAGTCAGAAAGACTTAGTGTTAAGTCCCATTCTTCATTACAAAGTACATCTTTAGAAATAAGTCCAGAGGCTTATACTAATTCATCCGATGATGCTATTGAAAATGTTAAAAGAGCTTCTTCAGCACCATCAGCAGTGAATTATGAACGGTCAGCTAGTGCACAAGGAAGAAGGAAAAGTGGAGCAGAGCTCAGCTCCAAGTCAAAAAAAAGAGGTTCAAGTATTGATCGTAAGAAAGCTCCTGTGTCGTTGCCATCAAGTCCGAGTAAAATGAGAACAAAAGATACATGTAATAGCGTACAATTACTCACATCAGAAGTGTTTACAAGGACCATTGATTCCTCAGGAATAGAAATAGTGTTCAAGCAGCCTGAATCCCTAAGAAAAATAATTAAATATGAAAATGAATTTTCAATTATTGACACTACAGATTCTTCCCTTTCTGATTCAGTAGCACTTCCGCTTTCCTGTTCCGAATTTGATATCAGTTTAGAATCACGACATCGCTTAACTGGCTCGCCAGTTTCACCTAAGATGCTAAGACGATATGAGGTAGTAAGTCCCAGGCTGAAATCAGGAGAGGACAGCTCAAGTAGTGATGTGGAAGGTTCTCTTTTGAAACAGAAAGCAAGCCCTACGATGGTGGATCGTAGTGGGAAAGCTCCAAGGAGAGTTTCTGAAGAGAGACTGTCACCAATACTAGATGTTAGATCAGTGACACCCCCCAGGAGAAGATATGATGACCAAGAACACGAGAGAGCAGGTAACACACCCCCTTTGGACCAGTGGTACCAAGATGCCAGCATGATGCTTCACCCCCAGGTACATCCCAACATTCTCTCTCATAGATAAAAATTTACATTTGTTACATGTTTGGGGTAGCTTTTTATAAGAAAATATACTTTATAAATGAAAAACTGTTATAAATAATTTGGCCGTATATTTTTTCTTTGGTAAAAATAAGAATACTGTCTTGCCCTACGAAACTTCAAAGAAATTGCCTAAGAATTAGAACAGGAGTAACTTAACACCCTCATGTACATCAATATAAAATAGTTAAATTTATATATAATAACTTTGTATCATATAAAACATATATTTAAACCACTGTTGATATCCTAATTAATCTATTTTTAAAATTCTTTGCTCTGTCTCAATTTAATCAATTGGTTGCATCTCTACCTAATTTATTATAAATCATTATTTGTTCGACTGAAGCCTGAAGGAGAGCATGACCAACCATTTTCTTCCAAGCTAATTCATATCCCTCCAAACCAATTAGGTATTCTGACTGGTCACAACTCTTTCTTAATTCATTATTCTACTTACCAACTGATTGATTGAAAGTTTTAATTAAGAACTGATTTATGTATATTGTTAGTATTTATTACCTTTCATTGTATTACTACATCTAACCCATCTATCTCAAATCTTACTACAAGTACAAGCCATTTCTTGTGGTTTTCCGGAAGTTTAATATTTTTGACTTTTTCCTAATATGTTCCACTATGTATACTCTTAAGAGTTTCCCACCTTGACCCAAATGAGACTTGCTCTGCCTCAATAGAGTAGGTCCCCTAAGATTCACTACCTGGCAAAGGAGCCTTACATTTGGAAAGAGATTCTGACTCTTTTCCTTAGTATAACTATCACAGGATCAGTACTTCCTAAACTAGTACCATTTCCATCTTGAAGCACTGTTTTCATATATTAGTCAAAGAGGACGTGTAACTCCTAATAATTCTCTGATGAAAAACCTCACATAAATGGCCATAGACTTGATTAACTTCTAAATTTATTGTAAGATTTTCCAAAAACATTGGTTTTTACCAACATATTAGGTGAAAGCTTTTAACAGCCCAATTCTTTCCTATATAATATTTATACAATCTATCTTACTCGATAATGCTTTTACTATTTACTGATATAACAGCATTAATTTCATGTGATAATTTTTTCTAGCTATTAAAATAATCAATCAATTTTCGGAACAAATATTTTACTAACATTCTGTGTTGTTATTCATTTGCTATCCCACACATATAACAAAAATTGTAGTGTTTCACTGTCATTTAGATTCCTCTCTCTCTAGCTCATTACTAGATTCCATAGTAGCCTCTTAGCAAAAGTATTAGCTTCCTGTCAGCTATTATCAAAATTACCCTTATCTCTCAAATAAAAGTAAAATTCGCTGCTTATTAAATTTGAATGCTTGTTTTAATTGTTTTTATTTTAGTTTTAAGCATGCTTTAATTTTAAAAATTTGTTTTAGGTTAGTAAAAAATAATTGCTTTATAAAACCTACCCAGAAAGTAGCTGCTATAACAATAAAGGATCTCTGAGGAACTGAATTTTCTTGATTTAAACATTTTTTTTTTTTTTGAAACACCCTGAACTTAATTGAAATTTAATAATTTTTCGAGAACTTCATAAATACAAACACATTTATTAATAAAACATTTAATAGACAAGAGGATTTTTGTAACTCAAAGTTACAGTGGACTTGTGATAACAAAACTTTATTCATTACACATTCACTAAGTTTTGAAATATTAGATAAGTCTACCTAATCTACCTATAGTGTAAAATTGTAATTGATGTAGTACGAGGGTTTAACACCAAAAGCTTAATAACAACCGAACCGATTTTTATAGATGACAGGCAATGGAACATGTTTACCATTTATTTCATGAATCTGAAGTATTTAGAACAATACGTAAAAATATGCTATTAGAATAAAAATTTAGTTAATTTCAATATTAACATGTTTTATCAAATAAAGAAATCTTTTTGTAATCAAGAACTAGAAAATAACGTATATTAATATATTAATAAAGTAAATTACAACTATGATGTGTATAGTATTACTTGCCAATAGCTTATGGTGCAGGATTAAGAAACCATTTTACTAAATCTCGCATTAACCCTGCGCTGGTAACACTCCATAAAGCTAGCTAGCATTGAAGTAACTTAATAAATTGTTCTTGTACATAAATGAATTAATTAATAATTTAGTACAAGAAAATTGTAATTTTTCATAAAAAAAAATCTCGTGACAATAATAAAAGATTCAAGGAAGAAATGTGTATCTGATGCACATCAAAATGTATGTTAATCATTAGTTGTAAGAACCAGGTCCTGTTCAGGCTTTTAATAAAATATATAGAGTAAAATATCAGGTTAACAAAGGGTTTAGAAAAATAAACAGCACACAAAGTTTAAGAGAATTGTGTGGGAGAGTTAAAAAAGATTTGATTTCAAATATTTCCAAAATCTAAAAAGAAATAGGAAATGGGGGGGGGTGAAAAATTTCCTAAAAGTAGTATACATTATTTTATTGTTTTTTTAAAGATTTTATGGAACTACATATTAGTGCAAGTTGGTAAAATAGATTGGGTTATCAACAGGCACTAGTCTGTTTCCTGTTCAAACCTTATTTTCTCTTGCTTAAAATCTCACTAAATATGAGGTATCCTTGATAACACCAGTCACATAAATCTAAAAAATAACATAGTAATCAATTATAAATAATATAAATTAGATAGCCGATCCAAAAGGTAAAGCTTTCAGTTTTAAGCAGTGGCCGTCTGTTTGAGTTTGTCTAACTTCCTGTAGTGTAATAATAGTCATAAAAATTATATAATCTATCTGGAACTTTAAAGGTAAATTAAGCAATGCACTGGGTTAGGAGTTATGAACGTTGGATGATGTATAATTTTAAGTAAGAAATTAAATCTGATAAAAGTGCCCCTCAATTTTTTTACCTTGTCAATTTTTCAAGCCACAGCCCAGAAAATAAACTTATTTTATTCTTATTATCAAGGGCTTATTAAAGACAGTAACTTAAAAAGAATGTTCTGTGAGCCAATATTAGAAATTGCATATTTAATGTCTTTCAGACATTTCTGATATGCTGTTTTTTGTCAATATCTTATCTCTTCACATACTTTTATTGATTTTCAGGGACCGAGATTATTCAAAAAAATAAAATTTAGTATTTTTGGTCAAAAATACTGAATAGTTTTTACATAATCCTAAGCAGCCCACAACTGACTACTTTTGGATTGTATTCTGTCACATTCTATGTCCTTATTTTTTGAGCAATTTAGTAGAAACAAAATTATAAATATTAAAAATAACGGAAAACATGATTTTTGATATGATAAGAAATGCCTTATCTCTTTGGATCAACTGGTATAATTTCTTGGCTTGGATCCTGTCTTTTTAAAATTTGTAAATCTTTCTTTGAAAAAACATTGAAAATGTTTGTTTAAGAGTACTAATAAGGAGAGGCAAGTAGTAGGGTCACCAATTTCAATGAAAGTGCCCTGGGCATACAGTCTGTGTTCAGCATATAAAATAAGTTTTTAAAAACACAGCACAAAAATGGCAATAAATCCAAAATGAATTCACTGATCAGCACCAAACTTTACGGGAATAGGCCTATTAATTATACACAATGATAGTAACCATTACTCCATGATTAAAATATAAACCCAGGTACAAAATAAAACATTTTAGGTTTTTCTGTCCACTTCAACATTATTTTCTACTGATAAATACATCACACTTAATTTTTGTTGACTTATTCTGAAAGAGAAGAAATTAAATATCACAAAGGGGGCAGAAACGTTGCGTTTGAAGAACAATTAGACGAGTTATGAAGGTTTAAATAGAATACAAAACAGAGGCAAAGAAAGGAAAAAAAATATTTATATTTGATTGCCACAAAACTTTACATTTATAGATTTTTAGGGGTATTGATAACGAATTCAAACTTTTTTTTCTGCTAAAGATTTTGTTTCACTTATTTTACTTGAAGTGTCTCCTAGTTTTTGTAACTTTCCAATAAGCTATGCTTGTCTAATAAGCACTGGCATATATTTTCCATATTCTCCAAAAAAACAAAAACAGGTGGAAAAAAAAAAACACAATGGATGATGTGGATATGATCGTCATATTTTATACCCTGAAAGGTAATAAAAAATAGAGTTTTTAAACTTAAAATTTTTTTTCTCAGCTCCTAGGGCACATTGTCAAGAACGCTTGGTCACGTGTCAAATATTCTTTGACCTAGTGTCATCAAAACAATTTCATTGAAATCGGTAACCCTCTCGACCATAGCCCCCTCACGTAGAAATGTTTACTCTATGGGTAGGCAATCCTGCAATGCTGATCGGTTGGGAAGGTCAGATATAGACTTGTCGCCTGTAACTATTGTTTCCTCAAGAAGAGTCTCTTAGTCAAATTACACATTTCAATCGTAATTCATTAAGTTTTCAGACTCACAAATACATTTCACAATGTAGGCCGCAAATATTGCATAACATCATTTATATGAATATTTAAAATGTTTACATAGACAACAAATCATAAATTATCTATATTCTAGTAAAAATATTTAACCCACAAAACCATAGGTATGTTAGATTATAAATATAAACTACGATCATAACACTCATTATTTTTTAAAGGTTAATTCAAGGACTATTGGAGCTAACAAGAAACATGTCAAAACTCATTCCTGAAATATACATATCAAATGCTGATCTATCAGTGGGTTCCCCAGATTCTGACACTGGTAGTTTAACATCTCATGAAATGCTCGAACTTCAATCACATAAGGACCAGCGTGCTTCTTCGCCGTTTAAGAAGGGAATTTTGCTTACAGATATAGAATTATCATCTGATGATGAAACCATTCCCTGTGAGCCAATAGAAGCCTATAGTTCAGAATTTAATGTTGGTGAATGTTCAGAAAAAATAATTAATGTTCACAGCCCCGGAAAGACGCAAAAATCGTTTACTTATTTCTTAAATGCAGGTGCGGTAGGTGGCATCGAAGACTCTTTAACTGATTACGAAGGTGTTTCTGGTTCCGAAGATGATGAAGAACTGATCATAAGGTTCCCTCAGTTAAGCCTCAGTGCTACTTCCGATTACAAGACAAGCATTAAAGAAAACTTAATAGTTGAACAAACTGTTTCACCTTCTATTACTCCTGAGCCCTCAAAAAGTAACTCTAAATGTCTTCTTCCTCACAATAGCTATCAGTATTTTACAGATTCAGAATTCATTTATAGTGATAATGAAGCTCTGTTTAAATCAAGAATCAATAATGGGAAATTTTCACTTGACGGCTTTGTATCTGATGTAGAGGATTCTGACACATCACTAAGTGACAATCCTTTTGTTTGTAATAGAAAAACTAGTTTGCTGCATAACCGATTTTCGCAAAACAAATTAAGTGTTAATATGAGAAAAAAAAGTGAACCTACCTTAACAGATGTAGAATATATTGATGGAATCAGCAGTAAAGAAAAAGCAAAAATGTCTAAACCGTCAAAAGTGAAAAAAATACCTGCTGGTAAGAAAAACAAAAATATTCAAAGTGGTCGTAGAGAAATGGTTAGACAAAAACCAGAGAAGAGTAAATTTCTATTTGAAAACAGCTCAAGTCACTTGACTTTAAAGAACGAGAATGATAATGAAGGCCACACTGATATTGAAGAATTTGATAAAGAGGATGTGGGAAGTGATACTGAAATCTCAACTGCAGCTTATGTACCAGAGACTAAACAGGAAATAATTCTTTCCAATCAAAAATATAATGGAGATGTTGCTCTTATTCTACCCATCAACAAGTCATCAGAGTTGAAGCTAAGAGGCATAGAATTAAACGAATGTGGGTGTTCAGATGTGGAAGAGCTCCTAGACTACGTTGCCGAAGAGACAGTCATGCAGTGTCCATCACCGGAGCCACCTATGATAGAGACATCTTACGTTCAAACGTCAGAAATATTTAAGGATAAGTGCAAGCTAAACTGTGAAATTGACATTAATGAACCATTAACAGACACTGAAGAGATCAATATTGGCAAAAACCTCAAACTGAAAAAATCAAGATCGAAAGAACAAGGGAAAACCTCTCAACTCAAACCAGAAGTGGTATGTGAAAGTTTAACAGATGTGGAAGATTTAATAATGGAAAGAACATACAATGATAATCTTGAAATCCCAAATATGGTTTCACAACTAAATAATACAGACGTTGAAGATATGAGTGATGATGGTAACGATGAAGAAAAATGCTATCCTGAATATGAAATTATTAGCTCTTGCAATATGATCAATTCGAAAGAAAATTTAGGGCCTTTTTCACAAGAAATGAGATCCAAAATGAATAGAGGATTCATTCCCCAGATTAAGAGAATGTCATCAAGCCCCATTCCTTGCAATACAGAGATGGAAGACATATCAGGCGATGAAGATTTCATTCCTGTAATTCCATCAAATGATTGCAGTGTAGAACCGCATTCCTCAACAGTGCAAATTCGTCACTCAAGAATGTTTAAGCCAAGAAGAGATGAGCTGAAAGAATTCTTTCAGCAGCCAGAACCACTAACTGACATTGAAGAAATAGAAGATATTGAAACAGAAACTAATAAAAACAAATGGAAGATGGGTAATTTTTCCGTTCAACTTAATATGTAACTTGTACATTTGTCAGGAATAAATGTAGATATGTGAGAGTGCATGTGCAAATTTTTGTTGGTTCAATTTAATATTCAAGCATTAAGAACATTAAAGGTAAACTAATTACCCTAAGTAATATAGTTAAAATAAATTACAAACTTTATAGTTACATCATGTTCAGAAATAACTTTTATTTAGGCAAAAAATTAATTACTTCAATGTTAGTGCGAGTGTAAAATATGGGTTATAAATGTGATAGACATCGGGGTAGGACAGGAATCAAAACATCTCTGTTATTTAAAATATAATATTTTGTCAAAATTAAAAGCAATTTGTTTTAAACAATTATCTTCAAAGCTGTCATATACAAACATTGAAAATTTATTTTAATTAAGCTAGTAAAATGAACGATAAAAAAAAACTGCTGTGTACATTCAGAGGGTTACCTGTAAGTACTAACAATTATACAAATAAGATTATTATTAACTGCTGCTCAGATTTTCTCATTAATGAAAAGTAAGTGTTTGAAGAACAATTTAAAGTTTAGTTTAAAATGGTATATTGTTCTTTATTTATGCTATTATCCTATATTCTGCATGTATCCTGTATTTATTCTGGCTTGCTTGCAATTGTATTATTGAAGTTTGATAAATTTTGCTTTATGTGTTAATGATACCTTAATGTTAGTAATTTCCTAAGCGATGTTTTTTTTAATATTTTATGTCAAAACTTCATGAGATATTTAAAAACTGAATGAAATAATTTAATTTACAAAAATATAAATAATGAAGAAGGTTGTAATGATAATAATAAACAACAGTCACCACTTTATTAAAAATTAGATGGAAGATAATAAATGTGCTCTCATTCTCCAAACTTCACAATAGTGTCAAAATAATCTTTGTTTAAACAAATTTAGTTCATTCTATATAGTAGATTTTCTGCCGCTTGTTGTACAATCAATTGGATGTACTACTAATTTAGAAATGGTACTATAACATTGTATTATTGTTGACAGTATATTTTTAGAGTGAATTGAAAATAGTATTGGATTCTGAACATAATGGTGCCCATACAATTTTTGATGAAGTCGTGGCTATTTCTGAATTATTAAACAACCGTAAGATGACCTTATCATATCCATGATTTTAATATAACTGGTATGTGATGACTTGAAATCAAAGGTTAAAAGTGCTTCTTTAATAGATGAGTGGTGAACATGAACAAATTTAGCCTCAATGAATCAATTAATGTTTAAAAAAAAGACTGAAAGGTTTTCAATTGTAATATTTTATTCTTATTCCACCCAAGTAATCATTTATTTCATAAAAAAAAAAAAATGTTATACTTGGAAAAAGTAATACAGTTATGCTTCCAAACTTATTTATTGTTATGATCTACATCTTCAGGATTTAAATAATAAAAATGTACACTAACTAGAAGTGTCATCATGACATTTTATATACATATATATATTTTTTAAATAAAACTTGAAGAAATATTTCAAAAGCCACTTAAAAATAAAAAGAAATGAGTGGCTAAAAATACTACAAATTTTTTTCTATATTCTTGCCAAAAATTAATCAGCATATTTTGAATTGTTTTGTAATATGCCTTTTAAACACCAGATCAATTGAATCATTTGTGCAGCTGCTAGCCCAGAACAGACAGACAGACAAAAAACAAACACACATGAATGAAAATAGAGCCTTCAAGCTTGGCAATAACTAAGGAAACGGAACTGTATTATTTAAGCTGAGTAAGCTAACACCTAAATTTTAATTAAAAACAGGAAATTGCTCTCTAATTACTTTTCTTAGACCAAAAATAACTATTTAAATTTGTTCTTGCTGTTATATATATTTTTTTTATATATTAATTTTAGTTATGTGCCAAAATATAAACATTATAAATAACATTGTATTTCAATGGCAATAAATCTATATTACAACCTAAACCTAGATTACAAGAACAGAGCAAACAAGCATTGCTCAATTACATATATTTAACAAATGTAAATACTCCGTCACTACCGTAAATGGCACGTTGCCATTCAGGTTACAAATGATCAGCAATACAAACTGCCCATAATATAAATTTACATTAAGTTTAAGTTATACAATGTCCCTGAATAGCTTTTATGGCATTGATTACATTTATTCCAGAACGTAAAGAGACATCAATAGCCCCGACTACAAAATCAGCAATAATAGAAGACACGGAAATCATCAGTAAGTAAAGAAATAATTAACGGAATATATTTTCAATTAATCAGCACTTAGCACAAAATTGTTTACAGATACCGCCTCTAAATACTATGCCTCAACAAAGGCATTGAATTTTTTATATAAGCCAGGAAAATCAGGCAGCTTGCATGCTATTATATAATTTCTTACTTTATTTTATATATATTTTTTTTTTTCACAGCTTCTGCTATGCACTTAGTTCTTCTAATCATGTGACAATATTAGGATAAGTCATTTTTGATAATTTATCCTAATATCATAATTAAAGCAGTTAATAATACGCTATCTCTGATTTTGGAGTAAAATATTATCTTCTTTCTTTTCAGTTCTATCTAAACAGTTTTGTACCAATACTTATCATGGCTCTAAACAATACTAATTTGCTTAGAAATTAATGGTTAGTCTATATCTATATAATACAATATGGAACTTGTTAATATTACAAATTCATATAATAACTATTTTAAGTAATTTAAAATTTCATTTAAATTAGATATAACCATAGTGACTAAATGTTTGAACTAACATGGCTAATATTTATTTTAAAATGTTCAAATTGTAATCATCTTTCTGCTTTGATAAGGTTTAGTTCACTATTTAAGTAATTAATTAAAAAGAGGAGGAATGTTATGACACTTAGTTACATTAATGGTATCATACAAACAATGATGTATTATTTTTTTCTAGAAGTTTTTGTTTTTATGTATGATTATGGGTATTAGTAAACTAATTTTAATTCATGACAAATAAAAAAATGTAAGTTTCTAGTATGCTTAACAAAAGTGACAAAGGGTTCCAAACCAAGGAGAAATGTAAAACATTACTATATAGTATAAACTCCTACTGTTTCTGCTTTGGGTTGAGACTTGTCTATTCAGTAATGGGACATTAGATGGAGCTTATTTCCTGAGTTACAATGAGAAGTCAACATATTTTTTTAATGTCAAATCATTTTGCCCACTTTAAAATGGGCAAGTCTGTCAAGGCACTATAAAGCTGGAAGAAAAATACAAAGCCTGTGGAGGGGGGAAAGGAGATAAACATGTTTTTTTTTTAAATAATAGAGTTTGGATTCATGAGCACAATATGATTTAATGAGTATAGACTTTATTTCTTTTTACAAACATATTCCTTTTGCTAGTTATATTATTTTATTTTTATAATCTCTATCAAAATAATTTGGAGCCCTTTGATGACTTAATGCTAAAAATATAATAATCTATGGAATGGAAGAATTATTTATTAGTAAATTTCAGATAATATATACTTCATAATCATACTTGTTCTTCACTGTGGTATTTTTCCAGCATGTTAACTTCTTAGTCCTTTATAACCTAATCTTTTTAAATAATCTGTTAGAAATTTGTATATATATAGTTAGTTATTTTTCCCCTAATCCATATCAAAGAATGAAATTTATTCTTCTACCATGATATATTTATTAATGCTTTAAATAAAATTTTCCTGGTTTATAAAAACATACAAAATAATTTAGAACTTATAAGCTACTTATACATGGTATGTTATAGCTACACTTATGCAGTTTTCAAAATGTCTTATTTGAATTTTTATTTTCAATGGGTGGATTAAGAAATATCTTGTACTGAATTTCAATAATTCATTTACTAATAAAAAAATATCTACATAAAAATCATTAAGAACAAACAAATATTAAATACTTCTGTGATAGATATTTCAATTTATCCATTATTGTTAGTATTTAATTCTAATGAATGAATATAATTATCATGTTATGAGAGAGGGGGGAGAGAGAGAGAGAGAGAGAGAGAGAGATAGAGAGAGAGAGAGAGAGAGAGAGAGAGAGAGAGAGAGAGAGAGAATGTTTAATAAAAGTTTTTTATAACAGGTATTATTTATTGGTTAATCCATTTGTTGACTGCAAAACATTTCTCTTTTTTTTAAATTCCAAAAAAAAAGTTGACTTAAATATTTGAATCAAATTTAACCTTCAGCTGATGCGAAATTCCTGATCCACTAAGGGATGGGATCATTACTATTCATTCAGAATTACTCTACATTCAGTACATTACCGAATTTCAGTGATGCTCCCACTTCTGAACCAAGAAAAGAAAGGCCATGTAATTATCCTCTTTGTGTACTAGTGATGGTGAATCAGATTCACACAACCTATTTTGAGCTGTTTCAAGGCACTATGTGTGAGCATTAGATTTTTACAGTGCCCATCCATCTGTAGTCAAGTGGACAATGTGAATTCATGTCTTCTTTCACTTATATATTGTGTCTTCCCTTGTCCCGCATAGTAGGGTGACTAGCTAGGAGCTCCGGTACTCTAAGGAGACTTATCTTACCTTTAGTCTGTTGTTGAGAGAAAATACTTCCTTGTTGTATTCCCCTGTGTAGTGGTGGTTCATATGGCATTCCACCTATTTTGCTACAGCTCAATTTTTCTTTGACAAGGAGGTGCTAGGTGCATAGATGCATACCTTAGAATTCCTAAAATAACTCCTTGGTAGAGGATTTTCAAGATTGGCAAGTTGTGCTTCCTATTCTAGACTTGTTTATTGTGTCAGTATTTCTTCCAGTCGAATATATGATAAGGGGAGAAGGTCCAAGTTTCACTCTAAGATGTATACTTTGTGAGCTCACACCTACCATCTCCCTATAAAGTGAACTTTGTTCGTCTTTCTGATTTCTGTATTTTGAAAGCAAGGCACAGGTCCCAAAAGTCCCATGGTGAAAACATAACTAGGGGAGTTATTCTCAATATCTCTGAGGAAAATTGTTTTTGAGAAAATCTCTGTTACTTCCTTCAGAAGAATGACCTGGTAATCTCCCTGCCTTTTCCATGGTGACTGTATAAAGAATACCCTAGGAATTATGTGCCGACTTGTGCTAAATTAACACCCCTTCTAATTTTCCTCTGAATATCATTAATTTTTTTTTTATAATAGTTTATCTTTATCTTGTAACAGCACAAAGAGTGAGTTCTTCTGATACATCTCTAATCACTGAAGTAGATCTATCTCTGGTATTCATTCCTTGTTGAACATCACATTGTATGCCACGAATTTGTGTCAGAGCCAATCATGTTAAAGTGAGAGAATTTCTTGCTTGAAACTAATCCCCTAGTGATAGGGGAGTGACCTTAGACTCTCTCTAATACCAAAACCATACTATAGGAAACGTGTGGTTTTTACCTGCGGGACACATGCTGAATCTTGACTTATTAGATGGCCTTTGAACTTCTCAACTATTATATTTATTTTCAACATCATGCCAGTCAAAAAACTTACCACTATTAAGCTATCATCTTGCCTTAGATATGATAGAAAATACTGTACATATTACAACTGATGGTGGTATTATTACTAGTTTTAATATAAACTGCATAGTGGTAAACATGTTCAGATAACTGTTCTTCTTTTCATTATTTTTGAAATGAAATAATAGAATGATATTTAATTACAATACATTTAACTAATTGAAAGGAATATTCATAAGGTCATTAGTATGCAAAAAAAAAAAGAGCGTTATATTTTCACAAATTCTTAACTACAAATATACATAAAGTTTATATTTTAATTTATTTTATTTCTGTTCTGGGCAATTAATACCTATCTTGTGTGCTTTGAAGACTAGTTTATATTTAATAAATATACACTCCCTCTGTTTATATTTACTAAGTCAATACTAATTAATTTGAATCCATTAAGAAGAGTATAACTTACAATGTTCTAGTTGTGGTGCTTGATTCTTATAAATTAGCTGTCTTAACTTTCCAAACGCACATGGAATGCCTGAAAAATGTGGTTCTTTGAAGAATCTTGAACTCTTTCCATCCAAATAGGTCTGTCCTGCTTCGGTGCTGCATTACGACTGAATCAAGACTTCCTCTGTTACCTCTTCTCCCTGACTGAGGTTTTTTCTTGGTTGGTTTGGATATACTTTTGGGCCTATATGCTTTATCAATGCACTTTTAAAAATAATGTACTCTTAAAAATTACAGTATAAAATATTTTTACAATATATGTTCTAATTTTTTGCAAATATAATTACTATTGAATATCTACTAAATTTATCAAATTTCCAGTCCATTCTCTTTTCAATATTAAATATCGTTGATTGGGATTATTATTATAGTGGTTATAGATAGTGTTTTTACAGGAGATGAGGTCTGATTGGAGGATGTAGACAAAAACTATGTAAACCACCAAATTAGATTCAACAGCACAATTTGCTACTGTTTACGATACCTAAGTATGGTTGATGTGAGCTAGTTACTTTGACCATTTTTTTTCATTGCCAATCATTAATAATATCTACAATATATTTCTTGTTAATGCTTTAAGGTAAGTAAAGTTTTGGAGTTCAACATGTTTGTATCCTCTGACCAATAAAAAAGTTAAAATCTGCGTGGTAGAATTTGTATCTAGATCAGAGGACTGGCGCCATAATTATTTATATGGTGCTGTTATAACTAGTAGTATCCAAATATCCATCTGCATAAGGTAGAAATAACATGCTGTTTTTATTATTACTTGTAAATAAGTATCCTTGTTGCAGCTACATAATATGACAGATGATAAATAAATCTGCCTTATAAATAGTCTTATGAAAAATATTTGTTGCTTAAGATAATTTTGACGTAAAAAAATATTATAAACCTAAACTAACAAAATTTTAACATTTAAATATTCTAAGCAAATTATTGTTATATTTTATTCCTTTCTTTTTATTTCTTCCTTTTTTTTTTTTCTTTTTTTTGAGTTAGGAATGGAGAGTGAAAGGTGTGAAAGTGATTATGAAAATTTGGGAGGATTCTACAGAGAAATCAAAGAAGGGTCGCTGTATCCTCCACACATAGGGTATTCAGAGTTTACAACATCTACATCCAGCTTGGGTTTTGAAACAGAAACATTTTCTGAGCTATTTTTTTCGTCATCCTCATCTTCAGATGAAGAAGACACAACAAAGAATTTTTTATTGGGTCCAGAAACCCCTGGTATCCTCTATAAAATCAGCAAGCAACTTGATAAAGTGCCACAGTATTTTTCAACACGAAAAGTTACGGAAGAAAGGGAAGACTTTCTTGACATGGCGGAAGATACCGAGGAACTTTTAAATCTTCAAGATTCAGTAGAAAATATGCTCAATAAAATATCTAATGAGGAAAAATTATTTTTTTCTAATGAGTCAGAATGCTTAGTTCCAGTCAAGATTAATTTGCTTGAAAACAAATATAATCCAGTGTGTGTCAATAATGAAAGTGACCCGGTTCAATCATTAAGTGTAATAGAAACTCAAATCTCAAATTTGATAAAAGAAGTGGAAAGAGAAGAAGAAAAAATAATGAGTCAAATAAAAAATGAAAGAGAAAACTTTATGGTGGCAAACCCTATTGGTAAATGTTATGAGGATGTTTATACATCTTCAAGTGGAAGTAGTGATGAATTTGACATGCCCCGTATTAGTCTTAAAGTTGGAAAAAAGTTTGGTACCAGTACAATTGATATAAGTACAAATGTTGGATCTTTAAGAAGAAAGCGTATGAACAGATCTCTACCCAACATTTCTGACAAGTTATCTATTCCTACTTCTAATTTATTTCAGAATGGTCTAATTTACCCAAGTACAAGCATAGAATACATAACCCCGATAAAAGGTGTAGGATATGTAAATTCTGGATATTGCATTTGGACATCAGAAGAAGATTTATTAGAAGAAGGTAAGACAGCATGGGTTTTAACTTGGTTGTATGAGTGATAGGGTTTTATTCTGGTTTTATTACTAACAACCCTAACATAATTTTTTTTGAGTTATTTGAAAAATACTCATTTAATTTTTATTTTTCGAAAGTAGAGTTTTTTTTTATAACTGCAACAAGGATATTTTAATTATTTAGCAAGAGTAGTAGTTTTACACTGATAAGTCAAATCTAACTGTCATTGCAGGCAGTCTTGCACCAACTGAAGAAAACAAGCCACCTTTAATTGGAACTGAAGTCATTCAACGCAATGGATTTACAAAAGAAAAAGAAATAATATCAGATTTACCTAAAACTCTAAATGACATAACTCAAACTATACCACCACAAGCATTTGATGATAAGAACTTAGCTATAGAAAGATCAAGTATTATTAAGACTGAGATCATAAATGAAAAAGATAACGCATCAGCAGATATAATTGAAACTGTGATTGGTTCTACTAAATATAGTGACAGTGAACAAAATATAAATGAAAATATAGCAATAATTCATGAAGAAGAGCCACATATTGGCCAAATTACAGAAATTCCAGCTGAACATTTCAAAGAATACAAACATGCAGTTGAAGAAGAAATTAAAGGAATGGAATTTGTTACATCAATGGATGAAGACATCCAACCAATCCAGATTAAAGAGGATGTTGATAGAATTATAAAGCAAATGGAATCTCAGTTAATAAACTCCAACATGGTCTCTGAAGAAAGAGAAACCGACATTGATGATAGCCCCAGACCAATTATCACCACTCCAAGTATGAGTCGAAGAGGGCTAGGAGGTTCTCAGAGATTATCATCACAAGAGGAACGACCTACAGTTCGCATTGTCACTGACTTTGCCGAAGACTCAACAGAGGAAGAAGAAGAAGAAGAAACTTCATACTATGTTACTGAACCTGTTGAGAAACCAAAAAGAAGAAATGTTAAATTTCGGTTCGACTCTGGTGATTACAGGGATGATGAAGAATCAGATCGAGAGGTTGAAGATAAGGTCAAACCAACAAGAGTCGAAAAAAAATTTAAAAGAATTGCCTCTGAAACGAAAGAATTCGAACTGGAAAAGTCAGATGGTGAATTTCAAGAAATGGTATCACAGTTATCCATTGAAGAAATGGATGAAGCCCTTAATCTTTGGGACAAAGGAGGATTAACACCTTCAGACCTTGATTCCAAATCTCTTACAGAACAAAGTGATGAAACTTCACCTCAAGGTATTATCTAATGATTACTTAATATGATTAGTACTAACATTTTATCGTATAATTTATGTACAGAATTTTGTATAGATGTAATTTAATAATTTAAAAATACGCAGCAAATCAAAACATAATAACATCTCTAATAATTTACTTTATTTAGTAGGCAAAATGTGTAATATATAAATCATTTAATTAAAAGTCTTTAAGAAACACAAATCATTTGAATACATATAAAGGAAATATGTGCTGTTTATATATTCATTTTATTATTTACTAATATTTGTGACTGACGTTAATATTGCATCTAATTAATTGTTTTAGAAAAAATAATTCTATTTTATGAATTTTAAAGTAAATATTTTATTTTTATAAGCTAAGATATTGAATTGTTTAGCATAAAAGCCATCTAGGGAACTTAGCTTTGCTTTTATAAACTGTTTATTTTCTTTAAATGATAATTGATTATAATTTATATACCGTATATTATCCAATATTGTAATAATTTTTACACTCACAATTTTACTAACAAAATATTAATTTTGTGTGACAGTATTGCTACAATTTTCTTCCTCTCCCCCCCCCCATACTCAAGATGTTGCCGATTTCAGAGATAGCAAATGTAACAATTTCAATTTTTTTTTTTTTCATCATATAACCTAATTTTTCTTATAATTTTTGTTAGGCTTAGATCACATCTTTAAAACGAAACTCTCGACTATCTTGCCAACTACATTTTTCGGGGGAGGGCCTTTAGCGTTTCCTAAACTTGAAAACAGAAATTTACCATCTTTAAATACCACAGATGCAAGTATTATTGATCATTCATTGATCGTTAGTAAAAGTGGGAACAGTAATTATTCTTCCATTGAAAATTTCAAGAATTTTCATAGCAAAGGTAAAATCATCATTCAGAGAACAGTGTTTGGAAATATATGTGGATAGCTTGTTCTAATCTCATTCCCTTGTTAAAAATTAGGATAGGAAAAACTGATGATGGTAACTAGTATTTGATTCTGAGCATGAATAAACATTCCTGTGAAAAACTATTCTAACCAATAGCTTATTAATTTATATAACTATTTGCTGCTTTTAACATATTTTTGAAATCTATGTTTTTTCTTCTCTGTTTTGATATTTTATGTCTAACAATGTGACTAACAACAGTTTGTTGTGTGTTTTGTGTTTGCACAATTAATAGAAGGAACACAAGCACTGGAGGAAGAAGAAACAAAAGAGGCACCCCCACCCATACCCTCACCCCGTTCCCAATCAATCCCTTCAGAACCTTCACAAGAACCTGAAGAACCACAAAACTATGCATCAAAGAAAATGTTCTGGGAACAAGTATCAAATGCAAGTATCGACAAGGCCCTAGAATCAATCATTGAGAAGCCACCTGTACCTAAACCTCGCCTAAGTATTACAGCATCCATGGAAAAACCTGACTATTACGAAACTTCCCCTAAAGGAGAGATTTTGGAAATAGATGAGAAATCAATACTCCCAGAAGCCACACCTACAGATATTGTAGCACGTGGTATTTCTAAGGAGGAAAGTTTGGATGATTCAGAAACTGAATATATTCAAACTCACAAGGACGAACTAAGCTATGATAATGATGCTTTCGATTTGGATGATACCGTAGAAAGTCTTAGTGACTTTTCAACAAAGAAAAAACCTATCTATGAAAGATCTATTTCATTACCATGTGACACATCTGTTGATCCTAGTACAAGCAGTGTTCGCACAAAGAAACGCATGTTTGAGGCACAAATTAAAAAAGAAATGGTGGTAGAACAGCTAATGTCACAGCTTGAAGAAGAATCGTCACCTGAACATAAATGTATTAAACAAAAGAGTGAGAAACCTATTACAGATACTCAAGCCATGGTAACAAGACAAATACATACTGACATATTTAGTGATGAATTAGATCAACAGATAGATTCATTGGTACCGGAAAACAAAGAACTTAGACAACATGTTTTAATTCATGCAAAATACGAAGATACAGAGGTAACTAATGTAGAAACTAGTAGCCCTGATACCAGCATCAGCAGTAGTGTTACTGATGTTCTTCTATACAAAAATGATGTCATTTCCAAGCCCTCTGATTCGCTTGAAGTACATGTTGACAAGAGTGAAATAGAAGGAACTGAAAAAGAACTTGATGAAGATTTAAAAGCATTAGAAGATTCTAAGCTTCAAACACCATTCTCAAAGGAAAAAGAAAAAATTGGGTCAGTTACATCTAGCCAAGGGGAAAGTGAAGATACATTCTCTGAATCAGATGTCACACCAGAAGACACTCGTTTCAAAGAACAGCAGGATATCCAGGAATGGGCATCACAGGAACTAAAACCAGACAAGAAAACTAGAAATATTTATACTCCTGAAGAGCACCTCCCAGATACAGTGTGGGAGGTTCCAGTTCAAGAATCTATTGAAAGTTTACAGGAAGAAACAGTCCAACAGCTACCAAGTGATTTGTTACTAAATATAACAAAAAAAACTCTATCAGAATCAGAAGCAAGAGAACTGGCTAAAGAAATAGTTGAAGACATAGAAGTAGAAATAAGCAAGAGAGAAGCAACACTGTTTGATATAAAACTTAAACCTGAAGAAAAAGAGATTTCTGAGCTGAAGCGATCATTAGTACCACTAGAAATGAAATTAAAGAGAACAGACACTACAACATCTAGTATGGAAATAACTGATGAAGATTTACGTAGTAGCGGAGTTGAATCTGATGTGTCACCCCTTGAAAGCCAAGCTTGTCACGTTTTTAAGGATGATCTGAGTGAAGGTGATAGTTCTGAAGATGTAGATAACATTGATCTAAGCAAAGAAACACCTGGTGAAGATGTTCTAGAGAGAACTCTAGCAGAAGTTAAGGAGTCTCTCGAAGCAGTAAAAGAAGAATTAATTGAAGAAAAAAAGAAAAAGGAGGACAGTATCACCAAAGAATCACCATCAGAATTTGAGTTTAAAGTTCTTTCACTAGAAAATAGAATTAATGAATCTATAAAAGAAATCCATTATGAAGAAGGAACTGTATCTTCTGAATGTGAAAACCCCGCTGAAATGGAGTATAAAGCAACATTTAAAGACAACGATGCCTATGAGAAATCCTTTTTAAGTGAAAGCAAGTTGGAAGTTTCTGTAAAACAAGAAGAATATGATACGAGTATAGTAAAAAGTAAAGAAGAAAAGACTGAGGAGGAACTAGAATACTCATCAAAAGAAACTTTTATTGAAGAAGAAGGTACAGAAATATTGCATGGCATTTCCCTCTCTAAAGAAAGTAATATTGCAAGTCAAAAGATAGAAGAACAGTTAACATCAGACTCCCGCAAGTATGAGGAAATCAAGTTTTTGAGTGGCTATAGTGCTTCCACCAAAAGTGAATTAACAGAAGAATCTGAAAAAACAGCTAAGTCTTCAGAGAAGTTTGATTATGATTCACATTTAAAAGGGAAAGATGAGCATACAAAGTTTGAGCAGCGTGAACATAAAGAAGACACTAAGACAGACGAGGAAGAGAGTAAGACAAAAATTGATGTTCATTCCAGTGAATTTATGTCTGATGATGGAACAGTTGTCACAAAAATAATAGAAAAAAATGAAATCTCTTCACTTATTAAAACTGAAATAAAACAGCACACAGAAACATGTATAATTGAAGAAGTTCATCACATTTTATCGGACTTAGGCAGTGGTGAAAAAATTTTCGATTCTGGACTGAAAGAAGACAGTTCTTTTGATGTGAAATCTCCAATTCAAGAAGATCATTCTACATCGTCCTCATCAGAAGTTAAAGTAAGTTCAGACACAAGTGTTGGAATTGAAAAGCCAACTATTGTCATTAGGAAACACACAAAATCTACTGTTACTAAATTGCAGGGAGATATACAAAGCGACCCATATTCTAGTTCAGGAGAAAGCCATTATCACTCTTTTGAACAAACCTCTGATAGTCTACGAACTCCTGGCAGCCGACCTTTGTCATCTGATGTTGAGGGATTAGTGCCAAATTTGGCGGGTGTAACAGGTTCTTCTGAATATGAATCAGCAGTTTCTGGACAGTCGACTACCGCAACTTCTCGTGATTATCAAACTGCAGTTAGTTCCCTTAGTTCTCGAGATTCAATGAAATCATTAGATTCGGAAAGTTCTGGAAACCTTGCAAGTGTAGAAGTATCTAGTGAAGCTTCTGAAACTCTTGTTCCATCTGCAATGGAACTTGAAGAAATGGAAAGTAAAACTCCTCAACCACAAAATCGAGTAGAGAGCCCATTAAAAGCACAAAGTATTTCTGAGTCAAATGAGCAATCTGTGAGTTTTGATATATCAACAGAAGACATGTCTGAGGATGAAATAGAAATACCTCTTAGTGAATTGACACAACGGATGAAAAGATCTCATGAAATGACATTTCAACCAGAACCTAGGCCAATAACAGATGAAAAAAGTTCAAGTGTTGATGATGTTAGAAGCGTTATTAGTGATTCAACTGCTGTGAGAACAGTAATAGAGCTCTCAAGAACTGAATCTGATAAAATGGATGGTTCTGCTACATCTGATCAATTGACAGTATCAGGAACATCAGATCAAATTAGTTTCTCTGAATCAAAAGACACTGAAAGTACTCAAGAAACTAAATTGGGGGCTTTTTCCGCTCATTTTAGTGAACAAAGTGAAGATCTTGACTCGATGAAAATAGCCACTTCATCAATAGTAGAACAGGGTGTCCAAAATATTTTTAAACAAGTAACATCAGCTTCTACAGCCCACAGTAATGGTCCTACACAAGTCGAATATAACATTGAATATGATGAAGTAGAAGCAGAGGTTAAAAAGCGTCCTGGTCATCGAAGGAATGGTAGTACCAGTTTTAGAGCATCAATGATTCCAGTTTTTCAAGGTTATGAACCTGAAAAAAAACCTGAAGACATACTAGAAGATACTGCGGAAAGTGACAAATATACTCAAAGCCTAACATCTAAGGAGGGTAGTCAAGAAGAAAAAAAAGATGTTGATGAAGCAGAGAAATTGGAAGATGAATTTTATCAAACCGAGGCAGATCAAGGTTTTCATAGAGATATAAGAGAAGGAAGAGTAATGATGAAGGAAACATATGAGTATGATGAAATAAAAGAATCAGAAATGAAATCTCGGTTATCATCTGTTGCATTTTCAGAAGATCGACCAGACTCAGAATTAGCAGAACTATTAAAGCAGTGTTCTACAGATGTAAGTGAAGATCCTATAGAAAGGCCAAAAACACCAGAACCTGTTGAAGAATGTGAAATCAAAGACGATACGCCAGAATTTTCCTCGGAAGCTCAAGCGAGTGTAACTGAATTAGAGATGGAATATTCAGGAGCTTTCAGCCGTGCTAGCGAATATGAGGCTCATGTAAGTCCTATAAGGGAAAAAGGTTTACTTTGGCAAGAAGAGGCTGAATTAGCTGAAGCTGAAGCTGCATTTCATGATTCTCACTTTACATCATTTCATGATTCTCACTTTACATCATTTCACGAAACGATCTGTGAAGACCATGCTGCAGAAAAACATGAATTGGAAACTCATGAACTTTCACTTAAAGAAGAGATATTAGACCGCACTTCTCCAGTTCCTGGTATAACGGTCACTCAGCACATGACACCAGTACTTGATGAAAGTTTTGTATTCCCAGATGCAGATGAGTATGGAGGAACACTTCCACCATTGTCTGGATCAATGTCCAGTAGAGCTTCTTCTGAAACTAGTGTGGCAGGAAAAGAATACATTCTAGAAACAGCAACTACTAAGTCTGTCATTTCCGATGATTTTATTGATGACTTTTCACACACTACTGATGAAAAAACAGTGTTCGAAAAAGACATGTCCAAAGAAATTGAATCTGCCTCGGATTCACCTACCAGTGACTCGTTTGAACTTCTGGAAAAACCTGACCTAGCAGATGAGTTTGTAATTATAGAAGAAGTTGGAAAAGAAGCAGAAGAACAAGATCAGGAAGGCAAGAGTGTTAAGATAGTGGGAAAGAGAATTCCTCTTTCTCAACGGCTATCACAAAGGGAAGTTGTTATCCCTCAACCCACAACTTCAACTAAAATGACTAAAATAAAATATTACACAAAAGGTGGAGAAGAAGAGGAACCGTTTGAATTTGAGTCTGGAACCCCTCCAAAAGCAACAGAAGACAAGACTGAAGAATCATCTCAAGAAGGTTCTCCACCATCTGCAACTGATGACGACTTCAAACCTGAAGTAGAAGCTGGAAAGAAATGGATGGAGATGCAGTTTCAAGGTGTAGAACCAGTGGCTCCTATATATGGGTACGATATGGAGTTTGAAAGAGGACACTTAGAAGATATCAAAGAAGAAGATTTGAATGATTTGGAAAGCAGTAGTAAAATCGGAAGCATGGGCAGTCAAGTTAGTCATTCGATTGGAAGTTTTGGAAGTGTTAAGGAATCACTTAGTAGCACACCAGATTATGATGTTTTAGCTGGAAGAAAATTTTTTACTAGGTCTGGTGAACATGATGACGTTTCAATGAGCTCATTACAGGAATTTGAAAGACTTGAAAACCTCATAGCACTTGAATCTACTAAGCATAGATCTCTAGGTTCACAAGATTCCTTAACTAGTTCAAGTAACAGTAGAAAACATGGAAGCAAAAGTGGTGGGGATGATGTCTCTGTTGGATCGTTGAAAGAGTTTGAAGGTTTAGAAAGTGCCTGTATTGCTGCAGAAAGGATTGAAAGGAAAGCCAAGGCTGAAGAGGAATCATTGTTGTCTGAAATTGAAGAAGGTCACGAAAGTCAGGCATCTGAATCTGAAAGTTGTGTTACTGTTTCAGTGAGTGGCGTGAATAGAGATTCCGATGAAGATGACTATGAAAAGAGAATGTTTGAAATTGATGAAATCATACGCCAAGCACAGACAAATGTGGAACAATTTATGGATGCCAAAAGCAAAGTTATGGAGAAAAAACACAAATCTGATTCTTTAGGACATGCAGATTCCCTTGAAGAAATGACAAAAGTCCCAGATCTAGATTTTGACCAACCAATTACCCAAACTAAAACATATTGTGGAAAAACTTATATCACTCAGTGGGAAGATTTGGGTGAAGAACTGCTAACTAGCACAGATTCATTAGAACTGAAAACACAAATATCAAAAACTAGTTTAGCTGATCCTTTTACAACCAGTACTGATTCTCTAGAAGTTAAGTTCAGTCAAGATGTAATGTCAGTAAGCACAGATTCAATTGAAGTAGCACAAAGAAAGAAAACAGTTATGACAGATTCAATAGAAATCGGAGAGAAAAGTTCCATGATAACTTCAACTGATTCTCTTGAGGAAAAAGTTACCCAAGCCAATTCATTGGATGATGAAGAACCCCAACCATACAGCAGCTCAAGTGGAAAGGAGGTAGATTGGAGCGGGTCTGGAAAAGAAGAAAGTTATGATGGTACTATTAATAGAATGCCCCCTCCAAGAGCTGAATACATGTTGGGTAGCACCGATTCTCTTGAACCCACTAGTTCAACTGCGACTCATGCTACATATCAAAATGAAAATGATTCTATAATGTCGTCCAGTTTCACATCTGCAGACTCAACCACTATGGTAGATGATGATGCTGTAGAAACAAGACCTGGTATATGGTTTGAGGAAGGAAAACCATATGTTACTGAAGTGATAGAACCAGGCGATGATGAGTTCTCACAAATAATTCACAGAACAGTTGAGATGCCTCCTCAAATCACAAAAGTATCATTTAAAGGAGAAGAAGCAGAAAAAGCTCTTCGTGAATATATAGAGAAGTTTGATCCAGGTGAAGATATTTCTGAAACAAGAGATGTTGACTCTACTGGAAATGTACATATCAAAAGAGTAATTCAAAAACGTATTGTGATAAGACCAGAGGAAATGGGAGGAGATACATCTCAGCTTAAAGGCGAGGAACTAGAAAAATATCTTAAATCATTGACTCAGTCCCAATTTCCTGACCATTCCTCTTCTGACCTGACTGAAACTCATGCCCAATACTCATCACAGTGGACTGTCTCTCAATCACAAGGTAGAACTACTGCTTAAATCATTTAAATAAATACTTCCATATTCATCATTTCCATTTTACAAATATTTAGATTTTACTAAATTGGTGTTTATATTAATTTCTTTTTTAAAACAAATTGAGTACATAATCTAATATTTTGTAGGGGAAAGAATTAAAAGTGAACAGGAAGAGAAACAAATAACAGATAGCTTTCAACGAGGTTATTATTTTATTATATATTTTTGCCTGCAGCATGATATATATAATGATTATGAATAATAATAATAATAATACATGTTTGACTATAGCGGAATATCAAACAATACAATACTTGACATGTTTGCATTTCGAATGACAAAAGATATTAAATGCATGTCATGATTAAAACTTATGTACTTCAAGTGATTATGGAGTTTAATAATTATTGAGCTTAACAGTATTATAAACATATCTGTGCATATAAATATATATATTGTGTATTCATATACATTTCAATAAAGTATTTAATATATATGTACATGAACACACAAATATACTTGTTTAAAATAATATTATAGAACAAAACTAAATAGAGCAGCTTTTTATAAGTAATAAATGAATTAGTATCTACTCATGACATTATAAATTAGAAGACTTAATTTATGTAATAGTAGTTCCTGCCTTAAAAATTGTGATCTATGTTTTGTGCCTTTAAAAAGTAATAAAAATGTTTAGATAGTTAACAGCTTCTAGAACATAGCCCTAAAGGAAACATTTGTTAGCATGGAGTTAAGCTAACCATATTCAAGCTAATATGCACTGGGTTTCTGCATTTATTTCAGTTATTCTCTACATCTATCATTTTTAATCTTAATAGCTTTATTAAACTGTTCAAGAAGATTTGTAGAGGATAATTGACTATAGAAAGTAGACTGTGAGCTTTAGTTTGCTTGGCTTTGTCCTGTAAGCAGGTGGCAGGCCTTCGCTTAAATACGATATAAGCGTGGACGAGGAACCAGAGTTTGACCCAAGGGAACATGATTGGAGATTTAATCTGCACACACATTTAGGTTAGTTATTTTAAATAAAAAAAAAGGAAGTGTTGTATTAATTTTTTTTAAATGATTTAATTTGAAAGTTTTTTAATTCATATATTATTAATAATGTAAATAGAGTTAATATCTTACTGGAAAAAAGGTGAATATTGCCCCTCTTAATTTTGTTAAACCTTTTATGAAATCATGAAGTATCAATTAATTTTCAGCATCATGGAAACATATTAAATAATTTTACTCAAGAAAATTAATATTTAATTTAATGCTGAAATTCAAAATATTTATTTGTGCAACAAGCATTTACTTAATTATCACTAAATATTGTCTTTATTTTATTTTAGAAATTGCCTCCCATAATTAGAGCCTCACACCGTTTTTTACCCTGTTTTTGTAAAACTGGCTTCATTAATTTCATGTTTTGAGTGGATTTTATTGAATCTTCCTTAACTAAAATCCTAACAAATGCCTTTATTATTAAGAGGTAGTTTGATAAGGATACTTAATGATCAGGAAATCATATTTTGAATGCGATGAAGTGATAAGTGAAAGAAAAAAGTACATCTATGAATTCTGATTTTGAAAAATCTCAACCTCTTTGCTATCAAAGAAATACACAAGAGCAACAATAAGATATAAAAGAGAATAACATATAGGAGAAAGAAGTAATGGCCCACAGGCAAAGACCAAAGGCAATTATAAGAAGACAAGTGTACATACATGGTTTGGTAGGCTTTGTTCACCCTACAAAGAAATTTTAATTATTTACTTAATTGCATTGGCCCCTTAATGGTGAAAAAAGAGTTTTTTTATCAAATACATAATTTGCAGGGATGAAACAACTTAAAAAAAAAAACATGAAAATATATTTTTTTAGTCTTACCTATTTAGAAAAATAACTGATATATTTTAGAACCTATCTAACCATAAATAAAGGAAAAGTTAGGCTGCATCACTTAGGACAAAGGGAAAATCTAGGAATACACAAAGTTGATTAACACAATGATTGATTACCAAAACCTTCTTTACTTACTATCCCCTTTATCCATATTTACATATTTTATTGGTGTTCTTTAAAACAATAAAGATTGAGCAATAAGCAACACAGTCAGATAGCTTTGTATTCTAGGGTTAATAAGGATTAGCTTATTAGTAGGGCCGGCAAGAGGGTGGGGAAGGGGGGCCCAGAGCCCTGGCGCCCGACAGTTGAGGTAAAAAAGTTTTATTTGTTGTATTTATCCACTCAAGTTTTGTCATGGTTCTTTCAGTTGTAGTATTTGTAGTTTCTACAAGTACTATTTAACACCAAGTGAATGTAACGCTTTAATAACAATAAAGAATTCAACGTCAATATTAACATTCATTTTCAGTTAACCTCTGCCCCAAATACCTACATGAAAGGTAACAAAACGTTTAGTAGCATGAGAATTTATAGGGGGCCCGAGATTGCTTTTCCCAGGGGTCTGCGACCACTCTCGCCAGCCCTGCTTATAAGAATACTAATAGTAATAGTAATAGAGGTATTCAATGTGAAATAATCAAAGTTACCAAATAAAAGATAGTGGCCTATTTTTATATTGTAATAATAATTTTACCAATAGTTTATCATGAATATATAACAATCAATCAACCCATAAGCTGTTGGAAAAGCTACCAATATGAGGGTTCTCAGATTTACAAATATCCTAGATATTTTTAATGTCAAGCATGGAAGGAGCTGATTTTTTAGATTATAGCAAAATTAAATAAAAGTTTGGTTGACATGGTTTGGTGCAGGAATGTCTCTAGAAAGTCAGTAGTTTCAACCAATGACAACTCATCTGGAAGATGGGAATAGCCATTCTATTTACAATAGAAAAAATCCGTATCTTGAAAACTAATTCTTCTTCAAATTTTCTTGTTGGGATATCCGGACAGTTTTGGTGAAATTATTTCTTAATGTTTTTTTCGAAGTTGGACCAAATGAATTAAATATACAAAATTTAAACACATCATATATTCATAAAATCATAACTTTTTTTGGTTTAGATCAAATATATGAAATTTGTTGTCAGTATTTCTTATTTTTGTTTCAGTCTTGTGATATTGAATATTAGAAAATGTCCTGCAGTTTCAGCACATTATTATTTGTTTTCATGATCAAGTAGAAATTCCATAAAAAAATTTTTTAGTTTACTATTGATCAAATTTTCATCAAATTTGAAATTTTACTGCTGCCATGGCATATTTGATGATTTTAAGTTAAATAACTCAAAGAAAAACTTTAAAAAAGCAAATTGCTTTATTTTATTCAAAGTTACAGCTATATGAAATAACTATGAGCATGTTTAGTGGGTTGTTCTGGTGTTAGCTTTAAATTATCCTTCATTCTGAGAAAACAGGATAAGCTGTGCATGTCGCCTTTATTAACAGAGTAAAAACAATGAACTATATAAACAACTATAAGGTCATTAGTACCGCCATTGTCATTTTCAGCCTTAAGAAGAGATAATCTTCGCTTAAAAATAATATTTAACTGTATGTTAGCAAAGTGTAAAGAAAGTGAGAATGCTGCATGTTGACAATTAACAATTATATTTGTGATAGTAAAAATAAATTCAGAAGTTGAGAGAATGGCTTTGTTTTCATGTCACTGATCTTAAATATTTTTGTACATCACATTCTAAATCTTCAGCAATCATTGTTTATGTTGTGATTTGATACAATTATCTACTTTTATGATAGGCCGATTTCAATTTTATACATTCTATAGTATGGTGTTATAGTTCAAAATCTGTTTATTATTATTAATATATTATATCTTTGTATCTCTTCCAGTTTCTCAACTTCTGTGAATATTTATTTTTAATATATTAAGCATCATAGCTTATTCATAGAAATATCAGATAAATTCAGACTTAAAATTTTACTAATATAATTATAAATAATTAATATATTATGTTTAATAGAGCATGATGAAGACTCTCATCCTGAGGCACCTGATGGCTTTTCAATGGAAAAAAAAGGGTAATGCTACTTGATATAAATTTGCAGGATAGTCAAATAAATTTAATTATATAGAATGATACATAGTTCTTTTTCGGAGAAGGATCTTTCTTATCTTATCTGGGATCTTATCCTGAAGTAATTACACTAACCACTACACCATATGGAGGGCTCTTTATCGTTGTTTATTGTCACAGATACATTATCTGAAATCAACTAGCTACCAATAAGTACTTTTACTCTTGCTCTTGAATGTATTATTATGGAAATGTGTTACTAGAAGTAAACATGGCAGCTTGCAATATATGGGAAGTAATATCCATTTGCCTGAAAGAGAGGAAATAAATAAACTTTAGTTCTGCTCCCCCTCTCAGTATGTACGTTGACATTTATTGCCATGCAATTTTTTCTAATATAAGTATGTCGGTGTGTAGTTGCACCAAAAGCTTCTAAAACAGTGGAGGTATTTGCATAATGTTTGGGACAGATCTAGTTCAGCAACTTAGAAAACACTGATATAGTTCAGCAACTTAGAAAACACAGGGGAGGTCAAAACCTAGTCATTTTACCCCCATACCCTGCTAATTTTAACTCCCATAACTGCTTCTTAATATTAAAATTATGAATGATTAGCTATAGTATTTATCCCACCATTTTTGACAATTATTAGCCAAAGATATTGAAAGAGGAAAGCTAAACAAACTTGATATTGTTAAGGCTAGTTTTCGTGCAAGGATTGATTAGAGATCGAGCATCCTACCATAGACTGAGAAGGTCTGATGTTTGAGCCCTGACCACGTTAAAATATTTTTTCTTTGGCTAATAATTAATTAATGTTAAAACACTGGTGAATATGAATCCTGTTCTTTATATAACATCCTGATGTAAACCACTTCTTTTCTTATTTCAGACCTAGCCATCCAGAGCCACCAAAGAAGTAGACAACGGGTGTAAACTATATTAAAAAATCAAATATTATAAAGTAGAGAAAAATATGTTCAAGTTTGAAAATTTTAAATCACCGACAAGTATGAATATACCAAAGAATTCACCAAATTATATATAGAAAAAAAAAAAAGTGAAAAATTAGCTTTTATTCACGTAAATAATATATGAATATGAGTTGACTGCCATTTCATAATCACTAAGCTTAAACTAGAGCCATTTTCTACTATTCCAATTCTTATTAGCTCATGTTGACTCCAAAACATGAAAAGTGAAAGCATACGGATTGAAGCGAATGAGCACGCTTGAAAAAATATATTTCCGAGCCGAATGTAAAACCTGACTGATATGCCAGTATAGCCCAAAGTTCTATAGTGCCTATTCAAAGATGGACAGGAGGGAAATACTCCTTTAAAATAATATACACCTAATAATTTTCAGACTGCTCATACACAATAGCAAGATAGGTGTTAGATTATGAATTGTTAAATATATATATTTGGGTAAAGTATGTGATATATACAGTGGAGGAAAGCGATTGTTGTAATTCACATTTTTTTAAAAGAGAAAGTTTTAATTACAAAATTAAATTAAAGCTTTAAACAACAAATATATTAGTTGTACTGTTTTCTATTAATTCTTCATATTATATCTGGCAGATTAACAATAATATATACATTTTAAAATAAATATTTTTATGAATAATAAATAATAATTTTTATATATGCAATATTATATATATACATATATATTGTATTAACTGTAATTCTAATGCTTTCGAAATACAATAAGAACAATGTAAAATTTATTACTGTATCATAATGTCTCTTTAACGTAAAAAGAATTACTTTTTTTTAGGCACTAGCGCCAACTATGCCTCCTTACCTGTTGTAAAGCTGAAAACATTTTTTCATTTTAGAGTTGTTAAACAATAATGTATAATTAGCTGTTCTCTTTAGATATATAAAAAATATTTTAAAGAATGTATATTTGTAATGAGTGTATAGGTATTTACAATTTATATTAAAAAAATTTAACAAAAATCCACATGTTAATAATTGAAACATAAGAAAAAGGTCAATATTTCTACATTATCTGTATAATAATAACAAATAAAAGTTAAGTAAAATTATAGACATGTTTATTTACTTACCTTTTTTTACCTCACATAAACATCTTCCAGTTATTTGGAGACTACAAATATTTTCTACAAGGTCATAAGGAAGATGTAAGGAGAAATTAATCGAAAAACGTTTATTGGTTTGAAAAGGAGGGAAACCTGATGAAAACTTGCTGCTCCTGCAATTTTGGGCACAACACCTTCCCTTATCCCTCGTTATTAAAAAACTTGGCATCTATGGTGATCATGAGAGTTGGTCTAGTCCAGGGGATGTGGTGCTGTATCCTGAGATTGCTGAAAAGCTGCTGCTAATAAATTGAGTAGTCTGTCCAAAATGAGTGTTTAAACGATGTAATGGTCTGGTGAAATAAATATATTTCCAACGAATCAGTTTTCATCAGGGTGGAGATGAATAGCTGCTCCAACATGTTTTCGTGTTGTGTATTCATTGCTGGCCAGTTTTTTTTGTCTTCTCTGTAACCAGATAATTTACTCTATAGTAAAAGGGTATTAGGGTAAAACTATATATACTCTATAGCACAGGAGATTTCCTTGATATGGAAGGGTAGGTTTACACCCGTGATGCCCATCAGTCTCTTCTTTTGCTTGGTCATAACTTGTTCACTTACAACCTATTTGGAAATTTGGCCCTTATCACTGCCCATACGCCCTAATTCCGGGGCGGAGCTGTTAGAATTTCATACCTTCAACAATTACATAAATACCATTAGTACTGTAGCATTGCACATAACAAGGGATAACAATATCCAGAATTTAAAAAAACCTAGCAATGAGAAAGTAATAGTTGGCTGGGCACTGCTGCATGAAGGAAAATGGACAATAAAGGTATAACTATCTGTTGAAAACTCTACCCGAGGGATTTGCCATAATATTAAATGTTGTTGAAAACCGGTTATTTATAGGCCCTTTTATATTTTTATAACCTAATCCTGTATTAAGTTTTATTTTTATTCAAGTTAATTGTTCATCCTAAAGTATAAGTTTATTCACAAGTAACTAAAAATATTAGAATATAACCAAATCGATTATTTTTATGTGCCACTTGTATTTATAATGGTTTTGATTTTTATTAAAATTCAAGAATTGAATATTTATTCATTGAATATTATTAGAATAAACCAGTAATTTGTTCATAGACAGTTAATTATTTATATTTACACTTATTTTAAATTATAATCCTTCGCAGACAGAAAATAAAATTGAAAAAACTCCTTGATCTATATTATAAATAAATCATAGTGAAAATTTTATATTTTTTTTATTACATTTCAATGCATTCAATTCAAAATTATTGATTCTCATAGGAACCATAACTATTGGTGAATGTTCAATACATTAAGTTGAATGAATTACTTAATCTAAAGAGATTAAATAAGCAATTTTAGGTTAGAACAAATACGATAAATAAGATCAAGCTATTTTCAGCTATATCGATTATATTTTGTAACTTTCTTTTTGCTGTACCATTTTATGCATAAAATAGTCAGTCTATAGAACAAAATGATATCAACTCTCCCAAGTTCCAAATTAAAAAAATAACATGAATGTGTGATAAAATATAAATAAATGAGAGCTATCTCACTATTAAAATTCTCTGTGGTAGCCATTTGTTCCAAGTTGTTGAAGTTTCCATGTAAATGAATAAATTGCATTTATTGAATAAAAATTTATTTATTTTTTGTATTAATTAAAATAATAAACAGTCTCAATGGGCATTGAAATGGAGCAGTTGTGAGTTTTCCCCAAGCACAACTAACATGTGAGGGTAGCAGCAAAAATTGTATCTGGAGAGAAACAAAAATTAGGAATATTTTTTTCTTATCAAGAGTAGTCTCTCGCTTAAACGAATTCCTAAAATCTTGCAACTTGACAAATCCTCATTCATGTGGGAGGAATAATTACAAAGAAAAATAATTAATTTTCTCTAGTGATGAATTAAGCTTTCCCAGGGTTTTTCTCGTAAGCTCCTGGATTATTTTAGTATATATTGTGTTTATTTCAGTATGATTGTATTGTGTTAAATTCTAATTAAATTTAACTACGTATTCTTAACTTTATTAACACTGATCCTACAAGCCATTAGTAGAAGCTAGACTCAATTATCAATCAACTGCTAGAAATGTTTTTTTATTCTGCTTTGTGATTGTCGATATTTCTGTTCCATAGTGTAGGAATTTCATTTTAATTTTACTAGTTAGAAGATTGGATTACCTGTAAACTATTCTAGAGTTTTATCAGTTCATAACTCTTCACTCATCTATAATAATAATTAAGGATCATTTAAAAACCTTACATTGAGTGTTATAATTATCATGTTATGAGAGAGAGGGGGAGAAAGAGAGAGAGAGAGAGAGAGAGAGAGAGAGAGAGAGAGAGAGAGTGAGAGAGAGAGAGAGAAAGAGTGAGAGAATGTGAGTGAGAGGAAATATTTCATAAAAAAAATGACATGCAGCATTGTCTGTTGGCCAATAGTAGAAACTAAACAGCAATATATATTGCTCTGCAATCTCTTTGTCTAATCCTTAAACATTGCTTATGACCGCGAAATTTAAAATCAGGAGAATGAATCCTATCATTCAATCAGTAAATAACTTATTTATTAGTAAAGTTTTAAAATTAAATGTGATTTATGAAATAGGTTTTTAGTGTGTAGAATGAAGTATCATAAATTGAAATATGTTGGTACTTTTGTGTTTATTGATCCTTTATGTGATTTAAACTATCAAAATATGAATTAAATAATATTGTATATAATGACTAATTTATACTTAATCTAATTATTTTAAGTAATTTACCTGAGTTTGAACCTTATTATAGTCAGCTCCTTGAATTAGAAATGTTTACTCTTCTTACTTAAAATGAGGCTTATGTGTACTTGTAAACCTTAAATTAATACTTTTTAATCCATTTAATTTCTTTATTAAATTTCAGAAGTCTTAAATATATAATCGAGACACAGTTTAACTGCTTAAGATAATAATTAAACTTACATTAGTATGATGATGGACTATTATATTATCTGTAAAAGTTACTATTTATTGATCAGTTTTATAGATAAGAATAAGTTACTTCCATGTAACTAAATCATCAAAGTCTTTATTATGTTAATAAATAAAGGTTGCATTCGTTTTTCAATGTTTAGCTATGTTTTTACTCACCATCCTAGTTATGTACTTTTTATTTATTATGATGCTTAAGATATAATATTACTGCAGATATTTCATTCACAGAGACAGGATAAGTACAAGGGTGGGCTGAAAAGTTTCCGACCTAACAAAGCTTTTATTTATTTTATTATCATCTTCATGTTGAGGTCGGAAACTTTTCAGCCCACCTGTGTAGTTAAGCCATGTCTTCAATACACTTGTTTATTATAAGGATCTCATTACCTCCTGTACAGAAGTTATATCATAGAATTTGTTGTATTATATATATTTTATGATAAGGATGACTAAACTTATCACTAATGAAAAGTTAAATTTTTCTTAGTTGGCAATGTTGGGGTATCCACAGTATTTTTCATAGGGCAGTATTCATGCCATATTTTGTGCAAATTGGATAGTAGTTTGAAATTAAAGGGATTAATGAGTTTAAAAATAAATAAGGGGGTTAAAATGAACATTTTGACAAAACAAGGCAATAATGCAAAAATAAAATTTCAGAGCCGACGATAACAACAGCTATTTTCACCTTCTAGACTATTCCAAAATTATTTTCTTAACACTCTATGTTGTTTAAATAATGTAGTGCATGGAATTCTATCCACTGAATTTTAAAAACCGAACAAAAACCTCTCTTACTGGCCAATAAAAAAGACAACCAAGATTATATTTTAAATCTTCAAGGGTCGATTTGTATATTCGTGCATGAATCTGTTGGGCAGACTAGCCATAGATTTGGGTTACTTCCAAAAGCTATGCTTTATAAATTGTAGAAGATAAAATATTTACTGTTATTGATTTTATTTCCTATGGGCCTAAGTATTTAGGTAGTAACATGTTAAATACAAAGAATTAAATGAAAACTTGGGATCAGGTCCACCAGCTACAGACCTTACAGACGTCCTGTGTAGGTACTTTTTTGGGCCCCTTGCCTTTTCCCACTCCTTTCTTCTATTAAACCTCGTCTCCAACTTGCAATTCTTGCTAAGAATGACTGACAGAACATTACTGCATGCTGATAGAGTGCCCAGAAGAAAAAAGTAACTAACACAGGAAAAAGTAAGACCACCTGCATACCCAGCAAATTGAGGAAAAAACCTTGTCAACTGCGAAAAATTGGTACAACTAAAGCTGACTAACAAATTTAAACAATAGACATGGCAATTACCCAGCAGGGTTTAAGTGTTCAGAAATTTTTTCAATACTTTCAAAAATTAAAAAAAAATACTTTCAATACTATCAAAATTTATTTTATTTCATTTATTAAACCATATCGGTCTCTAACCATAGTTGTAAGTAGTTTTACACTTTATTTTTGTTAAAAAATCTTTGAATTTATTTTTGCGATAGTCTTTATATCTCAGCATTACCCACCAACTATGGCGACAACCTCAGTCACCAATGCTTTTCATGAGTTGTTGCACCATGGTTATAATTTTTTTTTAATTCATAAAAAGCTTATTAATTAAAAGAAAAGGAGCATAATTCAATGCAGAAACGACAATAATATAATATCTGTATTAAAATAACTAGATTTAAACAATTTATAAAATGGACAAGAAATTACAGTCATAATTCCAAGTTGTGAAAATGTATAAATGGAATGTTATGTATAACAGTAACATTATTGCCAGACAATTTCATACATAATATGACATTAATTAAATTCAGTCAAAATTAACCTGAGTTTTAAAAATAATAGAGAGCACAAAAGCAATAATAATTAAAACAGTGAATGCTTGTCCAATCACAACAAAACTTCAGCAGGACACACATTCATTGTTAAGCCTAGACTAAAAAAAAATAACAATAAACAATTAAATACAAAAATTCAAATTGCCATTCAAATAAATAAATATAGATCTTATTTGCACAACTGAGAATATCACATAAAAACAGTAAAACATGTTATACTGTCATTTAACAATATATCAATTAGTAAAAAAAAATGGCAATTTATTATTCATTTTAAAAAATAGACATTTAAGGCAAATTTAGTAAAAAACATACTAATAGAGATTGGCACATAGTTTCAAAAGCCCCTTAGAGGACACAAGGACTTAGCTACTGCAATAGACGCACTTCAGATGAGCACAATATAATCACAACAAAAATAGTACATTATATACATTTCTTAGCTTGGAAATTACTTTTTTCATCGCTATCAATAAATTTTCAGTTTAAAATACTCAACCATTTTTAATAGTGGAAATTTAATGAAGAATTATTTTTGATTCGATCTCCCCCTTGTATGAGGGCTCAGAAATAATGAGATAGTTGTATTTACCAACAGAATTTAACAAATAAAAACAAATCAAGAAATAATTAATCGATATAATTTAATATCTGTTGGATAATAATCAACTACTAACTTTATTGTTCCAAATCAAAAACACCTACTTTAACTATATTATAATTGAGATAAATAACTATTATATATAATCAAAATTTGTCAACAAGCTAAATAACTTATGTTTGAAACATAGCTTTAAAGTCAACACAATTTATAAAATAGGAACAGCAAAATTAATAATTCTCAACAATTTATCTTTCTGGCAAGGGTAATTTTTGGCATCCATTGCAGTTTCTTCACCTCTGAGAGTATTACACAGGATATGATATGAATGGACTTTTAATTCTATATTACATATCATCAGACATGGTATATTAATAACAAACAGGTACAAAGACATTTATTTTTTTTACATTATTGTAATGATTAGTTATAAACAAGATCTCCTTTCAAGTTATAAAATTTCCGATTTATAAAAGGAATGTATCAGGCAGTTTCAAATATAGAGGTACTTACAAAATTATTTCTTAAAAACCCACATTTAAAAGATTGATAATATTTATAAAAATGGATTGTTATATTCTTGATTTTAATTTTAATATACTTATATGTACATATTTATATAAAACTCTTTACATATGGGTGGGTGGAACTCACAACTTTTAACTTAGCACCAAGGAAAATATATTTTCATTAAATGAATTGTACTATAAATCATCATCTCCTATTCCTTCAAACGCATCGTTTCCAACCAAAGGTTGGCTCTTACTGGACTTGGGAGTAAGGCCAATAAGTTTCTCTGACAGTCTTCTCATTGAAATGATAGGTTCACTTCTTATTGGCGATCTGCCTGTCCCATTCTGGAAACGTTAAAAATAACAATTAGATAGATTAAATGAATATTATTATTATGTCAGTGTCAATGTTACACTGTTCCTTATGTTTTCCTCCGCTTCCCTTAAAAATTTGTAATTATTTCATCTTTGGTCATTATATAGCTAAAAATAAGTATTAGAGTACACTTCTCTTTAATTCAGGTTTAAATTAGTTAATTAATAACTTTAAACCATGATTTAAGGAGTTTAAAATATTTACATAACATAAGACAATTAAGTGAAAACTACAGGACAAAAAATAGGGATGAAAACATGAGGGTTTCTGTTTTCAAAAATAACTACTAAACCTTAAAAATGTAATTAAATACACGGCCCCACAAAAAACGTGGCGCACTTAGAAAAATTCAAATATTTGCTTCCTAAAAGAATTATTTCGGCTTTAAATTCTTTTTTAATTAATATTAAAGTTTCCAGTGATAAAGGGATATAAATATGAAGGAAAACCCCATAAATATTCAAAAAATTGATTTAAGTGAAATTATAGATATTTTATTTTTATTTCTTGGGAAACTGATCTCTAAAAATTAAGCAAAAGGTTATTTTAATTAAAAAAACGGTTTTGATGGTCGAGCAAGTAGCCTGCGATATTGCTTTATTGGAAGATAGTCAAAGCCACTAATTGGGTTTACCTGAAAATACTGTTCAGAGAGCAATTACATATTACCGTGAGACAGGTTTGTGCACCCGCAGACCCTGTTCAGGTTGGCAGTGTGTAACGGAGCCAAGAGATGACTGATTTGGAGAGTTCCTGAAGTGAATTTAAACCCTCAGAGACCAGCATTGATCGTTATCAGTACTGATCATATTGATGAGCAGAGAATATCGTTTTCATTTTGAATTTGCTTGGGGAAACAAATGGATCAATGTGCTGTTTTCAGATGAGTCACACATCTCTCTTTATACACCACATGAATGGATAAGAATATACAGAAGGCGTGGGGAGCACTACACTGAGTGTAATGTCACTAAGAGAGTTTGGGTGGGGTCGAATTTCTTTGATGGCAACCACATAACTCTATTAAAATTCCTATTTCAGGTTCCAAAACAATTCTCCAACAATATGTGACCTTGAAAATAACCTTACAATATTTTTATTTTTGTTCTTCATATTTATAGCCCCTTATCACTGAAAATGATTAGTATTAATTAAAAAATAACTGAAAGCCGAAATAATTCTATTAGGAAGCAAATATTTGAATTTTTCTAAGAGCATTACTTTTTTTGCGGGTCAGTTTGGTTATGATTATATGGAGAACTTACCGAAGTACTTGAAAGAGTATCAGTTGAACTGGACTGGCTAACAGTTATTACCAGACTGCTACCATCTCGTTTCATGTAGCTGAATGTTCCTCCTCTGTAATCTTGAGGCTATAGGATCATAAATGAAAAAAAATTAAAGTTATCTTTTGGAAATAATCATAAAAAAAAACTGTTTATTCATAGTTGCACTTGTGGCTTATTGTAATGGAGCTGGGATTTTTCTATGAAGTTAATAGTGGAAAAGTTTAGTTAGACTGTATGTTAATAGATGACAAATATTTATCATATTATTCTGACTATTTGTCAATGCAATTTACACACTAATTGTGACAAGAGTAACTTTCTGATATTACCATAACTTTGTGTTACAAATAATTTTTTTTTATAAATCTTTGAAATAATTTTTTTGGGGTAGAAGGAAAAAAAGTTATGGTCAATTAGCCTTCAAATTAATCTTATATTTTATAGTATCACGTGTGCCAACGTTTTGCCATCATATTTGGTCATCAAGGTCTCAAAAAGATTTATTAATAAAATTACATTACATATTTCTTAAATTATGTAATTTTCCCTTCTGTCCATCTTACACTTGAAGTCTCAATGCATAATTAATAAATTTGAATAATATTTTTTTGATATTTCAAACAAATGAAATGGAATGAAGACAGAATATCAAATCTTGTTAAAAGTAGATATTCTATGACTCATTTCATAGAGAATGGTAAATTACTAACAGCCAAAGCTGTAATTGAGCGACCCAGCAAACAGTTAGCTTAGTGAATATCTAACTTCTATGGCAAACCTCATACAACCCCTGAAAAATTCCCAGGGAGACCATATTTAGTTAAATGTAGTCTATTTAAAGTTAGTGAGAATTTTTGGCTTTTTACAGCATTATTTGAATCAAGTATATAACATAGCCTGACTACATATTTATAATAATTAGTTTTGGCCTGTAATCAGTCAGATCTTATAATTATTACCCATAGAAAAAATAATTAACGGATTCAAACACGAGACCTTAGTTGGAAGGGTATCTGGCCAGAGATCATCGGGCCCCAAGTGTGAATCCATAGCCTTATCACTATATTTTTTCTTTGGGAATTAAAGACTAAAACCTGTAATTATTACTATTAAGTTTATATATGTTATCTTTAATAGAGGCATAGCACTTAAATATTTGATATATATAATACCGTAAAAACCATTCAAGATCACAAAAAATTTTAGTAGCGTGCATTATTACAGTTAATTATCTTCATTATTAAATTAAAAAATGTATAAATATTCGTTGATAAATAATAAAGGAATGGCTTCACAAAAGAAAAAAAAAAAGCGAGATAACATTATTGCTGATGCTGTCAATTAAAAATGACTTATGATAGCAATGCTCATATCACAACCCTCACCTCCCTCATCCTGGCTCCAGTTTTTTTAAGCATTAATTCATCAACAATGGACTGGAGACATACTGACATTAAAATAGCCTGCTCACTAGTGATGGTTACCCATTGTAATTTTTCTTTTGCCATTAAATACTCAAAAGATAGATCCATTTCGGGATCCTTTCGCAGAACAGTCTCTTCACCATTGTCAATGATATCCTGAAAAATTAATTTATCACAATAGTTAAATAGTTGAAAATGTTATTATACTTTACAATTATCAAAGATTAATTTATTACATTTTTGTCATTAGAACCATAAAATGAAAACTTTAAGTTAAGTAAAGTTTAAGTCTTTCTAAAATATTGACAAAAAATAATACAATTAATTATTTTGATTATTGGATATAATAAACAGAATGTTTTGGTATTTTTAATTAATCATAAGTAGTTATTCCAAGGATTAGTAGGCTTGCTAGTTTTTTATTAATTTTTTTTTTTTACTTTTACTGACCACAATTTGTGTACATCGATTATGAACATGGATTATTTTTAAATATATAGAAAATAATTGAGGAGGTAGAAAGCACAGGAACAGGAACAACATATGTCAAAGTTGAGGAGTCTCCGTATCAGTTTCTTAAAATCTTAATAAATTCTTTTGAAGTGACAATTCGGGCTAATTTAATAAAAAATACTTTATTTTAATTGTTAAACCATTCCAGTTTCTGAAATTTGCCTTTTTAACAAATAAAAATAATTTTAAATGACCAAATCCTTAATATAATAAAAAACATATTGAAATAGGCAAGAAAGACATTTAATCTCAAATTTCTATTGTGGGCTCTTGACTTAAAACTTAATTTTTTTTAAATTTCTTATTGCTGAACCGACTTCGATGTCAAGAATCAGTCCCTTAAATCTTAACTAGTTTCCGAGTAGGGACTTAATATATCAAAAATTTTTAAAAATGAGCCTTGATTGTTTACATATTTAATTGTTTTCTATAGTTCCCATAATTATATTTTAACCAATAACAAATCACTATATTTTATTTATAGTAGAAATTTTAGGTATATTTGAAGGTGTTGACAGATTAAACAATTTTTTAAGACAGCTGTTGTACAACATAGAAACATTATATGAAAAATGGCCGTTAAGTGCAGGGAGGCGCCAGGTTTAAAGAATTAGGACAAAAGTATATGTTGTTATATACCGAACCTAGGCTGACCAAATCTACTTACATGAGCATGAAGCTTATCTGGTTATTTACAACTAATGTCTGCTTGGTGGCATTTTAAAAATCATTTGATGTTTGGCTAGAGAAAACTACGCTCAAAAACTTCTACCCTATATAACAAGTATGTCGTTGTACAGCACATATTATATAGTATCAATGAACTAGGAAACACAAGCAAATAAAAAATAAAACACATAAATAATAAAATATAAAATTGATTACATTATGAGTAGTTATCCTCCAACATCGCATTCTAGTAACTTTAAAAGAACCTTCTTTAATTTCCCCGCCTGGGATCTCCACTCGAAGGTTTAGTTCCTTGTCTCCAGCGCTTATAATAACTTTAGAACCAGGAACTGGGTAGTCACACACACATGGTTTAAATTGAATGTAACCATAATATTTAAGAGTCCTTGCCAATTCCAGATACTAAAATATATAAATTAATTTTAATATTTATAAAAGTAAAATGGAATTTAGACATCTGTGGAATAAATATGTTAACAAAAAATACTTTTCCTAATAATTAAATATTACATAAGACGTGCAAAATAGAAAATAATTTTTTTAAAAAAGGAGGTAATTTTATGAGATAATTTGATCAAGTTTTACTGTTTAGAGTGAAAGAAACTAATAACTGACCAATATTAGACACAAGAAATGATGAAAAAAAACTCATTTATTACTACGGTTAGAATGAACAGTGGTAAAAAATTGGTTCGAGCATCAGGCGTGACCATATAATAATATGTGTTTGCCAATAGTGTCACACCAATATCTTCTAATATAGTAACAGGTGTCTACTATGGCACTCAACCCAATTACAACAGCATATTAAACTAAAAAAATACCTCTTTCTTTGCACCTCTTGCTTGCAATGTGGCCAACTGTTCTCTAACACCCCTGTCACATAAAATCCAGCCTCTTTCAATATCAGATACAGTTTGTACATAGACCAAATTAAGTGCTGATGTATCTAGCATTAATTCTAAATCATATTCAATGTCCCAGTAGCTATAAATATCAATGAAACATTTCATGAGAAACCTTATATAGATTTAAATTAGATCAATTTAGAAAGAAATTATATAATGAACCCTTAGCAACATGCATGACTGAGGGTTCCCCTATGTTATGTAAACCATTGAAGTCTTACCTTCTCCTTAACATTATTCTATGATTGCCTTCAATATTTTTGTGAGATATGTATGGGGATTCAAAGTCTTGAAGTTTACGAATAACTATAATCAGGAATATACCCATAAATAACAATTAATAAAAAAAAAAAAAAAAATAATAATAATAAAAAATGTACTCACCAACTAGGTCACCATTTTCTTCCTTTTGAATCAAGAACAATGAAAAATAATAAACATACATACTTGGTAAATTTATTTGACTACATACTTTCTGAAACAATGATACATACATGAATTGTTTGGTAGTTAAAATATATAAATAAATTTTCAAATTATACCTATAACATGCACCTCTAAGACAGAATAAGTTCTTTCATTTGAGCCAGCGTTCACCTCAACTCTGTATCCATTCATAAGGAACACGTTCAGGACAACTTCGTGGGCAGATGTTCCAGTGGACTCTTGCTGAGCGGTAAGAAGGAAGGCATTGAATAATTCGGCATTTAAAATTTGAGGGTACTGTCCAACTAAAAAAATGGCTTTAATTATAAGAAATTCTAACTATAACATTAATTACTATTGTTGGCAGTTACCAACAGTTAAAATATTCTACATAAAAATTCATATTTTGACAGAATATAAAACTGAGAATTAACAAGTTGCAACAGAATTACAATAAATGTAAGACATTAGAAACAGCTAAATCCCAGATAACAGAGCATAGCCATCGATACATTCATATAAGGTACAAAAAACTGATACACATTTAAAGAGAAAGTTGCACAATAAAAATACCTGCTTGAATGTATTTCTCTAAGAGGTATCTTCGTTCTTCAATTTGTCCCGCAGTGAGTGGCCAAAACTTCTTTGGCGGAAATGTAGGAAAATCATCTGAATCATGATATTTTTTCAATTGCTCGTGTAAATTGTAGAGTTGTTTATACCTCACTGTGCAATGATATTCGCCATTTATATGTATATTATAGCCCTTGATACAACAAAAATCCTTTGAATAATTTTTAAATCCTTTGATATATGTTTAAACAAATATACTGTGTTTTTTTTGCCAAATAGATTGAAGTTATGTTATTACTTACAGTATATGCAGTTCCACTATCTTCAGTACACTCTTGAGTATCAGGAATAGAAAAGTGCATCGTCTTGAATATTATGTGACAAATAACGAATCCTGGAAAAACTTAACCATAGTAAAATAGAAATCTTATAATTTTATTAAACAAATTAAAATAAACCCCATTAGTGACAGATTGAACACAGCTGTTATCTTATCAGCAGATGGTTTGTGAATAACATAATTATTAAATCCGAATAGACATCAGGATAAATCAAAACCTAACTCGGCTAAAATTAATTGAGAGTATTAAATGATAAATGTTTGTTTTCGTGATGTACCTTTTGGTAGTACATGTGACTCTTTGTATCACAGGATTATTAGTATAACATTGCCAAGCATGTGAACCAAGCCTCGTTTTCTCTAGTTCAGTGCACCATGCTGCAATACGCATGTTGACGTTCCGTTTCGCCTTTTTCTTTAATAGTGCACCATGCAAGGCTAAGCACAGACTATTTTTTTCGGGTGTTGTTAGGTTTTTTTTTTTTTAATCAGAAACCCTTAGTTATAATATGTAATTTTAAGGCAAAGAAAAAATATGAACAACTTCTGCCTCTCCAGAGTTTTATTAATTTATACCCGAACGTTTTCGGTGGACTAGGCCGTCATCCTGAAGGCTTGAAGTCTGCGGTAACTGTAGCACCTAATTGATAATACATAAAATATCCTGAGACCGTTGTCTACATACACATAAAGTCATCAAAATTCATTAAAGTTGTATTCATAACTTACAACTCAACCCGTTTTTTGGTACATAGAGGCATGGTTAGTATTATTTCGCATGGTAGTTCCATTCCATTTGCTAAAAATAAACCCATGCCCCCCTGTAAGAATCTTTATTTCCTCATTAATAATATTTAATATATGTTGGAGCTTGTTTACACTTAAAGAACGCAAAATCATTAAAATTCTGTTAAGGAATTATACTTAACGCTTCATTGGTGTTAATAATTTGATTAACGAAGTAATAATAAAAGCAATAACATTAAACAAAAAATAATTAATTAACTAATTACTTGGTAACAGATAGTGTTCTGCCATCGGGTTGGTTAATAATATAAATTGTTTGTTGGGACCTTTTTGGACTATAATTATATATCCATTAAAACTATCATAAAAATCGTTTTTCACAGCCGTAACAAACCCTTTACTTGATTTTTTTAATAATTTTGTGTACGGTATCAAATTAAAGATTTTGACGTCCTGATCAACAATACGTATTTTATATTAAGACCTTAGTGGACAATAATCATGAAAATTTAAAATCATATTGATAGATTGAATAAAAGAAATACTTACATAAAACACCTATGGTCGAGATAAAAGAGAGTTTGATGTAATATATCTGTATTAGGTCATTTTACAAGGAAGATTGTTTGGTGTTGATTGTTTAAAACCGAAAAATATTATAAGGAGAACCAAAAAATGTTTAGTTTGAATTACTAGTAATTGTTTATTTGTGACCCTTTACTATTTTTATAGGATTCCTTTTTATTTTTAGCATCATTGGAGAATGAAAGGAGCAAACCATACAAAATATCATGCTTCTAAAAAAAACACAGGCAGAGTTAAAGTTGAGAACACGATGTTAGTGAATGTTTTAAAATAGGCACCATAATAATAAATACCAAGGAAACCTTACAAAGGAGTGGGTATTCACTGGTCTTATCTGTGAAAATTAATATATTTATGGAAAAAAGCTTATATTTTAATTCTATACAATCGTTCTTTTAAATTTAAGTATTAGGCCATTTGAAATATGATGGAACAACTAGAATCCACCCACTGAACAATATACACATTAATGCATGAAACATTCACATTGTGCATGTGTTATGAGTTTTCGTGCACCATGACTACCAACATTTTCCCTGTCATAATGGCCCCATGATCAGAACCTTCTTAACCTTCCCTACAGCTAACCGCACACAGATAAAATGCCTACTAAGTAAATAGAGAAAACATCATGAAGTTTCGTTTATTTATTTTAATATTTACTCAGATATATACCGGAATTATAGCTGACGATGTCTTGGGCTGTAATGGATTTGTAAAAAGTGATATAGCGATAAACTACTCTCAAGTAGAAGTCAAATTGTAAGATCAATTCACTTTTCAAGGCTAATATTGAATTAATTAATATTTATATTATAATAATGCACTAAATCTGCTGGTATCCATGTACCTGATATTGCACCTGAGATTATTTTTTACAATTCATGATCCTCACAAGAAATACATTTTAGGTTTACAAAACAAGGCAGTCTGAAGGACCATACAGAATGTGCTCCGAATAATGGTTATTACTTCTTACCGCTTTATGATAAAGGAGAATATATATTGAAGGTAAGTGTTGTGTCGGGGTATATGGGTATATATGGGAGTAACTTCATTTGCTATTGTGGTTAAATGTTATATTTTTGACATAGGTTGTTCCACCAGATGGCTGGAGCTTTGAACCATCTGAAGTTTATCTTGCTATAGATGGAGTAACTGATTCCTGTAGTAAAGGAAATGATATTAATTTTGAATTCAAAGGATTTGCTATTATTGGAAGGGTAAGCGTGGAACATTTTTATATGAATCATCTTTCAGGTAGTGTATTTGACCAGTGAAGAAAATTGCTAAATAAGTAATTTAATATAAATGTCTTTCTATCTTCATAACTATTGTTATATAATTATTGGTGAAAGGAATATAATAATCACACAGCTGGGATTCAAATATGAGATCTGTGCAAATAAGATGATAATGGCAGTTAAAATGTTCTTTTGGAATTATAGATCAAAAATTACAGATTGTTTTATCAATCGACATCCTGATTTAACTTAATTTGGTGCCCTCAAAATATAGAAAAATATTATGTTTTACGACTAATAAATTAATTGGTACTCTAAAAATATATTATTTTTGCTACCAATTCATGACACGCAATCATGTTTAATAAGATGGAAGTATTTTTAATGATGTTGCAACATCAAATGGAACCTCCATGTATAATGTTAGGTCTCCAGACCCAAAACAGATGGACACACTTTTGAAAAAACCATTATTACTATCGATTTAGCATTGCTTAATGTGTAATGAAAAAAAAAATTGTTTTCAGGTTGTGAGCTCAGGCTTTAGTGTTGGCCCTAAGGGTGTTACTGTTGGTCTCTATCCGTTCAATTCTGAAGTCCCTGTTTCACATACTCTAACTTTGAATAATGGCGATTTCATGTTCACTCCTGTTTTACCAGGAGATTATAATATTAAAATATCTCATAATAGGTAAGAGTTATTCATACTGATGTATTACTAATTACATTTTAATGGCAAGCGCTTATAAATATTTATGTTTTAAACTTATAGTTGGAAATTAGATAAAACTCAAGCTGTTGTCAAACTTTCACAAAATAATGGTAAAGTCATTGATGGAGCATTGGCTGTTCTTGGATATGATGTTAAAGGATCTGTTACTAGTGATAACCAGCCAATAACTGGTGTTAGTTTTTTCTTATTTTCCAAAGCCAAAGTGAGTGTTAGTTCTGTTTTTTTCAATGTGACATTATCAGTAGCTATGAAGATATTTGTGAGTTCTTCTATTTTTCGCAGATAAGTGCCACAGGTTGCGATGATAGCCCTCTTACAGGCTTTTCTCGAGATGGATTAGGCCTTGAAGGGCTATCACCTGTTTGTCATGTTTCCTCTGATGCAAAAGGTGTTTTTATGTTCCCTATACTCCCTCCAGGTGATTATGTTATAGTCCCCCATTATAAAGGATCAAAGAGTACTAAGTTTGATGTACATCCTAAAAAACTTCTATTTACTGTCACCCATGGTAGTCTTACTCTTCCAAGCTCATTTCAAGTAAGCTAATACTAAATATGATCGTAATTGTTAGTTGATTACCATAAAGTGCTAATAGTACTGAATTTTTTTTATTAGGTTAAAGGCTTTACTGTAAGTGGTAGAGTGCTTTGGTCTTCCAATGGATTGCCCATGATTGGGGCTAAAGTATTGTTGAATGGAAAAGAAGTTGCTATCACTAGTGAAGATGGAACATACAATCTGGAGAACATGCGAGCTGGAAGCTATAAAATCAAGGCAACTGCTGGTAATTTTTATAATAATAATATAATGATTATAATTCATAACAATTTTTATTATTGAATTGACTACCTTAATTACTTTAACAGTTTTTGTTTTTGTAAAAATCTTTCATAAAATTAATCGGTGTTTTTAGATAATGTAATTTTTGAAGAAGTTGAGGTTAAAGTAACATCTACAAGCTTGCCTGATCTGTTCCCAAAAAGCTACACAGTTTGTGGAAGACTGTATTCAACCACTAGCTCTGGGCCTTATAAATTGAAAATATTCTCTAACGACCACTTGAAAGAACAAATTATGACCGATAAAATTGGCCATTTTTGTGTATACCTCACACCCGGACGTTATAGCATAATTCCATCAATTGATGTTAAACAGAAAAGTGAAGGTCTTATGTAAGTATTCTTTAATGTTCATTGTATGAACAGATTAAAATATTTTAAAGCATGTAAACCTTTGTTACAAAAGTATTTTTTATTACTTTTATCATCAATATTTTAATATTCACAGGTTTTCCCCAACTATCAAAGAAATTGAGGTGGTTAATAAATGCCTTAACAATATTGATTTCTCACAACTTCGATCAACTCTAAGGGGGAGAATTGTCTGTATGTCTCCATGCCCTTCAATAACTATCAATTTGAAGCCAAAAGGAAAGGGACCTGGGAAGCAAGTTACTGCACAGAGTAAATTGACATTTTAAAATTATATAACTTGAATCAATCAATCAAAAAAAATATTGCATTTGTTTACTTATTTTTGTTGCAGAAGGGCTTTATGAATTCACTAATGTTATCCCTGGTGACTACGACCTGTACATTGAACCAGGCCTCGGTTGGTGCTGGGACCGAGAGACCATGTCTTTGTTAATCATGAAAGAAATCACTGAATTACCTAATTTTACACAGTCTGGTTTTACCGTTACAATAGTTTCATCTCATCAAACTAAGGTAGGGCATACAATTAGTTTAAACAAGCTTAGAAAGAAAGGCTATTGGTAGAGCCCTCAGCTATATATTGGGGACCTCCCAGTATATTTTTCTCTTTAGCCGTTAATTAATAATAATTATAAATCTTTAAGTAATGGGCTTATCCTTTGAACGAGTACTTGAAGCTTTCATTTATTTCATCAACATCTCTCAATTATTCTGAAATTAGGTTTAATTAAATCTGCTGAATACTTTGTATTTGTAATTCTTTTATAAATGAAATTATAAACTTATTATCTAATTTTTAGGTGGCTTACTGGCCAGAGGGACGTGAGAAAGAAAGACATGAAATGAGTGTTTCCCCTGGGAGTACTCACATATGTGTAGCAAGGTCTTTACCATATATTTTTGAACCTATTGGTTGTCATGGCTATAAAGAACCTAAAATTCAATGGGTATCTGGCACAGTTGAATTGTTGGCACTGACTCATTCTAATTCTTTTTGCATCGAATCGAGTCACCAGATTGATGATTTGATAATAACAATGAGACCGAAATCCCAGAGCAAAGAATATCATCCAGAGAAGTAATTGAGCTTTTAATTATTTTATATTAGAATTATTTATTATAATTCATAAAATGCTGGCTTAAGTTATAATATAGTAGTTAGAATAACTGTTAATTCTATAAAATAAAATAGTTAAAAGGTATGTGTATATTCAATCTAAAAAGTATTTAAATAAATAAAAGTAGTTAATATTTTCTAACAAGGAATACAAATAAATAAAAATTATCAGAAAACTATGGAGCCAACTGAAAATAGCTATACACATTTGCCATTCACAATAAACTGTCAAACTTTCCTTGACTCCTAGTACTTACATTTCATGGTATTGTGTGGATGAGAGTCCTTTGTGTTTAATGATTTTGTGTTTTATACATCAGATTGGGGGGAAAAGAAGTAAGTAAGAAGTAAAGTAATATGATAATATTTAATAAATAAAAACAAATAATATATGGTGCTTGAAGAAGAGAAGGAACTGGAAAAATCTATATTTGAATATTGGGAGGAGACGGTAGAATGTTAACTACTTAATTAAGATTAAGGATACTACAGGAATGGAGTATGGATGAACATTTTAAGTATGTAATTATGTGGGTCAGATGGGCAGGATATCATATTGTAAAATGAACAGAATTTTGGGTTAGTGAAGCTTGTATGTGAATGATGGTTTTTCAGAAGGGGACAATCATCCTCTGTTTAACAGTAGAATTTGGAAGTTTCTCGGAAAAGAAAAAAACAGTTTGCATGAGAAAGTATACAGAGTTGCTACCAAGATGATTTGCCTCTCTTAATACAGCATTTATCAAATAATCCTTAAAATCTTTTTAAAAAAATATTAGATTTACAATCACAATCAAATATTATAAGGTTAATTAATGCCTTTTCATACAATGCTAAGAAATAGATTGCAGTTCTTTACAGATTCCTGTGAGAGTTCTCCATGCAGACAAGAAATTAGGTGTTTGGAAGTACGAAGCGTCTATTCAGCTTGCTGATGGGGAGTTGGTGACTGTAAGTCCAACTGCTAGCATTTCTATGTTCACTCCACAGTCAGTACAGTTGAAGGGAGCATTAGATTGTAAAAATATCTCCAAACCTATGTTTCATGCTGAAAAAGGACAAGTAATATCAGGTAATATTGAGATTATGAAGAAAAGATAATTTTTTTATCACTTTATTAAACCATTTTATTTAAATAAATCAAACAATGATTTGAGAAGGTGTATTTGTTGGGATATTAGCTTAAGTTGATGAAAAAAAGACTTCATGTTCATCAAATTGATTGATTGTTATTGATATCTTATCAAATGTTGTCAACTACATCAGGCCCTGATTCGGAAGATTTTCAAGCAATACACCATCTACCAACATATCAATTTTAGAAAAATTACTTTCAAATTTAAATAGTAACAGTATAAAAACATGACTGATACAAAAAATGTTACTAATTGTTATTCATATTCTGTTCTGATAGTCTGTTTGTGCTAGGGCTCTTAAAAATTAAAAAGTCCCCAAACGCCAGAAAATTGTGCCGGTTACGTCGTGAGAAGCTGGATGTTTGATTGTGTCGGCTAGCTCACAAACTTGCCAACAGTAAGGCATATGCAATAAACAAAGTCAAAAATATTAAAGAAATAATTCATTTTATTAAAAAAAAAAAAAAATTACTGATCAGCAACTTAACCAGGCCTGAATATTAGTATAAGTAATTGTTAGTATAATTAATGTATAAAAATTACGAAAAAGTTTATAGTCACGATACGCTGGATGTTCGGATAGTCAGCCGCAGGGCGGTGATGTCAGATAGTCAACCGCAGGGCGGCGATGTGCACGGAAAGATAAACAGACAGATAGGCCGAGAAGTTCAAAGTTGTAGGAACAGCGACTTCGTGTTCGCAGGGAAACAGGCTAGTATTGAGTTATCTTCATCACTGACTAAAGCAGGCTCAGGTCTGAAGCCTTGTCCTCTAATACGCAAAGACGTGTTTATTTACTTCCTCGAGCTGTATAATCCTTTGAACTATTTCCTCTGTATGTTGATGTATCAAAATGAAAATTTCTGTTAAAGAGAAATAAAATAAATACATTTCATAACTTACATTTAAAGTTTCAATCTCAAATATATGTCCATGCATACAATATTTACATACTAATTGTCTCCAGCCAAAACAATCAGAAAAGGAAAGAAAATAAATTTATAATTTAAAAATAATTACAATCATAAAAAAAAAAAATCCTCTCAAACAAAAAATTAAGTTTAATAAAAACTTATTTACTGCTTAAGGGCCCGAACAGTGTTTATGTAGCCAACCTTCTCAGACATAGTACTAATAAAGTATTGCATTTGTCTTTGTTTAGATTTAAAACAATATAACGTAGATATATTTAAACAATTAAATATCGAAAAAATAAAGGAAGTAGAAAGTGACAAATTAATATTGAGATTAACTGATTATAAAAAAGTATTAGGTCTTTTCAGCCAAAAATACTTTATCTAATGTACTATACCATCTCACTAACTGAAAATCACCTTTTTAAAACATACCAATTTTTTGTTGATGTCTATCCAAACTATTTTTTAGAATAATTTAAATTCTTTCTTTGTTAGTCTGGCTAATGTTAATTAACTGTAGGGAAAAAAAGCTGAGCTTTAAATCTTGTCTAGCTTCTGAACTTGACTTGGGATACCTTAAATGTTAGTGAACGTCATAAATGTTTTTCATGCTAAATCTTTCATAGCATACTTCCATATTTATTAAAATATATTCATCATGATCAGTGGTATCGTTTAATATATATTTAAAACGTTTCTTGTTTATTCAACTTCCTTCATTAGCTCCAGTCCTAATTACTCTTGATGTTAAGATTGTTAATGTATGTAAATATTCCAATTTATAATTATTTCCAAAAAAATATGTATATTTTTTCTTCCACATGCTCTTGTTGAACACATTCCTTCTGATAAGAGAATTATTTTTTTTTTTTTTTATGTTCTAAAATCTAACTAGAGCATTAAATCCATCAAATTTTTATTTTTAGGCAAAGTGACGACAGGTGATAATAAAGGGTTGGTGAATGTTTCCATCAGTATACTTGACGGAGATGGAACGGTCCTTCATACACAAGATACTGCACAAGATGGCTCCTATAAATTTCCTCCCATTAAAGCTGTCTCTAATTACAGGTAAATAGTTAAAATTATTTTCTTGCTTTTACATCATGCTTTTTTTATACTAGTTTATAATTACTTTATAGGTATATTTTTTTTAAATGAAATAACATTTTGTTATAATTAATTATTAAAAAATGTTCATAGACTACTAGCGGCCAAGGAAGGATATGTGCTTAGTGAACAGTCGGTCAAAGGATTTTTTAGCGCGCATAAATTGGCTGAAATTGTTGTTACTGTAAAAGATGGAAATGATGCATCTCCTCTTCAGGTTTGTTTTTTTATGTAATTAATTTCAGTTTGGTATGTACCTGTTTGAGTTTGTAGTAATTCAATTTTTCTCTTAAAAAAAAAAATAGCAGTACTTTCATATTCATTTATAATTGGTCTTAACTGAAAAAAATCTGCCTTATGTCATCTTGAATCCACAGAGGAGGGGGAAGAGGAGAATTCAGATATTAAAGAGAGACCCGCTTGTCGTGACCATTTTTATGTGTGTGTGATCACATGCCTGTGGGGAAATCAAAGCATGTGGTTGCCCGCGGTACACTTGCCCGCACACTAACAGTTAATTGTAATAATAAATGTTACAGTAGTACTTAGTTATGATTCGTAATTTAGTTTCATTAAAAAGTAGTGTTACTGTATTCATTGATAAATAGCCCTTTTTTAAGATTTTAGCAACCTTTTTTTCCAAGGACAATATTAATAAACCTGACAGTTTATTTAATTTGCATCGTTCAAGCTGATTTAAAAAAAAAAAAGGTCTTAGACATCGAAATACTAAGGTACCTATTATAAAGTTGACAGTTTGGTAATAGTGTTGTCACCTACCTATCATTGTTTATTTATTGTTTTTATATGTCATGTTATATAAAATGCATACAGTGCTACTTATTATGATATCTTTGTGTGCTACGCTCAGGCTTTGCTAAGTACTATTGTATGAATTTCATAAACTTTGTCTCACTCTGCTCATGAAGGTTCATAATTTAATTTCCTTTCGTTATAAAAATCAAAAATATGTAAATTTCGCAGGTATATTTGCAAAGTTGCGAGTAGAATCCCTTTCTTAGGGAACAAATCGTATTAATATTCATTTTAATTACCTAATTATTAATATTAGTTTATATAAATTTAATTTTAGGGTGTTCTGCTGTCATTGTCAGGTGGCAAAGATTACCGTCGCAATGCCCATACTGATACAGCTGGTGTGATGTCATTTCTATCACTTAGCCCTGGTGACTATTTCCTGAGGCCCATGATGAAGGAATATCGTTTCCTCCCCACAAGCAAAATGATTAGTGTTGATGAAGGGGCAACGATCAATTTTCAACTAAGGTATGTGTCTTAAATTATTTATGTTACCACTGAAAACATTAAAGGATATTTAGCTATATAAAAACTAAATATATTTTAATTATTAAGGAAATCGACGATAAAGGTCAATGTTTAACTTTCATGAGATATACAAGACTCCAAATTAATATTGGAAGTAAATACTTGCATACTTTGTTCTAGTTCCCCTTGGCTTCACATGTGGAATGGTTGATAATACAATTTTAAAATTATTTACAGAATGAATTCTAATCAGAAATTTATATGTTGTATCGGTTCCTCTATTATTTATAAATATCAATGATCGACAGTAAATAGGGCCCCTGATTGTGTTCACCTCCCAGTTATTTTGTCAGTAATTATTTCTTTTGATGTTAATTATTAATAATATTTTATTAAATTTTCAACATTGATGTTTTAGTGGGGAGAGAGTTGCATATAGCGGACATGGCTTGGTCACTTCCCTAAATGGAGAGGGTGAAGGAGGCGTAGTCATTGAAGCAGTAGGCTTAGAAAATTGCAACATGTATCAAGAAGAAGCAACTTCTAGCAACAAAGGCCAGTTCAGGATCAGGGGTCTCCAGCCTGGGGTATGTGCTTCTAATCCAATTTGATTTATGCTGTGAACTCAAAAACCATTTTAACACAATTGGTTTTTCTTAAACATAAATATTTTGATATAATTCAATAATGCTAATTTTATTTATATTCACATATATAATTTGGTAGCATTCATTAATTTTTTAAAGTGGTTCGTCGTCATTTTTACTGAGTAACCTTTTTTTTTATTGCATTTTATTTGCCAATTGAAAAAAATATTAATTTTTGCAGAAAGTTGCTTATTCGGATTTGTAAAATTAACATTATAGTGGAATAATTAGATGTTTTTTCATTCTTAGTTTTGTTGCCTGTGACTATTATTATTTTCAAGTATTTCTGTTACTTACACTTAAAATTCAAGTCCAGAAGATGCCTAAATAGGTGAAACATTAACATGAATGTGATAAAACTAAAAATAAAACTGGGATACTGTTGATCTTATAAATTTTCTTTTATACATTTAATAAAAATATATAAGTGTCTTTGTTTTTTAATGTTAATCTCAAGGATATTATTAATTATTATATTTTTTTAATGACTACAATTTAATCAATGATAAACTTTGTTTATAAAATATTACTTAACAGTTAAATGGTAGAAAAATAATAGACTGATAGTCTCTCATTTATTATTTTTTATTACTTGTAATCATATTCAACAAGTCATCGTTTTGACTCTTCAGGTGAATTTAATAAATCTTGAAAATATAATCTTTAAATTCAGAAACACATTTTAGTTTGTCCGAATTTTGTAAACGTTCTTCAAAAAAACAGTTTAAACCTATAGAATCAGTCTTCTAAATTATATTAAAATCTAAATGCTGTGTTGTTTGCCTAAATCTTCCACTTCCTTTTATATTTTCATTTTTTTAGTGTGGATATGATATACGTGTGAAAGAAGGGCCTGATGTCAATGAGCATATTTCCAAGTCCACTCCAGAAAATATTACTATTAAGGTAAACATTAGATAAGATTATTTTATTGATACAGTTTATTTATGTTTTTTTATTTAATTATTATATTGTGATGATTTGACTCTTCCTTCAGTAAGGAAATTAACAAAAATATTGTTGGTCATAAAAATATTGTTTCAATTTTCCCTTCATTTGTTGTAAGGGAATGTAATCTCTTGAGGGAAAATTGAATGCTAAAACAGAAGAAAAAATCTAGAGAGAAAAAGAAAGAACCAATATTACCAACTGCCTTATGGAATGTCTAAAACATGACTAATATATAATTATAATATAAAGACTATTATATTGTTACAATTTTATTTTATGAGAAGCTTATTAACTTTTTTCTGATTTATTTTTATGATTGAATGCATAAGATATTTATAAAAAAAAAAAAAAATTGGTCAAAACAATGTGAACTTTTAAACATGAATGTAGGAAAATGATATTCATTTACAGCAGGCAATTTGAATGGAAGGTGTGTGTTGTAGGTGGAATCTTCAGATGTTGAAGGACTCCATTTGTATGCTCTTAGGCCAGAATGGAGGACAGATGTGATGGTTCATATTACACCTGAGAGGCCTGAAGATCTGAAGACCCTGAGGGTACGGCTATCATCAGAGGAGGCACCTGATTCTACAATACATGTTATCAAACTGTCTGATTACAAGCCGTCACCTAGTGGCTATTCCCTGAAGACTGTTGTTGTTCCCTTCCCACCACTCCCAGCAGACGGCAGGTCCTATATTGTTAGGTTAGAGTCCACTATTTCCCAGTCGACCCATTCCTATACCAACAGACCGGTTCACTTCAAAGCCAACTCTTCCTTCAAACTGATCCGGCTCATATTCTCCCCCAAACCTCGATCCAAGGAGCCAGAACTTTCCCAATCATCTTACTTAGTGTTGCCGCTTATCCTCATCTTCACCGCCATCATATACAAGAAAGAGAAAGCTTGGAGCCTTCTGACACTTGCAATGCAAACAAGGATACCAACAAGACCTTCACAGTCTGAAGATTCAGGTTCAGACAGCTTTTTGGAATCTAATTTCCAAAAGAAGAAATCAAAGTCTCGCAAAACATGAGTTAGACACGTCTACTGTTTTTTATATGTATGTGCCAGTGTCCGTTATAATTTCAACATTTCTAGAAGTGTAAATTATTGTTTTTTGTTGGTTGGGAAGGGACCAGAAAGTATTTATTATTGAAAGTTTAAGACAAAATATGGCATTTATAAAGTGTACCCTTATTTATTAAGACTTATTAGTTTTATTAATTATTAGAAGTGAATTTTTTTTTAATATGTATATTTTATTTCTGTTATACTTTTGTTTTAAAAAGTTGTCATTGTGTCATCAATTGTGCAATTTATCTATTTTCATTTGTGGTTCTGTCACATGAACATCAACATCATAGATAATAGTTACATATTAATAGTTCCTTTTTTCCTTACCTACTTTCTTTCTTATTTCTTCCTGAAGCTTTCTTTTTCCATAGCTACAAATAGAAGGCTAAAATGATATAATAGTAGGAAAATGTTCCTAGTGTGGATGAGTTTACAGGAAATCACAAGAAGTTAAAATAAATCTTGTGTATTGGATAGTCCTTTCCTATGAATTATTTCTATTCTATTGGAAATTTAATTTTTAATCTTGTATTATGAGAAACAATTTTTGATTTTAACGTTTCTCAACATTTAATGTTGTAATTCTGTTATTATTTATCTTTGTTTAAAAAAATATATATATAAATATCACATATATATCACTTTTCTGTATGAATAGTGTGTGAATTATCTTGTACTTCATTTAGTGTGTGTTCCCCTTCATATGCAATATCACAAATTAATAACCTCATATTATTTTTTCCATCCTTATAATTTTTATCTTTGCAGCTATTTACAGAGGGGTTTCAAACGAAGTTACTTTACCATTTGTTTAAAAATGAAAGCCTTTAATATAAAATAACACATTATGAATGATCGATTTTATGTGGCAATTTTAATCTAAAACAGTTAAACTTGCAGGTTCCTTCATAGAGATTATATAAAAACCACCCTTTGAAGAATCAGACTTAGATTTCACCATTAATATTAAACATCTTTCAGAATTTTTGAAGTATATATTTATAAAATTGTGTGTTTTGTGAAGTGCATAACAGGAGATTTCTCAGGAGCACAATTAAAATAAATTTATCGAATCTTGTACAATGTAGTGAAGAAAAAAGGAGTTGCTGAATTTTTTTATTATTATAGAATCTTGAGTTACCAAAAATTTTCACGTAATTATGGAACTTAAAACCAACTTGTAAAATTTAAAAGTGGTCCTCTCATGTAACGAAACTCTCATAGATTTATAAAAATGTCAACTATACGACTCATTATATTTCTACTAGTTGAAAATATTAGGCACTAAAAAAAAATTCCCTATTTATAGAAATATAAATAATTAATGTTAATGTTCCTGGGTCTATTAATTGGATTTCAAGTCCATTCATATTAATAAGGTTAAGTAACAGTGTTATGAATAAGAGAAGTGGAACACTCCCATATTTTATTAAAGGTGTAATTATTTGAAGAAAACACTATTTCTTCTGCTTTCTTAACGTCTTTATTGTAAAGTACAATGTTGGTAAATCCTATCCTGTTGTAAATCAGTTTTATAATGCTAAGAACAAGTAGAAGGGGCTTGAGCAGAACTGTATACCTCCCTGTGAGTTCATGGATATTACTTATGCTTCTGTTATTTTTAAGTAAGCAACCCAAGACCTCTCTACTTTCCAGAAAATTATCCTTTTCTTATACAATGTGTCTCTGCTTTAGCCCCAGACCCCACTCCTCCAAAGACATCCTACCCAGTATGTAGTAACGGAACTCTAAATATTTGTATATACCAGTGTTATGATTGTACTTCATAATAAAGCCTTTCTTTTAAAATACTCTACTCTACAAAGATTATTTAACTGTTGATGATTTGTTATAAACTACTGGTAACTCAGAAAAATTGCGGTTATTTGGAAAAAAAAAAAAAAAAAAAAGCAATGTATTTTGGCCCCCTCGAAAATTCATAATGAATTTCGTTCCTAAGACTACTTAACTGACTTATGATTCATAAATCTCTGTTGACAATCCCGTTTATTCGATAAAAACCTTCACCTTCCCACTCTTCAATTCTCTTAGTAACGTTTGTTTACATTCGATTCGACGTCCTTTATTTTTTCTTCAGTCCAGTGTAGTTTCGCCACGAGTTCAAAGCGTTCCCATAAGTGTCTGCCCATTTAAAAAAAAAAGAGATTATAAAAGCCATTATCGATAGCGAGAAAAATTCGATGTGGCAAAAGGCTTTAATATTCCTCCATCTACACTGCCGTCGATTTTAAAGGAATATCATTGCTGGAGTACCTTCAAGCAGTAAGAACGATCACTTGTCACATGGGAATGACGCGAACAACGGTGTTTTCTCTACTATTGAGACCCTGGACAATGCAACTGATCAAGAAGTGTGCCAACAACCCCTCCTAGTTCAGTCACCTGGTACACTTTACCTAGAAAAAGGTCCTAAGTTAACGATCTTTTCATATGTTATATGTGGATTTCTGTGGTGTAGAATCCAAGTTTTCCGATTCGGCAACTCTGTGCAAACTTCAGGACAGCCAAAAAACTTCGAAATTTTTGGACTTTTTTCAGTTTTTTTTATCATAAACAACTGGTTTTAGCTGAAAATACTATGTTAAAAAAGTTAACGAATAATAAATTTCCTACGATTTGCACTGGTTAACATTTTTTTAAAGGAAATGAAGGATTGAAATACACACTTCAGTTTCGAAAAAAATTTAAAATATCAATAAACTACGGAAAATGCACGTTTTTCCCTAGTAACTTTTGTCTTTCAACATTTCTATATGCATTCCTCGTCATCACAATCAATGTCTTCCTCGTTGTGAGGTCGGTCTCAGGCAAATTATCGCAAGCATTCCCTACACAATTCTTGCAAATGGCTGAGCACTGGAGCTTTTTTGCAGCCTCAAGCCCCGGTGCTACACCCTGTCGTGCACTTGCATTGTATCATGTCCAGGAACTTTTCTGGACCTGCATCCATGATAGCTGTTATCAGGATCAGCCCTTGTTTCATTTAAGTCCAGTCCTTAACTTACGCTAACTTTTTGCAGCCCAGTCACGTCTGCACTTGCAGATAACTTCAAAAAGAGCGGTACCGGGCAGCATCTCTTGTAGGGGCCAATCTGACAAGGTATAATTTGGCTTTTGCCACGGAGTTGGAAAATATTCGGTAGCGAAAATCATCCAGAGTATCTGTGTCCACGTATCCACCGAATAGTGTCACAAGAAGCTTTTCCCGTGCTTCCGAAAGTTGGTGTGGCATAGCTTCACCTTTGATAACACTAACAATGTCTTTTTCTCCTAGAATGCTTTTTCTCAGAAATAGTGAAAACCTTCCTTGTCCAAATGGGTTCGATGTAGTGTTACATGCGCTTGCTGCATAAAGGAAAAGACTATTGAGTATTGTATTTGCACGAAGATGACGAATACAAAACACAGGGGGCATTACCTCTCCCACTCTTTTGAGAAGAGTCTAATGCAGTCAACAATACTGAAAGATCGACGTCTTCACCTACGATAGTAATACTATCGAAGTCAGCAGATTTGGATATTGCAGTTTTCACTAGCATCACATCAGCATCCTCTATTGCCTGATTAACCTCGATACCCTTTGCTGGCATTTTAGTCATTAACATTGAAATGAAGTGTCTATTGTAGGTGTCGTGTATATACATTTTTCTTGCAACAGTGTAGCGGCCGTTTTTAACGAAAATAAAATTTTGTGGACAGTTGCATCAAAGTCCAGGGCCATAATTATTCATCGCTCTCCTTAGAACCTGCTCAATGGTCATCCGACTTTATGCCAGACCAGAATTTATCAGTTACATAAATAGGACGTCCTCGTTATTCGATATTTTGAAAATATTGTCGAAAGTTTGAAGCGCTATACCTCTGTACGTTTTTGGTTTAAAGAAACGTTTAACCAGTGCAAATAGTAGCAAAATGATTGTTTTTTAACTTGTATAATAAAACGTTGTCGACTAAAACGTGTCCTTTAGGAGCTATAAGCAAAATACTAAAAAAAGTCCGAAAATTTGGGGGTTTTTCGGCTTCCCTGAATTTCACACAGGGTTCTCTTGTTGGAAAACTTGGATTCTACCCACAGACTCCCCACATACAACAAATTAAAGAATCATTAACTTCGGACCTTTTTCCAGGTTACCCTATTTTTATGTATGTGGTGACTGGACTGTATGTGGTATGTGGATGGATACATCAGAAAAAATAACTGATTTCTTTTTTATTTAATTTTTTTTTATCAAGTACGTACATATTTTAGTTTGTTATTTTGTATTTTGTACTGTACATACATGGAATTCTAATAAAAATTGATAATCCCGTTATTTTGATTTTTTTAAACCCTCAATAGTTTGTAATCCCTCTATTTTAAAAATATTGATAATTTATAACAAACCCTCATCACTTGGTATTATGAATTATTGGAATTATGAATTGTACTGTATTTTCAATATGTTAAGAGTAAGTTGTTATGTTAAATAAACCACAATCATTAGTGTATATTTCCTCATTTTATTTTAATTTCTACTTGCTTTTGTTTGTATTTCTGTTTCACTTATTACATCTTGTTAGAAAAATATTATTATTTATTTTCTGAAAAACAAAATGTATTAACATACCTACAGTAGATGGAATATACAGAAAATAAAATATCACTTAGCAAGGGTACTGTCAAGTGGATAGAAGCTAATACATTCATCCATTATATTATTATAAATATTAAATAAAACTAGTTTAGATTTTTATTTTTTTGCTGTGTTACTGTGAAACTTATATTTCTAGTATAAATTACTTGTATTTCATTATTAAATTTTCAGTCTCATCACAGCCCAGTTGTTTATCGCAACTAATGTATTGTTGATGAAATCCATTTAGGAATCCAAGTTTGTCCCTGCAAAGTCAAGATTCAAAGTTTCAGTAATGAAAAGAGTATAAACATTAATAAATGATGAGTAATTAAGTATAATAAGGCAGGCACATAGATTCAGTTGAGGAAATTCTTAAAATATCCCTAAAATAATAATTTATTAAAATGTGTTTGTCCTTAAAAAGTCTTTTAAACTTTATAATGTAAACACAGATAAAACAATTACATGGCCATCAATTCTTTAGTTTTGTTAATTTCCAAACACTGTACATTTAGAATAATTTGTTATTTTCTTTTTAATATATATATATATATTTATTTATTTAAATTATCTCCTCTTATATATATATATATATATATATATATATATATATATATATTTTTTTTTTTAATTATGGCAATAAGAGTGTTGGTGATTAGTTAGCTAGTGAAGAAATGAGTGAATAAATTATGATTATAATGTACAATATGATTCATAAATATGTTATATCTAAATGCTGTGACATTCTTAAATTATTTTGTATTAATAAGATAAGAAAAGATTGACATATTTTATTATTTTTCTAATCATCTATACCTACCCTTAAGATCAGTTATTTAGGACCTTCTTGGTAATAGCATACAATTTTAATAAGGAGATGAACAAAAATGATATATTAATAGTTTTCAATATATATTGAATTGATTCCATTTAATAAGTTAGTATAATTAATATCCATAAACAGAGGTCTGCAAGCCATTAGGAAACATAAATTTTTTAATGTAAATGAGCTTCCATAATTTAAGTAGTGTCCAGCAAATACAAATGAACACAATCATTGTCTTTATTAGATTACTCTATGGCCTGATGTCTTTGTTGTGATGTTGACTCATAGGAATCCTTAGTACTTGTTGTGAGGTAATAAGAAGGGGGGATATCAATGACCTTATCTTGTTAATGATATTTTTTCTCTCCTCTTCCAGTGGTCATTGCTGATTTTGTGTGTTACTCATGTGTGACATTAAGACAATGCTATTTTATGTGTTATTCATTTCTGTAGTGATAGGTGTTAGCCAAGCTAGTTTTATACAACCTTCACATGAATTGATGCTAGCAACTAATGATATTGGCCATGACACTAAGTATGATATATTGATGGACATCATTTTGTTAGAGCTCAAGTTATATTTGGAAACTAACCATGACACCGTCATCTCAATACCTCCCGTGAGTACTGGATTTGAATATGATGTGATTGGAATTCCTTTCAAAGGATATTTCAATGCTTCTGGAGGACAATTCACAAATCCTGCAACCATAAAGAGGAAAGGAGATGTCAAGGTCACTTCTGAGATCAATAACATAGTCATTTCGATGACGGTGACTTTCTCTAAAATGCAAGTTACATTTTCAGAGTACACTGCTTCAGTGATTGGAATTTCTGAATCTGGCACTGTAAATGTAACAGTTGAACATAATGCGGTATTTATAGAAATCACGTTGACGTTTATGCCTCAGTGTGTCGTGTCAGTGTCAAAACTGGAAATAACAGAAATGAGTGGTATTGACGCTAATATAACTGGACTTGGGATCCTCGATTCAATACAATCTGATATTATGGCTTGGATTCTCCAATCCTACAGGACATCATTTACAGACATAATTGAAAAAGTTGTGCAAGATAAGCTACAAGAGGAACTGTCTAAAACTAAAATATGCAAACTTAAGAGGAGTATGTATGTAAAAAGATAAACTCCCAGACTTTTAGTGATAATTTTTTATGGTGTTAATTAAAAAAACCAAAAACTTGACTTTCAACGATTGACGATAGATATTCTTCTAAGAAAAAAACTAAGCTGCTTTAAATGTTTATTTTAGAATAACTGGTTGTTTATATAAGGATATCCTTGTAAAACAGTAGAGGACCAAAGATAATTATAAATATTTCCAGAAAACATTTTTTTTTTCTTGTAGTATTAATGATATTTTTTGAACATTTTTTTATTGCCATTTATTTAATTTTTAGTTATTACATTTTTTATTCACAGCCAATTGTTACTATTTTGTTACTTGTAGCTTTTCATTAACAGACACATGTTATTTTTATAAGATCGCTTTATATGATCTAAATAAGAACAAATGCAAAATGATCATTTTATATTAAAGTTTTTAAAGTAGAAAGCAGATTATCTTGATCCTTAAAGCATATATTACTGGTAGAAAAAGTGTTTTATAATACTAAAAAATATTTTCTATTATATACCTTTATTGAAATTTTTACATGGAATCAAAACATAGTATTTAAATGCTAAGAACTTCAATTTATTACTTTATTTATTTTATTCTTGTTACTTTTTTGGCGGAAAAACACTAAAACTTGACACGGAAGTAATCACCTCAGAGTGCTCTACAAAAAGAACTGCTTTGGAGGAAGTCACGAGACCACCTCTCTGTTTTAGTTGTCGCTCTGGGTGGCTGGGGATGAGATTGGAGTTTAGAGTATTAGCATACAGATTAGGATGACCAGGGAGGTGGGATTAGAAGTTTTGGTAGTGGGAGGTAAATCTTGAATGAGTTAGACGTTGAGATCAGTATGAAAGGTGCAGTTGTTCATATAGAAGGGAAGGGAGCATTGGCGATCTCGTTTAGGATTCTGGATTGCAGGGAATGGCCTTAAAGTTTAAATGAATCTTTTTTAAACAATTGCCACCCTTATGAATTTCTGCCTTTTAGGGTTTATAAAGTTGGCATTTGGTTTATTAAGGTCGACTATTTATAGTTTGCCACAGTTTTTTAACATCTACGGTGCTGGGAGTTCTTCACAACATAAAATATCCTCTCAGAGTGGGACTCAAATCAACAGCAGAATCAAATTCTGTCTGTCCCAAAATGAAAAAAAAGTATCACTTCCCTGCTAATGACATTTTAGTTTAGTCAAAGTACTTATTTTGCATTTAAAATTTAAGAAGGGTTGTATATGAGGTACGGATTTTTAATAGCATATAAGGTAATTTAAAATTTGTTCAAGTAAATTTGTCAGTAAAATCAATGGAATCTCTTGAGGTTCTAAATGTATTGCATACTTTTCTGAAGGTTTATATTTGAATCTTTTATATTGTTCAAATATCTACTTTAATTTAAAAAAAAAAAAGAAACCTAATCTTAATCGGCAAGATTAGTTACTTATTTATTCAAGCAATTCTTCATTTTTCCTTAAGCAGATGAATCATTCCTCATAATAAAAAATCCTAATGTATCCTGGAATCAAAATTTGAGGTTTGTATATGATAATGGAATATTCTTTTAAATTCTTTTAAATGAATTTCTGTTTATGATTCAGTTTAATTCAAGAGTTAATGAATGTTGAAAGAAGCACTACAGTCAACTTAGAACATTTCTTATGAATATAAATTTTCAATGTTTTTTTTCGCCAACAAATTATGATTTTACAAATATATGTTCTATTTAAATTCTACAATTTATCATAAAATTTATACTGTCTTGTTTTAAAAAATAGGAGAAATAGAAAACCAAAGATTTTTCAAATACTTTTTGACATTTCAGGAAGATATGATCAGTTCTTAAAAAATTATTTTTTTGTTATCATAAATAAATCAATGAAGGGAAAAATTTAGAGCTCGCTTATCCTAGCTTCACAGTGAATCACGTTTAGGGTGGTAAATCAGATGACCATAATATTTAATAAATCCTTCTACATCATAATCATTTATTATCAGACAAATTTTCATAAGAAATATGCCATATTTTTCAATCGATTTAATGGTTACTCGTATAACCTCTAATTGAGAATTATTAAGTAAACCATAAATGTTACATATGTGCATATCTAAGCTAAGATTATATTTAAGTCTTATCTATTAAACAGAAAATATAACCGTGGGAAAGTGAACTGCAGCATTCTATATTATCAACAGTAACTTGTTATGTAATAAATGAATGCTCCATGCTTTGGCAACAGTCACACACTGTTCTCCACATCCCTTTTATCCAGCTCCCTTATTACATAATTTATAATAATACAAATAATAATAACTTTATATGCACTTTGTTACATAATTTCCATTCCTGTCTTCCTGATCAGCCCAAACTCTTTGTGAAAGTTGATTGCATTGTACTCACTTCAATAAATATGCATCTCTTAAAAAAATACATGTTCTAAATTTATGCTAATTTGGAACTGTGAAATGGAACTAGATTTCATCAAGTAGAGGGTAGAATTATCAGAATATGCTATTTAGATATTGAACATATATCGTTCAATTCAATGGAGATTCAATATTTGTTAATTAGGAATTAGTTAACAAGCATTTAGCATCTAAATTTATATAGTTTTTATAAGTTTATACTTATTTTAAAATTACGTCATGTTGAATTACATTAATGAATAAGCAGAGGTATCATTTTCAATTTGCGGTTTTTATTATTCATAAATGCTACATTGACTACCCATAAAATTTTATTTGCCGCAAACAAGTGCTTTTGGTGGCTCACAATATGTATTTTTTTTAAATAAAAGGTATAAGAAAAATAGTTTAAAATAAATAAATTAGATAAATAAAAAACTATTCTTCTGTGGGTTCATTGTTAGATGTTAATTTATAAATGAGCAGATGAATTTGTTTGGATATTGGTTTAGGCTGATGAAAGAGAGACACCCATAAATTTGAAGAAAATCGAACAGCTCTCTTTCATAAGACTAAGCTGACACCAAAAAAATTCGTCCAATCATTTAAAAAAAATTATATTTTTAGGAAATGAAAAAAATATGCAAAATACATTAAATCTCAGTTTTCTCTACAATTCATTACTGAATAATATCCCCATTCCTCTATCGACACTTGTTCTCACAACTCTTAACTTCATCCGTTGTCTCCTTATACTTAAATATCTTCAAGGGTGACATGATCACTTCATATCAGGTTTATTTCATTTTCAAATCTGTCGTGAAATAGTGAATCCTAAGAATCTCTTCTTTTCTATTTTAATTTTTATGATTTTAACCATAATATCACTTCAGTAAATAGTTTTTCAGTAGTGATTATAAATAATTTTATGATCTTTCAATCTGCCTTTCTGTTTTAAGATAGATGCCACCAGAAGAATGCTCTGATCATTTTGAAATTTTGAAGGCATGTGCAACAACCTGGGGGGACCAGGGGAGACCCCCCTCTTTCCCTCGGATTACACTGTATATGTTCTGGCTAGATATAATAATAGAATGTATTAAAAAAAAAATAAAGCTGAAGAAAGCCAGTCTTGATATATTTTTTAAGATATCAAATCACAGAACTTATTTTAGATTTAAAGTACTGATTTTTTTTTTCCATGCTCAAGAATAAAAAGAAAAATTTTAAGACATTCTAAAAAAAAAAGTTTTTGGAGCCAACAACAGACATCTTTAATAGAATATAGAATATAATGTGGCTGTAGACGATTTCAATAAGTATTTTTTTGGTCAAAATTTTAGCTGTTTACAATTTTGTTATTAGTTAAAATAGAAATTTTCATAGATTAAGATGTAGGTTCAACAAATAAAATGAACCATTTTGATAAAAATACTAAGAAGTTTTATCAGGATCATTTAATAAGTATTTAAGATATGATGTGTACACACAGAACAACTCTCGCTTGCATTCATATATGTATATATCAGATCTAGTTTAATCAATACAATAGTTAAGCATTGATGTAACAAAATTTTAGCTGGTAAAAAAGAACTCTTTGATAATTAATAAAAAAAAATGGTGAGTCCACTGATTCTTGAATTAGTGAACAAGTAGTGTATTAACGGTTACTTACCGATGCTTAAATGGTTTCAATAGGCTGTAATTTGGGATATTTTGATTCACATTTACAGCCAAGCTTAAGAACTTGCTTAAAATTCCACCAGTAAATAGAGTAGCCATCACAATGACTATGGCAGTAATCTGTACCATAGCTAGGGCAGTTCCTGTGTCAAGAGCTAAAACAGAATTTGCTCTGTAATTTAATTTCATGTTGAAAAATTCAACATTGTATGAATGTTTAAAAAATCTAATTTAAATAATAAAGTTCAAGCATAATAAGTAAATTCAAGCAGCCATGAAAGGTTGTATATTCAGTCAAAGTATAATCCGTATAATTATTTAGTAGCAGTATAAGCTGTTTATAACCTATCAATTTGATGCTACATATTATGAAATCATTTTAAAAGTTTTTATGATGAATGCATATTTTATTTTATTATGAAATGCAAAACACACACATATATGTCCAGCATCCACAAGATCAATGTGAACCCAGGTGAGGCAAGGATAGGAGAGGTTTACATAGCCAGGAATTCTCACCATTCTATTTTTTTAGTGGTGCTGGAGCCAGCCAGTCCTCGTTAGGGCATATTCCTGCTATCATATCTAGCCATGTACTAACCGATAGCAGTTGGTCTCGTTCATTTTCTCTTCTGTACCTAGGTGTTAAATGTTTTATGGCCTTTATTATGAAGAAGAGGTAAATGTAATGTGCAACGTGAACAGAAATAAATTATTTTAAAAATAAACCTTACGAAACATTTCTCAAGAAATCATTTAACTGTACAAACTAAAAGATAATTTTAGAATGAATTCCATAAAATTATAAAAATTGTTTTAACTCTCCGGATCAGTAGATCCGAATTCTGATAACAGGGTAGTAATAAAGAGGGGTTAAAGTTATACGATACATTGCCACATAAAATAATGATTTTTTTTTTTTTTTATGATTTATGATTGATTAACCTATGTGGATTTTTTTTCTGTTAGCTTTCATTCATGTATTTTATCTGCCAGCCTGGTGACAGCAAGATGAAGTGGTCCAGTTCCTGGATAATATGACCTATATACATTGAGACTGCGCTTGTTTAGCAGGTTTCTTGCTTATGAAAATCAAACACGTTTGAGAGTATAAAGCATCAATCATCAACCTGCTATGAAAATAGAATATATATATATATATATATATATATATATATATAATATATAAATAGAAAATAGGCATTTTGTTTATATGTCTGGAAGTCAGTTCCTGTGTTGAGGTTAAAAAATTATCCAATGGAACTAAAAGCTAAAGGGATTTTAAGAGCATCCTGAGCTTCACTGAAATCCATATTTTTTTATATTGTCCAAAATGGGATTTTAACTGACTGTTCTGTTTTATCAAATAGAACCATGTATGTCTTAAATTCGAAAAAATCTATCAGTTATTTCACAGTCATCTAGCTGTGTTTGAGAAATTAACTTGGCCAGTATCCAGTTCACCTTAATTTTCTACCTTCTGAGGATTAATTCTCTATAGTAGATTTTGCCACAATGCTCTATATACTCAGTTTTTTTTATGGATTTTCGTATATTCACTAATAGTTTGATACGTCTTTGTCGAGTGTGAAGCTATCCTATTTATAAATTAGGCTTTGAAGAAATGAAATAATTAAAGTTGAAACTCGGAAGACGGACTCTAGAAACCGTGGTTTGAATTATTGAACCGAGTTTGGGCAAAGTTTGGGACCTGACACCTTGCACACGATACAAACTGTATACAGAAGCCGACCGCGCGCTCCAATATTTACCGGAAACTTCAACACTTCTCTGGCACAACTGTCACCAGCTCGAACAACTTCCGTTAACGTTTATAAGCTGAACCGATTACGGACCTTGGGGCTTGTGAGGGGGGGGGGGTAGATATTCTAAGGGAGCACTTAAGCAAATATATTTTGGAATCGTTTACTTAACCTTCTCGAGCATCCTGGCAAACTTTGGTGGTATTTCATTGAGTAGTTATTCACAGATAACCCTGAGAGAGTCAAAGCGAAGATTTTAATATTAACACTCCATACTTGTTTATAGAGGTTGAGTCCCCTCACTTAAAGTTCGCAAAGGGAAGGCCATCTATAGATTACTTTATCAAGAAAAGGAATTTCTTGACAAGACCAAAAGTCGTAGACCAACATAAATAGAACAGGACAGGAACGATCAGAGCCCTTGCGTGAGCTGTTTCAAGTAGTACAGGGTCGGGGAGAGAACTTATATTTAATAAATAATAAAGTTGTATGTTAGTTTTGAAATATAATAATTCATTGAAATAATTATTTTAGTAAGTTGCTTGTTTACAATTACTACCTAACGCACAGTAAGACTGTGACTTAGTTTTGATGTGGTCATTGGTCTAGAATAGTTCCCAGATGACGAATTTAGTATTAATAAATATTTTACTAACGTTATAGAGAAGTATAGGCAGAACAGTACCTCTTAAGGTCGATTTAAACAAAAAAAAGCATTGCACTAAGTCTAAAAGTGACAAAAAATGAGGTTTTAGAGCCAAAGGTTATTAATGCGTCACCTGATCTGGTTGAAATCCAAACTCGACCTGTATTTGACCCGAAGGGTTCGCTCTGGAAAATTTGAATAATTTGTTTTGAAGGGACTTATTTTTAGGGATTTCACAAGGTATTAGACGTCTCTCAGTGAATGTTTGTTATAACGAGCTTTTATCGGTGACGTATTCGCTAGACCAGAAGAATTTACGTTTTAATCAATATTTTCTCAAGTACCAGTCTCATACCATCTATTGGTTTGACTGCCCTGAAGAATCCACAGTAATATATCCTAAAACGGTTTAGCGACCAAAGTACATTTCTACCAAGTAATGAACCCATATAGAATGCAATGTGTAAAGATAATTATTAAACATGAAGTTAACTGTTAGCTGTGGGATGGCTTAGTGAGATATTGGCTTTGGTTATTGAAAAAGAGATGTTACATTTTCTCAAGTTTATTCGTGGGCAATGTTACATTTGGACATACTCGGCAAACATTCCATTCTTTAACTGTTTCAAACTGGGACCAATAGTCTCATAGCTTGTCCAAAAGAATACATTTGATGGAAATCTAACATATGTTTTTCATATACCCCCATAACCCTATACCCCCAACATAAATATTCATGTGTTTTTCTACCTGAGAGCTGTAGTGGCAGAGACGCAGCGACTGTGGTGTTCATGTTGCAAATGCTTCGGTCACACACTGGAGCCGGCTTAATGTACGCCTCATACAGAGTGTATATTCCATTACAGCTGTCAAATTAGGAACCATTTGGCTACCGGAATTATAAGCGTAATTGGGCACGTCGGACGGTCACGGTAGCTGGAGAGAAATTCGGTCCGATCACATAAATTGGTCAATAGAAAGCAATTTATCCATTTTTGAGTAATGTGAACAAGGACACTGAAATATATAGTATGTTACAGGTGGTATCCTAATTACTGAACCCGAAAGAAGATGTTCTACATTCAAACAGGTTCGAAGCAATCCCCTGTCTTTCTGCATGTATGTATAATCTATAACAGAAGTAGTGTAGCATGATAATGGACAATATCTTGGTATAAACTGGCAGCGTGATGAAATTTAATGGATTATTCCAATCTTAGTAAGTTGATTTTTCTTTTGAAAAATTGCCACTCGGATATCTGGTGGTTCAGCTAAAGAGATAAATGAAAAACTAGGTTACGGGTTCACAGGGATGCCTCAATAGGAACAGGGGCAATCAGGAGGTCCCGGATTTGTATCCAGGCCCTGATACTGTTTTTTTTGGCTAATAATTAATATGTATGCGTTCCAAAAACACCTTCATTTCTTCGACTAGCATCCTCGGCGTCTTTCGATTGCTGCTTCTCAAAACTTTATATTTTAGATTGTATTTGTATTTCTTTTTGTACTCGTTGTAGCTTAACCGAAAGCTGATCAGAGCAATCAAAGGTGCCGTGGCATGCTTTTAACAATTCACTTTAACGACAGCTGTTGGTAAATAACGCCCTATTTCTATTAGACGTCCCATTTAACTTAGTAATAAACAAACTAAAATTAAAGGAATGATAGTTAACTCAGCATGTTCTCAATGTAAATCATATTGTCATCTATTTAATGCGTTCGTTCCATGCTATTTTATTTTATGTTATTTCTGTGTTGTTAGGACAGATATACACACTAAGCGTTGAATATTTCATGTATCTGTTTTAATTTATTTATTTGTGGAAAATTTTATGTATGACTTTAATTAACAGATATTTATTCATTTAGTATTTTAATGGGGAGAAAAAGTTTTATGGAATTGATTTAATGCAGTTATTGATTTGTCTTAAAAAAATCTTCTGTTGTATAAATTTTAATATTGGACGATGTTTTGAATGTAATGTTTTATTAGTCTAGAGTAAATACCACATATGTATATATTTTTTTTTAGAAAGTCTGTGATTTATTAGTTTGAGTTATTTATTCAATCTAAACCCGCAACCACAAGAAGTAATACAGCTGTCGTAGCACATGCAGACAGACGAAAGGCGATTTCTCTAAACCCTTTACAAAGTAAAGCCACTCCCTTTCTGGCTCGGAAATCATGAAAGGGCCCGCCCGTGAATGTATCCAAGGGATGCCCTTTCCGGAATCAGCCCTCACTCCACCCCCCCCCTACTGAGAGACCCCGGAGCCGGCCGTCATTTACTCTTTTAATGTTTCAAACAGAATTATGAACCCTTCCCCCCTTTTCATAGACGAAAGTAAGAGAAAACAAAATTAAATAATGCCACCCGCCTGCTCTATAGCAAAGGATTAATTTGCTACCTTTATAATTGGATGCAATAAAGTATTCATAGGTTCCCATAATCAAAGGTACACAGCCTTTTGAATCTGGTAATGAACCTTGTTAATAATTAGGGTACGGCTGGGAGGTCCGTCGGGCTCTCCAGTCCGTTTCGTAATGGCAGTGGGAGCTGCGTATCCTACGGGAAAAGAGGCTAAAAATTGTATTATTATTCGACAGGATTCCGGATTATTTTTTTTTTTACTGACAACAAGGGACAGTACCACAAGTTATCTTGTGAAATGGGCGCACTTATTGTCGAGTACAAAGGGAGCGTTTCTTTCGGGCGCGGGGCAATAGTGTTTCGCCTGTCCGTCCATATATGTAGAATAGTTGTCGATCTGAAATTATGAAAAATAAAAATGATATTTATTCAATTATCAGCCAAACAAACATGATGGTGTCAGCGGAGGGTTTGTACTCTGAACCCCAGGCGGGCGCTCTGCCAACTGAATCATCCCCTCACCCCTCACCCTCGTATATATCTGAAAAATCAGACGTCAGAGATAAAATCTTAGGAGTATACGAAGTGGTCTATTATTCACTTGATAAATTTTGTACTGCATTGTATATTTTACCTTATATCAATTTCATATTGATAATTGTATAGTTTTCATATGCAGTCCCACTGTGTTTTTTAGGGTTTCGTTGATTTGTTTTCAAAATCAGTAAACCTTAAGTTTTCAGATGATAGTATTTTATTTATTTTGTACTGTGATGTCATATTATTCATGTCAGTTTCATTTAAGACGCATGGTGCTGAATATAAGACCATCTCCATGGTAAATTACAACGTGTGTTAAGAAAATAATTACATGATAATTTAAAAAACAAAATCCTATCAAATTGAGTAGATTATCAAATTAAAGAAATTGAATAATAATATACAATTTTTTTTAAAAACTTTAATCACCAAATGAGGTGTGGTATTTTTCATATCAGCTATATTATATCCTCTGTTGATGGTAATAATAAAATTAATCTTAATAATCAGCGCTATCAGTTATTTACTGATGAATAATAAAACTACTAAACAGCCTACACAATATTTCCATGCTAAGACTTCAGTTGGAAAACCTTTGGGCACCACATTGACATTTAACAATATATATATATATATTTCACAAAAAATTACGTTATTTTATGTTTGTTACTCTGTTTTCCATTTTCATACTTTATTTGTTGTTTTGTTCAATAAAGTACTCTAGGTAAGGTCGATTCTCATACTTATCGATACCCCCCCACTATATCTCATTTTATCATGTCATTTTTGTTTATCATTTCCTTCCTTCAAGGTTGAAGGAAACCGATTTGGATTTTCACAAATAAACAGAGAAATAGAGACATTTTAATGGTTTGTTATTATAAATGATCAAAACAAAAACTAGGTTCGTTATCAATATTAAAAAACTGAATCAATCCTCCGAGGTGAGCCGTCCAACCCCTAGCAGGTATGTCCAACCCCAAGGTCCCGTAACTGTTGAGCCATTAACGTTTTTATCCTATCTGCCTCCGGCGGGATGAGCGCACCCTCTTTTGGCTAGACGCCTAAAAAAACAATAGATACAAAAAATAAAACATAGCTTCAGGAGGAGGTGGAAGAAGCCACAAAACCTAAATAATGGGATAGGATTAATGAAAAGAAATATGCTAAATTTGAATAATAATATAACAAAATTTATGGGGGAGTAACCTGGCTGAAAAAAAAATTACTTGACTTTGGGAACAAAGCAATCTTCCAGAAGCTAGAGAGGTAATCCTAAGCCTACGCTAGCCAACCTGGCATAAAGCCGATTTTTTATAAGGTCACCAGGAACTATTTTTACTAAGTCAGATGCCAGGTAGTAGAATAGTATAAATTAGAACAAAAATGTTTTCTTGTTTGCATTTCCTTGCCAAGACCGAAAGGAGAGGCAATACTTCCGAACAGGAGTAATCGTTTTTCGTTCAGAAATATTCGTTAAAATGATTAAAGGTATATTGTCCATAGCATCCATAACAACAACTACATAATGATTTCTTATGTTTCAGCTAAGAATTTATTCAAGATAATGGGTGTCCCAGAATTAACGCAAGATTTGAATTTGCCGTCATTTGTGCAGTAAAGTGCTGGCAACCCTAAAAAAAAAACAAGTTGCCATCCGACAGTTTAGGGTTAGTAAAAATGGAGCGTTACACGATAGAACAACGTGTCTTTATTGTTGAACATTATCTCAAAAATAATGAAAGTTTGGTGGCCGCAGTTTGAAAATTTCATACAAAATATGGTCGGAATAGTGTTTTGACTTCATCAACTGTGAAGAGATTAATTGAAAAATTTAGGGAAACTGGATCAGTTGGAGATACTAAACACACTGGTCGTCCAAAAACAAGCCGTTCAAATGTCAATATCGAAGCAGTGCGTGAGAGTGTTGTTGAAAATCCAGGAACATCAATTCGGCGTCGTAAACGTTCTTTGTGCCGAAATTGGACGATATTGATGTGGCCAATATGGGGTTTCAACAAGATGGTGCCACATGCCATATAGCCCATGAAACAACTCAAATACTGCACGAGACATTTCCAGGTCGTGTACTCTCTCGTTTCGGTGATCAGAATTGCCCCCCTAGATCGTGTGATTTAACACCTTTAGATTTATTTTTATGGGGCTATTTGAAGTCAAAGGTGTATGTCAACAAGTCCACATCCACCCGTGCATTAAAAGAGGAAATTCAACGCTGCATCAACGAAATTCAACCACATTTATGACAAATGGTCATGGAAAATTTTGACAAAAGAGTGCGTATGTGCCAGCAAAGTTATGGAGGCCATTTGTCCGATGTGCTATTCCATAAATAACCCTATCCTATTTACTTTATAATTCAATGAAAAAATACTAAAAACTGTGTTTTCTAATTAAATCAAATCTTGCGTTGATTCTGGGACACCCTTTATAAAGTATTGATGGTTTGTATATTGTTGAGAACACGTTAAAGACATTAAAAAATAATTTCGAGAGCAGACAATAGAAATTGCGTCCTGAGCGTATATGCTGCTCTCGCGCTCTTGGTCATCCTCCACTGGCTCGTATCCAGTGACGCGGCTGACGGAGGGGACTTTCCAAGACTCCACTTCCTCTTTCGCATGTGAGGGAGGTGATAACGATGTGGATTTGGGAGGTCTCTAGGCTGTTTGTAAATACTGTATGAATGGAAATTGTAAATACGGCATGGATGAGAACATTTATCACAATTACTTCTTGCCCAATAAGGCAGATTGTAATTTTATCATAATAAAGTTTTGAATTGAAAAAAAAAATGTTTTAAGCCGGTTTTAATAGCTTTCTCTTTGTTTGTTAGTTGATAAAGACAATTTCAGTGACAGCGTATTTTTGACTATTTTTTTACAATCAGTTGATTAGGTTAAAATAGACTCCAGGCCGACCTGAAGTTTTGCTGGTAAAAAAAAAATGATGTAATGGTGTGGAAGAATGGAATCGAAAAATTACACCATGAAAAGTAATTTCATGTAGCAATATAATTACCTTCAAATGACGTGAATATTGGAACAGTTTGATGCTAAGTAGTTAGGGTAATATGGTTGCATCAGTGTTAAAATAAGTTCGAAGGACGAATACCGATACGTGCTGTAGTTACAGAAAAAAATCTAATAAAAGGTTTATGTTATAATCTAATTTTTGCTTTGGTGCTTGAATTATATTTCAGAAATGCAGTCTAAAGTAAGAAGTACAATATTTTAGAGATGAAATCTCCTAATTCACTTCTAGCTTTGATTTTCATCCGGGGGATTGTAAAATACGAGGTATATGGTGGTCAAAACTCGTATATGGTTCCGCATACGGATATTTTCAATTCAGGCATTTTGTATAAGTATAGAGCATCGATTATCTGGAATATTCCGCCCTAGAGAATTCCAGATATTTGATTAAGAGAAGAATGAAAATATTTACGTCTGATATGATAAAAAGAACCCCGAGTGGAGATAGAAACATTTAATTAAGATATAAACTTTCAGCCATCGCAACCACTATAGATAGAATATTAGTGCCAACGATCAATGTTCTCACCAAACAATGCTCAATATATCAGAGATCAATGCTGTGTATTTTAATATTTTAAGGCTTTCGCTAGACTAGCAACTAATATGTTTTTACCCATGTGTCGGTCTCACAAGGTTAACAAAAAATATTTAATAACGGTCTTCTCTGGATTAATCATTTCTTAATAACCAATATATTTTTTTTCTACCTAATTGAGTTGGATATCAAATTAAAGATCTTGATCTCCAGATCAATGATTATATCATTGCATAATGTATAATATAATACAATACAATATATTCTGGGCTTTTTTATTTTAGATTTAAAAATCTCAGAAAATAAACATGAAAGCTAATTAGAAAGCGTAGCGTATAAATAAAATGTATCCAAGATTAGTTCATACTGCCTAGTAAACAAACAATTGAGAAAACATAACTAGGGATTGTGACATTAGCCGTCCTAATGAGTTAGAGATACGAAACTGAATTTTTATAACTAAACGATTCGGCGTGTTTTTGAATACACTTTTTTAAAATGTCACACCAACAGAATCATTTACTACTCTCTTCGAAGCAGACAGGCAGTCGATAGACTATTCCGGATTTGTTTTAAAGTAAAGTATCTCATTCCGGGGTTAACTTTTAATTACCACAAATTATTGTCACAATTTTTAAGGGTTTGTTATTTTATTCAAAATGTGAAATCCTTACGTTTTACGCCTACGTGGGCGTACTTGTACCGGATGTGATGGTGGAGAGTCACCTGTATCACATAGAAGTAGATTCCATGTGATTACCCAATTCTATAAAAAATACTCCAATCTCCTCAAACATTAACTAATATAATGAATTGATTACTTATTTATAAAAAAAAAGATTAATTTGTGTCTATTAAGTTTAGTAGTAGGGGTATCAAGTTAAGACCTGCGTTTCATTCAATTCTAGAAGAGAACATTTAAAAAAAGCCTAATGCGATGTTCTTGACTTGAAATACTATATACGTATATACTAAACCAAAAATGGTATTTTTCAGTTTATTATATTTTGAAGGAATCCCATCTGATTTTTCGGCGACATGAACAATATTTTCAACTCCAAAAAAAACAACATAATTAATCAATCAATTACCCACTAATAAAAAGTATTTAATAAGGAAATCTTCAAGTTAGATGTTTTAAGGGAAATTTTGCGAAATAACGTGAAATGAATTAATTCTAAGAAGGCAGAGAAGAATAAATAAAATAAATCTTATCAACCCAACAATTTCGTTTTAATTTCATGGAAAGTGAAAAAAAAATAAAACCAGAAAAGTTTTGCAAAAAATAATTATTACGGTTAAAAGACTTCACGAATAATGAATGCCATAATAATACTTCAGAATACGGATTGAGGCTGTACCGAAGGATTATTTTTGCAATTAGAGTAGTACCTATTTTATGTACCAAAAAGTGAGTTGTAACTGTACTTCATTAAACAAAAACAAAACAACACTGACATTTCCATGAAATTTAGAAGTCTAGTAATAATTCTTCGAATAATTTTCTAAGTTCCAGGGGTACACCATTCATCGTGTGTTCTCGGCTTGTTATGTAGTGCAGGTTAATCAAGGCAATCAAGGTGGTTAATATTTATTTTTAATTACCAAGTAATCTTCTAATTTATTGTGTCAATCAAGTGAGGTCTCCATATCTCTCTAGATTGAACAGAGGCCTTCAAATTGCCGGAACAGACAGTCATAAATCTGAGCAAAAATAGAAAAAAAACCTGGTTTTTAGGTGGTCATTTTCTTGTAATTTTGATTAAAATATGTGTTCATGGCACGTGCGAATACTTAATTAAAAACTCATTTTTTGTTTAGTTCTGTAGCTGTTTAAAATTTATATTTTAAATTTGGAACTTTTTTTATTAACCTTTAAACTTTAAAGTAACTATTTAAGGATATTTAATTTAAATAAAATATGAATATATTTCATAAAATAAAACAAAAGTCACTTTACTATCAAAGAAAAAAAAATAGCTACACTATGGGAAAGTTTATTAAATTTAATTATAAAAGAAGACTTCAATTATAGAAAACTAATGATTTTGGAGAAAATTTGCAAAGCTCCATAACGCCATGTCACTACTAATATGATCGTTTTACAAAAACTACCTCACTTTGTGAGATTTAAGGTGATTTATTTACAGCAATAATGAAAACGAGATCAAATAACCTTTATTCTTCCTACCACATGAATTACAACGAAAGCATTATAAAATTACTTTTAATCAGCTTCAACATCAGGTTTATTTTAAAATGGCAATTTTTCGGGATCACTGCGTTGTTGTGCAAGTGAATGAATGAATGAACAAATAACTATAGTCCCCTAAGAATGACAAATAGAGGGAAATCCAGATGACAGATTATCCATTTCCCTGAAGAATTAAAATACTCATAGATCAGGGCAACAATAAATATATAGTATAGCAGTTATATAAAAACAAACCAACCAACAAACAAACAAATGAAAATAAACATTCTGGTTCAATATTTGTTAATTTAACTCATCATGTCGAGGGTTTATACGGGAACAAAGCTACTAGTAGCTCATTAGTTTAGTTAAAGTGTTTTCATACTGATCTGGCCTGGAAGAGTAAAAGTGGCACTGGAGGAGTCCCGATCTAAACCTAATATTATTATATGCTGCTATTTAATAATAATATCTGCATTATCCTGGGATTATAACCCTTAAGAACAAACATTTATTTAAGATAAAGTAGGTTCTTTAGCAGTATCAGTCCCCGCTAAAATTTACAATGCACAGAAAATATACAAAAAAAAAGGAAGATATAATAAAGATTATACATATAAACATATAAGTGATTTATCAGGAAATTAAAAAACAAAATAAATATAAAGAATCTACAATATGAAGAATATAAAACAAAAAGTTGCTAGAAAAATTTAAGTAAAATATCTACACAAAAAGGGGAGTTAATTTTTCTGAATATGGGACCATGCCAGAGACCAATGAATAATCGTAATTATAGATTCATTTCAAATACCAGGAGCATTAAAATCTTAGGGAGAGTAAGTCATATTTTTAACAATTCTGACTTAAGCCCAGAAGCGCTTAATTAGCGCTAATGTTCAATGAACACGAGAACTAACTCACGACCTCAATTGTTCACTGTTTTTCAATTTTTTATCAACCTCAAAAATTGTACCTATTTACTTGCACAATGGTGTAAGTCATATTCAGATGTTGAAAATAAAGCAAAAATATAATTTAGACCAATTTTACTTCACAATGGCCTTTAATTAAAACTCATTTCGATATTCGATTGGTTCCCAGCACAAATTTGTAACTGGTATTGTTCTGTAATTATTGGAATTGTTCACAATATGAAGAAAATCTGAATTGCACCACTCTGACTATAAATAACCCCCTCATCTTTAATTGAAGTATGCCGGTAGTGTTAAACAAAGGAACGTGGAAAATTCCGAAGATCTGTGGGAGCAATAGCAGTTTTGATTTCATTTTGATGGCTTTATTTTATTTTTATTAGTTTTTTATAAGGAAAAAAAATATTTGCAATGCTGTCAGAAGTAGTTATGACGGTTCTTTTTCCTCTACGGGCTCAACGATAAAATTGAGAAACCCTTGAGTAGTCAATGCATGTTACAAGCACTGCCCATCGTTTATTTATTTATTTCTAAGCGGGAACAGCCAAGAGAGGGAGAAAAGAGAGGGGAAAAAACCTAGGAAAAGTTCGGGAAACTCTGAACAGTAGAAAAGTTAACCCTTTGTATATTTTATCATCCGTTCGGCCGCGCCCACGGCAGCCACCGGGGTTTCGGAATTCTACCTAGATAACGCAGCATACCAGACAGAGTGGCACATTTCACCCCTAGTTTTTGCTCTTCTTCAGGTAACCCTTCCAAGCTATATAAACCTTTGCTCAGCCCTCAGGTGCTTAGTGTCTTCTTCAGTTATTAGCTGACAGCAACTACCAGCAGCAGGTAAGCTAGTAAGTCCATAGGACATATCATTTAAAAAGTATTTACGGTTACAATCATTAACCAAAAAGGGCACATAGAAAAGGCTGGATTTGGATCAAGGGCTTCCATTGGTCCCAGACCAATATCGCATTTTGAGTATCTTTATTCTCTATTGAACAATTATAAAATCAGTGGAATCATTTACCACAACCAGTAACTATTGTAAATTGTAAATTTTTTTTTTAATATGATGAAATTACAATCTGCCTTTACTTAATAGGCAATAAATAATTGAGATAAGTGTTTTCATTCATACCATATTTACAATTCATCATTCGCTCGCACATTCATACAATATTTACAAACAGCCCAGGGGCCCCCCAAGTCCACACGGTTGTTGCCTCCCTCACAAGCGAAAGAGGAAGCGGAGTCTTGGGAAGTCCCCCACGCTCCCCCACCAGCCACGTCACCGGATACGAGCCAGCGGAGGCTGACCAAGAGCGCGAGACCCCCAGTAACTATTAACATTCAATTTTAACCATTGACCTTTGATTGAATAGTACTATTGTTAATCCACAGGAATTTATTTTATTTTGCAAATTTACAATTTGTTGAAATACTCCTCAATTTCTAAGTAAATCAAAGATTTTTTTTACCATTTTTCCTTTTTGACTCGGTAGAAATCCATCATTTACAACAGAAACAAATGCTTCAAATAAACGTGGAATTCAATTAAACTTCGGGTTAAAAAAAATCATCTTTAGCTAAAGTTAAAAAAGCAACAGCCTTTTAGCCAATTTTAAAGTAACATTTATATACTGTAATGCTGGTCAAAATGCAATAACCTGAGGTATAAAAAAAATAATAATATACGTAATTAAAGTATGAACCGGCCCGCATGTTTATGTTTTCCCAATCACAGCTTGGAGGCTTTTGAAAAAATTGTAAGTTCTCATTATCTTTCCTTAGTAAAGGGCACAGGAAATGCGGTAATGATTTTTTTTGAAACCAACCATAGACAAATTTCTTCAAGGAAGTCCAAGGCAGTTTTGGGAGACGGTTCTTGTTATTTGTCCAAGGGAAGATTTTTAGGGTAGAATGTTTTTATTTTTCAAACAAAATTATTTTATATGTGGACAAAAATACTGAGCCTATTAATAAATATTCAAAAGCTCAACATCGCCGTTCTATTCCTCGACGATATCATACTAAATGTTTTATTCGACGTTTGTTATGAAAAATCTGTTCAGATGAAACAGTCACGTGATATAAAATCTAATTCGTTCCTGACCCATATGAGAGATGAGGTCAGTGAATAATACCGATAAGACATTCGCCAAAGATGACATTGATGGGACGTAACGCATAGAGACCTTATTCTATTTGTCACTGACGTAGTTGACCAATGCATTATCGAATGACGAATTATACCGGACTGAAAGCTTTTCATTGTTAAACAAGATCAAAGGCCCACCAGATAGTTCGTTCTCTGTACTCATAGTCCATTCCTTGTGACCATTTCCAGTGAAACTCCTAAAGAATATTGCTGTATGATTTCTGTTGCTCTCATTTTGAGACCTGATTTTAATTCCTTTGAAACATGTTAGTCAAAATAATTTTTCGTCATTCGGTCTATCTGTAGGTACTGTAATATTTAAAACAATTATTGAATGTTCAAAACCAAGAAACATTATATATGTTGAAGTGAACACAATGAAAACCACTCCGTTCGCTTGTCTGATTCGATTTTCATAGGGTTTTTTTTCTCGGTCAAATGAGGCAATCAATAATAAATCTTAAGAATACTCGTATATTCCACATTTTTTATCTACTTAATTAGTTTATTAAAAAATAGTTAGTAAAACTTGTTTTAAATGTATATGCATAAATATTATATTAAAAAATAAATGGCAGAGGAATTTCCGGGAATATTAAAACTTAAAGTTATCGTACGTTCACTTGACGACCATCTGTGCCCATCGATGGGAAAAAGGTGAAGTTGTTATGGCGTTGTACTAAAGTATGTACTAATTATTAATTAATAGACGATTCGAAAAATAAATATCAGTTAAAAATAAAATGCAATTGAATGAATACTGAGTATGAGGTTACGTGATCGATAGGATTAATTATTCAGAAAACTCCTACGGTGTTGAGATCGGAGTCAGAAACTTTCATATGTATCTGTCCCCCATCATCGGGCCAAATCACTTCAGCTCACTTATATATTCTGTATTAGCAAAGCGAATAGACACTCCTTCCGCATGATCTTACCAATGTTTTCTGGATCGCTTGCCTTCAGACATAGCTTCCATTAAATTCTTCTGTAACCTTTTCACTGGCATTCTATGGACGTGACCGAACCATTTATATGCTCTGGCACCCTAATGTTCCTAGTTCAGACACATCTAGGATTTTCCAATTACACTTTGGAGAAGGTTCATTTCGACTGCAGGAATCCCACAGTCCTGACTTCTTAAATTGAAAATCTACTATTGTAGTACCTAATGAAAGCAGTTGCGTAGCCGGATGTATTTGCCCGAAGGGTGCGTGCGAGTGAAATCGGGATCAATGGATTTGAATTGAAGAAATTTGGCAGTACACGAAGGGGAGTAGTATTGCAAAACATGGCTAAGGAAGCGTTGGAAGCGATAGGAAAAATAGAATTAGTTCAACAATGTAGAAATAAGAAATGACATCTCTCCTCCTTATATATCCTATAAAACAGTTCATTAATCGTTTGTATCTAGCCATGATAAAATTATAAAAAATTTAATGTCCTTGTGACTTGTGAATTTAATGTGAGAAAGCTTCTAGTTGTCAGAAAGGGGTGTGATGAAAGCGTTTAAAAGAAAGATTCCTTACAAGAAATTAATAGGGAGGTACGAAGCCGTCAGAAGTTGTCAGAGCACTTCAACCCCTCGGCTCTACTGTATTGGGGCGCACAACTTTTTAAATACCCCGATTAGGGAGTACAAGAGTTCCTCATTTAGCCCGAGAGCCCTTTTCAATTCTCTACTTCATTTTCTTCACCCGAACCCCTCTCGGATTTTTTTCGTAGGAAAAATTGACTGGCTCTTGTGGCGGTGAAAGACACCATTTCCTCAGCGACGGTTCATCCCGACGCGCCGGGGATACGTGTTGATCAAGCCTTCTTTTATGGAAATGCTTTAAACGGAGTCAGCTCTGACAAATAACCCTGGAGCAGTGGAAATCTTACCACTACTTTACTTTCAAGTTTCTCACATTCCTCCATCTCCGGACTTGTTGTTTGTGCCCCTGTTACTGTCAGTCACGAACATTACGAACGAAGAGCCCTCCTTACTCCCTATGACACTTTTACATAAGTTTCGTTTGATCACTCGAAAATACGCTAATTATTATAGTAATTATAGCTCTATTATTCGAAGAATAGTCATTTTGTAACTATACTTCGAATGCCATAATGGGTTTAGTTTGCACTTTTAGAAGTAAGTAATATTATCAATACGCTCTGTTTGTGTAATCTATTCGCTAAGTTGCGGATACGTTCCCTGTACATACAATTATCAATGAATAAGATTGAGTAATAACGAACGCTCTTATGAAAACTGCAATTATAAAACGGAAGCCTCCTCCGGAACTCGGGCAAAACTTTTGGCCAACAATGGAAGGTTCCCTAATTGATCCGGAACTACAAAGAGCGCTGGCTAGCTATAAATTCCTAGCCCTACATAGTTATTGCCTTCAATTCAGCTCTGGCTTTGTCATCCTCCGCCATCTGCGGAACTTTTTCTCTCTAGTCCCTTAACCGTTTCTGCTGGCCTAGTTCTTCGTTTGGAATCTATCCTGGGGCGGATTAAATAAGGACATCCCTTAAGTGGGAAAAGCACATTTTCCCATAACAATACATTGAATGGAAAACCAGTAAAAGAAATGACTTAACAAAAACGAAAATAAGATACAAATGAATCTTATGATCATAAGCATGTTTAAAATTATACCAAATTTAAAATATGAAAATTAAATTAATTAGTTGATTCTATGAGTCATTTGGCTTACCTATTTTTCGTTAAACTTATTTATTTTATGATAACTAAATTTTAGTTGTTAAAACATATTGTTAACTTGAAAAATTGCCTTTTCAAACAGACATACATACGTTATGCTATATTAATAAATATTATGTTATTTTTGCAGGATGAATTTCAGAAACGCAGTCTTCCTTGGGCTCGCCCTTTTCGCGGTGGGGTTCGTCCGAGCTGATGAAGCAGCTGAAGTCGACGAACATGATAAAAACCTTATCCCACAAAGTACTGCCGTACATCAAAGTATGTGTCAGCTTACACTTTCAACTAAACTTAGCAATCATATAAAACTCAGTATTTAGGCATTGCTGCGTTTTATATTAACACGTATCATGTAACTTTGCTTTCTTTGAGGAGAGATTATAAAATAAAATTAATAAGCTATCATTAAACTTAACATATAATCTTAGCAATATCAACAATACAATATCGGGAATTTGACACCAGCTTGGATTACACTCGTTATGCAAATTACTTTTTTATGTTTAATTTTTTCCGAATTTTACGGAGAAGGATTGTAACTAATGGAACTTAGTCATTAAATGACCTTTAAATAGTTTCCACTCAAAACTTTATTCCTTTGAGTAATCTTTTCACGTAAACATCTGTGGGAGAAAAATTTTAATTTTAAATATTAAGTAACTTTTGTTCTGGAATGAGTCCTTTTGTTTTTATCATGTTGATTATTTTGTACCACACTTCCCGTCACTATTTTCGTGATTCTTCGAGGTGTATTTTTTTTCATACTAAAGGTGCTAAATGAACTTTTTTGCCCCTTTAAGAAGGGGGAAGGGGATCGACGTGTCTAATTGAAGTTGGATCGCTACAGTTAAAACGAAGCCGGTGGCTTTGGTTGATTTGTACAGCCGCGAAAGATATTGAAACTGGGGCCGCTGATGAAGGAGGAGGAAGCAAGGGGGAGCCGAAGCAGGAAAGACGGCTCGAGTAATTACAGCCTCAGCTTGCGTGTATTGCAAAGAGAGAGATAGAGAGGTGAGGTATTAGCAGGCCGAAGACGGCATGAAAGGATCGGACTCGGCAATTACCTGTTCTGGCTTTAATCTGCGCTCACACACACACACACAGACGAAGGCGAAATGGATGGTAGGGGTTCTAAAAACTCAACCGCCCCCCCCATCCTCCAACAGCCCGCGAATGAACCAAAGTGAGGGGTCAGAGGGAGGCCTTTTTGAAGTGGCCCTCTTTTTCAAATATCATTCGTTTTCACCCTCTGATTAAGATATGAGTAGGGTAAAATATATTAAAACCATCTTTCAAATATACTGGTATTTCCCCTAAAAGTTAAAAGTTTGAAAAATTTACACGCCTAACTACTAACTATGCAGACTTAGGTTCGATTCCTGACCTTCTAAGAGGTTTATTCGATAAGAATAGTTTTGGTTCTGGTTTCCATTTAACCGGAAGCGAGTAACTACTAGTTAGTCAAAAAGGTAAAATTTTGACAGTAATTCCTACAGTAAATTTTATTTTTGTAGTATAAATCCTCAATAGGGCTCAAACCCAGGGCCCCCTCAATACCTCAGCCGGGGGAGCCCTCATTAGTTAATACTACAAGAATATTGCGGTAGTCCTGTGCTACAATTGCCAGTATATTCGCTGACACTGTTGAACCTCTGCACCATAGCCGAATTCCTTATTATTCGTGGGGGTAATGAATTAATAATTAACAAATGTGTAATTATGATAAGTAATACGGACTAGGTTGCTTGGGAAAACAATGGAGATACAATGCAGTGAACCTGTACGTTGCAGATCCTCTTGAGAAATATTTTTCACAGAAAAGGGTTTATTTCTTGAGCCAGATACGCAATGGATTAGAACTGCCCGACTTACTTAGCGAATAAACACTTTGAGCTCTAAGTACCCTTTCGCGACAGAATACGATCTTGTAACCAAGACTTAAAACGTTTTATGAATAATAACAAGTTCCTCTTTAGTTAATGGACATCGTTCATTTCCTCTGCAACTGTATCAAGGAGGCTGGTATGAATTAGGCGTATGTTATTGGTTACAACTCCTATGGTAGTTGAATAATATTGAGGTCTGTTAACAGGTGACTTCTCGTTGCCGAACGCACTGAGCACATTCATCACCAACGGAGGAATTGTGGCTGGAGCGGTTCTTGCTCTGGGTGCTCTTGCAGTTCTCTTTGCTCCGTTTTTCGGCCTCAAGCTCTGCACCTTCTTCGGAAACTGTGACTCCGCTGGATACCAAGGTAACTTATTTTTTATTTTACAGTCGGTAGAAGCGAAGGGGTCTAAGAAACAAATATAAATTTCGTATAAGACTTCTGTGGAATATCCTGTGTCCTTGTCCCCATCAACCTGACAAATATCATTATCAGAAGCCCTCAAGGTTAAAATCCTGATTTATCAGCTTCTTCAGAACCTCTAAAATGATCCAAGTTTCGGTGAATGCAGTTTTAAAAATAAGTCAAATTATCATCAAAATTACTTATGAACGTTTTTGCATCAGGACTTCTTGGGTGCAGACATGGTCCTTCCATCCTCCCACTAACAATCTCATGGTATGGCTTACAAATCCAAACGTCGTCAAGAAATAAATTTGGTGAAAGTCTCATAATTTTCTTTCCTAAACTAACTATCTCAACAAATTCATCCAATCAAATCTGAGTTCCCAACATAAATGGACCAAAGCGTATCACTGGTATTTTTTTGAAACCTACTCAGTCCCACTCATTCCCATCTAGTTCCGCCATATGTACTGAATGTCTTTACATGTAGCGTAATGCAAGAACAAACAATAGTGTAGAAATTTTCTATTACACAGATAAATTTTAGAAATACACATTTAGGGTTTCTGTCAATCACTCCCTCTTTTATGTTACCTCTTGACAATTCATTTGACATATCTTATACACTATGAATTTTTTAGGTATGGGTAAAACCTGTACCATTTTTTCTCGATACTGTCACGGAATTACCTTGGTTGAAACTTTATCAAATTTCTTCGAAAGCTAAACATTGACAAAGATCTTAAAAAGAATACAATAAATAACGAACTTACAATGGGATGACACGGTATTTTGCTTCCAACCTGACTGAACTCTTTGGGCGAAAACCAATAATTTGCTACATGTCTATTATAGAAGGATTTTAATTTTTGGACAGTAGTTTATGAGTAATTTTGGCTGTTATACATGTTATTAAGTTTTGGATTTATATTAAAAATTTAAGGATGGGATTCAAATCGTTCATTTTATATTTCATAAATTGTCACTGCCACCAATATGATATACAGTGCAGGACCATTTTTGTTTTAAAATTTATCTCGAGATATGAGGTATATAACATACAGCCACCACCGCTCTACTGGGCAATCCATTATGGTTTTATGCAAGCCGGGACTATATTTTTTTTTTATGCCCTCGGGCATTTTGCTGTTGATGGAATGAGAGATAAAACATTTGTCTGTATCATTTTTAAGTGGACACACAAATATGGAAAACAGCGTATACCGTTACTAACGATTTCACGTCCTTCCCAACGGAATGCATCAGAATAAATAAATACTAGCGGGTCAATAAAATATAAAACCTACAGATTCAAATAAATAAAAAGAGAATAATTCTCTTCTTTCAATATACATTATTTTATATTTACGATTTTATTACTAAACTACAAACTAATGTACATATACATCCAGCTATAATGATGTATTCCAACGATGACATGGATGTGTGAAGGAAACGTTATTTAAAAGTTAATACTACGAGACATGTAATGACGTAATTCTTATTACGTTAATGTTAGATCTCATTGCTTTTCCGCACATGTTAATGATTAGTATATGTCCTGATAGTGGCCCAGTGTGAATATACCAAATTAGTAATTATCAGTGCCCATTAAGTAAGTGATTTGAGGTATTTTCAGTTACGTATACGGGTTCCATGAAAGGTATTTGTAAAGTGAAAACCCCTTGATCTGAGCCAATCACGTTGTTCACCATAGGGAACTTGAAGGCATATTCTTTAGTGAATAGAAATTACTGCTTAAAAATATTTTTCTATCAATTTTGGATGGTTTTCTCACAAATCTGTTAGGTCTCATTAATGACATCAAATTCGTTATTATGGCGTGTTAAATGACCCGATATTTATAAATAAATACACTGGACGTTAACACTTCGATGAAAATAAGAAAATTAATTTGAAGCAGGCAAAACATTCTAAGATAGATCCAGCTACTAGGGATATTTATAAATGTCTGCTTTCAATTAATTATATCTGAGGCAAATAATATTTGTAGAAAGAAAGTTGAAGATGAGTTCCTGATGAAGTTTACGACTTTTCCCTTCTACAATATTTGTCCAAGCAGAGGGCTATTAAAACTTGACGTCTGAATAAAAAAAAAGAGACCTCATCAAACTGTGTTCAATTGACTGTCTTATTATTTTGAGTCTTAATTAGTTTGTCTCCCCACAACTCTTCCAGGAATCTTGATTTGACCATAAAGTAAAGCCTCTGAAGTGACAAGCGGGCTTCTGTCGTTTTGAATAGTGCATTCTAGATAGGTTCTAGATCGTTTGGTAGCTTCAGAATTTCTTTAACTGTAGCCCAAGGAAGGCCAAACGAGATTTTCACTGTAGTTTATGAGCGGCGCTGATAAACTCTCAACGTTCATGTCCGTCCACTCAACTGGATTTGCTACTGTGCCATTTCGCTCTTTTTTGCCTTACGAGGCTGAGGAACACAGAAAATTCTTTATAAAATAAGCCAGGAATTAAACCCGGGTGTTCGGTCGGTGCGGAAATGGTCTTTTTTTTTTTATAACATACATTTTTGTTTCATCTGAATTTTTTTTTTTTATAGCTTACTCAGCTGCACCAACCTACAACGACTACGTAGGATACCAGCAAGGCACATACAACAACCCCGCCTATCAAAAGAGGTAATAACATAATGATAATAGCTATTTTGACTTTTACATTGAACAGTGACGTTGGCAGGGTGGATTTGATGGAAGGAACCCCCGAAATTCTGAAAAAAATAAAATTTAAATACGAAGGAAGTATTCCATATAATATTTGAAGTCCAGCTGCTATGTAATCCTATATATATTTGAAAATATTACTAGCGTAGGTAATAATGTTTCCCCGGAAACATTATGCCCCCTTTGAAAAAAAAATCCTTACTAGAGTCATGCCATTGAAGTCTGTATGCAATTGCGAGCACTTCCTATCCCCCGTGTATAAATACTAATTGCTAATTTAGTAAATGGCTGGAAAACGGTGTGTTGTCAAGCTGCTCAGGCATTGAGGAAACGTATCCATCACACATAATACAGAGTAGCTCCTTGCCTGTTACACATAACCTACATTTCAACTAATTATAATTGATATACAAAAAGGATACAGGGATGTTAATTAAGTTAACGCACCAATTAAATTGTTTAATTTTTCAGCATGATCCTATCTTTACTAATCACGAAATTTATTACGCCATACACGAGTTTCGAAGGATACGTTTCCCGCTTTTTTTTTTATTAATGAGTATTAAATTGTAAAGGAAGTTTCTACTACCGTGCACCGTCCCTTTTTAATCTGTAAATGGTCAAATATTTTAACTAACGAACTGGCCTATTAAAAAATAAAATAAAATATATACCGGTACTAAATGGGCTAATTACGTCCATTCGATACCCTTGTACACAAATATATAAGTACGATTGGAATACTCAAAAGTATGTTCGCGTTTGGGGTATCGTTTTTGGTATAACTATATTTCGATAGTGTGCAGTAAAATGATTCAATGTAAATGAAAATGACGAAGTGAAATTTAACGATATATATACATACATACGAAAAAGAAATTTTTTTGCTGCAGCGAGTTTATTCATACATCACCTAGTTCCTACTATATTATTTAAATGTAATATATATAAATATATCAACATATATATATATATATAATCCTTATATATATATATATGTATATATATTAAATTATATTAAAAACTGAAGTAAGAAAGACTGACGTCCACGTGTTTTAATGTGGATGTCAACCCCCAATCGTTGATTAAAACAGTAACGGCCAAGGGTGTTTGTGATCATAAGATTTTACATAATGCACACCCCAAAATTCGCTGAGCCCGAGATAACGTTCTCATGAATGGTTTGGAATTGCATCACTAACTACACCATGACTCGACTTGATTAATGGATTAGAACCAGTATCACCAATGAATTAAATATAGAAAGGTCATTTCCTCGATAAACCCTTCGGCCAATTATTGATGCTAATATTTCGCCATGAAATTATTCAGGTCCCAGGTGAAGTGAATTATTGATGCCACCCTGCCTCCTCGCATTAGGGTTTAGGCATGGTATACCATTCCTTATGCACCATCCATCTTCGATGCGAAGATCAAAATACTCTTTCCTCTCCGATTTCACCGTAGTGCTTTCGTTTGGATATTCAGAACAAATAACCTAATGACAATTTTGTATATCAGCAATTCTGACTGACCAAAAAAAGTTACACAGTAGTGATTTCAGCATGTTATACTTTCAATATAGATATTTTCATAATCCATTTATTTTTCATAAGGATCCATGTACCACTATCAGTTTTAATGCACTTTCGACTACTTTATTTTTTAGATCCTTAGAGTACATCGGACCTATCCTCAAAGCCCTCGGCAACGCCTACGAGAAGTACGGTCGTCAGTACGCGGCCACAGCTACCACCACGGCTAAGAACGCCTGAATTACCAGCGGATGGTCATCCATACTGAATAGATTTGCTTGTTCCTTGTACCTCGGCAGTATTATTTATGATGTCATATCTCTCGTGCTTTGTTTGATGTAGCGAGTATATTCGTACATCACCTAGTTCCTACGATATTATTTAAATGTAAAAAAAAAAAAAAAAAGATGTATAAATATACCATGTAAATACAACAGATATGTAGATTTAAATTTAGCCTTGATTAGATTCAATCGATTTGGAAAACATTAGCTCAAATTTCTTAAAAAATTTTAAGAAAATCAAACCAAAAACATTTGTATAGTATGAAAACAAATATATATACTTTTCTGTAGCAAAACTAATTTTTTTATTTAATCCTTATACAGCTCGAAATAATTTAAACCTCTTGTTTAGACCTGAAACGAATGAATATCCCAATTTATTTGTTTCATAATATTCAGAGAAAAATGAAAACAAAATTATCTTGGAAGCAAACTAGTTGTAGTCCAACCCTAATATTATTTATCCACCAATAAGGATGGAAGAAAAGATTATATTGTTGAAACTTAGTCCCGGAAAATAGCTTATAAAAGGCTGGACTAGTTCTAGGTAGTAAAAACTTAAGGAATAAATGTACGAATGATAACCTATATGTCTTGGAAAAGCTTCTTTACCTAAGGACAATTTTAAAATTAAATTCGTGAAGAGGTCAAACTGGCCAAAGGCTCACGGTTAACCGTCGGTCGCTGAGGTTAACGTTTAATGTTTATTTAGGTATTCTAGACCAAATTTCAGGTTTTGAATCACAGTTTCAAAACAGCCAGCAAGCTAAGATAGGTTACCAAGTCATGACGAATACTTAAAAAAATTTTTATATAAATAAATTCCACTTGGTACAATGTAAGGGAATGATATCGTATACTTACAAAAAACCAAAAAAGGAATATTGGTTATACAGGATTAATTAGACCATAAACTACAACTTTCATTGTGGTGTACGAACATCTTAAAAATCTTATTAAACGTTGAGATTACTTTCAAGATATTTCATTCAAGTAAGTTTATAGTTAGCCACAAATTTGGGTTAGAGTGGATTTGTTTGTTAGAATACCAGCTAAGATAATATTTTATTTTTGACGAAAATATATGTTGTGTTCATTCATTAATTTTAAAAACACAGCCTGTATTGTTCCATTAATATTTTTTGTAAAATTCGTTTTTATTATGATGAGCTATTCTTTCAATGCTAAAAGCATTTGAAGGAAATACATGCTTATCCCATATTACCATTATTACATTGGGTTCACTGTTTTATTTTTTGGAATCGCTACAAGTTTAGGAGTACTTACTGACCAAGTTTGGGATCATACTTCATTGACGAAACTAACTTTTCCCTTTATCTATCGTGCCTAAAGCCTAAATCGTGCCTTATCTAGCAAGAGGTGACGCCACGCCTTCATCAACGTATTTATATGCACCAAGTTTGTCCCGGCATTGTACCACACAGTAACAGAAACGTAGGGGGAGCATGTTAGCTTAACCCACCAATATCCCCAGACCCGAGAAGCCATAACACGACCTCCGGAGATCTAATCACAATGTTTGGATCATATTTCCAGGCCGATAAAGGATTTGCATAGAGAGGGGTCGCATCTGCCCGGACCCGAGCTCATTAAGGCTGTACGTATATTTGCGGTGCGCAAGTGAACGATCAGAGGCTCCTGAAATTGGAGGAGGCGGCAAATTGACTAATGTATATTCAGGTAAGTCTGCCCTGCATATTCATGCCTTCACCAGGGCAGCTCCTATGATAATAGGCCCCCGGTCTCCGCCTTGATCAAATTTTAACGGGAGTCTTCCAACTGGCGATCAGCCGCTTCGGATTTAATCCTCGCTCCGGTCTTAAGCAGCTCAGTCACCTGTCATAACATCGAGCATACCGACTACCGGTCCCTCTGACTCCAATTATAACTTGCGAAAACATTACAGTTGCCCAGGGAGTTTCGGAAGCTGTCATTTCTCTTATCGTCCCCAAAGGCAACACGACACTCGAGCTCGAAATTTGTATGCAACGAAAATATAAGCATACGATTTCACGATTAAAATCTAACTAAGGTATAAGTGAAACATAATAAATATTAAAAAAATCCTATTTTAAATTATTAGCTGTGACAGGAGGCTGTCCTTGTTCGCGATTTATAGAGAGGTTTTTGGCCTGCTTACGGCAGTATATGTACCTAATATTAAATAATAAGCCTGTTAATACTTTAAAGAATTATATTACTTAAGGTTATTAGTTGTGATGTAGCCAAAGGAAAAAAAGTCCTGAAATCAAACCTGGGACATCAACAACCCCGGAGAACTAACTAATATAAATTAAATTTTCAAACAAGCTGACTCAATGAGCCCATGGAAGTGTTGATTGATACTTCATATAATGACTAATCATGAGAGTATATTCCTAGAAAATGAAGAGAACTATGTCTGATTTAATCGCCGATTCTCTTAAGAATAAAGGTAAAAATTAAGCTGTTCGATTGAATAAATGGAAGAGAACAGAGTGAAAAATTTTTAAGGACGTTTTTATTATGTTCTAAAGAAAAAAAGTTCAAGAATTATGGACTGGAGTCGGTATAAAATTAAACTGGTCAGTTGGAACCGTAAATCTAGCGGATTTTAGAAAAAAACTTTCGAAAGAAAGATGAGATCTGGGGTTAGTAGCTCTAAAGAACTTTCCACAGCGTCAGCTGTATTTTCAGTTATAAATGAAAAAAAAAAATCGTTAGAACCAATTTCAACTTTTGCCTGAAAATTGTTAAATCGTGATGTTTATATATATCTTTTTTTTTTTTTTAGTATTGTTCGCTTCTCCGACCTTATACTGACCGAACAGTAATTCAAGGCGATGCTGCTCCAAGCGTCGGTACAAATTGACAGTTGACCTTTATGACCAGTCTCCTATCGAGAGAACTGAAAGTCTAACGCCACTTCAGCGGAATAATTCAAGTGGAAGTCCTAACAGTTACAGAATATTATAAATACACATAGCATAATAATGTCTATTTTTATACTAAAGAAAAATATAACGAGGCACTTCCTTGGAACTTATCTATTATGGAGAATAATTTATCTTTAAGTAGATATGGCAATCGTTTAATATACTGCATAAAAAATAGCTTGTATATCCCACGTCTTTAAAGCTTTAATCATATTTACACCCCGATAAAAAATTGTCAAGCAATATCGTTATACATATAACGTTTGGGTGTTTAAGTTATAATATTATTTTAATGATTATTAATTGTGATTTGTAATCCAGCAGATTTTTTAATGTCTGGTTTTACACAGTACCAGGATTCATACCCGAGTATCTTACTGATGTCCGGCGATGCTCACTGATGTCTAAGATCTTAAGGTCTAAGCTATACCAGATCCTAGTAAATAAGCCCTTTTCCTCTTTAGTATGTTTGGTAATATAAAGTAATGCCTATTTGCATTGTAGGATTTTAGTACATTAGGGTGATAGCTCAACTTTGATTTTGAGGGGAAGAAATCGGTGTGGGAAATCGGAAATTTAATGTCTTTATGGGCAAGACAATTCTGTCTACGTGGTTTGTAAAAAGATGTAATTCATATGACACATTGCCGTTTCACGAATCATCACTTTGTATTGTGTTTTTCAGTCCGCTGACTGGAAGTTCTCAAAAGACGCTAGTGAGAGAGACGCGGAGTTTTTCACCAATACCTCCCGTATCAATATTGAACGGTGATTAGATTTTATAAGTATGAAGAAGTTATAAGTTAAGTCAACTGGTAATAAGAAGTTAGTGTGATTGTAGAAGAAGTATATTGAAGGCATAACAAGGGTTCAGACAGGAAACTAAACAAAGGAAAAGGGTTTGTAGGTACATAAGAAAGAAAACGACCCCGCTACTCAAGGAACTCCCAATGAACAATAATTAAGGTACTGAATAATTATAAATTCTATTCTTATATTATAAAGATAAACTGGTACTGATCAGTACCATTTACATGATTGAATTCTTAAGGAATTCAGAGCAATGATTTCAGAGTAATGATTAAGGCTAAAGAGATAATTTTAAGTCAGTTGTACAACATTATTTTATATAACTATTCCGTAGACAAGTTCATTTTTATATAATTAATTTCATTTTTAATAAGTCACGAATAATAAATTTTATAGTGAATTAAGTTTTTATTATATTAACCATTCCCAATTTCTTTTGGTATTTAATCATTAAAGGAATAAAGGTTTGATTTATGAACAATCATAGTTGGATTGTTGTATTAATTAGTCAATTATAAAAGTAAAAGTCAATTATTTCCAATATTAATATAGTGGTGGGGTCTCTTCAATTATTATTTTCAATACTAATAAAAGTTAACTAGGAGCTGCCTGGAGCATTGTACTTATTGGCGCTCTGCATACTCATCAGGAAACGAGATACGTTAAAATTGATAAAAAAACATTAAAATAACTTAGGGCATGGAATTCTACCGTTCATTTTCAAAAATGTATTTGCTGTATATATTTTGATTTAAGTAGACTTTGCTGCGTTTAATTTGTTGGAAACGGTGAAGAAGAGTTCATAACTTTGTATCTTAATTAACTTTGAAGTGCATGTATCTTATACAATAGGCAAACGTCGATTGTTATCCTAGTTTCAGTGGGGTATACGTTCAAAATTAAAGATATATTAGAAAATGTCTACGACACTGATATTTTATATAGTCATAATTATTACATAGGGCCAATAGATGTTTCGTTCAAATAGTTAGTGTCGGTTCGGCAAAATGTTGATTGTGCAACATTGTCAAATGTTTAAGGAGAAGGAGGGTTCGATGAACTTGCACCTTATCATAATTATTCGTCACAAACTTCAAACTAACTCACCCTCCACTTTCGCTAACTATATCTCCCATACGTCCGCCGTACATAATAATCAAGAAAGAGGGGTTGTTTCAAACATTGCCCAAGTTACCCCGCCTAGAACGTGCTACTACTGTATGAAAAGGGCCCTCTAATTGAACTTCCTACCTGGAGGAGAAATATTTAATAAACTGAGTAAATAATATCTCATTAGCGAAAAGTTAAAGTCAATAAATAGTACGTAGGGCTATTAATGGAGGCTAAAAGTTCGAATTTTATGTTTAACTCTTTGCAGAATCGCAAATAATTGTGAACTTTAACAAACTTTTTTTTATTAATGTACAATGAACGAATGGATAAAACATTAATGTCGGGTCGTCACTAGGGGGGGGGGTGCCTGGTCACCCTAGCCCTGGCGACAAGTGCGGATTGTTCGAGTTTATAACCTGGACAATCTTTTCATGACGGCGTTACCATCTGACTCCATTTTTGATAGGTATATGCCCCGACAATGCACTATGTTCAAGAGAAGCGGTACAGAGGTTTTTCATAAAGAATTAGTCAAGTTTTCAGAGTTCGAGCGGAAACCAAGCGTCAACGAGTAAAGGTCACGAGAGACTAATTAACAGGACTAGGAGCCCGCCTTAAGTACCCTCTCCCGTTGCCTACTGGGAGGGCTGCGAGGTTGCCTTGGCCGGCGGTTGGTTCCCACGCATGTGGTGAGGAACTGCAACCGACGCCTAATTACCTGGCCAGCCCTGTCCCCTGGAGGTATAGAGGCCCCAAAAGGGTTGTTATGTTTATGCCCTGTGGGTACCCTCACTCATCTGGCTCTTAGGCCCTGCGGGTACCTGACTGACAGCTGTTGACCCTTCTCGTGTGACTTAGTTGGCTTCCGCCTTTTATTGCTTCACATTTACAATGGTTTATATTTGTTCATGTTATTTACATTTCGTCTATAATACATTTAGCTCATGTTATTTACGTTTGCTTAGAATATATATACAATAGAGTATAGGGTGATTTACCTTATGTAGTTAGTGGTCGCTACAATTAACTTTATTGGAGCTTATTTATATTTATAAATATGGATGATACAAATAGCTTTGATATGAACCAATAGCATAGAATGTGAGTAATTATTGGACGATAGGTATATTGAGATCAATGTGGAGGGGGAGGGTTGTTGATAAAGAAAGGGTCATTGACTATCTGATAGAGGATTCAGGATTGTAAGGACTGGTTGCGAAGGATATTGGAGAGCTTGGAAATCCCACGGACTGTTTTGCGTAGAGCTACATAATTACATAGGTCGTAGTATAAAGTAGTCTAACTTGAGACATACTATCAATACTTACATACATTCGTTTTTGAATGGCACAGTAGATCAATTCAATGAAATCACATGTTTTGACTCTTTCATTTTGTTATTGTGTGGGCTAAGAAAACGGCGTTTGCCAAAATGTACGTCAGGTGATTCCTTAAGGTAAGTTTATCCATCAATGATTTATCTTTTTTGACTGCCATAGTATAATCGAAATCAAGATTTGACAGAACGTCTTTTATTAAATCAAAGCTTTTGCAGTATTATTGAGTTGTCTTAAACTATATGCCCCATCTTGTAACTACTGGTTGAGCGGCAAGCATAGATCAAGATTGTCATCTTAGAAATCAGCGCTGTTTTAGGATTTATTAATGTATTTATTAAATAGTTATGAAACTAATTAATAAATAGATATGAAATTAATTAATAAATACATTAATGGCAACTAATAATAAATTAGGCAAGGGGTTTTTAATAAATTTGTGAAGTGATAGTACCTATTGGAAACAGCTAGGCTTCAGGTACAGACAGGTTCGTGGATTTGATCTTTGTACCCCTGGCTAAGGTGCTCACTAGTTCCAAAATCTTCGTACGAGATGGACGTACTTTTCTTTGTGAAATAAGGTTAATTTCATGCCAATATATCATAAATTTATATTAAATTATAGTTAAAACCATGTATTTTGCAACATCTATATGCATAAACTTAAGTATTGATTTCGTCCATAAGTATATATAAACCATAAGTAATTTCCAAGATTCTAGATTTTCATAAACAGTTAGACTGCAGACACTAACAAGTCCAAGTAGAGTTGATCATTATACTTATAATAGCTATACTGATGATAATGGTCCCTTTAAAATTTTTTATTAAGACAGTCGAAACTGGTTTATCACAGCACAAACAATATACAATGACACATCACTATTAAATATTTTACCAGGAAATGGGAATTGAAAAATGTTATGGGGAAATATGTTTCCCCCTGCAGTTTTGGCATTGATCACTAACCACTTTGTCATGTTCGTCGTATAAAATCAAAACATGCATTGAAGAGACAGATCAATAAAAAATATGAGAGTGGAGGTAATGGATTCCATAGATTTTAAAAAGGAAACCATTCTCAGTTTAGTTAACTGAGGAAAACAAGAATCCGACAAGCAGTTTTTCATCTCTCCAAAACTGTATCTTTCAACGAACACAATTCTCAGTATAAGTGTCCAAATAAACAAGAAACCCTAACCGATGCACAAATTATTATTTCTCCGAAATTCTCATCATTCATTTAAATGGGCTGAATTTATTAGTATGTAAAAAATATTTTAAAAGATGTAATTTCTCTGAAATATGTAATATAAAATTAACCTAAATTTACTTAGCATACCTTAGAAAGTATAGTAATAGATTGCAGACCAAATGTTTTGCTCTGGGAAAAATATGTAAATAGATACAAATCCCTGCCTTATTGATCAGTAACCTTTAAAATCTAATTAATTTTTTTCAATTTGTTGTTTTTTTCTTTATTATATACTTATTTTATACATATAATTCATTATATATTGAATATTGATTAAGGAATTGCATGATTGGCTATTAATTTATTAGTTATTAAAATTAGAGAAGTTATACTCATTGTATGTAGGCATAGTGGAACATAAAACATCCAAAACTTCAATGATGTGGTCATTCTAAAATTTAAGTGCCAGGTTTGTCACACTCAACCCCACTGAAGGACATAGAACACTCTTTATAGGAAACTAGGCCCAGGAAGGATTTCCAGCTCCACAATTAAAAACTTTTGTGAGGAGTAAAATAAAACTGTTGACCGTACTTGATGTCACACCTTACATACTAGACCTCACAATGTTTCAAATTATACATTTATATTCATGACTAAGAAAAAAAAAGTTAAAAACATATTTTCAAATTTAAATTCTCTATATTTCAGTTGCAATAAAGTTTGTGATATTTTTATTAAAAATGTATTCTTTCTGTTAGTTCCACATTTAACCAATCTTTAACTGTACTTCTTAGATTGTAAATGTTTCTCCGATATCTTGTATACACCTCTGCATCAGAGTCCATTTATGCATCACTATGTACGTGGTAGTTTTGTTAAAATGGAAAGTGGTATTTAGAGTTTTTTCTGTTGTAATCATATGATACACGAACGGAACTGTTCAGTCTTAAGAGTGTAAAAGATGTTATTGGAATGTAGGTGTATGTGAGATGTAAGTGTAAGTAACCGTAGTCGTTTTAGTTATGAATGCGTTTGCCAATCCAAACTGCCAACTTTGGTTTTCCAATGCTCTTTGTCTCATATATTATTAACTTTTCTTTTAATATTTTAAATATTTTAATATTAAATTATTTATACAATTTAATTAATTAAACTCAATTAATTTAAACAAAAGTAAGATCCTGCAAGTTGGAAGAAAGAAGGAAGATATCCACATATACTGTAATGGAGAAGAATTAGAAGTGGTGACAGACTTCACATACCTGGATACAGTGATAGACATATCTGGGAAGGTGGACACAGAAATATCTAACAGGATTAACAAGGCAAATGCAGTTTACTACCAGATATGTAACACTGTGGTAGGGAAGAGAGAAGCAGGCAAAGATGTGAAGCTACACATCTTCAAGACAGTATATCTGCCCATACTTTTGTATGGAGCTAAGAGTTGGATATTAACAGACCGACAGGAGAGCAGAATCACCGCTGCCGAAATGAAATTTCTGTGAAGACTGGAAAAACAAGGAGAGACCGAGTTTGCAATGAAAGGATTCGTCAGGAACTGCAGATAGCCCCACTGAAAGAGCTCCTAGAAACTCATCAGATAAAGTGGTTCGGCTATGTTATCAGGATGGACGACCACAGAGATCCTCTAAAGACCATGGAAAATGTCCCAGAAGGCAGAAGACCTAGGGGTCACCCTAGGATGTCCTATCTCAGCTACATTGAATGACTCTGTAAGTCGAGGGGGAAGGACCTCTGATAGGCGAGGAACCTAGCTGGAAATAGGGAAGAATGGAATTCCTGAAAGAAGAAGAAGAAGAAGATATTATTTATTTGATAACTATTAATATTAGACATAATGCAACGAATAGTGTTCAAACATTCATGAACGGTGATCGACGGGTCGTATACTGTTCATTTATGCCCACTAATTTTGAGTTTATATCAAAAGAAACATCAAAATATCACAACAATATGTATATATATTTTGCTGGAATGTAAAATGTATGTTATGACATGTTTAAAAGGACGCCTCAATATCACCTGAAGTGGTTCAAAGTATAATGTTGTCTTCTCACAAATAAATCTATTTATTTGCAACTCACAAGCATGTACGGCAAGTCACATTGCCATTTTCTTGTGAGTTGAGTACTATTATAGAAGCGGTGTCTGACCATCGGGTTCAAAGTATAGTATTATTAGTATAAAAAAGAAATTAATATTAAGGTTTTTTATTTGCTTGCCAAATCATTTTATCCTATTCTTTATACTATCATTCAAACTATCCTATTATCCTAAATTATGCCATAACCAATTATTATTAAGCCATGATTGCTCTACTGAACTGTTTGCCTCATTTAAATTTATATTTAATATGTATCAAAGATATCATCATCTAGCTATAATGTATTAGGAACAAAAAACACTTATGAAACTGCTTTTAATATCATTAAAACATCACTTTAACCAGAAAATGATTAAAGATAATTTTTTATTACAGATAGGATTGATTTTTGTTGCTCTGTTACTCAAAGTGTTTCCTGTTTATAATAAGAAAAAAGTTATCCTATCTGTGTTACTTATGATTTCACAAATTAGATTAATTATTAAATTTGTTTAAGGACAATTATAAGACTTGCTTTAGACTTTTTTTTGACTCAAGTGTGATTAAATATTTTAGCACATTCTTATAAGTTGCTCACTTTTCCTTGTCTATTGAAATTCATTGTTTAATTGTGTTACTAAAAAAATTGCAGTATATTTAAAAAAAAGATACGTTTTATTATTTTCCCCATTTTACCTCATTGCGAATAGAACCAATCTGCAACATTGACTTCAAAAGCAATAATTCCCCCAGTCATTTGAAAATTGTAAAAGAGTCCTCATCAGTCTTTTTGAAATGCTGTTGGAGATCTCAAGCCAGAACACTTGATGAGTAGGGGTAATTTTAATTGAAACTGTTAGAGTGTTATTATATTTATTTTTTATTTTAATGTAGAAATATTTTTGTGCTTTATACATCCAGATGAATTTATATGTAATTTTTTTTTTAATGATAAATTTGAAATACTTTCGAGTTGATCCAAAAGTATTTTGAGGCATTGATCTAGTAACTACCCTTTACTTGTAGATGTGGATCCAATTCTTAAATGCATTATTTAATAGCTATATATGTTTGAATAATAACAAAGGATTTGATTATATCCCGAGCGTTTGGTTCTGAAAATTTGGAATGTACTCTATAACCTTTTTGATACTGTCATTTCATGTAAATTATTTCAAATTTATTTCACATCAAATTAACATATTAATATTTTAAGTCTGAATTAGGCATCGGAATGAAATTAGTCTAAAAGTTGATCTACATAATTAAAAACATGCAGCTTGATGTTATCAAATAAACTTTTAGAATCAGAACTTACTCGAAAGTTCTATAAGAATTATTTTACAGATTTTCTAATTCCATCTTTTATTAAATTATACTCTCTATAGCAATATTGACTATATTTATAATTGATAATAACAAATACCCTTATAACTATGGAGCAAGTGAGAAAGAAAGAAAGCCTATCAAAATTAAAGAAAGAAATATTTTTGTGGCAATAACTTTACAAACATTTGTATTTTTCATATTTAATATGAATACAGGATTTTCTCACAGTTAAGAATCTTCTTATTGTGGATAAAAATTATACACCTAGTGTCTATAAAAATATAAATTTTGGTATAAAAATACTATATATGCTCAATGTAAATAATTATTAATAAAAAACATACAACTACAAGCATCCAAATTATAAAACCTCATCACTCATTTTGGAAGATTTTAAGTTTTTGGTAAATGGCATCATGACACATATAGTGGCAAGACTCCATGAATTTTTTGAAATATTTGTCGACTCCTTGACTGTTGAAACACTAGGTAACTCTATTATTTTTGGATTCCGAGAAACATCATAAACTTTATATTTTGAATATAAAAGAACGACTAGACAACTGACAAAGAATACCAAATAAGATATCTAATTATTGAAAAAAATTTTCCAAATGAGTTATTTACATGTTTTTTTTTTTTTTTTTTTTTTTTTTTTTTTCTAAACCCCATGAAGTTATACAATGAAAATATTAAAAGAAACTTTGCAAATTTCTCCTCATCCTGCCATGCACAGATGCATTAACATGGGTTTATAATGAAGGTGTTTCTTAATGTAACTAAGTGATGAAGAGTGTCCTTTTTAATAATTATATTGATAATCCACCAATTAATTAATTAACTAATTGACCAAAAATACCCCCCCTCCCTTTAAAAAAAAACCCAAAAAACAACTTTATCGTAGTTAATATATAAATGAAAGACGTGAAAAGAGGAGACATATATGAAACAATGTAATTTTCCTTAAAATACCATAGTTTTGGTGAGGTTCGAAACACTGTTGCAAAGTGTTAAGGTTACATTGAAAACAACAGTTAAATAATTTATCAATTTCCTTGTGAGATGAATTACATTTTGAGATCCAAATGATCTGAAAATCTTCTTTAAGAAAAGAGATCTTATCAAAAAAATAATATGTTGATTTAGTCGCTAAAATGCGAAGGCTATATAAATCTTCTCGCTAATATTAAAAACAAGGTTACCGAATAGCCAAAACAATTAGTTGAGACTTCTTAACCAAATTAACAGAGGTTTTTGTCAACAAATTTTGTGTAAATTAGCTCAAACGAAGCTTACACAACTATATTCTGAGAGGGCTTACTAATTTACTAAGAGGGGTTTACACGTTGTTCCTTAGAGAAAAAAAATTTTTTTAATGTTGCCTTATTAAAATCCTCAAACTTATCAAATTTTAATTAATTAGCCACTTGCATTTTCATTATGTAATCCCTGTGAACGATGTGCTTTGAATGTCTATAAACTTTTACTAAGGAACGTGACGGTCTTATGTTGAGTTAATAAAAAAAGAAAAATATCGTGAAATCAATGTTTTCCTATGAAAATCCTCAAACTTTTCAAATTGCAATACATTAACCATTTGCATTGTCATCATGCAATCCTTGTGAATGTTTCACTTTAAATGTCTACAAACGTTCACAAAGGAACTTCATAGTTTAATATTGAGTTATTAAATAAAGAAAAATTTTTTTTTTTTTCATTTGATCTTCGTAACGTCTTTATTTTCAAGGCCCAGGACTCTAGTGCTTATTTCCACCTATGGAATATTCCCAAAAACTTGAGGCTGCTGATTCGAGGCAACCTTACTATATTACAAAAGGAATATAATGTGTAAATTTATAGACGAGACCCATTTGTACACATGGTATCGGAGTAAAGGAACTTGCCAAATGAATGGGAATTCCCAATGGAGGTTGCTTGTCTATTTGAAAATTTTATTTAGTGATTTTTTTCATAATTTATCTCATCTTTAATAAGATGCCTAATCACGCATCTGGTATGTGAAAAGTTACAGAACACAAAAACAAATTAAAAGAAAAAGAAAATGAAAATGTACAATTAGAGACAAAATTATGCACGCCATTTCAAAATATTTGTATACGAATTTATTGGTAATTTTCATAAACATACTATTCTTATGAGACTATATTTTGGCTGACTTCATTGACGGGATAAGTGGTTTTAATAAGCTAAAATCCAATTTTCCAAACATCAAACTTTTTATTTGGGATAAAAAGATAGACACAGTTGTATCTGTTTGAACTCCCCCAAAATAGTCGGACCTTTGGAAGTGAAGCTCAAGGGCTTATGCCCATAAGGCGCCTGGTCAAATTATTAGACACAATATTTTCCCCAGAATATTTATCGAGGTGTTAAAAGAAATGAAATCTTAATAAAAACCGATAATGAAAAAGTCAAAGCTCTGAGAAAAAAAAACTTAAAAGTTATAGTAATTACCAAATAAATAAAACTAAAGTATTGCTAAATTTATAATACTAATAATGAGCAAGTCTCTAATAATATTAACAGTAAATAAGTCTCTAAAGCCTTTATCGTGACCGATGCTCGTGAGGTCTCGTTGAGTGGTCAAGCAGTACAACGTAACACTTCAATGAGGTCGAAATTATCAAAACTGCAAATGGGCAGCGACGCCTACATCTGAGTGGCTTCAGGGGAAGATTGGCACATGTGTTTGCTCACTCTAGGCATCTCTTAACCCTTAAGCTGCCGTAAACAAACCTGATCCTACAACGCAATCATACAAATTGCCCATAATCAACATTTTTCAAATGGAACTTAGAAAATGTTAATAATAAAAGAAATTATTTGAAGACAGCTAGAAAAAATTTATGCAAAGCAAAAATGTTAGTGCATCTAACAATAACCTAAACATAAGTAGTAAGTATCTAAACACTGACACTTTTAATATTATTACTATTATTAATTATTACTATGGTATGGAATAGGATTAGATCTAAATGAGTTTTACATTAAAAAATATTCCTCTGAGAAGGAAAAGAATAGCTAAAAGTTTGACCACAACTTTACCTTGAACACAGCTAATACTGTTAGTATAGTAGCGGTTGGAAGGGGGGGGGGGGCAACATTGAGCTGTCAAGTCGCGGTTAATAAAATTGCTCAGCTGGGTTCAACAAACGTATCCTGTCAGCTGTCTAATATAAGAAGCCTTGTGTCTTGTCGTCTGTACTACCAGCTTGTCTTCTCGTTACTGCAAGAGTCCTGTCAAGAAACCAATCTGGGATGTGGTTAACTTGGAGCTAAGAATTAATTGGTTGAGAATGGCATCGATACTTGATAAATAATGATACGTTTGAAGATGAGTTATGAAATCTTATTAAAATATATAACAGGTCTATGGATTAAAGGTCTCAAAGCTTCTCTTCTTCTTGGTCCAGTAACTTCCGATAATTTACCATAAGCCCTTAACTATACTTAACCATAAAACCTTACCTTCCTTTACTTTACCACAATACCTTTCTTACCTTCCTATAAACTATTGCTGCTAATAAAAACCTTATATCAGTCAGTAGGATGACAGAACCATACCCTATTTACGGAGATTGTCGGGTAATGATTAAACTTTTTGAATCGGGCATGTTCAAAGCAATAAGAATAAAAATAGCATTTAGATGATTTCTATTCACAAATATAAAATTTAAGCAACTTAAAAAAAATACGTAATTCAAGCAGTAAGCTTCACTAGAAAACCTGAAGACAAGAAAAAATGCGCCGATTACGAATATTGAATTGGTATGGTTCTACTAATTTCATAAAGTGGATGGAAGTTGTATTAATGACACTTTTGAACATGTTTACACTTTGTTTTTTTTGTCTTTGAGCGAATGGAAGTTTCATTAGTCCATCTGTATTAAAATTAAGTATGAGGTGACTCACCAAGTTAGTTGGTCATGAAGACAGCACACATTTGGCTGCAAAGGTCCACAAGGGTGGTCATCCATCATGGTCCGTAGTCCAGGTCTCGTCGCTGGTCGAGAGTGAGTAACGTCAGGCGAGTGTCCATCCGGGGGTCTACGGGCCTCGCGTAGCTGCTCGTAGTAGGTCCGGCTTCGGTGGGTCCCGGGGTCTTGGCTGGTGTGGTATCGGTAGTACGGTCCGACCAGGGTAGAGAGTGCGGTCCCAGGCATTGGTGGTGCAGGTCTTGGCGGTCCTTGCTTTCTCCTCTTCGGTTGTTGCTGCTGTTGCCAGGTGTTCGGCCTAGGTCGGGGCAATAGCTCCTTCCTTTTCAGGCAGCCACGGTATGAGGCTGGGTGCGGCTCTCCACAATTGGAGCACTTGAGGGGGCTTCCATCCTGGGGCATTGGCCTGATTCGTGAGGTCCTCCACACCTCACACAACGTGGTGTTCTTCCGCAGTGATTTCGGGTATGCCCGAACTCCTGGCACTTGAAGAACTGTGAGACCGCTGCTCTTCGTAGGTGACTATTCTAATAATCACATGATTTATGGCCCTCGACCTTTTCATCGCGTTGAGGGTCACGAAGGGCTTTGCTGTCACTAGGACAGGAGGTATTTCTATCTTCTGCCCGCTAGGGTCCGTCTTCCTCAGTCTACGTCTATGTCGAAGACGTCGGGCTCGGCTGTTGCTATTGCGGCGTTGATTTCGTTAATGTCCTCCTGGACATCTAACTCAAGAATAAGATACTTCTTATTTCTGGATCCACGCCTTGGAGCAAAGGAGTGGAATTGTCTTCCTGTCTGCTGGAGTAGATCTAGGATTTGAATCCTTTCTTCCTCCAGCTCGGTGTGTATGGTGACGCCTTCCTGAGGGCGTATTTGTATATTGTTGCTTCTCTGAAAAGCTGGGCTAGGGTAGTAGTTGTCTCTCCAGAGACAACTATCGGCGGTGGCTTCTTTGCCACTGGCTGGCCTGGATGAGGGCTTTCTGGAGACTCGCTAGCTTGCACTTCATATAGCACCCCTACCTGTGTAGGGGAATTTTTCGCCGGTCTCTTGGCCTTGGCTGGGTTTTTGGGAGCAACGAAACCCTCTTCACTGTCCCCGGCTGATGACGTAGAAACCGGCCACTTCCTCGAGGGCTCGACCTCCATCGCCGTCTCCATTTCTTCAATTTTCGGTTCTTCAAAATTTCTTCCTTTTTTAGAGCTGGGTCTTCACGAGACGTTCACTGTTCGAATTCTCAGCTGCTACTGCTTTCCATACTCTGAGACCTACCGTGTCTCCGTCACTTTAAAAGACCTTTCCCTTTACGACCCTTATGCATTAAAGAATACGACTTTCTACTCTTTTCAACAGAGCTGGAGACGTGCTCTTCACACCTTCTTTTATGACACAATCTTTTGCAGGAAGAAAAAGAATGGTTTTAAACTGTCTAATCCTCCAGCCATTAAACGAGACTCCGTGACGGATGGCACCGTTGATTGCCATCGTGGAAATCGGCCCACATCTAAAAGGGTTTATTGCATGCCGACTTCCAGTAGTTTATGACAGTCGAAAGATACCTCCACATTTACAATCTCTGTCTCTTAATCTATTCTTATTCCTTTCTTATTTTCCCATGATATGGCAGGGGTCGAACATATAAGAACTAAGAATCTCTAAATTGAATGAAAATCACATCTGTTTTTTTTTCCTTACAAAAGTTTTTGTTATACTTTGATAATATATTACGTCGTGGTTCCCACGATAAAATGAGCCGGACAATCCGGCCTTAGTTGGTGCTAAATAAAATGAAATATGACATTTTCCGGTAGTGCTTATTGTTGTAGTGGTTATCCCCTCAAAGAGTTAACGGTATCTCAGGATACTCTGTCAGTTTCAAGCATCACTTTTTAATATTTAGATCTATTAACTATGTGAACAGATTTTTAGCATGGTAGTCTAAAGTTAGTTGAAGGTTCAGAACAAAAACAGCTCCTGCGAAAAATGTCATCGATTGTAGAATTTTTTTGGTGTGGAACCAATTTTACATTTTCGTTTGCGTTAATTCAACTTATTCTTGACAAGACCTCCGTATAGGACATGCATATACCAACAATATTCCTTAGGTGCTATTTCAGATAATTGATTCTGATGGGTAGGTTTTCCCTTTTTTTGTACTGGCAGATTTTCATTCCTTGATAAATAGTGACATATTTTAGTGGCTAAGCTCCATCAGATTAACGCTTGCCTTTAATTTGCATCATATGTAATATTTATCAGCACAAACAGGGCTTGAAAAAGACTATTTTATGTTTATTCGCATGATTTATCTGAAAAAGATTTAATAGAAACATATATATATATATGTAATTCGTGTGTAATAGCCAAATAAAAGTGGCAAATATATTTTCAACTGTTATCTTAGCATGTAATCATATTAAATAATAAGTAATCACTTGTTATTTGAACATAGTTAAATCAACAAGTAATCAATTTTTTTGTTTTGCGAATAAAATTTTCAATTATTTGTTATTAAAACAGAAGAGTGTTAAAAAAAAACCTCTACCACAGACCATAAATGTTTTATCAAGAAGTGAGTATTTCCGTTATTAAAAAGAAAGATGTGTTTTTCTCTGCCCGAGGTATTTACTTAATATAATTTTCTTTTCAATTTTCCTCTCGAATAGAAATATTAAATTTTCTACCCTCCTTACGGGTGGGTGGGATTTGATAGAGGCGGACAGCACCAACCGAAAAAGAGTAAAAAATCTTAGGCTTTTTAGGTACTAGGTAGTAGACCTATGAGAAAGAAAAATGAACAAAAAAATTTAGAAAAAGAAGGGAATATATAAAGAGGAGAGGTCCTAGGGAGAGCTCAACTTATTCAATTAATTCCTTACAGGGTGACAGGGGTTAGGGCTTATAAATAAGGGTTGCCCGTCTTCCCGCCACCAATGTCGGTACTTTGGTCTTAATTAGGCTGGCCACTGGAACCAGTTCTTCCTTTTCTCTCGCTGGTAACAAATGTTAGTTTGAAGCTCTTATTCGCCGAAACATTGAATAGTTTATGAAACGCTTGTCAGACCGACTTACGAGTATATGCATCACCGGCATACAGACCTGTAACAGGAACATCCTTAAGCTACGGAGAATGCAGAATAAATTTCTTAAAATCCACCACAATCTCCAATCTCCACGGTAACACATATACTTTAGCAACAATAATTTAGAGGAGAGTGTTTTGCAGGGTCTATCAATGGGAGCTATAAAAAAATATATAGAGACATTACTTATTTAGTTATAGTTTTTCTTTTGTTTGATACGTGTAAATAAGTAATTAATGTCCACTTTAAGGTTCAAATTTAAAAACTCATGTCTCTCTTTGTAGGCATGTCTATTTGTACTGGTCTATGTGGGCCTCCTGGTCAAGCTGGGAGAAGAAATGAAATTTTCCTTAGAATTCCAAGTTAATATATAAAAATAAAAAAATCTGAATATTGCCATGTCTATAAAATATGATTAATAAAACATAGATATAAGGTTTAAAAAAAATATTTCCTATAATTTTGAGTTATCAAAAAATAAATCGACTACCGAATTAATAATATGTAATTTAAAATTAGTTTTTAAAACTTATAATTGCGAAACTTTTCAATTGACCCCCCAATATGCTAAGATTAAACCAGTCTCTCTAAAATAGGCATAAACAATTAATTAGTAGTAAAAAAATAAATATTTTTCTATCATATTAAGTAGGGTATCAAATTAAAGATCTTGGCCAACTAAATATTAATATGAATTGCTTTAACCTATTATATGCAAAAGTGTATATGTATATTGATGTATATTAATAAATATTTCTATCTAGTACAATAAAATTAAGAAATATACAAAAGCCATCGATAATTATTTTGACCGCCATTGACAAAGAAATAGGTATAGACGAACGCACAAAAGAGAATTAACTGCCGTTTGTTTTTATAGTGAAGTCTCTCATTTCATTTTTAATTAATCATGGGGTTTTAATTAATTGGGTTTGGCTGATATAAAGGATAATATATCTTTTTATTTTTGCCTTTTTGCCAAGATTAAAACTTGTATTAATAGAATGTTCAGAGTTGTGTACATATTGAATGTAATAAATTAATATATTATGACCATACAGACCGGCAATGTGTTGATAGCTAATTGTTTTTTTATTGAATGGTTCATTTTCTTTTATTTATTCAATACGTTAATGGTTAACTGGATCAACAAAGTATTCAAATTTATCGGAATGGATATTATACTTCAGACTTTTATTAAAACTCGCAGACGGATCATTCAAATTCCTCTCTAAATATTCATTCGCTCATTCTCCTAATGGGAATGTTTTTATCGGCAAAATTCAAATATAATTCCCGCCGACGAACACTGAAAAATAATAAAAAAAGAAAAAAAAAAGGTAAAAGTGAAAGAAGAAAAATATAAGAGAAATTACTTTGCTTCCAAGCTTCCAAGTTGTTTCTGAAGGCTGAGGAGTATTCATGGATGAAATTGTAGGATTAATGTAACTTTAAGAAACAAAAATTAATTTTCAAAGGAAGCCTTCCAGAAGGTTGTTACCTACAAGGCCCAGTTATTTCCTATGGAACAGTTTAATCTCATTATTTTGTTCCCAACTCTATTTAACTTTATTTAATAAATAATTTTATTGTTTTCATGAGTTGAGGGAGTTGATGTATAAACCAGTAATCTATAATTATACATTTATTTTGTCTTCGTAACCTAGCCTGTTTAAAATAATTAAAAATAAACTTTTTTACCTGACAAAATATTATGAGTTTTTACAATTTTTGAGGACAAAGCCTGTTCATTTCATCCCCAATAATCATTTAGTAAATATCACCCTTAACACAGTTTACTTCAAATTGGCGATTCCTCGCGCGAGTGCAATACACATTGCTATGAATATGGATTGCAGAAAATAAGTATATAGAGAGTTATTTCAGTTTAATTAGTGTTTATATTTAGGATTAATAGCAAGCATGTAAAATGAGAAAATGGTATATGTATTAACTTTTGTGTAGGTGAAAAAGTCTAGTTGTACTTGAGTAAAGAAATGGATGTACTAGTAATAGAACTAGCTAAGCAATGAAACTGATGTGAATTGCTACTTTGGAGTAATTTTGCAATATGAAATCAAACGATGTGGTTGAAAAATGTAAAATTAATTCGCTTACCTTGTGTCTGTTGAACTAGCTTAATCAGTTAACCTGTGGTAATCATTGGATAGAAGGATGTTTAGGAAGCAAGAAGGAGAGTACTAAAGGAGAATTAGACACTTATGATGTCTGAAAACCACTCTAAGATGTATTTAAAGTGACACGATTGAATATTTTAGTATTTTCCTTCCCTATTATTTTTTTTTTATTCAGTCCTTTTTGACTTATTGAACTTTTGAGTTTTAGTGGTTTTATTAAAGTGGTGCTTCTTGATTTGACTAATGTCCTCCACTGAAACACAAAATAAAGCACCAGAAGCTAGAAGACATGCCTAAATGGGCCGGCACGTGGGCAGACTGGCCGAACGAAACCTCTCTTGTGTGCAAACATTTGCCTGGAGGCTGAGACACACAACCAATATTTGCCCCCCAGCCCCTGAAAACTCGCCTGTCATCCCAGACACATCGACAATTGCTCCTCTTAAATAACACTCGATGTGTGATTACGCGGCTAATTCTTGTCCTACAGTGATCTTACGTTTATTCAGAAAGTGTCAGTCATAGCTCTGTACATTTCAACGTTCATTAACATTGGACAGTATATCGCCATGAAAGGATGCCATTTATTTGTACGCCTGTATTCATGTCATGTTTTATGAGATTTGTATTCGGGACTCCGTGGTGCTCCCTGGTCTCCTATCTCAAGTTGATTTAGGGAGGGTAGCTCCCCCCTTTCTTCCGTATGCAATATTTCTTTGGTTCATACCTTTTTCAAACCATTAATTCTCATCACCATCCCTATATATATAATATGTTACAGTTCAAATCCTCAGTAAGTTCTTGGAACACATGATCCTTTGTTTCTAACCTTAAAAACCTTACCCACAAAACTTTTGACCTTTACTTTCTTGTCCACTCCCCCCACTCTCTGGAATTCTGTGTTTCATAATATCTGCCTTGCTTCGTCCTTATGATTTTCAATACCGTTCCGTCCTAATGCTTCCTCACAATTAAGGCTAACGCTTATTAACTTGGGAATTATTTATTTATTACTGGTATGTAATTCATTATACGATTTAACAGAGGGGGTAAATAGTAAATCTTAAATTGGAATATAAGTTATGGAAGTCTAACCAGTCCTCTGTAGGTTGTACAGGACCAATCAATGAGTGGCATTATGTGCTGTTTGGTTTTTTTATTACAATAATTATATAGTAATATTTGGGAAAATTTAGGCATATAACATAGAACTTATGTGTATAATTTTAACTTGTTCCACTCTTTTATTCATACTTTTGTTATAGGAAATCATTTATATATATCGATGTTTTAAACTGTTAAATTTTGAATTGGTTAGTTGGCCTCTATCTATTTTTATCTGACATTTTTATTTCTTTCATTATCATTCCCATAATTGCAATATCTAATATCAATTCAATATTTCTAAAGACCCTACGAAATAGTAAAATCAAATTACTAAGTCAATACCAAATCTGTGGTTGAGGTAAATAAATATGCCTATAAATATAATATTGTTTTAGTCGCGATAACTTTTTTTATGTTAGTATTTTGTATAAGTATTTTTATATTAAAAAAAAAAAAAGAAACATTTTTAAGTAAGACCTAATTTTAGTCGAAGACTACAGATAAAGGGATATTTATTTCTCTTTTGGCGGGTATCAAAGCCAAGATCAGAAAAAATGTCAGAGGACGAGAAGAGAACTGACGATATTGAGCTTGCGGGAGAAAAATCTCATTCCCTTTTCGTGGCCAGCCAAGCGGCAAATCACGGAGCTATTCTATATGTTCACTGTTCCAAGGCGTAGTGATAAAAATGTATGTACATTGCGGCATCACTAACATCCTCTATGGGAAAGAAAATACCCAATGACGGCGTTGGGTGGTTTATAAACGAGTTTTTCCTTCTTTCATTGAATGAACCATTGACCAATGAACCTCATTGGTGAGAATATCTATATGGCTTTATAATTTCGCATTAACATTTTCTTTTAAATAAACCAGGCATGGAAAATCGTGCAATTTTTTTTTTAGTTTTAAAGTTCTGGTGTACTCCAAGTGGAGCACTGTAGTCGTATACCGGTTTACATACTGTACTTCTTCAAGACATTCTTCAATTTTGAATACTAAATCCAATTTCAAAACTTAAGTTCTTTCCATCTAACCTGTGGCTTCTATCCCTTAGAGAACCCTTTTTTAGACCAATCGATCCTAGTCTTTACTTCCAATCTCTGGAATTCTACTTCTCAAACTATTCACCAATCCCTTTCCCTTCTAATATTTAAATCTCGCCTTTCTAAGTTCTTCCTGACACGCATGTTGAATTGAAATACCAAAGATAGATTTGAAAGGATTATTTTCATTAAAATTTAATTTTATTGCTAATATTACAACCGACCAATGTTAATATAGTTATTTATTAAAATATGTAGACTTCATTTTTACATTGTATCTATTTTGTCTATTTATATAATAAAGAGAAAAAAGGTATTACGTCATTTTCATACTTAACCAGGATAAAAAGCCAGTGTATGTAAAAGTTTCGTAATTTTGAGAAAGCTAATGTTTTGTAAAAATTTTATTTTTAAGCATTGCCCAAGTGTGATAAAATGGATTCAATTGTAGCCACTAATGCTTTAAAGTTTAATAAAATCAGTTTTATGTTTTTATAATTTCTTATTAACTAATTTTTGTGCGTTCAAATCACTTACCCCACTGTTAATAATAACTAAGATAAGGATTGTTGGGGATATAATATTCCATCAAATTTATTAATAGAGAACGTTTCGGTATTATACGTGTAGCTTCACCAGGTCCTTGTGTGAGATAAACAATAAAGGCTGTATGTTAAACACATATTTAATAACTGCTTACGTTCTTATGTTCGTGTGTCTCTTTGTTCTACTTCGTCCGCTGAAAAAATTGATGAAAACCTATGTGCTTTCTTTCTTTTACCAACAAAAGCTAATATCTCAACAAACTATCTCTCCTTAGAGTGAATTTTATTCTTCTGTGATACCATAGTTTGTTGTTTGGTTTAACAACGTAATTATATAACCGGGGGAATTCTGAGCACTTATGCTAAATAACTTGATATTTTGTTGATATCTAAATGTTATAAAAGTAATTAGTATTACTGATGAGTGAACTGACGGTCAGATACATATTCATGTATTTAAACCATATAAAAAAAAATCACTATCAAGTATTAATTTGATCTCCTACTCAAAATTATAGCATTGTTTTTGTTGATGTTTTAATACCACTAATTTAATAATTCATTAAGGGCACTTGCCCACGTTTTATGGAAATTGCTTTATTATTCATGTCGTCTCAATATCAAATGTGACCTTCTTGTGTCATTTCTGCTTTCTAGCTTAGACATTTGGAAACAACAACTCAGACAGAACCGTGAACTTGAACCGTTGTATATTTTTCTTCGGTTATTAATTAATAATAGTAGGACTCATACCAGAACAGATAGTGCTATTATAAGGGTTTCTGACTTTTTTTTTATTTAAAAAAGTACAGTACCGTACTATCTCGGATACAGGGTAAGGAATAGAATTAAAAAAAAACTAGTGGACAAGTCTTGCGGCAGAAGGTAATGTGGGAACATTTTGCTTTATTAACTTTGAACCACCATTGGATACACCAATGCTCGATCCCATCAACGTGTTTTTGTAGGTTATGGGATGCTACATCGGGGTTTGGTGGGATGATAAGACTGCAGTGTCTTCTGACTTTAAAGAAAATCAATAAAACCCTAGAAAATAAGAGGCGACAATTACTATATTACATTAATTTTATTTTTCTCTTGTTACTGCTTCAATATACATGGAAACAAATAAGTACCCTATCAATGTAGGACCCTACTTGCAGTGCCACACTTACAAATATTTACACAGAACATCCACTTAATCCTGGTCAGTTAGTGTGTAAGACATTTTTTGAAATGGCTAAGCAGGAGAATGATCTATAGTTTGAATTTGTAGAAGTTTTAGCACGTATGATATAGTTTTTTTCAAATGACCAGTGACTGTTCAACAGATTCTGCAAATTGCTTTCTATGATTTTCTTAAAAAAAAGTTTGAGGAATTGATAAAATTATTTGCTGAAGGTAAATGATGTGATAAATCTTAGACTAAGCAAAATGATCCTGTAAGAGCGAAAGATAGTTTCAGAGATTAGTCAGCTAGATGAGGTAGATGATTAGACATTAAATAGATGAGGTATTTGCATAGATCAAGTCCGTTCAATATCGGATGAGAATGACTGAGTTGAAAGATCTGGAAGTCCCAGGATCAAATTCTGTTGGTCCTGTCAATGTCTTTTTTCTTTAGCGAATTCTTAGCATGAGTACCAATTTGTTCATTATACTATTTTATTGCTGATTATAGTATGGGCCTTACGATATGCTCATTTGGCATATAATAAAAATACTATAAAACGGAATAAATGTTTTAAAAACAGTATTTAAAAGAGACTGTGAATATGATTCGGGCGAGATGTTTATGATAAAACGCCTATTGCTAACATCACTTCGGTGATATGAGAGGAGGGGAAGCTTCTGCCACCCTGCATGGAACGCAAGGAATAGAGGGAACCTATAAAAATGCTGATGCGATAGGAAGGAGTCAAATCTGACATGGTCCCTGGATTTGCAATGCAGATCTCAGGATGGGGGGCAGGGGTCGGTTTTCCTCCTACCCCTCTTAATATTTAATAATCCCTAAGGATCCCTATTACCGTCCACCCTCTTGCTTTTCATTTATCCCGATATATAATTCAAGACGATTTTAGACCACGGGGTACAGTCATCTGTGGCTATGTCTCTTCTTCATTATTCATGGACTATCTTTCATCGACGCTTATCATCATCCCTCACCTTTTATTAGGCTATATAAATATTGCTTTCTTCTGCTCTCGTCGTCCTTATTTAAGAAAAGCTTTTTTATTGTTGTCGTCACCTACAGTTGTAATTTTATTTTTATTTCCTTAAAACGATAATCTACTTTACAGATGGAGTTCAGATAGTCGGTATAAGTACACATATATGTACAGAATTTTCTCAAACGTATGATTTGCATACAAAAAAAACCCCACAACAATCTATATACAATATGAAACAGCAATTAGAATGGTCAAATTTAAAGGGTCCTTACAAAATTTATTTTTTAAATATTGACTTGCCCTAAAGGAGCTAAACGTTCTTTACTTTCAATAATTATTCTGATTATTGGGTAAGGACGAAAAAATTCGTTCCCATTTTTCTTTTGGTTTAAAATACGATTTTTATCGAACAAGTTGGTTAACGAATACAATATTGTATTTTGGGGAAAATTCATTTAATAAATTTTACACCTCTAGTTAATAATCCTAAAAACTAGTTAATAACTTTAATAATAGCCAAGGATTTTAAGTGAGCTCCTAAAAAAATAAACATTACTTTTAAATTATAAATAAAAGCAAAAATTAGACAGATATTGTTCATAAATATAATCCAGTGGGTGAAAACAAACATTATCTGCAGAGCTGAAATGTTTAGCAAAAGATTATTCTCTAGCCCCCTGGCATTTAATACTTTGTGGATGACCGAAAAAGGGTGAAGATGAGGGAGATAGTAAGAGCGAAATGCCCCCACAGAATAGGAAGGTAGAGGCAAACGGTTAAGTTCATGTTGAAGGTCCGACCACTACAAAGAAGTGCCCTTCTAGAGGGAGTTTAACTTAATGGTGCTACAGAACTACTGTAATATGGTTATCACCTGATCAAAAGACATGTTTTAAAACGTTTTAACGAAGAATCGTTTCTGTATCAATTATGAATTACATTACGTATTTTGAGATATGTATAAATGAAATAAAAGTAGCAGAAAAAAAAAAGAGATACTTGCTGGACATGGAATACTCAGAGGAGGAAAAGTGACCGTGGAATAACTACTTAGTATTTTTAAACAAAAATGCATAGCAAATTTATTTGTTACATCTTGGACAACGGACCTTTCGATATTTAAACAAATTGCAAACTGGAAAAATATTGACTTAAACAAATGCCGAGGAGAGGGATAGTACAACTAGAAAACTTATACAACTCTTGTATAAGATTGCGGTACTTTCCTGACACATGGAAAAAAGCCATCTTGTTCCCATTACTAAAGCCAGCCAAGAGCGGAGATCACCCAGCCCACTACCACCCGATCAGTCTGCTACCACAGATGGGGAAAATCTTTGAGAAAATTCTTTTGAATTATCTCAAAGATTACTGCTCGGAAAACGACTGGATGCCGCCAGAACAGACTGGATTTCAATCCAGTATGAGCGCTGAGCACCCCCCTCTGAAGGTGCAGTCAGAAGCTAGCCATAACATGAACAGAAACATAGCCACGGCTATGATTTCCATTGATTGCACCCAAGCATTCGACTCGGTGTCTCACGGGACACTGTGTCAAATGCTCTGCGACCGAGAATGCCCGGCACAACTGTATTCAATTCTGGCTAGCTTCCTGAAAAACAGATCGTTGCGGGTGATAGCTCCTCCGTAGCTTGCCACGGACCTGTGGAGTACCCCAAGGAGCCGTCTTATCCCCTGTACTATTCAACGTATACATGTCTGAGATTGTCGGAGCCAGGTACAAAAATACCAAAGTTACTGCTTTCGCAGATGACATAGCGGTGTACAGTAGCAGCATGAGTGCCAAGGTAGCTCTAAGACAGGCTTAAGTAGCCTGTAACCAGATCAGTGAGAGATTGGGGAGACTCAATATCTCTGTAAACGCGGGTAAGACTGACTGCGTAATTTTCTCTTTCCAAAAGGGAAAAAGCCCACTACCTACTAGTTACATAGTAGGAACGGAGGAAAATTCACCAGCCAACAACCTAGTATATTTGGGAATTAAAATGGACAGACACCTCCATTTTAGCAACCATTTCGCGAGGAAGTTGAAGCAAACCCGCATGAAGTCTTACCGGCTTACGCATTTACTGACCTCCCCCAATCTATCACTGTGTCTCAAGCGACTGATCTAAAAGAGTATACTCAGGCCTACTGTGCTGTATGGTGCACCGCTTTTTCGCTATCTGACGTATACAAAAGCTCGGTGACCCTGCGAGAGCTGCGGAGCAACAGTGAGCTTCACGATATCTTTGAGCTGCCTTCAACAGACATATCAAATTTTTCGACTCACTGCAATACCCCCGCTCCGTTCCCCCATCGATGACAGGACGCTGTCGTGGCTGGAACACTTTAGTTTTCGGTTCTAGGTATAGTTTTTTTAGTTTGTAAGTTTTTCTCCCATTTTCTAAACTGTAGGTGAGCCCCATCACCTAGATTTGTATTCATTGTTATTTCCTATTAACATCAATCTAATTTATGTAACCCAACCTCCTTCAAATGCATCTGCGCATAGCAGAAAGAGGAGAAAGATTGTCAAATTCTTTTTCTTATATTTTTTCATTGTATATATTCAAGGGGTTTAGAAAAGAAAAAAAAAATATTGACCTCAAATATTAATACGTATAAATTGTTGGAACAGGCATTAATATTAATCGGCTCCTAACTCTTCAATTATTTGGATTATCTTATATATTTTTTTGGGCAATCTAAAGAGTCTTTAACCATCGATAAAAATCATTAAATTTATAAAGATTTGCAAATATATCGATTTTTTATGGTTTTGGTTTAAAAAAAACAGATATCAACGAAACGGGGTAGATTTTTATTTTACATTTAATTTCGTTTTTTTTTTGTTTGTTTTTCCTTAGCTCTCAAACTTATAAAATAGGATGTGGGAAAATTACTTTGGGCTAATGAGTGCCTTTCACTAAGGGGAGTCCCCCATTTGAAGGATGTATGAGAATAATATAGGGTGGGGTATGCCTAAAGGAGGCGGGTGGAATCAGGAAGGTAGTGAGAGTCTACCGAGGGTGGAGCCTAGGGGTGCCTAGGCGAGGGTTTGAAGTCGGCCAGGTCTAGCCTGGCCAGCCCCGGCAGGGGCCTGAAATAAGTGGGCCTCTCGGCCGGTGTTTCTACTTTGATTGAGTTAAACTTTATACTAAGTGGATAAAAACTTGACATGAATTATTATCGGGAAAGAAGTTTAAATTGGATAACATAACATAAAATATTTATTTATAGCATTATATATAACATAAAATATTATATAAAACTCTAATACTTTAGAGCAATATTGTTAATTACTATATAAATAAACGCTAAAATTCAATATAAAAGCACGAAAGTATTACTGAAACACCACTCTCATCAGTACCTAAGTGTCATTAATAGTCCATAGTCTCTTAGGTAATAACTGTGCCAAGGAACTGTTTACTTTGATATCTTGCGAAGGTACTGACTAGCATGAGCGGTGACCGGTTTCTCGTCGACGTCACTGCAAGGAGGGGAGGCTACGTGCCTCTTTGTGACTGTGTTCTTGACAGATGTAGCGAGAAAGCTGGCGACGGAGATGAGAGCCACAGACGCTACTAGCCCAGAGGCCCATATCCAGGAGGCGTACCCGTCTCTCTTGTTGGATGACAAATGCTCGGCCGAAGCAATTAGGTTCTTTGGCATCACCCTGAACCCGGAGTCACAGGCAGACTCCTTCACGTAGCGAGCCCATGAGTGGTTCACGTTATTGGCGAACTCTCTCCGAGACCATTTCCTCACCTTCACCGGGGCTGTTCTCGAGTCAAAGTGACACAGCAGGATGTTCTTCCTCTTGGGGTTCACTCGCATCACTGCGTTAGTTGAGGTGATAGCTCCGATAAGAACGCCTATGTCACCCTTTACCACATGAGCCCACTCCCACAAGTCGGATATGTGACAGCCGCACTTCCACGGGTTTCCGACCAGTTTGAGAGTCTTCAATTCTGGATTAAACCTGAATGTCTGGGGGAAAACCATGCTTATGTTGTTGAAAGCCAAGTCTAGCTTCTCCAAAATTGGCAGATTGTGGAGAAATGCCAATGTATTGTTGTTTGTGTTTACCAAACAGTTACCAGCAAGTCTCAAATCTGTGATATTGCCAAATGACCGGAATGTATCTATTGGCAGATAGGAAATATTGCACCGGCTCAGATCTAGTGTTTTTAGGCGATTTAGCTGTGTTGGAATGATTGAGTCTTCTTGAGGTACGTCTAACGGGTTGCCTGCCAGGAGCAGTTGTTCTAAATCAGGATAGAAGACATCTTGGAAAACTGTTTCATAAAGCCTTGAGAGCCCACAATTATTTAATTCTAGGGTTTTCAAATCTGTCAAATTTTTGAAAAGACCAGGCTCTAAACTTTTCAGATAATTTCCAGATAATATAAGAGTTTTTAAGGAAGTCATTTGAGAGAATGTATTTTTAGACACCTTAGCTAAGTTACTGTATCCCATATCCAAATGAATCAGAGTACTTAGAGGGCTCAAAAGAGAAGTAAATGCATTGTTCAATGGATTACGAGAAATATCCAGTTCTTGCAAAGATGTAAACCGGTGGAAGGTGTCAGGAGGCAGCCTTGTCAATGAACAGTTTCTCAAAGACAGTTTCTGTAAGTTTGTGAGCGGCTTCAGGGCCACAGCGAGGTCCCCTGCAGACATGGAGTTGTCGGACAGGATGAGAGTCCTAAGGTTAATAGCTACAGCAAATGCATCTTCGGAGAGAGGTCCAACGAGGTTACAGTTTGATAGATCTAGGAAGTCCAAGTGCTTCAAGTTTTGCCCCAGCGTTGTAGCAACGTCCAAGTCACTGAGCTCGTTCTCTGCCAGGATCAGACTTCTCATCCAGGTGTTGTTTTGGAACACATCGTCAGGGAGATTCGATATCCCTGATCTCCTCAGATCTAGGAATTCAAGGCGAGCTAGCCCTCCGAAGATTGTAACCCAATCGACATCCTTAAACTTGTTGTGTGCCAGCTCCAACACCTTTAGATTCTCCAGCCGTGCAAAGGTGTCGCTCGGGATGAAGCTTAGGTTGCACCGGTTTAGCCTGAGGTATTGGAGGCTGGTGAGGGGATCGAAGACTCCAGTAGGTATAGAGCTGAGGGGGTTGCCGGAGAGGTCAACGCTACTCAGCGATTTGGTGTCAGTGAAGAAAGTAGGGTTGATCCTCTTCAAGGTGCAATTGCTAAGGTCCAAGTTCAGCAAAGTTTCTGATATCAGAAATGGACCATCCACATCCTCCAATGGATTCATCTGCAATTCCAAAGTGATCAAACCATGACTGTCCCTGAAACAATGAAAACAATCGTGAATATTTCATCTAATGTAAGATAAACTTTTGTTCAATTGTTTAATTTTTACACTTAATAGAATGTACTGGATTTTATTAAAATCCATAAATAACATCAATTATTAATAGTGTAGTGAATTAATTCACACAATTCTAAACATATCGTATCATCTCAGATTTGGACAAGAACAAAACAGTAACGATGGAATTTCTTCGCCCTTAAACATCACTTTTACAACAAACAAACATAATTTAGTATGCGTTAAGATGTAATATAAGTTTGTCTATTATAAAACGAGAAACTCAACTCAAGCTTTACACATTTAACATAACAACTGACGGCAAGAACGCATTGGCCTTGGGTAACATACACCAATTTTACCCGTTACACAACTTCTAAAATAACAATTTCACGTAGGTAGAATAAGTGGTAAATTGGTTGAACGTTAGAAGGGACGAGTTGGGCCTACACAGGGCAGTAGCTACAATTGTCAACAACCAAACTGCGGAAGGGCGGGAGTGCCGTTGACAGGGGAAGTTTTGGCGGGCAAACGTCGCTAATTGTGTGTCCCCTGGCCCTGGCCACTTCATTACCACAGCTGGAGGCACACTGGCCACTCAGCCATGATCCAGCGGTCTCGTAGTTACTTTATACTCATTTTTAACATATTTAAAGCGTCACTTAAAAGATATAAAGGGTTTATGTTAGCATTACCGGCAAATAGGGGATACTTGTTCCAGAAATGTAATGTTTTATAATTTTCTTACCAAAAGGTAACCTCCTTAAAAACATTCATTGAGGCGATAGCGCAATTTTTACTATATTCGTGATATTTCCATAAGACTTTCGTCATTTATGAATTGAATTATTAATTTTTATATCATAAATGATAATCGTAACATTCTTGACGGAAAATATTGTCCCAGGTAATTGGAAAAAAAAATAAGATATTACAACCAGCATCTCTCAATAGAAACAATCAGTTAGGTGTTTTTGATCATGAAGTCTTCAAAATGAGTATGACAGCTACTCCTTTCACGCTTTACAGATCCTATCCGACGGTTGATTGGTAGATTTACCTGAAGGCGTGGAAGCAGACCGTCTTCTAGGAACGACGTATCCACAATTTTGAATTGCCTCTCAAAGGAAGACTGGCATTTGTTGACTCAAGATTTGGCTACACCAAAGGATGGCAGTGAACAGTAAACAAAGGTAGATTTTAATGAGTGAGTATCTCTCGATGGTCGAGTGGGGAAGGGCCACTGAAGGACACCTATTCTCCCTTTAGTTGCATATTCTTCGTCCAATCCTAGGTCTAGTTATTTTTGACTGTCCACGAACATGATAGTAGCTTCTATTTGAAGCATTTAGGGTTGCCCATCCTCGTAGCTGACAAGATTTGGAAGTACACTTTTGTTGGACTATTCGTAGATCACTTTTAGGGAATCTTTCATATTCTATTCTATAAAGTCGAATGATTTACTGTATACTAGAAGAATCGATCTTATACATAAAATTAATTAACAGTATTTTGTTTTACCTAAACCCTTCATAACGATCTTAATATACTTTACATTCTTGAACTTATCCCTTCCGAGTTCATGAAATTCTATAGTAACACATGCAACCACTCTAATCTCCTAGCACAGCCATTGCTTAGCACCACTCATCCCTATATCCTCGGAGACTAAAACGGCAGTGGCCTCGTGACCTGCTATAAATACGTGACATTGGGAGTCCTGGCAATGGTCAGTTTTTTCAATCATGTCCTGAGCGTATGTGGCTCTCGCGCTCTTCATCGGCCTCCACTCTCATATCTGGTGACGCGGCTGACGGAGGAGCGTGGGGGACTTCACAAGACTCCGCTTCCTCTTTCGCATGCGAGGGAGGTAGCAACCACGTGGATTTGGGAGGTCCCTGGGCTGTTTGTATATACTGTATGAATGAGTGAGTGAATGAAAATTGTAAATATGGCATGACTGAGAACATTTATCACAATAGCTTATTGCCTAATAAGGCAGATTGTAATTTTAGCACAATAAAGAAGTTTTAATATGAAATATGTTTTACCTAAGAGAATTAGAATAATGCTCAATGCATACTTTGATTCGTGTGAGCTTGAGCAATACGACAATATGGTGCATAAGCAACATATCAATATATTTAAACTTAAACTTAATATAATAAACAAGAAAGTTAACCCCTGACTTTCAAACACAATATAACTAAGAATAAAAATAATTCCATGAGTTTCCCTGGATTAGTTAACATATCTGATGTACACTTCGATGATAATGGAAATGAATTATTGCAAAATGGTTTACCTTATGCTCCACACGGGGGGATGAACGTAGCAGCCCTGGCCCAAAGATAAAAAAGATGCTATTGTTTTAGATGACTTAAATATCCCTCATAACCAATTGAAGAAAACTGAAGATGGTAGCTTAGATCTGTCGAAAGCGCTATTTCAATAAAGAAGAAATTATCAGGTGTCGAAAGACAAAAAAGCTTTTTATTACTACACCATTCCGCAATCAGGCTATATCTTTTTATTTTTTATAATTTAGTTTACATTAAACTAGATAACAGGTTATAGTTGAAGAATAACAAAATTAATACTTAAAACATTCTCTGGCTACATCACTTTATTGAGATAAAAGCAAAACTACGTTATTTAACACATTAAACTTTTATCTCAAATGTAATTTATTGAAAATGGAAATTATGCTAATAAGGTTTTGTCGAAAAACATTGTTCCTTTATGTTTTGTAATATTCCGTTATGCTGAAGAAGCATACTTTCGCCTCCTTCATTACCAGTTGGGACAAAATTAATAAATGGTTCTTGGCCGACTGATGACCGAACTTGCCCGGCTAAAGGCGGTGCATGAACGCTCAAGGTCTTAGAAAGTGAAGAAAATCACGGCTTATTTAGTTCTATTATTATAGGACCGAGAATAATTACTTTTTATGTGTTCTTGTATAAGGGGAGCACTAATTCATTTTGAATATAACATTTTGTATAAATTCAACACAGGTATTGTTTCTTAGGATTATAGTTGCAACGAACGACGGCCCATCAAAGCAACGGATCCTGAGACCCTAACTGGCATTTACAGAAATACATTACCGTAAAATAAATTGTAAGGTAACAAAATGTTTAGATTGCCTTTCACCTACATGGCATCATTTATAATTTATTTGTACGTACACAACCGCTATGATTCCATGCCAAGGGTGTTAATTAAATAATACAGAAAAAAAATGTGCACTGTGATTTATGGATTATTGCAGAGAAAGGATTCTTTTACAATGAATCTGATCTGACAATATTTAAATTCTAATGTACGAAACTCAACCACTGAGTGGTGTCCGGCAATTAAAAATCATTAAAAAAGGTTACGTGCCCCACTTTCCACAAATACTTTGTGCATGGAAGGGACTCCCCGAGTGAACATTTTTTTGATGACGGTTTTCCTCCCAGTACTCGTCTCATAAAACGTACTCTATCGTTCGCAAGGTATTTCATACTGTCAGTTTATTATAGGATCAATAACTTTGCTACGTTAATTTCTTCATATTAATATAGGAAATGATGATAATACAAGGAAACCGGAGCTACAGAAGAGGAGAAAAATAGCCTTTATGGCTGATAATGTCCTGTGTGATTTGTTAACATTTAATAAAGATTAATTTTTTTTGTTTTTACAGGATAACATTTCGTTATGTCAATTTTGAATGAATTATTTGAAATTTCATATAACGAGACATAGGAAGCAGCATAGAAGGTCCTACATTCGGTCTTAAAAATGTTTTTTTATTCGTAATCCATATTGAATGTTTCAAATTATTTCAACGATCATTTCATGCTCTTGAGAAATTTAATTTGAACTCTGAAGTTGAAAATTTCTATCGAGGCTTAAATGGCCGCTGTGCTGTACATGCTGTATATTTTACCCAGTTCACAGTGAGGAATCTAATGCGAATGTCTAAACGTCTAGTCTCCACACACTGAAATTGGAGCAGGCCAGTCAAAGTGATAAACCCCTTGAGGTAATCATTAGTAAACTTAGCCCACCGAACCAGCGGTATCAGTATAAAAAAAAAAAAAAATAGTGGAAAAACTAAAATAAATAGGTTAATAAACACATAAATGAGCCACAGTAAAGACATTTAAAAGTTATAAGGCCAAGGAAGCGATTATCTTATGACAATTTAACCGTTATGCTAAGATTAGAAATGTTGAGTGCTAATTACATCTATTTCTAGTTGAGCACTTATATATTTATTGGTTTCTTTAATGAATGGTTTGTTGAATACTTTTTTTTTGTTTCATATCCCCTTGTTACAAAATTAATATATGTTACAAAATATAGATTCTACGAACGAATCTATTTACAACTGCTTCATTATATTTCCTGTAGCTTTTTGAGAAAAATTCTGTTTTCTACTAATAGTGATCTTCATTGTACAAAAGTATAATGATGCACATTATACGTTAATGGACTGAATTCATTAAAAGTGATAGGGCTCACCTTATTTATTATGTGCTAACTTTTTTTTTCTTTCATAGCCCCTTTAAATTTACAGATAATTATAGATCCTCAGGCGAATCTATTTACATATTATTTTTGTATTTCCTGTAGCATCGCTACATTATATACAGGTTTTGTTATTTTATAAAAATCATATAATGAAAAAACAAGTACAATGATTCACATTATACGTGACTGGACTTAACTGACTAATAAAGGTGATGGGGCTCACCTTTTTGATCAAACTATACCTGTATTGTATATTTTCTTTACATCTAGTCAAACTAAATTTGAAACATTTATAAATTAAATATATGAGTTAGAATATTTAGAAAAACTGTCGTGTGATACTTATTAGACTCCTCATGTCTTAAAAACTAATAAAATGTTAAAAAAAAACAAACCGCTTGGCTTAATAATTTAAGATACATTAAATTATTTTTATTAGCTTCTTCTATTGAGATTGGCACTTAAAAAATGTTTTATTTTACAAATGGTTTGAAACACTGAGGACGGTACTCATGAATGAAACAGTTACGGTACAACACCTCTCGTCTTGAATGTGATAGTTACATGATTGGGATAAACGAGTTTCAAAATCCACTAATGAGTTAATCGACAATCGGTTACTAAAGTAACGTGGCTCGTACTCAAGGATGGATGGCACACAGGAAACAGCAAATTTGCAAATCGTACGTGGAGGAAAAAACAAAGGATAAACTAAGAACAAAGGAGATTGATTTTATCGCTATTCACACCGCTAATTTAACCATAACGATCGGAACAGAAAACGAACAACCTCCGTTTTCTGTGAACTCTTATTGTTCTTCTTCATGCCGCTAAATGGGCACATCTTGTACCGCTCTCAGAAAGAGAGGAGGAAATTAGAATGGATATTAAGTGGGCTGGACATTATCCACTTCCCGGAGTTGGCTGGCAATTGCCACAAATAGGCTTAATCTGACAGACAATGCATCAACATCTGCCAATCCTGCGGTTGTTAACCTTTATCTATAGAGCCCCACCAATTTGGGTTTGATTCCTCTATAGCAAGGAGTTAATGGGCCTAGAGTGATATAGGAGGTGGCCAGTTTTAGTTTAAAACCACGAAAAGCTTATGTCCTAAGATTCAACACAGTAGGTTACAATAGTATACATGAAGAAGTTATGAATTCCTTAGTTAAACACCCGGATGCACCCACGACTTACCAGTAATGAAACACAAATTTTAATGTGAAAAACATGATATCACTTCAGCGATACCGACCAACTATAGCATCAACCTTCTGTTATTATTAATTATTTTTTAGGCACCATAAATTACGGCTGGAAGGGTGAGATAAATTAAGATTAAAGACGAAGTACGAGGCTGTGAAGGTTGTGTGTATTCATCAATATAAAAATGCTAAATATTACAATGTGATTATAAAACAGTTTTATTGTCTTTCTATAACTTATAACTTCTTATTCAAAGTTATAGCGCTTTCGACAGCTCTAAGCTGTCATGTTTAAGTTTTCTCTGGAACAGAAAGGAAGAAATAGTAAACACCCTTATGCTAAGAAACCACCTCCCTCCATACCTCCTGGACAAAGCCAGTCATAAAGTGTGAAGCATGGATGTAACAGCTTTGGTTAAAAGATAAAAATATACTATTGTTTAAGATGAGTTAAATATCCCACATAACCAATTGGGTGAGTGGCAATAGGATTGATATATGGTTGTTTTAAGTAAGTTTTTTTTTTTAATTTTATGACAACTTATTGACAATTTTTGATGGTTTTAATGGTTACTTGATAGTTTTTAATTTTGTTTTTAGATTATAATTATTTAAAACTACTAGACAAACTAAAAACGTGTTCTATGTTTGAATTTTAAAAATTTTGAATTGCATTAGAAAGGAAGGACAAATTTAAAATAAGTAACCATTCCTACGTATAATAACAGTGATTAGTTTGTCTCCATATGAGCAGGTACAGGTTTTTATTTTATAGTTGAGGTAACAGAAGATGACAGCTTAAATCTGTCGAAATCGCTATTACATTAAAGAAGAAGTTACAAGTTGTGGAAAGACAATAAAACTGTTTTGTAATTGTACCATTCCACAATCGGGCAGACATTTTAATTACAATGTGACTCACTCAAAGCGTTTATACGCTTTTATTACACACATTTATAACTATAACATATAAATGTGTGTAATAAATAGTTAAGGGACCTGAAACACTGGCTGTTAGTAAATATCCTCATATAGGGTTTTGTTCGAAACCAGAAATAGTTTTCACACCCACGTCAGACTGTGTCATGGCAACTGCTTGACCCAATTACATGGAATTTTATACGGAAATTCTATATGAAGAATCGATAAAAGGACATATAGTCAACGGTAACATGAGATGTAACATTTTGTATTACAATTTCATTTAACGCTGCAAATTGACAAACGTTTAAAATTGAAATGTTGAACTTCTGATAAATAAAATGTGATTTGTGTTGGGAGTTTTGTGGACATAATTAGAAAAGGGTAATACAGTTTTTATTAAGCAGTATTCCAAAATGTTTCCCTAGCAGGTAGCTTCCACAAAGTTGTTTGATTGTATTTTAGATTTTATATGTTGGAATATCGGAGAGAGTAAATTTGACGAAATCTTCAACTGTGTGGTACATCTAGTTTATAAGTGGCTTAACTAAATTTAAATAGCTTGAAATTTTCACATTTAATTATTCAAATAAAACAACTTTACCATTTGAAGGAGATAGCTTTCATAAATAGTGACTATCGAAAAGGGATGTACATTTACAAAAAATACGATTTTTTGAATACGTGTTTGGGCCATGTTAATGTCTTTATAGCTCACCGTCTACTAAAAAATGTATAAATGACGTTATTTGTAATTTAACTAGAAAACATTTAGCATTATTTGTGTTTTTCGTTTGTAAAGCTAACAATATCAGCATAGGATAGCTTTCAGAAAACAAATTTTTGTCACTTTTGTCGCTATAGAAGAAAGGAACATTTTTAGAAATACAGGCAACTGATACACAAATCGACTAGTTTAAAAAGATTTAGGCCATGACTTTATCTGATAAACACCCTCAACGGTAGAGGCGGCCACCCAGCCCCCTCCGAGTCATTAACAGATTCCAATATCTGAAGACGCGGGGGGGGGGGCTCTGCGGGTGGTGAAAAATGTTCAATTTAATCGTAGCAGCATCCCCTAATGTTCCGGTTAAAAGAAAACCAGCCCTAACGAGGTATCGAGGAAGCTAATTGATTCTTTAATCCGTGGCGTGGAACAGCTATCGGAAAACAGTTACCCACAACCGTTCCGCGCAGTTCCACCAGCTCAGGGCAAATATATTACCTTTTATAAACCGTTATTACATAACGACGACTATTTAATAACGGCGCTCGTCCTTCGTTCATTACTGCGTGCCTCTCCCTGTGGCCGTCCCTTTGCTGATGGAATCAGGACAGGAGTAAATTTCGAAAATAAATTTGATAAAACGGCCGGTATCTTATTTGTATTCGATACAATGCTAATAACCTAAGTTCTGTGCTCAGTATAAGTTTGCTTTCAATCAGGTACGGGCATGTGTGTACTGTACAATAGCGAAGCTCTGACTTTTTTTCACACTCCCAAGGATTTATTTTAATGTCATTTCAACAAATAAAGCTCTGAGAGCCAACAATAGGAACGATATTAGTCCAATAGACGATTTTCCTTAATTAAGATAATTTAACGAATAAAATGAGATATTCATAATAAAAAATATTAAATTTTTTAAAAATACGTTTCAGTAATTGTTTTCTTCAGTTTAAACTTTGATAATTTCCTTATGTGGAATTAAAATACATTAGCTTACAATTAGAAGCGAACCATTGTTGTTCTGGACATTTTTATTTTTTTGTAATGTGGAAAACGTGGTGGAGCAATCAGTAATTATTATGGTAATAGAATCTGCAATCCCAAAATACTTTTGATTGTCCAAAAAAGCTTTCTTTTATTGTATGATATAATATATTAAGTAGAAAAAAAATTGTTTAATATATAAATAAGGTCTATGTAATAACAAACCGATATTTGCATCAAATTTAACTAATAGTTCACCACGTTTTACATGACATATTAGGTGATAGTGATATTCCACATTGTACCTCTTTTGCTCTAGATATTGACCGATTGTTCCATTCAGTTTCTATTTATCATCATGTTAGCGCAAAATTATAGCATAAGTATAACAAAAATGCTGTGATGGTAACAACTTAATGTTTCAGCCATTTTCCACTTTAACACGCCTCCCTCCGTTTTCATTACCTCATGCCTAACAAGCAAGTAACAAAACCTATTATGCCAGTACTTTTGTTTGGTTGCATTAGTAAAACTAATTACATACTAGAATACAAAAACACGTGACCTTATACCCTTATTTGATGTCACAGTTCAAAGAAATTTATTTAAAAGATTTCGTTACTACATTAAAAAATTATTACAGTACAAAGCTATGTTTGAACTCAAACATTTCCGCTGTTTGTATTTAATTCAACGCGTTGAAAATCGGAACATTAAACTACTATTTTTTGACCTTACAGCAGGTGATTTACACAGTGCATGTTGTAGCGGAAAGAAATAATTAAAAGCTGCCAAGCTTGAAAAAAAAACTGCTTCAAGATCAATTCAAGCCCTGGGAAATGAGTAGATATGTCAGGTAATCCATTAATGCAGCCCTTGAAGCATTGAATAATATAAAATAAGAGTAGAAGTTTAAATTATGTCTAGATTGCCTTAAGTATAACTTTGTAGATTAGTAATTTATTTTCTATTGAGAGATGGGATGTACTTTAAGTAGTCTGTACAGTTGCCCAAAGCCTCTGTTTAGTTCTTACCTTTTTAGCCTAGTGTGTAGGTTTCATGTCAGCCTTTTGTCGAGATGGAAGTCTAAATACCGTACTGTCTTGGATACAGGAAGAGGAATGTAATAAAAAAAAACTAGTGGACAGGAATTGCGGCAGAGGGTAAAGGTAATGTGGGAACATGTTGCTTCATTAACTTTGATTCGCCATTGTTTGCACCAATACTCGATCTCATCAAGGTGTTTTTGAAGGTTATGGGATGCTATATCGGGGTCTGAGTTGAATGAACGGACTACAGTGTCATCTGCAAATGTTGCCAAGAAGGTATAGGGGGTAAAGGGGACATCAGCGGTGTATAGAGGATGGGACCCAGTTCGCTGCCCTGTGGAACTCCTGCTTTTATGGGATACTAGTTAGAATATTCTAAACCACAGCGGACTTGGAAGAAGCGGTTTGAAAGGTAGGACTGTAGGGTTAGGAAAAGGGTCTGCGGTAAATATCCTATGAGCTTGTAAAGCAAAGCTACGTGCCAAACCCTGTCAAAAGCTTGAGCTATGTCCAGAAAGGCAGGAGTGGAATACTGTTTGGTTTCAAGGGCTGAGGATATGTGATCAACAACGCGAAGGCCTTGTTGAGCAGTGTAATGCCGTTGACAAAAACCAAACTGGTGTATAGGAAAAAGGTTTTTGGATTCAACAATTGGAAGTAGACGTTATAACAGGAGTTTTATATAATGTAAGGTGGATTAATGAATACTTATTTTATTTATCTGGAACTTAAAGATAAATTAGGTATAAATGGGAAAATAATTGGAAATAAACAAAAAAATTATATGAATAATAGAATAATTTTGACCTAGTGCGATTATCTATCTAACGACTCTAAAGATTATCTATTTAATTGTAAATGGATGTAAAATGTAGTTTAAGTGTAAATAGATGTAAAAGGTATGCAAATCTGCGATCATCATGCTATAAATGCCATACTCGATAATCCTGGCACTGGTAGTCTAATAGATATCCATATTGAGATAAATTAGGATCTGGTGTAATGGTCCCATTGTTCCATTTCTGTTAATTGGTTTAGTCATTCTGTTGCAATGATTTCACAGCGATCGTAGCCGTGACCTTTATAGCTCAATTCATTATGAAGTCGCTGCGTCCCAATGCTTTTCAACGTTCGTTCCACATAGATATGACTCGTAAAGGCCGAGCTTCGAATATATTGTTGACGGTTCCCAAAGCTGGGTGCGAATTTACCTCTCATTGGAGCGACGGGGATCAACCCTGGTCGGAAAGGCCTTCGTGCTTTCCAAATATCAAAATCAAATACTTTCGTATTATCTTATATTTTCTTCCACGGGGTCAAATAAGATATTTAGATGAGAAGAGAACGGTCAAAATATAGAGGTGGGAAAAGTTACAGGGAAAAGAAAAGGTCCAATTCTTAGGACGGTAGGACTTTTGGCTCTAGGACTAAATCTGAATATTATATTGTATATTTTATATTGTGGGGTGCTCAATTTTGTATTCAAATAAATATTTCATACCCCCATGCATTGTATACGTCTTTGTCTACTTTATATATTTTGTGTTACTTAGCATTTCATAAGCTGTTGAAATAAACATCTTTTGCCATTAATTCATACTTCTATGAGCCATATTTATAGAAACTTGGTAAGTGTCGCCTAAAAATAGGGTTTATTTTATTTTAATGCAACGGACATTCCGTTTATAAATTTGAATAATTTTAATTTATAGTTTTTGGCAAAAATTAAATATAATGACTTTGTTTGGTGGTTGTACCACACGGAAAATACTTTAAAAATCAGAAATGTCGTGTGTCCCCCTCAATCAAATATTTATAATTTTTAATTGATTTGCTTATGTATTTGATTTATGTTGCTGATGCCTGCTTATCATTAATTTGATGTTTGATAAATTAGACAAGCAATAAAGCACAGCATTTTAATGATACCTTTCTAAGGGAATGAGGTATGCTGAAATATACACCCAATCACACTTAGCAATTGGTTAAAACTTAAAGAAAAAAAGTGCTAGACCTCGATTTTTCACTGCTTTGTTCATTGATTCTCTATTAATTTTGTCATTTAAGGAATTTTTACAAATGGCCACTGTTTAATTATGCAGAAAAAACAATTTCATAATTTCAATAGCAGCTGTGAACAGAAAAGCTTCATAAATCGAGACAATCTTAAAGTTCTTATCAAGGGTTTAAATCTAACTATGTTTTGTTCTAGAGCGTGAAAAATTTGGGAGAAAGTCGGCTTCGCTATTGAACGAGTCCTACAATACCATGTTAAGTAGAAAACTAAAATTGTCACCCGAAAACAAGTATTTATTGGACAAAGCAGTAATATACATTAAATATATATTGTAGTGCTTTTAAGTAAGATACGTTTTAACTTACTGGAAATTGGAAGTCATACAGATCTTAAATATGAGGATAAATTAAGTTATCAGAGCTGCAGCTACACTAAATAGAATATTTTTTCTATTTTATATGTTTAGCTTTGGCTTTTGTTTGTTGTTATTGTGAAGCAATATTATTGTAATGTGTTATTGCTGTCGAAGCATGTACAATTTTGAAGTCCGCTTCTGAGGGTACGAGTAAGGCTTAAATAATATATGGGATTATTAGATATTTCTTCGGTATTTTCACCACTTTAAATCCCCCAGCTACTAACCTCACATATGCATTTTGCTGGTTTTACTTAATTATCACAATAATACATAAATTTCAAATATCGTTTGGGTAAATTGGCGGGAACAAATAAAGTCATTCATTACTCACTTAAAGGAATCGGGCTCGACGTAGGTTATCCTGTTGCCTGAGAGATCGAGATCCAATAAGAACTTGAGTCCTGCTAATTGCAACCAGGTCACTTTCGACAGGAGATTGTCGGCAAGCTTGAGACTCCTCAACCTGATGTCTTCAGGAAAGGTCTCGATGGACTCCAACTGATTGCCAGATAGATCCAGCACGTAGACGTTCTGGGACAGGCCCTCTTCATACGTAGGCACTGCAGTGAGGTTAGACTCCGAGCAGTCGGTCACCCAGTTCACTCTGAAATGATGCAATTAAAAATATTAAATTGAAATTAAATAAGCTTCTATTACGTCATTTCTATAAATGATATTATGAGCAGGAAGTTGTAAGGGGTGCAACCATACATGCTGCAGTGAATCTATTGTTCAGTGATGTTATTAAATATGCAAAACATCTGTCATTTGTACCAGTAAATGTTTTTGTATCACTAAACATAAACATGTTGTTCAAAAATTTTTTAGAGAAATGCCCTTCATAGGTAAAGCAGTTATTATAAAATTAATTCAATTATCAAAACAAGTGCGAAAGCCGGTAAGACGTGTGTCATACTTTTTCAATTTTGTTTTGAAACTGGGTAGAGAGTGCTTGTCAATTTATTTACCCCAAGTATGTATAACTGGTAAACTGATAAACATAAAGTGTGTGAAAATCATGAAAAGGATTTAATAGAGAATGAAATAGATAGGAACCACGATGCAGCTGGAACTAAAAGGGAAGATAAGACACTTGCCGTACAAATGAAGTTATGATCATAATTGGGTTCAATGGGCATTAATGGGCTTAAAATAATTAATATATATTTTAAGTTCTTATTTTACAGTAATGAGTAGCCTCTGTAAAGATTCCACAGTGATTCAGAAAGAAAGGAATAGTCAAGAAATTGACAGGATTTATAATGATTTTTTAGTTTGGCAAATAGTCCTGTAAACTTAACATTTTATGACTTAAGTCATTTTGATAAAACAGCAGTGAATTACAAAACTAGTTTTTTTTTAGCGTGTTGGAACAGATGTTTGACAGTATGAGTTTTGGTTTTGGGCTAGTTGGTAAGACGTTTTCACCCGCCAATTTTATGATGGTTTGGACTAGTGGTGTCACAAACCTAATACATCACTTTACAATCATACTGCATATAATAATAACTACAAAAAAAAAATACGTGATCAGATAGCAAAAAATAAATGTAATTCAAAATTACTTCTAGAAGTTTTCAGACGATCTCCAAAAATATCCCTAGTATTGTAGCCTGATATTATTTAAATCATTTAGAAATTTATTTTTTGAGCTATAATATTGCATGTGATTGAAGTGAGAGGGGGTTTCATAATAAAGGCTGTTTTAATTTGAGAATATTTGATAGGTGATTCGATTTTCTACTGGTTATTTTATGTTTTTTGTCTGTTTTTTCATGGCATATTGAAATTATACTTTGAAATTAACTAAAAACTAAAAATTTTTCATTAAGAACGTACGAATTTGTCAGTTGTAAACGTAACACTTAATGACAAAAAGATACAAACAATTTACATGTTTAAATATGTTATGAGTAACGTGGTAATAAGCTAGAAGACGATTCACGACTGGCAGTTACAAATTCATGTCATTAGTGTTCAGGTGTATGCAAATGAAAATCAAGGCACGTTCAAAGCTTGCATTATTGAGTTTGTCAACGAGTTTTTTTAAGGTTAACACTACTATTTTCAGTCAAACATATAATAAATAAACAAGTTTTCTCGAATCTTCTCGAATATTTAGTGATAGATTCGTTTTGCCAAAATAAATATTCTAACAATATAATGCTTAGCTCGTGTCACATAACAATATTTTTGAATGATACGGATCGTCAAAAAATCATCTTTATTAAATTATATCGAATAATATAAATGAAGTTATTATTTATATATATTTATATAGTTATCGAATAAAAAAAATCGTTATATAATGCTTGGAATGAAACATGCTATCAAACATTTCAGGTTATGTTTATAATAAATAAGCCTGCAAAATGCAATCTGCGAAACTGAGCGAAAAAGGTTATTTTATAAGAAACTTAACATTATTAACAGTAGGCTATAGAGCTGAAAAATCGTGGAATTCTGAAGATAAGATGGCTTTATAAGATATATAATTTGCATACCAAAATCTTAGATTAATTCAAATACGATTCTTAGTTTCATTAACCTGTAGCCCCTCATTTTATGTTCATTTTTTGTGAATGCTAACCTTAAGGCCTTTCATCTCATTCTTAGAGTTTAATATCTTCTAATAGACCAATTAAGAAAAAGGTTTACTAAAAATTCTTTGATCGACTTCTAAGAGTGCTTTGTGTAGTTCCTTTCAGGGAACAAACTTCCTCGGCTCTTTCAGAGAAAGCTTCTTTTTTTTTTTTATCTCTATTTTGAAGAAAAGCAACACCAACATCTTGGCAATTACTATTTGAAAGACCGGCCAATCTGGGCTATTGAGAACTAACAAAACTGTTTTTCTATCGGAAAAGTTTCCTTTTATTTAGATACAAAAATAATTTAGATAGCAAAATACACGTGTATAGAGTATGTTAAAATATTAACAAAAAAAACATAGGCCTATGGTGGTGATAATTTGAGTTGTTTAATTATAACAACTGTACAGACTACTTCGAAGGACATCCCATCTCTCAATAGAAAATAAACTACTAATCTGCAAAGTTATATTTAAGCCAATCTGGACATACGGAATACGGAATGGGGGACAGCAAAAAAGTCGAACATCAAGCGTATCCAATCCTTTCAATCAAAATTCCTAAGAACAATAGTAAATGCCCCTTATTACGTCAGCAACAAAACCCTTCATAATGATCTTAATATACCTTACATTCTTGAGCAGTCATTGCACTGCACCACTCGTCCCTATAATCCTCCTCGGAGACTAAAATGGCAGTGGCCTCATGACCTGCTATAAATACGCGACAGTGGGAGTCCTGGCAATGGTCAGTTTCTCCAATCATATCCTGAGCGTCTGTGGGTCTCGTAGCGCTCTTGGGCAGCCTCCGCTGGCTCTTATCTAGTGCCGCGGCTAAAGGAGTTGCGTTGGGGACTTCCCAGGACTCCTCTTCCTCCTTCGCACGCGAGGGGGGTGACAACTATGTGGACTTGGGAGGGCTCTATGCCGTTTGTAAATACTTAATGAATGAGGGAGTGAATGGAAATCGTAAATATTATATGAATTAGATCGTTTATCACAATTACTTATTGCCCAATGAGCAAGATTGTAATTTTATCATAGTAAAGTTGTTGGTTGTGGACGGAAATTATGATAAAGTAGTGGGTGAAAAATAAGACATATAATAATGCACTTTCCTCCCGTGTAATATGTACGAGTATTCTAACAATTCCTACGGAAATAAAACGACTACAAGATATAAAGCAATAAAAAAATATATATCTAGTTATCTCGACCCAGAACTTTACACAAGCTTGCTCAGGCATCGACACTTTCTCAAATTTGAATTTAATGATGAATAGGCTATTGATTTCTTCTGTTTCTTAATTATATCAGTATAATGTTGCCTCGCGTTGACAACTTTATTTTTCACTATTTTTAGATAAACAAGTAAATTACATTGTTTCTTAGTTCCTTTTCTCACCTGAAATAGTGGCAATCGCAATCATCAGGACACTCCAGGTCGGGCAAAGTCGCAGCCACCGCCACGAGGACGAAGGCCAGCGAGGCCGCTCCCAGCACATGCACCATGTCAGCCTGTATCCGTCATCACTGCAATCAAACAACAACCACAAATAGTATAAAACTACAAATAAGCAATCATAACATTGTCGGGTCGTCACGAGGGGAGGGGGGTGCCAGTTTACCCTAGCCCCTGTGAGGGTTGGTTGATAAGTGAGGGTTTGCTTGAGTTTATAACCTGGATAATCGTTTCATGACGGCGTTACTATCTGACTCCATTTTCGATAGGTATGTGCCCCGACAATGCACTATGTTCAAGAGAAGAGGTACAGAGGTTTTTATATAAAGAATTAGTCAAGTTTTCATAGTTCAAGCGGAAGCCACGCGTCCACGAGTAGAGGTCCCGAGAGACTCATTTACAGGGCTAGGAGCCCGCCTTAAGTACCCTACCCAGGCTTGTCTACTGAGAGAGGCTGGCAAGGGTTGCTTAGGCCTGCGGTCGGTTCCCTCATGTGGTGAGGTACCCGCGACCGACGCCTAATTACCCGGCCAGCCCTGTCCCCTGGGAGAGGCTGCAAAGGGTTGCTTAGGATCTGCGGGTTCCCTCATATGGTGAGGTACCTGCGACTGACAGCTGGTGACCCATCTCGTGTGACTACTTGGCCCCCGCCTTTTATTGCTTACCACATTTACAATGATTTATATTTGTTCATGTTATTTACATTTGTCTATAATACATTTAGTTCATCTTATTTAAGTTTTCTGACAATATATATACAATAGAGTATAGGGTGATTTATCTTATGTAGTTAGCGGTCGCTACAACATTAAATACATAGTTAGTACAGGCTTAGGTTTATGAAAGAAAGATGTTTACCAAATTTATTAATGGACAAGGTTTCGCCATGTTATAAATCAAGTCCTCATAATAGGGAAAATAATGTGAGAATGCTATGCATCAATAGTTTAAGAGAGCATAATTATATAAAACTGTTAAAGTAACAAAAAAAATGGTTTAATGATCAGTTATCAAAAATATTAATAATATAACAAGAATATAAGGTGGATCTAGGAAAATAAGGGTCCAGGAGTTAGTGGAGAATGCATACCAACAGCAGACGTACAAATGACCAATATAGCCACAAATTACCAAGATTTTAAAGGTATATCTCACACCTTGGATTACTTATTTTGTTTAATTAATTACACATAAAAATAACGAATAATTAACTGTCCCGATCTTCTATTTCTTAGGCGCACTGAACTTTTCAGAAGCTATAAAAGGTTTACAGTTATATTTTTTTTTCAATCTAGACTAAGCCCAATTATTGATGGTAAGGAAAAATAAGTTCGATGTCAGTTGAAATATTAATCTTCTCAGCTATGGCTTATGTTTTTTTTGTAGAATATTTTAGATATTCGTAATTTTTTAATATGTAATATGGTGAATAATAAACACCACCGAAAAAAAAACTTTGTTATGGACATAAAAATAGTTACAATTACAGACTAACAATGAAAACTTTCTCTCCCTTATGGCTGCATATCAAAAGTTATGAAACCTTTAATCTGAAAGAAAAATCTTTATACCCCGAGCTTTTATACTACGATACTTCTATTGTGACAAATTAATATTATTAATATCAATGAAGTTGAATAATCTTTTAGGTTAGATAATACTTATAAGAAAAGGGATAGTGCTGCATGTATTTCGCTAAGGCTCTTACTTAAACATAATTATTCCTACACATGGCAAAACGTCAAAGCAATATAGTTTTTTTTATATAAAATAACCGAATTTCACGCTTTAAGTTACTTTTTAAAAGCCATTACTAATTTTACTTCGTGCTGAAATATTCTGAAAGGTGTTGGTCCGTACTAAACTCGTTCCATTAATAATTTATTTCGAGGGATATCTGTGCGTGTTTTTCTCCTTCTGACACAGGGTGGGATATTTCAATTTTCCATATGGGCAATAGATCATTTTCGTTTCGGAAGCAGTATTTTTGCATGTTGATTATTCGAATTTAATGGGGTTGGTTTTGCTTTTCGGTCTCTAATCATTTCTGAAGTTAATTATGAATAAATTGGAAATCCACTCAATGTCACAAATAATAGAAGAACTCGGAAAGAGATACTATGTCCGTACACAATTTTCTTCTTTCCACAAGATAAACCTATCCAGCGGAAACTCAATCCAACAAGGTACTAAGAGCTGCACATTTTTCATGTTTATTTTCTCTTATCATTTATTTCGTTCCTTTTATAAAATAGATATACATACGAACGTTGTTCTCATCCAATAATAGTAAAAATTTTAACATATTGTTGCGTTGTTATGGGTTAGTTAAACATTATTTAAACAATAAATAAATCAAATCCTACTTTTGCCTCATAAAATCATAATATGTGAAGTGCTTCTAGAACCGCTGCATTCTTGGTCACTTCATCACTGGAATTCTCACCCTTTTAAAGTCCCTCACGATTTATCTTTTCGTCCATTTAAAACCCTCTTATTCCTCCTAAAACCTCCTTGCTACTCAGAATTGCTAAACTAGGATATTTGCATTCTTTTTACTATTTAAAAAAAAAAAAAATTTACTATTAATGCCATTTAATTGTCCTGTAAAACTAAAATAGTAACCACTAGTATTTATTTATTTAATATTATTATTATTAGTTTTCCATTTTCTTTTTTCTATTTTAATATAATTTCTGTACTTTTTTCATATTTTATATTTAAACAAAGTCTCAAATGATAATTTTTAATTTGAGGTATACATTTTAGTTTTTTATTTTCTACCTATGTGGTGTATTGCTTCTTTTTTTCTAGGGCTAAAGCGATATTTATTTGTTTGGGCATTGTAAATTATTCACAGGAGACGAAGTCCCAGAATTAAGATTTTTTTTTTCTGTTCCAGCTCTCTATTCTTTACGAAACCTGTGCTCTGGAGTGATGATCCTTGTCGCGAAGGGTTAGTTATGCCCATTATTTGAATTAATTGGTATTTTTTAAAAGTGTAATAGCTCCTAAGTGCTGAAACATATAAACGATAATAATCAAATTTCAGTAGTATATTCATTTCGTAAAGAAATATATTTTCCTTAGCATGTCAAAGTAAGCGAATGATTTGATTTTATAACGGTTAATTCTCGGGAGGGTGAAAACAACGAAACAGAGGAAACCTCTTTCATGGCTATTAAAACCAGAATTAAACAAGTGGGGTGGGAGAGGGGATGTTTTTATAAATATAAATAAGAAAACAAACAAAATCAGATTTGCCGAAACGTTCTCGTGCCTTATGCAAATCCTCCGCGGGCTATAAATGCTCCTATACCTTAATTACGATTTTTAATTAAATCCTTTATTAGTGAGGGAGGCAAGGGGCATAATTGATAAAGAGGAAATGGGCACAAGGAGAGGGGCCTGGCGGCTCCCCTAAGTCTGTAATAAAGTAATTTCAAGTTTGTCGGGCGGGGGCATACTTCGCTTTGGTCTCACAATGGTACGATAAGCCCCCCGGTTGGGGTTCAGTAATGTGCAATTCGCATGGTCTAAGGGAGGTCCGCCATGCAGTTTGTACTTGTGCGTCGAACCACTATCTGTGTGGGGTTGTTGTCTATGTGTCCTCTTTAGTATGTAGCGAAGGGAGGGTATGGAGAATTCAAGTAGTGCTACATAGCACAGTTCAACTTTTTTCTGATAGAAATGTCTGTAAGGAAAATTTCAAACTTACTGAGTTGTGCTTAAGCAGACAGACCGAACTAATATCAATCGAAGAATGACAAACTAACAAATTTATCCTTTTCATTGAGATTTTATGGACCTTTCTTCCCTCTGCGGTATCTTTAGAGGCGATCTTCTTCTTGGAAACCCTTGTCAGAGGAGTTTCATTGCGGCAATGACACAACCAATATAAATAAACTACAGGCTTTCATAAGGTATTCAGACCATTACATCAGAACTGATTACGGCTCATGGCAGGAAAGACCCGCCCTTCCTTGAGTTGACATTAAAGGCAATGAACATGCTGAGAAGCCTGTAAAAGTAAATAAGCCTCTATTGTTGACAACTATCTAGCTATCTATACAACTATCTATAGTTCGTACTTATCTACAGTAGTCAATTGAATGATAGAACTAAAAGAAATGAAGAATGGGAAACGCTGAGCTTAAATCGACTGAGAAACAAAAAACTTGACAGTTTTATCAATACTGTCAAGAAGATGCAAGCGTGTTGACGTGGATTGACAACACCAAGCTGACATCTCCTTGCAAGACTCCATCGCATATATGTGAATCGTGTGGTAACCGCCCATACAGTCGAACACGTTTGTTCACTTTATATATAACGGAATAAAGACATAAAAAATTCAACCCCATTTACCCAACCAAGAAACGAACGCCAATTAGAGTAACTAAATGATACCAAGATCTTCAGCGATTTATAGACTAGAGTCGTCGCCAATCGTGCCTTGAAATAAAAAAATAAAAATCATGACGGTTAGTGGTTTTTGTATGGATTCATTGGACCAAACTTCATATATCCGGCAGGAGGTCTAAATCCAGATGCCAATACCTTCATAATTATTCACAATAATCATTACGACACCATTGACAATTAATGAATTATTGACCATTAATATTTTTCAGGACTGCATATATTTTTTCATCAATTGGGTTCGTCATGATTGCCATGTCATTCGAGAGAATTTCATTCAACCAACCCAACAGTTAATGAAAACAGTAACTGGTTTGGAAAAAAACAAACTTGGTGGCTTCAAATGGGTTTTTTTTTGCAGTTCCAATAGTCAATAATCCAATAAGTCAAGACCATAAAGAAGACGTCACTTTGAAGAAGACGTTAACCATTCGTAAGAATTTCATGATATTTTATTTTAAAAATACCACTTTTTGGACAGTTGCTGATGTAATAAAAGTGTCGAAAGATAACACAACCGTATAAAAATAGTCACGAATAAAGAATGACTTGTTAGCCACAAGATTGAGGGAGTAAATTATAAAAAAGCCGATTTAACAAAAAAATAAATTTTCCACTCTAGGAAAGACAAGACCAACTTATTAACAGGATAACACCAAGACTACACTGCAAACATAAACATAAATATTCATAAGGTTTTTATAATAATTATCAATATTTATGATTGTGTTTTCCGTATGTGTTCCTTCAATGTTTAAAAAGACAACAGCTTTGTAATGGATGAGTTTCTCTTCTCCAGGTTGGTTTGCATGTAAATAAAACTTTACATAATAACTGTTTGTTAAACCTCGTGTTAACTGGTGCGTATGTGTCTAGAGCCTTACTGAAACAATAAGAACATCCGTGTGAAGTTTGAAAACCATGATGTTAGTGTAAAAAAAAAAAAAAAAAAAAAAAAAAAAAAAAAAAAAAAAAAAAAAAAAAAAAAAAAAAAAAAAAAAAAGGAACAATATGTTACAAACTGCTGCTAGAGATCTATGAATTTCTCAGTTCTTTACTTTATAAAAAATAGTACTGTTTATATAGTTTTATTTGAAAACTATCAGAAACCAATCCCATATACTTTTCTTTAAAAACAAACGTGAAAATACCTAGAGATTTAACTGAAATGAGCCTTCAACTATAATAACTAATTGTTATAATAATTTAATTTTTGTTGCAATTTTGCATTTTTCTTGAATAGAGCTATGTGGGATAGCAAAAAAGTCGAACATCAAGCGTATCCAATCCTTTCCATCAAAAGTCCTGAGAACAATAGTAAATGACCCTTATTACGTCAGCAACAAAACCCTTCATAACGGTTTTAATATAACTGAACTCACCCCTTCTTAGTTCATGAATTTCCATAGTAACCTATCAATCCACCCTAATTCCGTAGCACAGTCATTGCACCAATCATCCCTATAATCCTCCTCGAAGACTAAAACAGCAGTGGCCTCGGGACCTGCTATAAACGTGTGATAGTGGGAGTCATGGCAATGGCCAGCTTCTCCAATCGTCCTGAACGTATGTGGTCGCGCTCTTCGTCATCCTCCACTGGCTCGTATCTGGTGACGCGACTGACAGAGGAGCGTGGGGGACTTCAGAAGACTCCGCTCCCTCTTTCGTATGCGAGGGAGGTAGCAACCAGGTGGATTTGGAAGGTCTCTGGGCTGTTTGTAAATACTGTATGAATGAGCGAGTGAATGAGAATTGTAAACATGGTATGAATGAGATCATTTATAACAATTACTTATTTCCTAATAAGGCAGATTGTAATTTTAGCACAATAAAGAAGTTTCAATTATAATCTTTAGGAAAAATGAGAATTTACCTTAAGCAGTTTCTAATTTTTTAAATTGTACGAAATTCTGTTCAAAATTACTATTTCTTTATCAAATAGCTTCACATTTTCCATCAAAAGGCTGAGTGAAACACGACTAGACTCCGCAACAAAACAACTAGACATCCAATCCTTTCCATCAAAAGTCCTGAGAACAATAGTGCATTATAGGTAACAACCCACCCCAAATAGGTAACAAAACAACTAGACACCCAAACAAAATAATCCAAAGAGGACTTCGTGAGGCGAATCCTCTCGAATGGAAATCTCTTCTAGCAGAAATGATACTAACCAGATACTGGACGGGCGAGTCAAATGTACCGAAGACAAAAAATAGGTGTGGACGATTCTCACCAAAAGAAACAAAAATTCAATGGATGAGTGCTGGGGATATATAAAACAAAAAAAAAATTGTAGTCTATCCTTCAAAATTTATAGCTCGAAACCGTATACTTTTGGAGTTTTCTATTGTCTACGACTAGTGTGGATAGAAATATTTTTTTCAAACATTGTGAAGTAGCAGTTCTTTAAGTAAAATTGTTTAAATTTTTCCGTTTATTCATTTAATCTTATTTGTTGTATTGCACCAGTCACGTTCTTTTCGAGAACAAGTGATTGAGTTGGGCGGACATAGTATACACAGGCGCCGCACACAACATAACTGAAAGTACTGACATTTGAACTGAATGACGATTTCTAGTCTTTTATTAATTATTTACAACTAGTGGGAAAAATAGAGCGCTATTTATGTATTTGGAGCCGTTAGTATACCGTGATATTGTTCAGAACTGACTAGTAAATGCATATTCAATGTATAGTTAAAGGGAAAACAATAAATGACACCAGAAAAGCAGAAAAAATAATCTAATTGGTATGTAAACATTGTATAAAAAAGGAATGTTTAGCAATGTAGGGAAAAAAAGGTGGAACGGGGGAACAAGAAGAGACAGGGTCGGTAAGCCTGACCTTAAACATGTCTGCGAAGCAGTTTCAATAAGACGGCGGAGTCCCTCGGGAGCTGCGGACGGGATGACAATAAAGTAATTCGATAGCTCCTGCCTTCCTCCGGGTCGGGGTATGCTTTTACAAAAATAGCTAGGGTACCCCGCAAATCTACCCTCTAAATTCTACGGTCTAATAAGTCGGCGGGGGGTGGACTGGCTCGTTACCTAGGTGCTGACTCAGGGCGCCCATTACCGGGGTACCTCAGCACCACTGTGCAAGGTAACTACCTCTTCTGGGGTTCGGTTAGGGAAATCGGCGGTGGGTTTTGGTGGGGTCTAGGGTTACTACCCAAACACAACCGCTAGCCTGTGTGCTGAGAACGAAAGAAGTGAGATTAGGTGAAATCGCGCCCATTTAAGTCAATAATTGTTCTTTGATTATTTTTTTTCACCTTACGTACTGAAACTTGAACTATTCCACCAGCAGATGATCACTTCTATTTATGAAAATGAATTAAATTAACTTTCACTGGGATTTGAACCCAGAACCTTCCTCCCTTGAAACGATTGTGCTGTCCCCTAATTTCATTGTGATGTATCATATTATTAAGAATTATTGAGTATCAGAGAGGGCATGAGTTCTATGGGTGAGGGATCGTAAGATATTTTACGCCAACTAGACCTACAGACATTTCTATTATAAAAGATTTTATAATATTTAAAAATTGTTTGGGGGTAATTTTGGGAGGACCTAACCCCTCAATCAGTCTATCTCATGCGGCCACTCCGCCAACATCATTCAAGTCAATCTGGAAGCTCAGTAGCGCACAAGTCTCTGAGTGAGTAAATTTCCGTTGTGTACGAAACTCAGATGAAGTATTTCCATTCTCACCAGTCAGATCCAAAGAGCACTAATCTGCTCAATGATGTGTGGCTGTTACAGCTGAGGATATTTACTGAATTTAGTATTTTTGAGATAGTCATGATTGAAATTTGGAATCATCTCATAAATTAAATGCATTCCTACAAAAGATGTCCGATAACCATAACCGTGGCAGAGGTTAACCACCCGCTTTGCTACTGATTCTCTGCTTGCCTATTTTTCCTGAGGAGTCTGTCCGCTCATTAGCGTGAGGGAAAATGATCAGTATCATAGAGGTAGGGAATCAGGTTTTGAAAACCAGAAAATACTTAAGAGGTAAAGAATTAATTCAGTCAGTTATTCAGCGGATAAACACTAACCTTCTCTCTTAAATAGGTTACACGTCCCTTGGATTTTGTTTGTATTGATATGTTGGAGTTCAAACATATTATATCCACACACGCTTTTGTGTTATGGCTACATTGACAATCAGACTATTGTTTGTAAATTATTTCAAAAAGTAATCTGTTCAGGATTACAATTTATTTATGCTGATTGTTTCTGGTCGAATGTAGGAATTTTTATAACTAATCGCCTGACTACACTGTAAATTTAGTGAAGATTACGTGAAATTCGTAATGGATGTAATGCTATAATTATAAAAATCGGAGAAATTGTAATTTATTCAATAATTAAACATATTTTGTTGAAGGAATGAATGAATGGTAACATATCACATTGTCCAAACCTTTCTCTTTAAAACTAGCTTAGCCTGGGGATATTTGTGAGCAGGTGCGCCTCACAAGGATCCCAAAGCACACTTGGACAAGTAACATTAAAGTACAATCCTGCACTTCTTGAACAAATGTGACGATTCCTTTTTTTTATTCGTAAGACGGTTAGTCTGTTACTTATCAAAAATTTTCAAAAAGGGAACATGCAATTAATATTTTGGGAAAATTTCGGTGCTAAAAGGTTAACCGGTTCATTTAGATGAACTTTCCATAGCTTTTGTTTCAAAGAATTTTATTTATTAAGAAAAGTTACTCGATTTCTCGAAATTGTATTCGTTTTTATCAAAAAGGAATAAAACCCATTCACTTCTCTGGGACATTTGAAAGGAATAGTTATTATTTCATTTATTTTTATATCTTGGATATTTGCATATTTATAAATATTCAGTAAACAATTTAAGAAGGGCTCAATAATGAAGTATTCAAATTTTTTAATGATGTTTTTGATGAAATATTAGGTATTAAAACTATGTCAAGCTGCATTCTACTACAATCTTCTGAAATTCAAAGAATGAGTACCAATTTGGTATTTTAAGTTTCTATAAAAACGTTGACTACATTTAATAAAACCGCCTTTATAGTGAGGATATATAGAGTTTTACTATGCCACAAAACCTTAAGCTAAGTAAAACAATATTACCCTGGAACGTAAAAGTTTTATTCTTTGGTCTAGGTTTCTTATCTTTTGAGCCGGATGATTTTATAATATTGTTTGGATGACAGTTAATAGCTGCGATCAATGGGAAGGTACGAACGTCATGATCTAATGTCTAATGAACTGTGATCATGAGTGAATCAAAATCATTATTGTCTTCCTTGGCTGCCTAGATGATCTCAAATATTGGTGATAAAATATATCCTTATCAAGCTGAAATGTTGAATATATATTACGCAACGGATTCCATTACGGTGTTTGTTTGAGTACAATAACAGGGAGTATGAAAACAAAAATATTGTGAATAATTCGGGAGTGGAGGGTTAATACCACCAAACTTTCACACGTTCATTATATCGACCATTGGTTCAAATATGTAAACCCATGCCACAAAAGCTCATAAAGAGGCAGGGGCGACACAATTTAGTCATTACGGTAAGTGGCCCCGAGGTTCTTTCTGGTTATCATTAGGCGTTACCTTAATAGGCTTCGAAAATCTACTCATTTATCCTTACGAGACTGAGCGAAACCCGACTAGACTCATCCCTCCAAGACAAAATCCTTGGAAAAACGGGGTCTTCTAACTATATAGTCTTACCCCGGTTAGCGTTTTTCGTTTTTAAGTCTCGATGGAAAGTTTTACAACAGTTCTAAAAATTTATTATTTTTATGATGGCGATTACGAATTTCAACTTTGCCAACTCTAATTTTCCAGAATTATAAAAGCCATTCTTTTTCTGTTTGCTCATAACTTGAAACCCATGCATTATTAAAAAAACTTCATTCCATGTTAAATTAAACATGAGTGAATTACCTAAAATTTTGAATCTAATGATGTGTTTGGCAGACTGTTTTGAAGCACACTAATTTTGATGCACTGTTTGGTATGTATAGTTTATATTTATTTCAAAGGAAAGAACCCTTGTAACCCCCACTTTATTTCTGCCGGAAGCATTTCTTAAATCTTACTCAAAAATATCATGATCAACTGTCGTTGAAAATTAATTAAAATTGGTCAACGATCGATTCGCTAAATGGTAGTCAGCGTAACCATAATTTCTCTTGACGCAGATAAACCACCGTCTTACTAAAGTATTATATTTGACTGAAGAAAATAAATCAAGAATTTTCAGAATCAAGAAGACGAGGGTCTTGGATTGTCGGATATAGGTTGATGATTCTAGATATATGTTATACAAGAAAACCAGCAAATATTCCTTAACCAGGGCTGATAGCATGACAAAGAACTAGCAATGACACCAATTAAAACTCCGGTACTGTGATTAGTGTAGTGAAAATCATTAGATGTTTTCCATACATTTATTCAACCGTTCCAATCAGCTTGGTATAGTGTAAAACTGGTTTTTTTTGTTGTGTCATTTATTATTCATTCAATTTCACATATTTATACGTTGCATAATATTGAATGATTGTAGCTTAGCTGTTCAACGTACTATATCAAGGAAAACCGAACATTCATTGGTATTAAATTACAAACCCGCTATGCAGATATTTTTGACCACTTGACAACACTTGAAAGGAACTATGATACTAATCAAATAAATTACAATGTATCCTTGCTTATTAGAATTATAACGGACTAGGCTCCGAGACAGTTGTCTTAATTAATTTCTCCTGGACAGTGCTGCTTAGCTTAAGAATAATATTCCCTGTGGCAGGTTCATTCTCCTGATAAGTGTTATTTTTTTACGGGAAAAGAGGCGAGCTTATGAATAAGCTGGTGCTAGTTTTAATATAAATATTTTTTACTTTTTTATGTTTACGGAATAATGAAACGGGAGTTCTCCAAGGTACGATGCATCCCCCCTCGGGCAGTTTTATTCCCACTGTTTTTCTACTGTCTGTTTTTCTAATGGTAGAGGGACATTGCACATCTGCTGCGATAAATTCTGGAATAACCAACTAGCTCTTAGTCAGTGAGAAATAAAGTTTGCTCACTGATGAAAACCTAGTTTATATCCATTTTTTTCCTCTCGTAATTCTACATTTTAAATTGTTTACTAGAGAATGGTACGTTAAAGCTGTTTACTTACTTACTCTATAAAAAAAATCATTGGCAACGGAATCAAAAACATGTTTAGAAATTATGACATAATTCAGTTACGGCTCTTAATTATTTTTTGACAGGTTTAAAGAACTTTTATGTCGCTGAGTCATTATATGTATATACCTAATAACTTTGTGTTCATTGATGTACAGTACTTTCGTTATTTATTAAATACCCCATATATACGAACAAGAACGTAGAAAAAGGTAAAAACCAAAACAGCACTGTTCATCTACTCTCGAATTCAACAAACAGAATATTCAGGCTTCGACTATGTGTCGACGCAAACACCAACTCGATGAATTTTAAATTCAGAGTACTCAATTTGAATGGTTAATATAAAAGTTTTAATGAAAATTTACACCATCATTAATTATTTATGACGCGTGAATGTATCGCTTAAATAATAATGGAATTCATCCGGTAATGTAATATGCAGATTGAACTGGCATTACTCTTTGACATGACTAATCATATGTCATATAGCATACATTTAATCATAGAATATATATTAGCAATCAGCTATAATGTAATGGAAGTTATATTAAACCCAAGGCAGTTTTTTTTTAGCTATTTTTATCAAGAATATCGGTTTTCTAGAAATGCTCCCGACTATAATTATTCAAAAAAGATTTTCTAGAAAGAACTTCTGCACTCTAGTTTACAGAAATTTTCTAACCAAATGAGAAAAAATTATTTTAAAACTTATTTATAAGTATATGTGCTGGCACTAATTAGCAAAAGATGATCAAAAGCTCATTAAAATAGGCGTGAAGTACCTTCACTCACCTTCCTTTCTCCAATCCAAGGCCTCGAGAATAAACAACACTGTTGATCTTTTCAAGAACGAATGACTTTCTTAAAGTTTATTTAAAGACAGACCTAAAGGGCTCTCGTTAGTTTCCTAACATTTTCAACTCAGATTAATATTTTAAAAATATTGGAGGTAATGCTATGCTTAAGTAATGGAGATGTTCAAAACCACGGGTTGTTGCTGGAGTGTTCTTCTTGCTTCTTGCCTAAGTGTTTTAAAGCCTAATCTAGTTTTAAAGACGAAGGTTTCTAAAATGTGATATGTCTCCTCATCAAAGTCAATTACGCCAAATGTTAGACTGTCATTCGCATTCTGAGATGTGTACTTTTTATGATTTAAGCTAAATCATGTCCTTAGAAAGACTTCCAAATAAAAGGTTTACTGCCCGTTAAACAGGTTCATATCCAACGTTTTCATATCCACCTACAGTTGAAGGTGCAGTGAACATTATTAAATCGAACTGAAATTTCAAAGGTACATTCCTTAACACCACGATTTGAAATGATGAGGAATAGGGAAAAAAACAACATTTAAACCAGGGAAAAGTTTGACATGTTTCTTAGGTTCCAGTACTTTTGTTTTAGATTTAAAGTTATTACTTTTCATATATGGTTATTGATACATAAAAGATGGTAATTTAAAACGATAATGTTGAAAAAAAATAGGCTTGGAGAATGCCAAGCCCTTCAATATTCTTTGCGTCCAGTCCCTGCAATCCAGAATCCAAAGGTTCAAACCTCTTCTAAACCAACTAGAATTTTGATTATTGTGATATCTGTGTGAAAAAAGACAAGTTAAATGATTTTGGCCAAAGAGTCGTTTTCCCCTCAAAAGCGCAACAGGACGTTAAAAACTACTTAAACTACTTCTTACTGGTTGCATGTATTAATTTCAATAATGGTGTGTAGAGACAAATGTGTACTTTATATTAAGGCTTTATCATGATTTATTGAGATGGAAGTATTTCTGACGTTGGCCCGACATCCAATGGGTCCTCCGAGGGAAAGCTCTGAAAAAGGGAATGGGCAGTCACAAAAACTAGAACAGACTGACACAGTGGTGAAAATATCAGGGTTTCTCGTTGCAACGAAAATCCAAGTATTGCTTGATATAATAGGTTTATTGCCGGTTTAGTTCTAGGCTATAATCATATATATATATAAAGATGTCATAGATTTTGAATTTTCCAAAATTTACCAGCTGTAATTTTAATTTTGATTAATTTAATCAAGGCGTTGCAGAAGAAAAGTTAAGTTTACACCTATCCTTGAGTGAAGGACGTACTCCCGTTCATAGTGGTCGATTATTTTAAAATTATTGAAGAACAATTATACTACGAAATAAAGGTGGTCGTAAATAACACTGTGTCTGAAGAATCATTTGAAATACCGAAAACCAGAAGAAAAATAGGAAACGATGTATGTTACAATATATAAATCACTTTATTGTTAGTACTAAAGATGAGTGTTTTACCATTGAAAGTGCTTTGCCGAAATTGAGAGTGACGAGACGATTTATTTCTTATAGTAACCCCTACTGTACCTGGCCATTTTTACTCTTACGGATCATTAAGTTCTATTTGTAGTTTTCATTTATTTCTGTTTAATAAAGTGCAATAAAAACACTAAACTGTCTCTGAGAGCTATTAATAAGTGGATAGGAAGCCGTGGAAGTTGCGGCCTTGGCCAGCGACCGTAAAATGTTGAGAAGAAGCGGCTTGGCCACCGACGCTGAAGATCCGCTTCATAATTAGAAAGAGCCTGAAGTGGCTCCACTCTAGTCGAGTGCCTCTTCTCCTCTTGTCACCTGCACCTCCTTGGTGGCGATTTTATCACGCCGCCAATATAGTCCTTTCTCTTCCACCAAATCAGGGTTACTATTGTTAACTGTTAGTTAGATATCGGTCTAGCCCGAAGGGAGAGGCTGTACTTTTGTCCAACAAATAAAATGTTTTCTTAAAATATAAATGTAACAGTATGAACAATGATAAATATCATGTAAAAAATATTAAATATTAATATAGTTATAATTATTAAATATAGTAATGTGTTTTTAGTCCTGAATAGGCAAAGCGTCTTAATTAAAAAAAAAAAAAAAAACAATTACAGAGGCTCTAAAGCCATTTTTTTTTTAAATTTGTTTTTCACATATTGTAATTTTAAAATAAAAAGTAAATAGTATCTTACAGCATTATATGAAAGCTGAATCCAGCAAATCATCACACCAATAAACCATTTAAAATAAGCCTAGCACACTGTAATAAAGCATAGAAACGAAACATGTGTCCAAGATTTTGTATTTATCACATTATATGTACAATTTAAAATAAACATGGTTTAATTCATTTCATACAAGCGTATAAAATCTTTTGCTTATCTTTAAATATATATATATTGTAACATTCATGATATTTGAGAATGAAGATCATGACCCTCACATATGGTAAGGGTCCATTTTCCCTTATACTCCTAGGAGTGGGGATGAGCGGAAAACCAGTCTTAGCACAGCCGTCGAGAAGAACACAGTTAGCAAGCTCCCGAATTGGCAGTTACCATACTATTGAAGAACCAATAGTAGAAAGTAACGTTGGTTGGATTACAGGAAGAGAAGAGAAGAAAAGCAGTTGAACGTTATTGAATACCATGGTGTGTTGAGACAGATGGGTGGATAAGTTGTAGGTTGGTGTTATGAATATTGTTTATTATTATGGATTCATTAAAAAAATTGAGCTCAAATTCATGTTTTGTAATTAGTAGTAACTATCCTAATTTAAAAGGAATTGAGTATTTTTTTATACTTTTGTCAGTACTCTATGTTAATTATAATTATTTGTCATAACCATTTTATTTGAATATATTTCACAATTCCTAGTTTCTCAATTTATTAATAACCACAACATTAGCCTTGAGATCGGGCGATTCAATCGGGATAAATTCCTATGTCAAAGACATAAAACAATTAGAATTAAAGATCTCATGAAGGACCTGCCAAATTAGTTAAATTGATCAAATAAAGTAAAAAGAGAAATGGTAAAAAATGAGGTAGGTTACAATATATATATATATATATATAAATAAATTTTTTTTTTCAATTTGTTTATTCGAGAAAAATCGCCATCTAATTAGGTTAATGAGACAAGTAATTACTGACTGCTGTAAAGGGGCAGCGGAGGTTGAGGGAGCCCACAAGTGCCTTCCTCAGACGTTCATGGACAAAGCTGAAAAGTTTCTGAACTGCCAATGTTTGCAAAAGATGTTGAGGTTTTTGGTATGTGTCATTTACAGTTGTCCGTGGAGTTCTTGCTCCTTTATAGCTCGTGTGCGGACTTCAAGTTTCTTTTATGATTTAAAACTCTATATTACACTTAGAAATAAGTTAATAGATCCTATGTTTAATTCCCTTAATATGAATAAATATCCAAGGACGCCTATGTCCTTGCTCGAAATTAAATTTACGTTTCTTACACAGCTACAACTGACAGAAGAGCCAATCAAATTAAGAGCAGAGCTGGGGTATAGATTGCTCATAAACTATTCACCGACCAATTACTCGCTTCATCAACTAACCATCGACTTCTGCATCGAGCCCCCCCCCCCTCCCTGAGCCGATGACAAACAGACGGACAGACAATGCCGTCGCTGCAGCTGCCGGACCAATAAAAACCTATCTCGCAGACAATGGCCTCCAATCAGGGGAGGAATTGGAAATAATGAAGGAGGGAGCTGTTTGTTAGTAGAGTCGCTGTTGTTAGGATTTCCGCTAATAGAAATTAACAACGGGCTTAAGTGGAACAGAAAAAAGCCAAAAGGAGATTTTTCAGTTTTTGTTCTTTGGAAGGTCCCGAGACAAACGTCATTACTTGAGTCTAAATGAGGCCAAAATGATTCCGTTCTTTTCCTATCTGTCGACTCTTCATGAATAAACATAATTAATTATAGGCCCTTATCACAGTTTTTCAGTGCTTTTCACTGACAGTCATTTAAATAATCTATACTCATCATTTATTTCAATTATAGAATGATCTGAAGAAGAAGAAGTAAAACACTAATAAATGTGAAGTATAAATTTTCCAGGCATTCTTGAGTTTCGACACAAACCTGTTTGATGAGGTAAAAAATCCTGGCAAATGGCTTATTCTGCTTTGAAGTGCATAATATAATTGAGTAGTTTCTGGAAGTAGCACTCATTTTTACTACCAATAATGAAACGTCGACCACTACATCCTACTCCAACGTCTGAGGGAATATGAATTCTCGGATCAGCTGCAGAACCTGATGAGATCCTATCTCACAGGCAGAACTTTTTCGGTTCGTATAGGCACTACGTCTACGACCCGAAGAAATTACACTGCTGGTGTCCCCCAAGGATCGGTGCTAGGCCCCCTGCTGTTCAACATTTACACCGCCCACATCGTAGGAGCCTCGTACCCCAACTGCGAGGTATCGGCTTATGCAGACGACATTGGTGTTTACAGCACTAGCATCAATCCCACCAGAGCCCTGAAATTCGCTGAGAGCGCCAGTCAACAGATCGCCGAGAAACTCGATGCCGTCCACATTAAAGTCAACCCGGCCAAGACGCAAGGAATTATATTCAGCTATAAATCCGGAAAAAAGAAGCTCCCGAAATCCTTCGTCTTAGACGGCAAAGAGTGCCATGTAAGCAACAAGCTATGCTACCTTGGGATCACCCTCGGTAGACACTTGTCGTTCACAACACATCTCGGCAAGAAGTTGAAGAGTGTTAGGAAGAAATTCTTCAGCCTCGGACACAACCTCTGTAGTTTTGTCAACGGTATGTAGTACCACCTGCCTGGAATATATTGCTATATGGATTGTATGCATTTTCAGTAACTGGGAAGGCTTGTTAATATAACAGGAATTGTTTGGTTGGAAAAAGAGCTTTTTTGGTCATATTTCGCGAAGTTGTCTTTCGATCGTTGCCTTGATCTGAAACTCTCAACAAGAAATAAAACATCGAGCCCTGTCCAGTAAGGGTACTTGGAAATGTAAATATTCAAATCTAATGAACACTTTTTTGTTTATTGAAGTGCGGAGAAAAAATAAGTTTAGTTAACTTCCCTTGTTCCAGAAACTTTTACTGAAACCAATTTGAGATATGGAGGCCAAACTTATAGATGCGCTAAGAGGTCTAACATCAGATCCATACAGATTTTCCAATCAGAAGCTCTAAGAAATATCACAGGTGCACCGTTTTATATGCGAATTTGAACTCTTCACACTGACCTCAAAAGTTCACGACGAACTGCACGAACACCAAAACCCAAGGAATACAAGGACTGTCAAGACCTGACTTACCTGGTAACATTCAACGACTGAGGAGACATTGGAATAGAGATATTATAAATTAATAAAAAATAAAATGTCTTCAAACTTAGCTTCAACAATGTGGAGGTATCGCCTTCATGTCAGACATTCACTGGTTACGTCTCTAGTCACACTCAGAATTAATGAATAAAGTAAAAAAAAACGTTAAGTAATAAAATTAATTTAATAAAAGCATAAAGCACCGAGGTCCCTCCATCTATTCCACATCGTATGTTTGTAAAATTTGTATTTATTTAGCCAACAGAGTGGAACCCGCTATGCAATAATAACTGGGTGGTATGAAAAAAAACTTGGATATTTAAACATATGCAGTAATTTCAAATTAATCAGTAAATTTCATGCGGGAACATTCGCTCTAAAGTTGTTGAGGTTAATAGAACAAAGCGTTCAATAGAGTGGAAAATGAAAAAAAAACATTTTCACAAGGTTTGTTGCATTTGTGGGAAAACGATCCGCGGAATCGCAGCACGAACTGTATCGTTCATTTTTTTTTTGTAGGTAGGGGGCGCATTTTGTGTTTTTGACTGCACTCTCCCAATTAGCGATGCTTTGTCGGAGTCGCGCGGCTTTGGGGGCTCAGGGAGCGATCCCCGCAGCTCTGAATGATTAAAAGGTAATCAAAACGCTGTTTGAGAGGTGGCAGAGAGAGAGGGAGAGAGAAAGAGCCCTTGAATAAAATAAGGTAAATCGGACAGGTTTAATTGACTAAAACAAACGGACATAGACAAACACAAACACGCCTAGCACTGGACGGTCTGAGCAATCTCAATCTTGGTGGTCTCTCTGTTTGTTGTCCCACCCCTCTGTCGCTTGCCCGTTGTTTGATCGCGTTTAGCTCATGTGCTGGGTAAATACCCGTAGATTTACTTATGTATCGCTTTCATCGTTCCCTATATTTGCTCAATTAGTAATTTGAATCCTTGTTTATTAGTTAATTTATTTATTTGTTTAATGGGCCTACCTGCAACCACTCGAGTCATTTACCCCCATATATGATTTTTACACTATGATTCTTTGCATTGTTTATTTATTTATTCCGTTCTCAAAATCATTCCTTCCATTTCTTTTTCTGCAGTAAACTTTAAAGTTTAAATTTTATTTTGAACAATTCTTTCTGATGATTGTTTAGTTGGTATTTTATTCAACAGATATCAAAATATCGGATCAAAAATATGGTTGACAAATACATTCAAAAATTATACCGCGGCAGGAGATAATATGCAATATTACAGTGGGAAACAAATGAAAATAGTTAAAGGAAGAAAGGAAATAAGAAACCAAAATTTGTTAAAGAACGGGAAGGTTTTGTATATAAAACATTATAAGAATATTTGCATCACCTTTATAAAATAGAATTCCAGAAATATCTTATTAACTGCTAAATGTTTAAAAGATTCACTAAAAAAGGTATAGTGAGTACGAATCCTATTGTTGATTCGTATAACTCAGAGTTTATTTTTTTAATATCCTTAAATATCAGTTTGCTTAATCGTTCCTGACGTGTCATTAGTTTTATATTGATGAAAAATATGAAAAAAAGGTTTTGCGTAAAACATTAAATATTTCACTTAAAATGGAAGATTTTCGAAAAATATAACCACCGTGTTTATCCATTTTGTTTAAAAAAAGGGTTCGAAAATATTAAAAGCTTCTAGACATATAGATGAGTTATTAAATGTAAAGTTAATAAGTATGCATTTAAATTAAAAAAGAAAGAGGAAAAGATCGATGTTATAAAAAAGGATGAAATAATTTACGAAATTCCCTATCTCCAACACATTTTATAAAACATTGATGGATTTCTTTTGGGGATGATTTTTCTTCCTTGATAGACTATTTTAGTTGGTAATATGCAATTAACAAAGTTACTGATCAACTGGTTAATAACTACATAAAACATATATTGAATAAATCAGGATGTTGTTGTGGAATACACCTTTGGATTTTCAGACCGTTTGTATAATTTTTAGTAAATTTGACATATTGGCAGTCATAAAGAGAGAAAGTTTGACTCGTACCTGTTCGGAAGCAGAGCCTCTGACGTGGAGCAAGGCGGTATTCTATGCGGCGCCATTGGCCGGGTAAAGCTATGGCCGTACACACATGGCAGAATGAAGATTGGGAGATGAGAATTTGATTTATGCTGAATCGCCACCCTCACCAGGCCAGCAGATAAAATCTCTCCTTATCTATTAAAAGTTTCCGTCTGGGGAGGACGTTGACAGATTGCCGGCGGTACGGCTGTCAAAAACTCTGCATCTCCCTTCTTCGATATAGGCCGAATTTTACGTCGGGTCTGGGCCCTCCGGCCCTTGTGAAAATTATATCTGTTGAAGGGCTCTTCGATTTAATATCAAACTTTCTGAACTACATTTAAAAAATAAATAAATAAAAAACTCACTACATATTCCCTGGTGATATGCAAAGTTTAGAATATTATATCAGTACTAGGGGTGACATTGATTAACCCTAGGTAACAAACGCTTAATTAATGAACCCATTTATAAATTGCCCATTCTACTCTTTGAAATTGCTAGTCAGTTGAATAACCGGTAGTTTACTCACTATTTGAGCAAATCCTAAAGAGGGAGTGCCCTGCCAATACGATCCTGCCAGCATATTGGCTTTTAGCTAATAATTTATATTGATAATGATATTGTTTATATGTAACTATATACGAAGCATTGCTATTGACTTCCTTTCTGCCAATATTCTTTTATGCTTAAGTGAGCCTATTTGAAAATCTCTCTTTATATATGGTTTGGGTCTAGGTTTTTTCACTTGCTTATTTAAATATAAGCTAATTTATAAGCTAAGATTTGGCTAATTTATTGTTATAGTTTCAACGAAGGTTTGTACAACTCCGAAAATATTGTACCACCAAAGATAAAGGTAATTAATGGAAACCTAAGGCTCCAGGAATACGCAGGAAATTGGAGGATTAGATATGGTTATAAAATTCTAATCTTGTAATACTAGATCATGGCCATCTGACCTGTATCTCCTATCTGAAAAATCTTCCTCCTTCAACCGTTATTTGAAACTCCATTCCTCAATATTCGCCATTCACCAATTACCTTAATCTTTAATATAGATTTTACCAGTTCCTTATCTACCTACAATCCATCAATTTAGAATAATTCTTTTTTTTTTGTCACGGAAAGGCCTTAAAGACCACGCTAATATCATTACTTTCTTGTTTTTCCTTTCCTTCCATTTTACCCTCATTATCTCTCCGTGCTTTTGTTTTCTTTCTTCTGTCCACGCGACTCCCTTTTTCGATTTTTTCTTTCCTACAAGAACCTTGATTTCCTTCAGTCTTTTCCTATATCTCTCCCCGTCCTGACAATCCTGGTCCGTCATTCCTAGTCTTTCAGTTTATTCCTTCATCTGCTTGGTGTATCCCCTTGAGCTTTTGTATCCTCGAATTTTCTTGAATATTTCCTTGTTTAGTATTTCCGGGGCCATTCTTGCCATATGTCCGTGAAATTTCAGTCTCCTGATCCTCATGTCCGTTTCTAGGTCTTTTGTGTCTTTGTAGACTAGAATCATTTATTATTATCGTTATATTTTTTTTTATTTGTATTTAATTTTAATCATTTCCTATTTTCACACATTCCCTGCAAAATTTCATGCTCATTTCTCCTAGTGAATAATTGCTATATTATCCCTGTTAATATGATGGTGTTGGTCCATTGAAGTCACCCCGTATGTACTATAACGATTTTCTAAGTATAATCGTTTTTCTATATTAAAATGTTTATCAACCAAAAAATGAATAAATGAATAGATAAGTAAATACAACGTACAATAACTCTATATTTAACAAGAACCTTAACTATATTAATACTTCACATATGTACCCTTTTACATTCTGTTCACCAGCCACCACTCCTCGATTACAACTTCGTTAGCTTGTTCCAGCAATACGCATAAGGTATGCGCATAAGGTGTCGCAATACGCCCATTATTTTTTTACCTGCAAAGTTTTTACTGTCTTGTGCCCTCAAAATGTTCTGTCAAACCGTCCTGTGATCCTAGTTGTTGTTTAAGAGAATGAAATTCCAAAAACTTAATTTGATTATAAACAACATTCTCAAAGGACAATCATTGAAGTTTATGGGCGCAATTAATATTTATTGACTAACCATATTAGTATAATTTATATATTTTTTGTTTTTTGTCAGCTAGGCATATTTATTTGTGTCTTATTTTATTATAGGAGACAACGTCCCATAATAAAATGTTTTTTTCATTCAGCCATTCGTTGGTGAATGAAGGTTTAAATGGAAAAGGCCTATTTATCATTTTTTTTTATTTTTATATACGGTGGTTTTGGTTTCCGTTTGTTATTAATTCATTCCGACACGTTCGGAACCCTACCATTACACAATTGGAGGGAAAAATTTCCAGTGACGGTGGCGGCAGTGGGTATCACCCCTCAAAAGGCATAAGTGATGAAGAGCATTAGGGAATAAATATGGTAACAGCTTTAGCAAGTTGAACCTGCCGGCAGTCGGCTGATTGAAATATTTATTAGCAGCGGAACGAGGAGCAAGTTACCTGTTCGACGTCATTAGCCCTCGGCTGAAACAGATATGTTCAATAAACCAAGTGCTTCTATATTATGCAGTGCAGTAGTAAAACATCGAAGGAGTTGAAGCAGTGGTGCTACTAACGCGTCTATGCTTGTGCGAAAAATACGAGTCACCCCTAGGGATGAGTAAAATGATTGAGTAATCACTTTCTAAGCAACGCCATGAAATAAAAATTAGACGAGATTAATCAAACTAAGGGAAGATATGATTCTTTCAAAGTTATATATCTATTAAATGTAACCCATTGGTAGTATATGTATCACAAGACACTGCTTATTGACATGAATTATCAGCCGTGATATTATGGAATGAATTAATGACACTACAATGTTATTAGTATTGTTGCTCAAGATTTTTAGCTTTCAAATGAAACCTCCTCTTTCACCGTCCTACAAGCAGTTTGTAAAAAAAATGTTTAAAGTTGTAGAAATGTGAAAATGTTTCCAAATGTTTTCAACTACTCTCCATTTTCTTCTATATTTCCACAAAAAAAAAAGGTTTTAAGTATTCTTAGTCCTATCTTTCATTGCCTATACTCTGCTAATATCCAACCCCTTGTCCTATCTTTTTACTTTTCTGACGAAACTTCCGTTCTTAATTCAATATCTGAACCAAAAAAACTCATAAAATTTACATAATTGCTTGCACAAAGATTCAAATATTACTTTCCTTCAAAATTTAATTAAAACCATGTCGAAAAACTTCAATGAATTGATTTATATGCACGCTAATCTACTTATTCCGTATCTATCGTACCTTTTAATGCTGATTCATACCCCAAAATTTCATTAGTTCTCATTTGACACTTTCTGGATTGAAATTTGATATGTTTATAAAATTATGGAATTTTTCACTGACTTGAGACACATTTTTCACATTGTTCTCGTCATTAAGACGCATATTCAAGTATGGATTTTGTTTTTAGTCGTTAAGATGTAAGTTCTTATGCTTGACTTACAGCTGCCTTGTGTGTCCCAGTTCTAAAAAAAATTTCTTGTCAAATAGTCAACATACAACGACATTTTCAGTTGTCTTAGCACACTTTGTAGATTTTTAACCACCTTTACTCCTCCATTCCAACTTTATTTGTGGCAGTTATTTCCTTACTTGCCTCTTGTACTTCTTTGACATTTTATATTTGTATTACTTGTCATAGGATACTCACATTACAAGCCTGCTTCGATATCTTAATGGTCCTATCACACTGTGCAGGATTTTGTTGATATTTTTCAATCCTATTTTACCAACATGAACATGAAATGAAACGGACTTCCGAGGCACCTATGATTTGTTAGGTAATGTTAAGCTCTAGCAAAGTCTAGTAAGAAAGTTTGATTTGGAAAAGGATTAATTTTCCTAAATAATTTATATGTAGACGGCAGGGTCGACCTTCCGGCCGAGAGGCCGACTTATTTCAGGCACCTGCCAGACCTGGCCGACTACAAACCATTGCCTAGGTGCCCCTAGGCTCCACCCTCGGTAGACTCTCACTACCTTCCTGATTCCACCCGCCTCCTTTAGGCATTCCACACCCTATATCCTTCTCATACATCCTTCAAATGGGGGACTCCCCTTAGTGAAAGGCACTCATTAGCCCAAAATAATTTTCCTTTATTTTTCCCACATCCTATTTTTATAAGTTTGAGAGCTAAGGAAAAAAAAAAAAAAAAAAAATGTAGATTTAAGAAATTGTAGTTAGCATAATAATCGGTGACATATTAAATATTTGATGTAAATGGTTGTCAATTATTATTATTGAGAGTAGTTTTGCAACTACACTCATTGTCGGTATTGAACAGTCGGTCCCCCAAACATTTATTTTTATTTTTGGGAAACCGTTAATAATAGAAAGTAGCTATCTTCAGGCCAATGGTTAAATGTAAATTCCACAAACATAACATTTAATTATTTTTGTGTGTTTTGCTATTGAATTCCTCCATTGTGTTTGTTGATGACACTTAACACCTAAATTAACCATTATCTGGCTTCAGAGATCCTTTTTGTTTTATCAAAACCCCAATGAGAATAGGAATTCATGCCCTTCGAGTAATACAAAACTGGATACATTCTTTTTAAAATTCTATTTTACAATACATACCGCATCCACCCAAAATTTATTGTTCAAGTTTTTATAATAATATTCTATTTAAGACAAATACCTAAATTCACTCTGGAAATATCAATTCCCTCGCAGAGTAACAACGTTTAAGTGTTTCTAACTAGAGAAACTCTCCAGAAGAGAAAACTGTAAAACTGAAATAGAGGTAAGAAAAATAAAATTGCTGGCGATAGTAGTCTGGACCGGTGGTGTCATTACATCTTAGTGCTACTTAGCACTCCTACAATGTGACCATTTATGCTATCTGAGGGAAATAGAGGAAGGATTTTTTTCCTCGAGTTTCGGGAATCCTTTTTTTTGAGAGGGGGGATAGTTATCCACAGTTGTTGAATATTAAACGTCCAGTGTGCTCAAATGTTTTCCTCGAAATGCCTTGAATTTTCCCAGAGGCAAATGGTTTCGATCTATGCCATTGCGTTTTTTAAAAGAAAAAAAGTACTGATCATTAAGATGCATTGCAGTTTTTGTAGTGTAGTTGACGTCCTTCCGATGTTTTGAAAAAACATCATTTCAATCGCAACATTTGTTGAAATGCTATAAATGATATAGCCGACGTAAATCAAATATCAATTTTGCGTATAAATTTATACGGTTTCTATATTGGTTCAAAAAGATAAAAAGTACAATTCTTGTGCATATTGAGTATGCTGGCTGTGGGTTTTCAGTTGATTTATGAAATAAAACGAGGCAAACGCTCATAGTATTAATTTCCATCATACGCTTTCAATAGAAACACTCCTTAACAAGCGATATACAATAGTTAAAATAATAAGCATATACCACCGATAAGGATTAAACACATAATAGATTAAATAGAAGTTATAAAATACTTATAGTGACTTTCAAGGAAATGAAATAATGTGTTAATTTCAAAGAAGCTATCATTGTATAAAATTATAAATATTTACCCTATGAGATAAACTATAAGATTTTAGTTGTGACAGTTCGATTCACCCGAAGAGGGATTTACTGAGTTATTACTTGACTATCAATATCCCAAAGAAATAATGCACCCAAAAATACTCCCAAACATGGACCTCCATCATTCCAACAAACCTATTAAAAGTTGTGTAACTTACTGATAGTTAATGGTCTCTAGATTTTTTGGCTCAATTATACAATCTTTTGTTATCAATTACAATACAGGCACTTTTTCATATTGTTCATCTTACCTTTTATTTACATTCCGAGGTAATGACGTGATACCAATTTTTAATGTTTGATGTTTGATCTAGTTATTCGCCATTAGGGAAAGGTCATTTAAAAATGACTAGGTGGTTTTAAAATATATCAGTTCGTTTGGGCCCACATTCATGCCTCAAGTCATTATTTCGTTATTATTTCATTTATTTGGATTGTTTCGCTTGTTTGGATTCCAATAGCTCGTGTCATACAACTCAGCGTGGAAAAGATGGTTATGTACAGGTTGCGTAAGAGTGAGGATGCTGCATTAACTTTGTAGATTCCTCAGTAACTAAAATCGCAAACTCAGTATCTCAACTCCTTTGAGTGAAATGCTGTTCTAGCTCGCAAGACCAATCGATAAGAGTTATTTTCTAACTTTACATTAAGCATTAAAAATTCGAGTGCTTGTCTCACTAAATTAACAGTGTCGTTCCGGTTGAAAAAACTGTCCTATTGACACCTTTAATGACTATTTGAAATAATCACCAGCTGATTATAAATGCCGACTACAAATAAAGTTTAACAACCCTATGAAAAATCTAAACAAACAAGATTTCCACTTCATGGAATTCAAATAAGGACAACAAACATTATTCAAATCAATGATCCAATACCGACCTGCCAACTATAGTTTATGCCATATTTCTTTTTTTGGAGCATTTACTTACATTGTGCACTTAACATAATGTTTTTATTCTTATTCACATACATTTAACTTAACCGCGTACATTTATAATATGTATTTGTGACTACTACAAGAGTGCAAAAAAAATTCTTCTTAACTGTTATAACATGTGGATTTGGGAGGCCTCTGGGCTGTTTGTAAATATGGTATGGATGAGAACATTTATCTCAATTACTTATCACCTAATAAATATAAGTAACACAATTAAGAAAAGAAAATTAACTGTTATAAAAAAAAAAAAGATGATTTTAAAAATTATATTTAATCTGATAATAATGGTCCTCTAAGCCCCGAGCCGTAATGCATATTATTAATCATTACATCGAAACTTTAAATTTGGTGTGATGCTTAGTAACATAGGAAACTATTTAATTTTTAATTACAAGGTATTGAATAATTTTTAATGACTTTACGTCATTTTATTCCACATCAGAACTACTTCTTTCTAAATACTAACTAAATAATTAACTACAGGCACTTGAACATAATTTATAGTAACAGTTGCAAACAGATCTAAAGACTGACATATCGTTAAAAACTAAAGGTTTTCTGATTTTTGAAACAAAACAAGCCCCCCCCCCCCAAAAAAAAACTGTCAGTAATACCAGAGCAATATATAGTTAATAGAAGCACGTTCAATGATCCTCGCTCATTTGTTTAATTCTCGGTGCGTGAGCAGTAAAGGGTGCTTGGCTTGGGCCAAGGTCTGTTGTGGCTGTCTCCACCCAACCGTGCCCATGGTCGATCTCTCCTCCGGGTTGGTATAGAGCATTGTCATCCTCAGACCAGATGATTGTAATGTTGCCTATTGGTATTATAATTATAGAACACTATTACAGTCATCACAACCTATGAAGCCAAGGACACCAAGTAGAGCTCCTGACCTCCACAAGCCTGGCCAATCGATTTCATCAAATGACCTTTCAGCTTCTAGTGGGTTAGAAATAGTGTTAGACGTGGAAATAATTGCAACAAAATGACTTTTGTGGGAAATGGTAGGTATCACGCTCCTAATCAACATACTAATAATATACATACCGTACTGCCGCGCAAAATGCGTTTTTTTGGCCAATGTCTTGAAAAAACAACAACAAAAAAAAAATATCACGTGTGGTATCAAATTACAGGAAATTCCATGCTAAAATAGAATATGATAGTTGTTGAAGTTGCTTTGAGTTAATTTTGATTTTATTTATTACCTGCTTCAGGTAAGTATTTTTTTTTTGAGAGAGAAGAATTTGATTGATTTCGGATAGTGAAAACAAAGTTACTGCAGAAAATACTGACATTATTGGAAGAAACTTACAGACAAACTTTTTAAACATGAAACTTTATTGAAATCTGACCAAGCAATAACCATGAAAATATTTAGGAAAGAGATTGTTATTGCTGGTAAGACACACAATGTGGATTCGCTTCTTATAACACAGAGGATGATTGCTTGTATTTCCTTGGATCATCACGCTCAAGATGCAAGGGAGTTTTTTAATTACGAGTTATCCACCCCAACTTCTACATTTGACCATGGTGCCCAGCAAATAAGAAAAACTGTTATATCATCATTGGGAAACTCATTTGATAGCACGAATGTCAATGAATTACAAAGGTCTTGTTCCCAGCCAAGCGTTTCCCATGTTCTTGATGGAGGTGAGTTGATTCAATAGTTACCATTTTCTGGTAACATTGGCAACACTTGGCGATGTAAGGTAACACGGAACGTAAGAATGGAAAAGTGACAATAGTTTTTAATAGGTATAAAAAACCAAATATAAAATATATGGAGCACTGATTGCGCATGACGCGAGAGTCTTTGATCAAAATTCGCCTGAAATCAAGAAAAACAACTTTATTTCAAACTCTACAAACAAACAACGCTTTATCAATATACTGAACTGTTATTAGGTAATTCCGTTATTCATGAAGGCGATGCAGACACACTAACAGTCAAAGAAGCCTTAAACATATAACTAGAAGAAAAACATTTCACAGTAGTAGCTGGGGATACTGATATTATAATCCTACCGTTCTTCTAAGTACATTTTAATACAGTCTGTCACACAATCAGATAGACAAGTTCGTGACATAGAAGCCATGCAACAATCAATTAAAGAAGAGGCTTGCAAAATATTACTTTTTATTCCCGCATTTACAGGGCGTGAAACCACCAGTGCGTCATTTGGCAAATGTAAACCTGCTGTCGGGTCGTCACTAGGGGGCTCAGCTTATACCTGAGTATCCCCAAAGTGGTGAGAAGACGCCCGCCGCGGGCCAAGGTCGCTAAAACCTCTTAGCCCCCCCCCGTCCGGCGAGCGCCCAGAAAGAGATAGAGCGGGTGGACCTATGGTCTTTTACCCTGGCCGCCGGCCTTGTCGGCAGGGCAGCCTAATTCGCTTTGATCCGACTCCATAAGATCTTTAGAAGGTGTGTGTGCCCCGACAAAGCCCTATGTTCAGGAGAAGAGGTACAGGGTAGGTTTATAGGTAGTTTATGTGGTCTTGGAATGACCACGAATTCACACTCGGTATCTAAGGGTAGGCGAAAACCGTCCGGACCCCAAAGGCGAATGCAACCGTCGTCCGCGAGGGAGAGGTATCTCCCAAGAAGATGCTAGTTTTAGCCAGACGAAGGCAGAGATTCCCACTAGGAAGGTGTGGGGTCTGACGACGCCGGACTAAACCATAGCGAGGTTAGGATAGAGAGATGCAGAGGTAGTTGAATGAGAAGTCCATGGTTTTGAGTAGAGCAGCAGGCTCCAGTCCAGAGAGAGAGGAGAGAGTAGTGTTCCCAGTATTTGTCTTTTTTTTTTTTTTTTTTCCCCCTCTTTTTTTAGCTCCTAAACTTATAAAATAGGATGTGGGAAAAATAAAGGAAAATTATTTTGGGCTAATGAGTGCCTTTCACTAAGGGGAGTCCCCCAAGTGCTAATTTTGTCCTGTACCGCTTCTTTTATAGGAGGGGATGGCCCCCCCACCAGGCGGCTAGATAGGAAGTGGGGATGGGCCCCCACTTTACTGACTCCTCCCCCTACTCTCACTGACGTCATAATCTTTATTAACATAATGAAAAATAAATATTTTGATGATATAGATACAAGGTCTGATACGAGAAGGGGTGACTTATAATTATTTGTGATTAAGAGGTGGCCACAACACCTGCTTTTAAGAATAGCATAAAATCCAAAATCTTATGAGAATGGACTTGGTATTTTGGATCATCCAAAGATGTTTTTAAGGAAGATTTGGTCGAAATTGGGTGTAAGTTTATTGGGTAACTAGAGTTAACAGGTATATGGGGGCAACATCGACACAAGGAGCACAAGTTTGCTTCGTTATAGAAATTGATAGAGCTCGTTTACATCCAACACAAAATGCAGCGAAATATCACCTACTTCGAGTGCATTTGCAAATTTTTATCTGAAAAAATCTAGATATGTCAACCCCTGATTCTACACTATGGGGTTGGCAGTTGGCTGATGAAGAATTTCAGCCAATATTAACAGAATTTAGCCTAGCACCAGACAAACGTAGAACTATACTATAGTAGAAGAAACATGATACACCATGAAATGTACATTTCGCCAAATTGGACTTATATGTTCCGTGGTTTGTAAAAAGCAGTTGAGAAAAGGACTGTAAAAACACAGGAGACAGATTTAGATGAAGATCAATATATATAATAATAAGATTTGATTTTAAATTTAAATAATCAAATTTTAATTTATTTTTTTTTAAATTGCGAGGGAAGTTAAAGCTTATAAGTTTTAGCTTATAAAGTTAAAAATATGTGTTAAAAATAAAAAAAAATTGTTTTTCAATACTGCAAATACTTTCCGTTTTTCGGCCATTTTCTTTGATTTTTAAAATATACAGATATAATAAACTTTGGATATTTGTTTTTTTCAGATGGCTGCCAAAAAAAACGCATTTAGCGTGACAGTGCGGATGTATGTTTTTAGTTGTTAACTACCAACCAGAATCATTTTTGTTGCAATTAATTACACCTCAAGGTGTTTTTTCAGTTATTTCCACTGCACTATTCTGAGGCCGGAACCAGTATTAAGTTTATTAACACACTTCATACTTTGAAATGCTTAACAATAATACATTATTGTTTATATTTGTGATTAAAATTCGCGTTCTTATCCATCGAATGTCCACAAAGGAAGCTTGGTTTCATAAAAATCAGAATTTAAAATAGAAATAATAATATAATAATAATAGGTGTGGGCTGTGAAGTGTTCATCTTAGGCCGAATATTCTTGATAACCCTTCTTGATGATCCAATTAAATTTTAGTTATATATTCCATAACAACCTGTGCAAGGCTGTTTATGTTTCTGTCGAGAAGCATCAACTGGATCTATGTAAAACCAAGTTTAGGATCCAGCAGTAGAAATCTCATATTTTATGTTGTCCGAGCTAGGCAGGAACAAGTTCATGGAAAGAATACTCCTGTTATGAATCGACCGATCGCTTTTCATATTTTTACAGCCCTTGTCGGCCGACCCCCTGACAATTTTTCAATAAATGATGTGGCCAAATGATTTTTTGAGTTTAATGACCTAATATACTTCACTGACAGTCACCGTTTGAACACATATCTGCTTTTAATTGTTTTTGGGAGCTAAAAGTGTAATAAAAGCATTTATGGGCGTATGTCCACTATATAAAGTACTGTTAACGTTTTCTCCGGGCGCTACGAGTATTATCATGAAAGCTAAGTTGAACTTTGATGTTCAGCTTTGTTGGATCCAGTCCTTCTCAGTGATAATACTTTGTCCTACACTCTCGTCCCTTTTTGAAAGTACCCTATCCTGTTTGTGTAGCTTGACAAGTTCACAAATACCTTTGAAGGAAAGCTACGGAGAATTTCAAAGAGCGCGTCTAACATAAGAGAGGGGTCCCCTTCCCCAACTAGGCGAAAATAGAAGAAAAAAACTGTCCCTTTTCTTAGATAATATCATTATATATTCGTATTGAGTGTATGTTTATGCATATTCAGGGTGACAGGGTTCCTAACGAAGCGAGGTATCTGTCATTTCTACAATCGATCACATCTTGCCGGTTCGCGTGCTACTACACCTCAGTCATGTAACAGTTGTCAGTTTGAAGGTAACGTATACGGGTACGTCACTGCCATCAGCAAATCATTGATCATCGCCGCAGTCTCATCAGTTAAGGCTGATGATGTACAGTAGCTCAGTTGAGTTCATCCAGTCTAAAATTGAAAGTGGTACATTCAGAATCTAGATGCACTACTCAGTGAGGTTTTTTCAGTGCGAGGGCCGGAAAAGTAGTATACAACAATAGCACTTCGATTATAAAACATACCTGTATGTATTTCAATTCTTTAGAAACGGATTGTAACTAAGTCAAAAAATAAACAAACAGATAATACAGATTGTAAGTAAACTTGGCGCTCTTTGTTTAATTTTTTTACTCGCATATCTCTATGGTGTTCGTTACCAGACAACAATGATATAATAGCAAACAAAAGCAGAAATAGTGAAACCAAACTTCTAGCTTTAAACTTACCTTTGAAAAAAGTTTCACCTGAGAGATACAATTTCACTGTCACAGTCACTAGAAGACAGCTAAAATAATCCGATCGATCCCTAATTTCTAAGGTATCTTCAACGTGATTAGTTTTAATTAAATTTATTATTATTTAGCTATTAGTTAGATCAATTTAATCGTCCCAAATATTATAGGGTTCTCAAGTGAGACCCTTAGAGTATGAGAATTAAGAAAGTTCGGCTATTTAGGTTTGCTAAAAATTTCCTTTATCACGCAGTTTTACAAATAAAAACAAGTGTTATACTTGTCAAAACTACATCGTGTTTATTCATAATTATTGAATAAAAATTTAATTTACCCGGTGTACCAAGTATACACCTGGAAAGTCTCTCCATTTTCCTATCCTTTTCTAGTCTCAATATTTCTAAGCATGCTTTAACTGACCACAGTCATTTAAAGGCAGTTATCTGTTTCTGGTTAGAACGGGACTGAACCCTAGCCTTCACGAAACAGGAACACAGAAAGGATACCAGAAAATAATTATCCGTTGCTTTGTAAAACTAGGCAGGGGCCACAGGAAACTCTTGACGACTATAATCAGCTTGTGTGACGTCGACACTATAAGCTTTATTCCACAACTTTGGGTACATTCGTCATGTAACTCATCAATAATTCAAACAATTTTGTATTATTTAGATTCGAGATAAGAATCTCGAGATATGCACTTTGTTCAATGGAGAAATTTCAAAAATGTTTACTTCAAAGAGTCCTAATCTTGACTATTTAGTCACATTTGGTAAGAGACTTAAATGCCCTTTAGAAATGCTAATATGTTCATGTAGCCTCTAAACCATTTATATTCAGCAGTTTTACCTGCCCCCCCCCCTCCTAAAATGGGTTAGTAACAGTTTTAGTGTAGTCAGTGATGATAGTCACTGTAAATGTCATTGGATGATTTTTGAGAGTAGACGCTCTTGTGCCACTTGCGAGTAAAAAAAAAACTGCTTAATTGATGATCCTAATTAAATACAATTACTTTCCCGTCTAATGTAATTTATGCACATAAAAATGAAATATGCATTAGTAATTTAGCCATAAGTATACAATCTACTTTTAATTATATTTTTTTCTATCGATGTTGAACCTAATGTGGTCATTTCAATTATGCCAATTATGGCTAACCTTTTACGCATTGGAGAAGAGAGCGACTCAATTAATTTCAGGTTTGACTCACAGTGACATTCACACTCCCTCATTACCGAATGACCACTCGAACGCAGACCCCATTCACCGTGACCCTCAGACGTCAAAGAGAGACCAATGTCGCTAATATGTCTAAGGCTTAGAGCTGTCGGTGGGCAAGGGTCAAAGGTAATAGTATCTCTCGAACATCAACACCTGTAAATATAGTTGTTCAGATTGTTTATATACTGTTTACTCTATCAATAAATTAGCTCAATCAATTTTAAACTACTAAATGTTTGATATAAATGAACAATAAAGTTCAAATACTATACCAAGGGAGATTTATATATTTCAAGATTTTTTAAAGTATTATTATTTTTGGAATGTATATTAAAGATTAATTCAATTAAGCGCACGTCAATAGAGAGTGCCAGTTGAAAATTCCAAATTCTTCTCAATTTTTTTTGGAAATTTAGGAATTTCAATGTTTTATACAAGGGGCCTGTATGATAATAATAATGTATATTTGTACGTGGTACATACTATATTAGTTCTGATTTTGGCTACCTGCTTCCCACATTTTTTCTCCCGCTCTTCAGGCTGGACAGTCAATGGAAAAATCAGTTCTTCTTTAACGTTCTGAATGGAAACAGCCCTGTTTTTGAGTGCCAATATTGACCTTGGGTGGCCCTCACTAGTTTACAATAGCGATTTGTAAGCAACCTACCAATTTACCTTTTTGACTATTCCTTAATCCCTTCTAAAAGGTGTATTTAGATCCTTTAATTCACTTGATACACCTTACACTGTACACCTGGCAAGCCTTATTGGTTGTATCAATGTGCTCTCCGTGCTTTTTTTTAATCTCTCAGCTCTCAGATGAAAAATTAGGGCTAAGAAAAGGAAAATAAAAATGCAATTATTGGGATGAGGGGTTCCTTTTTTTTAGGAGAGGCATTTTTGAAGGTTGGGTGTAGGAATTAAGGAGTGTGGGAGACGTCGGGTGAGGTGAAGTTTTTCTCGCCTTGTTTTTGAAGAGTCTAAATTATTTTGATGTGTGCTTTATGAAGTTATTTCTAAGAGATAAAAAACAAATACAGTTATCAAGTTATTAAAACAATATTTTACGTTTAAAATCGTGAGATTATTTTGTATATTTTTAAAAATGTATAATGAATAATTCAGTGTAATATATAAATAATGGGATGAAGTGGATCTAGTTGAATAAGCGCATATCTCCAATCATTTCATTCAATTGACTAAGGGATAAAGATAAAAATCCCAATAACCAGTTACAGGCTGATTAACATGGCGACAACCTATAATTTCCGATCCGTCGGAGGCGTGTACCTGTCAAAAATCAGGTTCCGGCCTGTAGAGTTTTATCGGCTCCATAAATCTGAATGAGAGCTCGCTAATATGAAGGGGGTGGGGATTTATGTAATTTTCTGGTTGGTACTTTGTCAAGAGTCCATAGCCGTTAGGGAAATTAATGGCTTTTGGTTTCTTCCCTGTGTGCATGTTCCCGCTCTGCAGTGTTCTTCATTATGCCAATATTGGCTCGACACTGGTCAATTGTTTCGCACCATTACCCTTCTACTATTAATATTCTGGTAATTATTAACTGTTTTAAGGGCTCTACACATAATTTTTGAACGCGAGGTTTTGTTTTTATTCCACATCAAATACCCTTGAGTTTAATCTTAATAAAAATCACCACAAAATTATTCTCTCATTATCTATTCATAATTCTGACAATTAATAAACATGTAACTTACAGCGGTAAATCATATTCAAACGTACTTGTGCATGCCTCTGCTGCTTCCCTCAAAACATAAGTTAGAGAAAAGTTTATGATCATCAGCTCTCATAACGTGAATAATACAGCAAGTGTAAACAAAGTATTTACATCTTATTCATGCGAAGCATTCGTGCTTTGTAACATTTTGTGTAACTAATGCATAGGTACCGTACGCGTACGTGGAATATTTAGACTTCCAGTATTGATGGATATTTAATTTACACAAAAAAAAGAGACCCTCTATGAATGTAAACGCGAACTAACTGTGGGATAATTAAAATATCAACAAGATAAATAACGGCAATTATCACATTGTCTAACGACAAACGACGAAGTCATATAAGTGTGGTAAGCATGGAAAAGCTAAAGTGGTCTGTATAAACAAAACTTTATGACTGTTAGTTTTTAAGAATGTAAACAACATCCGCGTTAAGTAACTAGAAAGGAAAGCAGGGATAGGTTGTAGGTATTTGGATTTGTATGGAAGGGTTACTTGTCGATTCTGGGGACTCCTTGACCTCGAGGTGTATTAACAAGCAATTTAACTAATTGCTGCCTGCCTCCAGTGAATCTCCTTATTACGCACGATTCTTCATAATTAGAACTAAAGCAAGCCCAATACTACAGACAGTGAGTCACCACGACCAGTTCATAATTGGTGTCAACCTCACCACTTAGCGATCCCCAAATGAACTGAAAAAGTTTGTCCTTTTTACGGGGCCAAAAATACCTAATAGCCCCATATAATGGGAATACAATCCGCCATTAAGGTCTATAATAATTAGAGTACACTAACAGATACCTCTTTTAAAAGATGAAAAACATGACCTAATTTTGTTAGGTCTTGACAATTTTTTGTTGTTTTAGTCGTAAAATGTTAATTAGATGAAGTTAAATTTTTAAATTGTCAATTTTTCTAGCTAGATGAATAATAAATTGTTATTATTAAAAATACAAACAGACGATATGTGACATTAAAACTATGAGCTGTGTAATATAGGAACTTTACTCAGAGAATCAATGATCGGTGGCCTATATTTCCGTGTAGGTCAGCAAGCAGGTGTAAGGAGATGCATTCATCCCAGTGAAGGTATACTGTGCACAGATTAATGGTGCCTAATCAGGATATGGTCTTATGCTTATGGCAGGACAAGCAGTGAGAGTCCTATAGCCTGCTTGTAGGCAAGTCCTAGTGCTCAGTTAACAACGGGTTCTGTGATCCTGTGATCTCTTTATACAGTGACTCCTATTGTCCACTCAACTCCTTTTCATTACAAGGGACCATACACCATTTCACGAACTAATGTACTAACTCTCAATGGATGCTATTAGATATGCGCTTATTTTGCCCTTTTCCAGTGCACTTTTGGCCTTAGATGTCCTTGAAGCTTTCAAACAGCCCTTGACTTTGGATTGGAGACAGTATAAGGTTCTTTTCATTCTTGAATATATATATTAATAGTATATATATAATAATAGTGAGTGGCAGAGGCTCACAAAGAGATGGGTGAAGTGTATGGAGTTGATCGTTTAACAGAACGTACGAGTCAGAATTGGTTTGAAAATTTTCGTTCTGGAGATTTTTCACTGAAAGATGACCAACGTTCTGGTCGACCTTCTGAAGTTGATGTTGAAAAAATGAAAACCATAAACATATATATATGTATATATAGCAAAAATATAGTCAACTCATATTCAACTAACCATCATATATTTTGCTATTAGTTTCTATCTGTTTTAAATAAAATAATATTTGTCAATTATTATTAATGTGATTAAAATATATTTTTTAATTTGTTTTTTTGTTTCTTTTAGGCAACTTGAATTGTTTTTCCTATCTGTACGCCGTAGGTCTCCTTAAAATTTCAATCAAACGTGACATATACTGTGATCCCAAGAGAGAAAGAAAGCCGAAACGGCTGAAACCAAAAGAGAAAAAGAGAACATTCAAGTAAAAAAGAAAATAGAAGAAGAAGGCAATTAGAGAGGAGAATGATAGAGACGTATTAGACCCAAAAATACAGGCACCGATTAAAGAACCTACGGATATTGACTTTCACTGACGCCAACTAAATCCTATTAATTGCCGTTTTGTCTTATTCTCGTAGAGTAAGTGAGAGTGCTTAAGACTGAAACCTCCGCAAAAGCAATGATGCCAGTGGTAGCGGTCAGACCAGGGTCAGAGAGAGAAAGAACCGTAATTTTGCCGCTGATAGCATTGTATTCTTTGTATTAGGATTTACAAGCCAATATTGTTGGTCTTTTGGACTCAGAGGGTCAACAAGAACATAGTCTGTAGGTCTCTCCGTGTACAGTCTCTCTTGATACATACACTGAATACAAAAATCTTCCATGTACCCTTTATAAAACAATATGGTTATTGTACCAATAATGTTTACTCTTCCGGAAAGTGGCTTTGTATATGAATCAGTAAAATAGCCATCCATGACGTAGAGGATGTGTTTTAAATTAGCTTTAACAGCGTCAGAGTTAATAATAAATTAGTTACTCAGTTCATTATCATATGTATGTATAATATTAATTTCCTAATAAATAACGACTATATATATATATATATAGAGAGAGAGAGAGAATTTTTTGCTTATTATTAGAACTAAATAAATAAAATCTTGTGAAAAAGATCTTACATTCAAATCTACCAAAATAAAAATTATTGGGTTAGCAAGAGAGTGATTTCGGTTTGCAACAGTAGTACACGTTGATCTTAGCCAATAGGCCGAGAAGCGGGGAAAAAAAAAAAAAAAGCTAGTAAGGATTGTACAAAGTAGATTTAAGTAAAAGTTTTTATTTTATTTTATTTTGTTTTCCTTGGAATCTTTCTATGTGTTGATTTTGAAAAATAAAGAACGAAAAACAGAATTACTCAAGGTGCGCTGACCGGTGCAACAATCCCATTGCACCGGAATACGCGCACCACAGGCTACGTAACCCATGAGCTCGCTTCACGGGCTTGTGAGGTAAGCCTGTTTGAGGCTCAGCCTCTGGAAGGGCAAACAAAGAAAATAAAAACAAAGGTTTGCAACAGTAGATAGCGTTATGTTTGTTTTGTTATTATTTTGTCTATGTTAGAATTTTTTTCTTTTGAGATTTGGTAGTCGATGCCTTTAGGTTGCTATAGAAAGAAATTCCGTGCAATTTTGTTTAAAACTGTCAGTTTTAACATGGAGTGCAAAAATAAGCATTTTCGACACATTTTACTTTTTATTTTCATAAAGGCAAGAGATCACAAAGAGATGTGTGGAGCTTATGGTGCTGTTTGTTTAATAGAACGCACGTGTCAGATAAAATTTATTTAAAAAATTTCGTTCTGGGGATTTTTCACTGAAAGATGACCAACGTTCTGAAGTTGAGGATGAAAAAATGAAAACCATAATTGAAACGAATCGTCATATAACTGTGTGAGAGATTGCAAAAAAGTTAAATGTTTCACCAACAAAAATTGAAAATCATATAAGACGTCTTGGACTTGTTAAGAAGCTCGATATTTAGGTTCTGCCACGACAATGTGAGGCCTCACACATCTTTAGCAACTCGTACGAAACTATTGGAGCTTGGTTGGGAAGTGGTGTCGCATCCCACATACAGCCCCGACCTCACACCATCGGATTATCATTTATTTTGAAGTTTACAAAACCTCTTAAATGGTGAAAATTTCAGAAATTACGATGACCTCCAAATGTAGTTTTTTGCTGATAAGTACCAGAAGTTCTATGAGCGCGGGATCATGGAGTTACTAGAAAGATGGTAAAAGGTCATCGAACAGAATAGAAAATATCAGACTGATTAAAGTTCATTTTCTGTATTGAAAAAATTGAGTTTTATTTCACATCAAAAAACTGAAATTACTTTCTTGCCAACCTCAATATTTAGTTCAAACATTTTAATTATATGCTACACCAGATAATGTCTTAATATAAACAAAATATCAATTTGAAATACAGGATTGTAAATTACGCCGATTGCACAAGAGACACTTCGAGCTAGACATTTCTCACAATAAGAGAATACAATGGAAGAGGTCAGTGATAAAAAAGATTGGCCGGAAGTATTCGCTAATATCCTGGGAAAGGAGGCAGGGACTGCAGACGCTCCCTAGGGAACACCACACTATGAGAGACACCCGGTCTCTTGGTAGACCTTATGTGACTTTAATTAAGTTCTGCGACCTCCGCTCTAGGAATCAGTCTAATTAACGCAACGCTAAAAACCGGCGGTTCCTTTGTATCAAGGTAATTCGAGCTTCAACATTTTACAACTAGTCTCCTATTGTGCAGCGGGAAGTTCTAACTTTGAAATCCACCCTCGACATCCAGCAATGGTTGGAGAGAACGTGTTGTTAATCAAGGTGTATATATTATATAGCTGGTGTTGGTTGTGAAAGGATATAGTTAAATAACAATCCATCTGTCTCTCGACAATAAGAAGAGACTTATTGTGGGCTGACAGAGTTATTGTTAGTTAAGGGTATATATAGTTTATAAATGGATAGCGGATCATCTATGATTAACTAGTGACTGCGATTGCTATGTATCATTTTATTTTAAATCATACGTTTGGATATAGTTTTAGTGCAGATTTTTTCTGTTACTTCTTATTGGTTCATTTAGCATATATTAAAGGTTGGACTGTAAATAGTTCTCTGTATTTGGCTAATGAAATAATAAGATAAACAGAACCCATATTACAAACGCTGTTAGTATATTATTAGTATTTCTTATTTCTATTTTCATATATGATATAATAAACATAAAAGAAGAAGAAAAAATAAAGAAAGAATAGTGAATTTTTTTGACTGTAATTACAGTCTCCTTTTTACTAAAATAGTGAGTTTTTCTTGTCATTTTCTTATTATAAATTATTATTATTATAACGATTTGAAAAAAAAAGTGAAAACGAATGAGTCAGGGCTACAATTATATATAAAAAAACAAAAAACATATTTATATAACTATAACTGTCTAATATGATCAGTGCATATGCCTAGATGTAACTATCTATTTGAAATTTATATGATATTATCTGTAGTGATATTTGTGTACGTTAAGTTTATTTGAAATATCAGAAATTTTATCTAATTTAATAATTTTGATTTTTATGTTAAGGCAATGTTTTCTAGTTTTTTGATTAGCAAAGGTTCATTCGTCTGTCAGTAGATGAAACTTCCAGCAAAGCTCTTAGAATAATTAGAGAAGATCACGGATAAAGTAATTATATTATTTTTATTGCACTCTAAGGTAGAGAAAGATACTTTGTCATATTACAGTTAATTTCTAGTTTGATGTACTTTTGGTCGAATTGGGTGTATATTTTGAGATTTTATTTGGTCCCTAGTGATTAAAAAGCAATCAAGGTTATTAATAATAAAACAAAACATTATTATACAAAATATTATTCAATGCAATGAAGAGTTGCGTGTATAATTGAATTCATTTTAATTGCTAAATTCTATTTTTGAATGTTGTATATTTATATGATAGATTGTTTACGTAACCCAGTCTCACTTATTATTATTCTGACTTGTATCGTTAGTGCATCACGGAATATATTGTATATGATATATCCGAATATATTGAATTATGTATTGATCAATGATATAATAAGTGCGCCTAAGAGTTCGCGATTCAGCATAAGGGTTCCTAAATAACCACCACCCTGTTAATTAAGTTGACTGTTGGAGAGTTCGTTTTCATCCCTCGATCTCATTAATGTGATCTGGTGTCCGTTACCTTTCAATTATTAATCAATTAATTCATCAGGTGTCGTTGGTTTGTTTACCTTGGTGCACTGTTCACAAGCTGTATATTGGGACTAGTACATCTTGTGATTAACCTTGTAACGTTTTTAGTCACCACAGGGTCGTGAATTGCTTACGGGTAAGCTGAAACGGAAAGTGTCCGTGAATCGGCGGTTTTATTCACACTGAGGCAATAAACAAGGCGCCATAAAGGTGTTTTATCGGAAGCAGGGATGCAGTTTCATCGCTTGAATAAGGGGCAACACACCTGATTAGGGACGTAATCGGCCTTGTTCAGTGGCGATAAAGCCTCGGATAATGCTCTCTTCAATCCAGCAGTAAACTTTTTGACTACTGTTGTTAGAGCAATTTCGATTCTTGTCGATCCCTTCCAAGGCTTTTTATCACGTTGATTTACCAACGCAGTAAAGGTGTCATAGAGGATTTGTGTATATTGCTGTAGATAGTTGATTTAATGTAATCCACTTATATCACATAACAATCATAAGTATTTATATCACATTCAATAAATATCTCTCAAATTCCACCCCTAGCTATTGAATCAGTTATTGCCAAGGACGAAGCAAAGCAAAGCATCTTTCAGTCTCGTAGAGGGCAATCGACATACTGTTATTATGCCATACGAAAAGCCACCAAAAGACCGAGAGGCTGACTTATTTCAGTGCCCTGCAGGGGCGGGCCAGGCTTGACCTGGCCGACTACAAACCATTGCCTAGGTACCCCTAGGCTCCACCCTCGGTAGAATCTCACTACCTTCTCGATTCCACCCGCCTTCTTTAGGCATTCCACACCCTATATCCTTCTCATACTTCCTTCAAATGGGGGACTCCCCTTAGTGAAAGGCACTCATTAGCCCAAAATAATTTTCCTTTATTTTTCCCACATCCTATTTTTATAAGTTTGAGAGCTAAGAAAAAAAACCAAAAGACCTCGAAAAATACCGATTTGTTAGTTTGAATGGATTTAAAAAAACAAAATATGGGCGGCCATCACCAGAAGCCTTTTTTTATTATGTGTATGTCTGCACATCTGTTATGGGTATTATAAGCTCCATGAATCATATAGTAATGTAAAATCCTAAAATTCAGTTCCATTGTGTGAAATGGCATAAACATTACTGTAAGTCTCGTAAAAAAATAATTATTTTTTTGGAACAATAAATTGGCCATTTCAATTCCTGATAAGGTACTGAGTTTCTCAGTTAATAATATATAATATTTTTAGACATTTACAAAATATACATGCTTACAATATCAGTAAAATTATTGCAGAATGTATTTCAAACTTTTTATAATCTTTAAAAATCGGTCCCGTATCCCTGAACTATACAATTCCACAAGTTCCAGGTCAGCAGCTGTTTGAGATCTAAATTTTCAATTACCCTTAGTGGTTAGGGCCACATTAAAAACTATAACACAAAAAGAATTTTAATGATATTTCAAAAAAAACGTTTTCTTGGAAATCCTTACATGCACATATGACTTGCTATTCACGATTAAAATAGATTATTTTTGGTGGGTTAAAATATTGGGCAGTGTTTGAGTAACTGATGCAGGGTGTGGGCCGAAGTCGCACATTGCTATGTCTAGATGTTGTTCCAATAATCATTAAATTCGTTTACATATACTTGTTAAAAGAAATGAAGAACCGTATGTATATAAAGATTAGAGTGAACATTTTTTTTAATCAGTGAAAATAAAAATAGTATAATCGGTCGAACTTATTGTACTGAGATTTAACTTTAAATTTGAGTATAGAATCCCTTTGAAGCATATAATTAATATGTAGATGACTCAAAATTATTTTTAAAGCTTGCTATAAATATTATGCAGGCGTAAATAGTTTTTGCCATTAAGTTCAAAAGAAGCTAACAATCACCTTTGGAGGCATACAGGCACACTAGCAAGAAATAAGGAATTTTGGAGATGGCCTTGCATGTTTATTTGGAACCGTTCCGCATTGACCTTGTATTCTTCAGACAAATGTGCCGAATTAGTTGAACCTGTTTAAATTATCAAGACCTTCTATATAGATAGAGTGCTAGTCTTTGAAGTGGTCTACTGCTTTTTTGAAACAGAAAAATTAAAGTTTTTTTTTTTCTAATTTGCACTAGTATTTTTCCAAAATATTAATTCAGGCTTATGGGTTTTGGTCACGATTAAGAAAATATTTATGGAAATGTCTTGTACATGAAACAAATATATATGTTATATCAAGATAGTATAATTGTTGTACTAGAACTAAAAGTTTTGTTGAGGTATGCCGATTGTGGCTATGTTTGACGGACGGATGGAATGATTTGTCTACCCAGAATGATAATTTTTGTTATTTGTATTATAATTTAATGTTTTAAAAATTTACCAATGAGAAATAAGGTTTGTGCATAGACCTCGCAATAGACCTCGATTATCTAGCAACGGTAAATGGTTACAATTAGCACAATTCTTGTCGAATTGTAAACAAATAAATAATGCATAACAGATCAACGAAGGTGAAGCAAATTTAACCAACAAAATAGTCATTACAAATATATTGGTTTAATTTTTTTTTTTTTTTTTTTTCTAAGCTCTCTAGTTAGAATTTTCGGATGAGGGATAAATATAAAATATTTAGGGTGATCGGATCCTTGTACTAGGAGGACCTGCTTGAAGGTGGCGTGAGAGGAGTAAGGAGTGTGGGTATCCTCGGTGGAGGTTGATTGTTACGGTACAGTGGTGAGAGTCCACTGGTGGCTGGGCCTAGAGTCTTCTCTAGGCATGTAGTGCAGTCGTAGTTAGTCTGATATCAGTGAGGGTGTCCCAATATTGGTTACATTTACCGCACATAGGTAAATATCAGACAAATAAGGGATCAAAACATCGAGAAGAAACATAAAATAAATGTTTTGTACAGGGGCCAACACATACTTTAATCACTCGCAAGCTATATACCAGGTCCCTCTTCGTACAATTGTGTGAAGGATGGAAGTGACCACTGTAAGGAATCTTACATTTGCAGGACTTCCAGCGAACTGAAGACCAGACTTTAAGAGCACTTATCTAGGGAAGAGGGTCTTTTTGACCGGTATATGCACAGCGAAGGACACTAGAATGCCCTACACACTGGCGTGTGCTAACAGTGTGTCTGTTAAAACTGAATGCGTATAACAATAGACAACTCTTAGAATTTGACAAAGCAAGAAGAAAACTAAAATGAAAACCCACCAGGTAAAATCATCTCTTCAATGATACAGTCATCAGCCCAGCTGACAGTAGTTTACCTGAACACCACGTGATAGATAACATTCATAAATATATACGACGTATAGCTAGACAAAGATATATGTAAAAGATATATATATATATATATATATATATATATATATATATATAAGATATATATAAGCTATATAAAAACTTTATTTTTTAACTATTTAGTCCAAGCCATTTTAATATGTATTAAACTAAAGAGATGTTCTATTTATTAGCTGCTTTCACCTGCGATTTTAATATATCACAAATTTCTGATTATTTATTCTTGTGCTGTTTTGACCTATGCTTTAACTATTGCTTGTTGTACATTTTGACTGTAATATGAGTATGGTATATATTTTCAACATGCCTCAATATTTTTGTGCCCGAATTAGCCTTCGAGAGAGGCATTTATATGTAGAAAAAATTGTAAAATATATTAATAGTTTGTGGGTTGACAAAGTATTCCATCCATCCAGAAATTGAAACTCATCCATTGATATATTATTAAAATTTATATTACGAAGGGATAGATGTTCCTTGCTTACTTAAAAAAACTATCACGTTAAACATACCGTAGTGGTTATTGGCTACGACTTCGGGTTCGTATTTATTAATGACTTCATTGATGATGACCTAGTTTAGGTTGTGGATGGTGTTTATTGACTGGCTTGCTCAAGTTAACATGATCGGAGGTTTTATGTCGTTATTTATCTGTTTATTTATTTGGTGCGTTAATGTTTGACTGTGTTTTATCACTCAGTTCGCATGTAGATCGATTGAATCCTTCAAGATGTAGATGCGTCAGAATTGTGAGGCCAATCCTCGTCAACGCGCTAGTTTCTCTTTTGACTTAGACGACGGAGATGTACACCATAGAGTTGAGTTACTTGATTGAAACTCATTGATACACATTCTCTGTATTATTTTTCCCTCCTCCTAATTTCTGTTTTCAGTTTTATTTTTAAGTTCGAGCTTTGGACAAGGTAGTTCATCATCTGAGGCTTCATTGCCTTCAATTTCAACGGGGGAAGGTGCCAAGAAGAACTGAATATTTTTTTCTGGTAGTAATATTTTGCAGTCTTTGTATAATAAACAGTTCGTTGATCATTTATTTTTAGTGATTACAGCTTTTAGGGCGTCACCTTCGTTGAATTGCTCACGCTTCTGTGTTAAAGTTGGAAGTTTAAATTTCCATGTCTTATTGTGATACAAAGGGACATCCAAAGCTTTATTTTTTTGGTCAGTAATTGAAAAAACTCATATGACTTTTATATTTAACAATAACTTCTTGAAATACGTCATGATTGCAAAATTATGAGTAAGAAGTTATACATAATTTAGATTTAGTTAGTAATGGTATAAGAGTTTATGGCCGAATGAAACTCATCAATGTTACAAGGTTACACTTTGACAATGAGTGAGGGTTCTCTCGAGAATTAAAAAAAAAAGATCATTAAAATGTTTTTTATATTAAGGTACTATTTCCTTTCATCGCGTGATTTATTTTGGGGCCCCATTTACTTGGGTTTCCGTAAAAGATGGATGTATTGGATGACCGGCTTATAAACACTGAACAGTACACCAATATTTAAATAATACATAATACAGGAATATTATATTTAATACAATTTAGTCGTATGGCAGTTGCAGATAATTAACATTGTTTGTTATCAAGATATCTATCTAAATATTGTCATTTTTAGGTATCACTTCGACTTTTTGTTAGTTACCGTACTGGAGGGAAGATTTTATTTTTATCCGGAATTGAGAGATTTAAAAATATGTCAGGGATTATAACACATACATAATTACTTAGATACAATTACCTTCAAATAAAATATCATTAGAAAAACAAAATTAACTCAATTTTCTATGCCTCCTGTTCCAATAGGGCTTTTGTCAATACTGTGTTGTTGTTGTTTTTTTGCAAATATGAATGTAGCATAATAAAGTATTTATGAAAAAGAGAAAAAATGATCATAGGGTCAAAAATGAATCGAGACAGCTCTCGGTTCCCATCTGTCTTCCAACCTATCCCACCTCAAAAGACAGTCGTATATAATATTAAGATGCTTTTCCTGGAACATATTGGGTTAATACATGATCTCTGAGCCTGCGAAATATTGAGAGAGTTTATTTTTGGGTATCTTGGGAATGCGCGAAGATTCAGAAACTGACTAATCTAGTCTGGATGTACTTGCTTTGATTTCCTTTCAAATGATTTTATAAACAATTTTATCATAATTAGTAGTTTTTTACATATTTATTGTTAATTATTATTTCCGTAAAGTTGATCAATTTGCGAAACCCCATACGTGAAGCAAATTTTAATTTAAATACCATAATGACTCTTATTGTCTTCATTGGTAACATAATCATAGTTATAATTATAATTGTCAGATTTTAATTATCAGTGGTTTTATGTTGCCTTGAACCATTACGCTTTGGCCTGGACTGCTTTTTATTATTTAAAAATTTAGTCACTATGAGTTATGTGGCTACCAAAAAAATCACCGATTCAAATCTTGTTGATATTAATTTTTTTTTCAGAATGCTAATTATGTAATTAATTCAAAAACATTAACGAATTGATATTAAGCTCAATTGCGTAACAATGTTTCCATATTTGAACTAAATCATATATACGTTTATTATAACGTATTTAATAAAAGTTAAATATTTTGTCGTGAATTATATAAGCAATAATTTTTTTTTTTATTACGCCAGGCCAGAATTTTGATATTCTACAACACCTTGGATATATAACAACTAGGCTTATATACTTAGGCACGTTTCTATAACTTTTAAGATTTAAAGTTGTATTTTTTGACTTTTCGAGTTCGAACAGATTATTGTCCTTATAAAAAAAAAATCTTTTATCATAGGACGAATATGCTTCGATCTTTTATCATAGGACGAATTGAAAAGGAGGAAAATGCTTCATGCTGAATCTTCAAATTATTACCATTATTATTGTTATGTACTAAGAACATGGTTATCCCTCGCTAACTCGAACATGCAACAACGATTATATTGTATACGGTGTGTATTGAGTGATACTCACACTAAAGTTACTCACACTGTCGCCTAGAAGTGGGAGTACGGTATGGAACTGCGACACACTGGAAATATCACATTCACTCGAGAGCAGAGAGCAGAGAGCACAACAACACTGTGACGATCTCGCGTGCTACTGGCCTCTTCCGCCCCCACCACACTGGTCATTCACTCAATTATTGCTCTATGTCAGTCACTACCTTCCAAGGCTGCCTCTTCTCATTTAACCGGCCTGTCAGTGCTCTGCCTATTCAATAAGTCAGCCTGTGGGCTTCAGTTTACGGGCTCTTCGGGATTTCTAACCCGGCTCAGGGAACAACCCTTAAATCTAAGCGGGATGAAAGAACCAGTGCGAACGAGAAGTACCCTCGTGTTGTGATTGCGAAGAGCTAAAAGGTTTACTTATCCGGCAAAATCAAAAGTATTGGCTTTTTATAGACTGCAATTAAATATAATGACTGTAAAAACAAACTGTATGAAAACAAAACAAGGCATCGCAGTCTCTCGAAATTTTTATTTTTGTTTATCGACCTATTCAGGCATCCTTAGGACCGGGTAATATATAAAATTTCGTGTGCACTATTATTTGATTTCGTTGTCGAAGGAAATGTCTTTTCTCAGCTCGGTTTGAAAGTCAAATTTTTTAGAATGTACCGATTCGGCGTAAGATGTTATAAAATAATGAGATTGGTGCAACCAATGGCGGATTAGAGTTAATGAAACAAAATGTTCACACATTACCTTACCCTTTACCGCAAGTCTTGTCCACTAGTTTTTTTTAATTCCATTCCTCTCCCTGTATCCGAGTTAGTACGGTACTTAAGCTTCCATCTCGACAAACGGCTGACCTGAAACCCACATACGAGGGTAAAAAGACAAGAAATAAACACACGCTTTGGCAACTGTACAGACTACTTCAAAGGACATTCCATCTCTCAATATAAAACAAATTACTAATTTACAAAGTTATACTTAAGCCAATCTGGACATACGAAATAGAGCTATGGGGGACAGCAAAAAAGTCTAACATCAAGCGTATCCAATCCTTTCAATAAAAAGTCCTGAGAACAATAGTAAATGCCCCTTATTATGTCAGCAACAAAACCCTTCATAACGACCTTAATATACCTTACATTCTCGAACTCATGACTTCCAAGTCCATAGTGACCTATCCAACCACCCAAATCCCCTAGCACAGTCATTGCACTCCACGACTCATCCCTATAATCCTCCTCGGAGACTAACACGGCAGTGGCATCGTAACCTGCTATAAATGCGTAACAGTGGGAGTCCTGGCAATGGCCAGTCTCTCCAATCTCATGACCTGAGCGTATGTGGCTCTCTGCTCTTCGTCAGCCTCCACTGGCTCGCATCCGGTGACGCGGCTGACGGAGGAGCGTGGGGGACTTCACAAGACTCCGCTTTCTCTTTCGCATGGGAGGGAGTTTACAACCATGTGGATTTGGGAAGTCTCTCGTGGGAGAGGGGAAGAGCTGTTTGTAAATATTGTATGAATGAAAAATTGTAAATATAGTATGAATGAGATCATTTATCAAAATTACTCATTGCCCAATAAGGCAGATTGTCATTTTATCAACAAAAAAAAAGAATTAGAATGAATATTGTTGAAAAAATGTACATTACACACTGTTCACGGACTGCCTGGCGAAACGTAGACCAATTGCAAAACATAAAAAATTGACAATAAAACCTTGCTGTGTTTTGTTGTAAAAAATTTGTGTTGTTGTTCTGTTGACAATTCAAAATAAAGGAGTCCCTAAGGGGTTGAGACACGCCCAACAATTTTTGTTTTTCTCTATTTAAGAAAAACTAACAAAAATAAATATATACAACTAAAAAATGATCGTAGATATGAATATTTACGGCATGTCTAAAACAAAACAAATTAAAAAAAAATACAGGAAAGGTTATTAACACACACTAGTGGAATACCAGATACATAAGATGAAAAATATAAACAAATTTCGTGCATATAATATACGCGAATTAAAATATTTTTATTTTTTCGTTTAATGAATTATTTTTCATTTCAAGTAAATAGTTGCTTTTTTCAAGCTATAGCTAACCATCCCAACCCCTTCAACTAACTTCTTCTTATGATTTCTTTCTGAGTCCCATGAATTTACCTAGTCCTATTTATAAATGAGGCGTAAAATGGACGCCAAAGGAAAATTAAGATGGAGGGGTAGGTATGAAAACGTCAAAAAACAAAACAAAACCATTGTCAAATTTACTTGGAGTCACAGATTTCACTAAAGAACTAAAGTCCTCTCTCACAGACAAAGAGGAGCTATGAGGGTTTTCTAGACCGGCTATTTTCTCTATCTCAACTTATTTCCACTACAGATAACATCAGATCTCAAGTACAGAAGAGCATAGCTCTTTGCTTCCCTAGAACTGGGCACCAGTCTCTCAAAAAAGCGAACTTTCTGTATACAGAAGACTTCACAGGTTAACAACAAATGATTTTTATGTTATATATATGGTTGTGAACTGATATATTTACACTACTATTACTGCAATTTTATTATTACATCAAATCTTACTATTAGTAATATTCATTACCTTTGCATATAAAAGTTAAATTTCCTAATGAAATTAGTATACTATTCAATACGCAGGTATTCCCTCCAAGGAAAATTGATTTATATGGTTTTAATTTATAATTTTGACAGTGTTCTTAGATATTCATATTCAATATGGCTGTGGTGATCATGTAAACATTGTAAAATAACTGTAAATGACGATTGTTCAGTGGGTACAATTCAGAGTTACTTGCATGTTTATTCATCATACCCCCACCATGAGTAAATTATGTTCTTTAGGAGTCAGTAAGGCATAGGATAAAAAACAAAATTGACATAAATTACGGAGCAAAATATTTTATTCCAGATGGTATTCATATACTTACATACAGGCTTGATAATTTTTCGTCATACTACTATCATACTCTTATTAATCCTTACCTTTGACCACTCAATCCGAGTCGATGCTAGAATTCCATTTATAAAAAGATTTAAAACTTCCCCCTACGGATGATTGAGCAAGCTAACTAAGATCTTGACCGACTTCGGACTAATCGGGAAGAGCAGTGGGACATCAGATATTGTAATAATATAAAGTTAAATGTCTTGGTCATCTTAGAACAGAATTTCAAGAAAGCCAAAATGTTTGTAATATTGTGACTTCTCACACGATTACATAATTCACAGGTTGGAAGCACCAACTCTAATAAACGGACGGCCATTGAATCATTTACAACTAGAGTGCACTTGTCTTCATCATACACAAAGAGGACCTTGAAATGAATTGTCTTCAAACCTAAAAGTCATATTAAACGATGAAAAGTCAATAATTCCAGCATTATTCAGAATATACTAAAGGTGGTAGAGTCCAGAATGTAATTTAAAATATACTTAAATACTTTTCGTAAATGTGACTGAGGGGAAGAGGTATAATCAAGATTATTATTAAAACACATCTTGGAACTTCCTTCATATCCAACTTTAAAAAACTGAATACAATGAAGATCGTCTAATATTATAATATAATAATTATGTCAGGAGTTGTACCGAGCTGGTTTTTTTTTTGGAATCTCATTGAAAATTACTGTTCATAAAGGTTGAAAATTTAACAAGTGAAGGCACTATTAAAAGTGGAAGATACCAGCAATATAAAATATAACTACTCAATTTTCATAGTCGTCCGGTCCAATTTAATTCCTGGCCAGTAAAATCTCTTTCATTGCAGAAGATGCGTAAAAGTGAAACTGCGCTGAGCGTCCATTCCAACTGCTATAAATTACAAGAGCACTTAAGATATGACTTTTTTTTTTAAGTTTATGACACTGAGCAGATGGAAAGATCTCTGGCTTCTATCAGCGCTTCAGTAAATTCTATCAGGTAAACGCTTTTAAAATTATGCTGTAGAACTTGATGTCTGTTTTCTGTCTGATGCTATTCTCTTTTCAGTAACTTTCTTGATGGTGATTGGCGTTAAGTTCATTCTGTTAGTTAAATAAAGGATGCATTTCTTTCAATGATTATTAAACGATTGAATAAAAGAAGCTTCGTCTACAAAACAAACATCGATTCTGTTGAGAATGTCATCACGCAAACAGCGAATCTTAAAAAGCCCTCACTTGGCTCAACGTAAAATCAGGGCCATTCAGAATTTTCCTATCAAAAACTAAAAACGTTAAATAAGTTCGTCAAATAGCTAAAATTTTTACTAGAAAAAACAACTATATTGAAATCGGTTCAAACCAAAATGAATACACTTTTGTAGGTTTCCAAAATTTTATTTGTTCGAATCTAAATCAGGAAATAAATCTGATAAGCTTCTCAGAAAAGCTACGAGAATTTTGAAAAGGACTGAAATCATGTGTAACCGGCCTTTTGTAATGATTATTTTTTTAACCGAAGCATAAACAGCGCAGCTTTGAAATATATATTCGGAATTCCAGATCATTTGTGTATTTTACGACTGCTATCGTAGAACATGCATGCAGACAGCCTGAAACGAGAAAGACTTCGGGTCCTTACCTTTACGCACTTAATTAATTAAATTCTCCCATCGAAATGAACAACAATTAAAGCATGAAATTCAATCGATTTTTCAGCCCTAAAAATAGAATAAGAAGATCTTATCTGAAAAGGAAAGAAAGCTCAAGGTTTCGAAACGAGGAGATGATTATACAACTATCATCAGATAAATTGATAGAAGCCGAGCCAGATATTTGATAGTCTTTCGCAAATTGCTATTTCGGTTTCGGCTCCAGTGATTTTATTCCACCGAAAAAACATAGCAATCATCTGCTTGGCAATGAAAAGTAAAGTATCTTTCCCCCCCCCCAGTTATGACATTTATCGCACACTCGATTATTTTACGGTTTCGTTCACATTTTAGTGGATTTGGACGCGTCACACTTCCTGGAAAAATAGTACCTTCATAGAACGAAATGAAGGGTTTATTATGATGGAGTGATCATAAAAAAAAATTAAATCGTTCTGGAATTTCAAACATTCATTCTCCATTGAGTTTTTATCCATTCTCGGAATTTTAAATGTCCATTTTTTGGTCGACCTAAATATCAATAGCCTAGTATTTTTTTTCATTATTAAAAGAAAAACAAACATTTATGCGAATTTAAAACTTTAAAATTTATACCCAACTTCTTGCTTTGAATTTAAATGCGGAAAGGATGAGTACCGGACGTGGACATTATTAAATTAAGGACTGAGTGAAGGCTAGTCCTTGGACGGACTCAGGCGCAAACCTGTAAGGCAAGTGTATTCTAAAAAGAACATCTTCAATGATAAATTCAAATATTCAATGCAAATATACCAGGAAATTAAAGGATGGGTGACCATAACTTTTTATTATGCATATTACGTATTTATTAACATATTTACTATGATAATGAATTAAATTACCATAAATAAAGGATTTCGGACTGAATGATTTATTCTGTTCATTTGTAAAACTGTACAATCCTTGAATTATTCGAATACATAAACAATATTGTTGTGATATTAGATATTGTGGAGTTTGTATATAAATATTTAATCCAACCTTGAATCAAGAAGAAAAACAATTGAGAGTGGAGGAAAAAACAAAAGGTAGTATAGTTGTTGTTGTGATAATGAAAACACACAGAGCATTATACTCATCTAGTTTTGGGATCAGCCCGTAATACATGTTATTAGGTTGAGATTGTGAGTAAGAAAAACTTAAAAACTTTGTTGGTTAGTGGTTATTGACTTAAAGCAGAACGGAAGAGAAATAGCACGAAGAGAAGCATTAATTTTGTTTAAAGAATGAAGAGAATTAAAGAAGAAAAGGAATCGAATTTATAGACAAGTATTTATATAATTAATAAAGTTTATTTTTTTTATTTGTAATTAAATTCATCTTTTTGCCAGAATTATTTTTGTTAATAGAACCTACTAATAAATATTAAATAAAATAAATTTAAAGTAAAAGAATAAAAAATAAAATTACGATATCTTTCAAAGAACGTAATAATATATTTGAAGCTTTTTACTACTAACGCCATTTCCTCAATCCCAAACAAACACTTCCTACATCTCGGCCAGTAATCATACCTTAATCCTCTGCCCAGCACTACGTCTTCCATCCAATGTTTTCGTGGCCTTGAACACTTCTTCCTTTTGGAATCAAGTTGTTTATTTTCTCTCGGTCGTGTTCCTCCCGCATACTCTATGGGGTTTTATTCTTTTTTCTCATTATTTGCTTTCATGGACATCTACTTCAGTTATGACGAGTGTTTTCGGGATTCGCTTTCTCCTCGATATTATCTGCTCTTGCTGACAACTCTGATGTAGTCAAGTTCTCCGATGACTTTCTACAAAGAAGTGGCGGATACTCTTTAACATCGACATTCGTATCTAGATAGCTCAGCTGATTGAGGTATTAATTATATATTTAAAATTATTGGTTTTTAACATATTTGCCTCAGGATAGCTATCAGTTATCTTACTTAATTTTATTGTTACCCTTACGTTTGAACATAATCCCTAAATTGTCTGACTGGGTATACCCTAATAATCGGAGGTAGGCATTCTGTAGGACCACAAAAACAAGTGCAGCTCTCAAACTAATGCCATCTTCTTCTTTATAAGCTGTGGCAACTTAAATATATACGACCTACTCCCTTGAAAACCAGTTTGATAGGTTTTTTGCTCACTTCTCAAATTTGTGCTATACTAGCTGGGTAGCATTTGAAATGTTGCCTTCATGGTTAGAAAAACAGGTTTGACTTCTTTTATCTTTTATTGATTTTGTTTTGTTTCTGTTTATTATGGGGTTATTTTTACAATCCCTAGCTAGAATGTTGGATGTTCAGAACTAAACACAGACAGAATAGAAGAAGATTCCTCGTACTTTTTTAACAGTAAAGCTTCTTAGATAAGCATGTTATTTAAGATATCTTTAATAATTTTCTAATAATTAAACATCCTGAATTGAATATTTAAATGGCAGTTTTTTTTTGTTTAAGAGACACTGAAGACCGTTCAGAAGAATTCATTTAGTGGGAGATGACACAAACTAAAAATTGGACCACAATTTTTCCCCTCGAAAAGTCCGAAACGCACAAGGGTAACAGTATGTAAAAAAAATAAGAAAATGAGAGGTAAGTCTTAATTCATACATATTAAAAAAAAAACAAGGAAATTATAAAAAAAAACGACTTTTTTCCATCAAAAATTGTAAATTGTTCTGAGTCCAATTCTCGATTTAGGGATATAATATTTTTCCTTAGCAAAGTTTTTCTCTATTCCAATCGTAGGCTAAGTATGGATTTTTAGTTTTTGGAATGTCGTATATTTCATTTTATCAATGTGAATTTATTCTGGTCAGTTGAAAGAAGTTAACTAGACGTCGAATTTAGCCCCAACAGACACGTGAGAGCGACCGTTGTTCAAGAGTCGAATTGAATTTGTACACACAACAGACCAAAATGAAAGGGGCGAAAACTCTTTATATTTTGCAGCTTTTCCGCTTACCGAGAGGCGAAGAAAGGATCTCTTACGTACGCCAAGAACATCCGCTCCTCGAGTGGCGCACACTCTATTGGAGGAAGGGAGTGGTTTTATTGTCGGAATACAGTGATGCTCTCCTGTGATCTGGGCTTTACGACTTGAAAGCTGAAACACTTTTATATCAAGTACCGTAGTTGTGCTTTTATGTCTTGATTTATCAACAGTTCTGGATTCGCCGTTACAGGAATTCAGCCGGTGAGGCAGAAGGTTGTTGTACAAGGAGCTTTAAGGACGTACGGAGCGATCGTCTTCTGTCAGTGTATCCTAAGAAAGATGTAAAAATAATTGTATCAATTAATGATTTACTACCCGAGACATAGCACTTGTGCTGATAAAGAGTTGGTTAACTGAATAAAAATTAAATATGAAAAAACAAGGGTTTCTTGTAGGCGTGTAGAGCTAATGAATAAAACTAAAGAACAAAAGAAAAAAAGACTTACCTTTATGTAACTGGTAACGTTGAAGTCAAGGCTGCAATGCAGCAGTTAAGAGGAAATTAGGAATAGGAAAGAAGGGATATGGCCGCTCGAAAACTTCCATTATAATGTGATGGGGACACCCAAAGTAAGTGTTGGAAAAAAATGATGTCTTCACTCAGGAAGACGCAGCAGAACTGACCTTCTTGGGCCAGTCTCGGCTGGAGCGCGGGAAAAAAAAACGGGCGTGAAACAGGCAGCCAATAAGAACTAATGCCGCATGGATTACAATGAGAAAGTTCTGACTGCCGGCGTGAAACAATTTAAATTCCCACAAAATAAAAATAACAAGTTATGTTACTTGACAAACACATACATACAATAACGTGAAATATGCAAAACAGAAAATTATCGGTCACATTCAAGTCACCGCTCAAAAGCTATTAATGATTTTAAGTTCCGCGTTTTCCCTTGGTGAAAATATATCAAAGGTGACAGCGCAAAAATAATATTTGTCTAGCTATTTCTTTTTTTTTCTTATATTCCGGAAAGGCAATTTGGAGTTCCCAGGATGGTTTACAAAATATAGTAAAGTAAATATACTTATAAATAAATAAGAAATATTAAAAGAAAATAAAGCATAAAGTTTGTGAAATACATAACTGTAATAAACCAAATAACTTATATCACTAGCTGAAAAGAAATTGTGTTCCTGAAATTACTACGACAAAGCTATCAATACTTCATCTTTATAATCACTCAATTGAATTGACAGCAAACAGAATTGGAAAAACTGCTTTAATGTTTTAAAATAATTCAGACAAAATTTAATAATTTTCTCTCCTAGTGATCGTGTGAGATCTCGTCAGTACTGCGACAACCCGACCTAGTTCGTCAGTTTTATTAGTTGCTTTTGAAATTTTTGTTCATAAATACCATTCAAACAATACTGAGTTTGAATGTGACTAACTAACACCGGGAAACTGACTATAACCTGCACCTTAATTAATTATATTTTATTATATTCCATGACATAAATAAGAACTTGTGGTATATATGACAATATGTCTAGTTGAGTTTTTATTACAGGATAAGTTATTGCACATTGCTCCTTAGTAAACCTTGAGTACTATGTATAGAAATAATACTACACGGGGGTCTCTTCAAATAGTAATTGCCGCTCTTTATGAACATTCCACTCATAAATGTACTTCGCATAGAACTTTTATGAACCAGCACTCCAAGGTGAAAACCTTGCATTGATGGTCACTTTTACTCTTACTACTTGTCCTTCTATACACTACGTAAAGATTATTTATGCAAAATCTCACCTCAGTTGTACCTGTCTAGATTTACAATAATTTATTCGTTATTGATTAATAGCATATATTCCTGCCATTTTAGGATGGCGATTAAATAAATTATGCAAATAAATATAAAGTTGTTAATTGAACTTGTAAACGCACACAAGCAAACTAACAAATGAATTTCTTACAGTTGTACAGTTATTTTAAAAGTAGCATCTAAATTTTCTTTTCTGTGTTTTTTTTTCTAAGCTCTCTAGTTAAAATTTTAGGATGAGGGAGAAATATAAAATATTTAGGGTGATCGGATCCTTGTACTAGGAGGACCTGCTTGAAGGTGGTGTGAGAGGAGTAAGGAGTGTGGGAATCCTCGGTGGAGGTTGTAGCGAATTTTCTTTTATAAAGGGGATAAGGAACTGACTTTTATATCGAGCATAAGGGAAATACACATGTTTTTGTCATTTCAGTATTTGACCTTACATATACTAAATACGGTATACGAATGCAGCACTGAAATTTTTTAAATAGGGAGAACATATACAAGTCATAAGCGATATTGAGTGAGGAGCTCTCTTGCGTATTACAGCTGTTTCGTGTTATAACAGTTCTGGATTCAATTACCCTAGAGGTAAGTGATTTTTGCTTTATATCGTAACTTCGTAAATAGAAATAGCTCTCAATACAACTTTCGTTCCTATTCATAGCATATAATCGTAAGGGCTTTAAAACCGTCGAAAGTATAGATTGAAACTACTTTTTGCTTTTACAAATTACGGCCGAAGTGTACTCATGCCATTATTAAAAGTTCGTCCCTACCCAGACACTCCAGCAATGCTATTTGTCATGCAGAGCTAGTTAACATATTGACTTTTGATTTTACCCCTAAGGTCTAGGAGAAGTTGAAAACAAAGTTTTGAGAGCCAACAATCGTTTACATTCAGTAACATGTCTTTTTCTTAGCTCTCAAATTTTTAAGATTATCGATAAGGGAAAAATAAAGGAATTTATTTGGGGTGAGCGGATCCTTTTACTAGGAGTACCTGTTTGAAGGCGGAGTGAGGGAATTAAGGAAGCCTCGGTAGAGGTGGAAATGTTGCGGTGCAGTGGTGAGAGTCCCAAAACTATGTTTTTTTTTCTAAGCTCTCTAGTTAGAATTTTAGGATGAGGGAGAAATATAAAATATTTAGGGTGATCGGATCCTTGTACTAGGAGCTTGAAGGTGGTGTGAGAGGAGTAAGGAGTGCGGGAATCCTCAGTGGAGATTGATTGTTAAGGTACAGTGGTGAGAGTCCAGAACCAAAACTATGTAGGAGAAATCAAATTTATTTGTTGATGCTGATTTATTTGCTGGAGCTAATTTACGGAAACAAAAGTAAGGGAACAAATAATGAACCATCAGATATTTGAACAGAGATATTCCGAGCCCTGAAGCTGATCCCTCAACCACTACACAAGAGCCTCTATTCCAGATTTGTCAGGGAGCGAGACCGGATCCTCATCGTAGCAAAGCCGGGTGGCTAAGCCCGACTGAGGCTTAAGGACCAGGCTAACCGTAAATAATAGCGGGGAGGTAAATGAGGGAACTCTGCCCCCCCGGGCCCCATATATCTGACTAAAGTCCCCAAGGCCTAATCTTTCTCTAATCCGCTCTGCCCAGTCGGCGATCGAGGTCGGTGACAGTTCTGTCGTACTCAGGGTCCACAGGTTCGTTCCAATCTTATTGAGCACCCTTTGCCTTTAAGGCTGAGTTTTCACGCCTTAGTGCCGGAGAAAGTTAATACCGGAAGATATCAACGTAATAAAGTCTAAGAGCATGGGGCTAAGAATGGCTCCCTGGGGGAATCCGCGGATTATTATCTCTGTGCGCTAAGCGAGTAATTTGGAGAGGAAGAATGGTCGGAAGGGTTCATTTAAAAAAACCTGCAGGTACTTTATAACAAAAGGTGCATTGGGAATCGGGGACATATAAAAAAGTTTAACATTTGAACCAAGGTAATTATGAGAATGTTGGTTACGTATTATCGACTCTTAATTTATACCTAAATTATCGAATCGCAGGACGTTACTTATCAGTTAATTAAATAAATTTCCATGAAGACAAAATTCTGGATGAGAGTAATAAAAATAAAAATCAACTATAGATTTCTTCAGTGTTTCATACTTGTTAATTCAGAGAATTGCTCTCTGATGAGGGTATTCTAGGGAAGGATGTTAAGATGTTAGATATAAAGATAAATTGTGGATATGCCTTCTAGCTGTGCCTATTTGTATAATTTAGAGCTATTTATTTGTGCCATAAACTTAACAGAAATATTTTTTATATAATGTGTTTTATGCTGACATTTTTCCAAAAGAAACGTAAATAGCTGTTTTATTTTATCATGGTGAAGCGAACATTTAGGTTTGGAAATGGTTTGTTTTTGTATCCAATCCAGAATAATGGACCTAACTTTTCCATGAGTTCCATAAGTTGGTTCAGTTTTGATCATATGGTGAGTGATAAGTGTCTCTGTCCATTTATTTCGTTTGAAATAATTCACTGAAATAATTCAGCATGTTTTTGAAAATACAAATTTAATAAATAAAAGGTTAAGAGGAGAAGAAACCCAAAATACAATTGTGAACTCTGAGGAGTATGGAAGCAAAAACTAGAGTCTTACAAACCCTTGTCGGTTAGCTAATTTCATAACTTCTGCTATTTATGACCAAGTACTGATCGGAATATGTAGGTAAGAAACATGTTGCCCATAGTTGTCACCAAAATTAGCTGATGTTCACACACATGGAAGACCCCCAAGCCCTCAAAGCCCAACGCGTCCAATCATCTGTGAATGAGTAGATAACCTGAAGGAGGAGGAGTGAGGCCGAACTAACAACAGGCTGCAGTTGCTAACCTTTGCGTGATGGCAGAGAATGAATGGGGCGAGGAGACTTCGTGGCCTCCTGCTTTAACAGGTGCCCTTCCATCTGCGATAAGCTTATTATAGATCACTGCTCTATCTTCTTGTAGCAGTCAGATACAATAGAAGTGAACCGTAACGTTCCAATAACGGGGTTTTTGTTCAAAGTAAGAAAAACTTCGTATTAGATATCATTTCCCAGAACTCAACAGAAAACTTTCAAAGCAAACCTTTAGACTCAAATACAGATCAAAATCGTATTTAAGCCACATTAGCTCACGTGGTTCTGTGTCCCTAAAGATTATTTTTTGTCACTTTTAGAATCTGTGGAATGGGGGACAGCAAAAAAGTCGAACATCAAGCGCATCCAATCCTTTCAATCAAAAGTCCTGAGAACAATAGTAAATGCCCCCTATTACGTCACCAACAAAACCCTTCATAATGATCTTAATATACCCTACATTCTTGAACTCATCCCTTCCAAATTCATGAAATTCCATAGTAACCTATCCAACCACCCTAATCTCGTAGCACAGTCATTGCACTGCTTCAATCATCCCTATAATCCTCCTTGGAGAATGAAACGGCAGTGGACTCGTGACCTACTATAAATGCGCAACAGTGGGAGTCCTGGCAATGGCCAGTTTCTTCAATCATGTCCTGAGCGTATGTGGCTCTCGCGCTCTTCGTCAGCCTCCACTGGCTCGTATCCGGTGACGTGGCTGGTGGGGGAGCGTGGGGGACCCAAGACTCCGCTTCCTCTTTCGCTTGCGAGGGAGGCAACAACCGTGTGGACTTGGGGGGCCCCTGGGCTGTTTGTAAATGTTTATAAATATTGTATGAATGTGCGAGCGAATGATGAATTGTAAATATGGTATGAATGAAAACACTTATCTCAATTATTTATTGCCTAGTAAAGGCAGATTGTAATTTCATCATAATAAAGTTGTTAACAAGTAGAATCTGTGGAAGGCGTTTTTGGTTTAAATCTACATCATGAGGTCTAACAATGGTCAAACTCAAGAAGCAGATAAGATCTGGTCATGATACATATCAGTCATGCCCTGTTCCCTTAAAAACATCCCATAAACAATTTTAATACTATCGTTCAGTTAATACCATTTTGTGTGATACTAAATTCGTTACCTGGCAAATTTTCTATATGCGTAACCATATCAAAAATACTTTCACGTGTTCACGCCTAGTAACCAAGGTGGCACTCCAACCCTACTAAGTGGTAAAATTCTGTCAATAAGTCATTAGGTCTGATAGAAAGGAAATTATTTGAGTGGTTAGATGTATAATATAAGTTTTGAAATTTTTTCAAAGACTTTCAATCGCGGGCATCAATGACTCTTGTTCTTTGACCATAGAAAGACAATTATGACCTGTACAGTAGGAGTCCTTCGATCCCAGCAATTAAATCCAGACATTGATTTCTGTTATTTATGTTACTAGTAATTAGTTTGTTTGAAACTTACAGGGGGGGAGTGACTGTAGTATAACTTATTATCTGGTATATTTCGTAAGTGTGATTTGTATGCCGAACTTTAAATTTCGGCTCCGCACATCCAGAGAGGCCTTTAGAAATGAATTATCGCCGTCAATAAGACTTTTGATAAGTTTAAAAAGTTTTATTTATTTATTATTTATTGTATGTAAAACAAACTTTCTATGTTAATAAGGAATTATTAATTATTATGATTCGGATTCGGGTCGGCGCACATCTCGCAGAGAAAAAATGTATTTTTGAATGGGAACATAAACATGGCCCTGGAAGAGATTTAATAGCTACCCTCAGTAAGGTATCTCATTCATGTTTTATTTATAAGGCGTGTTACCCTTTAGGTCGCCCTCACTTATTCAATAGCATCTCTTCCATCTTTCTGTGCCCTGGCTCCTCCGGCGGACCCTCGCCTTCCTTCCTTGTCTCTCCAAATAAGTTCCTGAATTCCAGTACGGGACATAGTTGTACCCTTTTGTACTTACCTTCTAGAAAGTAGCTGTATTAATAACGGTAAATAATACATTCACATGTCATTAAAAAAAAAATGTTGATGATGATAGTACAGAAAAAACTATTTATTAATCATATTATATATTCAAACTTTAAGTGTTTGCAGTTATAGTTTTATTTCATGATTAAGTTTCAACGTCTTTATCTTTCCTTAGTTTAGTGTATATTTAGCTTTTATGTTATTTTGTATGTAATAATTAAAATGTTTTCATTTAATGTTGATTTGTATTCACTGATTATTTAAATTCTTTGTTTTGTATATGTCGATCGAATGAATAGCTAAACAATGTTTTTTTTTATGTGATTAATAATATTTTTCTTGTAGAAGATGACACTTTACACATTGTAATTATTTTTTATATTGCAATAGTTCTTTTTGTTTGCAAGAAATAAATGTATTATCTCTACTTTATTGATATTGATAGGGGACTATGTCCCTTATTAATTTTTTTTTCTATTCTATTCTAAAATAAATCAAGTCATGAATGACGCACCTGACTGTTAAGTGTTTATTTATAGCTGCGTTTCATGACGTTTTGTGACTGTAATCTAGTAAAGTAAAAACCATGATCTCATACGGATACTAAAAGTAACTGTGCAATCATATATTGTTTAATAATATTGGCAGTTTACGAATAACTCAACTACAAATGGATTATAAAATAAAATTCATTCTAAGTTTATTATTATTGCAGTTTAGGTTTTAAAATAATCTGTTTATAGTAATCAGTACAATATAGGCCAAGAGTGGCTCCTAGAAGTAATAAAAAATGCAAGAGAGGAGAATTCAACCGTGGAAATAGAAAATTCATCTCGTGTCTGCCATTTAAGTATTATAGAAGTTGATTGTGAATCATTGAGAAGAATCATTGACATAAACCTTTTACCCATGTACACTTAATAAAGTGTATCCAAAATTTTATTTAAATTTACTATCAACTAAATTAATAATTTTTACTGTAAATTTGAAATAAAATCAAAAGAACCAGGACGTGAGAATAAATTTAATAGTTCTAGTGATTCTGTAGAGTTCTTCTAGGACAACTATATTGTCACAAAAAGAACAATAAAAACATTACCAAAATAAGTCCTCAATACTTAATCCCTTAGGACTCTTTTCAAGGGTTTGTTTGTTCATTAATACTAGGAACCCTTACTTTCGCCCCTATTTTGGTGGAGTGCCTACCTTGATGACTGGTTTGTGTAGCTGTCTTCGTTAGTACACTTAAACGATTTTTAATTACTAATCTGTTCTATGATAATAGTGGAAAAATGAAGTTTTTAGTGATGTGAGGATTAGTTAGATCAAACTTCTCATGTCACTTGATTTGAAAACTATTCTAAAACCATGTACGTTGGGGTTTGTTTTGAGAATGTTACATTTCATTACATGCTGTACTAGGAGCAGGGTGTCTAGACCATAGAATAAGGATAACAGTACATCACAGAATATGAAATTGACAGCTCGGGGTTGCTTAAACGCTTACATTTGGTATGGTAAATTAGTAGCGGCTAGAAAGATATTATTTATGGCAAGAACTTAAAAGGAGTGAAATAGCCAGTGACTGGGGATTAGTAATAAATCCTGAATAAAATTTACATCTCTATTTACACAGACAACTTACACTTGTTACAATGCAATCGTAAAACAACATTCGGGGAGATAAAAGAGGATTTATAAAAAAAAATGTAGCCTCTTTTTTTTAAACCCGGCCTGAATTATACCATTGTGTTTTCCTTTTTTTTTTTTTACCCCCACTCCCACTCCGTTTTTATGATTTGATGTTAAATATAATGTCAGGGGGGCCTCAAATAAAGCCAGGCCGAGGAGCTCTACGATAATAAAGATGAGAATAGGGTCCCAAAGGGGGGGATGATAAGGGTGGTCTCCATAGAGACGTGTAATTCCGTCCAGATGTACGCGTGGATAACATCACTCAACCGTGCTCTTTATTTGCTAAACCGCTGTTCCCTTCCTACTCTGTGCTCTGTCTGGACTTCTCAATGTGTATCTCACTTAATATGTATGCGCATTTTAGAACAGGTTCCTGGGCGTAGGTAATAAACGAAGGATAGACTGCTATCTAAGAAACAAGGTGCCTAAGTGTTTTGCTTTCTTAGATATAGAACACATTTGCTCCCCAGGGGATTGGCCAACCTTCTTTACTACAGAAGAATATTGGCCAATTAGTCTGCAACGCTATTTTCTTACATCTAAACAGATGGACTCTCCTTTATTGCCCATTAATAATAAAATAAATTAATCATCACAATAATTATTATGATGCATCTACTTTGATAGCTCATTTATTTTATGATATTTCGGATCGGACAAAATCAATTTAACGTCTAATTTTAAGTGAGTAAAGGGTTGAAGTGCACTATAGAAAACAAAAAATCAAGTTTGATGCATCAAGCTTGTATAAACACATTTGCTTGCACTAACCTTCAATAAAGTACTGGTTATTAATCCAACCAAACAACAACATGGGCAAGTTTATCTACCTTTTAGTAAACAACATTTTAAAACCAGTACCCTTTATGTATTTATCTTTTTAAACTCAAGGTATTCTTATAAAATTATTCATGTGAACAGTTGCGAGTGGCGATTATTATTTTTTATCTGTTTTAGCTAAAAATCCTACATTTTTTTAATTATCTTTTTCATCAGGTATGTCTAATTACCAGTGGGAAATCAAATGAAAAAAAATTAAGATGCTTCCACTTAAAAAATATATGAATTGTTCAGAATATAAAATTGATGATTCTTTTAATAAATAATGTACGAATCAAAATTAATTTTTTTTATATTTTAATAATATTTAGACTACATTAAGCAATAAGAAAAAAAAAACAGGCATTATTTTTCTCCTAGTCCTAGTTCATGATATAAATATTAAAACGCATAAATTATAATATGGTGTGAATAAATTTCTGAGTGACGGTATAACTTATTACTAATGAGGACGTCCAGATCTTTAATTTGATATACAACCCTAAAATATATTTTCTTAAATTACTACCATGAGACATCCGGGATATAGCTATGGGGGACATTAAAAACGTCGAACATCAAGCGTATCCAATCCTTTCAATCAAACGTCCTGAGAACAATAGTAAATGTCCCTTATTATGTCAGCAACAAAACCCTTCATAACGAACTTAATATACCTTACATTCTTAAACTCATCCTTTCCATGTTCATGAAACTCCATAGTAACCTATCCAACCACCCTAATCCCCTAACACAGTCATTGCACTCCACCACTCATCCCTATAATCCTCCTCGGAGGCTAACACGACAGTGGCATCGTGACCTGCTATAAATGCGTAACAGTGGGAGTCCGAGCAATGGACAGTCTCTCCACTCATGTCCTGGGCGTATGTAACTCTCGGGCTCTTCGTCAGCCTCCACTGGCTCGTGACACGGCTGACGGAGGAGCGTGGGGGACTTCACAAGACTCCGCTTTCTCTTTGCATGGGAGGGAGTTGAAAACCATGTGGACTTGGGGGGCCTCTGGGCTGTTTGTAAATACTGTATGAATGAGCGAGTGAATGAAAATTGTAAATGTGGCATGAATAAAAACATTTACCACAATTAATGAGGCAGATTGTAATTTTATCATAATAAAGTTGTTTTGTAATCATTGAAATTACTGCCAGTTGAATAATTAATGAGCCTAGATTATTTCTGACAGCGATGTTTATTTTCAGTGTCTCTAACCATCAACTGTAACTTTCATACAATTAGTCAGCGCTCTATAGGAAAAAGGGCTTCTTTGTAATGTCAATTGATAATTGTGTTCCATTAAATCCACAACAGATGCTCAGAATTATATATATTTTTAGTTAATAAAAAAATCAGTAATGACCCTTAATTATTTATCATGTAGTTGTTCTATTCTTAGAATTGTCAAGACGTAGAATGTAATGCCTTTAAAAAGAAACGCGGTCTGTGCTAAATTAGCAAACATCATGTTAATGACTGTTGCAAAGAAATTAGGAATTATAGTTTTAATAAAATGGAGATTGTAAATCAAGACGTTGAGATAAGTAATTTAGTACCCTTTTTCAAAGTATAGACAAAATATAAATAACACTATGACATAAAAATATACATATAGTATACATTTTTTTTTGTGTCTTTTCAATGTAAATGTACCTAAATTTACATGTAATCTTACCTAAAATTACATGTATAAAGAGGTGTAAATGCTAGAGATAGACAGATAGAACACATATGAAACATAAAAGCCTTGAAAATGAATGTGGAGGGTTAAGAAATTACGAAGATAATCCCCCCATCCACTTACTAATCTAGATTTCGTTTATATCCCGAGTGTTTTTCCATACCACTTCAGTCTGTTTAGTATTATTGAATGAAATAGGACTATAATATAACATCATAACAACTACCCATCCTTATCTCAAACCAGCATAAACAGTACAATTAAAATGTCCGTTACGTAAAGGGAACACAAGCGATCAACGTGGATTACGTTAAATACCTATGATTAGATATCAAATTAGCTTTTGATACCGGTTGACTAGAATATGAAAATATTATTTACACCGGTCAAAATATCTAGAGGCTAGGATAAAGAATCAGCTAAAGGATAATATTAACATTACGACACCTGTCGTAATGAAAGGTATCATATGGTGTGGAGCGTAAGAGTGTTACCAACGAATTTTGTACGGCTGGCTTTAGGCGTGTTCTACTATTGAAGACACAAAAATTCTTTAATCAATCTAAAATTGTATGTTATATTGCATGATAACTGAAAATATGTCAACAGGCAGCCATACTCTACACCACATGATACTTTACAATACACAGGTGCCCTATTGCTAATATTGTCCTGTATTTGTTGGTTAAAATGCAATACGGGAAGTACGGGTAATATGAATAAACTCTATTATGATAAAATTACAATCTGCCATATTGGGCAATAAGTACTTGTGATAAATGTTCTCATTCATTCCATATTTACAATTTTCATTCACTCGCTCATTCATAAAGTATTTACAAACAGCCCAGAGACATCCCAAATCCACATGGTCGTCACCTCCCTCTCATGCGAAAGAGGAAGAGGCCGACCAAGAGCGCGAGAGCCACAGACGCTCAGGACATGATTGGAGAAACTGCCCATTGACAGGACTCCCACTGTCATGTATTCATAGCAGATCACGAGGCCACTGCCGTTTTAGTCTCCGAGGAGGATTATAGGAATAAGTGGCGCAGTGTAATGACTGTGCTAGGGGATTAGGGTGGTTGCGGAATTTCATGAACTTTGAAGGGATGAGTAGTACGGGGAAAAGATACTTAATGTGAAGAATTCGTACCTAACGTTTAAATATTTTTAAATCTCAGCTCACAAGCTACTTAAGATTTAAAATTGTTATTGTATGTTGTAGAAACTATACAAACATAATAATAACTTGACGGTCTCCCAGTAATAAATCTAGCTCAGATGTGAGCCTACAGTCATGTCACATCCTTGTAATGGTGCCTCTATTGTGAACCTATTTAATAGCACATTGCTAGGTTGTTCCAAGTATTTTTTTGGTTGTTTGTTTAGAAACTAAATATTTTTAAAATAAATTATAAACAAAAATTAAATATATATACGACGAAGAATGTGGAACAAAAACAATAGAAAATTACAGGAAAAGCGCGTGATTTTTCTTTTCTAAACCCTTAAAAATACCTTTGGAAATCGCTTTCTTGTCACTTAAAAAATATTGACCAAAAAACCAAGTGGAATAGACTGTATCAAATGATAGATTTCTATCGTTAGTTCCCAAAACTATATTTTCTGTAGTATATTACAATTCATTTTAGCGTTACCGCATTTCCTGTTTTATCAGCCGTGGGAACAATAAGAACATTAGATCTTAAAAAGTTTTTGAGCAGCGAATGGAAAATTTTTAAAAGTCAAAGAGAATGGAACCCACGAGACAGACAAATTTTGTCACGTTCAATATATTATGTGTATAATAATATATATGTAGCATTTTTCTGAAACCAAAATTCTTCTGAGTTTCTGAGTGTGTAAACCCACTCTCTCTTTGGGATAAGACCATAGAGCCTCAACCTTAACCCTTTCCCAAAATTTGATTTTAAAACCAGACCCTCTAACTATATCAAAAGCATATTACCGAGTGAGGGTAGTTTTTATAACCTTCAAAAATATATTCATTCTGATGTGCGTAAAAAATTAAAAATACGTCTAAATTAAAAACATTGCTTGAATAGCACTTAAGTTTCAAAGAGGCTCAAGAAGCTCTATACGCTATACTGAGAAAAGGATAGTGCAGCTGTTGAAAAAAATATAAATAAAATGAAACACACTTTTTCATACCTCGGGGCTATTCAATGTTTACTCTTACCTGCCTCAGTCCTCTAAATATTTAAAATTCAATGATAAGATATTATTTAAAATGAAACGAATTGATTAAGATTGTGACATGAACAAATTAATAATAGTGAAACGTTAAATTAATATTTACTTATAAATTCCTTTCTGAAGTACGCATAAAGTATTAGAAGATAAATTTAACAAGGTTTAATAATTACCGGATTGTGGAAATGATAATTACAGATATTTTCTTCAACTGATCTCTCATTAATAATCGAATCAAACTGAAAATTTGCGGTTAGCCACTAAATCGACTCGAAAAGGGTGACCTCTAATTTGAGTCCTGACAAGATATGCTAATGTTGCGGTCAAGGAGTCTAATTATACATGCGGTTGCCGAGGCCGAAACTATACTTTTGAAATACAAATTGCTGAAAATCACCTATACTTGCCGTCCTGTCGGCCATTAGTAACGGTGGAATAAATCATGTCTAAGTAAAGAGTTTTTCTAAAACCAGGTAATGAATGCGTGATCACGATTCACCGATAGCAGGAGAGTTCTCCCTCGTTTCACCAAAAAAAAAAAAAAATCGAACTAAGATGAACTAGTTATTGACGGCTTGTTAAGCTCGTTGGACAATCAGTACCCGGATATAGAGTGAAACTTATACCGTGTGAATGTCTTGAATATATCAATGAGTGTAATGAATGTTCACTACTGACCCCTGATTTCGCAATAGAGGAATATTTATAAACGAGTTGATTACATTACAAGTCATTTATGTTAATTTATAATTCATAGCATGTTCTCTTCTCTTCCTAGTCTTTTTCTCGCTATACTCTAGTAGCCATCGCGTCCTTCAAGTCGTTTATTCATATTTGCTAGTCGCCCTTGTTCCCTCCTGGCCGGTAGGGTATGAAGAAGTATTTTTTGCCAGTGCCTCATTCCCTTTACAAGGCCGTATAAACTGATTTTAGTTTTATTTTACTTTTATGAATCAGATTTTGTATTTTCTGCACTATACTCTTAATTAAGTTGTATTCGGCCATGTTGAAATCTAGCGATAACGGAGCCTCCACCTCCAAAGCTCTATTTCCATCGCGAGTTGTTTGTTAGTTGTACAAGACTCCTCCTATTCAGTTTACCCTAACGGATTTTCCGTAATCCCAATCAATAGTAATGAAGTGTACTGACTCGAAGAACCCACTGCATAGTGTTGAATGTCACTCATACATTTAGTTAAAAGTTAAATTGAATAAATAAAGTAAGGAAAAGAAGAAAAGAAGATATATTAATAATCAAGGATCGAAAAGCCTTACCCGAAACGCGATATAGTTCAATGTCATAATTGTCAAGCATATGGCCATACAAAATCATACTGCTACCACCCTCCCAGGTGTGTAAAGTGCAGTGGGCAGCACAAAAGCGAATTGTGCAAGAAGCTCCTAAAATCACCTGCTGTATGCGTGCTCTGTCAACAAGGCCACCCGGCAAACTATAAAGGCTGTGCGGCATATAGAATTCTGAAGTCCAGAAGCGAACAACGTAGTCGTCCTGAAGAAGAAACGCCAGCCACAGGCAGCCCAAGAAGCGCCCCCGCCAGAAGTTTGAGGCCTTCAGTATCTTTTGCTGACGCTGTTCGGAACAGAGAGCAGTCACAGGCATTGCCCACTCCTCCTCCGGAAGTTCTTCTTCCCCAGAACTCCGTTCATCCCGTCAACCAGCAAACTCAATCCCATCCTCAACCACACATCTCGCATATCCCACCACCTTCAAGCTCTTCAGATCTCACCAGCCTTTTAACCACATTCCTTACAGAGTTCAGAACCCTAATTACCCCTCTCATTTCCCTTCTTACAAATCTAGTCTCCTACCTTATCCCCGTTAAACAAAATCCATAAGTGGATCCTTATGACTCCTTATCCATTCTCCTTTGGAATGCGAATGGTGTTCGCACCCACACTAACGAACTGACAGCATTACTCCATGACAAAAACATCGACGTAGCTCTAATTACTGAAACAAGACTTACAAGTAAACGACCATTTACCGTTCGACAGTACCAGACTTATCGAACTGATCACCCTGATGGAAGAGCTCATGCAGGTACCGCTGTCATTGTCCATAACTCCATATCCCACCACATAGTTCCTTTGGTAGCACATGATTTCCTTCAATCCACTGCAGTGTCAATCACCACCCTCACTTTTCCCCTTACTCTAGCATCAGTGTACTGCCCTCCCAATAAATCCATTACCGATTCCCAATTCATCTCATTTCTAGACTCCATCGGGCATCGTTTTCTTGTGGGTGGGGACTTTAACGCAAAGCACCAGCACTGGGGCTCAAGGTCCACAAATACACGAGGACGTGCTTTGCTGTCTGCACTCACACGGAGACATTGCTCCACTATCTCTCCTGACACAGCCACCTATTGGCCATCTGATCCCAACCGAAATCCTGATCTCCTTGACTTCTTTTTCTACAATAGTTTAGGAACACTAAACTATTCACTCAAGCGCCTCGATGACCTCTCCTCCGACCATAGCCCCTTATTATTAACCATTTCCCTAAATCCAATTCACAAACTGCCTCCTCCTTCATTTATTAGGGGCCCAGTTGACTGGGACCACTTCCGCCAGATTCTTACAGACTCTGCAGACCTCAAAGTACCTCTGAAAACATCCCAAGACCTAGACGATGCAGTGCATTCCTTCACTACTCTGATCCAGAGGTCGGCCTGGGAGGCATCGTCACCCCACCGTCACCAAAAATTCACAATCAAAATCCTTTACCTCAGTATCTCAAAGACCTAATTAAATCCAAACGCCACTCAAATCAGTGTGGCAAAGATCCCGACATCCTGCTGATCGTCGCTCATACAATCAGTACTGCAGGCTGGTAAAGCGGCAATTGGCATCCTTCCGTTCCGATTCTTTCAATTCCTATCTCTTCTCCCTGTCTACCAAGGACAACTCCTTATGGAATCTAACTAAGAAAATCCTAAAATACCATCCTGTTTCATATCCAATCCGTCGTGATGATGGGTCCTGGGCGGCTTCGGATGGCGAGAGGGCGGAGGAATTTGCACTGCATATTTCCCATACTTTCACTCCTCATCTTACTCCTCAAAACAATAATCACCGTCCAACTGTTGAAGATTTCCTCACTTTACCTATCCCTCTCTCACTACCACCAAAAGCCGTTAACCCCTCCGAGGTTAAAGATCTTCTGAAAAAATTACCTTACCGAAAATCTCCAGGATATGATCTCCTTACTCCTCGAATCCTCCAACAACTTCCTCCTAAAGCCATAATCTTCCTATCCTATATATATAATTGCATTATCCGAACGACGCACTTTCCTCTCCTCTGGAAACATTCCATTATTGTCTTATTCGCCAAACCCGGTAAACCACCCAATGACGCCTCATCTTACCGTCCAATTAGCCTACTCCCTATCCTCTCAAAAATATTTGAAAAACTCCTATTAAAACGCCTACTTCCAATTGTTGAATCCAAAAACCTTTATCCTACTCATCAGTTTGGTTTCCGCCAACGACATTCCACAGCTCAACAAGGCCTTCGCGTTGTTGATCACATATCCTCAGCCCTTGAAACCAAACAGTATTGCACTGCTGCCTTTCTGGACATAGTTCAAGCTTTTGACAGGGTCTGGCACGCAGGGTTGCTTTACAAGCTCAAAGGATATTTACCACAAACCCTATTCCTAATCCTACAATCCTACCTTTCAAACTGTTTCTTCCAAGTCCGCTGTGGTTTAGAATATTCTAACTACTATCCCATTAAAGCAGGAGTTCCACAGGGCAGCGTCCTGGGTCCCACCCTCTATAATCTATACACCGCTGATGTCTCCTACACCACCAATACCTTCTTGGCAACGTTTTCAGATGACACTGCAGTCCTGTCAACCCATTCAGACCCTTGTATAGCATCCCAACACCTTCACAAACACCTCGACGAGATCGAGTATATGTGCAACCAATGGCGAATCAAAGTCAATGAAGGAAAATGTTCCCACATAATCTTTACCCTCTGCCGCAAGTCCTGTACACCAGTCTTTTTAAATTCAATTCCTCTCCCTGTGTCTGAGACAGTACGGTATTTAGGCTTCCATCTCGACAAAAGACTGACATGGAACCCACACACGAGGCTAAAAAGACAAGAACTAAACAGACGCTTTGGACAACTGTACAGACTACTTCGAAGGACATCCCACCTCTCAATAGAAAACAAACTACTTATTTACAAGGTTATACTTAAGCCAATCTGGACATACGGAATAGAGCTATGGGGGACAGCAAAAAGGTCGAACATCAAGCGCATCCAATCCTTTCAATCAAAAGTCCTAAGAACAATAGTAAATGCCCCTTATTACGTCAGCAACAAAACCCTTCACAATGATCTGAATATACCCTATATTCTTGAACTCATCCCTTCCAAGTTCATAAAATTCCATAGTAACCTATCCAACCACCCTAATTCCCTAGCACAGTCATTGCACTGCACCACTCACCCCTATAATCCTCTTCGGAGATTAAAACGGCAGTGGCCTCGTGACCTGCTATAACTAAGTGATAGTGGGAGTTCTGGCAATGGCCAGTTCCTCTAATCATGTCCTGAGCGTATGTGGCTCTCGCGCTCTTGGTCAGCCTCCGCTGGCTTATCCAGTGACGCGGCTGACGTAGGAGCGTGGGGGACTCCACAAGACTCCGCTTCCTCCTTCGCATGCGAGGGAGGTGACCCTTGTGGACTTGGGGGGCCTCTTGGCTGTTTGTAAATATTGTATGAATGAGCGAGTGAATGATGAATTGTAAATATAGTATGAATGATGACATTTATCTCAATTACTCATTGCCTAATAAAAGGCAGATTGTAATTTTATCTTAATAAAATTGTTTGAAAACTGAAAAATAATCAAGGAAGATTAGTCAATAATCCTATCCTGATATTATTCTCAGGAAAAACGTCATCTATGATTTCAATAATCATATTTCAGATAACCCTAGACATTGAGATTATATTGTCTGTTTTCTAATGCACAAAAAGCTGTTTTTATTTGTTTAGATTGCCATAATATGAACAATTGCATCTAATTATTATCACTCAGATATAAAAAATTAGTGGCTTCATTATATATGTGGGAACGATTTAAATGATAGCTCCAATGACATGTTATGCAGCGATAGCTGACCAATGGCCCAACACATTTTACACATTATTAACCAGGATATATAGATCTATGATTTGGTACCGTTATTATAGAATAAAAAAAAAATACAAGTTAGTAATTAATTAATCTCAATAAAGGTTTTATTTATCATAATATGCTACATCAAGTAGGAAGTCTATGTAAATTATGCCGTTAGCCCAAACGGAAGAAGGAATCTAGGACAGATAGTCTTAGTAGATGTAGGGATGTAAACATAACGGTTTCTGGTTTCGGAAAAAACATATTTATGGCGATTAAAAACTGAGATATAGTAAAAACAGTTTGCCAATAATATAGCAATATTTATAAACAAGATCTTTCATAGAGATAACTTAGCAGCTTAGAGTAACCTACCGTTAGTCATTATTACTAAATAGATAATGTGAACCTCCAATATTGCGGTCCTTATCCTATAAACATTCAGCGTTTATACTGTTTATAAAAGGTCAAATTTTGCTTTTATTATATACCTAAAGTGTAATATTCACTGAAAAGGAAAATATTCCTGTTATTTCTTGCATTTGATTCAGTTCGGGACAATCATTCATTTCATGAATTGAATTAGTTTAAATGTTCAAAGTAGGTTAATTTAAAGGGAGCGAGTCTTGTTGAAATAATCTGTATAGAGTTATGGCTTGTGCAGGTACCAAAGGGGTACCCTAAGACCTTAGACAGTGGAAGGCATATGAGCCAAGAAACTGTAGATATATCACACAAAGGCCATAGCTACTTCAAGCCTCAACTCGAAGCAACATGTGAGTACTCTCAGTGCAAGTTAGACTTTAGTGTTTATTTTTTATTGGTTTTCGGTCATCAAGATTGTCTAATCTTTCTTTAATATTCACTTCCTCTCTTCTAAAACATCCTTGTATCTAATAATTTTCACGTTTGGAAAAGCATCATGTTTCATTCAAGCATCATGTATTGAGGCAAGCGAATTAATTTTACATTTTCTAACTTCTTGATATTGTTGCATCGCTTAATATCATATTGAAAAACATTTTACTATAAAAACGCTATAATGACGCCCTAGAACCCAATACGGAAACGTGACGTTAGGCGTCAAAGAACTGTATCACTTTAAAAATTAGAATGGGCGTATTATGATCAGTTTATCATTATGTTTAATCGCACATGTGAAATAACATAATGCTTTAAGTATTTTATTTATAAAGTATGCTTTGAGTATTTAACAATGCCAATTGTGATATATTTTAATATGAAATAATAACTATGGGTAAGCGAATTAAATAGTAGATAGGTGAAATCACAAAGATGATTAATTTCTAAGATAAGCTTTATCGTTCCGGATAAAATATCAAACCCAATAATTTTGAGATATTACATTTGCGTCATTGGAACGAGATTAACATTATAGGTAAATATGGAAAGGAAAATGGAATGGGAAAAATTCAGACCCGTTTAGCTAAGATCTCATAGTTCAGCTGAAATGCTATTCAATATCATAAAGTCATAATTTTCCCACACAGTTGAGGACGCTTAAAGAATTTAATTTAACTAACGAAAAAATATTATAAAAGATATTCCGAACAAATTGTTGGGGGTTGAAAATGATCATCGGGTATTTAAATATTTCAAAATTATTTTACAGAGCAGTTTTAATCAGTCGGGGTTTAGTATATTAATATTATCCAACCGATCCGTTATATTTGTTTCTGAATTTTTTCTTCCATCTTCTTTTCAGATGCTTGTTGTTTTCAGAAGCTTTATTCAATCAGTGAATATTTATTAAAAACGGTTTAGAAATATTCTCATTATTTATTATATACAATCTCTTTTTCATTATTTGACCATATGACAGTGCTGTTGGGGTATTATGCAGCTTTCATTTTTTTTGAAAGGAAGAGGATTGAAATTATTAAATGTGCTTTTTTAAAGTAAAATACCGAGTATTTTTTAACAAATATTTAATATGTTGACCTGAAGATTCTGGAATGAACTCGGAAATCGCTCGAAGTTTCCTTAAGTTCTACTTTATTAAATTCCAATGTATATATACTACATATATAGTACACATAAGTTTATATTTTATGTAAAAATAAATGACTGAATGAAAGACTGAAGAGAAAACTGACCCAAAGTGTCAACTAGAACCAGCTAATTCATTGCATACCGAAGCTGCAAAGAAAGAAATGGAAATGTCTATTCAGTGATTTGTGCCAAATAACTACGGGTGTTTCTCTTAATCGAACTTTACTTTGAGGGCTAAAAACTATCACAAATGACCACTACATCTAGTAAGCTAAGGTTTGCCGAGATCACAAAGGCTACAGATAATCTATGGAAGCGACAGGGCGTGCTGTCAGGACCTGCCACGGCTGACATGTGGGCGCCTACATCAGTGCACTGAACGCTTGTGCTTGCTTCAACACAATATGTGTGTTCGGCTGGGCACAGTCGTATGTAATTGTTTACTTTTGAAGTATAATTCAATTTTTGATATAGTCGTGGGTTAATTTATAATTGTTTAGTTACGTTTTAAAAAATGTTAAAGTTCCCGTATAAAAATTTCCTGATTGGTAATTTAAATAATCAATTAATTAACTTGTAACTTGGTAGCTTGATTACTATCACTAACTATTATTTCAAATATATGTTACTTGAACTGTTTGTTGCCAATAAAACTAGTAATTTTGGTCTGTATGTCTCCTGATCACAATTTGAGAAAGATAAATTATTAGATCTCATTAGGTAAAGTTTTTTGAAAATTTTTACAATAGAATAATAAATAAATGTTGTTGATGACAAAATTAGATCGTTCATTGCAAACATTGTTTAATAATGAGCAAAATATGAAAGGCCGTGACTTTTCTTAGGTCTGGTTTTCTTTTATCTGAGTTATCCATACCGAACAAGAGTAAAGGAAATTCTTATTATCTTAAGTAGTATTCTAAACTTAACCTAGAGATTGCCGGAGCGAATTGCATTGTAGTCTCTTTTACATTTCTTTTGTTAATTTCTGACGTTTTTCTGGCTTTACGATTGAGCGCGTATGAGATTTGACTCTGTTGAGGTAGCTCAGCACGAAATGCAGCTGACCAAATATCGAGAGGTCCTGAACTCGACCCATAACCCAGACAACATGTTTGCTATAGCTAGTGATTTTCAAGGAAAGAAGCGACATACCTCAACTATTAATAAAAAATATATAGACTGTATGTGTTGAATGGTATATTGACACGTAAGTCAGATAGAAGGACGTCTGACCAGCGATGAGGAGCTTCTGGGTTTGAGTCCTGGGCCTGATGCAATGATTTTTCTTTGACTAATGGCTTTTACAGGAGTCTCTTAATAACAATAATAAGGATACCATAACTAGTAAATATTAGGTTCACTTGGCTTTCAAATATCGAACCGTTTTTGTCAATATTAAATTGACAGACAGTCACGAGCCTTATTCTCGGCCATTACGAATTCAATCAGGAAATTCCAAGTTCATGGGTTTGTATACTCCCGACATTCAGGAAAAACCACTACAATGTATGATTATCCTCTTCATCCACTCATAAATATTTTTAATAATAGGTAAGTTTTATTTTTTACGAGATGTCACGACATTTCAGCATAACAGTCATGCCATTTGTTTCACTATAATAGTTAAGCAATATATTTCGAATGTTGACTATGTTCACACATACAGAAAATAATCACTGAATTACTTATGAAAAATTATAGACTATGGGAGTTACTTGTTTGTTACTTGTTGTTCAAGCTGGTGGCATACAATTTTGCATGTACAATAATAAAGGTTTATCATATAGATATTTTTTTAAATATTTGTGGACTTATATCAGTCAGTAATTCATGAACTGTTTGGAAGCCAGTACGAAAATGTTGACAATTGTGAGTTACAGTATTTGAATTGGGTAGGTTCGTTCAAGCTGGTGGCATACAATTTTGCATGTACAATAATAAAGGTTTATCATATAGATATTTTTTTAAATATTTGTGGACTTATATCAGTCAGTAATTCATGAGCTGTTTGGAAGCCAGTACGAAAATGTTGACAATTGTGAGTTACAGTATTTGAATTGGGTAGGTTCGTTCAAGCTGGTGGCATACAATTTTGCATGTACAATAATAAAGGTTTATCATATAGATATTTTTTTAAATATTTGTGGACTTATATCAGTCAGTAATTCATGAGCTGTTTGGAAGCCAGTACGAAAATGTTGACAATTCTGAGTTACAGTATTTGAATTGGGTAGGTTCGTTCAAGCTAGTGGCATACAATTTAGCACCGAGAATAATTTGATATAAAGTGGATATACAATTATAGCCTACCACCTATAAAACATGATTAAGTTTCATTAATTAATTACTTGATGATTTTTAAATCAAATTAAAGATCCCAACCCTATGAGTTTTGTCCCCTTAAATTATAAATATAAATGTCTACTTCAATTGTGTTTTTTTTTTTTTTTTTTTTTTTTTTTAGATTTATAGTATTTTGTATGCGTCTTTCTATTGATATCCTAATGATGATAGAGCTGAAACCAGCTCTATGAAAAGTAATGAAGAGTGAAACAAAATATTTTCTCATCATACCACGGAGGTTATGGAATGAAAGATCTTGACGTGTTGCTTAATAATATGCATTATGTTTTGGGACTTTAATGATCTTATATATCATATAAGATATATCATATATATATATATATATATATATAGTCTACAAAAAGCGACAGCGCGTGCAGAGTGGGAATTATTTGCCTAGTGGTCAAAGCGTATTTTTAATTTATGTCGTTAAATTGGACGAAGCAAGATTTATTAGCCGTAGAGATCGCCACACCTCTTTGAATCCTAATTTGATAGAATTTGAAACCAGTACGTCGCCCATACAACACCAGTGGAGGATTAGAATGTGTTAGCGATTTAATTAACAATGTTCAATGTGAATGCAGAACTTTGGAATTCTGGAAAAGTCTACTACTTTCTAACAAAATTTTTCAGTAAATGAAAACCAATATATTCAGATAATAAAATTGCTGTTACTTTATTAAAAATAAAACACATTAATTAGAAAATACTTAACATCGCGTTATTTTTTTTATTCTGACAACAATTATGTTATTATTATTATATTATATTATTATGACAACCAAGCTAAATTATTTTATTAAAAAAAAATCCTAACAAATATTATATATATGCTAATAAAAACCTAATCAATCATCTACATATTTCAAACGTTTGGCTTGCTTTGTACTTGCTACTATAAATATATTGTATAAATATTTGTCTTTTGTCACAGGGATTCCTGAATTTTGAAAAACGTCGACATTTCAGTGAATAAGTCTAAATTTATGTTATTTTCACAATAAAATGTACAATAATAATGGTTTGTCATATAGATATTGTTTTGTAAAATATTTGTGGACTTATATTAGTCGGTAGTTCAGTGAACTGTTTGGAAGTGAAAGAATCAGTATGAAGTATGAACAGTAGTCTATACGAGAGTGTTGACGGTATTTGAACTGGCCAGGCATTTGTGTTGTGTATTGTGGGAAGGAGTGCGTACGTGCTATTTTTAGTCTAGTTATTCACACAACTATATGAGGGCATGCATAATTCTACTTAGTATTTGATTTCTCTCAATTTATTGCTATTGGATGAGTACTAAGTTAAGTTGGTATTTTTCTTAAATTATTCTGTGTGTATCTGTGTGTATTATGTATCTGTCACTAACATGTTAGTAAATCAATTTTTTTTGTCAACATTTATTTGTATACATTTATACTTTTTACTATTTTATTTCATTTGCAATAACTTATTGGTCGGTAAAAGACAAAACTAGAGGAACATACAGCGGGCAACTGATCTTACGATCAACTAGAGTTAGTTAGTTCCCAAATACCTTTTGAATTGGGATGTACATGTAAACAATAAAAAGTTACTTACGATTGGACAGTGGTCAGACTTCGAGGAGTCCTTGGAAGAATTTGTTCTTTTTCGAATCCTTCAAGGGCCTAGATTAAGCTCCAGGAGATTCTCCGAAGATGGGAGTAGAGTACGTCGCGGACACCCTGGCGTAAAGAGTTCTCGATCCTCGCAGAGTGGTGTTGCGTTCAGGACTGGGTGCTATCTCAAGGATATCTTATCTCCAGTATGCAATGGTGGGGGTGCGCTTGACAAATCCCAGGTGATTACCTCACCGAATATCCATTGTTGAGGAATATTTTGGGTTCGTTGTTTCGCTTTTTGGAATCTGGGTCTGAATCAGATTTGACAATATCTATCTGGTTTATTTTTTCAGATCATTCACTTTGGGTTTGAGTGGTATATTCCTTGGGGTATCCGTTGAGATCCATGAAAGAAAAACAATTAATTTGCAACTAATCCCTTTTTTTTAGAACGTTTTTTTACGAATTTCGTCTTCATTAGCCTTGACTATAAGAAAATATGGATGCTAATTGCAATAATAAAAATAAAAGGCGTAAGTAAGAGAAACGTCACACGGGAATCTTATTATCAGTAATAAAATAAGAAAATTAATAATATAAAACATTGTAACATGGACATAAATGAAGCTCGAGGAATAGATCTAGTGTTAGAAAACACAGAAAACATAAATGTAATGCGTTTACTCAAATCAAAACCGGGGAGTTTTGAGTTAGCTCGCACTTAGGGTAATAGGTATGTGATTGAGAGAAAGTTTAAGTAGTAGATGAAGTTTGTAGTATATTTTAAAGTGAAGTATATTAAAGTCTGAATGTTCCAATGCTCGTTAGACATTCCACTTTGATGGAAACTTCTGTTTTATCTAGATAACCACATGGCCAATATATATTTTATTTATTTCCTATTATTATACTCCAATACATTTGCAATATTTGTAGACCGTCATATTAAAAATATTGATTTGTGTATTAGTTTCATCTCCATACTGTAACAGCCGACAACCGTATCTGACAAATGTAGTTTTTGGATTTACACTACTGGTTTCATTTCAGACATATTAAAAAGAAATGTCATATATCAAATTTGTTAACGGACCTCGTCAGAGTTTTATCTGTTTATTCTAAAGTATTATTTGTTTTATACTTAGAGGCATTTCAATTCCATGTTTGGTTGGTAGTGTTTAAAATAAATACCGACCCAATGTCTATATGACCACATATTGTAAAAGCACTTTTATGAGTTTTTTTTTTTACCGAAACCCCCGTAAAATATTGTTTGACCGAAGGATCATTGTCTGGCCACGGTTCCCTATTAAATCAAGGTTTATTGTATTTTAGCCAAATATTTTTAAGAAACTTGAAAGAAAAATGATAAATCCAACCCAAAAACATGTTCTTGATTGATGCTTGTAGAACATGCAGGCAAACAGACGAAAAGAACTTGTTCCTTACCTTTTGGAAAATAGAACACCTCTCTTAGGATTTGGAAATAATATGAGAAATTAACATAATATAATAATATATAAATTAATAATAGTCCTTAGTATGTTGCTATATTTGGACACACTGTAATATATTATCGTGATCTATTATTGTTAGACGAAGAAAGGACAAACATTCAAATATTTATAGATTAAATTAATTTCTAGATAATATAATATCTTCGCTATTTATAGAATGGCTTCAACAAAGATCCTGCTGGAAAACCTCGTTTTTATCTAGTTAGTAGTATTATTTTCCTTGTAATCTTTAAACAGTTTCATTCTATAGAAATAGTTTTTAAAAAGGTAAGTACTACTATCGTTATACGGAAAATCTCTTAAAAACTGTAACCTTGTCACTTCAAAATTATTACGAAGTGAGGAGAATCGCATTTCTTTTGCACAAAAAATGAAAAACGCTCACCAGTTTACCGAAAAGAAATCGGTTGAGAAAATCCCTAATCCCAAAGAGGTATATATATATTCTTAGGATTGTGTCGACTGAGTATTAAAGATGCTCATATTTTACCCCCAAGCAGTCACTGATACCGAGGACAAATCCTGAAAAAAAATCATCCTCTGATATTGTAGAAGGAATCGTAGCTCGCGGTATTACCGGAAAACTCTCTCATTGGTTCCTCGCTAGAGGATCTTCTCATCACTCCTTTATCATTTCCGCGATGATTTCTCGACCTGGGTGTCGATATTTCACGAAGGGGAGGACTCGAAGACGCCAAATATATAGCTCGGCTTCGGCAATAAATAGCGTGTCTGACACCCAGCACTAATCCATTAGGGTCGCTTCTCCTGTTTAGATTTATTTCTGACCAGTGATAGGGTGATATTAACGTAGCGAATTACCTAAAGCCCAGTGGGGGTGGGACACGGATAGCCAGGATTACTGGGTACCTAACTCCTCCTCTCCAGGGAACTGGTCCTCCTCGGAACGAATAGTCGATACTCATTTCCATAATTTTATTTCATGGATTCACGTCAGGATTTTAATCAATCCGTTTCATTGCACAGGTTAAACATTTACCACATGAGTTTTTATATATATTTTTTTAATGAGAGAGTTTCTTGACATTCAATTCAATTTATGCCTGATTGAAGATGCCATTTCTAAACTAAAACTAAAATACTAAAAAAACATATTTACATGTAAATAAACATAAACAAAAACCTGCATCATGCAGTGCAGCAAGAATTGTTAGAATCAAGCTTTATCCTCTTTAACCTGCTTTACTATGGCATGAATAGGAGGGGGTATATTGTCCATACATACATGGGACCAATGTCCCAGCGTGAAACCCTTAATTTTAAATCATCAATTTTAAAGATTAGACTTAGCTATTTCAAGATAGTGCTTTGGTAGACCAAATGGGGTTGTTTGAAATTATCAACACGAAAAGATAATATCCTGGATTATACTTACTAGTCGTACAGTAGAAGTATTATGTAACTATATGGATAAATATGTTTTCATATAGTCAATATGTACATTTGATATTAGATATATAGTATATGGACGCTATCGTCCATCCTCAGTGAATATTACCTTCAGTGGAGACCAAGCCAATTTATATGTTCCAAATTATTTTACAACTATTAATCATTAATATAAAGTCAACATATTTCCATTATTTAAATATTTGATACATCTAATGACGTAAAGAGATATCCTAAGCCAAGTTGGCCAAATAGGAGATACGGTTAGCGTTATTTAGTTTTTGTGAGGGGTTTCCTATTTATTATCATCATTATATCACAATATTTCTTTAAGGGTCGTTAATTTTTTTCGTAAGCAGTAAAACATACATTAGAAATAGTAAATTTACTATCAACAGAGAACTTAGACCATCAATTATTTAGATAGAGAAAGAAGGGCCAGTTGAATAAACAGTAAGCGTTGATAAAAGGACGGTTACCCGAGACCTTCTTGAGGAGAAGACCCTTTTGGAGTATCCCCCGGTGGAAGACCACTGGAGAAAGAAACCCCGCATCTGATAAGGGTGACCGACTAGCCTCCAGCAGCCCTTTGTATCCTTAGGGGTCGGAGGGAAGAAAGGGGAAAATTGTAAATCCTAAAAGGGAACCGCTCTCGGTAGAGGGACTTTTGTTACCTCTACAATGGCAGGACAATTACAATAAGAAGGCCTACTGCCCCCTAAGATTTAATTTGAAATGATTTTGTACATATTAGCATAGGAAATATTCTAGAAATTTTAATTCAGGATTGGTTGTAAATATCATATCATGTGTACAGCAACAAATTAAACATGTTTTAGGTAGGGAATAGTTAGCATGTTATGCTTATTGATTCACAGATAAGTAGCCTCGCCATTTTTTATATTTTATATTATTATATTATTTTTTTGACTTTCTGTCAGCATATTTGAATATGGATTCTCTACAACTCTACAACTTATGATTTTATCAATACTTGATATTCGGTGCTTGGGTGCCTAAACAGCTGATACTTCAGCCATGGGCAGGTTCACTAAGTTGAAATCTGTGTGGCGGAGCAAGGTGCAGTGAGTTCTCAGACGTTTTTCATAACTACAGATAGTCTGTTATACTTTACCAATAACTTCTCATGTTAACATGTAACTGTTTTAGTGCATTATTTAACACTTTAAAATGTGTAACGTTCGAAAATTGGTCTTCTTAGTACTGCAATGGAAGGCGAGAGCTCGACGTCTTTAAAAGACTTCAAAATGTAAGTACCCCTCTTAGAATTTTAGTAATCATGTTATGCTTGTTAATTCACAGATGAGTAGTCTCGCCATTTTTTATGTTTTATTTTATGCTTAAGTTATTGGCATTGATTATGAAACTATATATATATATATATTTTAAAAAATGTATATATAACAGATATAAGAACGTAGAAAAATAATAGAGTGTAGAAATACAGGTGGTTATCACTATGAATTTCTAAAATACTTCAACTTACAAAATCAAAAAAAAAACTACTGATGGGTTTAATTAATTGAAAATCGCCTTTTTAACGAATAAAAAAAAATGAAGTAACCTATCAAAACATTAATTTTATTAATCCCATAGTATTTTTGTGCTGAAATACACCTTATTGTTTATCAAATATATATAAAGTTTACAATATTTGAAATATAAGTAATAGAGGTACGAGGGGTTCAACGGTATTAACAAACACACAATAAAAAAAACTCACGGGTTGCACAGGGGCTTTGTGCAAAGACATAAAGAAGGAAAAGTCTTTCAGAATAATGCGAAACGTGACGCAGGAAAATTCAACAGCCTGGAGGAAAGTAGAATCACGTCCGAAACCATTGCTCAACCGCTAACAGCACGAAAAGCCACAGGAAGTATAACATGGCGAAATATCTTCCGTCAAGAAACTTTATATTGCTGCAATCCGAAAAGTATAACAACATTTTTTCCACAACATTCAAAGGACACAAATTCATTGATGATGTTCACCTGATATTAAAAAAACTAATAAATTAAAAAAATAATATTTTTTTCATTTTTTTGTAGTAATTATAGGCAATATTGTGATAAATTAATAAGTGAACTATTAAAAACAAAGTTTATTCAATCCTTAATGGTCAAGATGAATGTTTTCCTAGGCAGGTTTCTCAACTTTCAACTTACTTTTGTGTTGATAACTTTCAAAATAGGAGGATTTTAGCGTAAAAACAAACACACAAAAGTCCTAGAATTGTAAGCATAGAAATGACCGTGTCCTTCAAAGCTGTGAAGCTTCCAAAATATAATCACAACGTGAGAAAAAAAAACCATTTTAAATTTCAAATATATTTGAAATGAAATAAAACTATATACGAGATAAATTAATAATATTTTATATCACGAAGTACGGTTCCTGGCCAGTAGAACAATTGAAAATCCATAAAAAAATAGCCCTATTTTAGAAAATATTTAGTTTATGACATTTATTGAGTTTTGGCAAGCACTTGGCGATGATCGCTTAGGATAATAAATAGCGCTTGCTTGTTAGTCAAAATTATTGATTCATCAAATTATCAATATACAAAAAGTACCTATCGTCTTCATTACGTTACGATTACTTGTTTCAGCTAGACATACAATATTAAATAGTGGTTCCGTTTGACATTGGTAAGAAATAAAAAAGTGTAGCGATGCCCATAAAACATAAATGTCATCTAATAATTAATTGATTGATATTAAAAAAAAATTTTTTTTTTAATAAGTTTGTAAGGTATCAAAACAAAGATCTTGACGTTGAATTTGCTATAGTGAACTATAATTACTTAAAGTCAAAACTGATTTTTTTACAATTCCACTTTTATATATAGAATAAATATACTTTTGCATGAATGATATACTTTATCCCCCAAAGATGCAAGAAGCAATATCTATCTTTGGAAAATTAATGAAGATTCAATTATTAATCAATTAATCGTAATTAAAAAATCAATATTTTTCCTTCACGTTTAGTAGGATATAAAATAAAAGGTTTCAATGTACTTATTAATGACGCACTATTGCTATAAAACGCCATTAAAATCGTCGACGTAAAACTGTGACGAAACCATTAATTTTGGGGTGATATACACGTGCCTTAAATTTTTATTTTTTGGATTGCAGCGAGAATTTTATGAAGTGGATGATATTACTGAATGTTAACTGAAAGTGATATTTTAAAACGAAGTAGAGAATTAAGTCTCGAGTCAGATGTTATCTGAACATATGCCCTTTACTAAAGAGATTTTTTTTAATTCCTACTCGCTGTAAGAAATTTGTTATTTGTGTTTTCCCTGCTGATTGTGCATTTTAATTTTAATGTTTCATTTATTTCTTTATTATCTGTGTTCTGTGTAAAATTTTCTCATTTGTAACAACTGGTACGTACTAGAAACAAGTTGGTTTGGACTAAAGCCAAGTTATTCATTCAAACCATTATTTTTCCCAACCCTTATTTTAATAACTGCTCTCCCCTCCTATTTTAAAAGGGACCGGTGAAAATCTGGTCTTGACACGTAGCTCACTTATTCTCGTTAATAATGCTAGGCTTGCCGGACTGTGGGGCGAACCCGGGGCGCTGCATAATGTTGCATGTTGTATAATTAGACGTTGTATGGTCGTTGTTTGCAACAACATATCCCTTAGGCAAGTTTAACATGGACCCCCACTAACACCTGCTTGTAATCTCTCACCCGAACAATACCCTGAGATGGTATATCTAGGGAAATATGTCTAGATTAACCATGCATTATTATTAACCTCTTCTATTTTTTTCATGATATTTACATACATCATTTTTTTTAATATTGATTACTAACTGAATTGAATTTCAAAAATAAATAAAAACAGTTCAGGATAACAACGTGGAATTTTGTACTAGTAGTTTTTAGAGTAGTAAGGGTGGCATGGTGAATTTAAGCAGCATTTTAAGCTGTGTAGCTACCGAAAGAATTAACGAAATATAAATGAAACTAAAGAACTTGTGGGAAGACAAAATTTCACGTTGTTTTCTAGATATTTACTAATTAATTCCTTTATTGTGCAATATATTACAATCTGCCTTTTATAAGGCAATAAGTAATTAAGATATATGCTCTCATTCATACAATATTTACAGTTCATCATTCACTCGCTCATTCATACAATATTTACAGTTCATCATTCACTCGATCATTCATGCAATATTTACAGACAGCCCAGAGACCCCCCAAATCCACCGCAAAGAGAAAGCGGAGTCTTGGGAAGTCCCCCACGCTAGATATTAAAACCAAGAACCAGCAATCAACTATACAATTTAATGGACACAGACAATGAAGAAATAAATGAAGTAAAAAAAACACACTAAAGTTAGGATGTATAATACAAAAAATGTTAAATAAAATAAAAACTACAAATAAAATACAATAAATTTTAGTGATCTTTAAAAATAAAGTTAAATTATTTGAATACATTCATGTTTAGGGATTTCGATCAACAATTTACGCTTAGTTTTTATTCTTACGTTTCAACAATTTATTAAGATAAAATTACAATCTGCCTTGTTAGGCAATAAATAATTGAGATAAATGTTATCATTCATACCATATTTACAATTCATCATTCACGCGCTCATTCATACAATATTAAAAACACCCTAGAGGCCCCCCAAGTCCACATGTTTGTCACCTCCCTCGCGTGCGAAAGAGGAAGCGGAGTCTTGGGAAGTCCCCCACGCTCCTACCTCAGCCGCGTCACTGGATAAGAGCCAGCGGAGGCTGACTAAGAGCGCGAAAGCCACAGACGCTCAGGACATGATTAGAGAAACTGGCCATTGCCAGGACTCCTACTGTTACGCATGTATAGCAGGTCACGATGCCACTGCCGTGTTAGTCTCCGAGGAGGATTACAGGGATGAGTGGTACTGTGCAATGACTGTGCTAGGGGATTTGGGTGGTTGGATAGGTTACTATGGAGTTTCATGAACTTGGAAAGGATGAGCTCAAGAATGTAAGGTATATTAAGATCGTTATGAAGGTTTTGTTGCAGACGTAATAAGGGGCATTTACTATTGTTCTCGGGACTTTTGATTGAAAGGATTGGATGCGCTTGATGTTCGACTTTTTTGCTGTCCCCCATAGCTCTATTCCGTGTTTCCAGATTGGCTTAAGTACAACTTTGTAAATAAGTAGTTTATTTTCTATTGAGAGATGGGATGTCCTTCGAAGTAGTCTGTACAATTGTCCAAAGCGTCTGTTTAGTTCTTGTCTTTTTAGCCTCTTGTGTGGGTTCCATGTCAGTTGTTGTCGAGATGGAAGCCTAAATACCGTACTGTCTCAGACACAGGGAGAGGAATTGAATTTAAAAAGACTAGCGGACAGGACTTGCGGCAGAGGGTGAAGGTTATGTGGGAGAATTTTGCTTCATCCTTGATTGGTTGCACCAATACTCGATCTCATCAAGGTGTTTGTGAAGGTGTTGGGATGCTATACAAGGGTCTGAATGGGTTGACAGGACTGCAGTGTCATCTGAAAACGTTGCCAAGAAGGTATTGGTGGTGGAGGAGACATCAGCGGTGTATAGATTATAGAGGATGAGACCCAGGACGCTGCCCTGTGGAACTACTGCTTTTATGGGATACTAGTTAGAATATTCTAAACCACAGTGTACTTGGAAGAAGCGGTTTGAAAGGTAGGACTGTAGGATTAGGAAAAGAGTCTGTGGTAAATATCGCCTGAGCTTGTAAAGCAAACCTGTGTGCCAAACCCTGTCAAAAGCTTGAGCTATATCAAGAAAGCCAGCAGTGCAATACTATTTGGTTTCAAGGGCTGAGGAGATGTGATCGACAACGAGAAGGTCTTGTTGAGCAGTGGAATGTCGTTGGCGGAAACCAATCCAATCATCACCCAGGACGGATTGGATATGAAACAGGATGATATTTTAGGATTTTCTTAGTTAGATTCCAGAAGGAGTTGTCTCTGGTAGACAGAGAGGAGAGATAGGAATTAAAGGAATCGGAACGGAAGGATGCCAATTGCCGCTTTACCAACCTGCAGTACTGATTGTATGAGCAAGGATCAGCAGGATGTCGGGATCTTTGCCACACTGTTCTCGAGTGGCGTTTGGATTGGATTAGTTCTATGAGATACTGGGGTAAAGGATTTGATAGTGATTTTTTAGATGACGGTGGGTTTTTAGATGCCTCCCAGGCCAACCTCTGGATCAGAATAGTGAAGGAATGCACTGCATCATCTAGGTCTTGGGATGTTTTCAGGGGTACTTTGAGGTCTACAGAGTCTGTAGGAATCTGGCGAAAGTGGTCCCAGTCAACTGGGCCCCTGATAAATGAAGGAGGAGGCAGTTTGTGGATAGGTCTTATTAATGATAATAATTAATAATACCGGGCTATGATCGGAGGAGAGGTCATCGAGGCGCGTGAGTGAATAGTTTAGTGTTCCCAAACTATTGTAGAAGAAAAAGAGATCAGGATTTCGGTTGGGATCTGATGGCCAATAGGTGGCTGTGTCAGGAGAGATAGTGGAGCAATGTTTCCGTGTGAGTGCAGACAGCAAAGCACGTCCGTGTGTTTGTGGATCTTGAGCCCCAATGTTGATGCTTTGCGGGAATCGGTAATGGATTTATTGGGAGGGCAGTACACTGATGCTAGAGTAAGGGGGAAAGGGAAGGTGCTGATTGGCACTGCAGTGGACTGAAGGAAATCTTGTGCTACCAAAGGAACTATGATGTGATGGGAAATGGAGTTATAGACAATGACAGCGGTTCCTGCATGTGCTCTTCCATCTGGGTGTTCAGTTTGATAAGTCTGGTACTGTCGAACTGTATAAGGTCGCTAACTCGTAAGTCTTGTTTCAGTAATGAGAGCTACGTGGATGTTCTTGTCATGAAGTAGTGCTGTCAGTTCGTTTATGTGGGTGCGAAGACCATTCGCATTCCAAAGGAGAATGGATAAGGAGTTGGAAAGATCCACTTATGGGTTTTGTTTAGTGAGGATGAGGTAGGTGACACGATTTGTAAGAAGGGAAATGAGAGGGGCAATTAGTGTTCTGAACTCTGAAAGGAATGACGTTAATAGACTGGTGAGGTCTGAGGAGATTGAAGGTGGAGGAATATGGGAGATGTGTGGTTGAGGATGGGAATGAGTTTGCTAGTTGCTGGGATGAACGCAGTGCTTGGGAAGAAGAACTTGCGGAGGAGGAGTGGCCAATTTATGTGACTGCTCTCTGTTCCGAACGGGATCAGCAAAAGAGACTGAAGGCCTCAAACTTCTGGCGGGGGCGCTTCTTGGGCTACCTGTGGCTGGCTTTTCTTCTTCTGGATGACAACGTTGGACTTGTCATTTCGGATCATTCATGGACTTCGGAATTCTGTAAGCCTCACAGCCTTTATAGTTTGCCGGGTGGCCTTGCTGACAGAGCACGCATACAGCAGGTGATTTTTGGGGCATCTTGCACAATTCACTTTTGTGCTGCCCACTGCCTTTACTCACTTGGGAGGGTGGTAGCAGTATGATTTTGAGTGCCCATATGCCTGGCAATTATGGCATTGAACTATATCGCGTTTCGGGTAAGGCTTTTCGACCTGTGCTCTTGTGTAATACAAGTGGGTAACCTCGTAGATTTTTCCACTCCAGGTGTTCGCTCTAGATCCACAAAGAATAAGGGCAGTGGTGTCGTGATGCTTGCATCATTTTCTTGTCTTTCCTCACGGAGCACATTCGTAATTTGGCGAACCTTGTATCCTAGGCTTAAGAGCTCCTTCTCTATTTCGTCCGCTGGTGTAGTGGGATGCAGGTTTCTAATCACCACCCGTAGCGATCGTTCCTGCTTTAATTGGTAGTTATGGAAGTCGGCCTTAGTTTTATCTAAGTATTTGATTATTGTTCGGTATGTGTCGGGAGTGTCCGGAGAAACGTTTGTGTCCCGGGACCGATCGGGGCAAGTGTATTTGCCAGTACCTACAATTTTATTCAGTTGGGTACATAGTAAATTAAAATTACTTCGTGAGTTGTTGTTTTTTGTTTTGACGTGCTGGGTTGTGACGGTATTTCTTCCATAGAGCTGCTGGGAGCTGAAGAATTTACAGGGGCTATATTTTGATTAGATCGCCGCGGCTTACGTTTGACCGGCAACGGAGTGGGGGTAGGTTCCAACGACCTTGAGCGTTTTTTCTTATTTTCTGCTGATATTAACTGCTGATAGAAACGCATGTTTCATCAGGAGTATTTTTCTGAATTATTCAGTATTTTTTTTAAAAATAAAAAAATATATGGCAAGTGGGAGCCGTGCGAACGCACGTAACTTATTTAAGAGCCTCCGATGCTAGCACCTGGCTAAGGTTCTATGAGGGCTTTGCGGACTCCCCACTCTTATCTCTACTACAGCTGATCGGCAACCTCACCAATATGGCCGCCTTCTCTGTGTAATGTGAAGTGAATGTTGCAATTGGCAATCTGGTCCACAGCTTCACTATCCACTCACCTGTAGATAGCTCCTCCGTGGACAGTTCACCCAGTAGTCGGTTGAGACGGTTTGACGAACTGGACACTTTCTATGAACGGTAACAAAACAGTTGGTTTAGTGCAGGCGCAGTACTCATTACCATTAATAACAACCGTATTTTTAGTTAAGGCGAATTGAATGACATTAAAGTACGCTATATGATTTGTGTTATTTTTTCCTAGTAATGTTTATATTTTCCCGTTCTCATTTTATTGCTAATATTCTACAGACATACAAAATCATAATAAAAACAATATGAACTTACGGACTGGTAACTATAGAAATTAGAAAAACATGCAACATCTAGAGTATTCAATCCTTCCAAATTTAAAGCCGTAACTAAGAACATCAGTTAATGCACATTTTCATTTTACAAATAGATCCCTTTATAATTAACTTACAATTCCTTCTATCCATGAACTCATTTACCTTCAAATTCCCAAGAAATTATTTTACCTGTAGCAAGATCACTATCAAGCATCACACGACTCTTTGTAAATATTTAGTCCACTTGCCAGTTTTCTCTCCTCATATCCTGAGCGTTTTTGGCTCTTCGGCCTCTATTGGTGCTTAATGGTAATGTGGCTGAATGATAAGCGTAAGGAATCTCCCCACCTTGCACCATTGATTGATTCTTGTACCCTTCTTCATTGGAACGTTACAATGCTGAATGAATCGTGGATCTTTGGGCCATGTATATTCACCTTTTTTGAATGAATGTATATTGCAAATTATATATAATTATCTGTAAATTTAAAGGGGCTATGAAAAAAAAAATACACTATAAATGAGAGAGTAAATTTAAATTTGTATGTAAGAAGTGAATGTACTTTTTATCACAACATCTTTTGCCTTTTTAGACCAAATCGTAATTTTATTCAATTTAAGATTTATAATATTCTACAATAATATTCAACGCAACAACGCTATTTCAAGGGTTTTCACTAATTTTGAGCATTAGTAGGGTTATTGCTGGACAAAAAATCTGGCGCCTTTCTCACTAAAGACTAAATAATAGGTTCACAAATGTGAACCGGACCAACACATTGTGAAAAAGAGACAATTGTTGCGTCCGTAAAATTATCAAGACATAATAAAACGTATCACCGCTTTTTGTTGTTGCTGTTTTTTGTCAGTTCCTCGTGCTGCTTAACTATTCTAATTCTAATTCATAAAAATTACCTCAACTTACCCTTCGCATGTGAAAAAAATCAGATAAAAGCAAAAACCTAAAATAAACTCTAGCTACGTTGAGGCATAAATATGACCTCCAAAAGTGGAATGTCTCTGTCTCTTTCTGGGATGAGTAACACTTCCTATTGTACAGTAGATGTTCATCAAGAATACAAAAGATGTCTGAATCATCTGCAATGGAGGCAGCAGTTACGGCGTCATAGGCAACCTAGTCCTAGTTAGCAAGATGATTCGTTAGAGTTCTTAAGGAATCATTTGAGCTTGTTGTGGCTCTGCCAATCTGCATTTCTGACATCTCGTTTCGAGGCAGTACCAAAATAGTTTATGATGTAGGGTACATCATTTTCCTCAATAATTAGTAGAACGAATTCCGGGATTTACACTTAAAATTAACTAACTCCGTAGATTAATAATACTATCTTTACTATCCCGAGACTTTGTCTGGCCTTGAAGAACTAAATTTTTTTCAACATAAAAAGAGTTCTTTTACAGTATCAGTCTCCGCTAAAAAAAAAAGTGAAATAAGGAAAAATCTAATAAAAAGCTATATGAAGAAAATAAAACTAGAACTTGCAAAAGAATACAAAAAAAAAAATATCTACACACATAGGGACACTAATTCTAAATGAGGTAATCATTCATAAATATGTAAATACACCCATACCTAGGTTTATACATTAAACTCAAACTACATTAAGCATATATTTACTAAGGCATAATATTAACCTTTATTATATAATAAGATTGTAATGACTAATATAACGTTAGTTAGCACTTAGCAAAGCTACTCATTTGTATTTAATGAAGGAACGCGGTGAATAGAGGGGGAAGGGAGTTCCAGAAGGATTTTGTGATTATGACGAAGGAATTGTGTAGTATTGTAGTTCTATAGGGGTAAGGATATTAGCTGGATTGTCGGTTCTGTGTGTGTGTGTGTGCGTGCGTGCTTGCGTGCTTGCGTGTGTGCGTGCGTGCGTGCGTGCGTGTGCGTGTGCGTGCGTGTGTGTGCGTGCGTGCGTGCGTGCGTGCGTGCGTGCGTGCGTGCGTGCGTGCGTGTGTGCGTGCGTGCGCGTGTGTGTGTGTGTGTGTGTGTGTGTGTGTGTGTGTGTGTGTGTGTGTGTGTGTGTGTGTGTGTGTGTGGCGTAAATGAACGTCTGCTTTGGTGTTAAACATCGCGAAGAGATATAAAGATTATTGTGTAAGGACGATTTTGTAGAGAAAGGTACAACGGAAGTATTTGAGACGCAAGCAATATAAAGCTCATTAATTGAACCATTATGAAAACTGTAAATTTTATGATATGCAATGCATAGAAAGAGTAAAATATTTAGTGTTTATAAATGAACCTATAAAAATTATAATAAATGAATATTATTAAAATATGAACGTTACAGAAAAGCTCGGATGGAAGAGCACGTGTCACTGTCACGTTTCTAAAATTGAACCGTTCATTTGCTACTCCGAGGCCCGGTAATGTACATTGATAAAATTGAAAACCATCAGAAACAATATCAAAATTTGACAGGTAGATGTTTATTTTGTAAGAGAAAAAAAGGAAAGAAAAAGTCGCTCAGTGTTCGCAAAATATAAACAGTTCATTTCTCTCGTTATTATGGTTAATGTAAGTCCCTTACAAAAATAAAGGAAATTTATTGTTTATTCGTGACATTTATAGTCTGGTGTTAAAGTCCTGTAGAAAAAGGTTAGAAGACCGTAATTAACACAATAGTTATATTTATCGATGGGTTGCCTCTGGACCCGTTGGACCGTAAGTGACATCAATATATAGCAAAATTACAAGCTTTCATTATTTTCATACCAAACACAACTTTTAGGGTTAAATAACTGTCATTACATATCGTTACTCAAATATTTACGTGCAATCAATAAGCAGAGTACTTAGGACTTCGGTTGTCTTATTTATTTGGGGTAAGAAGGTTGTTTACCAAAACTTGACACTTAATCGTCCTGAGCTCTCAAGAAACTCCTAGTTGATCTCAGGGAGGATGCGAGGCCAATTCTTTGTTAGGCGTCGCTCTGGGTTACCGGGGATGAAATGCGAGTAGTCTACTATTAGGATTGCCAGGCTTAAATGGAAGTTCTGGTAGTGGGAGGTGGCTAGATCATGAATGAATGGGATGTTGAGATCAGGGTGAATGGTACGGTTGTTTATATAGAAAGCATCATTGGATATCTTACTGAGGATACTGTATTACATGGCTTGGATGATAAGATTATTGGAGGGTTTGGCACTTAACCAAACGTCTATTCTGTTGTTATTGTTGAACGAAGCCGTTCGAATCCATTGTTAGTTTCTTCTCGTTTGACGACATAACAGTTAAATGGGAATTAAAGAAATTAAATGACCAAAAAATATCTGTTTGTTCGTATTTTATTGTCAACCATCAGTTATTAAGTCAAGCTTATCTTTCACATTTAATAACTTTCGTTTATGAGACGTTTTCTCATCGAGAAAGCTGAAGCTAAACCAAAATTAAAGTAACAACCTCACTTTAAGTTAGGGTAGGAAAGGGATTCCTAATTTATATAAATTAAGAGCCACTTCATTTAAGGAAGTGTTATTGTACGGTAATTCTTTTTTGGTAAACATCTTCTCTACATTTCTGATGTCTCGTGAAACGGTGTAACATATTTGTTTAGAATTTCATTTGTATCACATATTATGAATTTAATCTTGGGGTGCTATTAGACTAAAATTCAATCTACATATGAATAATTATAACATAGATTTAATTACAGGAGATATGTAAATATATATATTTAAAAGTATATATATTTACATGCAATATACAGGCATAATATACTTAGAGTATCTCCACAGATATCTCTTCCTACTCAGGCATCGTCAAGGCAACAATTTAGAATAAATAAATATTCATATTATAACAAAATTAACTTAACATAGAAACACCACTTACTTAAAAGAATAGTAAGATTGGAAAACAACAAACAGAAAATAACTGCAAACCTGTGAATTTATACTTGTTAATATAATGAAAATTTACAGTTGAATCAATGTTATTATATTAAGTTATTATCCTTACGTTTATGTATCTTATTCTGAAAATATATATGTACATAGCTATGTCATATAATAAATATATATATATTATGTAATTATACATGTATAAGCTTTAAGTATAATGAAGAACTATGTATATTTTTTAATGCAAACATTTTTGTCCATTATGTAGTTATTTAATTCGGTATGCAGAAACTTTTTACCAATAAAAATTCAAAGTTCCTAAAAAAAATCGATAGATATTTTCGATTTAACACTATTTATAAGATCTTTAATAAATAGGGATGTAGTATAAACATAATCTTTAATAATAATAATTGGGATACATGAATTCATTCATACGTACAATTTCCATTTATACATGAGTGGGAATGACGGTCATTGCCAGTACTCATGAGAAACATATGTATTTAGAATAGATCGCGAGCCCACCGCCGTTTTAGGTGGCGAGGAGGATAGTAAGAACGAAGAGGCTTGGATTGATGAAAGATATAATAGATTTTAATCAAAACTACTTATGGAGAATATTTCGGCATACTTATGTATGTTTTCTTATGGGCCTTACATGAGATGGACTGGATATAGAAATACATTAAACTCCCCTAAATTTTAAATTTTCATCACCCCCGCCCACATTAATCCGAATATAGGAGAGTTACATACGAAATTAAGAAAATTTAAGTAATTATTGATTTATTTTATATATTTAGAATTTTACATCAAAATATTTGTTTAAAATGGTTTATATTGACTTTTTTAGTTAACGTTTCCCGATCCGCGTTGTGAGTACCTTGTGAGTATGACGTCTATTTAAATTTAAAAAAATGTTGATTCTCACTATAATTTTGCCTTATTAGGTTTTTTTTTTTTTTTTTTTGAACGTATTTGGTTGTCCGGATATGGGAGTCTACTGTATCATGTAAAAGTTCAACTCGTATTGGTTAACTGAGTCTTACACTGAAATGTATAACAGAATCATACTATGATCTAACAGTTTTATAATCACTGGTACAATCTCCCAGGAACGGTAGGTACCACACTCAAGCGGCTTCCCCTGTAGTCCGTGCTTCAGTGGTATCAAATATACCGAGTTATATAATTCATGCGATGCCTTATACCATGCCGAGTCAGATACCACAAAGGAAACCAGGTATAAAGAGAGAGAGAGAGGAGTCATTAAAATCGCCTACTATACAGCCAGACGTTCACCTGCTGTGCAGAATGCGCTGGTCACGCCACTGCCCTAACTATCCTTAACAACCTTAACAGTTCCAGCCTTGTGGCTATAACAGGCGCAGTACTCTATATCATCTGCAACGCAGTCGGGGTCTATTCCTATCTACCACGACTAGTCCATTGTACTATCTATGTGTCTAGAATGCTTTATTTATTAAAAGGGTATCTGAAGCAAAATTGGGCCTCACCTTCACCCCTTGAAGTGCGCCAAAAGCGGAATAACAAAAAGAGTGGTAGTTATTGAAATTCGATTTATATGTGAATATGACAAACCCAGTATATGACCATTGACATGAAAAACCCAGTATTTAGCACGATAACCCCCGCTCCGTTACCCTATCGATGGCAGGGCACAGTCGAGGCAGGAACGCTTTAGTCTTAAGGTTCTAGTTTTTAAGTTTTTAGTTTGTAAGTTTCCCATATTGTAAACCGAAGGCGAGTCCCATCACCTAGTCCTGTCTATTTGATATTGTATTTTTTAACTGTAAAAAGAAATTTTGTTTTGTAATTCTACCCTCCTTCAAATGCGACTAAGTATGCAGCAAGAGGAGATTCAGTCAATTTGTTTCATTCTGTCAATATTGTGCTCATATATTTCTAAAAATATGTTAATAATAGGGGTTTTGGAAAGAAAAAAAAAATATGACAAAATTACAGGAGTACAATTGGTAAAACTACAATTGATGCTTGGAAAGCCAATTTTTATAGTACTAAGAAATATACATTGTGCTCGTGAAAATGACAAAATTCACTTAACCATCACTGAATTTAACACCTAGAGCGACAGTGCACAAATGACATTGTTCCAGATGGCTTGAATCCTAGAGAGAATGGAATGTAACCGTTGATCGATTTATAAAAATATCCTTGAAATATTTTTAAGAAAAATTAAATTTTTTATCATTACATCGATTATCATCAGTAAAGAAACGATATTATGGGAACAATATGCAACTTCGTGTAACGTTTTAACCAATAACACTTCATTTTATTCGTTAAACCATGCCCCTGTTTGGTATTTTAACCCGAGCTTAAACTTTAAGATGCTACGTAAGACCTCTGTAACATGCAGACAGACAATGGAAAATAACATCGTACCTGTTTGAAAGTTTTGGGTCCTAGGTGTAAGAACTGTTATCCTATGACTCATTACTTTTCGTCTTATTCCCATTGATGTCTTTATTAATTTTATTTACAGGGTCAATAAAAATATAATAAAGTGAAATAATTTTATATTTTATGTTTGCAAAGTTACTAATATAAATCATATGTGTTCATTATGTTAATACAGTATGAATGAGAGTGTACGCAATATTCAGTATGATATGAATGAGTTCATTTATTAGGATTGTTTATTTTTGTGACTTAGAAGTTCAAGCAAGTGTTGAAAGATATTCCAACGGTCCACTATCCTCGAGTTATAATCCTCTGAAGTCCTGAAAAACATCCTATACACGTTCATGTCTTTAATTGGTAACATGATAACATGGTTTTAGTACGGAATCACTGCTTAATTAATGAACATTAATTATTTTCATGGGGTGGGAAATTTTTTTTTGGGTCGACAACAGGAGTTTCCTGAAAAACTATTTTTTCCTAGGTCAAACAGGGAACTTATAATACGAACTGTAGCAAAGGAAATGTAAACCCGAAAATTTTGGAAAATTCTTCAATATTATTGGGCATGACTTAAGGTGCTTAGTATTTCATGTGGGAATTCAGGATAAAATTAGGTTTAGCAACAGCGTATTTTGGTTTTTACGTGATAGCGAATTGCGACAGTGAAATTAATTCTTGAGTAATTCTCCCGCCCTTCCAAAGTCTAGCGTGCAGAGTATCTCGATATTTGTTGAAGGCAATTAATCCTCCCTAACAATTTAAGGGTTCCGTTAATAATGGGCGCACTTAGAAGCAGCAAAGGCATTATGCAAATAGGCTCTGTTTGATATTTCTCCACCCGAAACAGAGTTATCAAGTGAATTTATACCGTGATAACTAACTGCGGCCCAGCATCAACCACTTTTAGAAAAACTAATTGTATGTAATTTAGTTTTATTCAAATTATTGACTATAATATTCTTTCCTCAGCCGTATTATTCGCAAATAACTAAATAACGTAATAAAACTGGTAAATAGATATACTATACACATGAGGATGAAGTGAACTACAATTGGTGCTTGGACAGCCAAAATTTTTATAATTTTGTTATTCATAGGCAAATCTAAATTTTTCAATCGTAACTTGAGCATAACAAATGCTTAACAGTCCACCTAAGAAGCATCTAAGTAGTTGAGGCCAATGAATCATCAAGAAATTTCTTTGCATTTACGTTTTTTTCTAACAATTTTTATTTTCCATGATTATAAGATCAATTCTATTGCTAAAAGTGGGTACAATTAAAATAGTAGAACGTACATGAACAATATCGAGGAATAAATACTCAAGTTGATCTATGCGAGTTTTGTTTATATGAGTGGTTTTTGAATTATTTAAGTTATAAGTGACCAAAGGAACAATGGTTTTTATTGTAACCCTTTGGGGTAATTGAGTTCGTCCTTATATCGATTTTACTAAATAATTTGTGTAAATTGAATTTTGTGTAAAATAAACCTGTTAATGAACTAAAGAACGTAGATCTTGAAAAAGGAATATTTAAGGTACGTCTGGTGTCTAGCTACTTTTTCAGTGATTCTGAAGTAATAATTAAATAATAATGAAATACAGACTACACGGTATTTTATCCTAAATAATCTTAGTTACTTTGTGGAAATCGTAAATAGCTAATCCATTCACAAAAATAAAAGCTATTAAGGTGTCCTAGGACAATTTTAAATATACGATTTATTTTGCCTTTAACCAGTGGGGAAAATCAAAATTTTAGACATTAAATAGCTCCTGGCGTTCAGTTTGGAATATCTTGAAAATGATCGAAACTAAGTAGAATTTTTTAAAAAACGATGATACTTGATACTTATTATACGATTGCAAAAAATAATATAATATCATTGTTGAACGAATTGGGCTTGACAAATCGCTCTTTGTCAGCGAATAAAAAATGTCGAATAACTAAAAAAGATATACCCTACAAAAAACATTGAATACTAGGGTTTAAATAAGCAATTTATATTTTTTTAAGTTTTGCCAAGTTTATTTTTTTGCAATATGTTACATTTTTTTTTCAAACATTATCAACTTAGCCCGTTGTTTTGATAAATACACTTTAAAATTTGTGATCGATAGGATCATTTTACAGCTGGTATCACATAACACGCTACACACAAAAAGACATACGAGTATCCCTGTCTAGAAGTAGAGCTCCGTCCTTTTCGAGATGTAAATAAATATTTAAACCGTAATTAAATTAAATTACTTTTTGTTATTTTAATCAGTGAACATTATTGAAATGGTTCAATGGGAAAACATGTGCTTTTATAATTGTAACAACAATCAGCGAAAGCTCTTTAAGATGTCTAAAATTAGAGATATGCAATTCTAAAAGTCAGAGATGAATAATAAGAAAAAGGCCTATTGAAATTAAAGTAACGGAATGGAACTGTCCAAAATAAAGGTCTTGTTTTGAATGGGCTGTGCCTCTTCAAAAGGGAATGATGAAATCTCATAATGACCTAATTAAAAAAATATATTAACCCAGAAAGTAAAAATGCATTTTCTTATAATTAGACATGCTGCCATATTTACGTCATTCCGTTTTTACCATTTCTTGTGCCGAAGCTCATTATATTTGGTTCTGCTGCTTGTCTAATTAAAATCATTCTCATTTCTGTGCAATAACGAACTTATTCAAGGCATGGAGCATTTCGGTCATGAATAAATTAAGAAATAAAAGAAGCACAGGACGTATAGCTAGAGCTCATTTGAAATGTTAATAGACCTGAGATATTTTAACGCCCATTGTTTTCTCCCAATCCAAAAAAGTTTTTGACTAAATTCGAAGAATTTTTGGTGGTCGTATGGTAAAATGGATATGCTACTAGTTCGTTTCCGTTCCTTCATTATTTGAATAAACGTTTTTTAGGCTGAATTTATCTCAAGTCTGATCATAAAGATAAGGGTGAACTTATTCTACTGGATGCAAAAAATAGCTTTATGAGAAATAAAGAAAGATTATTAATCAATTACTTGTAATTAAGAAATAAATATTTGCCATTTGTATTGTGTGCTAGAAAGCTAGTAGTCTCCCGAAAATAACTTTTATTCTTGATTTTATATCAACAGTCAGGGTACCTTTCATATTAAGTAAGGTATCACGTAGAGGCTTAGGTGGATTGGTACTACGAAAAATCATCAAAACTGTCAGTAAACTAATTTTCTCAGCTGTAGCGAAATTGTTATACTGGCTTGTCGGCTCGTCACGAGGGGGTGCCTAGTTACCCTAGCCCTGGTGACGAAGTGAGGGTTGATTAGGCTATGACCTGGACAATCGTTTCATGACCGTCTGACTCCATCTTTGATAGGCATGTACCCCGACAATGCACTATGTTCAGGAGAAGAAGTATAGGGTAGGTAATGTAGATAGTCTGTGTGGTCTTGGAATGACCACGAATTCACACTCGGTATCTGAGGGTAGGTGAAATCCGTCCGGATACCAAAGGCAAGTGTGAACCGGAAAGAGGCAGACTCGATTGCCGCGGGAGACACTACTCGGTAAATTCGTAGGGCCACGACGACCGTTGTCCACTAGGGAGAGATCTCCCCAAGGAGCTGCTCGTTTTAGCGAGGTGAAGGCAAAGAATCCCACTAGGAGAGTGTGGGGTCTGACAAGGCCGGACTAAAACATAGCCGGTTAGGAAGAGAGGTCCTAGGTTAGGAAGAAAGGTACAGAGCTTTTCATAAATGAGAAGGGCAAGTCTTGAACATCAGTACAACTGTAAGTCATCAGTTAAAGAGTCGTCGGGAGAATGATTTACAGGTCGAGATGTGGCCCTACTATAGTCAGCGGTGGGTCGTTAGACCCAATCATCTGCCTCGTTATTGTACCCAATGAGATGCCAGTATGCGGTGGGGCTTTGTTCTCGGCAGCCCCAGGCCTGGCCGGGGTCACCGATACCTACCCTGGGTAAGGGTATCCAGCACCTAACTAATTAACTTTTTTTTAAATTTAACAACATTTACAATGACTTATGGTTTGGTAATGTTATTTATATTTGTTTAAATTAATTTACAATATGTATACAATAGAGCATAGGGTGATTTATCTTATGTTGTTAGCGGTCGCTACATGGCTGATAAAGAAAAATACACAAAATATCTCGACACTCCTTCTGTTTTAATGATCAGTATGTATTTTAGTGATGGGTGATGCTTCAAAAAAGATCTGCTAAGAAATTTGGCTTTTGTATGATTAAGATGAAATTTTAAGAATTTGTGGTCTTGGATAGAGGCAAATACTGACCAAAACATACAAATGATGTCATGTACATATAAGTATATATGCACATTCTTAAAATAGGAAATACACATTTTGTCACGTTTTTAATGAACCAATTATAGTCATCTCAAAATCCAACAAAAGTCACATCGAGTCGTCCAGATCTTCTTCAATGTAATATCCCAGTTTGATACTTGGCTTGAATTTATTTCTTGTTACGTCTAGAAGTCATTTTAATTCACGGTGACTCCGAAGATGTTTCTGTACATTCGTTAAAATTAGTTTTCGAAACTATTACCGGGGGTCTAAAAAATGGGTATGAATGATTAATCGCTCGGAACTATAAGACGCTCTAGCTTCAAATCACAGCTGTACCGGAACTAAAGAGTTCGGGAAAGATGCGGTTGTCATGCTTTGTTCTGTCAGTCACCTGACGTATTGAGCATCTATTTAAGTAATGCATGTGAGGCTGCGTCATACGTGATGGCGGGAAATGTGATATCAAACTTGTCCAGTTGTAGAATGGTTCATTTCCCGTACCGGCTCCAAAACCTTCTCACGCCTACCGTCACAGCTAATGCCCTCAGAGCGTACAGTCGGCTCTTACAAACGGTCCATGTTAGCAGCACATTATTATTCCTGAAATAATATTACTTGAGCTCGTACATTAGGGTTTTATCATAAACACTATTTACAATGAATGTGGTGTGATTAAAGTTACTGAACCTATCTGGATAGGAACAAAGCTTTACATTTTACGAATAACTATCTTATTTTAGGAAGAAGAATACTGAAAAATTTATAAATATATATCTACAATAAGCCTATATGGCTAAACTATTGACATGGCAAGTCTATTTAAACCAACTCGTTCTTCACAGGATCTGCCTAAATTTTTAGAAAAAATTGGCTGTGTAAAAAAGTGCACCTTAATACTCATGTTAGACCCAAGGGATATAAAACTGTTAAGCATCTCGTTTACCAGTTCAAAATAGTTTTCAGCTTTGCGTTTGCCCAGAACATTTTCGACAGTTGCAACAAATAAAATCCAGGCTTTCTGCTCAACCTCATTCATCTAATTTACGAAGGCAGTATCCTTAATGAGTTGACTCTTTGTGGGCCGTCTAATATTCCCGGTTTAAATTTTTCTGTACTCAACTAATAACTAATAACTAACTTTCCGTTCTTATCAAGAGCCTTTGAAAAGTGCTTCATAAGGAGTCAGTTTTATATGAAGTGGTGGAAAAATGATTTCAGAGTTGAGTAGAGAAAGTTGAACGAGAGAACTTTCTGTTGTTAAAGGGTTCTTTAATGACATTTTTTCACCCGAAAAACAGTCAGGAAGACCCATTTATTCCAGGAGTGCTCTTCTAACTTCATGAAAAAATGCAAAACTGTTTTCTTGAGAGAAGACCTTTACTCTTGTATGGTAAAAGGTAATTTTGGTTCCTTGTTCCAGAAAATGTTCCAAAAAACCTGGAAGCCAGTAATTCAGAAGCTTCTTTTGACAGGCTGAGATCTCTAGTGAGGTCAGTTAACCCATCTGGTGCATTCTCTTGGAGCTCACTAAACAGCAGAATGACAATAGGTCCAATATATAGGAACCAATCCTTGTATATCAGATTTAGAAGTGCACAAAATGGAGTTTGATCTGCACATTTCATGTAGCTCTGCACATTAAACAATTTCTGATCTAAAAAAGTAGAGCAGACACTACATTTTATTATTTACTAATAGGTTAAGTTTAATGCTGAGTAGTCGGTATATACAGTAAATGAGTATTGAGCACTTGTCTTTTATGCCTTGTGGGGTGGTTCCAAGTTTGTAAAAGTAGTTTGTCAAGGTGAAATGGGGGAGCATACTGGGAGGGGTGAGTTGGAGGTGAATGGTGGACACGATTTGCGAAGAAACTATTTTCAATTTGTTCTTGATCTAGGGGAACAATTACAACTTTAAATCTTAAAAGTTTCTGAGCCGGGACTTGATAAATCTTAAGGGAATAGTGCCCAGCCTTACTTTTTCCCTTAATTTTGCCAATTCCGATTTTTTTTTTTCATATCTATCTTGGTGAATTTTATGTTAAATCAACCAATGGTCTGAAACTTGAAGTCTAAGAAATCAATGATAATTTGTTATGTTACTTTACCAGATCAATCTTAAAACGTTTCAAAATTTCCAAAAAGTTATTTACGGTTTCAATCAATTTTATTAAGATAAAATTACAATCTGCCTTTTATTAGGCAATGAGTAATTGTTATCATTCATACCATATTTACAATTCATCATTCACTCGCTCATTCATACAATATTTACAAACAGCCCAGAGACCCCCCAAGTCCACAAGGTTGTCACCTCCCTCACATGCGAAGGAGGAAGCGGAGTCTTGGGGAGTTCCCCACGCTCCTACGCCAGCCGCGTCACTGAATAAGAGCCAGCGGAGGCTGACCAAGAGCGCGAAAGCCACATACGCTCAGGACATGATTAGAGAAACTGGCCATTGCCAGAACTCCCACTTTCACTTAGTTATAGCAGGTCACGAGGCCACTGCCGTTTTAATCTCCGAAGAGGATTATAGGGGTGAGTGGTGCAGTGCAATGACTGTGCTAGGGAATTAGGGTGGTTGGATAGGTTACTATGGAATTTTATGAACTTGGAAGGGATGAGTTCAAGCATATAGGGTATATTCAGATCATTGTGAAGGGTTTTGTTGCTGACGTAATAAGGGGCATTTACTATTGTTCTTAGGACTTTTGATTGAAAGGATTGGATGCGCTTGATGTTCGACTTTATTGCTGTCCCCCATAGCTCTATTCCGTATGTCCAGCAAAAAGTTATTTAAAAAAAAAAACACAAAGGAAAGATGTTGCATTGTTATTAAAATGTAGAGACTGAATTCATTATGGTACTACTATGGGTTCTATTCTGAAAAAAATGAGTAATAATTAAACATTTATTTTTTCTAAAAAATTGGAAATTTCTTCTTTTGAGTTGAAAATTTTTTTTGACAAATTTTAAAATTAATCTAGTAAATATGAGTAATATATCAAATTGAATCACTTGTGAAGAGAATGGCGCAAGTTTTAGATTGTATAGAAAGGTTTCACCAAAACCGAACAAAAAGTAAAACTTAGTATTATTGACTACATTTATGCATTTCCCTCATTTTGAAAAACCTTGGGTCCAAAATCATTTTTTCATTATTTGATTTGGTGAGGAATGATCCACTTACCGTAATTGTGTTTAAATAAAAACTTTTTTTAAGACCGCTACAGACCGAAAAGCCCCCTTACTGAATGAACAGAGAGCTCTCCCTCCTGACTTGTGAAAAAAAACTCCAGCATGGCAATAAAAATATCATGGCATCTTTATGCCACTATTAAAAGACTCAAGATAAAAATATAAAGCCTATTAAAAATATAAAGTCAAGATAAAACGAAACGGCGCCAAAGGAAGGATATTATATTGCGTATAGGGACAGATAATGCTATTGTAGATGACAAATAAACTATACTGCCTCTGTTTTTTTTGTATAGCTAATCCATGTAGAGGATTCTGATATTTTAAAGAGTTATTTCAGTTGTTGCTGCCAAACGAAACACCCTGCTCACGAAAACCATTTAGCCGGTCATGAAACCGCTTTGAATGTTTAGTTACCTGTATGGAGAATATACCCATGCAAATATATCCAGCCACCAATGACCACACAACATCTGACTCACTGCACTTGATAATGAGCCTTATCTGCTAGCAGGGCCAACCATTGACTGGTTCCGACACTGACGTACGTATTGGTGGCTGTCCGTTCTGATTAGTGCATATCTGCCAGTGATAGCCGATGGTTCGACTAAACACAGAATGATTACCGAACCCGACTGTACTTCTTACCGACTAAAATATTTTCACATTTAATTAATTTTTTTTATTACTGCATATCAACGAAACAAAGGACGTAAAAGAGAAGTAAGAACACTAAGTATAACAATCTCTTGAGACTATAACAATGGCGACTAGAAACTTCGTTGTTGGCTTAGGGCTTGTTTTAGCGTAAAACCGTCAGGTCATTAACATCACAGAATTCAAGCATTATTGAGCATTGATCATTGATCATTGATTATTAAGCACCCCTAGAAGCACACTGATGCGTACCTGAATTAGTGCAAGGACGTGAGTTGGTTGAAAATCAAATTTTATTTGGAGGAAAACCTGCCATGCCCGATCTCCGAGCAACAGAAAAATAGTTTTGATATCAATGAAATTTGCTTTAAGATAGATACTTTCAAAGGTTTTTACCATAGATGAATTCATCTAGAAAAGAATCTATCAAGAAAAGAAAAAATGAAATTATTTCTCAGCAGTTTGTAATTTTATGGTCGGTTGACGGTTTATTTCGGGTTAAATACCAGTAACTACATCGTATTAAAATAAGGGACTCTAGCCCTATGTCAGGTGGTGGGTTTTATAGAACCAATGGTTTGACTGGAAGATGTAAAAATATGCAAACAGCCTAATTTAGGTACATGAGTACAATCAACCAATATTTACATTTTCCTATTCATGGAAAAACACCAACCCGAAAAGGTTTTTTTTTGTTTTTTTTTTGGCTATTTAGGGGCATCTGAGTCTAGCTGGCAGGGTTTATATTTGTGAACTTCTTTTAAAATAAAATTTGCATTGGTTATGAACTAAACTGATTTTTTTTCACTACTTATAAACGAAACAATGGATTTAGATTCTGAAGTAACGACATCGAAAGATATTCCCAGGACTCAACATGAGTTTCTTAAAGACTTATTAAACGATTATGAAAAAGATACTGAGTAATTGAGACCAAAAATACTTTATTTTAATTGTTCTACCGCTTCGGTCACAAAAAAATGACCTTTTGGAAAAACATTTAAAATAACTAAATCCATACCATTAAACTATTGATAAACATAAAATATCTGATTGCTATTGTTTGTTGTCAGTATTAATTTTTTTGAGTATTTTTTTTTTGCATTACTGTCTTTAAATTATACGCAAATTTATTAACACTTAAAATCTTAAAATAGCTTCTAAGAAGTTAAAGGTCTTTAAAACAATTCTTGATATAGTATTATTCACGTAAACGGACAGTCAGTTGATTACAGTTAACCAATATACCTCCTCTTATGGTACAAATATTAAAGGATCATTGTTTATTTAACTATTTAAACATTTAAGCACCGTTAACTAGTGTATGTAACGTTCTTGTGTACGTTAACTAATCCTACAGGCTGTCAATATGCCATTGAATGCATTTTTAATAATTTCAGTGGATTCAAATAGATAGTAAATAAAAAATTAATGATTACACCTTGCATTAATTGCATGAATGCATACCGAAAATTTAACTGTTTGCAATCTTTGTATTTAGCGATATTTCTATAAATCACCAAAAATAATTTTTAATATCCTAAAAATTATGTTAGTTTTCCACCACATTACCTTGACTGCTGTACAGGACGGGTCAAGTTCGTTATACACTCTTTATTGAGTTTTTTCAATCATAAACAATTAACAAATGTATTTTTTAGTAATTTTGTGGTTTTGATAACTTTCCTCATACATAAGTAGCATCTTTTCTATCATCCTTGTTAAACGAGTTTGATTTAATTGCCATGCAGTTAAATAATATTTATTCATAACTGAAATGATAATAAATTAGAGGGTAATTAGCCACAGATTTTTATTTTTTTGTGAATCAAGTGTTTCAAGCTACTCTTATTATTAGTAATTAACAATAACAGTTAATAATAATTTTCATTTTTTTCGGCTTAGTACAAATTTTAATATTAACCATTATTGGTTTTATGAGAAAAAAAAAGTAACTTTTAAGTTAGGCTATGTTGTCTAATAAAACATCGAGCACATTGAATAGATGAATAATTTTTTTGGGTACTTAATAATAATACTAATAAAATAACAAAAATGGTTACTTCAACATCAATACGTTTATACAATTTTAAATTTATCAGTCACAGAATATTTATTGAATGATGGTTGGGTAAGATGTGGGAAACTTCAAACGTGTTTTGAAAACATTTGATGTCCTTGCCATCGATCAAAGGTGCAATTCATCCCTATGCTAAGGACCTGTGCGTCCTCGAGCACTATCAAAGAAAGGGTTCTTCTTTTTTTCTTGATGTATATTTAGCACCCCCATAACCAATGATATAATGCTTTTAACCTCTGTGGCTTAGTCCTCTAAATATTAGCTTCAAGTTGACATAGAGCGAACAATATGAGTTATTTTTATTCGGCTATAGTCTTTAAGAACTGCCTATGATGTTGAATAAAATTAATAAAAATATTGTAATAAAGAAATCTTTTTGAAACATCGTCACACAAATGTTAGATTTCTAATCATTCTTGTTTACCGGTTTCTTTTGGCAGGAACATTACCGAGTACTGTACAAAAAACATCATTAGAAAAATAGTTTTAGATTTGTTTTTATTTTAATGCCTGACTGTAATATGATGTCATTTCATCCATTCATGTCATTAAAATAAATAAATTATTCACTTTGAAACAATTATTTTTCCCCGAAAACAATCCTAATTTTAATTTTATCATTAAATAGATTTATAAGATAATCTTCAATTCAGCATTTAAATGAAAAATGGCACGTTCAATGATGGCATAACGAAAACGCTTACCCTTTTCCTCAGCACTTCTTTTTCCTCATTTTCTGTCATGAACTTGCACGAGATCATCTATTTTCAACGTCCCACTGTCATATTAACGTTCTATATTTCTTCGCGAAAATTTTCCACTTCAAGATGTGAATACAAAAACGATCTGTAGGCTCATGTTACAATCCTAGATCTTGAACCTTTTCAACATATCTGCTCAGTTCAATTGTCCGTTTTTAATTTCCTTATAAGAGTTATTATGGATTCATTCATGATTTTCATAACATATATCATACGGTTTCAATTAGATCGTACTAGTTTTACTGAGGCGTCCAGTTTTGATGATTACCATCTCCAAACTTCTATCACGATTCAATGGTTTCTCGACAATTTAATTGTAGAAACAATTATTTAATAAACGTTGTGTATACTTTTAACTTCTCTCCAAGCACTGCGAGATGCAAGAAGTCATCCCACCAGAGCAGACTGGTTTCAGCACAGGCTTAAGTGCGGACAACAACTTGGTGAGACTGCAACACCACGTCGCATCGAACGTCCGGAGCAACAGAGCTACCGCTATGATCTCACTGGACTGTTCGAAAGCTTTCGCCTCTGTGGACCACCACACCCTACTGCAACGTCTGAGGGAATACGAATTCTTGGATCAGCTGCAGAACCTGATGACTTCATACCTCACAGGCAGAACTTTTTCGGTTCGGATAGGCCCACGTCTACGACCCGAAGAAAATACACTGCCGGTGTCCCCCAAGAATCGGTGCTAGGCCCCCTGCTGTTCAACATCTAAACCGCCCACATCGTAGGAGCCTCGTACCCCAACTGCGAGGTATTGGCGTATGCAGACGACATAGGTGTCTTCAGCACTAGCATCAATCCCACCAGAGCCCTGAAATTTGCTGAGAGCGCCTTACAAACACATTGCTGAGAAACTCGACGCCGTCAATATCAAAGTCAACCCGGCCAAGACGCAAGGAATTATATTTAGTTATAAATCTGGAAGAAAAAAGATACCTAAATCCTTCGCCTTAGACGGCAAAGAGTGCTCCGTGAGCAACAAGCTATGCTACCTTGGGATTACCCTCGGTAGACACTTGTCGTTCACGACACATCTCGGCAAGAAGTTAAAGAGTGTTAGAAATAATACCTGCTTTGATGTAAGGGACCCCACTATTCAAGTATCTAACTCCTAACACTCTAAAAGCGCTGCAGCAATTCCAGAACAGAGTTCTCCGCACCTCCCTCAAACATACCCCGTTCGACCGAATGAAGGCAGACGAGATCCACGAAAAATTTGAAGTGCACACCATCCAAGATTTTATCAAGAGACGACACATCACATTTTTTGATTCTGAGATCGAGGTCGATCTCCCGGCCGACTCAACTGAAGCACTACCTGCTCAGAGCGGGTCGATCTCCCGGCCGATAGGCCGACACAGTGCAGCCCCCTTTAGGGGCGGGGCCAGGTATGACCTGGCCGACTACAAACCAATGCCTAGTACCCCTAGGCTCCACCATAGGTAGACTCTCACTACCTTCCCGAGCCCACCCACCTCCTTTAGGCATCCCACACACCATATCCTTCTCATACATCCTTCAAATGGGACTACCCTTAGTGAAAGGCACCCATCAATCCAAAATAATTTTCCACATCCTATTTTTATAAGTTTGAGAGCTATGAAAAAAAACAACAAAAAAACAAAAAATCTTTAAACTTTAAAAATAGTGTTATTGTAATTCTACCCTCCTTCGAATGCATCTGCGTATGCAGCAAGAGGAGAAATTTGTAAATCTTGTACATTGAATTTTGTGAATCTATTTGTAAGTAATGTTGATAAATAAAGGGGCTTTGAAGAAAACAATAAATAATAATAATGTATCAATCAATCAATTGATGTGAATAATAAGAAAAGTGGTCCCACATACTTAGATCCGTTGCTTGGTGTGCCATCGGTGGGTGAGTTCATCCACCGGAGACACTTATATTTTGACTCGTTGCAGCACCTCACAAACACAGTGTTTAACACTATGACCCCCCACCACCCTCCCCTATCGATGGCAACAAGCTGTCAGGGAAAATTAGGTTAAGATTTACTTTTTATTGTTAGATGCAAGTTATTTTTAAGTTTATGATTAATGAGTTAACCCCCATCACTTCTAATAAATTTATTCCATTAATGTATAATGAGCATCATTATAGTTTTTACAATGCAGATCACTATTTTACATACTAGAATTTGTATATAAAATGTAACCAAGCTACAGGAAATACAATGAAGGAATTGTAAATAGATTCGTTTGTAGAATCTATATTTTGTACATACATAAATTTGTAACAAGGGGATATGGAAAAAAAAAAATGTATCAACTATGAAGAAGATACATAAAGATATACAATTTATTTCTAAGGGCCACTAGGCTTTTTTTTTTTTTTTTTTTGTCAGGGAAAGGCTTTAAAGACGCGAATATCATTTCTTTCGGTTCTTTTCTTGCCATATGATGGTCATATATTTTCTTGCTATATAATGCCACTAGTCATTATTGTTTTAATTGTAGTTTTTTTTTTGTCTCTGTTTTCTTACATATTAATAAGCGGATATTTTAGTTTTATGTACTGATTGTATTCATGTTTTAGTTTAGAAAGACTCTGGCCTCTGGCATCTGAATGATCCTTACAATTATTCATAAGCAACAACTAACTAGGTATACTTAAGGGAAAGACTTGACCAAAAATGTTTTTCGAAACTTTTTATAAGGGTATAACTGTCAATAATATATCTATGATCTGTGGTAAATTTATTTATGATTATTATTATTTACTTAATCACCTTCTTTAAAAAGTAAAAATCACTGAACTTTGAAGAAAACTTTTTCATCGCAGGCCTGAATTATTTGATTATAGCTAGAGGACAGTTTTTATCTTCTTTTTATTTATTTTTTGTTGTGAATTTAATACTTTAAACTACTTTTGTTAATATTAATTATTGAGAATAGTTTAAGTACTGATTTATCAAAAGGCCCTCTTTTCCTACTAATGAGAAAGAACCCCTGGTCCCTGTAATTTTCCAAGACTTTGCCCTACAGTCGGAGCCTGAGCCTCTCAGGGAGGGGGGGAATTATTAGTCAATTGTAGATGCCTTTAATCTAGAAGTCGGGGCAATTAGAAAAGGTCTAATCTTGTTGCTTAATTATCCGAAATTAAAATGGAAATTGCCTCCGTTGATTACTAAAGTGATGACGTTAGCGAAGTCATTTGATCTATTCTCGGCTAATAGTTTCGGCGCTCTCTATAGGATTGTTATTGAAATCAAGGCCTTACTGTAAGTTTTTACTGTCTGTACTTGCAAATAAGATCAGTACAGACAGTAGCGTGAAGCCCCTAAATCGGGTAATGTTTGATTCAGAACTTAAATTGTTCCCACTGATTAATCATTATTTTGCTCTCATAAAAATCTCTATTAGCGAAAATGAAGCGTGACTAAAGCATTGTTATTCATGATTTACTAATATATTGTTATGGGTAGCCTCAAGCAAAAACATTCAACTTGTTATATATTCCAAAATATGTGGTATCTCCTAGCACAAATATCAGTAATTGTAAATTTTTTGCTAACGTTTAAGTATGTGAATTCTTGAATATTGATCAACATTATCAGAAACTCATGAATGAATTATGGTAATATGTGCTAGTATGAAATATTTAAATGGTAGTATTGTCTAATTATTAAAAATGTAAAGTAATTTGTAAAGTAAAAAACAACTCCCTCCCTTCGCCCATATTATGCCTCCACAGTTTAAACATGTGCAAAAAGCCCCTAAAATCGCCTGTGGTATGCGTGCTTTGCCACCAAGGACATCCGGCCAACTACAAGGGCTGCAAGGCCTACAGAACACTGAAGTCCAGGACAGAACAACGTCGTCAGCCAGAAGAGGAACAGCCAGTAACAAGAAGCGGCCCAGCCAGAAATTTGAGGCCTTCTGTCTCTTTCGCTGATGCCGTTCGCAACAGAGAGCAGTCACAGGCACCGCCCACTCCCTGTCCGCAAGATCACCTTTCCCAGCATTCCATTCATCCCGTTAACCCTCAAGCTCAACCCCATCCTCAACCACACATCTCACATATTCCTTCACCTCCAAGCTCTTCAGATCTCACTAGCCTATTAACATCATTCCTTACAGAGTTCAGAACCCTAATTACCCCTCTCATTTCCCTTCTTACAAATCTTGTCTCCTACCTTATCCCCGTTAAACTAAACCCATAAGTAGATCCTTCCGACTCCTTATCCATTCTCTTTTGGAATGCGAATGGTGTTCGCACCCACACTAACGAACTGACAGCACTACTCCACGACAAAAACATCGACGTAGCTCTTATTACTGAAACAAGACTTACGAGTAAACGACCATTTACAGTTCGACAGTACCAGACTTATTGAACTGATCACCCAGATGGAACAGCTCATGCAGGTACCGCTGTCATTGTCCATAACTCCATATCCCACCACATAATTCCTCTGGTAGCACATGATTTCCTTCAATCCACTGCAGTGTACATCACCACCTTCACTTTTCCCCTTACACTAGCATCAGTGTACTGCCCTCCTTATAAATCCACTTCTGACTCCCAATTCATCTCCTTTCTAGACTCCATCGGACATCGTTTCCTTGTGGGTGGGGACTTTAATGCGAAGCACCAACACTGGGGGTCAAGATCCACAAATACACGAGGACGTGCTTTGCTGTCTGTACTCACACGGAGACATTGCTCCACTATCACTCCTGACACAGCCACCTATTGGCCATCTGATCCCAACCGAAATCCTGATATCCTTGACTTCTTTTTTTACAGTAGTTTAGGAACACTAAACTATTCACTCACGCGCCTCGATGACCTCTCCTCTGATCATAGTCCTTTCTTATTAACCATTTCCCTAAGGCCTATTCACAAACTGCCTCCACCTTCATTTATTAGGGGCCCAGTTGACTGGGACCACTTCCGTCAGCTTCTTACAGAGTCCGTAAACCTCAAATTATCCCTGAAAACATCCCAAGACCTAGACGATGCAGTGCATTCTTTCACTACTCTGGTCCAGAGGTCGGCTTGGGAGGCATCGTCACCCCATCGTCACCCAAAAATCCATAATCATAATCGTTTACCTCAGCATCTCAAAGATCTAATCCTATCCAAACGCCGCTCCAGAACAGTGTGGCAAAGATCCTGGCATCCTGCCGATCGCCGCTCGTACAATCAGTACTGCCGATTGGTAAAGCGGCGATTGGCATCCTTCCGTTCCGATTCTTTCAATTCCTACCTCTCCTCTCTGTCTACCAGGGATAACTCCTTGTGGAATGTAACCAAAAAAAATCCTAAAGTATCAACCTGTTTCACATCCGCTCCGTCGTGATGATGGGTCCTGGGCGGCTTCGGATGGGGATAGGTCGGAGGAATTTGCTCTGCATCTTACCCATACTTTCACACCTCACCTTTCTCATCAAAGCCATACTCACATCACAACTGTGGAAGATTTCTCACTTCACCTATTCCTCTCTCTCTTCCACCAAAAGCCGTTAATCCCTCTGAGGTCAAATACCTTCGGAAAAACTTACCTTACCGAAAATCCCCTGGATATGATCTCCTTACTCCTCAAATTCTCAAACAACTTCCTCCTAAAGCCATAATCTTCCTAACCTATATATATAATTGCATTATCCGAACGACGCACTTTCCACTCCTCTGGAAACATTCCATTATTGTCCTATTCGCCAAACCTGGTAAACCACCCAATGACGCCTTATCTTACCGTCCAATTAGCCTACTCCCTATCCTCTCAAAAATATTTGAGAAACTCCTACTAAAACGTCTACTTCCAATTGTTGAATCCAAAAACCTTGTTCCCACACAGTTTAAACATGTAATAACTATTATTAATTAAATGATAGAAAAGAACGAACCCTATATCATTCTCATACATCCTTCAAATGGGGGACTCCCCTTAGTGAAAGGCACTCATTAGCCCAAAGTAATTTTCCCACATCCCATTTTATAAGTTTGAGAGCTAAGAAAAAAAAAAAAAAAAAAAAAAGAACGAATAGTCAAGTTGGATGAAAAATACCAAATGAGATCTCACAATATAAAGTTTTTATGTTTTACGTTAATATTAGGCCTATGTTACAAATAATTTTAAGTCGTTATTTTTAAAGTGCGTAGGTGGGACGAGACACACTTGTTTGAATTGAACTAGAAAGTTGTGTTTTTTTTGTATAAGTTATTGTATGATTTGTTCACTAACGAAGAAGCCCAAAGAAGTAGGCTTTACATTCAAACAGGGCATGTGTGTTGGGCAATTGAATAATCGCTAATTAATTGTTGGCTATATACGAAATGAGAAGTGTAAAAAATGTTGACCCAAAAAAAAGCTTTGTGGATAACTTTCTACTCCATTTCTTTTGGTCAATATTTTATAATTTTTTTTCAGTTACCGAGATAATTAAAGAAATAATCAAATGAAATATCTCATACAGTCGTACACAAATTCACCGGATCACATTATTGTTCGTTCACATTCTCAACATTCATTTAGTTTATGTATATTAAAAAAAAAAAATCAATTTAGTCTATTATCGATTTGAGCAAGCATAAAAAAAAATATCTCAAAACCACCAATCCTTGGACCGACTAGTCATATTCAAAAGAAAAAAAAAACAATTCGGAAAATTTGTTATTAAAAAATTTTTTTTTGGAAATTTTTATTAAAAAGAAAAGCAATCTGCCCTAATAGGGGAATGAGTAATTGTGATAAAAGATCTCATACAAGCTGTAAAAAGTAGCACTTTAAATAAAGTTATATTGATGTGTTATTGTGAATTAGTTACAGTTATTATTGTTATTTTGTTTGTTTATTTGTCGATTCATTTCATCTTCTTTAGTAAATATGCATAGTGTCATAGTGACACTATCTATATTTTTTGGTTAACAATTACTGCTATTCATATTCGCTGTATTGTATAATTGCCACGCATCTTAGCAACAATCGTTTTATTTGAATAATACATTAAAAGACTCATTGTTATAACCGGAGAAAATTGCGAATTCATCAGCAGAGCTATAAATGAAGAACAGGTAATTTCTGCAGATACAATGTAGGTCAGGTATGAGCCTGCAGAGCATTCAGACTTGATCACGTTTGGTTCAAAACATCCGCGCTCAAACAAAGGAACCTACTTCCTAGGACTTCTTTCACTTCGTTCGTTTGATCCGGTCTAGCCTTAATAGCAGGGCAACTTGGTCACAGTTAAAGGTTAGTTGAATAAAGTTATATATATTATATAATTTATTGAACCAAAGATTTTTTTTGGGTCAATATTTTTTACACTTCTCATTTCGTATATAGCCAACAAGTAATTAGCGATTATTCAATTGCCCAACACACATGCCCTGTTTGAATGTAAAGCCTACTTCTTTGGGTTTCTTCGTTAGTGAACAAATCATACAATAACTTACAAAAAAAAAACACAACTTTCTAGTTCAATTCAAAATATTTAGCGTCACAACCAGTAGATGTGCATTTTTTGTTACTGTTCAAGTAAGAAAATTCTTTAATTGATCATAGTGATCAGAAATCTTCAAGCATGCAATATTATAATATGTGCTAGTATGAAATATTATTAATGGTAGCACTGTCTAGTTATTAAAGTATGTAAAGTAATTTGTAGCTGTTTTCTGGAGACAGGACAAGCCATGTGAGGTGAAGTCCTTCTCTTCGCCCGTATTATTCTCTGCAGTTTAAACATGTAATAACGTTTACTAATTAAATGATAGAAATAAGTCAAAATTAGGCCTGTATTACAAATAATTTCGAGTCGTTATTTTTAACGTGCATGGGTGGGATGAGACACACTTCTTTTGAATTAAACGCCAAGAAAGGTGAATTTTTTTTTTATAAATTATTGTACATTTTGTTCAATAATAAAGGACCAATGGATGTGCTGTAAATGTGATAAAATCGCTTGCATGACATGAAGGCAGAGGACATCCAGTAATACTTCCCCTATATTGTTGTAGCTATGTTTGAAGGTATCTTTTTGTTATTAATTAAAAAGACGTTGAATGTTACCTAGTAAGTCAGGTATTCACGATCATCCTTGCATGAGTTTGGTTGTCCGTGCAGTTTATTGTAAAGTAGAGTGAAGAGCGAGGATTGATGTTTTCAATATCAATTTGAGGTATTTAAGACAATAGGTTAGTTGAAAGCTTTTTTCAAAAAATTAAAATGAATTATCAGCTGTGGAAAGGAAAAAAACTGTACCATGCCACAATCCGGCATTAATCTTTTAACATTATAATTGATTGAATTTACATTTTAAATTAACACTTTAATTTATTAAAAAAATACCTAGAAATGGTTAAGAACATAGATTTACTATTTGTTTTGCGACAACATTTTTTTTTTTGTATTTAAATACAATGTACCTTTTTATTGTCCTTTTTAGTTCACATTTGTAATTGTTAAGTTTAGCAAGAACTCATCAACAAATAATGTTTTTTTAAGTATATAACAAAAGCTAATTATTGATTAACTTTAAAGAAATAATATTTTCATATTTGGTTTAAATAAAAAAAAAAAAATTGAGGTTCATGTAGACAAAGTTTGTGGAATATTTAAAGTCTTACGATTAATGTGAAACTGAATCGGTGGGAGGGGGTGCGGTGTTGTGCTGGAAGGAATTCTTGAAATGTGAGCGAATAGCACACAGTAATCTATCGATCAATTGTGACAATCGACAATTGTCATTTCCACTTGTCAAGGTGGCAGATACCGACCCCAAAATAACGAAGAGTCATGATGTAGGAAAATAGTGTTTCTAGGAAATTGCCCTTTCTACAAATCTCTGAACTGGGTGAATAATTTTTATAATTAATTAATTCTTTATCGAAAATCACCCTAATCTAGAAAAAGTTTTTTGAATATTTTCTCAATTCTCACCAAGGTGAATATTGGCAGCGTGAAAATCGTTGAGAAAAATATATCAAGAATTGTTCAATCACGTTATCAAATCTTTGAATCCTGTGTTTTACTGCAGCTTCTGCTGGTGCATCTAGCTGCTGATACCGCTCTGTCCACAGTTATGTTAGCTGTGTAAGCCAAAGCATCAGCCTCAATTATAACTGACTAGACAAAAATGATGGTATGAAAACCTTGTTGATATTAACAAAGATAATAAAGAGTCTGGTTCGATAAATCGATTTAAATAACAATTCAGGTGACAAAGCGGTCTGATTAGTTGGATGGATTTATCGTGGTAGGGTTAAAATAATTTCATTGTCCGTTTAATCTTTACGAGATCACTATACAAGAACAGAACAATGAAACTGAGACAACACAATAGAATAAAAGTATGCCCACTCCAGAGGAAATCTTTGTACACATTAATAATTGTAATATTTGGTTCAATTTGTAAAGTTACTGAGGATAAAAAAAACTTCTTGATATTATTGACAAAAATTCTTCATATTGATCACTATTTTTCAATAATTAAGTTTGAAAATGTTTCGTTATTATTTTCGCATTGGTGTACTTAAATGGAAATGCGTGCTTTTTAATCATAAACCACTTCTGAGCTGAGTAATTAGAGGGGGGTAGGTTAATGGCATTTTTACGAAAAATATTCATCATGTTGTGAACCGTTGTGGAATGCGCCTTCAAAGTACCAGTACGATTGAATTATCACCACTATTGTCTGTGTGGTGTAAATGAGCTTATTTTGTTTTATAAAATAAAATGATAGAACAATTAAACAGGTAGGCACTTTAAAACTAATTCGCGTACCTCAGTGTCTGCTCTATCTTAATCTCTTACCCGAGATTGTGTTGGAAGGATGTTTTCGGTACCAAAGAGGTGAGCATATTCGGCTGATACCTGAAAACCACACTCTGATAACACCCTCAAAATTACAATGAGAGTGGATCGTGTGTTGCTTTGACGAGGATCTGTACAGCTCAGCTCTAAAAGATCTACGCTGGCCGATCTTGGGAGGTCTGACGAAGTGAAAAAATATTGCTGCTAGCCCCCTGTCAGAATATGCTTAGGACGAACGACTGGTAGGCCCCGTGAAGTCCAGGTAAATAAAATATATATATATATATATATATGGCTGTGGCCTAAGTACTGTCATAAAACATTCATGCTCCATAAACGGACGCCTCCGTCGCGCCAGAATAAGAGCCTCATTCTTTGGACTCAAATATTCTTTGAAAATAATCTTCGGTCAAATCTAAAAGTAATCTCCAGGGTTAATTTCACTCTACCTGCCCAGAAGGTACATAGGCACCCGAATTAAATAAATATAGAATGGATATTTGTGATTTATAGGAAATAGCCTTGGGCGATATAGAATCGATTACCTGCTATGTAGAAGGCTGTGGAGGACTGACTGAGGCAGGAGGGCAACGGTAACCAAGGGCTCAAACAGAGCTCTGACCCCCTGACCCTGACCTCAGAGCTCCCAACTCTGCCGTCTGGCAGTCAGCTTGTCTGAGCAAGGTGTTTACTCTTTGCTGCTTTGCCAGAAATATTTTAGGTGGGAGGATTTAATGATTCAGCCGATTCAATTCGTGTATAAAACCCTGCTATTATTTGAATATCTAATTAGAAATATTTTAATATATCTCGTATTTTCATACAATGCCTTAACATTGGCAAACAAGAACTCTGACATTTGTGTTGGGAGTCACATTGTACAGGAGACATAGCACACTTTTGAGAGTTTGGCCAAAGTAGATTCACAATGAGAATGTCACCCACAGTTAGTTAGTAGCGCTCTTGAATAGTTATTGGGGAGGTCCTGGGTTCAAGTCACAACCGTTCCGGTATATTTAAATCAATCGGTCATTGCTACCCTGAAACCATCTGTTCATTCAGCCTGCACTTCATGTCCTTCCTCCCTCATTTCTGTACTTTGACTATGGCTGGACTATGGTCCAATGGATGGCCCACAAATAACACAACTCATTAAGGATCAATAAATTCGATGGACGAGGCTGAGCGAAAAGCCTGGACTTTTCTGATTTCTTGCAGTTGTCAGAAATTTTCTGGGCAAACGCAAAGCTGAAAACTACGTCGAACTTGTAAACGAGATGTTTAACAGTTTCAAATCGCTTGGGCCTAACATGAGTATTAAGGTGCACCATGTACCAAATGGACCGTTTTCCTGAAAATTTAGGAGACACCAGTGAGGAACAAGGTGAAAGACTTCTTCAGGATATTAAAACTATTGATGCCTGCTACCAAGAAAGATGGGATACGCAGATGATGACAGATTACTGCTGCAGTTTAAAAAGGGACTGTTCCAAAATACATTCAAGAATGTCACGGAAAAGAAGATTCCGAAGTGTGAGGCTAGTTGCTTTCATCGATGACTTTTTCTTCTATCTTGGAATATAATAATATTTGTATAATATATTAATAAAAATTTCGTGTTTAGTATTTTGATCCATGGATTTAAGATAAAATAGTGTAACTTATATTTGCCTAAAATGTTATATCTTAGACATTTGAGCTCCTATGCCATATTTGAATTCAGGGCATACAATTTATATGAAATCAGCTCCAAATACTCCGCCACCAAAATACCAGTGGGCCTATGTTATTGAGATGAAATTAAAAAAAATATTTATTTTATGACTTGCCCCTATGAATATGAAATGAACGGAATAGAAATTTATAGCTGATAAAAAAAAAGAAACAAAATACATGATGTTTTAGAGATTTTATAAACTTAGAACCAATAAAGAGTCTATGAATTATTAAATTGGAAAGTGATAAGGAACTGGTAAAATCAAGATTACGAAGATTGTGAGATGAACGACGAATATGGATGAAAGTATAGATCCAAAAGTTAGTGCCAAGCATAAAAAAGAATGGTAAAAAGGAAGGAGATTTGTGGCAAGGGGTTGCTTGTTGTAAGTTCGGGATTTGGTTGCTGATTTGAATTGGAGGGAGGTCTTGAAGGTAAGGAGGCTCCTTAGTCTCGCTAGTACCGAAGAAAAAGACATCCAAGGTGACGGGTGGATGGGTACAGTATTATTGCTTTGTATTTATTTATCTTCACATGCACGCAAACAGATGAATAATGTGCTTAATGAATAATTGCCTAGCGTTGTTGGCAAATATGAATCAGAAAGTAAAGTAAACAGTCAGAGAAGAACTAAATCAAGCTTAGGCGAGGCTGGAGAGCAGGACAAGTTCACGGTAGGGCGGTCCCACCTGCTGCTCCCCCTTCTTATACATGCCAGTCTCCATCTGTCTCACTTTTGATTAAATTCACTTCTCTCCTACTTCTGCCACATCTTCGACTTGGCCTGCTCGGATTCATTGTTCAATGCCGAGGTGTTTGCCGAGTTCATTTGATACAATGTATATTCTAGGGAAACAAACTTCTGTCTGTGTAAAGTTTTCTTGTGGGCGGGTGGTATAATTGTTTCCTGTCATATCAACTCTTCATTAGGAAACTAAACTTGGTGGTAGGACATATTCACCAACCGGTCCAAACCAAAAAATATTCAGTGCGTCGTTTTATTTTTATAAAATTTTTCCCGATATTCCGGAAAAAAACCAACCAACATATACGATTATTTTCTTCATTCGCCCATAAATATTTTTCATAATAGTTATATTATTTTTATTTTTGTCGAGATGTTCGTTACGAAATTTCTGCATCAGACATCATTTCAATCATAACTGCAGCAGTATAGAAATATATATAAGCTGATTGATAAATTTCTTTACATTAATGTTTTTATTATTTGAAAATGAAATTTTCAGTGATAGAATTTATGGGAATAATAAAACAAAGTGTTCCTGGCAAAAACCAAACAAAAGGTTTTCACAGAAATGCAGTAAGTTTTGATGATACTAAGGCAGAGCCCAAGGAGTTAGTATTATTTCTTCGCTTTATGAATACACAGAGGGAAAATGCCCAAAACCGGGACAAAAAACAAATAAAAAGATTACGTTTTAAAAGCCTGAAATATTTAGTTTAGTGTCATGGACCTTTTACGTTACGTTTATAAAAGTATTAATAAAACATACGTTACAATTATAAAAATATAATTAAAAACTAGTATAGAACTAATTATTTTCGTAAATTCGTAAACTTTAGTGATTTAAAATAGTTGCCTAAATCGGAACCCTAGTAAAAATAATCAAAATAACGTCAAACAAAACAGAAAGAGGTATTAAACAGAGAAAATATAATCTAGTTTCAAACGATAAGTGCAATTGTAACAATTACTGGTTTCAGATTTTAAAAAAGATTCAGAAAATGTATAAAGACAATTAAATCGTTTAGCGACAAAGATCACAGATTAACACGTATTTTTCAGCCCTAGCACAATCGGGCCCTCAGTGATCATATAACGCACATCACTGAATTCTTTGAAATCCTATAAAGTGTCCTATAAAAAAATAAAATAAAACCGAATCTTTCAAAGCCAGATAGTGAACCAGCTCTTCTTCAAGATCTTTACCCAAAATCGTATGTCTGCCACTTTTTGTTTTTCCTGCTTCCTCAGATTCTTCTGAGAGGTCCAATACTTCTGATTGGACGACCTGATAAGTGTTACTGACCTTGTTTCAAACCATCTTTTTCCCTACCAGCATTAATAGATTTAATCATTTTATACGGAGCCAATTTCATTGGCCAACTTTTCCCAGCAACAGAATTCCAAGAGAATATAAGAGTGTTAAATACATGTTCCCGTTTGTTTTGAGCGACTCAAGCCCAAATTTTTACAACCAAATACATTTTTAACCAAACACCAAAGTGAAACGGTTTAGTGGCAAAAACTTACCATACACTTTACTGTCTAAGGATGTATATAGGTAGAAAGGCTTACCTGCTAAAATCTAGGAGAAATAACGAAAAATGTAGCACAATGTAAACGCTTTTTCCACTGCCAAAACACGTAATGGTGGACAGATAAGCGACAAGTGAAGCGAGTGACATGTGCTCTCCACTGTCAAAGAGGTAGAAGACTAAACTACTATTTACAGTTGGTTCTGCTACATTCAGGAGAATGTAGAACCACGAGACCGGGATTCGCTTTAGGGAGGGGGTCAGGTTAAGGGCACTTCCCTACATATCTATTGTTTTGTTCATAATCTATGTACAAAAATTGATTCGTTAAAATTAAAACAAATATTTAAAATCAGTTTTAAAACAATATGAGGCTACTGATTCAATGATCAACTAGCTGCAAATATTAGGTTAACAAAAAATCATCAATCAAAAAGAAAAATGTCATCCCATGCGTTGATTTTATATCTAGGTCACAGCATGGACAGGTACTTCAATATTCATGACACAATATGACATATATGATATCTGTAGAGATAATATCAAGATGCAAAGTGGAGATCACAGATATCCCTAGATTGTGTTGTCTATGGTTTCTAAATAACAAACAAGAACCAGTTCTCATAGTGTGTTGGCTAGGATATTCCTCAGACATTGTATTGGATCAGTCACTGAAAACTTAATGAAACATGATATAATCTAAGTTGACTTAGCACAGTCTAATTAGATTCAGTACTTTCTAAAGTGTGATCGTTGGTGTTCACTGTTTATTATTGCACTATAAGACTCTTATTGCTTATATATGTAAATTATGTGCATTTGTAATGTAAACAGACATGGAAATGAAATATTAATTATTCGGAAACAATTACTTCCTAGTTACCAAAATTAAAACCAAAATGAATTAATGTTGACCATGGATAAAAGCATTTATTTATAAATATGCAAGATTTCTTGTGATATAACATAAATAGCCAAAAATTAAGAAGTCTTCGAGTTGTCTACGTTATTTTTGGCATTCAATTAAGAACTGGCGTAGTGGAAATGGCGAGGCTCCAATGGTTGCCATTTTGAAGTAGGTGACATGTAATTACATTATTCAACTAAAGAACAGAAGTTAGGACATTGTGGCTCTCAAAATCTTTGGACAAGAAGTTTCGCCCTGTACGGAAGTCCGAACCCCCAACGACCTAGAAACTAGCCAAGTACTCCAAGAATTCCTTCTGAAGTTCTCCTGTTTCTAACTGTCCAAAACATTCTAGAAACAACTCCCTTAAAATAATTACTATTGTAAGTGGAAATCCTTGTTTCCAAACTGTTTTCATATTCATAGTAGAGTTGCTACACGACAAATGGATCTAGGAGTCGACCACTTTTATTTAATGCACAAGTAATCGGATGAACAGAGCGATGGGAAGGTTAAAAGAATAATGATTAGTAAAATGGGATATATGTTATTAACTAATAATTATTAGTACTGAGTGTATTAATTATTGATTTGGTATATTCCTGAAATGCATTGTGAATGAAAAAATATATTATCTAAAAAATTATATACAAATGAAGTCTTAACAACGAACCTTTAAGAAAACATTTACAATAACAATTTGCGGCAAAAGGTACTGGCATGAAATGTCTGTTCTGTTTCGTTAGTTCCACGTCTCTTCAAACTTCACAAAAATTGTTCTGAGTCCAATTGGTATTTCAGCCGGATCAGGTGGCATGTCCTGTGACTCAAAAAACTCCTGTGTTGTAACTTTTAGATTCTCTGTCATGTATTTTCAATTTAGACTAAGGTCTATTTATTGTAAGGTTGGTTATTGTAAGTAATAATCAAGTTTTTGAAATAGACGAGATGCGGTTGATCTCTCTCAACGTTTGCAAATATTTCTAGTGAGTTTTTGATATTCTGGAAGAATAATTATGAATAAAATCGTCTCAAATCTGCTTAAAACGTATTTTTTTATTTTAGACTGTGCGATTCACTTTGGCGTTTTCATATATAAGTTTGGTGTTGATTTGTTTGCCTATCCGTACAGTTTCATTCTATTACTATCTGTAATAAATCTAAAGTAATCTTTATTTTTAGTTTTTATTTAGTCTGTACTTTACTATTTCGCCAGTAAAACGGTTTAAAAAATTATCCGTCTGTCTGCTTATTACTATTTTATTACTTGTATTACTATGTTCGTGAGCTGGGAACTATTCTGGATCCGTGACTAGGAACACTAGAATAGAAACAAGGTCAAAGGCTCTCCACCTCGTTTTTAATAATGCTGCATAATCCAAACAATCGCTTTAGCTTTAATAACTGAAAGAAAGTCACTCTGGAAATTTTACAAAGGTCATTAGGGACCCGTTAAAGAAGTTATAAACGGACCTGGCTAACCGTTTCAGAGATGAAACAGAAAGCGTATAATCATCTGACATCAAGAGGTATTGGGTTCGAATTACTAATTTAATATAATAATATTTAGAAAATATTGTTTCTTTAAGCAATAATTATAAAACCTCTGTTATTAAAGACAGCTAACAGTAATTATTCCTATTTAAATCCATTAAAAACATTTAGATAAGAATATTTCAAAAATGTCATATATTAAACAAATAAGAAAAAAAAAGCCGGGTTTTTTTAGAAATTTCTATTCACAGTTATACTGATATTTCTCTGCCTTTTGTGTAATATTTAACACATCAAATAAGAATAACAGGAAAAAATGAATGACATTGTTTTTCAACAAAGCAATTTACGTGAGTTGGTATTAGTTAAACCAGCCGAATACCTTAAACTTTGGTACGGGTGCACTCATAATTACTGTATTGGCAGTTCGATCTTTGGCTACGTTGAAAATGTATAACGTCATTTATTAAATTGATACAATATAATCTTTGATTCCCATTATTTTGTTTTTTATGAATCCAAACCGTTTAAAACTAAAGATTCGGTGCAGGTTTCATTTAAATTAAAACCACAATTGTGGGATAGAACCAAGGTGTTTGATTCGCTATTAAGATTTTTTTACTTAGTATTTAAGGTCCTCGATTTTTTCTTTCTTTCGTCTCAACCCTTTTCTTTTGGCTATATGTCTGTCTGTTCTAGTTTTGAAGAGTCCATTGTTCAATCTAGAAGGATGCAATTTTACGCTGTCATATTTCATATCGTAAACTCTGTGCAATTGGCCTGTTTTTTTATTAAAAAGAAAAAAGTTTTTAAACTGTCAATGAAATGTTGTGAACATTAACTAAACGCGCGTTGTTTTTTTGTTTTGATTCTATTTTGCAGAACTATCCCCGCCGTGAAAATTCCAAATTAGAACCTTAATAGCCATAGTCAAACGCGCTAACAAGTACTACATGGAGACTGCCAGACTTCAAATAAATAATCTTCAAAGGCTCCTTGACGGTCGTTTCCTTGACAGTTATAAGCGGCTGCTGAAATACATTTACATTTTCACATGCCGGATATCTTAATAGCGTTGTAAACTTCGTCATAAAAAAAAGATTTATCTCTAAAATCTTCTTTTCGAAGATGCTATTTTTGAGCTGGTGAATTGTAAGAGGGGGTACTTGGAATAGTCAATCCGATGTCTTAATGGTGACCATTTTTGATGCGAGAGCGGAAGGATTTCAGCCCCTCACACGTGACCTTGGCATCTTGCCAACCAATCCACTATTTCCGCTCCGTTTAGCCCTCAGGAGGCGTGTAATAACAAATCTTATGTATCATCCTTGTTTTTGAGTTGTGAACCCATAGTTACCGATCGTAAGTAAGGAATTCAATGATTTTTTTCTTGTAAAAATGAGAAGGAAGCCTATTAGGAGTCAGTTTTAGTAGAAACCGACAACTCGTAGAAAAATCAGGTAGCTTAATCATGTAAATAGAACTCATAATTTCACTGAATAATCATTGAGAATTTAAAATAGATTCGAAACGGTAAATTAAATCAATAACACACCCACAATTTTCCATATTTTTATATATAAATAAACTTACGGTGTTGGTATAGAGAGGTAGGGGTTGTTCACGATCCCTATACCGCGAGCGTTCACTGGGGGTGCTGGTGCATCCAACCCTGATTGGTTGGAATAAGCCAGCCTCTCATTGGTGGCGCGCAGTAATCTACGTACCTATATAAGGCAGCAATACCAGTCTTTTTTTTTATCGAGCCGGAATCAGACACTTGAATTAAACACTGCTATCGCGTTCTCTCTGCATTGGCGCTTGCTGTTTTACTCGAACCATGGCTATTTCATTTAAATACTTCTGCACCTCTCTATTCCTAACCCGCTAGATTCCCAGTGGAGTTTCCTGGCTCCTGCCCACTAAATATCCTTGGAAGGGACGACGAAGACTTCTGGGAGCCTACAAACTTACCAAGTAGCGGTTCCCCCAGTGGTCCGTTCCAACTTTTTCCGGTTCACACACGTCTTTGCGATGTGGGAGTGTGAACTCGTGGTATTTCAATACCATGTAAATTGCCTATAATACCTGTACCTCGCCTCCTAACCACAGCGAACTGTCAGAGCACACACCTTCTATGACCTTATGAAGTAAGATCAATAAACAAACACAAGTTATCTGCCAACCGACCAGGCCGCCAGCAAAGGTCAAATTTCTTTCTGAAGCCCACCGGACAGTCCCTCGGTGGGTGTGCCCAATATACTTCAATAGTAAACATTGAAATATCTGTTGTATTTCACCAAGGTACATTTGATATCTAGCTCGTTTTCTTAGTAATGAACAAAACCTCTTCAACTTAATTTAACTTAGAACATTATTTTTACCTATCCGTCGTTGCTTTAAAGTATCTTAGAGACAGAGAAGCGTTTCCTCTTCCTCGGCCTTCGTCGTGTACACAGCGTTCTCCAAGGTCCATCTTGATAGTGGAACGCCATTCAATAGGAGTTGTCTAGTAACTGCCGGTTCCTAGTTACTTTACTTAACGCTTTATTGATTTTTTTTAATGAGTCATATTTTTGGCATGCCACCTTTGGGTACTGCAAGAGCTTTTTTTTGTTTCAGGGCTAGTTAAAGCGATCTTCATATTTGTAAATTTCACGCGAATGAAATTGTTAGCGACTAACTAGAGAACTTTTTCAATCAGCAGCAGTTTACATGACCACAAAACCAATTCTGGAGTTCTTCAAAATTTAAATTAAATGTTTACGCTGTACCAAGGAGCCTGGTGAAGTGCACCGGATATTCACTTAGTTTTTATAAAATTGGATTTTACAAGAACCGTGATTCTGGACGTATTAATTACTGAGCAATAAATCCGTTTCTTCCACCATTATCTAGTAGAAAACCTTTGTCTTCCATTGGGCACAATGTTTGTTACAGAATAAGTTCAATTGTCCCACATCTTAATAAATTCCATGGTAAAGTTTCGATTTCTAGTGTTGTGATTTGTCACAGATGAAATCCTCAGGACAGTTATTTTTGATAGTGTGAATTAAAATTTTCTCGAACTCTGAATGAAGAAGACCAAAACTTACTGTAGCGACCGCTAACTACATAAGATAAATCACCCTATACTCTATTGTATATATATTATAAATAAATGTAAATAACATTACCAAAATATAAATCATTGTAAATATGGTAAACAATAAAACATGCTGCCAGGGCCAATTAGTTATATGAGCTGGGCCACCAGCTGTCAGAGCAGGTATAGGACACAACCGTCGCTCGTGGCTGCTCTGCTCTGAAACTCTGAAACTTGCTGCTTCTTTATGAAAAACCTCTGCTTTTCTCCTCGCCTTGCTACGTTTTAGTCCGGCGTTGTCAGACCCCACACCTTCCTAGTGGGAATCTGTGCCTTCGTCTTACTAAAGCTAGCACCTCCTTGGGAGAGACCTCTCCCTAGTGAACAACGGCTGTCGTTGCCCTGCAAACTTACCAAGCAGCGTTTCCCACGCCGATTCAGTCTGCCTCTCTCCGGTTCACACTCGCCTTTGGGATCCAGATGGATTTCGCCTACCCTCAGATACCGAGTGTGAATTCGTGGTCATTCCAAGACGACATAAACTACCTACAATACCTACCCTATACCTCTTCTCCTGAACATAGTGCATTGTCGGGGCACATACCTATCAAAAAATGGAGTCAGATAGTAAAGCCGTCATGAAACGATTGTTCAGGTTATAAACTTAATCAACCCTCACTTCGTCACCAGGGCTAGGGTAACTGGGCACCATCCTCGTGACGACCCGACACTTACAATACTCATTCCGAGGCCGAAAGAGAAAATTTATCGAATAATCGGTGAGCCCGCTTCATGTGGTAACTTAATAACAAAATTCGCATGACAAACGGTATTTGTTTTACCTTATATTTCTATAAAAACATCGGTGTTCATAAAAAAATTAAATTAAACGTCATCATCATTCCATCATTGTCGATCAGTCCACATTACCTAAAACTACATCATCCTTGACGTAAACCTTACTGTTGGATTAATAATCCTTGGTTGATTCTAAACTACTAATATTATTTTATTTGAATTCTAATTTCTTGAAAAATAAGAATTTTCTTTTTAATTAGATTAATACTTTCTATACTACTATGTTATGTTCAGTTGGCCGAATTATATAATATTCATGAATTATATTATTTCATGAGATATATTGTTATTTGTTTGTTTCCTTTACGTTAATATGTTTTGTATTATGTTTAAAGTACCTCTAACTATCATTATAATTTTTCTTTGTTACTTTTTAGTTATAATAAATAACTTGAGCTAGGGCCATTTTTTAAAAAAAGAATTAACACCTCTAATACACAATGATTATCCACCATGTTTCTAGTTTGGAATTAAAATGTCTCACCCCAAGCATGCATAGCAAAGAGCAGCAGTTGTCACCATAATTTATATAGGAGCTCCTCTTTTGTATAGGAGTTTTTTGAAAACTGAAAATGAGGTTTGGCCCATTACCCGCACACCTAGGCGGAACAACACCACCTTGTTTAAGCCGAGATAAAGTACGTCAGCCTCACTCACAGGCAGAGATAGTGACAGGATACAATGAACAAAATAGTACTAGGCGCAGTACTTGTACAAAGAGCTATTGTACTGCGCAAACAGTCCGCTTCCGATACGGTTGAAATGACTGCGTACGATTCTCACAGGGCCCTGATAGTTAATATTGCCCGCGGAGCGTAGAGAAATACACTGGCATTCGTCAAAGTGTCTATTTGAGGCAGAATCTCAAGTATACAATCATGTGATTATTATTTAAACTCAGTTATAACTGAGGGATTATAAAATTTTATTTACTAAAGCATGTCTCGGCAATTAAAATAAGATTGTAAAATTCAAATGCACAACAATTACTAGTTAACGTAAAACAATTTTACTGTTCCGAGCCCGTGTGATAGTAAGCTGTTATTCTCACCAATCAAACATTATAATATGCAATAAAAACATAATATAATGGACCGTGTATTTGTTTGAGATACCTCTCATAAAAATACACTCAAACATTAAAGAAAGAACTCTAAAATTTTAAATGCATGTAAAGAAAATGTATTTCTTTAATTTGAATTAGCGCGCCGCGCCAACGTAGATAATGTAGGCGTTGAAGAGAATGATACAAGCGTTATCAGCAGGGAGGTTACGTGAGTGATAGGCAAGCAGTGAAAAGCTAAACGTAAGCTTTGACTTTAATTATTTGTTATTATAAAACAAACAGAATCGACAGGAGAATAAACATTGAATGTCGTTTCTTTGTTTTACAGGTATGAATTTAGATTTTATTTGTAAACCCGTAAACTAATTATCAATTAAAAGAAAATAAACTTTGTTTTACAGAGCAACACAACTTTGTTTAAATTGATTTCTGTCGTCCCTAAGAACCATTATATGCATATTACAATAATTATATCGAAATAAAATATTAATTGTATGGGTATTTGTTTGTTGTGGAATAATTTTGCAGTATGAAATGATACGAACCTTGCTATAGCTTAAACTCCTGCCTGTAGTAATAATTGGGTAAAGAAGATGTTCAGGAAGCAAGGCGGTGAGTATTAAATGAGGATTAGAAGCTTCTGAAATCCAAAAAACCATTTTAATAACAAACTTAATCTAACTTAAATGCAAGTATTTTATTTACATACCCTCACTATAACAAAAGAGTTTTTGTAAAGGTCCTTAGTCCTAAAAGTCTAAACAGATGTTTGTAACCGAAAACTCACTCGCTTAAAATCAAGTTAATTTTAACAAATACATTTAATTTGATCGTATAAACATCTTTAAAGTATATATGGCTGTGCCCTAAACAACTTATAACTATTTAATTATTGGGATAAATTAACCGAATAAGATTGCTGTTTCCAAGGGACTCAATGGCTCACATGTGAACCCGGAGGATTGAGATTAATAAAACTCTATTTTATTGAGTTTATATTTTCAACATCAAATGGTATATTCTTGTTTCTGGTTGAACAGGAGACTTACAAATAGCCATACTGTTCAAAACGTAAGAGTTTTGACTTTTGCAAAAAAAATAGCTAAGGTATTTGACTTATGGTTATATAATAATAATAACGAAACTTAACGTTATATTGCATTGATTTTCACGTTGTATCGCATCTGTTGTAGCTGCATCGATATTATCTAGTTTACAGAAGATAATGTCCTCTTCTATAGCAATAGTTATCAAAGTGGTACGAACGGACGATAATCGAGGACAAGCAATTCTGGAACAGTCGCCCTGCGGTCGGAGGTTAAACTGTTTCGGCGCGGAATTCCGGTGCGAGTTGTCGAGAATATTAATAATGGCTATTGTCAGGGCCATGGAGATTTCTCGGATTCATGCTCCGTTAATTAGTTCATCACTGCCAAATATATATTCGCAGTTGTATCGCTATGTAATAGGAAATACATCTAAAATTGTTTCTGGGGAAATGATTGGGGCAGTAGGCCTAGACATACGAAGTGAGTCAATGAAAGACTGCAATAATGCTGATTTTACAGCCTGCCAGAACATATTGCGTGTTTCTTTGAATTATTGATGTAGTGATAAAAAACAAAACAAGAAAAACTATATATATAACAAGACGTTATTTGGTTACTGTTTAATGCCATCGATTTGTTAGAAACCAGCCTCTATTTTTATTTTGTTCACAGTTTTCCATAGTCATGACGACAATTTTCAATGTCACGTTCAAACCACGACATAACATAACTAATTGATCTAAAAATCAGTAGCTTCGTCATGTATAGAGTTTCGTCAGGATTTTTTTAATTTCATGACTAGCTTTTGAGAGGTGGATTCACAATGCCCAGGCCAGACACACAATTAGAAGATAGATTATTGCTACATTAATAATTATGCATAACCGTCTTAAATTAAAGAATAAATCATTGAATTAAAAAAAATAATCATTAAGTTACATTTTCAGTTTCCTTGCCTACTTTATAATGGTGTGGTGCCAATACATACAATTAAATAAAATACCTTCTGTCTCTCCACAGCTTTACTAATTTATACCCGAACGATTTCGACAAATTAGACTGCCATGCTCCATTTTACGAGCTGAAAGTAAATTCAGTACTTGTCGGGTTGGCTTTCATCCCTTGAGGAATGTCGAAAACGATCTGCTAAAACTGTGAAAAATCATAAAGTTTCATTTAAAGCCTGATTTGCGTTGTTATGTTTGTAACACTAAATATTGTATCGACCCTTCATAACGACCTTACATTACATACCCTACATTCTAGAAATCATCCCTTCCAAGTTTATGAAATTCCACAGTAGCCTTTCCAACCACCCTAATCCTGTAGCACAGTCTTTGCACTGCGCCACTCATCCCTATAATCCTCCTCGCAGACTGAAACGGCAGTGGACTCGTGACCTGCTATAATCGCGTGACAATGGGAGTCCTGGCAATGGCCAGTTTCTCCAATCATGTCCTATTGTATGAACGAGCGAGTGAATGATGACTGTAAATATGGTATGAATGAGATCATGTATCTGTATTATTATTGCCTTATAAAAGGTAGATTGTAATTATTGCACAATAAAGATTGTTGTTGTACTAAAAAAAAAAAAGATATTTTATCTACTTTTTTGTTAACTCTTAAACTAATAGGATATAATTTGGTTAGATTCTTGAGACTTGTTTAAACCTCGTACCCTCGTCATAGTATTCACTAGGCTTCGGGCCTCGGCCTTGTTAAAATATTTTGTCATTGACATATATTCATGTTGTGAGATCAATACCACAACTAATATTAAATAAAATCATTTATTTACGCTTGGAATTGGCACAAAATCAAAGACGAAGACTACTCTACCAGGAGGTATACTTGGAGAAAGACAGAACACGTGGCCCACAAAGACTCCCTACAATGGTCTATTGGCCGCCCCAAGGTGGAGGTGTAACTGCCCCTACAGAGGACGTCGTCAGCCTATTGTCGCCATTATGCTAAACTGTAGGAGGAGGTTTCAATAGCTAGTTAGGGCCGAACCAAAGCCAGTGCCTCCTTAGTATTCTGCCTATCTCTTCAGCATCTGCGCCTAAAGGATTGTCTGCGTCTTAGCGTCTTACTGTAGGTAATGTTGCTGGGAGCCGACTATCCTCAGACAGTATTCTTGAACTCTCATCATGATAAAGATGATCCATTGAGCATCCCTCGATCGTATATATGGTACCCATTCCTGAATGTGATTTCTGCAATAAAAGATCTCATAGCAGTAGAATTAAACACTTTATCAATACAATCAACTCATTGTAATGGCATAATTCACAGTAAAGACTAATAATTTTAATGTAAAACGTCAGGCTCATGAGATGTCTAGCTCCTAATATCCGCCATTCTTCATGCATGCTTATAAGCATTCAAAACCCTCCTAAAAACCCTCCCGAAAACCTCCTCACCATCAATACATTCGCTTGCTAGTTTGAGAGCGATTCATTTATTATATTATATTTCCTTACTTTTATTTTTATATCATTCACTGCTGTATCTATAGATGTTTGACTGACACCTTCCTTGGTTTTTACTATTGTGTATTAAGCTTGTATGTTAATTTTTTTTGTGTTAATTTAATGGTTTTCATTTAATGTCGTTATTATATGTTTGTTCTCTTGTGCGTGTGTATCCATTTAAGACGACTTGATAAGTGCAGTTAAATAATCTTATATTATTTTTTTTTCGGGCACAGGTTTACATTTTATTTTACATTATAATTTGTTTTATGACAAATAGTTCCTTTTATTGTCTAGGTTTGAATTTAGCAACTGAAGTTTATTGTTATGTATTGAGGACTTCGTCCCGGAATAAAATTTTCTTCTATTCTGTTCTATCATACAGAAAAGGTGGGGTTATATTCGAGAAATCAGCCTAAGTTGCCTAGTCTAGTAACCCTATATCTATATCTCGTTGTTCTATCTGTCTGTTCCTTTGTAGGTATTCGGCGTAACCAGTTAACCCTTTACGTTGGAACTGATACATGGTTGTCAGGTCCTTCTAGGGCGTTAGGTATAGGTCTTAGTTGTTCGCTGGTTAATTCAAGGTACACAAATTGCCGTAGCACGAAATTGCGAAATCAGGTACACGTTATTGCCGGTAAGTCGAAAAAACGTTCACTTCTTATTTTGTATGCTTTATTGAAACCCGAGCTTCGTAGGGCCACACTACAGCCATTGCCCTATAGTTCTGAGAAACTTGTCTTGATGTTTCAATTTACCTGAAGATTATATGGCACAAAAGTATAAATCCTGACTAGTCCAAATATGGACTGCATTTAAACGCGTAAAAATTAGTGACATAATTAAATATTTTAAAGTATTATAAAAAAAAGAAGATTTCAAGAGGCAGCAGATTAAATCGCGTATGTTATATGTTCGAGGTCGGTTTAATAATAGTTATATGTCAATATTTTAGCAGTTTTAACAGACAATAACTGTTGTTGTTACTACATATAGATACATTTTTAAAAAAGGTTAAAAATGTATAAAAATAATTTTGTTTTTAAAAAAATGGTGAGGCTACTAATCCTCGATTAATTTTATCGATGATTACTCGTATTTTTTGGTCAAGATTCTATAAAGGAAAGTATGTTAAATTAAAAACAAGTTAAATTTTAATAAAGTGCCAGTTATGAACTACGATACTATTTCATTTTTATAAGGTACAGAACGAAACGTGATCTCTTTCATAAGTCTTGATTTCACTGTAAAATCGGTTTTCAAAAACAGATTTGAAAAATTCAACAGTGCTGACTAGTCGGGTCATGTTTCTATAAGGGTCTTGTCCTTTCTCTGTTATTTGTATATTGTCTTCGCTCTTTCAGATTGTTTTTTGTCTAGCATACACTGATAATACCTACAATAGAACGGCAGCTAAATCACCACAGTTTCTCACGCTGGTTCCACTGATAAGTATTTTTAAAAGCCATTTAAGTATGAAAATGGCCATCTAAATTAAGTAATAATAAGTATGCATTTGACTTCTTCAATGTATTATTAATAAATATTAGTCATATTATAAATTAGATATATAGTAGTATAAGAAGTGGGAGTCCTAGCAATGGCCAGTTTCTCTAATCATGTCATGAGCGTCTATGGCTCTCATACTCTTCGTCAGCCTCCACTGGCTCGTAACAGGTGACGCGGCCGATGGATGAGTGTGGGGGACTTCCCAAGGACTCCGCTTCCTGTTTTGCACCAGAGAGAGGGGACAACCATGTGGATTTAGGAGGTCTCTGGACTGTTTGTAAATACTGCATGAATGAGGGAGTGAATGAAAATTGTAAATATGGTATGGATGATAAAATTTATTACAAGTACTTATTGCCCAATAAGGCAAAGTAAAAGTCGTATAAGAACTTAAATATACTGGCATAATGGGGAAAATCGTCGAGGCTATCAGTCGGTAGAACAACGGAATGGATACTGGATCGGTCCCAGGAACAAGTCCCTTTCCTGACAGTATTATACTCTTTCATTACAAATTTAAAAAGTAGTTAAACCATTTTAAAAAAGTACTACTTGGAATTTTTGGCAAAGATGCTTCATTGTATCCATTACATTGAGGCATATTGCTCACTGAAATAGCTAAAACATATTTGCTTTCATACTAGGCCCTTAGCCTTAGGGAAAAGTCAAAGAACTCCTGTTTAAGCCTGGACATAAAAAATCTTAAAAGTTAGCGAAAACATGATTTTTTTTTTTTAAGAAGTCCGTTTTTTCATACGCTTCTATTATTTTATATTAGTGATAAACATATTACTAGGCGTTGTGAAATAAACCATTCAACTCTAGTAACTTAATGAAAGAGCCTCTCCTTCTTGGCTCAAAATAAATTCAGACTGTTAAAAGGCGATTTGTCAGTAAACCGTCTCCCTTAAGGCTTAGCAATAAAATTGATTTGACAGCGACGACCGTATAAGAAAAGCTGATAAAGATAGCCCTAAAAGCCCTCTAGACCATAGAGAGAGAGTGAAGGATCTTAAATGATTCAACAGGGTCCAAGCCTGGGAATGACAGATACTGTTTGCAGCCTTGAGGGTCCAGTGGTCCCTTATTCAGGAGGCCAGCCAGTAATGCATTTGGGGATAGAACGTAAGAGCTTGGCCAAACACAGGCTGTGTCAAACAGTTTTCAGTCAGAGTGAACAGGCAGTGATCGCTCAACTTTGTTTGATAACGCTCTGTTTTCGGAGATCTTCGCTCTCCATCTTTCAATCTGTCATCCTAACGTCTCCTAGCCACTAACTGTTTGAAATTCACTTTTTTTCGGAAAGCAATACGCCAAAAGTTTTTCCAAACATAAAAATTCCAGACTTGAAAAAGAACTGGATAACCTAAACGACGGGAGAAAGAAAGATGAATTCAATGAAAAGACCCTGAACTTCCAGCTTACAACACATTTAAAAAGTGTTGACATAGTGTAGTTGCTGATAGTCACTGTTACTCATGTTAAATAAAGACGAATAAAATTAATATCTTTTATTTTTGTTATATATAGATAAATATACTTTACAAAATATCTCGTTTTAACGGCTTTCTTTAATTCTAAGGGACCACTGTTAAATATTTGATTTATATGGGTTTCCGAAATGAATTATCTTTCTGCAATACTAATCAATAATATGGGATTTGTAAAACCAACTCGATTAAACTATAATAATGCTCTCCCAAAAATAAAATTTTCATTGATATTTTTTGTAAATATAACAATAAGTGAGCCCTATCTGTTTTCAAATTTCGAAAAGCTTGTATTTTATAAAGGCATCAAATATGTCGATTAGTTGTTAACCTTGATATAATATTTAAAAGTAGCATAGTCACAGAAAATATAAGATCATCGTGTGTATTTTTAAGTCATTCAGCTCCTTCCATATTCTAAAAGTTTCAAATCTAAATAAACGGGCTTTGACACACACACACACAAATACAAAGTCGTTGCAGAAATCCTGCTTCGAGAGTTAAATAATCATGTTCGAGGAGAGTATTTTAAAAAACTTTATTATTAATAACAATCAAAACACTGGTATATATACAAATATTAATGAACTACAGCACTAGGACATTCTTTGGCTAGGGCTAAAGCACAAGTGTACTGTTGAAGGCCCTAGCAGGTAGCAAAGGGTTAGGGTTGTAAAAGAACAAAGGAAGGGTAGACCATATGTCTCAACTGAAGTACACATTTCAGCTAAAAACGAATATTATATAACTGAGGGACTGACTGGATTGCTTTCGACACTCATCATTGTTTCCTGCACTCTTTTCCAGAATTTCGCATGACATGGCAAAAGTGAAAAAGAAATGATTTTTCAAATACTTTTGATAAATAGGTTTTTTTTTCCCGCATTTCTACCATTGTGCGGCGTCTTGAAAACTGCGTCAAAGCTGTAGCGTATTCTATACTGATGAATGATGGAGTACAAACGCCACTTTTTCCATGACTATAGGGAGAGAATATACTTTCGAGCTGACATGGGATTCGTCTCTCCTTTGTTTATCGTTAGGTCTGTTTGTCTTTATAAAAATATAGGCAATTTATGTAGAGACTATCATATAATAGAGGAAGGTTACATAAAAATACCAAGCCGATTTTCATTCTCTAACAATACATCATAAAAGATAAAATCGTTTTTTTTCAATCACACATACATGCAACCATTCTTCGCAGCAATAAATATTATAAAATCAAATACATAATTAAAGTTTATTATGATACAATTACAATCTGCCTTATGAGCAATAAGTAATTGTAATTATAAATTCAAAGTACAGATCTCGAGACTTACAGATGGACATCTTGATTAAATAGTAGCCGGAATATTATCATGGCTTTGTTATTATGATGCAATGAAATGAAATTGACTTTAAGATTTATACTTTCCACCCAGATCCCGGTACAGGATCCCATAACCTTCAAAAACACCTCGATGAGATCGAATATTGGTACTCATTGGTTCAATTGTATGACCAATCGGTTCAAAGTTAATGAAGCACATTGTGCCGTTATACATTTACCCTCTGCCTTAAGTCCTGTGAACTATTTTTTTTTTTTAATTCCTCTTCCTGAATCCACATACAGTATTTAGGCTTCTATCTCGAGGGAAGGCTGACATTTCAACGAGGGTAAAAAGACAAGAACTAAATAGACGCTTTGGGCAACTGTACAGATTACTTCGTAGAACATCTCATCTCTCAATAGAAAATTAATTACTAATTTACAAATTAATAATAAACCCAATCTGAACATATGGAATAGAGCTATAGAGGACAGAAAAAAAAAGCGAACATCAACCGTATCCAATCTTTTCAATCAAAAGTCCTGAGAGCAATAGTTAATGGCCCTTAACTTTAATTAGCCAGAAATAAAACCCTTTATAACGATCATGATATACCCAGCGTCCTTGAACTCATCTTTTCCAAGTTCATGAAATTCGACTGACTCTGAAAGGAAAACATTTTGAGGACAATTTGGTTTCAAAAGGATTTGTCTCTTAACTCCGTTTATACTGAACATCTCTCTTCGCAACGAAGAGTTCTTCACCTTGACCACAAGGTGTACAAAAATATATACGTCGACCACGGATTAGTAAACGGTTTTATCCAATGATAACAGTATAACAAAATATTTATTTTCAAGGAAATAGGCTGATATTCCCACTACAAGGAAAAGATTTCACTAAGTATTTTTTTTGTATAATTCCATCACAGTCTGTACAGACATTGGCTATATTTTACAGACAAAATGATAGACAAACGAGAGATGAATCCCATGTCAGCTCGAAAGCATATCCTCTCTAAACTATTACGTGTAACTACAGAGCTGCGCATGCAAGCAAAATTTGAATCAGACTAGCGCTTCCCGTCAAATATATGGTGTAACACTTAACCACCCACATAGGAGTGCGGGAAATTAAATAGCAATTTAATTGATAATTGCCTTCTGAACATTAAAAAAACACAATTCTTTCTACACAATCCTATAAGTCTCACTTACAATCTGCACCTACCTAATACTACTGCTCGATTTTTGACATAGTTTGTTTTAAAAGTTGAATTTTTTTTTGTCTACCGTGAAATTCTGTATAATAATAATTCCAATAAGTATATACAGAGGCTTAAAAAGTGTTTATGGCACTTTAGTATATTTAGAAAAATGTTATTGTAGTGTTAAGAGATCGCTAACAGAACACAGTTATTTCACCAACCATTGTCGTTGTGACAAATTGCAACAATAATATATTTGTCAATTGAATAGTCAGGGAAACTATTCCACAACACAGAGTAGCAGCAGAGGATTGTTGTGTAAGTATTGTTAGCGATGACAGAAAAGGGATCTCCCTGCTCATGTTAGTGACGGGATAATCTAGTGATGCCAGTGATGCACAAACATTGCATGGTCTGTCCGTGCCAACCCGCAGCAAAATTAATCTCTGGATGAAATATATGCACCTGTGTGCAGACTATATTCCGCTAATGCAGGGCCATGTTTAGGTCGATATCATACCACGTTGGCCATGTTTCGACACAACTTATTGCTTCGTTTTCTAATAGTTATTTCTCTTAGATCGGAGATATAAACTAGAAATTTCAAGCGTTTTGTTAGGATATTGGATAGAAAAACCTTACGGTACATGTCTTGCATTGCATCCTTTAACGGAAATCCTATCAACAATTACTTTATTATTACATTTTTATCAGTACTTGTAACTTCGTGATCCGTAATATTTTAGTTGATCACATGAACGCCTTATATTTGGAAACATGGCCAGACTTTTTATATAACATTCCCGCTGTTAGGAAATACATTTTGTTTTTTCTTCTATGTTCTGAAAATGTAATTAATTAACCTGTGAGAAACATTAATTGTATTAGTAACTTGTTCTTAGCCGCTCTGCTCTGCCCTGGAATGATCCTTAAGAAAGGGTCAAACTGGACCCGAAATTTTGCGTTTTATATCATTTGGATCTCTAAGGTTATGTTAGCCCTTGTAGAAAAAAGTTATCCTCCGGAGAATGGATGATTATGCCATTTTCTGCGTTACAAATACAAAAATAATTTCTTTATTTGAAACACAAAATCAGAAACAAATTTAAAGTCAGTTGCGTATATAATACGAGATTTCTACCACGATTTTTTTGACAAAGTACATGAGCTATTTTACATAAGAAATCCTGATTGTTTAATCAAAGTTAGCATAGCTTTGTGAATTGTTACTTATCAATAAATTTAAGGCTACTGTAAAATAAAAAAATAAGTTGTGAGAATGAATAAAAACAGCTCCTTCTTACCCAAGCCGAATTTTTTTTTAGTTTTAATAATACATGTATGCAATCAGAATAATAATATATCCATCTACATTTTTTGAAAAGACAGCTTTCAGTGCCCGTCGTATTTTTTCTAAATCATTTCACAACATCTCTGGTTACTACTTTATATGGGCCTGTGATCCGGATCAGTTGTTGTTCCTACAATTTCTGGATGTAGTTTAATATGTTAGCCCTAAAGATATTACTAAATTTTTTACAAGTAAAGAAACAGGCTTTTTTGGTTTATGTGTCTTTGCATTTCTGTCTCTGTCTGTCTGCCTGTGAGCTCTTCGGTGACGGATGTATGTGTTTTTTTAGACCTATTTTTAGAATTTATATCAAATTATACATTGTGCAATTTACAATATACAAACATAATATAACACCTTAATAAGGATAAGTGTTTTGGAGTGGGAGCAAGATTCAATTGTATGCGCGTACCTTGACGGTTCATCGATCACTACAACTATAAGCTGCACTAAGTGCTTAAAGATCCAGACCATGTGGTAAACTCTGTAACAAAATAAAGACTAGAACGTGTTTTTTTTCATATCCCCGAATTACAAAATTAATATATCTTTCAAAATACAGATTCTACAAATGAATATATTTACAATTGCTTCATTATATTTTCTGTAGCTTGGCTACATTTTATACAAATTATGTTTTCTACCAATAGTTATCAGCATTGTACAAAAGTATAATGATGTACATTACACATTAATGGACTGAATTTATTAAACGAAATGGGGCTCACCTTATTCATCATAGACTGTACTAACAATCACTCTTTCTTTATTGCGCTAAAATTACAATCTGCCTTAATAAGTAATTAAGATAAATACTCTCATTCATACCATACTTACAATTCATCATTCACTCACTCATTCATACAATATTTACAGACAGCCCAGAGGCCTACCAAATCCACATGTTTGTCACCTACCTCGCATACGAAAGAGGAAGCGGATTCTTGGGAAGTCCCCCACGCTCCTCCGTCCCGCGTCACCGGATACGAGCTAGACATCTAACAATAAAAACAAACTAAATACTAAACTAAAAACTTTGACCTAATTTTCCCCGACAGTCTAACGTCATCGGTGCGGGAAGTGTGTGGGGTCATAGTGTTAAACACTGGGTTTGTGAGGTGCTGCAACGAGTCAAATATGGCACCATAAGCAACGGGTGCAGGTCGGCGTTCTTTGACCTCTAACGGGAAGCATGAGAAAATAAATTAAAACAGTAAACCTCCTCCACGTATACAATCTCTAACCCACTTCTTACTTTTAAGGGTTCTCAAATAAACGATCTTTTCTTCTCTTATTTTAGATTAAAAACTTTGGTCTGTTCTTACATGGTTGAACGAATTCTTACATGAATGAAGATAAAATAAAGATAATTTGTTGAAAATAAATTTGGAACAACATATTAAACCCTTTATCATATTTTTATTCATTTAAAAGGAAATTTTAGTGACTATAGATATTAAACAAATAAAATGAACCATTTTCTTATGAACTCATGAAGTAACGGACGGTTGACCACTAGTCTATTCACTTTCTGCTGATTTAATCACTTAACCAATATGTCTATAATTTTAAAGGTATAAAATTTAAGTAAACATTTTCAATAGGTAAGTTAAACAAATTAAAATGTGCACTATCAACTATCGATCCTCTCTCAGTTGGCTCTTCTCACTGGATAATACGAACTTTCATATCGTTTCACGTTTCATTAAAATAACAATATTCAACCCTCAATTGGTCTTACCTCTGTTACATATGCCTACATATGTATAGATACATAGATATATAGAAAAAGGCTATACAAATAAATATTTGCAAGATATACAATGCTAGGAGGAACTGAAGTGAGATGGAAAAGTGAGGGTAGGAGATAGAAAAGCCCTGACCGGCCATGTGGGATATGGAAATGAGATGGAAAAACTGAGACCACTCCACGTTGACTGGAGCCACTGGCCGAAGGGACAAAACGGAATAAGAATTTGGTTTGGCAGCGTTTTTTTTTGCTTTCTGGAAAAAAAGTGTAGGGTGGGAAGTATCCAAAATATTTATTATAGCAATAAATACAATTAACGCGACCCCAAAGCAGGTTCACCCCTAGAATGGCCCTTACGCAATTTAGGTAATGCATAGTTATTATTTTGAATCATATCGAAAATAAAATTAAAATTTTTAATAGCTCTCTTTATTATGTGCACATAATTAATACTTTTCACTCCACGTTAATTGTGGATAATACAGTGTGAAGAAAATTGTATATTTTGCAAACAATACCTTTTTTTCAAAAACATTTCAGCCATCACGGTAATCACATGGGATGTACTTAGTAATCCCACTCTGGCTGAAAATTGTGGTACCCTCTTAAGACCTACGGTGCCAGTTATATCTAGGATAGGATTCGAACCTGGGTTTGCCTGATCTGTCTCACGCAATCTCTTTATTTCCCCACATCCCATTGAAGGGATATCTAGTATTTGCCCTGGGCGCATCCATCCTGATTTTTCCTCACCATATGTTTACATCTTCCTCCTTAGGACATGGGAGCCAGGTATCTAGAGGTTAGGATTCAGATAAGCAGAATGTCACAACTGTTGAATAAAGTACTTATCTATGTTATCGGAACCGCACACTCCCCCTTTCTTTGAACATTTTCGTTTATAATATTCTTCCACAAGGCCGAGAAACCACCTAATTGCCCTTCATCCTATCGGTATATTATTATTCTCCAAATTCTTTCCAAAATTTTCAAACCGATGGAGGATATTTTTATACTCCTAACGAAGAAAAGTGTACCAACATTACTTATATCCTACGTCGTCGATCCTGCTCAAGAGGCCTTGACAATGATACTCCTTTTCCCACCACAGATATAGTGTGATAACTTGGATTCCACTTTGTGAAAAAATTAACCTCAAACCCTCATATGAGATTTGAATGACAGGAACTCCACAGACCGTTTGGCCTCTTTATAGACTGTTTAGCAAGAAACCCTACCTCATTTTAGAAAACCAGGTAGTCATATATAAAGCCATAGTGAAACCAGTCTGGACTTATGAACTTGAACTGTGAGGATCAGCAAAGTTTGCAAACGTCAAGCGCATCACACGTCAATCCTTCTAACCTGAAGTACTTAGAGCATCAGTAATTCCACTTTATCATGTCTCGGATAAAAAATGGATGGTTTAAAAATGGCCTTGAAATTCCTACATCACATTTCGTAAAAATTCTTAAAAATCCACCACAAATATCTTACCATCCAACTGATCTAGTAAGATCAATTTCGTCTTTCAACTATACGTATAACCTCCCCCCCCTCAGAGATTGACGCAGAAGTGGCCCTATGATCTACGATCGTATTGTAAACATTTAAGCACTGGGAGTTCTGATAACGGTCAGATTTCTCCATTCATGTTCTGAATGAATCTATATTGTAAATACAGTTTGAATGAAAGAGTAAATGTAGATTTCTAAATATGGTATGAATGCCATCTTTCGTAAATATGGTACGAATGCCATCTTTCGTAAATATGGTATGAATGCCATCTTTCGTAAATATGGTATGAATGCCATCTTTCGTAAATATGGTACAAATGCCATCTTTCGTAAATATGGCATGAATGCCATCTTTCGTAAATATGGTACGAATGCCATCTTTCGTAAATATGGTATGAATGCCATCTTTCGTAAATATGGTACAAATGCCATCTTTCGTAAATATGGTATGAATGCCATCTTTCGTAAATATGGTACGAATTCAATCAACTATCATCAGGACATATTGAAATTTTCATTTAAATGAAGATTATCAAAGATCAATATCATATGTAAATTATGGAAATAAATTTAGTTGCCATACATTGTTATATATATATATATATATATATATATATATGCTGATGCAGTAATTGTTTATTTTTGTGTGTAGTTTAAGCTATTCCCACATGACTACAATCCCTTACCCTCATAGAGCTACAACCTTGTGCAATTCCTTCGTCACAATTGCAACCTCCTTCTGAAATTCCTTTCCCGCTCTTCATTCGTTACGGACCTTCATTAAATGTGGTCAAAACAGGAGTTTTTTGTTATTCAATACATAAGTGCTGACGTTAGAATGTTGATTTTTATTATGTTCGTATTATGTACAATTTCTTAGCGTATTGTTATTTATATTTAATAACATAAATACGTAAATTTATGTACGTATTTAGATATTGATTTTGAAAACACAAGCATTGTTTTTGTTTTCATTTATTCCATTTTCTACTTTTTATCCCTGATATATATTTGTCTTTAATGTGTATACGTGTATTTTTTCTTATTTCATTAACCTTTTTTTGCAATATTTTATTTGTACGCTCTAAACTTTTGCAGGGAATAACACTGTCAAACGATTTACTAATATGTTTGTTCTCAAGGAACGCAGACCCAGTGTATTATTATTTAAATTTTGTCCATTTTATTGATATCGAAAAACTGAAAACTTGTTAAAAACGTTACATTATGCGATTAAGAAGCAAGTAATAAACTCCAGAGCAGTTTTTCGAACATAAGGTTTGCGACAGTAGATAAAAAAGTTTAAAGAGTGGTCACCTCGGTTCAAGTGAGCGCTGGCCCGAGGCCAGTTTGGCAATGTCTCGACACAGCCAGATCTATCTGCTACGGACCACAGGCTACGGACCACACTCACGGACGGACTTATAGATATGAGCTCTAGCTGTGAAGTTGTAGCCCAACTGCCGTAACGGTCTATTACGGACAATTGCCCTGCGACCGCAGTCCTCCTCCTAGTGGGCGTTCTAAGCAAGCACTACATCTCTCTTCAGCTTCTGCTTTCTCGACTTGGAGATAGGTCTTATTATATCAGCAATATTGTCGGACTAAAATTAAATCTTTCTTAAGCACAAAAGGAATAACATTAAAGGAAATAAAACGTCCGTCCAAAGTTTTTATTATCGAGTTTTTGCCTAGAATAGGAAGGGAGAGGCTCTACTTTCACATCGGTCGTAAAATGACCTGACATTTTAAAGTCAAACAAAAATATTTGCAGTATGCAGTGTAACTTGGTTTGTCAAATATTATTCTTAGAAATTTATGAATATTTCCGAATGAAGATTTTTGTTTCCCGGTGGGATTTTCAATTAGTAGAACCATCATTGAAGTAACCACGGCCAAGGGAAAAAATCAGGACATTAAATCATAGGTATAACGAATGAGTAGACTAGTAGAAGTTAAAAAGTCAGAGTGAAGTGGGTTAGCTAATGGTGGTCACGTCACCATTTTTATCACAGAATCCTCGTTATTATATCGGAAACGAAAAATATACTTTGGAGCATTGCATTTTGAGTATACCTTTAAAATTTTAGATTGATTGGATTTTCTTTGGACTTCGCGAAACACGTAGACGGACACATAAAAGCCAATAAACAACGTACCTGTCTGAATTCATCCTTCGGTAGTTTGCTAAAATAATAGAAGATACCAGAAAATATATAGTTGTGTTCAAATCACTCAGCATCTATTTGCAAATTATGAATTCCCTGAGGGTGAGTAAATATTGATGTAAGTGATCCTCCCAAAAAAAAAAAAAAAAAAATTCAAAGAATATATTTTTTTGAGAATAATGTGTAAAAATAAACTTAGGAACTATTTTCTACCGTCTGAGCCAATTTCATTTTTATTTCTGTAAAAATATCGGCAAGATAAAATTTATTGTAATATACACAAATGATATAACCCTTGACACCCCTATAGTGGTGTGACAAACTTTTAGACCTTAAACAAAAATAGGCTTTGACATAGGGAAAACTAAGTGCTGCTACTTACTGATCCTTCCAGTATATATGTATATATTTAAGTGAATAATTCTCACAGCGTGGTCGTTTTGGTCACGCCGTTTGAGTGAATAAAACGATATACTGAAGATAAGTGATATTTATGGAAAAGCTGTTCTGTGTTTTTCCTAAAACGAGGTCGATACATTTTTGATTAAGTGTTGAAAGAATCAAATACCATTTGGCTTTCTGAGGTGGTGGTGTTAGAATAAATCATACCTTTAATTTAATAGATTTTCCAAGTCCGGATTTTAAGTCCATAAAATATTTCTTAGGCTAAGTAGATGTCATCAGTTTGAAGGTTTCAACACTTTCTTGGAGATATTATCTGGAGCAGGAATGTCTGTCTTAATCTAGAAGTTGTAAATCTTATCTGCATTGTCATTAATGTATTATTTGTTTCTAATTGTTAAGGTGTTCAGTCTCATTCAAATATTTATATATTGAATGATAGTTTAATAAGTGTTATAAATTGTTGATCCCTATAATACTACCATCGCTATTTGGATCAAATAATAATAATTATTCTTTGTTTTATTTTCTATCTTATACGTATAGGTTTCAATGTTCTAAGTCACCACTTCTGGTTTATCCTGTGCGGAAACAAACAACTTATTTTTACGATGAAAGATTTCAAGTAACTGAATATATCGAAGATCACAGGCTGTGATTCATCCAGTGAAAAATGGCTAGGGGGCAGGAAAGGCAATGCAATACATTAAAAGTTGAAAAAAATATGACAATTCTTAAAGTCACCCCTTCGGCATATAATAAATAATGCCACCCCTCTGGAGACGGATGACGTCCTGGATAGAGATGTCTCTGTCGGCGATAAGTTAGCTAAGGTACTCTCCAGGTCATTATTATACGAGACTTTCTGAAGTGGCTGAAAAATTGCGAGTAAAACTAAATTCTTCATCTATACTCTTCATTTCGAAGGTACTTAGTTAATTTATAATCCAGGGCATTGTATGAAATGCTTGAAGCTTAGTAGTGACATAAGGGCAAAAATATTTTTATAAATAAGTATAATAATAAAATATAAGATAAATAAGTATGTATATTTATTAGTCAAATGATTCATACATTAATACTTTGCCATTTGTAATGGAAAACAAAAATTTACTTCTCACATCAAAAATAATCATTTTATGGAGTAGACAAGACAATTGTTTTTCTTTCATAGCAATTGTATAACAAGCATCAATTTGAGTTAGTACATTTTTTTAAAATGATTCTAAGAAACCGTGCATTGAATCAAAAACGGAAAGGACAATCACAATGAAAATTTCAGGACTAACTTAAAGAACTCTTAAATTTAAGTGACAGTTTGACGATGGTTACTGAGTTTGCATGAGACATACAGACAGATGAAAAAAAAAATGTATCGTAAAAATGAAGAACCAAATGGAAATAAAATAAAAAAGGAAAAATAAACAGCTCGAATGTTTTTACATTTGTTAAGAACTAAATTGTATGTTCTACATGAAAGAAAGTGATGAAGCCACCTAATGCCAAGAGCTAAGTGGTATAGTAAAAGGCTTTGTTTCATCAGTTAAGCCACCTTGGTGAAATTTTGAAACAAATATTGACGATAAAGGTATCATCTTTTGAAATTGGCTTGAACTTCATTTCTGTTCATGTCTTTCACAAGTTAGTTATTAAGGATATGGTTGAAATTATTTTTGCCTCACCGTTTAACGTGTTCTTAACTACTGAGGGGGGGGGGACTTCAAATATTGAAATAGTAATAACCATTAAACAATATCAGCTCTATCGAATTACTTTTAAAAATACTGCCATAACAAAATACAGCCAGGCTAAAAAACGATCGCATGTAAGTTAACGTTCGTGTTAGTACGTTACAGATAAGTCAACAGATCAGGTTTACTTCAACGTAGTGTAAACTGAGAGGTGCGTTTTCTTGGGAAATTTGAATCAATATTGTGATTAATTTATTATTGTAGCGCTCACTTGTTTTTTGGATTACTAAAACGCTCAAAACAACATGATACGTTGTTTTCAATCAATATGTAGGTTGACGAAAAAAAAGTGGGATTGTTCGAGCAATACCACCCATGAATTCATTTAAATAATAATCAGTATCAAATATTATAAGAGTTTTACTTGTTTAAATAGTATGTAATCGACATTATAACTAATAAAATTATGTGTACTATGTGTGAAGTAAATGTATGTATCATAATTTAATACGTTTCATAATTCGGTTTAAGTATAACTAATTACAGTTTGATTATTTAATGAGCAATTTTTGTTTTGAAAATTGAATTAGTTGTTTATCAATGCGATGTTTTAATGTGAATGGTGTTTATGCTATGTAAATGTGCTGACTAACCAAGCAGCCTGACTGAGCTTATATTCTGTGCCTACGGTAGTAGGGTTTTATTGGTTTCTGTTTTCCTACCGATAAATAAGTAGATATTTTAGTGTTATTTATTTATTTTTTTGAGTTTTTTTTTTTTTTTATTATTTAGTTTATTAATTACATAGTTTTAGTTCGGAGGCGCTTTGGTGTCTGGCAACTCTACGTAAATTAGCCTATGTACTAAAAAACGAAATAAAAAATTATCTTTTTTCTCTCTACTCTCTTTGTTGGGGTCCGCGTGCATCAGGTGATTGGAATATAAATCATTAAATGGTACTTCAAAAAATAACTTACCACATTTTCTTACAGTAATTATTTGAGGGCGATAAGTTATAAGAAACCAGCAATATAATAAACATGAACATATAACAGCTTACTAAACCATTAAGTACTCCAATAAAACTATTTTAGCTTCTTTTTCCTGAAGCTTACCGATACTACCCTTGGGCTTTGCATTGGCTTATCATTTTAATATCCCCAACTTGGTAGAAGGTGCCAGAATAACACGCTCTCCTTTCCTTTGTTCTGCCAAAACCCTACAATGGCTTCTTCCACTCCCCTGAAAAACTGCGCCGAGGAGATAACCTGGGACACTGGAATCCCCCGGCTAAGCTCGGCGTCCTTTTCATTGAGGCGTTCGCAGCTCCTTCGCTTATTTTGTATCTTTTCCTCTTTGTGTAGACACGGCTCCGCATTGCAATAACAGTTGCATTGTGCATAACGGAACAATCGCCCTGTTGTGGAGGGGAAAATTTCCGTTCTTGTAAGGAAAAGTGCTACTGCCTCGTAATATTTCACATCTGGGCACAGTTAAAAACTGTTTAAACTATCTATTTTCAGCTATACGACTATAACACTTTCTAAAACAGACCAATAAGTTATTATCGTAACTTACAAATCTGTCTACCTCGAAGATAATTCTACACTAATAAATTCTTCACTTAAAGATAAATACAATAAAATAGTCAATATTTTGTTTGTTGTTCAGATAATCACTAAAAGTCGTGTCTGTTTTCATAAGAACCTACTATTTTCATGAAAGGTGATGACATACTAACTAAATTAATGATTTGTTGATTCAACTGACAAGCACTTTGTGTTGGGTTTTGCTGTTACCTTATACTTTATATTTGTTATTATCTCTCCATTAACGCATTTATGTATATGTTTCTTATTTCTCTATTATCATTTCCAAAGTAAATAATAGTATTCATCAAGACATTTAACCTCATACAAGTTTTAGCAAATCAAAAGTAATATTAGTTCATAATAATTTAAAAGTGGGAATTTTCATATTTATAGCCCCTTATTACTAAAAACGTTTAATTTTTATTGAAAAAGAATTAAATGCCGAAGTAGTTTTGCTAGGAAGGAAATATTTGAATTTTTCTTTCCACTTGTTTTGTGGACCAGTGTATGTGCTTGGAAATTCTAAGCTTGATCCACACACTGAACTACTCACTTAAAATGTGTTATTAACTCCCATATTAACTTACGCAGCCCCTAGCTTAGTCAGTCACAACTGTATCATAAAGCTTAAAATAATTCAAAATAACTTTTTAATAATAGAATTGGCCAAACCAAGGTATACGCCAACAGTTAAGTTGCAGTATCCAAAGATGATTATATCCTACATATTGTATCCATCATCATTATCATCCATTTAGGTATTCCTTATTTATATTTCTCCTAAATTAAAATTTATAAGAAGTTCAATGAATCGTTTAAGTATAATCCTTTAAGTATATAAGGTTAGTCGTTTGTTTTTAGACTAGACGCGTTTCATATTAGCATAAGATTATTTTTTATTATGTAAATACATAAAATAAATTTATTTAATTAGGAATTATAATTCGGGTTTAAAGAAACATTTTTCCCATTTCTAAATGACGAATCGAAGTTACAGACTTCAGTGAAGAAGGGCAAATCTATGTAAAGAACTTACTAGGCGATGGGCCACATAGTTCTTTTGGTACTCATATGTATATAAGTCCCTTGCTAGGGGTCATACCAGTTCGGTTATTTTAAAATGGTTTTTAATACACATTTTAAAATTGCCATTAAAATCAGCTGTAAGCTCTTGTTAAATCATACATTTTATTATAAACTAAGGCTTTTTTTCTGTAAATATTACAAATAAATTGTTTTGTTCAATGCTTGTCATGTGTGTCTCATATCCTACTACATTTAATTTTAGTTTCACTCTAGAATGGAGCAAAATAATATTAAAATGTCTATTTTCTCTACACCCCAGTCTCATAAAACCACTCCTGCTACCACCCTCTAATTGGACCAGGGCATCTCGGATCCTCTCACCCCCTAACACCATCCATCCCTGCAAGATGCCACCCTAACAGACTATGAGGGCTAGGATTACAGCTATCACTTGGACATAGACACAAGATCCATTGTATCCTTCGGCAGTGCACCCCTCTATAAGTGTCCAGGCTGGGATTTATGCCGTCCAGAAGGGGGTGGGAGTCGGCGTCTTCCAATTCCAGGAGACCCATCCACTATTCACACCCCAGGCGGCCAATCTACTTTAATGTCTGGTCGTTAGGTCTGCCCTGTGTAATAGTGATATCCACCTTCACCTCTCATACCTTGAATACTTGATGAGCTGTTAAGTGCACGGTTGTCGGTTTCAATTTGTAGCTGTGCTACTCAAGAGTCTATTTTTTAGTGGTTATTGTCTTAATCATAAAATAAAACGGTGAAATGTATTGCGGTAAGACTTTAATTTATTTAAAACAAGATATAAATATATCATGAAAATAAATGTCAATGCATTTGGACAATTACATGGACTTAATATTATTTCCTTTAAGCATCCAATTTTAGTTTGTTTAATAAACTGTCTTCTTTTTCTGCTTGCGATCCTCGTGACTTATTTTTTAATAGTTAGATTTATATGACAAAGTTCTCAGGCTAATAACAGCACCACATTCCGTAATTTCAGAATACAGAATAACAGCACAGACAGACGACAATTAGTACAGATGGTTTCACGACAAACTACCTGGTCGTTCAACCCAATTATGTGGGAGCTTTCCACACCTGACTTACCTCATAGTACTCCACGACGACTTAGGCGAAGGTGGAATGAGATCTGGTAATCCTAAATACTATTATAAGGAGTTATCACTGGAAGCCCTTCGCCCTCAAGCACTCATGTCATTCATGTCGTATTGAACTGTCGGTTTATTTTATTTTGATTTTTGAGTCCTGTCAATGAACACCCACAGATATTTGTTCTGAAGTACAGTTGAGTTCCAACTATCCGACGTCGCTCAGCCACAGGGCTCTAGTAATATATATGTACTAATGAAAATAGTATTAGTTGATTTATTAGTTCGCTATAATTACACAATGTACACTTTTTTATCGCTTATAGCAAAAATAAAAATAAGATTAATTGTCATTTTGTTTAGGGTTTAATTGAGTTTTTTAAAAATCATTATACCTTACGCAATTGAGTCAACCCCTACCTGACACAAACACTCGGAAACGAAAATTCGAATCTAATCGACTAAGAAGATCTAGTTAATAGTCAAGAGTGCTGACCATTAGACCACGGAGTCTAACGGAGAGCAGTCCTTACTAAACTAATATTTGTAAGTGGCAATTAAACGGTAAACTATTCTGTTTATAAAGTTCAACTAAGGGACATCATTCAAAGTTTTACACTCAGCATCTCTTCTTCGTAGTACTTCGGGATTATTTATCTCGGGTTACACTTAGCCTCCATTACAGTCCGATGTACATAAAAATTGTTTATTTACTCTCAAAGAATGTCCAACATTGATGAAACATTGGTGAAAAAAAGTGAACATTAGCATATCTTTATAGTTGATTACTGTACAATATACCCTGATCCGCTCTCTATAAATAGTGAAAATAGATATTTTCTTACAAAAAGATAGGCTGGCAATAAATCCATCCTAGCTTGTGATTAACACCTCCTAGAACGGGAGGAAAGAGAGGATAAATAGACTAATCCCTCTCAGGGATCGGGGTCAATTAATGCAAGGGGATTAACAGTTCGCAGGCGAGACTCGGGCCTGATTTAGTATTGCTAGTGCTGATTGGAAGCGGCTCGTTAGTAAGTTAGGACCCCAGGGTTATTAGCAGTTACAGGTCTGTTCGCGATATCCTAATCTCCTTCGTGTGGATCTCCGGGCTCGCCTATAGCAGATAAATCCTTAGACGCTCCTATTTCGCACTTGGGGATTTATAGCAGGATCCCAATAATCTTTTGTATTCCAAGGGAACCGGGAAGCTAGAACCAGTAGGCTAATGTGAAACGTCATGCATCATGCAGAGCAATGATAAATTGTTCTGTTCCGTGCACAGTAGAACCAGGACCGCATAATTCAGGAAGAGTAGGTGTTGAAACTAAAAAGTAAATATTATCCTTTCACATAGAGTAAAATATTAAATTTGAGATCTAGATGTCCTGATTGATAATACATTATTTGTGCGCGGGGTCTATTACAAAAAAAAAATGACTGAACTGCCATAAGGTTTTCAATATACGAACCTTGATTGAGGATGTATCCCACATTTCAATTTTTTTTCTGATGTCTGTAACTTCAGGGTCTATGCTTTACTGTTGGAAAGGTACGATACTCCTAAGGGCATCCATATTGCCAGCTGACCATTATTTAGCAATTATAAAGCATTCAACCCGTAATAAAATTTTTTTCAAACTGAGTCATATTTAACTGAAAAGTAGTTACTAAAAAAGTATTATTACGGTAAAATTTTTCTCCCACGATACTCTACTAGAAGGAATGTGTTGCTTAACATTGTATGTTCTTATTTGTGTAGGCTTTGCTGTATCTGTTTCATATTCAAACTAATGTGAGGATTCGAAGTTAAATCATAAGGTAATATGTCTAGGGTTGATAATTTAGTCCACCTACCAAAGGCAGGTCGTGTCACAAAATTATTATTATTAATGGAATATCCACAATGAGGATTCAAAATTTCAATAACATATTTTAGGCTTTTTTAGTTTGAAAACTTATGCTTAACAAATAACTAATACAAATTATAGTGAACCATGACAATAACAATTTTATTAAATATCAGAAATCACATGAATCAACGGAACAACAATACTCAAATACATAATAGCTTCTATAGTCTTCTTCCACAATCCTAACCTCATATCTACAAAACATAACTACTTGCTTCAAACAAAAATGTCCAACAAACTTATGATAATACTATATATATAATTCTTTTAGATTGGATTAGATCTTTGAGATGCTAAATAAACAATTATGATTGTGAATTTTTTGATGACGATGGGGTGACGATGTCTCCCAAGCCAACCTCTGGACCCAGAGTAACCAACTATGGTAACATATATTACCAACCTAGAGGACCAGAGTAGTGAATGAAGGCACTGCATCGTCTAGATCTTGGGATTTTTCTAGGGACACTTTGAGGTCTATGTAATCTGTAAGAATCTAGAGGAAGTGGTCCCAGTGAATTGGGCCCTAATAAATGATGGAGGAGGCAGTTTGTGAATTGGTTGTAGGGAAATGGCTAATACTAAAGGACTATGATCGGAGGAGAGGTCATCGAGGCGCGTCAATGAACAGTTTAGTGTTCCTAAACTATTGTAGAAGAAAAGGTCAAGGAGATCTTGATTTTGGTTGGGATCTGATGGCCAGTCGGTGGCTGTGTCAGAAGAGATAGTGTAGCAATCTTTTCGTGTTAGTGCAGGCAGCAAAGCACGTCCTCGTGTATTCGTGGAACATGACCCCCAATGTTGGTGCTTCGCCCAAGAAGTCCTTAAAAGTCCTCACCCACAAAAAAACGACGTCCGATGGAGTCTAGAAAGGAGATGAATTGGGAATCGGAAATGGATTTATTGGGAAGGCAGTACACTGATGCTAGTGTAAGGGAAAAGGGAGGTTACTGATTGACACTGCAGTGGACTGAAGGAAATCATGTGCTACCAAAGGAACTATGTGATGGGAAATGGAGTTATAGACAATGACAGCAGTACCTGCAAGAGCTCTTCCATCAGGGTGATCAGTTCGATAAGTCTGGTACTGTCGAACGGTAAATGGTCGTTTACTATTAAGTCTTGTTTCAGTAATGAGAGCTACGTCTATGTTTATGTCATTGAGTAGTGCCACCAGTTCGTTAGTGTGGTTGCAAACACCATTCGCATTCCAAAGAAGAATGGATAAGGAGTCGGAAGGATTCACTTATGGGTTTTCTTTAACGAGGATAAGGTAAGAGACAAGGGAAATTTTCTACTAGAGGTGTAATTAGGGTGCAGACCTCTATAAAAAAATGAGGTTAAAAGGCTGGCGAGATCCAAAGAACTTGTAGGTGGAGGAATATGCGAGATAGTGGGCAGTGCATGTTACTGCTCTCTGTTCCAAACTACACCAGAAAAAGAGACTGAAGGCCTTGAATTTCTGGCTGGACCGCTTCTTGTTGCTTGTTTCTCCTCTTCTAGCTGAAGGCGTTGTTCACTCCTGGACTCCAGCCTTCTTTCTGTAAGCCTCGCAGCCCTTGCAGTTGGTCAGGTGGCTTTGCTGGCAGAGCAAGCATACAATAGGTGATTTCATGCAGAAGCTTTTTGCACAATTCAATTTTGTGCGCCCCAATGCACTTTACACACCTGGGAGGGTGGTGGCAGTATGATTTCGTGTGGCCATATGGCTGGCAATTATGACATTAGACTATGTCGCGTTTCGGGTAAGGCTTTTCGACCTGTACTTTTGTGTAATGCATGTGGGAAAGTTCATAGATTTTTTCTACTCCTGATGTTCGCTCTAGATCGACAAAGAAGAAGGGCAACGGTTTCTTGGTCGCTTCGTCTCGTACCCTGTCTTCACGTAAAACGTTTGAAATTTGAAACCGAGAGCTGATAGTTCGTCTTCAATTTCATCAGCTGGAGTGGTCGGGTGAAGATTTTTGATCACAACTCTTAGCAATCTTTCCTGTTTTAACTGGTAAGTATAGAAATCAGGCTTGGTTTCTTCCAAGCATTTAACTATCGCTCTATATGTATCGGCAGTGTCCGGAGAAATTTCCGTGTCCCGAGACCGATTGAGGCACGTGTATTTGCCCGTACCTACGATTTTGCTCATTTGAGTACATAGCAATTTAAAATTACTAATGTTACGTATAAATGTCGCAGGTGGCTTGGGCTGTGTGGGAGTTTGAGTAGAGTATATGTCCTCTACTTCATTATTTTTTAACACCTCATAACTGTTGAGCGTGAAAACGTGGGGACTCAACATTTGTTTGTTGTTTTGATTGATAATTCTTCCATTGGGCTGCTGGGTGCTGAAGAATTTACAGGCACATTTCTGTTAGATCTTCATGGCTTTCGTTTTATAGGCGACGGAGTAGGTGTTGGTCCCAGAGACCTTGACCGTTTTTTTATTTTTTTTTTGGACATCACTAATGATAATACTGAAAGAAATTTATGAACATTTTTAACAATTTACGTTTTTTAACAATCGAATCTACTTGGCTCTTCTTACGTAGAGCTGAACCAGTATAGCTGCAGATCATGCGCTAATGGAGAGACGTCTTCGCTGAGAGTTACCTATCCTTGGGTGAGTAGGTATGACTCTGTATCGAAGGTCCTGGTGCCTAGTTATCTGGTTCATTTCTTAGAGCTTAGTCATCCCCTTCAGGAAACATTCATTGATTTGAACTTCATTTCTCCAATAATGAGGTCTGCATTTTGTGAAGCATCGGTGTCAGAAGTGAAAGCCGTGTCAAAACTCTCCACCAGCGACACTAACCGACATTGTGCTGCTGTGTATTTTATCCCAAGGTCTGTTGCCTCTATCCGCTCCTCACACCCTCGTCTATGACAATTTTACACTCAAGTCAATGAAAACAACACCACTTCTACTGTAAATTACATTTACGTGGTAGTTCCATTCAAGACATCAATTACTTATCAGGGGCTGGTTTTATTAATAAAATAGAAAGTGAAGGCGAATAATTAATGGGGAGACTGTTTCCAATTTTCAACATACCCGAAAGTAACAACTCTCCATACAATGACGACAGAGCTTGTATTGGAAAAACTGGAAATTAAAAATCAAACTGAGGTCAGATGAAATAAATTTTACAAAGTGCATGCCACATTTCAGTCACCGACATTCCAATCAACCGCCAACGTTCCACTGTCAATGCGGTTTTATATCCGCAGAACATGTTCATTGGAGAACAGAAAAAATCATCTTCAAAATGTTCCATTCCCAAAAACAAACTTATATTTTACGATTCAGTCATCCAATCATTGATACCCTACAAGAACCAGTATGCAGTTTCACTTGTAAAAAAACCCACAGAAAACGTAACAGATCAAAAACTTCAGAATGGGACCCTCACCACACGAAAATATCTACGTTTATTGACTGACGACTGACAACCCCCTGAAACTCAAGAGTTTCTCTTTTCTCAAACTGAGTCATATTCTAACTGAACAGTAGTTACTCATTACCATTATTACTGAAGATTGGTAATTAGAGTAAAACTTTTCTCAAACGATACTCAGAAAGGAAGAAAACATGTGTTTCTTAACATTATATGTTTTTATTTGAGTAGGTTTTGCTGTTTCTATTTCATACTGATTCCATATTCTAACTAATGTAATAGGTTAATAATATTTTTATATTATGCCAAAATTTTTGATCGTTTGAAGGGTAACCGTTCTCTATGTATGTATCAGTTCTGTATGTATGTAGATAAACATTTGATTTTTTATAACCTTAAGGAATCATTTAATTTAATTTAAAATATTTTTTTATTTGGCTTACTTCTTATTTTTATTTTGTAATTGATTCAGTTTTTAATTTTTCCTACTATTAGAAAATTCTGTAAATATCGTTATTAAGGTATAAGGACTTGAGTAACGGCCACCATTCTGAAGTTTGCCTGCAGGGTTTTATCGAAATCTATTATTTACATAAAGGCTATTTATTATTAGTGGACAAAGTTTCGACATACAATGCATGTTTGCATCAGGTCCTAGCGTAAGTTAGAAGGACCTCTTCAAACTCTTCTACTCATATACTCACGGCTAGCAATGAAGTTTTAGTATTAAAAAACTATGTATATCGTAAACGTATTTTAAGAATTGTGTTTGTGGTGATGACTGGTTTAATTAGAATGAGACATTTGGTCTTACTTCTAAGGATATGAAGATAACCTTAGATTTGTTTGTGGCAGCAGTGAATGAACAGTTTTAAGTTCGGAAACTTGACTTCTCACTTAACATATACTAATTCATATAAATACAATAAGTAATTCCATTTGAATTTGTAAGGAAAAAAGAAGAAAATAAAGTTTTTATTTACGTTTATTTTATTAATTAATAGATCCTGAAAACGGTTACGTTCGTTAAGTGAGATGATCACTGGACACTCAGTGATACTTGGTGTTAATTAAATGAGGCTAAAAGACAAAACTCCAGCTGTGCTCGGCAGCAGCTCAGTATACAAGATATTTTAGTTTAATTTCGTGTGAAATTAGGACTAGCTGTTGGGAGTGGAGGCAGAATTCCCTAAATGCTGCTTCATTCAGTTGGTTCTCATACGGTGCAGGGGTAGGGGGAAATGTGGCCTTAAGTATTTGGGCTGTTCGGTTGGCGGGGGGGGGGAGGAGAGGTCCCTAATATTCTCCGGAATATTCAGGATAATGCTGTTTGTATTATGAAGCCACTCGTGAAACAGTGCCATGTACCCCCGGCCTAAGGCACCCCATTTGGCTAAATTACATTCTCGTGTCTTGTTGCAATAAAGGGCTCTTATAAAACAGACATTTAGCCCGACAGCCCTTATTATATCCTAAGGAACAGTTACAGACGAAATGTTCAAAAACGACAGAATGAGAAGTACATAATAAGGACAAGCTATAACATTATTCTTCTTATTCTCATTTGTTTATTTTTTTAAAGGGTTTTACTGATTTAAATTTCATTGCAACGAGTTGAAGATAATAATTTTTTTAATGTTTCAATGGATTAAAAAAACGAAACAACTGGAACTGTTATCTCCATCGTTACATTTTTTTTAAACTGTATACGGTCACAAACATTACACAGATTAACATTAGACTGTTCTGTCGATAAAGCCATGGCTGAAATCTTTTAAAATAGTAACCACTAATATTTATGTTTTTAATTTTATCAATAGTATCCTCTTCTTTATTATTTCCTTTAATTTAAACGTGTGTTATACTTTTTTTTTCTTATTTATTTATACCATTTCTAGAAGGATGTTATCTCATTATTGTATTTTAACCCACAGTCAATTTTGTATTCTACTTAATTTATTCACTACATCAATAATTGTGTTAAACTTCCTTCCTCATATGGTTTTGCAGATACAATATTTGTTTGCTAAATTGCATTAAATATATATGTACGATAAATGCTGTTTTATACTAAAGACAACGCCAAGATAAAAACTCATGGATGAAATCGCAGTCAAATAAAATACAATTAGTCGTTTTGTAAATAATTAAATTAAAAATATTCTTTGATATGCTGGTTATGGATTTCTTTTTCCAATAAAATACCAAATATTTTCCTTACCACGTTATTATAAAAGCGTAATCTGCCATCTACCTGGCTAATTCTGGGGTGGATGGTCCAACTCCTGAGAATAAACATGTTTTTCAGTAAAATTTTTAGAGACATATGGAATTACCACCGTCAAAGTTTCATTGGTAGAATTGTTATTCAATAAAACTAATGAAATATTTGAAATAGAACATGAATTAATAACATTGACACTTATTTTCAATAAAAACACTATTTTTTAACCTTATTAGGCTTTAAATTTATAATATATGTGTATCAATAATTGATATGCTTTTTATGCTTATTCATATCGTGACTCTTATTGAAATTATTGAAGATTATCTTCAATATTTTATATTTTATGAAAATATTTCTTAAAAAAGTTTTACCTGGTTTTAAACGTTATGGTATATTTTAGACAGAAGGGATAAAAAAAACAAACAATTAAATTCATATTATATTTATTTTTAATCGAAATTGTAGGGAATAAATACATGTCTGGAAGTAAGTAAAGGGTATATAATATATGTTAATTGAATAATAATTATTAGCATAAAATATATCACACTATACACAATATATACACGTTCAAAGTATATAACTTAAAATAGATTAAAATTTATACTTATAAAAATGTATAATATTATATTTTAAGAAATATATATATATATATATTAATCAATGTATTGCATATATTACCTTAAGCCTAGTTAATAGAATAACCAAATTTTTTGGAGTCTCTTCGATCTTTTTATTTTTATATATAAATTGTTTTATTTTTTGCCAATTTCGTAGGCATTAATTATCATTATAAATAGATCTGTTCTTACTATACTAAAATATAAATGCTATCAAAATCAAAATAACGTACTTGGAGTGGTAAAAGGCCAATGTTTAAGATTAAATATGATTTTATTTTACATTGTTTTCACAAGAAAAGATTGTTATATTAAAAATATATAATTGCGATTAGGCGTTATTGTTAATATTACGCATTTCAATACAAAATCAAATACATTTTGATTTTGATGATGACAATTACATTCATATCACTAAATACACTTCAGTTCAGATTACATTACGTTCTTAATCACTTTAACATCCATAAAACAGAAACCTGCGCTAGAAATGCCGATAAAGTTGTTAACAAGTACGCCATATAATTAAAAAATATATTAACAATTCTTTTATAACAATGCAAATGACAAATAACAATTTGGGAATAATATCCATTCGTGGCTTGAATTAAACCGCACGCTCCTCAGTCTTTCAGAAGAAATACATATTTATTGATATAAACATATTACATGAATATACATACCATTGTAACAAAGGAAGCGGGTATAAAATACTTAATTATTCATATTGGTCAAGTCGACTATGAGGAAAAATTAAATTAAAATACGAAATGGATGTTTGTACAAGTCCTTAACTCCAGTTTTATTTTTTTGTAGAGTTTTTATCACAATAGGCTCTTTTATGACCACTGTACGATATATGTTCAAAAAGGAAGTTGGCAAATACTCGAAGTGTTAAGAAATATTTATACAATGTGAAACTATTTCTCGTTATCTTTCAAAAATAAAAGAAAAACTAATAACCCTAGAGAAATAAATCATAAGAAAAATAATAAATCTTATTAAATGAATTTATATTTTACACTTCTTTGTAAAGTAAGATTAAATATAAATCTATTTAAACAATGAAAACTAGTGATATCGTAGGTAATATTACTTATTGTTAAAGTTTTTTCGTAATACTTCGGCATTTTCACTGGGATATTGTCTCACTTGCGACTTAGCAGTCGATACTCTGAAGCTGGAACCCGATGGCCTTAGCCTGAGGACGGAAGGATGCAGATTATCCTTGGGACCGGCTTAGACGTAGACGATGTGGGGCTTCTTGGCCTGGTCACCGAAGTCACTGGTAGGGTGGTCCATCCACGGCTCGACCACTTTGGTGTCTTCGTCGGCCTTCATGTAACCGCTCATGATGGCGTCCCGGTAGTGCTTGTCGGGCATGAGCATGAGGATGGGCGGGGGACCGTTGGGGGCCCGGATCCCTGAGGCCAGCCGCCTCGTGTCCGCAGCGGTCTGGTCCGCTTCCTGTTTCCCCGGCCTCTGGCAGCAGGATAGCTTCCAATCACTTCCAAACAGCAGGAGCACGGCGCAGGTCGCCCCAAACAGTGCCAACACCAGCGAGCTCACGATGACCACTGTGAGCCATGTAGTCTCGCAGCTGACCGTCGACTCAGGGATGTCGGTCATCAGCTGGCCTCGCAAACCCTCAGGGGATTCACACTTCAGATTGCGCACGACCACTCTCAGCTGCGCTTCAGAGCTGTCCGAAGAGTCGTTGGCAGGCGCAGACGTCGGCTCCACTAGCTTGGTCTCCATCTGTACCAACTTCCACAGCCAGTGCAGCGAGCAGTTGCACTGGAAAGGGTTGCCAGAAAGGTCCAGCGATCGGAGCCTGTCCACGGGGAAGTGAGATGCATCCGCTGTCGTAAGGGAATTCCCTCTGAGGGAGACATGCATCAGTTGTGGGTTGCCGTGGAATATCCTCGGTGGTACCCTTGTGAGGCCTTCGTTTTCGTCTATGTGCAAGGTTTCTAGCCTTATGTTGTCAACAAAGGCACGGGTGTCAACTTTGTTCAGGTGCCACAGTCGGTTAAGCCTTAGAGTCCTCAGTTGGAACAAGCTTTGAAAAGCCACAGGCCTGACTTCGGTGAACCTGTTCCCACTAAGATCCAATTCCCGGAGCCTGCTCAGTTTGGATAATTGCATCGTTGGGATGTAAGTGAGGTTATTGAAGGACAAGTCAATTACTTCAAGATTCAGGAGTGTGTTGAAAGATGACTTTTCTATTTCCTTGATAACATTGGAGCCAAGTGTTAACGTCCTGATACTGTGACTACACTGTGGAGGAAATGATTTGTCTTCTATTATTTCAATGAGGTTGTTGCTCAAGGTCAATGTTTCTAAGACACAAGGAGTAGGGAGGTTCTTGAGAAGAATAGTGGGTATGTCCAATATCTCATTTTTGTGTAAGTTCAACACCCTTAACGAGCTGATAGATTTGAACACTGTAGGGTCAGAGAAGGAAGTTATTTTATTGTAAGAGAGATTGATGGTCTGCAGGTCTAACGTGTCGTTAAATGAACCTGGTTCAACGTTGTCGATGTTATTGTGGCTGAGGTCCAAGTGCCTGAGCAGCTTGAGGCCTTTGAAAGCATCTTTGCTTAGTGTTGTGATATTGTTGTAGCTAGCATTTAGGGACAGCAGCTTGCCCTGAGATTCGAAGTTATGCGCTTTAAGCGAGTTGATCTTGTTGTTGGACACGTCCAACCTACGAAGGCTGGTGTAGAAGGTGAGGGTGTAGTCCACATTGCCTATCCTGTTCCCCCGAAGTTCTATTTCCTCCACGTCTGGGTTGAGCTGGATGGGGACGACTTCAAGGCCAGCTCCGACGCAGGAAGCTACCAAGGCTTCGTCCCTGCATGTGCACTTGGAGGGACAGATGCACCGAGCCGGTACAAGAAGCAACAGCACTAACCACAAGTGTGTAATCCCTGCTCCATCCTCCATTCCAATCGTTGGAGTCTTGTCACCATCAGATCTGAAACCATATAAGCCAATATTCAGCAAAATATAGATATGAATTTTACATCTAAAATCTACAACTATAAGTATGAATATGTTTACAACAAACTTTATGAAACTGAGTTCTTGCGTATATTACTCAATAGCATTTCATACTCAAATCAACGAACATTTTTTCTACACCTAAGTTGCTCACAAAAAAGTTAAATAAAACAAAAAAATGTTAGACGGATTGCCTCTAGTATGACAACTACTTAAAGATCGAAACATTTTGCCGTTAAGAGAACATGGGTGAATAGGCTCGCATAATTTGCATAAAGCGACTCAGGTCACTAACGAACATTACCCACATGGCCAGTACATGGACCTAACTAGTTGTTAGCTCATCATCTAGTAAGAGGTGTGTGTCACTAATACGGTGAGGTCCGAAGTATGATCTGGGAGTAACCTTATCATAAGGCAATTTCTAAGGATGGAGCTGGCTAGCGCTAGACCTGTTTGCTGCTAGCTAGGCCAACTTGCCTGGAAGTTAGCCGCCTAACTACGCCAACACTGACTAACTCCAGCATGCAAAGTAACAGTATTACACGACCTTATAGCCTACAGTGCAAATGATCTTTCCCAACTATCAGGTAACCGCTTTCTGGCCCTTCGATACGTGGTAAGGGCGCTATCATAATAGTTCAATGTGACACAAGAGTGAACAGGTAATTCATTCACAGTACAGAAACGAGATGATCCATGGATTAATAATCTTCATCCTTTATAAATTAAATCTATGTTATTTTTAAATTCTCATTGAATACAATATTTAAATTCAATCATGAACTAAATTGTTTCATTTAAAATATTTTTAAAAGGAATAATAAAGGACGGAGAAAAGATATCGAGAAATAGTTGTGGGTGGAAGTATAAAATTTATTGAAAATTACTAAACAAATTACGCGGTATTACTTGATCACAAGTATCGCCTTTATTACGAATTAACAAAATGGAGACACATTATATATATATATATGTAAATAAACCTTTCGATCTGCTCATTGTTCGCAGTAAAAAAAATGGGATACAGCAATAGAAAAAACTAATTTATTTAAGATTGTTGTTTTTTTCAAAAATTCTATTTTTATTTCACAATAATTTAATAAGTGGAGTACCGTAAATATCACTGTATATTGTGTGTTATAAGCTTTAAATTTATATGTATACGTGTGAGTTGAATCGAGTTTATAATTACTGTAAAATTATAAGATAAATTTGTGAATTTACTTTTCCATAGATGAACTGGAAAATAAGGTTTTTTTTTGGTCTTTTTGCAGTAATGAAATATCGGTACCTATAAAATGTCTTTCAAGAAGGTTCGGTGATAGCTCAGAGATAGCATCTTCAATAGAAAGCGAAAACTGGCTTTATTGCGAGAGACCGCTCAATTACAGACCAAAGTGAAGCTCAGACAAAAGGGAAATGGAGCCATTAGGAGAGGTAGTTAATGAACCTTAGGAAGCACTCAGATAAACCTTGTAGAGGAAAATTAAACGAAAAGACTCCGTGAAACTATTAATTGGAACCTCTTATTACGGCAGCTTCATCTGCTTAATAATGGTGTCCTTGAAGGTCTTTTGTCTGCGGAGGCAGCCCGGAGGGCAAGGAAGCCAAGGAATCCAGAAAAGCCCTTCGACTATAAGGGTTTAATGGGATGCCGCCGCGGGAGGAGTTGAAAGGGACTGTAGGAACTTTCATGTTATGAATAATTACAGGGATGGGTAGATCTGCAGACAACGGACTGTATCCCGGAGGACCCCGGGTGTTTGCCAGTCTCCAGGGTATAGGGTACCCCTGACTTGTTGATGAGGCCAATATTATGTTTATTAATGACGGGCTTTGGGGGCTTAGGGTATCATGTTCGGCATGCGGGGATAGATGGCGTTGGTTGAGGGAGGGGGGAGTCGTTCCGGCAGCTGCGAAAGAAGATTATCGCATCTGGATCATCTGGACAAGGGTGGAACTGACTGGAATTTCAAACAAAACGTCTCCAGACTAAGAACTAGATAGTCTGCTCGAAGATTATATGCATTTATCAGTCATGATACTGCAGCAGTGATAGCATTATAAACGTATAGACTATTTTATGTAGATACAGCACTGGTTTTAATTAAATTATTATCAATTTAAGTATTATGCAAATGAATAGAAAAAAATATTCATCCTATATTATAAAAATAACAAGAATGCACAAAGAAATCTCACTCAGGCCAAACAATATCACACGATGTGGGGATAAAGGAAAATAAAATAAAGGGTATACCGAAAATTACGATTATCATTCAAGAATTTGCTTGAATTCAAAATAATAACCAAAGAATAATACCTAGTTAAATTAAAAAAAATACTAATAATTATTGCACAATTAAATAAATAAATATTAGTAACTCTTTCACAAGGTTACAGATATGAGTTTATCATCAAAATAGTCAATTGATATTAATGGTGTACAGAGGTCAAAAGTTCAAAAAGTCAAGTGTTCTGGGAGTAGATTGAGAATTTAAACCGTAATTTGCATCCTATTTCAACACATCACTGTCCAGACAGATGCTTGTTAGTACGGGACCGATTCATTTACTATATTATATTTTCAGACTTTGTTGTTTACTTAAAATATACTAAAATTGTTTACTCTTTATAAAGATGATTGTCACTTTTCTGGGTTTTTACTATTTTATAATTAGCTTGTAATATATTTTTCTTTTGTTTTCATTTATATTATTAATAGCCGCATTAAACTGTACAGACTTCTGTATAATCTGCATTACAATAATATTACTATTGTTTCTCTGCGTTTGTTTCTTATTTGTGGGTTCATCTATGACTATTTACAAGATGCAATTAATCGATCTTTTATTTCATTTTATATTTATTATTATTTCTTACAGAAGTTTACACTTTAGTTTACGTCGTCATCTAAACATTAATGTTTCCATTAATTATGGGGTTTTCGTCGTGGAATATTCTATTCTATGATATTGAAAATATATAGAGAGATATGTGACTGAATAGTTGGGAAAAGGTATACACCGGAGAGATGGCCTGGGGATATGATACAAGGGAACAGCACGGAGTCCCATAGACAAATCTAATAAAACAGTTCATGACTCGCTTCAAGCTGTCCCCGAGCCACACCGAAAGACTCCCTCATACAACATTTCAAACAGAAAGTTCACAGACCCGGTTTCAATTCGCTAAGGAATCGTTCTTTTTTATAAACTGGCTGGGGTTCACATTACCTAGTGAAGTTAAATAGCCGATGTAAAACAATAAATTAATCAGTAAACATACCATTAGAATTCTAGAACACATTTTATCGCTGAGGCCAAAATTTTGTATGCTCTTCAAGTCTAAATGTACGTAACAGTTTGCGATGCAATTATAATAAAAAAATAAACTGGAATATTACACAAGCTCTATCGACTTTATAGGGCTTATGCCCGGAAGATATTTAAGAGAAAAATCCACTGTTAATCTAACAAATTAAACAAGGATAACGCAAAAGTTAATTCAAAGTTATTCTATAAAATAATGTTTTTAGAAATATTATTAGCACGGATCTTTGTTTAAAGTTTCTTATGTCTACAGTAAGCTGAATCTATTTTCCATTTAACTTTAACAGTCAAGCTCCAAAGGAAATTGTGAACTATATTTTAAATTGACCTCGCAAAACTTGTCTAAACGTAACGAATAGTTTCTGCTAAATTAACCTCAGCCGTATTTCTCAAGATTCTTCGCAATATTTTCTAATAAGAAATATTGAAGTTTCATATTTGATATATATAAAAATGCTAAACAGGCGACCCCTCGTGAGAGAAGCTGTTCATTTCGACGGCCCTTTAGTAGGGAAGATGTTGGAGATGCTAGGCGAGGCACGTAGTGGGTTCTGCGCTATTTATCCAAGTTGTGTACCCAACCGTCGCTCGATACCCCTGATGAGCCCACCACTAAAAGATCCACCCAGAGGCACATGAATATACCCAAACGAGTGTTTCTCGGCTCCATTAATAGACTAGGGAAAGCTCCGCGTGATTTATAGATACTCTAATATAGAATAGTAAAACTACATACATAAAATATGTTATTTCCAGCTGATTGCTGCATACAGTTGTCAGACTATCGATTTTTGGTGTTTCTGCATCGGGGGTCTTAGATGCCATAGGATACAAAACACTTTAGAACGTCAAGAATTTACATTCGTAAGTTTTTAATTAGTTAACACAGTTTATTATTATAAACTAAAACAACTAAAAAAATATGATATAGGAGGATAAAGAAAATAATAAGTAATTATCTGAAAGATACATAAATGTAAACAAAAAGGTTGTAAGGATGTACAAGTCGCGCTTGGAAAAGAAACTAATCTAATATTGTAAATCTGAAGCTATCAGCTGCAGAAGTAAAGATAGTAATTCACACAACCATGCTTGAGCATTCTGCCAGGATGGATAGCTAAAGCTCTCTAAAAGATGATATTAGGAAACTAAATTACAATCAATTTCCCGTCTAACAATATGCGTTACCAAACAAATAGGATCAAATCAGTTTTCTGCAGACTTTAATATAAACATAAAGATGATAACTCAAACGAAGCACTAATCCCAAAGTCTAAGTAATAAGCAAGTAATACAATTAAAAAAATTCATTGAATTTAAAAGCAATCCAAGTTCTAACAATAAGTTTTGTAACTTTAATAAACAAAAAAAACCAGTAGGGACAACTCTGAACAATTAGTTACTTGATTTTAAATGAATTGAAGAGCTTATTGGGAGATGGGAGGGCTGGATTAATGAAAAACAGTAGTTAGGTTTTCAGGAGGTTGATGTTGACTGTTCAAACCCTTTGGGTGGATTCCTTTTCACACGAAGGCCTGATGAAGGCAGACATAGTATTTTGAAACGTCGTACATGAATAAATTTAATGATTAACTAACAACACACCACCCATTTTTCACCAACCCATTATAAATGGTAGTATGGAAATTTTGTTAACACTGCATGAATTCGAAAAGGATGTCTTGACTGGAGAACCTGATAACTTATCATTTCGTACACTTTCTTGGAAAAATGTCAAAAAAATTAAGTTGAACCAATTATTTTTTAAGTATACTCGTGTACATCTCCGTACCATTCGTGACATTTTAACGTGTTACATTCTAGAGTATAAGAGTCATGACCTGAGATACTCCGCTACGTACAGAAGAACCGCGGGTGTTGAGGAGAAATCTTAGCCATTATGGCGGGATAGGGCCGGCGAGGGACCTGCCCTATTGGATCATAACTTAGCCCTCAAGGGCCAGATAATGGAGAGAAGGGCCAAAATTGATTTCACTCACTTTTATATCTCTCTCCCTCTCTCTCTCTCTCTCTCTCTCTCTCTCTCTCTCTCTCTCTCTCTCTCTCTCTCTCTCTCTCTCTCTCATAACGTATTGCTCTTTTATTTTTGACGACTTTCACCAGTGGTTCACTGTGAATTAATTGTCATATTTTTCATGTATGATTTAGGTGTTTACGGAAAAATCACTTTCGAAGTAGAAATCACGTTCTTTTTCTCTTCTGTTCAAAATGAAATGTAGTTCATAAGACTAATTCCCAAAACGATTAGTCAAAGCTAAACATCAATCAATACCGGACCAGTGGGTGATTTGTTATATTATTTACGCCCTTAGACACTGATGAGACAAACGAAAAAAAAAACGACAGTAGCTAATTCGAACCAATGAAATCTCCCTTCGTGATAATAATGATTGGAATGAATTATTCGGTGGGGTTGTTTGAGGGGTGGATGGCAGTTTCTCCCCTGGGGGTAACTGGTAATGAAGACATCGGCGAATTAGACTGAGGGACGGAAATCATCTTTGTTCGCTGTGTTTATAACGTTGGGGAATGAGTGGATGAATGTTCTTTTAAGTCTAGGGTCGTTTGTATTATTTACTTAGGGGAAACAGAGCGAATTAGGTCCGTTGGGAAAATGTATAAATGTACAACCGGCTTCGATTGGAGAAACGTTGAGTTTCTTAAAACTGTTTAGAAGAAATACTGACAACTTAGCCAACATACCCTCAATCCCCATCAACCACATCCATTGTTAATCCTTTAACCCTATACAGCTCATCCCTCCTTCTTCTACATTTTCCGCCAAACTTTTTCTTTGTGTACCAGTCTTCTTTATTTCTATTGTAGAAGTGTGAATTTACTCGGCGGATTATATACACATATATTTATGGTTCTGAAAACTGTCTACTCCGCATCCCATAACTCATTCTTTAAATATCCATTTTAATCTCAAGTAGCTTATTTTCTTATCTTTATATTCTACATCCAGTTTTTCCATGCATATGCATATAAATGTGGAAATAATTATAGAGACGGGAATCGTTTTACAGTATATGACATTACCAATTTCTGTTAATATATTTCTGGTTACCTACCTGGGTGGATAAAAAATCAGAATCGTGGTTTTTGAACTGCTAAATTTCTATAGGGCTTACATGGTAAACTAATTTGAAACATTCATACACATCAGAACAGGACACTCTCACAGCTTCTTTCGACAAGTCCCGAACTAATAATGAAAGCGGGTTCATACAATTTGTTTCAATTTCAGCGTTCAAATAGAAAATTTGAACTAACTGTACTCCACACGAATATTATATTATGTAATTTAGTATCATTTAGCCAATGCTAGGTTGCATGAAAAGTACTAACTATACTTCCTGTACTAAAGTACCGCTGACCGTGTAGTGTACGGGGCACCAAATAAATACCAATGACTGACAGGTCTATTTATAGAAATAACCAGTCGTTTGGACTGAAAAATATGTCGACTGTGCCAACCAGTAACAGGATCTAAGTGATTCGTCTGAATTATTATCAGGAACCATATTTTTTTTTAAATTTAAATTATAAAAATGAACCGAATTGGACTCACTCTACTATTTCTAAATTGATTATTCTAAATCAAATTCAAGGGAGGGCTTTCTGCTCTCGGCTTCCAGTGCACTTAACGATGAGCCAGTCATGCTGTCGTGGTCAACCAAAAACATTTTCCAGCGTGCATTAGATTTTAAAATTTTAAAAGCTTGCTTACCTAAGTTATACTGAAGCCTTTACCAATACTGAGAAAAATATTGGGTTTACTCGATCAGGACTATATAATACAATGGACAAAATAATTATATAACTTAAATGTGGCATGGAAAAGCATATTCATGAACTACAGCTTGACAATAAATTATTAATATGAGCATCGCTCATTGTCAATTCGTCAATAATAAGTGAGGTTATGAATATTATAATAAACAGATACATTAAAGTTATCCGGAACGGACATTATTGCCATTTGGTTTGAGAGCTAACCGTGTAATGAAGTATAATCGATATCAACATGCAAAATTGAAATAATTAATCTCCACGAGGCTTATTAACAGATATTACACATATGTGAATGGTTTTATTGTAATTACAAGTTTAATGTTTACAAAGTCAGGATCCAATCTGGTATTAGAATTGACAGATTCGTTGTACCATAATCATTAATATGCTCAAACCTGTCTTGTGAGAAATACTAAACACTTATTAAATTGATTATTTTTATACTTTAATTAATGATGGTAATATCATAAATGAGAGTACTCGCAGGATTTGTCACGAGTTAGCACATAATAAATAATTATCAAAAACTACTCAACTACTGATAAAAATAAATCTTCGTTATTTATATTGTTCGCTCTAAGAGATCATATTTGGAATTGCATGACTTTTAGACATCTGTTCAAAAATACTGGGAAAAATCAGAACTTTAAATCTTTGATACCTTTTCAATAAAAAAAAAAATATCAAATTGATTAAAAACGTAAAGTTCTCCCAAACCACTGTTAAATGATCGCAGGAAACCTAGACTACCACACTTATGCTACACGAAGAATTACAAACGACAACTACAGATGCACATATTAAACATTTAAGACTCACTCAGCAAACCCACTAATAAACGGAATAGGAGACTATTAACACGATATGTTCTCAACTACAAAAGTACAAAACACAATGTATATTCTTGAAAATATAATATTTTGTCTGATGTAAATATTTATTACAAGGTAACTCCATCTATAAGTTAAATAATTGTTGTAGAGGAGAGTCTTTTAAAAGAAAAGAAAGAACAGCTTTATTATGAAGCACAAGCGAAACACTGGTATATACAAATATTAAGAGTTACGTTACTAAATAGTGGGTGGAAGGTGTGGGAACAAGTGGGGTCTATGTATAAGAAAAGGATAGTTCTGGGAATAAGGTAAAGGGGAAGTAAGGAGGGTTGCTTACTTAAACATAACAGGAACCATTAGCTCTGCTCAACCCCCTTCTACTTGTCCTTAACATTATCTTAGCATTATAAAACTAATACTTTAGATTAGGGATCTCTCTCTCTCGTTCTCTCTCTCTCTCTCTCTCTCTCTCTCTCTCTCTCTCTCTCTCTCTCTCTCTCTCTCTCTCTCTCTCTCTCTCTCTCTCTCTCTCTCTCTCTCTCTCTCTCTCTCTCTCTCTCTCGCTCTCGCTCTCTATCACTCTTCTCTATCCCTCCCTTTAGAGCCTAGTGGTGGCGATTCCCACACAAGAAGATAGGTAGTCGGGTATTGGTCAATTAGTGAATAGCAAGCTTTGCTGTCATTTTATACAGACCAAACAGGCTAAGCTCCGGTCTCGCCAAAGATAATCAGATTATGCTAATATCTCAATAATTATGGTCGCTAAGGTTCTCCTTAAACGAGCTCGGTTCTGTGTATAATTGTTTTCAAAGGCCACCCCTTGTTGAATTTTAATGTACCATTCTCGGCTTCGCCTTTCTCCGGGAGATTTTATTAATTGAAAGGGCCGGGGAAGGTTTACCTTTCTAATGGACGGTTTCCGGAGGAAGTTTTAAATCATTTCGACAGTTCGGGATCGCTTGTTAAACAAAACCAGTAACTTCTCACTTTTAAGAGAACTCGGAAGAGAAAATTAAGAAAACACCGACTTGATTTCCATCGCTCTTGGATAATGCTATAGGCTTACTTTATCAAAGATGGGCTATCTCTTTTTTAATTTAATAAACCAGTTGATCTGATGATCACTACAAGCCATTTTTCTCGATTAGATCAAAACTTTTTTTTTTATAGCAACCACAGTTTTTTATGTGGTTCATAAATTAAAAACTAAACAAAATCAACATGAAAACATGCCCAAATTCGGAGTCTCCAACAAATGATTAATAAACGATTGTAAAAAAGCTAATCGGTAGTTTTTATCAAAAATACCTCATTGAATTTATTGAACCATCTTGATCAACTAAGATAATAAAAAAAAAAGAGTTAGCACTCTTAAGTTTATTTTTTTGAAAATAGTTTGTGTTACCATTTCTAACCCTTCTCCCCCACTTTGAATCTTGTCGACTCTTTTTTGACGTTTAATCAACTTTTATTAAAAAAATTTAAAAGATTATTTTGGGGCGTTGTGAATTGTACATTTCTGATCGGTTGTTGTTATTTGTATAGGACCTGTTGACAGACAGACTATGGCACTGGATCCAGATATCAAGTAGAAGTTGTGTGCCGATTTTGTTGTCTTGATGATGCTCGTTATTATTTATAGGTGGCATTAATGAATCATTTCCACTACAATATCGCTCAACCAATTATATGGGCTCTAGTATCGTTATAAATTATTGTGATGTCAGCACATGAAAGTACAAAATTGTACATAATGTCTTACGAGTAGATGTTTCATCCTCGTTTTTCTGATTAGATCAACTGCATAAAGAAGATAAAGATTATCAAAGTCGTCTGTTCCATAATAAAATATGTTGTTAGGAGAGATATTTTTACAGACTATTTTCCTTGTTTACCTTAATTATGAATTGGGTTGCGTTTCACGTAAAATATATTTCCGAAGTATATGAGGTGGCTATCATATTTTTGTATATACGTTTGAAACTATGTTGTAAACCTACTCCTTGTAATATGCTTGAAATACTAATGCATAGATCATCTTTGTCTATCTCATGGAAAGATCACTAGCGCAAGCTAGTAGGCCAAGCACCGGGCGAGATATTGTGGAGGTCCGGTTAGGTGTCCTTATTCCACCACAATATATTTTTTATTGGCTGGCGATACATAGTATACTCACTTTCACAGTATTGATTCTGAATTAGATAATGGCTTGTACACTATGAAATACTATTGGCAAAACAAAAGAAAACTAAGCCAAACACGTGGGAGAGCTGTGTGGCGACCTGATCCAAATTATTAATTCACCTATAAAACATTGCTCGGGGCGGAGTAGTCCATACGTTCATGTTAACTATTAACCGAGATCATTTCGAAATTGGAATAGGCCACTGAATGTTTTAACTCGAACAGAATAGGCTGGTGTATATTTAATACGATATTGTAGCTTCAACCGCTACTAAAAAAAAACAAGCAGTTTGCAATGTTACTGTTTTGTGACACTGGAAACATTTACCAAAAATAAGCATTTATACGTTTTTATATGAGTTCTCTAGTTGAGACAAGCGATGGTTGCATGAATGATTTTCAAAAATGTGGCTCTTAGTGAAGTGGAAATTTCGGTAACCAAGAATACTCGCGATGGAAATATATTTTTGAAAACGGAACTGCGGTTTGTCTAGATGTGCCGAATGCAACTATGAATAGTGCATCAAATACCTGGTTTCTATAAAAAAAACCAAACAATTTAGGTTTCTAATAATGGAGTTCTCAGTAGGCTGTGGTGGGCCGCCTGAGAATGACATACAGGGGGTGTTCAAAGCCCTTGCCATTTACAGAAATGCTTAAGGAGAGGCTCTGTTTTTTATTTAAAACATTAGACCATCTTTTCCAATATGACGCCTGAAATGTAGGATTAGAACCAAACAAGCTGAGCTGGTATAGCTACTTGGCTACGTGAGCAGAATAAATGAGGATAACTGGCAAAGAATACTTCTTAAGCAGATTCGAATGGCTAGGAGGAAAACAGGACAGTAGAGAGATGGGTGGGCTACAAGCCTGGAGGAAAAAATTTCACAAAATGATTTCAGTCAGAAAAAACAATAAATTCAATCATTCTTTATTATGATAAAATTACAATTTGCCTTATTAGGAAAAGTAATTGTGTTCAATTGTCTCCTTCATATCATATTTACAATTATTCATTCACTCGCTCATCCATACAGTATTTAAAAACAGCCCAGAGACCTCCACAATCCACATGGTTGTCACTCCCCCCTCCCTTGTATGCAAAAAAGGAAGCGGAGTATTGGGCAGGCTCCTCGATCAGCTGCGTCACCGGATACGAGCCAGTGGAGGCTGACCATTTGCGCGAGGCCCACATACGCTCAGGGCATGATGAATGGGCATTGCCAGGACTCCCACTGTCCCGTATTTATAGAAGGTCACGAGATCACTGCCGTTTTAGTCTCAGAGGAGTAATATAGGGATGTGTGAGGCAGTTTTATGACTAGGGGATTAGGGTGGTTGGATAGGTTTCGATGGAACTTCACTTGGAAGGGATGAGTTAAAGAATGTAGGGTACATTAAGATAGTTATGAAGGGTTTTGTTGCTGACGTAATAAGGGGCATTGGCTATTGTTCTAAGGACTTTTGTATAGTAAGTAAATATGTAGTGAGTAATCATGATGGCCTGTAATCATCATGGGTACCATCTGGTGGTAACTAGAGCACTCTAGGGTTTTGGTCGCCGTTTGAGAGCAGCCAACCGAAGAATGATGGTCTAGTACGTCGGAAACGTTCGGGTACCAACTAATACAGCTGTGGAGAGACAATCGGTATGACTACTAACACCAAAAAAAAAAAAGTAGATAAGTAAGCGACTATAAAAGTACGATTTCTATACGAAGGGCAGCATGAAAAATCAATGGGGCGAATATATTTGCCTATAGACCGGCCGGCCACCTGTTGCCGGAGCAGCCAGCGTGCACTCGATCCGTAATGAGCTCCAGCCGGCTCCATACAGGCATGCTCCAGGCCCTCGCAGTCAACTATAGGGCAGATATTGCTGCCTCCAACTCTTTATTAGTCCTTTCTCAGCCCTCAAGTGCTTTCCCCTTAACTGCTGGATTATACTCGGCCGGTATTAACCCTCCACTCCGAAAGTGATTTCCATCAGCCCCCTTGAGAGTGTGGGGAATTTTTCATTTCATACGGATATTGCAGTCAAAGTTATATTCCCATACGAACTCATCTAAAAAAAGAAAAGGATTGTAAACTACTTTCAACAAGCTCAGCCATAGAAACTCCACAAATTTTATTTTTAATTGAAATATGGAATCTTCCTAGCCTACATCTATAATTGCAATATCCGAACGTTGCTCTCTCCTCTAGAAACTTTCCATTGTAGTCCTATTCGCCAAATCCGGTAAACCACCCGATGACGCATCATCTTACCGCCCAATTAGCCTACTCCCTATCCTCTCAAAAATATTTGAAAAACTCCTATTAAACCGTCTACTTCCAATGGTTGAATCCAAAAACCTTTTTCTTACACACCAATTTGGTTTCCGTCAACGACATTCCACTGCTCAACAAGGTCCTTCGCGTTGTTGATCACATTTCCTCAGCCCTTGAATCCAAACAGTATTGCACAGCTGCATTTCTTGAGATAGCTCAAGCTTTTGACAAGGTTTGGCACAAGGTTTACTTTACAAGCTCAAAAGATATTTACCACAGACTCTTTTCCTAATTCTAAAGTCTTTCCTTTCAAACCGCTTCTTCCAAGTCCGCTATCGTTTAGAATATTCTAACTACTATCCCATAAAAGCAAGAGTTCCACAGGGCAGTGTCCTGGGCCCCATCCTCTATAACCTATACACCGCTGATGTCCCCTCTACCCCCAATACCTTCTTGGCCACATTTGGAGATGACACTGTAGTCCTGTCATCCCGTTCAGACCCCGATATAGCATCCCATAACCTTCAAAAACACCTGGACGAGATCGAGTATTGGTGCAACCAATGGCGGATCAAAGTTAATGAAGCAAAATGTTCCCACATTACTTTCACTCTCTGTCGCAAGCCTTGTCCATTAGTTTATTTAAATTCTATTCCTCTCCCTGTATCCAAGACAGTACGGTACTTAGGCTTCCATCTCGACAAATGATTGACCTAGAACCCAAATACGACCAAAATTTGGAAAGACCAGAATTAAACACGCTTTGGACAGCTGTACAGACTAATTCAAAGGATATCCCATCTCTCACTAGAAAATAAATTACTAATCTACAAACTTATACTTAACATCTTTTGCATTCGAGGTAGGGGACGAATATGTGGATTTGTGAGGCTTCAGGGCTGTTGTAAATATTGTATGAATGAGCAAGTGAATGATGAATTGTACATATGGTATGAATGAGAGCTTTTATCTCAATTATTTGTTGCCTAATAAGGCAGATTGTAATTTTAGCACAATGAAGAAGTTGTATATAATTGGAATATTTTATTTGAGTGGATGAACTACTTTTTTCGTAAGGATATCAGCGGAAATAAAAAAACTAATACTCTTTACGTATTTCAAGATGTACATAATAAATGAACTTATTTAACAAGAAATGTTTATTTTGCTATTAGGCTTAATATTATTTATAATTATAGAAAATATTATTGGCAATACCAGGACTCGAGCCCTTCTTCCCCGTCTTCTTCTAATTTCTAGTCCGGTGCTCTAACGAATGAGCTGCTCAGCCTCAAATGACGACCTTCCTAGTACAAATTACCATAGGCTAAATTTTCTCAGGACTCTGGTTCAAATCCCGTTCCTGTCATTATTTTTGCCTTAGGCTCTTGACAAGAATAAAATGTTTGCAACAGCTAATTACTAGAACTTAGCTATGTGGTCAATTCTTTTTGTGCTAATAACGTTAATGTGCACTACTTACTTGTGTATGCAGGTTAAAAAAAATGTATACAATGCTAAACAAAATGTTTCTATTATTTAATTTACATACTTTAAGAATTATCCATATATGTAATTAGAAATTGTATTATATCTATTTGCAAAACTTGTACCAGACTAGTACAATTAAGGCTAGAAAATAGTAAATTGACCTGTTCTGTTTAAATAAAGTAGAGAGATCGACATTTATTTTTTCACTGCTACAAAGGGGGGGGGGAGAAGGGAGAGAATTAAAGTACTAAAGTTACAACAAACTTGAAAAGCAAACTGAAACTGCAAATATTATCAGTCAGTTATTGTCCGGAGTGTGTCTATAAATTTAAATTAGGGTCCCTGACACCAAGATGCAAGATTAGATTTATTTATTATTAAGGACTCGCTTTGAAACAATCCCTTTCGGGTCGCGGTTACACAACGAAAATTAAAAGTTAACAAAAAGCCTCCCTGTTAGGAACAGACCTTTTTGCTAATTCTGTTTGTACAGAGAGAGCAAATTAGATGGGACTATTTGTCGAGGGTGAGAGGGGAGCCTAGGCTCGGGGGAAATGGATCCAGGATTGAGGATACTGGGCAAACTCTTCACAGATCGCTCTTATTATCTCTTTCGATATTCAGGCAAACAGTGACCTCTCTTATCAGGGAGGGTGATAGAGTCTTCTGGCGAGAAATAGGGATGAGTAGTAGGACAGTTCAAGGATCACAAGCCTTGCTTATTTTTTTTTTTTTTAATTCTTGTTTTTCAAAAATTATGTACACGCCTTAAGGCAGGTAAAAAAAAAAAAAAAAAAAGGAGACCCACAAGTAGGTCTAAAGAATGATTAAAGAATATTTAGTATTATAGCAACGACGGATATTTATTCAAATATAATAGAGACCCTTGCGTAGTCTACGTTCGAGCGATAAAATTGGCAAAAAAAAAAACGATAATAAACACATTAAATAACAAATTATAAGCATAAACACATAAAAGATATAAACGGAAGATATTTCGTAAGCGCTAGACTAAAAATTGGACTGTATTAATAAAACGACTATTACCTGCCAGCAGTCGAAAACACGAAATGTAACCAGAATGAAAAAAGGTTATAAGGAATTTAATTATATCAGGAATTGTTACTTACCGTTTCTATTACACTTGAATCTTTATAATAAGAAGTTCTTTATTAGCGCTACAGGTGCATCAAAAAAAGATACGAACGTCACAAGATATTAGGAACACCTCGACCTCAGAGAGTTGATGACTCTCTTCGCTCTGAACGCAGGCAACAATGGTTCAGTTGGTGTTCCAAAATTCCGTTATTATCGTTCGAAACTCCATTTGTACGTGTAGCTAAATATTTTTTTCAGGTTATTAGACATTAAGTAAAAAAGTTTTATTCTGAAATATCCACTGAGATAACTGTAGAGATCAATCAAATATTTCTGTTTTTTTCTTATTTCATGTATTGGATTCATGTATTATATCTAGTATTGGATAAGATTCAGAAAATCAAGAACGTCGTATTAAAAACCGACGGAAATATGTAAGACGATTTACCATAACTTATTCAAAGTAAAGCCTCTCTCTTCGCGGTCGGTTGCAATTATTCTTTTCAAAGGAAAGATAAAAAGACTCATATTGAGAAGAAAACGGACATAGGGTATACTTTCGGCCGATGGAAAACAATTATACACGATCTGTTTAATAAGGTATTAGCTTTTGACAGGGTTTGGCACGCAGGTTTGCTCTACAAGCTCAAAAGACATTTACCACAGACCCTTTTCCTAATCCTACAGTCCTACCTTTCAAACCGCTTCTTCCAAGTCCGCTGTGGTTTAGAATACTCTAACTACTATCCCATAAGTGCATAAGTACCTACTTGGCCACATTTGCAGATGACACTGCAGTCTTGTCATCCCACCCAGACCCCGACATAGCATCCCGTAACCTTCAAAAACACCTTGACGAGATCGAGTATTGGTGCAATCAATGGCGGATCAAAGTTAATGAAGCAAAATGCTCCCACATTACCTTCACCCTTTGTCGCGAGTCTTGTCCACTAGTTTATTTTAATTCTATTCCTCTCCCTTTATCCGAGACAGTACGGTACTTAGGCTTCCATCTTGACAAACGACTGACCTGGAACCCACATACGAGACTAAAAAGACAAGAACTAAACAGACGCTTTGGACAACTGTACAGACTACTTCAAAGGACATCCCATCTCTCAATAGAAAATAAACTACTAATCTACAAAGTTATACTTAAACCAATCTGGACATACGGAATAGAGCTATGGGGGACAGCAAAAAAGTCGAACATCAAGCGTATCCAATCCTTTCAATCAAAAGTCTTGAGAACAATAGTAAATGCCCCTTATTATGTCAGCAACAAAACCCTTCATAACGACCTTAACATACCCTACACTCTAGAACTCATCCCTTCCAAGTTTATGAAATTCCACAGTAGCCTTTCCAACCACCCTAATCCTGTAGCACAGTCATTGCACTGCGCCACTCATCCCTATAATCCTCCTCGGAGACTGAAACGGCAGTGGCCTCGTGACCTGCTATAAACGCGTGACAGTGGGAGTCCTGGCAATGGCCAGTTTCTCCTATCATGTCCTGAGCGTCTGTGGCTCTCGCGCTCTTGGTCAGCCTCCACTGGCTAGTATCCGGTGACGCGGCTGACGGAGGAGCGTGGGGTACTTCCCAAGACTCCGCTTTCTCTTCGCGGTGGATTTGGGGGGTCTCTGGGCTGTCTGTAAATATTGTATGAATGAGCGAGTGAATGATGAACTGTAAATATGGTATGAATGAGAGCATTTATCTTAATTACTTATTGCCTTATAAAAGGCAGATTGTAATTTTAGCACAATAAAGGAATTTAACTGAAACGTAAATAAGGTATTGATATTTATGTTAGAAAAAATTTTGAAACGCCTTCCCGATATAACGTTTTTTATTCATATGACATCATCAGACGTCGTTTTGGCTATACAGGCATCTTGAGGAGTACAATTCATAACACTCACCTTCTAACACAATATAAATGCAATGTAGAAGTATTTCTGTTTAAGCGTTATTCCGAAAAACAACGATATTAATTTAAATTTATTTTTGAGAGAATACTTCTGTTTGAGAGTGACAGAGCAGACTGTTTACCTTGAAGGGACATGTGCTCCAACAGTGTTCTCAGAACTCGGCAATATCTTCGGCCAACATTCATCTAAAGCCCTTTAGCCCTTCTTCACGCATGACCGCTGGGAGCAAGGCCAGTAATTGGTTCTGGAGAGAGGATGTAACCATTCCATGGATCAAAGCTCTCATCGTTATTATATTTTCTTCTGTATAGGATACAATGTATTTCTTTCTTTATTTAGCAATTCTGCTCTTAAACAATAAATTAAGAAGGTGGCTGGTTGTTTGGGGGAATTTCTGAGCTGTTGTAAGATGTCTGCATTGTATGACTGAGAAAATGAACAACATTTTTTTATATATAGTATGAATGAAATAATTTATCACTACTGCTGATTACACTATTGTAATTGTTTTTAAATAAAGATTTCTTCGATAAACATAAAAAAACTTCTGGAACCGTTAGTTGAAAACATAGAAACGCTCCATGAAAAAGGTCATTTCTACATCAATGGTCATCGACTTTGATTTCTTCTACACATCACTGTCGGTTTTAAGTTCTAGCCCTTGATGCAATTATTGATAGTCAACTTAATTAGTTCTTCCCCTTGAATGCCATTTCCACGTTTGATTGCTTTCTTAAGAAAAGAGCTAGTTTGTGAATTTCGTAGAGCAGTTTCCTTAAGAAAATGGTTCGTGATTTCTCTATCACTAAATAACTGAACGCCAGTGCCCATGGAATGCTCTAACGGTACGCTTTAAAGTACGACCTATTCCGTTTTCGTTAATCCATACACTTTAAATATTCATTGCAGATGTCTATTTTTTTGTTCTTCTGGTACTGTTTTGCTCATATATATATATAAAGTATCAACAGAATACGGTTGGAGTTCCTTTCTTGATACATGTTCTCTATAATGAATTTGTAATTTTTTAAACGTTTTAACCAAATAGGTTCTATTGCATAGATACATTTTCCGAGTTATCCATGCCAAAATGTACGTTTGTCTTTGTATTTTATCCAATTTTCATAAAATTCCAAGGAAAACAGGTTTTTTTGTTAATGAAGAAAATGATAATGAAAATGATCCGAAATAGGAATTAGTAACGTTTAGTCACAATAAATATATGCAGCCTTGACTTTTTTTCAGGTAAAAGCACCGTGAGCTGTTTCGATTTTTCTGAGTACATCCAGCTGCAATGCGTAAAGCCTACGTGGATCTCATATTCCACTATGTATGATATTGATGTCTGTCATAAAAATCATCCTAGGCAATGAGAGCACAGATGAGCTGAAGATATTATAACTGACAAGGCTATGGGTTCACTGGGATGGCTGTGTTTGAAGACTGCCTGCCGTCAATCAATGTGACACATGAATAATTACACGATCATGTCAATATGATATTGGTTTGAGTAGTAAAATTAGGTTTTGTTTCTAAATTCAAGCTTTTTTTTATCTAAAGTTTATAACGGGAGATGCCGAATTGGAATACTTTTCCGAAAGGCTTACTGGAAAATGGAAACACAACCACCGAAAATAGTCCAACTTTCAGGAAGGTGATGGGGGGGGGGGTTAAGAATTCCGATGGGCTCCTTTCGGTAGCCAACTCGATCTGCGGAATAAACTCCTGTCCGATCAGGCAGAAAATTGTGGCGGAGGATCCACGAGAGGGGTCAAATAAAAATCGTCGATTGGCCGCTATAAATCTTCGGGAGGGAATGACCGAGTCCGATTTCCGGAATAGGGAAAATTAGGGTTCGGCTCCGGGGAAGCTGCGGGACGGCCGATAATGAAGGGCCGCTCTCCGCGTTGTGCACAACACTGTTTTCATCGACGGTCTCTAATCCATGCTTCCCCGTCTGGTAATTGGCTCGGTTGCCAATTAAAAGGCAGATTTACCTCCAAATCGCAAAACGACACGTCACAGAGATAGCAGCTACAGATGAGAGCTCTTATAAACCAGTTGTTCTGGCGATAGAAAACAATGCCAGAGAGAATTGTTAACGAAATCAATCCCAATTTTCTACTGACAGCATATGCAGTACTTAAGGGCCAGTCATATAAAAATATATTATTTAATGTTTATATTGATAATTAAGAAGCTAGTCTGTGTGAAGGAAGGCACGTTTATTTTAAATGTTTATTGTTATATTAGTGGTTTTCGGATATTATAAATTTCTAATCCTCCTTGAATACTCAGCTCCTTGGTTTCTCAAACATCCTTTCTACCTAACGATTATTACATTTAGTAGTCAAACGTGACGCTGAGGAGTACGGAGTAGCTACGTATTTATCCACACGAAGCTCGATCAATCCTGGTCTGAAAAAAACCTTTAGGAGAGGGAGGAACTGAACCGGTATCTCTATTCAACATCAAGACAGCGAATATATTTCTGGCCCAATGTAAGATAAATAGGGTAAATCATTGCATCTGATACTTATTTATGTAAACTTAAAGTATAAGAAACTTGCCATATTTTAAAGAGGTTTTAGCACAGCGAAGGCACTCGTTAATCATGAAAAATACGCTGTTGTTTTTATGAAAGGTAGTTCCTGTGAGACTTATGCTAAGAATGATTTAATCAGATAAATAAGCATGGGTTTGAGCTAGGAGATCTTAGCCGCTAATAGGGCAGTCACTAATGACTATGCCAACAGCACTATGAGGCAGGTGCAGGCAGCTGCTGTATCGGACATTGATAGATGCACGTCGCCAACTTCACCGCAGTTCCATCTATTCTCCATTATCCACGTTAGGTCTGGCCAGACTCCAGTTCTACATCCGGCGCACGTATCCCAGAGCTGCAGACTGGGCCATAGGAAGGAAACTAACTCCAGTGGGTATACATCGCCCAAAAATATAAAAATTCCATACTGCGAATAGTCAACGGAATATAACCAATGCTATTCTGATTAATCGACAGCTGTGAAATCACAACCAGTGAATGAGAATGACATATAAAACAAAAATGGGTGCATGAGGGCGATCTCAAGATTCCTCGCCAATGCCATGTTAACACGTCTTTGTTCCAGCTCCTGTCAAGCCGTCGTGGAATATTGTGAGGTAAGCCCAATCCTTGTGTATTGATGTGTTATAATGAAATCGTCTGAATAATTTATTAATGTACACCGACGTCTGAAACTTGCAGATTTCTATGCAGTCTCTTGCGTGTAGTAGGGCTGCGGTTAACATTACAACTTTGGTTTGAAATAAGGTGTGTTTTTTTACTGGTCTACATATTTTGGCTACAAATGGCTTTCAGCAAGTACTCATGTATTCAATTTGTCTGTTACTGACAGAGTCTGTACGTTTGAGGCGGTGATTAAGAGAAGAGAATATGTTGAAATAATCTGTATTCACTAATAGATAGGTTCGCAGTCAACTTATAGCTTGGTAAGAAATTTAAAGAGATTTAAACCTGAAATGGGTTCCGAGCTGGGTCCTTTTTTTATTTCTTTTGTACAACGTGAAAAGAAGTCATTTGTTTGAATACTGGCCACACTGAAATTCGCAGTATATCACACGTATGATTATGTTAAACCTATGTAATTATAATGATTTTATTTTATTGATAACCTAACATAAAAAAATGCTATCATATAATTAATAAATAAGTAAATACAAAAAAAACAGAATATTATTAGTACAGTAAGGAATAGAAAAAAAAAGTTATAACAATGCATTTTTTTGATGTTGCAACAACTTTATTATGATAAAATTACAATCTGCCTTATTGTTCAATAAGTAATTGTGATAAATAATCTCATTCATACCATATATAACAATGCATGAGGTACACGAATAAAATGTAATGCAAATTAAAGGGGGGAAATATAAAGAGGTAAATAATTTGACAGATGCAACGGATTTTTAATTTACAAAAATTGCGACCGATTTCACTTTTCTCATTGGTTTTGTTATTAGGTTTTATCATTATTTAATAATAATTGTAATTTCTTTATTGTATTTTAACGAAATGATAATTAGCATTTTTAAAGGGGTTGTGAGAGTGCCTTCAAAATTTCAGATGGATCATTTTTACGGACGCTATTATTGAATACACGCAGACGTCGATCGTTTCATACCTCAATTAAAGAAGAGCCTCTCCCTTTGAGCTCGACAATAATCACATTTATTTGATGATTTCTGCTTAAGTATTGTATCAAGCCTAAACTCAGTATATTGAATGAATTCTTCGTAGGAATTCATTCTTTATCCTCATTCCTTTTTTATTGCGGTTTACTGTGAAGAGCTTTCCTTTATTATTTTACAATTTAATTTTTATTTTCTCCCCCGAAGAATTCTTTCTCTTATTTTTCGCAGTGCGTTAGCGGTTACCATCGAACTAAATTATATTTGCGCCTTAAATAATTTAAGGCTAAGATTGTTTAGTTTTTTTAAATATGTTATTGGGAATTTGTAATTTTAGTTTTGAGTTCACTTGTAGTAAATGTCTTTGGAAGTGCGTAACTGTAAATATATATTTCCACTAATGCTAACCAGGGAACAAGGCATCATTATTCCCCTCGTCGCCCAGTGGCCGGTAAGTGGACTTCTATGGCAGAGGTCCTGGTGTTCATGCCCGATTTTTCTAACGATTTTCTTTGTTCTGGTATAGAGAAGTAGTGAATTCAGTTTCTAAAATGTAATTAAGATGAGGTCAAAAGTCTAACTTCTTAAAACGTTGGTACACAGTCAAGGCGTTCTCTGCCAGCCATGATTTTTCATGAGGTATGACGCCACGTATTTAATTTTTTAGATCGCTTGAATTCAGAGTTTATAGTTACCTGCTGTAAGTTTTGTTAGCGTGTAAGAGTAAACAGAAACTTGAAATATTAAAGATCATCAGATTATTTTAGTATTGTAGAAGGAGAAACAAAATAACAAAGTAAGGGAGCATTAAACGGGAAATTGAAAAGCGTTAACTCCAAACTTAATCATGTGTTTCAGATAAAATATTTTTCGTTTTATCAATATATAATAAGTATCATTCTCATTTTAAAAAATGTAAATAATACTTTGGCTCATAAAATTTCCTAAAAATATACAAACTAATGAATCACGCGGTCGACTGGCTGATAAGAATAAAGTTAGTGGGGGCGGATACGGTGGGAGGGAGGGGGCGCGAGGTACTGAATACCTGATTAGGTAGGTGGTGAGAAAGAGCTTGTATGTTATTGCCAAAACCGAAATCCATTTACTATTGCTCGACAAAGGTAGGAGTTGTAAATGAGTTAGTCATCGGCGGATTGAATTTTCAACTCACGGTCTTTGTGAGCAATGTACACAGCGCCGCAAGGTCACAGTCTCGACAAGCCAGCAGCACATCACCGTCTGACAGGTCCACTGCCCTTTGCTTGTAATCAACAAGGAATTTTAAATATCAGCGTATGTGAGCACACACGCTGCACAAAGTATTGGAATTTCATAGTACAAACTTACACGTTGAAATTATAGAGATTTTTTCATGACGACGAGAATCCGCTGATTCAGAAACTGTCCGCACTTGACTTACCTCATAATACTCCAAGACTACAAGAGATAAGCTGCAGTAAGGAGCCATTGAGATAACCGATAGAACCTAAATATGATATAATTGTTGGGAGGTATAGCTGGGTGCCCTTCACACTCATGCCTCCATGTCATTTCTGCATTGTATGTCGTTCACAGTAGTGGTTCATTTCACAGCTGTTAAAATTAGATAAAAAAAATAATAACAACCATTAACAATAAGAAACAAATGGTTCTACTGTGCAAAATATTATTTCTGTGGGTAAAAGCTGACTTAATTTTAACCAGCAACTTTTAGTTTTTAATGATTTTTCTAAAATACATTGTCGGGAGTTATCATATGTGTGAGTCCTCAAAGTGGGGAGGAGACGCCCGCGGGGGGCTAGGGTCGCTACAACCTCTAGCCACTGTCCGGTGAGCGCCTAGAAAGAGATAATATTAAGTAGACTTGTGGTCTTTCACCTCTGCTGGCGGCCTAGTCAGCGGGCTGCGTAATTCGCTTTGACCTGACTCCATAAGATCTTAGAAGGTGTGCCCCCACAAAGCACTATGTTCAGGAGAAGTGGAACAGGGTAGGTTTATAGGTAGTTTATGTGGTCTTGGAATGACTACGAACTCACACTTGGTATCTAAGGGTAGGCAAATACCGTACAGATCCCAAAAGGCCGGAGAGAAGCTGACTGATTGCCATGAGAGACACTACTAGGTAAATTTTTTAGGGCCACGGCAACCGTCGTCCGCGAGGGAGGGATCTCTTCCAAGGAGGTGCTAGTTTTAGTGAGAAGAAGGCAGAGATTCCCACTAGGAAGGTGTAGGGTCTGACAACGCCGGACTAAAGCATAGCGAGGCTAGGAGAGAGAGATGCAGAGGTAGTTGAATGACAAGGCCATCGCTTGAGTAAAGCGTCAAGCGCCAGTGCAGAGAGAGAGAGTAGAGAGAGAGAGAGAGAGAGAGAGAGAGAGAGAGAGAGAGAGAGAGAGAGAGAGAGAGAGAGAGAGAGAGAGAGAGAGAGAGAGAGAGAGAGAGAGAGAGAGAGAGAGAGAGATAGAGAGCAGTGTTCGAAGTGCAGTTCTGTATGTTCTGGCCACTGCCCCAAGACAGGGTGGTTATATAGGCAGGCCAGCCATGGTGAGGGGATTCCACTACCTGCGCTGTTTCCCACAACTGCAGCTTCCCTCTCTCCTACTGACGCCTTAAGTTTATTATTACAATATGGAAACATAAGTAAATATTTTCTGGACCGAGAAGAGGGGAACATCTAATTATTTGTAATTAAGAGGTTGACGCAACATAAATATTTTGTATTTTTATAACGATTTTTGTATTTACATTTATTACTTAGTATTGACCTTATTAATACTTTTTGACTTTTAAACACGACATGAAAGTTTCAATGAATTTTAAGTTATTATAGTTTAAAAATACTAATTACGAATTACCTACTCTGAGTCAACATTGCTTATGATTATTAATATGTTGGAAAAAATTATTTGACTCTGGCTTTATAAAAGGTACGTCACAAAGCAAAGTAACAAAGAGTGAAAATAAAAATTTATATACTACAGTTGACACGGTCGGTCGTATAAATACATATTAAAATTATAATACTAGATAAGTAAAAAAATACAAAAATAAACATTTGCAATGCAAAATAAATTGCGCAGACAGTTTTGTTTCGCTGCGCAAATACTGCTAATTAAATGAGAGCGCGTATGCCCGGTGCGGCAGACTGTCTCCCTTGCATTTGAATATAAATATATTTTTGTATGGTTTCATTTAAATATTTAAATTCATTGCGGGGAGGTGAGGCCGGCTTCTTGTTCCTGCCTCTGGGACAGTGGATTTAATACGAACTCTAATGTATAAGTCATGACGAAATAACAGGAAATTCGAGGCCAAATGGAAATCTACGGATTTTGAAAAGTCTCTTTCATTTACATTTTCATGTCAATGCGAAAATTTGTTAAAAAAAAATGACCATTTAGCCTAAGAGACAATATCCCAGAATTATCAGGGATTTGGATAGACAAATTTTATATATAATTTTTACTATCAAAACAATCATAAGGATATTTATATTAACTGGAGGACCCAAGGTCTTAATTGTGTTAATCTTTAGCCTAGAGATATCACTTTTTATGATGAAGAAGATTTGGTTAGTTAATTTTTTTACCACAAATCTGGCCTGACCTAAAAAAAATATATAACCGAAATCTAGAACGTATAAAGCGAAGGAAAAATACTTAGAGTTTTTTAAAAAATATGAAATGAGTTTTTAAAAAAACTAATGTGTGTTTTAGATGAAAGTTCTTCATTATAGTTATCACTTCAAGAATTAATACTACTCTTATATAATTAATATTAATATATTGCTTATAAATATTAATACTTTATTATTAGTCTACTACATATTTCTCATGTTAAGAAACATATAGGATTCAGTAATTACTAGTTACTTTAAAGAAATTCTCTAAGATAATAGATCAAACATCAAAATTAAAGACATTTTCTAAGCCAATTTTATTTACATATATGTAATTATGGGAGGGATCTCTACGTTTCATAACCCCACATGTTATTAATGTTTACATGTATTTTCATTAGCTGTTTGTGATTCATTTTCATAGTAGTGAATTAATTAATAAAGTAAAAAAAAAACCCTAACAAAAAATAATGGACGCCTTCTCCATGCATTTAATAGTGATAAAAAAATACAACTATTTGAGCAGTCATAATTATTCAATAATAAATAATAATTATTCTATGCATACAACCCTACTTGTTCACTGGGATTTTTCCCCCTCTTCTCTCTCGCCCTAAAAGAGGAGGCTAAATGTTTCCACCAACCAAGGGTTGAAGTCACCTCATTAGTCGAGTGTGAGTTGATGAGGGGTGGATAATGGTCAGAAAAATGAGGAAGCGGCCAATCCCAGGGGTTGTTTAAATTCCGACCCTTCTAAGCACGTGATTCAGCACCACCTAGTGAGGACCTCCGCTAACTAGACAGTCCTTCCCAGCAATGTGAACACTGACAGTTGGCGTGATGAACAATCATTCATTCACAATATGGAGAAATTTGATTTGTTTTACATACGCATACTTACCCTAGATACCCTTGATAGCGATAATTACGCAGATCTTATTCTCAGAGAACTGTGATCGTAAGTTCCCAAGATCTAATTGTAAGGATCTAGAATACATTACTCGTTTACGTGCCTGTAAGTCAGTCTGTTGGGTTTCTTTCTGCACAAAACTCTTGGTAGACTCTGACTACCTTCCTGATTCCATCCGCCTTTTTAGGCATTCCACACCCTATTTCCTTCTCATACATCCTTCAAATGGTCAAATGGGGGACTCCCCTTAGTGAAAGGCACTTATCAGCCAAAAATAATTTTCCCACATCCTATTTTTGATAAGTTTGAGCTTTAAAAAAAAAAAAAAAAAAAAAAAAAAAAAAAACTTATGCACTTTTTCGATAACAGTTGTATCGATCTTAGAAATTATCCAAATTATCCTAATATATATACCAGATATACATTCCGTAAAGTGCTTTATGTACTTGGGTCTTGATATAATAAAGGAAAATATGTAAAAAAAAAAAGTTAAACGTGAAAAAAAAATGCGGGTTGTCTACTAACTTAACCACTTATCACTGACCTTCAAGCTTTCCTAATGGTCAAGGAAGTTATGGAAAAATTTATTTCAAGGATATTTACAAAAATAACGTTTCAAGCCCGAAAAAGATATTGCGTATTTAATACTCAGTGGAAGGCAATCTGTTTGTCGACTATTGACTAGTATTCTCGTGGAATCATTTTATAACATTTCTTTACTTTTCAAGATTCTTAATCTTATATATATTTATTAAATATGCAATAAAATATAAATCCTTGAATCAACTATATCATTATTATTTTCAACCATCAATATAAATGATTAAAAGTAAGCAGATGGGTTAGTACAGCAATACTACAATGACTTGCTATTATAAAAGTAAAGTTAGGAAAAAGTCTATTAAAAAAATTTCATTTAAATTTAACCTGGCTTACTTGGTAACTTTCAATGACGAAGATCTCCTAAATTAATTAAAGTAAAGTATCCTCAAATTTACCTCCGACAATATAGGGAAGGTGTCGCTGGATGTCAGACATGCCATTTTTTATCATATTCACATAACATTTGCAGGTTGTCACTCTAGTCACGGTTGAAAATTAATAAAGAACTTATGATAAAATTACAATCTGCCTCATTGGGCAATATGTAATTGTGATAAATGATCTCATTCGTACCATATTTACAATTTTCATTCACTCGCTCATTCATACAGTAGTTACAAACAGCCCATAGACCGCTTAAGTCCATATGATTGTCACCTCTCCGGCGTGCGAAAGAGGAACCGGAGTCTTGGGAAGTCCCACGCTCCTCCGTCAGCCGCGTCACTGGATAAGAGCCAGCAGAGCCGGGCCAAGAGGGTGAAAGCCATAGACGCTCAGGACATGATTGGTGATTAATAAAGGTCAGAAAAAAAATTAACCAAGATTGTATCACAAATACTCAGTCGTTTAGGCCATATTTCAGATGATAGTTCTCAAGTACTCGTGAGCGGATCTGTCCCGATAGCTTCACTCAAACTTCCAGATCAAGAGAACAAATACGTCCTTGTGTATCGTATGTGACTTTACAGTCTAATGGCTATACCATTAATTTGAAACCAACAGTATTTTTTTTTTTCGATAAAGACACATTTAGTTTGCAGCTTTGTATCAAATATTAAAATTTATTCATAATTTAGAAAGTGGTTTACCTTATGGAAGACGTTTTATTCAAGTATTAGACCTTTTATGTTTTATGCTATTGTAAATCGCTTTTTTTTTCGCTCCGGTAATTGGACTTGAGGTTTAAGTCAACTAGATGATGAAGTTAATTCTATATTTTAAGAGACAGTTGTCCTCTCTCAACGTGATCTGGTAGTAAGTGTATCGTACTCCTCATAAGCTGCATCGGTTTGATTCCCGAGGATCCCTTTATATTCTAACATATCCCACCCAATACAGCCGGATCGAAACCACACACACTACTCTGTGAGACTCCCAAACACTAGACGACAAGACATACCACCTAGTCCTGAGGGAGCAAGGAGGCTAACGAGCCCGCAGTGAGGAGGATGGCCCAGTTCCTGAGCAACTGCACAGCAGGTTCCACGCCATCTCCTCACCTCCCAAGGCAATCTGTCTTCTAGATCAATCAGCGGGGTTTTCACCGCATTATCTTGTACAGGAGTTGGTGACAGAGTCTGTTCTATTAGCTATGTCTCCTGAGAAGTAAGCAGATGAAGAGGTGGGAGAGAGTGATAATTAGAAGGTATTCATAATTCCAAACAGTTTTCGCAACTCCTCATGATTCGAGATGATTCCAGAATAACGATACTTTGCAGATTACTTCATTACATCTAGGACGTAGGAGTAAACTACTATAATGAACCCCTGAACCCGAAATGCAGAAGCATCAACTCTACTTGTACCACGTAATACCATTATCCCTCCTCTGTATACCATATAGGCGAGACAACCTCTGTGGGCCCAAAACACAGCTAGAGTCTATCAGCTATCGGAGACAAATAAATAAACCTATAAAATATATTTAAAACAACGAAAGGAGTTCTTCCAGACTACAAGACCTAAACCTGCATCATGAAATTACATGATATTACTGAATAGTATACTCAGTTAAATTGTCATTGCTCAAGACTTGGTTAATATTTCTGGTCGATTCGGTCCCATTAAAACCGAGTTAGAAGTCATGAATGAAAATCAATCTAAAATCACGCTTGGACATAGATCATTCGACATACACCCGGATGACCAGACAGTAGGAACTGAATTATTGGCAAGTAGTAGAAAAACATAATGATTTGAAGGATGATTAGAATTGATACTCGCATACTATTAAATTAACGTAAAACGTACATAATATTTTAATTATATTTTTGTACTCCTTAAATAAAATGGGTCATCAAGTATAAACATGCATCTAGATGGAGAAACAGAAATTCGAAAAAAATAATAGATACAGTGCAAATGTAAATCCATTGAAATTCCTTATTGAGATGAAATTCGTGGATTCGTGGAGAGAAACGGGGTACCCTACTACTCAGGGTTGAATCTGCCAACCTAAAAGGGAGAGAACAAGTTCTGTTAATCCAAATATTATTTGGGCAGAGGCTGTTGATAAGGGGATGATAAGGATGTAATCCCGAACGTAATCCCGGGATTCCGGCCTAATCCGTTTTCACAATTTACATACCGGGGCTCATGCCGGGCCTCCGTCATCGGAGCTGCTTTATCTGTCATTGGTTATTTACTGGTTCTAAGGATCATCATTAAAGGAGCATTCTTATATATGATGAAGGGGAGCGACGCCCTCGGTGGTACTATTGTGGTGGTGCGGTGACTAGGCGCTTATTTACCCGTCGCGTCATTGCCTTTCCACATATTGAAGGCCTGTTATGATAGGCGTATCAATATTAGTGATTGTCCTGTCACGCGAACATATATAGATCTCACCACAATTCTTGCCAGTCACATGATATATGAATTGAATATATGGATAAGTAGGTTTATTGCTAGTGATTCAGGAAGCTTCTATTCAATAAATATTCACTCAAGTCATCGATCATTCTCCTTTTTGATGGTTTCTAAGATTTTTTCCTTGCTTTTGCAGGGCTGGAAAGGACAAGCTCTAATTTTAAGCATGCAAAGAGGAATCGCCCTTCGTCTACTCCATGATTGTGTATACAAAAAAAGTATACTGCTCTGATGCTATTAAAGGTTTATAGTTCTAATTCTCCATAAAAATCCTCTCAAACCGTATGCTAATATCGAACGCAAATCGTTTGCTCTCCAAACAGATTTTAATAGGTTTTGTTTTTATAACGATTTTCGGTGATTTAGCATAAAAAATAAATAGAAGTATTATTGCTAGAAAAAAAATACGTTTATACGATATTATATATATATATTTAAAAAATCACATAGGTCCTGCTAATTTTATTGTTTAGAATGTTTATAATTATTAGAGTACAAGAAATTTATATATTAATAATATATAACTTGTCCAAACTAATCACACCACAGATACACTGTTTCCCGGATTATTTAAAAAAAAAAAAACCAAAAAACTTTTTTTACAGGTGCCCTACCACAATTTTATTTCTAATAATTCATAGTAATTAATTCTCACTAGGAACTTATTCGAGTAAAACGGTGTCGGCTTATGAAGAAAGTTCTGCAACAGTGAACGATAAGTTTTTCAATCAAAACTTTACTTCGTCACGTATTTAACCGAGTAGCATCCGCTAGGGGTGGGTCCATTGTTTCCCTCTTCATTGTTTTATTTGAAGCAAATAAACTAAACCATGTTAAACAAACTTCTCGTACTCATTTTAGAACTTTTTAATTCCGTTATTTATTTGCTGACCAGCGTCTGTTCCGTTTATCGCTACTTACAACGAATTTCCTAGTTTAGAAAAAAAAATAAAAAAACTTTACGAAGACCCAGGAGAAAAACATTTGTATGAGCTATTAAATAATTATTAATTTATTAACAATATTGGTAAGTGGTTTGTTAATATAAAGAAAGATACTTGTTTTCTTAATTTTTTATCTAAATTTGTTTTGTTGATTTTAAAAGTTTTATAATTGGTTTGATTGTAATGACCAGCAGCAATCTATTGCTATTGAGACATAATATTACCAACAAATAAAATACAGGACAACATATGCAAATTAGTAATAAAACATATGAATTGAAAATGAATGTGATAAGATGAAATACGTTGTAAAAATGAGCTCTACAAATAAATAAACAATACACAATAACATAACGTAAAATAGATTCACTCCCAAGTACAGTGTGGCAGTACACTTGTTTCCTCCCTGAAATGTTTCAGTATATACATATATATAAGTTACAGCTAGCGGTACGGCAATGTTAAGCCTAATACCACGTAGCCTAGGGTAAACCAACCCGTAACGTGTGTATAGAGGATCAGGAGGAAAATAAAGCCAGTTATAAAACCAACCTTCTTATTATATCATCTACCTCCTTATTTATTCCTTTTTCTCGATCGTCTACAGCTGGGAGACGATTACTGGTGCCGAAACCCGGGTGACCTAGTAACATGGTAGAATTATGGCCTGCGGCTTTTGAAGTGCCCGAATTACCTAGGGAAACGATGGCCGAAGCTCATGCAAACTCCCTGGCTTGGATGAAGGTGCGAGCGGCGACGTCACAGGACCTGAGGAGAACAATATAGGACCTAGAGAAATTCTCAGGAGAGTTAGGCGAATTGAACCATTTCATCAAAGGTGGTGATAGGATTACGGAAAGAGTAGAGGCGAAGGCAAGTGAGGGTTTACTCGACTCTGGTGACGCAAAATCAATCAAAGCGGACCTAGTGTGTAGAATAAAAAGGAGCTTACTAAACCTAATACAGGCCAACGAAGACACCCCATGGGACGTGGTAAAAGAAAGACTAAGGCATACAGAGGAGGCAGATGGACACCACAGGACATCTTCCAGATGTTGGGGAAGACCAGACGGCCGAATTAAAGGAAAGGGCAGTACGCCGGAGAACTCTTCGAAAAGTTCAACAAAATAACTGAAAAAATAAGAGAAACGGTGAACTTAGCGGAAGTGGAAGCCAGGATGGCATTCCTATCGACCATCCGAAAGGTACAGTTGGCCAGGGATACAGGCAAGAAATATAGTCTACCGGGAGACCGATCGTTCATTGAGTGCGCCCAAGATTTAATGGACGCTAGTGTCCGTGAAGAAAAAAAGAATGAATAAGGAGGTTAATGATGCAACGCAATGGTTTGGTTTATAACTGGCTTTATTCTTCTCCTGATCCACTACGTATACACACGTTATGGGTTTGTTTACCTTAGGCTATGTGGTATTAGGCTTAACATTGCCATACCACTAGCCATAACTTATATATATATATTGTTTATGTATTTTATTATTTATAAACCTTTTTGGTTTTTTTAACCTTCATATAAGCTGTTAAAAGTATATTCCTCCAAGAAATTTACGTGTGTTTTCTTGGTATTTCTCTTGATGTATTGCTCCAAGTCAGGTTATTTGTCCCACAGCTTGGAGATAACCACTCACTCTGATTACAAGGTACACGTGGGACAGCATAGTATGACCTCTCCTTAAAAGAGTAACCACGTGAGATTCCATTCAGTACCACTAAACTTCTATTTTTGTCTTAATAGGTGTTATGCGACCGGCCTCAAACCTCATTTAATCGTCGCACTGCTGCGTCACAGTGTAGGCGTGAATATTCCTTTGCATGGATTTTGAGTCCTATGCTACTTCTCGGGCACCTTTGTTAGTTATAATTGTCAATCTTCAGAGAAACAGGTTATTTCTGGACTGAATTGTTATTTAAATTTCCTATGTAGGAAGAGTTCAGTAATGTAGTTTTGAGGCTGGACGTGGAGTAAATGACAGTCAAAAATTCTTGTGAGTGCGCTTATGCTAAATATACTAATATTGAGGAACAAAACTTGTTGGTTATTAAATTATTTACTCCATAACCAACACGCTTCATACCCTTTAATAATAATAATAATTGTTAGATAGCAATAACTGGTGCGTCGATGGCGTTCCATTTCAAGAAGAGAGTTTTGAATAATAGAAAGGGGTATAACTGAAAGCGCACTCCGGTGGAGTGCCTGTGAGTAAGGCGTATGCAAAGTTTCCGCTATTTATCGGTGACTGCCGGGTCAGCTCGTGGGCCTAACGAGGCACGAGTCTGCTTCATGAAAGGCCTTTCGAGACTTACACACAGCGCCCAGCACACGGTACCTCGTCTATTCTACTCAAACCTAGAAATAATCGCTTTAGTCTACATTAAAGTAAAAGCATCCAATGTTTACTAACTGCTGAATTGAAGCTATTGAAGTATACAGTACATATTAAATATATAAAGAAGGTGAATTTGTTTAGAACAATTTTGAGAAAAAAAAACTCCTGACCTGCAATGACATGCAATAATAGCAGATGGTAGAACTAAATATGAAGAAAAGACCAACAACCCACAGAATTTTCATTTTTTTACCATTTTGTTTTTGTTTTTTCCTTAATTTAGTTTGTTTCCTATTTTTATTGTAAATATGATCTTTTGTTTCAATTCATTTTAACGCTTGGATAACATTCATCATTGCCCAACTTAAATTAATTTTTACAGGCGAAAATCGAATACATTAGTTTGGGTTCTAATTCCTTGCTAAATTTACACACGTGCTGTAGAAACCGAATATATGGTAATAATTAATGGTATTGGACAGCAATCCATTGATAAATTAGTGCTTAGGAGCTAGGGGGTTGGAAACCGGTTTTATAACATGATCCAATACCTGTTTGTTTAATCCGCTGCTCATGTTCCCTGTCGAGGCTGAGTGAACCCCAGAAATTTGGAATAAATATTTTCAGGAAGTGGGTCTTGATATACGTATACAGAAATCGGGAGTGCTAACGCCCATATAACTGTTATGAACTATTGTAGAGTATTAGTAGTGTGATGGCAATGATGTTAAAATCTTAATCCAGCGTGCGTTTGTAAAATATTCGCCGGTTGCAACAGAGTGACTTATAGTACAATAGCAATTTTATGTTTGACATCAATTGTAATAATAAAAGTTTTAATCTTAAAACTAATTATGAAATGTCTTGGACAAGGAAATACGGTATTCAAAGATGTATTAAAAGAGACAAGGAGCCAAATAAATATACATAATCATACATACAAAGCTAACTAATGTAGTTTATGAGGCAAATATTTTCATAAATTGCCCTTGTTCTAAATCCAAAAAACCTCCAGAATCCAATAGTCACTTTTTGACGTACGCTAAACTACTGGGTAGGCCAGCGCTGCTTTCGGCTACGGTCCTCACGTTTGACGCCCCTCAGTGTAAGGGATGAAATAAAGAGAAAGTAAGCTTATTTACTGGAAGTAGAGTCGAGAGTTACGTTAAATGGGTTGATGAGGTTTCTCAATGGGTGACCCTAGCACCTGGTGCAAACTCAGCATCCGCCACTGAGGCGATGGCTATCTGCCGATTAATGTTGTCTGAAGGAGATGTTGAAGGCTGAAGCTGGCCGACTGGACCCCTCTCTCGTAAGTATTTCTTCACATCTGTCCCTGCTCTAGGCAAAGAGTGCAGGTGCAGTTGATACATCACTGTACCATGCTACCCCACCCTTTACTTATCACCAAGCGCCTTGGCGTGTCTTCAACTATTGTAAAAACGATTATAAAAACATATTCATCCTTTGAATAAAAAATCCTTTTTTTATTGATGACAATATGCTTTGATAGGACATTCACTTTCTCATGCTTACAATTTTTCAATAAACAAGTATACAATATAAACATATATGCATCGAACCCCCTTCGTAGAGCATAGGTAGCCCTTCGTTACTACCTCCTCGGTTAGCAAAATGGAAGCAAATATCAGGAGAAGTCTCTTCAATATTGTAGAACATACAGACAGGCAAAGCGATAATTATATTAGCTTTAAAGTAGACCAGAGCCCGAATAGTGAGAAAGTATAATTGAATAAATGAAGCAATTTGATTTTGAATTGATTGTGTGTTCCATCCAGCGTCCAATAGAAATTTATATTTAACATGACGGTGTAGACGTGAAAATATAGGATTTGGAGGTCAGTGGGGAGTCGGCATGAAGGTTATTCAAAACATCTGGTAGAATATTTAAATTTCAAAGTGATTCATAATATACGAAAAATATAAATTAGCAATAAATAACTTACCGAAATTACCGTTTAAAATAGATTATTCTAATTAGTTTTTTAATTCCCGTCACAATTTTTATAAATTAACGGTGCTGGGTTTATATGAAACGTCCATGCTCGAAATAGGTCCGATTAAATACAACCGGTCACCTGTTTAGAAATGTTTTAGTCGGGAATTAACCTTCGACAATGTAGATTATGATTGTTCTATTGTTAGTCCCTTTGTTAGTAGATATTTTATTGGACGTGTTCGAAAGCTGGCAGTGCGACCCGGAGACTGATAGAGAGATGCAGAAACCCGAGAAGAAGAAATTTAAGCGAAAGCCCGAGTTGGAGCGGCTCACCGGCGGTGTGTCTGTGGTGGACCCGTGCAACTGCGGCAGGTGCCAGCGGAAGCGAGAGCCCCCAATCATCATTTCATCGACGCACAGGCGAAGGGCCAAGGTAATCCCTTCCATATTATGCAGGCTTTAATTGTCTTTGTTTGAGATCATCATACCATCATTCCAAAAAGGTCTATAAGGGCCGTGCCATGCTTTCGGTACCCTTTCAATTCGGTTCCAGGAGCAGTTGTACCGTTCCGAAGCGGTTACTGAAAATTTTTTAACGCTATTATTTTTTTATACAGTATGCCGCGGAGCCACTTCTTAATGCTGAATTGACAATTTTCATCGAGCGTGTCACGTGTTGATAATTCTGCTTTGAGCTAACATTTATTGCCAATATTTGATTTTAATGTTTGCTTCTCACGAGAAGTGACTAATGACTTTACTGTGTTAGAAAAAAATAAAGGCTCGTTTTCGTTGGAACTGTTGTAGTAGCGGTCGGCAGTGACTGCTGGCAGTTGAGCAGTGGCCAAATAGTGACCGAACGAAAATTTACCACATGGGCCTAAGGTATATTGTACATTTTGAATTGTATACCAACTGATTAGTGTGTTGCTGCACAGAATGACCTGATCTACCAGTAGAAGGAGCCTATATCTAGTTATCTTCCTGCCTAGATCTGAATTAAATTAAGCCAAAGGGCAATTTAGATTTTCAACTAATTTATTATTTAGCTCAGAAATTTTTTTGATTTGATCAGTATAGACACTCGACGCTAGAATCTCCTTCTCCATCTTACGAAGCCCTTATGCTGCTAAACATTTGCATACCATTCCTTTCTCATTGGACTCTGATCCTCTTATATGTATCATTCCTGTGGCTATCATGGCCTAGTCATCATATGGGTCTTCTATCGATTTCTTCTTCAACATCGAATTGTGCCCTGATTATGTAGTTGTTCACCAGTGTGTTGTTCCTGTCATTTCTCGAAGGACCTTCGATTCTATACCAGTAGCCAGTAGATGCCTGTAAAAATTGGCAACAACTCAGTACTATTGTCTATAGTACACACTGATTGGGGTCCCACTAAGCTCGTCTCACAATTTTATTATACCTCTACTCCCACATATTATTACCGTTACAATTATCTCATATTATTTCCACGGTTCCTCTGAAGATATTACCTTCCTGACTCCATCCGCCTTTCTAGGCATTCCACACCCCATATCCTTCTCATACATCCTTCAAATAGGGGTCTCCCCTTAGTGAAAGGCACTTTCCAGCCAAAAATAATTTTCCTTATTTTTCCCACATTCCTATTTTTATAAGTTTGAGAGCTTAGGAAAAAAAAAAAAAAAAATCTGAAGATATCGGTATCATTAATTGATGCAAGTACTTCAATTTGTATTATTCTGACTAATTAATAATACTAATTTACTAGAAAACAAGGTTGCTGCCCAGTATGTTTTAAACCATTTTGATTAATTTAATAGTTTTGTAATTTTCTAGGAAGTGAATATTATAAATGGTTTTATGGTCTATATTAAACTTCAGTTTTAAAGTGATTGTAAATTTACTGTGCGCAGGCAGCCTTGTCTTCAAAAGGAGCCTAGTTACTTCTAAGAGAGATTTTTGATCACAGAAGAGGCCGACCTTGAGAACTAGGAGAAACCGTAGGCCCTTAACGAATTGCTCCAAGTTAAACTCCTGCATAATGTGCGCAGCCGACCGAACTCTTGCAGGAGACCTCTTCTCTCTGAGAACATCGCTCAAAAGTCTGCAATAAAATAATACCAAAATTCAACTTGGTCATTTTGATTTCTTTGATAAGCATTTTTATAGTCCATAAACAGTGGAAAATTCGTTATATGCAAAGGTAAACTAAATATCCACTTTTTTCGGCCAAAGTTATTCAGCCAGCGATCGAATGCGAAGCTTTTAGAGAACGTCAAACGGCCAAAACAAATTAGGTAAACATAAATATGTCAATAGTTATTAGTTGATTTATGCAATCAAACTGGTATAAATTTTTCAACTAATTATAATACCCTAAATGCATCCAAAAACCTACAAAATCACCTCACAAAAAAAGAGAACTTGCGCAACCGGTGGAGGTTCAAGGTCCAAGGAGGAAAACGTCCACATTTACCCTACAATTATCCTTTTCAATCCGTCACCTTCAATTTGAACCTGCTTCCCATGTCCAATATTGTTGTAATCATTAAATACCTAGGCTTCCAGCCATAAAAAATGCTGACTGCAATTATCATACAAAACTTAAAAGACCAAAATTAAATAGACACTTTGGAAAGTAATGTAAAAGCAATAAACTCACAGTATACAATTAATTGTACAGACAAAAACAGCTGCTAAAAACCACTTAAAGGAAGATCAACACCTTTGAACATCAGGCCAATAGAAACATTTCAATCCGAACTCCTAAAACCGTAGAAAACAATCCCTACTTCGCATTAGAAACTCAACCCTTTGCAGTCATGTCCGTGCGCCAACCCCAACTATCCTTAACCTTATTCCCTTTAAGAATGCCACGAAAATATATCCCCACTTTGTCAACTCCTTGACCAGTAATACTCACCCTTACGATCCGCCTTGACACTTTAAACGGTAGTGGCCTCGGATCTACAGTAAATTAGATAGGTATATCAATGGGTCCCTACCACTGACTTCCATTCCTCCCTCATTTCCTGAGCGTCTGTGGCTCATTTGCCCTTTCTCAGACCTTCACTAGATAACTCTCTAAAGACATTACAAATTGCTATATTTGTTATTTTAAACCAGGTTACAATATCCGAAACTATATTTTATAACTAATATTTTTTTAATTAAATTAACAAATCCTACGAATAAAGATCAATGACTTACAGCCAAAAGATAACCTCGTTCATAAGTGTGGCCAACTGGAATCCGAAGTACCTCAGCTCCATTTTTTCCATAAAATTTAAAAAATAAATACAATCAAGGACATGCTTATCTTCTGACAAAAACATCTAAATGTAGAACTGATTATAATAAAATAAAATCTATTTAACAAATGTAGAAAGCACTTTTCGGTTTGTTTCCAACCAGCATTCAATAACGAAGCGAACTGTGATGATATTAGTTTAGACAGAATAATTATTAACCTGCAATATATCTACTAAAAACAGCCATTTATTCATCCTATTATGAAAAATTTGTCTCCCTTGTCCACACTGTATCCCCTGAAGAAAAGGAGCGCCTATTTATTAAATGATAATTGCTTCATTCACTCTGCATACTAAGTACACGTTTCACATTAAGTAGCTGAATGATGAAATATTTTTAGTTCATGTGAGATTTTGAAAGGACATTTTAAGTTTCACTGTATACCAGGCTCGGTTTGTTGTGAAATAATTTGTAAAAAAAAAATCTAAGCTGTGTGTTGAAATGTTATGCCCATATCCTATGGTACAAGTTACACAGTTGGGTTAACAAAAAAAGTGCTTGACGTTCTGTGGTGAAAGAGCACTTTTTTAAGTGGCCAGAAACAGAGGGGCCCTAGTCAACTTGACTGGTAACAGAACCGTATAATGTGAATACTGTCAAGACCATCCGGCTCGATTCAGGACTCTCTCTCACTCCCTCTCCCACTCTCTCTCTCTCTCTCCCTCTCTCTCTCTCTCTCTCTCTCTCCCCCCACCACTGTTGTTACGCCCTCTTCAACTTTATTTCCACATTTATGTTTTCATGAATGTACATTCATACGACAACCCATTTAAGGTCGGCAAGCACTAGTGTTACCCAGAGTTTTAATATATTCAGTCATATTTTATGGCTTTAAAGCCGATGAGTAATTTGACTTCACCGTGGCCATCTAATGTATTAGTGAAGCCTTAGACAGGCCCTTAAGTAGCTAAGGGCTGAGTTAGAGGGGATAAAAGATTCAAGGTCTGTCCTTACGGGCTGTTGGGCACGAATCGTTCACCCTTTGCCCGCATCGTTGGCTGTCTAATGTGCCTTCCGGCATATTTTCACCATCTGATGCATATTTGCATAAATAGTTTGTATTATTTGATTAGGGAAATGCGTTGATGCACGGCTCATTTAAACACATCATCAATTTTGAGATAAATTGTATTTTTTTTTTTTTTGGCTCTGTTAAAAAAATGAACGTTTTTTAAAAGCGTTCTATGTACGTATATATATATTGTAACATACATCGTTTCCTTGTTTCTCTTTTGGTCGTTGGTATGTCCAATGATTCTTCAGCTACAGTTTTTTCTTAAAGCGGCCCTCACTACATTGTTAATAGTAGAAATATTCTTTATTTTGTAGTGTAATTATTCTTTAATAAGTTTAAAATAACCGACCACTTGCTATCCAACTAAATAAGACTGCACAACATGCCTAGAGGGACTCTAGGCCCAACCACCAGTGGACTCTCACCCCTGTACCGCAACAATCAACCTCTACAGAGGCTTCCCACACTCCTTAATTCCCTCACACCACCTTCAAGCAGGTACTCATAGTACGAGGATCCGCTCAACCCAAATATTCCTTTATTTTTCCCTCACCCTTAATCTTATAATTAGAAAGCTAATAAAAAAAAAATCACTATGAACGGTAGTACACCCTTTCTCAAGATTGGGCGTGAACTAACCTTTCCCTCTTCATCGCCACCTAGCTCACTCTCATTGGCCAAAGGAGAGGTCACGTGTTCGGAATTTCAAATTAATCAAAATTAAAATACCAAGTGGTAAATTTTGGAAAAGCAAAATTCCAGGACATCTTTAGTATATATACTATCTAATTTTGTTGATAAACATTTAACTTTATGAATAAAATCTTAGTTCTATTATTTCATTTAGAAAGAAAGCCGATCATATATATAGAAATTCTCTTCATTTTAAGATATTATTGGAAAAAAAATGTACAGCCACCAAAGCAGCTCAAGAAATTAATATGTTATTAATATGTCCATAGAATGGTAGAAGTGCTCAAGACGAACAGGTCCAGATATCGGTCCTTGTGGAGTACTTAGGTAATCGCGTACTTCCCTGGGAGTGTGGAGTGTTGAAAGACATAGTTATTCAACCTACAAAATGCGACAAGGGTTAAAAATAATGGTACTTTAGTTTCGCATGAACTCATGTTACAGTTCCTACGAGGGCGGTCTGAAAAGTTTCCGACCTAACAAAGCTTTTATTTCACTAGCTTTTATTTATTTTATTATCATCTTAATTTTGAGGTTGGAAACTTTACAGACCACCTGTGTACAAGGGTGGTTTGTAGGAAAATCCGTTTTTGAGAGTTTTTTTGGGAATACGAAGGAGTCATTGGACATCACGAGTCTGTGCTTGTTGGCTGTTCAATCAGCCTTGCTCCAAACAGTTGGAAAGAATGTCTGAAATGCCGTCACTTTGGTAAACCGTAAGGAACTTCTGCACCAGTAAAACAACACTGCCCGCAAAAACTTCCCGTTAGACACAAGAATCGTTAAATCTTCATAGTATAGGACCCCTACCAAACCCATTATGTAGTCTTGTCTTTGAACCGTCCAATTATCAATTATTTTGATCAATAAACCACTGCCTTCAAGGGGAAAGAATCGACAATTTGTCTGATATTGAATGTGTTGTGATAGAGTTTTTTTTTTTTTTACAGAGATTCAGAAGAGTGGTATCAGCTTGGGATCGAGCAGCTTATTAAAAAATGGCTAATGACAATTTTATTCTGTTTGTATATTGGTCAACTAGTGTTGAACTTCTTTTGTATACAGCCTATTAGATATAGGCGAAATAAAGCTCCTAGTGAAAAAATACTATCAAAAAATATTTCCATAACTGACGTGAACTTCATAAATAATTTTAAGAGATGAAATCCACCCCCCTCCTCAGAAAACAGTTTGTTTCAGTTAAAAATAATACTGGCCTAAATTAAAATCCTGACCACAAAAACTTATTAGGTTCAAATTAAAATTGATGTTAATACTTCATTCTATTTATTGGGTTCTTCTACTCTTTGTGGTCTTTGAATTTTTTTGTCTGTATTGTTGTTTGTAATCTATTCTTTACCTTAGCAGAAAAATCAAAACCTCCTAAAGAAAAACATTTTCTGAGCTAAGAAAGCTTAAAAGCTAGATAGACGTGGGTTAGTTGATTTATATATAGGCCCAACAATTTTCAGGTTTAATATTTTTTTCGCATACGACCAGTCATTTCATTTTAACAAAAGCATATAAAGTTTAAGGACATTTTTCATAAAAATATATCAGTGAAATCGTAACTGAATCGGATCATTTTACTAACGTCACACACACACACACACACACATAATAGTTCTTAGGAAATGATTTCTCCTGTTATTTATTTATAAACCATCCAGAGAGGTTTGATTAATTCATTAAATTATCAAGATGTTTACAATAGGCTTTGAGGGCAGAATGCCCTTTGACATGAACTTTATACAATGAAATTTAGTTGGAATTAATTAAAGCTCAACTGAAGACATTGTTGCGCTGCCACATTCATCGTATACTTTTTAATCTATTAAATGACCAGACGAATCGCTTCTGTGTTGGTATTAGATTTCTCGAAAAACTTGATATTTTTGCCCATTTTACTGGCCATTAAAAAGTTTAAAACAATATAATTTAATTCCTAATTAATTTTAAACTGGTACAAATTTTAGTCGACAAAAAATCTATGATTCAATAAAGGAAAAGTGTTGAAACAACTGATTCTAGGATAGATTAGTGTACATTTGGGTAATTAAACACGTTTAATATGTTTTATTAAAAATTTTCACCTGAGAAACTCTTTTCCCTGTAAACGTAGATGGCATATTTCAATATGCCGAGGAAGTATTTTCAAACAGAAAAAGATTTCTAGAAGAAGATTCTGTTCATGGTTGTAATTTAATGATTTCACTAAAAAAAAAAACACATCTGCCAAAATGGATTACTATATTGCTACAGGTTTAGCATATTGCATTTTTTCAATACAGTCTAGTAATTTATCGGAGTTATTTAAAGAGTTCAAATTCATTTTGGTGCTCGTGTCTCGAGCTTTCTTATATTTTTTTTCTGTTAATCACTAATAATTATGGAGTAAATTTTCAGAGCATATTGTATACCGTGGATTATTTGTTATTATAAATGTTTCGGACTTTATATTTAAAAAATGTGAACTAAAAAAACAGCTCCCTTTTTCCTTTCTAAGCGAAGAGATACAGATAGCCCCAAAGGCTGAAAATGATTCATGAGAAAACAGAAACAGTGACTCAGCCCGGCCACAATTCCTATTTGTGTACCAAGTAGCATCACAAAGAAATGTTCCCTTCATTATTGATGCGGCTCTATGATCCTCTAGTTATGTCTCAGTCGTTAGTTACGGTGTGGCACAAGGCTCCTCTCTCAGGCCCCTCTTCTGTTTATCATTTCAAAGGAGCACTATTTATTTTCCGCTCCCTTTTCTCTCAGGAAACCCCATTATATTTCCCTTGTCCACAAGCTTTATAATGTTTGTTTTCCTCTGTACCGTCATTGCTTACATAATGACAGTGCGAAAATTTCGTTTTGGATTACTCGGGATCTTACTGTCCAATGCTATGTACTAAATCCAATACACACATATATCAGTGGATCGCTAAATTTGAAAAAGTATTTTGGTAATAATTGATGCTGTAGGTAATAAACGACACTAAATTGAACTGAGCCATACTAAATAATAACCGGGATCGAAACCTATTGTCCGAAAGACTGACTGCAAAATCGAAAATCGATGCATTCTCGTTCAAAGAAAAATTTAGTTTGGTTCCATAATGACCTACTGTCACTATTTTATGATTTAAAAAATCAAATCATAAAATTATACAAAATAATTTGTAAATAGCTTCGCCTGAGGATCTATAATTATCTGTAAATTTAAAGGGGCTATAAAAAAAAAAAATAAAAAAAAAAAAAAAAAAAAAATCAAAAAAAAAATCATAAAATATAGGATAATATAGGGGTCTCCCCTTAGTGAAAGGCACTTTCCAGCCAAAAATAATTTTCCTTATTTTTCCCACATTCCTATTTTTTATAAGTTTGAGAGCTTAGAAAAAAAAAAAAAAAAAGAAAAAAAAAAAAAAGTTATGATTATTTTGGTGTATAATAATTGCATATTAATATTGCTAATGGGACTCTCTCTTTTAGTTTTATTTGTTTGAGAAGACTCAGTTATTTGAATAAACTAATTAGGTGAGCCCCATCACCTTTATTAGTCAGTTTAGTCCAGTCACGTATAATGTATATCATTATACTTGTTTATTCATTATATAATTTTTATAAAATAACAAAACCTGTATATAATGTAGTGATGCTACAGGAAATACAAAAAAAATTTGTAAACAGATTCACCTGAGGATCTATAATTATATATAATTATCTGTAAATTTAAGGGGCTATGAAAAAAAAAATTGTATTCCATGATAATATTCAGTCCAGATTTTAGGACGAATATTTATGATTAAAAAACAGCTTTTTAATTTTTTACTAAAGAAGCGACGGTTATATATTTTTCATTCTGATTAAATCTACACTTGTTGACTTGAGCCGTGTTAATAATTAAAAAAGAAATATATTCTAAGAACTTGTAAGCATATATTTCACCGATTTATGCATCCTTCCATGAACAATATTTCCTAGGTTTATTCCTTTTTCGAACAATCAATTCGCATCACCCTCTTTGTATAAACAATATTTACAGTTGAAATCCGTTTTTGTTTTGGTATCTTATAGGTGGATCCTATGGACTTTATTTACTAAGAGCAGTCATACAATTTTTAATTTTAATTTATAATTATTATCTTTCCTATAGAAGCTTAAACTTTTTTATTATGATGTAATAGTTTTGTTTGTTTGCCAGATGTGAATTTGTCATCTGAACATTAATGTTATTCATAGGAACCTTTGTCCTGGAATCGTTTTTTTTTTTCTATTCTATTCTAGATTCCAGTATAAAAATGCTAGAAAAACTAATGTCCACGACATTTTCTTATCCCTCTGATTATTAACCTGATAGCTTTGAGGGAAATTACGATATTACTAACTATAACTAAACTCCTTTCGATCTATTTTTTATGAATGTGCAGCTTTCCAAGCAGTTTTTCATATTTTATCAAATGATATTATTAAAAGTGAGAAAAATTAAATATAAATTGTTAGTTCAATGGAGGTAATGATAACGGGGGGGGGAAACCTCTGGAAAAAAGGTAAAAAAAACGTACATTTTTTCAAAAAATACCAGTTATCATTTAAAGTTGACAGTTTTTGTTTGTTAAAGAGCGAGTAAATAAAAAGTGGTGCGAAATTATTTGAAAATATAAAACTCGAATTAAATAAAATGGAAAAATGACATTGGAGGCAAAATTTGAAGAATACAACAAAAAACACAATGTGCCGTGCGTGTGCTTTTTCAACCTCTATTTAATTTACAACAATTTCATCTACAAATTTTTTATCTTTAATTAAAATACAAAATAATATATTTCATATATGTATCATCTAATGCCATGTATCATATATCAATGCAGAATAGGAACTGACCAGGAACTACGTGTTATATGATGTCTACAACTAGCAGATTTGATCTCATTTGTAAGTCAAAATAGTTCAGGCCTTGACCTCAGAATCAATTAATTCAACTATAGTTATGCTAATGTTATTAATATGTAGTTAGAGGAAGGGTATAATTAGTAACCTCCAAATGCATTAACAGATCGTCAGCCTTCATGAGTTATATTCATTTCAGTTGCCTTGTATGTGCTAAGCCCAAAAGGCTCATCATTTATTTAGGCTCAGACAGTCTGTCTGTTTGTGTGTATTCTGGTCGGGAAAATGATACAGTCGTTCATAAATTTCTCGGGACCTAGCACAGATTTAGTTTTTAAGCATGAAAAAAATAAAATGTTTTGAGAGCTGACAAAAACAGCCGAGTAAAATTCATTAAAAATACAAAGAAATCCCTTGAGATACTCTCGATACACTTTGGCGGTACACACAGTCATCGATTTCATTTAAATATTAAAAATAAATTAATGTTTAGTTTACAATAAATTTTATTCAGTAAATAAATTCGAAATAATCTCCAATAGAGAGTGCTGTTTAATTGATCAGCTACGTTCTTTTTGTTATATCCCGCATGAATTGTTCAGATTTCTGCAGCGTTGGTTTTCTGTGGCAGAGAGAACCGAGAACGGTACAGTGGAACAGAGAATACGAGGCGCTAACTGATAAGATCAGCAGGGAGGGCTAGAGACTTATCAGATTGGGGCCCGGCCACACAGCCAGAGTCTTCGACCGCATTTTAATTGGCTAGCCAGACCGAGGTTGACGTTGGCAGTTCTCTGGTCGATTAGCAGTGCTGTTTCGAGCCAACTATGTAAAGTTAATGGAGATAACTAGAAGAAATGTTTAAGTACATTCAAATAAATAAATTAAAGTACATATAAATACCTCCTAAGTTGTATTAAGAACGACTATTATCGTCTGAGGTTTGGTCAACAAAAAGAGCTTAACCTTTCATATTCTACTTCCATCTCCACTCCATATGCCTGATGCAGGTATAAAATGTTGAAAGAAAATCTTCAAATAAACTTGATTTAATTCTAACTGCATTTTTTCATCAATTTATCCCAAAGAATACATCCACTCAAATGCTGGGGTTAATATATGTGTTATCCTAAAAAAAGGAACTATATTTCGTTGGACAATTACGAAATTGTATTTAATACATACAAGCATATATCTGTACCTCGGAGGGATACAACACTATGTCCATTTTTTTCCATATTGACTTTATTACAGAGTTAAAATCAGCTTTTCTCATATTTCTTAGAGGAATAGAGCACTATGTCCAAAACCAGTTAGAACCGGATATAGCATGTTTTAAAACAACACCAAGTCCACTTTCATTTAGAGGGATAGAACACCATGTGTTTTATCCTTCTGAAGCATGTGAATTATTATCTACATGTGAATCTATTTCTACTCAGATAGGTAAAAAACGTGTCGTTCATACCAGTGAATGGGCATGTAATATTCAGAAACGTAAATATTCTGCAGGTGAAGAATATATTAGTAAAAAGGGTAAAGTTGTCCCTGCCAGAATTATTAAACCTCCTTGTTCTTGCAGACTGAAATGTTCTGAAAAATTATTACAAAATGACAGACAGGAGATCTTTAATGCATACTGGAGTCAGGAGAAGGGAAATGACACAAAACGGCAATTCATTGTTTCATGTGTAGAGAAGCATAGTACTGTCCGTTCAAGAAAACGAGACCTTGCCTCCAATAAGTCAAAACAAAATACTCTACAATATTATTTTACAGTAAAAAGCATACGAACTAGAGTATGTAAACTTATGTTTTAAAATACACTATCTATATCAAACACCGTGGTAGTTAATGTTTTGAAAAATATTGAACCAGGTGGAATTGTAAAAATCGATCAAAGGGGTAAGCAAACTCCCGTCAATAAAACACATAATGACACTGTTGAAAGTGTAGTAAGACACATCTCTTCCTTCCCAAATTATAGCAGTCATTACACTAGGGAAAAGAGTGATATGAAGTATTTGGGTCCGCACCTGAACATAGAGAAAATGTATGAACTGTATGTAGAGGATTGTAATGAAAATGATTTCAACCCTTTGTTAATAGCTAAAAAATGGCTCTACTACGATGTGTTCAACAAAAAATTTAAGTTGAATTTCAAACCACCAGAAATAGACACGTGTGACACATGTGATTATTTTCAAGCAAAATTAAAAAATAATTTGACTCTAGATGAAAAAAATTCTATTGAGGAAGACCATAATGCACATCTGGATGAATCTAAATTAAGGTATGATTTAAAAAGCGAGGACACCAAAAGGGCTAACAATACCTTTAAGGTATTAACGGGTGATCTTCAAAAATGTTTGCCGTCACCCCTTATAACAAATTGCATAAGCTTTTACAAGAGAAAACTTTGGACGTTGAATTACACCCTTTTTGATTCTTCTGATTCGTCAGTCCATTGTATTATGTGGGACGAATCCAAAGGAGCTCGTGGCGGAAATGAAATCGGATCTGCATTACTGAAATGGGCAGATACCGTCATTCCTGGCAGTGACATTGAAGAAATCATTCTGTGGTTGGATAATTGTTACGGCCAGAATAAGAATATTAGCCTTATTATGTGTTTCTTTTGGATACTCAATAAGTATCCTCAAGTAAAAATCATCACTCAAAAGTTTCTACTAAAGGGCCACACGCATATGGAGGCGGATACTGTCCATGCACTGATAGAGCGGAATATATATATATATCGATATGTATCGATCAGTCGAAATGAAGAATATTAAAAGTGATTTAATGAAGAAATGAACCGAGAAAAAGATAACTTTCATGAGTTTCGTAAACAAATATTGAATGATTGCGAAAAAGCCGCAATATATTTCAATCAATCTCGTTTTAAGGTATTGTTAAACAAAAACCCTATTTAATTATCATGTAACATATGAAAAACGCAATTCGTATTGTTAAGTCTATCAAAAGTAGTTTTTAACTTTTTCGCTTTACCGTCTTCAATGTATCCCCAATCATGTTAAACTATCAGATTTGAAAATATTAAGTATCTTCTGTGCTTTTGAAATATTTAAAACTTAGCGTGACGGAACTCACTTTTTTCATGGTTGGATTTTGTTCTACCATAATTTCTGTCGTGTGATTTTAACACAACACTATCAGCATATTTCGAGGTACTACTCAATCCAGCACTGTAAATTGATTGACCTATTTAAGCACCCCCCCCCCCGACATTATTTATTAATTCACAACTGTGAGTAGAATCACAACTATCAAATCTAAAATTTACTTAAAGCTCAAAGCTCTTTTATTTCATCACCTTCTTACCATCCAAAAAGACGCTCGGAAGTCTGGGAACGATTCATTCATTCATTATTTTGTATTTTCAGACTTTATTTTTTTATTAATTATTTTTACCTGATGGTTTACTATATAGAGATAAATATTAGCTGTCAGTTAGTATCTTTCTTTCTTATTTTATTTTGTGTTAACTTCATTGTGTTTTACCTAATGCCTTACTGTACAGACTTCAGCATATTGTTGTTTATTTGTTTTCCTTATTTTTTTATACGTGGATCCTACGGACTTTATATACTAAAAGCAGTTAGACTATTTTTATTTCATTATTATTATTATTATGATATTAGGAATGATTATTTTATTTTACGTTGTTATTACTATTTTGTTTTTGTTTTATTTTTTTATTATGATATTATAGTTTATTTTATTTGCCAGAAGTGAAGTTTTTATCTGAACATGAATTTTACTCATAGGGGACTTAGTCCCGGATTAAGTTTAAATGAATATTAACAGTCTTAGTTTTTTAGGCCTACATGAAAGTCCCCAGTTTGCTTGTTTTTTTTAGCTTTAACTTTTTTTTGAATTTTCCCGATGTGCAAAATTATAATTTTATGTCGGTCAAAAGTACGATATTTTACAATTTTTTGAACTAAAAGTAATATTAAATAGGAAAGATAAAATACATTACAAAATATAGAATGTTAAATAACGTACCGAAAAAAAAGCAATTCAAGTTGTAGCGACCGCTATCTAAATAAGATAAATTACCCTATACTCTATTGCACATATATTGTAAGCAAAACTAAAATAACATGAACTAAATGTATTACAAACAAATATAAATCATTGTAAATGTGTTAAGCAATAAAAGACGGAAGCCAACTAAGCAGCACGAGAAGGGTCACCAACTGTCAGTCATAAACATAAACAAACCTTTTGCAGCCTCTACCCTCCAGGTGTCGGGTAATCAGGCGGCGGTCGTGGCTCATCGCCACATGTGTGGAAACCCAACCGCCGGTATAGGCCCTTGCAGCCCTCCCAGAGAGGGTACTTAAGCCAGGGCCCCTTGCCCTGTTAATTAGTCTCTCGTGACCTTTACTCGTTGACGCTTAGTTTCCGCTCGAACTCTGAAAACTTGACTAATTCTTTATGAAAAACCTCTGTACCTCTTCTCCTGAACATAGTGCATTGTCGGGGCACATACCTATCAAAAATGGAGTCAGATAGTAACGCCGTCATGAAACGATTGTCCAGGTTATAAACTCGAACAATCCGCGCTTGTCACCAGGGCTAGGGTGACCAGGCAACTCCCTAGTGACGTCCCGACACAAGTAATTTGTATATTAGAACTATTTTTACAGATCTACGCGACTATTAAAGTTTATTCAACGGCTCTTCACACTTAACGACAAAGAGTAATGACTGAAGTGGATTAAAAAGTAGTAAAACATATACAATAAGGTCCATTTAGAGCGTATGTGGGCAACAGCCGGCCCGCGGGCCGGATCCGGCCCGCTGTAAGATTTGATCCGGCCCGCGAGACATTTTGAAAAACCCAATTTAAAAAAAAAAAATACACTACTTACTCATACTCATGGAATCAAGTGAGCGAGCAAGCCGAGTGGCGGTGATCATCAAAGAGTGAGGCGGCAAACATCAAAGTTCAAAGCCATTGATGTTTGCCGCCACACTGGCGGCGCAACAAAGGATTATTGCTTCGCAATTGTATTGTTCTACACTAGACGATTCTAGATCATTCCTTCATTTTGCCTATATAAGCGGGTGGATGGCCGGAACTTAGTTCAGTCCTATTCGAGCTACCGTGGTGATAAGTTTGCTTTGTGACTTTGTGTGCATCTTGAGTGCTTACTAATTATACCTATTTTCTTATTAAGTTTATCGAACGATAAGTAAATGAAAATGATGTCTGGTGGAAGGAAACGAAAAGTAGATGCAGAGGGTCGCCAGTTTCAAGAAAAATGGACTGAAGAATTCTTCTTTATCTTGCACAATGGTAAGCCTATTTGTTTGATGTGTAATGAATCCATTTCGGTGATGAAAGAATTCAATATAAAGAGGCATTACTCAACTAAGCATCCTACGCTGCTCTCACTGACAGGACAAATAAGAAAAGACAAAATCCAGAAACTTACCGCAAATTTGGAAAAACAGCAGCAAATATTTCATAGACAAAGAACACAACTTGATAATGTTGTGAAAGCTAGTTTTATAGTTAGTTCAAAATTGGCAAAGTCATTGAAACCATTTGCCGAAGGAGAATTTATCAAGGAGTGTATGTCAGAAGTTTGCAGTGTTTTGTGTCCTGAAAAGAAAAATGAATTTGAAAAAATTAGTTTGTCAAGACGAACCGTTGTACGACGTATAGAAATGATGGCTAATGATATAAAAACAACATTGACTGGCCGTATGACTGGTATTGAATCATTTTCCATAGCATTAGACGAGAGCACCGATTTGTCTGACATAGCTCAACTGGCTATATTTATTCGAGGTGTTGATAAAGAATTCACTATTACTGAGGAATTGCTTGCTTTACAGCCGCTAAAAGGAACCACTACAGGAGAGGACATTTTTAATGAAGTTCAAAAGGTATTCACAAGTTTTGGCTTGCCATGGTCGAAATTAGTTGGAGTATGCACAGATGGTGCACCTTCTATGGTCGGCTTACGTAAAGGTTTCATCGGAATTTTGAATGAAAAAGCAACTGAATTAAATGTGCAAAAAGATGGTTTGATAGTCCTTCATTGCATTATCCACCAACAGAACTTGTGTTCTAAGTCCATTCGACTCCAGAATGTTATGAATGTGGTAGTAAAAACCATCAATTTTATTCGATCCCGAGGGCTTAACCATCGTCAGGTTGTTTTGTAACCTACTTAAGGCCAGACAATGATCCTTAGTTTCTAAAGGCCATACGATTTTGCTAAATAAGAACAAACTATAATGCTAATGCGTTGTTATTAATTACTCGTTTAAATCATAATGACAGATGAAAGTGTGATTTAAAATATATATGTTTAGAAAAAACTGTTACGCAGAACCAAAACCTTCCCTAAACCTAAGATATATAAAGGAATCATATTTATGGGGTATGTGGGGTTGGTTTTTCTGCATAATATCAATAAAATATTGATATTGAGAGAGAGATAGAGTTTTCATACAATATATGTATATAATACCATGTATTCAATAAAAAATATCAGTAATACCAAATACCTATTCAATTAGTTAATGTTTATTTAAACAGGATCACCAATCAAATATGAATTGATGACAATGATCGTTCATCAACTATCATACTACTTGAACAGATTTGGCTTGATTACTAAAGAAACAGCAGCCTTGTCATTTTTTGCTAGGTTAAAAGAGTTTTATTTTTATTGACTAATATTTATTTTTTGCTTTGAAAAAATGAAGAAACATCGTTAAAGGATGCACCAGTCTTTATATCAGCTTCTTTAAAACTTATTAGATGACTGTGAAAAAAATGCTAGGTATTTGTTACCTGGGGGATAGAGGATGCACACCCCATGTAAATATAGTTTTAAGTATAGGTAGAACACGGATCCAAAATTGTAAATAGTATTAAGATAACTAGCTATAAGGAGGGGAAAAAAAAAGAAAGTATATATAGCTAGTTTAGGATTTGTAAATATATTATTAGAGGTGTTTCTTTTCTCTTTACTTTAGTTTTGTGTTTTCTTCTTTCTTTTTATATATTATTATCATGTGTTTTGGTTTTTTTCATTTTTATCATGTGTTGTTTTTTAAATGGAACAAAACAGAATAACCGAAGGTACGCTGACCGGTGCAACAATCCCATTGCACCGGAATACGCGCACCACAGGCTACGTAACCCCTCGAGCCCGCTTCACGGACTTGTGGGGCAAGCCCGTTGGAGGCTCAGCCTCAGGTAGGGCGGAAAAAAAAAAAAAAAAAAATGTATTTGTTACCAAAAAAAATGATAAACCATCTCGGTCACAAAAAATGTTTGGTTGAAAAATTTTTCAACAAATAAAAAAATAAGAATGGTGTAAATTACTATAATATTGATATTTTAGAAACCGACTTGGAACATATTAAAAACATATAAATATGAATGGCTCTCAAAAGCTTATTTATTTGAATACGTTTGAATTATTCTTCGATTACCATCTTTCATGTGTCCTTAGCCATGGGGAAAAATCTCAACTTTAATTTTGATATTGCTTCTTAGGTTGGACTTAAAGGCAGGCCGAATTTTTGGAACATTTAATATTTTTTTTTGCTTTGCGTTCATTTCATCGGAGCATTATGAGCATTTTTGAAAGTTTTGTCTAATAATCCTTCAAAATGTTACATATTTTGTAAAGACATTTTTGTGCCATCTATGTAAGTTATAATTGACTTAGGATGTATAAAAATAAAGAAAAATTGACATTTATACTGTTACTGCTAGACCCATAAATCCCTGTTAACGCCAAATTATCCTTAATATATAAGGCATTGAATTAAGCCTCAGCGACTACACACATGAAATTTAATTCAATTCAATGCTGGTGTGAGTTCACTAATTATAATCCAAAAAACTCATCAAGACCTTAGAAATGAAGGCAAATATTATTTCTTAGGTATGAAAGGCTTATCTCTTTTAATTGAACCCGGGAAAATCCCTTAGCCACTCCTCGTAATCCAATTCATGCATAGACAACCACTTAATTAATTAATTAATATGAGCTCAAATGATGCGTGGACCCAACACCCAGCGCATACAGATAACCTATTTAAGATAACATTGATTAATTCCCTCATTCAGCGCACGCAAATTATTCATTTGTGGATTTTAATTATTCAACACTACGCTGTTTATTTCCAATTAGCGAATCAGTATCACGAAATCATTAATGAATCAGTGAATAGTGAGCTCATTAACAGTTGAAATATTTTAAGGGGTCAAACAATAAGAAGCGAAATTGGTTCTTGTGGCGTTGTGAAAAATGTTTCTTCTAGCCTTAGCTGAGCTAAGAGAGAGATAGTTAGCACTATGTGCATTTATGTAAAGAATTCATATTGTGGAATCTGTAACTCACCCTATGTATATTGAATGATGGATTTTGAAAAAAAAAAATCAACCATTACAACAGAAAACAATTCTGTTTTTCTCACTTTTCATCTCTCGTACCCATCTGTGCGCGATATACATAGTAAATTTTATTTCATTCGCATCTTTTATCACAAAAAAATTGCCACATTCATTGCTCAAAAACTAATTTCACTGAATATTATTATATATGAGTTTAAAAAGCCCATTTTCAGTAAAGATTACAAAAAGTATTTTTTGAGGTTTCACCGTAATTTTCCAACTTAGGAAGTCGGGTTTTTGTTTTCTTGGACTATATTAAGGTGCGAGTAGTCGGTGGATTTTCTTTTATTAAAATCTTCTGACGCTTTACGGTCTCCATCCTGTCAACTACAATCCCTTGCGAATTGCATCTTATTTTGAGTAAATTGTTCAGAAATGGTAGCCAATTTTTAATGAGAACAATCAACTTAATATACCTGACATCCTTGATATCATCTTTTCAAAGTTTATGAAATTTCACCAAAACGCATCCAACTATTCCAAACAACACACAACAGATTATTTTGAATTTAAGATTGGAGAGTTTTTTTGGATCTAAGAATGTTAGAATGGATCTTAGTTGATGATTAACTTGTGGTCTTAATTTTGGTGGCCTCATAACCTGCCTAAATTTAATAGCTAAGTTAAAAAACAAGCAAATATATTTCTTTGTTTATAGAATTGTTTCTTTGTATTAGGTAAATAAAGTGACAAAAGGGACAAATGGAGAGAAGAAAGGTCACTTTGCTGCAGACAAGAGGACCATCTGCTCGGATTATCGAGGAAGCTATTGCTGCCGTAAACTGCTATTGACTAGGCGTGACTCGAACCTCAAACCGATGGGTTTTACTGCTCACCCTTGCTAACTCTACCTCTTTGCAGCTCAAGGGCTGATTGCAATTTTATTGGCTATGTGGAGGTACTTCCTCCTTCTGTTTACTTGATTAAAAGGCTGGAGTAAAATGGTCCCGAAACACTGAAACTTTTTTGTTTGAAATTGCTTGCGTATAAAAAAGTTTTTCAGTAATTGAGAGTAGTTCTGTGGTATTTGTAGGGTTTTACAAGTTTTTTTTTTTTTTGGCTCAAAGCTCAGCTTCACAGATGCGATGGAGTATAAAAAATGACAGCTTTTCAAATGTACGAATTTTATGTACTGTAATTACGTTTATTCCACTCAATGTTCAACAGTAATTGATGAGTATGACAAGATACAGTTAGTATCCAGCCAGACAACCTCTATCATACACAACAGTAATCCACGAAGATGGTAGAGACTTAGGAAAAATCTTTGTGAAACCCTTATGGTATGAGATAACGAAAGATTATCAGATGCGCTAAAAAGAGGGCAAAAGCCTCATACTCGTGGGCAAAGGCTAGATCACGGTTGCAGCAAGTTAGTGTTGTTTAAAAAATACTATGAATGAGTTCTTATTGGATCCTACTTATAAACTTCGCGGTGGACATTAAGAAATAATGTACGCGAAATTGTCAAAGAGATGTACAGCTTTAGTTATCCGCGAAGGATTTCTGTTCCAGTAAGAAAAAGCTTGGCTACGCACTTCCCGTCAGATCGAAGATAGCTATGAAGACCTTCACGACATCCGACTAAAGTCACACCACCTGTAAAGTAGAGAGCTCGCTCCAGGAAATTATAACCTGTTTCCAACCTTGGCCCTAATTTGTTAAGGAATAAAATTGATTGTTTTATAGAAATAAATTGCCGTGCTGGACTATTTCGATAGCCATCCAAGGATCAGGATCAAGAAATAAAAATGGCTGATGACAGTGAACGACAAAGGGATATATTTTGAAGGTTAATTTAATTTTTTGTTAGAGAAACAAAATTTTCTATTGTGCTATTTGTTTAATTTTATCCTTCCATTTTAATTGAAAGAATGAAAGTATGGTTAGAGACATTTTTTTTTTTCTTCATAGCCCCTTTAAATTTACAGATAATTATATACAATTATAGATTCTCTGGTGAATCTATTTACAAATTATTTTTGTATTTTATGTAGCGTCGCTGCATTATATACAGGTTTTGTTATTTTATAAAAATTATACCATGGAATTAAGACGTATAATGATACACATTATACGTGACTGGGATGAACTGACTAATAAAGGTGATGGGGCTCACCTTTTTGATCAACCTTAAAACTAACTTACATAGTAATTCTTAACCTAATTTTTCCCCAACAGTCTGTTGCCATCGATGCGGGAGGGGTGGTGGGGTCATAGTGTTAAACACTGGATAGGTTAGGTGCTGCAACGAGTCAAAAAACTTTGTGTCTCTGGCAGATGAACTTACCCACCGATGCACACCAAGCAACGGATTGAGGTCAGCGTTCTTTAACCTCTCGAGAGAGGTATGTCCGACCACTTTTCACATGATCCCATTCTGGAAATGTTTGGCTATGTTGTCAGTCAAGGGGGTAGATAAATTATCAGAGTTTTAACTTTTATAAGACTGGACAGTTTCTCATTACTTGCGTGCGGTAGTTGACTTTCTGTGAGAATACATATACTTTCCAGATAGGGCTATGTACCTCCAAGGTCTGGTGTAGATCAAAGAGTTTCTGTTCCGGCGAGAGTTAACAAAGTTCAGTTGGTTTCCCACTGTTTTCTGCTATATGATCGGACTGTTTGGACTCTGCAGGGCTTCACTGGCCAGCACGGTTTGTATAGCCAGCCAGTCTCTGAGTTCGGTCACATAGACCAGATGTTGCTAGTCGTTATTGATGTTCCCGAGAAGTTAGATATAAGCAGAGTTCCTAGATCTCCATCCAGGATCATTCGTCAATCTTAAAATTATAATGAGCTAAGAGGCACTTAAAAATTAGTGACTGTTTCAAATAATTTATTTATGCTAATTAAATTAAATACTTTAGTTCAATGAATTTTTTATTTTCATAATTAAAAGTTAAAACTAACACACGTCATCATATCAGCTGAATAGGAAATGTTGGGGGAAACCTTGAGGTTAAGATAAAAGTTTCACATTTTTTTAAAAAGAAAAGAATGTTTTCAGCCCACTAAAACGTATTTTATTCTAAAATGTAATGTACTATACTATTAGACATTTTTTACTCCCTTTATTGCCTACAGACATTACTTGATGGCTAGCTCTTTCAAAATACTAAAAAGATCACCTTTATGCATCATCTTCTGGATGAAGAACTCTAAGCTGAAATAGAATAAGAGCCTTTAACCGGATAAAAGGGTAGAAACCTTTAAGATTACACACGGTTTAATGACTCCCGAATAGCTTTCATAATAATTTTTCTGATGGTTTAAAGTCAAAGGTCAAAGGAAGTACCCTCGGGGAATAAATAAGAAGAAGATCCCAAAAGTAAATTTAGGCCCGTCATACCTCAAGGGAAGATTTTTAAGAGCGGAGGGGGAGAACTCATGAGATCAAACGGAGCTTCATCAGCCGACTCCGTTGTCATCACAAACCTCCCCTCCACATACGGTCCCTTTCCTTTTCGCAGCAATGATCAGCAATTTTCCTCTGACAAGGCGTCCCGCAACGCTCTCGAGTCCTTTTAAACATATTTTCCTGCTGTTTTTTTTTGTGAAAATAAATTTAAAAACCAAATCATATTTCGCTCTTCAAAAGCATCTACATTGCTTGCAGACAAGCCCAAAGGGTGCGAATCAACTTTCAAACGAGCAATGGGGAACCGTGTCCTCATAGATGAGTGGAACAGTTCATTGCGAAATCAGTCTAGGTCATTGAAAGAGTGATGTTCGATTTCCAACCAATTTATTATTGCAGAGGTAATTCTTGGATAAGCAAATATCACATAAACTCATTCACTCGTGTAGGAATTCACAGCTAACAATTAACTCCCAGTAGTGACTACTTCGCATTTACACACGCCTGCAAACTATTTAACTATGCAAAAGTGAAACATAGAATTCGAGCACGAGATCTACAGGTAAAAGAAATGAACTCAGCAGACCGACCACAAAGGTTACTCTGTCTGCTAGTGTCATGGTAAGCCAATCTGAAGGTTTATCTCCTGCATATGGGTTTAAATCTACAATAGTTCCTCCTACAAGTTCGTATTTATAGCCTTTTCGGCCTCATACTCCCATCGTCAAGATCAACAGAATTTCACTGATTTTAGCGGTGTCAGACTTACTACTCCTTCCTCCTGGTTTACTTTAAACCAATCTAGATATACAGGCTAAAGTTATGGGGCACATAAAAATGTTCAAAGACACTGACATAAAAGTTTAGTACACTGACAGGCGAAAAATTCCACCCACCTGATTTTTTCATGTTTTCATCTCAAAATATTTTTGCTTTGGATTGGTCAATTTTTTTTATGAATAAATATGTATTTTTTTTCGATTAGAAATCTCAATATAGAGGATAGTAACCCATAATCCTTATTTCAATTAAAGGACTGTCGTTCCCAATGTTTACTTTCCATGGAATTAAAAATGTTAATTCAGTGTCATTTGCGTCTGGTGCAGCAAATTTCTTAGTTTTCGGCTTCGATATCTTAATTTTCTCAATTTTAAGTCTCTTCGTGCTGAGGATGTTGCACGTGGTGTGGCACTAATTGATGATGGACGTTCCATCAGATATGCAGCTAATGCCATCGGAGTTCCCTATGAAACTCTACGAGACGCCGTCAGGCGTTTTCGAGAAACTGGGTCTTACCATAGAAGGGCCGGTTCTGGACGGCCTAGGGTAACATAACCACAGGATGACCGGTTTCTTACTTTAAGAATTTTACGTAACCGGCACCTTACCGTTGTTCAAGCGATTCATCAGCTCCAAGAAGTTCGAGGTGTGCAAATTTCTGAACTTACTGCTCGGAAAAGATTGAATGAGTATGGACTAATGGCTTTTCGCCCAGTAAGAGGGCCAGAATTGACCAGAGTTACGCGGCTGGCTTTTGCTCGAGAGCACAGTCATTGGACTATGGACGAAAAGTGTGCTATGCTTTTTACAGATGAATCTAGATTTGCTCTACGATATCCAGACGGGTGTGAAAGGGTGTGGAGAAGAATAAATGAAAGGTATGCAGCATGTAATTTCACCCAGAGCCAACCTTTTCAACGTGATTTCTTAATAGTGTGGGCTGGGATTTCAATGGAGTGCCGCACAGAATTGGTTGTTGTTCGTGGAGGGTCTTTGACGGCTACTCGCTATGTAGATGAGATTTTGGAACCTCATGTATTGCCTATCCTATTCTAAATCAGCGATCATTCATTTCTAATGCACGATAATGCACGTCCACATGTCGCTCGCATAGTACAGACGTTCCTTCATCAACACAACATTGAGGTCTTAGTCTGGCTAGCACGTTCTCCAGATTTGAACCCTGTCGAGAATTTATGGGATAACCTCGAAAGACGAATAAGACCGCGTTCAGCAAGCACTTCATGATACACTGCAGGACCTTGAAAGGGCTCTTCGGAAAGAATGGGCTAACCTCCAGCAAAGGGACATTTCCCGACTGGTGGAAAGTATGCCGAGGCGTCTTCAAGAAGTAATAAAGGTAAGAGGAGGAAATACGCGCTATTAAATGATCCTGTCATTAATTTCTTTTAGGATAAAAATGTTCAAGAAAACTGGCCCAATTTTCATTTCCCAACAGGGAACATCATGCACCCTTTCATCTATCTAATAACATACACAATACTGGCAGAAATTGTAACATTGCACTGATACGAAACTGCTACAGTTTCAAGTATTTTTAGTACGTGAAAGTTACCAGATTTAAATAAGATGTTAAAAAAAGTAAGGAGAAAGAGGTTCCAAGTAATATACTTTATTGACAGTACGACCTTCTGGCAGGAACTCATGATGCACTACCCCATTGAAATTGAAAAAAAAAATAGTGAGAAGAACCTTCACTTTTGATCGAAACTTGTCGAATTATTTTCGGTCTTGAAACATCAGGCCGCTTCATTGCGAAGATTGCGTCTTTGTTTCCACGTCATGCCCACATACCCATGTTTCGTCACCTGTCAAGATGTATTTAACAGACTTTGAATTGTTGGTTATTTCGTTCAGCAATTTTTTGGCGATACCCACACGATGTTTTTTTTGTTCGAAATTCGACCGAACTTTGCTGCCAGACGTTTCATGCCCAAAACTTTCATTTGGAAAAAATCGCATGCTATGATCCAAATGATATATTAACTTCATCAGCAGCCTCTCTAACAGTAAGTCTGTGATCGTCCAGAATAATTTTCCAAACTTGTTCGATATTGTCTTTTACTGAAGTGTTAGAGCGCCCAGCGCAGTCTTCATCAACATCTACACGGCCCTCTTTGAAACGTCCATACCACTTATAAACTCTTGCTTTACTCATGCTAGATTCAATTTTTTTTTCATGTTTCTTAACAGTTCACATTTTGATTTTAAATTTTTAAACCAAGACTCATTTAATAAACGTTAAAAACCTTATTAAAGGTAAAAAATATTTTATAAATTTAATATATAAAAAGTATTATATACAATTACCGTGTATTATATACAAATACAATTTTTTACAAGTGGGTGGAATTTTTTACCTTTCAGTGTATTTCCATTCATAAGCTTTGAGACCAATGGCGATCTTACTATGTTAGGAGAAAACAGTTCATGATGGTCTTGGTATAGATTGTTATCCTCACTTGTTTACTAAATCCTATCAAAACATATCCGAACACCCTTATCCTCCAGCATAGTAAAACACACACACAACCCTAGTAATATAGGCTATTCAAGTATTTATATGTATGCTCTCACTAAGCTCTCACCCTCAGATAATTTATTCAATCGATGTGAATTTTTAAAAGTACATTAGACAACACTTACAGGTATTCTGATTAGTTTCCGGTTAAAACGGCGTAAGGAAAAGTATGAAAATAAGGGTTAAAACTTAAACCCTGACATTTTAAACTTCGTAAGACGTAGGCTTGAATGTTATTTAAAATTTAAAGTTCTGATGTTCTCTTAACAGAATAGCAAAGACGCATAATCAAGCTTGACTTCTCAAAGTTAAAGAGCTAACTATAAATATACCATATTAAAATCGTTCAGGGTAGTTTTAGTTCTACCCACAATTTATTTTATACTGATGATAATGCTTTCGACGCCTATACCACCATTCTCAAGTATCATACGATTAAATTGATAGAATAGGAAATGAAATATAAAAGTTTAAATAATATTTTGTAGTCTAATGTAATCAGATCCGTTACCCGTTTTTTCTTCAATTCTCAATTATTCTTATGTGTAACAGCTTTGACTGCATAAGAACAACAGCCGTCATTCAAACTTTCTTATTTTCGTTTCCTATTCTTTCCAATTCAATCGTAAGATACTTGAGAATGGTGGTATAGGCGCCGAAAGTACTTGTGTCAGAATAAAATAAATTGTGGTTAAATGAGAAGCAGTTGAACATTTATAACGACTTTAAAAAAACATACCAATCAAGTTCTTGGTAAATACATGCATATAAGACTGACGGAGGAAGAAGGAAAACAGTTAAATTGATTATTGCTGTCAAAAACGGTGAAGCCACTGATGGATTCCCTAATAAGCATGATAAAAAAATGTATTTTTATTTTCATCAACGTACCAAAAGTCAACAGCCAGTCAGATCAAATTCCACGGATAACAAAGACCTCATTGTTTGACAATATTTGCATGGAACATTTTTAACAGAAATGTTTGCCTTTTGTTTAGAAAATTCCAAAAGACAGAACAGTCTGAGTAAATTTGACTGTGCCAGTTTAGGACTCAATTTCAAAATTTCAAAATCAAAGGATTCAGATTCAAAATTGCCTAAATCGAACCTACGCCTGGAAGATTTGACTCTTGACAGATGAAACTTGACTGCGTAAAGCTATCTATCCCTCTGAGACATCGCGTTCAGGTGGGCGAGCGAATTCCGGAGATAAACGACTCAGGTTAAGTGTCAGTTAACCTTTTATTGAGATAATAGGGGCCAACCTAAAGTGGTGGCCTGGTAATAGAAGGTAAGGAGGGAGAGCTAAGAAAATTTACCGGGCCCAGTTTCCATTACCTTAATTTACTGGAGGGGGGTGGACTCACGTGGGGGGCACGTGGCTGCTGCACAACCACCCTCCAACAACTCGTTACCGGCGATAATAGAGGTGTTGATTGCTGTTTGGAATCTGTGCGTATTGCACTTACGTCTGCGTGAGGGTGACGCGGGATAACTTGTTTGGCGTTTCTATTGAACTTTAATAATTGCGCCAATAATGTCAAAACAACGTAGGAAAAGGAAGAAATAATTGTTACTAATAACAAAACTCAGATTCGTGATGGTATTGAGTAGAGCAACTAGTCTACAACTCATTCTTCCAAGCACAAATAGTAAATTAGCTTCCCTATAATTGAGTCTTTTTCACTTTCAACCCCAACAAGTAATTGTCAGAAGAAATTTTCAAAAAAATATTTAGAAAAGGTACTGCTGAATCATTTGAGTAGCTATTGCTGAGTTTTGGAAATTTGAAGCCCGACAGTGTGGTTAGTAGGTTGCCAATTTAGCGTTTCTTTGGGTTTCTCAGTCCAATTTTATAAGAGAGAGAACCGAACTTAGAAACTACTCCCAACTTTAATCATTGTGCAAATAATGTAAAAACGGAGGAAAACGAAGAAATAATTATTACAAATAACAGAGCTACTGCATATTGCACTTGGACAATGGAACCCATTATCATAGACCTTAAGTATGAGACTTCCAGAAACAAGCATCTCAATAAAGATAATTTAACGCAACAGTGCAAGGTATCCAACTAATGTGGAAATAAGCATTTTATACAACTTGAATCTTGATAAAAAAATAACTAGTGAGTAAGCATCATAAATTAACTTATTCCTCTTCTGTTTTATTTTTTCCGAAACGTTTGTTATTTTTCGCTCCAATGAATCAACGCTAAACCAAGATGTTTCACAAAGAATCATCAGGCGAGAGAAGTAATCACGTAGACGGAAAAAGAGTAATCACACATTGCCAATAAAGTGGCTTGTAATAAACCTAACGAATGTGCTTCCAGCTCCTAGATTGGGTTTTATTCAGCCAAGGAGGACATCCTAATCGAACCTCGAAAAAAACACGGATGACTTTCGGAAATGAGACGTCATCAGAACACAACCGAAAAAAAAACTAATAAAATACGACGCGGTTGGTCAGAGGCTGGTGAAGAAATGGCTTTGTTTACTGAGCGAGCTTCCTGGAGCAGACAAGAGGGTTTGGGAATCTGACCACTTCCGTCTACCAGATATATTGGCCACCGACTGTGGACCCTTATATTTTTCAATCGGCCCTTACGATATTGGATTAGTTAGGGAATGGAAACTCCTTCATGGGTCTGTTTGGGCTAAGGGAGACTGAAGACTGCCATGAATGATAGCTTGTGGTTCCGATGGAGGCAGGTGCAAAAAGGGGCCCAGAAAATAACTTTTATTAAATGTACTAATGTTTTAAAGTATAGTAAAAATTATTAATTGGTAGTAAGATATACATACATTTATTAAAAAAATTATACAGAGCAATTTATTTGTTTTGTAATTTAAAATAAAAAAGGAATAACTTAAAAAGTACAACACTTTACTGAAAAATCCTATTAATTAATTAAAATTTATAATTATATATTGAATTAATTTTGATATATAAACGGTAAAATCTGTGTCGATTTTTGGCTAGTTTCTGTTAACTATAGTGCTGTACATTTTTATTAATTTCATAATGAATGGTATAGAAACTCGAATTCCTCACATTTTTATTATATTAATAAAATTACAAAGTGACCATGATATTTTATTGATTCTGTGTAGCATATTATATTAATGTGCAAATTATTTAATACAAATTTTACAATTTAATATTTATAATAACAAGCATTTTACATGTTTCTGATTTTACTATGATCACTGCAGGTAATATCTTCTAACTGCTGGGCGTTTTAACTAATTATAAATGGTAACTTTGTTTAATATCTTTTAACTGTCTTTTATTATTATATTATATTTAAATAATGTAATTAGGAATCATTGAATTTTATATAAGATTTTTAATTCATGTTATACTGAAAACAATTGCCAACAACAATATGTCTGTAATAATTGAGGCCTTAAGAATCAAAACTCGCTACGTCCATTTTTTAAACTTTTACACGAGAGGCCAAAAACGACCCCAATCGAGGAATTTGAATTTGGGAAAATGTTTTTGGCACTTTGAAGCCAAGGCCCTTGATTGTTTTCATCGTCAAGATTATTTTTGTTTTTATTGCATATTGGTTTTTTTTTTTAGATTTATGTCTTTTTAGACCCTCCAAAGTGATGGTGTAACCACGGAACGCACTTGTATCATAACAAAATAAATTTTAGGTAGACCATACAGAGATAGGTGTACAGTTATTAGTATAAAAACTTTAATATTGAATATTTCCAAATCCGTAGAGATTTCTTAGCATGCTAATAAACTTATAAAGCACCATCCAGTTCCAACCCACGGTAAATGAATACATAATTAGTTAAATACGTAATAGCTCAATTGCGATTATTTTCAATTGATTATAAATCTGTACCTCGGAGGGATACAACACTATGTCCATTTTCATAACTTTACAGGAGAGGAGTTTTAAACTTTTTTTCAACAAAAAGTGTTATTGGCACAGCTATTTATTGAGTATTGTTGAAACAATATTTTACCAGAACATTCTATTTATTGTTATTTACATCATGCAGTTGTTATAAAAGGAAAAAAAACCTTTAACTCTGTAATAAAGTCAATATGGAAAAAAATGGACATAGTGTTGTATCCCTCCGAGGTACAGAAATAAAAATATAATTATAAACAAATAGTAACAGACCTAGTTTCTCATAAATTAATTTCTCGTGCATCATCTCACGTGCAACAACGGATGTTAATAAGATGCAACATCACCATACACGACAAGGACCATCTGGATCATTACTTCTTTTTCAAACTATTGATGAAAAGTAATGTCATTCCAAAATGATCGTGTAAGGTTGAAAAGTAATGTAGTAAAAACGAATCGCGTGCCCAGGCTGTAGTATTTTGAGTGTTTTAGCCCCTTTTATATTTTATTTCACTTACACGTAGATAAGGGCTTAAAGGCGTAGGAATTTAGTTCTGACTTAGATAACAAGCACTTAACTATTTGTGTAACAAGCTGCACGTATCAAATAATGCGAATGAGTTTAGATTAATTCTTGAAATTTTAATTTCAGCTAACTTTAAAATAAAGACATTCTGTATTTTAGACAAAATTAAAAATTTACAAATGTACTTAATTCGGTTAAATACATTTAATTACCTATGGAAAAACATGAAACATTTCCAATAAAAAAAAACCTTTATTTTTAAATTATGATAAATAAGTAATGTTGTTAGTATTTCAGTGAAGCTAATAATGTAATCAAAATCATCCGAAAAAAGAATTGTCCTCAAAAGTTTTTCAAACAGTTAACTTGCCAAGCAATTATTTAGGATGATATAGCTGTTATATCGGAGGCAATAGTAATTAAGGGAAGTTTATCTGCCATTAGAAAATTATGGAGATTACCAAATCCGATTATAGACTAGTTGTGCTCGTTAAGTTAATACCAGGCGTGAATCAACATCCCCACGTGCTTGCTACCTATGGCCATTAGCTAGTGCAGTATCTAACAAATGGTGCTTTTACTAGCGGATCAACTTTTCCCCGGTCACATTCACTTACCTTGGGGGGAACTTTAAATAAATTATATTTTTTATAGGCTTCCTTGAAAAAAAAATCAAAAAGCCTTTAAATAGTAAAATAAATATTTATTACGTCGGCGTATTGCGAAAATTCATGAATCATCGGGACTAAAAACCAAAATGCAAAGACTAGTTAGCGGTAAGCACCAAACTATTATTTTTACATCACACTATATACTACTTATGAATTAATGAATGACATTATTACTGGCCTTACATGAGGCAAAATCCACAGCCAATGTAATAAAAAACATTAATTAAAAAAATTAAAATTCTCTAATTGGTAATTATTAATATATGATTAGGTTCTTTAAATAAATTAGTTTTATTGTTAACTTTAAATTTATTTTAATTACTATTTACTATTAGGTTCTATTAACAAAAATAAATCTGGCAAAAAGATGAATTTAATTACAAAAAAAACTCAAATTAATTATTTATAAATACTTGTTTACAATTTTGCTTCTTCTTCTTCTTTTATCCTCATCAATTATTTCCAAACCAAATCAATTCTTTTTATTTTCTTGCAATGGCTCTTCTTGATTCTGCCAAGTCCAATACCACTAACCAAAAGAAATTTTAAATTCTTTCTGACTCACAATTTACAGCTAACATGTATCACAGGCCGATCCCAAAACCAGAGTCTAACTGTGTGTGTTCTCTCAGAACCACAACAACAACTAATTATAACTGGCTAAAACTAGAGAGTAATTTTGTGTGTGTTTATTATGATACAACAACAACTATACTCCCTTTTGTTTTTTTCATACACTCTCACTTGTTTTTATTTTGCCTTCTTGATAAGTTGGATTAAATATTATATAAAAACTCCACAATCTCTAATATTGCAACAATAATATTCAACATTATTAACAAGTTAAGGTTAAAAATTATTCATTATGAAGTTTATTAAAATTAGAAAAATCATCTCATGGCACTATTTTCCGACTGTAGTTTTTGTGTATAAACTAAAAAACAAAAACAGATTGATTGAGCTTTATTTATTAATTTTTAGCCATAATGAAATAAAAATGGAATTGATATTGGGCAATTGTATATAAATAGTTACCAATTCCATGGTTTTGCTCTATTGACAAGTTAATTCATTTTCTGAGTGATTTGTCTCATTTATAAGGTCAGTAATAATGTCAATAATATGAAATGCTATGATGTAAAAGTTAAGGTTTTGTTGTAACTCGTAAGTTATTTTTAGCTTTTACATTTCAGCATTCGTGATGTCTGAATTTCAGTGAAACATTGACTGGATTTTTTTAGAATTAAACTCTTCTCTAATCCTTTTTGATGATTAAACCAGCAGCGTCTTCGAGGCCTGCTGTGAATGCTTGACAGAATGAGACCAGGCAATTGTCAGTTTCTCTTCAATCTTGTCTCTAGCGCTCTTGGTCAGCCTTCACTAGCACATATCCACTGATGCAGGTAATGGAAGAGCGTGCTGGCCTACCCAAGGCTCCGCTTTCTCTTTGTCATGGGAGCAACGTGACAATTAGACAGAATTAGAAGGTATTTATAATATTGTGGAAATGAGTAAGTGAATGCTAAACGGTGAATATGGGATGAATGACGTCAAAATTACTTATTTTCCTATCGTCTAAATGGTAAATTGGCTTTTAACTACTTTTTTTAACCTTTCTTTATTGTGATCAAATTACAATCTGCCTTATTGGGCAATAAGTAATTGAGATAAACGTTCTTATTCATACAGTATTTACAAACAGCCCAGAGACCTTCAACCAGACCTCATGAGTTGAGAGAGACCTCATGGTTGTCACCTCCCTCACATGTGAAAGAGGAAGCAGAGTCTTGGAAGTCCCCTAAGCTCCTTCGTCAGCCACACGCCACTGGATACAAGCAAGTGGAGGCTGACGAAGAACGCAAGATCCACAGACGCTCATGATTGGAGAGGCTGGCCATTGCCAGGATTCCCACTGTCACGTATTTATAGCAGGTCACGAGGCCCGAAGGATTAATACAATCTATTGAATGTTTTACTCCTATTAATAAAACCCTATTCCTAATCCTACAATCCTACCTTTCAAACCGTTTCTTCCAAGTCCGCTGTGGTTTGGAATATTCTAACTACTATCCCATTAAAGCAGGAGTTCCACAAGGCAGCGTCCTGGGTCACATCCTCTATAATCTATACACCGTTGATGTCCCCTCTACCACCAATACCTTCTTGGCCACATTCGCAGACGACACTGCAGTCCTGTCAACCCATCCAGACCCTGATATATCATCCTAAAACCTTCAAAAACACCTTGACGAGATCGAGTATTGGTGCAACCAATGGCGAATCAAAGTCAATAAAGGAAAATGTTCCCACATAACCTTTACCCTCTGCCGCAAGTCCTGTCCGCCAGTCTTTTTAAATTCAATTCCTCTCCCTGTGTCTGAGACAGTACGGTATTTAGGCTTCCATCTCGGCAAAATACTGACATGGAACCCACACACGAGACTAAAAAGACAAGAACTAAACAGACGCTTTGGACAACTGCACAGACTACTTCGAAGCTTGTTCATAGGATATCGTATGGAATGTACTGAGGTCCTGAAAGTAATATCGATCATTAAATTGTATTTTAGTTATATTTACTCTTTGAGCTCACGAGTGTTTTAGGACCTCTTGTTTAAAATATACCTGGTCTAGGCAATATGGTGAATTGATTGAATTGGGTTAAACTCCGGGGACTGGAAATGAATTTTCATTTTAAAAGAAACTTTGTATAAAATGTAGATTATAAATTCACTCTAACTATAAGCATATTCTATGCACTAAGGACGAAACATTTGAATGTAGCGAATAACATTTTCCTACTTGTTACAGTTGAGAGGACGAAGGAAATTCAAAGTCCTCGGTTGAAAAAAAAAAAAAAAAAAAAAAAAAAAAAAAAGAGGAAAAATACAAGTGTACGAAAAAGGGAAACTCGCATGTGAAAGTAGGGGGGTGAAGGAGGAAACGATTTAAATAAAAAAAAAATATTTGCATCAAAAAAAGCGGGCGGTTTGAATGCGGCCTCTCCTCCTCCTCCCTGCCCCAGGGTTGGCAAACCATTTATTTCTTCATAATACGACCATATCTTAGGGGTGGTTTTTGTATTCAGGGTGGGCTGAACATGCTGTCCTCTTGGCGTAGCTCTTAGCGTCTCTTCTGCACCCTACCCACCGAACGAGCTGCTGTTGGGGGTACTTAGACAGTCTACAGGGCTGTTTGAATACAGCTTAGCTGTCTCAATGCAACGAGATTATTCATCAGGAATCGGGCTTAATTCCTATTGCAATCATCTGCGTACAATGGGGCTCACAAATGCTGTAGTGGTTACATCTTCACAGTATGGGGGACTCTTGTAAGGTAAATCCTACTAATATTGGATTGCCATCTCAAATAGCTTGTACAATTGTGGTATCCACGCTAATTACCTCTCATGATTTCGCCCCCAACAAAGCTTTTGCAGTATTTAATAAAAGATGGAGCAATAGGAAAGCTGCGCTCATCAAGTTCGATCATAGGGGTTAAATAATGCGGTATCTGCTCATTACCTAGAAGTTTCTGCAACGTTTATTGTTATTTCGAATTATTTTTTGATTTTATTTTGATATTGATTTTATCAAAGTCTAATTAATTGAGATAAACGTCAGAAAACTAAAATGTCATCACATTTTGTTCAGAAACAAACTATGTCTAAAATGTCATCAAGAAAGTTAGTTACGCGTGCAGTATCACACTATTAAGGGTTTCAACGGTTACAATAATTATTCCCTCTAGATTGATTACCGTTTCAACGGATAGTTGTCAGCATTTTAGTACCTCGTCCACAGATCATTTAGCAAAATATTTTAAAACCAATCCTCAAATAAAAAATTATCTTCCAATTAAATTTTAACATTAATGTGATAATCCCTTCAATGAACTCAAGAACGAAATTATTATTTTTCATTTGATTACTTATATTTCAGCAATATTGTGATAACAAACGGAGCTACCATGTAAGATATCATGCATCTAAAAAAAATCACCGGTGGAATAAAAATTTAGAACAAAATTTTAAAAGCACTTATATTTAATAAAAAATAATAAATATTTTACCTTGATTATCTGTTAAATATTTAATTTCTTTATTTGTTGGAATTTCTTTGAAATTATTTTTCCATCACCCTGTATTTAAAAGTATCCATTCCCTGTTTGAAATTAGAGCCTTTCTTTAACGCTAGGTAGTTTTATCATTTGGCGATATTTTCATTATTTATGTAATAATCAATTGTGCATGTTTACTGTTCTCTATCTCTCCCCAAGCCTAAAACCTCCCCTGCTACCACTGATACCACATCGAAGGCCGATCTGCATAATCAATGAGAAAACTAATTATATTCAAATTACGCGGCCATTAGTACGAGGCTAGCCGCCAACACCTCAGCGGTGCCATCGCGCCAATTTTATTTCAGCCACAGCCTGATCAGCAAAAATTAACAGGGCTGCCAACCGCTGGTGATTGTCCCTTATTGAATTGTTATTAACTGTTGATTTGGGCGGCAGCGGTTATTTCCGGAGCCAGCCAAATCCCTACTAATGAGCCCAGGGCCCAGGGCCCATCCTGGCTCCAATTTACTTTTTCCCATCTTTACTATCTGCCCTCCAATCAAATAGCGGCAGCCCCTGTTTCTTTCTTTCTCTTTTTTTATTATAACGTTTTTTCCATTTATTTTTTTTTAGATTTAAATGAACGTGCAAATTTCTTGTTTAGTTATTGAAGTATTTATCAGAACTAAATCTGAATTCGCCTTTATTTTAACTTGAACGGTAGAGAAAAAATTTCATTATTTTTTTGTGGAAGTAGAAATGATCATTATTGGAACTCTCACAAAATAAGAAAAAAATAGTTAGTTTGTAAACTATTGAATTGATAATTCTTTCCAAACAGTAACCTTGGAACTGTGAATAAAGTTAAATTTTTTAAATAATTGCAAATGAAATAATGGGCTTAGGAAATGAAGAAAATCTATCGAGAGACGGTAAGAAAATACTATTTGGTATAGTTTATTAAAACTGCTTAATTTTTTTAAACAATGTATAAAAACTGCTTGGGAAGTCATAATACGCGATTGTTTCGATGGGTCCCTAAACATTATTTGTTGACCACCTTTAATGGGAGGTGGGTATACATCGAATTAATCAGATTTGGAAATCAGCGTGGACGGTACAGTTGTCGATATGAATGGAGAATTGCCTATCTTGCAGAAGATTATAGATTGTAGGGATTCGATGCGAACAATATTGGAGGGCATGGCATTTCCACAGTCTTCTAAGTAGGATCAGATAGGTTGGAGTATCGTTGTATAGACAATGTGGTTTTCTATTCAGAAATAGATAATTAGGAATGGGTAAAGCCAAAATTTGTAAACTGCAACTGGAAGTAAAATTATGTATTTTGCAAGGAATAGAGTTGAATTTTTGCCTCAAATCTTGGTGAGCAGACAGTACTGTGGCATTGAGGGGATAGGAACTTGGCAAGCCATGAGCACTAAGGGAATCAGAACAAAGTGAAATTTAATTCAAGGCATGAGATAGGACAGAGAGAGAGAGAGAGAGAGAGAGAGAGAGAGAGAGAGAGAGAGAGAGAGAGAGAGAGAGAGAGAGAGAGAGAGAGAGAGAGGTGAAGACACAGGTGAAATAGACTTATGGCTGGGTATTAGTTAGCAAAGCCTCCCCCCCCCCCTATCTGGCAAGATAGTTCCTCGTTAACATGTAAATCTCATTTCTCGCCAGCTCGTTCCAATGAGCTATCGCCATCGAGCCATCTACATAACTCACTTGTTTATGCATAATTCAGTCCGGATCCGAGCCCTTCCGAGGAGTTAGCACTTCTTATCTCAGGTGTCAGCGGTCGGAGGTGGATAAGCCATAGCCATTTTGTTACCCAACAAAGTCCTTCCGCACCTGTGATAAGAGGCCTACTTGATTAGAAACATAATATATAATACCGAAGAGTCACCTTGGTTTATCATGATATCGCATCAGATTTGATGAGATGGCGTCAAGAAAATCACTGTTAATCCATTGGGATCAACATGATGACGTGTGACACACTTTATCCCACTTTTTTGACGAAACATTCTCATACAAAAGAATAAAAAAAAACTAGTATAGATACAGGTACTCAGCATATGACAAAACATTCCAAAAGATTAAACACGGAGCATACCCAGTTTCTACAAATTAGAGACGAGAATAGTCCATACATTATAAACTAATACACAACTCTTATCTTTTTTATTTAGGTATATAAATGAAATGCTTGTAATCATTTAAAAAAATTAGAAGGACCCATATATATATTGTAAAGCAAACTTACCAAAAAATTAGCTATAGTATATACTGTTAAAATGGTTGACTGGCAACAACCCACATATGGCATAAATATTTCTTTGATCCAATCATCTATGGACAAATTTCGATAGCAGATAAAACCACTTCATTAGCTTTAAATATAATATACATGACTTGGTCAATTCATAAAGCACCCATTCTCTTGGTAGAGGTTAATAAGCTCAGGGATGTGTAACCATTTACGAAGATGACATGCGCCAAGTCTATAGAATTGTTTAGGTATGTACCATTGGTACCAATAAACAAATAAATTATAGAGTGATACCGTAAATAAAGATTTTGAGATGAATTTTCAGAGGATTAATTCAAATGATGGTGGATTATTTAAGTATGTTTTTAATTCTAATTATTTATTGTAATTCTATTAAAGTTACTTCAGTTATGTCAGGCTGAAGAATTGTTTGTACATCCAATGCATTGAATTGCTTGTATCTGTACAATATGAGGAATTCGATTGGTTGGGTCATTGTTCGGGTCAGTAAGAACACTAGGCATTCAATTATTCGACGTGAGACCCAAAGCATTCAATTGTTCAAGTCTATGAGAACACGAGGCATTCAATTGTTTGGGTCAGTGAGACCCAAAGCATTCACTTATTCTGGTGTATGAGACCCATTAAATAATTTTAATGGTTGGGCTCTGTGAGATCCAAGTGATAGAATTGCTTATATTCTAATTCTATAGGTCTGTACCCATTGCTGTAAGGCAAAACTTTTTTTTTTTTAAATAATATATATTTAGGAGCTTAGACCCTGGCTTAAAACTCTGATGTCTCATGAAAAAAAGAAAAGAAGGCAAGAAAATACATAATTAGGAAATCCTTATACGTTTATTTGATTAATTTCATTCACTGTTGGTGGATTTGGTAAATGATCATTTTCGGGGGAGAAAAAATGTACATAAAAAAAAAATACACTAAAAGTAATTCTAAGCTGACAAAAGTTAATGTTTGCTCTTTAGAGGATGACTGCTTGCAAATCTAGACCCTTATTAACCAGCCTACCCGATAAGTTGGACTTCGGTGTCACCTCTATACGGATTGCCTACGAAGTGATTACGTATGAAGGGGTTCTACAGTTGTTTTTTATTCTCAGTTGCTTAATCGTAACTCCGATTCTTATACGTGAGTCGATAATACCCTAATATTTTATACAATTCTCAACGGACCAAAATCCTATCCTTAAATTCTTTCCCTTTATTCACCTCAATTGCTCAGTCATTTCGAACTATTTCCCTCCTGGGAGACTTTGACCTCTTTTTTTTCTCCCCGTTTTCATTCTTGCATCCTAGATGCCAACTATCCACTCAGATCTAATCAGTTTCTTCTACCGGAGGGCCCTGCTTTGCATTTCTTCGATCTTGCTCCTACGAAGGAGGGGGCGGGGCAGCTCCCGGATTACTGCTGCTACGGCGGAGCAGGAGGCAGGAGAAAGGGAGGGTAGGCTTTTAATGTAAATTCCCCATTATTCCGAAAGGAGAGAGAGAGACCTCCTTTCCTGTGGCTATTCATCAGGGCCTTGATAGACCTGACTTAAGTCGGAGCATCATTCACTGACGCCCCGCTCTCCCGCCTAAACCCGTCCATTTGTAAAGGTTCCCGCCAACTCCTCTCATCTCATTATGTCTTACAGAGGCAGAAGAAATAAACAGGGAGACCAAATGAGAAATATGGGCCATTGTTTCTCTTTGCACGGCATTATACCAATTTACTGCTAGGAGTCCTCCCTTTCAGTAGTTGCTATTAGTTACCTCCTTAGCACTTCAGAACGAGAATTAATTCATACAGATGCCTAAGTTATAATCAAAGGATAATTATGTTTTAGCACGTTAAGCGCTTTTCACGACCGTCTCATTGGCACAGTCTCATTCTATAAACGGAAACCCGGGTTCGATTCCTAGGTGCCACCAAGATTTCTCAAAGGGATTGATCTGGCCAGGGATAACTGAGCATTGTGAGTTACAACGATAAACTACTTAAATGAATAAATAATAAATCCTTTTTTTAAAACCAAAATAAATTCTGTGAGGATTAATCCTCAGTTGTTCGAAACCTTACGAATCTTTCTAAATCTTTAAAGGTTAATAAGGTAAATGTCATTTGACATTTGGATTAATTGTTTATTGAGAGTCGTAATAGTTATTCTAAATCATTGATCCCAGGTGTATTTTATTAGGCTACATTTTTAACAGGCACATTTCACAAATGAGTTATTTTACAAGCTACAGAAAAAATATGATGACAAGTGGTTTGAACCCGGGACCTCATGGTCTCCGACCAGGCACTCCTTCCAACTGAAACACCCCTTTCTAACGTATACCTTAAGAAGTACCTCAAATTTATTTGTATTGTAATGATTTTTTGTAACAATGCTACAACACTTAATATATATTATTTAGTATGACATCTAATTATATATAATATGTTTATCTAACCCCAACTATGCTTCTATGGCTACTAATTATAAAACCAGTCGGACCAGAGACCAGACCTAGTCTTGTTGGTTAAGAAACTTGTTGCGGCTGGCAAGAAAGGGATAATCACACCAAGATTTGGGTAGATCCGATTTATTTGTTGCTAAGTAGGTTATATATACTTTTTGGACTTTTCATCACTAGAATATTTCTTAAGCATACGTTATTGATGAATCAACATATTCAAACAACATTACTCTAAAAGCTTCACCCTCATCAGGTGTCACTTATACTTATTTTTTGTTCCATTTTACTCTGTTCGATATATTTCTGTTTACATTGACCTTAACAGGTTCCCTAATGATCAAAACACCTAAAACTGATCAAATCAGGTCACGCGGTCACGAGTCGGGTGAGCTTATTAATATATTTTTTCTAACTTTTAGGCTATAATTTTCGGTTTTTGGGCTATTCTGACTTTCTAATTTCGTTAAGAAGACACTACTACACACTATAACTAAAAAAAAATTATAACTGCTTCGTGTGTTGGCATATTTGTGACTTGAAAACCATTCTAGACCCGTGGCCATGCCTCATACCCTTTTATAATCAAATGAGGCCCTATATATTATACCTTATACGTAGGAGTAGGGAGACACGATTGCATTGGGGGAAGTCAAAAAGTCCCCGATTCAAATCCCTTGTTAGAAATGTCGGCTTGGAGAAGTGTAACAAAGATATTTTGCGTCAACACTTCTGTCAGCTCCCGAACATGGACTAATATCTCAAGAACAGACCCAAATCCTACCTTATATTTTATTCTTTCGTTTTTTTTCCCTTTACCTTTATCTCTCCATCCAATCTGCATGGCCACAATCCTCCCCCGATTTATCAAATCTAATATCCCCTGTGACAAAGTTGCCTCCTCAGTCTGTTGAAGACAATATTTCATCCAAGAGTCGATCCGAGTTAAATTGCTTTTTTGTGTCCTGTGCTAAGGCGTCGCTAAAAGCCCTTTTTCGCCTCTGCTTACAGCCCTTCCCGAGGGCTAGTCAATCTGTATCACGTTTTCATCGCTCTGTCTTCTCTTTTTGTCATTTTACTTTACTTCTTCTTTTTTTTTTTTTATTCATACAATTTCCTCATAATGACCTTCGGAGATGTCTTCTCCTTCGCGCTTATATTGAAGGATTTTCTATTCATTTCACATCCATTATTTTTATTAAAAAGGCTTTGCGAAGTTACAAGAATATAGCTACAGAGATTTGATATTGACTAAATTGGGGTTTGATGAAGGATAGCTAGATTGGTATAGCGAAGCGTTAACTATTTGACTTGTGATTGATTAAAATACATAATACATAGTAGTTTGCTTCATAGAAAAATCATTATAGAGAGTATTATGCTTAGTAATCTATATTGTACTCTAGTGTGATTCTAGTCATTAGAATAATTGATCAAAAGGTGCAATCAAGTAATAACGACGTTAAAATTAAAGAACAAGTTAAGAAATCGTTTTTACCTAAAACAACTTCTTCACAGAGAATATAATTTACAGCGAAAATATTGATATAAATCTGCAGTTTATTTAGTAGAAAGTTAAGAGTCACTAAAAGTTACTATACAACTTTATATCACAATATGCTCAAAATATATTCTTTTTGACATCAAACAGTACGCAATTAAAAATCTAAAAATACCTTTTCATTAAAATATCGTTGATTTCCTGTCGGACTGCTTACCTGAAACAAAAAACAGACAATAATAAATTTTTTTTATATAATATAAAAATTCATTTTTAGTTTGAATCGTCCTTTCAATACTAAATTCGTAGTAAAATAATTTTAAGTCAAACATTTAATCTATTACTTTGTGTATATTTATTAGTACTTTGTGTGCTATAAATTGTTAAACACCGGTGCTCATCCAGTATTTTATATGCTGTGCACTTTAAAAAAAAAAAATTCAGAGGTGGTAAATACACTTTTATGACAGCTGTAACTTTGTTATTTTTGTTTTTTTCTTAATGCAATGTTCTTATATATACACCATATATATATTTATATAAGGAAATTATATAATATATAATAAAAAGAGTAATACAACAAAATAACATTATATTTAACTATTTAATACTTATAAAGAGTATCTTATATAGCATTAATTTGAAAAAAATAATTACTTTCAGAATAAAAAAAGATGTAATAACCAGGATAAATGTCAAGACTATTTTAATTCGTAATAACTTAGTATAATACAGAAAAGAAGTTGTCATGGATAGACAGAAGAGAAAAAAAAAGTAGAAAGACTATAAAGGACCGACATTAAAAGATAGAACTAGAAAAAATTAATTCTTCAAAGGCTAATGTCTCAACTATAAGAGCGTAAAATGACCTAATAAATACTGAAAGAGGCGAGAATTTCATTATTAAAGTGAGAGAGTGCTCATAGGCCTGGCAGATATACTGTGTACATTCATCTTCCGGCTGCTCCGAATATCTCTCCATTTTTTTCATTTTAATTTTTTACTTCATTTTTTTATTTTAATAAAAATTTAGATTTTAGGTTAGATATAAACAATTCAAGGCTGATGCGCCCTTCAAACGAATCACACAATTAAAGGTTGTGTTACGATTAATCGTATGACATTTAGTATTGGCGATAATTTTCAAGCCTTCCCAATATTAAACACGACCTCCATTTGAATGTCTCTACCATGAACAGGGGACTAACAAAAACATCAAAAATGACAGACAGACAGATATTCCGGTGGAAGATATGAGGACAGCTCTTATGAGTAAAAACTTCTGGTGAACACCATAAAATCTCGATTATTGTAATTATCTTAGCGATCGCGATAGATTCTTGATATTCATATACTCAACCACACCTAAGACCTGAAAATATATTAGGTATTAACTTTTTTCAGTTTTTTTTTCGAGTGTTATGCCGGGTGTTTTTTATTTTTTTTACTAACTAATCTGACTGGGTATACATGCATGTACAGTCAAAAATTTAAAGGAAAATAACCGATTGAATGACTGGGATTATCAATTTATATTATTGGGTCAGAACAGCTTTTTATTTTATATTTATTTTTTCAATTTAGTCTTAAATTTATTCAAAACCTAGACGGAAAAAATGAATTTTCAATCTCAAATTGCCACAGGTCTATGAGTTGAGAGAGAGTTTGTGGCCTATTTATTTTTTTTTTTTTTCGCTCAGTTTTGTCACTTCTACTTCCCCTTAATAGATCCTAACTAGCCTGGAATCAAGATGTAAAAATGAATTACCTCACTTTTGGGATATGATTTTTGAAAGTACCTTTTTGGAATTCATCTGGTTTGTTTCACTAAATGAAGGTTATGTTCTGTGTTCTATATCATAGAAGGACAGTAAACATTCTAGAAGTGAATACTTACCATGTTGTATATAACTGCGTAGAACTGAAAATTCGTGATTACGTAATAAAAAATGACCACTAATTAAATAAAGATGAAATCATAATGATTCCGTCGACTGAGGGACCCCCTAAAGGCCTGAGGCCTTATATAATACCTGGGCGTTCACCTCCTAAAAGGGAAATTCTATTTCCCGCTTACTTAATGTTCCAACGGCCTCTCTCCCCTCTGTGGATAAAATTCACTTTTCACCTTTTTTTATCGACAAAATCTAAATCTTGATAAATAACCTAGAGATTATTTATTCATGTTAGCCAAAAACATAGTACTTGTAATATATAAGAAAGTTCCGTAAATTGCGTCATTCAATCCTTTTAAGGAGAAAGAGTTGTTTACTTAAAAAGTTCCTTTTAAAAAAATGAATTACTACTCTATTATTTATAAAAGTATCCCCTGCGTTTCCTGAAATGAAGGTCTAGCTAAAAATGTTGTTAAATGATTTATACCATTTGGATAGACAAATAGATCACAAATGAATATACGATCTAGCGGTAAACATTGCTTGATCGTGCCATGTACTGGCGTATTTCCATTATAAGTGTTAGGTAGATTCTAACCAGCATTGTTTTTTTATCGTCATACTCCACCCAGCCTCTGTGCCTATAAGAATAAATATCTGCCTGGCATGTGGACCTGGTGTGCCGCCAGGATCTCGCCTGGCTTCTGGGGTGTTCCACCGATTCGGTCAAGCGCTCGACTCCTCAGACTACTTAACAAGACAGGCGTTGATGGCTCGTAGGTTCCATGCTTAAAAGGACAGCAACCATCCAGCCGTACTTACTAAGATTTTATTCAGGAGCAGTATTCTTCCAGCTATGGCAATCTAGCTAGCAGAACCAAACCTAAAATGTAATTATACATTTATTTAATTTTCATTTGTTAAGTTCCTTTTATGAAATATGTTTAAAATACTTATACTTTGCTCGAAATGAGAATATATTGATATATATCGTAATCATCGTCTTTTCCCGAAACAGAAGCAAATATTTTTTGTTCTAATACTTTTATTTAAATCTAATTATTAATATAACTCAAATAAATTATCGAGCAACTTAAAGGAGAGTTTCTGTGCATCTATCCTCCACTGCTGCCTTCAAATCTTCCAAAGGGAGAGAACGATCTTCATCTTAATATGCATATTTCACGGCCCTTTTTAGGATTTAGATGTTGGTTTGCATTTTAAACAAATTCAATATGCTTTTTATCACTCGTGAGTCTGCCTGTCTGGTTTACTTAACTACAAGAAATATTTGATAGATTTTATTTCCAATTGGTGGCCAACAAGGGTGAAAAAAATAGTGCCAAAGTAATCGAAAATGAATTTGCATAAGTAGGCTTTGATTACATATGATTATTGGTACGTCAAGTAGTTATTTTCTTGTATTAATTACAAAAGTTATCTTACTCTATTTTCTCGTCTTATCAGCCTGGATAAGTTCATAAAACGGTGTTCAGAAATGTATTTGATGTGAAAACTGTAATACTTTTTTTTTTTGGACTTATATTCGTATTTGACTGATCACAAATCATACACATGATTAACTAGTTACCTTATTTGTTTTCAATTATTATTTCAACGATGACGGATCTATACGTGAGTTAACCAAAGAATCCACTTTCAATTCACTTTTAATTTTATCGTTCCAAACAAAACCTTTGCCAATGTCATAAAAACAGGAGATTGATCAACAGGGTTATACCATTAATTACCCCAGTAAGTGCTAAAAATACACCCTCCCGTGAGAGGGCTGCAGATGTACACAGTGAGGGTGGTTCGACAGAGCAGGATTCACGGTTGGTTAGCCCCATTTCGTGAGAGTGTCCTACACACAATTTTCAAACATTAGCTCACCAAAGGCACCGAAAGAACCTCCGCCGAAAATTAGCATAATATCGCATCTGAAATGCTAACAGCGAACGATAGCGGAGGTGCAAGGGATCTCTCTTAAACAAATGCTAATCTCCCATCAGCCCACTAACGTAGCCTTTCCACCCTGCATCCATTTTTGACTTTAGTGCTCTGCTCGCGAAAGAAAAAAAAAAGCTATTTCAAAAAGTAATTGGACTGTGGTCTAGCCCTTTTCGGAAAAATATTAATGGCACAGCCCAGCTCACGAATATCCACCTTGGAGAATAAAGCTCAGACTATTAGGTTGATTTTTTTTTTTTACGACTACAAATTGGTCCATGGTATATCAGCTTGACTAGTAGCTATTTTTTTTATTTTTACTGAACCGTGTTTTTAGGTTGAACCCGGTGTATTAGAAATACGTTGCCTTTGTAAGAAGCAGGTATACCAATGTTCAGGTGTGACTCGTTCGGCGATTGTCTATGACTGTATTCACTACACAGCTTGTTGAAGCTAAGTTTACAGATATTTGAAAACTATTAATTTTGAAAATCTCTCTCGATTAGAACCTCTCCTCAGTCATTGTTGAACGTTTAGACAGTCCTTGAGGGTTTGGGTGTCCATGCAGTTTGTCCTTAAATTTTGTATATAATGTTCTAAGTCAGTCACGAAAGTAAAGAATCTATAGGTCAGTTTGAAGGGTATGAGTCTGTGCGTAAAATAGCAAACCTGTGTGTTAAAATTTGTTGGAGCTTTTGGGAGAAAAACCTATAAGGTTTTGATGTTAGTTTTCATAGCTCATCCGTCAGTTTGGGCTCCATTTGTCCAGAACGGTTTTAGTAGAAAGAAGAGTATGTAGAATGTATAATGTAGAACAGGTCCAGCAGAAGCTTCCATAGTTCGCCTGAATTAATTAAATTTTGTCAATTTAGCTCCATTTCAGACAATTTTTGTTAGTTACCTGTTAAATAATTCAAAAACAATTAATTAATAAAAAGTATAAAACGACTTAGCCAGAAATTTAGCACAATTAGTAGTAGGATGGATTATTTAAATATATGTTTGAATGTAGGTTACAAAAGTACCTTAAGACTCTTAAGAAAGGAAATATTTTTTTTTTTGATTTTCTAAAGTCTTTTGTAATAAAACGCGCCTCGGTATTCTGAACATATCCCCAATCGCTTTTCCAAGGATGATCCCCGTTATCAGGAACCTGGGGCCCTTCGAAACCTCCTCGACGGGCTCGCCCCCTAGGCCAGTATCTGAAAACGGTTATGAATATTATCGCGGCCGTAAAGGGAAATAAAACGAAGCAGCCCTATAGCCTTCAGAGACGAAGGGTCTATAGGATAGTATTTGAATGGTTTATACCCTTTTTAGGCGGGGAGTCATCAATTCCGCCTTATCGCCAGCGTAAGTCATCAGCAAATGCCTTATTGTCACCGGAGTCATTTAATATTCGGCCAGCCATCAACATGGGCTATCAATCGCCTTCTCAAAGGGCCAGGGATCGTCTGATAAATTTATAAGTTAATATAAAAGAGATATAACCCTTCTTCGTCAGGATTTTAGGAGCATTTAGTGTCTGAATTTTTATTTGGCCTATCCTCGTTTTGTTTTAAACATTATTAAAATATTACAGAAAACATAATGAAAGCTTCACTTTAAAATGAAAAAAATACTGTTCATTGATTTAGAGATGTAAATAGACTGGCTACCACGACAGTGAGAGTTTTTACTAAACCAAATGCCGAAATTTTAATTGTGATTAGTTCTAACTCTAATCTGTAAACAATTATTTATACTGAATCCATGGAAAGTTTGCCATTTTCTAATTGAAAAGTTATTAACAAGAATGCCTTTAATATGACACACTGTGGGTGACACATAAATTTAAATGGTTTAAAATATTTTAAGAACGACAGTATGTTTAAATAAAAAACAAAATAAATCAAGATTAACGACCATTAGATTTTGAAAGTTAGTAAAAAAGTAGTGTTGTCGTGACCATAAATTGCCATGTACATTATCAATAAACAAGGGTGTGTTAGAGAAACTCCTTTTGAATTGTATGCTTATACAAATAATACAATAAAAATTAGGAAATCGATCAATAGTGAGTAAATCGTAAGATCTTTGAAGCCCTTAATTGTGGGACACTGCATACCTAACTATTTTTGTTTTACGTTACAGATCCCAGCAATAAATAAAATATGAGAAATTTAATCTAATAGTTCTTTGCGTGGTAACGCGTATATATGGACGATATGGAGCGTAATTAAATAACATATAAAAATAAGTTGTTCAAAGATATACAGTCTGCAGTTATAACTAAACAACAACCATAAATCTAAAAAAGCATTGTTTTGAGAAGGATTTTGCCCAGAGATGGATCAGAGGAGGGATCAAGAGCCCCAATAAAGTTTCTATATAAGCCTGAAGAAGTTGAGCCCATGCTCTTGCAGAAGTGAGCAAGACCGCTCAGCTCCGAACTGCGCATCCGAAGAAAATGGAGTTGCCGAAGCAATCAATTACAAGTTCGGCGAATGGAGGGGGAGGCAAAGTCATCGTATGACGATCATAACTGCTCTTCCGTCGTTTCTTCTAGGCATCTTCGGGGCCCAGGAAAGCGGGAGCTGACTCCGCCGATATAGGAAACAATCAGGACCCTCTCAGTTCTGTTTACCTAGGGGCACTAAAAAGGGAAAATAAAATTTTATGGAACAGGCATAAAAGGAGAAAAAAAGGAACGGGTCTATCACTCGGCCCTGGAGTGGTTTGAGATCATAAATGGAATAGGCCTACAAAAGTAGTTTTTGTCTGATTGCTGTTGTAATGTCGGCAGAGACCTGTCTACTCGCTTCAGGAAAACCAAGATACAATGGGCGTTCAAATCCACTTCGAATCCATCGTGATGTCATTATAGCCAACTTCAACGAGTCAACGTATCAATCATTATTGTATAAAGAATTCCATTTGAAAAATTAAAATTTACTATATACAGGCTAATATTACTGTATTATTAATTGTGAAGTAAGAATTAATTCATACAATCCACATTCATAAATATGTACATAAAAAACTGTTCAGAAGCCCCTTTCTCAAGGAGAGTTCCCAAGCGAGTTAGTAGAGAAGAAATTCACTCTCAAACCGCTTCACCATACGACACAAAGAGAGGTTTAGAGAGCCACAGCCGCTCAGGGCATGAGTGAGGATGATGCCCAATTCCTCTTAAATTATATTTCTACTTGCAATCACGAGACCACCACCGTTTAAGATGAGTGTTACTGGTTGAAGGGTTGGTTGATTCGGATAAGTGGATAGTTTTTGAGGAATTTGGAAAATCTTGAGAGCGTAACATCAAGGACAGCTGACACAAGGATATAAGTGTAAAGCGACGGATTTGAAAGCAGACGATGGAGTTGACTACAGTTCTGAGGACTGTCAATTGGGCTTAAAGTTTCTTTTACACGGAATCAAACAATTTTGATAGATAATAAAAATAATACTAGGTTATCTATAGACCAGTAATCACAATTTTTCAAGTACATCGATTAATAACTGAATTGAATTTTTATGAATATACGTAAATGACGCAAATACAAATAATTTGAGTGGAAATTAAAGAAACACTATTGAGATCTCCCTGACACACCGTGATTTTTTCCTGAACATTAAATTATCATCCTAGAGTCGGTTAACTCAGAATCATGAGGCTTATTGATGAATGCCCATTGGAAAGCAACGAAACAAAGGTCCCGAGTTCTGGTCACAGGTAATGCACTATGTACAGAATGTTACACTGTAAATCACACAACAAACACTCCTTCACTGCAGACAAATGTCACTAACAGTACCAATACCCTAGGATCACATTTTTCTAGTTAGCCAGCCGTAGGGGGGCCAAAACAGGCCCGAAGAGGCAGCCTCACCACCTGACATAATGTAGCGTACTAATCATCGACCCTTTTCAATAAATTTTGTCACTGAAGACTCAACATACTTTGGAAACTGATTCAATCAGTTTATGACTTTTCCCATGAAATATTGGTTTAACAATGATTTAATATCGTCCGGATAATGATTTCAAAAGTAATATAAGCTTATATGTGTGATAAATTATTGGGATGTGAAGTAGGATGGACATAGTTTGTACTAGTATATCACTCAAGTGAAGCTGTACTTCAACGCTACATTTTTCAAAACAAGTCAACAGACCATCAAAGTGCGCCATCTACCTTTGTCATTTCTGATGACTTGAATCATTGTACCAAGAGATAGAAAAAATGGGTAAATCCACCCTGCTATCTTGGGGCAAGGGCAAAGAACCAGGATTTCGTTTTAAAAATTAGGGAGGGAGAGAGGTTTTGTGATGCCACGTCTTGTAAATATCATAGAGTATTGGTAAAGTTAAGTATAAGTGCCTAGCGTAAAAAAACTAGCAGATCCACTACAGTTTAACTGCTTTGGGGTATGTAATATTTTAATTTATCACATAAGATAAAATTCAGTTTTTTTTATGCAGATTGGTTCTGTTACCGTTGTTAGTTAATTTTGTCTTATCTATGTTTAATATAGGGCTGTAAATACCATATTAAACAGAACAAAGGGAATTGTAAAAAATAATCGTTATTATTTCTTAAGTTTGCTAGTACATCTTCACTGTAATAAAGTGTTTGAGTATATAGTATAATATTGATGGAGTGTTTCATGTGTTGTATCATTAGTGTTTGAGGGTATTGTATTGATTGCTCCACTATTTAATGGTATTCTAAGTATCTTAGGGATGGTGATTCACTGCATAGAGTTTCAATGACCAGTAACTTGAGAGTTAAATATGTTTTTGAGTTTTTCTGTCCACTGGCACTCGAACTCGTTTCAGTTAATTGTGTCAGGGTTTGATTACCCTGCTGGATAATTTGTTCAAGTTCTATCGTATTTATGACGATCGGTCAGTTCCTGAATGAAAGTAGAACCTTTTCCTTTGGGCTTAAGTGTAAGAAGCTTAAACATAAAATGTCAAGTAGATAAAATCCATTTCGTACGTACTGGCGAGTTAAATATAGCACTGAACGTCTGTACGAATGTGCCGGTAGGGACATTTTCCTTCCTCCCACCTGCTCCTCCCTTGCACCAGCTGTAAGGATTTCCTGTAACTGTCCTTTTATTAGCCGAGTTCAGGAACTGGTAGTCCATTCAAGATTTTTTTTGTATCTCCAAGCCTTAAGGGGAAGAACCACCTTTCATTTAGAAACTGTCTTCCGTTTGTTTGTGTTTATGTTCTACGATATACGTGTTTAAAATGATTCGATCAATCATAAATTTAAAGGTTATGCTCCATAACACCTTGATACAAAATACAGTTTAATTTCTAAGTATGTAAAAAAATAGTCAGTTAAAAAAACATTCAAATAACCAGCCTACTGTGATACTTGGGTCCTGTATTTCCCATCTCCCAAACCTGCTTCCTTTGAACGTTTCTTTCTTATCCGTGCCACAAACCGTTGGAACTCTATTCCCAACAACATTCGTCGTTTATCAACTCTCCAATTTCAAAATACCATATGTATCGATTTGAGCCCTTAGTGATATGTTGTACAAGTTTCCAATGACCAACAGAGGTGGAAAGTGTGCGGCCTTAAGCGTTATCCAGGTGTGGAGGTGAATTCATAATTAGAGATTACCAACCCGCCCTCTCAACCTAAGTGGCTCTTCAGACAGGACAGCAAGAAGACTGAAGACTCTGTTTTGACAGTCTAAAGAGTGTGTTTTTAGTAAGCAAGATACCCAGCTAATGGGGCACCCGCCCCCCCCCCCCCCAACCCCAGGAGTAAACGCCGACCATGAATAGACCATGAGGGCAGAGCCCCCCCCGGTCATTACCGGGTCTAAATCACGCACCCCAGTCCCCGGGCAGGTTTACTCAGGGCGAGGCTCTTTTATTCAGCTGTGGCCCCATTGAATAATACATCCCATCAGTGGCTTTTCTTCTTACCTGCTCTCCGCACCTAGTTCGATTCTTGCCTACCAGGTGGTGACCTTTACACCTTTACACACATGTGTATTTTTAACGGGTATTATACCCTGCCAAAGGGGGAGGCTCTACTTTAAAACAAGTACCGAGACATCGTCTATTCTCTATTTGACGAGCAGATCGTAAAAATGATATAATGATAATGCAAATATGATATAATGTAATACATGTACAAAGCCAAGGCAATACCATAGTAAATAAAGAAAAACATACAACAAATAAAAAATGTTCAGCCTACTTTTTCTTCTTATTTTTTTCAGCTCATAGGAAGAGGCTCAGAATTTCAAAAAGGTATAAGGCAATCATTCCTCGCCTTTCTTCAACGATAACGGTCATGAAATCAACTAATAAATATTTTTTATTTTGTAAATACGTTCAACAACACTATGTATGCAGTATGTTTTCTAAAAGACATTGAAATATATCAGTCAAAACTCGGGTTCACCATTTTTCTCAGTCACACCTCAGAAACTATTTGAAATATGAAGTTCTAATTCTTTCCAGCCACTTCTTAAAAAAAAAAAATTCAAAACCCTTTATTTAATATACAGATTAATTTACCGATTCCACAATAAGTAATCTTTTCATAAATTTACATAGTTCTTATTATATTTACTGTATTATATGTGATAGGGCTCACCTTAAGAATGAAAGAGAGAGTTTTTTTATTACCGTTAAAAATGTTACAAAAAACTAACCTTTTTTTAACGGTAACAAAAATTAATTTGAAGGAAAGTAAAAAAAAAAACTTAAGTTTTGGGAGCCAGCCTTATATATCTAATTCATTCCATAAGATATCAATAGTTTTTTTTTTAATAATTTCATTGTTTATTTTTTTAATTTGTTTAATAGAAAATTTTTGTATTGTTGGAAACGAGGTGGTCTATGTTCACCATCTATATACCATCTATGGTGGTGGTATATGTATTGTCTATTGTTTCCTACTAATGTATGATTTTTCACCGTTTATTTTTAAGCTAATTATTTTTAAATGGATGGTCACTGATTGGAGTAAAGTTATGAAATCTATTTGAACACCCCCAATAAGAAAATATATCCTTTGTCTACCATAAGTATAATAAATTTAAATAAATACATTAAGATTCTAATTCTTCATTGAAGTATGTTAAACTGTATTTTTTTTTTAATGAAAATGGTTACAGCATGCTGTAAATTCTATTTGAAACTTTTTTTCTTAAAGCTCTTTAAAATTCAAAGCTCCACCTGATTTAGGTATAAGTGATTTGAGTCTCAGTTACACTTCATGAGTTAAAACATGAACAGTTAAGGTGAATATTCAGCGTAGTAAAATCGGCAGGAGACTTCAGAAAAAGTCACTTATAAATAAGATTGGAAGAAAGCATAATTAATAAATTATATTAATACATCATGTTTTTTTTAAGATCCTCGTCATCACTAAAAGGTGTTGTTAGTTCATTACAGACTGTAAATTTTTGAAAGTAATTGAAAAACAAATAAAAGAAAAAGCCTGAATTCACAGTTGGCTTTCTTTTCTCTGAATTTAATTATGCTGGCATAAATGACAAAGGAAACATAACACTTCCCTGTGAAACGGTGTAGGAGGAAAAAAAAGGCAATATAATACCACATGTACAAAGCCAAGGCAATACCATTGTAAATAAAGAAAAACATATAACAAATAAAAAATGTTCAGTCTATTTTTTCAGTTCAAAGGAAGAGGCTCTGCTTTCAAAAATGTAGGAGGCAATCATTTCTCGTATGCCTTTGTTCAACGATAACGGTCATATAATGAGCCAATCAATATTTCATTTTGTAAATATGTTCAACAAAACTATGTATGCAATATGCTTTATGTTCCAAAATGCAGTTTAAGTCTCGATCCGGAAGTTATTTTCAAAGGCCAAAGTGAGGAGCTCTGCTTTTATTCAGGGATTAAATATCTTTGTTTGTTTGTCTATACGTTCTGCGATTGCTAGAACACAGTTAATAATAATTAGAACCCAATCATGTCAGAACCCAATGATTATTCAATCTATCTGAAATTTTATGGGAATATTCCAGCATTGTTGGTTCATTAATTAAAAATGTATTACTCTTAGAAATATAACACGGTTTTGCCTGTAACATTTCTTATGTCCCAGCTAAAAATTTTGTCCCTATGGTTGAGCACAAATTAACAAAAAGTTTTTGCAATGTGAAAATCAAAGATACAACAGAAATATGCGGCTTTGCATCTTGTCTTTGATCCTTGATAGGGTGAGTTAGCCAAGTGTCTTAGTTTCAAGCTGTGTTTTGAATTTACAGGTTGAAAGCTTGGACCGACTACAACAGATTTCTCAATAATTTTTATAGAACTTATATATTTGTATGCAGTTCCAAGCAGTTGCGGCAGTACAAAAACCACATCCACCCTCATATAATTCCCTTGAACGGGATCCTGCACCAAAGTGTGAAATGCAGTACGACCATCAACAATGATCCTGTATCACATTTATGGAATATTCTCTGTGAGTTCTCAGTTTGAATGGGTGGTATGAAAACGCTTTCAAAGTAAATCGAACGGGACACAGACCCTTTACATCTTAAAAAAACAAATGCAAAAGCAAAATAAAGTGTTTGCCCCATACAAAAAAAATAAATAAAAGAGACAGATAGAGAGAGGAAAAAGAGAGCCAAATTGATACAGTTACATTAGGTGGTATTAGCACCAGGCGTGTGAGCCTGTTTGAATGGAGTGGAAGAGAGAGGACATTCGGGAGGGGGGGGGGGGGGTTGCGATTGGTGGCAGTGGAGAATAGGAGAGCTCAGGCCAGTAATTCTGAGAAGGCCCTCCCCCTCATGAAAAGAGATTTGTGTGAAAGGGCTGAGGATCAGGAATTAGGGAATAAGGGCGACGGTATAATCCTGCCTTCTAATTGGAAAGCTTCACGGCACAAACTGGGCTCTTCCGATCGGCTATTCTGTCCCTTTTTAGACCGAAAAAAATCATCCGTTTACAGCCTACGGGTTTCCGCCAACTTTTTTGCATTTATATTTGTCGGTTTTGGAGGGATTTAGAGTGGCTACATATTTATAATGGGGAGGAAGTAGGTTTAGTGAAGTAGCTGAATTTGATTTGAAACTAGTACGTTCTGAAAGATTCTGGTATACTAGTGGCAGAAAAAATTATGAAACCAGCAAATAAATATGATTTAATGGAAGTCTTTTGCAAGGGGAATTTATGCCTCCATATAAAGAAACATCCAATTTTATAGCAGAAATGTTTTTACTATTTTATATTAGTGATAAAAAGATGAATTTCATGAACTGGACATTTTTGATTCCAAAGTAAAAAACTTTGAAATGGTACCTAATAAAATTTATGTCTTCACACAATTCATTATTTAACAGAACGAACACTTTCAACATTCAAGCTGTCGCCCTCAGCTAAAATTGAACATGAACTAAACCATATTATTTTCAAATACTGAAAAATATTTCGAGATACAAATGAAGAATTTATAATTAGTATTTTTAAAAATAATAGTTAAAGAAATTTTAATAAGCTCATCTGCCAAAAAAATTAAATAAATGACAATATTTATTGAAATTGACTGGAAAAAATTTTAATTGTTTCCTTTGAAAACAACTTTTTTTTGTAGGAAATTATCGTGTTTTATGTGCCCTTAACCTAAAGAAAATAAACGTTGTAATTTTCAATAGAAAACCACTTCTGAGCTATGATTTGAGAAATGTTACAAGTTAATGAAACAGGCCCGACCTATCTCACATGTTTATTTTTTTTTCTTATTTATTATCCTTATCATTGGGTAACGGTAACAGTTAGATTCCCTCCAGTCTCCCTCAAGAATAGATGTGTCTAAAAATTGTTGGTAACATATTTAAAAGGGATGTTTGTACAATAATAAATTATGATTGAATTTTGGCATATTACTCTGAAGTATGGTATATGAATTTATTTTTTGCATAAATATAAACATCCTGTTTTCAGGATCGATTGGAAATTACATAAGTTAAGCAATAAACAATATAATCGTATATAATAAATCTTTTTGATACCTTGATGATGTCAGATTTGATAGCGAAACGTCGTTCGTGATAAAATTATGACATTATAAAATTATCATTAACGGAAACTATAACATTTTTTTCCTCCTGTCTATCATAATTTTGGTATTAAATTTGATACAAAATCGTGTGCTCTAAGTAAGATACCAGGAGAAAATCTCATATTTTTACTCAAACCGAAGTATACAATTTCATCCCACAGGAGTTATTGGATTGTTACGAGACAACGGGCTAGTAAAAACAAATCGACCTCAGACAAAAGACAGCTTTGAGGAAGCTTGATCTTGCAATAGAGGCTTTTCCAATCAATGCCATGAATCAATTCAATCAAGAATGGTTTTTATAAAAGCCTTTGGCCTCACCGCCGGCCCTTAGAGGCAGCCTAGCGTGGGCGCCCTGTTTGATATCTGACCAATCAAAAGGCTCGTACGATATTGCCCTACAACCCTTTGTCGGCCAGCCCCTGAGCCACTCACAATATACTATCCCTTCAGATTAAAAGTAGCCTTACCCCCTCACCCCACTACTACGGGGAATCTCACATCCTATGACCGATTTATCAAACCTATCAAATTTATTATACCATAGGCTGGGCTACCCAGTTAAGGAGAGGAGGGGGTTCTCGGAAATTCTAAACTGCTTATTGTTCGGCATGACATAGAGGGATTATTCTTTGAAGATATTCTAAGGTTTTGTGAGGTATGTAACAGGGTAACCCCTATTGGAAGATATCGGGTCGGTAACCAGAAAATCCTGTTGAAGATTCATCCGTTCCAGAAACCATTAATCCTTTTTGCTTTCACAGAGGCACAGGAAATTTTTTTGACTTGATTATCCACTTCACTGATATAGATATTTGGTTCAAAGTAAATACTTACTGGTTAATCTAAGGGTTAATTAAATATTATTTAATTTTGGCCAGTTAAAGTTATTTTTTGAAATACATATGAACGCTAGCGATTAGATAAACTGTTACTGACTCCGGGTGAGTTTTTTAGAACTGTGAAAAATTCCCAACGACCTAAAAACAGCTTTTTCAACAAACCAAAAACTATTGAAGGAGCCTTAATATGGATAGAATAGAAATTAATTAATTAATGTCTGTTGATAGCCCACGAATCTGTATTTTATTTGTATGTACACTTCCTGTAAAACAAAGATAGAATAGACAAAATTCAAATTACAAGTTTTCCCAACTACCGTGTGACCAGACACGGAGGAAGTAGAAGCTATTTGCACAGGTTTAAACTAAGTGACGCAAATAAATGCCCTTGTAACAACACTACAGAACATTATTTCGTCATATACTACTGGATGTACCAAGATAAAATAAAATAATATTCAAAATCACACAAAGCCAGTACAGTCAGTACAAAGTTACAGGGTTTATGCCTGGTGTGCATTTGTTTACCTCATAGACTATTCTCGACTTAACTGTAATGTACAATGCAATCATGGGTTTATGTTACTTTGTTTTGCTAATTTGTTTATAAATATTTTTTAAGTTATTCATTATTTTAGTGCCATGTTATTGTTTTTTACTATTTTGTTTATTTTTGTGCTACCGTAACAGCTTAAATAAGATTATACCACAATTCTTGTATTATCTAAATAGTTGAACCACGTAGTTCTTATTGTTTGATTTCAGCCAAAACCTAATCAGCATATTTCGAGCTTTCGTGGAGTGTAACTTTAATATTTGAGATCGAATGTTTTACGAACGTCATCGTAAACCGTACCTACGGGCAAACAAAATCGAGAGATAATTAGTTTTACTGTTTACAACGAGCTCTATCGTCCAACCAGCAATGATCTACCTGACAAGGTAAATGCATTTAGGAAGCACCGGCAATATAGGCCGACAATCAGTATTAACACGTGTAGCCGTCTATATTGGAGAATGGTTCGACTCCCGACGGACTAGATGTCTACAGGGCCTGTACACAGGGTTATTAGCGAATGAGCGACTAGGGCACATGTAAATCCCCAACCCCACATTTGCATGCCTCGTCGCGCTAATTCAATAACCCGCTTCATTGTGCCAGCGTCCCTTCAGTCTAGGGCTTGTCGCCGGTGAATCCATGGCCTCGTTTTCACCTAACAGACAAACCCTTAATGTTCATTTTTAAATCAAATCCCCAGCATTGCATCTCTGGAAGAGTTGAAACCTATTAGCCTTAAAAGGAACTGGTTTGCTTTAGCTACGCTGGGTGTGAAAAATTATTATTTACGAAAATTGAACAATAATTTCGATACATTTTTGCATTTCGCTGCACTACTGCAAGGATGGATTTACCTTTCCACTCGTTATCAACACTTCCTGGGATCCCTCCTCTTCAATTCTATCATGTCTAAAAAGAGCCCGTACCTCCACGAGTCCCTACAATTCAAATCAGCGATCAAATCCTGCAATACTAAATCTCACCCTTCCGACTGGTATTCACCCTTCTTAAAAATCTCCTTTCTTCGAACGTTATTTTCTTATCCGTTCTTCAAACCTTTGGGACTCTATTCCCATCGATATTCGTTTCTCACTCTCCCAATCTTTACAGACTTTACCAGTTCCTTATCTACCTTCAATCTAACAATTCATAAATAATGATTATTATTCTGTTTATTTATTTTTGTTCATCCCTGCAACATTCCATGCTCTTTTCCCATTTGGAATGATTCCTGTTTCCTTGTTTTGTTAATTTTATTTTTTGTTTCTATAGCACATAGTATTACATAGGCAATTAAAAATTTAACTAATACTCATAATTTAAATGACATTTCGAATGACTTTTGGAGCAATAGTTCAATAAATTCTCAACATAAATTACATATTATTAACTTGGACTCAATGTGATAGTAAGACAGTTATTATTTAAATACATGTATAACGGGGCTTATACCGATGAAAATCAATTAATTAATGACGCTTTAAAATGTTTTACAGTGCATAAATACACTAATTATATGCGCTACAATGAATGGGACCTTCGTGTAGAGTTTCATTTTTGTAGTTCAAGCAAGGACTGGAGGCACCTACAGTTTCTATATTTAAAAAGCAATTATGTACACAAAAAAAACAATAAAAAAACCTTATCATTCAATTATACTTTATCCAATTGTGATGAATTTTTTTTTATAGTTTTAAAAACCAAAAACATAATTACACTTCGTACATCCAGACGTCAGCTCAATCGTATTTTATTGAGTCAGTTGTTTCTGTCTTTCTTATATCTAATGGAACCGCCATGAAAATTCAATAGCTTTACGTTTGATATAAGACTCACAAATAACAGTACATGGATATAGATGTAGATGCAGGTGTAGAAACGGTAGGGTTTTTGATTTTAAAAAAATTAACCTTAAGACTACTGATCCATGGATCAAGTGATTGTCTTTTGATGTGTGATTTGTCAAAAATCAAAATCTGCGAAGTATTGCAAATCTGTCTACGGGCGCCAATGGGGGAATGCTCCTGGAGTTCAGGCTGCACAGAGGTTTCACTGTCTGTCACCCCGCTACACCAAGCTCACACAAACTCCAGCCTGTTTGCACTTGCAATCCTGCCTCGGTGACAGATTTAAATTCGGCTTTTCATTTGACAGAGCAAACAGGAACCAGCCATCATTCCATTTTTACAACAAGGCTTGAGTTTTCAAACACGGAGTCCGCAAGGCCGTGTCAATATAACATGAAAATATTGTTCTTGAGCCATACTTGTTTGTTTTTTTGAGTCCTGTGGGTAATCCAGTGTGTTTGAATACTGTATGTACACACGTGCATATGAAATTTTCATCATTCCGACAAAGACATAAGAAAAAAATATATATACTTCACCAAACGACAGCCTACCCGACAAAAAACGAGAAAACTAACAAAAAAATGAAATTGTTTACAACGTTCCTTCCTGTGCACCTGTTCTACCGTATATTACATTGTATGATACTTTGAAACGTATATCAGTTTACATCAAATCACTCCGCAGCCCTTGGTAACATGTTTTATGAATAAATATTTGGAATAAATTTATTTTTTTGGTTCGTAAAATGACTTGTTTGCTTTTGATCTGCCGAAATCGTTTAGCCTAATTGATGTGCATTATCATCCTTTTAAACGTTATGCTAAAAGTTCAATCAATAATTAAAATATACCAATGGTGACAACCACACAGAACAAGAAAACAATGGCTGGATCATGTGGAAGGAGTGTCCAGAGCAAACGGAATGAGATAGAGAGAGAGAGAGAGAGAGAGAGAGAGAGAGAGAGAGAGAGAGAGAGAGAGAGAGAGAGAGAGAGAGAGAGAGAGAGAGAGAGAGAGAGAGAGAGAGAGAGAGAGAGAGAGAGAGAGAGGGAGGGAGAGAGAGAGAGGGAGAGAGAGTGAGAGTTATTATTTTTATTATTTTAAGATTTATTAGCCCGGCCGGAGCTCTCAAAAAAACAGGAATATTGGTACGTGTACCAATATCCTGAGGAATATTGGTACATGTACCAATATCCCCAACAAAAAAAACTTGGTGTTCCGCAAGGAAACACGATTTAGACTTTATCTAATAAAACATTTTAAAAAAATGGATCGTTTAATTATAACGAGAAGTTAAGAATTATCAGCTAATGTTTGTAACATTCAGGGTATTTCTCACATATTAATTTAATTATTGTGTGCAAGAATACCAAGTTCGGGGGGGGGGAGCCTTCGCAAGGTTTGATAGAGAGAGAGAGAGAGAGAGAGAGAGAGAGAGAGAGAGAGAGAGAGAGAGAGAGAGAGAGAGAGAGAGAGAGAGAGAGTTATTATTTTTATTATTTTAAGATTTATTAGCCCGGCCGGAGCTCTCAAAAAAACAGGAATATTGGTACGTGTACCAATATCCTGAGGAATATTGGTACATGTACCAATATCCCCAACAAAAAAAGCTTGGTGTTCCGCAAGGAAACACGATTTAGACTTTATCTAATAAAACATTTTAAAAAAATGGATCGTTTAATTATAACGAGAAGTTAAGATTTATCAGCTAATGTTTGTAACATTCAGGGTATTTTTCACATATTAATTTAATTATTGTGTGCAAGAATACCTAGTTTGGGGGGGGGAGCCTTCGCAAGGTTTGATAGAGAGAGAGAGAGAGAGAGAGAGAGAGAGAGAGAGAGAGAGAGAGAGAGAGAGAGAGAGAGAGAGAGAGAGAGAGAGAGAGAGAGAGAGAGAGATAACTAATGCCGTAACTATTGTTTATAACTACTAAATAAACCAGAATATAGTTTCACATATGAATGTACGATCATTCCCGACTCGAATATAACGATTCAAAAGTGAATATATTATATATGACTACCATGAAGCAGTAAAAGACAACGGTGTAATAACTAATAATAGTTGGACTGCTATTGTAAATTGTTATACGAGTGGTATAGCCTTTCTGGATCGACTAACAGAAAGATTTACGAGTTTGTGTTTATGGTTCTCATGGGGGCGCGGGCAACGGCTTTGAAAGTTTAATAGCACCCGGTCGTTAAATTTGCATGGCAAATTTTCTCACTATTGAATTTCTCGTATAATAGTAAAACACATATGTCTATTTATATAATGTTCTGCTTCGCTTATTACAATAGTGATATTTACATAAGCGTTTCTCTCCATAAGCGTGCAGTATAACTTCAACAAATATTCTGTAAAATATATAATGTCATTGTGAGTAGAAGCCGAATTATGTGATATAGCTGCGTGAGTTAGCTTACTGGATATTTAATGAGTACGTCTATTTCGTTGAAGTCAATTGCCAGGATTTTCGAGAGTTTTCTGACCATTTCTGTTATTAAAAGTTACTTACACATAGTAACAGTAAAGATCTCTGCCATAATATTATTAAAAAAAAACCATTTTGGTGGGACCTCTTTTATCGTTAGGAAGAGACTTCTATGCCCTAACGACTGGTGATTAAGACGGTCTTATTTTCTCTGATAATCGTGAATGAATATTTTGCACACTTATTTCTAAGAATGTACAACTTCTCATAGTGTCTGTCACTCATCTTGTCATTCATTATGGACCTGGTATATATTATAGTATTTACAATTGAAAACAAAATATGATATTTAATTTCATTTTGAAATTATGGTATCGTTTTTTTTGCCTAAAAATTGCTTCGTTCCCAAGAATCCGGAGAGTTGAAGTGCCCAAATGAAGTCATCAAGATTATTTTTCCAATGAGTCAAGATTAATTATTTAATGCCTCGAAGACAAGTTCGTTGATTCAATAACTATTCCCTATTGTTAAGCATTACAATGAAAATTCAGTTCAGACTGCTATTCCCTTAGTGTTAGGGGACACGGGGTTAAAAGAATATTATCGTGAATGATGAATTGTGTAACATATAAACGTGCATATTTTTATTTAAGAGAGAATTTTTCTATTTTTTCCGACGGTATAACGTGTATTTTATAAAATGAATTTTTAGGATTTTTCCGAACTTAGAAGTGCAGTTGCTACTCATTGAAAAAAGAAAAACTTTAGGGCATGCGTGGAACTGGTAAAGTCCGTTCGTCATTTTGAGTTTGATTTCGGTTAACCTCCTTTTTCTTTTATATGAGATTGACTAATTTTAAATATAAGGAGAATGCAGTATACAAATTATACAAGTTCGATAATTGAATAAGCGTTAAAGAGGTTGCTTAAAGAGGGAACCATTTTATTCCAGCCTCTATACAGTTCATCTCTTAGGGACGAATAGGACCGTGATTACATAAATGAATATGTGATATCAATTATGTGCGAAAGTGGGATCTCACGGAATGTGCAAATAATGAGGTCTAATATGATGTCAACTCTGATAATGTAACAAACTTCAATTTGAGCCTCGGCAACTGGGAGCGTTCTTTGATATGAAAATTTTCCGCGAGAGTAAAAAAAAAAAAAAGATAATGCTCAAAATTTATAAAGGGAATAATAATTAAATTGTTTTTATTAAATTAATCCTTATCCAATCATTTCAGTCCGTCGCTCACGAGAGCTTTAATCAAATTTGTTTTTTAGCTTAAAGCGGAAGGATATATATTACAATTTTTCATTATTGTTTTACCTTTGAAGACGTATAAAATGTAGGGAATTTAAAGAAAAAAATGTATTAACGTGAATGATGAATTGAGTTACATACACACGTGCATAATTTAATTCAAGAGAGGATTTTCCTATTTTCCTCAGTGAGTAAACCGTGTATTTTGTATAATCTTTAGGGTTTATATGAGTCACATATGATATGATATATAATATAATATGAGTCACATCTCAACATTCGTCCCCATTGAAAAATGTACGAGACAGGATTTACCCTGCCTTCACTCACTAGTTAACTTAGTGTTATTTTTTAACATAGAGTGATTTCATTGTACTAGGTTTGAACGAGGTAGAATGTGAAGAAATGATCTCATTAGACATTTTCAGGACTACATGTGTGTTTCTTAAGTATTTTATTAAATGTTTGTTCAGAATAGTTCACTCATCTATTAAACCACCTCATCTGCAAAAAAAAAAAAAGGTAACTAACATATGTGTCAGTTAATAAATCAGAACGTTAAATTTTTAATTTATTTCTGAGCACCAACTTTACAAGTCCCACTCGTAAAAGTTTTAGTAGGATTAAATCTGCCTTTCATTGTTTCCGGTTTTTATTTTAGACAACTGTTATTAAATTGTTTTTACGACTGCTATCGTAAAACGTACAATCAGACACACCGTAATTCTTCATTAATGAAAATGAGCTAAATGCCATATGTTTGATTTTTCTGTAAACACCGATTTTTGCATCTATTAATTTTTCCATACTTTCTTTAAGCGTATCGATAAGTGCTCTAGTGCGTTAACTTTTTTTTTTTGTTTAGTATTTAAGCAGATTCAAGGATAGTATTTTTTAAGCTAAGGTATACCTTCTCGTTTTTTCATTATATATATTGTAACATTCATGATATTTGAGAATATCATGACCAGCAACCCTTCCACCTGGTCAGCATCGTCCCTTGTGCTCTTAGGAGAGGGGATGAGATAAAGGGTCAGTCTTAGCCTAACAGCCAGAGAGCGAACCAGAGCAAGCTACCGATTTGGCGGTCACCAACAGAAGAAGAGGAGAAGAAGAAGAAGAAGAGATCAAAAGTAACGTTGATTGGATTATACGGAGATCATCGATTGGGTGATGGTATTGTTTTTTTTATTATGGACCCATTAAAAGAGATTGAGCTCAATTTTCATGTTTCTTTTGTAATTAGTAGTAACTATCCTTGTTCAAAAGGAATTGAATATTTTTTATATAATTTTTGTCAGCACTCTATACAATTATAATTATTTGTTATACCCATTTTATTTGGAATATATTTCACAATTCCCAGTTTCTCAATTTATTAATAACTAGAACATTAGCCTTGAGATCGGGCGATTCAATCGGGATAAATTCCTATGTCAAAGACATAAAACAATTTGAATTAAAGATCTCATGACGGACCTGCCAAATTAGTTAAGGTAAATTGATCTAATAAATTAGAAAAAGAAATGGTAAAAAAATGAAGTAGGTTACAATATATATATATGTAAGTTTGAACGTTACCGCCAAACTTCGGGACATATGCTAGATGACCCTACAGAGCTCGCTAGTATCGCTCCAAGCTGTGTAACCTGCGATATAAGAGCTGTACAATGTTAAGACAATAATCAAGGCTTATTATCGGCAATTGTATTGATTCAGGTTAGTTTTAAGTTTTATTGTAATATTTGTAGCGCGAGCTAATGTGTACATATGTTTAATATTACAGTTCTAAACTACATCTGCAAGTATCCGATTTATAACCTGACAACCTCCACCTCCTTTAAGTTTTTGAATTCGAGACGTACACATATATATCTTTCTTTATTGTGATAAATCTACCAGTGGACTCTCACCTCTGTAACGCAACTATCAACTTCTACCGAGGCTTCCCACGCTCCTTAATTCCCTCACACCACCTTCAAACTGGTACTCCTAGTACAAGGATCCGCTCAACCCAAATATCCCTTTATTTTCCCCTCATTCTTAATCTTATAATTAGAGAGCTAAGAAAAAAAAAAAAATTTACAATCTGCAATTGTGATAAATCTTCTCGTTCATACCATATTTACAGTTTTCATTCACTCGCTCATTCATACAGTATTTACAAACTGAGAACTCCCGAAATTCCTTGGTTGTCAAACTCCTCGCATGCGAAAGAGGAAGCGGAGTCTCGGAACGCTCCCCACGCTCCTCCGTCAGCCGCGTCACCGGATACGAGACAGTGGCGGATGACCAAGAGGGTGAGAGCCACAGAAGCTCAGAGCATGATTGGTAAATCTGGTCATTGCCAGGAGAGAATTTTGTTTTTTTATCCTTCGTGATGTATCACTGTTTTTTTTTTTAGGCCATAGTTGTATTCATTTATTCACGAAAGTCATAGAAGGTATGTATGGCACAGAATACAGATACTTTTTCTATCATATTCTATTTTATTTTAATTATATATTATTACCATATATATATATATATATATATATATATATATATATATAGTGAATATTTATAATTTACTACATGTTAAGCTATCCACATCTCACACACTTATATATCTTAATCTCCCTCCAGGCTCCATACCGCTTCACGTTCGAGGCTCGAAGCCTCTCTTGCTCAGGAGATCTGAAAGTTGGTCGTACGATATAAAAGTGCTGGCTTATCTGGCCGGTGTCAGCGCCATATTGCTGTCTCCCTCCCTCCGGCTGATAAGGCACAGCCCTGAGGAGCTCTGATAGGCTGATACTCTGATAGGCTGATAATCCTCTGACACCTGGAAACTGATCTCGCTCTGTCTGATAGCCGGCTAAGTGATAGGCCTTAATCCAATGCTCTCGCGTCATTTTGTCTGCCTCTTTCCTCGTCTTTGATCAGGACTTTACAGACGGAAACTGCCACATGTACTATATTTATTAATTAGAGAATGCCGTTTTATTTCTTGGGCTGTTGCTAATGTTATTATTTATTATTTGAATTGTTTTTAACTGAATTAAGTTGCATGTATGTAAATTTTATTGTTGCGTATGTATTTTCTTCGATTTGTAGTCCTAAGGATGCATGAATAGGTAAATTCTTGACTGTTCGATATAATATCAGTTATAAAAGATATTTTTTTTGAAAAACTGTTTTCACGCAGTATAAATATAAATATTTATTTTCTGTAGAGGGGGGATAATACTACTTTTTTATTATACTAAGTGCACTATACTACGGCAAATTTTACGTAAATAATTTAGTTTCACACCCATTTATTGATAATAATAATTGTGTACGAAGATGAAATTAAACACTAGTAACAAAAAAGCCAACTGAACAGTGATATGTTAGTTCTGTATTGGTACACTTGTGATGTGTTAGTACTTGTTTGTATTGAAGAAAAATGGTCAAATGTTTATTAAATTCCGTCACAAGGTGTAATTTGAATTGTCGAATAGTCCAAATTAGAAACCGTACTAAACGAAATTTGAAAAAATTACTCCCTAAAAAATTTATAATAACTACCTAAAACGGCGTCTTGGTCAGCCAAATGCATTGGGTATGGTATCAAAAAAAATATAGAGTTTAACAATCCTTTCCCAATTTTATCTACTTTAAAAAATAACTGTTTTCGTCATACTAATGTATTTTTTTCTTATCAAATGAATATAATTTTGCTTCTCTCTATTGAATATAAAAAAAAAACTGTAACAAATGAAATTCATTTTTGTGCTGCGTTCAATTTTCAATATTGCTGGAGTATGTAATATATATTTGAGCTGATACGTGGCAAATATCTTAGAGTATATTTGACATAGCCAAGAAAGAGAGAGAGAGAGAGAGAGAGAGAGAGAGAGAGAGAGAGAGAGAGAGAGAGAGAGAGAGAGAGAGAGAGAGAGAGAGAGAGAGAGAGAGAGAGAGAGAGAGAGAAAGGGAGAGAGAATGAGAGGATGAGAGAGCATGGCTGAGAGAAAGGAAAGAAAGACAGAGAATACAGCCTCTGTTAGTTTACCACTTACCACTTGAGAGAGAGAGAGAGAGAGAGAGCTGTTGAGGTAGGGCTGAGGGAAGCTTCAAAGCCGACTTGACTAACGACTGCCCACCCACGTGCCCTTAAGTAAAAGGAGACCAGACCAAGTTCATGACCTCTCCTGTAACGGTCCCGAATTCTCCTCTCTCGAGAAGACATGCGGCCAAAAATATCGGGTGTGGACGCCATTTTCAATCAGTGTAATGTATATCGCATGCTGGTTGGACCTACGGCACTGTCTGTCGATAGACCTCGCTCGTTCATCTCTGAGCTACATGGAATAGTGATTGAATCAGATGCCGGTTGGAGAATTTTCGCCTATTCAGTCCAAGGTGGAAACTCTTTCACTATACTCATGTACTGTGGCAATTCATGGAATGCAAACACTATTACACTTTTCAGGCATCGACATTTAATCAATTAAGGAACCAAACTATTTTATCTAACAAGGAATATATGGTATGGATTAGGTTTTAACACCGATGTTCGTGTCTATTCATAAGTGAAGTAAACTACCTTCTTCTTCTCCGTAGTTTCTACCACGATTTTAAAGAACTATGCCGTCATCCTCAAGAGTTCAAGCTGATGGAAACTATAGCGTCTGCCGGGTTATTTATCAAATGAGTTCTGGCATAGTTCGACGAAATCGTTCAGATATCAATGATAAACCTGTGGAGAGACAGAAGGTGTTTTATTTCATAATATTGTAATCGCTATTTTCACACTTACAATCAAATGTAGAACAAAGAAAAAAAATGAAGTGAAACAATAGGGCGTTATTTTGTATGAATATACCTCATACAAGAGTCTGAGTCAAGAGTTACTCATTCTTTCCCATATAATATAATTATGTATAAAATGATAAATAGGATTTTTTTTAATTTTAGGTAGAGCAACCTATCCTCCTCTAAACTTACAACCTTCAAATTTTTTTAGCGTAAAGGATATTGTATTTTAAATAAATAATAATCACTGATTTCCCACAAGTTGTTTTTAAGGGCACCAGTACTTTCAACTTACTATCCTTGAATACTTTCCTTCTTATTTTTTTTTTTATTTAAAATTGGAGTAGGGAATTTTTCTGATTCCTTCGCTTTCGCTAGGGAGGTGAGATTCCTGCAGGTGCATTGATGGGTTTCGTAGAAATGTCCAAGTTGGATGTGCATATATTGTAACGACTTTATGAATGATAAAAATACAATTATTACAATTACCTACATCCCTATTACTAACGCTTCATCAATAAAGTGCCGAGTAAAATTTACTGTTTAGTTTTAACAAAATACAAAAACAATTGAAAATTTCATAGACGCCAACATTTTCTCAAATCTTGTAAACAAAGACAAACAAAGTAGAATGGTAAGAAACAATATCAAGATACATCAAAGATCAAGTTTCCACGTTTGTTGTCTTCACAGTATTTTTGAAGGAATATTTTTTTAATCATCTGGATAACGGAAAATTTAATTATCAAAGCATAAAAAATATTAAGAAAAGAAAACATTTGAATCCTGCTTGGATTGCATTAAAGACACGATGTCGGGTCGTCACGAGGAGGGTGCCTAGTTACCCTAGCCCTGTTGACGAAGTGAGGGTTGATTAAGTTTATAACCTGGACAATCGTTTCATGACGGTCTTACTATTTGACTCCATTTTTTTTTTGCAATGCACTATGCTCAGAAGAAGAGGAACAGGGTTTATAGGTAGTTTATGCGGTCTTGAAATGACCACGAATTCACACTCGGTGTCTAAGGGTAGGCGAAAACCGTCCAGATCCAAAAGACGAGTGTAAACCGGAGAGAAGCAGACTGGATTGCCGTGGGAGACACTACTGGTAAGTTTGTAGGGTCACGGCAACCGTCTTCCACGTGGGAGAGGTCTCTCCCTAGGAGGTGCTAGTTTTAGCGAAACGAAGGCAGAGATTCCCATTAGGAAGGTGTGGGGTCTGACAACGCCGGACTAAAACATAGCGAGGTCAGGAGAGAGATATGCAGAGGTAGTTGAATGAGAAGACCATGGTTTTGAGTAGAGTAGCAAGCGCCAGTGCAGAAAGAGAGAGAGAAGTGTTCAAGGTGCCGGTTTGTTTCTTTTTTTATTTTTGTCCTATGGGACGCTGCTTATATAGACAGGCTAGTCGTTGTAAGGAGCCATCCCCACCAGTGGCTGTTCCCCCCACCGGCTTCTCCCTTACTCCAACTGACGTCATAATCTTTATTTGTACAAATATGGAAACAGATATTTTCTGAGACGAGATGAGGGTAACTTTTAATTATTCGTAATAAAGAGGTGGCCGCAACACACGATTTCTACTGCTGGCTTCCAAAACAATGTTTTATCCTTTAATTAAATTACCATTAAGCAAAAATTTACTGTAACCGTCAGAATAATGATATGCGTTGTGGTGTATGCTATACTAATTTCAAATAGTCTGAATTATTTTTTCAACCGCTAGCACAGAACATACAAACATATATACAAAAGACGGCTTCCCCAGTACCTGAATGAAAGTAGACCCTCTCCCTTCGGGCTCTGCATTAAAAGGACACCACTATATCGGATTCAGCAACAATCCCTCCGGTTCATTAAATACCCCAGCCAGTGAAGCGGCTTATGATTCATCGCCGACTGTACATCTTTCCACTTCTTCATAACCGCTCCCACTCCAGAAGAACAATCCCACTTGTCACCATTAAGGGAGCCTCCTCCTTGCAGGGAGGAGGAGAGCCCCTCCACTCCTACTTGATATCTCCACCATCCCTCCTTATCTACTCGGGTAAGGAGTCGTTTACATGTGAATGGAAGGAGCGTTAATTTATCAATACCGGCGTGCGCTCTTATCAGTAGCCCACTGGTTATTTGTAAGCCTCTATTAATGGCCATTTCGCGTTCTGAATAGTAATGTCCTGTCAGGCTGTTCTATGGCCATCCATAAACCAGCCAAGACGTAGTATCAGGCTACTCGAATCATCTACCAAGTAACATAACCTAAGGATTGGGCAGGGAATATTATTTCTTTAAGGTAATCTGGTTGTTGAGCGCCTGGTATATTTAGCCTTAATTTTGAATAGCAATGATAAAATAGATTAGATAAAAAGATTAGGAGGGATTGTTCCTTCAAGTAACAGGCAAATAAGTTCTATATGAACGCATCTATTTTCCAAATGTGCTAATGCTAAAATGGAAGAGAATATAAATATAAAGGAAAAGAAATACATTTACAATAATTAAAACAGGTGATAAACCAATAATAATTAGCTAATAACACGATAGGTGATTGTGAGGTTACCCAATGTTGCCAACAGTTTAGTTACAGTAATAATCAATCCTATCCCTTGGGTGAATTTTTTCATAATTTCCCATATAGTGTTTTTATAATAATAAATAATCAAATTTATTATTTATAACAGTCATTAGAAAAACAAAGTTTCAACCCAGACATATCCACTCTCCAGCCATCACAGCTCATCCAGAATAAAATCATACTGCTGGTTGGCGACAAGTTTTATAAGGCGGATATAGAGGATGCCCGACACTAAAAATTCTCTCTAACTTTAGATAGATACTTAAGTCTGATTTTTCAAAGGTTGTACTTAAGTGATTAGATATGGCGTAAGCTTAGGGGTTCGCAGGAATAGCGAAGCTGTTAGAGTGTCTCACCAGAGATCAGTGAACTCCTGGATCAAATCCTACCTCTATTGTAGGCTAATAACTGTTAAACTCGGGGGATTACAAACCGCTACCAGGAATTATCTATGTCTATATCATGTATATAATGTATATAACTATCCACTACTAATAATATACATATATATATATATATATATATATGTATAAGAGAATATTATATATTCTTCAAACTTTGCACAGAGTCAATTACAGGTCATGTTAAATCACCGGTGCAGGGTGATGCCCTGAGACTAAAACATACTTTTTGTCAGTTTTAGACTGCAAAACGTTTTTGTCACCAATAGACCTGAAGAGTTCCAATAATTAACAAACTTAATCAATAGATCAGATCATGTCATGTGGACACACCTGTAACCATAATTATTACAATTTTGTTAATAAAAATTTTTCGGCTGAAAAAGAAATCAATAATTACTTTGCGTAAGTATATTCCAGGCCGGTAAAGGGATAATTGTTTCTAACATCAATAAAAGTTCAAGAAATAAAAAGAAGTAATCTAAGCTCGATTACCTAAATTCTGTTACCATTGAAAGATACGGAACCTTACAAAAACAGCGGATTATTTAATTTTCCTGCATCAACTGGAGGCGTTTACATTTATTTATTTGAGTTAAATACTAATTGTCGTATACGTAAATAAATATGTAAATAATGAGGTTTTTTCTCTTACGAGTTGTAAATATCAGTGGTTTCACGTAAGAATAAGGTGTGCCTTATTAATAAGCCTTAGTTATCTCACAAACTGAATTTTGAACATCTACTGAAACAGTCTACAATAAATAATACTGAATCTGAAGAATAGTTCATTCATATACCCTCGCGCATGATTCAATGGGAGTATTATACAACTGTCATTGAAATTGTAGAATGTTCTCCAAGGACATAACCAAGGCAATAACCCTCCCCGATCATCAGGGATATATCTAGGGACACTGAGTCATCGGGTGGAGAGGGCGGTCGTTTGGTTGGAGGCTATTGGTGGGAATTGTATCGTTTGCCGTTTTCGAAGAATAGAGTAGAACATAAAAATCTGTATTCAATGTCCCGCATGAATAAGAGTAAGGTACAAATAAATAAGTTTAACTCTCGCTAACAAAAAATAAGAAAAATCAAACAAATAAATAATTTATTAGTGTACCTCAAATTAGTAAATATTAACAAGAATTGTAATAAATAAATACATAGTTGAATTGTTAGAAATATAAAAAGAAACCGATATATAGTCAGTTTGCATTGTGATAAAGATCCCACTATTATTATTAACACTCCTCAGCCCTTGAAACCAAACAGTATTGCACTGCTGCCTTTCTGGATATAGCTCAAGCTTTTGACAGGGTTTGGCACGCAGGTTTGCTCTACAAGCTCAAAAGATATTTACCACAGACTCTTTTCCTAATCCTACAGTCCTACCTTTCAAACCGATTCTTCCAAGTCCGCTGTGGTTTAGAATACTCTAACTACTATCCCATAAATGCAGGAGTTTATGGCATAGTCCTGGGAAGACAGGGCAGTGTCCTGGGCCCCATCCTCTATAACCTATACACCGCTTATGTCCCCTCTAATCCCAATACCTTCTTGGCCACATTTGCAGATGACCCTGCAGTCTTGTCATCCCACGCAGACCCCGACATAGCATCCCATAACCTTCAAAAACACCTTGACGAGATCGAGTATTGGTGCAACCAATGGCGGATCAAAGTTAATGAAGCAAAATGTTCCCACATTACTTTCACTCTCTGTCGCAAGCCTTGTCCATTAGTTTATTTAAATTCTATTCCTCTCCCTGTATCCGAGACAGTACGGTACTTAGGCTTCCATCTTGACAAACGACTGACCTGGAACCCACATACGAGACTAAAAAGACAAGAACTAAACAGACGCTTTGGACAACTGTACAGACTACTTTAAAGGACATCCCATCTCTCAATAGAAAATAAACTACTAATCTACAATGTTATACTTAAACCAATCTGGACATACAAAATAGAGCTATGTAGGACAGCAAAAGTCGAACATCAAGCGTATCCAATCCTTTCAATCCAAAGTCCTAAGAACAACAGTAAATGCCCGTTATTATGTCAGCAACAAAACCCTTCATAACGATCTTAATATACCCTACATTCTAGAACTCATCCCTTCCAAGTTTATGAAATTCCACAGTAGCCTTTCCAACCACCCTAATCCGGTAGCACAGTCATTGCACTGCGCCACTCATCCCTATAATCCTCCTCGGAGACTGAAACGGCAGTGGCCTTGTGACCTACTATAAACGCGTGACAGTGGGAGTCCTGGCAATGGCCAGTTTCTCCAATCATGTCCTATTGTATGAATGAGCGAGTGAATGATGCTGTAAATATGGTATGAATGAGATCATTTATCTGTATTATTATTGCCTTATAAAAGGCAGATTGTAATTATTGCACAATAAAGATTGTTATATTATATTATATTATTAACAAACTGTGTGTGTATATATGTGTATACTTTTTATTATTAACTATAATAAGAGGGTATGTATGTATAGTGCTTACTTCTATACAAGGTTGAATCTATAGCATTACAAATACCCAAGAGAGCAGTAAAGTTAAATATTATATAAAGTTAAATGATAAATAACGATAATAATGCTATTCAGAAATAAGATAATATAAGTAAATATATATGTGTGTAAGACAATTATTGAAGGTGGGGTGAATAAATTGAAAGAAAAATGTTCAAATTAAAGAGAGAATACTTTTTTTACATCGCTCCTCTCTAAGGTGAAAATTCTCAAAAAATTGAATACTTTCATTCTGATAATATCGGAAGTAGTTTTTTTATGTGAAAGAATCTTGCTTTCCTCTTCCGGTTTTTATTTTATATATTGAATTTTATATCTTCTCTGTTATTTCCACAGGGACTAATTTTTAATTCATCTAGTTTTTTTCTGTTTAATTTGTTGCAATTCTCTATATATACTGCATCTCCTGTGTCAAATTCCTAATGTTTTCTTGTTTTATCAAATATTTTCTTGTTATATTAATGAGACGTTTTTATTCTTTTTAAGGCTAATTTATTGTCATTCATCTAGCAATACCGACCTTTTTGGTATATACTCGTGATAAAAATTGATTTTTCCTAAAAATTGTCTAATTTCTTTTGGGTTTTTGGAGTTGGTAAGTTTTTTATTAAACTAAGTTGTCCTTTATTGGTCTGACTGTATTGTGTTGTATTATGTGTCCAAGGTATTGTGCTGATTCTGCTGCGAATGTACATTTTTTAAATGTTAATCTGAAATCTTCATTCACTATTGCTTTTATTTATTAGATGTCATCTATGTAATTTTCTGAAAAGTCTTTTAAAGTCGTGCTTTCTTCAGATGCTGGATAAAATTCTTTGGAAAATAGCTGGTGATGCCTTTAAACCGTACGGTAGGCATGTCCATTAATAGGGCCCTTCTTGTGTGACAAATCCTGCTTTATGTCTATCTTCAATGCGTTATGGAATTGACCAAAAAGCTGAGTTTATATCTAGTGTGGTGAAGTATTTGCAGTTTCTTGTTGTATTATTAAATCATCTATTAATGGGAATGGTTGAGCTTGTGGTATAACTAGTTTGTTCAGTTCACGAAAATCTATACATAATATTGATCGTTTGTTTCCATCTCTTTTGAATGCTAGCGTTATTGGCGCTGCAAACGGACTATAAGACTCTTCAATTAAATCATTTTGTAATAATTTTGCCACCTGATCTTCTATTTTTGTTCTTATCTGCTATAGTTCTATACGGCCTCTTACTGCAGAATCTGTCCACCAGTAAGTCAATTCTAGCTTCGTAATCCTTAACCGTGCCCACATCATATTTGTTCCTGCCAAATACTGTACTGTACTTTTCTATCTTTATCTTTTTAATATCATCTAAGTGATCTAATTTTATTTTGAGCCCGTCTTTTTCGATATGTTCATTAAAATTCACTTTAACATCTTCATTTTTTTTTCTCAGTATTTCTTGTTTCATCTTCTTTCTTCTGTATAATTTGTAGATTTTCATTTTGGATCAATCTAAATTGTTTTATAATGCCTAATCCTATAAGAAAATCTTCAAAATCATCTCTCTCTACAATGAACACATCAACATATTTTTTCTATTTCAAAAATTTTTACTTTTATGGTTACTAAACCTTTTGTTTGTGTCACACCATAGACTTTTTTAAAAAATATCTGTTTTTTTGTTTATCTTAATTAATTTTGAATTTATTAGAGAGACTTGGGATCCTGGATCATATGTCCCGTTTACCTGTAACTTCTCTTCTAATAATATTTTTACTTTAATCAATGGTGTGATTATTCGTTTTTTTGGTCTGTATTTAGATCTACTTCTAATACTGAGTTGCTTCCTATTCTAATTATTCTAGTTTCATTTGTTTTTCTTCATCAGTTTCATTGTCTCTCTTTTTAAACCAGCATGAAGCTTCTGGATGACACCTGATACCTTTGTTTAATTGTTCATAGTTATTCCATGGCTTTTTCTCTTGAAATTTCTTTTTACTGTAACGTTTTTCCTCTTTCTTTTTTGTAAAATTATTTTTGTTCACTAGACCCTCCGATTTTCTAATTTCATGAAATAATCTAGTTGAATTGTCACATTATTCTTCATCTATCTTATTTCTAATGAACTCAGGTAAACCTGCAGTTATACGCATGACTAAAGTTTTTGAACTAATATTGTCATCCATATCTAACATGGCGTATTCCATCAGTAGATCTTCTTTATACCTATAGGATATAGCATGCATTCCTGTACTCCATCCTTAGCCTGCAAAAGTTTCCAAAAATGTTTTCTTTTCATTCAGTCCACACAGAGTCCATTGCTAATACGATTTTTCCATAAATAACGTTAATATCTCAATCTTAGTACTGTCTTCATTGATTTCCTATCTCTACATTCTTTTTCAAACATCTCTGTTTAGCAATTGAGTGTTTGCACTTTTAACCATGAACTTCTCTGCTATACGTCTTAAATTTAGTTGAGTCTCTTTCTTTTGTGTGGATTCAATCATCTTATTTTATTCAATTATCTTATATTATTCTAATAATATTTTTACTTTAATCAATAGTGTGATTATTCGTTTTTTTGTTCTGTTTGTACTTTAGATCTACTTATAATACTGAGTTGCTTCCTATTATTCTAGTTTCATTTTTGTCTCTCTTTTTAAACAACTTTTTGCATGGCTTTTATTTAATATTATTTTTATTCAGACTTGTTCTAAATATAAGTCATCAAACATTAAATTACCTTCCTCATCGAAATAAATTGTTTTCATTCTGTTAATGTAATCCACACTGTACATGCCAAAGCCGTCTACTTCAAGATACAGGTACGATGAGGCCAAGTGGGACCTCTACAAGCATTTCATCAAGACCGAATTGCCCACAATTGCGCCCCTGAGACACACTTGGGACATAGATTACGCTATCTATCAGCTACAGGACGTCATCGATCGAGCTGCCGATGCATCGATCCCGGCATTTTCTCCGAAGCCCCATTCTCTGAGAAAACCTCCGGATCACATCCTACAACTGATTAGACAGCGTAATAACATCAAGAACAGGTGGTTTAGGACCCAAAACATGGACTTAAAACCGGTTTTAAATGCTCTTACAAACCAAGTTAAGTCCCTGATGGCCCAGTGGAAAAATTCGATTTGGGAAGATCGCCTCACCTGTCTCCACGGTGACCACAAGCAATTGTGGAAGCTTGTGAAGACCTGCAGGTCCAAAAAGAACGGTGTAAGGCTGGCCGTAAACGGGCAGTTCATTCCCACCACCGAGCAAGCGGACATCTTGGCGGCCCATTATGAGGAAGTCAGTCATGGCCAGGGACAGCCAATAAGAGCCCTCGACCCCCCCCCCTCTCCCACCTTCCCCACCACTACCGAAATCTACACCTCACACCGGCAATGCGCTGCATTCATTCGAAGAACGACCGGCAAGAAGGCCCCAGGTCAGGATTCCATCCAGAACATCCTACTCAAGCAGCTGCCGAGGAAAGGAATCTCATTCATAACGAACGTGTTGAACTCCTGCTTCAGGCTGCACTATTTCCCCCAGAACTGAAGCACGCTGTAGTGGTCCCCCTTCTGAAACCAGCGAAAAGCGGTTATGAGCCATCTCATTACCACCCCATCAGTCTGCTGACTCAACTCTCGAAGCTGTTCGAGAGAATCATCCACGTACATCTCTCAGGGCACTGCGAGTCACAAGAAGTCATCCCACCAGAGCAGACGGGTTTCAGCACAGGCTTAAGTGCGAACAACAACCTGGTGAGATTGCAACACCACGTCGCATCGAACGTCCGGAGCAACAGAGCTACCGCTATGATTTCACTGGACTGTTCGAAAGCTTTCGACTCTGTCGACCACTACATCCTACTCCAACGTCTGAGGGAATATGAATTCTCGGATCAGCTGCAGAACCTGATGAGATCCTATCTTACAGGCAGAACTGTTTCGGTTCGTATAGGCACTACGTCTACGACCCGAAGAAATTACACTGCCGGTGTCCCCCAAGGATCGGTGCTAGGCTCCCTGCTGTTTAACATTTACGCCGCCCACATCGTAGGAGCCTCGTACCCCAACTGCGAGGTATCGGCGTATGCAGACGACATTGGTGTTTACAGCACTAGCATCAATCCCACCAGAGCCCTGAAATTCGCTGGGAGCGCCAGTCAACAGATCGCCGAGAAACTCGATGCCGTCCACATTAAAGTCAACCCGGCCAAGACGCAAGGAATTATATTCAGCTATAAATCTGGAAGAAAGAAGCTCCCGAAATCCTTCGTCTTAGACGGCAAAGAGTGCCATGTAAGCAACAAGCTATGCTACCTTAGGATTACCCTCGGTAGAAACTTGTCGTTCACAACACATCTCGGCAAGAAGTTAAAGAGTGTTAGGGAGAAATTCTTCAGCCTCGGACACCTACTTCACAGCCCGGCTTTATCGGTACGCCTCAAGCTGCTGATATACCAGAGCGTCCTAAAACCTGCTTTGATGTATGGGACCCCTCTCTTCAAGTATCTGACTCCTAACACTCTCAAAACGCTCCAGCAATTTCAGAACAGAGTTCTCCGCACCTCCCTCAAACATACCCCGTTCGACCGAATGAAGGCAGACGAGATGCATAAAAAATTTGAAGTGCTCACCATTCAAGATTTCAACAAGAGAAGGCACATCAAATTTTTCGACTCACTCCGACACAGCCACAACCCACTATTCTCCGACCTTCAACCACCACCAATGCCCGTCAGATGGAAGCACTGCTGGACCGCCGAAGCCTGGAGACAGATGGACGTGATCGAACCCTAGCCCCCTGACGGAGACTGAAGATCTACACCCAGCCGAGAGATCGAGGCCGATCTCCGAAGCTACAAGACCCCATCTACCTGTATAAGCAGGGTCGACCTTCCGGCCGAGAGGCCGACTTATTTCAGGCCCCTGCCGGGGCTGGCCAGGCTTGACCTGGCCGACTACAAACCCTTGCCTAGGTACCCCTAGGCTCCACCCTCGGTAGACTCTCACTACCTTCCTGATTCCACCCGCCTCCTTTAGGCATACCCCACCCTATATCCTTCTCATACATACTTCAAATGGGGGACTCCCCTTAGTAAAAGGCACTTATTAGCCCAAAATAATTTTCCCACATCCTATTTTATAAGTTTGAGAGCTAAGAAAAAAAAAAAAAATCTCACTTTTTAGAATATTGCTGATAGCTGCATCTGGTGGAGGCCAGTAGAAGCAGCGCGGCAAATTCAAATATTCAAATTAAAGAGAGAATACTTTCTTTACACACATACATATTATAAAATATAAAAGTAAACAAAATACTAATAACGAATATATAATTTGCAGGATAGCATGCGTCTGTAGAGGTTATAAAGAGGTGTCGGACTGGGACTCTTCTGATTACCGCATTCACTGATCATATATTCAAGTAACTACTCATTTACTCTCTCGACTTTGTTATCCCTCAAAGAAAAGAATTGTATACAGTGGATCAAGGGTGAAACAGTAAGAAGCCTGCATAAGGCTAGAAAATAAGTAAGGATGCAGAGGAAAAGAATTCTAGAGAGAGGAAAAAAATGGAAGAAAAATTAAATGACAATAATATCATTTTTTTACACCAATCAATTCATAGGGTATAGAGCAATAGGTGCTAGTGTGTATAACACTGAACATTACCTGACAAACTTAAATTTTTAAGAGATCTGCTAATACTCTCTTAAGATTCTTAAGATACAGATGACCACCCCCCACAACCCACCCCCCCCACAAATAAAATCTTAAGGCGAGCTGGAAATCGAGCACGTGCCTCCGGAAAATTCAGTATGCTAAATACCAGGGTACAGGTACGGTTTATGCAACTCCGATGCTATTTAGGTCAACAAGTTATATATTTTTAGCCAAGGCATAAAATAAAACAATAACTTTATATCATTCTTAAATAACTTTAAGCCAAAAAGAAATCTATTGATATTATATGGAATAAACTTAAGGGAGGAAAAACCAAGAAGACCGGTCGGTTTAAACCCTGACTTTTTTTTACGTTGTATTTTTTGTAATTTTATTTCATTTTATGTCCGTTCATTCTCAATTCTCAAACTGTGTATCCTTTTCCTTTTGATTCCTATCAACTATAATAAAATAAAATATTAATATAGTAATATATATAAAATATCTATAATAGATAAACTATTTTTTATTCTTTGATTATATTTAAAACATAAAGAATTCACGGTTTCGGCAGCTAAATTGTATGTGGAATGGGAAAAAGCATAAAGTATAAAAGAGTGGATACCAAATAAGTATTATATAATAATTATTTAAATGAGGAAAGACAATGGAGTTAAACACCTCGAGGAATCTGACAGAACGATGGCACTTGATTTGCGTTTGTTGAATAAACCCTCGACTGGGGTAAGGACCCCACTCAGACAGGGTAATCGGCACACAATGCAGGCAATTATATTGCAAATAAGCTTCACTAACTCCGGCCCAATATGGACGGCACGAACAGCCAACAATATCGGCTATATGCGGACACAATCACGGGTGCGCAAACACACACGGAGCCATGTTATTGGACCACGCACTGTCAGCGGAGGAGATAAATAGCCCTTGCTGCAGATTGATTACAGAACCCCATTCCGTTCGTAGCAGGCAGTCCGACATCCTCGGCAAGAAATTGGCCAAGCTTCCGATGAAAGGATGCTTTGTGGCGGTGCCTCCGGGGCTGGACGCAATCCATTACTCTCTATCTGGCCAATGTGGATGATGTAGTATCTGAGGCTTGAATCCTATCACTAGTCGTAGACCATGATTCTAAAGAAAAATTTCGATGTATATGTGCTCAAATTCATAAAAAATCTAGCGATTTCATCGTCTTGGCCTTGCTAGTTATGCTCTGTAAGACTCGATGACAACTTTAAACATTGTTATGCAATAAGATGCTAACTGCGAAAGCTGGTATAATTTAGGTTATAAATAATACCACTATTAATTTTCCTTAACATGCTTTTAATTGGCAAGCCAAAAAAAATATGAAAACCAATTTAACAATCTTATATTTGATTTCAAAATTGTCATTATCTTGCCTATAGAAGTTATATTTTCCATTGAAATGTTTTTTTTGATTATGGCGTAATAGTTCTTTTTATTTGCCTGATCTGAATTCGTCATCTGAAAATTAATGTTATTCATAGTGGGTTTTGTCCCAGAATGATTTTTTTTTTCTATTCTAATATATTTTTTTACAATATTTATTAGTAAATATGTTTGGGCAAGTATTTTTCTATCAGTTAACTTTTCCAAAAAATCCTTGAAATATGAGATGATAAGTTTATTAAAGGGGCCTTAACTAAAGCAAGGCCTATATTATAGGTTTATATTAAAAGTTGGCTCACGTGAGAAGGAATCACTTAAAGAATTCAGTAAAGATAGTTGTTGAAACCTTGATTTTCTTTCCTTCTCTTTCACCCTCGAGGTGAGAATTTAATTCAAATTGTAAAGGTTTTAATATTACGCCAAGAGAATATCCGTCATGGTGGGGGAAACAAGACCTTTTGATCTGATTCCCCACTCTTTGTTGATATTTCATCAATGAGCTTTTGGAGGGTCAAGTCACTTCACGCCGTCTGTGGAGCCATAGTGGAACAGTGAAAGGACCTCTTGCTCTCGGGCTAACAGAAAATAATGCAACTAATTGCATCCTTAGTTCAATTATTGAAATCATTTTGATCAATTGGTTCATGCACTAGTGAACCCTTCCATTTACGATTATTCAAAATCTTTTATCTTAAAAAATAAATCAAACTCAATGAAAATTTCTAGCGTTGTTTATCTAGTGTTAATAAATAATATATAAATTAACAATCATAAGTTTAGTAGCTCGTAAAACTATCACTAAGAAATTTCACAACATAAAGCAATTACTTTTAACCTCAATGTTGTAGTTATCATTTAAATGAGTTACACGATTTGAAAAGGAGAAAAAAAAAACATAGCACAAAATGTATTTTGATTGAGTTTTATAATGAGTAAACCACTAATAGCTCGTATTATGTGCACTTGACACTTAATCAAGTTCAGCTTTATAGAGAATCTTTATAAATACGACATTAATTATTTTTACGGCAAATTAAGCCGTTTAGAATGTGTTGAATGAATTTTTTTTTCATTCAAGAGTATGAAAAATAACGTAATTCGAGGTAGATCCCTTTTTTTTTTTGCATTTAAATTAACGAAGACCAGTTGCCACGAATTTGTGGCTTAAGGTTTTACAGGGAGTAATTCATTTTTAAAAGCTCTTCTATTTCGCCCCTTTGCTTCGTTAAACGGTTTTGCGTTTAAAGGTGAGAGAGGGAGGTGGATCGGTCTGTTAGTAGCCGAGTGTTTAATTTGTCTTCGTATAAAGCACGTTTTAACAAGATGGTTGTTTAGAAACGGATAATATTCACACGTAACAAATTTACGTTTTCACATTACCATAATATCATTCTTACAGAGAATGAAGTCTGCCAGGCTACGTGACAGTAACCCTCGTGTTATCAGAGATTTACTGCAGAACAATTAGGGAACTCCGTCCCTGGGGTCGCCTAAATACCTTCATGGGGGTAACCTAATTACCTACCTGTTATCAAATTTGTTTCCGGCCTCAAAATCTCGGATAAAGGGAATTTGATAATTGCTAATGAGTCAGGAGGAGGGGGCGGGGTCTGAAAACTGGATCTCCCCTTAGATTTAAACTTGAATTAAGATCTTTCTTGTAATGACGTTAGCCATTAAGAAAGTTCGCTCCGACTCTTTGGAAATTGTAAGATCTGAACGTGTTTTAGGGCTTCAGACACACAGGATTTATTCTCAATATTCACTAATGGCCTTCTACCCATAAATTTTTTCTATAATTCAAATTTAAAGTAACATATTATCAATAGCTATTGTCAATACTATCCTCGATGATAATTTACAATATAGAGATTAATTAGTCTATGCCGTTGTGTGACTACTTAAGTATTTTTATTTTTAAGAAATGGATGTGGGTATGGAGGGCCAAACATACATATATGAATCATTTACTGCTTTGCAATGATGGTGGTGAGGATCTCTGAGCGGAAAAATCAAGAATACTTTGTTTGTTAGCTCTTCAAAATAAATTATATTACTTATACTTCCAACAAAACTTATTGTAAACATACTCGTGAGAAAATTAACACATATATAATATTCAGTGTTGTTTTTTGTTTTCAATTTAAGCTCTATTTGAAGAAAATTACAATCTGCACTAAAGGAGCAATATATGATCTGATTCATACCGTATTCGCTCTTTCATTCACTATTACACTATTTAAAATATACATCCAAATATTACAGACATATTCGTATAGTCTAAGTATCTTCTCCATGATTGAAGCATTGTCATTTTTTCTGCCGTGGAGAAGCAATGATCGAGGACGACCCCTATGCAGACTCCTGCAGTCTCCGCAAGAACGTGAAAGTCGCAGACGCTCAGAAGAGAAAAAACTGACTAGTACCAGAACTCCCAATGATTCAATATTTTTACAAATAAGATTATATGGCCAATTCCGCTCAATCGTAATAATTTATAATGCAACTTTAGGAATTTCGAGGAAATATGATGTTGGATGTCTTTGCTGAGAGTTCAACTTGTGCATGACATTCTCAAGTCGGTGTTTGAGGGTTTGTTATGTTATTAAAGTGTCCTTAAGAATGGCAGATATTTCGTACAGGTTTGTTATGTCGAATATTTCATGAGGCCTCTTGTTGCACTATCAAGATTTCGAAATAACTTTATCAGGGAATACATTATTGTTACTGGAGGTGCAATATTTGAACAATTTTTCCTCTAAGGCACTATATGAGGCCGGTAGAGAACAATATATAACAGCTAAAGACTAGACAATATAAACAGCTGTCTACGTGAAGGAGGGGCTGGATATTAACACTGCTGTTCGCTGCCAAAGACGACACCAGCCGGCAGCAATACGGATCATCACCGGTGAGCTACTGCGTCCATTTCGTTCTCTTATTTATCGCCGAGCCCAATACAGTCTGGGGCATATATAATATTTGCTGACAGCCTTTATTAGACACCGGAAGGGCTTAGACTTATGGAGCCTCCGGAAGTAGGGCCTCTATATAACTTCCGCCCTTCCCTTCCCTCTAACTTCTCGCCGATTGAGTTAGGGAGGTTTTTCTACGATAGAGCTGGGCCGAGCCAAAGGATGAAAAGTTTTCACTTATTCAACCTGTTAACAAAACCACAAAAGGCTGGTTACAGATGGAGCCGTGAACAAAAATGAGTACAAGTTTTCAAATAGTTTTCGAGATAGCGTACGACATTACAAATTACAAACTCCATTAATAAGTTAATAAGATAAAATTTAAGAGGCATTTAAAAAGGTACACAAAAATATACATATATTTCGAGGAACCACGGAAATGTTTTTTTTTTTATTTTATCGATTTAAATCAACTAACAATAATGCCTACACTTAAATATTTTTCCCAATCGATCAAGGTAACAGATAACCAGTAGGTACAAAAATATCTATACATACGTACATATAACATATTTCTACATTACTTGTGGTATACAATGACAAATTAAAGAAAAATAAACTACAATTTAAACAGTCTCCTACTTATTATATGTAGAATTAAAAAAAAATAACGATCTGTCCTTATAAGGTAATAAATAATATTTATTTAAATGAGTACATTTATAGCTCATATACAACGTAGCATTTTCTTTCTCGTCTTATTATTATCACGGTATTTACAATATAGGCACATACGATATTAATATACATACAAACCGCAGGAATGTCCTAAATTCACCTGCGGGAATGTCACCTCCCCAACAAAAAAAAAGGAGGTAGGGATCAGGAAGGCCTCTTCTCCTTTAGATTATATTTACGAGAACAATAAGCATAACCCGTTAGTACAATAACTAATTTTCCAAACTGACTCACGGCAGAATAAAGAATATACACCGCCTATTAGTCGCCACCAAATGTAGGAAGACACACGTCTGTGATTTATCAGAAAATGACAGAACATAAAAGTTCACAGACTTTACACGACCTTATCACAACTACTAGAGGGAGTCCCCCTCTACTTACCCCTCTAGTCTACTGTTCGTATCAGCATAAAATATCAGCAGTATATAGAAACACAATAATGTACGAATATATTTAATCATGTGTGATTATTGTAAATATTCTACCACTTACGAGACAATCATCTGTATGTTCAATAACAAATAATAAATAAAAGACAAACATATATTTCGTTGGGTAGTCTTCAGAGATTTTCTTTTCTTTGTTATGTCTCATAAATGGATCTCCGTGCTCATTATTAATTAATTAAGTAAAGAATTTTCCCTTAAGGGTCGTCAAATATTTGGTCTAGTAGTTATCTCGCCACTAACTTTGGAAGCGAGATACTCATAAGATCCCCTCTCCTTGGTATGACAGGGATAATAGGATGTGGAACCTCAAATTTAATTACAAACAGCAACGTAAAGAATAATTGACAAGTGATATCTGAGATGAACATTCCGCAACTGTTAGTAAAACAGAAAGTGGGATACAGTCAACAATCAACTGGCTGCCAGCTAGATGAGATGAATTCCAAGGGATGATGGGGGAGCCGGCTGGATCAATGGAAATTAGCAACATGACGCGGGGTGTGGGCCGCACAGATGGGTGACAGACCGGCCAATCATTGCGACCAGCAGATCTGATCAATCAAATACATTTTAGCCTAATCCAGGGCCTGGCCACAAATTAGCGAAGGTAATGGGCGCCCGACAGCTGTGGGCGAACTGTCACCCACCCTTGTGTAAATAGCTATAATTTAACTAAACAGTTAGGGGGGGGTAGTTAGTGAACTGAAGCCATCGCGAGTCTAATCAGTGATTAGTATTAGATATTATTGCCTCTGGATATTACACGTCTGGTAGCTACTCAAACTGGCAGTAGTTACAACATTTGTCGGCCACATAAATGTTGAAAACACTTTGCTTCTGTTTTATGAGCTTGAATGCAGCTCCACGGTTGTATCTATTTATGTGAACCATATAAAAATAAACATTTCAACTGCCTACAAAGGTATACTAAATGAACCAAAAGGTTTGCGATTGATCATAAAATTTTCGATACTACCGTCCTATTTAAATAGTTGATATTCCTAGGAGTGTTGAGTTCATTTCCTTTCTTCAATGCCATTACTGGGGTCACCCACCCTCCTTTAATTTTAATGTATTGGAATATCTTTCACCAGCAGCTAAATTGTGCTTCGAGAGTTCTCAGAAATCAACGAATCAAAACTTAGCCAGCATTTCGCTCTATCATAATCACATCCATAAACGACACTGTAGGTAGATCCTTTTGCATCCAGACCCCGACATAGCATCCCATAACCTTTAAAAACACCTTGACGAGATCGAGTATTGGTGGAATCAATGGCGGATCAAAGTTAATGAAGCAAAATGCTCCCACGTTACCTTCACCCTTTGTCGCAAGTCTGGTCCACTAGTTTATTTTAATTCTATTCCTCTCCCTGTATCCGAGACAGTACGGTACTTAGGCTTCCATCTTGACAAACGACTGACCTGGAACCCACATACGAGACTAAAAAGACAAGAACTAAACAGACGCTTTGGACAACTGTACAGACTACTTCAAAGGACATCCCATCTCTCAATAGAAAATAAACTACTAATCTACAAAGTTATACTTAAACCAATCTGGACATACGGAATAGAGCTATGGGGGACAGCAAAAAAGTCGAACATCAAGCGTATCCAATTCTTTCAATCAAAAGTCCTAAGAACAATAGTAAATGCCCCTTATTATGTCAGCAACAAAACCCTTCATAACGACCTTAATATACCCTACATTCTAGAACTCATCCCTTCCAAGTTAATGAAATTCCATAGTAACCTATCCAACCACAGTAATCCACTAGCACAGTCATTGCACTGCACCACTCATCCCTATAATCCTCCTCGGAGACTAAAACGGCAGTGGCCTCGTGACCTGTTATATATGCGTAACAGAGGGAGTCCTGGCAATAAGCAGTTTCTCCAATCATGCTCTGAGCATATGTGGCTCTCGCGCTCTTTATCAGTCTCCGCTGGCTCGTATTCGGTGACGCGGCTGACGGAGGAGCGTGGGGGACTTCCCAAGGCTCCGCTTCCTCTTTCGCAAGCGAGGGAGGTGTCAACCGTGTGGATTTGGGAGGTCTTTGGGCTGTTAGTAAATATTGTATGAATGAGTGAGTGAATGAAAATTGTAAATATGGTATAAATGAAAACATTAACCACAATTACATATTGCCCAATGAGGCAGATTGTAATTTTATCATAATAAAGTTGTTTTTGTATTGATTGTATAGGGATGGCAGAGGTTGAATACAAGAACGTTCGTATTAGAGGGTTTGCAAATAAAAACTGACAGTGCAATTATATTGTCTCTTTGTTTCAGTGTAATGTTTGTGACAAATGTTTATTTAAAGGAGTTAGTTTAAATTATTTTAACACATAAGGGCTATTGAATTTCAAATCGTCAATAGTTTTGAAAAAGATAATTTGCTGATATCCTAAAAAAGAAGACCTGAAAATGTGGTTACTTTTTATTCAAGTTTTTTTTGGTAAATAATACACAATACCAAAATACCAACAGTTATTAACTTACTATATACTATAAAGATGCTTAATTTTGTTTAAGGGTATTAAAACAATTATTCCAATAGTCACATATTTGAGGAAATCAAAGCTCTAGTAATAGATAATAACAAAATATGGTATGAATGAAAACACTTATCTCAATTATTTATTGCCTATTAAGTAAAGGCAGATTGTAATTTCATCATAATAAAGTTGTTAACAAGTAGATAATAACAAATTTACCAAGCATATAATATTTATAAATTGATTTAGAGAAATAATTATTCTTTTTTAACAAAATTTTATTGTTAATTATCCCTCTGTTTTTTCACCTTTCGATTGTGTTCTTATGTTTATATGTGTTAACTATGAAAGAATAATAGATTTTTAAGGTATTAGTTGTAATAGTAAACCATTTCGAGCCCCAGCAGCTGATATTACCCCTTAAAATATTGAAACGTTTGTTACATTTCGAAATATTATGTTTACAATTACAGTGTAGCACTTTAAATAGCATAAGTTTATAAACAAAGCCCTATTTATTTTTAATCAATCCAAAACTTTGATAATACTTACCAACTAATTTGATTACCAACACAAGTATTATACAATAGGACAGTAGTTAATAAATATGATACCATATACCGCATACAAAGAGGGAGAAAACAGTAAAAACAAGAAAGGAAACCCTTTCTCCTCCCTCCTTGTTTGTAGAGAATCTATCAAGGTATTGTACTTGTTAGCCGGAAATGCACCGGATTAAATAAATGCCTACTTGGCAAGCCCCGTACGGAGGAAGTGAGCGATGGACGAGGCCAGCCATGGAAAGAATTACCCAGTCTGTTTGTTCCCCCACAGATTTACATCTAACAAGGCCTTCATTATTCCACCAGCATTTCTTCACTGGGCACGACCTAGTTTTCCTTTGTGTGTGGACCATCCCTCCCTATCCCTGAGGTATAACAAGATGTTACTGAATTTATTCTTTTCAAATCTTAAAATTATTACGATTTTTAAAAAATAACGAATGCTGATTGAAATGTTTCAGTTGTAAACAGGTTAATGCGCGGTCTGACTGACTGTTCATGAATAGGAATCGCAATAACGGTTCAATAGGTCAAGCCACAACCAGGCACACAATAACAATAAATATGAGGAAAAAACAAGACAGGATAACCAACAAAATAAGAATGTTCACGAAAACGATTTTAAAAGCAGTTTTAATCACTTTTTGTAATAATAGAACTAAACCCCAAACACACAATTCATATTATCATTCTAGGACCTTCGTCGAGACCTTAAATTTAATGTGAACGTGAAATATTAGTGCAAAAATATCATCCCTCTTAGAAGTAGCAGGAAAAAAAAAAAAATGTCGAATACAATTTTTATGATGGTTTTACGTAATTATATATCTCTTTAGCCACATCCCTCTGGGGATAGCCAATACAATACAAAAAAAATTGTTTATTACTAATCATTACGTTAATGCCCACTCTTTATTGTTAATGAAAGCGGATCTATTTTTAGCACTCCAAAAGAAAAAAAATAAACTAGTTGAGCCATTTGCTTTTTGAGATTTTAGTATAAAAAATATTGAGGAAAATAAGATGTCAACATGTAAGAATTCAAAACGCCGATTTCGCACCTACCAGTAAAAACATACAGTTTTCTGATTGCAAAAAATCAACGAAAATCCTGTAAATTATTTTCTGAGCTATGATATAAGTTAAAACTTGGCAAAATGGATCCAAAAATTTTTACGCTCGATTTTGTCCACTGATTTCTTACTTACTAATATTTTTATAAATAAATTCTGCTAAATATTGCTTATTTACGTGGTACCTTAATATTTTATTAAAACATTTTTATTTATTTTAAGTATATTTAAGACATAGAGAAAAATATACTTAAAGTTAATAAATAAAAATGTTTTAATAAAATATTAAGGTACGTGGTAAATAAGAAATTGTGTACTGGATCGGCAATAGGGTACGAATGAAAATTTAAGGCTCAACAAAACAGTGGGAGAAAATATGATCTTAATACAAGATGGTAGATAACCTGGCTCAAAGCAGTTTGTATGTAAGACCTGCTCCTAGGAGCTTTTCAAAAGTGTATTTCAGAAACATAAATGTGACAGTTATTAGGAACAGGTGCTGGGTTATGAACCCGGCATTTTATCTAACGACACTTGCAGCTGCTTATGCCGTATATAAACTTTTTAATGGCGCGCATACTTGACATTTCCCCTCACTTAAATACATATACGCAATATTCATAATCAATATGCAAATTCAGTTAAATTTACTTGATTTGACTGTTATAGGTAAAAATCATACTAATTTATTTAATAATGCAATTTTCTTGCCCCAAGGGAGAGGTTTTACTTTCTGCTAGATACTAGGGGGTGGTCTTTGTCTACCTGTACTATTGTTCATTAGGAGACATATGATAGCCGCAGAATTCAATCAATCTGGTTTTTCACTATTTATTCATTAATTTTTAAGGTCCAGATAAAATCGAACATTATTTTTTAACTGCCCCACTACATTCAGGCTTTAGGATTTCTTAAAGCGCCGCTCATTTGCTATATAAGTTTTTTCAATGCTCAACTAGAGAATATTTTAATTTTTGTATGTTTTGAACACCTCACTGATTTGACAAATAAATTGATTTTTTTTTTGTACGAAAAAACGAACATTTGATTGACAATTATAAGTATTTAAGAAACCTTTATGCAGACCTGTGATTTCTTGACATCCTTTATTCTGTATGTAAATATAAAACAAGATCCTTTAAAAATATTCTGAGTAAATAACATTAACTATATATTAATAAAATCAAAATTAATTAATTCGCCCTATTTTTTAGATGATATGTAATAAGTAATCTCATTAATAATTTATATTTTAGAGAGATTCGTGAATACGAAACGAAGATCCCACAAAGACAAACCCACATCGACCGGACTGAAGAATAATCTCTACCCCCTTTCCCGGTTATCCCAAGGGTACAAAGTACACCAAGCCGCTCGAATTAAACGCTAGTCTGCGAAGGATTAATTAGCGGATTTATTTGCCACTCAACTTGAGTTTCAATTGTAACTCAAAGAGAAACACCTCGAGTCCGATATTAATTCCCCTTAATCAACACGGGATCTCTCTCCATCTCTAACTCGCCGTTGTAGTTTGATTCGGTTTAGGAATCACTTGTCTAAGCAAGTCAACAGCCCGGGCGCTTTTCAGACCAACTCTTCCTCCGGGATAATCCCTGGATAGAGTGGGACTACCGCCCACCCCCAACTATATTAAGTTTACATTGAATCGGGTTTCGTTCGATATCCGGCCAGCAGTTTCCCCGAGGAGATTTCTAATCCCACGATTGGTCGAGGACTCCACATCAAACAAGAGAATAAACCTGAGATTTTTTTCTCTTTAACTGCTACCCCTTGTCAAATGTAAATTCAAAAGGAGTTATGCCTTCGTTATTGAAATAAAAATATTCAGAAGATTCATCTGCTTTTGAATCAATTGCTTCATGACGCTCGTGTTTGAGCCTTTTCGTTAAAGAAAATCGGGCAAAATAAAGGAAAATATTTTGAATTGAACAGAACAATTATTTCTTTATGATTCCATAGCTAAGGTTTATTATAAGTGGCACTTTTGAAAATCAGATTAGACAATATACGATCTGGTAGATTAATCTTCTACAAGTGAAAATTAAAAGATGCAACTATAATTATTGAAAAAAATTGAAGTGACACATAACCGTAGCACAATGCAGCGATCGTTATGTGGTAGAAATTATGTAGTTGATTTTAAAGCTATATTGTGTACTGATATTATTGGTCGTATCTATTACGTTTAAACCTGACACTGAAATTTTCCTCAACCTGTGACCAACGTCGGGATAAAACTGTATAAAGTTAAAAGACCCGGATTCAATAGCAATGATCCGAAACCTACCTATCTGCTATAGTTTCCACTAAATTGCTTCCTAGGCATATCTTTACTTTCTACCTCCTTCCACTTACATCGTGTACATTGCACCAAGTTTTCTTCTAATGTAAATTGACTTTAACTGTGTACAATAGCTCTGTGTATTTCCTACTCCCACCGGAGAAAAAAAAATCTTTATTAATGTTATACTAATAATTATTATAACTATAATAATAGTAGTTATACTAATAGTAGTATAATAGTAATTATACTAATTACAAAAAATAAAGAGTAGGAAATTTTTACAAATATACAGGTAATGTAGATTATCTTCCAAAGAGCAATTTAGTTAATTAAATCCTGTGAGGTTTTTGAATCAAAGCTCTTTATGGCTTTACTGTCGACACTGCAGTACACTTTGTTAGATACTTGTTCTCATCACATCTTTCATTCATTCCTCGTCATGCCATTGCTTTCCGGATTCATCTTGCCTTATGCGAAACTCTCCTTCACTTATTTATATGTTCCATATCCAGAACTTGTGTACCTTCCTTTTTGTTGACACCTTCATGCAATGCTTCTTCCTTATACAATTTTTTATTTTTTAATTCCTTTCTTAGCTAACTAACATTTTCATGGATAATTTCATTCTTGATCCTATTAATTAATAACCCATTTAGGCTAAGTATGTTATTTGACTCGTTCTGCCAAGAATCTGCCAAACCCAGTGTTTAACACTATGTGGGGCCTTCTCACATCGATGGCAACAGTGTGACTTATATGAATGAGTGAATGATGAAAATTGTAAATATGGTATGAATGAGAACATTTATCACAATTACTTATTGCCTTATAAGGCAGTTTGTAATTTTATCACAATAAAAAAGTTCTATAATAAAAAAAGTTGTCATATTTAAGTCAGTATTGACACAACTCATTCTTAAGGTGAGCCCTATCACATTCTATGTTTACACGCCTTGCATTCTGTACATCAGTCTACAATAGATAAATTTTTTAAACCTCACACATTATATTTACTGTAGCTACGCTACAGTAAATATAATAAGCACGATGTGTATTTATGTAAAGATTCCGTATTGCGGAATCTGTAAATCAGTCTGTATATATTAAATAAAGGGTTTTGAAAAAAAAATGAGTGAGCTTCCTTTGTAATAATTTGAAATACGGACCAAGATATTGTTTAAGTTCCTTTAGATATGAAATATAAAAATAAACTTATCAACAAAGCTGGTACATATAATAGCAACGCGGGAAGATCCGACTGCATTTTGATCAATTTTTCGTGATTGAGTGCCGATAAAAGAAAAAAAGCAACCGCAGATGTCAGAAAAATATGTGGGGAGGCCGGGAAAAACAGAGGGGAAGGGAAACTTATGAATTTCTCCCCTTCTCATTCCCTGAGCTGACAAATATTGCCATACGGTGTAATTTCAGTTCGGTAAATAGGATTCGTACCAACAAAATAGTTGAGTGTTTACTACTTTTATGTTCAATTGAATACTCATTCAGATGGGAAAATTTCACATTATATTAAAGTGTTTTCCTTATGTACTATCATAGTTTCAATGGTCGTAAAACAAAGACAAGGCATATTAACTAGGCTAATCTTTATGCTCGAGGGGATTAACTTCAAGGCTCTACAGTCGTGTATTGCCTGTCTGCATATAAAAGGGATCATAAAAATTAATTAAGCTATCTGAAATTTTGTAGGGATATTTCAGAGCGATTCAATACATTCTATTTTTGTATAGCCTAATAAACAACATGAAAAAAAGAAAATTTAATAATCAATAAATTTTAAGCGTCTTCATGTAAAATATCAGAAACAATAAATGTTTGGAAGTTTTGTTTTTCAAAAATTGTTATTTTTAACAATTAATTGATTAACGATCCCACAATAATTTGTTATTTTCAATAGTGTTCATGGGGTTGGTTTATTTAAGAGCATTAAATAGAACTGCTATGAAAAATATCATGCATCTCAAAAAACATTGTTTTACTTTGAGTTGTGAACGGCTGTAATGATACAAAAATTATATAATATTAACCAAGACAATGTGACCTTAAATTCAATAGAGAAAGAAGGTTATTTTCAGTCACCATGATGGCTTAGAATCACGAAATGAAGTATTTTGAATAATACCTATAAGAGATTTTTAATTTTGATGATTTTTTCAGAATCATTCAAGTATTTATGAGCAAGGTTGCGTTTTAATTTGGTAAATTTTAATTAATATGTTCTGCAAACAATTTCATTTGATAAAATTAAAATCAAAAGTGTAACAATGCCTAAGTCATTTCATCCCGGAACAAAAGATCCCGTCCTTATAATATTTAAACTCATCTTTCCTTCTTTGACCACTCTACTACCCACTGGAGTTCTCTTCCTCCTAATATTCACCAAGCTTCATCCCTAGGAACCTTCAAACCTCTTCTTTTCTAACACCTTCAAAGCATCATTCATTATATTATATCTTCAGACTTTTATTTTTGTATTTTCTATCTCTTCCTTAGTTGTTACTATCGTAAATTTAGCTTGTGTGCTACATTTATTTTTATTTTGAATCAATCTAATGGTTATCATGGTTTACTGTGCTGTTGTATTGTACAGATTTCTTCATATCGTATTTTATCTGGATATTATTTTATTTGCTAAATGCAGTTAAATATTTTTATTATTATTTTTTTCTTACAGGGGTCGTTGTATTGTTATTTTCGTTTTTTTTGTACTCATTGTGGACTTGCCAAATATGAATTTGTTATCAGGACTTTTATTCATAAGAAACTTTGTCCCGGAATGAATTTTAAGTAATAGGTGAAAACTAGAGATAGATTTTACTTTAGTTTGGTCAGTCCAACAGTTACGTTCATTCTGGAACGATATTTGACATTGTAATAATGTTTTGGAAGTTATGGATTTAAATAAATGTTGATGTTTTATTTCAATATCTTGGTATTCTTTTATAACTAACTGTAAATTATCAAAAAATTAACCGAAAACGGCTTGTGCAATATGGGGGACAGGTGTATCCTACGCGCCTTATGGTGTGACGAAAAATAGGGAATTAATAGCAACAATGGGTTGTTAACGCAATCAATTTCACTCTGAAAAAATAAATTTAAATATTAATGAACCTAATAATGAATAACTCTACTAAAAATTACTTTCCCAAGTCATCGGATAGTTATTTAAAGAGGGTTACTCCCACTCCTTATCCTTAGGAGATTAGTGTAAGGGCATGCTCTAAATATGGCCGGAGTATCTGTAGGCAGGAAAGCACTCGGCGGAAATGGGGCAAAATGGACCAGTCTGATCTGAAATATATATGGTGCGTATTGGTAAGTACGGGCTGGCCCTGCAGGAGCAGGATCGACTCAATAATGCAAGCTGCCTCACAGTGAGTGAGATGTATATCTGACGTGGGTCTGCTCATCTTTGCGTTCTTCCCAGGCAGGTTCCATCGTCGGCCGGTCATTCGTCAGGTGGATAGAGTGGTCAGTATTCCGCACGCTCCGGTCTAAGGCAATGACTAATCGCTGTTTGAATCACATCCGATGTAGATTACTAAATGGCAATGCTCTACATATTCTGATTTATAATACGCAAGGAACTAAATTGCATATGGTACTTCTATATTTCCTGCTACATATCGTAAAGGATATAAACTTATAAAACTGAATTAACTGTTTATAAAATACAAGTATTTTGAATCTTAAGATAATCGGGTTCACCCACCAGAACGATTGTAAACTAAAAATAAGTTAACTTAAGTTTTACAGTCTCTTGTCATTGATCCGAAATAGTGTTAAACACCTGTTTGGCAATTCAATAAATTTTATTCGACATTTTCAATTCTGCTGACAAATACAATTTAGGAAATTGTTAAAGCTATACAGAAGTCACAGTTCTTAAGCTGTATAAGATTTGAAGATATTTCTACTGACTTGTAACTTATATTAATCAGTAACTAATGTCAATAATGTTTTCCATGACTGAAAAAAACAAAAAAGATCTTTATAGATATTCCTAATAAATAATGTTTTGATTGCCGAAAATTGAATATAATTCCAGCCAAATTTGGCTATTTTAGTTCATTCTTATCTATCTATTTAATAATTATTTACAATACGTAATAATGTAAAAAGAGTAGTGGGGCTTTATGACTTAGGAAGACTTTAAGAGCCAGCAATTAATAAAATTCTCTCTATTGTTCGATCACAATTTTGATTTTTTCGAAGGTAGAAAAGAATTTTTTCGTTATTCTAACCACTCTAAGTCAGATTTAATACGATATAAACACTGAGAAAGAATTTGTAAAAGTATGGGATAAAGGTTATATTACATTTTATATTACAAATGCTTGGTGTCCTTGTCTATTTATTATTCAATTTACCTCTAGTCTCTTTAAAAAAATAAGGCAAGATGAAAACTCGGCAAATTAAGGTATAATAAAATAAAATGTACGTTATACGTTGGCCGTGACCAAAATTAAACTGCTCTGTTTCAACATTAACTTCGTTTTATATTCATCTTGTTATAATCACAGACTCTATTCAGAAGATAAAACATTTCTTATTCCCATGTAAAAAAAAAAAATGAAGTTTGCCTTAGTCATTTCAATTCTTAAGGGCAAAGCCAGAGAGGTAACAATCAAACTTTTGTGCCCCTTTCAATGTTGATTGAATTAAGAGCTTTTCTTTCAGCACTTTTAGACGACTGATTAAACATTTGTTGGATAGTTGAGGTGAACTGATTTTCTTATGTGCGATTCTATTGATAAAATTATTGGGGACACCGTAGTCATTTATTGTTATTTTATCGGGAAGATCATTTTAAATAATAACTTAAATATAATGAAAACAAATTCTCTGCCAACGATTCCTTTTGTCAGTCAAGTTTCCATTGTCAAGTTGTACAAGTTGGAAACATGAGTAAAGATTATTCCTCCACGACTAACAATCCTCTCCTGACACCAACACCTGGATCAACATGACATCGTAGTTTCGGGCGAGAGCTGACCATTCTGCTGCATCTACCCACCTCTTCATTATGTTTATCTAGATGACTCACAGTCTATCAATGTTCGTTTCTTGTGGGTCTTGGCCACCACTGCACCAGGGTGCTTCGTCTTCTCCTCGAGGCGTCCCGCGAGTGGACTCCACCTTCACCTTGAAGTGCCCGAAACCCTGCCAGGTGACATCCAGCCAAAGCAAAGAGGATTCCTTGGAACCACAACTCGCGTACAGCGGCATACCCATCCTATCATATCACTCGTACAATGGCTTCAGGGAACTACCGGGCAGCGTGTTCCAGGGCTCCGTCTGGAGCTTTTTTCCAGTCCACAAATTTAGGGCACCTTTAAGGATCATGGCTTCCTCTCCCGGGTCATCGTCACAGGGAGGCCAGCGGTGGTCGTAGACTCCAGTAGCCTCACAGCTGCTTCCTTACTGAAAGTACCAAGAGGAGTCCCGAGCCTATATATCTCAAGTTCCTAGAAGAGCTACCAGGGTCCTTTGCTCGAAGTATTTTTAGGATTGAATGAAGACGTAGACCCTCATGGGAGACCCTGGGTCCCTCTCCACTGCTAGTTCCCTCACATTGGTTCTCGATGGTGCCTGTTTTGGGGCTTTCTTCTTCTTTCTCTTTGTTGTCTCCCTGCCAGTCGGAAGCCCACTTCGTCTTCTGTAGTCACAGGTTCTTCTGGCGTTTCCGGAGCATGTACTGACCACCGGGTAATCAGCCACAGCGGCCCTCGTATTACTAAATACTAACTAGTTAATAAAGACGAAATCTTCAGAAATGTTCTAATGCTAGTAAGTATAAAATCCCTCAGACAGCAAGCAAATATAATTTGGCACATAAAAATGAATAAATAAATTAATAAAAAGTTTAAAACACTAGAAAGCAACAATTACTAACCAAGCAAACAATTTAAAGTTTTATAAAGAAAGACCATGTATGCTTTTATATATTTTTCTATTCCTAGTATTTATTAGTAATAAAAGTTTACTGTTTAATATTAACAAACAGTATATAGCACACATTAAAAAACACCAAATTACTAAAAACTCTAGGTAAATAAATAGATTTAAACATCATGACTGATAAAATATTTACAACTAAGCGGTGGTATTTAAATTTAACGAGATGAATAAATAAAACAATGCGACCCGGCAATAAAACGTAATCATTTTCTATGTATAAAAGAAGTTGGAGAAAATGTATGGACGCTCTAAATTAAAAACTACTTTTTCATTCAATAATGATGTTATTGCTGGGACCGACAACATTCAAGTGTGCATAAATGTTCACTAAAGTGGTTGTGCAAATTTTTCAGTCAATTTGATTTTAAAAGTCGATAAGTTCCTCAGCAGATCTAAATATTCTGAGTGATAAAGATACAATAATCTGAAGTTAGGTCCCTTTTACTAAATTTTAAGAATTCTCTGCTTCCAGCTCAGAAACTGTTCAACATTAAAAGTTCTATTATAGTATTCAGTTTTAATACGTCCCAAGCCGGTTAAAACGTTTTATTATGCCAATATTTATCTTTAAAAAAATCTTAGGATATTTTAACGTGAATTTTATTATAAACTTAGGTACGAGGGTGGTCTGAAAAGTTTCCGACCTAACAAAGCTTTTATTTATTTTATTATCATCTTCATGTTGAGGTCGGAAACTTTTCAGACCACCTGTGTATATGCATCTTAAAAAATAAAATAAATATTGGTTGCTGTTAAAAGATATTTGATTATAAGGAGACAAATTAACGAGGGATAGATCCTAGTGTTTAAATAGCAACACAAAATGGGCGTTCCCACGAGACCGAAATGAATATATTACGTTTTATTTCTTAAATTTTTAGATGCTTTGTACTTTGAGGAATATTATAAAGAAAGGAAAATAAAATGTATGTTTAACTAGATTCGTCTTCTTTCCTTTTACAATTACTCTGATCTGACAATTTAATTGTAGGAAACGGATCAACTCAATGCCTGCCTAATAACAACGGCCCCCCTTTTGACAAACAAACAAACTCTGCCCGTGCGTGGGTCTGTCCGTGTGACGGTTCATTTCGTGACAGTTTTCCATCCAATGTAAAGGAGTGTTTTTGGGGCTATCCATGAAACGTTTTCTACACTAAAATCACTATTGGGAATAAAAAATGAACCTATACAGTAACAGAACCACCCAACACACTGCCTAGTGCGTGCGTGCGTTGAACTCACGAACCACCTGCTCCCTCAGGCACCATCATTTCTCGTTAGCACGTGGACTGGCTAATAGGGTAGTTGTGTCCTGGTTCCATTATCCCTTGTTGGAGCAAACTTTTAATGCACGTGCTGTTGCACTGGGGCTGGCTGCAGTTTCAAGGACCTCCTGCTACCTGCAAACCACTGGTCCTGGTGGAAAGCCCTGGGGAGTTAAAAACTGTTTGCTATATACTACATTGCCACAAACATTTCGGAAGTGTTGGTAGCACATAAGTAAGTTTTTTATCCAGTAATATATTTCCGATTGTGATACGATGTTTATGAAATATACAGTTAAAATTTTAGATTGAATGAATCACTTCTACAACCATATAACATACACATGAAAAGACTGAAGATTGAAAAATCACAAAGTATCTGTTGATGAAATATATGAGAAGTAGTTGGTGTGAGAATCAATGCATTCTCAGTTCTAAAGGTCACCACGATATTTCATAAAAGATCGAAGGACAAATATGACTCAGACACGCAGGACCAACTTCATACTATCTTTAAATTTAAGGATGAAAATGTACAGTTAGGCTGCATTCATTTGTATCAAATTAATAACTCCATCCATAATCAGCAACGTCATATAAACAATACTCATGGACGATACTAACCAAAGATACTAGGAAACTACTGTGGGCTATAACACCTTCTTCCACCCATGGCCAAACTAAATGTAGGCCAATCATAGTTACGACCCATCCGAAATCAGTACCACGTAATTTCGGATCTCACACAATAACTTCTATTAATTCATCTAATTTATATTGAAATCATTTTATTGCCATTTATACCCAAAAAGAAGTCTTTTGAGCCCCATCGATTTATATTTTACAAGGGTTCGTCACTAGGTTAACAGCTCTAATCTCTAAAAAAAACAAAACATTTTAATGTTTTTATGTACTTATAATCCACCAAAGCCGCAGAAAATAATGCATGTTATTGATCATTATCTCAGGTTTTTAATTTGATACCACATTTAAGTATTTATTTCTAAATTCAATATGCAATTCATGAAAACATAAATTATAATCACAAATGGTAAGGCTACTAATCCTAGGGTAAACCAATATAGTGTGAATTTAGTATAAGTGAATTTTTTTTATGCATAATTTTTCAAAAGAGGAGAAAATCTCTTCAAAGATGGAGCTGTTATCGTTGACAAATATAAAAAAAAAAATCGTTTCATATATCTATATACACTTGTTCTGTTTTTATGATACTAAAACCAAGTTTAATGCTTCGTTATTCGTAAGATCTTGTGTTTTCTTTGTTTTAACATTGTGAACGTATGAAAAGGTAATATTAACACATTGTTAATATTAATTCATTTTTATCTATTCGCCACGATGAACCAAAAAATGGTATAATAATCGTAAAAGAAATAAAAAAGTTTCAATTTACTTAAAGTGTTATGGATTTGGGATGAAAGCCTTATTTTGTTGTTTAGTGGTAATAGCTTAAGGTGGCCACTATTTTATGTATAATTCATGTTTGTTATGAATCTTTTCAATCGTGATAATTACCTAAAAATATATTTGACACTAAGGGGTGCGGTTAAATGAAACATTCGTATAATAATGTAATATACCTTTTTAAGATAGATCAAGTTTTTAATTGATTAGTAATATATATCTAAGGAATTATGTAAATAATTTCTCGGCACTTAGGGTTTATTAGGGGGGTCGGAATTGAATCTGGTAGTAGATCCTAAGGGATACCTGAAGAAGAGTTTTTATTTTTACAATCTAGCAAAAATTATTGAATCCCTAAACAACTTGTTAACAAAAAAATGTATTGAGTGATATTGTAGAATCAATGGATATCTGGAAGCAGACATGTTCAACAAAACGAATCAGAATGACAAATAAATATAATACAAGAAAATAGAAAACCCACAAGGCAAACAAGAGAATGAGCGGAGGTTACCGTGGATGGGAGGCTTGTAAGGACACCCGATACAGCTTTTAGGGCCTCTATCCACCATCCTTGGTCCGCGAGGAGTGCTTCTGTATTCCGGCCTTTTATTCCATTTTCTCTTAATATGGCCCCGCCGCAGTCGATACTCCCGTTCAAATATTTCTTTTTTTTTCTGTCTCTTCCAGCCACTGCAGCCCTCTGTTTATTTTCTTATCGGCTTCTTTGTTTCTAGCCTCGGCAGTTGTAGGAGTCGTTCGCGAAAAGAAGTAATGTTTTGTCAGCCAGGCAGTAATTGGTTTCTGCATCGCCTCTATTGTCCACAGGAAATGGGCATTGTCTACATTGCAAACGGTTATTTCCAGTACAATGTCCTTTTATCCCACTAATATTTAACATATTAAGGTATGGAATTGCAGTATTAAAATATTCAATAATCGGTGACTTGATCATGATCCAATTAAAATGAAATTTGAAATTTATTTTTTAAAAAACTACAAAACAGTAAATCACTGGCCGTCATTATTAACTATCTTACGTAACTGAGATTTACTATGGATATAAAAAAAATAATATCCATAAATAAATGCAAATCATTTGTATCTTCTAGTTTTTTACAAATTGTTCACTTTTGGCTATTGTGTTGCTAAATATTGTGAAAATTCACTTTAGTGGTACTATAGAAAAAATATGAAATTAAATTGTAAAAAAAAAGAGGAAAATAATTTTCCATTCACCTGCTAATGTAATTATCTTAATTACAAGTAAAGCAGTACAGTAACTCCCAATTGTCTCATCAACTCACACATCATATTCTATACTTAAAATTCTTATGCATAAATAAGAATATAGAAACAGTCGAACCATATTTTGTACTAAACCATGAAGATGCCTATTAGGTGAAATATTCAAAGAGGCCATAAGTTTAGGGTTGGGGCTGGAAGTAGATCTCACATCGTTTTCCTCTCTGCCTATTTCACCAAATGACAAAGACCAGAGAGATGGTCAGAGAGCCACCACTGTCTTAATCGACGAGGATTGTAAGGGCGAGTGTCACTGGATAAGGAGTTGGCCAGAGGATTCAGATGAGCGAATAGGATTTTGTTGCATATGGAAAATTTTTATGGTATAAGGTCAAGATAATTGTCATATGGAGACTGATCACTGTGAATGATTCCTAGTATGTAATGTTAAAGGGAGCTGTTGACTAACAGAATCAGATTCCATTGAAGTTTGGTGGTTTGGATGTCTTCCATAGTTTTAGCCAGTAAGTCCAAATCGGTTTTAGCAACTGTTTGTATATGTGCAGTATGTTTTTTAGTATGAGGTTAGATTTAGTGTTAAGTAGTCTCTATAACCGTCTGTTAAAATTAAAATGTACCGTGATTCTTACTTTTCACGTTTGGATTCACCTCATCTGGATCAGTGTATTGTTCTTGGAAAATCTAAAATATGGAAAAAAGATTAATCACAGAATTTCCTTCTGGGTAAATAATGTCCCCATTAAAAAAAGTGTCTTTCGCGATCTCTATCGTCACCCCGTTTCTTTCAGCCTCAATAGAAGAAAGAGGAAGTCTTTCATCCTTTTTACACAAGGTATTCCGAAAATCTTGCTCCTCTCTTAGTGAACATATTTTGACAATAGCTGAAGAGCGCAATCGATTCCAGGAAAAACTGGTAAGTGTTCCTCTCTACGAACCCCAACGACTCCCCTTAAAGACAATTAGGCCAGTAGGCAGTACAACGGATCCCGATGACTTGGCAAAGGACGGACACAGGCCCTACAAAAGGACGGGACAATAAGGGCGGAGGTGGATTGAAGCGGCTGCTATATGCATTGCTCGTCCATCGCCGCGCGAGGACATGTAAGAAAGGTAATCTACCTCGCTACGTGACTGGAACGCACAGCAGCCAGCACCTTAAGGATGCAGGGCACGCCGCGATCTATTTCTCCAGCAACACCTCACTTTACTTTTAAAATATTTAACGCCAACTTCGGCAGCAACAGCGTTATTGTCCTCAAGACAGACGGCATATTTCTAGTACAACATCTAAACAGGGCACTCTTTTAAATAATCAAAATACACAGGGCAGGAATTATCTATAAATAGGCAAAAAATAATTAAACCAGCATTTGTATCATTGGCAGAAACACACATAACAAATGTCTTCAAACATTACAGAGAGAAATGATTGATTGCAATTACATTTCATAGATTTATATACAATCATTGAAGAACAGATTGAATACATCATTCATTTTCCTCTGATAAGCTTTTAAAAATGAATAAAGAATTAAATATTTTAAATTTAGAGGAAACACAAATATTAATAATAAAGACTCGCGCTCTTGGTCAGCCTCCGCTGGCTTTTATCCAGTGACGCGGCTGACGTAGACTCCTACGTGGGGGACTTCCCAAGACTCCGCTTCCTCCTTCGCACGCCAAGGAGGTGACAGCCATGTGGACGTGGGGGGCCTCTGGGCTGTTTGTATGTATAGTATGAATGAGCGAGTGAATGAAAATTTTAAATTGGTATGAACGAGATCATTTATTACAATTACGTATAGCCCAATCAGGCAGATTGTAATTTTATCACAATAAAGTTGTTGAAATTACAAAAAAAAAAAAAAAATAATATTTTTATCTGAGCTTTATCTCCTCTAATGCCTCAATCTATATATGGATCTGATAATAAGGACTAATGAGCTATGATAAGCACTCGATCAGTTTCCACCAGCACCCCATGCTTTTTTTTTGTATGACATGATCTTAAGTGGTCCGAAAGTACCTCACCCGGTAATTAGTGTAATTTTGTTCACCTAGGGTTAACCCAAGCCACTGAGGTATATAGATTCTTAGAAAATAAATAAAATCTTAAATACTGAAAAGGATTAAAGTTAATAATTTTGTAATAATCTTAAATCGTCGCTTTTCGTTTTGGAAGAAATTTGATTTTCTACAGAGGAGCCTTATTTTATATCACTTGAGACCAAACATGTATTACCAGGGAAATTTAATTGTTAACACTTATTAGGTATTTTCACCTCTCTGTGTTCAAACTATAACGCAAATGTGAATGACCCCGAGAGTTGGCCAACAAATAAGAGGCGGCAGTCCCGCACGACCGAACGTCTGTGAAGGTACTGTATACTCACAGCGCCGCAAAGTAGACGTAAGCTGACATTTGTCTAGGCATCGTTCTCATGCATGAATTATTAATTAGGGTTTACTATGTTCTGTTAAAAGATAGTTGTGGCCCCGAAAATAAATAAAATTTTGATCAAGCCAAATCCATTTATCATTAAACCAAGTCTCCTTGTTAATCATTAATTAACCATTTCAAGAACATTTAGAATTAATAAGTAGATTTCACGAGTCTATATTATTCCCTAAAAGATCTATCAATTTGTTGATTATTTTTTTTAAATAGTTACCAAATTAAACCGATACTATGGATAAATGTTTAAATTTGTCAATTTTTATGTTTTTACAATAAGTGGAGTTACTAAACCATGTAATATTTCTAGCATCCGGTTCTCTAAATAAAAAAACAAATATTCATCGGTATTGCTACCAATTGAAAAATCGCAGACAACATCCAGTGTCAACTCCAGTTTAGTAAAACAAAACAGTGAAAAACCAAAACAGTCAAAAAAAAGAGGCTGAATAAACACTTGATTATTCGGCATGCAAGCTTTCAAAGGTCTACAGGATGGGGGATTCAGGCATGTAGATATTGCGAATAACGTGCACTGGCGGGCGGAAATTATTATTCGCCATCTGTTGACGAAATACAACGAGTGCTCACAGTTAATTATTCAACTTTTCTAAACAAATCGGCCAACTAATTGTATGTATTGTGACGAAGTTTCCGTCCCAATTAGTTTTCAATCAACCATCAATTGTTACATATCCGCTATCAATTTTGTGCTTCCTGTACCGTTGAACTGTAGTTTCCATTTATGAATGTGCTATGTCACTGATGGCCACCAATGATTCAAATAAAAGAGTCACTCATAACTCGTACGTATAATAGTTGATTTTGTCTCATTTTATATTTATCCAAATATTGTTTTATATGAAACCTGACACTTAATTTATTCGCCAAATAATTCAATTTATGTTAGTTAAAAGCTTTTTCAGAAAATAACCTCACATATTTTAGAACATTTTAAAATATTAAATTACATATCAATTAATAGCATTTCTATTAGATTTTAAGGGATTATTTTAGCGTTAAAAATTAATTGTTTTAAGGTTCATTACAGGTGTTTATAGGAAGAAAGTTTTATTACAATACTGAGTTATACCATCTTAGTATTTTAATATAAAATTCCTTGTAAGTTCGTTTGTAAATTCTAAATGTTTAAACGTAGTGTTTTTTTTTTCTTTGAACTGTTTAATAATCTTTAATAAGCAATTTGAAAAAGTGATATATTTTTATGTTTTCCATTGCTACTACACCAGAACTCGTAGTACAACACTGCAACAACTTGATCCGATGTAATGTACAGTCTCTAATAAACCATAGAGAAGCTTCTAAAAGAGTACACAAAATATAACAGTACAACAAAATGACTGAATATAAAGAAGCCAATAAACGACTTTCAGTCAAACAAAGTAGACCACTAAAAATATCAGGGCCTATTTTAGAAAAGGTGAATTATTAGCCATTAGATTAGTTGCAAATTAACCTCAAATAACCAACACTGTGAAGAGTCAAATAAAACAAATTAATTCTGTCTCAACAGAAACTGCATGTATATATTTTATCTTAAAAAATTATAAGATAAATATTATATATATCAGAACTAAAATGGAGGAAATCTTATGGTTCTCCTCAAATCACCGTACATTAACTCGAGGTGGGGGGTAAAGTATTTCTCGCTTGGTTCTCGGTGGTTGGTTGGAGAAGCAAACAGCATGGAGCCTATGTATATACAGAAGTAATGAAGAAAACACGGTCCCAAGTAATCTTGGGACACGCGATAAACATATCAGATTTCTTCTGATTTTTAAACATTTATGAATAAAATATAAACCAATACCTTTTCAATAATATGAACTTGTCTTTCAAGACGAAACGAGGTAGATCTTGTGTGTTTAACTGTTTAATTATAGCAATATTAACATATTTCACACGCTAAGTTGTAGGATGTGTAATTATAATGTTTATATTGACGATATTAAGCTTAACAATGCGTTCTTAGTTTATGAAGAACAATGTTAGGGTCACAATTTTGATGCGAAATTGACGAGACGACGACTAACAGAAAGTAAAGAGATCCGGTGAATCCTTTCAAAAGCACCGCTCAGAGCAGAACTCTTCTTAATTTCATAATCCCCTCTCTCTTGTAAACGTTTCATCCCCTACTTCTCAGAATCCTCTCAAAGATTAATACTTAATAGAATTCACTTCACGAAATTTCTTAGAACCTATGGCCCATATCCCTTAAAGACTTTTGCTAAGAATGAATCAGATATTCATTGAAAATAAGTTCAACACTAAAGACGAAGATCCTATAAAATTTTTTTTTTTTATTGCATTCTAATTAGAGTCTCAAAAATAATTACTTGGCCAATGGGGTAAATTATATTCCCTTTTCCCCGGATCGTTCTCTCTGTCATTGATATTCTCATTATAAACCTCATTATGTATTTCTCTAATCAAAGGACGAACTTCAAATGGATAGATTCTATCATTAAAATTATTAAGAAATACAAGAAACCATAATAATAATAATTATTAAGATGACAAGTTTCAATATTTGATTAAGTTACAATTAATATATTATGTCAATTGGAAGATATAATTTACTGAGGGAACGATCGAGCAATATAATCTATTTTTTTGGTGAAAATATCACAGGAGAAAATATTTTGAAATTTATTACCCTACCATTCATTAAGAAGCAACTACTTTACATCAGACACTTTTTTTAAATTAAATAAACGTTCAAAACTTCGCTCGAGTAAGATTATTTTAGCTAATTAAAAGTACACAGCACAAAATAGCAGATATGCCAAAATGACTAATATTAAAAACTAGTCTTTCCGATCTAATGATCGACGAATTTCATTCACTCAAACATAGATTAGTGCAATGAAAAGAAACTCTTAGAAAAACGTTTAAATTCGCCAAATTCATGAATTATTTATCTCAAAAGATAAGAGACCACGAAGGCTTCGGAGTAGCTTGTGTAGAGATAGATTGTATCAATTAAATTGATAAATTTTCATACTTAGTTTCAAAATACTACAACAAGAGGGATATTGTCAAGGATTTAATTAACTTATTGAAAATATATTATTTGAAAAAGGTAAGGTTTTATATCAAGTTTTGTTGGATTCCTATTTTATGTTAGGCAAACTATCCACATTAATTACCTACATTAGAAAAAAAAGAGTAAAGATCTGAAATTCACTACTGACAATTCTTCATTTTTTAAAAAACATTAAATTTGTTGATCCAGAACCAGAACAAGAAAAGACACCTGCAGGAGGAGTGGCTAGATAGGACCTATATCTATATGCCAAAACAAGGATAGAGCTTAAATAGATTATTTGTTACTTATCAAAAGAAATTTAGGGAATATCCAGTAATAAATATTCTATTTCTCTCTCTCTCTCTCTCTCTCTCTCTCTCTCTCTCTCTCTCTCTCTCTCTCTCTCTCTCTCTCTCTCTCTCTCTCTCTCTCTCTCTCTCTCTCTCTCTCTCTCTCTCTCTCTCTCTCTCTCTCTCTCTCTCTCTCTCTCTTTAATATTTGTTATTCCAACCTTTCTTTTAATGGTTTGTATATCATGCATTGCATTTAACCAATATTTCCTCTAATTAGCATTGTCACAGAAAAAAAAAGGCATGATTCTCTAATAACATAATCTCCTTACTTTTCGTCGTTGGCGTTAAACTATTCTACTTAAACAAGGGGCCACACCTCACGGTGACCAATTGAAATAAAACAGGCAAGCTGAAAGCCAGACTTCACCCTCTGTCTAACTAGGAGGGGGCCTGAAGAGGTCGCCCCTCCCCATCGAAAAAGAGTTGGCTGAATGAGCGACCAGAAAAATTTTTCCAATTAATCCTGGAAGCCGTCTGGGAAAGACAAAAGTTTATTCGGTTTTACGGGAACGGGGTGCTTGGGAGTGGTAGGGAGGACTCTCAAAAGGGGCACCCCTCAAACGGATTTAATTTGCGGATTAATCAGAGAGAGCTGTTACTCGGACAATGACCACACGGCCTTTGTGGCGCTGGTGGTGGGATTAGGCTAAGCTTCCCGCCACGGCTGAGTCAACATGGTTCCTATGCGTGTGGCGTTCCCCAATGGTAAGTGTGGAACCACTCCGTCAAGGACAAACTTCCTCCGACACTGCGCATCGGACTCTGTTCTTTATTGGGAATGATAAACTGTATAATATCCGTAGTATACCCGATGACTTCGACAGAACATCCCTAAAATTTGAACAAATATTAATAAACATCTGGAAGTTGATTAATGCATTCATCCAAAGCATCTATAACCAATTTAGATGTTTAGGAAGATGATCTAGCTGCAAGGGGTCGAGTCATGGGAGGTTGAGGGCACATCGGGGCCTAAGGGCGTTTTTGACTCCGGATTGAATTGCGTATTTCTACTGTATGTGCTACGTGGAGGCATGATTTTATATTGACATTCCCCACACAGCCTAAGTGTCCTAAGAAACAGAAAACTCAGGCATGTGGCCTAGTATACATCATAAATGTCGGTAACCACGACTTATCACAAAAGTACTTTTGGCAGGATTTTCGGAGACCTTTGGTACATATTGTAATGTTTACATCCCTTAGGTCAATATTACAATATGTACCAAACTCAACTATAAGGCATATGTAACATCCAGTAGAAAGATTGAAGACCATTGGTTAAAAAGATTTCTTCAGAACCTTCTGCAAGGAGGAAAATAAGAAGAACAGCTAAGAGATGGGGGTGAATGATTTGAATGATCCAGGAAGCAATGACAGCTAAGTGCTAGCTGGAAGAGGATTGATCAGAAACGGATGACAGCCTATCTATAGTATTTTAATAAACACACACAAAATAAATATTAAAATACTGTAGCAAAGCACAACAAATAACAAGTATTTCTGAGGCACCTACTACCAGGAGGGTGGTTAAAAAAATCTTTGTAAAATAAACAAATAAAACAAATTAAAAAAATAGTTGAAAAAACAACTTAGCTATAACGAAATATCAACACACAACACTATACTCTACTATACTTAAGGAACATCTTGGAGAATTTTAAGGAACCATTCAAAACTCAGCTAGTGCCTTTTATAGTAAAAAATATCAACTGTAATTTGGTGATTAAATTATATGAAACGTCAATCCGGTTCGTTTACGTAATTTTCACGATGCGATCTCCAATAAAAATCACTGGGCCTATACAAAAATTCATATTTTACATGACGTCATACAGCATTACATGATATGTTTGAGCTAAGCCTCAATAAACGATTACAGCGTTTGTGTTAGATATTGATAAAAGTAATGAATATAAAATCCCCTCTGTTTAGTTTTCGTCTGTTCTAGTATTGGCAAATTAGAACTATAAAAAAAATTACGAGAGGTTGAGTATGGGTTTGAGTCACCTACCGCGAGAGGAGTTGGCAGCCAATGGTCCACTCGTGATCGATGATGACCTGTCACTGCTAATATCTCTTTATTACACCTTTCCTTCAGGTGCTGTTATTGAATAAATGCCTATAGGTCAGTTATTTGAATCCTTTATGATCTGGAAGTGAATTTATTATTATTCGTATATTTAGAGCTATCACTGAGTAAAAGAAAACATAAATAAAATACATCATTAATAGCAGAGATAGTATTTAACAAAGAGTTTAGAAATATCACTATTGTATGATATGTTTACAGTAATTTTTTTACAAGGGGCCTATCTATTAAGCATCTCAGTTCTGTCATCGATCATCTAACAACTATTATAATCTGGAACAGCTATAACTTGAACTTGTTTAATATTAGCATTTAGGATATTTCTAGGAAGTTGCCACAGATGTTTCGGCTTCATAGGACTAGAAAAAAGTGTCTTAGTTTCGGCTGAGGGCCGCTATTTATTTTGTTAGCCAATTTGCTTTACCATGTCACTGCATAGCTGTCATTGGTACTTGGAAACATAATCTAAGATACCATTAGCTGCTATGTAGGTAGCTAGGTTTCTATAAACTTTCTCGTACTCTAACTAAGCATTATTTTATCATTTGCTCATTTGATAGTAAACGAGGAATGATCCTATCAATTGGTCTATAGAGCATAGAGGAGTCCGCAAGATAAGCAAAGAAGAGAGCTTCAGGGCAATTCTACTCTATGTTTAGGATTGGAAGGATCTGCAGGGACTGCACTATTGACGAAATGAAGACATCGTTGTATCAAAATGCCACGAAGGTACTGTGCAAAATTGAATTAAGAAACTAGTTTAAATGTGCTTATAGACGCATGTTAGTTAGTTTTAAATGAGAAGAAGATAGTTTTAACTGAGAGAATAAGGGAACCCTTTTGTGTAGTAGTTAGAGAAAGCAAATTGTAGACAGTTTAGCTAAGATCTGATTAATAGTTGTATGTTAATAAAAACAGAATTGTGAATAATAAAGCTGGTTTAATATAATTGCTAATTTGAGCTAGCTGCACACAACAAAGTGTCACATACGATCACGTGGCATGGGTTTAAAAGAAATTTTTCATCAGTAAACTGCAATGTGAACGAGCCAATGTTATAAACAAATAGAAATGTAATATTTGGTAACGATTCGTCAACTCTAATGTCGTTTGTGAAAATGGTCGTTTAAAGTACAAACAGAACAGAAGTTGAAAGGTTTCACCCGAGGTAAAATGTCGATTTCACAAGAGGATAGCAAGGTATTGTGCACGTCACTTGAGTACGTGAGGTAATCGGTGATCCCTGCTAACAGAGGGATAGAAGGGGGAGATAAAAAGAGAGATCTGAGGGACAGGAAGGGCGTCAAGGAACATAGGGACTGGAGAGGAACACGAGTAGGACGTGACAGGGCCAGCGCAAACACTGCCCTGAGAGTAAATAGAAGTCCAATTAGAGGTGCGTCAGTTCTGTCGGCTGGTTTTAATGGCACATCCCTAAATCTCCCGCAGTCTCCCGTCGGCTTGGAGGCGTTAGCCCGTTTCTGCAGGCAGTTCCTGCTTTCTTTTATCACTAGTCTTCTTATCCTTATGTCTCCCGTCGAAAACTTGAACAGGGGGTGAACAACCAATGGAGGTACAGTACTCACCGTGAATGCATTTAATGTGTCTATATTGCACACTTTATCATTAATTGAGTTAAGGAATATCCGTTTATAATTGTGAAAAGTAGAAAACCATGCAGTTTAGGCTGAATAGAAACTTTTAGCTGATCTAAAAGTACATTAACAGGTTCTTGGGGATTTGGAAATATTTTCAGAACAGCTAAATAAACAAATCTACAGCACAGATATTTTATCAACATTACTAGTGAACCACAGTGTGTCGAAATTCCAGAATCACATACCTGCATCAAAACTATGTACAGAACATTCTGTCAAATAGCTCATGAAGACCATATGGACTGGTAAAAAACGCAAGTTGAACGTAATACTACAATATTTTGTTGGTCATAAAATATCACGAGTTGTTATGTTACACATACAGTTATAAATTAGAAAAAAAAAAAAGATTCAGAACATGATCAGACCGTAAGGATCTAGTTGATGTATATAATTTATGATGACGTTGTTAAATGACAAAACTCTTCAAATAATTTCGATGTCGTGTGGCTTATTACGAAGTGCTATGTTTCATATATCTGGAATATACGAATCGATTTGGGGGTCAGCAAGAGGAATCGGTATTACGAAGATGAGGAATATAATGGTAAAGGTAAAAGTACAGTTTATCTTCTAGTCAATATTTCAGTTAGTTACTACTTATTTTAACGAACAAATTATTCGGAAATATTAAGTTGTTCCATTCAGAATCGGTTAGTGTATGTTACTTTCTACGTATTTTGTTTCCTTTTCCATTGTAACAAAATAGAAACTAGTAACATAAAATAAATAATAATATAAATGTCAATTACCATAACGAATTAATTTTTAGAAATTAAGGAATTTTATTATTTCGCTCCAGCAGGCTTTTCGAAGTCGTACACTCTACTAGCTCCGATGGCTGCGCACTTTTCTTCCACTCTCTATTTGAGAACGACCGAGAAGCACATAGACCTCCTTTGGCATGCTGAGTGAAAACATCTCTTTTTGGGCTACGCCAACACTTACGTGTCCTCCCCTCAGCTCACACATCTTCCCTATTCCTCAAACTAAATTTCACCCCTTTACTCTTCTTTACTATGGATACATAAAGATAACCTTTATTGATTATATTATCCTATTTTTCTCTTATTCTGTTCCCTAACCATCAAAGAGTCATCACCCAATAATTAGTTTTATAGTTAAACCTGATCACCGCTCGTACAATCAGTACTGCCGATTGGTAAAGCGGCGATTGGCATCCTTCCGTTCTGATTCTTTCAATTCCTACCTCTCCTCTCTGTCTACCAGGGATAACTCCTTGTGGAATGTAACCAAAAAAATCCTAAAGTATCAACCTGTTTCACATCCACTCCGTCGTGATGATGGGTCCTGGGCGGCCTCGGATGGGGATAGGTCGGAGGAATTTGCTCTGCATCTTACCCATACTTTCACACCTCACCTTTCTCATCAAAGCCATACTCACAGCAAAACTGTGGAAGATTTCCTCACTTCACCTATTCCTCTCTCTCTTCCACCAAAAGCCGTTAATCCCTCTGAGGTCAAATACCTTCTGAAAAACTTACCTTACAGAAAATCCCCTGGATATGATCTCCTAACTCCTCAAATTCTCAAACAACTTCCTCCTAAAGCCATAATCTTCCTAACCTATATATATAATTGCATTATCCGAACGACGCACTTTCCTCTCCTCTGGAAACATTCCATTATTGTCCTATTCGCCAAACCCGGTAAACCACCCAATGACACCTCATCTTACCGTCCAATTAGCCTACTCCCTATCCTCTCAAAAATATTTGAGAAACTCCTACTAAAACGTCTACTTCCAATTGTTGAATCCAAAAACCTTTTTCCCACACACCAGTTTGGTTTCCGCCAACGACATTCCACTGCTCAACAAGGCCTTCGCGTTGTTGATCACGTCTCCTCAGCCCTTGAAACCAAAAAGTATTGCACTGCTGCCTTTCTCGATATAGCTCAAGCTTTTGACAGGGTTTGGCACGCAGGTTTGCTCTACAAGCTCAAAAGACATTTACCACAGACCCTTTTCCTAATCCTACAGTCCTACCTTTCAAACCGCTTCTTCCAAGTCCGCTGTGGCTTAGAATACTCTAACTACTATCCCATAAATGCAGGAGTTTCACAGGGCAGTGTCCTAGGCCCCATCCTCTATAACCTATACACCGCTGATGTCCCCTCTACTTCCAACACCTTCTTGGCCACATTTGCAGATGACACTGCAGTCTTGTCATCCCACCCAGACCCCGACATAGCATCCCATAACCTTCAAAAACACCTTAACGAGATCGAGTATTGGTGCAATCAATGGCGGATCAAAGTTAATGAAGCAAAATGCTCCCACATTACCTTCACCCTTTGTCGCAAGACTTGTCCATTAGTTTATTTTAATTCTATTCCTCTCCCAGTAACCGAGACAGTACGGTACTTAGGCTTCCATCTCGACAAACGACTGACCTGGAACCCACATACGAGACTAAAAAGACAAGAACTAAACAGACGCTTTGGACAACTGTACAGACTACTTCAAAGGACATCCCATCTCTCAATAGAAAATAAACTACTAATCTACAAAGTTATACTTAAACCAATCTGGACATACGGAATAGAGCTATGGGGGACAGCAAAAAAGTCGAACATCAAGCGTATCCAATCCTTTCAATCCAAAGTCCTGAGAACAATAGTAAATGCCCCTTATTATGTCAGCAACAAAACCCTTCATAACGACCTTAATATACCCTACATTCTAGAACTCATCCCTTCCAAGTTTATGAAATTCCACAGTAGCCTTTCCAACCACCCTAATCCTGTAGCACAGTCTTTGCACTGCGCCACTCATCCCTATAATCCTCCTCGGAGACTGAAACGGCAGTGGCCTCGTGACCTGCTATAATCGCGTGACAGTGGGAGTCCTGGCAATGGCCAGTTTCTCCAATCATGTCCTATTGTATGAATGAGTGAGTGAATGATGAATTGTAAATATGGTATGAATGAGATCATTTACCTGTATTATTATTGCCTTATAAAAGGTAGATTGTAATTATTGCACAATAAAGTTATAATTTATTATTATTATAGTTAAACCTAGTTAAATAATTGAAACAATAAAAAAATAAATGCTTTGGGTTCTTCAGTTAAATTTACTGCATACTTTCCAATTTTAAATATAAACGCTTGCACCTTGACAGAGGAACAATGCCCGCAGGGTGAGTAAGGGCACTGCAAGACATCTGATTCTCCAACAAGGACTGTATTAAGCCTACAAAGAAGAGAATGTACAAGGAGAGAAAGAGGAAGATACAGATTGCGAACTAAAAGACTCGGGAGACAATAAAGAGCGGCGAACAGAGGCAACAGCTAATTGAGAAAGCACTGAGGGCCGTTATTTGCACTGAACCTTCTCTTAGACACAGCCGCACAGCGTCGTCTCTACATTTATTTTTATTTTCATTTGTCGGCGCGAAGCGAAATGAGAAAACTGGATAAAATCACTGTTTTCCCTCCCACAGCCGCCTCACCCTCAGCGGAGTTCTCCCTCATCCCCTACCCATTTAACAAAAAAAAAAAAGAAATGAGGGAAATTTATATAATATTCACAGGGGGAGGAGTAGACAAATCTTGCGTTTTTATAGCTGGGGTGAATTTTAATTAGGAGGGGGCGCCGCCTTTCCTTTTTGTAAAGGAGATGTAACAAATTCTCCCGACATTTTTTTGATAGCATCTTATCAGTTAGCTTTCAATAGATTGACGTGACAACTAAGTGCTTTAGTATTGAGTTAAACAGTCTTATTGGGGCAGTTTTTTTTTTTTTTTCTTCCGTAGAAAGCACGTTTTATTGTCATCATTCTTTATAGTCAACACATTAAAAACGTAAATGGAAAACATTCAATGAACTTTGTAAGAGAATAAATGGATTTATAACAAAGAGCTTTCAGCAAATATACTAATGATAACATGAATAAAATAATTAGAAAAGAAATTTACTTTTTTAATATCACTAATCATAAACTCACCGGAATAGCTGTCGTAGACGTTCTCTCGCCTTCAATTTGTATCTTCATGAAATCAGCCTGGAAAAACAACTTTGTCAGTAAAGTATTAAATAGCAAAAGTCGATCTATAATCTAAATAGGAAATTCATATTTATAAATGTCATTTGAACTATTGAAGAATATAGTTTAAATCCCAGATTTAGGGTTTTAATAGACTCTATTTAATTTTCGAGAATTTTCGCAAAATTTTAATCCATGGTTATTTAACTGTTTTTCAGACAAAACTGTTTTTCACACGGTAATTGTACCGCATTTGGCACTTTTACGACAATAGGAACAAATTTAAGAATAGGGAGGATAATCTAAAACTAAAGAGGACACAAACCACCTTCAATATGTCCGAAGGAACTCGGCAAGTAACCGAACAGTTTTAGTATACATAACTACACCTTTTTCCATAATTCTGTTTGATGTTAGTTGAACCTAGACAATTTTTCATTTTATTCAACTAGGACTACAACACTAAAATAATTACATTTTTTTTAATAACAATTTTTTTGCTGTGGTACTATTCGTATTATAATGCGTATTTATTAATTAATTACGGACGGTAATTACGGAGGTCAGGACCCCAACCTCCAACCTTTACTTCAATCCCTCAACCTCTCATTGTATTTAAAGCCGTTCTCCATCCGTCTCACCCAGCATAGGCAAAAGTCTTTACTATAAAAGAAGCTATTGTTGTGAATTGTTTTTATTAATGGACAGTACACGTTGCAATATCCTTAATCTGTTATTGGAAAGGAATATGGTTCAAACAAATAATCGTTCTTTTGTTATAATTTAATAACTCTATTTTGTATTTCATATTAATCATACGCCAACTGAAAGTTATTGTACTAAATAGCCAAATGATTATTAGACTCTGTTTAGCGCTAGCGGAAGCCAAGCAGGACTGGCGTAACAAAGGAAGCAGGACACCACGAAGGACAAATATTCACAGGGACATACAAACAGACTGCTTTGTCCAGCGCTGTGTTTGAGTTGTGCCCTCGGTAATCCTGAGGACGATTAGAAGGAGGTCCGTTTGTCTTTGGCCGAGGGCAGAAGCCTGAATTATGAAAGGGCTGGACTGTTTGCAGAAGGGCCGGTGTCACCACCCTATATAGCAGCCGCCGCTGTAATTAGCAGCCTTTACGGTGTGTACCCACGGCAGCCCCGAAGGCCCATCGTCGCCTTGTTGCTTCTCAGGGTCTACTCCGAGTGTTAGCAGTACACCAACACAATCAGTACAAGCGTTCAGTGTTGGGGGGGGGTATAATCTGACATATTCCTATTGATCTGAACTGACATATGCTACTGTGAGGTACATATGATCACACTTGAAAACATCTTGTGATTGACGCACCGCCCAGTCATCGAAGTAGGCATGTTCTTGTTACAGGAATAATCTGCCAAGTTGAGCTTATCAGTTTGCGACAATTCGAAGTGAGCCGTCCAGTGTATTATTAAGTAGTAAACAGAGAGTAATAAACGAAATTCCAGGCATCATATATACTACCATATTAAAGAAACATGTAAATACCATTGATTTCAGAGGTATTAAAACATATGAACCTGTGTATGGTTAATTATAAATCTTAAAACAGAAGCTATATTTATTGGCATTTAAAAGGTAACAAATGACCCTACAACTATCTTCATAAAAAATTACACGAGCAACAATAGCTTATCAACAAAGCTTTAGGAACACCAACAATTAGTTTAAATCTGGTAAATAGTGAGATATTTATTATAATTTCAGATCAAAACGAGCGAAAGCAGTGCAATTTGTTTCATTCAAAAGCCGGTGAACTACACTAACATTTGACATTCATCGTTAAAAACAATATATTTGTAAAAAAATTATCAGATTGTTTAAAGTGTGATGAAATTCATTGTTTATTTTGAAGAAGAGAGAAGTTTGTATCATTAAAAATCAACTACTCTACAATTTACACGAGCGAAAATTATTAAGTGCTATGAGAGCTCTATGAAAAGTTAGAACAAGGTTGTTAAAAATTCTGAACTATTATGGACGTAGACAGTGGTAGAGTTGACAGTTGAAGTGAACGATAGTACAATTAAAAAAAGTCTTTCTACTCCAAAAATTTCACAATCCTACATCAGAGCCTTGAATAACGCTAACTTTTAATTAATCTAATCATTTTTATATGATTGTTTTGATTTTTCAGCAACCACTCTATTGAGGCTGACCTCATAATGACTCAGGTTAAGTCATTTACTCTAACTGTAAATAGTCTAACCCTATAAAAAATTAAAGGGATAAGATCAGTAGTTGATTTCCAGCAACTAATTAACTGATAAGGTTTTATCTCGAGGACATATGTGGAGCTTTCATCAGGACGATCTGTAAGGGTGAGGGCATACTATCAGGAAAGGGAGTCCGGGGAACAAGACGGATCGCCGAACTGCCTATCTTTAGGCCTCGCAGTTGCTGATATCGCCAGGGATTCGTCTTTTATCAGATAGTCAGTCAAGAAGTCTCTCGCGAGGATTTTCTTGTCTCCTTTCAAAGCTACCGGCAAATGTATTAAGCCCCCTTCCTAAATGTATGTAAATTACTTCGAATGAATAAATAAATTTCGAAATCGAATTAACATCGTTAGGATAATAACCAATAACAACAAATAAAAGAATAATCTCTGGCCATTGCTTTGGTAAAAAAATTCCATAATTGTATAGCCAATTTTTCCTCTTGCATCACTAACTAAGTATAATTATCTCGACGTACTCAATGATCCTTTATCTTCTTTACACCCGATTGGTCCTCCATCTTCATTTGGGCAATCCTCGGAGGGGCTCGCATGTAGATGTGCAAATTGTATGAATGGTGGTTTGAGTGTAAACTGTGAATTTTGAAGGTATAACTTATGAATGAGCTTATCAATCACGAATATTAAAGATAAGCGGATTCATATCATACAAATAAACAACTTTTTTTAATTGAAAAATTGTATCTTGGAACCTTAAGAACCTCTGGACCTAAACCTTATAAACCTTTTCAGAAATATTTGGCACCTGAAAAGGGACATAAACCCTGGACCCTTAGATTTTCGCAATGACGGAGAAAAATTAATATAATATAACAAACAGATTTATCATTTAAAAATAAATAAAGAGAAAATTTAAATGCAAGGTCGTACTTTAAACTCTAGCCTAAATCGCACATAACTACTGATCCTAACTCCGTATCCTTTTAAATCACTCTTTGTTTCACCCTGACTATGACGGATTGCTATTAAAGAATGTGTGTGTGTGTGAGAGAGATAAAGAGATAGAGAGAGGGAGAGAGAAAGAGAGAGAGAGAGAGAGAGAGAGAGAGAGAGAGAGAGAGAGAGAGAGAGAGAGAGAGAGAGAGAGAGAGAGAGAGAGAGAGAGAGAGAGAGAGAGAGAGAGAGAGAGAGAGAGAGAGAGAGAGATTGCAATTTCTTTACATACATTTATGTACAATGATATGGTCAGACTTGAATGCATCATTAATTTCCTTCTTATTAACCTTTACAATAGATAGGTAGTTAATAAGTTTAAATTTTAAGAAAAAAATAAAATAAAAAACTTTTATAAAAATGATAATGTACAGTAAAATAGTTTTTGATAGGACTTATCTTCGTTAATAGTACAATCTATAGGTGGAGTTAGCATGTAATAAATATTACATAAGACGAGAGAGGATATATCCTTTGTACTTCTGTGAACATATCCGTCATTGCGTCCGTCGTTACAATATTTAATAAGTATTTTATAAATATCTAATGTTAATAAAAACAAATATGCTCTAAAAAAAATAAACGGGGAAACGGAAGGTGCCATGCTCGAATCCGGGCCGTGGCAGTACGTTCTTATTAGACAAGGGTCTTTTGTATTTGCACTCATGCGGGCGACATTTCTCTCAAGTTTCATTAAGAAACTCTCCACGCAGGTTTTACTCCATGCCATGAAAGCGGGCAAATAATGACAACTCCATTAAAAACTGTAAGTTATTTGTGCAGGCTACCAAACCGAACATCTCAACATTATGATTAACAATAGGGGGACTTTTTATAGTATTATTAATATTAATTTTTTATTGTAATAGCCTACATTATCACGTCAATAATATTGCAACCTTCCTTCATGGTTCATAAGTCTTCTAAATAATCTTTTTATATTTTATTATTGTTCACCGGTACAATAGCTGACAAGATGTGATCCTAATAAGTATTAAAACTTGGAATGTCAAGAGTTTTAGAAAATCCTCAAGACTATCTGTTATATATAAGCAATCACTGAATACTTTTGATAATGTTTAAGACTACAAGGAGTTTTAAAATTTCCTAGTAGTCACGCTTTTACTGAGAGACATGCAGTTATCTACGGAAATCCCACTTAATGCCCAGGAGCAGAAAAAAAATATCAATTTTTTAGGTATCACAAAAAATGATCATGAATAAATTATATGGAAAATTCAAACGCTTAGAAAGTGCCTGAACATCGCGGGTTAATGGCTTGTATATTCAGAGCCTCCAGAATACCCTTACCGTTAACATACAAAATACCAAGAAGGCGAACCCCGCGATGTTGATGTTTGCTCAACATGAAACCCGAACGCGAGAAAGCGGAACTTTTTAAAGAGGAAAAATATTAGTAGAGAAATTTTCCATGTGATCTGCTCGGAAGAGGCAGCTGAAAAATAAAAAATAAACTGGAGGGGGTACCCTTCAAAAACCGCCCTAATCCTCGGGTACAAGGAACTGTTTGTTTTTCTTATCAGCCAAGGACAAACTTTTCGACCGAGAGGGAGCCAGTTTTCTTACCGTCTTGTTACTTTAAATCCTTTCTCCAACTTTGTTGAACTTTGTCGGGCTCCGAGGCTTTACTTTAACCGCGCGCCTTTCACATAACATCAAATAATGTACCTTCTTTATCAGCGATTTTCGTCTCGTTATTTCCTCTGATGTCTTTCCTGCCTTATTGTTTGTTCTTTATGTTCTTCGCTCTACTGAATTATTCTATTATAAAAGTCTTTTTCATTGAACTTAATTGAGAGGGAGTCTACATCACATCTTAAAAATGCAAGATATGATACTAAAAATTTCTTTTATTTACAAAACATAACTTACATTAATTATGAAATATTTTGTTATCTTAAATAAAAAATATAAGGAAATAAACGACATAGGAGTGAATAGAAAAATTAAGATCTGCCGAGATGATCTCTACCATGATGGCGAGATCTGCGGAATATATACAGTTGAGTTTTTTAATAATTACTAAATGATTAAAACTTCAACAGTATTACTTTTTGAAGTATGTGTAGGAAAATAATTTATTTATTTGATTTCATTTTTTTGAAGTTATGTATTTCTCACTAAACCATCCCGTTATATATAACATTAATAACATAGTATAATCCTATTAATATATAAAAGAGAAATATTTTATTAAACTGTGGAGGAAAATATTTTTCTCCGAAATTTGTAGCTCTATAAACTAGCAAAGCTTGGCTCTCTTCAGGAACAAAGATCAATTTTCTTCCATATACTTCCATTTAGGCCTCTAAATTGTGGAATGAAAGCCAGTGAAACGCCAAAACCCAGTATAACTTACCCAGTTACACTTAAACCATGTTTTTAATCATCCATATATCTAAGTACCTGCCATGATACTTACCAAAATAATGTACCACAAAAGAAACACGGGAGAAATACTCATTTCATTAGCTTTTAGAAAAAAAGGAAAAAAATTACTTTCCTAGAACTAACAAGTCTCCATCATAATATTTTAAAAATCAATCTACCTCAACGCCCTTACGTGGATGTTTTATTTAAATTCTAGGAATATTATAACATTACTAATAGTAGAGTATAACAATAACCCCTCTACAGCTTTAGGTTTTCAACATGAATCAGTATCAAAAAAAAAAAAACCTTACTTGAGCCTAAACGGTAATCTATTTTTCAGATGACTCGTTTCCATGCCTTTAAGTATTGACTAACCTAAATATAACAAGGTGAAAATTCACTAAATATTTAATTAATCTAAAACCACTTTATATCCTTTAATATCAAAAATAATTTAGCTGCCCCGGTAGCCTGGATGTCGAAGCTCAGGTTTGATTCCTGGGTCCCTTAGGGATTTATATTTGGAGGGTGAGTCGGGGTTCACTCAGCCTAACGAGGTTGAATGAATATGTACTTCTATAAAGAAGAAGCCAATCCAGTTAAGGGGACTGTCTCTGCTGTGCTGTCTGTGCTCAGTGTGACTGAGTATCCCCAAAGTGGGGAGGAGACGCTGGCCGCGGGCTTGGGTCACTACCTCTTAGCCGCCGTCCGGCGAGCGTCTAAAAAGAGATATGGCGGGCGGACCTGGGGTCTTTCACCCTAACTGCCAACCTAGTCGGGGGGCAGCCTGATTCCGTAATAGTGCCCCAACAAAGCACTATGTTCAGGAGTAGAGGTACAGGGTAGGTTTATAGGTAGTTTATGTGGTCTTGGAATGACCACGAATTCACACTCGGTGTCTAAGGGTAGGCGAAAACCGTCCGGATTCCAAAGGCGAGTGTAAATCGGAGAGAAGCAAACTGGATTGCCATGGGAGACGCTACGAGGTAAGTTTGTAGGGCCACGGCAACCGTCGTCCGCGAGGGAGAGGTCTCTCTCAAAGAGGTGCAAGTTTTAGCGAGACGAAGGCAGAGATTCTCACTAGGAAGGTGTGGGGTCTTACAACGCCAGGCTAAAACATAGCGAGGCTAAGAGAGAGAGATGCAGAGGTAGTTGAATGAGAAGACCATGGTTTCAGTAGAGCAGCAAGCGCCAGGGCAGAGAGAGAGAGAGAGAGAGAGAGAGAGAGAGAGAGAGAGAGAGAGAGAGAGAAGTGTTCAAGGTGCCGGTTTGTTTCTTTCTGATTCTCACCCTCTAGGGCGTTTGTTATATAGCCAGGCTAGTCGTGGTGGGGGGCCATCAGAAACAGTGATATATGATCTGATCGAGAAGAGGGTGACTTATAATTATTTGTAATTAAAAAGTGGCCACAACAGGGACCGTAATCAGGCTAAAGAGGTGTCAGCCCGTCAAGCTACTTTGTGATGAGAACACGGCATCATATCTAAAAGGAGGATATAAATTTAAACTTGAATATGCGCAGACGTGAGGTAAAAGACACGGTCCCTGCCGATACTAAATATTAAAGCAGAGTCTAAAAGACAGAGGCACTAAAGGGCAGGAGAGACCATCGGTGGACAGTAAAAGCCAGCCTGGAAAGTCCCAAATCAAAGGGCCGCTCCACGGACCCGATTTCGTAAAATATTCACTAAGAATGTTCCCGCGGGATCGCAAACTATTTCCTCAGCTCCTTCTGTGGAGTCGGCAGAACTTGCTCCCCTTAGCATGTGGGCTAACACACAAAAGTGCATTCGGTAGTGGCTAGTTAACGGGGACCTTAACCACGTATCAATTAAAATAAACTGTAATAAATTACGCACGACACTTTTATATTTTAAGTTTATAGATGTAATCTTATCGCCGTCATTCATCTGACACAGACTACGTATTTAGTTATAATATTAATATTTTCCTGATAAGAGTTCATTAAATAATACTTATTTTTTTTATCTACCATGCGATCATTTATATAACAATACCCGAATTACCTAGGATACGTGTGTTCGTGTTATACACACTAGCGCTCCCAACATCCTAGGCTGGCATTATCTCCTACCCAAATTATCTTATTTCTCTGATTTTAAACATCATTGGCATTTGATAATGGCAATTTAAGAGAAAGTTCCAAGTGTGTATAATAAATTACTGTTTTGTGGGCAGAGAGCGTTGTTGAACCAAGATTCATTTCCCCTGATAATTTATTCCATTTTTTGTGTTTTCAATGTGTAAGAGAGTGTCCTTATGTAGCGACTAATTATATTTATATAATTTTAAATTTATAAAGTTCTGATAATTCTTCCTAATAAATTATATTTATGATGTTTATAGTTGTCTACATGATGAATTTCGTTTTCAGATTAAAATGACTCGTGTAAACCGGTAAAAATATTTGGACTTGACGAGCTCCCGACTTAAACAGGTTCGGTTTCGAGTACCGACAACATTTGTTTTCTTTTGCTAATAATTATTAATAATAGAATGTCTTTCAAGTGTACTACAAAGCAGATTTAAGGATCAAGGAAGCGAAGTGGTGATCCTTATTTTACTTTGAAATATTATTATTCTTGTACATTAACTGTGAGGTCATGTCTGTTTGTCATCCTGACCACATCATTGTAGCGTACTGGTCTTTAAGCCACATTGCGACTTTAAACCGAACGGTAGAACTTGTAGCTTTTGGGGGATAGTTGATCCGTTAAATATGCCGACAATCCTTACATCTATCTTGCTTCTTCCGTTACGCGGTGGTTTATCTCTGTGCCCTTATCCGTCAAACTCGTCCTAATCAAGGTTATTATTTTTTGAAAAAGGAATATTTGTTCGTTTATCCACTTTAAATCGGAAGTATAAATGTATTTATCGTACTCATCTTCGCTTCTGATGAATCTGAATTACTCACATTTATCAATTTCCAAGCTTCCACTGTATATTTCATTAGGACATCACAATAATTTCATGGAATTGTAATACTTAGCAAAAAAGTACATTTTTGGGGTGTCGGGTCTCTTTGTGCTAATTAATCACTGTGAAGAATCTGACCCCGTTTCATACCACAGGTGTTGCTAGGCGTGCAAAAATACAAAGTGTTTTCCCAAACAAGAGTTTTCGTTTATATATGTATACAAACGTTTTCCTTAAATTAATTATGTAAAACTGTAATATTTGTAATCTATTAACCTACCTATGCCAACGAATTCATCCACGCGAATATGTTTAACATCGGGTTACAAGTACGATTCATCTGACTGATGTGGCATGAATGATATGAAAGATCACTTACCTCACTCCATTGCCGATCCATCTCTACACTTTGACGCGTTGCAAATGTGCTAAGTGGACGGTAGGATAAGACATGACGGATAGCCCTCGATATCTGCCCCGATCTAGCGGAGTACGGTTTCTAGCCCCCGCCTTAAGAGACTGACAGTTACTCGCGTGGTAATGGATACGTATCGAGAGATAGGAAGACACGCACACGCAGAGTCACACGCAGTGGCATTAATATGTAAGTAAATCATCACACCGTCCTCTTGCACCCTTGGTCTATGTATAATGGATGTTGACGACGGCTGGGCCACATTTAATCAACGGCCATCGATTGTCAGCTTCTGGGGCGGTAGTCTGCCTAGGGGGCCATGTTGTCTCTTGCATATCATCCAGACGAGGAGCAGTCGGTCTGCATTCATTTCCACCAATTAGCGACGAATATCTTACATAAGGGAACATACTGCTCGTTCGTTGATCCCATCTCAACCCCCCCCCCCCTCCCAACTGCAATCCTAAACCTCTTCCCCCCCCCACACAATTTTCATGAAATATAATAAACTCTACTCAACCCCAAAAGCATCCGATCAACGCAGTGACACAATATAAAGGACTTTTAAAGAACATTTTCTAATTGAATTCATCATTTTGAAAAAGGGGCAACTCAAAACAACAAAATTATCTCTAATTACTTTATTTTGTATACGGCTTTATACATCCCAGACCAAGGAAAAATTCTAATTAACGAAAAAAAATTCCAACAATATATTGAAGATAGACATGCACATTTTTATCAGGCGACTAGAAGAAGCGCCTGAAAAATTTTAATTTAGGAATTTAGTTTTTTGAATTCCTGATGTTTTCACGCTCTTCATGGTCTCTTAAATATTAGATGTTTGTTAGTATTAAAATTGTTCAGTCGAAAAATATTGTCTTTATTTTTAAAAAAAACCTATTTTCATTTTGAAAGCGGTTCATCAGAAAATAAAACACATGTTTTTAGACAATATTACACCAACATTTCGGAATCGTGACAATTCCAAGTAAGTTTTATCTCTCCTCAAAAGAAAATAAATTAGAAAATAGGACAAAATAACGTTTTTACTACTTCCTTAACAATGGCACCTTTTCAAAATGACCGATTCGATTATTGCCCACTTCAGTTCATATTACAAGTGTAACAAATATTACAAATTATCAATCTACCAGCGAGCTGACTCCTATTGATTGAATGTCTTCACTGATTAGTTGTATAATGAAAATGAAGTTTATTTCTATTTATAAAACACCAACACCCTTTAAAAAATGTTCGCCTTCAAAATAAAAAATTGCCACCACGGTGCAATGGTAGGTAGCATTAATGACGTTTTGTAAACATGTCAAACTAGGCAGGTGACTATCCTGCAGTTGAACCTGGGGGATTCCAGGACTATATATGAATGTGTGAATTTGATGTATGTATATTGTGAATGCTCAATAAAGAAGAAATTGACTCCAATGTTTTTAAACAAAAATAACGTTTTTCCAATATATGTTGATCCTAAAAAAACCTGTAGTTCGTGCATTCTGTCTGTGTAACTCTGTGCATGTTTTCCCTGTTTTGAGATTCATCTCGCAGTGCAATTTTTAAAAAAGGAAGTAATTCAGAATCTGTGTATACAGGAAACCGGAAACCAGAATATACACAAAAATGAAGCTCGTACTAATTCACTAACAGCAATGTTTTGCCCGGAAACACTCATTTGATTTCACCTTTTCCGAAACATAAATATGAACAAAGAACTCAAAGAATGAAATTCATAAAAATACTGTATTTTTGGTTTTTTTTTTTCGGAGAGACATTCATTTTTTCAGAGACAATAGTTATTATAGTAGGAAAATGCAACACACCAATATGGCGAATCGATTTGACAAAGCTGAGCGTACCGATAGAATCGATAGTCGGGGAATTAATTAAGCGGAACCAATGGGCTGCAAGTAGGAACCCGATGGGTTGCTCCCATCAGCAGAAGTTGGAGCCAAGTTGGCTTGCCCAGTGGGACTGCCAACCCCTGTCTCCTCCATCTTGCCGAACGCGAGATTTCCGGATATCGACTCCTCCATCATTGTCAGTCACCTTTTGTAATTAGCAGGACGGTCAGTGAATTTGAGTACGACTGTGAGAGGCGATTTTACCTCAGAACATTCAGGCATTTGTCAGTTCTGAGGCCGAAGAAACAAACAGCTTAGGCTGATAAGGAATCTCTGTTTATTTCACAATAATAAATTAAACTGATTGATTCGAGAAACATTTTAGCCCCACTTCTCCCTTGTTAGCTCAAACATTTCATGTTTCTTTTTAGCTAAATTTTGAGTACATACTTAATTTATAAATGATATAAATTGAATTTATTTATCATGTACGTAGATAGTGAAGGGAAGATAAAGTGTTGGAGTTCGGAAAACATCACTAAAATTAGCTTTAATGCAATGAAAGAAATTAGCGTGATCAGTAGAGACCAAAATTGTGATTTCCGAAATATATAAACAAAATAATCGACGTGGGAACAATGTCAAAACATTTATATTTTACAAAATTAATTCATTTTTTTTTGTTTAGTTTAATTTCTAGTCCTTTAAAATTGCATTTTCAATAAGAAATTATGTCATTATCTGGCAATTTAAGTTCTTATAATAGAGGTTACAAAAGCACACGTATTGAAACTATAATAGATCTAATTAATTTAAATTAATTCTTCTGGATTTATACTGCTGAATCTTAAAATTTACTAAATACTTTTGAAACGTGTTGGTTTATCTTGATTTAAAGATTTTTTTTGTGTTATAATATTTAATATGGGTTCAACCATGGCGCATCTACCCCTGGGTGTGCTTGTTTATATCTTTAAAAATTTAGACCAGCAGGTTTTTTTTTTAAAGTATCGTTGAAGATACCAACAAAACCTGGACCTTGTGTTACAATGTTCCTTCAGAACTGACAAGCGCTTGAAATTGCAGGCACGAAACAGAAGATAATGTCCTTAATACTTGGGTTTATGTTGTCACGGAAGAATATCGGTTAGTAACATTTGTTTTTAGATAGACCCCGACGGTCGAAGACAAAACAATAGGAGAACTAGTTGATTTAGGACCCCGTCTAAACACTGATACAACCACAACTCGAGCTGTCTAAGCTAACGGAAATAGTCCTTTTAGGAAAATAGACGACCTTAAACGACACTTGATAAAATAACAGTCAGTGCTTGTTTTAACAACGATTTGAATAAACGATTGAATTTCGTACCATAAAATAAAATGCTAGTTGACCGTTAGACCGCCGTATATAGTCATATATATACTGTAATAAGATTTTAGAACCAAACTAAATTTATTAATTAGAAATTTGGTGAATTAATGAGGTGAGCTATCTAGTGAAGTCCCCTACAAAACAGGCTTATTGCCTGCCGGTAGGTACCTGTAGGTGACTTAAGGGTAAGTACTGTTTTTGCACCGTTGCTGCCTCTCGTAAACCTCAGTAAAGTAAACCTCAGTCATAACCTACTCAGACCTTTTCCAGGCAACATATATGTCCTCTCGTACGAGTTAGAATTTATAAGTTGTTTTTAGACATCAGAAGCGTCTTTCATCTCTTAAAAATTAATTGCTGCTCCCTAAACATCCTTCTATCCTCTGGTTTCCTCAGGTCGGAGATTATAGAGATTTTAAGGTAATTAAATTAGTTTTGGATTGCTTTTTTTTTTTTTCTAGATTTCATATTGCAAATTTTCTCCTTGAGCTAGCTCACGTACATTGAATGCGCTTATTCATATGGAAGTGACTCCTAGTCCGTGTTACCCGTTAAGACTAAAACTAACATGATAACAGACAAATCATTTGTAACATACTCCGACACAATAATATAACATAACATAAAGAAAACCCGAAACAATTAGGAAGAGAATAGTTTCAGAGAAGTTCTTTGAACGGTTCAGAAAGTGGGGAGATAAATAATGTTGAAGTTCTTAAGTAAGGAATTCTGCGCACGGAACGGGTAATTCCCTTTTTTGGTCTTTCATCTTCTTCACCTGCTGTAATTAACTGCGCTACATTCCAAAAAAAAAACTTTGAAGTTCACTTTGCCCAAGGACGTGTACTTCGGCCTTACTTATTCTTCAGTACATTGGCTTTCTTCTTAAACCTCCTTTAGATCTGCGGTCAGTCAACTCAACTTGAGACGCTAGTGTTACTACTACATCTTGTTCTGAATACGTCTAGTAACCAATAGTCACATCTTTGTTGCCTTCATTGAATAACTAGTTATCTACAATATTTTTTTTTTTGCTACAAATTGTGATGATCTTAACTTTTTCTCTTACAAATCTACATTTAATATTCATCAGTGAAAAAGGAGTATTAAAACAAAAGTAAACTTAAATGCATTTTAAAATTCCCAATGTTACTTAATAATATTTATAAAAAAGTGACATTAGGGACAAGTTTAAAAACCAATTTTTGGATATAATTTCCATTTGTAAACTGCACCTATTGGTTATATTATATACCTGAGCGTCTGTGGCTCTCGCGCTCTTGGTCAGCCTCCGCTGGCTCTTATCCAGTGCGCGGCTGACGAAGGAGCGTGGAGGACTTCCCAAGACTCCGTCCTCCTTCGCACGCGAGGGAGGTGACAACCATGTGGACTTGGGGGGCCTCTGGGCTGTTTGTAAATATTGTATGAATGATAAAATTTATCTCAATTACTTATTGCTTAATAAGGCAGATTGTAATGTTATCTTAATAAATTGTTGAAAAAAAAAAAAAATTTATTGTTACATGATTACATACACTTACACATAAAGTTAATACCATCAGATAGTGGATGAGCATTTGACCAAACAGTTATGTCTTACTAAGAAGTGTTACACAGATGGATGGATTCACTGTCTTTCTCATTTTGGTCTGTTGGGCACAAGAGTTATATTCTAATGATGACACATGATGATGACAAAGGTTGGGGAATAGTAATTATTGTTGAATGTTTGTTCAGTGAAGAGCTGCGGCACGGTACGTCCCATATTGTTATAATAAAGTATAAAATGTAACAGGGATCGAAAACATATTCAAATTGACAGGTCATAACTGAAAATGACACGTTTGGTGCGTAGAGGTGTAGGAAATAGTTGTAAAACCATTAAAAAAAGGGGGGGGGTTATTTCTTGATTTTTAAAATAAATTGGAAATAGTCCCTTTTACAAAAAAAAACATATAAACAACAGAAATATTAATATCCAAGGATGAGTAGCCCCCTCCCGTATTATTAAGTATTCGTATTATTACCCCCGTAAATTTGCTATGGACTAATTAAATGCGCTTATTTTATTATTAAATTCGTTATTGTGCGTTTTTTATTGAATGCATTACTGTGGGCTTATTATTAAATGCGTTATTGTGCGATTTAAATCGTGTGATTCGGGAAAACCTCAGAATTTCAAATATATATCCAAACAGCTTAAGAACTGTGGCATGAAAAATCTTTAAGTTACTGGAAAAGTCACAACTTTTTGCAAGAAATATCATCATGTACCCGTTGACTTGTCCAATAAACTTTTAAAATCTCGGATTTATCGAATGTGTTTATGCCCTCTATCGTAGTTATCGGACCTTTATCGCAGTAATGGTTAGCTTGGCATATAACATGGAATAAACATTGGACGGATGGGTGTCAATAACGCTTGTGGTTGACAAAAAAAAAGCCACGGCCACCTTTTTTCAGGTATCAGGTCCTACAGCCAAAGTAAGAAGCAAAACATTTATCATCAAACTCTGACCTTAGCGCTTCAGATAGGATCAACCAGCTCTATTTAAACTAAGGACACTGATCTGGACCTCATTTCTCAGCCTCTTGCCAAAAGTCCAATATCTATTTTACCCAGCCACCTCTCCTCTATATAGTAGGAAACAAATTAACTCTGGAAGAAAGGCCATTATGAGCAACAATAACATTCTGATAGATAACAAATTCACTAATACTAATAAATAAAAACCATTTCATCATAGGAAAAATGACAATGTCATATATAATAAGATGCAGTATAGTCAGTAAGTAACAATAAGAAATTTATAAAAATAAATATTTAACGGGATTTACCAAAGTCACAGATGGATCCACATTTAAGAACAATAACAAACAAAACAGCAGAAGAAGTCTGTACAACGTTCCCAAATTAGTAAAATTCTGTGTGGATGGTGAGAAGGTGTTAGAATAGGAGGGTTCATAAGGATGAGTGCCATAAGCATGGTGTGTATTAGGATGTAAATAATTCCAGATGGTAGTGGATTAAGCGAGGAAAGAATGATCTTATCTTTTTTGGACAGGGCAGTTACGAAAGTAAACAAACCACGCCAGCAGCTAGCGCAGCGGTGGCTCAGATGACACTTAACCAGATGAGGCAACCTTCATTTATCACTGACCCAGGCCTTGGTCACATACTCTCTTCCCGCTTAGACGTAAGACAGTATCTACTAACCGTTTACCTCGTTGTACTTTTAAATAAATAATTTTTGATTAGTGTAAACTTCTTTAACTGGGCTGCAAAGTTCTGAGAGACAGGATCTTGCGTTCTGAGGAATAGGACTGAATCGAGGAAATATTGTGCATAGGAAGAGGTGAATAGCTACAGAGACAGATTGTAATGTAAAGTATACAGCCAGTTATGTAATGCTCATTATACCTTACATTTTCAGTACTTTGGACTGAATTAAGCACTTATGATCGCCTTTTTTTTTGTAAGTAACCATTTCTCAAAACTCCTACCCTTTGGCTAGCTGCTCCCTTACCCTACAAGATTAGCTGCTCTCTCACACTACAAGACTAGCTGCTTCCTTACCCTACAAGACTAGCTGCTCCCTTACCCTACAAGACTAGCTGCTCCCTTACCCTACAAGACTAGCTGCTCCCTTACCCTACAAGACTAGCTGCTCCCTGACCCTACAAGACTAGCTGCTCCCTTACCCTACAAGACTAGCTGCTCCCTTACCCTACAAGACTATCTGCTCCCTCACCCTACAAGACTAGCTGCTCCCTTACCCTACAAGATTAGCTGCTCTCTCACCCTACAAGACTAGCTGCGTCCTTACCCTACAAGACTAGCTGCTCCTTCACCCTACAAGATTAGCTGCTCCCTCACCCTACAAGACTAGCTGCTCCCTTACCCTACAAGACTAGCTGCTCCCTTACCCTACAAGACTAGCTGCTCCCTTACCCTACAAGACTAGCTGCTCCCTTACCCTACAAGACTAGCTGCTCCCTTACCCTACAAGACTAGCTGCTCCCTTACCCTACAAGACTAGCTGCTCTCTCACCCTACAAGACTAGCTGCTATCTCACCCTACAAGACTAGCTGCACCCTTACCCTACAAGACTAGCTGCTCCCTTACCCTACAAGACTAGCTGCTCCCTGACCCTACAAGACTAGCTGCTCCCTCACCCTACAAGACTATCTGCTCCCTCACCCTACAAGACTAGCTGCTCCCTCACCCTACAAGACTAGCTGCTCCCTTGCCCTACAAGACTAGCTGCTCCCTTACCCTACAAGACTAGCTGCTCCCTTACCCTACAATACTAGCTGCTCCCTTACCCTACAAGACTAGCTGCTCCCTTACCCTACAAGACTAGCTGCTCCCTTACCCTACAAGACTAGCTGCTCCCTTACCCTACAAGACTAGCTGCTCCCTTACCCTACAAGACTAGCTGCTCCCTTACCCTACAAGACTAGCTGCTCTCTCACCCTATAAGACTAGCTGCTCCCTTACCCTACAAAACACCTACACTTATGACTTAGCCTTCGCTAAAGTATGTTCTAGTGCTGTAACTGATTAATATTTGTATGTATACCAGTGTTTTGATTGTTATTCATAATCTCAATCATCTCCTCTACATGATTATTTAACTAGCCTTTATTGTAAAATTAAAGGGTGTTATGTTATTAGTTAGTCTTTACTGTTGTGAAAGCAATAATTGTTGACATTCAGACTAAAAGTGATCCTCCTAGCCTGTATAAAACTAGATCTCTTACCTTCGGGCAAGGCAATTGCTCGACACGTCCCGATGACATGAGAGTATGACATAAGCCGATCTAATTGCGAAACGAGGCAGCTCTCGGTGGTACCGCCAGTGTAAATATCGCCTTGATTGGCAGCGCACCGCGAGCAGCCACCTGGAAGGGCAAACAGCCTGTTCATTGGAAATTGAGAAGTGGCTCGTTCAACCGAGTGGATCCAACCAATCAAAATTTGATTAGCCATTATGTGAAAATTACCTTCCTCTTAATGAGGTTTAATAATACAACTGGCTCCATATCGACAACTCCGGTTCGTGGCTGCGTCATATGTAGGAAAATTTTGCCCCGGTTTTTTCGAAGTTTTCAGGGTAAGGGCCACACATACTTCGAGATTTTCTGGCCAGTTTTTAATTGAAATAAAATTAACCGCATTGATAAAAACAAAATAAAAAAAAATCTCAACAAAGTGGGATCTGTTTTATTGTCAAGTGGAGATATCTCTTATTTAAGTTCTGATCTATTATTTTTTTTTTTTACTTGCATAATTTTACCTTGAACGTGGAAAAAAATATTATAACTTAAATATCATTCAAATGCGACTGGAGAAATTTCAAATTACAATGAAGCATGCTCGAAATTTTGATGAACATAATTCGTTTTCAACAATCCAGTCAATTTGATTTCAATTATAAAACTAATCAACAAAACTCTAAAGAGGTCTGTCCTTATACTTGAAATTTCAAATCGACTAAATCTATTTTCCGAGTACTATTTTATGTGGTCCGTGGCCAATGGCCGGAAACAAGCACCAACGATTCCGCAAAAATGTGTAAATTTTCAAAGCAATCTTCTTTTATTAAGTGAATAGTAACTATTCCTGAATCATCATTTAAATATCTTTTTGAGCTTACATATATGGTTTGTTAAAACTATATTTGCCTTCTGAAGAACTGTGTATTATGGATTCGAGCGGATTTGGCCGTTTTTAGTGGGAAAATTTTTTAAAAAATTATTCTCGGGAACCACAAATCAAATCATTATTATTTACAAATTATTCTCCATGTCAAACAGGTTGCCTAATTCTATATGAGATTCTAATCTTGCTTAGCTTTGTTTGACTGAACTTTTCAAAACCACAAATCTGATGTTTTCACCGATATCTCATCATCAGTAAAATAATATGAAAATAATTTTGCATATCATTTATCGAGATTAAAATAATTCTAAATATGCTTAGCACAGCAATAATATCCGTACAAAGTTTATTCAACAAATTTTACTTAAATCAGATCAAAGTGAACTTCACACCACTATCTGTTAACGCGAGGACGAGTAGTATAAACAGATTTGAACCACTAACAGAAATATATAATTGTTGTTATCCGCTAGATCCCATCTACGTGAGTAGTTTATAGGCACTCTACTCGAGAGGGGCTCAAGAGTTGCCGAGATATTGCCTCGCTCCGCTTCTAGTATCTCCACACCGCAGCACTTTAACATAAATACGCTTTATTACTTCCAATTACCTTACACTTCTTTACGGATGGCTTAATTTAACTTCCTCGCCCAGGAGGGGAGATAACTAGGTCATGAGAATGGAGTAACCGAATGGAGGCAAGAGATGAAAATTGAAAGTAGCACTTCATTTTATTTCTTATAATGGCTCAAACAAGAATTCCTTGTTATTTGTTATATAGTGGGTTGCCATTTACCGAAATCTAGGCTAGTAGGCCCTAGGATTATGTATAAATGTTTTTTTTAGTTGACCAGATGTTTCTTAAATAAAATAATCTGATAATTCCATTATTATGTTAACGCTAGTGTCATGTAAACATTTTTTTGTAAAGTTAAACGATAATGTATAGGATAAACGTTCATTAATTTAGGCAACGCTTTAAAAACTTGTTGAATTTTATTATTGGATAATAATTAAGAAAACATTTTAAAAAAATTTTTAGCTACAAACGGAACACTGTTAATTGTTAACTGCTAATGGTTAACAAATTTATTTAAAAAAAACTTTTAATAAATCTTTTTTTATGTTAACTGTCTGTTATGTAGGATATTAACTGTCTGTTTACCCTTGATAGAAACAATTCTGATTGCATAAACAGTAAGTACGTCCATATGTTAATCAAGGTTCGAATAACGCCATTTTTTCGTTTCTCATACATAATTTTCCTTATTTTCTAGTCTTACATTGACCTGTGTATAAAGCTGATCATTGTGTATCCCTTAAGGGCGATAGTCTAGCTACACCCTTTTATTTTGAATCTGCAATAGATCTAGATGAACTAAACGTAACCTTAATGCTTCTTCTACTTACTGTAGCTAATATATTTTATGTGGCTTATACAATAATGATTAACTAATGTATTTATATAATACAAGAGTTTTTGTCATTTTAACGTAATGGGCTCACTCCATGTGCAGATCAGATTAAGATATAATCACCCATTTTATATTACTATGTTACCAACACTATTGAAGAATATACATTCAGATAAAATATGATTGCATCGTGACTATTTGAAAGTAAAGCCGCTACGGGTCCAGAAAAAAAAGCAATATAAGGTCAATGTAACACATTTTCAATGATTGGTTCAACTCCTAGTTGAACGACCGACCTATCTGAAAAACCCCCTCAGCACACACGAGGTCCTGGATTAACGAAATCCAGGATTACAAGATTGGATGTGGCTTGAGTGCGAATGTTTGCTCAGCGCTATCTTGCTCGTCCACACCTCGCTATGAAAGGGTTCCCGGACCCCCATCCTTCACGTCCACTCAAGATAATGAACCAATACAATTATGTCGGTAAGCTCTTTTTTAGATATTGACCAGTTGAGCCTTGGATCGCAGCTCTCAACATTTTTGAATCTTTAAAAGTTAATTTTTTTTTTTTTACTTAAGCCATGAACTGAATTGTATTTTTTTTAAATACTTAGAAAATAATGACAGTGATATTGAATATTATGGTTTAATTCTCGATTAAGTACTCATTGGCAACTCAATAGTATTTGATAGAGGAAAAGAGGGGGGTGGTGTGATTTTATGCAGTTTATTTGGATTAATTTATAGGAAATTTTAAATATAGACAAAATTTTAAATATATAGATATGTTTTGATATTTTTATTCCTAAGCATGGTTTTATTTAGTGGATTTAAAATATTATTTATTCATTTAGCATTTTAATGTGGGGAAAAACGAATGGTTTTATGCATTTGATTTTAATACAGTTTATAGGAACTGATTTAAAATGTAGAGTGAATTTGTAAGTAATATTTTGGTTTCATATAATTACTCTTAATATATATATATTTTTCTTTTGAAAACGCCTTCGAACTGCATTTTGTTGAATGTCAGTATAGGCTGTTTGTAAAACAGAAATAAAATAATTTGCGGCAAAAACAATTGGTAGCTATTTACAATGAATATTTCAAGGATTTAAATTAAAGAGTTAAATTTGATGAGGGCACGCAAAAACGTTTTTTGTTTCCACCCTTAAAATATTCTGAAAATTAGAAATAAACCCACCAACAGCACACTAAAAAAAATAAAAATAAATAGACGATATCAAGAGGAAATTACTGGACTCCTCCTCAATTGAAATTGAAGAAAATGTGACCAAATTTGTAAGTAAGGTTTTTGTTTTGGATAATCGAATGTATCGTTCATTGTAATGTAGCTTTATGTGCACGCATTTCAAGCAAGGAGTAAACAAAGTTAAAATAAAATGGTTGCTATAAATAACGATTTATAAGTAAATAGTTGTAAGGCCATTACACGGGGAATCTTTGAATTTAAATTTTCGGTGCTTAGGGCTAAAATACTTTCCTTGGTGAGTTAGTATCACCATCTTGAACGTATTTTTTGAGTCAAAATTAAATTAATGGCGTAACATTTAATGAAGAGATAATTCCGATCGGGGCTGGCAGCGGAATTGCTACGTTGGTCTGAAGAGCTAGCAAAGTCGGTGTTGACCCTCAAACTTTTTCAAAGTTCTCTTGACCGGATTCGATACTTCATTCAAGTAGTCTTCCTATTGGAGCTGATTAAGCCACGTCCCGCCCCATCTCTTTTTGAGAAAATCCTTAGGGTGTTTAATTGGTAAAACTTTTGGTAAACACTTGATGAGTATGAGATAATGTTTAGCTTAAAAAATAAAAGTTTTGTGAAAATGTTAAAAAAAACTATTTTGTTATAAATTAATAGTCAATTTATAGTATTTGTTCACTGAATTTTGTTCACATATTGTAAAAAATGATATATAAAAAAAAAAAAATGTTTTCACCTGGTTATTGTCACGCTACATCCTTGGCTGTGGGAGGTGTCATTTCACTTGTGAGGTACGAGTGACCATTCGTATAATTAAATTTGTTTACGCACCTCTAGCTAAGTTTAATTAAGTTTTGTCACGATAATTTCATACAGCTTCTCTCAAAACATAATTTTCACCTTTGCAGTACGTGCTACAATTAGCGCTTGTTTTTTTTTTTTTAACTTTTTATGTTATATGCTGCAATCTACGCTCTTTTACGATTGTTATGATTTCAGAATTATGACGTCAAAGTACATTTGATGATACGAAATTATTTTTAATATTTCTCAAACTTAAAGTTAATCGATAACTTAGTATTGTTCTTGTTTATTTGAAAATGCTGCGGTAATTGTAATACAAGTACAATCTGCCTTATTGGGCAATAAGTACTTGTGTTCTCTTTCGTACCATATATACAATTCTTCATTCACTCGCTCATTCATACAGTATTTAAAAACAGCCCAGAGACCACCCAAATCCAAATGGACATGATTGGAGAAACTGGCTATTGCTGCCATACACTGTCATTTGTTTCTAGCAGGTCACGATTCCACTGCCGCTTTAGTCTACGAGGGGGATTATAGGGATGATTGCCGCAGTGTAATGAGTGTACTAGGGAATTAGGTGGGTTGGATAGGTTTCGATGGAATTTCATGAACTTGGGAGGGATAAGTTCTAGAATTTAGGGTGTATTTTGATTGTTACGAAAGGTGGGATTTGGCTATGGTTCTCAAGGACTTTTGATTGAAAATATTGAACACAATTGATGAGCAACTTTTTTGCTGTCCTCCATTGCTGTCAGTTCCCTACGTCCAAATTGGCTTTTGTATAACATTGTAAATTAGTAATTTATTTTCTATTGAGAGATGGGATATCCTTTGAAGTAGCCTATAAATTTGTCCTAAGCATCTGTTTAGTTCTTGTTTTTTTGACCTTTTATATGGGTTCAATGTCAGCATTTTGTCGAGATATAAGCCTAAATATCGTACTGTCGTAGGGGGATGGAACTAAAAACAACTAGTGGACAAGATCTGTGGAAGAGGGTAATTGGTAATGTGGACAGATTTTGCTTCATTCTTTGATCTGCCATTACGGCAATGATACTGGGTCTCATTAAGGTATTTTTGAATGTTAAGGGATCATTTTTAACACCTGGAAAAAAGATTGGTATCCATATGTGAGGTGCATAAGACTATCGGTGTTTGAAATACACAAGCGGCTAACGGAAGGCTAAGCACAGCAAAATGAGTATAATTAGCAATTATATTAAAAGAAGAAAATATTTTTATCGAGGGCTCTACAAAGTTCTGTTTGTCTCAAATAATAGTCCATTTGGTCTAAGAGCCAACAGCAGTAACAATTGAAAGATAACCATATCAGAGGTGACTACACAGGAAGACAGGGGGAGTCAGATCCAGTTAGAGTGTTTAATGAAGACGAATGGCCCACCTCCGTCTGGTACCGCTGGCTGATGTCCTCAGTCACGGCATGCAATCCTTATATCGACGGCGGAGATCGATCCCGGTCCAGAAAATGAAGGGGTGGCCTGCTAGGCCTGGAATGAGATGCTCCATGGGCTGAAAAGTAGCAGTTTCCACCGAAATCGCCACTTGGTCCTGATAACTTATGGAGATAAGGGGCCCCCTGGATTTCTAGTTCATTAGTTCTATCTAGCTCCCTCAGGCCTAACGCCACGGGGATCCACAGGATAACTTCGAATTTATCCTTACGACCCTGGCCTGCTTATATAGCTTCATATTACCCGCTAGATAACTTTAATTAACATATGTTCAGGACGGTTTCGATCCTCCTATGCAACTTCTGACGTTCGTTACAAGTAACTGTTTAGCACAGACTTCTAGTTAGAAGCTATTTAGTTCATGCGATCGAGTTAAAGTTTTTCTTCAAAAACGATTTATAAAAAAAAAATTGAATATATGTGACTTTTCATTTAATTTTATAATATTACGAATGTCGTTGCCCTTATAAATAATTTCTAAATATAGCACTAGAGGTAAGTTATTTTTAAAGCCTAAACAAACTAATGAGCAGGAGCATTAAACTCCAACGGACACGAGAAGAGGCTGAAATATGGCTTCTAGAGGCGTTTCGTTGTCGTTATGTAGGCTCGGCCTAAAGCCTGCTTAGCCCACAATTGCTGCTCCTGAAAAGATTTGTGTTCAGGACTAGAAAGCACTAACGCTTCTGCACAAGCCATCGCTATCTCTCTGAGCACCTTCTGCCAGAAGACTTACGTTAGTGCCCGTGCACATTGAAGCGCCCCAGATAATCGGGAATGAAAGATAAGTCTTTACAAATTATAGAACAAAAAAAAGAGGGGAAAATGAAACAATTTACGAGTTTTCTGGTAGGGATAGATAAAAATTGCAATATATAACAAGATAATAACAACAGCTTGTATCAAGGCTTGATATATTTGATAAAGAAATGGTGAAATGGCTGAAATGAAATTTGGGAAGAAATAGGGAAGAAGAAACAGGTAGGCTACATACAAATTGCCATTATAAACTGTATTTGCATTAAAGTTGACAGCTCAGGACGTCAAAATCGATTTGATATTTCCTCAAACGGTCCTACCTGGAGAACACGAGAAAAACTGTGGGATGCAGAAAGCCTATATGAACTTACAGACTGTATGTCATGTACAAATATACATTACTAAACAAGCTCCTTGCGCCTGGCATTATAATTTCTAGATTTCCAAAAAATAAACACGACAAGCCATGTTTCTCGACAACATGTTTTAATTTAAAAATATTAATGATCCCCTCTCCCTTTCAAATAGAGGTATAACAGTATGATCCCACGACATTGAATGGTTTTCTGTATCTATACCGCGAAATGTATTAGCTCCAGTATATTTGGTAGCACATGCCACTATCAAGCCGCTTTTTTATTGCATAACTAAATAAAAAAACAAATGATTCCTGCTGAACGAACTCCCGCACTAATATATCCACAGTGAACCCCAACTGCTACACATACGGAAAATATTTAAACACAATTATGATACACATATCAAAACCAAGTCTTCTAAAATAATAATAGTAGCCACAGATTGGTCTGTTAATTAAATTCAGCCATCGTCATTGCACAATGTTCCCCTACTATGACAACATAATAGTAAATTTAAATCCAATCATTGCAGTTTAGATATTCCAAAAATAAACCATTTTCCAATTATTGACTACCAGTTAACAATAAAGTGGTATCTACCCTGATGGCGGTTTAATTTTTATTACGCTCGATTTACTATTAATAGTGAGCATAGATCCATTAGGCAATCGTAATTCTCCTTTCCGATCCATATTATTGATAAGTAATAAGTTATCTACTGTGAAAATCTTATTGAAATTCAACTTGAATTTCGAAAGAAAATCTGAAAAATAAATCTGCTATCAAGTGTTAGAAATGTTGAGCACTCTATTTGTAATCTATTCCACAAAGCAAGGAAGACAATATAATGGACTTCTTAGGGCCTTAGTCACAAACGCTATACGCACTGATTAGTTTAGAAAATGTTTGCTGTTTCCGGCCTCTAGCTAATGAAGGGAATATATTAAACATAATTACCTAATGAGCGTAGTGACTTGTTGGTTTTGGATGGTGCAATATTAAAACAGGTATTAACCTCACCGGCGCACAAACAGGTCTGAGAAGAGCCAATATGCCCCTATCTTTGTTTTGACAGGAACTCGCAGCTAGCGTGCTTCAACCCACTAACAGTATCGGATAACCGAGACTGACGGCTCATTTGGTTAACCGTATACCTTTATATATATATACTGTAAATTAATATCAACACGCCTATATTTATATGCATATATTGAGTGATATTGGTTTTTCAATCAATTCGGTTACTTCGGCCGGCATCAGATTTGTTTTTATACGTTGCTGAAATGTTTCGCTTATCGCGGCCCGGTCCTATTATTAAAGCTCTATATTTCCCCTGACACATTCCACTCCATATCTGTCCAGGTGGAATGTGCCAACACTCAGTTAAATTTATATTGACCTATTCACAATCATTTTTTTTTTTTAAACAAAATACAGCAGTTACTACTTTTTAAACATGATTTAACTTTATAAATTTAATCATTAAACTATTTAAACGAAACCGCACTAATGAGTGAAACTATAAACTCCAAACTAATAGACATAAAAGTTATTATTTTTATTTTAGATCGGCACTGCAGTGCTTTGGCACAAATGGTAATCGTTTTCGTATAAGAGAGGGACAAAGCAAAAAGGAAACAAAATGCTTTTTTAACAAGAATATAAAATAGAAATAAACAGCGCTCAGGTATGTTAGGAAATAATACATATATAAAGTTAATATATCTAATGAAAATAAAGAAAAGGAAATTAGAGAAAATAATAAATCAAGATTAATATGTTAACAAGAACTATAACATTAATAGGAAATAAATAAATATATTTACAGCTGTGATAACCGTTCAGTAAACACGAAACTGCCGGTTTATGTCAATAAGAAGTAAGGCTCGCTTTTGTAACATACAAAACTCTCGACAACTCTATTCCACCATATTATTCAAATATGGATTATGTTTGTCAAATTATTACTTGTGGTTTCACATTTCTATAATTATATATAATTATCTGTAAATTTAAAGGGGCTATGAAGGAAAAAAAAAAAAAAAAATATTACTCCTCCAATGTAAAATGTTTATATGATTTGTGAGTGTCGATATATCGTCAAAATAATTATAACTTTAGTTATATTTAATAAGTGCAATTGGATATCTTGTTTGTTAGCAAAACAATTTTAATTGTTTAAATTTGTTGTTGCAATATTATGCCTTAGAATAAATATTTTTTATTTCCCTTCATAACATAAATGATTAAGGATAAACAATAAGTTATATACTTGCTAGTATGTTTCATAGTAATGAACTACTGATTGTACAATTGTTTAGTAATATTTTTTCTTTTGATTTCTGGGACAATCCCTTATGAATTGTAATGTTTTATACATGACTTTCTAATCCAGGACTAGTTATGATGTATTCAATATCACTAACCATAAATCTCTTGTCAGCCAGAGAAACTTGGTAAAGCAGCCATCCACTGAATAGGAAACTGTATTCATATCCATTAGCTTCCAAAAGTAACATAAGTGTAGATCCTTGTATTTTGAAATGTTAGTGGCGAGGAAGAGTTGTTTCTGGCAGGCAGAGACTAAGTTCACCATTTCATCACTCCTTGTATACACCTTAGCATAAATGGATTCAAATGCAAATACAGGTAGCCTGTCCGATCATTTCATCTAGCTGATGTGGATTGGATGGAAATGTTTAGTGTTTCTTTACTTAAAAGTATGTTATGCATCCAAAAACATTTTCGGTATTTGTTTTTTTCCTTAATGAAACCGTACTAAACTACAACACTGCTTTCCAACTAACCGTGCACTCTTTTAGCATCTCGCGTTGAAATTTCTCGATAACAATAATAAGCCCTTTGTCACTGTGGAACAATCCTGAACTTTTTCTAGGAGTATTTCATGTTTATTTAAATATATGGTCCACTCTGCCTTGTAGGGGAAACTGAGAACTAGGTTAGCCGCTCTACACAGCTGGATTTTAGGCATTTCGTGTTTTTCAGGAGTCACCGAGTCCATAGGGCAAGACACTTCTTTCACGGGCATGGAGCAATCTTTTCTGCATGTATGTAAGTCTGACATCGTAGCCTTCAACAGAAATCGTAAGAAAAATCTAATTTAAAAAAAAACACCTCAAAATGCTGAAAGGGGTTGGTTATTATTCATTAATAAAGCATTTGAAGTACATTTTGTTTTTAAAAAGTCAAGATTTGTTTAATCGTTCACAACTGATTCCTATCACGGGGAATCTCCCGTTATTCTTCCTATAATTTATTTATTTATTACTGGATGATTAGCGTAAGCAAATTTTGTTAAGTGGGGGAAGCTTGTATTTAATGGGAGAAAATGATGAGGCAACAGATCCTGGGTTGAGCCAATTTGTTTTGCTATATTTCATTTTACGTTACATGGGATCATTACATACAGTTCCGAGACGCCAGAGCACCTCTAAAAGAAAACTAAATTGCAATTAATTCTTATAGGAAAAATATCCGCTTATTTACATCTAGGAAAACATAACGGAAAAAACCTACAAGTAAAAGACTAATCTCTAATGGCCCGTAAAAATAAAATTAATGTATTTATGTATGTTTTTCCTAGATAATGCCCAACACTTTTTGTTAAATTACTAGCATTTCTTTTATAATTTTCAAGAAACATTTGAGTGCTTTCATTTACTACGTTATAACTAAAATTAATGTGAGGGGTGTGGCGTACTCAGGAGACGATCGTATTGAGTTTGTTACTATTCTTAGAAATTCATTCTATATTCTCTAAAGTTTAAGGAAGTTACTAGAACAGGTCATGCTCCAGGATGACGATGCATATGTGAGTAGTGAGCGGTCTGACAATCATTTTATAAATTATTGCTACTTCTATATTCTGTGCCATTTAGATATTTTGCAGAGTAATGGAATCAGCAATGAGGAGCCAGTATAGTAAAAGGAAAGCTACTATGATTTATTTAAGGTGAAAAGGATGAACAGCGTAGTATTAAGGAAATCGTAGGTTGCCCATCCTTTAGTTTTAGATAAATCACATTATCAGGAGTACTTTACTATCAAAGGATTGCACTTAAACAGACTATAGGCTTCATTGCTGAAAAGCAGTTTAGTGCAAACCATTACCTATTCATGGCCCGAAGATTATGGGGTTTAAGTCGATAGCCAAACAATGAATTTTATATTGCTTCCGTAAAAAAGGAGTGTTTCACTTTAACAGCTATCTTACTTATAAATTCAATCGGTATTTATCGAAGAAAAACTTTGAAAAAAAAAGTGAACTTACATATTATTATTCTATATAATTTACTATATTTATATTATTAAAAGACCAAATTGTCTGATTTCAATTCCACTCAAACAGCTTCAAATTTTTGAACGTTAAGTTTGAAATGGCACCTCGACAATGTCAACTAAATTTTAGAAAATTAAAAATAAAACACGAAAGTTAGTAAAATACCTAACGTTAGCTTACGCCTGAAACTACTATACCGTAAAGAATAGATAAATTCTTACCAAAAGTACCGTTAAAATGTAGGACTCTAATGATGAGAAATGTTATGGCTTTATAGAATACATAATTCATAATGTGAAGGTTCTTGGTTTAAATCTTATTTTGTAGAATACATAATTCATAATGTGAAGGTTCTTGGTTTAAATCAACAAAATAAGATGAATTTTAAATCACTACAGTAAATAGAGGGGATTGACTTTTATCTGCTGGTTAGTCCTTATCCTTACAATAAATAGTATTTATTGGCTTGGATACAAATACATTCAGAAGTGCAACCCGAATTATAACCCTATGCACTCTCTTTAAAAATGCATAATACTGTAATAAATAAATAACAGTGAACTTGGCAGCAACACGCTCTGAACAGGATAGTGTACTTTGACAAACAGTATTGGAGGGGTCCTACCTTACCCTCAAGACCAGACAGTCTGGCGGGTTTAGCATCTACAAATCTACAATTGCTCCTCGGAGGTCACTTCGTCTGGATGAATAATGGTGTGGCTGTTCGGTATATGATTGGTCGTTTGTATTCATTCATTCATTAATTGAATCTTCGACATTAATGTAATTAATGATTATTGAATATTTCGTGTTATTCTTATTCGTGATTGTCTTGACTAACACTCATGGAAAATAAAGTATTTAATTAATTAATATAACTTTGAATAATTCCTCAAATATTTTTATGAAACCTCATTAAATTCTAAGCGACTTCTTAGGGAAACCAGGTCAGAATAAGCTAAAAACTATTAATATTACCACGGCATTTTTAATGTAGCTAAATGATCTATGGATCTGGGCAGTCACCTCTTTTTGTTAAATTTTTTTTTATAATTTTCAAGAGTTAAAATTTTATTAGATCGGTTATGCACTGAGTTAAATTATATTACAACCAAAATGTTCGACGTAGAAAAGGAAGAAATAATGTCGAATGTTGCTCGAGGGACTCAAAATAAGTTTTTAAAACGTATAAATCGAGATTCTTTTCGGCAAATACAAAATCTTTTTAATTACTTAAATATTACTTTACATTAAATCTTAATAATATCTCAGTTTAAACTTTAAAAAAAATTTAAATTCTAGGGAAAAGGACCTATATTTTACCTACGTTTACTTTCTAATCCAATACTTCCCATTATTTTACTTTCTATTATAATTAATTTTAAAAATCAATCGTGATGAGTCAATAGATTTCAACTAGTGACTAAGTTCAGAGGAATTTTACATTCATATGATAAAAGTAAATTAAATAATCTTTCTCTTTAGTCATCAGTAATTACAAGGTTTTGAATTGTTGAAATAGGCACTTTGAACGTTGCTCAGAACGTTGCATAACCATAAAACTGATAAGGTAGTTTTATCTAGATTTTAGTAAAAAGACCCCATACATTATGATGTTCAGGATATTCATACTTTAGAATTCATTATTTTAGATTATGAATTAAACCCATTATTTTAATCTTTTTTAAACCATATCTCTTATTCGTATTTAGCCTGCTATTTAAGGTTCGAAATTTAATAAGTCTAAAAACGCAGTACTGTTATGAGCTGCTAAACCCTTTAGAGTGATAATGCTTGCGAAGAGCGATGAAAGAAAAAAAAAACATAGACAAAAGATGTTTCGAAACAAGAGGAGTGCAGTTCTCATTTAAAATTTTTCTCGGCTCCTTTGGAAACTAACGGAGCCATTAGAGGATCTACAAAGGCAAACCATCCCCGCTGCAAGCCTCGACTCTAATTAAAAACTTCACGCTCCTCAGAAAGAACTTGTTTCTTCGTCTATCTCTCCTCTTCTGCAACGTCTTCAGTCCTGGCCAAAGGGCGCTCAGTCGGCCAATTTTTAAATCCTTTCTTTGGGGGGAAAAATCTTAAAGTTTTCCCATAGATCAGGTCAAAATAAATTATGTTTTCTTAAGTCAATAATCAAGGGTCTAAAACATATTCAATTAATCAATTAAAGCATGGTTATTAATTATTAATGCCTCAAGAAGACTTGGGTTGCTACTGTACTTTGATGCTGATGTTCCAGGATGATATTTTCGTTTTCTATCTGAGATTCTCTTATTCATTACTAAAGCTACTAAACGTGATTGAAAAAAAAACAAGCTCATCTTACTCAGAAAAAAAAACCCTTAGAGTAGCATTGTATCGAACCAATTTAGTAGTTGGGAACGAAATACAGCAGAGAGGCGGATAGGTATTATTGGACAGCGTGAAATGGTCTATAAAGCATTTCGTAATTGATAATTATTATATTTTCGGAGAGTTCCACAAGATAGGAACGTAAGTTAATTTAATAATATCATGTGGTAATCAATATACACCCATATATAAGAGTTCTCTTGTTTGTCTTTTCGCTAAGCACGCACTGACATTTCGGGGTTTGTAAAAGATAAATACGCCTAACGAGGAAATGACATAGTAAAAATTGTCTTTAACTTCTAATTAGATTTTTTAAGGACCAAAAATAAAAACTGACGATATTCTATTAGTTTTTTTTATTTTTCACGTCTTAAATTTTAACGGCAACTGCTTAAATATTCATTTTTATACTGTTTTAATGGACATAGATTCTTAAATATTACTTTTGGCAGAATGACATACCAAGAGTCCTTATTAAAGTTGGGAGTCATAACTTCAAAATTTACAGTTAAAAATATTTCAAAAACTGCAACAATTATGTATTTATTTTAAACCAGTAGAAACGCCTGGGATTTTATTCCTTTTGAAACGATACAACAAAACTGTGGCTTTAGATGTTGAAAAGTCGCAATAAGAAACAATCTCAACAAATAAAATAGGTAGTTCTGCTTGTTTAAATTAATTGGCGAAGAATTTCGTTCCGTCGCACATGTGTGTGTGATTGATGTGTACAATAAGTAAGAAGCTCCATTCAATACTAACCACGCATCAAATTGCGTTAACTTTTCCAATTAACATGTTGATTATTAAATTGCAGGGTTATTAATAATATCGTTATTATCCTTTAACGATCCTTCTTATTAAACAAAAAGTGGATCTTATGCCAGTATCAGTCTTCACTAAAATTAAAATAGCTTACATACTATAAATTGAATAAATTTAAATACGAAATGATATAATACAAATAATAAATTAAACATATATCACAAAAATAAATGAAAACAAAATATGCAAAAAATAAAACAAGAACTTGTCTGAAAAAAAAAAACTACACAAATACGCACACATTAATTCTGAATTGGATATTCACACATCATCATGTAAATACCTACACGCATCAGAAATAAAATGAATATACATATACCTAAATTATAGCACTGTAATAAAATAAGAATGTTATAATGGACCCTCTTACATTAGTTAGCAGTTTATGTAACAACTCATTTGTTTGCTAAAACAAATATCTAAACTCGCATCATCTCGTCAATACTAATGGTGGTGTTATTTATGGCAATATTTTACTGCAGACTTCTTCTTGGTGGCAACCGAAGTAAGTGATAGAAGTGCCACATAAAAGCAGCACCCTCCATAAACCACGGGCAAAAGCCTAACATAGCCAGCCAGCCGTCAAAGCCAGTTGTTCGGAGGAGGGTCAGGTCAGGAAGCTCACAATGTCGTTGTCCTGGTGAAGCCTTTTCGGATCTGCCCGAGACTTCACCACGGCAGTTTGATGTCATCATCCGTCTTGTTTTTATTTTCGCCGACCGGAGCTATTGTTGCCCACCATGTCTGCGATGGTGCAATATTTGCTGACGGCGACATTGTGTGTGACTGAGGGAGGAAGGAGTATATTTGATCATAACTCTTGTTGAGTTATGAGCTGAATGATCTGAAGTTTGTTGTTTTATGTATGCAGCTTCATTTATTATTTATGAAAGTATCTTACAGACAATAGTAGGCAATATAGTAAGTGGTTTAAAGTGACTAATAATTGTTGAGCTCTACCAAACTAGCTCGTAAAAAACCCGAAGAAATCCACGAATAATCAAACTTCACTTCTCAGACCATTACTGACTAATGCTATTCGTATTCATCATTGTCACGGACACTTCACGTTATATGGCTGGTTTCTTTAACCCTTTAATCCGTAAAATGTGAATTAAGGCCTATAAAGTTGAATAATTATTAACTGGTTACTAACATTGTCTACGGTACTCCAACTAGGTATTTTAAAAATGGAAGGGGAAACTCCAATTGGTAAACTCCTTCAAACCTACTTTTCTACATTGAATGAAAAAAATACAATTACAGCCTTCATTGCATGAAGCGGTTTTCTTTACCCACTTCGCCAAATGAAAGCCAATTTTCACACTTTGATTAACCTCTATTGAATTCGCAATGGAGGTATATTTCCCCCCTGTTTATTCATAAGTGTTAGCCGAAGAATACGGCCAAAGAGAAATACAAAAGGCCAGAGAAGCATTAAAAACTCGTTGTTCTCATATGAGTATATATTCTGACCGGAGTACAATAGAGCTATCGGCCCCAGCTTTCGGAGGGCCTGAATGCTTTCAGTTATACAAAACGGATACTCTATTGTAGCTCAACTCAAGCCCATTGAACCGAATATTAGTCGCTCGGTTAATTATGCATCTCTGATCTTATATTTAAAAATTTCCGGGCCGTAGAATAAAAGGGATTTTCGTACACTATTTCATAATGGGGGCTTCAAAGTACTTGTTCTTTCATCGGTCCGTCGATGACCTACTATAAAGTATTTTCTATAAAATTTCTATGTAATTTACTTTTCACAGAGAAGAATGCAATGATGCAGCGCTTCAATGAAGTGATCCCCGTCTCTAAAATCTATGATTTTCAGCCTTTGGGATTTGATCCAGCTTCTGAGTAGATTTCGTTGGGACCGCCAGTCATTAAGGCGGGCTTCGACCAGGGCGTCCTTTTGTTTCAGATGAAGATTAATCATTTCGGATCCTTAGACTTGATTTGTAATCGACAGTAATACGCTAATTGTCAACAAAGATAAATGAATCAGTATACTCCCATTTCTTGTACACATCTTACCCTCATTTTATCATTCACTCTAATATATAAGCAGACACATTAACACATTTACTGTCATTCAATATAAATCAGTTACTAGTTATTAGTAACTAGTACGTCGTTAGTCATATATTATAGTTTTAAATTTTGTGTTGTATTAAATAAGTAAATACACACCTAATAAGTAAACCCACGTACCCAATCCTCACTACTCCGATCAGTCACAGGGAGACACCGAGCATCATCTCTTTTAAGATGAGTACCACATTATTTTAGGATTCATAACGTTAAGCTAAAGTTAAAACTCTTTAGGTCTATCTTTTGTGATTTGAACTATCTATTGTAATTGTAATTGTCGTTGTTCATAATATTTATTTTACTGTTATTGTGATTATAAACCTTTATAAAAATTGTCTGTTATTTACTTTACTGGAATTATTTTAACCTTTGATTTATCTTTGTAATTTGAATCATTCGTTTTGTTTAAATTTAAAATGACAATGTACTTTAATTTAATTGTAAGCCTTTGATATATGCATGTGTTTATGTTTTCCAATGTAGTACTCGACGCTCTAAATATTCTCTAAGATTCTTAAATCGTTGAGATTGTTCAAGCCATCAAAGCCCTTGCAATATTATAAATAATAAAAATCTGTGGGCAGACAAGAGTTTTTTCAATTAATCACTAAAAAAATTTATTTTTTTGAAGCTCAGAAATGTCACAAAGGTTAGATAATGAATTAGGGGCTCGCAATCACTACAGCAGGTAGATAAACTATTTTTGTGCTGTAGAAATTTTGTAACAACCTAATATAATCTGTAGAGGTGATGTTACCCCAAAATGTCCAACTCTGTCAGAAAGCCGAGCCATAGAGCAAGCGGAGTCCTCGGTATTGTGGCTTGCAGGGGAGCCAACGGGCTATCAGGTATTGTCACAGACAAGATAAACAGTGAGAGGAGGCCGGGACAATAAGCGATAAGGCCGAATCGGCTGATCGGCCACGCACAAAGCCTCCACTAATGATCTCTGCCACAAATCAGCATTAGCCCCATTTGCTCATCTCACATCGGATGCAAAAATACCCCTCATCGCTGGTTTTAGCCTCATCATTTGTACGGTGTGTCCCTGTGTCCGGTTTAATTAGGGTGGACTTTCACGGTGGCCGAACAATCACAATGATTTTAGAGCCTGTGTGAGGTCAATAGATAAGTAGATATGAAATGTACGCCTGCCCACACGAATTTGGATGCTGCCAATGTCAGTTAGAACATATGCGAAGCCAAAAAGTAAGTAAAGTGCACATATTTTTCTGAAGGCAGATTGTAATTATAGCGCAATAAAGGAATATAAATATATAAAATTTTTCTGAAGATATCTAACATATTAGTTAAAGAAATACTCTTGTTACAACGCTGGGATTCGGATCTCCTCACCACAGGCCAGGCGTTACCCTACGTCGAAACTCAGCGGCGACAACTTTGCCTATGAAGTCTCGATGACCCCAAAAGCGAAGATATATTACTTACTTCCTCCAACCCTTCCTATAGCTGATCATTCACAGTTAACAAACGGAAAGCTTTAAAACTATGGAATAGAACACGAATTTGGAATGACAACGCTAACTGAGACTTATGGAGTACAGATATATGGACTTACCCAAAGTGATTAGACTAACAACTGTCTAAGCAACCACTCACTGCACAGAGACTCACTTGAAGAAATTATACAGAAACATTAGTGGAAAACTTATGGGTCATTCGAACCCGCTGTTACAAGAACAGATAACACTTTGCTTACTTTACCAAACTCCACACCTCTTAAGATAAACTAATCAAAAATACAATTATCGAATGTGCCACTGGTACTCTTCGCTCTTGCGTCACTTTTGTGTTTTATGCCATTCACAATCATTTGATTTGTTATGGATATGCAGTAAAATATTACAAGATATTAGGATTTGTAAAAGGGTGATATCAATATTAAATTTACTGACAGAACTATTGGCAATTAAAAGTGGAATATTTTTCGTCATAAATGGCTGACAAAGAGAGCCGATGTCTCGCCATCAGTGAATACCCTCTAATATGATTCCTTTTTTCAACATAAACAGTTAATTTTATGATTAATTAAGAATTTTAAATCATTAAAGTTTCTCATGGTTGTGCCAAAAGCACTAATGAATACTTTATATTTACTCATTTCATTTTTTTAAGAACTTACTAATTTTATGCCTTTATGTCATTATTAGGACCCTATTTACTCATGAAACAATTGTTTCTTCAAGAACCCATTCAGTTCAAAATTCAACATATTAGATTTGGAAAAGTCTGTATATTATTTACCGAATTGTTAAAAAACATGGTGACAAACTGAGAAGTCTGTTGAAACTTGTGGAAGAAAATCTTGATTGTGCAAAAGTTGGTTAAGATTTAGTCACGGTTAAATCCGTCAATATTTAGTTTTCAAGTTTTGGTTAACTCTGTGAATTTATACTTGGTTGAATACTGAATAGACAGAATCTAGACAAAAATGAATCTCAATCATTTGAGCAAATACGTGTGGATTCTCGAAGGACCATGTGACAAATTACCCTAGCGTGGTCCATTGCACTTGTCAATTGCGTAATTGGTTAGGAAATTAGTATGCACCCCTGGGATCGGCGAATTAGCGATGCTAATTTCTCGTTAGTTCATTAACATCGGATATCTCTTTAATTCGGCTCTTCTCATACCCCTGTGTTAAAGTGCTATCCTCAACTCGGTGGTAAAAATGTCATCGGCATGACGTTGCAAGATATATCAAATACCCTTTGAGAATTCAACCTGAATATTATGCAATATTAACTGTATTAAATATACGGTTTCATCAGTGTATTCAATATTTATATTTTATTAGCAACATAATTTTTATTAAAACTATTATAAACTGAATAGATATTTTCAACAGAAAAACAAACAAAATCAACTTCATAGAAAGTAAATATATTTACGGAATGCTACTGGATATATCGTAAATTCACCAACCCAATTATTTGTGTATTTATTTATGCACTGGTGTACTTTCTTTTGAGAGCGAAATTCAGTAGATTGTTTAGTAGATGTTAAGCTATGTTTTGAAATGTTATTTTAAGAGGATAGGTTATTATTTTATATATGCAAAGTGTACAATGAACGCCCATTACAACAAACCAGCAAAATCATGAAATATTCGCAATTTTGCATCCACACTCTCATCCATACAATATTTAAAATAATAAGCACAGCAGATACGTAACGTTTACAAATTGACTAGGATCACTACCCTTTGCAACCAGTGCATAAATAGAGATATAAAACTGGGGATAGATAAATAGAATCATTGTTACCTAGGGAGAGGGTGAGAAAAAAGTAGGGTTTGTGGGTAAAAAGGACGATAAAAACGGAGCCGCAAACGCTCTCACGGGAAGTGGGAAAATACTGACCAGACCCGAAACTCCCAATAAAGTAGATCTCCAGGGAGAATGTATGATAGTGCAGGAAGTCACCTTGCTAAGGGATTTTATTGTATTTCCTTCCATTTATTTTATTATTAAGTATTAATACTGATTTCATTTAAGGGCTTGGAGCTAGGTTTCCTTTACGTCGCTTTAAAACTATGGAAAACTCACTATCTTGTGATCTTTCTAAAACATATTTATGAGTAAAGGTAATATAACGTACGGAATTGCACAAGTTCGGCAAAGGATTGGCAACCATCCCCCTTAGAAATCTGTAAAAGGCTCGGTATGGTATATTGAGGGTAGTACAGGATATAACAGCGGTCCATGGGCAGGTATAAATCCAACAGGGGATGTTTACCCCAGTTCGGATTACCGGGGCCGGTGGCCAGTGGTTCGGTCCCCAGCCATCTCTCATTTCACACGTAGCCTCGAACCTGTGCTATTTACGTTTCCTTTTTAGCCTTTGTTCGGAGAAAAAACCATTTCGGCCTTTGTATTTGTTGGGAATTTACTGAGCCCGGGGTGGGGGTGGGTTATGGAATGGTGTAACATACTGGAATTAATTCCGGAAAGCTGTAAGCTAGCAAATATTCCAACTGATCCGCGAACAAGCTGGCTAAAATGTTTCCCTTTAAATGCCCTTTTTGTTTTGCTTGTTTGGATTTTTCAAAGTTAAAGAGGGAATATATTATAGAAGGATAAACTATTGATATGCCAGAAACAGTTCAGAATCAATAATGAATGTAATAATTTAATAAATGAAAATCTCTCTCTGGTCAACCCTCAATATATATCATAATAATACGAGTGCTAACAATGGCTCCACCACATTTTAAAGCATCTGAAACAAAATACATTTGTGTTCACTATGATCTTTAATGGGAATATCATATAAAATACAAAAAGATTGTTACATATATACAAATCGATAAATCTTTAAAAATTTCATAGTCAATTTATAATTAAAATTTAAAGATAGAAAAAAAATACAAATTTAGTGGATTCTACTGTTTTTCACTCTCTAATAACTTTATTTCACGATATTAAAAACGTGTTGAGATGTCCACATATTGACGATTAACAATCCTACAACTGGAGAATGTAGCAACGAACAGACATACAATAAGTATGCCCCCTCCCTCCAAAAGAAAATAACACGAATCCGGATCCCGGAAGACAGTGGAAGGATGTGATCGAATAAGGGTGAAATATGTTTTCGGTTTGACAAAAGCACTGACAAAGCTGATTCATGAGGTTGCCAACTTTGTTTGCGGAAGGATCGGGAACAGAGGGACCGTCAAGAACTAATTCGATCGACTGCAGAGGTTCTTTGTGTGAGCCCATCACAAAGAGAGGCGAGGTAGGAAGGAAGGCTACTCGGGGATTTATAGCAACGATGTCTTGCTTTTCCCTGGGCAATTGCGATTCAACCCTGCCACATACCACATCAACCCATTCTCGGCAACACATCATGTGAATAATTTAGTATTTATCTACTTAAGTTATCCGTTTGTAGAGAAGTAACAAAAAATAAAATAAATGAACTCTTGATGTAACACCTCAAGGCATTCGTAAGAACTGTTGACACCATAGTTGGGGCAACCATACTGTGTGTTAACTGTGTACCACACTCAGGTGCCATTGTGATGAGGATTACCTTCAAACCTTAAATTCGGTTTCTTAATCGGATTCGCTACTTAGTTATCCTTACGATGCTGATTCAACCCCCACCATAACCTTTCTTCAAGGAAGAAATCCCTGTAAGGAAACGGTATCGAACCCGGATTCTCCCCCGGTCTTCTAAGCTATAAGACAGCATACTAACCACTAAGCTAACGGCTATGCCAATAAACAGATAGCACGTAAATTTTTGAATAGTTATAAAATCATAATTATTAATAGTTTTTTAAAATCAAGTATTTTCATGTTAAGAAATATTTACCTATTTCAATATTCATACTAAAGCTTCCAAGAAGTTAAATAACAGTTATTAACATGCTATTTATGGATCATATTCTCTATATTATGTTATTAATTATAAAAGTGAAATAAACCAAAACTATAAAAACAAAAAACAACAATTATTCTGGTTTGAAATCCGTTCTTGGACTGCAGTTGGTTTTGAAAATAACTATTTAGATTTCATTTTACGCGTGTGTTTTATTTTGGATAAATCCTAGATTAATTACATAAATATTACTTTTGATTGGCTCTCAAAGCAACATGTTCTATAGAATCATTGCATTTTTTTTCAGCACTTTTAAGTCCAAAGACATGGACTTTTCATAGTTGATTAGAATCGAAATTGTCGTTGAAGTTGTGTTAGAAACAGAACAGTAATCTATACATTATACTTGCAAATGCCTGTTACATAAACGATAGTTGAAGGGTGAGCCCCATCGCCTCTCTATAAAATGTAGCTTAAAATCAATGGGTCCATTTTTTCTAAGAAGGATCATACATGAAGTTAATCTGTTGGAGATTTCTTAATGAAAAGAGTAGCGCAAAAATAAGAATTGACATATTTAGTCTTAGCAGATGTAAAATGAAAGGTATTTTAAAAACACATTTTTTTCCAGGTACAAACCGGGGATTATATATTACATGCAGATCAGCTTGACAGCTATTATTTGCAACTATTGTTATATTATGTAATTATTGTTGATGACCTTACTTATGATTTAACTTATTGTATTATGCATTTAATTTGTATGTGCATCGTCTTGTTTATATATTATCTGCTGTGTTGAAATTTTCGGATAGTTCAATTTTCAAAATGTCTAAAGCCTGAAGAGTTTCAATTTTCGTTTTTCTGTATATTTATATTCTGTAATTTTTTTTGTTTATGCTCTGTCCTAGAACAGGCAGTAGAATACATGCCAAGAGTCAGAGAAAGAGGAAGACGACCTTACAAGTTGAGATCTTCCATAGAACTACATCTTTTTTTTTATTGTTTAAGGGTAAATCTGTAAGTAAATAACATGTATATACTTTTTTTTTATTATTTCATAATTTTCATTATGAATCATGTCTAATGCCTGTATATAAATATATTATGTCTGAATAATTATCGAAACCTCTTACTGAGTTTCATTACCCTAATCCTACGAAATTACTTCAAGTGTGATACATTTCAGTGGAAATTTTTAATTTAGAAATTAGTGAAATGATTTTGATTTGAGTACAAGAGTTTCCAGCGGATATCGAGTGGTGTAGCTGCGAGGCTCAAACGGACAATGCCCGCGGGAGGGGTGGTACAACGACGATTAGAGGTTGTGCCCGCTTGGGAAATCTTCCTCTTTTTCATTTGTATGGTAATACTAATGAGCGAAGTGGCCCCTGGGGCAGGGCTATCGAATAGCTGTGCCACGATCCTCACCGGCTCCAACCGCCCGATCCGCTCGAACCGAGCAACCGGTGAATATAAATTAGAGAATTAGAATGTGAGGTGGGGGGGAGAAAGAGGTCCTATGCATATTTATGACTTTTATGTCATTTTGCCGAAATCTGAGAGGGCATGAGGTCGCTCAAGAAGACTCCGAGTTAGTCTTTAGTCTCAGTCGACGTCAGTTCTAACACGGGGGGTCTTTTTCTCCCCAGGGTGAAACGTGTATTTGAATAAATTACTCAGCATTAATTTAAAAATTACCTCCCTTATATTCTTGTCAACAGAGGAAAAAATTCTATTAAGCTTCTCAAAACTTTGAAATATACATGTTATTGAAGAAAAATGAATCAATAAATAACAACAAAATCTAAAAATAATTCCCGTGCTAGTTAACTTCTTTAAGATAAGTAACTTATCTAAAACACAAAGATATATGAAAGAAAAACCGAATAAACCTCCGACTACATTACGTTCCCTCGCTTCTTAATCATTCAAGTGGATCCTCATTTACCCTCACGAGGCTTCAACAAACTTTAAGGAGTTAAGCTTGACCAGACCCATTCCCCAAGACGAAATCCTTGGGAGAGCACGGGGATCGAATCCGGGACTCCACACAAATAAATCGACACGTTAACCACTAGGCTACCAAAGTGATCCAAAGAATTTCTAAAAATAATTCTTTTTTCAACAAATAACGAAAAATGGCTAAAATATTGCATACACATTTAAACATTATACACATGATATACATGTCATTCATGCATTTAATATTTTTTAGTTATGCGGTCCTTTATTATATCCGATAATTTTTTTTTTTTTCATAGCCCCTTCAAATTTACAGACAACCACACATAATTAGAAATCCTCAGGCGATTCTATTTACGAATTATTTTAGTATTTTCTGTAGCACCGCTACACCCGATTATTAAACTGTATACTCACATTTTATACCTCGAGACTCCTTATAGCCTAGTCCGGAGGGAGAGGCTCTACTTGTACGTTTTTCCTTCGACGGGTGTCGTAAAAATAATTCAATCGATTTGCAATTTAAAAGCTCATTTGGTAAAGAGTTAAAAGTTTTATTTTTTTTGCAAAGATACCGAAAGGTTTATAGAATTGACCAATGTTAGAACTTCGTAAATTAGGTGCAAAAAACACCGAAAGCAATCCGATCGGTTCAGTACATAGGGGATCTTTCAACGATGGCACACGTCACAGGTAGTGAATCAACTTCAGAATTACCGGACCGCGATTGAACTGTTAAAAGACTCTTCAGGAATTGTCGTTTAATAAAGACCCTCTAAATACCAAATCATGGAATTCAGTTTGTGTAACAATCCGGCTAACGTCTCTGAAGAAATACTCTGTAATTGTAAAAGAATATAATCAAAGGAAATTTGACACATTTTGAGAGAAATAAAACCCGGAAAAATTCAATCATAAACCTAAACTATATTTTATTACGTGCTGGGATTTGAACCCAACGGTACCAACAACACCGATCTTCCAAGCGCAGTTCCATCCGATCCCACACGACTATACTTTGACACAACTATATCTCCAGACTTAAAGAGAACCGTAATTCCTGGTGAACTTTAAATCATAGCATATAAATTTATTAGTATCACTTTTAATAATGTATTTGTATGGGTACCTGTCTGGAGGCTTGCACCCGTGTCATGATAATTTAAATGCAAGACGATACCCTTCATACCGGTATAATGTTCATTACAGAGGACATTGTGAGACAATGACAGCAGGCAGGTGAGTTATGCTCAACACCCCGCTCTAATTAAGTCCGCGGTTGCTTGATGTATAGCTTCGCGGCGGACTTAAAAAATTAGTATCCCCTGCTAAAGGATAATTAAGGTATCTTCTATCCGGCTTAGCATAAATTTGCATTCCGTCCAATTTGTGACCTTAAGTTTAGTAATTCGTTTATTTTTGAATTAAATTAATTCATTAGGTGTCAGTTCCTTGTTTGCACTTTACTTCCCGCCGGTTGTTCTCAGGTATCGCCTCAATTAACTTTTTATTTGTCATAAAATAATTTATAACCATACAACAAATATTTTACGAGTTCTCACTCATAAATTTATATATTAAAATATAAACTAGATTCAAAGAACAATAGTTTATTTTGTTATAGTTTAGGCTGTATAACGCATTTTTTTTAGAACATCTAATATTCATTGACTGTCTCAATTTAGTATAAACCAATCAATATTTTTTTAAATAATGATCACCGAAATTAAGGAGGTAGAAAGCAAGTAACTAATAACTAGAGATTCTTGTGAAATTCCTAAATCGTAACCTAAAAAATCTTATTGAATGATCGATATTTTAAGTACTGAAGGGAATCGTCCATCCAATACATAAAAAAATTGGATGCATCAATTAAAAAACACATATTAAAAAAAGGGAAGGTATGTATTAAATATGCTATTTCTGTCATTAGATCTCAAAATATTATTTTTTTAATATATTTGACATTATTTTCATGCTATTGCCCATAATAAGCCGTAGTTCATTAACAAAATCAATCCATTAATTCTTAACTAGGATTGAGAACTCATATATAGTAGCGAACCGAAATTTTACTTATTGAATATTTAATTGTTTTTTCTTACTTTCCATTATTTTACTCCGATCAAAAAAAATTCCTAGGTGGTCCGGAATATAAGTTTAAAATTCTAAACCCTACCGTAAAAAATTAATATTTTTTTTTTTTTTTTTTTTAAATCTGAAAAATTAATATTCCCTTCACGATTGGCAATAATAAGTGAAACCAGTTTAGCACTCTACGGGATAAGATAGAATGTCACTAAAAAGGCAACCCAGCAGAGTAGAATAAAGTTGATATATTTTACCATGCAGTAGGTAATGTTTTTTTTGGTTTTGTCATATATTTAAATATTCGCTACTATAATAAAAATATAATAACAGAAATGTGATGACGATATCCTGGAATTTCGACACCACATTGAAGCTATCTTTGAAAATTCAATAATATACAAGATCTCTTCTTCGAATACTAGTTATTGGTTTTTTTTTGTTTTCCTACAAATAAATAAGTCGATATTTTAAATGTACGTATTAATTGTATTATTATAAAACAGTTCTATTGTCTTTTCACAACTGATAACCTCTTCTTTAATGTAATAGCGCATTCGACAGCTCTATGCTGTCATCTTCAGTTATTTCTACAATAAAAAAAAAATCAAATCATAACAACTTTTACTAGCGCATATTTAAAATATAAAAAGTATATATTGTTGTGATATTAGAGATTGTGGAGTTTTTATATAATATTTAATCCAACTTATCAAGAAGGCAAAATAAAAACAAGTAAGAGTGTATGAAAAAAACAAAAGAGAGTATAGTTGTTGTTGTATCATAATGAACACACACAAAATTACTCTCTAGTTTTAGCCAGTTATAATTAGTTGTTGTTGTGGTTCTGAGAGAACACACACAGTTAGACTCTGGTTTTGGGGTCGGCCCGTGATACATGTTAGCTGTAAATTGTGAGTCAGAAAGAATTTAAAATTTCTATTGGTTAGTGGTATTGGACTTGGCAGAATCAAGAAGAGCCATTGCAAGAAAATAAAAAGAATTGATTTGGTTTGGAAATAATTGATGAGGATAAAAGAAGAAGAAGAAGCAAAATTGTAAACAAGTATTTATAAATAATTAATTTAAGTTTTTTTTGTAATTAAATTCATCTTTTTGCCAGATTTATTTTTGTTAATAGAACCTAATAGTAAATAGTAAATAAAATAAATTTAAAGTTAACAATAAAACTAATTTATTTGAAGAACGTCACACAAACAGTCCTCCTATTCTACTACAATTAAAAATTCAGAAATATATTTATGTAGTAAATAATTAAAATTCAAAAAACAAAATTAAATACCATGAAATAACCATTAAAACCATCAAAACTTTATCAACAAGTTGTCATTACATTTATTTATTATTTGATTTTTTATTTTACTGTATAAATAACTATAAGATGACAGCTTGTAGCTTTCGAAAGCGCTATAATTTTACAAAAGAGGTTATCAGTTGTGGAAAGGCAATAAAGCTTTTACCATTCCACAATCCGGACATAATTTTTTATTTTTAGTTTTATTATTAATTATATTTCAGTGTTAGTTTAGAGGCGCTCTGGGGTAATGTACCAATGCGACATAAAATAAATTGAAAATAAAAGTGAAGAAAATCTCTCTTTTATAAAGTATTATAAACCAAGTATAGGCAGTCATTACATCTTTGTATTTAATCGGATTCAGCCATTTATGAAAGTATCCCACCTAAATCAAAGAAAGGTTTGTGATCGGGAAATTTATACTTTGAAAAAGTTGTTGAAGCCGAAATTCCCCAAGTCCGGACATAGCCACAGATCGTCAAACGACTAGCAGAGTGAAACTTAGATAAAAGTTGCTGCAATTACGGAGGTGCTAATTAACCACAGCACCTTGAAAGTTGGTAGAAAAGTAGAAGACTATCGGCCGGCGTTAGAGTCGCCAATAGGCGAAGGGTGGATGGAGATAGCGGCCAGGAAAGGATTAGGGGCGGAGGGTGTGACAGTCGCCTGATAAGGGCTTGAGTTGCAGTCGTAGCCTGCAGTTTGGAACTTACTTACAAAGGCTTAACCAGCTTACTTCAGTGTATATTTTTTTCACCCATTGGAATGAGTGTGGGAGGGTTTCCTCTTACATATTTGTTTTTATCTCTTTGCGACCGTCCTCACACATATAGATCCTATTTTTATGGAACTACAAATTATTCCGTTAGTTTTCATGCTGAAATTATATGCCTAGTCCTAAAAACAAACTACTTACATTTTTATTACTGGGTTTAATCTGCATTTTTATTGAAGACATGCTTATGAGGGACATAATAATGGTATTATTTACCATTTAATTAAATATATATTAAAAATTAATTAAAAATATATAATAAAGGAAAATAAACTACTTAAGTGGCGTAATCGTTTTACTCTGCAAGAAGCATTAGCTTCTTTACCGAATTAATTAGCCGAATGGAAACCAATTTATTAATTTCAGATGCACGCTGTGTGGGCGGGAGAATGTACAATTAGTAATTAAAAGTCCACACATACTCTATCGTTCGCAAGCACAGCTCAGACTAACTTCTCTGACCCCGGGCTCTACTCAACTTGGCGCTTCAGCGTGATCTCCCTCTACACCTCGACATATTTATCGCTTTAACTTTCACACCCAAAACTTATAACTACGAAAATAAATGATATAATTTAATAGTAACAATTCTTCAAACTACAAAATACATAAACATATAGCAACTATTAACGACGAAAATACTAACTATATCTGAAATAAGAAATACCAATTACACGGAAAATATCCGGGTGTTACACATACTATTAATTGTTAATTATAAGTCTATTAATTGATGGTGTATTAAACCTGAATCGGTTTTAGACCATGGTTTTATCATATAGTTAGATAATGAAAGCTACCGAAAAAAATACAAACAACACTATTTTAAATTATATAGCTGAAGCATTGTTTGACAAATAAATTGTCGAATATAGTTTAATAAAATACCTTTCAAAACTTTGTTTTTGAAATTTTAAGCCAGTAGTCATTACCACTAATGCAAGTGTCGTTTGCTATTACATTTGAAATTGGAAGTGGTCTAGTGATTGACAATTTAAATGAGGTTTTCCATTAGAGGACTGGGTATAGAATGGTCAACTCGATTGGTAATGAAATAGAAATGTACTGTAGCCATTGGAACACAATCTAAAATTCAAATGAACCCCATCGAATAAGTGCAACTATTCATTTTCAATAGCTTTTAGTTTATTATCTAAATAAAAGCTATTTTAAATTAAGTTAACAGTTTCAGTTTTTTTTTTTTTGTATTTTTTGACAATGAAACGAGAAACTCTTCATTTATTCGGATAAGGGCACAAGAATTTCTACTGTATATACCTATGGTCTATGTATACACCTATGGAATGATATTCTTAAAATTGATAAATCAATCTTCACGTTCAAAGTTTCTTTCCAAAACACCTTGAATTATGCTGGTTATGTGTTTTTTATAGTAAAATAACGGGACTTATGGAAAAGTAATGCACCCCCCCCCCCATCGCTAACTTACATGAGTCCCAAGTCTGAAGCTATGAATTTCGCATTTTTCCCTATGGTTTAAAACAAACATTTTAATATCCACACTAAGCATCAGATGTTTTTATGCTAATATATAAGATATTTAAATTTGTTTTTATATTTTAAAATTTAATCGTTACTGAAGGAAAGGGTTCCATAAATGAAATGAAATATTTATAGTAGAAAATGTTTATCATATTTCCGGATAGGAGTCCTGAGAATATTTTCCGTAAATATAAGTTTAAAAATACAATTTAAATCATAGTCTAGTATTAGTCGCTAATACTACTTCCTACCCTTCCCACATCCATGGCAACAGACTGTCGGGGAAAATTAGGATTTGTTTGTTAGATGTAAGTTAGTTTTCAGTTTTATGATTAATAAGGTGTGCCTCATCACTTTTTAACCATGTATAGACAATGAATGTATAATGTACATAATACTTTTGTAACAGTCACAAATCCCAGTGTAAATTTGTATAAAATGTATCTAAGCTACAGGATATATAATGGATATGAAGGATATGAAGGAACAAAAATAGTCTAGTATCTGTAAAAAAAAAATGTTAAAAAATAATTAAAGAAATGTAAAAAACTTAAAATATAAAGTCGTGGTTTTTAACTGTTGTATTAAATGAAAATATTTCTTACTTTGATATAAAGAAATCACGTATATTTTTTTCAGTAGATACATTTTCAAAAAGAACGCCTGATAGCAAGACACCCACATCAAGCAGAGAGCTTCCCTATCTGTAAGGGAAAAAAGATAAATTCTCTCTGGGTCACTGTTTATGTTTTGAGTTATCTCGATGTGGAAGATGTGACAGACTTTATCAGGCCTAAAACAAGCCTCAGCTCCACCTAACGAGGTTTTACGACTTCGCCAGGACTTAGCAGCGTGCTTGGGAGTCTCCTCTGCTATATCGTGCATTACAGTGTTTTTATGGTCCACCAAGGCTTTAGTCGCTATTTTCCAGTGAGATAATTTACTGTTAAAAAAGCGTACGAGCGTTAAAAAAAACAAAAGTGATTTAACACTAAAAATTTTTAACTAAATCCACAAATTTCCAAAGCTTATGCGAATAACTTTCTAAGTTATTACTGACGCAACTGTCAATAATACTGAATGGTATAGTTGGTGATCTTATTATTGATTGTAGAAGAACATCAATCTGTTACATTATCCTAGTCACAATCATCGGTGACGTGGATGATGAAGGAGCGTGGGAGTCTTTCCCTGACCCCACTTCCTCTTTCGTATGCGAAGGAGGTGACAACCATGTGAATTTGACAGGTCGCTGGGCTGTTTGTAAGTAGTGCATGAATGAAGAATTGCAAATATGGCCTGGATGAGAACATTGATTGCAATTACTTATTATTGTCGTAAAAATTTATTTACGATGTATTGTCTAAAGGCACTGATGGTAATAACAACTAATTTACCTTCACAGCAATTCATGTAATTGTAATATACTAATAAAATTGTAAGAAATTGCTTGCTTATTGCCTAATAATGCAGATTGCAATTTTATCACAATAAAGATATTTGTTAAATATAACAAGCTACAGACCGGAACAATCCCAGATTCTCAGCTCTTCTCAAAGAAATTTTTATTTCTGAAACAGGAATGGTCGTTATCACTCAATCCATCGATCCTGTTCGTTAGGTTTCTTCCCTTTTCGAATAAAAGGGAACGAACTTATGATTCTAATTTTCATTTTTCGAATAAATTTCTGACCATTCACCAGAATGTCTTTCTTCCCCTCTCTGCTTCGGCTTAGTCATTACCGCAGATATTTCACAAGCTGTTGGAGCCCGAGGAGTAGAGGAGGGAAGAAAGAAAAATGGATGATAAATGGGGAATTTAGATTGAAACTTGGGTCGTTAGCAACATTGGAGCTGCTCCTAATCTCCCGGGCCGGGTGTCGTGTAGTCGATCGGCGGGGTCATCCTATCTCTTACAGACATCCGTCCTGCTCATCATTAAATGTTCCATTAATGGCAACATGTATATTATGTTTATGTAGGTTAGTGTTAATAATGAGAGTATGTACTGAGCATACGTGTTAAAATAAGATTGTGTTCATGGTTTTTTTTTTGCGTATTGTTTCCTCCATTCGTTTTTATTGTTTCTCTTGACGAAATTTGTGGACTATCTCGAAGTCTACAACGGTGTAAATCATAACTGACTGTTCACTGCTACGGATAAGTATAGATTAGCAAAAAATTAGTCCGGTTCACATTTGCTAGACTGAAAGGTGTTCAGAGCACGGAGTCAGATTGACTACTGGGATTAAGTGATGCCATTAGAGTATCCAAAGGACATGTAAAACTACCTTCCTATTGCTGTTGCTGATCCTGTTTTCCCAAACCAGTAAAAGGAGGCTAATACACACACAGCATATATAGAAAACGAGATGGGTCTTGTTGACAATGGGATAGAACTTAAAACATATAGCTACGTATCAAGGAGTTGGTACGTATAAAAAGGTGGAATAATAACTCAATAACAATAACAAAAAAAAGTGATGATGAAAAAATAGATAATAAATATATAAAAAAATTAAGCTTCTGTTACCAACATGTTTTTTATGTAACCTAAATACCGTCATGTCATTTACATTTCGTAAACTATATTTTTTATATTTTATAGGTGTACTTTACGGCATAATAGTTTCTAGTTAGTGTCGTAGAAACAACGGGAAGTTCAGGATATGAAGGAGCTGGAACACTACGATTTACAGTTGTTGTTTTCTTTTTCAGGATAGGTCTTTTCCATGCGAGGGGCTGTCATCGGACCCCGATTGCATGCTGATGCGGCTGATCTATTCTTAGACCACGCGGCGTGTACAAGATGCTTCCCTCTTGCAAGAGCACATCCGAATCAATTCACTTAACAAGAGCTACTCTTTATTCATCCCTCCTTGTAGGGCGGCCGAGGTGGGGCAGGCCTTAAGGGACGTTAAATTGCATAAAGGCAGTCCGGAGGGAACAATGGATAATGCCTGGTGTTCCGTAATGTAAGGGGAGGAAATGCAATGCGCATTTGTAGCCTGCATAATCCCGGAGTGGGTTTTGTACTGGGCTGGATATTACATTTATCGGGAGTGGGTGGGGGGGGGGGTTCATTGTGCTGGGCTGTGTACACTTTAATAACAGACATTTGCATACGAATAATATTTTCCCTCCCTTTCTTCTTGGGCACCCTATCTCTTCTCTCTCTTAGAAGAGGGAGCTTTCTTTTTGGGGTTTTCAGCTCCATCATCACGGAGATCTTAGCCGAATTCACTCGCAAAATACGTAATTTTATGGAATAATTTGTGCAGCATGCTTGTGTATTTTCCACATAGCTAGTTGACTTAAGAGAGAGTCACTTAGCCATTATTATTATTTATATTCAAGTACCACCATAAAATATTACCACATAGAATTAGAACAAGTATTTTATTTTAATGTAGTTATAAATATACTCCTGAAATATATTACATATAATATAAAAAAAAATAGCAGATAGTCCAGACGTGGGAATAGGAGTTTCTTAATTTCTGTAGAAAAATGACCTCGGTTTTTTAGAACCATTTTGGTCACCATGTGCCATTTATGCTAAACGTACTCAGCAACTAAAACCAATTGTTATTTATGTTTAGAGACCTTGAGAAATAGTGAAAGTAAGAGAAACGACTTTTATGATTTGAAAGCGTTATTAATACAGTACCGTACACAACATATTTAGTCCTAAGAAACATCCATAACCTCATATCTGTTTAGACATTGGGCCTCTTCTTTGAGCTTTGGCGATTATTTTTTTTTTTTAATTATTACCTGATTTTTTATATATGACCACACTAGTGAAACTAGTTGTTGTTTAATTATACTGATTAACTGACTTGATGGCAGAACGTTTTAAAGCCCAAACATTTTTTACCAATGAAACTTGCCCTTGTGTAATTCAAGAGATTAAATGATTCTTGAAAATATGGTCAGCCACCTCAGAAAAGGATGCGAAATAGTTCCAGTTAATATATTGTAACTCATGAAGAAAAACCGCAATTATGAACAGAAACAAAGAGGTGAAAACAGGTAAATTTACTGTTAGAATTCAGCTGATAAATGGACTTGTAAATGATATTACCCACTCCGCGGAGCAGACTCTAGTGAGTGGGGGGGGGTAGGCGGAAGAAAAGTTTCACAGAAAGGGGGTCCTTCATTAATGAGGTAGTTAATTCCCTTTATCGGGGCAAATGAGATAAGCCCTTGAGAGGTCGGAAGAAGCATCCCTTGAAGAAGCCGTGATGTCGTGTACGAAAGGTTTCAGAGCGGCAGGGGTGGTGCGTTCGCGTGACTCCCAGTTTCGGTCCAGGTTTATACCCTGCTCTGTTGATATATATAAGCAGATTATGTTTCAGCGGGCTCACCTCCTTTTCAGGTTGAGTGAGTCTGAAACATAAAGGAGTCTGGTGTTAGATTGCTCAGATCAAAGAGAGAAGTTGCTGAGGGTTTCATGAATGGTATCCATTACGTGAATGTATCGCGTACCGTCCATCGAATACAAGCAACGTACGTTTAGTTAATGATTCAATGTATACAAGAGCTGTATCATGACGTCGAGACCTTTAATTTGATATCCTACAAAATATGATCCGAAGATATTTATTTTTCGTCACACCTTTAAGCACTTGGGATACACCTGTCTCAGTAACAACAAATAAAACATTTATTTTAAATACTTTTACAAAGCCGAAAGCATATTTATCCTAAATTTAACAGGTTTCTGGTTTGAAAATATTGTTCAATAATTAAACTTTAACGTTCTCATGTCTCCAAACATTTAACAGATGTAGTTTCAAAATCATCAACCAACATCCACTGATTACATTTGATGCACTATCTTCATGCTTATTGATCACAGGCTCGACTTAATTTACCGAAACGTAATTCACCAGTTTTTGTCCCATTTATGGCAGTACTAAAAAAACTGAGTATAAATAAATAAAATTAAATATTTTTATTTGTACTTCTCAGAAGCATGAAGTAAAACACTGATTTAAGCCATCCTCCCTCTGTATGAAACAATAGCAAAAAAAACATTGCAAATGAGAGTTTTAAGAAATGTACGTAGCCGTAGACATTACTAATCAATACGTTACTACTTTTATGTTGATACCCTATTCACAATTATAGTAAGATAATTTGTTTTTCCATCCTATAAATAATTATAGACACTTACTCCCATGGAGATGACTATATTTTTTATTTCTTTCCAAGGTATCATAAAATTTGTCTATATAATTTTGTACCTCAAACTTAAAGTGACTCAAGTTAAGTCACAAAAACCAAAACGGACAGATTCATGAGTGAAAAGATTATATTATCTGGCTTTCGAAAAATTAAAAATCAACGGAACATTAACTAAACAAATGTAAAAAAATTTTTTAAAAAGAAGTTTCTATATTAAAAACTAAAAGAATAATAAGGAACATACAAAGCTCAAATTGCAGATGTCTGTATCTTTTCCTTTTTAATGGGTTCGCTGTGTTTTTAATCCTAGGGGAGAATGAGGCCTGCCTGGAGCAGTGGTTGGCCGGGGAGAACAATCCGGCTCCAAATTAGTTTTCTCCTTTCAGACGAAGAGGGGGGGGGGAGTTGACCACTTCATCCCCCCTCTTTCATTTAAAACGATAATTTATGGACAACAGCCTAGCGAGGAAAAATAAGAACGGGTGATAAAAAAATAAATAAAAAAACTCTAGAGGTTTTCATACCTGTGCAGGTACCACTTGGGAGAGGTGCAGATACAGGCTTAGATAGTTCCACCATTGTTCAGCCCTTTATTAATATTCAGAAAGGGCCGTCAAAAGTTAGAATAGGGCCCATATGCTTCTGCACACTTATTACCATGGGCCTCTCTCTAAGGGGGCGCTGCATATTTATAAAGGGCTAATTTGGTCGTGAAGGCTGTCTGATATACGGCCCTACGATCGGCTAATGAATAGTATGCCCAAACAATGGGGCTCGAAGATTTTATCAAAACTGATGAGAACAATTATAAGTATTCATCACATTAAATTATGAATTTTAATCTTGAAAATAATAAGCATTATCATAATCATAAAAACTGCTTTTTTAATAAGCCTCTTTGGGAAAATTCTTTATGACTGACATACAACCATTTTTTTTTTTTTTGTTTGGCACTCGTGTATATGAAGATTACCTATACTATGAACATAAAAAATAAATTTAAAAAAATGTTTTTATTCTGGGACAAAGTTCCCTATGAATAACATCAATATTCATATAACAAATTCACATCGATCAAATAAAAATAACTGCTAAATTAGAATAAAAAAAATTACAATGTAAAATAATGTATAAACCTCGACAGGAAAGATGGAAAAAGAAATTTTATTAAATAAAATAAAACATTTTTAACTGTATTTAGTAAATAAAATCATAGATGGGTCTAGGTGAAAGAAACCAAAACAAAAAAAAAAACATGCAGAAGTCTGTTCAATGAAATTAAATAAAAACATCTAAATTAATACAAAATTAATCAAAAAAAGTGGTATACAATCTGGCAGCCAATGTAAACGATATGTATAAACATTTAAATAAAAATATTGAATACAAAAATAAAAGTTGGAAAATATAATACAATGAATGCATGAATGAATCGTCCCCAGAGTTTTGCTTGTATGGAGAGGAGGTGCTGGAATAGGATAGCTTCAAAGGTTCGTAAGGATGACGCAGGGCGGATATAAGAATATGGAAGATTCTAGAGAGTAGTAGAGCGAGCATGGAAGGACCGAGGCATGCTACAGTTTTGTGAGCAGGAGTAAAAAGGTCAGATGTCGTGATCAGGGATTGAGGATTTGAACTGTAATATATAAGGGGCTAATGTGAATTGATGGTTTGAACAAGAAATGAACCGAAGAATGAATTGAAGTTTTCTATTTGAATGTCACACATTGCCTGAGGATGAAATGACATCAGTTCGAAACGTTACAACAGCTAATAATAAAACTTGGAAGGATATTGTTTTTTAGTCATAATCCACTTTTGCCACCTTCGGAAAATCAAATATTGTTATTATCATTCAAAAGATTAATTATACTTATCGCTCAGGGGGTAAGTATATCCTTCGTGTCGGTAAAATTCTTTTTCCATTATTAAGGGAACATCAGATACCAAAACACACTTAAATAGGTCACAGTCGATTCCAGTCGGCCATTCTTAGTAAATATTTTAGCAATTAACATTTTTATTTTTTTTTATTATTTTCAGTGGCACTGATATAATAATGAATAAAGTAGTACGCATATTTCCTCATGAATTTGATAAGTTTTTTAAGAAGCTCACGCCAAGGCCTTCATTTTGTTTTAAAACCACAATTTAAATAATAATTATGAAAGTATATGTTTATTCGGTAAATACTATAGACATTAAAATCTGTTGAGAGGTAATTTAGGTAGCTTATTATATAATTAAAAACCTTCTGTAACAGTGAATTCTATTTTTAAACTATAGGACATTCTAATTATGTTACTTAGTTTCCACTTTCCTAGTTTCAAATTCCTTCAATAAATAACGTTTTATCTAAGGAACAAGATCTCATCCTGATGCGACCTGTCTTTTTTATTGTCAGCAGAAGAGACAATATAGTTACGAAATAATAACGACAAACATCTAGGGACGTGCAGGGAAGGATTTTATGAAGGTGGTATCTGGATGCAAATCCTGTTTGAGATTCCCAGGGAGTACGCTGCAGAGTCTGAGGCAATTTAAGAAGTTAGATAAGGTGACGAATGCTCCTGAAATCCTTGAGACGGGAATCTGGCTGGAACTTACGGCATCAGTCACTTCCCAGGGCGGCTTTTTCAACTCCCTAGTCACCCCCTCTATCATTGATAAGGTCCCGACATATTGTTCTTTTGTTTCGTTAAATAAATATCCTTGTATTTGCCTTTCCAGGTTTCTGTCTACATAATCGACCACGATATCTGATATCTGCAAAGGTATCGAAACGTCCGCGATAGCCCGCACGTAATTCAAACGTTATTTAATTTTGGGGGCTTGAGACAATGTAGAATACTTATTCACAAAAACAGAGAACCTCCATCAGTCTGTATGCAAAATAAATGAAGATCACGACTACGTAATGCAATTAGACCTGTAATAAATCTTATAAAAGGAAAAAAAATATATAAATAAATGGAAAATACCTGGTGGCACGGTAAAGCTAACGTGGACTGTATAAATAAAACAACTCTTGCCTTACTGGCTATAAACATCAAACGGATTATGAACAATAAAGGAATAACGATTGTATGGACATTTGGATTGCAAGAAATGTTTTACTTAACATTTGTAAGGGACGCCTCGAACTCGAAGTGTGTAAGAAGTTAATCGAAGCCTAACTTCTTTGTAAGAAAGGCTTCAGCAAAACCCTAACCAGAAAGGGTGAGCGATTACTGCCGTTCTTAAAAGTGTCTTTATATATGACCTCCGACCCTTTAGGACTCTTGAAATAGACCTGTCCTAACCAAGGACAGGCAATGAAAAAGGCCCTGAAAGGGTGAGCGTGTAAGGATGACATTCGAACTACTATCTAAAACTATATCGAAAATTCACTAACAGACGAATGATCTAATGTCTTGTTACTGTCGAACAAGATATCTTTAAAATCATGACATTTATTTAATAAATAAATTAATTTGTTCAAGATTCAGGAAATGTATTAAAATGCACCGCTTGGAAATAAAATCCATTCGATGTATTTTAAATGATATAGGTTGTGTAAAAAAAACCTCTCTGTTTTGAGAATGGTTTAAAAAAAAACTACACGTTCTGATCAATAATATGAGTAATATGTTTTACGATTTTTGAAGCCTATTACTACAAGAAATTTTCTACCACTATCAATTATTTAAGCAATAAGCCTTAATAGCAGTAAAGAAATCCTTAATTATCTGATGAATCGCACATTATTTGACTTTTTCAAACACATTTCTTTCTTTTATCTATAACCGGATAAGTTGTATTAAATATAATACAGTTAATCAATTTGGTTTTGCCCTGAGTACACAGGGGTATAAGGAAGGTTAGGGCTGTGTACAGGACACAATGACAGGCTCTATTAGACGCCGCAGGCTCGCCCGCAGCCGGCCACAATCGATAAGTGATTAGGGGAGGGAAGATTCGGGTTCCTTCGCAGGGGTAGTGTCGCACGAATTAGCGGCTCTCGGGTGACTGTTGACTGTGGTGGCACCGATCAAGAGTTAACTCAAATAGGAGTAAAACTATTATCGAAGTAGGAAATGGGAAACTATTCCTGGGAGGATAATGAATAAATGGGAACAGGTCCTGAAGAATATACTTTTGCCTTTACACAAAACGTTATTTTCATTGATAAAGTTAAATATTAATCGAAGTGGCAACAAGCGAGCAGGAGTACGTTTAAAATGTTTGAGGCAACATGAAGCAGAGATAATTTTTTTGACAATTGTACGAATAAGAAAAATACCTTAGCATCAGGATAATCAACATGCTACTACTTCTCTTAATGGCATATCCAAACTTTGGGCAGATACGCACATAATTCTAACACCTTGCTATCCAGACAGACTCTTGCTAGTTTCAGGACGATTTACTCATTATATTATATATTCATACTGTATTTTTATCATGAATACAAAGTAAATAAAGTTTTATTAGGTCTAAAAAGTTTCCGACCTAACAAAGATTTTATTTTAGCTTTTATTTATTTTATTATCATCTTCATGTTGAGGTCGGAAACTTTTCAGACCACCTGTGTTGATGTTTGGCTGCCACCTTCCTTATATGGCTTGTATCTTACTTTTTCTATTGTATTTCTTTTTTATATTAATTTATAATCTTATTGTATTGTACAGACTTCTCCATATTGTTTTTGTAGATCCATCTATTTATAAACTTTACTTGCAAAATGCAGTTCAACATTTTTATTATTTACAGAAATTCACTCTTTATTTTAAATTTCCAATCATTTTTATTTCTCTTGATAATTGAGGAACAGTGTGGCGAAGATCCCGGCATCCTGCTGATCGCCACCCGTTCAATCAGTACTGCAGTTTGGTAAAGCGGCAATTGACATCCTTCCGTTTCGATTCCTTCATTTCCCACCTCTCCTCTCTGTCAACCAGGGATAACTCTCTGTGGAATGTAACTAAAAAAATCCTAAAGTATCATCTTATTTCACACCCACTCTATCGTGATGATGGGTCCTGGGCGGCTTCGGATGGCGAAAGGTCGGAAGAATTCGCACTGCATATTACCCATACTTTCACTCCTCAAAGCCATACTCACAGCACAACTGTTGAAGATTTTCTCACTTCACCTATTCCTCTCTCACTTCCACCAAAAGCTGTTAACCCCTATGATGTCAAATCACAACTGTTAATCACACCTCCTGAAAAACTTACCTTACCGAAAATCCGCTGGATATGATCTCCTTACTCTTTAAAAATCTCAAACAACTTCCTCCTAAAGCCATAATCTTCCTAACTTACATATATAATTGCACTATCCAAACTGCCCACTTTCCTCTCCTCTGGAAACATTCCATTATTGTCCTATTCGCAAAACCCGGCAAACCACCCAATGACGCATCATCTTACCGTCCAATTAGCCTACTCCCTATCCTCTCAAAAATATTTGAGAAACTTCTACTAAAACGTTTACTTCCAATTATTGAATCTAAAAACCTTTTTTCCACACACCAGTTTGGTTTCCGCCAATGACATTCCACTGCTCAACAAGGCCTTCGCGTTGTTGATCACGTCTTCATAGCCCTTGAAACCAAACAGTATTGCACTGCTGCCTTTCTTGATATAGCTCAAGCTTTTGACAGGGCTTGCTCAAAACATGTACAACCTCAAAACATGTTTACCCCAGACCCTTTACCTAATCCTACAGTCCTACCTTTCAAACCACTTCTTCCAAGTCCGCTGTGGCTTAGAATATTCTAACTACTATCCGATAAGACCAGGAGATCCACAGGGTAGTGTCCTGGGTCCCATCCTCTATAATCTATACACCGCTGATGTCCCATTTCTTGGCCACATTTTCAGATGACACAGCAGTCTTGTCAACCCACCCAGACCCCAATATAGCATCCCATAACCTTCAAAAACACCTTGATGAGATCGAGTATTGGTGCAACCAATGGCGAATCAAAGTTAATGAAGCAAAATGTCCCCACATTACCTTCACCCTCTGTCGCAAGTCTTGTCTACTAGTTTATTTTAATTCTATTCCTCTCCCTGTATACAAGACAGTATGGTACTTAGGCTTCCATCTCGACAACGACTGACCTAGAACCCACATACGAGGCTAAAAAGACAAGAGCTAAACAGACGCTTTGGACAACTGTACAGACTACTTCAAAGGACATCCTATCTCTCAATAGAAAATAAATTACTAATCTTCAATGTTATACCTAAGCCAATCTGGACATACGGAATAGAGCTATGTAGGACAGCAACAAAGTCGAACATCAAGCGTATCCAATCCTTTCAATCAAAAGTCCTGGGAACAATAGTAAATGCCGCTTGTTATGTAAGCAACAAAGCCTATCCAACCACCCTAATCCCGCAGCACAGTCATTGCACTGCACCACTCATCCCTATAATCCTCCTCCGAGACTGAAACTACAGTGGTCTCGTGACCTGCTATAAATGCGTGACAGTGGAAGTCATGGCAATGGCCAGTTTTTCCAATCATGTCCTGAGCGTCCGGTGACAAGCTGACGGAGGAGCGTGGGGGTACTTCCCAAGACTCCGCTTCCTCTTAATATGATTATACTGAATCATTCAACGGTGTTAAGTTAAAGTTTAATAATACAATTCTAGTTTTTGTTAAATTATTACATCGACGTTATCATGATTAAATAAATATCAATTAATTAATTAATTGCTAAGCATAAGAGCCAACCCTAGAAGGCAAGCTCACCTTAAGGCTTTTTTCTTTGGGAGATTTTTCTGGAAGAGACTCAGCCTCATGAGGATTAATGAAGTAGTACTGAGTACTGAGTAGCTACTTGAATAGAGAAGAAGCGAATCTGGCTAAAAAAGCAAAATCAGCTAGCGCCTTAGTGCCACATACGAAATATGGAGATAAACTTCTTTCAATCATAATCTTGTCCAGGTGTTTTTAAAAGGTTTGGTTTTTTTTTTAACGGTTTCGTTTATTGCCATGTTTATTGAATTTTATTAAAATATTTTTGTGTTCTTGAATATCCAATAAATTTATATTTTAGTATTTTAGGCGTCCATCTAGACAAAAGGTTGACATGAAACCCACAAGGAGAAGACAAGAACTAAACAGACGCTTTGGACAACTGTCTACTGACTACTTTACTTCAAAGGACGTCCCATCTATCAATAGAAAATATATAACTAATTTACAGAGATATACTAGAGTGAATCTGGACATACGGACTAGAGCTGTGGTGGACAGCAAATCGCACATCAAGCGTGTCCTTTTAATCAAGAGTCCTAAGAACAATAGTTATTGGCCCTTATTGCATCAGAAACAAATCCCTTCAATACGATCTTAATATACCGTACATTCTTGAACTCATCTCTTCCAAGTTCATGATATTCAATCGAAACCTAATCCAACCACCCTAATCCCCTATCACTGTCATTGCAGTGCGCCGCACGTCCCTATAAACCTCCTCGGAGACTAATGTGGCAGAGGCCTCGTTGCCTGCTATAAATACGTGATGGTGGGAGTTCAGGCAATTGCCAGTTCTTCAATCCAGTTCTGAGCGTCTGTGGCTATCGCACTCTTGTTCAGCCTCCACTGGTATCCGTTGACGCGGCTGATGCAGTAGCGTGGGGGAGTTCCTAATACTCCGCTTCCTCTTTCGCGTGCGAGGGAGGTGACAACCATCGATTTAAGATTTAGGAGGTCTCTGGGCTGTTTGTACACCATGACATGTGTGAAGAATTGTAAATATGGTATAAATGATTAATTGCAATTACTTATTACTTATCTGATGGTAATAACAACTAATTTACCTTCGCGGTACTTCATGGTACTGTAATATTGACGTGTGACATCTTTAATACGATACTGTAATTTTTCTCACTTTCTCTTTTCATCAAAAAGTATTTTAAGAAACGTCGATGATTTAAATTAAATTTTAAGTATCTTCTAACATTGGAGCGTGAGTAGTCCGAATAAATAAGATCACGTTGAATGTGTGCTGAAAAGAAAAACGGCTGATACATAGCCCCCCCCCACCTATAATCGTCAGTATAAAAGCTGTCCAGTCGAGGTAAGAAAGCTCCCCCTCAAACATACCGACACAAAGTCTTCACTAACGAAGCATTCACCCCCTGGCGGCACGTGATGCACAAACTGGTTACTTTTCTCTGTCGGGAACATTTTATTTATCTTCTCTTTGATTGTAACCACTTTGATATGTCGATAAAAGCGTGGTTTATCTCTTTTTAAAACACATAATAATTCATAACATCAATAAAATATAATTTATTTATAGTCAGGAAGGGAGAGGCTGTATTTTAAGGTACTAGTATGAGACATGGATTTTCGCGAAGAGGTCAGTTGATCGCATAGCAACCAAAGCCAATATTAGTTAGTAACCTCCAAAAAAAAAAAAATTACCAGATTATTAATTAATTACTTGGAAATATGACAATTTTTCTTTTCAGAACAAGTACATATTCGACCGAAATTCATGACATTGAAACATCTCACATGACTCATTGTTGCATACTGAAACCCAACAAGTTGGCCACTACTGTTATACATAGTAATATGAATAATTCATGTATGTGAATGCTCCAGTGGCTGAATAAAATACAAATGGAGATGAAACAATTTATACACTTTAATAAATAACTCATCATTTAAACCATTAACAGTTCTGATGCAACGACGTACGAGACGTATCGACCATACTGACATCGCATTATGTTGGTCAGAGGTAATGGTCCAATGATCCAATATGATATTAAATTTAATGAATGTAGCCTTCAATATATGCTTATTAGGTTTATTAGCTTTTGTTAAAAATATATCTCGGATTATCTTAAGGTATTTTCATGACTTTTAAAGTTACTTTTGTCTTAGCAAAGAAGTGACCTAAGACTAATTTTTCGGACTAAAATAAGTTCACCTAAAAGGCGGTAACGCGAAAATAAATTCGAGTACTTACAGAATCTTTGATAAGAAGACTCTTGTCCGTTTTTATGTGATTATTTTATTGATTATTTTATTGGTTTTCAGTAACCTAGGACACTGTATTTTATTTTTTAAACAACCTGGGGGGAAATAATGTTTATCAAAAATCTAAAGATTTTTTTTCATAATTATTCAACTTTCAGTCTAACTGTCCTTTTATTTTATTTACACTGGTGCCCAAAATATAAATTAGTTAAATGTCGAAGAAAACTTATTTGTGTAAAAAGTTTTGACGTGAAAAGTATTATTGAGGAACTTTCTTATTAATTTCTGGCTTGATTGGGACTTGATATGACTCAACCAGCAATGTAACAGCGTCTGTGTGATTAATTGTGGTATCTATATGGTAATTAAACGGTGTGATCTCTGCTATTGCGCAATATGGCTTTGCATTTGTCAACAAGTTATGACTCATCACAACAATAGTTAAAGTAAGAATGGTTTCGGGATATAGTACCTGAAAATCTTGCAAGCGTTAGTCGAATTAATGCACTTAACATTATTTGAACAGAATATACCTACCTGCAGGGATGGAGTAATTTAGCCACCTTATGTGATAAGGCACATAATTGGAATAGATCTTGGGTTCAGTTGCCCTAATCCCTTTGATTACTGGTGCTTTCTAGGTAATGTCCTTTGGCCGCCATAATTAGATAACGTTTGCAAGCCTGCGTATACTGTAATTTTGGGGCGTATCTTCAATTTAGAGACAATCACCAAAGGAATATATCAAAATATAGCGATTTCATACCAGGCTTGGACATATTGCTATAACAAAAATGTGACCTAATAGCAGCCTTTTTACGATCGATGTCCGAAAATCTGTTATCAAGACTGTTCATTAATTTTAATTAAAATTTTAATTAAATTAAAAGCCTATTATTCACAGATTGAATAAAAAAAATTAGTAATGGAAAACTGCTAAAAATCAACCTGTCAAAATAAAAAATAAAAATAAAACCAGATCCCGTTTATGTGACCTTACTGTAATTTATTCTTTTATTCTGCACAAAGCCTAATTAAAAATTTAAATCGACGTCCGGTTCGAATGAATTACATTTAAGAGCCCAATAAATAATTAAAGAACATATTTAATCGTCTTGTAATTATTCGCACGGTTAAAATTATTTTACTACATTTATTGAAAGTCGAGTAGGTTACGTAGACGATTGCAAAATCCTCACTTTGTTTATCATGAATTCTTTTGAAGCGTATAAAAGCAATGAAATGAAAATAACAAAAGATTAAAAAAAAAAAAAGAATTAAAATTTATGAGCATTGAGCTTGAAGACGAAAGTATTTACAATTTACGAATCAGATATTACAGGTAGTGGCATTGTCGATGATTCATTAACGGGAAACTTTAGCTGAACCCGTTGCAGCAAAGTAAGTAAGCCTACAAAATACAATTAATTAATGCTTAAACAGATAACGGGAGGGGGGTAGATTCTTCTCTTGGGAGACTGAACTTATGTAACAGTGTGTGTAGGTCGTATGGAAACCCTCATGCTGACTGAATCCCAAACCAACTTACAATAAACGGCACCATTTTGAATTTATACACAGTCCGACCCAATAATAATACATGACGGAGTAATAATAACTGACACATAATAATAATCATAAGTTCCAAAAACTGTCTCTATGAATTCGTCATTAATAAAATAAAAGGTATGAAATATAAAGAGTTAAAATTAATTATATTATATACACAACTCTTTGTTACATTAAAGGTCTTATAGTAGAGATAACAGATACTAAATACATATTATAAAGCTACATTCTCTGAAACAACGTTTGTAAATTTGTTGGGTTTAACCATAAGCATAAACTTGATCAACTAATTAGCACTAACAGAATCATGCTCCATTAAAAATTAATGCAAGCAAATAATTTAAAACAAAACACTACTCACCTATAACATACATTAGTAAATTACAACGAAATGTGAGGACATTTATTAGCCACATAAGCAATAAATGCAAAAAACTAAAAGCTTCATAATTAAAATGTCACCCTACTTCCAGAAAACATCAAATGTGACCCCTGAAAACAAATTTATATTACATATATCTGTAATCCGTCTAACAATGACACTCGCTGAACCAGTGTGGAGTTACGCCTATACTTCAAATTACAGGAAATTAGAAGTCGTATAGAACACGCTATTATTTATGCGCTTAACAACTACCCTTAATACACCATGCTAACAGGCCTACAATTACCCACAATCCAGCGGCATGTACACACCAGACAACGAATTTATTTTTTTTAACTTCCGTATCCGAAAATTAATGTGTTTTTTTAGACAATTACACTAAGCGTTCCCTCACATGACATGTCCACAATCACACAAAACATATGTTGTTTGAATAACAAAACCAAATTAAATTTATATCCACTTTTTTATTTTATTGAGTATTACTATTGCTTTATTATTTAGACTTCTATTACGTTATTCCTGCTGTTAAAGATTACCATCATTTATTACAGAAAAAAAAAAAAAAATATTTTAGTTTACGCATATATATCCTCTTAGTTACCAAAGAATGTATCATTTTAATTTGTGCTTCTCGGCAAATTTGTCAAGTATGTAAATAATAAACTTTATAAAAAAACATGTATCACTTTCCTTTTATAAACTATGTACACCTATTAACCTGGCAAGCTTTAAAAAAAATATTTGAAATCTCATACATACAATATTTAAAACTGAACATAGATAGCACTTAAACAACATCTCATCCCAATTTCACTTCCATGATGCACGTAGCGTGTGGTAAGTCACCAGAGGTGGCCAACCTTTTTCGCTCGCGGGACAATTTCGTGGTTCCACAAACTAAATTTCAATTTAGACATTGAAGAATTAATGCTTTCAATGAATATACAATATAATAAGAAGAGGCAATACAAAAACCAGATGCTAATTAGATAGGTACGTATATACTTTTTAAAATTCAAACATTAAGAAAACATAATGCGAACAACTTTAGATTAAACGCATTTATATTGAGGTACATCCCCTGAAAATCGAGAGAAGCAAAAACACGAACGATCTTTTCAAATAATATTTCCTTCAAGAACAATTTTTAGCTTTTCAAACAAATCCTTGTAGTCTTTGCTGGGGGTCAAGTTCTTCAGATGTTTTAAGATTCTCGTTGACCATACGAACGAAAACCCAAAGCTGAGAAGTTTATTTTCTGTCGCACTTTCGCTCAAAAACACAGAAAAATATTGCAAATCGCAAATCGAAATTTCCAGCGCGCTTCATCATCCGCCATCAAGTCAATCCGCCGCATTACCGTATTTTGCAATAGGGCTTTTTCGGCCACTAGTTGACAAATTTCTTAATTGTTTATTGGTTTTGCAAATATTTTTAAGGTGGTCTTGATAACTTGGTATCCATCTCCACTTGATAATTTTTTTTACCAGTAGAAAAGATATTTTATAGGGAGCTATTACCCTTATCATTGAGGTCCCAACTCAAGACCAAACCCCTTGGGTACTGGGAATTAAAATAAGGATGATTCTTCATCAAGTAGCTCTCTCTTTTATTTTATTTTTTAGGCACTGAAACATTTCAACTACAGACCTAACACGATGTTTCTATGTCCTCTTCGTATTTCCGTTTGCTCATGTCACTAGGGAAAGGAGAAAGCTTTAATAAATTGATCAACAAAGGAGTGCCGGGGAGCTGGAATTCCGGGTGAGGAGTTAAAACCATACACGTGTCAGGTGAGAAAATGTCAAAGGATCACTTTGTCATTAACAGCCAGGATCTTGCCGACACTTGCCAATTTTCCTATAACTTTACCGAAACAAAAATTTGTGTTTGGCAGATAAACTGATTAAAAAAAAAAAAAAAGCGAGTTGGCAGTAGGGCAATCAAGTTGGTAAGTTGGCCACCCTCGGTTAAAGCAAAGACAAGTCGTTTTCTTCGTCCGCCGATAGATGGCTACGGCGGATTTCCTAGTTTAAACTTCCCGTGATAGTTTGTTTTATTTATCTAGGGCGCATCGCTTGGTCAAAAAGTATTTCCTCTTCGTATTTCCGCTTGCTCATGTCGCTAGTAAAAGGAAAAAAAACTAAAAGAAGCTGATCAAAGAAAGATAATCCTTTTGAGAAAAACTATTCTACTTTTCGGTGTCAGTCATAATAAATCCAAAACTGTTGAACAGGCTAGTGTAAAGACAGACTCGTCACGGGGAAGCCATTGTTGCTTTATGAACAATTGAAAATTATTCGACTTATTAACAAATTTGACTGTAACCGCATTTACCTCACTCAGTGGTAGAATTCCCACCAACTTCTGGTTTAGGTTGTGAATAATAGAACGTACAACTTCCATCCGAGTTATGAGATTGCTCTGGCCTGTATCCCTCAAGGAACGAAGCTAATTTACATCAAAACTTTCCATAACTTCCTTAATTATATTACTGGTAACTAATATAAGTCGCCACCTGATTCACCTAACATGAAAGTTTTTATTTTTTAAATGCAATTATCACTGAAAAAAATGTTCGTAAAAACATAATTTATTTGCTTTTTTATGATAAATGGTAATCACATAGTAAAAATTCACTTTTTTCTATACTTATTTTATAGTTCAAATTTTGAAATTTCAATTCAATTTAAAAGCTGCTATAATCATAGCAAACCGAATTCACTCCCTAACAGTTATTATTATACTTTTACTTGTAGTATTATACCTATTACTTATACTTGTAATAGTCACTCTAAAATCGTTAAAAATATGCGAGTCTATTGTGGCACTCAATCAAGGATCTATTTATGGCAACAAAACGTTTTTATTGAAATTTTCAATTACCTTATTTGTAATAATAGTCAACAAAGTCCCCATACTCAACACGATAGTATCGATTGCTTCCCCGTTCCTAATTTTTTTCGTTGATTTTTTTAATCATCGGGTCATAAAATGTAACCATCCAAAACTTCAGGCCACAAAAATTAACACTGGTGGTTGAGAGAAATTGACACACGATGTTAAAATCTCAGCTAGGTTGTAATAATAGCTTGTAGTATTCAGATGTAGTATTGAATTGTTGTTAAAGGTTCTAACAACATTGTAGTGTTGCATTAGTAGGTCTCTTAAGTAGATGGATCTGGTATTATCACACTACGTTTCTGACATCTTCTTAGTTAGTTATGGTTAAAAAGAATCAAATTGCTTCATTAGTTTTAAAAAAGTATTCTAAAGACTTGTGTTAACACAGTGGACGACACCGTTCTTAGCAGACGATATTTGATATTAAGTTCTCTAACGGATCTGATTCAATTTAACGAATCAATTTTCCGTATAGGCGGAGATGCAGGGATAATTTAAATATACATAACATAAGATAATATGGTGCCGGCAAGGTACCCCTTTACTCCACTAATTGTAAACGTACGTGTACCATTTCCACATCTGATACGGGAGCGGACTAACGAACAAGCATCCTCCACGATCCGCATACAGAACGGGCAATTAGCAGACTGCTCAAGGTTATAGCAAGGGAGGAGTCAGGTTATATCAAGTGAGGTGGTTATAAGTTTAACTGAAGTGAAGGGAGTTAATAATCAGATTGTTTTACACCTGAACTTATAAACAAATATCAGTCAAACAGGACGAAAAGTATTCCTCGTGAACACTACTCACTGAAAACGCTCCAGCTCATTGGTGTTGCGAACTGTTTGAATTAGTATCATAAACTGTATCATACCGGTTGATGATCGTGCATAAAAATATACATGAGTATGATTTTGCTTGTTTATTCAAACACAAATTTCATTGCTACTTAAAGCAAATCGTCTATATGATTATGTTAGAACAGATATATTATAATAATTGTTTCTTATAGATTGCCAAACGTTATATATAAAACAACAGTGCATAAGAAACCAAAAGGGAAAATACATATAAAAAAAAAGCTAAAATAATCAGTTAAACAAATAATATTATATAAAATTGAAGAAAAATTAACTAATATGAAAAAAATTGTCATTATTAATGTTAAAAGCCATTATCTATAAGCATTGAATTAATTTTAAGTAGTAAGACTCAATTCTCAAGTCAAGACAAAGAGACAAAGATAATAGGTTCCTTGAGTAATGACTTTTTTTTTTTAAAGGTGACATTGATGTAACATCTTTAATTTTGAAACAAGAAATCTGTAGCTAGGAACAAAAAGGGCCATATCCAAAACTTTCAAATTTGAGTGAACCGCACGAGTGCAAACAGGGTAGGATATACATTAATTGTTAAAAGGGTCAATGTCCTCCCACCAGTCGTTAATAGTTAATAACTTTGTTGATATACGTGTTAGAGATACATTAATTTAGGTAATCTAAGACGGTTCAGATTTTTTTTTTCTTTTATCTGCCTACTGAAATTAACTAAACTTACTGAGCATGGACCTTAAAGCAAAGCTTTCTTATTAATAACCCGTGGGTTTCGATTCTATACAGTTTTGTTTTAATTGATTTAGTCGTAAACGCTTTTGACGGACTAGGCCGTGGGGGTTCCTAGGTTCGCGCGAGGTTGAAGAGGCGATACTTCTTGCTGGAGTGGCACTCAATCGACCCCTGGTGAAGCGTGCAAATTGAAGAAACGGTACCCAGAGGGAGAGTACAAAAGTAAATAATTGTGTATAAACTAATCAGTATTTTGATAAGCAATTATCATTTGCTAAACTGAGGACAGTTCAAATCCTCTTTCCGAAAAATACTAAATATTGCGCATATCTAAATTTTATCATCAATTATACTGATTCCAACTGGAATGATATTACATATCTGAATTTAATTTTCAAAAATTATATATTTAGCAATGTTACTGTGGTTTTTTTTTGTGTTACCCTCTCTACTTGTTTTCTACCATGGGAAAAATCAGGATTAAATAGTTGCTGGGCTGAGACTTTGTCATGCCTAAACTACTTTTTTCGGTGATCCTTTTAAAAAATAGATATTTAATTGCCTCTCACTACACAATATCAACTTCCAATAACAATTGTACTAACCTATTTCCCACCATTGACGGTTATGGGATGTTGTGGCAACCTAGCAATATTTTTGGGCAGCATCACCGACTTGCCAATAAATAAATTCTTTCCCTCATTCAGAGAAGTTCCCCATACACATTCTAACATCAATTCCAATGTCATTATAAAATCCAATTGGATGACCAAATGGTATTTTTGTATCAGGGAACGTAACCGATGGAGGTCAGAGGATTGGGTGTCAGACCCACAGCAGTGACTGACATCAAAAGGCATCTGGTTACCCGTGAGCTTGATGGGTTTTAACTATGCTCTGGTGGTTAGCTTTGTCGTGAAATTTACGATATCCTATAATATACACCTGGAAATGTCAAAGCGGTACGTTAATCATGAACGGGTATATTGTACAACAAAGGTATTCCATTGACCACGGGGATCATTTGTCGAAACATATCATGTTAAGATGTGAGCGACAAGGCTAAAAAGGTACATAACCTAAGTAAAAGGTAAATTGAACTAGTTGCCATGATTTATTCCAGATCATAATAAAAACATATAATGTTAAGATGTGAGCGACAAGGCTAAAAAGGTACATAACCTAAGTAAAAGGTAAATTGAACTAGTTGCCATGATTTATTCCAGATCATAATAAAAATTATTTTGTTCATTAAAATTAAAAATCAGTTACAACTATCGGTGAATGAACGTTTATAAAGATAATCTGAAAACAGCTCTTAGAAATATGATTTATTCCATTCCATTTCCTCCAACTAACAATGATTAGTTATTAAAATATATTTATTTTTTCAATCATTTGCGATTGATTAGGTCATTTATTATTTTTTATAAGGTTTATAGTTATATGGGGTTCAAATTTCATCATGTAAATCCTGTAAAAAATATAATGACGGGTAGATTTTAATGCATTGTCCTAATTACGATCTGAAACAACAAATCACAAATTACGTATTATTAATCAGGATTTTGATATATTAAATTTGATACTCTACTCAAGGTTAAAACCTCTTAATACAGTTCTTTGAGGCCATTGAGATTTATGTTATTACCCAATTCAAGCGGGAGTTCCTCAAGGCAGCGTCATGGGATCTACTCTTTGTACCCTGTCGACGGCAGACATAACAGATACTCCTTTCTCGCAGCATTTGGTGATGATACAGCAATCCTACATCTCATCCGAATAATAACCGCATCTAGCTAAAACGAAATTTGCAGAAATAACTTGATCAATGACAGTCAATTGCATAGGTCAGGGAAATTCTTACAAACCACTTTCATTCTTAGGCAAGGATCCAGTCCATCGTTTCACTAGGGATGCCTATGTCAATTCTGTTCGATACTAGACAAAAGATCTTAACATAGAACCCACTTACGAAACTTAAGAGTCAACACTTTGGAAGGCCCTGTAGACTATAAAATAATGTTCAATATCGCACTAGGAAACAAACTGCAATTATACGAACATTAACTAAAACTAGTTGCAGACTAGTCCTATGAAGCGAAATTTTCGAACTTCAAACGAATCCAAAGTTCCCAGAGTTTTAGTCAACGTTTTAGCTCCCATAAACATCGCTTGACCGTGCCAACTATCCTTGACCTTGTACTCTCAAGATTTTCCACAAAAAACCTAACTGCTGATCCAAATTCTCTCGTTAACTCCTTTAAACCCCATCCTTACGACACCTCAACCATTCTCGTCACCTTAAGTAGTGGTGGGCTCGTGATCTATTGTGAATAAGTATGTTTTGAGGCTGCCTAAGTCTATAAAAGTACGAATGAACTCTTTTGTCATCTCTATCAATGCTGTACTAACCAACTAGTTTTATAATAAAGTTGCCTGTAAAGAATGATACCCTTCAAAATTGCTATAAATACTAACATCAATCAATTAATAAAACTCATTTACGTGTTATGGAGATGGCTGTATTTTTAATTACTTTCTTAAATCAAATAGTTATTTTTTTGCATTGCTCATGTTAAAGGAACAGAATCTCCTGTACAAGCTTTAGGCATAAATGGTTCAAATACGTACAATTTCATACCTCTAACCTTTTTTTAAAGAGCTTGAGACTCACAGAAAAACATCCAAGTAAAACTTTTGGGTTTTTGTTTTGAAAAAAAAAACACGAGCCCTAAAATTTTATGACAAATATTTGTTATCTACATATCTTTGTATGAGATGAAGTGGTTAACTCAGGGTTAAAACGTGAGTAAGTATTATTAATCCATGTATGTTTATAATGAATTCTCTGAATCACTGAAGAGATTAGTGTTTAGCATACATAGTGTCCTACCTCCCCACATTGAAGATAGCATGGACTAAACCACTGCAATGGAACAATGCGATCTGCTCGCTCGATTCAGAAGCTGCCTCTAGATAAAAACTTTGCGCTGTCAGCGTTTTCTATTTTAAAATCTCTTCCCTTGCGACCTCCCAGCTTTGAAGGGGACATACCAGTTGATCTTAGGATCAGAAGTAGTTCTTTTAATGAATAAACGTGACTGTGTTTTGTGTGTTTTGGGTTTTTTCGTCTATCTAGATTAGTTCCCAGCTAATGAATTTAGTATCATACAAAGTAATGATATATACACAGAGAGTGATAAGTGATTTTATTTATACAAAATTGTTTTATTAGCGAAATAGTAAAGTAAAGAGTAAATAACCATAATTAATAAAATCTACATACAAACAATTTAAAAGTGATCATCAGTACTTAATATGTAGAAAATTAATGAAACTATCACTGTATAGTAATGATAAACATTTAATGGAATATTAACATGCTAATAGAATAATGCTTAACTAATTAGAAGACCTAAAATTTTATAATATAAAATTAGGTGTCCATAGAGATTAGATTTCCTTTTATGTCCATATTACTAAAAGCTTAAAGATATCCAAAGAGTTGTCAGTACTACATATTATATTGAATATACCAGGGAGGAGTTTATTTAAGTATTACACATCCACAATCGGGACTAACCGTAATGATTTAGTTTTGAGATTTTTATATCTGCAAAAGGATAGGAAGTCATAAAAAAAAATACCAATGGTATTATCTTAAATTCAAAAAAATACTTCAAAATCGTGTTTTGAGAAAAAAAAAGAAAGGTAAGCAAATAGTTACTGGTCAGACTTTTTACACGTTCTATTTTGTTATAACATCTTACCCAAAACATATGCAGGGTAAACCGGGTGTTTGACCTACCATAAATTTAAATAAAATTCATATCGATTGACCACTGCTGGAGCTCAGAGCTATTGATCTACACAAAAAGATTTTTGTTCAAACATGTTTGAACTCTCCTTATCGAAAATATGTAACCAGCTATCTCAACCTAGAACCTTTCGCTCACGCAACAGTTACAGTAGACACTATACCATATGAGACCAACACATGAGTAGTTTTATTCAGAAGGCTAAAAGTAAAAGTTATTTAAAATACATTGGTGTGTTACCGGCGACTATGGTACAGTGGAATGTCCGAAAATATAAACGTTATGGAATGTACATGGATGAATGGTTTGCATCCAAACATCTTCCAATCACACCTCGTCACTTATAAAACACTATCTATAACAACCGGCTGACATGTGGGACTGGGGTGCCTCGCGTCGTTGGGCTCCCAAAATGAGTTACAATACAAATAACAGCGTTGATGACATGATGGTTTTAAGCCGAAACCAATCCCCAAAATAATCAAAGTTATTTTATTACTTATTACTGATTAATGATTACTGATAAAATTTCAAAACTGAATGTTAAAATATCCTTAAAAAATTACATTTGAACACAATTGGTATGGGGAAAATTGTTTTAATACTTCTTGAAAAATGTTTCTATCCGACATGGTTATGAGCTGGAATGGGTATCTCCAACAACTCACCACTCCTCTGTTCCTGTCACGAATTCTCCTCCAAGAACGCGACGTAATGAGGCAAGTCCAATTATTCACGTTGGCCAAGTTAAGTTTCTGACGAAACGTTCCTTTGTGTTGTTTGTTTCATTATGGAGGATTTACTTTGTTATCTCAGGCTCTCTTTGTGAATGGGATTTAGCATGACTTAATCGGAATCGGATCTGATGCTCTTGTACTCAATAATAAAAATAGGCAATGTGACTTAAATTATTGAAATTCCGCATAGATAATATATGTATAAATATGCTTTAATATGATAAGAACATTACCATATCACGTAAATAAAGGCGATAATCACTTAACAATCTAACTTTCATGTCCTAGACTAGTGGATGAGAGCATTGAGCTCGAGTTAAACTTGAAGTAGAACTTACCTGTCTCTACTCTGTTATCAGTCTCTATCTGGTGTATTTTCTCTATAAACTCAAAAAGTAAAGTGTATTTCGTAATTGAAGTTGAAAACTTTTAGTTAAAGAAATATAAAATGCTCTATATAATTATTCCTCTCTCTCTTCCACCAAAAGCCGTTAACCCCTCTGAGGTTAAATACCTTCTGAAAAACTTACCTTACCGAAAATCCCCTGGATATGATCTCCTTACTCCTCAAATTCTCAAACAACTTCCTCCTAAAGCCATAATCTTCCTAACCTACATATATAATTGCATAATCCGAACGACGCACTTCCTCTCCTCTGGAAACATTCCATTATTGTCCTATTCGCCCGGTAAACCACCCAATGACGCCTCATCTTATCGTCCAATTAGCCTACTCCCTATCCTCTCAAAAATATTTGAGAAACTCCTACTAAAACGTCTACTTCCCATTGTTGGATCCAAAAACCTTTTTCCTACACACCAGTTTGGTTTCCGCCAACGACATTCCACTGCTCAACAAGGCCTTCGCGTTGTTGATCACATCTCCTCAGCCCTTGAAACCAAACAGTATTGCACTGCTGCCTTTCTCGATATAGCTCAAGCTTTTGACAGGGTTTGGCACGCAGGTTTGCTCTACAAGGTCAAAAGATATTTACCACAGACCCTTTTCCTAATCCTACAGTCCTACCTTTCAAACCACTTCTTCCAAGTCCGCTGTGGTTTAGAATACTCTAACTACTGTCCCAAAAGTGCAGGAGTTCCACAGGGCAGTGTCCTGGGCCCCATCCTCTATAACCTATACACCGCTGATGTCCCCTCTACTCCCAATACCTTCTTGGCCACATTTGCAAATGACACTGCAGTCTTGTCATCCCATCCAGACCCCGACATAGCATCCCATAACCTTCAAAAACACCATTACGAGATCGAGTATTGGTGCAATCAATGGCGAATCAAAGTTAATGAAGCAAAATGCTCCCACATTACCTTCACCCTTTGTCGCAAGTCTTGTCCACTAGTTTATTTTAATTCTATTCCTCTCCCTGTATCCGAGACAGTACGGTACTTAGGCTTCCATCTCGACAAACGACTGACCTGGAACCCACATACGAGGCTAAAAAGACAAGAGCTAAATAGTCAATAAAAAGACGCTTTGGACAACTGTACAGACTACTTCAAAGGACATCCCATCTCTCAATAGAATATAAATTACTAATCTTCAAAGTTATACCTAAGCCAATCTGGACATACGGAATAGAGCTATGTAGGACAGCGAAAAAGTCGAACATCAAGCGTATCCAATCCTTTTAATCAAAAGTCCTGGGAACAATAGTAAATGCCGCTTGTTATGTAAGCAACAAAACCCTTCACAACGATCTTAACATACCCTACATTCTTTAACTCTTCCCTTCCAAGTTTATGAAATTCCATAGTAGCCTACCCTACCACCCTAATCCCGCATCACAGTCATTGCACTGCACCACTCATCCCTATAATCCTCCTCGGAGACTGAAACGGCAGTAGCCTCGTGACCTGCTATAAACGCGTGACAGTGGGAGTCCTGGCAATGGCCAGTTTCTCCAATCATGTCCTGAGCGTCTGTGGCTCTCGCGCTCTTGGTCAGCCTCCACTGGCTAGTATCCGGTGACGCGGCTGACGGAGGAGCGTGGGGGACTTCCCAAGACTCCGCTTTCTCTTCGCGGTGGATTTGGGGGGTCTCTGGGCTGTCTGTAAATAATGTATGAATGAACGAGTAAATGATGAACTGTAAATATTGTATGAATGAGAGCATATATCTTAATTACTTATTGCCTTATAAAAGGCAGATTGTAATTATTGCACAATAAAGGAATTTAACTATTTATATAATTATGACAATTATTACTCATTACATTGACAGAACATTCGGAGAGTTTCATTTGTGAGCCATGTGGGAATTTATTAAAGAAAAAAAAAAAGCCTTCCAATAATAACTAGAATTTTATCGTTTTAGCTTTTAGTTTTTAGTCTACTAGAAGTATTAAAAGAACACAATTCAACAAAAACAAAACTACTCCTTTAATAGTTTGAAGTTTTTATTTATATAAGATTAAATCGTAGATGAAGATAGTCAAATACTGCCATAGAACTAATTAACAAACAAAATTAATAATAATGATTGAATACAATTATCTCTGCGCATCACATGCTTTAACTTTCTTATTTATATAAGCCATTAATTGTCTATAAATCGCTTGAATTATATATGGCCTACGATTTATTATTTTAGACATTTTATAGAGGATTTTCGTAGAGGTTTTGACATCTAATTTCAGAGTTCATTGGGCACCTGAGTAAGAAACAGCCTCTTGGTTCGGGGTTAGGACGATATGAACGGTTCCAATTTTTCCGAACACTTTTCAGTCGATCGAGAACGAATCGGACAGAATAAGGGTGTAAGAAGGCGTAAAATGTTTAAACCCTCGTTACATAAATATACTTCAACTATATTCCTTTTCTCGAGTCATCCTGTACTCCGGCTAGTTATATTTTCTAGCTTTAACACTACCGATCCCACTAAGATCAGAGTGCTGTGGGGATTAGAAAAAATCGTGGATATATTCACATACGGGCACTTATTAGGAAATATCTTGTTGTTTGGGAAGTATTACATTGACTATTACCGACCGATAGGTAATGACTTTTACAAATAAGTGATTTAATATTTTAGGTGGAAAATATAGCTCTCACTCTTACGTCCCGTACCTTACTAACGTTTAAGCATTAACTGAAACTTAATATAACTGAATTTAGTTGTCATTTTCTGAGCTCACTTATCAACAGAATGTCAGTTGATTTTAAACAGGTCACGATGCCACCTCCGCTAAAGGCTACCTCCAGGTTTCCAAATCCGAAATAGGGGATTAGATCGATCACAGATGGATCGAGATTTTTTTTTTTTTTTTATAGGGTACGGTTGTTGACAATGGAGAGAGTATTGGCTATCTTGTGCTGCACGGACTGGATCCAATAAAGATTTCGGACGGCTAGACGCTCCCCCAGGCTTTTATTCTTTAGGGCAAGGCAGGTTGTACACATTAACCTCATGTTTTTTGTGCATCAGGTGAAAAATTAATCTGGAATGCCCATTCGTTCTTAGGAAACTGGGGGGATTTGTGTGAGTCGCTTGTCTGATACGTGTGCTTAGGATTTAGAAGAAATAGTAGCTTGTTGAGAAATAAGCAAAGCTTGGGGAGCGAAATGGTGTCAGGGTTAAAAGATAGGAAGCTTTTTCACCAGTGAATTCATATAGAGAAGTTGAAGAATTAGTAAAGTGCAACAGGAGCCGGATGGGACCAAGGACCACTCTGGGGAGCACCAGCGAACTGTAGGAATGAGATGGATGTAGTGAAGGAGCAGGATACACTGCAATACCTTTCAAATAGGAATTGTACAAAGACAAAGCAGCATGTAGTAGAGATGCTATCATAAATTACTAAGGATTTAAAATTATTATTTTGCCACACGATCATTAAACTTTAGAATACAATACAAGGTACTCTAAAAATAATGTTTTGTAAGCCAAATGAATCTATTTTAGATTTTTAGATTTGTTTAAACAATTTTCACAGACAGGCAAGACAACCAGACGTACACACATAATTGTTTTAGTTAGTAATAGCAAATGGTTTTTCACTAAAATTTATTGAGTAAGCATTAAAAAAAACTCACACCATATCATAAGTATGTAACATTTTCATCATTTCATTTCTATTTAAAACAAAATTATAGTTGCAAAACTCATAAATCAAAATATTGTGCTGATTCTTGGATTAACTACTGTTAAAAAAAAGTGTTCTGCTACATCATTCATTCGTGGCATCAAAGAGTGATCTATCATCGTCTGAACGGGGTTTGAAAGCCCATTGAATCTGAACAAACGCACCGTTCAATGCCCTATGACGGGGTCCAGAAATATCACAGAGTGTACGGTACATTAACAGGTCCAGTTGAGAGGGGAGAGACACCGAGCCGGCGCCACACTGACAGATATGAGAGGTTACAAGCATTCAAGACGACCAAGACTATTTTTGAAATCCAAACAGGGAGGGCTTCGCCCCCTTGGTGGCCCCCACCCGTCAGCTAAAAGCCTGCATTAGGCTGAGTGCAGCCGGCGGTGGTGTATTTACTATTTCTTTCTGTCGGCTCAGCTGTCCCTTGCTACATTATGCCTCTCCTGCTGTCCTAGGCAGCAGCTTCTTACACAGATGAAGAGAAATTCCACTCCAACAAGCGTTAAATATTAAGTTTAATTTAGCTGAGTCTTAAACCGTAATAATTTTCTGACTTTATGGCTGTCGCTTCCAGAATAAGAATGGTATTAATCTTTACACTCACTGAGTAGAATGATCAACTTACTTTCTTTGTTGTGTAACTTCGAAACATACCACTGTCCCAACTACAAATTAGCAATATTTTTGAAAACATTAACATTATTCCTTTAAACCAGTCCCAATTCGGTAACGACCACTCCAATCTGTACTAATTGTAAGGGTTTATTCAACTACTTTCTTTTTTGATGTAAGAAGGCATGAGGCAGTATTTGAAATCTGGAACAAATTAAAAATTAATTAGAGTAGTGAGCCACTCAACAAACGAGTACCACTAAAAGCGATATGCTTCTTCTCTTGAACAAGGCATTTTTGAAACTTATAGCTGCCCGGTGGGGATAAGAGCTGCAAAGAATGAGGGAATTAATTATAGATGTGGCAAAAGAAAACGAGCAGCAATGCCAACGAATGGACCATAATGATCAGAAAGCTCTGCAAACAACTAAATATTCACAACATGGATGACTTCATCAGAAAGAGCATTGTAAATATTCCATGAAAGACTTCACCGTGTGGGCAGTCAAATTAGAAATAATTCTATTCATGCTACACCTTTTATTAGACGTTAATATTATTAATATTACATTATTAAACCATCATTCATAGGTGTACTACGGTACGCTGATCACCTCTTATTAGGCTGAAACGAAATTCACAAGCTACATAAAAATAAAAAGTTCTATTTTGTTGGGAAAAATTATTCCATCCTAATATCTAAATGTAATATTATGACAATGTTTATCGTTTGACATGGGCATGCCTGCATTGAAGCCCACCAGACCTGTCATGGAGTCTAGGGTTCGAATCTCAATCTCGATACTATCTTTTTTCTAGGGTAAATGATCATTAAAACCGTGAGGTTGCTTACCGTAACTGTTGTTATTTAACGTGATGTAAAACAGACATAATAATAATCGAAAACGATTCAAATTATCCAACATTCCCATCTTGACATCTCGGACCATTCAAGAAACACTACAGTTGCGATACAGCCTATGTCGCGAGCTAATCGCGTATGGGACATGACAATATCCTGCAAAGAAGCGCTAGTATTGTCCGCGTTTAGGTGGTGGTGTTTTAATGTAGAGCATGACACTTTTAGTGTCATTTTGAAACCACTTTTTTTTTCAGAATTGACATCGATATTTAATCAAAATGATGGATCCTTCAGTACGGTGTAGAATTATAAGAACCACAAAATAGTGAAAAAGTATCAGCGGGGTGTAAATGAAAGAGGGTGAAATGAAAAAGTTTTCGACCGTTGGTTTCTTTGAGACCTCCCTGGTACATGTATGATGCATGTGGCCCAGGTTAAACATTTATCAAGCAGCTCTTTGTGTTGGCTCTACTGCGCTGGAGGATCTGTGATAAACTCAAGCAACGGAGATCCTGGTGATAAACAACTTGGGAAGGAGCTAGTTAATGTGATTGGCAAGGAGTGTCGGGGGTTGGTTCCACATGGGTTGATCGCAATCGGTCCAGAGTAAAAATCTCATGACCAACCACAACTAAAGATGATTTATTCACAACATTTGTCACGGGTTGGTTGTTATTGTAAGCTATCTAAATGATTTTGGTCAAACAAAAACCATTAAAGTTTGCTATTGATATGACATGTGTTTAACACGGTTAATTTATAAGGAAAGTCAGCTCCTTAAAACTGAATAGAAAGCTGAAGCTGAAGAAAAAGCTCCTGAAACCTTTTTGCTTGAATGTATATTGTGTTGAAAACACTTGCAAATAATTATATACATCAAAACAGTTAATGAGATATGCAAATGAACTGTTTTTATTTGACTCACTCGTATAAATACGTTTTCAGACCTATTTCAAGTTTTAGAGGAGAATGTCTCTTGCAGGTGCCCTGGTAAGTTTAATTGGTTTTTGTTTAACACGACCTAATCTTGAATTTTTTTTTTTAATGTAGAGTTTTTTTATTAAGTTTTCCAGACATTTTGTGGTCAGGATAAATAATAACAGGGCGACAGCTCAGTGTGGAAAGTGACGTCAACTTGAAGTGGTAGGGAACTGTTATCAAGTAGGTTCTGATGCGATACATTTTCATCCTTAAATAGTTTTCTTCACTACGTACGACATATAATTAACAGTAGATTGTATGATACTATCAAGTACGAAATGTTAAAAGAAAAGTAGGGGTAAGTTTGTAATGTTTATTTTATGAGCTGGATTAAAATTTGAGCGCAATTTGAGTAAAGATATCCTTATATTACTATTTTTTTCGTTGTATACGATTTCAATATTTACACTGGTATGAAACAAGTGTAGAGAAAAATAAGAGTTTATTGTAGAATGAACTGTCTTAAATATTTTAAACTAGATCAGTACTACTGGATAATTACTAGTAGATAGTTAACTTAATAGGTGTCAATGGAGCTTTAAAGGATAACTCTGAAATGAACTGTATTTCAATCAATCGGATCCCTCAATTGGCGGTTCACCTAGTAAACAATACTTCTAATTGTTGTTGGGTTGCCGGTTGTAGGTCGGTTGTAATTTGGATAAAACTGTTTCTCTGAACAGTGGACTTCTTTAATTACAGCACACGAACTTTTGACAGAATTTATTATCATCTACACTTAGTCGATGTTAAACAGAGTTGACTACTTAATATAAATGTTTAAGTTGTTTTCTTGGAGGGTTCGTAACTGGAGAGCTCTAAGGTACTGTTAATTATAAGCAGACACTCCACTTAGCTTATACATAAATATAAATGCAGCGATAGCGTTGTCAATATTAAATTCCATTAGAAACTAGATAACTAATTAGACTCTAGCAACAATCATAAAAGAATAATAACCTGTTATAAAACAAATAATAACATGAGTATGTAAATGATTAATTTACCTTTAGTTCAGTGAGGTATGAAGTTTGAATCTGCAAACAGACAAGAAATATACAAATTAAAAATATTAATTTTCATAAAAGCTGTATTATAAAAAAAAAAAATGCAACGCTGTTAAAATTTATCCAAATGCAGTGACTTAAACGTTTTTTTAACATAGAGCAATTAAGAACATATAGCAATTGAATAACAATTATTGCAATAAAATTTCAACTGAGTCTTTGGAAACCTATGATTTTAAATAAACTTCGTTGAGAATAATGTTCGCAAAGAAATCAATCGTTGTATTACACATAACGAGAAAATTCCCGGGGCCCACCCACCACAAATGCTGCTAAGAGGACCACAATTTTTCTAAAAAAATTCGCTTTGTAAATTTTGTCTTATAAATGAATATTGTTAATACATATTAAAAAACATAAGAAATAAACAAGTGATTTTTTTACAAACGAGCTTTGGAGGGTACGAAGTTAAAAATAATAAGCACACTATGATGACGCCTTTGTATGAGGTAATTGAATCTTCCTGGAAAACCCAACGCATTCCCGCAAAGAGAGTGCTGTTCTTCACTGCCCGCTCCATAATACCTTCCTCGCAGTTTCTGGATCGAGTTTTGAAACCATTTTCACAAAAATGAAGTTTTGTAGTCCATTAAAGTGTACCTCCCTCACACTAAACCATCACTGAAATTCCACCCTTCCAATCTTCTCTTGGCCTTCCCGGGAGGTGGGTACATACACTTTGTCATTCTGACGATAACATTGTGCTTCAATGTTAAAAATTGTCTCGTCTGAAAACAATATCTTACGATGGCGACCAACGGCGTACTTGCTTAGCAGTGCCTTTGCTCATTCTTCTGAAATCTTTTTAAGGGAAGCAGTGAGCCTTTGATCTGTCACAGACACTCATTTAAATCTCATCATTGATGATTAGGGACATCGGCGAAATAACTATCTTTCTTGATATTCTTTTTTTGTTTTGTTAGTGGATTTCTTCAAATTCAATTTTAATCTGCTTTAATGACATTTTTTGTTCTTACCGTACTCAGTCGACCAGACCGGGGCCTGTTCTTTTCAGACTTGGTTGCAATGAACCAATTAATTGTGCGTCACACAAGCATTCAATTAATTAATTAATTCCTAATGGTTTAAGAGCTCGAATGTCTGACTTAGACCCACCCTGTAAAGAGCAATAATAGGATGTCGATTTTCTACTAGGCTTCTCATTATCGGGTATAAATAAAACTCAAACTGATTGTACGCTTCATACCGAATATAAACAGGAAACTCTGGTACGTTTATTTACCTACAAGTGTATATAATTTTATCCAAGTCCAAGGTTGTAACAGAACTTATAGCAGGACTAGGTAGATACAAGCACCAACTAATTATTTCAAGAAACTATCCTGCATCTCTGAAAACGTTGGAGTAAGTAAAAAAACGCGTTTAATGTTGTTTTCTCTCCAGCCTTTATTTTGTTAGTGTATTTTGGATTCTTATGTAATATCATATATAATGTGTCATATAAAATAAAATGGATATTTTAAATCTTAAGAAAACTTTTATTTTTTGTACTTTGAGCAAAAACTGATCAACATACCCTGAGGTTGTGGAATGCGCCATTAACCCTATAGATCGGTAAAAAAAGAAATACTAACATAATCCAGACTATGTGTTTTCTCTTCTTTTTCTTTTAATCGTTTCCCAACGAAGATGCAGCACGATGAGAAAAAATATGCAAATTCAGACATAAGGGGCAAGAAATTGATAGGAAGACGAGACACGTAGCGACCCCTAATTACAGACGGCTTGGAAGGTTAGTGGGGCGAGTCTAGCCCTCAGCCGAGATGACGGCCACTAAGGCAAATTAATTGTTTAATTAGAGAGCACTAGGGAGGAGACCACGGCTTACCGCAAGTTGGCAGGACCCGCTAAATCATAAAGTTCCATTACTGTAGGACCCAGGTACAAGGCTCTGCACTAACTACAGCGGGTATCGCCTACGTCTGATGTACACACAAAGGTTTTTGGCTCACTTTGTCAATTAGGACGGAAGTAGCATCCGTGGTAGCTATCAAATGATGATTAAGGTCTGCCTGTCCACCCGGAGTTGGTACGGTTGGACAAGCAACACCGGTGGACTTGGAGAGCATTCTACGGTACATAACTGATTCAGATCAATATCTCGTACTACCTAATATTTTATGGATGAAACTATATTTATATGTACATACATAAATGTATCATAGAAAAAAAGAAATAAGTGACGTAGGCAGTGAAGAGACAAATTTGGAGATACTTAATAGTTTCCAATCTCCGAGGGAGAGTATTGCGAAGGTATCGCGCCCCTGTCAGTACATTTTTATTGTTTTTGGCTAATAATTATGAGGACATATCCAACCACCCTAATTCCCTGTCACACTGCACCACAAATCTCTATAATCCTCCTCCGACCAGGTGGCAATTATTCCACGATATCTGTAAAATTATTTTTAGTAAAATTTCTTTTCTCACTCTCTTTCCCCCTCCCGATTAAATATAATTCCTGTCCATTTATTTTCCTATCTGCAGGAGTATTCCGTTTGTATCTTCTCATTGTAAGTTTGTCTTCGAAATTTCGTTTGTTTATTAGGAAGTATTCTAGGGAAAACCCTTTGGGTCCAGGGATGCAGAAAAACAGAGGAAGAAAAAAATAGGGGTAGCTTTTACTTGAACTATAATAAATCTCCTGAGGGAAATTACATCTCCAGATGGCATGGCTGTGTGCATTGCGAAGTGCAAGTAAGCAGAGGCGTGATATAGAGGCCCTCCAGGTCCCACCCTACAGATTTTCCACCCCACATATACTTTCTGTCCACTCCTTACTTTATGGTGATGTACCTATTGATTTATGCCCTCCAGAGTTCTTTTTATCATTTCCCTTCCGCATCGCCGCTCCTCTACGATAAGGCGCGGTTAGCAGGGGTGCCACGGGATATTCAAATGTGATAAATTATATTTAGTTAAACTAACAAAGGGACTCTTATATCAACCATAGTTTTATTTTATTTTTAGAGAGAGAGAGAGAAATTATTTCATTATGGGCTTCTAAACAATTACTAAAACAGTTGATACGTAAAACTAAAATATCCATTTATTTACATGTACGAAAACAAAAAAAAAAAACCTTAAAATAAAAGACTAATTTTAAGTGGTCATAAAAAGTAAAATGACTATATTTATGTAACTCCGTTCGGGTTGACACAATTTTGAAGATACCATTATGTACTTTCATTTACTGGGTTATATATTAAGTCAATGTCAATGTTATGATGTAGTCGGGAGATTGTAATACGCTCAAGTGTTTTTTTTTTTATATTTATCCATAGAATACTTCTATATCCAGTTTGCAATTATTATTTACCTTAGAAATATTCGGTCTTATCTGTAGTTTAAGGAAGTTACCAGTATATATCATTCTGCAGGATGGCGATGTATAAGGTGAAAAGCATTTTATAAGTTTTGATTTCTATTTTAGAGGTTTTCATGACAATGTTCTATTATTGCTAAGTCTAAAAGTTCTTCAAACAGATAAGAGGCAATCCTATTTCTTCAATTATTGCATATTCTAGGATTGAGGTCGTAAAACGTTCTAGACTGTTCTATAAAAATAATTTTTTTAAATCCCCACGGAACATATTGAACCAAACATTGCAGGCAGATAGTCCTACAATCATAATAGGATAGGACAGAGAGGCATTTCATATTTGACGAAACGAATACCCTAACTTACTCTCTTCAGTCGCACCGGTGAACCGTGACCGTAGATGAAAAGAAATTGGCTAAGATATCTCCACACGGGATTAATTTTTAGCATGGATTAATAATAATTATAAAAAAAATATTTCAAAACACCCTTGCGTTATAGTGATTATGTGTAAAATAAAATAACAAAATATAAAAAAATAATTAAACACGCTAAAAAATACCCAAATAATACATAAATTTAAAAGAGAAAATTTCACCAACATCTCCATTTTGATGGGTGCTAAAACTCTTTTGAGGAAATATGCAAAATTTATTTTCAAAAAAGCCAAGGAGAAATTTACTCAGAACTCTTTTGAGGGAAAAAAACTAAAACATGCAAAGAAGTGAAATGGTTTTATGATAAATTATTGGACTGGATAAGACTCAGAAAGGTGTACTCTTGTCAAAAGTATCAATATTTTACATGTATTGAGTTATTGTAAAAATTAAATAAAATGACGTTTTTAGCAATTATATCAATAATTGCTATTCAGATCATTCTCCTGGAAAAGGCCAATTACATTTCTAAAATTTTGCAAACTTTACCATACAGTTATTATTCCAAAAAGTATTCAAAATGCATATTATTATTATAATTATGTAATTACATAGTAAATATATCATATCCACAGCTCGGCTGCATTATTGTTTCTTGAATGGGGAACTTAACTTAACTTTAAAACTTAAGTATTCCATGAGGGAATGAACCCATTGATGAGTAACTGATTTTGATTACGGGGAGGAAATGATAATTGAACGGAGCTTTTACATGAAATATTAAGTGATAAAACGTTGTTATATTTTTAATAAAATGAAAAATTTTAATTTATGTGAAAAACAATTGTTTTTTCCACTGTACTTTACAGTATAACTGTCGGAAAAATCACAGTGGATTAAAACTTCGTCTGATGATAAAATAATTTGTCAACAATTTAATGGTCGCATGATTTGAGAACAGTTAGGTATTGGTAGAAAATCGTGATGTTATTTATCATCAAATCAAGTTGGGGAAATATTTTTCTTATATACTTCAGAATCCTTCAAAGAGAGAAAAATGTGGTCTAATGTGAATCGTTCCTTTATCGTTTCTGAATCATTTATCTTTCGTTGTGAAGACTAGCCAGAGTATTTCCAAAACTATTTTATCAGCTAATAGAAGATATGCATTGTACAGTGAGTGAGCTATTAATCGATTTAGAGAGTCAGACATTGAGCGAATGGAGGCGTCTGATTATTTTCGGGCAATTCATTTTCCTCAGCCCGCTCATTCATTTCCTTTAGCCCTCCACCACTTCGTGGCGGACTTTGTGGCAAAGCCGTCGATTTAACTTCACCGGAACAGTTATCTCGTTGGAGCATTAACCTGTTATGGAGTCAGTCTACTAAAACTGCCGGAGGTAAAATAATTTAAACGGGTATAAAACATTTCATAGGCAATTCAATCACAAGCTTGTTAGAGATAAAATATAGGGGACTATTGGCTGATGTTTATGAAAGAAGGATATGTTTAGTAATGGTCAACGTTTCTACATACATACTATACATTTCTGCATCAGGTTCTGGTTGAACATGAAAACAAGCTAGATGTTAAACAATTGTCGTAATAATTATTAAGTACAAAATAATAGATGCAAACAGAGTCTAATAATTAACTCTACACTTCTTCAAATATTTTTGTTTCTATTTGTTTATATCTAACAGTTTTTATATTGAAACTACTTTATTGTGCTAAAAATGCAATCTGCCTTATTAGACAATAAATAATTGAGATAAATGTTCTCATTCATACCATATTTACAATTTTCATTCACTCGCTCATTCATACAGTATTTACTAACAGACCAGAGGCCTCCCAAATCCACATAGTTGTCACCTTCCTCGCATGCAAAAGAGGAAGCGGAGTCTTGGGAATGCTCCTCCGTCAGCTGCGTCACCGGATACGATCCAGTAGAGGCTGACGAAGAGCGCGAGAGCCACATACGCTCAGGACATGATTGGAGGAACTGGCCATTGCAAGGACTCCCACTGTCACGCATTTATAGCAGGTAACGAGGCCACTGCCGTTTCAGTCTCCGAGGAGGATTATAGGGATGAGTGGAGCCGTGCAATGACTGTGCTACGGGATTAGGGTGGTTGGGTAGGTTACAATCGAATTTCATTAACTTGGAAGGGATGAGACAGTTTTTAATGCTCATTTTTAACCTTCACCTTCACGTTTACATTTCATTTCATTTTAGACTCTCAGGCTCTTTCTTTGGCCTGAAAAGATTCTCCAAGTCTCTTCTGCTCAGTATATATCGGTCGATTTTAAACTCCAAGGAGCAGTAGTCTCATTTTCTTTTAATTTAATGTACATAAAAACGAAATAAGGGGCACAGGAAAAACACCCTGTGGCACTCTACAGATTCCTGGATCCCACGAAAGAATTTTAATTTCAAAAATTGTTACATAAAATGACGTATTCAATACATTAGAAACACAACATAGAATGCTTATCATATAACACTCACTATAGCCTTAAATACATGATTTATAAAATTTACTCCCAAACTTTTTTTTTTGGGAATATCTCTAAATTAATTATCAGTTCACCTTTTTCAAAGGTTATTTAACCATTTAGAAAAATAAACGGAGATAAGTGGAAACAAGCTTTTTAAACTTAAAGTAACTTCGACTAGACAAACTTTAAAATTATGAGAAACTAGAGAGTCCGGTTTAATTTATTTTGCATTTTTCCTGTTAATAAATTTATTAAAAACATATGGCTATACACTGTCGTTTGCGGTAAATATTTACTAGGAAATGAGGTAAAACTAACATCCTGAGAAATCGAAACACAACAAGAAATTTCATCACCTTGAAATGTTCTGGCATAATGGTAGGTAAATAAGCAAGATTTAAGGGAATTGTGTATAATTACTGTGAAGTACTCTCTTTGAAACCAAATCTTAGCAGATCATTATATTCTGCTCATTTGTCTAGCGTTTCCACGGCTTTAGACATTTTCCTCAGACAAATGCTCGAATATAAGTTTGGTAAGTAATATTCGTAATATATGCAGTAATATTAGTAAATCCTTGTAGGATTATCCCTGTCAAGATGAGCGAGCACATTGAACCCTTACTTGACGCATTATCATTAGTCATCACACCAGTCCATCTATCAATTAGAATTAATTAGTAAATGGTGTTCGTATCATGAGCTCACTGCTGTGTTTTTAGCTTATAGCTGGAACGGCCTTTTACAATTAATCATATTCCCTTTCTGCTGACTTGCAGGCCTGTTATCAGTCCGGCGGCGCAGAATAAATTTATCAAAGACGAAAGGGGACAGTAATCTAATACCATAATCTATGAAATTATTCATATAAAAATCAAGGTTGATGCACCGGATCGTTGTCAATAAATGGTTGGGTGAAGGGTGGTCATACACAGTTATACACAAAATTTTGTACGGGGAATGAAATGATATACCCTAAAAAAAATTTTTTGGTAGCATTAAGTAACATTAACCACACTAACAAATCAGAAATTTTGAAAAAGAAAATTACACCAATCTCTTCATTGTGATGGATGCTATAAGCTGTAGCCAAAATTTATTTTTGGGACAATTTATTTTCAAAAAACCAAGGGCTCTATTCAATTTACTTAGCTGACTTTTGAGGCCAAAATACTAAAACATGGAAAGAAGGGAAATATAGTACATTGTACATGCATTATGAAGTATTGTAAAAATTTATAAAATGAAGTTTTTACCAATGGTTGATATAAAATCAATATACGGGTCATTTTCATGGAAAGCCCAATTATACTTGTAAAATTTTGAAAATATTATTTTACAGTTATTATTTCAAAACAGAGTGCTCCTTTAGGTATTACATAGTAGATATACTATACCCGCAGCTGAGGTGCTTATTTCTTGAATGAAAATTTTTAAACCAAATGTGTTCCATGAGGAAATGATAATTGAACGGGGCTAGCATATAAAATATTAAGGAATAAAATGCTGTTATATTTTTAATAAAATAAAAAATTTACATTTAGGTGAAAAACAATTGTCTTTGCCGTGATTTATAGAATAATTTTCGGAAAAATCACAGTGGATCAACTTCGTCTGATAAAGTTTTCAACAGATTAATGTCCATATGTTGGAGAAGTATATCGCCTTCAAGGGAAGTATAAGAGATTCATTGAAAAAAAAAATTAAGGTAATGATAAAAAAACAGAAGTTTTCTAAAAATAATTTCATTAATTATAAACGGATAAGAAATTATAAAGTAAAGATATTTAGGTCCCTTGAAAATGAATGTGTATATGACAATAAAACTACTGAGCCATCTCAAAACGATTGAAAATAGGTGGCAACTGTAGACCAGACTGAATACGTTCGGGTATAGTTGCCCCTCCTTACTTTGGCAGTACATAACCTTCACCCTTTGTCACAAGTCTTGTCCACTAGTTTATTTTAATTCTATTCCTCACCCTGTATCCGAGACAGTACGGTACTTAGGCTTTCATCTTGACAAACGACTGACTTGGAACCCACATACGAGACTAAAAAGACAAGAACTAAACAGATGCTTTGGACAACTGTACAGACTACTTCAAAGGACATCCCATCTCTCAATAGAAAATAAACTACTAATCTACAAAGTTATACTTAAACCAATCTGGACATACGGAATAGAGCTATGGGGGACAGCAAAAAAGTCGAACATCAAGCGTATCCAATCCTTTTAATCAAAAGTCCTGAGAACAATAGTAAATGCCCCTTATTATGTCAGCTACAAAACCCTTCATAACGACCTTAATATAGCCTACATTCTAGAACTCATCCCTTCCAAGTTTATGAAATTCCACAGTAGCCTTTCCAACCACCCTAATCCTGTAGCACAGTCATTGCACTGCGCCACTCATCCCTATAATCCACCTCGGAGACTGAAACGGCAGTGGCCTCGTGACCTGCTATAAACGCGTGACAATGGGAGTCCTGGCAATGGCCAGTTTCTCCAATCATGTCCTGAGCGTCTGTGGCTCTCGCGCTCTTGGTCAGGCTCCACTGACTAGTATCCGGTGACGCGGCTGACGATGGAGCGTGGGGGACTTCCCAAGACTCCGCTTGCTCTTCGCATGTGGATTTGGGAGGTCTTTGGGCTGTCTTTAAATATTGTATGAATGAGCGAGTGACTGATGAACTGTAAATATGGTATGAATGAGAGCATTTATCTCAATTACTTATTGCCTTATAAGAGGCATATTGTAATTATAGCACAATAAAGGAATATAATAAATAAAGCTTTGGAAGTAACGATATCTACGGCCGTTTTTTTAATTCTCATTTGATATTTAAGTACCCGCTCCAATTACTCAAAGTACTAGCTAATGGTGGAATGAAACAAAACTTTGAGATGCTTTTAATACGTTACCTACCGTTTTACAATATCATTAAAACTCTAGATTAAAGAATTTTCGAATCTTCTAACCGGTCCTTATTAGTCCTCAAAATACAAAACCAAAAAATAATTGATTGTAACACCGTATTTTTTTTTTTTTTTTTTCAAAACGTGGCTTACGAGTGAGGGAATGAAACATTTGACGTTTAAAATTTTGTTTTTTTCATATCTTTATACGGGCATAATTTCTTATTGTTAAAAATTACTGGTACCTTTATTTATAAAAAAAACATATACTATTGCTAGAAAAGCCATAATGCTGAGGGGTCAAGGATTCACCCTTCCTAGGAGAATGGCCCGCAATGCAATATTATTCGAAGGATTATTTTTTTGATTTTTTCTTAGCTCTCTAATTATAAGATTAAGGATGAGGGAAAAATGAAGGGAGATTTGGGTTGAGCGGATCCTTGTACTAGGAATACCTGATTGAAGGTGGTGTGAGGGAATTAAGGAGTGTGGGAAGCCTCGGTAGAGGTTATTCGAAGGACTGACAAACTGGCTGTGATATAAAAGTGGTGTTTCTTTAATTCCATGAGAAGCACCCAACATAATCAAAATATTCTTGATAAGAGACTGGGGGCTAGTGATTGACATTTTATTCTTTTTTCTTTTCTTTTTTTTCTTCTTAGCTCTCAAATTTTTAAGATTATGGATAAGGGAAAAATAAAGGAATGACGTATTTTATTCTACTTGATTGAGGTTTATTACGAAGGCAGCAGTAATTTTCAGTCTATGAGTTAGAGAAAAAATAACTATTTTCTAAAAAAAAAAAAAATGGCAACTCGTCTGTTTTATTTCGGAATAGAAACGATCCAATGTTTAAAAAAAAAATCCACAAACATAAAAATTTTAGTACGGGACTCTAAAGGCTTCTTGTTTGTGGTAAATCCCAATAAACGAGAGGCTGCATTTCAAAAAATAGGTCTCAATAAAAGAAATGAGATCCTATTCGAACTTCGTCAAGAAATGTCCTCCGATCAGATTGAGACTTTTAAGACGGTGTACTAAAGTGCAACTTTTTATACCACCACTTTTGGTTATTCCTCCAGGAAATCCAGGAAGGGTCTGGATACTTTTCGCTTCCCGCTCAAATAGCTAGTGATTTAAATTCCAAAGGAAAGCAGAACAGAAAAATGGGAATATCTTTTGTTTTTTGTTCATTTATATAAATTGAACAAAGGGCGTATTTCTCTCTGTCGACAACACCGATCAGAAGAAAGAATGTAAACCTATTTGAGATCAGCTGTAAAGAACATCTCATATTGTATTATATATTACACTTTAATTTTAATTTACAGTATAACATGCTAGTTTATAACTCAAATATTAATAGGATTTCTTTCGGATAATAGCAATTTGTTTCTGTTCTTACCCGACACATATATTATATGTGTATTAATATGCAATATAATTTTACAATATATATATATATATATATATATATATATATAATATAAATTTTATGTTATAGGCACTCTGGTGTTTTGAAACGTTATAAGATAATTGGAAATAAAAATAACATAAAAAAAAGGATAACAAACAGAGTTAATTATTGTAGCTCATATACAATTTACCGGCTAAATACAAGGCTCTTTAGGTTCTTTAGGAATGATTTTTACACCTGAGAAATTCTTCTATCTTTACCTTAAGACAATTTTTTTATATACAACAGGTGCAAAAAGACCACGGTTCCAAATTGTGTTATTTTTCGTTTTTTAAATGTAGCTCATCAATGATTTTATATATTGAGTCTTGAGTCTAAACAATCTTTTGTTTTATTTATTTTTCTCACAGAGGCTTACACATTATTTAATTTTGTCATTTTTTGTGATGTGATTTTTTTTTTTCTCTCTTAACCCCTTTAAATTTACAGATAATTATATACAATTATAGATCCTCAGGCTAATCGATTTACAAATAATTTTTGTATTTCCTGCAGCATCGCTACATTATATACAGGTTTTGTTATTTTATAAAAATTATTTAATGAATAAACAAGTATAATGATATACATTATACGTGACTGGACTAAACTGACTAATAAAGGTGATAGATGTGATAGTTGATTTTTCTTGCCAAAAATAAATGTTTTACGTGTACGTCATTGTTATTGGGAACTTGCGGATTTCTTTTTTCTACTTTATTCTTTCCTATATTTAGGCAGAACAAGTTAGCGGAAAGAAAATATTCTGAGCAATACTAAATATCGAGTTACATTTCCTGGCATGACCTTTGTTAGCATGCAGCTGCTCTTCAATTTGGAATAAAAGGCCGTTTTAATCAGATCCGAACCCTCAGCGAACGTCGGGGTAGCGAGAGGGGGGGGGGGTAGGAAGGGTTCAAGAATTAGAAGAGGGACCGATAAAAGGTAAATTAGCCATTTGTTAAAGTCGTCGGTAGCTGGCGGGGACTAATGAATTTACGGCATTAATAAGGGCACAGGGCGTTTAATAAGTCGGTATTTATCGCCTGGGGATAATTCAGTGGCGTCTGTAGCGAGGGAGGACGATACAAATTGCCGGCCCATTGAGGAGTGCTACCTTCGGGTTGTTACCCATTGGCCGGGACCTGCTTAGGTAAACAGCATCAGTGCGGGACCACAATCCATCACTCGCTGCCCAGCGGGGTAGTTGCCCCTGCCCAATTTGTCTTGGTTCTAGCCCCGGCTCCGGGAGCTACAAATGGACTCTGAATTCATTAAATAGCCAAGGGATAATTCGGCATCTCTCACTGGCTGTGGCTTAGCGCCCTTGTGGCTCTTTCGGGTCGTTATCATCACTCCTCCGATACTGGCGGCTCTAACCGAAAGCAACTAGTTATCCTACTGTGTAACTGGGCTAACTAGTTGTGTGGCTTACTTTATCCTAGAGGATTAACATAACTGGCACAAAACACTTAAATTGTCAACACTGACATATTTAGCTGGAACCATTTGCCATTTAATGTAAATGAGGGATGAAACAAATTCGAAATTTATTCGAACTAGACATAAACGTATCAGGTGATTACCAAGCAAAAATGAAATTAAACATTTCACGAGAATTATTGATATACAATTAAACCAATTTACGTCATATCATAAGTGCAAGGTTTTGGTTGTAGAATTTTTTTTTTATCAAAAACTGGTCGGTCTAAACAAACTTAATTAAAATTTTAAATATATCCGGATCATAATCATCAAGTGGAATTACTCACTAAGTTTTCAATTCATTAAACAAAATTATATTAAGCTCATTTACTTGATAGTACTATGACTCCTCGTGGCCTATGAAATACTGTCTGGAATGTGGGAAATGTTTAAATAAATGGCACGTGTTGAAATATGCCTATTGTAGTTTTATTGATAACTACAGTTCTTAATCGGATACAACTTGCACAAGCAAAATATATAAATTTTAGCTTCGATGGCCAAAGGATGATACGCCGAAATGACCCCCCCCAAAAAAATAAAAACAAAAAAAAACAACAATAGCCACTCTAATCGGAAATGAAAATGTCTAATATATATATTTTTAAAGGGTTATTTCCAGCTTAACGAATAGCCCCCTAAACAAACATTTCAATGGCCTTTTAGTATTAAAATAATTTCTTTATTATTTATAAGGTTTAAATGATGGGCAAACCCAAAAAACAACAATGATATTGAGCTAAAGAAGAGCGGTTACCTATTGATTTTCATTTTTTCAAACTTGGGAAGTAGTAAGAAGAAGGTGTGCAAAAGATTTCATAAGGTTGGTAAAGATAAAGTTTAGACGAAAATAAGAGAAAAGTCCATTACAATAATGCAAGCAACCAAACTATGTCATCCCAGGGGAGCTAAGTGATCCCCGTCCAAATCCGTACAGGTTACAGATGGAACTGTCCGGACGTCAGTCAGGAATAGCCTTTCATCTATGCCAAACGCCCTCCTCTGTTAAATGGATAAGGTGCTGAGTATTCTTAGAAACGGTTTCACGTTTTATACAGAACAAATGTGAAAACGTTCGCAAATTTATTAGCTACTTTGACGTTTAACGCAACTTCTAAAACATAATTTAAAACTAACTGTTAACGAAATATTTTTGGTAAAATTGAAGGTGCTAATTTTTTTTTTTTTTTTTTAGTTAGTTAAATTCCTTTATTGTGCTACAATTACAATCTGCCTTTTATAAGGCAATAAGTAATTAAGATAAATGCTCTCATTCATACCATATTTACAGTTCATCATTTACTCGCTCATTCATACAATATTTACAGACAGCCCGGAGACCCCCCAAATCCACCGCGAAGAGAAAGCGGAGTCTTGGGAAGTCCCCCACGCTCCTCCGTCAGCCGCGTCACCGGATACTAGCCAGTGGAGGCTGACCAAGAGCGCGAGAGCCACAGACGCTCAGGACATGATTGGAGAAACTGGCCATTGCCAGGACTCCCATTGTCACGCGTTTATAGCAGGTCACGAGGCCACTGCCGTTTCAGTATCCGAGGAGGATTATAGGGATGAGTGGCGCAGTGCAATGACTGTGCTACAGGATTAGGGTGGTTGGAAAGGGTACTGTGGAATTTCATAAACTTGGAAGGGATGAGTTCTAGAATGTAGGCTATATTAAGGTCGTTATGAAGGGTTTTGTTGCTGACATAATAAGGGGCATTTACTATTGTTCTCAGGACTTTTGATTAAAAGGATTGGATACGCTTGATGTTCGACTTTTTTGCTGTCCCCATAGCTCTATTCCGTATGTCCAGATTGGTTTAAGTATAACTTTGTAGATTAGTAGTTTATTTTCTATTGAGAGATGGGATGTCCTTTGAAGTAGTCTGTGCAATTGTCCAAAGCGTCTGTTTAGTTCTAAGGTGCTGATAGAGAGGAAAAATGGAAAAGAACAACTAGTGAAAAATTAAGCAATAAATTATGTAAAATCTTGAAGATCTGCCGGAAATTGATGAGCAACCTTATGTGAAAATTAGGAATAGAGTTACAAAATAGTTTTTAACAAGAATAAAGTAATTTATGTAAATACAAACAACATTATAAGAGTTAGAAAAAATAACAAGTGGACATCTGTTTGTGTTACAGTTCACACCGTCAGCTTCTAGCTTTAGAATTAAACCTACCACCTACACCACTCGTATCCACCACTGCTTAGACCTTGGACAATAAAACTCAAAAGCCCGAACTTTCAACTACAAAAGAGTAAACGTAAGGTATGTTACTATTAAGCCGTTGTTCCTCCCAATACATAAATCCTACATGGCAATTAAGACTTAATTCGACGAGCTTGACATTGTTTTTCCACCGGATTAATGATATTATTTTTTAAAAGTGCCTAACCGTTTTACATTATGAGCGGATGTATTAGTAAATAAATAAATCTGTCGTCACAATACTTCATAAAGAGGTAATGGTTGCCACTGTAGTTGGTAGGTGGTGCTAAGTTACTAGTATGATGGGTCATAGACGTTACCTCGTAGACGCTCGGTTTTCTTAATCGGATTCGTTACTTTTTTATCTTAGTAGCTCGCGAGAGCGAATTAACTCGGACAAAACTCATCCTCCAAAGAAAAATCCTTGTGGGAGAAGGGTATCAACCCTGGTTTTTAAGTCAGCACGATTACAACGAGGATGGTCGGGTGTTTTAGTGCATTACAATACTTATTGTCAATTAAATATGAAGACATGTAAAAAATATTTAATTTATTACAGTTGCATGAAATAATAATACGAGCAGTGAAATCTGTATTTTAAGGTTATTCTTAGTATCGGACATCAATCCATAATTTCGCACTTGGATTTGAAACGTGTTATCCAACACGACAGCAGCTCCAGCACGGAACTCATAACGGAAACTACTCATTAATTGAATAGACGATAGCGAATAGATTTCATTACCTGCATATAATCTGTTGTATTTGAATGGTGGCATGTATGTTTTAGTACGCTTCCATAAGTAATTATCAGTTCGCGTGACTTCAGCCCCGGGCCGTTAGCGATTCCTCTCTTCTTTCATTTATCCGCCGAGGTTCGCGTTCTTCCCCGCGTTGGTTCAAACATAGAAAAGTTCTAATGGAGGCCACTTATCGCCTTTGTTCTCCGTGATAATTAGTAAAAGGAACTTAGAAAAACAGAACAAAAACAATGAAAAAGTGTTGCGGCTTCTATTGACCCAAAAAAAGTTTTAGCTGTTAAAAGCATAACAGCTCTACACAGAGGAGAGTGCTGCAGTTTCTGACTAGTTAGCCGCTAATTCTGCTTGGAAGTGCAACTCAGGTGCTTTCTCGTTCGAAAGACTGGTTCAATTTCCGGCTCCACTAAGTAACTTTTCTGATAGAGATAGTTCTGGACGGTACCAAGTCTCAAGACTGAATAGCCACCTATAATAAAAATTATGAAGTTGCAAGTTTAGTTCGAAAAAAACAGTTTCAGGTAGCTAGGTTATAAAATAGCTTTTACAGTTTCATATGTGTTTCCAATCTAAACCTTAAACTCGCGTATTTTATGAGAATAATGTAAATACATATCATTCGGTTAAATATCTCGGACTTGCCTTACACTGAAAGGGTTCGTTGGATTATGGCATAAAAAACTGTGGGCAGAGAAGAGTTCTAAAACATAAAACAAAAGAATGATAAAATGGCAAGATCTTTAATCTCATCTTACCTAAACCGACATTCAGACGGAAGTGAGGAACGCAGAGAACTGATGATGCAAGGAAATTTGGCTTTGGTCAAGAAAAAGTCACTTAACAGCCATAAATGACAAGGTCAAGAATTTTGAATAAAATGACGCCCAAGCAATCAATCGCTAGTGATTACCCGTTTAAGAATATAACGCCAACTGTAAGGTGTGTAGCGACCGCTAACTACATAAGATAAATCAACTTATACTGTACTGTATATATAATGTGAATTGGTTATTATATGTTGTAAATTAATTTAAACAAATGTAAATAATATTACCAAACCATAAGTCATATCAGTGTAAATATTGTAAACAATAAAAGACGCAGCTGCAAAAAACTAGTTCAGAGGCCCCTGCAGAGGGAGTCAGGTAGTTCCTAGGGCTGGGTGAGTCCTGGTCTAGAACATTCAAGTTTCATCCAACCCTGCAATGCGGTTGGTCAGAATAAAACCTCGCCCTAATGGCTGGACCCGATTGGCCAGAATAAAACCCCAGCCCATTGGCTACTTGGGGCTATATATATCCCCTAGTTTTAGCCGATAGGTCATTCCAACTACGGCTCTCTGGACTGGTACTTGCAGCTGCACTGATGTGTCTAAATTCGGCCTTCTCATTTATAAAAATCTTTGCTATCTCTGTTTCCTAACCTCGCTATGTTTTTGTCCGGCCTTGTCAGACCCCAAACTTTCCTAGTGGGATTATCTGCCTTCGTCTCGCTAAAACTAGCACCTCCTTGGAAGAGATTTCTTCCTTGCGGACGATGGTCACCTGGGGCCCTACGAACTAATAACAGTACCAAGTCTACCAAGGTTCATAAAGAGATAAAACCCTAAATTAGAATATTGTTTAGTAATTTAAAATATACATTAAGTGAGGTAACATTGTAACACTGCTATCTTGTAGGCAATTAAACCTAAAAATTAGTCTGTGGGGCTCGGACGAGATGAAACGGACTAAGTAAGCAGATCCCGTTTCCGCTAATGGAAGGCGCATGAGTCCTTTTGTTGCCACTAAAAGCTGTAATGAGTGACAACAGATCAATGCGATCCCGACAAAAAGCGGCTGCTCCATCCTGTAGACAACATGCCCTAACGAAATCCAGTTCTGCCCCCGGAGTGCTTCTCCCCCCCCTTGTTGATGTTGGTTGATGCTAATGAAATATGGCCGTGCTCCCCCCCCCCCCCGGCCGGCGGCAAATGCACCACGATCCAGTCATTCCCAATTCGTTAGTATCAATTTAAATTTCAAATCCTCTCCACGCCCCCCCCCAGGCCGCAGTCGCCCATTAACGGCGATTGTTGGTGGAGAGTAGCTGTGATGTTACACGCGCGATGTTGCAGATGTAATTAGCTCCGTCGTGGAAGTGTATCGTGTGACCCGGTGGTGGGGGCGTGAACCACGGTTGTGGAAGGGTCGACTTTGGTGAAGTGTCGTAGATCATTATTTGGGAATGATCGCCATGCTTCAAGGGGAGAGCTTATAATTTTATGCATGTTCCGATATATCGTCTGACTGTTACCAAGATCTAAGAAAGGGGTCTTAGAAAATCATTTAATTGATATATAGTTTCATTGTTTAATTTAAAAAATCTTGAAAAATGCAATGATGTGATAGATTGAAAAAGATGGTTTAGTTTTTAAATAACACCAATGTTCGTTTCTCTTCAAAAGCTATTCATTTATTGGCAGGCACTTTAACAGCCCAAATCTTCATAGGTTGTAGTAGTGTACGGATCGCTGGCGTTGGTGTTAGTAAATAACCTTGTCTTGGGATATGAAGATACTTTTCGATCAGTATAAACTTATGGGTTTTGAGTCAACAACCAAAATTCCGTTTGATTTCAATAGGTTTTTCATGTATTTTTTTTAGATAGTTTAATAAATGGAGCATTTTTCATGCAATATGCATTTCATGTACTGTTTTCTAAGTTTTTATACCCTTCATTGACTTAAAAATTTCAAAAAAAATACAATTCGGTTCGTAATCGATGTAAAGACTAAAAAGTTTATAAGCTAGGCATTAGCCAGGGTCTGTAAATAGAGATATAATACCTTCTGCGTCTCCACTGCTTTATTAATTTGTATCCAGGCCGGACTTCGCTTGATACCAAACCCGTCAAGTGCTATTGTTAACTACCACCACCTTGAGAATGAAGGCCAAGTCCACATATCGTTAGGGTATAAATTGATAAAATTGCGTAAAAACTAAAGGTGTTCTATTTCATAACCTCAATAAATGAAAGATTGAACGCGCAGATACGTGATTATAGCGTACCGTTATGAGAGTGAAGCCTAGAACAAAGCAATTAGTTCTACATAACATTTATCGCATGATACATGATATGAAAGACAAATGCTTACAGAGTCGGACGGGCCGAGAAGCGGCTTGACTAAGACATAGAAAGTCTTGGGTGATCCATGAGCCAATAAAGCCAACTATCTGTCTTAGGAGTCGCCTCTTATTTAGCGGGCTGGCAGGCGGCGGCCTGGCTGACGAGGTCACGGCTGCCTTTATTAGCGAATAACTTGACGAACGAACAAATTGCCGGGGAATTCCTCGGGCTGTCTCTTTTGAGGTAACTCAACGGGGTTAATGTGCCTTCTGTCTCGCTCGTGTCGTGAATATTGAACGCGATCCGTCAAGGAGCCGTCGGTTAGAGCCCAATGAGTCAGCTCAATCTCATTGAGTAAGATGAACGAAGCTGGTAGAGATGTTGTTTGAATTGGGAACTAAATGATTTAAGGGGAACAATAACAGCAAGGAACGCTTGCTCTATTCATGAACACATTCATTCTACTCCGCTATCTGGCTCCACACATCCTTATAATTCACCTCGAAAATTGGCAATGTTTTCAAGATCTGTTATAATTAACTCGTTAAAGAGAGTACTAGCAATGACCATAATTTTTCTCAGAAGACCAGAGCGTCTGCGGCTCTCAGGACCTCTCTCAGTCTCTGCAGCAACCGTCTAGCTTTAATCTCGCTTCAGGAGCAGCTTGGGGAATGGCAATCACCCTTGTCCCTGCAAAAGAAGATGGAACTTTAGCTGAGAAGGTGATTTTGGGATGTTCCTGAGCTTTTCACACGTCTGCATTGGAAGTGTCTATATTGTAAATACAGTATGAATGACCGAGTGTACCCAATAATGTATGGTATGAATGAATTCATTTATCACAATAACCCATTGCCCTATTAGGACAGAATGTAATTATTTTTTTCAAATAAAGATTTCAAAAACAGGCCTATGAACAGTAGGAACAGTAAAGACATCTACGCTCCCGGCATCAGAAATGTCCAAGTATAATCATTATTAGCAGGAGTTTGAATTCCTAAAATGATTATAAAACCAGCGATTTTACTAACTAATAACTATTATAACATATTCAGTATATTATAAATATTTCGCTTTACAAGATTTGCATAATTCCATTATTATATTTTAACCAAAATTATAAGCGTAACAACTCTGTGAGCTATTGTAACTTGTCGGATCATTTACACAATATCGGTTTATTTATAGCCAAAAAACACTTGGTTTTGTTAAATATACGAAAATAGCCACTGAATTCTGCTTTAAAAAAACAAATGACAAAAAAAATTCATGGCACCGAAAATTAGATCATTTTCACGACCACTATTCTAGATGTAACATACGGCTTTATGAAATAAGATTGTATCGTATCTATTGTAAAGTTCAGCTGTAAAAGTAAATATTACCGAACCCATCATTTGCTAATGGAAATACTGAATAATAAAGTGAACAACTTTAAAAGGGAGAAAAAGCCCCCATTAATAAAGCTTCAACCCTTCCGGAGGGTGGAACAGGGGAGAAAATGATATTTGTAATTTTCTTAGCACTCAGGACTTAGCAAGAATATATCAAACCTACCAAAGAAGGCTTTCAACTTCCCAGCCTTGAATGAATAATTTCCAAGAATATTTGACGATTTTTTAAACTGCTTATCGCATTGCGGCTACTGGTCGCGAAACCCGGAGAAATTTAGCTTATCTCACGGGATCCATCTTTAGGATATCAGTCATTGATGTTTTACATACATTCTTACACTTCCTAAATTGAGTACTTGTCAAATCCCTGCTACAAAAACATAATGATCTAACACTTATCACTTAGTATCACAATCAATTTTAATTAACTGACGGGAAAAGTGTAAATAAAGTAAAATAAAAAAGATTCTGGGGCGAGAAATACAATATTTTGCCAAGAGGCGTAGTCTCATTTGTACCTATTCAATCTTGATTAGAAAAATTCTAGTCGGCCACTGAACGAAAATGAAGTTTAAGGTTCAGTTAAATTTATTTTTCACGATTGGCCTTTCTTGACTAATCTCAAATATTTTTTTTATCATTCAATCTTTTATCAAAGAGATATGTGAATTACAACTGAACTATTGCACAAGTATATAAAATAGGACGTCACATTTTTTTTTTCCCCTTTCTGATTGGACTCTTTATTTTGAGCTACACAATGGCTGACATCATAGATGTGGAACACGTTACCAGGGATTTGATGTCCCCCCCCCCCCCCCATTCAACACTAACCATCAATTTAAATACTAATAAAATTACTGAATCTATCACCTAAATGCACGTAATTGAATGATATTAAAAATAGTGGTTTATGGAACAGCTCATTGGGAAATATTAAAAGCACGTTCAATCAATCTAGCCTTGTCGTCAGATTTTTTAATTTATTGGCTGTGATTTCCTAATGGTAGCTACTAATCTAGTTTGGAGGGCATCTCAAAAATTTGGTTTTTTCTTCCCAAAATTTATCAGATGCTAATTATTCTACGCAAAAGAAGAATCTTTTTATAAACAAACTGGCAGATTTTCAGAGTACACTAATGTTTTTACCCCATTATGTGACCAAATGCCACCTCCAGGGAATTTCATTTCCACGTGTAGGATAAAAGTAGATTCTTTACAGAATGAGAAAATAAAAAGGGAAATGCTATAGATTACGGGCAAACTCTTCTGTCATTTAAGGTAAATTGCTTAAGAAAAGTAAATTGTGCACCAATATGTAAAGTCAAGTTTTTTTTTCAGTATTTCATTAGGATACGTTTGAATTACAAATTTTATAAGTTAAATCTTACTTAAGAGTAATTTTTGAAGTTCTTGTTTAAGACTTGTTTTATGTTTACATAATTGTTTTTAGAGAGGTTTTAGAATTTCAAGTTTATTTTATGCAAACAATCTTTTGATTATAAACGGGCTTGACTATGTACCAATTACATAAATGATAATGAAAGCCACATTTTAGAAATTCGATGAACTATTACTTTTCTCTTTTTATAATTTATATTCAATTATTAGTAACATTATTATTACAAACATAGAGGCTCATGATAACACATAAAATGTTCAAAAAAAAAATGAAAATATTTTTTAGTCATATATTTAAACTTCCTTATAAATAATTCAGAGTATTACTAAAAATAGTTTAGTTTTTAAATTGATAATCCGGCCTGGATCTATTTTATAAAAAAAACGTTATTTAAAAAAAACAAAAAAGTACATTTGCTGCATGAATAATGTTACAATATTTTAACACTCCACTTAAATAACTTTTGATTAAAACAGAAAAAGTTATTTATGCCGTTTAGTAGTTTTCACCGGGCAGTATATAAAGTACCGGGTATAAAATCATAATGCAAGCTAATGTTCGTCCCATTTGCGAGTAGTCCCATAAAATACCTTTTAAGGATTTAATACGCAACCGCAACGTTGCATTAACGTTTCTGGATTAATGTACCTAACGACTCTGATGAATGTTTTAATTATTTTTCACGTGATAAAATGCTTCACTGTTTACCTCTGAAGAGGGATGAAAGTTGTGAAAAGAGCTTTATTAATATTTAAGAACCAGTAAAAAAGAAAATACACTTTAGATATAATTACTTATATATATTTGTACGATGACTTGAGAACTTTGTTCAAGTAATTAACAGACGATGTTATCATAGTTAGAAGGGCATCAAATTTATGACAAAGTCCTGATTATTAATATTTGAAATATCTCTTAGGACTTTAGTGGAACATAATATCAAAATGAATTAACATCGATTTTATTTCCAATACGTGATACGAATACTTATTTCCAGTACTAGTTCAACCTTACACCCGGATGATTCCAAAAATAAAAGCGATCTTTTGAAAAATAATTAAACCTCATTAACAAATAAATGCTTTGGTAATTATAAAATAAATATTTGATATCATATTCAGTAGGGAGCCTAATTATCCTAATTTATAATTTATGCCAACAACAGCTACGAAAGCCTTTCGTTGCATAAACAATTTCTGAGCTATTGATTTTTACTAATATATTAAATAATATATAATTTATTTGAACATTCAAGAAATTTTTTTTCCTGTTTCAATTATATTTTTAGCCCTCGTTTATATTACTGAATTTTTCTCATTTTTAGGAGGATTGAATTGAATTTTTAAGTGTAGATGTATATGTTTTTTCTGTGGATTTCGCTCCTGTATTTTAGAGTACAACAGATTCAAATTATATATTTGATTCTACGGGGAATATAAAGAATGTTTCATTTTCATTTTTAAGAAATGGTATATAAAAGACGTTAGGACAAGATAGTTAATTTTTCGATGGTGTCACGCTAAACAAGCATATCACGCCAAAAGCACCCAACACATTGCTCTTGACAAATATTGGATATTAAAGCCTGAATGTTATGATTATAGGATCATTTCTATCAAAGGATTTAGGGGGAAAAACCTGCATTGGAATTACCTTTGGTTAGGCAGAAATTTGACTTCCTTTGTGGTGCATATTTATTATTACATTTGCCTATGGTTGGATTTCGCATGTACAAGTCCATATCCGATATTTTAAGCATCTTTGAGATAAATAAGATCCTCTAGCATTTCTTTTCAGTCGAATGGGGAATGGATACGAATGGATTCCTCGGACCGCCTTGAAATAATAAGTAGTTATCTCAGTTAAGGATCGATCTCACGCCATTTAGGCAAGATGTGTAATCTAAAATATTAGCTCGATTCTTTCACTAGGACGGTACGTCGGTTGGACGAAATGTCTAAAATTGATACTTCGAAATTATTCACCGCCGACCTGAATTAGACCATTTCAATATTTATCACTGCCAGCCGACACATTATCGCTTATTGAATGTTTTCCAAGAAAACGCATCAACATTTCATCGGAACTGACATGAATTATACAGAGAAGTCTTCATCATACAACGAACAAAAATAAATATGAAATCTCGCCAACGTTTTATGCTAGTCCCGGACTTATGTCGATTTCACATTATTATTTATATTCGATATGAAAGTATTTACATATTATATTATGTATGTTGTTTCATAGTTGCGGTTCAGATGAAATTCTGCGAATGAATCGGGTAATCGCTGAGCTATGTTTATAAGTCAATTCGTCCTCCGGAACTATATGTCTATGTTGTATCGATGAATCGAATTTATAAATATCGATGAATACAAATTTGTGATTAAGCCATAAATGAGAACATTTATCTATTTCTCTTTTCTTCAAATAAACATTTTTTTTTTAAATTTGTATATTAATATCTACTGTGGTCCAAAAAGTTGCTGTATTATATGGGTTACTCGTGTAATGAAGACGAATGAAGGACCAAACAAAATTTGCATGAGAAGTTTCTGGATTAATTTATTTTATGACATTCTATTCATGTTGTTCTAAAATATTGGAATATTTAGCCGGCATTGCCTTATTGATCTTGTGTATAAGTGTTATGACATACCAAAACATGTCAAATCCCTGAGAGACTGAGTTGATGAACGCAATAAATCAGTAACGCGGTATGCTAAAATAAAACATTAAACTATATATGCAGAATTTCGGGATGACCCTTGACGGCAGGCAGAACATGTAAAAAGCAAAAGAGAAGACCTTCAAATTAAGTACAACGTGCTCTTCTGAGTGAGTACGAATTAGCGTAAAATTTTCATCCACAGTTATATAATGCTAAGAATATTGTAATCCTAATATTATATATAAGCTCCTAAAAGCCCCTTCTAGTGTATACAAGACAAAACAATTATAAGACAAATGACTATAATGAGCAACGATCTCAACCCCGACAGAACCAAAATAAATCTAGATATAATTTCAAGCAAAACAATGGCTTTCAACATCGAAATAACTATCAGCAACGTTATGAACCCCGACAGAGCTTTAGAAATAATGAGTAACGACTTAACTTTCAAAGACCTCAACAAACATCATTCCCATCACAACCCTTCAATCCACATTCACAAAACACCGTGTCAATGCGAACTATTCGAAGTAACGAAGTGCATCACTTAGACGAACTTCGCACACTAGAACAAGTGAACGAAACATTGAAACAGAAAGTTAAAGACTTGGAGGACAAACTTTAACATCTTTTTAGGACTAGGCAAACCACAACCGTCCCCCAACATCAACTAAAACTAGTGAAAGAAACTCCATCATTTACTGACTTACTCGGAGACAATTGGTTAATAGACACAAGATCAGCAATTAACTTCATGCACCCATGTTCCATACCCGTAGGGACTGAAATTAAGTCGGAAGATTTCATAGTGGTAACACCAGCTGGTAGCGAAAAAGGCAAAGGCTCAGGCATTCTAAATTTGGCACCAAGATTGGGTTTGACCCGTGATCTAATAGTTAGGTTTAAAATTTACAACTTTAGTAACAAATACGAAATATTATTAGGGATGGAAACAATGCAAGGCCTAGAAACAGAAATTAAATTGGGAACGAATAATGAAATTAAATTGAATAAAATAGACGTAATAATTAATTATGGTCAAATAATATGTAATGAGTTATATTTAAGCAATAATGAAAAAGAACTAGAAACTCATGCAAGACATGAACATATAATTAAAAATAATAAAATAAAATCATCACATGACTTAACCTTAGTAGAACTTGAGGATGTGGAAACGGAAGAAGACGAAATTAGTGTAGTAGCTACACAGCACTCCGAAGACTCTCGTAACGAACAAATTTGTATAGCCCCTGACAACAAAGCAATAAATGGTGAAAAACACCAAATTATAATAACCAGAGGACAAAAAAACGTACAATTTACCAAACCAATTAAACCCAAATTGATGGTAACACCTAAACCAGAAAAAACTAAACCAAAATTGGGAAAACATTCCGACAATTTCTGATAAACAATTAATGATAAAAACTACTACCCATCGAAAGCATAATAATTCTTATAAACCAGTAATAAAATATAGAGACAAGAATGAAACCAAGAAATGGCATGCTAACAATATTAAACGACCTCGTAAGAAACACCTGACACGCCGGAAATATGTTTCACATAACAATAAAGAACTTACTGACATCCCTAGGGATCTAACCATACTACATAACACCCAATCACCCCAATTGATACAGACAGTTACACTCACAATAGCTGCTAATAATAATAATAGCAATCATAATAAAATAATGGAAGTAATCATCGGTATAGATAAGACCCAATATGCTATGAATTTAACCAAACTATACGAAACGGACTCATTCATTACATCATACAATTGCCAAAGAAAGGACCAAAATTAAGTTCAATCTATCTTTTACCTGGGCCTGTACAAAATGACAATAATGTAATATCCACTATAGTTCCAAACAATTTAAACGAATTATGGAATACATGATATGTATTTAATTCTGTACAATACACAAGAAACCTTTTTTGGAACATGTAGCTATATAAAATACAACTCATTTTGTATTAACATTACGAATAGTAGCAATGATTGCATATCTAAAGCATTGCATAAAAACTTAGATACATATATCACCACAACTATTGTAACTCCTACTCCTTTCATTCAGTATTATTATTTTATAGATGTATATTTAACTTTTGATTTATCATAAGTATTCATTGTAAGCTATAGTACCTTACCTATACACTTACCCTTCTCCTCTATCATTAAGTTAGATAGTAAGGAAATAATTTATAACCCGAATTGAGAAACTAATGTATTGCCTATAAAACATGTTATTTCTTAATATGACCATCCTGCCCAGGTGTTCAGAAATTAAAAACGGGAGAAGTTATATAATGCTAACAATATTGTAATCCTAATAATATATATAAGCTCCTAGAAGCCCCTTCTGGTGTATACCTGCCTCGGGACTTCATGGAAGTCACTGGTGGTTCTTGTTATTTTTTTAGTAAGCAACCGCATCCCTCCCCGAAACAACCCTTCTCATATATGCATATGTCTCAGCTTTAGTTCCAGTTCACAGTTGTTCACCAGACACTAGTCCATAAACTCCCGACCCAGTAGTATGTAGTATCCTTACTCTTAATATCTTATATATTTTGCTTGTACTTCATAATAAAGCTTTTCTTTCTTTTTTTTTTAAATACTCTCCTCAACAAAGACTATTTAACTCACGATCCGCACGAACGGTCAGCGTGCTTTGTATATAATTGTACACAGTACGGGAGAAATTCCCCGCTATTATTAGTGTTTTGGTGAATTTTTATCATTAAAATGCACAAGCATGCAACATGTAACTGCATACTTTCACTACTCAAAATCAGCAGATTGGATGATGAGTGATGATTGAGTATCGTTTGAAGTGGTACTAAAATGGAACAAGAATTTCAAGAGATTGAAGCAAATTTTTTTGAAAAACACGTTTTACGATTGAGTGTATTCGAGTAGTTTCTTTTGAATTCTTTGAAAAGTGAGTTTTCGTAATTTATAAACCTGTTTTTAATCTGAAATGCCTGCTAATGCTGATTAAGAGCTGCTTAAATATTTTGGGTTTTACTTGAAAAAACTTTTATAGAAAGGAGTACATAGATAGTTTCCTGAAAATATCCTGAGAACTTCCTCTAAACCCTAAGCCTGTTAGGACATTATTAAATGCCAGGTATTAAATGAGAAGGCTCCTTCTAAAAAAAAAATCTTTTTCTCTAACAGTATTTGTCATGCAACAAATAGGGAAGCGTAAGTTAAAAATATTTGAAAATAAATAATTACCTATTTCTATATACAATTAATAATTAAAAGCAACAACAGAGGGGGAATGGTGGAGCTGGTTAAGTGCGACGTTTCATTATTAGGGAAGAATAAGGGTTGAAAAACAATAGGGGGTGTGTCAAGAACAGGCCTGCCCGGTGGTGGCTTCTTTAGTAGCATCGAAGTTACATATAGCCAGATATTAGAATTCCTAATTGAAATAAAATTCAATGTATACGTACTTATATTTAACCATTTAATAATTGACTGGAATATAAATCACAATGTACAAATGCATATCGTCAGCATACTATAAAAAACTCCTAAGTCCAGACTTTCTAATTTAGAGAGATTTATTATTAGATTAGACAAATCCAGGAGCTACAACACATCCCAGCTCAACGAGATAGCTGTAACTTAGGCTTAAGTAGTTTTGCCAGGAGATACAAAAGTGATGAAATAATAAATCTTAATCATAAATCTATAAATTAGAAAATTCAGACTTATGAGGTTTCGTGGTAATCATCAGTAAGGCGATGATGATACAAACTTACTTCTTGGAAAAATTCATTTATAAATTAAAACATAAAAAATAGCCTCTACTAACGAAAATGTTCAACGATTAATAATTTAAGGTGAGTACGTACTCGTAATTGTTAATCAACACAATAAAAGTTAACGCCTATTTATAATTCGATAATAATTGCATACATCCTTCAAATGGGGGACTCCCCTTAGTGAAAGGCACTCATTAGCCCAAAATGATTTTCATTTATTTTTCCCACATCCTATTTTAAAAGTTTGAGAGCTAAGAAAAAAAAAATGATAATAATTGTAATTCAAGAAAAACGTGTTATATAAATTAAAATAATTAAAATTAACCACTATTAACAGACAAATTAAAAGTTAACGTCTAGTCAAGTGTTAAAAAGTTAACTTAAAATAATTCTAACGATATTTCTGTACTTTCATATAAGGTGAGTTCTCACTTAAAAGTTGGTTGTAAATTTATAACCATCCTTATTATGATGAGTGGGAAGAGTCTTACTTTAGAGTCTTAGTCCTTACTCTAATCATGGATTGTTTTGATAATCACAAACCATTTTGAAACTAGGTTTTGAGTGGTTGGAAAAGATGTCTTGCCGTTTGAGTTGTGGTTTTTGACGAGTTGTGACAGCATAACTTTTATGATAGTTTGGACTCATGTTGGAACATACCTGACATAAAACAGCTAATTTCATCTCCTACTTAGTACTTAAATCATATAGAGTTGCGTTTGTTACAATGTCGAGGTAGATATGTCTTATTCCAGAAGAGAACATGGAAACTTGTTGGAATCATTAAAGGTCTCACATCAACCAGGAACATTGAATTTACCTTTTTTAAAATGCCTTTAAATGCCACCATACCCTCACAGATTTTTCCAAAGAGAATATGAGCTTAGAAAAGAAAAATTAAAATACTGAACTGAATAATGTATGGTTCAATTAGATGAAAAGATTAATTTAGTTAAAAGTGCTCTAGTTCTTCCATTTTGTGCGACCAGTTTGCGATGAAATTACGATTAATTCAGTAATTACCACTTGTAAGACTAAAAACCGAACTGATAGGAATGCACGCGGGTAAAAATATGAAGGTTTCTTATTTTGTAAAGAATTAAGTGTCATAAAATGTCAAAAAGGGGTACCAAGTAGGCAGTGAACTTACGCAATCATCGTTGATTGTTGGCACTTTTTATTGGGCTTAGGAGTGAGGAAAACTGGATACAATATAACAAGTCGTCTATCAAAATCTTAATATCGCCAATATGTAATGACAAACTTTGAAATAAATATAATTAGTAATAGTGGTGCTAATTGATCATTTGGCGGAGAAAGTAATTAGAACAACATTGGAAGGATACCTTCTCAGTACACTTAATCAGCACGGCACTTGACACTCGGGATAAAGCCAACACGGTGAACAAACCGTTCGCGAGTGAGCTCACAATATCCATCAGACTTGTTTATGTTCACATGCCAGTTGTCGCATCGGCACTGATCGACCTATGATATCATAGCGTGGGAACTTGAAGCGAGGTCAGCGCTTAAGGGTCAGTTGTACTTGAATTAGTCAATTTTCTGATTACTGTAGAGCTCATCAAACTATAAAAAATAGCGAATATAAAAACGGTGTGGAGTAGAAAAAATGCCAAAACTCTGTAATTGGAACACTGGCATAACTAAATAGACATGAAAACTTATAAAGCAGTGACTTGAATATGAAGGGTAAGCATATGTTTTAAGGAATGGAGTTGGAGGAGGGATGATAAAGTAATAAATAAAGACACATTTCCGGATAACTGAGGTGAAGTGTAATATGAGAAACGGATGCTTTGAATTGTAGGAGTTATGCACTACACGAAGGATGGTGAGATCGCATAACTTGTTAGAAAAAATGTACTTTAAAAATCCCGGGGGAAGGGGGGGGGTATAAAATAGAAGGAGCAGCTGAGACTCAATGTAGATCCAAATACGAATCTTGAAAAAAATATGAATCTACCTCTTGAGTCAAAATCGATCGCTGAACATATTACCTCCGAGATCCGGAGAGGATTAGGACGTTTCCAAAATTAGTGGAATTTACTGATGATTATAGGTTAGGTGGTCTCCACAGTTCATAACTACATACTTCATTCATACCTCGTGTCCTTTAGAGACACTATCTATAAGCACCGGCTGACATGTGAGACTGAGGTGCCTCCTGAGGCAAGGCCGGTTCCGGGGAGCCTGGGATCTTCTATCGCCATTGCACTATCTTAGACTCCCAGTGAAAGAATCCGAAAGGAGTTTAAATATAAGAGGGTGTCGTAAAAAATTAACGATTTCGTTTTCTTGGAAATTTTAATCAACTGATCGGCTTTATTTGTTTTTCAAATCCAATTAAAGTTGATTTCATTATAATAGACTATACTGAATAAATTTGTAAACAAAATTCAAAATTCCTTCAGTTTTGTCCTAGCATTCGGTTAAACAACATGACACTAAAATTTGAGCTATTACTTTACTACCCCATTATTGGAAACGTAAGTTACAATACCATAAATCGAGTGTTGCACAACTTCATAACTTGAAGCTAATGAAGAGTGGTGGTGACCCAAAGACCGGGGGTCACTACCTTCAAGATAATACCTTCAGTTTTCTGGACAAGGTTCAATATGGACTTGCAGAATTCTTTCGTTCAAAACCCAAACAGTGGTATTATGAAAGAATTATAAGGAACAAACCATAGAACGGTACATACTTTGACTATTATTAAAAAAATGTTTTTAAATTAGAAAGAAAATTGGCCATTTTTTATGACTTATCCCATTACGTACAAAGGAATTGTTAACCAGCAGAATTCACACTGAAACAAAACCTAAACAACAAACTTAATATAGAATGTTGATTTCAAAATTTATTTATACTGTAAATGCAATGTACAGGACATTAATTGATTAATAGAAAAGCACTTTGTGAAGGTTGGTTTTCGGGCATTTCGTTAAGTAGGCCGCTAGGAGTGTTCCTAATGATGAATGCTAGCAAAGCCTAAACAATAATTCGTTGGTATTGTTGCCATGTTCACAATATAGGCGCCGCTATCTCTTTCATAGTGTCCCTTTGTCGAGATATTTCAGTAGGTAGCCAGCAGCTGTCAGTGAGTCACCTGACCCAAATCGCTTGACAACATTTTTGTTTTTACGACAGTGATGAGGCCTCACTCGTTAGTGAACTAGCCTCAATCGTGATGACAGGGGCGATCGAGCAAGTGATTAGATCGTCATTAAAACAATAATTTTGTACCAACGAAGGATTTTCAGCAAACAAAACTGCAACAGCCAGTTCTATTTATTTTTTAAGTGGGCTGCTAATGGTTATCATTGACAAAAACATTTAAAATACATATAAAAAATACATTATAGGGGTTTCGATGAAGTAAAAATTAAATTGGTATGAAGTTAAATTGTTTGAAAAAAATGTAGCATGCATTGTCTCCAATATCAAAAGGCGATTCTCTATTTACGTACGCGGCTGACGGAGGAGCGTGGGGGACTTCCCAATACTCCGCTTTTTCTTCACATGTGGATTTGGGAGGTCTCTGGGCTGTCTGTAATTATTGTATGAATGAGCGAGTGAATGATGAATTGTAAATATGGTATGAATGAGAGCATTTATCTTAATTACTTATTGCCTTATAAAAGGCAGATTGTAATTATAGCACTATAAAGGAATATATATATATATATATTTTTTTTTTCAGAAAGGTACGGATATATTCTATTTCTTCTGCCTCTCAGTCAGTGTGTTCTACAATGGCAGTTGCAAAAATGGTTCAAACTAAAATTTAGAGTTGTGTTTACACAAAATGATTTAAGTTGGTTAAAATGCGATCTTTTAAAAATAATATAATAAAACTTAGCTGTAATTTTAAACTGTTGCAAGTCTTAGCAAACGATATTGCAGTTCATGTTACAAATAAATTATTCTCTGCTACTGATATTGTTAAATGATGAACTAAGTACAGCTCTCTTTTTCTTTTTAAAGTATATCAGACGAAATTAATCTTGACTTACATTGAAATGCAATACCGAGAAATGAGTATGGCTAGCCATTTTCGCCAAAAAAAGTCTAGAAAACGATTCTCTACCAATATTTCTTCTTTTAATGATATGACATAATCAGTTGACGTTTCGCCTTTTCAGTCATTCTTAGGACTACAATTCAGAATAAGGAACATAAATTTACACATATGGAAGACAATTAAAAACGATAAAATACTTAATTTAAGAAATAATACGATTGGAAACAATAAAAGGAGTAATATAAGACGCCTCTGAATGATAACTTCCAAATTTTATTAATTCATGGTTACGTCAATTGAATTTGTAACCTTAACCAAAGTGTTCTTTACAGTACGGTAATTAGTTTAGGCTTCCATCTCAACAGAATGCTTACATGGGACCCAGATACGACGCTAAAAAGACAAGAACTAAACAGACGCTTTGGACAGCTTTTGCAACCTACTTCGTAGGACATCCCATCTATCAATAGAAAATACATTACTAATTAACAAAGTTATATGTAAGCCAATCTGGACATACGGAATAGAGCTATGTGGGACACCAAAAATGTCGAAGATCAAGCGTATCCAATCCTTTCTGTAAAAATTCCTGAGAACAATACTTAATGACCCCTATTACGTCAGCAACAAAAACCTTCCTAACTATCTTAATATAACCTACATTCTTGAGCTCATACCTTCCAAGGTTCTATTCAACCACTCTCATTACAGTCATTACACTGCCTCCACACATCCCTATAAACCTCCTCAAATACTAAAGCGAAAGTGCTATAAACTGCTGCTATAAAAACAGTGGGAGTTCTGGTATTGGGCAGTTTCTCCAATTAAGCCTGACAGCGTCTGTGGCTCTCGCGCTCTTGGTCAGACTCAACTGGCTCGTGTTCAGTGACGAGGCTGATGGAGAACCGTGTGGAAATTCCCAAGACTTCACCTCCGTTTTTTCATGCGAGGTAGGTGAAAACCGTTTGAGAGATCTCTGGGCTGTTTTTAAATCTGTCTGAATAAGCAAGTGAATGAAAATTGTAAATATTTATAAATAAGAGCATTGATCACAGTTACTTATCAGAGTAATTATCTTCTGTTTGAGTAAATTTATGTTTCTTGTTCTGAATTGTGGGCCTGAAGACGCATTCTCGTCTAACAGGAAGTGTCAATGTTTGAGTACCATTCCAGAATAGTTCTTCTAGTTCCTTTTTTGGGGGGAAAACCGAAACTGGTAACATTCTCCATGGGGAAAAATATAATCAGGTATAAAATGACTTTGGTTTATTATCGCATAAAACTATATTTCAAAGTAAAACGAAATGTTATATAATCTAAGACCGGTTGGGGCAACACTGAAAGAAATGACACATTTAAAGCTGATCAAAAAATCCATTCAGCTTGGAGTAGACTGCCCCTGATAACTCTGTAAAATGCATTCGAAAAGTTTTTATTGCCTACACAGAGACAGTCTTAGGAGATAAAACAGTGAAAGAGATAGGCAGTAACAACGGACAAGGGAGACCTGAGGTTTTGCCCGCGGCCATAAGTCGTAAAGATGTCGCCCGTTGTGGACTTGGTCGTCAATGGAGGTCTCGTAAAACTGATTCAAGTCAAATCCCTGCATTTCACCCGATTTAGTACAAACCTCAAACCTGTTTAAGTTTTATCTTTTTTTTTTTCTATCAATAGACGACTTTCAAGTTTATCAAGCTGTATTACCTTTTGACAAACTATAAGTTTGAACTTTAAATTGTATATTACCTATAAATTTATAATGAAATGAGCCTACACCTCCGAATTTCCTACTAGACGTTTTTAGATGAACCCGAAGTGGGCATTACCTGTCTATGAATTTGAAATTTTAATGGTATTAACAATGGTTAAAATTAATTATATGTTGATAAAAGGGATATCAATAATTTTAAATAAAGTTTATTTGTATTAATCCCTTAAAGGTGTATTGCATGTCGTCAATAATTTGCAGCGTTCCAACTCACAGATTATCTTTTCTTTATAAAATTACTATTTCCTTATGAACACTCACGGATTAAGTGATGCTACTAAGATCCAACTGAAAAGTCAGCTCTACAAAAATTTTAACTTATTAACTACGGAAAATGAGATGTAAGAATGAAATTAAAACTGTGAAAAAGAATGGGAAATAATCAACACAATTGTTAGAAGTTGTTTAGGACGTCCATAGACTCACACGACGAACTTTTCTGTAAACAAATGAATAGAACCCACACACGAGGCTAAAAAGACAAGAACTAAACAGACGCTTTGGACAACTGTAATGACTACATCTAAGGACACCCCATCTCTCAACAGAAAACAAACTACTTATTTACAAGGTTATACTTAAGCCAATCTGGACATACGGAATAGAGCTATGGGGGACAGCAAAAAAGTCAAACATCAAGTGCATCCAATCCTTTCAATCAAAAGTCCTGAGAACAATAGTAAATGCCCCTTATTACGTCAGTAACAAACCCTTCACAATGATCTGAATATACCCTAATTCTTGAACTCATCCCTTCCAAGTTCATAAAATTCCATAGTAACCTATCCAACCACCCTAATCCCCTAGCACAGTCATTGCACTGCACTACTCACCCCTATAATCCTCTTCGGAGATTAAAACGGCAGTGGCCTCGTGACCTGCTATAATTGAAAGTGATAGTGGGAGTTCTGGCAATGGCCAGTTTCTCTAATCATGTCCTGAGCGTCTGTGGCTGTAGCGCTCTTAGTCAGCCTCCGCTGGCTCTTATCCAGTGACGCGTCTGACGTAGGAGCATGGGGGACTCCCCAAGACTCCGCTTCCTCCTTCGCATGTGAGGGAGGTGACAACCATGTGGACTTGGGGGGCCTCTGGGCTGTTTGTAAATATTGTATGAATGAGCGAGTGAATGATGAATTGTAAATATGGTATGAATGATAACATTTATCTTAATTACTCATTCCCTAATAAAAGGCAGATTGTAATTTTATCTTAATAAAATTGATTGAAACCGGAATTTTCGTTTTCCCACGAGTAATTTATTCACTTTTACTAACAATTTCAGCATTCCTAACTAACATTCTCAAGTGCTAAGAATGCTGTTTGATTTTTGCTGTTATTCATAAAGTAGCTGTAGCAGACCCAGCTAACGTAAACAAATTTCAGAGAATGGAAGCATAGGCTGCTGAAAGCTCTTGTTGAAATAAATATATAACTTGTGAGATAAGAAACAAATGGGACGACTAATTTGATCAATCAACAATTAAACGATAATATTAGATTTATATAAAGGCCCGACCTCAGCAAAATAAACCTATTCGAGTGGGGATTCTCATGAGATTGGTACAATGGTGGACGGCTCGAAATTGATTATGGTAGGAGTAACACTCCAAAAGGGACTTTTGAACTCAGGGCAGTACTGAAGAAAATAATAGGTCTTAAGTATTTCTAAAATATTTTGATTTATAACTTATCCCAGAAATTCACATGGAACAATATAGTATTTTTATTATAACATATATATTAAAAATTATCTTTGTCTATCAATTGGCTGTAAGTTCTGCGTTAATAAATTAAAATTATTTAATGATTCGGTTATTCTGGATACTTGAATAGCCGTAATTTAAGGGAATATGTTTAACTACAAATAAAAAATAATGGAGAGACTTAACCCCTATTATTGTATAGAGTACTAACTGCCTTGTAAAATATATATTTTTAATTGGGTACTTATTTGTTATGTGTATACAACGTGCCCTAGGGAAAATTCAGATGAAACGGTGAATGAAACTCATTGATGTTTATTGGGACGCAATCGAACCACAAAGGACAAGGGAGCTGACACAATGAGAGAAACGAGGCCACCTTTTGTGAGTTGAATCTTTATTTTTCTTTAAGGGTGCCTAGCTGTCGGGCCAATGTCAGCCCGACTCACATTCTCACTGTCCCTTTGCCTCTTTGTGCCCCGTGAGCTTTTCTTCTTCTTCACTTCCAGTCGTCTTCAGGACAGAGACTGTAATAACGAAGACTTTTCCTTAATCACGCCTTTGTGCGATAATCACGGCTTCTTTTTACTTTCATTTGAACAATCCTAAAAATAGTTTTTTCTTCGCTTTATGCATCATTGTAAATGCGTTCTATACAGTAACTATCTTCTTTTTTATCCATAAAAGAAAAACCTAGAAATTTAGGTTAATATGCATTACTGATATGAAAATTGTTAAGAACTTAAAGACAAATAGTAGTGTCCAAGTTGGAATCAATTGTAATATTCTTTGGTGATAGTCATAAATAAGTCTATTTTTTAACCAAGCAGAACTCATTTGATGATTCCTTTCGTTAAGGTATCATCGTCTAATTAAATAAATATTGCACATTAAAATTATAATAACATAAAAGTGATCAATAGTCAACAGATTTCAGGCACCTGTAATCAGTAAGCTGATGGTGAGGTACGCAGTCCGAGTGGTTTCGTCCCAAATATAAAACATTAATCTTGAAAGGAATTTTATAATAAAATACATGTCATGCGGTATGAGAGGCAAGGATCAATTTATTTATACTTATCGTCTCATCGGGTTTCGACGAGTGTGGTACTTTGGTCTTTTAGGGTATCTTCCATCGCCCTGAATAATCATTGTTGTTTCAGAGCTACAGTTATATGAATGTACGCAATATATTTTTATTTATATTGATTTGTTGTAACCAACTGCGTACAGACAATAAATTACACACCCAGTGGATGCGATTATGTAGCTGTAACAAATAGGCATCCATGGGAGGCTACGTTCCTCCGAAGTCATCGTTGTACTCCAGATAACTTTTGTGTTGCTAGTCTAAGTTAGCGAGGATTAGGGCCTGAATACAGTTTTAGCCTAGAACGGAAACCGTAAAAAAAAAAAAAACGTGTCTATAACATGATAATATTTCAGTATGGGTTGCTATGGACGATTTCTATTCTCTTAAATGGAACTACGCCATTTTCGCCTTATCCTTAAATAAGATACCTTACAATTAATACGATATTGCGATTATACGAGGCATTCAAACTTGGACGTCCGAAAACTTGGTTGGTCCAACTGGTCGAAATCACAATAGGGGGTATTAAAATAAATCGGGTGTATAAAAGTCAAGTCGTGATCTGAATTTAGAATTAATAATAAAAGGCTTCCTATGTGGCTTCACTCATTGTATGTATGTCAGAAAGGCGGCTTGTCATATCTCCAGGAAATATATTGACATCCATCAGAATAAATAATACTTAGTACAAATTATAAAAACGACTATCACTTTATTTTGATTGGTTACAACTTCTTGGTTTTGTTTCCGTTAGATCCAGTTTCGAAAATACTCAAAAACATGCTTCACTTGTTTAGATTGTACCAAAGTAAATTTAAAAACCCGCATTTCCTCCTTTCTCTCCCAAAGAGATCTCCTTTCTTCCATAGAAATTTTTATGGACTCTTTTGATTCTTCATTCTCCTGACAAATGAAACATTTTTACAAAGTTTCATCTATGGACCAATTATTTTTTTTTTTTTTGGCATGGTTTTCGGTACTATGGTTAACATGTACTAAAAAAATACATAGCGTCATACTCGGTGGTATTTTGACATAGTTGTAATTTTTCATATGAATCCTATTATAGAACACACAATAAGAAACGCCAACATATTGTCTGCTACCAGTTTGTAAGTTCTGTTTATTTGGCTGGTTATTATATTTTATTGGATCTCTCTCCAGACAACGTTCTTTGTAGCAGAAATTCAATGGTACTCAGTTAAATGGAGATGCACCGTAAACGAATAAATATACAAAGATATAATAAAGCGTCTACTCAACGCCAACTTACCTTTCTTCAATTACAAATATACCCTACCAACCTACAGATACACTGAAAAGGAAGTGGCAGCGAGATCTGTTCGAGGCCTACCATCAACCACCATTTGCTATCGCAGTAAGGCATGATCGGTTCATATTCTTCAAGATAAATAACTTATTTAATTATTTAATGAGACCCTTTTGCCGATGTGCAATTACTTATTATAAATGAATCAAACACGAATAATATCCTCTGAGTACAACCCTTACTAAGCAATAACCTAGAGACTCACTGATGAATGCTTCAGCGGAAGTTCAGCTTATCTTATACTACTTGTAGCCAATTTTCCAAGCACAATAAATTTTGAAATTATAATTTAATTAAGCAGTTCAAACACGAAAAGATAAATGAATTCATAAATACATTGAATGAACCTACTAAAAACTGAAATAGAATTTTAAATTCAACGGTTTCAATCAATTCAAAGAATGGCTTTTAATCTCAATGCGAATCGTTGGTTTTAAATTCATTGTGAATAATTACTGTATTCAGACGCCAATCATTTCCGGATCTGTTTAATTACAGGAAGAGCAAAGAATCGTAATCAGCCTCATGCACACGGGTTAAATTATATTTGATGCCGATTCGACGTCAAAGCTCTGATAATTATATCATCGAAAATCATTCACGTCTCATCATCCTTCGAGATTCGCTTGACTTTCGTTTAATCACTGCATGTTTCGACACGTATGATACGATAATTCAATTGCTTTTGACACTATGAAATGAATTTCTTAAGTATGATTATAAAGAGGATTTTTTGCAGAGAAAATCGATGATGATTACTTTGAATTGAGTATTTAAACTTGTATAAATGAAACGACACATACTTAGCAGTACTTTATATTAATATCAATAAAATTATTATTTTATTACAAATTAAAGAGAAATAGATTGTCATTTTAATTGTTTTGTCCTTGAAAGAGAATCATTTTTTTTAATGAATGGGAAGCAATATCAGTCAGTATAACAATTTAAATAGTTGCATGAATAGTAACAATCTGAATTATATTTGATGCCACATATTATATTTTTCCTAATTCTAGGGATCATTCAGCTTTAGTAAATGAGTTTCCAATGGATCTTCCTTTCGGCTGCTGCATTAATTAATATTTTTTAATTGAAGTATATTTTAGGAATACAATGATAAAACACTACATTTTTCTTGCTGGTTTCATGGAGAAAATTTATGTTTATGAATTTATCTATGGAGAAAAAGCTATGTTTTAACTTATACATGAAATTTTCGAACTATTCGTAAAAATTAATTGACCACACTACAAGCGTGAAGTTTAATTAGTATTCATTACCATTACTTTTTACATGCTCAAAAAATAGAAAAGATAGATGTTCTGATAATTCAAAGTAAAATTTAATAAAAAAAAGTTTCTAATGAGGAACTTGGGAGGACTGAATGATATAAAGAGGTTAAAGATTCTAAAATCAGTATGGATATGACATCCTCATTAAATAGCTAAGAAATATAAGAATTTGAATTACAATTATAAACACAATTTTTATTTGTTGATAAACGGTTTGGACATATAGTCTGACAAATAATAATGACAAATTATTTTTTATAAAAAATACTGAGTATTTCGTTTATGAGTTTAACAGTATGCAAAATGGCATCTTCTATTTCCATATTCTTCATTGTATTTATGTATATTTAAAACACAATTCAATTTAGTTCATAATCCATGCAAAAAAAAAAAATAATAGAAGGTCAATATGTTAAAAAAATAGTTGAAATAATTACAAATCGCTAGATCAATTAGTTCAAGTTACATTCTCAAATAGTAAATCGCGATACTGCAAACTACAGATCTGTATTTTTCTCTAGGTTTCTATTTATACTCACGCAGTCATTGTGTATTTGTTTTCCTTTCGAGGGATCCTTCTATCCCATAAGTCAAAAAAAAATACCAACCACCCTTGGAGAGAAAGAGTGCTTTCTTGAGAATAAAAAACAGCGAGAAGTAGAAAAGTGGGAGAAGCCAAGGACTGTTGACATAATGACCAAAGAGAACGTGACTCACCTGAGAACGGTCCCTCTGTGTGTGCAAGGCTGTAACAGAAAGCTTTCCCGTGTCAAGCCAGCCGGCTACAAGATAGTACAACCTTCTTTTCTCAGCTTATTAAGATCTGTAGGTGCACCTGCGTAAGGGAGGAGTCTGTTGTCGAATCAATCTTGATATGTTACAAGACGTGTACGAGAATACTCCATGTCAGTAATGTGTACTACATGTCGGTCGAGTGCACTCTTACTACATAAACAGAATACTAACAACGCCCACTGGGTAAAATTCCTGATTTAGGTGGGCAAAACCTTTACGGTCAGGACCTGAAAAAACCTCATATCGGCTCCTACCTATTTCTAGGTTTGTTTGTACACTAAATATTATAAAATCATTCAGATATAAAATAGTATACATCAAATAATATAACAGATTAGCAGGGATTCTACTTTATACGAAATAGTATAGGAAAAAATCCTCTTTATCTAATCAGGAAGAAAGCTTCTTGCAAAAAAATCTTTTTTCTTGTGATATTTCTTCCATCCCTCGCCAATTTTAACTGAATATGTAGTGACACTATTTTTCTACTGACTGACGGTGTGTTCAGTAAGGTAATTTGCATAAAATGTTTGTTTTTGTCAGCTTTTTGCTACAAAATCCTTTCGCGCTTCTGAAAAGAAAATTCAAAAACTACCTAAAACGCAAAAAGCCACATACCACTTCTTGAATGACATAAAATCGTATGTTATTGGGCACAAAAAGAAACAAGAATCACCTTGGATGCTCTTGGTTCCAAGATTGTGGATGTTTTGACAAAATTTGTTAGTATAAATTATACTTATTTGGGGTAGTAATCAAAAAAAATCATTTGCAATTAATTATGCACCCATGATTTTACAAGAATGACAGTATGCTGAAGGTTTTACAATACTTGTAGAAATGACATTCATAATATAGACGGTAAGATGTTGACAGTATTGCATCAAGACCGAGACTGAAAATGCCTTATTTGAAATTAGGGCAAAGTTGGCCGAATTTGTAGCACTATTTAAACGCTCTGGAATTATTAAACATCTTAAGCTGAGTGCATTAATCTTTTCGAGGTCGTTCACTTCTAAAATTATTATCCCGTACGGAAAAAGTATACTCTGATACGAGATTTGTACATCTAAATAGGGACTTGCAACGGCGCAACGGTTTAATGATGATTTGCGATTAAAAACTAAAAAATAGATTTAAGTTATTTGTTTTGTAGTCTTAGATACTGGTCACATGGTATACCAAAACGACTGGTCGTAAACAAGGCAGTCGTTAGATATGGCTCATTCACTTAGTGAATAGTTGCATATCGATGAACGCATTAACAAATTACCAGTCTCTAACCGAATCGATCGTGAACGCATAAACTGGCACTTATAAAAGCCTCTGTAACCTGCTACAATAAGTTTGCGATTAAAGTTTCCAACGCCTCGTTTGTGAATAATTATACTCACATAACACATTTTTTAACATATGACAAATTTAATATTGTTGGTGGATCCTAGATGCTTAGCTTTTACTTATTTATTTGTTTAGTTGCATAAAACTGTGAGTAAGTCATGGGTGTGTACCTTCACATTCTCTGTTCTTTGTAATATTGGGTGCGACGATGCGAGTGACATTGGGGGAAAGAAAGGGGGGAAGTAATGTCGGGCTGAGAGATCGACCGGAAGATCTTGAATTTGCAGATGACACATGTCACATAGGCTCCGAAACTTGAGAATAAGAGCTAATACTTCATACCGGGCTTGGAGGGTAGTCCAGCCAAAAGTGTTAATTTTGCCTCTCAATGTATACCTTTGTTTACGGATTTGCTCATATCAAGATCTTTGGATATCACAAATCTATATGTATCCATATATCTTAACCAGATTCAATATTCTTAAGTGATTATCCAACAGACGCTAGCAATATTCCAGAGGATTGAAGCACTTAATTTTATAATTTTGAAATACACATTTTTGATATGTGACGATTCAACGGTGGTTCAAAGAACTCTTGCAGAGTGAAGAATACGGTCTTCTTGCTGTAGATGTTGATGTCATAACTTCTCAAAGAAGGAAATCCCCTCTCCCCAAAATATGTATCAACAATGAGACTTCTAATGTATAACCTACGACAAAAAAAAAACCCTACTATAAAATCCTTAGAAATCGTTCTTCTTTCTAGAATAGCTTGTTAACTTTTCCGTTACTCAGCAAGTAACGGAAATTCACAAAAGTGGTATTTTATGTCATAAAACGCCTAGAGAAGCAAATACCTCTTGATATAGCTTAATTAGTAAAAGTCAAACTTTGACTATAACTATATAAATCAACAATAGAGAAATAAGTACCCTTGTGAACTAAAATATAATCACTAGTGTTAAGCTACAGGTCCAACAAAATGACAAGAGAAATAAACAATTATCATAATTTTTACATAAAATGATCTAAAATCCAAACAAACCTTATCTCTTCTTCGCGATCTATTGTAATTAATCAAGTTAGTTAATCCCTATTTATAACTCCACACAGATTATACGTATTAATAGACGTTTTGTAGTAATTTCTGAATACAGTTAGTAAAAGCTAATACATTATTTAAAAGAAAATTGCAATGTACAATTTTGTATATAATAATGCAGCCCAATCAGCAAATGATAACGAAAAAAACCATGGAATTGCGGCAATTCCATACAAAATAAAAATATATTTGGCACTCCATGTTACAATGCGATAAGACACAACGGGGGAAATGCATCACATTAGTCAGATACATATTCAGACAAACATGTTCATAAATTAAACTGTTTAATTTTATGTCGATAGTTCTATTGTTTCACTCTGTTCAAAATAACGTTCTATTTGTACGTGTGTTTCGCATCTCGTACTTTAACCGTACATAGTCATAATTGAGCACAAACTGTTTCTGTCTTCAATTAAAACTGGAACTGATCAACAATAAAAGAACGATTATAACGGTGAGGTCAAGGACCCTTTGATCTTCTACAATATAATTATCATCACCGAATCATTGTACAATTTCCACCGTAGTACTACCCAAGAAGCTTGCCATGGCATGACATACATTGAGGTACTCAAGGTTCGTACTTGCGTGCTTGTACGGGTACCGTTCCCACTTAGTTTGGCAAATGAATTAATTTAATAAATCGGGCAGTGGCTGTAATTCTTCTTAATTTTAAGTTCTATCAAAGAAGAATAAGTTTTCAAGTATCGTACACCTGGGTCATATTTTCATGTTCTTGATGTTGTGGATTCCATGTAACAGTAGGTTCTCCTTCGTACAAATCCAAAATCTCCAGGCAGGAGCCGTACTCACTTATCATCTCCCAGATGAACAAGCCTTTATTTCCGAATCACTTGCCCAGAAAGAACAAGCCACCCTCATTTTACGGGAAAGGATTTGTCACCATGAATCACTCGGAGCAATAACGCAGGTTTCCGCAGCGCAGGTATGACAAACTTCAGACAAGGCTGGCAAAGCAAAGAGCCAGGGAGACAAGACTTAAGGGAATATATCTTAGGTTATTTACTCAAAAATTAATGTTAAATAGGATATTTGAAACTAACCTTGTCCAAACAAAGTTTATGTTTTACAGTTTTCGAGTATTTTTCGAAGTATCATGATGAGCCACTGGTCACAGTGCATAACGGCGTACAATCTGAGTAACCAGGAGATTTAACCTCGTATTTATGATCGATCAACGCGGACAAAATAAAAAAAGTTCTTTAACGAAGAATGGCAGGAGCTGTAACTGTTAGTGAAAATATGTCATTCTTTGTGTATTGTTTTCCTCTTTTTGTGCCCCCCCTCCAGGCATTTTTCCAACGGGAACATTTTTCCCTTTCATTTCCAGACCTGGGCCGGCCTAAAACGGGTCGGTGTTAATTGACTCTGTCTAGTCTTCTTCGGCTGGCCATGCGAAATAAATGGCTTTATAGCAATTAAGAGCTTCAATCCCAATGACCTGTCACCGTTTATTGCGCACGGCTTTGAACGATCATGGCTCGACTGAGTGCGATATCTCGACGTCAAAAACAGGCTCACACACAAACCCTTTTCATCCATTTTGGCTACATATACCTCCAGCTGTGGGTTAATGTATTTCTAGAAAATACAAGAACCTGTGGCCTAATAATTCTGCTTCTTTTATCACATAAATTACTGACTAAAATTTACTCTCTATCTAGGAAATTTAACCCACAACCTTTATTTTGAGCAGTTTCCTTTAAGCAAAATAACTTCCATGGCTACTTATAATCGAAGTAAATACAAAAATAACAAGGTTTTTAAATACAATTCCAACTTTGGCGTATTTTGAGAATAAAATATAGATGAAGTAAATAACGACAATTTTTGTTTTATATTTCTATCTCACAATCGCTTTCTTTCTACAGCTTATACTGCCGTTTTTTTTAAATGTTGCTAATGACAGTGGTATTTACCTTCCTGTTGTTATAATACCAAACCTCTAAAAATAAATAAGTAGATTTATTGTAAATAAAGAAAAGAAAAGAAAATGAATAATTTATTAAAAAAAACTTTTGTCTTCACACAGCTTATTACTATTTTTAATATTGCGACCAACTGGAACCATCATTTTCTAGTGCTAAAAAGAGGCTACTTCAACGAGTGTTTCCCTGTGAGTCACAGTATTAAAATAATAAAAAACTACGAGCTGGAAAAATTTTTTTTAATCAACTACCAAGGATTAACAGTAAATACTGCAAAGAAAAGAAGCACAACAAACAAATACTGTTCTTAAGAATATAAAGATTGTTTACAGAATGTTGTTTTTAACGGTTAAGTAATTAGATAGATGTGGGATGATATTAATGAAATAAAATCATAAAGACGCGATCTGAATAATGTTTAGGAACAAGAATGAAAGATTGATTTTAAAGGTTGTAGGCAAAAAAAATAAAAAACCAGTTGAAAGAAGTTTATCGGTGGATCATGTATTGCAGGAATAGACGGAGGATTTGAATTTAAGGAGATTATATAACCATGAGGGGACTTTAGTGGGTAAGGTATAATTTTAGAAGCTCCTGAGGATGAATTGTTGTCCAGTAGAAGTAAATAGCCATCCTGTCGTAGTAGAAGTATAGCAATGCGAAATTCGTAAAAACAAATTGAATGAAGCAGTCAATACAATGCATAGTTATGCAATGGGTCTATTATCTATTCAACCATTAATAATGCTGTATGTATGAAAATAAATTTTAGTGCTGAACTAATAGCCACTTTCTTTTAAAACCAACAAAGAAATATTGAATAATGGAAAGCTTTTAAAGTAGAACATGTTTTTCACGAAAAAAGGCTTCATGTTCATTTAAGCTCTTTAAAATTATTTTTGGTTCTGTAATAAGATACAGGGACTCGGAAAGCTATAGGTTATAGAATGATCGTCTTTCGTTAGAAAGACTATTGAATTTAAGGCTATAATAACTTTAAAAAACTTACAAAAATATGGCCCGAGAGACAAAAAATAAATAAATACGCTATTCAATATAAAACGAACGTTTATACACACAATGTTATTGTTTGTTAAAAAAAATATTTTCAGTATCCAATATGGTTTAATAAGTAAAAATATTTTAAAATATTTCTAATCCAATATACCGACTAGTTTTTCATAATCATTTAATAAGTAATCAAGTATAAGAATATTATTTTACGACAATTTAATTTTCTTTATATTTTGGAGGGAGTCCTGGCAATAGCCAGTTTCTCCAATCATGTCCTGAGCGTCTGTGGCTCTCGCGCTCTTGGTCAGTCTCCACTGGCTAGTATCCGGTGACGCGGCTGATGGAGGAGCGTGGGGGACTTCCCAAGACTCCACTTTCTATGTGGACTTGGGAGGCCTCTGGGCTGTCTGTACATATTGTATGAATGAGCGAGTGAATGATGAATTGTAAATATGGTATGAATGATAGTATATCTTAATTACTTATTGTCTAGCAAGGCAGATTGTAATTTTAGCACAATAAAGGAATTTATAACAATATATTTTGGACCTCCACCCATATAAAAATGTTTAATTTAATAATCAGTAAATGTGGTGACGCACTGGTATTTTCGACTTTTACGATAAATACCCACCTCACTGGGGTAGCAAACGTAGTTTTCAGAGACCAATTGAAATTTGATATGAATCGAGGTCATTTTCGCCATTTTAAAATTATCATCAAAGCGTTCTGTCCATTTTGATACGGTGATCGAAACAGTGAGCGATGAAATATTTGCCGAGACATCAGAATCGATGGGCACGCTGCAGTCAAGTTAACTGGTCAGGTCCGAGGGCCGTGTAGTTAGAGCACTAGGCTATTTGAATTTTTTACTACCCAATAGCATGACCATCTATGTCTTCTTTCCTCATTCCTCCTCCAACTCCTCAACTCCAATTGCTCTTTTCTGCCATCAATTTGTTTTTTTCTTTACACTGTAACATTGTGCAATCGAATTTATTTTCACGCAAATAACAAGCTTTATCCAATGATGGATAATAATCAATAGCCTCACATTTTGTTTCCATACTTAAATAAATGCATGGATTGGTACCTAACGAACAAATTTGTAAAGGTCAATCTCGATACACTTTCTGTTGGCAAACGCTCTATACCTCAAAGATGGTAAGTTAGGCCACGGTAGGTTCGAATGAAAATACCTAATCTTATACTTAATGTGCCTTAATACAAACTATATAACTGAGGTGACCATATTAGTAAAAGTAAAATATTTATTCTAATATACTATACTTATAATTATAGGCATAGTGATGAGAGGCATGGTACAAACTGTGCTACCGCTTGCATTTCTACCAAAATTCAGTCAGCAAGAGTTACCGCTTATTTTTCCTTGCATCCTAATAAAAAATATATGAGACGATGTTGTTAATAACGTTGCTAGATCACGCTGAAAAATTAAGCATTTGCCGGTATCACAGCACAGATCACTCACTTCGTTACCTCAATGTATATTTTAACCAGACTTTCCTCTAATGTGTTTAATAACTCAAGATAATAATATAATATTTGTTAATTAAGGCGGGTAGACCAATCAGAGAAACATTTAAAACAATTCATCATACAATCAAAATTAACGATCAGATACATGGTGACAAATTTACGGCTGCTATCATAGAAAACTCAGGACGAAAGACTTAATATTAATAAGTACTGCAATTAATATGCTTATTTATGTTCGGCCAGATAAAAATTGTGGCTTCGTTTGTTTATCAAGATCTTTTATCGCCATCGAGGATGATAGATGGGTAGTGACTTCGAGCTTTTAATGGGGCTGCGTTTCAGCAAAATAATCATTGGTGCTTGTCCTAAGAGTGGGAGAACGAGATCATTACTCAAACTCATCCTAGATAAGATGATCAATCCATTAGTGAATCAGCCAAAAATCATAAAGTGCAAGCCCGTTGAAAAAGTGATAAGAGTCACTAAAAGGGCTAAAAAAAAATATATTTACTTGTAGTGTATTTCATTTTTTAGCAGGGGTAAAATCCCACCATTGATGATGCATCTTTGTCTAAATCGTTATACTTTTATTATTGACAATTCCGAAAAAGGAAATGCTTTGCTTTTGGCCAGGAATTTTATTTACTTTTAGATTGGAATATATTTAAAGTAATAAACATATATATTATTTTCTCAATGGTTTGAAAAAAACAAAAATCAAACAATTAGACTAAATTTATTCCTAAAAATGTTTTTTAAACCCATTTTCTGACAAACAATCGTTTAAAAAATGAAATGAATTATTAGTGAAATCAAAACCCTTATTTATTTCAAAAACAGTTGCTAATTATATATTATACAAATTATTACAGATGTTTAACAAAAGAAAGTAGAAACCCAAAGACGGTTTCGTAGCATAAAGGTTAGAACGCCTGACTACTGATTATCTACATAATCAGGTCTACACCTGGGTTCGTTTCTTGGCCACTTCAAAAACTTTCATAAGAGATATGAGACAATGTAATTCCATGAACAGTAGTTGAGAGATCTATAAGTAATGTGTGCCTACATAGCCAGTTGTAAATGTGAAGTGAAAAACGAAAACTCCATTATTACTGCTGCTATAACAATCAAAATCGTACGGTGCATTATTGACAAATGTGTCAATAACAACTGAAACCGTGAAAATCTACCTAATATTTTCCTGCGGTTTAATTATCATGTAAATGAAAATTCAATTGCGGTATGCACTGGGATTTGATACGCAGTTTAATGCCCGATACTGAAGTTTTTCATGTTGACATGTAAATTGAGTATTCGACAGCGGCGAAGAGAGTGAACACCAGCTTTAGAAAACCAATATTGTCGGGATTTATTTGATCTCTGCACACATTCCCGATACCAATGTCTTTCTATTCTCAAGAACGTTTATTTTTTTGTTGTTTTTTTTTTCAAATAACGCGGTTTTTTAAATACGTGATGTAAAGTATAGTCACTATAAATTTATCATCCAATTGAATTCAGTGATCATACAACGTATTTACGTATGAAATAAGCCTTAAAAAATTTACCAAAATGTTCATATTTACAATAAATATGTTTCAAACATACGTTATTTGGGTGATTTACGCTAGTAGTACTTTCTGTAGTGTAGATGGGATTCAGTCAACAAATATAAACATCCATAAAATATTGAAAAGCTGTGGTATGATGAAGGAGAGTTTTTGTCATCTCTCCGTACCTAGAACATTCGACAATCGTAAACAGGGCATATATTTTAGTGTGATGACAGATTTGCTTTCATAAAATGAAAATTAAAACGTAAGAAAGATCTGCGTATTGTTGTAAGTTTACTAGTACATTTATCAAAATCCAGGTCTTACTTCAGGCCCAAAAAAACGTGCTTAGAAGATATATACGCCAAAATTACATTGTTTAATAAAGTGATAGGGAATATTATTTATGAGCTATCGATTTAATGATTTATGAGGATTTGGAATTAGCATAATCAATTCGAAAGATGTGAACAAAAATTGACAGACTTTTTTCATTAATCTGCAACGAAACTATGTGATTTCCATTCTATTTTTATAAAAATATTCTTTTAATTCCCCCAATATGTAGAAATTAGAGAAGAAATTGATGAGAAATAAATTTAAAAATGGTACAATTTTCTTCTATTAAAATATAATTATTTTCACAAGAAATGCAGAACAAAAAGAAATCAATAAATCCCACCCTTACACATTTACCACTCTCCTGGTGTTATTAGCATTTTGATAACGTTTTTCTTCCTATTATTTATTTAGTGGCTTTAAGCAGGAGAACGGGGGGGGGGGGGGCTGTTGGTTTGGGTCGGATTCATTACCATAAATCTAAGAAGCTTTTGAGTTAGCTGGAGGCCCAGGGGCATTTATTTTTTTATTCCTTTTAGCCGACTAATTTGTTATTTTTTAATTGAGTCCTTCAGAGAAAGGATACGCCTGCAGCCTTCTCATCAGCAGTAATGTACGTTGTAATGCATTGCAAATTGATATAATTTTCTGATGCATCTTTGAAACTCGGATAATCAACATTTTTTTATGTTGATGTAGCGATATTATATGAATGATAAAACGGTTTATCGGCGGGTGGTGCCTAAACTGACCATTGCATGCATGACTTATAAAAATAATTGTATACATTTGCTTATCACCAGCTCGACACACTTAAATCCTAACATTTATTATAAGAATTATGGTACCACTTTAATTCGCACATCATATTACAAAAGTAACACAATAATTTCATAGATTAATCAACACAAATATCAGATTGCGCAGGCTCAAGCAGTAATTATTATCTACAACTATAAGTCTTATTTCCATATTACAAATAGTGAGTATTTTTCGAACCCATCGCCTCATCTCTTAATATCTAATATTCACTAAATCAGTCATGATCATTCCTTTATAAAAAAAAATAAAAAATTTTCTGCGTAATATATGTCGTCAACCTAAGGACAGGAAAATCCTGGCATGCAACATCTGTAAGTGAATTATACGCACGCTTAATAATAATAAAAATACTTGCATACATGGGCTAAATTCAAACCTATAATTATAGTAAGAATATAATAAATTTACATTCGCAACATAGATTTATCATTTATTTTTATTTCAGCTTGTAAATATAAATGGGAGAAACAATTATTATTATTTACTTGTATTATCAATCGTCTCCTTTAAGGATTGTTTAAAGGAACTGAAGTAATTTTACTTTCTATTCCATTATACTCGAACAAAAAGTTGATAACTTAATAAACCCGTTTTCACTAATATTTAAATACTAATATGTCTGTAATATTAGTTGTTATAAGTAGAACTTAATTATTCTGGGGATTTAATTATCAGCCATAGGGTGCCTGGTTGACTTTGGAGACATGTTGAAAGTGGGAGACGTTATGAGTACATCATCCTACCACCGCACCTTACGACCTGATGCAGAAATGCAGGACGAAACGTTGTCCATAAACAAATTTGACGAGAACGTAAAATCTCCCTTAATCAGCTTGTCTATCAGCCTAATCTGATTTCCCGACAAATTCATTCACCCTGCTAAAATGTAATCGTGAGGCGAGTTATACAACATGTTATGTAAGATAACAAGTCAGATCGTGTATACTGTTCCGTAACAAAGAACATAAATTCGATCGAACATAAATTGCAATAATAACTAACCTGTAGTATTTATTCGAGCGTAGAAAACAGACCACCAATCAATTCATCCATTTCCGTTTTTGGGTTACATTTGTAATAGCTGCTTACGAGGAAAACTTTATCATATAACCCGTTCCAGTTTTCAGATAAACCGCATTTCCCGGTGCGTCAGTTTTCTATAATGAGTCGTTTATCCCAATGAATTGATGATGTGAAAAATACTTTTGGAGACAGACGAAAAAAAAAGTGTGTCCTCCAATTAATTAGCGGGATTGCCACGAATGATGCAAGACCACTGCGGTCCCTCCTTTTCCTTGGCAATACATTTTCTTTTTTTAAGGGCCATAAAGGTCGAGGATCGACCTCATCGGGCTCTAGACCTCATTAAAGCCAAAATCTGTCGAACCCTCCCCCCCTTCTTGAACCCGGGATTTCCCGGTCAAGGGAGAGGGAGGAAGCGTGAGCAGGCTTTTCTTTACAAAGTAGTCAGAAATCGCCCTTAGTCGAAAACATCTCTTTCCTTTTGTGTAGCTAATTTCGTTCTCTTTGTTAGTCTTTCCTGGCTCTTTTTTTTTTCGTGTTTCTCTTTCAACTTATATACTTCAAGTTTATTTTATTATGAGTTATTTTGCATAGAATCTTCACCCGATCGCCAGAATAACTGTTATACCCGATCGGTATTCAACTGTTACTGAGACTGCTTAAAGTCTTCGTACAACTCGGGAAGTAGCAATATGTGTAGAAACTGTTAGAAGAAGACTTGCAGAAGTAAATGTAAACCCTTAGACCAGCATCAGTGCCATTGTTGACCAAAGAACATTGTATAGTTCGTTTGGAATTTGCCTGGACTGAAAACGAATGGAGCCAGGAGTTTTTAATGAATCGAGCTTCACTCTTCGTACACCAGATGGGCGGATGAGAGTTTGCCGAAAGTCTGGTGAGCGCTACGCAGAGTATGTCACTGGGAGAGTTTGGTGTGGGGTGGAATGTCTTCGATGCCGAACACAGTGGCTTACGATGTTTTCATATCATCAATGGCCCTGAAGCCTGATTTTGATTTGATGACTGGTCTCTGATGATTAAATTTACCTTTGTGAGTTTTCTTCAGACAGTTTCTGGACAGATTCCTACTCCCCAAGTTTTAATTTCAAATACTTGATTTTTCGGGGGCTAGTGTACTTACGAGATCCATTAAAATCCATATGTAAGTAAATACACGCCGAAACGTCTCTCTTATATTTCGTACTTCGTACTGTCGAATCTTATGGTTGGCGAATGAATGCCCTAACACGAAATGGGACTCGAAGATAGGCTTGGAAACTTGAGCTCATCGCGAGGAGGTAGTTTTTCTCTATTTTTCACACCCTTATATTTCACGTTGTCCGGGCCGGAGCCGTAAAACGTATAGCCGGGTATTTCGCACAGCGAGGCAGTAATTCTATAGCCCTAAGGACATTAGTAATTCAGGGCCTGTGTGTAAGGGCGGTTTTCTCAGGACCGACAGATCGTAAGGGAGGCCCTGAGTGACAAATGTTTTAAGTGCTCTGTATATCCTAGGGGGTGTATTTCACGAGTGCACAATGGCTCTGCCCTGCGTTCAGATCGGGTGGGCATTATGGGTTCTTCGCTGATGTATGTCGATCTCACGCCAATACATACCAGTGAGTTATCCCGCTGTTTTGTTTGCATCAGGAATGCACACAAATCAGCCCTAACATAGAATTATTATTTTATTTTTCACACTTCCTCTAGTACACCCGACTATATAAGTCAAGGGTAAGGCTCGGATTATTTATTGTCGATGAATTTTTGAACTATACTGACCGTCCTTAAAAGTGTTCTTTGATAAACATTATCACGAATTTGCTTTGACAGCTAGACGGACTATTTTAGGAAATCATACAGCTCTTTAATTTATGAATTTGCCTTAATTTTCAGATAAATGTATTGTTCTTCCTATCCGCTAATAAAGTTACAACTCGTCATCTCCCGCTACCCTTATCTCTATAAACAGCTACCGGAATTATTATCATTATTACTATATTTATTTATTTCCACAGAACCGTACCTCACTCCGGTCGTGGTTTATGTGCATCTACAGGGTCCATCCTCCAAAGAAACTGCATGAGTCAAATAATTTTTATAAATTTCTATAAGAAATAATTTATTCAATTTAAAAAAGTCAGCAAAGAAGATACAAATATAAAAAGAAAAATACGTATCCAGAATTGAAATATAAAGAAAACTCTTTATTCCACGACCTTGTCCCCAGTGAATAATTACAGTGCCTAAATAAACAAACACAATTCTGGCTAACAAAAAAGAAACAATATATTGGTGGGGGGGGGGGAAGGAGTAATGTAATAATAAAAAGCTAAACGATATACCTCAAATCATTGGATTTCTTCGAATACTAAGTAGGTATAAAGTAAGAAAAAAAATTCTCAATAAAATTAAAATTTAAACAGAGGGAATAATAATACTAATAGCATAAAAATTCGTAAATATTATTGATTAGTATTTTAAAAGGTGATCCATAATGCTTTTTTACTATGAAATCTTAAGAGGGGTTTCATTAGCTTTAATTAAGAATCTTATGATTGAAAGTTTAAATTACATTTTGTAATTATTTTGCACCGAAAGCATCACAAATTATTTTGAGACAAAGAACCGTTATCGAAACAGTAGGAGTACACTACAAACCGAATTATTATGATTAGAGATCATTGGTTAGAATGCCAATGTGTGGTTAGAAAAACATGTTTTGTACATGTTTTTTTTTGTTATTCACACGAGGCAATTGTGACTCTTAAAGATATATATAGCATTTCGATGATATATTTTCTGTATCAGACGTGCCTCAAAGCAGATGTAAAATTATTTGTCCCTTCATAACTCATTTAAAGCGCTAGAATATATGGACTTGTGGTCGGAAAATGTTTGGTTTCACGTAAAAAAAAAGGGAAATTAAACAGTCAAAAATATAACAGGAATGAAGTTATAATAGAGAAGTGAACTTATTATTTTACCCGGAGTAATTAGGGTAATTTATTACTTCGTCATATTTCACAAATGCAGGTTTTTTTGGGGTCGTACTATGGATAACACGGAAGCACTAATAACGAGCTCTACGTGACCAAGGGGCTGTCTAGCGTGCGTCCTGATTGTGTCACAGAGATAAGAAATGCCATAATAATCGCTATCATAGCGAGAATGCTAATAAAAATGTATTCATATTCTCACAGGGAAGACGCTAGGTATCAGTTTTGAAAACTTTTCATTACAATAGAAATGAATTAATTTCCTTCCAAAACAAATGATGTGCATTGAGTTTCTAAGCGAAACATATATTCTCTGACGGTTTCAAGGGCTAGTTATATAATGCTCATTATACCTTACATATTCAGTAGAAACGTGTGCCATAGTTGAGACTTATGTTCCCTTTTTTTTTTGTAAGTAACCACATCCCAAAAATCCTACCCTTTGCCCTACCAGCTCCCTCACCCTACAAGACACCCTCACTTGTGCCTTCGCTAAAGTATGTTCTAGTGCTGTAACTGATTAATATTTGTATATATACCAGTGTTTTGATTGTTATTCATAATAAAGTTTTTTAAAAGACTCTCCTCTACAAGATTATTTAACTGGCTCCAGAGCCCTTTGGTGAGGAGTCGCGGTTCAGTGATGGTTAGTGAGGACAGGTGGGCTTTCCACTTCGAGCAGCGGTAGCACAACCCATTCCCTCGGCTAAAATCACCTCAATCTAACTTTCCGTCATAATTTACATGCGTAACATAAATTTGCATACACTACCTTTACTAGGCTCGCTGTGACAAATCACGTTTTGAAGCTCGTGCTTTTGGTTTTCACGCACTTTTATGGTTGTTTGCTAGCTCAAAGGTTCGCTTACCTGCAATGAAAGGAAAATAAAATTTATTATTTTATTCCATCAATTGAATATTACTAATATACCACACACATTTAAGGAGGGAAAATATGTAACAAAAAGAGTGGTTAGAATAGATCAAATAAACGAGTGTTGTTCGTTTTATTATTGTTTGAAATAGAGGAATTGTGACATTTACTGAACCCTTTATTTTATTTATAAGAATGTATCACAAAGCAATATTTTCCTTGGCCAATCACCAACCTTTTCCAATTCAACCCTGTAGTACTTTTCTCTGGGGCATTTTTCTTTTTTTCTCTAGTTCAAATTTAATGATGGATTTTGGTATTCACGAAGAATTCCTTTTTATTTACACAATAATAATGAAAAAAAAAGGTAACGTTTATCATAATAAACGTATATATAATAACGTAGAATGGTTCGCATATTTTCTTTTTCTTGGTAAGTGGGTCTTGTATTGTTTGTCAACTAAAAACTAAATGATCTTCCTTACCCCACAACCTTTACGCCTCTTCTCCATATCTAACATCTGGACCGAACTTTCTATTACAAACTACACAATTCCTTCGTCGCAATTGCAATATCCTTCTCACTCCAATCGCCACGCTTCTACATTAAATGAGTAAATAGGTGTCATAAGAAAAGGAGTACATCCATAAAGTGTACACGAATGTTTGAGTGCTCATTTTTATTACATTCTTATTATATTATACAAACTACTATTTTAAATTTAGTACAAATCTACATAGGGTATTTTTTTGGTTGTTTTAAATCAATTTTAAGGGAATCGAAGTATGTTAAATGTTTCATCTATTTGTGAATACCCAATTGTTTACTATTGTTTGTGTGTACTTTGTTTTATTATTCAACATTTTCGTTTTTTTCTCCATATTGTTTTTATTTACATTTAATTCATTTTATACTTAAATTTGTTATTTTATGAGTGTATATTAATATAAATATGTATATTATTTTATATCTTTTCTTATTTCATTTTTATTTTATTTTTTTATTTTAATTGTAAGGTGAACTGGGGATGGTATTCTAAGAGTCAGAGAGGTATTGTCTGGGTAGAGTGACAAGTCTATTGTTTCAGTTTGATTGAAGTCACTGACGACTGAGAGCCAGATATTCTGTTTTTCTGCCGGTTAAGTAAAATTTTTCACTAAAAGTTTTTTTGGATTTGGTAAAGCAATAGAACACTCTGAGATGTTTCCAATAATCGTTTGTGATTGAGTGCCACACTGTGATTGCATCAATGTGGGATAATCTATTGTTTCCATTTTGTGAATATGTGGGGAGGCCATATTGTTGATTACCATTGATATAAAGTCATAAAACACAATTTCGGTTAACTTTTCGTGTGATTTAGTAATGTTGAATGTTTACCTGAATTCCTAGTACCTGTATTGGCAAGATAAAAATTTTTTTTCATGTCCTAAACTTTGTTTTGCTAACTAATGCCTATCCTTATGCCAACCAACCCCATGGGGTTGTTGAGTACCTTCGGGAAAACCTTTTTGTTAGGGTACAGAACACCTTTCCAAAATAAAGTTTCCTGTACAAATTTATAGCCAAGGAGTTATTCTGCCGGTAGCAAAAGTCTAATTTACTGTAAGCATCCCAGAAAAAAAAAATAGAAAAATGGAAAACCAAGAGCTATGCTAACTAACCCAACTCTCCCCTACGTAGTAAACCTTAGCATGAACTGGTTCTGTCAAAGGAGTATTTTTATGTCACATAAAGGTTTGTTCTTAAGGAGCATAGCCCTTGGATAACAAATACATTGTTATTAGAAACAAAATGACAGGCCGGAATTCAAACCCGGAACCTCCTGGATCAATTGGGATTACTTACCTTAATTGTAAACACAAAATAGAGTATATATTGAGTATTTTGATATTTTCTCTTTGGCTAAGGACTGTGCACACTATAAAGGTACAATTCCCCTGTTACTTCTACCCTGTGCACCTGTAGTTGACCCATCAGACGAAGTTAACATAAGAACCTGTCCCTGGGATGTAATTAGCCCCCGACTTCAGAGGACATATTTTCCAGCCCGAAAACCGGGAGTTATCCCAACAGAGGGAGGAATCCGGGCGGGCTATCGATCAAGAAGAGGCGGTCGCATAGTTTCGTATCCTGCTAATCGGCAACTCCCGACCTGTATATAATTGATTTCCTCACCGCCAACTCCCGCCAGCTAACTCTCCCTAACACCTACCGCAGTCGGCAGTTCCCAAACATCGTTAGTGTACCTTTGACGAGCCACGGCTAACTTGATAGCTGTCCGACACAAACTCCTACAGACCCCGTGTTGTCCTTTCAAGCTGTACAACTGTTTGGATCAGGTGCGATTGAAATACTTCGTAGAAGGGTTGACTACTTCTTCTTCATAAGCATACCATTTCGTAGAAACAGGTCCGAATATCAACCCCATAAGAATCAGGGATTTCTTTATATTAAAAATAGGCCTTTAAAATTGATTATACAGCAAAATCCTGACTCACAGTAAAGATGAGTCTCCAGAGATAATATTGGATTTAAACATGTATAGATAGAAAATAATTGGCAAAATTATATACAATGATATTCACAATGTGACAAAAGAAAGGACAAGTTACAAATAAACTTTATCCCTTGCCTCCTTTTTTACTTAGCCTAATGAAATTTTATATGTAATTAGGGGAAATCCACTTAATGAAAGATCAGAATTTAAACACAATCGAATAATACTACTCCAGGCTTGATGATGAGGATGATTGAGTTGACTTAACTGCATTGGAACATCACAATAGATTCTAAGGGTAAGTTAGAAATGAAAGGAGACATCAGCTAGATTAAAATTAAGCCGACTTATCAAATGGCTAGAAGAGAAAATTACTTCCCCCTCTTAAAATTCTGCCTGATCAAACCTTCACAAAGACGGCAAATGGCGACAATACTCACGATGCTGCTCTACGACTGGTTCATTCCAATTTCACTTCTGAAAAAACTCACATTTCAATTTCAATCTGAAAATAGGATGTTTCACAAAGTGTGTGAAGGTAATTCGCTATTAGTTTTAGCGAATTAATTGTTCTTTAAACCTATTGCTTATTTAAATTTCATGGTTTGACCGTCATTTGGTTTTTGATGCTTTATTGTGAATACAAGTGGAGGATGTATATGAGTATAGAAATGATGGTCTTGCTAAGGGTATTGTATCTCCAGCAGCACGAGTAATCATATAGTTAGTTTATGCCCAAACTTCACATGCATTGGATCCGGAAAGGAATGGTTCCTATACATAATATATGGCATTGGAAGAAGGCAATAACGTAGGCCGATAAAAATACGCATTAGCTATAATTTGTTAAGAAGGGATCAGGGTCAGGAGCCGGCGGAGCTAACTTGCCCCAAGACACGGCCGTATCTGCATCTCTTATGTGCGGTGTAGCGACACCTCCTCATTGTCAGAAGAATACAAAGACCTCTTTTGTATTAGCGGACATTTGTATGCTGCTATTTTTCGCCCTTCAGAACCTTTATCTGCCTCGGCTTTGTGCACCGCCCTAGGGAGTAGGGTGTACTCTAGGGATAAAAAACGATCCCCTCTTCTACAGCGCGGATCGACGCTCATCCTGATTATGTGCATTAAATGTAAACATCCTCGCTGGGAACGGCTGCCGCCTGTTGACAGAACCGGGGAGGGGGTATCGATCTGCACAGGCATCCTGAAATTGTTTGTCAGTCATTGACAGTTCTGTACTCCGGTCGGCTGCTTTTTACCTGAATCAAATACAATTATAACACAACGATATTTAAAGCTGAACTGGAAGGTATGGGCCTTATTGTGCGTCATAGGAGTTTAGGGTTGTGGATTTTTTTTTAATTACAATCTTTTATGTCTTCAAGCCAGTGTTTGTCTGTCCTGGCCATTGTGAATCCCATGTTTCACTTAAAGTCATTATTTTTTATTTAGAAGCTTCATTTTTCACCCTGTCATATTAAGAAGCATATCAAATCAAAGACCAATTAAGAAAACCTTTAAGGATTTTAAGGTTGAGTGGAACACGCCTAGTGCTAAACGCTCAAGTACCTCAGCGCCACCTACCAACTACATCAACAACCTGTACAGCCGCTGTGGCCACATATAGTTTTTAACAAATCAAAACTGACGAAGTTTTGGATTATATGCTCGGGATATTATGTAAATATTTATAAATACAAAACTCACATTCAATCGTGCTCACAACTTTTTCAAAATTAAAAACCTACACTCAATTTTGAGATTGAGACGACGCCTGAACTGATTTCGTTGCGTTACCGTTTATGATTCCATAGCGATTGTAAAAACGAATAAATACACCAATAAGAATAGTTTTGAGAACCAACAAATATTTTTCAAAGTGTGAGATTAGATTTGCTCAGAAGTTTTCCCTAAAGAACAGCCAACAGTCAAGGAAATGAAAAATAAAATGATTTTCTACAAGAATTGCCAGAACAACTAATCTCAAAATGTATGAGCTTTTTAAGTACTTATTACATTATTGTGAAAAAAACTACTTTTGTTAACAAATAATTTTTTTTTCTTTAACCATCGCGGTCACTTTACCTTTAGGACAGATAAAAAAATCGAAAAAAACTAAAATATTTAATAACGTAACTTATTGAAATCGGCTTGACATCATGTGCCACTTTTTTTTGTGTTATTGGTTCCTAATTGATTTATTGACATTTTTTTACGTCACTTCCTCTAGGCTGCTCTTAACCATTGACAAAAACAAAATCACCAATGGCTGAAATTGTGATTTATTTTTTCATGTTTCTTTACATCATTATTTCTTCAAGATGTTTTAGAACATGAAATGACTATTGGTTGAATAATTCTTAGGACCTTTTTTGCATAACAAACATCCAGGCGAAAGAAATTTGAAATAGGGATCATTACGCATTTACACAGAAATCATTCAAATTAAACTAGGAAAACCGTTTGGTTATAGAAAGACCCGTTCATACACTGTGATGTGGAGTTCTTTCTTTGCAACAAAGGTTTCTGCTTCACAAGTAAATATTTATCATGTCTGTATTATCTAAATCATATAATTTGTATTAAAAACCATAATTACTCCATAATAATTTATCGTTAAGATATGGAAACCGCTCTAAAGTGTAATAACAAGGTTATATAAACAGTTTGAATTCGTAATTCAATCGCTCCTGTGACAAGTTATATCTTCGTTTAATTCAATGGAACTTTTTTCCTCGCATACCATTCCGGGATGAAGGAAACCCGTCTAAGGGGAAAATGAACTAATAAAGTGTTCATTTCAATAAATAATTTCATTAGACAACAAGAAAAATAGCTCAGGATAGCCGTTCTCCAAGGTCTCTCAATAAAAGACGAATCCCCCCTACACCATATCACGTTATTTTGATGCCCCAAGGGGTAGGGGAAAACAGAAGAAAGGGGAGAACGTCAGACAAGTAATAAAATATAAAATATTTATCATAAGTAAATAAAACTAGCCCACTCTCAAACGAGAGAGGGGACGGGATGCTTATAAAAGTGAATCGCCTGTTTTAAATGAGCATTTCCCCCATAAAAGACGTTGAATAAATTTAGCCCAAGAAATAAGTATTGAAATGTTCAATCTGCAGTTTCTTGGAGAAGGGGTAGTAAAAAAGTTAAAGGTTTTAAAATGAGTAGTTATTTAACAAACATCATTAAAACTTGGAACGGAAATCACAATCTGGAACGCAGAGAAATAAAATATGCCTTAAAAGTATCTCCGTCTCAATGGCCAGTGTCTTGACTGCCATATAAATTATAATACGAGAAACTAAAAAAACATGACAAAATTGAATGTAAAGGTACATTTAATATAAAAATTAAATCTATTCGGTACATTATGTCAGTATCATTTCTACTGACTGTTGGATATGAGTTGAAGCATTTCAATCAATTTTTCTTTTCTTGATTGTTCAATATGAATGAGAAACCAATAGATATATTTTTTTTTTATATAGCCTATTGCTTTGCATACTTAATATTTATTTTGGACATTTCAATCACTAGATAAAAATCAAACTGATAATCAGGTGAATGGTTAAAATAATATGAATTTTTTTCCAATGGACGTTTTCACTTTAGCGCTTAAATAATTATTTCTGCCACAAATGAAATAATCATTTTTCATAGTTAAAAAAAACACAATAGCAGGGTCTTGTATGATGATGTCATTAGGCAGATCCTATTTTTCTGTATGCTATAAGGTTTCAAAAAACAGGCAACTTAATGACAGACTGATTCCACACAATAATAACTCACAAAAATTACCAAGTAAGAAGGGTTTCATTAGTTGTATAACTGACAGTAAAGTGTGACGTAATTGTAATATTAATCATCTATTATCATTGGTGGTATTTTCGGCTTTTTCAACAAATGAATTGTCACCTTGATTAGTATCCTTTGCCATACTGATAAATTCAGAAATTTGAATCTGAAATAGCTTCATAGCAGAGGCTTGAGAAATATTAAATGTCAGAGAGACTTTAGTCAGCCGTTGTCCTTGATTTATAGTGTTTAATTATTATTCACTATAAGGTAGGCTGGAGTGTTGTTAAATTTACGTTTAAAATGTCAAATCCATGGAACAACAATTTGGACTGTTGAAGCATAAATTTACGGATGCACTAGCAAAACTAACATCAAAATTATAAACAGGTTTATCAATCCAAAGCTGTAAGGTAGGTGCATTACTTTTATTACAAAATCGCACTGAGCTGAAAAGTCCTTATATTCATGACCACATTACACAGAAAGTTTCACGACAAACTGTACGGAAACTCAACCCCAATGATACAAGAACTGTCTAAACCTGACTGAGGAGAAATTGAAATATACATTTTCAAGAATAAAAGCAATCAAATATGCTCAAACTTCGCTTCAACAATATACGGGAGGCCTCTGTCTTTATGTCAGAAATTACTTATTTATAGGACAGTCACCGGTCGTGACGCTAGTCGCAGTTTTCGATCAATAAATAAAGTTTGATTCCCTCTTTCGTATGACGTATGTCTTTGTAGAGACAAAACATTATTCCACGTGGCTGCTTCAAAATGAGTACTGTATGACTCAAAAAAAGTTATGTTGAAATATAAATTAAATTTTAAATTTATTTTCACCTGCAGCTCCGTAAATTTTGCCAGGGCTGCCCACCCTTTCCGCATTAGTTCTGAGCCTTTGAGGGCGTAAACCCCTAACGATAAAAAACACCTTATTTATTAGGGTTAAGGGTGAATATAAGTGATTTAGGGTCGACCCGGTTACCGACTAACCTCAGCCCCTTCCGGCTGCCTCGAGTGGATAAAATGCAGGTAAGTTGGAGGCCTTCGAAAGGGGTTAAGTTGGTAGGGGCTTAAGTATGGCCGGCCCAGTCGATAGTTAGCACAACTTGAATGAGGTAAAACTTAGGGGATCGGATTCAAGCCCAGATATTCAGGGGGTGGTGTCGCCCCTCACGGACCACTTCATCCGCACCGCCACTTCACTTCAACCAATGCCAATCCTTAACTTTACGATATTAAGGCATATTAAAATAATGAAATACAAACATTACAAATACAAAATTTCATGTATCTTTTTTGCAATAATTTGCCATTGACGGTGAATCGTGGAGTAAATTCAGTACCAATACCAACCCGTTTTTCTACCGTTCTATTACTTATATAAAATTATAATGTCATAAAAATTGAAGACCGTTAATTGGCAACTGTGGAAGACTCCTTAGACCTGTCGAAATTTCTTCGTTCTTGTATAATAAACTATATTGTGGAGAGCTCAAGGACTATTTATTAAAATGTATCTATCCCAACCGGCACCCAACCAAATAAAATAGCTAATAGTTCATTACTTCAAATCTATGAGAGGCGTAAGACAGCCGCCTAATATGGTATTAGTTAATTAACGGTTAGTGAGCCCAACAAAAACAATAGAAAATGGTAAATATTTAGAATTGTGATGTTCGTATCACCAGTCTAATTATTTTGACTGGAATCCATTAATAAATAATTAACCGATTCGTCAAATTTCAAAACCCATTGTATAGTTATTATGTAAATCTGAAAATACATAGAAATGTATATGAATTCCGAAGTTAATTCGTTTTGAAATATAATGTGTTTAATAAAATGTTGAAGAAAAAAAAGCTTTTATGTAATACTCCACGAATTCTTTGGAAGTTATGCATTGTGTCATAGTGACATAAGCTGAAGTTTCCCTCCCTAATTTATTTTGGAATTAATAACGGAGTATTGAGTATTTGAAATAGATGTTTGATCAGGTCGAGACCTCAAGTATGCCCTTTCTATCCTGGCAACTATCAATAAAAAAAAAAAAAGAAGAAGAAGCTTCAATGTTATCATCTTTCAAACGACAATTGTCGGTTGAATGTGAAGGGAGAACGATAGTTGCTAATCGTTTTAAGCTTATTTTAATTTGATTCAATCACTTATATCTTTTAAACTATTTTATATATTAAAATGAAATTTTATATTTATATTGATTGTACATGTTTATGCATTGAGTGTATGGTGTTCACTAAACGTGTAGAAGAAGGCGTTTGAAAGTGTCATCTTCTAAATAAATAGCCAATGTCAGTTAACAGTAAAGGAAGAACAATATCAGCAAATATTTAATCGTTTTTATCGGCTTGACGAATGGAGATATTTAAATGTAACTTCATTAATTTCAAGTGCATATAGGGGCAAATTCAATAAAAAATATATTCATGTAAAAGCATGAGTTTAAAAATTATCATCTTCCAAATATGTTAAATATAAGGGGTAATCGATAGCAGTCAATATTCAATAGCTTAATCTTCTAGATTATTAGAATGAGCGAGTGAATGATGACTGTAAATATGGTATGAATGAGATCATTTATCTGTATTATTATTGCCTTATAAAAGGCAGGTTGTAATTATTGCACAATAAAGATTGTTGATTGATTGTAAATAGCTTTCAATATAGTTTGAAATTAATAGCAGCTATCCTTTAAAATATCTTTTAAACTGAATAAGTAAACTATTTTTTTTCTTCTAAGATGTATGTGGACATATAATGTTTATGTGCTAATACCTGGGCTCATATTTGATGAAACTCTAAAGGATCAGCTCTGTGATATTAAATAGGAGGTTAACGGCAGACAGGTGATAAAACTTGCTTAGTCTCAATACCTGTCTGAGGTTTAGTTCAAACAATTTCATTTTATAAAATATTTCTAACAAGATCTCTATTTCAAATCATAAATTCTTGCTGAGGTAGATATTATTATTTGAAATCAAATTATAAATATGTATCAGCATAGACATACTAACCATAAATGTAAGCTAACATACACCATACTACTAATAAATGGTAGATCTTATAAAATACATTAAAAAAAACTGGTAGTTTTATGTTTATAACACTTCGCAATTGATATCTGACAGTCTGTAGTATGTTACAGAAAGAAGTACGAGGTTAAAAAGCATGAATATGATTGTTAGATTGTCTTGTTTCAAATAAATAAATTTTTCATATACCATAAAACATATAACCAGCAGCAAACGAGTGAAAGGGGAAAATAAAATAATAGAAATCATTCAAAATATTGTACAGCAATAAATTGCTACTGCAGTGATAACCGTAGTGTTCGGGAAGGAAGTGATTGACTCGGGCTAGATGTTTGTCATGAAAACATGAACGTTTCTTCTTCAAATATTTATATACGTGCATGAAAGTCCGTCACTAATTTTTTGTTTGAAACGTTTGTTAAGGGTCGTAAAATCATTGCACACATAGTCAGCATTCTGTTGATATTGCTCTTTTGCATCAATTTGCATAGCATAGCATTTATTTCTTCATTCAAACAAATGCAACATTATTTTGGGACTAACAAGTAACTACCAGTAGTACTCTCACATCAAGTGTATTGTAGAAGACAGGTTACGTCCTTCTAACATACATTCCTTCTTCCCCTGCTCTTCAACACAGACCGTCCAGGATAGGTTCTCTAAATATAACTCGCCAGTACTTAAATATATTTGTCCATATTTTCTCCCTTCGTTGATTTATGGGATAAGGAAAACCTAACTCACAAAGGGCTTCTTCTTCAGGTTGATCGGATCACAAATCCGACAGGGCTTTTGAATAAATGATGGAAAAACTGCTGGGAGTATGAGGAAAGAAGGCGATTCGATTGTACATAACGAGGTAGGGGATGCCCCATGAAGCGGATGCATAGCAGCTAACAAAAGAGCCTGTGTCTCGTCGGAGCCATCAGACAAGGGGGAGGACCACTCTCTTCAGAAGTGGATGCCCTTTTAACTTGAGAAGTGGTTTAATATTTAATTACCGGACAAGAAGGTCTGAGACATACTGCTACTGGAAGTGACCAAGCTCACTCACTGTCTCCAATTAGATCAATGAATTCTTTATTAGAGCGACAGGGCCCTTTCTGTTTCAATGGGTCCTTGTCATGTCTGATGAAAAACAAAAAAAAAACTGAGTGCGATTAAAAATGCTTCAGAACATAGCCGACATAGATTTTTTGCACAGAGACTTGTCTTGTTCACATAATGACTGAAGATGGCTTTATTACGACAAATAGTAATTTAAGTTTCATACTCAAGAACATCAGACATAGCTGACGAGACGGATGGAAAACTAAATAGTTAAACTTTATTAATAGTTGTCTTACCAATATGAATAAAAAATGTGATTATCAGAATAACAACAAAAAAATACAAGAAAAATCCAATGTGTTACTGACGGCTTAGACATTTTTAATGACCGTATAGTACAAATAAATAAACTCAGCCCTAGCTAAGAAAAGATAAATAAACATGACTAATAAAATATTACGTATACGTACGTAATCTTTACGCAGAGGCATTATTGTAACCGATGAAGTTCTACTGAGGTGCAATTATTGCTAGTTGAAACTACAATTAATATATATAAATAAACATTTCCATACATCAGTAAATAAATTCATTTAGATCGCTGTAAAAATGAAATAAAACACAAGAAAAATAAACCGTAGGAAAAAATAAAAAAAGTAACCTCTAATGACGAGTTACGTATAAAAAAAAAAAAAATCATAAAACAATTAATATTGGAATTAATAAATAAACGACAAGCTATCAAGCGTTTGTCTGGATGACGAGGAGTTGTCGGAATAGGAGAGTAAATGTGAGGTTAATATTCGGAGCGGCAGAATTCCTGAGAGTGGTGAAGTGAGGAAGAAAGGAAACTAGCAGTTTTGAGAGCAGATATGCAGAATTTTGTTTTGCTAAAGTAGAATGAGTATATGTTTATACGGATGGTGATTATTGATGGTTTGGAACCAAGGAAGTATGGTCCATGGAAGGAGGGGAGATCCACCCTCGGCGAGGGGGTGGGAGACACGAGACCAAAGCCAACAGTTCACAATACGCTTCAACTAATTTCCTAGTCCCACCTAAAGACAATACAGTCCTATGACATTTTTGGGTGTAACGTAGTCTAGTAAAGTCTATTTATATGAAAGATACTTTTTATAGTTCCTGTTACATTCTCACTTGCAGACTGAGGATACTCTATGACATAGAAGGCTGCCAGAAATACATTTTTAGATCAATGAATTATTTTTACAATCGCTTTGGGCTAAAAGGCAAAAGGCAATTTCCCAGTATCTCTTTGAACGAAGAACGTCGGCGAGATACAATTAAGATATAATTGTTCATGAGCAGTTGAAAGCATTTACATCCAGTTTTACATCAAGGTGAGAGAACACAAAGTTACTAGAATCTTGAATCTTGAGACAGTAAAGAATAACAATCTACTTTCCAGGTAAAAAAAGAAAATGTTTGTTCTTTTTTCGAGGAGTGATTGGCTAAAAAGTGAACGGTCCCACACCGGTAATGGACGACAGGCTCACAGTGACCCAGTGTAGTGAGGCCGGAGCTAGATCGGCAGCTGGAAATAGGCTAGGATATTGCCACATAAATCTAGAGGGTGAATTTTTCGGACGGTTAGACCTTGGGACGATATCTCAACTGCTGTCCTCTGGATCTGCAACGGCCTCAGCTCACCTGTGAAATACACATCTTCCCCACCATCGTCGTCCGGTAATCGTTTGGTGGTTGTCGATACTCAACTGAATTGTCCGTTCGGATGGATCACTCGTAAATGACACATGTCAGTCGTGCATGAAAATCACATTTTGTTACACGATATATGTTTTTCTACCTATAATCTACCAAACGTCTAACGAATACTACATTTTAATGAGTAGAAAATCTTTTATGTGTACCATACTCAATAAATTAGCAAACAATCACCACTATATGTGAAACTAAGCTTATGAAAGCTACTATTTTAATGGCAGTCTTTTTGAGATTATATTCACTTCATAAAGTTTTTTGTTTCTAATAACTCGATTGAGCACGACCATGATCAGAAAGACCAGAAGTGGCAAATTAATTGACGCAGGGGTGAAAAAACTAAGAGTGTTGGGTTTAAAAATGAAAACAACGAACGTTTTTAGCCTTTTTGTTTATATATTTATATATATAATAACAATAAATGGATATAGTACTATATCCATATATTGTTATTATTTTTTTCCAATTGATAAGACGTGTTAGAGATGGTAGCGTTTTTTTATGTTTTTTTTCCTTAGCTCTCAAATTTTTAAGATTATGGATAAGGGAAAAATAAAGGAATTTATTTGGGGTGAGCGGATCCTTTTACTAGGAGTACCTGTTTGAAGGTGGAGTGAGGAAATTAAGGAGTGTGGGAAGTCTCGGTAGAGGTGGAAATGTTGCGGTGCAGTGGTGAGAGTCCACTAAAGTCTCTCTAGGCATGTAGTCCAAGCTCATTCAGTTGGATAGCAGTGTTGGGTGCCCGTCAGAGGCTTGTTGTTGGTGGGCCAAGCACCGTGATGTCCAACATTTGGTCTGCTTTCCCAGATCTAGAGAGTTCCCATCTTGCCGGTAGCGGTGGGGGTGTCAGGTCTTGGAATAGGGGGTTTTGGGAATGTTTCATCGAGTCGAAGAATTTGATGTGTCTTCTTCTGATGGCTTCGGTGATGGTGGGGAGCTCGGACTTTTCGTGGATGTCAGAAGCCTTCATTTCACGAAAAGGGGTATGCCATAGTGCCGTGCGCAGGATGTTGTTCTGGAAGCTCTGGAGTCTAGTTATGGTGCTCGTGTGGAGAAAACGGAAACGCGGAGTTCCAAACAGCAGTGCTGGTCTCAGGACGCTTTGATATATTAACAGTTTCAGCCTCAGGGATATAGCCGGGCTTGTGATGAGATGCTGGAGAGAGTAGTAAGTCCTACGTACTCTTTTCAGCTTCTTCTTCAGGTGTGTGCCGAACGTCATGTGTCTGTCTAGGTATATAGCGTAAAAATGTATCAAATAGATATAACAATAACAAAGTATTTCAAGTCAACAATATAAATCATTTTGTTTTTTTCTGTCCAATATTTTATTCCTTTATAATTCGTTTATTATATTAAAAACGTCAACAATCTTTCACGAAGCATTTAACAATATTCACTTTGAGTCCCTTCAGAGGGAATTGTCTTGGAAAGTCAAAATTGGTGTAGAGAGCGTAGTAGACATTAATCAATTTATTTCCCAAAAAGTAGGATCGTTTGAAGTAACTCTACCACACATAAAATGGAAAACAAGTTGAATAAGTTAATGTACGCTTAGTCCAATAACTGTTGCGACAGAAGCCAACAGACAGTGAACCCTTCAGCATGCTATGTGGGTAGGAATGCGCGATTCCAAGCATTGGGTTATTATACATTCCATCCACGGCAACCTCAGATTGCTGTTGATGTCAACCGTACGACAGATGGCTCCTCTGACAAGTCAAATTAACACCAACTAATTGCAATGGCTTGACCACTTAAATGATCAAAAGCTAGGTTTCTAAGACTGGAGCTAAGGATTTTTAGCTGTAATTGGTCACATCAGTTGCATTTATTTCCATGGGAAAACTTCAGCCGGATACGGGAATAAGTTATAGTTATTACTATTATAGAAGCTATACTTCTTAATATTAATTTGTATACTAATGTATATTAATTTAAAATAAAATAGTTACATAGCATGTGTATTCAAAAGGAAAGTCACATTGAATATTTCTGAAAGTAATTTATGATTGGAGTACATAAGGAGCAGGGGATTACACCTGATATGATGGCCCTGAGTAGATTTTGACGACTCACACATCTTGAAGAAGGGAGTTTTAAATATTACCATCAGAGAAACCTCATTAAAGCGGTGTATAGAAGTAATATTTTACTTTTAAGTTTATTGATTAATGTTTTCAAAGTTTGTTTTTTTGGATTTCAGTGCCAGTTTCGGAAATTGCGACCGGGAATGGGAGGATCACTCTACGCACTGATACCCACCTTTTTGAACAACCGATAGCTGTGGGTGTGGGAGGTGATAGCCTCTGCGAATTGGTATCTCTGACCTCAGTACCTCAAGAAGCCGAACAGTCTGCCCGGGAGAATTTCTATGCGTATACGTCTAAAATCGTTGGAGCACGGTGCAAGGAAAATGCAGAAGCTAAGCACATAGCGGTATTCCGAAGAAGCAGCATGAACCCCGAGAAAGCCATTTTCAGTGATAATAAAAGAATTTGTTTATAGCAAATCTGTTTTTGGCCGTTTTGTGAGAACATTGAAATAAAAGTACGAGCAGATTCTTACCGGTAACCACGCATTCTTAAATCCTCCATTTTATCGATGCGTCTTAAGATTATGATATACAATTATCTGAGGTGCACCAATTTGTAGTCATCTGATGGAAGTGACAACTAATTGCTTCCATCAGTTTTAGAACGGCGTACTCATGGATCCGACTTAGTTCATGAAAGCAGCAGAGATATCGTGAACTTCACGAAGACTTTTATTAATTGCCTACGGTGGATGAGTTCATTTGCTGTAGCCATTTTTTTGATTTTCTAAACTTCCTGTGTTCTACACAACATCTTATCCACCCTTCTCCCATCGATGGCAGCAGGCAGTCGTAGAGGTATGATCCATGTTTAAGATAGTTCGCAAGTTAGTTTTAGATAACTCACTTTGTACCCCGAAATTTGGTAATTGATCCGAAGCAATTTACTTGTTTGCAAATATTTTAGTAAATATGATAAAATGAACAGGCGTTTAGAAATAAAAAATTTTATGTTGTTTTTAATATATTTAATGTAGCTGGAGGTATAACGCGATGCCCGCATTTCGATAAATATAATATACATAAAATAAAAATACATCAAAAATGTACAAGAGATGGAATATTCTATTCGTTCTAAGATCGTGGCTTTTCCTGACACCCGGCTTATTCCTGCCAGCAAGGAAGCTGACAAGCGAAATGCTGCTTCGATATTTCCTAAGGCTCTCTTACTGCCACAGCTGCCTTAGGCCATCAAGGCTTTAAGTCCAGATTTAAGTCAATGTGTTGACCTCTTTTTATTTTTTTTTAAATTATGTTTTAATCAGTAGCTTAGAGGAGGTATGCATAAAGAACAAAAACGAATTTAAGACTGATTAAAAAGAGAAACATTAAACTCACTTAGAAGTTCTGTCACCCTTGCTCTTTTACAACGACAAATCGTGTTACTCGGCCAATACAACTTTGCACTGAAAAAAAATTTGTCGAGTATAAAGGAGCACTACATTTTTAATAAACTTTACAAATTGAGTTAGAACTCAGTAATTAAAGTAGTATGAGCATCAAAGGTCTCATTTATTCATGTTAGAACTTTCAGAGGCTACTTAGGGCGTTGATTCGATAACAATAAGATGATAAAGTTCAAAATGAAAAACCTTCCTTCGTTTTTCGTTCATGGACCTCATAGAACCCGAGCCCCCTGACGGGGACTGAACGATCCACACCCAGCCGAGAGATCGAGGTCGACTCAACCGAAGCACCATGACCCCTTCTACCTGCTCAGGGTGGGTTGATCTCCCGGCCGATAGGCTGACACAGTGCAGCCCCCTTCAGAGGCGGGGCCAGGTATGCCCTGGCCGACTACAAACCAATGCCTAGTACCCCTAGGCTCCACCATAGGTAGAGTCTCACTACCTTCCCGAACCCACCCGCCTCCCTTAGGCATCCCACACCCCATATCCTTCTCATACATCCTTCAAATAGGACTCCCCTTAGTGAAAGGCTCCCATCAATCCAAAATAATTTTCCTTTTATTTTTCCCACATCCTAGTTTCTAAGTTGAGAGCTATGGAAAAAAAACAATTTTAAGCAATATACCTAGACAGACACATGACGTTCGGCACACACCTGCAGAAGAAGCTGAAAAGAGTACGTAGGACTTACTACTCTCTCCAGCATCTCATCACAAGCCCGGGTATATCCCTGAGGCTGAAACTGCTCATATAGCAGAGCGTCCTGAGGCCAGCCCTGCTGTTTGGAACTCCGCCTTTCCGTTTTCTCCACACGAGCACCATAACTAGACTCCAGAGCTTCCAGGACAACATCCTGCGCACGGCACTATGACTTACCCCTTTTCGTGAAATGAAGGCTCCTTACATCCACGAAAAGTTTGATGACCCCACCATCACCGAGGCCATCAGAAGAAGACACAACAAATTCTTCGACTCGATGAAACATATCCAAAACCCTCTATTCCGAGACATGGCACCCCCACCACTACCGGCAAGATGGCAACTCTCTAGATCTGGGAAAGCAGACCAAATGGTGGACATTACGGCCCTTAGCCAACCAACAACAAGCCTCTGACATGCACTCATCACTGCTATCAAACTGAATGAGCTTGCTTAAAATATTACATACACATCTATATTTTGTGAGTATTTGGTGAACGCCTAATACCACGGCATAATTAATTTTTTAACTTATTATTGGATATTACCGTCGAAGCATTTAATCTAGAGATTGCTATTTAACCTAAATTTTTACAAGATTTATTGACAATATTTTCATTTGTAAATACGTAAGTGTTTCAGTTGTCACATGTTGTTATTTTCAAGTCAGTTGTAAGAGTATTAAATAATTATAACTTCTCTTTGAAATCCCATTTAGAAAATATTATGCACAAACGCTATTTTATATTTTACTTTATTTAATGCCTAACTAAACGCTTCATGGCATAGGGAGCAAGGGTCTTAGATTGATGTGGCTGCCAGTTCTTGTCATGCATTGACAGCTGTTTCGCGAAAAAAAAGTACGTTGAACTCAGAAAGCATTTAAAATAAAAACAATACTCTTTTCACTTTAAAAGCTGTTCCTTTATTGGCAAGGGTTTTTGATAGCCCTCATCTGTTAGCCTCATTCGCCAAAAACTGTACAGTCCACCACTACAATGTATGGAGAATTTTTTAAAAATCATGTTTGATCTGATCGAAAATAGGTGTGGCTTGCATAGTTCAAAATGAGAGGGATAATCCTCCATCATAGTTTTCAAGGGTTGCAATGATTACCCACCTACAATGCCTCATATCTCAGGCTTTTACCTGGTTTTCCCCAAATATGGAGCTAAAAAGAAAGGACAATCAAAACGCTTTCATTCGTTTGAGTAATGTTAAGTACTCCTTTAATCAACTGGAAGTAATTTATTTCCATTCAAGAAAAAGGCTTTAGCAACTTATGCTTACGACTGTTCTGAATCCCTAAATCAGAAGCTAATACAGAGAGTAACTATTAACAAGCCTGAGAGGATTCAGAACTTACTTTCCTTATTCCCGTTCCCTGTTTTTTTTTTTTCTGTTTTTCATCTTACCTTTTCCTTTTCATTTCCTAACTGAGGCTCTTAATGCGAAAATACTGGACGAAGTTTGTAAAAGGGTGAGGGTTGGTGAGCTTTTCATGCATATTTATTTCCAAGCCATTGGGGGAAGTTGGGGGGAGCCTGTAGAGCCGGACCCGTAGCTACAAGAGACCGTAGCAGCTATATTATAATTACACCGGCAGGGTAGGGAACATTGTGCGGTTTGCGTGTGTGCTCTCAGTGGGTCGCCCGTGCAACAAAGGAGTGCCTTTCAGGCGATCAAAGCTGTTTCTGAAGCGGCTTAGGGCTTGTCGAAGAGTAGTTTATTTCCGATATGTAGGTCTGTGCCGAGCCAGCGTTATACCCACTCTACACAGTCAAGCCCTTTGAAGGGAGTGAGAGGCGGTTTATTGTAATTGCCCTCTACTGCAGTAACTTTCTGCTGGGCTCAGTTACAAAATAAGTAAATAAATCTTTTTGTATTACGGATAGAAGTTAAATTTAATAAAATTATTAATATTAAGCTAACATGGGACTACGTTCATTGAAACTAACCTCTCAATACCAAACCAAGTAACCATAGTTTTGTCTTCCCACAAGTTATATTATAGCAGCCTACAGAGCACAGTACATCATCGTAGGTATTTGAAAATAGCAGTTTAGATTGCATAAAGCACTTGTGAATTAGAGATAAATAACTTGTGGGAAGACAAAAATAGGAAGTTATCTACTAAACCAATGCCCTCGACCAGCAATTTTTTTTTTTTTAAATCTTTCATGGTCCCTTTAAATTTACAGATAATTATATATAATTATAGATCCTCAGGCGAATCTATTTACAAATTATTTTTGTATTTCCTGTAGTATCGCTACATTATATACAGGTTTTGTTATTTTATATAATTATATAATGAATAAACAAGTATAATGATATGCATTATACGTGACTGGGCTAAACTGACTAATAAAGGTGATGGGGCTTACCTTTTTGATCGAACTTAAAACTAACTTAGATACTAATTCTTAACCTAATTGTTACCAGACAGTCTGTTGCCATCGATGCCGGAGGGGTGGTGGGGTCATAGTGTTAAACGCTGGGTTGGTTAGGTGCTGCAACGAGTCTAAAAACTTGAAGTGTCTCCGGCGGATCGACCAGCAATTAAATCGTAAGAGAGAGATATTTAGATATGCAATTTTCTTTGCGAGTGTTCTACAATTATGAAATTTAAACAATGATGTAATTTACAATGCGTTTCTGTTAATAAAAAGAAACATAACATTGTTGAAAATTGTCTATATTTATTATGATCTCTGAATTTTAGGTGATAGTCAGTCCGAGAAAGGAATGTACGTCATTTCTATGAAACCTCCATTCAAGTGAGAGGGCGAGAGAGTAAGTGATATACACGATATTGAATTTCAAAGTAAGACTGCTCGACCCTAAGATAAAGATAAAAAAGTAAACCCCTAAAACATAACATGTAACAATCCAGCCCATGTGCCAGTGGGGGAAGGAACAAGACTGTTTCAAAGTAGGATCTTCCAAAGAGCATATACCGAAGATAAACCGCAGCGAGGGGTTGGAAGATTCAGGAAGGGGTCAGCGCATACTATGAATTTCATTCCATGTCTAACGGAGCGGAACCGAGGGTTCATTTAGTGCACAGAACATAGGAAGATTGGAGCAAAGCATGTCCGCTCCGTTATTCCCGCAGATATTCCAGCTATGCACCCGTCTCTCCCATTGTCCTGTTAATGTGGGGATAGCCGAGGGGTTGACATCAGAGGAACATTCTATAATTATCAATGTTAACTGATAAGCCTGGAGTTGTAGGATAGTATAGTATAAGTCAATACTTAAAAGAGAGTTTTCATTAACATTCAATTCAAGTCATTTTCTCAAAATAACAAAGTTGTTGTAGCAGCAAATAATGCAAAAAAACAACAAATAACCCAATTTTGTTAACACAAAAAAAAAAGTTTAATATTCATTCTGAACATCAAACTCAAATTTGGTTTGACCAAGAGCCTTTCATTAAATGTATATGTAGCCCAACTGGAAGTTATGCTCAAAGTATAAATGAATTATATACAAGATGGTGTCAGATTGAAATAAAAGCAATATCCGTTTATCTTCAAAAGGTTTTTAATTGGCCAACGTTTTCAAGTGTCTGTGATCATCAGTGATCAGTCTCCCCCCCCCCCCCACTGCAGCCAATAGAGAACTGAACCATAAAACAATTACACTCAAGTATTTCTTGAAAAAACTGAAAATAAGAGTTTCCGCTGTGTATAAATTGATTAGCTCCGATGGAGGAATATTTGTATTCCACTTAATGCTATAAGTTTCCGTGTTCAATTTTTAGTGCTGATGAAGAATTTTTCAGGATGATCCCTAAATGTGTAAAACATCCAAAAACTGTATTCAATTGTGTTCAATTTTATTTATATTAGTATTCAAGCTAACTTATTTTTTTTTGGGGGGGGGCGGTCATTTGTTCCTCTTTATGGGTGAAAGTGTAATTCGTTGAAATTTTCAGCACCTCAATAAATCAAGTGATTGGCTTAACAAGCTTATTTATTTTTTAATTGAAGCAGGGTGTGATGGGGATGGAATTTCGAACAAGGGATGTGATGATAATTTGTATAGCAACGTATATCAGATTTTTTCTAAATTTGAAGCAATAGAAGAACCAAATGTTTCGCCTAATTCTATAACGTAAAAAAAATACTTTCTTCAAGAAATGGGCCTTGGCTATCTGCTCTAAGGCCAAGGATCGACAAAAAAAGTGAAAGAAGAAAGATGATAAATTAAAATGTTGATGAAACTATATAATATTGATTACATCAACTTCATCGGTTACATGAACTGCTGCGCATACGCTATTTAATAATAGCCACCCCGTACCTGACGTACGTGACTCCTAATCCATTATCCTTTGGAATGCGAATGGTGTTCGCACCCACACTAACGAACTGACAGCACTACTCCATGACAAAAACATCGACGTAGCTCTAATTACTGAAACAAGACTTACGAGTAAACGACCATTTACCGTTCGACAGTACCAGACTTATTGTACTGATCACCCAGATGGAAGAGCTCATGCAGGTACCGCTGTCATTGTCCATAACACCATATCCCATCACATAGTTCCTTTGGTAGCACATGATTTCCTTCAATCCACTGCAGTGTCAATCACCACCCTCACTTTTCCTCTTACACTAGCATCAGTGTACTGCCCTCCCAATAAATCCATATCCAACTCCCAATTCATCTCCTTTCTAGACTCCATCGGACATCGTTTCCTTGTGGGTGGGGACTTTAATGCGAACCACCAACACTGGGGGTCAAGATCCACGAATACACGAGGACGTGCTTTGCTGTCTGCACTCACACGGAAACATTGCTCCACTATAACTCCTGACACAGCCACCTATTGGCCATCTGATCCCAACCGAAATCCTGATCTCCTTGACTTCTTTTTCTACAATAGTTTAGGAACACTAAACTATTCACTCACGAGCCTCGATGACCTCTCCTCTGATCATAGTCCTTTATTATTAACCATTTCCCTAAGAACAATTCACAAGCTGCCTCCTCCTTCATTTATTAGGGGCCCAGTTGACTGGGACCACTTCCGCCAGCTTCTTACAGAGTCCGTAGACCTCAAATTGTCCCTAAAAACATCCCAAGACCTAAGCGATACAGTGCATTCTTTCACTACTCTTGTCCAGAGGTCGGCTTGAGAGGCATCGTCACCCAAAAATCCACAATCATAATCGTTTACCTCAGCATCTCAAAGATCTAATCCAATCCAAACGCCGCACCAGAACAGAGTGGCAAAGATCCCGGCATCCTGCTGATCGCCGCTCGTACAATCAGTACTGTCGATTGGCATCCTTCCGTTCCCATTCTTTCAATTCCTACCTCTCCTTTCTGTCTACCAGGGATAACTCTTTGTGGAATGTAACCAAAAAAATCCTAAAGTATCATCCTGTTACACACCCCCTCCGTCGTGATAATGGGTCCTGGGCGGCTTCGGATGGGGATAGGTCGGAGGAATTTGCTCTGCATCTTACCCATACCTTCACACCTCACCTTTCTCATCAAAGCCATACTCACAGCACAACTGTGGAAGATTTCCTCATTTCACCTATTTCTCTCTCTCTTCCACCAAAAGCCGTTAACCCCTCTGAGGTCAAATACCTTCTGAAACTCGTACCTTACCGAAAATCCCCTGGATATGATCTCCTTACTCCTCAAATTCTCAAACAACTTCCTCCTAAAGCCATAATCTTCCTAACATATATACATATAATTGCATTATCCGAACGACGCACTTTCCTCTCCTCTGGAAACATTCCATTATTGTCCTATTCACAAAACCCGGTGATCCACCCAATGACACTTCATCTTAGCGTCCAATTAGCCTACTCCTATCCTCTCAAAAATATTTGAGAAACCCCTACTAAAACGTCTACTTCCAATTGTTGAATCCAAAAACCTACTTCCCACACACCAGTTTGGTTTCCGCCAACGACATTCCACTGCTCAAGAAGGCCTTCGCGTTGTTGATCACATCTCCTAACCCTTGAAACCAAACAGTATTGCACTGCTGCCTTTCTTGATATAGGTCAAGCTTTTGACAGGGTTTGGCATGCAGGTTTGCTCTACAAGCTCAAAAGATATTTACCACAGACCCATTTCCTAATCCTACAGTCCTAATTTTCAAACTGCTTCTTCCAGGTCCGCTGTGGTTTAGAATAATCAAACTACTATCCCATAAATGCAGGAGTTCCACAGGGCAGTGTCCTGGGCCCCATCCTCTATAACCTTACACCGCTAATGTCCCTTCTACTCCCATTATCTTCTTGGCCACATTTGCAGATGACAATGCAGTCTTGTCATCCCACCCAGACCCCGACATAGCATCCCATAACCTTCAAAAAAACCTTGACTAAATCAAGTATTGGTGCAACCACCGCCATCAAAGCTAATGAAGCAAAATGTGCCCACATTACCTTCACCCTTGGTCGCAAGTCATGTCCACTAGTTTATTTTAATTCTATTCCTGTCCCTGTATCCGAGACAGTACGGTACTTAGGCTTCCATTTCGACAAACGACTGACCTGGAACCCACATACGAGACTAAAAAGACAAGAACTAAACAGACGCTTTGGACAACTGTACAGACTACTTCAAAGGACATCCCATCTCTCAATAGAAAATAAACTACTAATCTACTAGAATAGAGCTATGGGGGACAGCAAAAAAGTCGAACATCAAGCGTATCCAATCCTTTCAATCAAAAGTCCTTAGAACAATAGTAAATGCCCCTTATTATGTCAGCAACAAAACCCTTCATAGCGACCTTAATATACCCTACATTCTTGAACTCATCCCTTCCAAGTTTATGAAATTCCACATTAGCCTTTCCAACCACGCTAATCCTGTAGCACAGTCATTGCACTGCGCCACTCATCCCTATAATCCTCCTCGGAGACTGCAACGGCAGTGGCCTCGTGACCTGCTATAAACGCGTGACAGTGGGAGTCCTGGCAATGGCCAGTTTCTCCAATCATGTCCTGAGCGTCTGTGGTTCTCGCGCTCTTGGTCAGCCTCCACTGGCTAATATCCGGTGACGCGGCTGACGGAGGAGCGTGGGGGACTTCCCAAGACTGCTTTCCCTTCGCATGTGGATTTGGGAGGCCTCTGGGCTGTCTGTAAATATTGTATGAATGAGCGAGTGAATGATGAATTCTAAATATGGTATGAATGAGAGCATTTATCTTAATTACTTATTGCCTTATAAGGCAGATTTTAATTATAGCTCAATAAAAATAGTTACATCACCAAAAAAGATTACATAAATTTTAGGATCACTAAATTTAATATAAATCAAATGGTTGTGGGGATATTTCAGCAAACTTATCTTAAGTATTGTAAAAAGACCGGCTCATCTTCATTGCCATAGGTATTCGTACATGCAATATATGTACATGTTTCAATGTAAATCCTATTGACTCAAGCTCACTATCGAAGCTGCCCGAACTCCAAAGTTCACAAACAGATTTTATTAGTTGATTTACAATTTATAATTTTAAATTGCATTTGTACCAACATGATGGCCCTAGTTTTTAAGTTAAGTTGAGATAAGTATTAAAAAAATTGTTAGCAAATGTCACCTTAACTTCAAATTACTTTTTAAAGGGTGTATTTTGATTGATAGAGTTTTCACTATTTAAAAAAATAATTACAGTAGGTTACAATCAGTTCGCAGTGACGTAAAAGTGGTTCTTCAATCAACGTTGGCTTTTCAAAGTTAGCCGTATGGATCTGATTTTTAATTTTTCCTTCATCAGTCAGAAATACCATAGCAGTTCTGAGGAGTTCTGAGAATTACTATGCTGGTTAAATAGAGGGGTAAAGTATATTTATGTACTTTTAATTGATATAACTTACATTGATGTATTACAATATTAAGGCACACAGACCAAAATGGTGGGAAGACGGAGATCGAGCCGATCCTCGTCATCAACTACACTCTAAAGGCCGAGATCTTGAAGCAACTCCGTCATATCAATAATGTGCTCTTTGAGTGAGCACGTTTCATGAAAAAAGAGGCATTCCGATGTGCCTTGATTGCCAGTATTACGGTCATACCAGAAGGTACTGCTTCAAGCAGGCCAAGTGCGTGAGGTGCAGCGAGCCACACGGCATAAAATAATGCCCAAGAGACGCTTCAATTCCCCTCAAATGCGCCTATTGCGGGGGAAATCATGCCGCGTTGTACCGACACTGCCCGTAAAGGATAAAACGTCTAGAGACTGCAGAGATAAAAAATCAGGCACAGAATATTACAGCCGGGCTGAGAAGGGCCACATACATGCCTGCCCCCCCTCCACCACGACAGACTGCCTTCTATGCCCAGATGGTATCCGGACACACCAGGGCCCCGGAAATTCTCCCAGAGCCCCTACCTCAACCCACTCAAACCGCCACGACACCGAGACTATCTCTGGAGGAGTTGCAGTCTTAGTGAAGCACGGAGTTCCCTGTAGGAGACTACCCCCACCCGTGACCCTAGGGCCCTCCCACTACATCGTAACGCTCCAGATACGGCTCAGGAATAACATGATAGTGTCAGGAGTTTACAGAAGACCGAGAGCCAACTGCGACTCGGACAAGGTCCTGCTTACTAGCATAGCTCATGACAGAAGACACGTCATCGTGGGTGACCTAAATGCGAACCACAGCTGGTGGTGCAGTACATCACATTACATCACAAAGACACCGTTTACGGTCATCCACACAGGATTGCCGACCTTCCGTCACTTCATGAACCCCGACAGGACCTCCACGCCCGATCTACTCCTGACTCAACAGCCACACTGAGTCACCGGATGCTCCGCCTTGGACTTTACCACCTCCGACCAACGGCCTGTGCTCTACGAACTAGAAGGCGACATGCCTGAGCCGCCTGCTTCGAGATACAGGTACGATGAGGCCAAGTGGGACCTCTACAAGCATCTCATCAAGACCGAGTTGCCCAGAATTACGCCCCTGAGGCACACCCTGGTAAATACAATAGATTCACCTAAAGATCTATAATTATCTGTAAATTTAAAGGGGCTATGAAAGAAAAAAAAAAAAAAATGATGTATTACAAAAACTTTCTCAAGTACTTCAAAAATGACCTAAAATTGCGAAAAAAGAAAAGAAAAGAAAAAGAAGAGAAGAATGAAGTTGTAGGTCTATTTAAATTTTCGTTTAATCTGGTAACTTTTAACGATCATTGAAACGTGAAAGTTTTAATAAGCCCCATACTTGAAATCTTAAACAGTTCCTTTATTTATTCAAGGATAATGGTGGGCGGGCAGAGACCGAGTTGGTGGAGAAGAACACATAACTTACCATTGAAATATTTATAGGCAACAATTTACTTAAATGCCCTTTAATCTGGCTCCTCGAGCAATTTTATTTACATTAATCCGGTTCAGAAAGGGCACCATTGACTTCAAGATGAAAAACATTTCATATTGTTACATCTCTATCATTGTTATTTGAACTTTTTTCTTTTCTTCCTAACCTTTTTAAATTCACAGATAATTATATACAATTATATAATATATTTGTAATTATATAATAATAGATTCTCAGGCCAATCTATTTACAATTTATTTTTGTATTTCTTGTAGCGTCGCTACATTATATACAGGCTTTGTTATTTTATAAAAATTATATAATGGAATAAACAAGTACAATGATACACATTATACGTGACTGGACTGGACTGACTCTAATAAAGGTGATGGGGCTCACCTCTTTGATCAAACTTAAAACTTACATACTAATTCTTAACCTAATTTTTCCCAGAGAGTCTGTTGCCATCGATTTTTTTTATATTTGCACTTGTTCACATTGTTCATTCTATGTCTAAACAATAACAGTTAATTCAAGGCTCAATCGCCTCACGATTCTTTCAATTAAAAAACAATTTTTTTGGTGGTTTAACAAAGAAATTGGTTTACACTAACTATAAACTAAATTTTATAATCGTAAACATATATACAAACAAAAGTACAAACGTTGAAAGTTAAGAGACTATAATGACTGAAAAATTTTAAATAATATTTTTGAAGTATTTTAAACTTGGGCATTAAAGATCATATTCCTAATAACTTAAACATAGGCATAAAACAGCAACATTAAAACCGACAAGGGACGAATTAAATCCGATGTTCCTTTATGCTCTCCCTCCGAAATCTAATTTCTAATTTATTCGAAATTATTTTTGTGCTATTTTTATTATTTGAACGTATTTTCAATGTACTTAACCACAGGGAAAAAAGTCATTACACATTTTAATTAGCTTCTGAGCTGAGATTTGGGAAATCTTGAAAGTTTAAATTAAAGTTTACTTATTTGCTTTAAATTGCCCTCGAAATAATTCCGGGCTACACCCTTGAGTTCATCAGCATTTATTTCCTGGATGGAAAAGTATCAGGACGAGACTTTCATGCAAAAAATGTTTATTCCTAGCTACGTAGTGCATGAGCTAATCTTTGTTTAATAAGTGTCTTCAGGGACAGATTTGGGGTTTTTATTGTACAATGGGGGGGGGGATTTGACATGTGACATCAAGTAAAAATTTTTTGCAAGTATTCGCTAGTAAACTAATAAATACCTTAAATTAAAAATAATAAAAATTAGGTACTTAAATTTAACCGGGAATGTCGATTATTTGAAAATCACGCTGCCCATTGTTGAAATATACATATATAAAATGATAAAATATGTAAGCTACTTTAATTTGACTAACTCAGAACCCACGGAAAGTCATTCAAACGACCAGTTTGATGGTCTGGGGGAGGAACAGTTCAAATTTTATCAAGAAGCTCAGGTATATTGCAGTATTTGATTAATTTGCTTATTGGCTAAATACTGGCGGTTATTATATAGGTACAGGTAGAACATAGGTGATTGGGATTATATATCATCAAAATGGGAGCGCCAGATTGAAACGACGGGATTACAGGGAAAACCTGAGAAAAGCACGTGAGCTATTACAGACAGCAGGCAGACAAGATGAATGCTCCTACGGCGGGGAAAGAAAGAAATTTCCCATTTCCCCACAAAGTTGAGGAATTGCTCTCAGCCTTTACCTCGATTTATCAACCGTGGGATTTTTTTTATTTTGGGTGGACCTTATGTGTACCATTGTTTGACCTTCTCGCAGGAACTTGGTAAATACAGGTTGGTCATTTTTATTGTTATCTTTTTGAAGTTTGAAAAAAAGTTATCTAAATTATTCATGTGCATTTGTTCTCTTGTAATAATAACATTGAATACGTTAAAGTCTTGTCATGTTTAAAAATTCAACATAAAACGACTGGTTTCATAGTTTTTTATTATTATTATTGTTTCACGACTGTGCCAGATGTGTAACACCCATTGAATGTGCTGTAAATATAGCTATTCTCATTAAATTAGAACATCTCGATTCCAATGTCTCCTCAGTCGTCGTTGAATGTTACCAGTATGTCAGGCGTAGACAGTCCTTTTGGGTTTCCATGCATATTTTTTTGAAAATTTCTGTATGATGTTCTAATAAATTTTCGGGTCGGTGAGAAGGGTAAGATTTTGTACATAAAAAACCTGTGATAAGTTTTAGGACTTTTGATTAGAAAATTTGTGTAGTTTTGATGTGACTGAATTACCACCTTGAACTAAAATATTTAAATTTCAACTCACACAAGTAAGTTGGTCCCTGAGATTTTAATTCAAAGCGTTGGTCACAGAACTCCGGTTACAGAATGTTTAAGATAAAATAGTTTTTTTGTTTTTTTTTATATCTGACTTTGATTCATTTTCTTTGGTTTGTTTATATATTTTTTATTTATTTTTTTCTAAGGGTATAATATATCTATAATATGGAATTATTTCAATTATATTGTATGCACATGTTATATTCATCAATTGTTTATGCATGGGGCGTACTGGAGTTAATGCACCAGTCAGAAATACTACGTTAAATAAAGTGGTTACTGTAAAAGGCTTGGAAAAACATAATTAATTACGTATTTATTTATCATGCTTACTATTAGTGGCTCACTTACAACTTACATAAAATCTTATAGTTCTATTTATTTGAAGTTGGTCTTAACATTCTTGATTGCATCGTCGATATTGGTGAGTAAACGTTTATTGACTAGTTTAGGTTCCTCTTAAAACAATAATTATGACCAAGTAAGCCTTTATTTTTGACCTTCGTAGAATCATAAAAGCATTTCAACAAAATAGTCTCATTTCTCCTGGATAAATAAAAGTATTGTAGATACTTAATAACAGATTCGTAACAAAATCTCTGAATTTCATCCCAACTGTTATCTTAATGTTTAAATTATCCAACACCGCTCCAGTGAGGTTTCCGATCATTTTTTAGTATGAAGATAATTTAAAATCGTTTTGCCCGTCATTTTTCTAAGCAGTTTGGCCAACAAAAATGCTAGTCTATTAATTGTCCGCAAAACGATTCTTTTATATTAAATATATGTTTGCATTTTTTTTTCATGGTTCTCTATACAGCAAAAGATCGATTCTTGGAACACCATCAATCATGGCTACACAATAGTGACCCAGATACAGGACGGCTCCCCTCTATGAGGTCATTCGTTAATAAAACCGTTTGATTAATTCTTCAACTGAACGATCCGTGTCGACAGACAGACTGACAAAACGAACCCTTCAAAAGTGGATATATAACTGTCTTCTGCTAATTGGCGTCCACCCAATTTTTAACCAAATTAAAAGGGAACAGCCATAATACCGAATTAGTTCGGAATCTAAATTGGGTTAGTCATTCCTAGGTCGTAGGGTTAAAGTGTATCCATACCAGTACATATTTGGATTCAAGTAGTACATAACAGCTTTTAAGTTGTTGTTTTTTTGCAATAAATAACAAACGAACTAGACATAAAAGGAATTATACTGATATTAGATACTAAGCAAGTTGAGTGGTATCTCCATTTTTATTTAAAAGATTTATTTTTACTAAGTTAGATTCTTTACCTCAATCATGATCTTTATCATATTTAGATCTCGTCATCTAAAAGTTAGATTCGTTTTAAAATGATCCAACCAGGTATTAATTATATATGTTTAGATTTTTAAATGGGTTTTTATAAACGAAACTAGCTTTTTTTTTATTGGAAAAACTTGTAAACATACTGAAGAAAGACACCTAACGCTAGAAAATAGAACTTATTTCTTGGTCCAGCAGTTAAACAACAACTAAACAATAAATGAGGAATTTAGTTTCAAAAACCCACTAGAACCATTTTCGGAAAATTTACAAGGGAGGGAAGGAACAACCCTAATCCAGGCATATGTTGTTGGTGCTTTCGGAAAGGACAGAGGTTCAAGATTGTTTAAAGATATTTTTCATTGTCAACAATATTTTAGTTTTATTGTAAATTAAGGTTGTTGTTTGTTTCTCCAGTACAATTTCCAAGTAAGTAAAAATTCAAGAGTAAAAGAGATTTATCTGATTTTTAAGCTATACGCCTCAAATAAGGACAGTACATAAAAAAATCAATATCAGTGGAGTCTGAGGTCCTTCAGGGGGATATTTTAATAATGAAATGATTAACAAAGCTATATAATAAATCAGCAGAAATACGCATCAAGAAACGATTGAATCTAGAAATACAAAAAAAAACAATATGAATATATGAAGAAACTAAATACATTGTGACAGGAAAAAAAAAAAACCTATCAAATATTGATATAAATTGAGCCATCTTCCTGATTGAAAGTTTTACTGATTAACGGTCCATTTGGACAAGGGGTATCCAGACGGTATTGGAACGCCGCCAGAGTGGTGATCCCGACGGGTAGCTTGCCAGATAGCTCATTGTTAAATTTATCCGAAGGGTTAACCATATACACTATGCCATGGAAACTCAAGGGGTGAGGCTCTACTTTTATTCAGGTACATGCTGATGACGGTGATGTGATACTCTTAGACTGTGGGTATGCTATATATTATTGGTTGTTTGTTCTAATGCCTTCCGGCCGGAGGGATATGGCACTATAACTATGAATTGAGGTAGCTGTTATATATCTAGTAAAATATACTGTTAAATCATAATTTAATGATTGAATAAGTCTATTGAAAATAAAAGAAGCAAAACTGAACAATTTTTGGGGGACCAAAAGAAATTATATTTTAAATTAGCATGTTAGCAAAATTTTATTTCCCCTCATTTAATTAAGCTAAAAAAGAAAGAAATAAAATAAAAACTTAAGCTGCTGTTGCTTCTAGGGTGGGGTTGTTGGGGGAGGGGGGGTTATTGTAAATACTTGTGCTTCGCTTCTCGTGACTTGAGCTTCATCTCATCCGGTCATCTGCCCTTCTGCCCAGATCTGCGGGGGGCCTCACAGCCATGGGCTAAAATATTCCTCTACTCAATATTTTTGATTTACAGATTGATGTTGAGGGGTAAAGAAAGATGGTTGGTGGTCCACCACGCTGCTCTCTCAGAGATGTCGTCTCTGTCGACCCTTGTCTTTGGCGAAGATGAGGTCGGATCGAGTCTTCCCTAATTCGGTAGGCAGTGAGATTTTTCCCAGTGGGGCAGGCCAATGGCATTTCAACCTGTGCTATTTTACATTGAACAGTGGTCGTAATGGTGGTGTAATTACTTTTAAATTTTGAAATCATGTTCAAAAACATCTCGAAAAAATCTGATTATTTTTCTACTAAAATACCATAGCGGTCAGTATAGGGAAAAAACAGCAGTGAAAAAAGTCAAGTGTCTTTGCTAATCTAAGATTTCTAAAGTGTTCTCAGAAGCAATTGTAGATTGAAAATTTTGAGGTTTCCCTCGTGGTTATGGAGGAATTAAACAGTTTTTTTTTTTTTTTTTTTTTTTCTAAGCTCTCAAACTTATAAAAATAGGAATGTGGGAAAAATAAGGAAAATTATTTTTGGCTGGAAAGTGCCTTTCACTAAGGGGAGACCCCTATTTGAAGGATGTATGAGAAGGATATGGGGTGTGGAATGCCTAGAAAGGCGGATGGAGTCAGGAAGGTAGTGAGAGTCTACCAAGGATTGAGCCTAGGGGCGCCTAGGCGATGGTTTGTTGTAGGCCACCCAATTAAACAGTGCAAATCATAATACACTTTAATTAAGATCCATAGAAAAAAATACTGGGAAGGGACTTTAACCCGGGAACTCCCTAATAGATAGTCGGAGGATCACCTAACTTTTCTACACTTGCACAAGTCAAGACCTTCTCAATATGATCCTCTTTAGCCAAACTTCCGCAAAGACTATACGTGTATAGTCCACAGCAATCAGTACAGGGTAGCACATTTGTCAGACCCCCCGACTTAATTAATCTTATGTATAGATATTCTCTAATTTCTCTAATTCTTTATTGTGCAATATTTATAATCTGCCTTTATAAGGCAATAAGTAATTAAGATATATGCTCTCATTCATACAATATTTACAGTTCATCATTCACTCGCTCATTCATACAATATTTACAGACAGCCCAGAGACCCCCCAAATCCACCGCAAAGAGAAAGCGGAGTCTTGGGAAGTCCCCCACGCTCCTCCGTCAGCCGCGTCACCGGATACTAGCCAGTGGATGCTGACCAAGAGCGCGAGAGCCACAGACGCTCAGGACATGATTGGAGAGACTGGCCATTGCCAGGACTCCCACTGTCACGCGTTTATAGCAGGTCACGAGGCCACTGCCGTTTCAGTCTCCGAGGAGGATTATAGGGATGAGTGGCGCAGTGCATTGACTGTGCTACAGGATTAGGGTGGTTGGAAAGGCTACTGTGGAATTTCGTAAACTTGGAAGGGATGAGTTCTAGAATGTAGGGTATATTAAGGTCGTTATGAAGGGTTTTGTTGCTGACATAATAAGGGGCATTTACTATTGTTCTCAGGACTTTTGATTGAAAGGATTGGATACGCTTGATGTTAGACTTTTTTGCTGTCCCCCATAGCTCTATTCCGTATGTCCAGATTGGTTTAAGTATAACTTTGTAGATTAGTAGTTTATTTTCTATTGAGAGATGGGATGTCCTTTGAAGTAGTCTGTACAGTTGTCCAAAGCGTCTGTTTAGTTCTTGTCTTTTTAGTCTCGTATGTGGGTTCCAGGTCAGTCGTTTGTCAAGATGGAAGCCTATGTATAGATATTAATAATTACAAATAATTCTTGGGCCAATACCACGATAAAAAATATTGTCATGTTAAATTATTGTGAACCAACGTGATTTAATTCGTATTTGTTTTTACAATTAATCCCGCCAAGTTCCTTCAATATCTTCGTCTTTATATTCTTATATATTTATTTCCAAAAATGCAATTTCGTATACGATTGATATAAACTAATTTCGTACGCTAAACAAAATTGATCTGATGGCGAAAAAGCTATGAGGCAACCGATCCTTGTATCAGCTAGTTTATTTTTACCTGGCCTATTGCAGATAATTGAATCTTAACCGTTGGATTTAACTAATACAGCGTCTCATCTTGTAGGTGTAAGCCACGGCTTCTTTAAAACGGTTCCGGAGAAGCCGAGAGTCAGTGGTTCGAACTAGGTCAAGTCCCAAGCTGTAGAAGTGCCCTCGACAAGACAGCTTACGCGGCAGACTCAAAGGGCCCTGGAAGAGCCCGAAGAGAGGAGTACGCAGGTGGCCTCACTAAGTGGCAGGACTAAGGACTGAGGATGTGGCCGTTCACATCTGCTGCCCAGGACGTTCCAATAAGATCGAACGACCCCAAGATTGCACTGTCGTTGCTACGGCCTCGTAGTCTCTTATTGCTTTCGTGTGTCCCTCCTGCCTTTGTAGTCTGTCTATTGATTGATAGTGATTGTTATTTAACGTCGTATCAATTCGATAGGTTATTTTTTTTAAAACGTCATATTATTTCATGGAATATCATCCACCGTAATGAATCCACCTGAATATCTCCATAACCACTATTTAAGGATAGCCGTAAACATACGATTAGCCTAGTAGACTAAAAGTACATGATTTACACGAATAATTACAAATGAAAACTATAGATAGATATATTAAACATTTATCATCTTGTTTCAAAAACTCAGCAAATCCACTAATAAATAGAATAGGAGACTGTTAAAACAATATGTTCACAAAAGTGTAAAGATATATTTTTGTAAATATAATATCTTGTCTGATGTAAATATTTATTACAAGTTTACAATTGTGATATTATGGAAGATAAAGCATAGATAAAAAATGGTATTTTACTCAGACTAAAATTCTTCAAAAACAAATCAACGCAGCATTTGAAACATAAATAAATTGTTGATTGCAAACAAATTAAAATTTTCTTCCAAAAGTGATTGAAATCTGGTATTCCATGATTCTTTTTTTTTGACAAAAGAGTTAATCTTGAACAAATTCCATTTGGTCTCACTATCCCCAACAACCAAGAGACTTTTTGAACCTGACAACACAATAATCAATTTTTCTATCAACAATTTTAATCGTCTTTCAATTTTGAATATTTCATTTAATTCCAATTTAACCTTTCACTGATTCAAAATTGCCTATCTACTACAAGATGCGACCATTACTATCCATAAAAGATTATTTTATGATCAGCACATTAATACGTAATTGAGAATTTGACAGAAAAAAAAATTCAAATAGATTCTAGATTATTGGTATTCATAGAAAAGACGTATAATTGTATGAGACATATATGAATGAGAAAATTATTACAATTTACGGAAGAGTTATTCAGAAGTGAAAGGGCATATATCACATAACTAACGAAGGTCTCTCTTCAACTACTGTAGGTAGTTTATTCGCTTCAACTACCACGACGGATGTTATAACTCGGCGTGTACGCTGTGGGTGAAGTGACCTATGTTAACACGGGGCGACTACAAGAAAAAAGAAAAAGAAAAAAATTCACTTCCTCAGAAAAAAAAAAAAGGTCCTAAGACAGAGCCTGTCCTTTAGAAGTGTCTATATCGGTGGCCTATCTATTTCTAGCCTCGGCCACGCCTAAGCGCCTGTCTCTAACTACTTCTTAGCATCATTTAAATATAGACAATCATTATCTTAATGAATTTCCAAGTATATACTTAGCCAATCGTTATGTATCTGAAATAGAGAATATTGTTGCTAAAATTCAAAGTAAAAAATGTTTTACTACTAACATATAATAAAAGTTTTCCGCAGACTGCCACTTAATATAAAAAATTCGAGACTAAAATAATTTTACACATATGAGCTAAGTATTTTAACAAATAATTTATGTTCTCAACGTCATAAATAGAGACCGCCATTGAGAAGTAAACAATGAATCCATGGGACGAGTTCTTTTTAAACGTATTAAAGGATTGTGAACAATATTTTATAATAAAACCAATGATTTAATTTGTTATAACCAATGCAGTCACTAAAAATCCTCTTTTAAAATAATAATATGAATAACTTAAGTAATGAATAATGAATAACTAAAAAATATGAGTCATTACTGTTAATTAATCCTCGAGAAAAGGATCAGAGTTTTAAATCGTAAATAGCTTCTGAGCTGATGCTTGAGAAATATTAAAATTTAGTGGAATGAGCCTTAATTTTTCCCTATTGTTACATCATATCAATAAGATTCTAATCAGCATGATTAAGAGAACTGTGGAATATATAATCAAATTTCGAGGTCGCTTTGATCATTTTTTTTTGTTATTACAATTCTTTAACACGCTTTATGTAACACAGGCCAGACACCAAGGCGTCAAACCTAAACTATAAATTGATTCGTACAACTCAAATATAAATAGATAATACAAGTAAGAAAACATAATCTAAAAAAAAAACTGTGGCTCAAAAATTAATTTATAGAGGACCTTAAAAATAAAATGAATGGCTATTTAATCATTTTATCATCACATACCTGCCTGAAAGTAGAGCCTCGTGGTTTGGGCTCAGCATAAAGTCATATTTGATATATATTAGAATAAACGTCTTTGTTGTACTTATTACTAGGTTCAACCAATGTTTTCAAACCATTTCATCTATAATAAATTTCAAACTAGCTATAGTAAATATAATTGACAATTTAGATGATTTATTTGTAATAACATACTTCTATAAGATATAATAAGTTCCAACACAAAATAGTAATATACTATAATTATATATTAATAATATTCAAATACCGTCAGTCACATCCTTGAAAACTTGTTCCCGACATTAATTTCCCTTTGTTCTAAGTATGTTATCGTAATTATCCTCATTTTCTTCCTTAGATAATCTCATCTGAATATTTAAATTTCTACTCCAATTATCTACATTAAAGCAGGTTTCCTAAGATGTTACGCTAATGAGCCACCACACGGGGCCACGCGTGGTGGAAATTCGCTGACATGATGTGTCTATGGCGTGTAGGTATGTAACCTTCGTGCGTCCCGTCATAATGAAGTTATAGGTTTGATCTTTCGGTACGATCTGGCCCGGATCGATGTCCCTCTCATACCTGGTCTGAGCATTTTTCCACGTAATCTAAAACTCGTGGATTGTTTATATTAGCCATAACCGTGTTTTATTATATTGTCTCAGATATAGCATTTTTTTAGATAAATTTAATTTTCTTGGATTCATTACACTTACACGAAACCTGCATTCCTCCCAATATAAAGTTCTGAGAACATCAGCCAACATTTTTTAATTCTCCAACAAAATATTTAATAACGGCCTTGAAATTTTCTCTATAACAGTTCGAATTTCCACGAAAAACAAACCCCAAACACCTCTACCCAATGGCATGATCACTTCCCAGAACCATACTTTCAATCCTCCTCATAGATTGAAGCGGAAGTCGCCTATTATCATTGGCGGTTTTGATACCGTCAGTTTCCTCAATTCTAGCCATGAGTAATCAATCGCTTTCTGCCTTTCCAAGTAACAAGGATTAGTAACTGCAGAATTAGTTTAGCCTTCCCTTCTTTTTCTATTCATCATGTTCCTTCTCTTGAGCTGGTGAGGTGACTATCCATCAGTTGTATTTAGTTTATCCTTAGGTGTATACATAATGTAGATATAGTATACATGAGCGTGAATGTGATGTTTTGTAAAGGGTTCAATGTATACATAATATGAGTCAATGAGTTATCTAAAACATAAAATAGAATGTTAATGAAACATTTAAGTAAACTCAGGCATTCAGGATCATCGTAGTGCAAAGTAGCGATTGTTGTTCGCTCTGTCAATTTCCCGCTTAGCAATGTTTTCTTTTTATTTCTTTTGGAAATCATTCATCTTCTTGGGTAAATTATTAGTACATTCCCGCAGTACGTGTCCCTGCTAAATCCGTTTACTTACTAGCACCTCAAACAGACTGTCGGGGCCCCTGCCGGGGCGGGCCAGGCTTGACCTGGCCGACTACAAACCATTGCCTAGGTACCCCTAGGCTCCACCCTCGGTAGACTTTCACTACCATCCCGATTCCACCCGCCTCCTTTAGGCATTCCACACCCTATGTCCTTCTCATACATCCTTCAAATGGGGGACTCCCCTTAGTGAAAGGCACTCATTAGCCTAAAATAATTTTCCTTTATTTTTCCCACATCCTATTTTTATAAGTTTGAGAGCTAAGAAAAAAAAAAAAAAAAAACAGACTGTCGGGGAAAAATTAGGTTAAGAATTAGTATGTAAGTTAGTTTTAAGTTTGATCAAAAAGGTGAGCCCCATCACCTTTATTAGTCAGTTCAGTCCAGTCACGTATAGTGTGTATCATTATACTTGTTTATTCATTATATAATTTTTACAAAATAATAAAACCTGTATATAATGTAGCGATGCTACCGGAAATACAAAAATAATTTGTAAATAGATTAGCCTGAGGATCTATAATTGTAAAGGGTAAAAAAAAGGGAATTTAAAAGGGCTAGGAAATAAAAAGAAATTGATTTCAGGGACGTATGCGACCATTCAAATCTGTTTTGATCACCCCTAAAGTCTGCCATTAAACCTTAAAACTAAAACGTCACTCATAATTTCTACACCAGTTCAACACCGATTTTTTTAATAATTTTTATGAAATTTATTCTGAATAAGTGCGTAGAATGATGATGAAATTACAGGTAAATCGCTTTGGTATTTTCGTTAGTGTTTTGATCACGGCATCTTGTTTCCGAAAGTGATCAAGTATTTGTATATAAATTGTTACTTTTATTGATCAGGGACTGAGAAATTTTGTATTGTGGTGTTGGTCCCTCTAGTAATAATTAACAGCAAAGAAATATTTACCGAAATTATGGGGACTAAGGCCCAATTTTATAACCATTTTTATTTTATAATAATGACCTAATTATAAGAAATAGTGGGAGTAATATTACAATAAAAATTTCCCAAATATAAACTATTACTCACTTTTTCTATTGTAGGCCAATGGGAAGGAGCATATTTTTTTTTTTAATTTGATATGCTTTATGCATTTTCCATGCTTACCACAGATAACTTTGCTGTTAAACAAATTCACTATACTACAGCAGTTCAGATTAAAGTTCAATGAAACACAAAACTTTTTGAGCTTTATCGGCAGAATTGCCTCAACACCGCAATGTAGTTTAGTAGCATGCTCATTTTTTAAAATCTGGTCAGTCAGTTTTTATGGAGTAAATATCATATAATAACTTCCCCCACATAGTTCACTAGCTGTATTAGCTTCACAACCTTGTATATATTAAATGTTTTTTGACTCGACCAACAAATATAAATGGTTCACACATTTCTAATTGATATTTCTTTAAGTGTACTAATTGTTCTTCCTATCTTTATTATAAAGAAAATAAGATGCCCCACAACTCATATTGAAAGTCCCACTAGGCATGGATATGGGACTGACACTATAACTAGCGGCGAACCCTCTGTCACGACGTGGGGCGGACAAATAACTGATAGGGTCCGAGCCTTTATCCGGGCTGACAGCCCTAATCGGTATTCCGCTCACTGTGACGTCACTCATATGACGTCATATCCACCCCCCACCCACGCCTCCGAATATTGCTCGTACTGTTTTGACAAAATACCACCGGGTGAGTACCTCACGGGTTACCTCCAAGTTAGTTTTGGAAAATAATACGTAAGACTAGCTAAACAATAAAGGAGAATTCCCAGTTGAGAAATACAATAATTGGGAAAAGGTAAGTTAGTGATGACTATTACTGCTCCTTGAACGTTTTGTGCGTGATTCACTGATTTTTATCCTATTACCTACATAAAAGTAGGATACCTTGGCTTTTAAGTATTTAATGAGAAAGTAAGCTCATAAAGCTCCCACAAAAAAAATGTGTTATTTATGAGTAAATTACTAGAAAATAATAAATTCTACGGTTACGGGGTGGTAGGAACACTGGGAGGCTGATGTATTCATACTGTGTATTATTACACTAAGTATTTATGGTTGAAAACATGGTGTTTATCTAAATCACTATAGATCTCTTTTCTTTACCAGCCTACTAGGCGTCCACCAACTCAAGCGTACTTGAGGTATCGGTTGGCCTAAGGGGGGGTTCGGATGCATGGAATTTAATACATATCGACGACCTATTGCATTTTTTTTTCCACTTATAACAAAACAATTCATGAATGATCATGAAAGACAAAGTTCGTTCGCTATTAGAATGCCGTTGAAAAACCTAAGAGAGGCCAATCCATCTTGACCCCTTCCACACAAACGTGTCTGTTTCCCCTCAACTCCCTTTGTCCCTTCTTTCTTCATTGCCATTTAGTCATTCAGTGGGTGGGTGAATGACGCATAGTCATGCACTACTATTAAGAAGAATTCTCTTGGCGAACGGAGACAAAGTCTTGCTTTAAAAAAAATAAATGCCTACCTGAATTGTGTCATACGTCACATCACATTTGACTTCTGGACAATTTTAGTTGGACGCCGTTCACATTGACAATGTTATTCAGAAGAAAACTTTTTTGCTTTCTGAATAGGAATATAACACAATATTGAAAAAAGACAATCTAGTAGATAAACAAGTTTTTATAATTTGGACAGACTAGATAGAACGTCCTTCCAACTTTTATAAATAGGAGGAGACTCGTTGAAGTATCACATTAAAGTTTATCCTTCGCAGAAGTTTTCACTAGATAAGCAGTTGCGATAGCAGATATAATTCTGTTTGTCGCTGACGTGGGCCTGCTGGAGAGTTCTCAACGTGTGTTGGATTTGATAACGGTCCGTGTTTGATGGCACAGTGGTTTTTTTTTGTTAAAGTTAGCGACCGTGAAAACTTCACAATATATACACTTAAGTCTATAGATTATACACCTTACATATAGACCGAATTACTAACCAAGTGGATGGAGTTCAAAAGTTTTTTCAAACAATCCCTCTGGAACCTGTTTTCCTATAAAAACTAATAGTTAAATTCATGGAAATAGACCAAAAATAAATCAGCCTTCATATATAAATACCATCCTTTGTGAATGCTCCAAAATGCGCCCCCTACACGAAGGGAAATTCGTCACACGAATTTGTTCCGTGACGTCGTTGTCATCTGTTTGGGTTCTAAAGATAGCCACAGTTCATTAACAAAGATAAAAGCTTACTGCGCTTGAAAAACGTTCGGACTAAACAAACATTGTTATTTAGTGAGCGAGGAGCTTTTGTTTAGTCTATTGTATAATCAACTTGCGTCAATACTTCAAGACGAAGGTGATAAAAATTTCTGATTTCATATTTGCTGATTCGAAAGTGTTTTTGAAATGTATTATTGCGAAGCCCGAATACAGACATTTTATTTCAAACATGTGTGGTGTTGTCGTCGTCCTGACTGTCTTAGTTAGTTAAATTACCTGATTGATTCATTGCACCTAATTATAGTTTATTTTTTTATATTTTCAGCCCTTATTTAGCTACTAACAGTTTCTTAGTTCTTATAAAGGTGATCTTAAGGAGGTAGTTACAACAAATAGAATATACTTATTAAAAAAAAACAATATTCAGTAGATTTCTAAATTATTTAATATTTAGTAAATCAGTAATTCACATTAATCCTTCACTAATTTTATTTATATTTATTTCAGAAATATGATTTAATTAATCAATTTTAACTCTAAAAAATCTGGAGTAACTTGGAGTAACATATCTACTTAAAATCTGAGGAAAATATTAGGGAAGTGAGAACCCATACTGGAAGAGTCTAGGAGGCATGACATGAAATAAAAATTGAATACGGCATTAGGGGCCCAGCTTCAGTTTTTGAAGTCACTTAGATGAATAGTGATACTTCCAATAAGCCCATTTTCATCCCCAATCAGCATGGGGATAAGAAAGGGTAAAAAATAAAATGACCGAAATTAGTGTCAAATCAATTGTTTTCCAGGTCACTAAGCTTATTAGTGACAGTCTCGATGATATTTGAGATCAGGCTAGATCAAATAGTCGGATGGAACTCTTTGAAGCCCCCCAGTCTCTGCAGAACCTGGGAAATATCCGATACTTCATAATAGAGCCTTGCCCAGCTTATTCTGCATAAACTGTAAAACGGCACACGACCGTTGTTTGTGAAGAAAATGTAATGTAATTGAAGTGATGTAGCAGGAAAACGAGAAGGCAAAACATTTTTATCCCATGATTACCAATGACTCGACTTTAACTTTTTAACTTCAAAAAATTGCAATTTCCAGTGAGCCATACACTATGTATCACGATCAACAAGTCACAACGCCATGTTTCTCTCAAGGCAATTTTTTGTTGCTTGTTCTAGGATGGGCTCACATGAGAATCTATTCATTCAAGATCCCGGAGGTGCCGATTGTTACGGTATAACGCTAAAAACCAAATGAAGGTCAGAATAAAAAAATCATATGTTTTTAGTTATATTTTCTCCTTAGTTAATGGCAGGTTATTAAGTACTGCGGACTGGATTCGAGATCGCCATGTTTTCCCATGGATAACGTTTTGTTGCTCGTTCTAGGGTGGGCTCACTCGAGAATTATTGCCTATTATTCATTATTCATTCTTCCTCCAGGAGGAGACTAATAATGTTGTTTTTAGTCAAGCTTAGGGTTAGCAAGTTTTGTAAACGATCTTGCCTTATAATTTTTAAACTGTAATTATACCCTAAATTGCTTGTAAATAAAATTACGATTTTACTCCAGTCTGAATTCATTCCTTTTCCTATGTAATATAAGGCTCGGATAAATAAATACCCATGCATCGACGAATAGGAAAGTTTGATTTTTTGTACGAAATGAACTTGAGAACTTCTGAACATTCGAAAATTGATGTGTTCCCTGAGCTGTTCTTTAATACATAGGCTGTGAATCTTCGCTGTAATTCTTTAGCGTTTGATTAGTGAACTTAAACTTGAAAATTAAAATGTTTCTTAGTAATTAATCTTATCTTATCAGCAAGTGAACCCACGCAGAAAAAAAAAACACTAGCACAATATACAAGATATCGACATTTCTACCGTATTAAAATTATCATGAACTTTAATCGAATCGTCGGAGCGAGAAACGCTTCCGCAGTGAATACCAAACAGTATTTGAGACAGGGGTAAAGTCCCAGCGGAGAAGGAGGCAGTGCCGATATTTTACATCAACAGGAAAGTGGGATGTTTGCCGATAAAAATGATTTAGAGCCAGCGGTAGCCGAGCAGTCACGCAGAGCCCGCACTCGTCGTTAGACCCCCAACCGACCCCTTATCGGGCGACTTTAAATAATTATAATCTTCGGGTTCAGCACTTGATATTGCGGCCTTGTTTCATGTCTAGGCATTATTTAATTCGTCAAACGGCCCTAGAACGATAAAATAAACAATTCAAACTTCAACACGCTTAACAAGGTCCGAGAGCCGGTCGTTACGGTATAATGCTAAGGCTCAAATGAAGGTAATTATCAGGGAAATTTAAGTATAAAGAACATTTCGCAGCATGCTAACAAACGACTTGTTCGTCATAGAAATAGTTCAAGCTTTTGTCACTGAATAATCGTCACATAAAGAAATATTGCGAAATAAGTAACTAATAAAGTGAAAAAAATAAGTAAAAGTCAAATAAGATTTCAAGCTTTTTTTTTTTTTTCTAAATCAAAAATCCATGTTTATAATTCTCTGTATCTATATCTGTTCTCCTTAATTAATGGCAGGCTATTAAGTACTGCGGACTTGATTCAAGATCACCATGTTTTCCCATGGACAACTTTTTGTTGGTTGCTTTAGGGGGAAGGGCGCTAAGCTGTTTAGTGACAGTCTCGCTAACATTTGAGCCCAGGTTTGATCGAATAGTCGGATAAAACTGTGTAGAACATAAGAAATTTCCAATACTTCAGTATAAAGTGTATTGTATTGAATTGTAGTAAAGTATATATAATTGAATATGAAGCCTTGGCCAGCATATTCTGCTTAAACTTTACAACGGCGCAAGACCGTTTGTAAAGAAAATTTCGGTTAATTTAAATGAAGTGATTATGTTAACTTTTTAAATTTAATAAATTTCAATTTCCAGCGAGCCATATATTCTCGATCACGATCAACATGTCACAATGGCAACCTATTAAGTACTGCGGAGTGTATTCGAGATCGCCATGGTTGTTCTAGGATGGGTTCAGACAAGAATCTACTCATTCTTGCGCTAGGTGAAACTAATTGTGTTTTTTATGCCCATTTTTTTCGGCTAAACTTATATTATAGCTTAGTTTGTAAAATATTTTAATTTTAAACTACACTAATGACCTAAATTATCACGAACATGAATGCCCCGAGTTTAACCTAAAACATGAAATTAAGTTCGAGATGTCATTTGATTACCCGATAACATGAAAAGTCCAACTAACTCTTTAAAACATAATTAAGGGTTATTAATAAATTATTTGGCAATAAGAGACGTATATTTTTCCTCTTGAGTGGTTTAATACCTTAAACTGTAGGCATCGTTGCCCTGATCATTATTATGTAACTTTTCTTTTTATTATCTAAGTCAATAAAAGGGTCTTATAAATTATGTTCACAACTTTAACTCAAACAATATTTCTTTTATTGGCATGATATTCTGCGTATTAGTTTCACAAGAACCCCCAATGATGTTAGAAATAAAATAATTTCATTATTTTAGTGTAGTGCAAAACTATATTTTCTAGCATACTTTGTAAGGAGTCAAATTAATTAATCTCAAAATTCTGATTAAGAGCATGTAAGTACATATAAGAATATGCGTAACAAGTGCGATTACAAAAGAAACAAATTCAGAGAAATGACTATACTTTCAAAATATATATATATATATATATATATATTCCACCAACCGCGTGGAACTGGGGAAATTATGGGGGAAGGTGTACGCGAAAATTACCGCGGAAAAATCCAGGAGGGTGTTAAGGGAGAACGCGGGCGTCAAACCACTAGAAGGGTGCGTTGCGATAGGCACTACGGTTTATCGTAAGATTGGTTCCAATAGGAGTAAGGAGGTGTCCCGTTATGAGGGTCCCTTCCGGGTGATCATGATTCGTGAACACAATTTGGTGACCATCCAGAGTGTTCATGAACCCGCGAAGAGGAGAACTGTCCATCTCGAGCAGTTAAAGCTTCCAGTGGGGAAGCCATCCAAATAGGAAAGTGACTCTAATTTTCTCACTCCTGCACACATCTCTTTTGATTTTTGGTGGCATTTGCCAGATACATGTTTTTTTTTATTTTATCGTTTTAACCTTGTACCACATTGGATAAAGTTATGTTCTGTTTTTATGATTATAAGACAGTGTTGTGCTGCTCTAGGCGAGCAGGAAATTATTATGTCAGAACTGTACATAATTAGCATAAGTGTTAAGTTTCAGTTCCCGACGGATGGACAGGAACTGGCAGGGGGGAGTTAAAGCCAGAGGCAAGTTTATGTTGTAAACTAATACGATCATGGGAGGTAAACAACCCATGATCCTATGTAGGTTGAATTGCTACAGACAATAAAGCAGTCTCTTTACAGAAGTTCGAGAGTGTAGTTAGTTTCCCTCTTTCCTATTATTTCTTATAGCTTAACCTCCGACAATTAACTTATATATATATATATATATATATATATATATATATATATATATATATATATAAGTTAAGTCCAGGCGCCGCTAGTGCCCAGCCTTAATCCCCAAACATATGTTATCTGTATATGTTTACAGGTAATACCTATAGATAGAGGTATCTTGGTCTAAATAAAGCAGTCTTGTTATAACGTTCTACGTGTTCTTATTACCAACCTTTCTTAGCTTGTAATTCAATAAACATTAACTGGTGCCGAAACCCGGGAACCGTGGAGAAAGAGAGTTATCGAGTGCGAGCGTAATTTTTTTTTTGTTTTTTTTTCTTCTATACCCGAAAGAGAGAAGATGACTGAAGGAGGAATTTTGAGACAGCCCGTCTTGAATCTCGTAGAGGGAGCAGATATTAGAAGAGTGGGAACTATGCCAGAAGTTCATGCCACGGCGCTCGCGCTGATGAGGGTAAAAGCGATGAATACCCAGGATCTGAGGAAGGCTGTTGCGGAGCTGGAGAGATTCACTGGGGAACTGGGTGAGCTGAACCATTTCCTAAAAGGAGGAGACCGTCTCACAGCTTTAATTGGAGCTAAAGCAGAAGAAAATTTAATAGATCCCAGAGACGCGGAATCGTTGAAGGCGGCCCTGATATGTCGGGTCAAGAGAAGTATACTGAATCAAATTCAGGCAGATGAAGAAACCCCGTGGGAATTAATTAAGATGAGATTGAAGAAGGCGTACGGAGGAGGACGATGGACTCCCGAGGAGGACATATTCCAAATGTTTAGGGAGACAAAGTCCCCAAGACAAAGTAACGGGCAATATGCTGCGGGGTTAGTAGTCCGTTTCAATAAGATAACGGAGAAGATGAGAGAGTCGATTAGCGTAGAAGAGGTGGAGGGTAGAATGGGATTCTTATCCACAATTCTAAAAGTGCAACTGGCCAAGGAGACAGGAAGAAAGGAAGGATTCTCTGATGAGCGCTCGTTCTCGGAGTGTGCACAATCAATGATCAACACTAGTGCCAAGGAGGAAGAAGTGAGGGTGCAAGACGTCGACAATGAGTGGAGCCGAGTTGCATACAAAAGAACCCGGACCCTGAAACCAACCTGGAGGAGACCAGAAACGTCCGTTATTGGCAGAGACAAGGGAACGACAGGAGAAAGAAGATTTAGAGGAACGAGACCGAGGTATGCCCCGCCCAGGGAAGAAAGAAAATGCCACGGATGTAGGAAGGCAGGACATTTAGTGGCACAGTGTCCTCGAACAAAATGTTTTGAGTGTGGCGAGGAAGGACACATCGCGAGGCATTGCCCGTATATCTTCCGGAGGAGAGAATACCAACGACCAGAACCAATGGAGGTAAACACTCAAGAAGTAAGAGAGAGACGGAGCATGACACATGGGGAGAGTGGATCATCAGAAGATGAGTCATCAGGGACTTCGGGAACTGAAGGAGAAGAAGCGAGGCGCAGCAGAAACAGGAGACAGACAGGGCAGAAGGTCGAGTCACGTAGATGGGAGCAACGTGATGAAGCCTGAGGAGCGTGTCGGCAGAGAGGCGACCGCATCCTGAGATGCAATGCAATTCGGGAGAGGATGTGTGCGTTGCCAATAATTAGGGTCAAAGGAGGAGAGATGTGTCTGGTGGACACGGGAAGCACCAACACCATCATGTCCCGCGGAGCGCTGGAGAGGCTGTATGGTGGAGAGAGGGCACTCCAGATTCAGGTATGTAATTGTAGTTTAATCACCCTGGGAGGCCCTTGCGAGGTAGTGGGAGAGTTAGTCATAGGGCTAAATAGGTGGGCGAAGAAAGGGGGAGATCTAAAGATACATATCGTAGGAAACATGCCGCGGGAGTACCAGGTGATAGTTGGGTGCGACATGTTGGGGAAGGTAGGTGCGCGTGTGGAGAATATCGGGGAAAAATGGAACATTAAGTTGGGCAAAGTGGAATATAAATGTCAAGGGACTATATGGGACGGAAGAGCGCGGATAGGGGCGGTTAATAAAATAGAGGGCTGGAGGGAAGGCCTACAGAGGGAGTTTGAGGATATTTTTTACGTAGAGGGAGACACGCTAGGAGCGACTGGGAAGACGGTCCACGAGATCCAGTTAAAGAAAGAACGCGTCACATACGTGAAAGAGAGACGATATCCGCAGGCACTACGTAGGCATATTAGAGAGGAGCTAGAGAGTCTCAAACGGCAAGGGATTATAATTGATAGCACTTCGCCATATAACAGTCCTCTATGGGCAGTGAGGAAGAAAAATAGACCTGGGGACGAGACGGAGAAATACAGGGTAGTTATCGATTATCGGAAGTTAAACGAGAACACGACGGATGAGAAGTATCCTATTCCCCGATTTGAGGACATATTAGACAGATTGAATGGGGCGACAATATTTAGTACCCTAGATCTAAAGGCAGGCTATCACCAGATCAAGATGAGTGCGAACGACCAAGACAAAACGGCCTTTACATTTGAGAGGGGGCATTATCAATTTACCAGGATGCCATTTGGACTGAAAAACGCCCCGATTACCTTTCAACGCCTAATGGATGAATTTTTGAGGGGAATAGACGAAGCGGTATGCCAGGTCTACATGGACGATCTGTTAGTTTTCAGCAGAACGGAGGCGGAGCACGTTGAGCACCTAAGAAGTGTATTTCAAAGAGTCCGCGAATTCGGATTAAAATTGTCCATGGAGAAGTCTCTGTTGGGGAAGAAAAAAATCAATTTTTTGGGCCACACTATCTCACAGGAGGGGGTTAAGCCAGACTCTACGAAGGTCGAGGCCATTAGAAGGATGGTGGTGCCTACAGATGTAAAGGGGATCCGTCGACTTCTGGGGACGCTTAATTATTACAGAAGATTTGTGCCGGACATGGCGGCATACCTGGTGCCTATTAATAATTTACTGCGAAAGGGAGCGAGGGTGGTAATTACCCCAATCATGGAGCAGAACATCCGGAAATGTATGTCTAGCTTACAAGAGGAACCGATATTAGCATTTCCCGATTTCCAACATCCCTTCACAATCACCACTGATGCCAGCGAATACGCACTGGGGGCAGTGTTGTCGCAGGAGAGAGACGGTGGGGAGCGCCCGGTGGCGTACGCTAGTCGACGGCTAACAGAAACGGAAGCGCGGTATAGTGCTCTAGAGAGAGAGCTCCTAGGTATCGTCTGGGCTATAGACCATTTCCGCCCATATGTCTTCGGCAGAAAATTCCGTGTTCACACCGACCACAGACCCCTACAATGGGTAGGAAAGTTAAAGGAGTCCTCGGCGCGGGTCACGAGGTGGAAAGAGTTTTTGTCCCAGTACAATATGGAGATCATATATAAACCCGGGAAAGAGAACGTAGTGGCAGACTGGCTGTCCAGAGCCATTACTGTGAATGCATTGGAAGAAGGGGAACCATCCGGGGAAATCCAACAGTTTCTCCGGGAATGGACACCCGGGGAGGATGGAAGCCTCGGTACGCGAGGAGATAGCGAAGGTGAGGAAACCCTTGAAGAGGAAGGTTCCGCCGCCGAAAGACCTGTTGAAATGGAAGTAACAGAAGGGATCGTGAACGACAAAAGACGGCAGATCATTTGGAAATCCAAGACCTCAGGGCGGCTGCAGATCGCATACGAAAGTTATGGGAGAAGTAAAATCGCGACGATTTGGTCGCCACCAGGGGTTAGGAACGACCAAATTTGCCGTGCATTGAAAGATGCCTCGGAACCCGGAAAGACCCATCATGTATTTGTAGGGAATGCCACTATTTGGGAGAAAATTCGTAGACTCTGGCGAACGGAACAACTTGGAGTGGATAGGATATTTATTCGGTGCACGTCGATGGTGGAGACACTCAAAGACAGAGAACAGCAGCTGGAAGTGACGCTGGCCTATCACCAAGGAAAAACGAACCACCGTGGAGTTCAGGAAACGTTGCAAGCGTTGCGGCGGAGGTACTTTTGGTGGGGAATGAAAAAGAGCATACAAGAAATGATAGGGGCATGTGCAGTTTGTCTCACTACGAAGTATGACAGACATCCGCCACGGGGGCGACAAGAAGAATCGCCCACCGCCGAGACACCGTTGAGTGACTTACAAGTGGATACCTTCACTTGGAGGGGGTATAAGTGGGTTACCACAATCGACAGCTTTAGCAAAGTGGCCATGGCGCACCCGGTGCAAGATCGGTCATCAGACGCGGTAATGCTGGCATTAAATACCTGGTTCCAGTTTTACGGAGTACCAGACCGGATCGCGTCGGATGGGGGCAGAGAATTTGACAATGCCAACATCCGAAAAGAAATGAAGACTCTCGATGTCTCTTGGCATCTTAATACCCCAGGGCACCCTAAGAGTAGAGGAGGGATAGAAAGATTGCACAGCACCCTGAGTGACCACCTGCGGGTATATCACGCGGAAAAGGGTCTGCCGGCGAATGAGGCAATGCCGAAGGCGGTGGCCGCTTACAATCATTCGATCCACACCGCGACGGGGTTCTCCCCGTTCGAGATCCTCTTTGGGCTGCGCGAAAGACGGAGAAATGGGGCAGAGACGGTAGCAGACAAGGGAATGGCGGAGAAAATGGCGAGTAATACTGTCGCTTTGAGGAAAGTATGCGACAAAGTCAGAGAAAGGATAACGAGGGACAAAGCGAGACGAGTGGAACGGGAAAACCTCAAAGTCCGGGATCGAATGGGGGAACTTAAAATCGGGACTATCGTCTATAAAAAACTAGGGTCAAATAGGAGCAAAGAGCTGGTGCGATATGAGGGCCCATTTAAAGTGGTCGTGATTAGGGAACACAACGTCGTGACAATTGAGAGTATACGACCCCCTAAGAAGCGGCGAAATGTCCACATAGAACAGTTAAAGCTTCCACCAGGGGGGGAGGTTGTAGATCAGGAATGAGCTGGAGTGTCCTCGCAGCATACACGCAAGGAACATTGTAAATAGTTATAGTTATGTGATTTTTCCCACAGAAGTATTGTTTTTTTTTAAAAGTCAAAGTTTTCTTTTATGTTTTTTGTTTACAAGTGACAGTTGGTTTTTACGTTTTATAGGATTAGAGCTTAATGTGAGGGATTACAGGCTGTGTACGGGCGGGGCTGGCCTTTGCTCCTTTGTAACATTAGCGGAGCATTATTTGAATGGACTAAGACGTCCGAGTGTTGGACTTCAAAGTTTGCGAATGGGTGTTCGTAAACTGGTGGGGGGGAGTTAAGTCCAGGCGCCGCTAGTCCCCAGCCTTAATCCCCAAACATATGTTATCTGTATATGTTTACAGGTAATACCTATAGATAGAGGTATCTTGGTCTAAATAAAGCAGTCTTGTTATAACGTTCTACGTGTTCTTATTACCAACCTTTCTTAGCTTGTAATTCAATAAACATTAACTTATATATATATATATATAACAGATGTAGCGGTAAAGTCGAATTTACATGCATATCCAATCTAAGTATGTTAGAAAATATGCCTTTTAATATGCACGTTAGTACAAAAAAAAACAAAAAAAAAACTTAACTTTGAGGTAATACATGCTTAAATAAATTGTTAGACCTATTTTTTAGATTTATTTTTTTAAATAGTATTTACCGATTTGTTCTAGAGTAAAACTTAAAATATTTCGTCTTGGCTAGTTATCGGTATGGAAGCTATCATAGCCAATGCTTGCGTTCAGAGATTAAATGAAATAAAATCTCTTAGGCTGTGATCATGAAACGCGAAAATGGTGTTATGCTAGTCCCTATATAAGAAGCCCCTGGTTAACGCCTTAGTTTTTTTTTAATTTAATTTAAATAAGGTAACGCGAACAGAATAAATTAATTATATATGCCCAATTCAGTAACTCCGACAAAAGTATTTTACTACACATGTACATAAGCATGGAGTTATGGAGCCTATACATATAACATCTCCCAAAAATCACGAAAACAGATCGTGAGAAGAAAGTCGTTGGTGATCTCAACTCAGGCTTGATATTAAAACAAATCTTACTAGCCATTATTATTTATGAAGTCATTAATCTTAACCAGTATTAGGAACTATTGAAACCTCGAGTGTAATACAAGTACATAAAATCTACATTACAAACAATAATAAACTCTACTCCACCCTCCACCAAAAAAAAACAAAACGAATATATTTACAAGTAAATTGTGTGTGCGTGCTGCACACTGATGGCTTCCCATTACGTGGGGCCTCGTTCCTCGTTGCCTACGCACACCCGGAAAAAATGACTCTTTGCTCTTAAAATATATTTCTCAGCTACAGTCATCAACGAATCGCGTGTGAACTTTAATGATTTACGGCCTCTATTAAACAAAAACAAAATTTTTGGAATGAAAGTGACATTTTACTAATATATGTATTTGTACGGTAACGGTAAGTCAAATTTGTATGTTGTTTTTAATTTTAATAATGAACGGTATTATCACTTGATACATTGTTATTTTTAATTGCTCAATGTCGGATTTGCGTTAAAATTGCTTCGATATGTAATATGAAGTGATATTTTAATCAATGCCACCATAAACTCTAAGAGAAAGTTGTGAAGGTTTGAGTGTAAAACGCAACATAAATAATGTTTATGTATGTTCAAGAATAAGTTAAGGACTTGCCAAATTCACAGTTTATCAATGTTTGACCTCCTAAAAAGTTAAACGTCAAAAGGAGACAGCTCTTGTTAAGCTGAGGATAGGCTAAACCATAGATAATCCGTTCTTAATGAACTGAGGACCTTGTGAGGTCTGTCATAAGATCCTAAACATCTTTCGCTTGACTTTAGAAATATTAAAAATTATGGGAACAGCTTACACTCTGGAATCTCCGAAGATTTGAGATTAAAGAGATGGCAACTAAGAAACTGGGAAATTTGCTCAAAGCTTATTACTTTGTAAATTGTATAAACCAGTGGTCGGCAAATTCGTCATCCAAAAGAGCCAAATATAAACAATACAAAATTGAAGTTTATTCAAAGAGCCATTTTTTTTAAAACTTAAGCTTTGCTTTAGTGGAAATAATTAGAATTAAAAGTACACTCTCGAGCTTGCCTTTGCTGATTATGTCTTAGTCTATACATTAAATAAAACTTAGTATCATACTTATATAAAGGTAATATTTATTTGAAAATATAACAAGTTAAATAATATAAAAGGTATCCTTAAGCAAAACAACAAATACTCCACTAATGTGAACAATGGCCTTGCATTTTCTTGGAAAGTAACGGTAAGTCAAATTTGTATGTTGTTGTTTTTAATTTTAAACGCGATTCCAAGTTCTCATCGATAAGCCGATTTCTTAATTTACTCATGATAATGTTCATGCTTGAAAATGATTGTCCGCATAAATATGTAGACCCGAATAAGGAAAGAACAGCAAACTCTAGTTTCTTCAGTTGATCATATGAGTCAGGAATACTATTCCATGTGTTAAAAATCAACCATATCTTTCAAATCAGACCACTTGTGCTGTAAACTTAATTCACAATTATTTTTCTCCAATAATCGCCATACAGACGCTCGAATTTTGAGCTCCACAATTCTTTATTTTTTTAATTCAGCGACTGCATTTCAAAGCCAGCATTTTGTACCTATGCTGCTTTGTTTGTCGAATTTCTGCCCGCCGAAAAGTATTTTAAATACAAATGGTTAAAATACATTTCGGCGCGCAGTAATTCGACGGAGATAATGATGCACATGTTCGCGTCTATCCGTGCTATTGTTGCTTTCTAAAAATGTGCCTCTTTTCTGCAGGCTTGCGTTTCAAAACGTTTGCTCGTCTCTTATAAGGCAAGTTCATAAATAATATCCCGTGCCTGCACTAAACATTTCGATGAAGAGCCGCAGCCAAGGAGTCAAAAGAGCCGCATACGGCTCGCGAGCCGCGGTTTGCCGACCACTGGTATAAACTAATCTTTATTTTGCATTTCATTATCTGAGTTTCATTATGAGAAGAAGGAAAATTATGTAGAAAACGGAAGCAGTTCTTCTCTACAAGGTTTAAAATGCTATATTTATTTATTATATTGCTAATAACGGAGAAAAATAACGGAAGAACAACAGAAAATAAATGGAAAACAGAAAAAGGAAGACCGAAGGGATTTAAAACAATGAGTAAGACCATTATGACGGGTAGTGATCGTTTTGAGGCATTCATCACCCAAAATAATGGTTGAAGTTTGTAAGTAAACAATTACTACTGCTTTGAGGTTCTCGGCAGCTCTGACTGAACTTAAAAAGGATTTATTGCTGAGCTCAAAAATAGTGGCTATTCATTGATTTAGATGAATTCATTTATTTTGCGATACCGGTTCTAAAAATGATTCAATCAATTTGTAATTTCTAAAAAATATGCTCCGTGATACCTCTGCAAGTATTAGTACTAAGTAATTGAAAAACAATAGCAAGTGTGCATAAAACACAAAGACGTGAAAATAATCTCGTTTCGCTTAACATTTGAAATGTCTTAACTCAAATAAAGATACGAATTTATCACATGGATGAAGACATCGCAAAGTAAAATCGTAAAAATAGTGAATGAAGTGAAAAAAGTCTGGTTTCTAAAAAAAAATTTTTGATCTGAATGACAAAAACAACAAAAGATAAGTAAACTACAATTATTTTCTAAAGAAGGCATTTTGTTGATCTTTAGACCTTATCGTGTCTTTTATAAATCGATCTGTAAGCAATATCGTTTGAAGAATCAAGGATTGATTAAAATGAAAATATAAAAATATGGAAAGGAGGATAACAAAAGCTATACGAAAAAATATCGTAGATGTAATTTTCACTAACGATCCATCACGATCAACAAGTCACAACGGCATGTTCTCTCGAGGCAATTTTTTGTTGCTTGTTCTATGATGGGCTCACATGAGAATCTATTCATTCAAGATCCCGGAGGTGCCGATTGTTACGGTATAACGCTAAGACCCAAATGAAGGTCAGAATAAAAAATTCATATGTTTTTAGTTATATTTTCTCCTTAGTTAATGGCAGGTTATTAAGTACTGCGGACTGGATTCGAGATCGCCATGTTTTCCCATGGACAACGTTTTGTTGCTCGTTCTAGGGTGGGCTCACTCGAGAATTATTGCCCATTATTCATTATTCATTCTTCCTCCAGGGGAGACTAATAATGTTGTTTTTAGTCAAGCTTAGGGTTAGCAAGTTTTGTAAACGATCTTGCCTTATAATTTTTAAACTGTAATTATACCCTAAATTGCTTGTAAATAAAATTACGATTTTACTCCAGTCTGAATTCATTCCTTTTCCTATGTAATATAAGACTCGGATAAATAAGTACCCATGCATAAAAATATGGAAAGGAGGATAACAAAAGCTATACGAAAAAAATATCGTAGATGTAATTTTCACTAACGAGACATTTCAGTTTTCTTCAACAATAAAAGTTATTTCTCGTGCCAATGATCTAAAAAAAAAAAAGTACGTTTGTTTTTTGTTCTTTTTTTTACAACTTCAATCAAATAAGCCGAGTTTCAAAAAGTGAGATGAGTTGTAACTTATCGATACCAGCTATATATAAACTCTATCACATGGGAAGGAGTATTATGACTTGCAAAAAAACTGTAACATAGCTAATATTCCTACCAACTAAGATTAAGATTAAGGAATATTAAATCCAGCAGATGAGCTAGCTTTAAGTCAAACAGATGAGGAAGGAGAAGCTAAAATAGCGCCCCAAAGATAAATCCTTAGGCGAGATATGAATTGAACCCGAGTCTTCGCAGTTAGAAGTTAGCACGATAACTTAGGCTAAGAGACGGCTGGTTTGACAAGGCAATGAAGTATCTTAATTCATAAATATCAAGTAGGTTTTTGTTTTTTTATTTATGAAACTGACTGGATGACTCGGGCAGAAACACAAATATATTCGTAAATTTATTTCGTTCGTAGTTCTTTAAGGCCATAAGTTAGTTCATGATTAGTTAAATAATCTTTGTAGAGGAGAGTATTTTAAAAGAAAAGAAAGGAAAGCTTTATTATGAAGTAAAAGCAAAACACTGGTATATACAAATATTAAGTTATGTTACTACATATTGGGTGGATGTTGGGGAACGAGTGTCGGCGAACAAGTGGGGACGGGCTGAGACGTATGTGTATAAGAGATGGGTAGTTTCGGGAATTGGGGTGGAGGTCTTGGAAGGAATGCGGTTGCTTACATAAAAATATCAGTGACTTCCATGAAGTCACGAGGCAGCTATACAGTTCTTCTCAACCCCCTTCTACTTTTAGCATTATATATATTACCATTATGTAACTATTGATGAAAAAAAAAATGGAAATAATGGGGACTGGTACTTGAACCAACTATTCAATTTTCAGTTTTTATTCAAGTGGGTTAAGATTTCTATCCCTTATTTATTCCATAAGCAGGATCCCCTTATGGCTTTAATTTATACTAAATAAGGGTGAGTTTGCTTAAGGTTGTCCCCTTTTCCAGCTAGTCGTAAAAAGCCTTCCACTCATGAGAAGCTTGGCTTGCGAGATATTTACCTCGCTCTTCTCTAAGGACACTAAATGAAACCACTTCCTAAGACATGTTAACACTTGGACCGTATCGCAGGTACGACAAAAATGAACTCTTGTCTGCCACAATTTTTCCTGATATAATTTATCTTGATTGATCACCGGTTTGTGTATTCGTGCGACCGTGCTCGTGCAACGTCAAAAAATATATTTCTCTTTTATTCCTTATCCGACACAATTGCTGTAACATGGCGAAATCAGATACAAAATGAGGAAAAACTAGAGGGGGCCTGGAGTGTAACACGCAATTCATTACTATCACCATTGCGCTGTCAGACATTTTGTTTAACTGTACAGCCACTCCAAATGAAAAATATATATATAAAAAAAAATGTGGATTTATTCGAAATCACGCGACTTTACAAAGGGCCTTGGATTTAATTTGAATTATTTAATTCTCCGGAGTAACTGCCCACTTCAATAAGTAACTACGATAAATATTTTAATAATTATTAGCCAGTACAAAAAGATAGTCCTGTGTGTAGATTACCTCCATGATGACTCTATCAATATTATTTAGATAATCAATAATACCATAAAGGGATCACATACTGCAATTGCTGATTATCAATACGAAAGATATTTAATATTGTATAGGATCATATTTTTCGGTCAGGAACAACTCGGCAGATAGAGCATCTGATCTAGCTTCCTATCAGCGTTATGAGAGCGTTAGTCTTTTTAAATACAATTTTCTGTGTCTGAGACTCAGTTTGTTATCAAATGAAATAAATAAAAATAAGCGGTAACAGGTAATTTTTATTGGCTATGTAACACTATGATCATTGCCTGATCAGTTCAAATCATAACAATAAATAAATATAAAGACTCAAATAAATAAATAAACTTAGGGTCACGTTATTGCTGAAATTGAAGATACCTCATGGATTCATGAACGCTCGGGGAAGAAAATAACCTTTGGATTCCATCATTCATGGAAATAAAGAGACTTACTTTCTCTGTATATTAGGCTCGTTTACACGGAAGTTAAAACTTTCATCTTCACTATTGAAATAGAATAGTAAACAAATTATAAGAGGAATGGCGAAATTGGGGCAATAAGCTGGCACAGTTAAAACCACGTTCAAGTCCATGTAAAACTGTTGTTTCTGGCTGCCAAACGAGGGCAGTAGACCATGTGTTGGTAGAGTGCTGAATTACAAATCTGACAAAATAGTAGAACACATCAAGAGACTTAAAGGGTGCTCTCCAAGGCAATTAAGAAGCAGTTCAAAAATGCTTTAATACCGTACAGGATATACGTTAATTGCAGTGCCAATGATCCAACTGCAATTGCAGGTACACATTTCTGACCTTAAACATATATCTACGGTTAACAGTGTCTCCATGTGTGAACATTCTGTCCGTAATGCAGAAACTAACCTCAGTTCGTTGGAAGCACTATGTTCCCAATTCCACTGTTTTAGTTGGCCCTTATCTTTCCTTAATTTTATAACTCTTACAGCATTTCGGTATACTGTACGGTGTATAGCAGGGTTAACAAACGTTTGACTATGATATGCTAAAGTTTATAAAACAAAAACTATTTGCAAAACACTTGTAATTGTCCCAATCTGACAACTACCTTGCTTAGGGGTTGTTTTATTGATATTATAGATAACGATTCGTTATAAATGACGTATTTATCCAGTATCTCCCATCTTTTTGACACTTCACAGGGCGTTTCACCGATCGCATCGGTATTCTTTAGAATTTTTTTTTCCCATTAGACCCCTTTGGTCAGATTACAAGACATAATACTTTTTGAGTCATGTAGGATGAGTAAATGAGAGCGGGCTGTAGTATGCCTCGGATATTCACCGAAGGGACAATGGAGGCAGCCACAACTGCACCGGAGGACATCCTGTGAAGAGCCATAACATGCAGACTAGGCGATAAATCCGACATGGCAGGCCACTCGCCTCTGAAATACTGCATGTGTGGCATCGGGATCTCCCACCACTTACATTCCTATCGGCCAGATCCACCCATCCTCTACAGCTTCACCTTTAATTCACAGGTACCTACCTGACTAGTGGTCGCAAATAGACGATTTATGTACCTGCCAATGCATACTTGTGCCGTATACATCTCTGCCCCTCTCTCTTCCTCTCTCCCTCTCTCTGTAGGGATATGACCACTGCCCATTGCATTAAGGACCTTGTGCTACTGTCCTTGGAGATATATCCTGATTGTAATTAATTAACTATAAGTTAATAAAAAAACTACTTATGTTGCTCAAAACTTGTGAATAATGTTACATTATTACATTAACCACTGCTTTGAATTATTAAAGCCAAAAATTATTAACCATTCTATTGACCTTTATATCAAACAACAGCTGTATCTCTGTCTCTCTCAACTGCTAACCAAAAACTGGCATCATCTCAAGGCCTAAAGAGATCAACTGATCCTCTCTATAACCAGCTGACAACTGACGACCCAGCAGGTTATAATAATGTAGAACCCCTAAACCAAAATAGACAAGGACCATTTGGACTGTTCTTTGTCATAGCTTCATAAATTGTTTTAATTTTTAGTACATCTCGTTGATTATATAACTTCTATGCCGATTCGGACCTTATATACAGTGTACCGATAGTCTCTATAGAAAATAAAAGTTTTGTCATTAGTCAAAAAAAAAAATATGTAGTACATAGAATGTTGCTAAAAGGTAACGAGGTTGAAAAAAAAAATCCCAACGCCGAACATGGATAGTGTCTGAACAATGTGGAGATCACAATGTCTAAATCTTAGTAGTCAATATATCGCCGTCTGGTAAACAATATTTATATTATCCAAGAAAGTCATGAGTAGCTAACATTAATAAAAAACTTCCGTAACATACAATAATAATCACTCCATAATTATTTTCAGGTTTTAAACAAGCAACTTATATTGCTAATTCAGAGATACACAGCCTGAGTTCGACTCTGTGCCACGCTCACCTTAAGGCATTTACTTATATAAAAAAATAAATGAACTTGTTCAACATATTAGTTTATTAATTCAGCACCTGATGTAGTTTATCCCCCTGATCAATAAAATGTTATCTGGACATCAAAAAATGACCATAAGCTTTAAAATTGATGTAATATGAATTTCATTCTGGTCTTATTTATTATTACAATTCATATTCTTAAAAGTTGAAAAGATTTTACATACTGTAATCCCTTAACCTTTGGGAGGGTTATTGGGTAATATCACGAGAATATATAATTCCCGAATGCTAAGTGTTATCGGTGATTGTTTAACTGATTGTGGTCGTGCCTTTTGAATTGCAACAAAGGGGGTCCTAGCGGCCTCGGTTTGTCTCTTAAATTTCTAACTTCGCATAAGAAATGGGTCATACTCAATTATGAAAACCTCACTTTTATTCTTATAATTCTCATTCAATCAGCCTTTTTCTGGCTGATGGAAAACGTCGGTTCCCGTTAACAAAAGAAAAAATGAATTTTTACAATGGGTTTTTGTTCCATACATATTATGAGTAAATAAATAATAATTACTTATGTTCAATGCTCCTGTTCCATACTGCTTATTTTATATATAGTTTATTTTTTAAATCAGCGTATAGTCGCATATGAAATATGCGAATGTGTTATTCTTCCGCATTTTTATATTCGCGCATAATCAAAACTCCCTGATGACCAATCCGCGAATGTTGAGGGACCACTGTATTTGGTATTTTAATTAGTTTGAAACTATATAACATTCAAGTAAAACAAAAAATGTTCCAATGTTCTAAATATACTTTATGAAGTTAAACATTAATTCAAAGACTATACACTACACTATTAAAACAAATTGATTATATTACTAATGTATATCGAAATTGAAATGACGTTAAAATTACTATAGATAAACGGGCATCATCTTCCATGCGTATTCTATCTAAAAAAAGTAGATGCTTTTGGATATTAATCAATTCAAAATTATAAATATTTGAGGTGTCTATGCATATTATATTTTTCAAAGGTCTATACGGGCCCCCCCCCCAAAAAAAAGAACAAAAAACCATGTTAACTGACTGTATCGCAAAATAAAATACGTAGCCGATTTGATGCGTGTCACTTAAAATACGGAATCCGTATCTTCTAGTTTATTTTTCTTCTCGTTGTTTTATTGTATTCAAAAATTATTTCGCGAAATATCCCAAAATTGCAACACGAAAGAATAATACAATACCGATATTTGGTATATTGTTTAACTGATAATTCAAACAAGTTTAAATTGATATACATTTTTCATAATAGACGTGTTAAATCATTCTCGGAAGACCCTTTGTCCCTTTTTTTATCATTTAAAATTCATGGTTGATGGATTAAAAATCGAGAAAATATGCCAATACGAAAAATACCCGTTAATATTTTTACTCTATTCAACAATTCAGGGTTAGTACAAAGGGCATTCTGTGATTTGTTTTAAATAGGTTTGCTTACATTTTAAGTGTTCGCAGGACTTACCAATCAACTTATTTTTTATCATAAGAAGTATGTATCTATTTTCGTTCCTTTTTCAAGCTTAACAATAAAAGGTCTTATAAAGTTTTCAAGCACCATATAAAGTTCTCTATTTAGACTTTTAACTGAAATAAATCACTATAAAAAAAATGTACTTAAGCAAAAAATAAAATTCATGAGAGCTCATATGGCATGGAAGTGTCTCATTTGAATAAAAAGTGGACTGAACAGTCATTGTAAATGTTGCTGATTAATTGGTGCTCTAGGATCTGAATTTCTCATTAATCTACAATAAGTATGTTAGCTAAGAATTTCGAAATTGGCCTCTCGACTCTAAAAGGACTCTGTTATTTGATGAGAGGGCTACATGGACCCAGTGCGATATCAAAAGGTCTTATTTCTGCAGACGAGGTCGGCCAATTTAGCAATTACGCGAGGCCTCACAGCGAAGATGGCCTTTGAGCAGACTTCTCAACGATTCAGTTCAAACAGCACCGGGTGAATCGCTATTTCCGGTGAGTAAGGGACCAACATATCTAATGGACCAAGCACATATAGGTGACATATGTTTGGAGTGTACATTTATTTTGGTGCTTGCGGTTAACATTCAAGATCACATTCAGTCAGAAAGTGTTTATGCAATGTCACGACCTCAAATTATGTTCCAAAGTATGTGCACGCACATTTGTGGAGCTAGGAATATGAGGCCTCCAAAAAGTGGGCAGTCACTTTCTTGACCAACGTTACAATTCACATATTTATAAATCACCTTTGATCAGGACCTATCCTCATTGTTCTTTCTTGACCTCGTGTTTATTATATTTGACCCAGCTAAGAAAGGGATCGAAGTGGCATTAGGTTCAGGCTTGTAAGATTGAGGGATTAAAACAAGCAACCAAAACTGAAAAATCCTTCAGATGATACAAGAAGTAGTAAGATTGATATACTGTTCTCTGCAATTTAAATTAAAATTCTGAGAGATTATCCCCATTTCTCCCCTTGGGAGTTAGTTGAAGTAAAGTATCACTAACCGTTTTGTACCAACAATACATGTTAGCACCTTTCTTCTAGCAATTTATTCAACCTCACCCCTTCATAAATTACCAAGCTACTTCAATTCATATCCGTTCTTTCACATTTCACTGGTTAACGCATTTCAAACATGTACATCTCACCGCATCTCCGCTTTCTACCGATCATCTCTTGATAGATATTCAAATATAAAAACAATTTTGGTTTTCTTTCATTAATTGACATATTTATTTATTTATAATACTCTTTATTGGGCTATAATTACAATCTGCCTTTTATAAGGCAATCAGTAATTGCGATAAACGCTCTCATTCATACCATATACGTACTCGCTTCGGCGGTACATATACTAAAATAAAAATTATTTATTTAAAAGACATTTTCTTTTCTGTATCGTACGCCATTAACACATACTTAAAGCTATAAATTCTTGTAATTATTCAAAGAAACAGTACCACAGAATAAATAAACATTCATCACAATTCATTGCAAAAGCGATCAATAATCAATATACGACCAACTTCATGAAAAAAAATACAAAGTTATAACACTTTATAACTTCTGAATAACGTTTGATAATATATTTTACTAACAAGACTATGAAAATAATAATGACGATTGACTCATATCCTTCTCATACAATAGACGTACTGTAGCACGCCGCTAACATTCCCCAAATTATATACGAATAATATAATTAAGAAATGGTTATGAACAAAAGATTTTGAATGGAATAATTTAAATATCAATCAATGTTAAGTGAATATTTTACTGGCTGTGGTTTGCTATAAAATAAATAAATAATTTTAATTTCCTTTGATTGTGGACAATTTTAACTACTATTACTATTTCCGCCATTTTCATATTGACTTTACAGCTGCGGGGGGGAATTTGATATCTAATGATGAATATTCAAATTGGATATTTACTTGCTTGAGTAATAATATTAGAGGACAATCGTAAATCTCAATGGATAACATATAATCAAATAGAAATCCCGACATGAAGATATCGTTAGGGTGATTAATGGGTCCGAGTCGTTAGGAATGAGTAATATATTCGTAATCAGGAGGCCATCTATAATTTCAGAGGCAATAAATTTCAGATTACGTATGCCGGTGCAGGAAGCAATTTCGCATCATATATCAGAACAAAATGTATTAAGACGCCTCGTAACAAATCGCCCTTCAGCGGAACATCAATATCAAGGTATCTGGATCAAGCATCGCATAAATACCCTTTATTTCCATATGAATAAAATAATTTCGTTTTATTATGTCCATCACGACTACTTATTAAGTGGAATAAAACGTAATAAAATCTTAATTCGATCTTTAAACGTTACGGTTTGTACATTCCTTAAAAATATTCATTAATACTTACTAAATTACTGTATTTTTGATGTGGAAGAATCACCTAGAAAACAAAGAAAACTATGTTAGTTTCAAAATTACCATAAACAAGAATAAAAAAATAAAAATGAACATCTAAAAACTTATTTCTCTCAAGTTTTATTTAATAATAACAATAATTAGTTTCCAAGGCATAATATTGTTCATTTAATAACTTATTTGTACAAATTATTAAAATGTGTGAATATTTCTGAGTCTTCAACTTCCAAAAAGTATAATGTGACTAATGCAGAATGTAAGACATTTTGGGAAGAATTAATGGATACATTGTCTATACTCAACAAAAATATAGTAAGTTTTTGACAACCTCATTTCTTTCAATCAGAAAGTTTTAAGGGAGATGTAGAGGTAGGTCCGACCACAACTTCATGGAAACTTTAGTCGGCCATGACTATAGGTACTTCAGAGGTTAAACGAGCATATACTTGATTTTAAATCAAAGATTTTTACAAATTGTCTTGATTTTTTTTTTTTTTTTTTTCTTCATAGCTTCTTTAAATTTACAAATAATTATATATAATTATAGAACCTCAGGTGAATCTATTTACAAATTATTTTGTATTTCCTGTAGCATCACTACATTATATACAGGTTTTGTTATTTTATAGAAATTATATAATCGAATAAACAAGCATAATGATATACATTATACGTGACTATACTAAACTGACTAATAAGGTGATGACCAACCTTAAAACTAACTTAAATACTAATTCTTATCCTAATTTTTCCCCGACAGTCTGTTACCATCGATGTGGGAGGGTGGTGGGGTCATCGTGTTAAACACTGGATTTGTCAGGTGCTGCAACGAGTCAACAAACTTAATGTGTCTCCGGCGGATGAACTCACCCACCGACGGCACACCAAGCAACGGGTGCAGGTCAGCGTTCTTCAACCTCTCGAAAGAGGTATGTCGGACCACTTTTCGCATGATTCCATTCTGGAAGTGTTGGAGAGATTTGGCTGTATTGTCAGTCCTGTGTAAGAGCTCTTTGTGCACTCATGCTGCTGCTGTAAACCACAATGTCGTCGGCGAAAGCGATTACAGTAGATTTCTGATTGTTTGTCCCAACAATTTCAGATGTGTACATACTGAAAAGAACCAGAGACAGAACCGCTCCTTGAGAAACTCCACAAGTCAGAGGGAATGGGTTAGAGAGGCAATCACCCACCCGTACCCCCACCGATCTGTTCTTCAAGAACGAAACCAACATGGTATATAGCTGCTCTGGGCATTCACAGTCACAAAGCTGTCGGCACAGCATCCCGTGGGACACTGAGTCTGCGTGCAGTCCAACGAGATCATAGCAGTTGCTGTATTCTTGTTGATACCGAGGGTGGCTTCCGTTTGTACCTTCACAAGCGGATGTTCTGTACTCAGATGTGCCTGAAAACCTGTCTGCTCTTACGGAATGATAGCATTTTCCGAACAGAACCCCTTCAGGTAGTTCAGTATTATTTTTTCGAGAATCTTCCCCAAGTGAGGGAGAAGACTGATCGGGCGATAGTGGGCTGGGTGGTCGCCTCTCTTTGTGGGCTTGCGCAGCGGGAACAAGCTAGCTTGTTTCCACGCTGTCGGGAAGTATCGCAACATGATACATGAATTGTACAGGTTAACGAGTTGGGCTATCCCTCTCCTCGGCAGCTGTTTCAGCAATACCGTTTGTACCCCGTCACTCCCTGGTGCTCGGTTTCCCTGACACCGGCGAAGAATCGCCTTGAGCTGCTTCGGGGAGAACAAACATACTTCTGACATGTCCTCAGCTGCTGAGGTTCGTGGTAGTGTCTTGATTAAGCATAATTATCGTAATTTATATACTTATATACTAATATGATTAGTGCCAGTGGAACTGATAAGTAAATTGTGTCGTTAGCAACTCGTTCTATTTTTGCTTGAACTAAAACATAGTAGTAGATATTTTATTGTCTTTCCACAACTGATAATTTCTTATTTATTGAAATAGCGCTTTGAACAGCTCTGAGCTATCATCTTCAGTGATCTCTACAATAAAATAAAAAGTCCAGTGATAACAACATTTTAACTCCGCATATGGAGACAAACTAATTACTATTATTATACGTAGCAACCTATTAATTAAAATATATTCCACTAACAGTGCAGAGCTGTACTTAGTTAGGAATTGTCCTTTTATTCTACTACAAATAGAAATACAACACCTATGTAGTAAATAATTAAAATTCAAAAAACAAAATTAAAAACTATGAAATATTCATTAAGACCATTATTAATTATTAAAAATTTGAAACGTTTTTTTCAACAAGCTGTCATAAAATTATAAAACCCTACTTTAAAGACAACTATATATCAATATTACAGTTCCTAGCCCAATTGGTTATGTGGGATATATAACTCATCTAAAACAAGAGTATTTTTTAACCAGGGCTGCTACAGCCACGCTCCTCACTCAATGGCTTTATCCAGGGGGTATGGAGTGAGCGAGTTTCTTAGCATACGCGTGTTTGCTATTTCTCCCTTTTTTTTAATATTATCCAACAATAGGGAATCTTCCAGGCTATTAATTAATCCTTTAGATCTTTTGTATTCTGTAACGATGCTTATCTGGTGCCTCGTGGTGCCCTATTGTTCGTAGAATTGGCTTGGAAGATGTTCTTTGCATCTAATTGATAATTTTATATTTGTACTACCAACGTACGAATCGGGTCTTTAATCTTTTTATTAGTAGTAGATAAATAAGTTATGACCTATTTTAGCAGAGAACGCCGATAAAAGTAGTAAGACTTACCATGATTTATATAATAAGGGAACATGTAAATGGGAAGGCGTCATACAAACCACTATCATATAATGACAGATGTGCACCCAAGGTAAATTTTGGCATTACGTAACCCTGAGATGTTTCCACACAACACGTCAAAAAAGTACTGGATGCCACGAGCGGTCCAATCAGGAGAGGCCGAGACAAGTGACAGGCGCTGGAAACAGGTAGCCAATCAGATCTAATAGTGTACAAATGTACATACAGCCTTCAAGCCTGTCGGTGGGAAACATTAAAATTTCAAAATTTCCAAAAAAACAAAAGTAATTAAGTTACTTAGCACTTCGTGTTTTACTGTTTGGATTTAATTTCAAAGGCGCAAAATGACGCCATAACCTAGTAATCTAAAGGAAACTGTGAAGCAAAGCGAAGAGACAATGGGAAGTAGTGCTTGTGATTAAGTCCGCGAACGGCGATTGTTCTCTGTCCGGTTGTAGAGCGCCGGGTTTCGGATTAGGATCTGCTTTAAAATGTAAGAAGATTGAGGAACAGCCCCGGCCTCCAACAAGAGCAACTTTTGCAGAGACAATCTCTTATTACATTTTAGCGTCGGATCTTGGCAACTTGAAATTGACTTCGTTAACTCTTTTTATCATCCACTCTCTCATCTTAATGGAAGAAGCAGCCGAGGGTAAAGGAAAAAACAAATGCAGAGACCTAGTTTATGGTTGGGGTGGACAAGGGACTGTGCAATAAGACCCTAAGGGCTTTGTAGGCTTAACTTTGAATTGCTGTTAGCAAAAATTAAACGATTCGTAGAGAAAACCGTTAATTTTTATAGGTTTAGTAAACGTTTTATTTGGACTTCTTCATACATTTAAAGACATTAACCTACGTATGTAATCTTCAGCCCATAAAATCAATCAATAAATTCATAATTTTTCACACATATGCCGTACACAAGCAACCGATGTGTGTTTCATCGAACAATTAACAATGTAAATTATTTTTAATAATATATAAATGCAGTAACCCTAAAAGTATATTAACTTCATAAAAATTAAAATAAATGTTCATCAAATGATTATTATATATTTTATATTATGAGTATAATCCCTTAAATTTTAATCAAATTAAATATCAGAACTTTATTGTGAAATAATTACAATCTGCCTTTTATAAGGCAATAATAATACAGATAAATGATCTCATTCATACCATATTTACAGTCATCATTTACTCGCTCATTCATACTAGGACATGATTGGAGAAATTGGCCATTGCCAGGACTCCCACTGTCACGCGATTATAGCAGGTCACGAGGCCACTGCCGTTTCAGTCTCCGAGGAGGATTATAGGGATGAGTGGCGCAGTGCAAAGACTGTGCTACAGGATTAGGGTGGTTGGAAAGGCTACTATGGAATTTCATAAACTTGGAAGGGATGAGTTCTAGAATGTAGGGTATATTAAGGTCGTTATGAAGGGTTTTGTTGCTGACATAATAAGGGGCATTTACTATTGTTCTCAGGACTTTGGATTGAAAGGATTGGATACGCTTGATGTTCGACTTTTTTGCTGTCCCCCATAGCTCTATTCCGTATGTCCAGATTGGTTTAAGTATAACTTTGTAGATTAGTAGTTTATTTTCTATTGAGAGATGGGATGTCCTTTGAAGTAGTCTGTACAGTTGTCCAAAGCGTCTGTTTAGTTCTTGTCTTTTTAGTCTCGTATGTGGGTTCCAGGTCAGTCGTTTGTCGAGATGGAAGCCTAAGTACCGTACTGTCTCGGTTACTGGGAGAGGAATAGAATTAAAATAAACTAATGGACAAGTCTTGCGACAAAGGGTGAAGGTAATGTGGGAGCATTTTGCTTCATTAACTTTGATCCGCCATTGATTGCACCAATACTTAAATTTTAAACGTTGTCTTTTATGCTTGTCCAGCCAGTGCAACATGTAAAGTCACTAGTGTAGTGGCGAGTTTTATTTGATTTTTTACATATTTACTGTAACATTATGCTACGCTCGGTTTTAATAAATAGTTATGTAAATGTATATTTTTATACACCTGTTTGAAAAATAAAATTGTAATATTTTAACCTTATACCATTTTAACTAACTTTAAATTCTTTAATGAGACACATAGACCTCTTTTGTATATACATGATTTAGATGATATGTTTTTGTTATTTCTTACTCTCTAATATTATCGCCTAAATACAACAAACGTAGGTTTTTAATAGCACATGTAAAATTGAATATAAACAAACTTAAATAAACTTGAATAACCTATTGAATACCTATAAAAATCACCTTTTCCAACTAACGGTAAAATTATACATACATGCTAATGTCTTCATTTTTAATGATATTGTATATTAAGGTATCATTTCCTTCTGCAATTAAAATAATGAATTAAACGAAGAATGAGTTATTTGTTAGTAGTTAGGAAGTTAGAGCACGAATTAAATAAATTAAAATACCAAATGGGAAACATTTGTGAAGTATTTTATTTGTGGGTCATTGTATCATAGTATTTATAAGAGTTATTCTCACGTGTCCTGTACTTACAAACTTCTTACAGTAAAAGCTAATCACACCCAATACAAAAGCTGGTGAAATGTTGTAAATGAAAAATGAAAAATGTTTGCAAAGTTTGCAATCTTGGGATATCGGAACATAACCAATTTAATGATTTTAAAAACAAATATTTCATTGAATTACAGTACTTCTAAAATCTTACTACTATAGATATAGGTAATAAATAAGTAAATAGAAGCATTGCTTCGCAAGTGCTCAATTTCTGTTCAATTTTATCGTAATATTTTGACTACTATTTCAAAAAAATATTCTGACTAGATTTCAAGTTAGGGCATGCCCTGACCATACATCAGATGGAATTCTTGTGCAGGACATTCTATAGCCCTTAGAAAACATTGAGAAGATAGTTTTCGGATGAGGGGTGGGTACTTTAGTGGGCCCTGGCTAGAGGTGGTTTTGATAACGCCTGTGTGTAAAACAAAAGGGACAAAATCTCCACAGGGAAGGGCCGCGGCCCAGCACGAACTTCTTGCCTACGTGATATCACTTCTAAGTACCGGCTTACTAAGCTCCTCTTGGGCTAAGTCAGTTTTCATGCCGATGGTAAAGGTGCGCACAGTTCTCAGGCAACTGCTCTCTAACAACTTCACATCTCGCTCTTAAATATCACTTCTTTGCACGTCACGTTTTCGAATATACACTGATCGGTACAGGTACATTTTCATTTTGACGTGAGAGAGTTGAAAAACTTCTGAAAGCTGAATCAAAAAGTAAGCGTCCCGATAGCCAGTTTAAGTGCTAACTAGTGGAGAACCGTATTTGATTCTCAGCTCCCTTAAGGTTTTGTTGGGGTCCACTTAGCCTCTTGAGGATGCATTGGCAGCAGCTTAAATTATGAAGTAGTGAATCCGGTTATGGTTGTCAAAATGAGCACTAGCGAATTAACAGACAATATTTTTTCCATGGTGTCTATCTGCTTAAAGAGCGGGAATAATTATTTTAGTCGGGACTAGGCCAAATGAAATTTTCAACTAGAATAATTTTTTTTTTTTTTTTATTAGTTAAATTCCTTTATTGTGCTAAAATTACAATCTGCCTTTTATAAGGCAATACAAGAATAATTTTTAAAATGAATATTTTGGCTATTGTCTTGTATTTCGAGAATCATAAAACCATTATATTGTGTTGATGACAGTCTAACACAAGCAGAAAACGAAAGTTCAACAGTGTGAAGTGGTGTTAACGATCCGAAAGGAGGATCCGGAACACCTCTTAGGTATATACCGGAGAACAGTGGTCTAAGGACGCCTCCCTGTGGTAATTATATAAGTAGTTTTGAGGAAAATACAGCTGCATGAGAGTACAGGGGAAATTTGAAAACCCTTAAATTGGAAGTACTGGTGTGACAGGTAAGCCCGGATACCTAGGGGGTAGGGGATACAGTAAGCCCAGCCAAGCTCTATAAATCCCCTGCATCCCTGCTACTACCGAAATAGAGCATCCTTATAACATTACCCAGTGAGAGGTGTGTAGGCGGCCTTGTCACCTACCGAACAACCACCAATACACCATTTTACTGTCTACTGGAGGAATGACTATGTACAATGTCATATTTATTATTAGTAACTCCAAAGAGGAAATCGAGTCACTTACTTACGTTTAGAAACGAAAAAATAATTTCCTCACAACTAAAACTAGCGTCACAATCAGCGAATGGATGTGAATGTTACGAAATGCAATGCCTCACGTAAAGGCAAAGGACATCGAGTGATTACTCCCCTAAATTTTTCTTGGATCTATATTTGAAATTATCATATTGTTATTAATTTATAAAATGTTTAATCCGACGCTTGATATGGGGCTTTAAAATCTGAAGTCAGTTTGAAGGGCATTATTTTGTCCGTAACGTGGTGTGCGTTTTTTAAACCTTGCAGTTTCTAACTGAAACATCAAAATTGCTTGATGTTTGTTTTTTTAGAATGTCCGTAAAGTTGAACTCTATATGCCCGAATTCAATAGGAGTGGCTATCAGAGAAGTTTAGAACGTTTGCGCAGGAAGTGCTTTGTGGCACAGAACATCCTAGTGCAACGGACGGTACTGTTTCTTATGATCGCTAAAGAATTTATTATTTCATTCAGGGTTATTGTTTCTAGTAATTTATGAAACATGAGAAACGAAATCAGAATATTAGATGTAGTTTGGGCAGGCTTAAATGTCAGAAAAGCAGGATTAATTTAACTTGTAATCTGGTATATTTCTTTTTATGATATTTTAACCTAGGTTATCCTAAACTTTTGTGAAATATTATTTTTTAATTTGTAATGGATTGATTCATTTCTACAAACCCTAGGATGGAAAATATAAACCAAATGCGATTTATCCAGCTCTGTTTGAACAACATGAAACTCCTTTCATGCTTGTCAATCAAGATCTCACCATTCGTACATATGCTACAGATAGTATAATTTTAGAAGTAATAGTGATCGGCTTGATTGGATGGAAAATCGAATAAAGGTATTTCTTGTCTTCTTTGCAGTTTTACAAAGATAATTAAATATTTATATTTCTTGCAGTCCCGAAATATACATTATTGCACATGTGACACAGACAGCCTTTTAAGCTATTTAATAAAAACAAGTTATAACTATTAGGTCTTTATCTTACTTAGGTTAATGGGGATAAGTATTTAAGTGACAAGAACTATATGAAGTACATTCCGGAAGCGAAGACATTCTTCTACTGCTTGAGCTTGAGGACTGGCTGCTTGGTGATCGGCTTCTTGGAGCTGGGATTGTCCCTCCTGGTGGCTGCTGAGGACATACAGTTTCTGTTCTCGAAGCACAGCGGGGCTACTGTCCTCCTTAATGTCTGCTATTGGATAGACTTAATGCTGCTCATCACACAGGCCTTGGCTGCTGTTGTCCTCTTGATCGGTGTCTTTGGATCGTTCACCTTGGAGATACTCTGCTGGATCAACAGCCATTTTGTCCTGGCACTCTGTATAATCATGATCTTCTTCCTCTTTGGTGCGCTCATGCCCAGCCTGGACGCCCAGACGAAAATGGTCTTTGAGTTGTACATCCTTTTGTTCTCGATTCGGACACTGATACTGTATGCCTTCTGCATAGTTATTGTCAATAGCTACTACAGACTACTCAGGAAACAACTAATCATGGATGAATTAGTATATAATAAACGTTGATTTCATGCGTATTACATTTAATTATTAACATAGTGTTACATATGAAATATAACGAAATAAGGACTCCCATTTTCTATCCAATGTTATTTGGAAAGTTTTAAGCTTTAAAAACCATGATTTTCCAAAATTCAGGGAGTTAAAAATCTAGCAAGTTCTATTTAAACTTTTATATATTGATTACCCAACACGTTAAAGAGCCTTCGGAACATCTAGTGTTTTCATATATCACAAGGTATAGAAGTTCTCTAGTAATATAAGAAATAAGGAGTAACTGCCACGAACACATATTTTTGCAGACTCTAGCTACAACTTAAATGTTCTATATTCTATGGCGATAATTGGCAAGAGGCTCTACTTTTGTACAGGTGTAGGAGATCATTTTATCAACAATATTTCAAACCCATTGAAAAATACTTATCGATACTTAAATTAATTATTCTTTACATAATGTATAAGTAGATATGCTCCATTGAATTTGATTGTATAACTCTAATAGCCAGCTACCTAATGGTTGATATTGCATAAGAAAATGTACGGTACAAAACATATATAACATAATAAGGGAAAAAGAAATATACGTAAAAGAATATGGATGAAGAGAAGGTAATATTTGTGAAGGGAAAAGCTGCGGGAAGATGAGCCTTGGGAAGGTGGCTGCTTACATATGGATAGGGATGAAAGAGGTGACACCCTCCCCTACGGAATTCTTTTAAAACAGAATAGCTCTCAGCGATTGCTGGGTCCTATTGCTTTGTTAAAACCATTCCCGATCTCGAAAGCACACTTAATCGTAACTTTTATTGGGTTCAGTAGGCAGGCTGGTAAAAACGGCGCTGTTTGCCTGTAGACCTTTACTGGCATACTGACATGGGAGGGAACCATCGTTCGTAATTATTTCAATTCTGGTCACAAAAATTATCCCATGAATGCCAAATATAAAAAAGCTAATTTTAAAATACCATAGATACGATGAAAATAAGAATGAAAAAATGTATGCAGTTATTCGTTTGTCTATTAAAACCATTCTCAAAAATGGTCTTAGCTAAGCTCTTAAACTTTTCTTTTATAACAGAAAACTGAGAGATACAGCCAAAATACAGTACTAGAGTGAGCAGAAGAAACCACTTTCATTGAGTTAGTTTTCAACATAAATAAACATAAAATTACTTCAGCCGTTTTTTTGTTTAAGTCCTGAGAGGCAAGATGTACATTCAAAAAGGGATAATTTGATCGTCAGTTGTCGAGTGTTCCAGAACCACGCACTGATATAATCAATAGAAAATTTAATAAATGTATTTAATTATGTTTTGGTTAATATACAATTAAAGGTAAGTACACTAAAAAAATATTCCTGAAAACGGTATTTAGTCATTTAACCCCTCATGTTGCGATATATTGAATACAAATGTTAAGAGAATACATTGGAATATACCCAAAGGAATGTGGAACTCCTAAAAGACAACGGGCGGCCACTTTTTATGGCTTTGTCTTTTTATGCCATTTCCACTCCTGGGTGTTTCAGGGTTTTACCCGGATCCCGAATAGAGCTATAAAGCAATTTTGCTAGAAGTGATGGACAGCTGTTAGCCAAGTGACGGCGCCATTTTACAAACGAGGTCCCCCGAAAAAAATGTATTGGGGCGAAATTTCGATATGAGAAGCAATAGCTATAGCAGTATTATTCTTCAACCGCTAGCTCTCTCCCAGCTCTAGTTCAGAAGGCAAGTCCTTGATCAAGCAAGCCTGGGGTGGATGCTGGGCCTTAGTCCCTGACCAGGCAGGTTTATCTCCAGTCAAGAATCCATACATCTTTTGTCTCTAGTAAACATGCTGCATTAAAGAATACGATGAGGAAGTTGGAACATTGTACTAGGTCATGTCAACTATATAGTGTATCTATATTATATGGGCAATAGTAGTATAGAGGCAAAGTCAAATAGTTCAAAAAAGTCAATAGTAGTAATTAGAGTCAAACAGAAAGTTTTAATGGTTGGAACATTAATCGTATGTGTATGTATGTTTAACATATAATTATTCTTTTATGAATATTTATTTTATCCATTAATTACACATTTGTATGACTTAGTGCATATTATTTAACCAGGCAGCCCTCCAGGAATATAATATATTATTAACTATTTAAAATTAGATGACTTTTGGATCAGGGACAATCCCTTCAGGACGAATGATACACGAAATGACAACAATAAATCGATTACTATTAACATTAACGCAATCAGTAACACTATAAATGATACTCCAAATGATGATGGGATATGATAAATGATGAGAATAATCCCTTCAGTTAAACCCCCAATAGCAATGCTTCATCAAAACGCCTTCCCAAACAGGGACTATTTAATTAGATAAATATATTTAAAATCACAAACGTGTATCCTTCAATATATATATATATAATAAGCTGGCTTCGATACCCCTTGTTGTACATTGCTGTTATACCCTTTGTTGTTGACATGAACTAAAACAAACATGAAAGAAAAACAAAATAGTTTATGTCAACTATATATTATATAAGCAATAGTAGTATAGAGGCAAATTTTAGAGTCAACAGAAAGTTTTAATGGTTGAATCCACAAGTTGGAACACTAATCATAATTGTAGATTGAAACTAATTATAACAAATGTTTGAAGAACGATAAGAGCAGAGCTGTTAGCTGGAGATTAGTGATGGTGGCTAGTTTGAAAGTAGAGCTTCTACCTTGTGCTCGGCAAAAATGCCTCTACTCACTCGTCAATCCCTCTCTATGGCAATACGAATTGATGTGACGTCGGATAAGAGCTAGGCTAATAGCCCCCAAGACGAAGAATGTTGGATGCTGGCCCAGATGTAGATGATGTCCAATATCGGGACTGCTAGGGGGGGGGTTAAGGGGGGTAGCAGAAAGTTTTAATGGTCCTTGTGCCTCGGCGGGGATATTGGAGGGCCTCGGCACCACAAATCACGCCGCTCCTCTCTTCGCCAGCCTAAATCTCAGCCCTCAAGGAGTATCCTTATCAGTGGCTGAGACTTCTTGCGGTCATGAGGATTTGTGCTCCGTGCTTCTCCGAGCGTGTATCAACCGTCTTCCGATACATGATACTGGTACATCTAAGGATCATTCGCATTGCTATAATTGTGTAACCAACTAAAATCATTCCTCGTCTATTACTTAAAACTGCAATAAGCAATAATAATAACACGGATTGATAGGCGAGTTTGCCGGTCCGATTTCGACGCTCGAGGGCTCTTAAATTGAAGAAAGCCAAGTTCACCAACTTGAAAATTCATTGATTTTTCTATTCGCTTTCGTTTTTTACCCTCCGCGTGTAAAACGTTTTATACGAATCATACGGGGACAATTGAGAGATTTTATTTTTTCGAAATTTATTTCCAGTCAGATTTTCGAAATTCCTACAGATCAGGATTTGCGCTACATCAAAAATTCCACCTTCGTTATCAACCCCCCCCCCCCCTACGCAGGAAAAAGACAGCAAATTGCCAAAATCTGACTGCGGATTCATATTCGAGTGAACCATCTGAATATTTCATGAAAAAAAATGTTACTTTTTTGTTTAATTTCTAATTACTAAAACGTTATCGTTGAAAAATAAAGATATGGATACACCTTACCTCTACGGATACATCACACAATCAACTTTCAGATCCAATGTTGGATCTGTGTCCAATGTCTCTAATCCAATGTTGGATTTTCGAAATGGTGAAGACTAGTTATAAACTTAATTCTATATTGAGAAATATACATAAACGGTAAAATAAGTATTCAATTTAAAAGAAGATTTAAACTTGTTTAATATCCGTTTAACATTACTCGTCGATAATATTACTACTAGGGCTGATATTTATATATCACGACTAAAGAAATTCACCATAAAACATAGAAATAGATCGAATTTATGGGTGCCATTGTTTTTTGATCTGAAAGTTTTGAGGAAAACCAGATGTTCATTAAACGATCGTACCCGGTACTTCGCAACTTATCTATTGTGAAAAATCAATTTAATATTACATGAGATCAATTCATCTCCTGATGTTTATTGACAGTATCAGCTTAAAAGTTCTTGTTTCATTAGGTTAGCCTGGTATGTTGTAGTCAAATCATCCTGTTGTTGATTAACTTTGATGTGACGGTGTCTGGAACATGTATGTTGTTGGCCCAGTAACAGTTAAATCGGGCGTATAAATACCCCTTCAATGCTACGGGGCCTTGAACGTCCGGAATGGCTGCTACAAAGAGCTGATCGCTACACGCGCCTTGCCAACAACAAAGAACAAATTAGCCCTCGGTGAAGAGATCCCCAGCGGCTGAAAAGAGAAGGGAAGGGCCATCAGGCGCCCGTGAGAGTTTGTTCTCTACAGCGATCCGCCCTATTCACTATTCGGATCAGCCCTTGAGACCAGGGCTACACAAAGGTAATCCTTGTTGGAATCGCTCCGCCTTTTGGATATATTAACCAGTTAGCCATGTAACCAGGTTGCCTAACCAACCATCGTTTGACAGTAACAAAGCACGAACGACCACTTAATCATTATTAGTATTGGTATTATTGTTAACTGTACAGATTACTTTACAGAAGATCCCATCTCTCAATAGAAAATAAATTACTAATCTACAAGCCAATCTGGACATACGGAATATAGCTATGGGGGACAGCAACAAAGTTGAACATCAAGCATATCTAATCCTTTCAATCAATAATCCTGAGAACAATAGTAAATGCCCCTTATTACGCCAGCTAGAAAATTCTTCATAACGATCTTAATATACCCTACATTCTTTAACTCATCCCTTTCAAGTTCATGAAATTCCATAGTAACTTATCCAAACAACCTAATAATCCCCTTGTGACCGTGAGAGTATTGGCAATGGGCAGTTTCTCCAATCATGCCCTGAGCGTCTGATGCTCTCACGCTCTAGGTCAGCTTCCACAGGTTTAGATCCAAACACGCGGCTGGAGCCAGGATGAGGAGCGTGGGGGACTTCCAAAGACACCAGGTCTTCTCTCGCATGCGAGGGAAGTTACAACGATGTTGATTTGGGAGGTCTCTGGAGTGTTTGTAAATACTGTATGAATGAGAACATTTATCACAATACCTTATTGTCCAATAAAAGGCAGATAATTTTATCACAATAAAGAAGTTTCTATAATAATAATATTACTATTATTGCAGTAGAAAAGAAGGGTATTCAGTTTATAGGCTTCCAGTTAACACTTAGATGTCGACTGGAATGACTCATTTTTTAAGGTTTTAGATTATATATATGTTTACAGAAATGTTGAAATCCAATCAATACTTTTCAAGCAGTTTTTGCAACGACAGTTTCGTATCGTGTTGGTCTTAGGGAAATGGAAGCCTGTCCAATCACCCTAATCCTGTAGCACAGTCATTGCACTGCGCCGCTCATCCCTATAATCCTCCTCGGAGACTGAAACGACAGTGGCCTCGTGACCTGCTATAAACGCGCGACAGTGAGAGTCCTGGCAATGGCCAGTTTCTCCAATCATGTCCTGATCGCCTGTGGCTCTCGCTCTCTTGGTCAGCCTCCACTGGCTAGTATCCGGTGACGTGGCTGACGGAGGAGCGTGGGGGACTTCCCAAGACTCTGCTTTCTCTTCGCATGTGGATTTGGGAGGTCTCTGGGCTGTGTGTAAATATTGTATGAATGAGCAAGTGAATGATGAACTGTAAATATGGTATGAATGAGAGCATTTATTTTAATTACTTATTGCCGTATAAGGCAGATTGTAATTATAGAACAATAAAGGAATATAATAATAAATATATCGTGTTAATGCTTTCTCAGAGAAAAAGGGTCATTAGCCCATAACCCCGACAGAGGTCACTAGACAAAATGCTAGTTAGTTTGGAGGACATCACCAGCCACCTTAGGCGTCGCTGAACGTACAGTTACCATAAGGGCCAGGATTGCCAGTGAGGCGGGAGGTAGCTGTAATGAAAGGTTGAGAAAAGTGTGCAGGGTACGGTTGTTGACATAGAAGGGAGAATCAGCTAGCACGCGGAAGATACTGAAATACAAGGACAAGGGTTTAGATACATACACTCTGGGTCTAAGGAACAGTGATAGGGAATACACTATGCAAGCTACTCAATTAACTGCGTCACATCAAAGGTGCGTCTGAGTACGAGTCAAATACTTTAAATTACGCAATGACTTACATAATGAAATCAAAATTTAAATATATCATCACATCATACAGGAACCATCTTTCCCGAAAACTCATAACGACTCAGAAATAAAAAAGTCCACACAGTCACCATGCTATTAGCTGAAGACATCTTCAGTGGCAATGTAGTTTGTAAATAAACAGGATAGTCAGTTTTATTCCGTACCCCCTGAAATATACAAAGACACTTCCGATTCATTTTTATATCAAAAAGATTCTCACGTCTCGGTAAAATATTAAAAGTTAGATTCGAGAGACCATTTCTCCACTCCCCGCCCTCCCCGAGTTGAGAATGGAATAAGAAGTGGTTTGCGGTAGGTTCCCCCATCCCTTACTCTCCTTAAATACACTCTTGCATTTTAAATAAGCAAGTCCTATCTCCTTCTTACAGCAGGTGTCCCGAGTATGAAACCTTCAACGTGCTGATATAAAATTATGCGTACATATTTTATACATTGAGTTTGTTTTTGATAAGAACTTTTCTTTTCATAGAAACTAATTCGTTTATATCACGTTTATTAATTTTAATGAGGATTTTATTATATATTTTGTTCTAGGTTCTGCGATATGTAACTTAACTAGGCTCTACTGTCGTAAAAATACCTATGCTCCCAAGGGCATCACATTGCCCTTACTTAGTATTAATAAAATGTGGTAATAGATTAGAAGATAAGTCAAAAATAAATATGTCTGGAGTTAATAATTTAGACCACCATCGTTCACCAAAGGTAATTCGCGTCAGATAGATAAAAAAATAAATAAAACGGAAATACCACAAATGACCTAGCAAGAAAATAAATAAACGTTTAAACAATAAATGTTCTCAAAATTCGGCCATATATTTATAATTGGAATAGGACGCAGGTACCGTTGAGAAGTAGCCAGTCAGTTTGGGCAGATAGCCAAGCACTGGACAACCTGTCACGGAACGCCTGCCTCGCGACATCTCTCTAAAATACAAAAGTCAAACTAACTCTCTCTTAGAACTCAAGTGCATTTCATTTCAGTGTCTTGCTTTACAGAGCAGGAGTATTCATGGAGTAAAGTATATTGTTGTATAAACAATAGATTTGAGAATCATGCGTATAACAGATCGCCCAGGAACAATATCCCGAGATCAAAACAATAAACCAAGAAACTTAATCTGATGAATTTATATAAAAATATAACAAAGCTGCGAAAATGTAATACAAGAACAACAAAAATATAATAGAAACTAACTCTATGTAGATAGTTTTTTTAAAATATTTATGTTTATATTTAGTCATTATTAACCAACATTGCTAATTTTACTTTGAAAATAAATTTCATTAAAATATAAATCCTAGCTCACAAAGTATTTCAATACGGGGTTTACTCTATTATTTTGTATAACAAGTTATTACTGCAATACATTTAAAAATAAATAATAACTTGACTTAAACCTTAAGAAATCGTGACTGATATCTCAGCAGCAAAACAGACGATGTCCTCAACCATAAGTGTTAAATTTTAGTTTTATGTTATTTTTTTAAGCGTATTGTACAAAGTATAGTAATAAATTAAACTAAGCCACTTTCAAGATTGATAACAGCTCTTATCTCAAGCTGGGATGAGGAAGAAATGTCCTGATGATCTCTGAAGCATCTGAAAATATGATTAATACGGAATAGAGCTATGGGGGACAGCAAAGAAGTCGAACATTAAGCGCATCCAATCCTTTCAATCAAAAGTCCTGAGAACAATAGTAAATGCCCCTTATTACGTCAGCAACAAAACCCTTCACAATGATCTGAATATACACTATATTCTTGAACTCATCCCTGCCAAGTTCATAAAATTCCATAGTAACCTATCTTACCACCCTAATTCCCTAGCACAGTCATTGCACTCCACCACTCACCCCTATAATCCTCCTCGGAGATTAAAACGGCAGTGCCCTCGTGACCTGCTGTAATCAAGTAATAGTGGGAGTCCTGGCAATGGCCAGTTTCTCTAATCATGTCCTGAGCGTCTGTGGTTCTCGCGCTCTTGGTCAGTCTCCGCTGGCTCTTATCCAGTGACTCGGCTGACGTAGGAGCGTGGAGGACTTCCCAAGACTCCGCTTCCTCGCATGCCAGGGAGGTGACAACCTTGTGGACTTGGGGGGCCTCTGAGATGATTAAAAAACTAAAGACAAAATAGGATTGGAAACCCCAAGCAAGAAAAACGAATAATGAAATAAGACAATGGGTAAATAAACTTAGAATAGTATGACAGGTCAGTAGATGGTATGGCCACAAACTAAACGAAAAAGATTGATAATGAATATCATTAAAAAAAAAAACTTAATTTAAGAAAACAAGTTCAATAAATAGAAATCATGTCGCTTCTAAATAACGTCCAACAGCTTATTTCTTGTCTACTTACATTTGAATTATAAAGCTTAGAGGTTTAAAGTTATTTACATGTTAATGGTTTTGTTAGTTCAATAGCGGAAACCCTTATGCTTTTACACGCGTTTTGGTCTGTACTATTTCCCAGTTGGATGAAATTTCCCAGGGGACATGAAATTTTACTAGCTCCCATGTGATGTAGAAAAAGCCAAAAAAAAAATGCTTTCTAAACTCGATCAGTCAGCAAAAAGTTTTTTTTTAATTACTTCAAATTAAACATCAAATAATTTTGAAAATTTTAAGTATAATCTAAAATAAAAAAAAACATTAAAAATGTGTTTGACATCATTTTCGCAACATTAACCCATAGACACGTGAAATTCCACGAGGCAGTTTTATTGATGTCCCTATAATGATATAAATGAAAGCAACCCCTTCAAATATAATGGAGGGTGATTAATTCTAACCACTTGGTAATTCAAAATAAATATTTCCTTAAAAACATCAAACTCAAGAAAGCAAAACAAATTAACAAGACTCCACTTACTGAGCAATAACGTGTACTGTCTGTTGGCACTTTAAGTGACTATAATAAAACAAAAAAAAATTATTCTCGCATGAACAGCCGGAACGAACCCTTGTGTTGTGTGCTAACGCTTGACTTGAATTTTTTCATGTATGTAAATCAAGAGTCAACAGCAAAACACCAAAAAATGTGTATTTACTAACATCGCGTTGTGAACAATCACAGGAAGAAGAGAAGTTATGACCCGGATGTACTTCTAACGCCAGGTACCACGGTAGCACGGAGGAAGCTCGAGTTCTCATTAATATGGCAGGCGGACAGACGCCAAAAGAGGCGGATGAATGTAATAAAATTAATCGCCCATTATAAGGATTGGTTTAAAGTAGAGACCGCGCCATTACACGAATAACTTAGTCCTTTTATTCCTCCTGGTACTTCCTCTTCATCTTTTATGCAGAGCATCGACCGGACCATCCAGGAAGACTTCCTGCGCCTTCACGCGACAGCTATAGTGCCACTTTTTATCACGCATTAATAAATTAAGTAGTGTTCTTCACGCGTTTACTTTTCAATATTATCATACAGTATAACCTCGCTAATCCAACAGGGAGTCGGTCAGAACGGCTAAAAGATCGGATTAACCGGAAATTAAACAAATACGTGTTTTACATATATATATTTTTATTCATTATTACATGACTCATATTTTCCTAATTATATACAATCGAATTAAACAAAATAGTATACAACTTCAACAACCATATGGTCTTGAGACCGTCGGTGGATTCCGCTTAACACTATATTTTATTTATTATTATTATTATTATCACATAATTAGATGAATAAAACATATACAATACTACCATATGTAAATAACTCTTGAAAAAAAACATGTATGATGAATTTAAAATACAAAATTAAATTTTTTTTGACGTTATACTGATTCCCGGGCTCTTCCAGTTTTATCACTCTTAAATGTCAAAAGATCACCATTTATAGATTATTCCTGTACATCAACCATATTTTAACGCGATCTTAGAAGTTTCCTTTGCAAAGGTGTGACTAATTTCCAGTTTTGGAGCTTAGGTCGCCCGGTGCTCCAAGATTATTGAGTGCACAACATTGGAGACCACGAGATGGTCAGGGTGGTGGAACTGGGATTAACGAAGTTCTACTGTACTAGCTGATCCATGAATTAGTCTATAAATCAGATTCAGTATTTTTTTTTTTTTGTGGTTTAAAAGATTCCTTGAGTTTCACAACAGAAATACTTCAATATTTGATATTATTATTATTTTCAATGACAGCAAATGTGTGTAACCAATAAACTAATACATATATAAATATTATAAAGACATTAAACGACGAAACATCGAAATGCTATTAATGATGGCATTGTTAATGAGTCCCTAACAATCTGGATTCCCATATCCCATTCCCAACGATTTCCGTCAATGTATTTCAGAAAACAAAATGACAAGCATGATGATCTATATGGAGCGATGAATTATTTTCCATTAGATGTGTTTATTTTCCGACCGCGTTCAATGGTAGTCAGGCAAAGGGAGATCGAATTGTACTTGAATGACGAAAATTAGTCCATTATTTGACGTGTTCTCATCATGCAACGTATTATCTATTAGTCATAATTTTAAAAAAACTCCCTATCTGCTATCAACTGCTTCATCACCTATTCCTCCGCGGGCTGTAATCGTGACAGAGTATTGGTTCTAATTTGCAATAGCTATCTTCTGAGAGATAAAAATAGCAATTAGTCTAATACCAATCAAAGTCTTTCGAATGAACCAAGATTGATACAACTGCTTTTTTTATTTCATCTATTAAGGGGCATTCCTTTAAAGACAATCTTCAAACCTTATTGAAAATAGATACCAATCGTTATAATAATTTTAGTTTAGAAATAGGTTGCTTCCGAAGCCTTTTTGCGTGAAAACATATTTTTGATGAGTTGATAAATGTCTTTAAATAGATTTATTACAGTGAATCATGAGTGAATCACCACAATGAGTAGTATAGTTACACAAAGGGTACTTTATTAATAACTTAGCGGATCTTATTGTATCTACGAGCCTTGGTTTTGGAAGATACAAATAGCACTTGTTTCTGATCACCAGATCTTATTCAGAAGGTATGCAGCTTCCAACAATTATTACACAGGTCTTGAAAGCAGCTGAATTCTCACTGGACAAGTTGTCTGGCCAGGTAATTCGTTGCAGCCGAAATTGCTACTTTCATTCCCCCTATTGCTATACTTCATCCCAAAGAAACATATCTCTTATATATGATTAGTCGGGTTTTCCTTTTAATGCTTATAACTTAATTCATTACTAAGTATAACTAGCGCAGTTATAACTGAAGCCTTATTAATTTATATTTGTTTGTTTTTTTTAATTAACTACACAGTTATAATGATATTAAAACATATTTATCGTATGTATTTATTAGAACATCCCGTATGATATTATCATTGTCACGTTGTCAATTGTAAACAAATGATAAAACGAAAAATTTCTTAAGCTAAAGAGCCATATTCCTTAGTTCTGGCAGAATACTGACATGGAAGATGATCGCAATGATGACACCGCCACCGTAGAAGATATACTGGAGGCTTTACCGAAATATGAACTCAGGAGCTCCATCTTGAAAATAGTCGTATTTGTATTAGGTTGGATAACAAGCACTGCTAACGTCATTTTGGTCATGAAAACAGTTCTTGAAAGGAGGTAATTTTAACACCAGTGCAAATATTAAGAAAAAAATCAATATATATACTTTATATTACTTACTTTTACGTAGTTCTTTACAGAACCACAACGTACGCTTACTGAAACGTCCAGAAAAATGAATATTATAATATTACAATACTAGATAATTAGTTTTTTTTTTTTAAATCCATACCAATCAACTAATTATGATATTTATGGCGGTGTATTATATAGTGTAGGGTGTCTAAAATACCCTATCCTGCAAACTTCTAGCCCTTGACCCCCTAATGAATAAAGTATCGTGTCTGATGAAAGGAATGGATAGACACTAAAGTATACAGTGTCAACCTTCAATCAGAATATGGAGTAAACAAAAGAAAAAGGAAATACATCCTTGGACGTTGTCTGTACATTTGCTTGACAAGACAGTTGTCACAGTGAAGAAAATGACCTCCTTGAATATATAGATTATTATTTAAATAATTACCGGTAATAGAGAAAAATGTAATCTCTCCGAGAACATTTAACCATTTACCTTTGTACAATAATTTCAACTGATCCAACCGTACCGAATAATCGCCATATTGAATATATATATATATATATGGACCTCAATTTCACCAACCAATTTTACCTGCTACCGATTTCACTAATTTTTTTAAAATAAAATTTTACGACAAACACAAGCATCTATATCTGTTGAGTGCCAACTTTAAAAACAAAATACAATCCTTCAAGTTAAAAAGAAATACTTTTGTTAAATAATTGAAATAAAGATACATGAAAATAAAACCATGTATTATAAATACATATAATCTACATACATCGCGAGTTTTAGTTATTTGTTTAATTTATGTTATACGGCAGTATCTAATTTATAGTATATCTGTGGTAACAAGGGGGTAAAATGGGATAAGTACCTTCTACTACTTACTTTTGGAAAACACAAAAAAAAATTCATAATATTTTCTCGATTAAGTTTTTTTTTATTTTTTACATACCTGTACTCAGACGGCAAAAAGTTACTTTTCCTATCAAAGAGATTTTTTCACATTCCAGAGTCTTTAAGTACTATAAAATGAGACTACAAGTTTTAGCCAACTTTCATTGGCAATACGTTCACTCGTGTAAAAGATCTTTGTTATTTTTCGTAACACTATAGTATTTATAGACTCAGGAATGTAAAAGAATCTCTTTGTTAGGAAAAGTGACATTTTGATATTTTTGTACAGATATTATGAATTTTAGATATTATATAAGTTTATTTTCCAAAAGTAGTAAAGAAGCTCTTTATCCCATTTTACCTTAGTAGCACATATATGTTCTTTTTAATTGAAATATTTACACATACAACACTATCTGATAATCTTTATCACATAGCCAGATCACTACCTAGTACCACTCATCCCTGAAATTCTACTCAGAGATTTAACAGAAATATCGCAGAGATCTCATGCTTCCTTGAGATATCCTTTTTGATTTTGGAGTTTTGTACAGCCCACAGTTCTCCCCGCATGTCCATAACGTCTGCGGCTCTCATCTCCTCCAGCTGTCTCTTCGTGGCGATGGTCTGCAGGAGTAGTGCTGATGCAGAGGAGGTGACCATCCTCCGTGTGAATTGTGGTGGACAGTTAGGCTTCGAATGAATGCTTCTCTTTTATCATACAATGTAGATACTTTAGGAATAAGGGAGTTAATACAATATTGTAAATTTCTGTACGAAGCAGATTATTTAGTGAAATTTAAATATATTAAAAAACACCAAATCAGGCAAAACAAAAGTTATATTTCTGTTTAAAACAAAGGAGTAAACTCTCATTTTGTGATGATCACAGGATCCGCGAATAAGCAGTGAGTGCCATGACATGTAGAAAGAGTGTAATTACTTTCTGTAATCAAAATGTATTTGGTTGGAACCCAGACTCGTGGGATCATATACCATAACTAAAGATCATAAGTATTATCATTTTAAATACATCTTCATCGTCCTTACTTGTGTAAGATATATAAAGTTGTCTTGCCTATACTTGTACAAAATTTTCAAATCGATCCCTGTGCCAAAGTGTTCCAGGTGACTGGGAATCAAACAAGATGTCGCGGGCCGCAGTGATAATATTCAACTCTCTGAGTGAGGTGCTGGGCTTCGTGCAAGGAGTCTTGATGCTGTACGGCATGGACACCGAGTATCGTCATCACATCAAGGACGCGATGATCCTCAGCCTCTTCATCGTGGTCATCTACTGGATATCCATCTTGGTCGTGTTCTGCATCGGACTCCCGTTCTCCGCGGCCGTACAGCCCCTCATCATGACCGTATTCGCCTTCTTCATCTTATTCATCTGCAACAGCTACTATTTCGCAGAAACTAATGGCGCTTTGACCGAGTCTGCGTAGTTTCCAGATGCGAATTTGTAAATATAGTTATTTTATCTTATCAGTTAAACTAATTTATTTATGACGCGTTGTTTTTATTTAGATTTAAATGCCACATTTCGTTCAAGTATCTTCGGTAATAGTCTTTACTTACTGCTAGCACTTATAACAGCACACGAGTCTCATACTCAGGCTATGAAGTTTAGAGAATAACCGGTCAAAATTTAAGAGATTAAAACAAATAAAATACCGTTGAAAATATATACTTAGAGAATGCAAATGCTTTTTATATAATAGAAATGATTTTTTTTTTTAAATTAACAAAGCTTAAAAAGTCTATAATTATTATTAAGATTAAATATAGCGTGAATATTGGTTTTTTAAAATTGGAACTGACGATTCCAATCATTTGATGGACCTTGTATTTTTCCTTTCTCATTGTAGCATAAGGAAGAGAGACGGCAGATAAAGAAATGTGATAAAGGATGAATAACCTTTAAACTGCCGTCATAATTTATGATTAAATACATTATGTATCGCATAATAATCATAAGTCAGCCACTTGTAAATATCCATTTGACAGACAATAGAGCGAATGGTACATGTTTAATTAATTGTATATTGTGAATTTACAAAAAATATTATAAAAAAAAGCACTCCTGTAAAACAGCCTACGTACGTCTTCCTAGAATAGAAACAATTTGAGTGGGTGGAAATGGTGCAGACTAGAGTTTACAGCCTGGAATTTATCAGTTTTAATATTACCATTTTTACTATTAACAAGTTTTACATCTTCACTTTCAAATAATAAATCAATAAATTTTCATTTCACATTGGCCTATATTGCTTTAATTTTCAGTGGCCAAATGCTGAGAATATTTGGAAGCTTTAATTGATAAGTGCTCCTAAAAACGTACGCCGTACCGTCACACACATCTCAGCTCAACTTGCACACTAGTCACGAGTGTCTAGGGATTTTAATCGAATATCTACGGGCAGTATTTATAGAAGGAAATTCTATTTCGTAACGCATACTTAGGTGGTGACTGATAGTTTCAGAAAAAAACACCGTATATCTGACACAACAAACGAGGCAGACATGCCCATTTTATGATTGTCCATTTGTTAATTAATTAAAACTATAATTCCGAGATCGAAATCACTCGGTTTGGTACAACGTTTGTATTTTTAACGCCTAAATGTTTTATAATCGGGCTCCAAGCAGTCCCTTATTCACACAGCTTGTATTTAACCCGACAGCGGAAACATTCTTCAAGAAAAAAATTTTTTTCAAAGTATGGAAAATATAATTATAATTGCAGATCAATTTTTTTTTTTTTATTTGAGACCAAATTTTTTATCACATGAAAAATGTTTTTTTTTCAGAAAACTCTCCCAATAGCAAATAAATATGTCTAGCTGACAAAAACAAACAAACAAACGATTTATAATATTAGCATGATGTGAACTTTTAAATAATGGAGAGTGTGGAGACTCGCTTTGGTCTAGGTACTTATACTGTAACGGGTTTGTATTTTAAATCAAATTACTCGCTTGTTACATTCACGTAAAATTCCTAAGTAGACGGATTTTTAAAATCACTTCTATTTTGTAAAAAGGAAATCTCAATAAAGAAAAATTTCTCCGTCTTACCACGACAAGTAGTGACAAAAAACTTAGTAACTTCGGAACTTTGAATGACCAAAAAAAGTATGTAAGCGTCATGAAATGGTGGTACTCCTGGGCGCCTGATGCATTAGACCACCATTAATACATGAAGAGGGTGAGATAAAAAATTTATCCATCGCCCTTTGCCGAGCGAGATGAGCCGGTAAGTGGAGCGGACGAGGAAATACTTTAGAAGTTGCTAAGTGTCCGACACGAAGGAGTTATTAGCAAGCTGAGGTCACTGCTAAAAGATTCAAACACTCAAGTGTAAGCGCTTCAATGATTCAATAGCCAAGGACAGTTGTCCAGCCGAGCCCTTCCTCGCAATTGTTCCGATAGCTGAATTATTCCTTGTCTAGTCTTGCTTCTGCTTGTTGTATTATTCTGACACCAGCTTCAGCGGCTGCTTAAGCGGAATAACAGTTCTATCCTGTAACACTTTTTTTTTTTAATTATTAAAATATTCCCACAACTTCCCCCTCTACCACGTATGTACATCATGCTCATGGAAATATATTAATTACTATATTTACTTTACTATATCAAGTCAACAGGTGGGTTCAATACCCTCATAAGACCATTTCGGATGGAATATTTAAGCTTGCTGTAAAACAAATGACATATTCTCAACACTTTTGTCGATCCCGGGAGGAGAGAGATCTATTTTTGCTTATTCGGGTACGTGGAGGTCATCCTCCTTTGTATGTATGTTGACACGAGAAAAAATAAATAAATCTATCTGAATTTATTAATAATTCGATTTACATTCACGATTTTTACTCAATCGTTAGAAATATATTGGAGACGATATCATGTAAGGTCATCTACCATTCCCGAACCTGTGTAACGGCTTAAACTCTTAGCTCGACGACACATCCAGCTCACAGATGGTAAATATAATCACCTTGCCTTTCGCAATGATTTTCTACCATACTTGAAATAACCTTTTTGAGAACAAATATGCACCCGTTGCTTGACGTGTCATCGGTGGTTGAGAACATCCCATTTTTTGACTCGTTACCGCACCTCACAAGCCCAGCGTTTACCATGACCCCGCCACGCTTCCTACATCAGTGGCAACAGACTGTCGGGAAAAATTAGGTTAAGATTTAGTTTAAGTTTTTATTGTTAGGCGTAAGTTAGTTTTAAGTTTATGATAAATAAGCTGAGCCCCATCACTTTTAATAAATTCAGACCATTAATGTATGAATTTGAATAAAATGTAGCAATTGTAAATAGATTCGTTTGTAGAATCTATATATAAATTTGTAACAAAGGGATATGAAAAAAAAAAAACAGTTCATAAGAATTCATAAGGTGAGCCCCATCGCCTATGTGTAGAACCAATACGCATTCAATGAACATTGCACTGTAAAATATTAATAATAAAAATTATGTTATTAACGATAATACATATAAATAGACTGTATTATGTAAATAGATTCATTGCCAGAATCTATTCTTAAGTTCTTAACAAGGGGATATGAAAAAAAATAACAGTAGTCTATAAGTAGCCCCATTTTATGACCCCAACACCATTCCCCATATCGATGGCAACAGGCTGTCCGGGAAAACTAAGTTAGGTTAGTTTATTTAGATTTAGGTTAGTACTAGCTAGTATTAGTATTAGCGGTTAGTATTCCTTCTCCTTTCAGATGCCTTGTATCCTGTACATCACAGAATCATAGATTCAATACCTTTATTGTGCTAAAATTACGATCTGCCTTACTAGGCAATAAGTAATTAAGATAAATGCCCTCATTCATACCATATTTACAATTCATCATTCACTCGCTCATTTATACAATATTTACAGACAGCCCAGAGACCTCCCAAGTCCACAACAGAATCATAGAAAAACAAATTGTAAACCTCATAAATTATATGAAATGTAGCTACACTATAGCAAATATGATATTCACGATCTGCATTTATATAATGTGATAACAAGGATATTGATCCTCGACTACTCATCGTTCAGAGTAATTTTACTTAAAATAAATTATAAAGTTATTGTATATTCCTGTCTATTCTCTTATACTTGGTACCCGATCGGATCAATGTGATACTGTGAAGCACGAGGCAGGCCATGGTTCATGGTGCGATGGGCAAGGGATGAATCACTGAAAAAGGGTATTTATTGCCGAGCCCGGACTGACACAGGTGATAAAAACGACTGGGCCGATACTGGTCAAAGAGAGGCAGAGCAAATGGTGATATAGGGACAGAGGCCATTAGCGAAGGGAGAGTGCGCCCTCGGAACACATATGTCTTTATATTTGCTTTAAATAAAGACTAATATTTACAGCCTGCGTGGACAGATCGTGGCGGCTAAAAACCTGACAATTAAAGAGAAGCCTGCTGGTGAACAGGGTGCATCGCCAGTACCGAGCTGTCTGCCACTGAAGGCAGCTTTTAGCCTGCATCAGGGTGAAATTCGTATCAATCCAACACATGAATAAACACAAGAGGAAATACGCGTAAAAAATAGAAAATGTGGTATTTTTTCTCTGTAACGATGTAGCTCTTCACAACCATGAAACACTATATATTTGATTAAAAAACCGATCATTTTTATTTTATGAATCTCGCTATGGTATTTTCACTTTTTTTTTTAGGCTATAATTTCATTTAAAAATATACTGTTTATACGTAATTAATGTAAAAAAAGTTTATTAAAAAAAAAAAAAAAATGCAAGAGTTTCATGCATCAAATAGTAATTTCTTTTAATGTTGTTTCAGGGATATACATTTCTCTTTGGATTTTTCTGGCAACAGACTCAATGCTGCTTAATTTTGAATTGGCATAACTCGCCCCATCCAATCCCCCACTCGCTCAGATAGAGTTCTCACCTCCTCTGCGGATCAGAACTCGGGCAGAACATGTAGCTAGAGCTCATCAGACACGGATGCTAACACCCCCTGTACAGACCTCACTACAGTCCCTAACGAGTGCCCCAACTCACCCCTTCGCTAATCGCAATGTTTGCTCTCGTGTGTTCAACTCTCGCCTGCGAATTCGCAACTACTGTTCGCCCGTGACCTGGCTTCAAATATCTGCTTCATTAGCCACTAGATTTGTGCCCTGGTTGGCACATATATATTTTTTTTTTTTGAAGTTTCTCATCTGAGAATCATCACCATGACCAATGCAATCAGCTTAATCTTCGCTAATTGTTTTTTTTAGGATAATTCATTCAAAAAAACCTTACAGTATCAGTGGCTTTGCCATTGTTTAATCACTAAACTTTGATTACGTGTTGTTCTTCCTTTTTACATTGCCCTACAAAGAGGTCGTCTGTTTTTTGTTGCTTCGATGTTCACAAGATATCATGCTTATTGATCAGGTCATAACCGCATTGTTTTAGGGTTGGACATGAAGGGCCATTTCATAAAAAGGTTCATTTTTTTTCATTGGTTTATTAATTAATATTTTAAAATCGATCCAATTCAAAATATTTTAATCCCGTCAAATGTGTTAAATAATTGAACTGAAATTAAAAATGATAGATGTATAATATTTTTTTTTTTTTACCGATCTAGGCTCCACCCTCGTTAGACTCTCACTACCTTCCTGATTCCACCCGCCTCCTTTAGGCATTCCACACCCTATATCCTACTCATACATCCTTCAAATGGGGGACTCCCCTTAGTGAAAGGCACTCATTAGCCCAAAATAATTGTCCTTTATTTTTCCCACATCCTAATTTTTTTAAGATTGAGAGCTAAGAAAGAAAAAAAAAAAAAAAAATTTATGTCTCTATTTACTTCATAGAGCGTTATAAAACCATAGTTGACCACCCTTTAATGCTCCCCTCCTTGTTTTCTAAAATATGCTGTTGTGGCTACCTCTTAATTAGAAGTTCCCCTCTTCTCGGACCTGAAAATATCTAACTACGTTTCCATATGTTTATAATAAAGATTATGATGTCAGTTGGATAGGGGGAGTAGCTATTGGGGGAAACACCAGCAGGTGGGAGCCATCCCCACCACGGCTGCCCTGCCTATATAGCCTGAGCGCCTTAGGGCGGAAGATACTACGGTTGCAAACTGAAGGTGAGCCTCATCACCTAGTGAGTGTATGTGTATTGGACTTATTAACAACAATCTGAAAGTATTATATTTTATGCACTCCTCCGAATGCATCTACGAATGCAGCACGAGGAGACAGCTGTAATTCCAAATTTATTTATTTATTTTTGTCATTGTAGATATATTATCAATAGAGAGGTTTCGAAAGAAAAAAAAAAAAAAGCGGAAGATAGAACTTACTGAACCGGCACCTAGAACACTTCTCTCTCTCTCTCTCTCTCTCTCTCTCTCTCTGCACTGGCGCTTGCTGCTCTACTCAAACCACGACCTTCTCATTCAACTACCTCTCCATCTCTCTCTCCTAACCTCGCTATGGTGTTGTGTTTTAGTCCGGCGTTGTCTGGCCCCACACCATCCTAGAAGGAATCCCTGCCTTCGTCTCGCTAAAACTAGCACCTCCTTGAGAGAGACCTCTTCCTCGCGGTCGACGGTTGCCGTGGCCCTGCATATTTTCCTAGCATTGTCCCCCAAGGCAATCCAGTCACACTCATTCCGGTTCACACTCGCCTTTGGGATCCGGACGGTTTTCGCCTACCCTTAGATACCGAGTGTGAATTCGTGGTCATTCCAAGACCACATAAACTACCTATAAACCTACCCTGTTCCTCTTCTCCTGAACATAGTGCTTTGTCGGGGCACACCTTAAAAAATCTCGTCGGATCAAAACGAATTAGGCTGCCCACCGACCAGGCCGGCAGCCAGGGTGAAAGAACACAGGTCCACTCACCTTATTTCTCTCTTTGGCGCTCGCCGGACGGCGGCTAGAGGTTGTAGCGACCCTAGCCCGCGGCGGGCGTCTCCTCCCCACTTTGGGGATCCTCGCATCTGATAACTCCCGACATATGCTTTCTACCCAATTATTACCACAGGTAAGAGATATAGTGATTTAAGATATAGTAAGTCCTAAAGTCCTGATATGTATCTAAAAAACGATCACTTCTATCTTTATCTACACCCAAGTTCCTGAGATAATTATTTTTAAACCAAAAACACTTTTTTATTAAAAAATTTCAATTACTCGTCAACGGTAAATAAAAAAAATACATAAGCTGCCAAAATACTTATTTCAAAATTTTAAATATAGATTATGAACTATTACGTAAAGAATAAGAGAATGACGTTATTGTATTTGCCCTGCATAACAATGATTTGTTGCTGTATTTTTAATATATTCCATCATTGGATCAGAACATTTTAAATACCAATTCAGCAAAGAAAAAACTTATAAAAAGTCATGATATTTTTCTCAAACGTTCCGTTGCCTTTATGTTATGCCACATATATTATTGTTTTGTACTGTGCCGAGAAAACGATTGTTCCACCGTGCAACCCTATAAAATATCCTACTGCCCACATTCAAATAAATAACTTACTAGTGTAACCTGTGGTGTTAAATACGTTACTCACCGAACAAACAAATTACGTATGATTGATTCCCAGTGCCTCATTCAAAGTGCAAGCTCACTCCTTCGTTAGCCTTCATTTCTTATCTCAAACATTAATGTATTGTCCAGCAAAAACAAAACAGAACAATATCTTAGCATAGCAAATTGCATGCATTATTCAATTTTGGATGCACGTATTAGCATACTCATGTTAGGCCCAGTTACATATTGAATTACATATGCAGCAGCTTATTACATTGCTGGCATCTGATAGTAATATCTTAATTAATTGCACTAATTACCCTAAGGTGATTTACAACGGTTTATGTTTATTGTATTTATCCATTAATTTATCTGATTGATTTCGAAAATGTCAAATAATGTTTATGTTTTCATCTTAAATAAATTTTATATGTTGACATATTCAACACTTAGTTTTGTGAAATCGATTTTATTATCTTGTAGTCACATTATTTATTTAAAATTCAAACTACATTTGAATAACCTCTTACATATTATGAAGATTACGTGTAAATAAAATATTACAGAATAAAAGTGAAATAAAAGTTAATATATTGTCTGAATATATTAAATGTCATTATACCATATTCAGCTGAAACTGTATCACCAACCTGTAAAATAAATAAAATACATTATTTTATGCATGAATATTACATCTGACGCATTAGTTATATAGTATTGCAAATACTGTTTATTAATGTATAATGTACATCATTATTTTTGTGTACAACCCAGTTCACTATTAGTAGAAAGCAGAATTTGCATAAAATGCAGCCAAGCTACACGAAATACAATGAGGCAATTGTAAATAGATTAATTTATAGTTTTAGATTTATTTTTATAGATTTCTCGAAAGTTTAGAAATATTTTTGAGACATGAAATATTTTTCATCCTTATTGAAAATCTACTTTTTAAAGGACTTTATACTGTCAGATATATTATAAGCAACACTAACACTATTGCTCACCATCACATGACATTTTTAGTTTGGATTAATGTATTGAGATATTTTCCATATGATAAATAATTGGGCTATAAAGTTCTAAGTCTCAAAATAATATACTTAACCCAGTGAATATAATCCAAAAAAAATATTAATTAATCAATCAGTTGTAGACGAAACGTAATATTAGTAAGAGAATATCTCAGCATATTTTAAATCGTATATTGTTATGTGACATCCATTCATTGCTCTAAAAATTATTTCAATTTGTTTAACTAGATTTTTAGATTGTTATTTCGCTGAAATAATGTTCCTTTATGATGGCTTGATTGTACAGCAAAAAAACCTAATCAATACCTAATACCAAATGACCTTAGAATAAAGCTCATATGTAATGACCCATTTAAGTTTGTCAGCCTGTCTGAAGTTTTGATTTAATTAGATAGATATTCCGTGATGGTACACAACTGGTAATAGTCAGCAAGCTTACAATTAACACCAAAAATAATTGCAGCAAATCTTTAAGGAATTACTTGTTTACGAAAAAAATTCCCATTTGGAGATAAGCAAGATTCCAAATTAGTGGTACTTGTGCTCAAATAAAAAAAAATTAATTTGTTATCAAAATATTGTTCTACATGCTGTAATTAAGTTTTATCCAGCCTCCATTAGAAATAGAGACACCAAATTTTGCTTGGAGGTCCTTGGCATGAGTTATGTTTAATTTTTATTATCAGGCTCCAATACATAAGTGACACTCATGTTTAGGAAACCATATGGTATAATCAGTATTTTTCTGAATATTTACATAATTACGAAGCCGATAAGAGAAAAACGGTTTATTAAGAAATTATCTTCTCAATAGTGTCACGATTCGCTGTCCAGGAATTGGGTACTCTTGTGCCATGCTTCGTTCTGCATATAGTAGCTGTTGACCACGATTATGCAAATGCCGTACAAGACAAGTGACCTGATGGTGTAGAGGAGTATGTACATCTCGAAGATGGCGACGTTGACCATCTCGTTGGTGAAAGGTATGACGACGACCGAGAGGACGTAGCCCAGAATGACGACCGCGAAGAGGAACACGTGCACTTGGATCCATACGCGGACCTGGTCCTTGGTGTTGGTCTTGACCCCGAAGACAAGCATGATTCCTGTAATGGTCTGGATGGAGGAAAGGAGGAGGTCCGACAGGAAAGCATAGTACATGACGGCAGAGTCCTGCTCCGGGGAATCCTCGAGGACCAAGAGGTCTTGTACGATGGTTGCGATGCCGCAGATGGCCTCGAGGTGGCCGATGATGCAACATCCGGTCAGCAAACTCCAGCAATAGCAGCAGCTATTTACCTGAATGATCCAACGCATATCAATGTTTCTTCTTCATTTACTACTGCTAGCCACTTCGGATTGGATCCAACCTGAATGGATAAATCAAACTAAATAAATATAACCTTAAAGCATACTAAAGCAAACAGTGGCTACAGCTGTTTGTTTAATCATTAATTCATTTTCAATATTCACTTTTCCCTAACTTTCTAACTGCTAAGTGCTGCTTGAATGATTACTTCATTTGAGCACGCTACATTTAAGGCCATATCCCGTTCTCAACGGCTCGAAACAATTTAGTCCAAACTGATTGAAATGAAAACAATATGCTGAACTATCCCGGCAAAATATAGCAGTCAATCACTTCAATAAACGAATAACTTATCACTATTTCTTGAAGCTTAGTTAACTTCACCTGTAAATTGTTTGCAAGGTAAATTTTTTCAATATAGTTATTAACCATCAAGAACGCAGCGAGGCCACAAGAACATATCTAACGCGTTATTTTATTTACCTGCATATGAGATTATGAATTAAATTGGTGTATATTGCTGAATAAAGAGCGGCTCAAAAATATTCAAGTTCCATTAAAGTTCAAGCTATCGGATATTGATATTTGAAGGAAAGGTTAACTATTTAAATCCCAAGTAACATTGATCAATCCCGCTCAGTGAAGCGAATGTCTGATGAACGAACAGATTACTAGAATGAGAATACTATAATTTCCTTAGTATAATCAGCTTTATTATGATAAAATTACATACCATATTTACAATTTTCATTCACTCGCTCATTCATACAGTATTTAAAACAGTCCTCCCAAATCCACATGGTTGTCACCTCCCTCACATGCAAAAGAAGAAGCGGACTCTTGGGAAGTCCCCCACGCTCATCCGTCAGCCACGTCACCGGATACGAGTCAGCAGCGGCTGACCAAGAGCGCAAGAGACACATATGCTCAGGACATGATTGGAGAAACTGGCCATTGCCAGGACTCCTACTGTTACGCATTTATAGCAGGTCACGAGCCGTTTTAGTCTCCGAGGGGATGAGTGGTGCAGTACAATAAGTGCTAGGTGCTAGGGGATTAGGGTGGTTGGATAGGTTACTATGGAATTTCATGAACTTGAAAGGGATGAGTTCGAGAATGAAAGGTTTATTAAGATCGTTATGAAGGGTTTTGTATTTCCTTAATAACAGCTATCTTCCAGAATAATTACTTAAGGAAGGCTACCATGGTGGCAACCATACCTTCTAAATTACAATTAGTTTAGTCTTCATAGTTTAATTCCGTCGAACTATTTAAAATCAAATAAGAATATGTTCTAAATATATCGACTACGAGGAATGCGTAAATAACACTTAGAGTCAAGTTTGATTAATTATGGCTCGTTGTAGGAAACTAAAAGTTGTTTATGAACTAAAAATCGGAGTTACATAACTCGGTTAAATAACAGGTATAAATAACAAAGATTTATTTTACACGCTGATGAATAGGCAAGAAGGATGAGTAGAGCAGAGCAAATGTCGCCAATATCTCAACAGACTGCGGCTGCCTGCGGACTCCTTTGTTTAACATTAATACTGGAATCTATTTGGCAGGTTTTCAAGAGGTCAGGCAGAACCTGTTCCTTAAAGGAGTCTGGCCATTTCCCAAACCTTTCCTTCCCGTATCTCCCACAGCGAGCAGGGAAACACTCCCACATGTTAGGGCTGTTCCAGGCAAGAAACCTCCCACTTTCTTACGCTCAGTCTGACAACTCAAACGTTATTCATGCAAAACAACCCTGATAAATCCCGATTCAATTACAATGCAGGGAAAATCGGATTGGCCAATTCAAGACGTCACTGCCATGTCTGAATATTTCAAAAGGATTTGCAACTTAACTAGCCCTTCGACCGATAAGTGGATAATAAAATGTCACAGCACAGTTCGGTAATGACTCCAGGATTTTAAATCGAGTTATGTCACTGATTCCCGATTTCTCATTTAAATTTATGCAGGGCTAAGGTCTGAAGAACTTAAAATTTGAACATAAACGAGTGAAAGCTACAGTATTTTAACTGTCTTATTGTTAGACCATTTTTTTTTTTAACGGAAATACAATAAGGAAAATAGAGATTATACGCTCAAAAAATAAAAAAAGATTACTATGTCAAAAAAATATAGTATAATTGCATAACTTTTTTTTTTGTGGGGTTTCATCTTTGGACCATTCCAGAGGGAAAGGTGTGACCCATTAATTTAGTGAGTTGGGGTACCCATTCAGATGACCTATATATGTTTTTTGTTAATTACTACTTCCGTCAAGTACAGGTTTCGGCACTTTAAGCATCTCGAAGACATAAAGCCTATGATAACATGAAAGATAATTAAAAAAAATAAATTATCTCAATAAACAGATGCAATACGAGCCCTTTGAGAAATATGATGAATTGGATAATTTCCGCAATAATTAGCAAATGATTTAAAGTGCTATTGACTTATTGCGGAATGTAGCCAATCCGCAGCATTTTTCGTTATTAAGTGAGTTCACGGATTATATTGTTTAGTATTATTTTGATGTTACCCTTAATTTTTTTTTTTTTTGTTGATATGGATTAGTTTAAATGTAGCATTGGATAAAATAGTAAAGGAAAATAGCAACATTTGGTTCGCTTGTGTCAGCGAAAAGACAGATCGTTGGACTTCACGAACTTCATTCGGATAGAAGCGGATATTTTGTAGCCGTGATAAAGAGACAAGAATCACTATAAAGTCAAGGATAGTGATTCACGTACTAGTGTGTAATACTGATTGGGCGATTGTCCGGCTTCTTTAAATCTTATTTGTATTCCCAAATGAAAATATGCATATTGATTTAAAAAAACTGAAGGCATTGAGATATGTAGTTCGTTTCTCCCCTAGGAGAACTAGATTTAATTCCGTTTGGGAAACTCATATAGAGATTTCTAATCTAGGGAAAAAAAGGTGTAGGTTTTAACCTTAACCTACTCTACCTATTGTATACGCTCTAGTAGTGGTGAATAATAGCCAGCAACTCGTACAATATTCCATACAATACATCTTAATACTTTAATTCGGTTCAAATAAATTTTAAATACATTCCTAGGTTTTTGCCACTGAAGATGCAATATAGAAGAATATTAATTGAAAGTTCAATACGCACGGCCCCAAGTGTTTAAATCTGCCTTAGAGGGACCCTAAAGGGATCCGGGAAAGGAGGACTAATAAAAGGACAATCCCGGGAGGAGGAGGGCGGAAGACAGTATTGGGGAAAAGTGAATTATTGGCGGTCGGCGGGGAATTGAATTGGAAAAAAATAAGGGTTGCGGGGATAGGTGCGACCCAGAAGGGAAGTAGCACAGGGAATATCTCTCTCTACCTGAGGACCGGCCCCTCATCATGGCGTCGGCTCGCCTCCTCTCCTGCGGTGTCTGGTTATTTCTGGGGTGTCATGTGTCACATTGGATCGGGTGTCTCACTGCCTCGCAGGGTAACGGGGTAAAAGCATTATCTCAAGGTAGAGGCTCTACTTTTATGAGGAAGATCGTGAAGATGATTCAAACTGAAACTTTAAAGGTATTTTTCCAAATAACTAGCAATATGGTAGTTTAAATGCTTCAACGGGAAGTATGGTAAAAACAAAGTAGAAGATATTGAATTTTTCAAGTTCCAGGTCAGAAGCTATTTAACTTAAGTCCTGCTTTTATCTGAGTAGTTAAAAACATTAACGATAACACAAAATATTATGGTTTATATACGTTTTTAGACCTAACAATATATATCGCGTATTCATATGTTTCAAGACGCCTTTAATATCTTATATTTTTTTTTTGTTTCAGTAATTAGTAATCTGAGACAAGATGCCCAGCTCGAACTTTAACTTCACGATATCATCACTCCATTTTCCAGTTAATTTAAATTCGTTTGGAATAGTGTATTTGGGAAAACAGTAACAATTTAGTAAAATTGGTGTAAAAATATTGACAGAAACTTAAAAAAAAAGTAAAATACCAAGGCAATTTATCGTCGTATCAATTGTACACTCATGTAAGCAGTCAAACTGCGAAAGCTTGTAGATTCTGTCATGTGGCTGATAATGTCAAGAGGCGAACCAATTAACAGTCAAGACAAATAACACTACCCAAGAAAATCTGAATGTATGGGTGGTCATTTTTCATAAATGAAACATCTGAAAGGCATGAATTCCAAAATAGTTGTAACGAAAATATATCTTTACTATACTTGGACTACGTCAATTAAGAAAAATATTTCTTTCACATAAAGTAAACTATTCCCACTACACTGCAATAACTGTAAATAAAATATCAATAAAATAAAATGAAAAAAGATAATAAAATATATAGCTTTGGACATATATGAACTTGCCGACATAAATTAGAAGACGTCTACTTTTAGCAACATTTAAATAAATAATATTTTGAGCTCATAGAATCATGACGGCGAAAATTTGTTAATGACGTCCGAAAAACCAAATTTAAAAATCACGTGCGAAAAGTCTTGACTACTGTATGTATGTATGCATAATAGTAAACTGTATAACATAGAACTGAATACCGAGACATATTAAATTAAAAGAAATAAATTTTTATTTTTATAATTTTACCACTCAAACATTAATCAGCACTTAAAAGCATTTCTCCCTACTATATAAAATCGTTTGATCGTTGAAAACATAGAATTCGTGTGTAATTAATTTTGAAAATATTTTTGCAAATCCAACACTTAATAATTTATAACGCATACTCTAAGAAGCCTTGCATTAGAATAAAAAGAAGTCAAATGATGATAATCTACATATATTTGTTTCTTATTATCTCTCTCTCTCTCTCTCTCTCTATATATATATATATATATATATATATATATATATATATATATATATATATATATATATATATATATATATATATATTGTAACATTCATGATATTTAAGAATGAAGATCATGACCCTCACAAATGGTAAGGGCCATTTTTTCCCTTATACTCCTAGGAGTGGGGATGAGCGGGAAACCAGTCTTAGCACGACCACCGAGAAGAGCGGACTTAGCAAGCTCCCGAACTGGCGGTTACCATACAGGAAGAGAGGAGAAGAACCAACAGCGAAAGTAACGTTGATTGGATTACAGGAAGATCATCGATTGGGTGATATTAATATTGTTTTTTATTATGGATCCATTAAAATAAATTGAGCTCAAATTTCATGTTTTTTGTAATTAGTAGTAAATATCCTATTTTAAAAGGAATTGAATATTTTTTTTATACTTTTTGTCAGCACTCTAAATAATTATAATTATTTGTTATAACCATTTTATTTGAATATATTTCACAATTCCTAGTTTCTCAATTTATTAATAACTACAACATTAGCCTTGAGATCGGGCGATTCAATTGGGATAAATTCCTATGTCAAAGACATAAAACAATTTAAATTAAAGATCTCATGACGGACCTGCCAAATTAGTTAAGGTAATTTGATCAAATAAAGTAGAAAAAGAAATGGTAAAAAAATGAGGTAGGTTTCAATATGTATATATATATATACATCAATATATATATTGAAACCTACCTCATTTTTTTACCATTTCTTTTTCTACTTTATTTGATCAAATTACCTTAACTAATTTGGCAGGTCCGTATATATATATATATATATATATATATATATATAATATATTTAATAATACAAATTAAACATAAAATAAATTTTATAACTGTTTGAATATTTGCAACTACCCAGCAGTTTTTTTTCTAGCAAATGGTGAAATAACATGTTACGAAAAGGCCGACGGAATGACGGGGTATAGGAAAACACGCAATAAAAATTGCTATCATAAATAAAGAATAAAACAAGAACTTTAATAAGCTAGTGTGGGAATAAGACAGAGGCAAATGATAATGGGAGGTGAGGGATATAATTAAAGAGGCCACGGAGGACTGTGTGCCGTACTTCTCTCCCCACCTCAACGACCTTTCATAAATTACACTCGGTTAGTCCCGGAAATTTAATCTTTCACAGCTTGTGATTAAGGGCACGGGGGCTAAGTGGGGGGTATTTTTCTTTGCAATTGCAGGGACAATAGGCAGGTATTAGGGCCGGCGCTTCTCCTCTTTTGTTTTGCCAGTAATAGACTTAGAGGCCATTCACGGGCAGGGGCGTTCTAGTCGGATTATTGTCCTTCTTGCTACTCGCCCATTTATCACTTCTAGTCGTATTGCGTTCTCCACCGGTCAGAACTTCACAAGGGCAAACGAGCGAACTGTATCTTGTCCTCAAAGCCCGCTTAAAGCTTCCTATAGCAGTCCGCACAATGAGCGTCTTTAACCTTTTCATTTATCTTGAAAATATTCTTAGTAGATTATTAAACAGTAGCATGACTAGGGTGGGGTGAAGCGGGCGGTCCTCATTTTTTTTATAGGAATGTCTAAATTATGTAAAAATGATTTTTAACAAATTATAATACAATTTAATAACATTGTAATTATCATAATCAATAATTATAATAAGTGCATGGTTAAAAATAATGCGTGCTAACGCTCAACTCAACTTAACGTCGACATCTTTAATTTAAATCAGTGAAAAAATAAAACAGGTGCGCTATAAATTTGGACTATAAAGAAAGTTGCCCAGTGATAAAATCGAGATCTAGCGATAGAAACTCCCCATAGAAAAACAACTGACAGATAAAATAAAGTTTGACAATGTATTTCATGAATTTTCTTATAAAAAAGCTATGTCTCCAAATTATTTAAACAGGAGAAATATTTTATTAAATTTATTTATTCATGTTAGATAATTGTTAATAATCGCTCTTGATTGTCTCCGTCATGCTTTTAGCAGCTTCCGTGTATGGAAAAAATAATATAAGTTTAATTTATTCATCTTATAAACAAAACAATTTAATTTTTAATGAATCATAATACACTGCGACAATACAAAAAGTAAACCAAGAACAAATAAAATCTATATGAAAATAGAGAAGAATTATGCTCGAACTACTGGTCGAAGCCTAGTAGCCGTTCGATATGCCACATTCACTTAGTGATTGATTGCAAATAGATCGGTACACCTATTAAATCGTTGACCGAGACGTTCGTGAACGTATACGCTGCTACAGGTTTATGAGCTATTTATAAAGGTAAAAACTCTCTCCTCGTTCCTCTCCATTTTTATTTCCCTACTTAACTGAACCCCTTAATCTTTCAATCCTTTGCATACAATTAACTACCCTTCCCTGTAAAGCCTGTTGTATACACCTCAAAAGTTCAAAATGATAATTAACCTAGGTCTAACACCATCATTAATTTTCGGTAACAGCGCTGTTTTGGCCAACCTGTTTAGAAACTCCACAGTGCACAGAAGTGCAATAATGATATATGCCATCAAAAATCCAATGTCGTAGTGACAACGCCCCATTGTTGCTTTTCTTTTTTTGAAAATATACTTTCGTCTTTAAATCAGTTAATAAATTATGCCACAAGGTCAAAACGCAAAACAGCGTCTAGCTAGGAGTTAATTAACCTTTCACATTTTTTTATTTGGTTTAATCAACATGGTCGCAGAGTGCGAAAAATCTTAAAAAACTGGAAGATTATAAACAGCTTACCTCTGTCCAGTTGAACGTCTGCTAGAGTGAGTTTGGGGTAGCAGTTTGAGGTTGCAGTTTGAGGTAGCAGTTTGAGGTTGCAGTTTGAGGTAGCAGTTTGAGGTTGCAGTTTGAGGTAGCAGTTTGAGGTAGCAGTTTGAGGTTGCAGTTTGAGGTTGCAGTTTGAGGTAGCAGTTTGAGGTAGCAGTTTGAGGTTGCAGTTTGAGGTAGCAGTTTGAGGTTGCAGTTTGATGTAGCAGTTTGAGGTAGCAGTTTGAGGTAGCCGTTTGAGGTAGCAGTTTGAGGTAGCAGTTTGAGGTAGCAGTTTAAGGTTGCAGTTTGAGGTTGCAGTTTGAGGTTGCAGTTTGAGGTAGCAGTTTGAGGTTGCAGTTTGAGGTTGCAGTTTGAGGTTGCAGTTTGAGGTAGCAGTTTGAGGTAGCAGTTTGATGTAGCAGTTTGAGGTAGCAGTTTGAGGTTGCAGTTTGAGGTTGCAGTTTGAGGTTGCAGTTTGAGGTAGCAGTTTGAGGTAGCAGTTTGATGTAGCAGTTTGAGGTAGCAGTTTGAGGTAGCAGTTTGAGGTTGCAGTTTGAGGTAGCAGTTTGAGGTAGCAGTTTGAGGTTGTAGTTTGAGGTAGCAGTTTGAGGTTGCAGTTTGAGGTAGCAGTTTGAGGTTGCAGTTTGAGGTTGCAGTTTGAGGTTGCAGTTTGAGGTAGCAGTTCAACCCGGCCATATAAAATAAATATATTTTAACTAATTTTTTTCAAGTGGGACATACGGGTCTCCACAAAAACATAAAATTAAAAACTTTTAATTTATCGATATGGGCCGACTTCTATCGCGAAAGTTGTCAAAACTCCGATTATTGTTACCAAAACAGAAACTTATTCTTTTCAAGCTGTACAATATACTTTCAACATTTTATATCTATCAAACAATTTTTACGACCACTCGTAAAACATATTTACTTACATGCAAACGAATTATGGTCGACCTGCACCTTAAATTAAAGTACTGCCTTCTTTACTCTCTTTCTCTCTACATATATAAATATATGTACATATTGTGACGATTTTCCCTTGGGAATTGTATTGCACGAAAAAATATGTCCCAAATTGACGGGAGTTTTATTGTCATAAGCAGGAGTCAGGATAACTGTAGGAGTGGGAAGTTGATAAGATGTCCATGGAGAGAGAGTGGGAGTTTGAGACAATATTTTACACCGGCAAGACACAAGGGTGCAAGGAAGAGTTGAAAAAGATTTTCGCATAAACTAGCATATCAGTCGGGATATACCAGCTAGAAGGTGGTAACGAGATGGTTAAATGGCGATGAGTGGCGAACTGACTATATTAGATTGTAGTTTTTAGTAATAATTTTAGATGTAATTTAGTAATAATAATAATAGCATTACTCCTGTGCTCATGGTAATTTAGTCATTCATTTTTTCTATGTTGGTGACTAAAATCATTCGTGAAAAAAAAAACCAAAAATCCTTTACGATATATAAATATGATAAAATGACACTATTCGTTAGTGAAATGTTATTTGTCTATCCGGGAGTTAATTATTTTTGTTTTGTTCGCCTCTGTTGATGACAATTGTATTCACAAAATTAATTTCTAACGAGCAGATTTCATAGTATGATTAATAAATTATTGAGGACTAAAGTAATATAAACAGGTAACTATCAAAAAATAATACAAATACCATTAAGCCTAAATTTGCTTATTAAAACAAATGATCGCTAAAGGTGCTACTGGAATACTCATTTAAAGATTAGGAAACATGCTGTTAAATGGAAAAATTACTCAAAAATTGAAATTCGGTTGTAAGCATTAATAATTGGGATGCCGGAATTCATTCATACTTGTATGAAATAAGAATATAATCCAAAAAAATAAATAAAAAAATTGTCACCTTGCTGTCTTCATGACAGCACAAAAAACTAAATTCAGCATTAGAACTAGCTAGATGTTAGCATTTCATTTACTAATGCAAAAATTTTGCTTAGATGTTAATCAACAGTAGGCTCTATACTGTAGCCGGTATAAAAACAGGATGCTCTAATTACACATGCTCGTATAACATGACTAGTATAACTTAGCAGCCGAGAACGAGAAGTCGCCTATTATAGACAGTGGTGTTTTATAGCTGCAGAAAACACTTCATTAAAGTCGGCCATAGCACCGAAGCAACGTCGTTTTAACTTGGAACTTTAATTAAATTGGCTTTGTACCTCGGCTAAACGGAAATTGGAGACCATTGGTGTGAAAGAAGAATAGGGTTTTACGGCCGCGAGGTGCCGAAACATGAGGCTATAAACTTCAACTTGCCCCTTACTTATGCAACTCGCTAAACTTTAATACGTGAGGGCGACGTTTTAAAATCCATCAGCAAATAAATCTCAGCGAGTTTCTTAAACCGTTGGTAGAGGAAACTTGTTATTTTTCAAGGATAGTCGAAAAGTATATTTCCTGATCGAAGGTTGTGTATTCATTCTTTGGATTTCGTTATCACCCGACCACCCGCATCATCCAGAAATATCACTTTCAAGTATCCCTACAATCCTCCTCAGAGTTTAAAGCGGAAGTATCCTCGTGATTTTGTAAATATTGATTCAGTTCTTTCAAGTTTAGATTCGGTCAGTTGTCTCCCTTTAAGTCCTGCACTTCTGCAGGTGAGGGGGATCTCCTTAATCCTTGCCTCCTTATCCATAAGTAGGAATGTGACGATTCTGCAGTTGAATTGGGGGGGGGTCCCTGACTATGTTCATCCGAAATTAACTCGTTGTAAAACAAATTTCAATATAATGAATAATACTAGTTTATACTATCATAGGAACTATAGACCTATTTTCAGGACCAAAGCTGGACGATTCAATTTGAAACATACGTGATGAAACGTCCTCTTCCAGTCTGTCAGGGTGTAAATTGTGAATTTCGTTTCAATGGGATAGGAAAAAAGAGCCCGTTCCAATTTTTCCCCAAAAGTTCTTACTTTTGTGTACCCAAAAGTAGTTCTTCTTTTTTTTTTTTTAGGGAAAGCATTTGATTATGAGAAAAATGGAATGTACAATGTATATATTATTCATGATTGAGCCATTTCTTGTAGAGGAAACTCGTTTCTTAGATTTGATTCTGTCTAGTGATCAAAGCCTCTTCCACAACAACGGAGTATTATCAAAGTCACCGGACCGGCACTGATCTCACATAGAATCCAACGGGTCTATGAGTGAAGGTTGTTACGAAGCATTTCAGAGTACTCAACGTCTTTGGAACCATTAAAGTGCAGGTCGAAAATTCCTTTGAAATAAATGTGAAGTCACAATTGTATTTTTTAAAAAATTTTCTTTCGAGACTTAATAGTAATAATTAGCCTTGTCCCGAAAGAAATGAGCCCTCCCATGGGATTATGCGACATGTCAGATAGGCTAACGCTAACATGTTATGACCATCAATAAATTGTGTAGGAATATAAGAAATATTTTGTTTTTTAATGGTTTTTATTGAATAAAACAGAAATGTAATTAACAAATGCGCCAAATAACCTCCGGAACAAAGCGTGTTGCTGAATACAGATTCTCTATTTTCACATTAAATAAACTACTAGTTTTCCCTCACGAGACTATTTAGAACCCGGCAAGTGTCACATTCCTCAAGCTCTCTTCTAATTTTATATTCTCAGCAATAAGTTATTTCAGTAATTTATTTTATTACAAGTATTTCAGAACATATTATTCAAGTTGAAAAATAAAAATGAATCAACGTGCAAGTAAATACTTTTTCATATCAGCGAATATATACCCACGCATAACTAAAAGGCAAGCGATTGGTCCATATAAGAAAAGGAAAATATGGAATTGCAAAAGCATTGAATCTAGCGGATTGAGAAGTTGACAGAAACATCGCAATCTTGAACACTATATCCCAGAGCCCAATATTGAGCCTGCAGTTCAAGACTTGGGTATCTGGGCTCACAGGTCGAGAGAAACGCCGTTCTGCCTTTGACAGCTGACACTTCTCCAGATTCTTCTCACTGTCTGTTTAAAACATCTTTCTGTCCCCCGGCATTTTTATTCCTCTTTCTTCTCTTTCGCTGTCAATCATTCGGGACTTGTGGCCTTCCACCCCCCACCTCATGCGTACCCTATGCCCGTTATAATCCAGCCAGATGGTATTTCAGTCGCGGACGTCTTCAATGTGTCCTACGCTAGTCCAACTGTATAGGGGATCTCTATCATATAACACTTTCTTAAACAAAAGCTATTAAAATATAACTTATGCCATCTGCACTCCATTATTAATAAAGATCCCATACCTTTAGCTACGACTTCTAAGAACAATCCCACAGATCAGGGGGGAAGGGCAGTAAAATGATTCTGTTGATTATTATATTTATGAAATGTGATCCTTCTTAGCTTTAAGTACAATACTTCACACCCTTCTGTTAAAGGTTTGGTGTTACTTATAGTAACAGAGCTCCAGAGATTCAACGTTCTCTTCATAAGCTTTTTTTTGTAATTGGCTAGCGCTTTCAACACCCCCACCCCTGTCATCCTCAGGCTACGACTAGACAACAACAGGGAAGAACATTAAAGAAGTCTAAAGTATGATGTCATTTTACGCATGGATGGTTAAAAGATCGCTAGTGTGTTGCTGTGTCCGTTTTAGTAGGAATCCTACATATACTAAATTCGTGTACATTGACAAATTATATCAATTGTGGACTACGTTCGTTCATGACGTAATATTGTTCAAATTTTAGCATGGAAGTCCACCATGCCAAAACAATAACCACCTTCCTTGTTAGTTTAGTTAGAGTTATATTTAAGTTAGTATTAGCACAACTCATTCTTAAGGTGAGCCCTGTCACTTTCTATGTTGTCACGGCTTGTATTCTGTACATCAGCCTACCATAGAAAAATTCTTTAAAGTGTGAGGATTATACAAAATGTAGCTGCAGTAAATACAATTCCATATTGTGGAATCTGTAAATCAATCTGTATATATTAAAAAAATACGTATGTATATAATAAAAAAAAAAGTAATATTGTAAAAAACATCACCTGCCAATGAAAACGACAGAGGGTTCGATTTAGCCCCCTCGCCTGACTATATTTTTTATAGTGAATTTATATTTTTAATTTTTTTAAATACTTTATACCCCGAAATTTAAAGTAATTTTTATTCATGATTATTAGAATCGTTGATTGATAGTGGATTAGGACTTTTATTGCGAAAAATGTCCCTTAGCAACAAAATAACCTCTTTAGTAGTATGTTGGCAGACGTATTTTTTTTTTTTCAATGATTGTCCGCTTTGAAAAACACTAACAAAACCCTAAAAGTGACGATAAAATACTACAACTTCAAGGTCTCAATCGAGCACACCCTAGATGGTTTTCCAACATTCATTCCCCCCCCCCCCCCGATGGGGGTGCATTTGAGCCGCAGAGGCCTCACGGACGACTTTATCGATTATTGTCGTTATTATAAGGGCAGCGAAAAGGAAATTATATCAAATATAACAAGCGAAACCAGCCCAGGAAGTTGTCGGGGCTGGAAGCAATAAGACTGGAGTTGAGCAGCTAATTATTTCTTATAATTGGCTTCTACAGGCCGGCAGCTTTGTCCTCTCGATCAATGTCCTACTGGTAAGTGAACGGTTTATGTCCTGGACACTTTTAGCTGGGTCGTTCTGTCTTCGTCGGGGCTGTAATAGCCGATGAGCAGAAACCGCAATTCCGTTCCGAAGCATTAAAAGGTGAAACGTATTAGAAAGGAGACCAGATGGAAGTGTTTCAAGGTGGATTTGGTGAGAGGAAGTTTGAAGTGAAACTGATCTGTAGTTTGGAGGTAGGACCACCAATAACTCTCTTCACAAGATAGGAATCTAACGTCCGCTGAGACTGTTTTTGGAACTCACTCGGCATAATCTGTGTTTTTCCTTACTTCGTCTTAGGGAAGATAAGATGCAGTATTCTTTTCTTATTTGGCTTGTAATAGCGAAATGATTAAAGAGGCCTGCATGTTTGGTAAATTGATAAGCATGGCGTATATTGAGCATTCACAATCGAAAGATAAAAATAATTAAAATTTGACTGAGTTAAAGTTAATATAAATTAGACAGTGCAGGCTGCGGATACTTGACGATTACTGGCCAGCCTCATATGGGTTCCTCCATCCCATCTGGCCTAAACAGCTATGACTCCCTCATTTCATTTGATAGCAGAAAAATATTGATTTTTATGTTCTTAGTAAGCCATTTTTATCAACAGCTATCTCTTCAAACCACCTGCTTTGGATGAAAAAAAGTAATTTATTTTTAGAAAACAAACTTTTCATTACTTTTACGAAAACTTAATACTTAAAAATACAATTTTTTTTGAAAAATTTCGTGTAAACCTTTAGATACAGGTTTATTTTATGATTTATTAAGTCTAATGTAATTTTATATGAACGTAATAAAATGTTTTGGATGAATAAAGGGGCAAAAACAGGGTTTTGAATGAATAGACACAGTTATAGTCTGATTTTTGGAAATCATTTTGTAGAATTCGCCCAACCCTGATCTGATATTGCGAGTAAAAAAGCACCGTGAATACCCCCCCCCCCCCCCGTCCTTTATCATTACCTTACAGGTCTATCCTTTTGAGGTCACATGATGCAAGTTAATTGGAATGTGGTTTGTGGCTTGAAATACTTTGGTATATACATGTGCTCTTAACTTTGCCTGCGAGTTAAATATGCAGGCCACGAATACGTGCGTCAGGCATTGCTGCCTTTACATGCACTAAGTATCAGCGGGGAAAGAGCCCCAGCTGGCTTAGCAAAGCCACCCTTTAGCTAGTGCCAGTTAGCTCGGGTGTAGCAGGCGCAATTTCTTCCGGCCACATCTGTTCTTTTTGTTGCTTAGTATTGTTTTTCTTACATCTTCGATGGGTTGGGGTGCAACTAAACGTCTCATCGCCGTTGTTAAATGTTTGTTTACGATCTTTGAAATTAAGATGAGAATCTAGTCATTTCTGTTTTATTCTTATTTTTTTTAAACACTCAATATATAAGTATAATCCCTTAATGTAAATCTATCTTAATCTAAAATGTTTACATTGTATCTCCTACTAATACTATTTACAAATAATGGTTTACTCTCAATCTTAAATATATTTTGAAAAAATATTTTTTATCTCTTCTTTACTTTAAAAGTTATTATATCTATATCATTAGTTCTACATTTACTAGTTCCTTAATCTAATTTGGAATCAGTAGTCACTGTACCTAACGTAGGTTCAGACTGAAAGAATATATTTGTTTTACTTTAAAACCAATTTCTTTTAGCATCTAATACAAAATCAGGAGTTTCACTTTTTTCATTCAAGAATCTATTTTATCTTTACCAACTACAACTAAATTCTTATTTTTTTTACATGTACATGTACGAATCAGAAGACGTAGACAGTGGATAGAGGATATCACGATGGTCCGAGAACTTACCTAATCAAATGATTGTCTTGAGTGGTTGATAAATCGTTGTTAAACAACGACTAGATCTAGGTTACTTGATCAATATTTGATTTGCTAAACCATTACAGTTTTATAAAATAGCTAAATCTCTCAGATATTGTCAAACAAAAACATTTAATTAAGTTAATAATAAAGAAATTAATAAATAAGCTGCATCACAAACACCATATCTATTCTGGCTCCCTAACTTTTTTTTTTTTTTTATTATTGATAATTATGATTATTTTTTTGAGATCCCTTTTTTATGTGCCCTTAACCATGAGGGAAAAACGGAACTTTGAATCTCAAATACATAACAGTTAGTAAAACTAGACTATTTTCATGTTATACTTTCTGTACTTGTTCATTAAGAAAGGCCTAATCAGCACCCATCCAAGCGTTACGAAATATATCAATTTTTCCGACGAAAGTCATCTTTGGCTTTGACTTTCATGGAAAATGAATTTTCTCCGCACAAGTCTTCAAATTATTTCGTTTATAAGTTTATTTTGAATACTATTTGACTCAGGTTATATTATTAACAATATCAAAAAGTTTGTTGATTATAATACGACGGTACATTTTAACGATTAAGGATTCTTACATCTAATTTATAATGTTATACAAGCAACTTATTTCTCTAACAAAGGTGTTCATTCAAAATAAAACGTCTGTGACTGATCAGGCCGTAATGGAAAAAAAAAATGCTACAAAACCATAACAGGTCGTAGAAGAGAAACAAGGTGAGCTGCGACAGACACTCAGGGACTGGACACGGCAGGCGTTCCACTAGTGTTGTATAAATCCACTCCACAACTCATTTCTAAAAGCTACAATCCAGGGCCCTCTATAGCTCAATTTAGCCTCCAGGCTCCACACAACACAAAGCAAACGTTTTCGTCTCTTCTTTTTGTTTAATCAGTCTCGATGACATTTCCAGTTATATTTGTACATCGAGTTCCTTTATATTGAGTAGCATTTTTAAATATAGCTCAATACATCGTTTGATCCCAGCTAAGAGTAAAGTTGTAGAAAGTGGAAATCGTACTGAAGAAGAACACTTGGTTTAGTATATTTTATATATTGAATAGACAGAATACATTAAATTGGTTACGAAATGATATATAAATTTCAATTATTATTTGTTCCAACGATCGTTAATTATTCAATTTTTTATCAAATTATATTTTTTTATACAGAATAAATTGTATTTATGAATTCATATACAAACAAAATAAAAGAAAGTGAAATAATAATATTTAGAGAAAGTTATAATACTTGCGTGGAAATTCCTTAATATTTATTAAACGTTTGAAAAAAAAAAATGTTCTATAATTATTAACGAAAGAAAAAGATATTGAGAGCCGGGCTTACAGGTCAGATTATTTTTAAAAACCCAAAGAAGCAATTTTAATGAATAAACAATTTTTTATGGGGAAAAGAACTGCATGCAGGGATTAGAGAATCTAGTCGCTATTTAAAAAAAAAAAAAAGTTAATAAGCCAAGCTGCTTAAATTTTTTTAACTATCCATGCTTAAACGCTAATGGATAAATAAAAATCATTTAAGAAATTTAAAAAAAAAAGTTTTGTTTCATAGATCCTGAAAAAACTTTCCTCTTCTTATCTACCCACCATAACTCGGTCCCATGAAAGTAAAAATCAGATAATTTAATTTATGTTCAACTAAATGACGATTTCTTGGCGAGGAAATATTATAAACAAATATATTTTATGATGATTGTTTTGTTTGAATTTTTCAATACATGTTGCCTGAGGATATACTAGTATCAGTTTGAAATGCTTGCAACAGACTATTAATTAATAAATTTGGAAGGATATTATGCACATATTTTAATCATAATAAACTTTTCAATCCTTCGAGATATCAAATATCACTACACGATTCATTTTATGTAAAAACTTCTTCTTATATAAAAAACAATCTTGGAACGATTTCATTATGAACGCATGAAAAATAATTATAAACGACAAATCATTGCAATGTAAATATTCAAAGTAGCTCGTGACTAACATAAGAAATAAATAAAAGAAGAACTGAACATTGTTTACTAATGACATTATAAAAAAAGTAATCATTTTTCATCGGCTAGTGAAAAAAGAGCAATAAGTCAACACCCACCGTGTCGGTTGTCCCGATAAATTTTCACTAGACTTTTTGTCCTTTTTCTTTGTCTAAGTGCAATCACATATTTTTTTCACCGACTCCATTAGGCAATTAGGTTGGTTACATATTTATGGGTCTCCCCGCCCCCCTCCCCCCCACCACTGTCTCCTCGGTTTCCCTTTATATCAGCCCTGAGGAAAATATCAGCCTTGGCTATGAAGCAGTAAGATAAATCCTTTCCTTGGAGGAATTGATGACCCGATGATTCGAGTGCTAACAGGCGAGACCACACTGAATACTGTCAATTAGGTCGGCTGGAGTAGGTGGACCCCGCATCCTCAATAACTCACTCTAGCCTGAGGTAGAATTATCTTGAACCATTTTTAGATTTTCACATCCTTACTCATTCTCCTATCTGCCGAAGCAAAAGGCTCAGTCGTAATTTGAAACATGTCTCTTCGTCTACTTATTTCACAATAGTGAACTGAATCAGACAATCCAACATTTTAAAAGTGCATTCAAACACTACCAGATAGCTGCTACGCAGAATGTTTGGGTGTAGATATAATTGCATCAAATAAATCCGGAATCTATAAAACAATCCTGATTTTCTCTGAATTGAGAGTATTTTCAAGTCATATCAGGACCTATTTAAGATGGAATGGTTTTGTCTGATGGCTGGTTGTGGACTATTCATATTAATACATGTATACATATGATATAACTCTCTCTGTTATACCACAGTTCCTTTCATATTGATACAACGGTGCCTACACCACCATTCTCTAACACTAACAATTAAATTAAAATAATAGGAAAATTAAAAGTTTAAATAACGTCTCCAATTCCTATCCAGTCGCATATGTTATTTGAGTAATAATTTCATAAAAAAAGGAGATTTTAATTTTTCTCTTTGAATTCCTATTGTATCAATTTAATTATAAGATACTTGAGAATGGTTGTGTATGCTCCGAACGGCTTGGGTCAGTAAAAATGAACTGGGGATAGGGATCAGAATGAGGTTTATAGTTATTATTCCATGTTCTGTTTTTACCCTTCACAGATCACATCAAAACAGAAAAAAATAGGTTATATAATTTAATGAACCATCAGTAGATATCTAAATACGTAATTCCTTTTTCAAAATTTTGAACGATATTTGAACTATTGTCTTGAGTAATTTTAACATGAAACTTAGTAATTTAAATATTCTTAATAATAATCTTACAAACAGACACTAATATACAAGTATTTGTTGTATGTAACTACATCCCATTGTTGTTTCAATAGATTGAAAACATGATTTCCAGGGACCTCGATGGTCGAACAAATAAAATGATTTATTTTCTCACAGCTGTTAACAAGTATTTAAAGAACATGGAATCCAGTTTGTATTTTTCAATATTGTTTCTTCACATTTAACCTTATTTTCATTACATTAGATTAAAAAAGTACGAATTAATTATATTTTATTTTTAGTTTAGAGGCGATCTAGTAACTATGTGCTATGCTCATGTAACATATTAAGAAACAAAGAAATTTTCTTCATAAGTTAAAACAAATAAAAAAGATTTGCTTTATTTTGTGTAAAAAAAAATAAATAAACGTTTTGGGAAAATCCATCTCCTCCGTGGTTGATTCACGCCCCACAAAGTAATCAGTGTAAAGAGTAACATTTACATATTTTTTGCTAATAAAATTATGCAGTTATGTTCCGAACAATTTTTCAAAACATAACTACTCCATTAAATAATACATTGAGCCCATGTGGATGAGGCTCTGCCATTACAAACGATTCTAGCGGTGATCCTGAGCTAGAGAACCCGGGCACCAGCCGGCGGGAGAAAGCTCTTTGTTTTACAGTGAAGAGCCAAAGTGGCTTGTTTTGGGAGTAACTAATGCATCTATGAAAGCATTAAGGACCCGTTGTAAACCCATTTGTCATGTTTGTCCTCTTAGCTTTTAATGAAACGTTTAGGCTGCGAGGGCTCATTTGCATAACTACATAATATCGGTGGGCGTCCTAGTGTCGAAATAAATCATTTATTTTCACTTCCTGTATCATCTTTAGCCCCGTTCTATGTTAAGGTCAGGTATGTTTGAGTATTGTTCAGAGACAATGAATGAATACTGAATTGACGTATATCCACCAAACAAACCTTTTTGTATTAAATATTAAAAATATTTTATTAAAGACAAAAAACAGCTAAGAAATAAAACAGACGTTCTGAACTAACAGGAGAACAGTATTATTTTGAATCGCTTAAGTGCACGCATTACCTCCAAATTTGCAAACTATATTTAATACATTAAACATATTACAATGTTTCACTTAATTCATCAAAATATATTTTTAGCTTCTTGTGCATATTATTCTCAGATCTTAAGTTAACATATTTGGGCTCAGCGGACAAAAATTTGCTTTTAAAGGAAACCCTTGTGGTAAGTGATATGAATGAACTACAAAAGTATATTACGCAATCTATATATCATAGGTAAGATTGAGCATATTACTCTGGCATCAATAGTGACGTTCTGAACAAAAAGCTGCCAGCCAAGATAAGCCTGTGATTTCTACAGAAGGCCACGACACAATGTCGATAATAGGAAAGGACAGTTTAGCCCTCAAACATTGCGCAATACCCAAAGGGACAAAAAGATAAACTGATAAATAAATGAACAACTTATCACCCTAAGATGGAAGAGTTATCACGAACAGCTGATGTCTCGGAGCTCTCCTTCTGAATGTTCACATCCGCACCGAATGTCTAGCGCACCAACGTGAAACATCAGAAACCCACGACCGACATCGGTGAACTGTCAAACTGGGATTGCACTCTGTGGAAAAGACTATTCCAATCTCTAAGGGACTCCTCATGACTTAGTAAATAACCATGTTTATGCACTTGGGAATCAGGACATTAGTGGTTGAAATGTCCTTATAACTAAAAAATAATATATTTTAAAACACACTTACTCGGCACCATACTGACTAACGGAAGGATATCTCAGTACTTGTTAGAACGTTGCTTTCCCTTAGTGATCAGTAATGACATACAACTCAATTTTTGATGGATACGATAGACTAGAAATAGTTCCGATCCTAGAATAAGCTACTATCATATTCAATCGCCAGCCCTTATTGGATACAAATTGCCCTATCCTATGTATGAGTATAGCGAAGGGCTTTACACTATATCAATATCCGATTTCGGAACAAGAGCCACCTAGGGAGGAGAGAAAAAACAGTGGCTGAAGATTGGCCCGGAAGATAAGGTGAAAGAAAGCAATTTATGCTTGATAATGGCTGTAGGAGAGGTTGGCCTCGTGCCCCAGGGTACCCCGCCATTTCACGGGAGCTGCTCCCCCCGATCTCTTCGAATCTGATTTACACCCCCAACCCCTTTTATTATTCACCCCTCATCATATCCACCACCGCGCACCGCTCAAAATCCACCACGTTTTTTTTTTGTATCTGCCTCTAGGGACTAACCCATAACTTTTGGAAATTTGAACAGGTTTCCCTGAATCAAGGGAGAAAAACGTAATAACAGTTTCGTCATTTTTTTTTAATGAGCTCCAGTTGTAAGACACTAAAATATATCTGAGACGCTTTCCGAGCCGAACACTAATCAAAGCACTACTCTAGTCATCAGGCATCGATCATCAGAAAAGTTTATTAACAGCTTCTGGCTTATATCCGGTTTCCGGTGACGCGGCTGACGGAGGAGAGTGGGGGGCTTCCCAAGACTCCGCTTCCATGTGGATTTGGGAGGTCTCTGGGCTGTTCGTAAATACTGTATGAATGAGCGAGTGATTGAAAATTAGTAATATGGTATGGATGAGAACATTGGTCATAATTACTTATTGCCTAATGAGGCAGATTGTAATTTTAGCACAATAAAGAAGCTTCAATACACAGTATTATCAACATGAAGATGATAGTAAAATAAATAAAAGCTAGTGAAATAAAAGCTTTGTTAGGTCGGAAACTTTTCAGACCGCCTTCGTAAGCTGAAGCAATGTCAAAAGGTCGTCCATAAATAAATTTGCTGAAGTCAATATAACCACTTAAACCTGATTCCCAGCTGTATACAAACTCAGCATATACAAATAACAGCTGTATACAAACTCAGCATATACAAATAACAGCTGTATACAAACTCAGCATATACAAATAACAGCTGTATACAAACTCAGCATATACAAATAACAGCTGTATACAAACTCAGCATATACAAATAACAGCTGTATACAAACTCCCTAAGCAGGAGAAATGACGAGAAAGGGCTCCGTGAATGTGCTTATTGTATGCCCTTAGCATCTCAATTATTACGTTTGTAAGAGGATAGAGGGCAGAACCTGGATGTTAAATATGAAACAGTTTCTAGGTACTGCCTTGAGAGAGCTTAAAACAGAGAAAAGTAGGTAATATTAGTTCACAGTTCATTTATTTTCACAAACATTCCTTAAACAAACTTTGTTGAATAAAACCTTTAAAATTTCAAATAGCTTAAATTCTTTTTATTGCTACTAACGCACAACATATAAAGGATCCACCCTCACGTTTCTGTCAAAATATAGATGTATTCTGAAACAAATACATCTTTCTACCCGTGTGTTATAATAGCGAAAATCATGATCTAAAAAAGTGAAAGAAATACAATGGTTTTTAACAGTTAAAAAAAATAACTCAGAATCTCTTTCAGAAATTAAGTTTATTATATAAAAAAAGTCTCTCGTGGCAAACTAATATACTTTCCTACCCCACATCTAAGCACTGTGACCTTTTTGCCTTTAAAAATTGTATACAAGTTGCCTGACTCTTTTCCATTAGCCTATAAGTACATTTTTCATTATTACTTTTAAAATTTTTAACTTAGTTTTTATTAATCTTTGTATACTTCCCTTTATTCGTTTAAAATAATAAGTAGATGCAGACTATTTTATTTTAGTTTCGTTATTTATCTTTTAACGGGATAATATATTTCAATAATACATAATATAAGTAGTAGTACTGGTAATATATTTCGTATGGGGTATTGGTAGTAGTTGTCAGGTTTTTTTTAATATTTATACTGTCGCAACAAGCTTAATACCACCAGATGCAAAATGAAATAAGCTGTAAGAAACAAAACTTCATATTTCCTTAGAACTAGTATATTATCTTCGTGTGTAAGTGGAAGATTCCTGTCTCCTAAACAAAAAGTAATAAATTATTCAGCTTTATTAGAAAACGGTTAGTAAAAGCAGGTCAACAAATATTTTCCTAAGAGATACCTGCAATATCATCTCCATATTTAACATCCAATAAGGAAAATGGAGAGGACATAAAAAACAAGTAATTGTAATTATTAAATACTTAACTGTTCCCAAGTAGCCCTATGTGATTGCTAGTATCTTCAGAAGCGTGGTTTCTAACAAATATTATAACCTTTATCAAAACATTCTTTTTTCTTATTTAATGTTTTTATATTCCATCAAGTTTTAGTTAAGTTATTATTAGTAAAAGTTCTGCTTTTTCAGGTAATGGATCTCAGGTCATAAAGACTCCTATATCATTCCCAGATAAGGAAGCAAATAAGATGACCAGCAATTTATGGACGGTCTGGAGAATGCAATGTGAGCCAGAGGATGGAGGGAAGAGACTAGTGAGACGAGAGAGGACATGGCACTCCAGAGTACCAGGTATCGAAATATGATACATGACGAAAATTTGTATTTTGTTATAATGATGGTTTCCCTTAGGCGGGATAAATTTCTTTAAATAAACATTACAGTGACATATACCTTTACCATTTAATGAAAAACTTCAATCTCCAAGGATTAAATTCGCTTCGTTTTTACATAGTTGATGTGATGAAAGGAAAACAAGAAAACTCGTATTTTTGAAGCTAGGTTGAAACATCATTTATTTAACGTTTTTTAATGAGAAAATGAGTCTTTGTTGGGAACATGAAAATGAATTTATGATATCACGTAAGAAACTACTAGTGCTCAACAAAGAGATAACCTCCGGTTCGCTTCTGGTCAACAGATTATTTAGTCAAGAGTAGAACCGCTGAAGCACTTCGGAAGGGAAATTTGAAATAAGAATCGTTAAAAGAATCAAGCTCTCGCCAAGGATTGGTGTCAGGTTGATTTAGAACGACTCCGTAATTTTTAAGTTCCACTTCCTCATCAATCTTCCCCTCCTGGCAGCTGGATGATGTTGTTTCCTACATTTTTGTTCACGAGCCCGGCGATTCCTTAGGAAAGTGCGGGCCGGCCGTTTTTTAACTACATTTTTATCGTTTATTGTATTGTTTTAAAAGAGAAATTTAGATAATATACATACAAATTTTGAATTTCGACAGAATGTAACAGCTGTGGATATTCACAAATGCATACCGTTATTTGAAAGTACTTCAAAATCATTAATTCAAGATTCCACAAAAGCCATAATTACACCGAACAGGCGATTTATTGATAATAAATTTGTAAAATAGATAAAATTTTGTAAACCACAGCAATAAATAATCCATAAAACCTACCTTATTTAATAACCAATCAGTTGTTTATACAATAAAATGTAGCGATTATTCGGTTAGCTGCGTTTGTTTAATCTATTGTAAACTTAAAATGAGTTCCCGTGAGTGCCATATCAAGAAGAATATGCTAATCCTACCTTCATACACCAGAGGAAATATGGTACACAAATTTACACTTTTATACAATCAGAATAGGGTGCAATCAACAAATCAGATAACATATAAATACAGAAATGTAAAAACCTCAGAGAAGGTACAAGAACATCCACAATACTAAATCCACAATTTCATTCTATCTATCACCATCTACAACTGATAAAGAACCATGTACGAAGCTATTTAGTTGCATCTGATGCTTTACCGGACTCCCCGAAGAAGAATTTTGGAACATTTGAAAGGAAATTCACTGATAAGTGCGCTCAAATGAATTTTTAGAAATTGCTAGGCTATTGATGACAGACATCTTGTAGACCAACTAAATTTAGAATCGACATGTCTTTATTGTTCATTTGATGGTGATGAATATCTAAGAAAGGTAAGGCAGATAAAGATAAAGAACATGATTCTAAAATTAAAGAAGAATTATGTGTCTAAGAATAACAAGCTATTATTCTTAGAATTAATGCAAATCATGAAGAAAAAACCAGGGCTAATTAGCGATGATATAACTACAACATGGAGGTATAACATTCTGTCATATTTCCCTTACTTTACAGGAGAGCATTTTGAACAGGTTTTATTTTTATAACATTTATGTTCTTATTTGTAATAATAACTGCTCTCATGTAGAGTTACGGAAATGCGTTCTATAACTTCAAGGTAGAGATGTGAGGAAATAAAAATAATATAGGTTGATCAATGATATCCTTATTAACAAGTATTAAGTATACTTTTTAGTGTTTTTCTTGTTAGTTTACGAGAATGTAGCGTAAAAAAAACACATTGCAAGTGACCGGCCGTCGATAAATCAACGGATAGGGAGGGAAGTCCTCGGTTCTGAGCTATGGTCAATAATTATTAATTTTCTTCTTCAAACTCGTGTTGATGCAAATTGATATTGTAAATTGCTGACTAGACCGAGTGAAGTAAAAGGGAGATAGTTGAGGTTTTTCTTTGGCCCTAGCTAATTCCACAGTGTCGACAGATTTATGGACGGTTAGAGACACCTGCTACTTACTGAGGGTGGTCACATAGGGTACACCCACCCCCGACTAACAAAAACCTCCATATCCTGCCCTGTCCCCCTTTGCATAGAGAATGGGGCGGCACCTTTGGGGTGAAAACAGATTTATCAGAACGGCTGTCGGGTATTTAACAAACAAGGGGACAATGCGAAGCCGAAATGCGGTGTAATCACACAAAAAAAAAATAAAACACATACAATCACTTATGTCCTAGTTGTTCGACAAGAATCCATAATATGAAAAATCTACTTTAGCTTCCAGTCATTTTCTTTAACATAAATTATCGAATGCTAAAACGTTTTGTTTTTTATCAAGGACATAGAAAGACCCCAAGTGTTAGTGTTATTTTATTAATAACTTATGAACTCACTATTCCAAGTTGGTACGTGTGCGAAAGACGTACCAACCTCACCTAGTTGCTAGACTCAAATCAAGTAATTGCAAAGTAGAGGTGATAAGAAAACTTAGCTAGCGTGTTTATCTTGTAGACTTGAAGAGTAGTTAAGTTGCCCGACATGTTTTGGGAGCAGTAGCTCTTCTACTGATGTCCCTGTTTCGTATTTAAGTTGAGCAGCAACATTCTACGACTCTGAAGAACTATTTGCTCTTGCGGAGTTTGCTCAAACAACTTTTTAGACACTCAAACAAATTAGTTTCAATGTTGACGGGTACAGCCTAGCATACTCCAGCTTTGCCGCAGCGGAGAGGGATTCAACCCGGTCAATTTAACAGTAACCGGCGAGAATTGGACCCACGCTATGTATACCAAAGCCCCACCGGCTTGGCTACTCCCAAGGGCTTCGCGATTTGATTATTCTTAAAAGTCGCAAACCCCAATAAAAAGTTATGGAAATTGGGGTCATTTGTATAAAACAGAACTCCTGAAGGGACGGCTAAGAACAGTTTTCCATTTAATTTTGGAGATTGTTTTCTCCACTCCATTTCGGTGACGAAATCAATGCAGATTTCTTTTGTAACTGATTTTTTTTTGTTTTAATGTAATGACATAAAAGCTGAAACTAGTTTGGAATGGAAAAGGCAAGCTGAATTGCAATATCCAACCATTTAACGTTCCAACTAAAGTTTAAAGTTCTCTTGTCTGTTATATTATTATATAATACTTAAGGAATTATTATGAAAAGAACAGCAAAGTATTTTTTTAACTAAAATACTCCTTTGTCAAACTTTCCAAGATTGCATTTTTACAAAAACATGATCAATATATTTGGGACTGTTAATAAACTAATATCAACTTAATAATAAGTAATATAAAATAATAGAGTCTATACAATAAGTAAATAAAATTTAAAACGATAAATAAATTTTGAAAAAAATGTATATAAAAGGCATATGATATTTCACTGAGCATAAACAACTAGCCTTCGTATGTAATTAATTTGTAACAGTATCAACAAAATAATAAAACAGAAATCAATGGAAAACTATAATAGGAAAAAATCCATGGTCTATACGGAAAACGAAGGCCTAGATAGTAGGGCCCGAGGGAATCAAAAAAGAAGGAAAAAAGACGGAACATCAATAAAGGAACATAAAGAAGAAAACGTTTTGAAGGACGCATGTCACAGGAAAATTGTTCAAGCATCTAAATAAATAATAAACGTTTGCATTACAACTTAATTCCGACCGTACTCTATGACATCAACGAATGGATTTTAACCTTACAACTGATATCTGCATCAAGCGTATCCAATCCTTTCAATCAAAAGTCCTTAGAACTAAATAGTAAATGCCCCTTATTACGTCAGCAACTAAACCCTTCATAAAGATCTTAATATACCTTTTATTCTCGAACCCATCCCTTCCACGTTCATGAAATTCCATCATAAGCTATCCAACCACCCTAATCCCCTAGCATAGTCATTACACTGCAACACTCATCCCTATACTCCTCCTCGGAGAATTGAGTATAGACTCCTCCTCGGAGACTAAAACGGCAGTGGCCTCGTCACCTGCTATAAATGCGTAACAGTGGGAGTCCTGGCAATGACCAGTTTCCCAATCATGTCCTGAGCGTATGTGGCTCTCGCGCTTCCGGTCAGCCTCCGCTGACGTGGCTGACGGAGGAGCGTGGGGGGCTTCCGAGAAGACTCCGTTTCCTCTTTCGCATGCGAGGGAGGGGACAACCATGTGGATTTGGGAGGTCTCTGGGCTATTTGTAAATACTGAATGAATGAAACTTGTAATTACGGTATGAATGAAAACATTTATCACAATTACTTATTTCCCAATTGTAATTTTATCATAATAAAAATCTTTAATAATAAACTGATATTTATTAAACTTCTCCAAATAAATTATCTGCCTTTTTAAAATAAAATGAAACTTTCCTTACACGATCAGATCAGTGTTAATATTATTATCTGTAATGTCATTTTACCTTTGAAAGTCTTTCATCATTACTCCTTCATTTATTTTAAACCTGCTGATGAAAAGTAATGCCATTCCAAATGATCGTGTAAGGTTAGTTTACTGTTATCACAAGGGCATTGTCTACGGTCAGTTTACTTGTACTTCATCGTTTTCCGGAGTGCAGTCGGATCGATCTGTAATTTGGAATTTTCTATATTTATTCTAACTGCTTTTATTCTTACAAATGTCGTTCACCGCTATATTGCCAACTGTCAGTTCCATTTTTGTTAGTCTGTTCACATAGCTTGTAGACTACCTTGGAGGCATTCGCAGATTGCTTGAATACCTTTAGTGAGTGAATAAATACTTGTTTGTTTAACCATTACCTGGGGTTAGTAGAATAAACAATAATCCAACTTCAACTGCCAATCCTTTCTTAGCAAGCTGGCATGTTTATTCAACTTTCAAGTTAAACAGAAATCTTTTTTTCGCTATGATATTTTGTTTCGTCGATTATTAACGAGCTCAATCACATCGGCACACGATAGTTTATTCTATGATAAATTCATATTCTCATGATTGTGCATTATGCAGTGACTTATTGAGCATTCTCAGGACAGGAAATCCATACATCGATTCCTAGGTGAAATCCGTCCCCGAATTGTCTTCAGCAGGAAGGGGGCTTTATGCCCCTAGGACATTATTGAACATCAATTACCCAGATTTTAATTGACAAGACTAAAGGAAGAGGTTCTACTTTCATAAACGGCGATTGTCTTTTAAGTCAGTGTGTGTGTTCTCTACATCGTGGATTTTTTACAATTGTTCCCAAAATGAAAATGAGGTACGTAATATATCTTTTAATTTGTTGTCATAGCATGATAAGCAAATTTTATTGTTTATAATTCTTTTTTCTATAATTCAAGTAGTATATAAATATGAATATTCACCGGTTTGAAATCTTTGGTTTTTAAACTAAGACAGGTTTTCGGAAAAACGGCAATGCACGTGTTTCTTAATTTTGAAAAAGCCACTTCGATTTTTGAGGTACAGATTTATATTTTTATGATAAAAAAAGTTTTATTTAGCTTTGACCTTTTGGAGTTTTAAAAAATGACCCCAATTACAGTTGGTTTAAAATAAAAAAAAATACGTTAAAACAATTTTTACCTCCTTTCATTTATTTCACTTTCTTCGACCAGATATCGGCCATCCAAGTTTAAAATACTCATTCGTTTTTCTTTTTAAACAACCATATATTTCAGTGAATTTCCTACCACTGTTATATTTCATTTTTTTTTATATGTCTAACTCTACTGTAACAAATAGCATTTGACGGCTGTCGAATTGCCGAAAAAGAATATTTTCCCGAGTAAGATTACTTTAATTATCACGAATATAAATAGTTATAGTTAATTGCAAATAAGATCATTAGCTATAATAATTAAATTAAATTATAGCGCTAATTAACATATATCACTTTAATAATAAATATAAGCAATTAGGAATTTCATTAACAACTATTAAGTAAATGATTAATGTGTTTCTTTCATAGCACTGTCAGCATTCCAAACAAACATTTTAGTGAAAAGTTCATTAATGTGGATGCAGTATTTTTAAACTGATTGCAGTTCAAACAAATGCACATCACCCATAACAATTTGAACAGTCCACATTCAAAAACGTCTCCTTTTTAAAGATTCCACCAAACAGCTGGTGCTCACAAGAGGCCGACTAGTTGGCTGGTAAACCAGTCAACCCTTCCCAAGGCAATCTGAACAGGAGATGTCCACAGCTGCATTTATCCTAGACATATATATATATATATAACTTCAAGTAGAAGGGGGAGGAGTTAACGGGCCGTTAAATTAGCCCAATAAATATTCATGAGGCGAATAAAATGAGTCATCAAAGTCAGTTCTGGTCCGCAGGGCAAACACAATGTGTGGCCAAAGGGGGCTTGGAAGAGAAGGCCAAGACTTTGATGAATTAGTTCGTAAAGGAGGGTGTCCAAATCAAAGGGACTTGGTTGTTATTTCAACAATGGGGAAATCCAGTTGTCATCAATAAACTAGCCATTAGTGGAAGGCTAAACATCACAACTGGTATGAGCACTGGACTTTTGTATGCCCAAATATATTTACATAGGTATAATAACATTTAATAATAATAATAGTCCAGGATTTATTGTAGATATATTTTTTCTGGTATTTTCTTAGCACTTAGTACAAAATAAAATGTAAATCACGAAAATGAATTAAAAAAAAAAAAATTGTTTTTGAGATATATTTGAGGTAAAATAAGAGAGAGCAATGGTGATTGGATCTCTTGGAATTCCAAGCACTTAATCTTTATTAGGCCAGTAAAAATTATTCGTGGAGATAAAATACTTTAGGTAAGGAGGGATCTTGCGGTTATCAAGTAAATTGCTATAGATATTCAAAGTGGCCTGCTGGGAGCCCATTTGGGCAGGAGTCACGTGGTCTGCACGTGGCGTCCACCTACGCCCTTTACCCTTGGTGGTGAGAGCCCACGAACATGGAGCTATTAAAACCATTTTATCATTCAGAAATTTAGTATTTATTAGTAAATTACTACTGTAACAGGAGCCTAGGGGTTTGACAATGAATCTTTTTAAAAGTTTCGTTTTAGTTCTAGAGACATGAATATTAATCTTGAGGTTTTACGTAATCATCCATACGTAAGACGACCTGACGGCGATCGCGGCTGTTAAGAAGACAACCGCTACCCTGGTGAAAGAAAACAAGTACCATCCCCACCCAATCTGATTGGACGTACGAGGACGCTACATAAAGGAAGGTACTGAGGTACGATACTAGGAAGTGAGAATGGGATAGAAACTTTATCTCTCGCCCGACATGGAGTACCTAGTGGATAGGGTGACAACATACACCAACAGCTTTGCTAGAGGACTAGCACAACAAAGGGGAGCCCCCAGAGAAAGTACTTCCACTCAGTCGGGGAGAGGATGAGAGTGAGGTGGGTCTTCACTGGAGCTCGCGGATTCTTACGAGTCACAGAGGATTTCAATCCAAGCTGCACGAATACGAAATAGTAGTATACTCGCACACCCCACACTGCGGAGAAGAGAACACTCCAGAACGTGTCGTGCTATCCCGTTCGATAGGAACGTACAACTTGAACGAATCTGACCAGGCGTCACTGGACAATACGGAAGAGAATTTCGGGGAATTTTTTCTCTTTATCCAAAAGTGGAGGGAACTTCGGGGACTTTGGGATCTTGATGAGGATGGTGCAGAATGAGCAGCCGCGATTTTGGGAAGGCTCGTCAAGAAGGCATCGTTCTACGGGATGGCGTAGAGGCGTTGTAAATATAGGATAAGTTAGGATTACGGAGAAATATTAGTTAAGCTAGATTTAGGAAAATAATAAAATACACCACTTGTAAATAGTGTATAGTTAGTCAGGAAGGACCCCTATATACAGTCCGTAAATAGAGTTTAAGAAGTTTATATAATTTTGTTTTCATGAATAATGAGGGTTTAACAGAATAATGCAATCTGGACTGACTGGTGCACCAATCCCAATCGCACAGGAATACACGCACCACCGACTACGAACATGTATCCCATAACATGTTATGGGATATTGATCCTAGGAAGGGAGAGAAATAAAAACTAAAAACGTAGGCATCGCAGTTCAGTACAAAAGTAAAGCCTCGTTTGGTAATTAATTTAAATAGAACATTTTAGCACATGTACTATGACATAATATATGTTATCTTGTATTATAATAGTGTTTAATTGCGGTTTTGAAAATCGATGATTACAGGGAATGTTTTTCTCTTAAAATGTGGCATTGCAAATACTATATGTACGATTTTCAAATTTTATTTATAGATAGTAAAGAATATACTTTTCATCTTTTAATTTCAATGAGCAGGATATTTTTTGACAAAATGTATGTTATTTACAATTCAAGAGACTTTGTATGTTATGTTTGGTGCAGGCACCTGATGACAATCTAATTGCAAAAACGTTTATGGTGAAATACGTTTCGATTAGGCAGTCGTTGTAATTTTTTATCTAGAAATAGCACTCCCACAACATGCAATAAACATAGAGGTTTATTAGATATTTTAAATTACATCCAAAATGATAACAGCATATTAATAATTATTAATGTAAGAAGTTGTACTCACGAAGGATTAGGATTTTATCCCGGAACCACCCAGATACCGGACGGTCTATACATAGTAGTCATGTGCTCTAGCAACTGTTTGATTCATATTTATAAATAATAATCTATTCCACAATATAAACTGACAATAATAGTAGTAGGATGTATTTAAATCGAGAGAAATATAACTGATTGTTTAACAATGAACAATGAAAAAGAATAAAAAAGATTAGTTTTTCCACGAATTTAATGAAAAGAGTAGGAGCATTAAAAAACAAAACACAAAACAGTTATTGTATTTGTGAAACCACGAAATTAAATTCTGTCCCACTCGCGTCATATTAAAGGATTTTTTTGGTTTCGATTTTATATTGGTGAGGTTTTCTCAAAATTCTAATGAGTCCCATTGTTCAAAATGAGAAGAGGATGCAAAGATGGGCGAGAGAGTGCAAAAATTGGAAAAAAACATAAATTAAAAAATTAAAACATTAAAAAAGGTTGGAGTATATACTGGTTAAAATACAATAGCAGAAAGTATGAAAAACAAATTAAACTCATTAAAAGTTTGTCCGTTTGGCTTTTTTGAGTTTCAGCTACGAAAATAATTGAAATTCAGAAAATGTTGTTTACCCCAGTTTACTATTTATATCGTAACTGATTTTATATTACATTTAGGAAGTAAAATACAAATATAAAGGTAATGATACTCATCCTTTATGTGCTGGTTTTGTTGTTTCAGTTATATATTTTATTATTTGTATTTATCAATGAATGACTACTACATTTTATAATAACAATCGAATAAATTAAATTCGATCATGGTTAAAATAACGGTCGTTAAAAGATATTAGCTCGACAAATCACCATATATGAGTGTATACATATTTACATTTTCTGCTAAGAAAACAATGATAGCAGCATGTTGTAGAACTTGATAAGAGAAATCCAACTAAGGGAAATCAAGAGCTCAGTCAAACCCTGAGTTTCTTATAGCTCCTAATAGCTGTGAGGAACTTGCATTAATGTGATTGCCATTCAGAGTCCATAGGTTTTTAAGGACTCCTAAACGACATGAGTTGAGAGCAACTCACCGCAGGCAGAGTACAAGAGTAAATACAAAACCAAATTTCTAGAGATTTATTAACTTCTTTGTAGGATATTTCCCCAATCATGTGGATTGGGCCATTATTATTCTTTGTTGTACGCAAATAAGCAAAATATAAGATCTTAAGAAATAACGCTCTTCCTCATAGCCTTATGGTTAGAACGAAACCAACAATGAGTAAACATTCTGGAACCAATAGAAATCAAACATCCCACAGCCATAAACCACTCATGGTATATAGCAATAAGCTAATAGAATAAGGTCTTAACACGAACAAACGTATGTTATAGTGACACAATTTATACGTGACATAACGTACACAAATGATCAGGGGTTATAAGGAGCAATTCAAAGTCCATTAGATTCTGGTGAGAGTAGTATATTGTAACCAGAAATAAAAATAAAGCAATAATCCTAAAATAATGTCAAGATTAATAATCGCTAAGCCATCAAGAGGTTTTTTATTTTCTTATAGAATATGGTTCCGTTCTAGGAGGTTTAGAAAGTCCATTACCATGCCGACTTCTAACCGTGGAGACACGGGTTCGATTCCGGATTTTTTTATTTGGAGATGGGTTAGGGGGGGGGGGGTTGAGCTTAGCGAGGACCTACTTGAATAAAGAAGTAGCAAATCCGATTAAAAAAACCGAATTTAAGGTTCAGAGGTAAGTGCTAGTGCTGATCACCCAACTAGCTATGGTGTCAACTTCTCCATGAGGTCTTACGCCATGAACTTTTCTATTTTCACTAGAGAACACTATGAGTTGAAATTTTCAAAAGCATTAATAATAAACACTAACTAAGCTTACGTAATAATTGTCTGGTATTATTTATTACGTCCTAATAGGGCTAAGTAGATATGAGAGGCTAATATATTCAGCCATGGCTTAGATAGCATGTGTGAGGGTAATGAACCAACACAAGATATAAAGTCCAAAAGAAGGCCAATAAAACTCCGGCAGAGGGCAGACAGTTCCATCAACTACCTCAAGTCGCTAATAAATAAACATGCTTTGGGGTTAGATTCTCCTGCACCCGTATTCGGTATCTGTTATATCACGGACTAGTCTAACACCCACAGCAGCACTAAAATCGAATGTCACCCTCTTCACTGAGCAACCAGTCAGTCATAGAAAAACATGTCCTGCCAGTTTTGACAGCAGTATCTGTTTGTCTGTACAAATAATTGAGATCATGACATCGTATATCAGACGATATCCTGTTATTTTAAACGAAAGTCGGCCAGGAAGCAGCTCATTTAAAAAAAAAATCTTGTGCCACTCGACACAATCCTAAAAGTATAGGCAGTCCTTTCCTCGTTTTCTGGGCTCGGATTCAAACTGCCCTTGTACTTGTGGAAGAATTTAAAGTAAATGTTTGGATACATAGGGGGGGTTAAGATTATTTGATTACAGAGGTTCCAAATGTATGTCAACATAATTTATTTGCCCCCCATCTCCAGTAATATAACTAATGCTGTTGATTTATTTTTACATTTCAAACACTTTGGGTTCAGATCAGCATTCGCTAAATATGACCGTTATTATGTTAGTTAATTTCTCATCAACTGAATTATTTACATACTCTCTAAATACTAATACAGAAAATATGCCTTATAATACATAATTATTTAGCTTATCGGGTCACAGGACGCATCCCAACATGGTATTGTGAATCATCTCTAATAAAGGACCATGCTGTGAATTACGGGTTAGCAATAAGACCAATTTTTAGGAGTGAGTTAATAACCTTCAAAGCCAGAAAAAATCATGTTTTAGCAGTCTTCTGGATGTTCTGCTCATCGTAAAACCCCGGTAAAATACGACGAAGTATAATTAATTAATCTTTTACATTGAAATAAAAAAAAACATTCTAGACTTTAGAAACCTTCCTGGTTATCATTATGACTCGTTCTGGTCAGATCCGAGTATAATTTTTTGCCATAAAAAAAAAAGGGGTTATTCTGATTTTGATGAAAATTAATAGGGGCACCTTCAATGTTACTTTTTTTAATAAAATGTAATCAGATACTTTACCCCCTCGATCGCACTCTTTCTTCCCTTGTTGCCCTCTACTTATCCCAACATACCTCCCCAATAACCGACTGATCCTTTGATCTCAAAGCATGCTGGGGAATATGCCCTAACCTCCACGTGGGCTCCATATTTCAGGGACCACGCGGGATGCATGCACGACACCCCCCGGCATGGCTGTAAAAGCCTGGCAGGATCTATCGACCTGATATGCCAGGGGTAGGTGAGATATGAAACATAGAGAGATTTCCCAAGGGGCCTTCCAAGTTTTGGCGCCAGCTGGACAGCCATCATCAGCTGCCGAGCACTTCAGGAGGGAACAATCACTACACCTTTATAGGTAATATTAAAGTGTAAGATCTATTGATATTATCTCATTATAGATGTTAATTTTGTTTTTAAAACATTTATGTTAACAATAATTCATTAAAAATGACCGTAAATAACGAATCTTGAGAGAAACGTTATATAATTAAGGCTAGTAAATATCATTTCATACAATTAAGTAATTGTAATTTAGCTGTTCTATAAGGGATGATCTAATATTTAGTAGCTAAAAAAAAAATATATTGATAGGGCTAGGATTTGAATCCGGAATCTTCTGGTATCCAGCAAGACACTATCAACTGAACCATCCCTGTCAATAGGCCAGCCTAGACAACTCATAGTCTCTAGCGATCTAATATAACCTCGAAAAGATTGAACAAGTCAGTATTATATCTGTGTCATGAATCACTAATGTATGCAGAAGTTCCATCCGATTCAGTCGATGAAAAAATAATATAAATATTAATTTTAAATTAAGCCTAAATAGATATTTTTTTTTTAAATGAATATAAGTATAAATAATGAAGAACTGTTTCTAAGGATAAATTGTTTTCATTCTGTAGATTGTACGTGATAATTTACTTGGAGTATAGGAAAGTACTAGAAAGGGTGGCAGCCTCTAGAAAAATGTATTCAAATAGTAGTTGTGGCCAGAAAAAATTATTAAAACAATGATAAACTAAATTGTATGTTTCAATAACAGATTATCAATGTTCAGATTTCAATAACATTACTGCAACGAAAGGATTCATTTTAGCCACTGAAAATCCGTATGAGTCATAAAATATAATATAATATAACTATAATAACTATAATATAAAATCGACTAGCATGATTGTTGGAATACAAGCCAACTCTGTGATACAATATTATTTTCTGTGACGAAGCTATAAGGTGCTTCTAGCACATCTAGAAGGGACGTAAATTGCCGAAAGTATCTGAATTTAATGTTGAATAGCTGTTGAGCTCTGACAAGAGCAATTTAACAATCTGTAAAAGAGACTTTTTTCAAGTTAAATTTTCTTTTCTTCCAGTTATTGTCTTATATCTGATATCGCGGGAGGAACAAAAGAACATTTATGGGTGGAGGTGTGGAATGTGTATATTATGAAATAAAATACCTTACGTCTCTCCACAGCTATATTAATTAATACCCGAAGGTTTTCGACTTGGCCGCCATACTCGAGGGCTCAAGCTCATGATAACTATAGTACTTGCATGGATGGCTATAAAGTGCAAAAGTTACCGTCAGTTCGGACCCTTCAGGATAAGATAGGAGGTCCAGTCCGCCGAATTGGTTCCGGTATAAATTAATAAAGTGGTGAAGAGGGGTTTTTATTCCATAACAGACATGTATACGACAGCCGATTGACCCAGATATGTTCGAAAGTTTATCCCTTTGGGATAAGCATTAAATTTCTAATCCGATGTTATAGCTTTCTTAGGGCGGATTAATTGTTAACAGTTAGAGCGATCACGATGATAACCTAAAGAGCTAACCCAAGAGACCCCTAGAGTTATGAGACTGCTCTTTCAGAGCGGCACTTTTTTATCCCTCCTCCGTTATCCCCGACTGTTCTAAGCTAAGTTTTATGTAGGCAAGATAAAGGAACTAATCCCATAATCCAACTGTTCCGTTATTTATGCTCAAAGCGAGCAAGAGAGAGAGAGAGAGAGTTGCGGAGAGACGAGGGGAGGAGAAGGATGGGAGGCGCTGAGAGCAATAGAGGGGCCAATATTTACAGACACTTACAAAAGACAGGATCAGTGGGACAAGAGACCTCCATTAGCGGAGGCCGGGCTGTAATAAACAATAACAGGCTCTGGGGCTACAATAAAAAATACAAGCACTCGAGTGCTAGTCATTAATAACGGAAGAAGAGTCGAAGCGTACCTAAGGCCTTGGACCGGGGCGTTCTTACTGCTCAGTGGGCAAAGGCAAAGAAAATTAATATTAAAACAGCAATAAAATGGCATTTAGGTAAAGAAATAAATCTTCAAAGCGTGCTTTCTACGAATGAATGGAATGGTCCACCACAATTCATTTATATGACCTGAAATTTTAAAGATATTTAAAAAAAAACTCGGAATAGGCTTTATATGTTCCTGTTAAGATAAGATATGCAAAAAACATTCATAAAATTCATTTTATTCAGAAAGTTTTTCTAAACAGTTTCACGAAGACGTTCGTATTTAAGATACATTTTTTTTATTATATATACAAACGCTTTCAATAAACTTTGTTTATAAAAGTGCCTATAAAAGAGTTATACTTATTGCAACGAAATAAAAAGTTTAAAGCCATTCCCAGTGGAGTTTAGAAAATTATACATTATAAGATCTATTAATAACATAAATTTATGTATTAATGACAATATGTAAATTGCCATGATGGTACAAAATTTAGGCATATTATCACGCTCAGGGGACTGTTCGAATTATAAATTAAAATGTGGATTTTTTTCTTTCTGCAAATTATGAAACTAAAAGCGCTCTTTTGACAATAATGTATGAAGAGTTTTGTTTATAGTCAAACTCCTAATCAATTTATTATTGGCATGAACAGTAGTTATTTTTAACATGTTAGTTTAATCACCTGTACATTTACAGGCTTTGTAACTAAAGAGAGAATAGAAAATTATCAGTTAAACTCTCCAACCATCAATTTTTTTCGCCAAATCAATGATGGAAGAAATAAATTGCAGAACTCTACTCGGATTTGACTGAATCAAACTATGAATACTCATTGACTTTTCTATTCTTTTCATAATTTATTACTGGTATTTTAATGTCATGTACTGACTTTCTGAATGTCAAGTACCTATCCAAAATAATCATGTTAGTCAGGCAGGACTTGCTAGCGTACCACGACTTAATGAATTTTTCCCGCCTGAGAATGAACAGCCCACAGTCGGTGTTCCGGCCAAATCTCTTTGGACTATTGAGTACAAGGACCAGTTAAAGGTGTCAAAACAGTTCGAAGATTGGGGCCACCAGTAGGCTAGTACAACATTGATCACCAAATTCTAATTGAAATGTGCCTCTGGACATAAGACAAAATTTTACGATAAAATAAACCATTTCCCCCTACCCAGTACCAATGTTCCTCACGATTGCGAGCTACGGGTGCAAAAGAGACGCCGAATAATATATAGATCAATTTAATTTCCCTTTACAACAATATACTAACGATCAGCCAATGTAAACGAAATTACTCCAGGGACCCTCTGCCTTGATGCCTCACCCCGACGTGCAGAAGTCACCCTTCCCTGAAATGGCGGTGTAATCCCTGTTCTAATATTTAAGGATTCTCTCCTCCCCTTCAACTTTCCGACATCGCTGTGCCCTCCTCTCACACTCAGGCTAAAATATAGGAAGCTATTAGCTTCTCAATCTTCGGTAATGTACATCATAAATAACTCTCTCAATCTCGCCTCTTGGTACAGGAAGCGTTTATGGCACACAATACCCATTACCACCACTTGACGTCACCACACACGTCATTATCGACTACTTAGATTTATGTACTTTTAACTGGCCGAACTCACTAGGAAAAGTGAGACATGAGAACCCTCGAGAGACTGTCTCTCAAATCTCAATTTTGACAAATTCTTGTAATTAATCTAAAGTTTATGGGTTCAATTTAGTTCTAAAGGGGTTCTTTGGGCTTTGCTCTGTACAGTATATAGACTCACCTTTATTTTGTTTTGTAGTAAAGCATAAGTGTGAATTAAAACCCAAATAATACAGGTACTATTATATTACAATGAAATACTGTTATTACTCATTTTCTACACTGTTTTTATAATCAGATAATGTTGCTATTTAGAACTTCATAGTTACTTATGTAGTGTCTTAAAACCCCTGATATAGAAAGGATCATATATAAATTTAATGAATTGGTGATTCAGTATGGTACAATTAAGGTTAAAGACGTCAGATCGAGACACCAAACATTTTACAGCGAGCATTTGTGACTTGTCGAATATAGAGGAAGTGAGAAACAGACTAAAGTTATATCACTATATGGTTTAAGAATATTTGCTGTAGTTATATATAATATATATATATATATATATATATATATATAATATATTCATTGTAATATATATATATTGTAACATTCATGATATTTGAGAATAAAGACCAGGAACCCTCACATCTGGTAAGCATTTTCCCTTATGCTCCTAGGAGTGGGGATGAGATAAACCAGCAGTCTTAGCACAACCGTCGAGAAGAACGGAGTTAGCAAGCTCCCGAATTGACGGTTACCATACAGGAAGAGAGGAGAAGAACCACCAACAGCAGAAAGTAACGTTGATTGGATTACAGGAAGATCATCGATTGGGTGATATTAATATTGTTTTTATTATGGATCCATTAAAAGAAATTGAGCTCAAATTCATGTTTGTAATTAGTAGTAATTATCCTAATTTAAAAGGAATTGAATATTTTTTTATTCTTTTGTCAGTAATCTATGTTAATTATAATTATTTGTTATAACCATTTTATTTGAATATATTTCACAATTCCTAGTTTCTCAATTTATTAATAACTACAACATTAGCCTTGAGATTGGGCGATTCAATCGGGATAAATTCCTATGTCAAAGACATAAAACAATTTGAATTAAAGATCTCATGACGGACCTGCCAAATCAGTTAAGTTAAATTGATCAAATAAAGTAGAAAGAGAAATGGTAAAAAATGAGATAGGTTTCAATATAAAGTTATATAATCACAGCAAACATTCTTAAAATATGCATTGTTCATTAGAATTTGTCCGGTATGAAGATTATTTGAAGAGGATCCTCCTGAAGGCTCGTTGGAAGTCCTTGTTGAAGATAGTGTAGATGACCGGGTTGAGGGCGGTGTTCATGTAGCCTAGCCAGAAGGCAACTGTTAAGGCGAAGTCTGGGATAGGGCAGGCGGCCCCTACCCTCCTAGACAGGACTCAGGATGTGAGTGCATCGCAATTATTAAGTATTTTGCACCAAATAATAATGATTAAATATAAATTCCCTCCATATAAGTTATCTTAGTTTAAACAATTATATACTCATTAATTTACAAGTAAAAGGGGATTTTACGAACTAACAAAAACTAAATTAATCCACAAAGTAAGTTCAACAAAACCAGTTTAGTAACGTATCATCGTATAATTAAATAAACTTTGCACGTTAAAATTGTGATAATATAAAAGTGAAGAAAAAAAAAAGTCATAAAACAATCACCAACACATTTCGGGCACGTATAATTAGTATGTAAGGGGCAAATAGCAAATAGACTTCATACTAATAATCAAGTAAGCAAAGAATGTTAACCCAACCAAATCGGCCTTCAGCGATTTCCCCACCGTCCCCAAATTACCAGTGATGTTCTTCGAACATGAGAGAAAATCTCACGGTGCGAGTCATCCGGGTTAACATAATAATTAATCTACCACAAATCAGTTCTTCTGTATATCATTAACAGCAGGGACTATCCACGGTACTCATAAAGGCTTCCTAAGCCAACAAATTGTTTTTTCTACTTTGTAGATTAGTGTCAAGCTAAGTCAGTTTGAAAGCTTAATACAGAATCAATTTTTAAAAATGAATAAGTCGTCTCAGAAACGTTAAAACAGTTCTTAATCAAACACGCAAATAATGTATAAATACAACAAAACAAAATGGAATAAAAAGCATAATTTAATGAATAATGGGAGAAGGAACAAAGCGATTTAGCAAGCTAAGGACACGATTTTACAATTTCCTGTAATAAATTGTGATTGATGACATAATCTTCATAACGAACGCTTAGCAAATCAATGCCACTTTCCTTCCGCTAGCGTCATTGTCATATTTTAGTTTAAGCCTCAATCCGTATTTTACAATTACTGCAGGTTTATTCAGAGCTTTTGTCACTACTCAAAGTTGTTAACTTTAAACACTGTGTGAGTACGATTCTTCCGTCCGTGCCCAGTACTTGTGTAGGTCCATTATATTTATGCAGTAGTTAATCACAACATATATCAAGATTTCGACATTTTCTATTTTTAGCCCACTGACGGTTTCATTTGTCTACTGTTCGAGATCGTAAGATGTACTCCACCCTGAAAAAGTACCTCATAGTCTGTCCGCTTATTAACCGAGAATCTTTTAATGAGCATTTTTTTACCACTTGCAGTGTGTACAGTAATTAGTTAGACTAATTACATTTTGTATTTGGCTAGCAGTCGAAAAGTCTTTATATATATATATATCTGTATTCAAAAGTTTATGGTGAGTTTGGTGAGTATCACTGTAATGAAGGACAATTTTTTCCAGGCATGCATATAAAAAATGCTATCTGTCAGATACCTGATTGAAGAAATCTGCTAAGACCGAGCGTTAAGTTATCAGCTCGGAAGGCAATCTATTAATTTTACAGCCAAAATAAAGTATAAATATATATAGATCAGGCGGCCCTAACTGAAAGAGGATATCGCCCTATAAATCAATAAGCAGGCGGTAAAAGTCCCTTGGGGGTATGATCCTGGATTACCGGTTGTATAAAGGGCTCATTGGCGGACTACAGAGAGTTAACACCGGAGCCGGGACATTAACATTAATGTCTACGGGGTTATAGGGTCCATGGATCGATACCCTTTGTCTTCACCCTACATTAAATAAACCGTGGGGAGCACTATCCCCTAGGTGACCCCTCCCATTCTCGCACGCTCCGCCTAACAGAATATATTTATAGGGCCATATGGAAATAGTTGAGGGATCTATCTAATGAAATATAAACAGGGTCCATGGGTTTTTGGGGTAGGTCCGGATGGGAGGGGGAGGGGGTCTCTTGGTGCAGGAATAGCCTACCAATGTGGGCAGGAAGTAACGACTCTCGGGGAGAGAGAATTGTAAGACCTGCCCACAATATGTTTCATTAACACATCCAATCAATTGTTTCTCAACAGAACTTTGTTTTTAAAAATTACAACGCTTCTATTAGAAAGGTGATCAAGATCAAGGCGTAACCTCTTCCCAGCTTGCGTAGGCTGTGAGAACATTTTTTTTTTTACTAAGCATAATTAAGCGTAAGCCAAAAAAAAAAATATTGACATTTGAGGACTGTGATTAGAACCCAGGACATCCTTTCCCCGGTTAGGCTTGCAGCCAACTCGTCGCCCAAACCCTTCACCTCTTCCATTTCTAATCTATTTAGATGTCAGAGTGGTCATCAATCATGTGAGACAGCGATGTAGTCTATTCAAAGTTACAGATGGTTGTTTGCTTTTTATGGCATTGCTACTAGTTTCTTTAACATTTAAGACATTGCTTTTACAATAAAAACCAGGTTATTCAAGATGATTTTAGGTCAAAAATATTCACAACCGTGAGGAATCCAAATCCTTGATTAATGAGTTGAATGAGTTTGTTGAGAGATCGATTCAAGTAAAAAAAACTACGTAAACCATCATCCTCACAATGACTTGATACAGGCATAAGTAGTGTGTTTAAATGTGTGAATGTACTCACGTCTATCAATGCAGAGTAAAAAGACCTTAAATTTAAATGATGTATATCACCAAAGATACATTTAAGATATATACGATATATCTTTAAAAACTGTCACTATCGAAGAAATTGTCCTTCTATTGTACAAACGTAGCGAGGCAATAGATCCTTGAATCGGGTTTCCTCGATGTTTTATTTGTTAGAGTAGATAAAAACACTCACGTGTAGATATTATCTACACTCCGACGTTGTTCACGCTCCTCCCAAGAGAGTTTTAATCAACCAAAGAACACATCAGTGGTGAGGTCCTGCAGGGTGTTGGGGTTGTTGAGGTACCACTTTGGACCTTCGGTCAAATATAGAGAAAGGGCACCGTCCAGCCCCTGACGTCAGCTGGGGGTGACAATAGGAGAGGCATTTTTCAGGTAAATTCTAACAAGACCCGAACCCTCCCCTCCCAAAACAAGGCACTGCAAAAAAATAAAACCTTACAGTTCACTCGTGACCAGTGTTAGGTACTTATCAAGCACGTGTCTACGAGTTTATTTGCTGTAATCCAGTCTGTTGACTCCAGCCGTAAAGGTAATTAATTAATTAAAATAATATCAAGTTTGAACATTTCTTTTTTTTTGTGTTTTGTATATTTTATTAAAAATAGAAACCCATATTCACCTCATTGCCTGTATGTTTAGCCCCTCTGCACGTGATCGTCAGTCCCCTGTTTTATTTGTAAGCATAAAATTTTACATCGAGGTAAACCACCAACATGAAAATGCTTTCATCTCCATAAAACGTACTTTATGGCTCTTTGATTTATAATATAATCGTATATATATACTATAATGATATATAATAGGTATAGGTATGATATATAATATAAAGTATATAGTAGGTAAATAAATAATCCTTCATCATATCGAGTAGGGCGTCAACTGATAGATCTGTGCATCCTTTATTATTAACATGTATGTTATTTTATTATTTTTGAACGGTAGTAACACATAGTCATCAAAATCTTTTAATAGATATAACTCATTCCGTGTTATGGGTCGTTCTCCAATTTCAGTCAAAGAGCTATATAATAAAATCTATAGTCTGAATGATGCTGAATTTGTTTCTGTTTTAGCCCAAACCAGAGGCCAACATTTTTTTACTCAGTTTGATGTTCCAATAATTAATGTTATTAACAAGCACGATATGTTCACAGTTTCCTGGAAAGAGGACTTCCTGCTGGCCAGGACCCGATAGATCCTTAGGGATTCTACAAGAGGAGGCGCCCCGACACAAGGTGAGGAGGGAGAGAAAAAAAACAACCGGCCCGGGCCGTCATACATAATTGATAGGTGAGGGAATGAGTCACACACGTGGGCGGCGAAGGCTGTCGCTGCTACCGCGTCTTTATTGTTGTATCCCATTGTCTTGTGCTATTGATCAAGTATGTCGGCCTGTTTTTTCACCTTTATTTTCCCACCATTGTGTCCGGTATAGTGTGGTAGCTGCTGTCTACTTGAAGGATTACTATTGTCTAGCAGAATGGAATTTCATTAGGCCTAGGGCAGGGTAGAAAGAAAGCAGCTCAAAACATAAAAGTTTTTTCCATTGGAAAAAAATAAAACGAAAAAAAAAATCAGACCCGTTTTGCAAAGTTTTTAGCAGTTAAGAACCTATTTTAAGTTCATGATTCTACCATATAATTAAGGAGATAATTAATTCTGATAAAAAGGTAATCATAACTATATAAAGATATTAATTAGAATTAACAAAAAATAACAAAGCTTTTTTGGGCAATAAGTAATTATTAACAATGATGTCATTCATACCATATTTACAAACAGCCCAGAGATCTCCTAAATCCACATAGTGGTCACCTCTCTCGCATGTGAAAGAGTTTTGCCTGCAAGAATTACAAGTAATGATGATAACACAATATTAGTTTAAATTGTTACCACATTAAAGTTAATAAACTTAAATTGAATTTAACAGTAAATTCTTTAATTAATTTACTTAATCTTTGCTTAATCAAGGCAAGCTATTTAAATCGTCAAAACGTCGTGGTTATGTAAAGGAGTGAGGTCTAGATGCTAACAGAGAAAATGAAAAGATATTCATAGTCTGGGAAAAGAAGTTTTCTGAAAAATTCTACGGACCAGTCTGTGAAGAGGGCCAATGGTGAATCAGAAGAATTCAAGAATTGAGGCAGCGAAGTGACAAATTTGGATGCCTTTGTCAAAAGTTGGCGACTCAGATGGTTAGGTCATATTGAGAGGTGTCTCCCTAGTTGAACTCATAAAAACTGCATAAAAGATACCTGCAGCAATAAGGCACAGAGAAAAAAACCAAGGCTGAGAGGGTTGGAGGTTGCGTGTGGAAGGGGGAGCGGAGTCTTGGGAAGTCTCACATGATCCTCTATCAACCACGTCACCGGATACGAACCACAGAGTCTCAGGACATGATTGGAGAAACTGGCCATTGCCAGGACACCCACTACCGTATTTATAGCAGGTCACGAGACCACTGCCACTTTAGCCTCCGAGGACGATTATAGGTATGTGTAATGGGGCAATGTAATGACTGGGGCTAGAAAGGTTAGAATGGTTTCAGTGGAATTTTATGAACTTGGAAGGGATAAGTTTAAGAATCTAGGATATATTAAGATCGTCATGAAGGGTTTTGTCACTGACATAATCAGGGACATTAACTATTGTCCTCAGGAATTTTGATTGCGATGATTGAATACGTATTATGTACTGGTTGAATTTAAATAGAATAAATACTTATTGAGCACACTGCTTTATTATGTGATTGATACTTGAAAAAAAACATGAACATGAATAAGGTTATCCTTAGATAAGAACAACTTCCCCTAATCGATGAATCGATAAGTACGATAGTTCGATAGACACAACAATTCTCCACGACTTAGTTAAACACATAATCAGAAAAGTGAGCCGGAACGCGACGTTGTCTCTGTGATCTACGTAGAGGCTGGAATTCAGGTTGTGCTGCCGGATGTGTAGTCTCTGTGGTTACTGGATCAGGAGCAGTGATGGTCGAAGGCTCAACTGGTGATGTGGGAGTTGCAGAATTCCTTGGCTGCCTAATTTCGTTGTCAGAGAAGGTAAATTTCTTCTTAGCATGCGAAGCTTGACTAGGAGTAATGTCATTCTTTATCTGCTCTGGAACGTACACGAGACGCAGTTGGTCGATGTGGCGCTTCAAGGTGTAGCCATCCCCATCTAAGGTGATTAAGTAGTGCAACTTGCCGAATTTCTTGATTACAGTGACAAATCTCCATGAAGATTTGCCATTTGCATACCACCTAGCTTGTACTCTGTCTCCTATCTGAAGTTGGCGAACTTTCTTATACTTGTCTGGAGATAAATCAGGATTGTTAATCGGTGTTTTAAGTGCATCTAGTTTTATATTAATTTTCCTATAGAGATACAGTTCTGCCGGAGATTTCCCACAGGCTAACGGCGTTGAACGGTAGCGCAGGAGTATCTCTTGAACTTTGGTCTGCAGAGGCATTGTCAATTTAGACATTGCTTTCAATTTGTTTTCGAGTGTCTGAACATTCCTCTCCACCAATCCGTTCGTAGCCGGATGTCCTGGAGCTATAAATTTTTGTTTAATTCCAGCCATATCACAGAATTCGGTGAATTTCTCACTCTTGAAAATGGTTGCATTATCAGAAACTAGTATTCGTGGAAATCCATGGATATAGAATATCGATTGTAATAATTTAATTGTTCTTGCGAAGTAGGGGCTTCTTTTGATATACGCACTTCCACCCATCTGGATTTGGCGTCAACCAGTAACAAAAAATGGTGATTTTCAAATGGTCCAGGATAGTCTATATGGACTCTCTCGAAATTTTCTGTTGGCTCTTCCCAGGAATGAATAGGAACTTTTTCTGGATTTTTCCTTATGGTGGCACATTCTTGACAGGATTTCACAAGATTTTCAATTTGTTGGTCAATATTTTTCCAATAAACATACCTTCTCAATAACCTTCATTTTCACAATACCTATATGCGTGTGGTGTAACTCTATTAATAGAGGAGTAAGGAGTGTGCGAGCATTCCCACACTCCTTACTCCTCTCACACCACCTTCAAGCAGGTCCTCCTAGTACAAGGATCCGATCACCCTAAATATTTTATATTTCTCCCTCATCCTAAAATTCTAACTAGAGAGCATAGAAAAAAAACAAAAAAAAAAACTATTAATACATCTTCTTGAAGAGTTCGGGGTATTATAATTCTCTGACCCTTGAAAATTATTCCATTTTGTAAATAGTATTCTGAATCATAGCAATCATTATTTAGCAAATCACATTTTATTTTAGATAATTCTTCGTCCCTGGCTGTTTCCTCTGCTAAAGTTTTATAATTTAATGAGTTATTCGAAATACTGTAAACCCATTCATTAGTAATTAAGTCAACTTCCATATTAATTTCATTTAGTCCACGGTACTAGCCACAGTGGACCCCAGGAAGTTTATGCTTATTGACCTGTGTTATCGGTGGACCGACAGAGCCAGCAATTTTTTTTCAAAAAAAGTCTCTGCGTAAAACAATATCTTAATATTTAAATTTAAAAAAACTTTTTTTTTTTACATTCTAGTAGTAGATTTTTAGAAGGACTCAAAATTATTATTTGGAAATGTTGTTTTTTCTCTTAGTGTAAATAATATAAGAAGATTGGGTAAGATACTAAGAAAAAAAGAGGTTTTAGAACCAACAATGGAAACTACAGAAAAAAACAGTGTGAGCTCATAGTTAGCCAGGAGTAAGAGTAAATCAATGAGCTGAAACGTTTGTTGGGAAATCAGCTTAGGTTGAAAAAAAATGATCTGCTATGTTTCATCTAGTCAGCATCTTATATAACATGCATATCTGCACGAGGTCCTATTAACAAGTATCTGGGAGTTTTAATTATTATTTATCATGTTTATGTCTGCATTGATTTATTCTTATCCCGAAATGATGCAGACACACATGGTATGTTGAAATCTTGTCCCAAAAGAAACTAGATATAAATTAACATTGTTTTTTTTATCAATTTAGGGCAATGCGGCAACAAACGCTTCAAGTATTTAAGTTATTTCAAGCCAGTTGTAAATTTTTTTTTTATATTTGTTATAATAATTTATATTATATTTTATATTTTGTTATTTTATATATTGTTATTTACATTTTTTGTTTCCTTCAAATCCAATTTACTCGGCCTAAATGGTTTTGATGAATGAATTTTGATAAAAATAAATGAATAGTGTTTTTTTCAGAACAGACGTTTCTTAAAAAGCACATTACCTTGATTTCCTATGTTTATTTATTTATATGTAACAAAATGGAACTTGGTTCATAGTCAAAGTGAACGAATTTTAGTTAGTAAAGATTTGAAACAAAAAATGATCGATTGATTAACCAATAAGTAGATCTAGTGTAGGATAATTACAATGCTGCTTAAAGTATTTACAAAGAATTCCTTATTCACCAAAGTTTATGTTAATACCTATCAGCATAAGTATCCATTTCAATTAATTATAAACCAGCATTATCTCTACAGCACTACGAGTACCCCACCTGCCACAGAATAACTATATGTTAATATGATTAATATACTAGGATCAAGGGACTGAGGGGCGTCTGGCCAGGGCCAGGGGATGTCTTTAGTCTCAGCGTTGAGTACGTCATTCACTCTAGGTCTTAACGTCATGCACGATTAGCATGAATTATGTCATCGTCTAGAAGATTATAATCTTTTTTTTATATAAATAAATGTCATTAGTATGAGTGAGAAGTGGTCTATCAACATTTATAAATCTCAATAGCCAACAAACCGGTATATTTTTTCTTGAATACATTTACTCTACGAGCAACGAATATCAGACCGAATATTTTCATACGTTTCGTTATTGTCTATCAACTATCAAACATAGATCTCAGGGCTTTATGTGTGTACTATTACAATTTATAAACGATTGTAATATTTAAAAGACAAGAGAAAGGCATAAGACAATAGCCCGGCCGCGTACCTGTTTAACAGAAGAGCTTTTCCGTTCGGGTTTGACATTAACTTCTGAGTTATCCCAAGCCAGTAATGTCGATAATGGTAAATATACTATCGTGCATTATTAATGAAAAATATAAACAGAAAAAAAAACCTGCATTCACCGAGAGTGCTCATACAAATCACCTATACAAAACGATAGTTGAATTTCAAACACACCGTAGGGGTAACACACACAATAAACATGCATCGGTAAAGCTGACTACAGACTGTTTACGTGGGCAAGCTGTACAAAGTACATTGCTTTATAAACTTTAACAAAAGGGGCTAACGAGTGAGTGACTACCACTAGAGCTTATTATTCCGAACGCCGAGCATTAACTTACTTAGCAACTGTTTTATATGCGATACTTTTTAAGTTTTAGAGGGATTTAAAATTGTTCACATGTTCTCACTGTTATGAGTGTTAACTGCCGTATATGTGAATTTAAGTTTAATTTCCACCTCTAATTACCAAAGAAAGAGAGAGGCTTTATAAACGTATTTTGTTTGTCTTTATACAGTTGTATACATACATAAGCCTCTCGGGGGCGCCCACCGAAGGAGATCTCGTCGACCCGGCCACTGCCCGACGGGCGCCAGAAACAGTTCAATAAATAGCCTGTGGTCTTTGACATTGTTGCCTAGTCGGCGGGCAGCTTTATTCGCATTGATCGGACTCTATGTGATCTTAGAAGGTGTGCCCCGAAAGTGAACTATGTTCAGGAGAAGAAGTAAAGGCTAAGTATTATAGGAAAGAGACAGACTGGATCGCTTGGGGAGACACTGCTAGGTGCTATAGGGTCCCAGAGACCGTCGACCACATGGAAGAGATCCCTTCCAAGGAGGTGCTAGTTTTAGCGAGACGCAGGCAGAGAATCACACTAGGAAGGTGAGGGGTCTGATAACGCCGGACTAAAACATAGCAGGGTTAGGCTAGAGAGGTGGAGAGATAATTAAATAAGAAAGCCATTGATTCGAGCATAACAACAAGCTCCAGTCCAGAGTTTATTTTGGTCAATCAGGGACTACTAAACCAGGGCCCTAGTCAGCTCTTGCCGTGGTGCCGGGATCGTGAACTAATCCCCTTTCTCCCTACTGACGCCGAAGATTTATTGATAAAATATGTAGGCAGTTAAGGTAGGCGGGTGTTTTCTGGTTTCAGAACAACTTCTTTTTATTCATGGTGAAGAAGTTGGTACAACAAGGCCGTTCATATATATATGTTATCTTTATCATTTTTAAACGAACTGTAACTAATACTACTTCAGAAGTGAGGACTAATATTTTATATTTGAAGGCCTTACACTTCGTTTCAAAATGAAAATATGGCGTAGAAATGTAAATATTAAAACAGTTAGCTTGAATTTTTTTTACACTGTTGATGTCTGTCCTACAATAACGGAAAATAAAACGACATGTAATAACTTTTTGTTTTAATTGAACACGAAAATATCATGTCACTTTTAAGATCTTTCATCCCCCAGCTCAAAGATAGTGATTATTCAAAATTCTAATTCTAACCTACCATTAATGACATATTAAAAACGGTAGCTAAACAAAAAGTTTTGAGAGCCAACAATTTAAGTTGCATATTTAATATGCATTATTTATCATTAACCAATTTATTTGTTGAAAATTGATGGCTCGTATAGTAAAATATTTACTGTTTGTCTGTCTTAATTTTTCTTTTTATTACTATCTTTATATTTCCGATATCAAACAAGCGACCTTGACGAGCTTGACACACAAAGGATAACAAAGCGATTCAAGTACTCACTAAAGATATGGCTCTCAATATAACCTTTTTATGAACGGGAAGGAGTCGATAAAACCGTCAGCAGTCAATGTCAACTGGCCCAGTATATCTCGTTGAAGGGAATGTTTGTCGATCTAACGCGTGTGTGGACAAATGTAAACATATTCCAGAGCCAGACATTTCTTTCGTTATATTTACATCTTCTCTTTCAGGTGTCAATCCCGTGCTCTGTATGAAAGCAACCATGACAAACTATCATATCCGGAGCTATTAAATTCTAATTTAAGCGGAAGTAGGATAAAAGTAAAGAGCCATTGATAATGCTTTTTGAATTAATACTTGACCTAGACGTTGTATCATGGGATGAATAAAATAAACAGGGTTTGCAAGATAGTTCTTTGTGAATATTCAATTATATATATATTCGGACGAAGTTATTCATCAAATTATTCTTCATTCATCCTTATTGTTGTTTGATATTATTTATCCCACGCTTTTGTAAAGCAGTAGTTTCACTGTCCTAGTACCTGTAGTAGAAGCGTTTCGATGTTACACTGACAGAACAGTTAAAATAGGACATATAAAAAAAATGTCCGTTAGCAAAAACGTTTCATTTGTCTGGAAAATGAAAATATCTATGGTGGAAAGGTGTTTCTTTTTTTTTAAGGGGGGGAGCAATGTGGTTTTGAAATTAGTTTTGGAACAATCCAGGCATGTGACGCATGTTTTTTGTCGATGGATCGAATGGAAACAAATGCAATACAATATAACTACCCTGTCTCGTACAAATGGACAGACATACATTATTTATTATAAAGTTTTACAATTTAAGGATATAAAAATGATTAAACAAACTTAATGAACAACCAAAATATAATAGATACAGTACCAAGGTATAGTTTAACTAATAAAGGATAAGTAATGAACTGAGGTTCAAATTAGTATCATAAAATCACTAGAAATTACAGAAGTCAAGTAAGAAGGGCACTGTCTAGAGCACGAGTGCATCAGTTTATTTAATAACAATTGCACATTGATTGAAGCTCTTCAGCCATTGCGGTGTTAACAATTAAAGTGTCTTCTTCTCATCAAGCATGCATCCAAATTGCATTTTAATGATTTGATTTTTTTTTTTTTGGATTTCTTGAGAAATCGCTTTTGATTCCCGCACACTAGGATACTTTCCGTTTTATCAGAACTTGTGGCGCGAAAACCTTGCATCGCCGTAAGTGGTTTTTTTTTTTTTTTTTTCTTAGCTCTCTAATTATAAGAATAAAGGATGAGGGAAAAATAAAGGAATATTTAGGTTAATCGGATCCTTGTACTAGGAGTACCTGCTTGAAGGTGGTGTGAGAGGATTGTGTGGGAAGCCACGGTGGAGGTTGGTTGTTTCGGTACAGTGGTGAGAGCCCACTGGTGGCTGGGCCTAGAGTATCTCTAGGCACGTAGTGTATTCTTATTTAGTCTGATTTCAGTGACCCTTAGAGGGTTGTTGTTGGTGCGCCTGGTGCCGTGATGTCCACCATTTGGTCTTTTTTGGTGGATTCTTTAGTGGCCGATGAGTGCTTCATTGAATAATAAAATTAAGTCGTGTTTTGAAGGTAGTACAGCTCGAAAGCTATGTGGATATATCTTTGCCTCTGTTACTCATTAAAAATCCACTTTTTTTATTTGTTTTTTTAGACAATAAGAATTTTTTTTTTATTAAATTTGTTTTAAAAGGGGAATTGAACTCTTAAAAATAGACATTTAAATATTTTATGTCCACCACATGAGAAGTCACAAAAAACAACAACATTATTTTCCGGTTTAATTCGAATTAATGAGAGAAAGAAATCGGGATCAAAAATTATAAATTATAATTAAATGTGTCAAATAACAACAAAAATATCTCGCCAGTAGAGTAACACAGATATCAGAAGTTAACAAGAGATTGAAGCGGTCTAATAACAGTGGCTTGAGCAAACAAGCCGTCGCCCTGTTTTATTTTTGTTTGCTGGCTGAAACTCAAATAACAAACACAAACTCGTGACCACACAATCGGCAGTTATGTAGCATACCTTTTTCTCTCTATGCGACGTACAGCGATTTTAATTAAAGCTGTATTGTAAATAGTGTACACAGCCTCGTTATGTAATTTTATAAATAACTACAGCTGTATTTATGAATAAGTAATTAGGGTGGTGTTGGAAGAGATTTCATATGCTTTTCAAAAAAAAAAATCTCGTTTCTGCATCTTGACCTATTTTTATTTATTGAGTCATAGCTTTTAAAAATGTCATCATACAAAAAATAAAATATCTGATCATATTTCACTTTACCCCCCCACCACATGTACAAAGAACATTGCGTAGCATTAAACAATTTTTTTTTGTTTTTTAACGAATTGTTACCTACTACTTTTTTTTTTAAACGGATTAAGTAATAATTTGTATTTTTTTAAAAATATATGTACATTTATAGTATGCTTACTGCTCTAGAATAGTTCCCAGGTCACGAATTTAGCTTCATACTAATTAGACAAAAAATAAGAATTTATTTTTATAAAATCCGATTTATTAATAAAGTACTAAGGTACAGGCCTAAGCAAGACCTTATAAGGTCGACTCAGACCAATAAGAGAGGGTCTAAAAACAAAAATGTGTTTTAGGTACAGAGGAGAATGACAGTGTATGAAGTTCGCTCTACGTATTTTTAATAATTATTCTTTGTAGAGTTTGTAGGGCCCAAGGGGTATTGAAGAGGTACATACGCGAATCCATTATATAGTAGATATAGTTAGTTTTATAGAGAAGTTAGTTCTTATTGTTAACTATTAGTAAAAGTAGGATCAATTCCACAATAAATTTGTCAATACTGTTGCAGGTTTTTTCCTAATGCATTTTTGTCTTTGTTATTCTATTTCAACTAAAAATTTACAAGGGGCATTTGTTGATTTACCAAGCCTGATCACTTAAGTATAGAAATAATGATACAATGAACCATACAAGTTTTTTTTTTTTTATTTCTTTGCGCAGAAACATATACTTATTCTTCTGACGACACCGTTGTGGTTGTCTAAAATAAAATATTTTTATGTTGCTTGTAGTGAAGAAGTATCAAACCGGAAAAAAATAAAATAAATAAAGCCGAAATTCTCTTCCGACACTAACGGACTATCGGACAGGCGAGAAACATCAGGTGATTTCTGCCGGATCCATAACAAAAACAATATTACAATCCCCAAGCGGGGCTTAAACTCGCTACCTCTGGTAGTTATTTTTATTCCGATAAATTTTCCGCCAGCGAGACTACTCCCTCGGGACGTGGTCCCAGAGGGAACGGGCCGGCTAGCAGCTGTAAATAGCCGAATAGGGAAAGACCAGCGCTAGCTATAAGAAACTAGCGCTTTAAACACTGAGGTCGCTAGAAAACTATAAATAGTGTATTCTTAATAGGCTGTATGTCTGAAAGGTTTTGGATCTCATTAAGGGCTGCCTCTTACCCTAACTAGGGTCACACACGTGAGGGTTTCGGAAGGAGGCAGCGCGCCTACGCAGGGATAAATTGCCCTGTCACTTAGCGGGTATTTATGCGTCTTCTTCAGGGGTTGGAAGCACTGCCCGCACAAATACCTTTCTTTATCTAAGGGTGGGATCATCCCTTCGACTGTTTGAGTAGCGCTTATAAAAGTTTTTCTTTTCTTTTAAACCACAAGGACACCGACAATTGCTTTTAAGGGTGAAAAATATGAATAGCTTAATGGCAAAAACAAATTGCCCTATAAGAAAGTTATTGTGTCTATTGATACCATATTTATAGTTAAATCGTGTTCTGTGAGTTCTGATGACGAGGGTACGTTTTTATGAGCTTATGAGACCTGTTTTATCATACCTGTTGTTGATTTAGGAAAGCAAATGTAGGATATATTGACGATGAATTGCAAGAAGTCCTTAAAACTGTCACATGAATGTCCGGATAAGTTTTTATGGGTAAATGTTAAGATTAAGGGCTGTAGGCTAGGTTCATCGACATCATTGTTAAGGGGTGAGTTTGTGATGAAGGGAGCTCTGACGATAGCTCTGATGACTTTGAATTAGAGTGGATAAGGGTACTAGCCTCACATGTTTACTGAACCTCTGCGGCGCTCTTGCCATCTTTCTGATCTTCGTGGGGAGCTCAAAATTATACACAAAGATACCTCCCAAGCATGCAAAAGACATTTGCACAAGAGAGTTCAAAAGAGTTTTGGAAGAACCACTGCTATTGTGTCTTTTGCCTGATGCTGGTCGGAGAAGCATTTGTAGTGCGTGTGTTTGAAAATCCGCTTTATCTCATCAGAGTACTGAAATGTTTTCAATTGAAAACTCCTCTAACGTGAAATATATTAGGTAGCTTCCGATCTTATCGGTTTCAGAGTGACCCACCATAAATTAGAAACACATTAGCTTTTTAGTATGACCAAATAAGTTTAAGTTTGTCATCTATTTAAAAAGCCGGCAGGATAAGCAGTTTATTCCGTAAAAACTCAAACGGTTCTCTATAAGTTTACAGTACGAGGAGTTTTAACTGGTTGAAAAGTGGCTTAGACAGTAAATCGTCGAAGATTTATTAATTTTTTATGAATATAATGAAACAACTTGTTATACTTCAATATGTTAGTTTTTTTGGATTTACTTCAACAAAAACAGGTCATGTGTGCAAATACGTGAATATTTAAAGTTATTTGGGGAGCCCACCGATTGGGATCCGAGATAGTACAAGGACTAAAACAGAGACCCGGAACCGATCGGGGCTTAGGAGGCACCCCAGTACCACATGTCAGGAGGTGTTTATAGATAGTATATTATAAGACACGAGGCATGATTGGATACATCAGTACATTCTACATTTTCATACATGTATAATGCGATATGTTTTTTAACAGGTAAAAATAATACAATATAGTTATATCAGTAACATTAACCCTCTCAGATATTTATAGGAGCAAGGAGTGTGAGAAGGGTCATAAAAAGAAATAGGATGTGCCTAAGAGGCTATAAAGAAGACACAAGAAGTAACAAAAAGGAAAAAAAATAATGGAGGAACTGTGTAGCTTTTAAGGACATGTGTTGATTTTGATTTGTTGCCTTGAAAGAGAACTAGGCACGGTGTGAGCCAGCCTCCAATTAACTGACAGATAAATATGTATGACAGTAAATGCTTTTTTCGCCGGGAGACGGCAGCACGGTACCGCTACATAAATAACGAGATGGGACCTTCATTAGAGGCCGGACGGTTTTGCCGGTCAATTAAAAAGTTAAAAGGTTCTAAAAGGGAGTATTCATAACTGGCGGTTCACACTTTTATTAATTATCCTCTGTCTTAATATTTCTCCGGTCGAATCAACTCCTGCCTCTCGCGGCAAGGAACGAACAACTCCGACGATATGACAGCCGGCAATTTGTCTTAGTAGGTTTTTTTTGTGCTTTTTGTAAATGAGCTCTTCCGGGATGGGTCCATTAGGGCATTAAACTGATAGGGTTTTCGGTGGACACCAGACAGCTGTCCGGTTCATAAGCTTCAGTAATACCTTTGACTCCAACACCGACTAATTTTAGATGATAAGACACTTTTTTTTAAGACGGAACTGAGACTGTATATTATATTAAGTTTTTCCAGACAAACTGCACAGACACTCAAACCCACTGATACAAGGACTAACTACACCTGACTTACCTGGTGACATTCAACGATGACTGAGGAGACGAACGAAAGATCTTCTAACTTAGCTTTCACAATATAGAGGACGTATATCCAACATGACAATTTGTCGTACATACGTGCACAGTTGGTAATCAATAAATAAGGCGTTTTGACTCGCCCCATTGATTGGTACAGTACATGACCTAGACGTAGGGCTGCCATCTCTAAAACCTGCTCCCCGGACCGGAAGCGTAAGTTCCCCGGATTTTTGAGCTATCACCCCGGACATTTCAAAACTTTTTTTCATTCACTTACATCTTGATTAAAATATATTTTACTCCGTACTGGATAGAAGAAAACTTTGATTTGAAGCCTCTTTTGTTGCATGAAATAGTGTGTTTAATCGTTCTTGTGATGACAAGTTATTAATTTTGCTTTATTTTTTAACCTTCTTAGCTTAGGTATTAAATAAAAAATAAACAAACCCAATATTAGTTACTCAGTTAATAAAATTAAATGAAAACTTGTTTAACTTTTTATTTTTCCATACAATTTACAATATTTAGTTTTAAAACAACTTAAATCTTAAATCAAATTCAGAAATTTATAATAACTTATACTAAGGAACAATTTTAACAGCCTTACATTTTGCTTTATATTTCAAGAAAGAAAACACAATTTGTCGTTTTCATCCATAGATCTATGTAACTAAATTAAATCAATATTTAAATCAAATAAAACTATACTTCTTAATTATTTGGCAACTTTTAAAGTAATAACATTAAAATGTCTTCAAATTTTAAACTTAAATTACTACATTATTAATTTGAACTTTTTGGTAACACTTAATGTACCCAAATAAATAAACGCTGAAACAAATACTGTAGTTCTCTATTGAACTAAATTAAATCAGTCTTTAATTTGTGTTTATTTATGTCAAATAATGATGCTTTTAATGTTTTGGTAATTCTTAAAGTATTTTTAATTAGGTACATCAAAATGTCCTCAAATTTTAAAATAGACTGTAATCAGAATCAGAACTAAAACTTAAAAAACCACAAATTGTAACTTTTTTTTAGCAATTTTACATGTTTATTTTCAGACAAACAAAACACAATTTGTTGTTTACATTCATAGAACTGTGTAACTAATTTGAATTAATAAGAAAACTACATATAGTTTTTAATTATTTGGCAATTCTTAAAGCAATAACATTGAAATGCCTTCAAATTTTAAATAGACTAGACAGGATTAAAACTTAAATAGCTTATGTTATGAATTTTTACTTTTTGGTAACACTTAATTGAACGAATACGGTAGTTCTCTTAAAAAAACTAGTGTCAGTTACAGTCTTTCAGACAATTTACGGTCTATTTACATTTAAATAAATAATGAATAGAAAATATCTATATTTCTTAGAATTTTAATGAAATTCTTCATATATTAAATTGCAGGACTCACTCACTTATTCATCAAAGCAAAGTACAACCCAAACCCTTACACCTAGAATTTTTTAAGCAAAAACATTATGACAGTACCATCAATATAATTTTACTAACATAATGTTACGTTCGTCACAATCTACATCAATTTATCACAAACAGTCACCTGCATGACTTTAATACTAGAAATAATAACAAACTAGCACTACATAAATATAGATTGGCTACGATTATGTGACAAAACTATATGGAAAGACCAGTTTAAAGTAAATAAGAAAAATTGCACAATTAGTTTTTAAAAGAGCAAACCTCGAGTTTCTTGTCTGTTCTTCACTGCCTCTTTGTGAACAGACATAGAGTCTGAATGAATAATTTTGACTTTGACTTTAGAAAGTTGAAATTCGGCGCAGAGGTTCTTTCTATAACGTAAGCAGGTAATAAGAAAGGTTTTTAAGGAATTCCCATGGAAACAAAGTCCCCGGACATGAGCTAGTCTACTTATATTTATCGGATTTACCAATAGCTTTTAGAACTTCTTTTTTAGTTAATAAAAAATTATAGAATTCGGTGCAATCCTTATAGCCTCTGAAGTTGAATTTAATTTTGAGTAATGACGAGACTGTTTCAGGATTCAATGCATTCCTTTCTTTTGTCCACTGTTGCGTCATGAGAGAAAATATAGCTCATTATGCGCAGGGATGCAAAAAAAATATTGAGCTATTTTCAGTAATTCTGAATATAAATGGGCATTTGGTGTTCTAAAGAATTGTAACCATAGTTGATTAGCATTTAAAAGCTTATCTTCTGCGCTGAGATTTTGGCAAAAATATTTTAAATTCACCCACTCATCTATCAATTTCGTGTCGTCAATTGCTATATTCTTGTCTTTCAAAAATGCAATAGTATCTTCGATAACAGCCCATTGAGTTTTTTCATTTATATTCGGCAAAAACATCCAGTCAAATTGATCAAATTGTTGAAGAGGCTGATTCCAATGTTCAATGTACGTTTTTATTTCATTATAGAAACTCAGAGTACAGTTTTTGAACTCTTGTTTTATGTTCTCGTCGTGTTTGTTTAAAATGCTTCTAATACTTAAGGGCACGAAGCTTTCTTTGATTCTATCGTCTAGGCTTTTTTTTATAGATCCAAGAATGTTTCGAGTTTCTAAGACGGAATTGCCGCTTTTTTCTAATTTTTCTATTTTGCTATGCAAGATATGCATAATGGAGTGGACTAGAAGCAAATAAGCCTCTGACAGCGGATTTTGGAAAAAATCTTTGATCACGACAGGTGGTTTTTGTATATTTTCGAAGTAGTCTTTCAGTGGAGTGAAGAGCTTCAGAAGTCTTTCTATTGCAGGAAACAGATTAAGCCATCTAGTTTTGAAATGATATAGAAGCTGTCTGTATTCGACATCAGCTTTTTCACAGAACTCTTTGAGGGATTCGGTTCGAACTGTGTATATAGAAAAATGATTGTAAATTTTCAAGACAATAGTCTCAGCGTCCACTGGCAGTAAGTCACATCCATGATAAATGGCGTTGTTAATAACGTGTGCAGAGCAACCAACACCAACCAGGTTAGGGTTCAGATTTTGTTTTAGCTTATAGAAGACATTGTTGACTCCTTGTCGTTCTTTTCCCCCAAAGTTTGCATTGCAGTTATCTCCTCCAAACGCTACACACTTAGACAAAAGATCATGTTTTCGAAGTTGGTTTATGATCAATTCAGAAATTGTCTCGGACGTTTCATTTACCTTGTCTATAATATATCTGCAATAGCGTATAGGGTGATTTCCTATATACTAAGAATCGCCACACACGTCTACACATCTAATATTTTGTTACGCAGCTAAATAGATCGCTCGCGCTCGCCATTCGCCAGATCACGCCATGCGTCGGTCAAGCGCGCCCCACCCCCGCTCGCCGCTCGCGTAGTAAAATAGCGTCGGCAGCGCGTGCGGTGAAATACCTAATCCATAGTTTTTATTTACATAAATTATGGGAACGGATCTGATCGAAAACCCGGACTTTTATTATAGTCCGGGTTGCACCCGGACTACAATTTAAACCCCGCCCGGACGCTCCCCGGACGTCTTCAAAACTAGGACAAATCCGGGGAAACCCGGACGGATGGCAGCCCTACCTAGACGTAACCATGGCCAAAGCTGTTTTATATATATTTTAAATGTCATTAGTCTGACCCTATATTGGTTTTGTCACTATATTCCTCTAAACCTCTAACATTTTATACATATTTCCAATCAGCACATCAATATCATTAATTTGATACCCTGCACAATATATATTATAAATTATTTATTATAACGCCGTAAATCGAACTGACGTGGAAAACATTATCGGCCATTTCATTATAAAACACGATATGAGTTAAAGGCAATTTAAATAGCAGTTTTAATGACTGCATAATTAAACGTAAAATAATGTATAAATTAAAAAAAAAAAATACATATTCTTAATCAGGGTGTCACAAGTTACCTTCTCAATATTACAGATTTTTTTTTTCATGCAGTAAATAAATAATCATTAATTTATAGAAATGAAAATATTTGTCAGGTCGTTAGGACCTCAAAAGGAATCTCGATACAAAATTTCGTCTTAATAGGTCAAACAGGGAAATCACAGAATGACGCAGAGGTGAAAACATGAAATAAGGATAAGCAAGAAAAAAAGTAATAATAATTATGAAACACTAAAATAATATAAGTAGTCAAATAAAAATATGCTTATAATAATATAGCAAACTAAACTAAACATTCTACGTTTAAGATTGAATTTAATTTACCTTGTATTTTCCGGTTACGCTGAACAAGGGATGTATCTATAAACAAAAATAAAATATTCATTATACACCCACATCAAAAAACACACAATAAAAAAAATAGATATGAAATCGATATCCTGTTAGCCACTAATAGAGGATTCGCTGGAAAATCCTTGTGATAAATAAGGCCATTGATATTTAATGAGGTGATGCCACGTATCCAACGATTGAGTTGACATGTTAAAAATACACTGCACGGTAGTACTGATTGCTAAGGTATACAAAACAATAATATTTTGTATGTTTTTTGATACTTCTGAGAATTCTTGTTATGTTACAATAGTTGTAAAAATAAGTTCACAATGGCATCTATCATGATTAGACATATATAGATTTAAATTGATCATTAACATTTGCGTTACGCTGTAGCTTAAACCTGATTTAGAAATTTCATTTTGAACAAAAAAGTCCAAGTTGGATTTGACTACCCTCTATCTCTCCCTCTTTGCCGATAGACCACCCTTCCACCCGTACTCCTGAGAGACCACTAACGACATGGGGACCATCTGCACCCCGGGCAACAATTTTTTTAATTGTCATCATTAGCGGTTGGGCATCTGGACCTTTGCTACGGAGGGGTTCAATAGGGGTGTCATATCCCAATACCATTATTCCGCTTTAGGATTTATATGTCAGAGAAGGGGAGCGTGTCAAGGGATATTTTCTGCTCAACGGCTTTATGGCATGAAAGTAATTCGGACTGATCAGACAGCTGATCCATGTCAGTTCATATAAGGCACGTCAATTCACATAAGGGTAATTTTCCAGAGGGTCCAATTATGAAGAATTACGAACGCAGAGGAGTTCATCGTGTCTTAAATTTGTATTATTCATATAAATCATGCATTGCAGTAAACCTTCTTTGACATGCATAACTATGTACTGAAGATAAAGTAAGATTGAGCGAATGTCAGGCTTAACAAAAAGTATTCCTCGCACCGTTTGTCGTACAATTTGATTATGAAAGATCATTACACGGATTATTGAAGTATGAATTAACTGGATACATACTGTGCAAGCGTGTTTCAATACTTTGTCAGAGGGGAGATAATGCAACTGAAAACCTAACTACTTTCAATTCACACGAGTCCCTTTGACTTCTATATTTGGACTACAGGTACTTAGGATGACCCTTGCACGAGTGCACGGGACTTTTCTCTGACTGTGAGTTAAGAATTTCTCATGGAGCCAGAAGTCTATTTATAAAAATTTACTTAAAATAGATTTAACTTCGAATACTTTAAAAAGATAACTGAAATGTTTCGCCTAGCCTTAAATATAATATTATCTAAAGTTTCATTTTATGAACAGGATGTCATAAAATAGCCTACAGAGTTCTCATTGATTTATTGGTCATATAATTGGGCACGATATAGTGCTTAATTTATTTACGTACGAAAGAAGTCGTTGTTCCCAAAACTATTGGAAATAACATAATAGTACCCCATTTAACCTGGTCCTGAAAAACTTCTTCAAGTTTACCTTCTACCGGAATTACCACTAATATTCATGAATTTATAACCCCTAATGGCAACTACTATGATTCAATATTCTCAAGACTACTCCTAAAAATATTATTTAACTACTTCCAATTCCGCTACTCCGTCAATAGCCTCTTGAAGAAATTGATAGAGAAATATTACAGTGTAGCATCAATTCTGCCACAATCAACAACAACAATGAGTTGTTAGACAACATTTCTACGTTGACATGCTGGCAAATACTAATACTTAGCCATTTGTTTTTAGTCATTATTTTTGTTATTAATGTTTCTATTAATGTTTGCTCATTTGGATATCTTCGTTTTGAAAACCCGCCAGCTTCTTCATTTCCTCGTACCACACAAAGTTGTTCACTGTTGTTATCCCCTATTGAAGGACTGATATTCTTTCGCCAATAATATATGATTAATACACACTGTGTTCTTGTTTATTGAAAATAATAATTACTTTTGTCTATATCTTTCGTAGTAGTTTCAATAGCCTCGTCCTTAATGGTCACTGTTTTCGGATATCAACGACTTTGTTATGCTTTTTTAGAAGATAATTTTAATAGAACTATTCGGTATTTATATAATCATACAAAACTAAATTATTGACATAAGAAACCCATTGAAGTCGGTTCGAGCGATAATATTTACAACATTTCTTTTACTGGCTCTCAAAACTATATATATTTCCTTTATTGTGATAAAATTACAATCTGCCTTGCTAGGCAATAAGTAATTAAGATATACTATCATTCATACCATATTTAGATTTCATCATTCACTCGCTCATTCATTCAGGACATGATTGGAGAAACTGGCCATTGCCAGGACTCCCACTGTCACTTGATTATAGCAAGTCACGAGGCCACTGCCGTTTCAGTCTCCGAGGAGGATTATAGGGATGAGTGGTGCAGTGCAAAGACTGTGCTACAGGATTAGGGTGGTTGGAAAGGCTACTGTGGAATTTCATAAACTTGGAAGGGATGAGTTCTAAAATGTAGGGTATATTAAGGTCGTTATGAAGGTTTTTGTTGCTGACATAATAAGGGGCATTTACTATTGTTCTCAGGACTTTTGATTGAAAGGATTGGATACGCTTGATGTTCGACTTTTTTGCTGTCCCCCATAGCTCTACTATAACTGTATTTTTTTTTTGCATATCTTTGAATTTGGTTGAACTTGCATGATGGTATGTAATAAGTCCGTTAGGGAATTGCAGAACATTATATATTATATTGATTCTGAATTATGACTCGATATTATCGCATTCATTGTTTTTCCAATTATTGTATTATAACCAACACATAATCAGCGTATTATGAGGATTAGCGTAATATTCTTTTACAGTTTCAAATTGATTTCTTGCGGATAGTTGTAGATAGTCGCAGGAAGATTAGTGTTAGGAAGTAGAGATTCGGGATCGTCCGTAACTATTGACAAGAACATTCTCGTTCTTCGAGGGGTAACCCCTTCGTTATATTTTAACATTTTGGTATCCTTACGAGCGACACGCAATATGTTGGTAAATATCGAAAGCCTCTTGGATGCCAAACTCCTAGCGATCCATCGACCTTCTGCTACTTGTCGTAAGAATGTAAATACGTGGTGCGAAGCTTTCAAGATCCCCTGAAGGAGAAGGTTTTGTATTCCGGCATCGGTGCTCCTCTTCATTCCGAAGGGGTGGCGGGGGGTGTGATCAATCCATAGCGGCAGAGTCAATAGTGAACCGGGAAACACTTGTCAGCCCGGGGGTAAACTTCCCACACGCTTCTGCAGTTCTTATTTCACAGGCGGGACTTCGTAGCTTGATGAGGAGGGGCGGCCTCTCCCCGCAAAATCCTATTCAGCGGAACGGAAATATAAAACTAGCGAAAAATAATTAAATATTGAACCTCCGCTAAGGCCGCCTCAAAACGTGGTGCTTCTGCCTCCTGCTGTTTAATATAGAATTGGGTAAAAAATGTATTTCATTAAAAAAAAAAACAGATTCAAATACTTGAAATGTTATGAAGCAGACATTTTTAAAGGTAAAATAAAAAAAAATACATATTTTACAAACACGGTCTAACCATGCATATAACATTATATTATAACTAGACTTCAACGTACTTTAATTTTCAGTCAATTCATTATTTTAACATATAACTAAAAATATTATTATTATTAATATGAATTGAATTTCATATTTTATAATTTTATCATAGAAATTCACATTATAATTAATAGAAACCTTATTTTGACCGTTGTAATCACAAATCCTGGGAAGTTTATTTCCATAAATATTTCATTAAATCTAGTAATCATTGAATGCTTTACCCGTTCCTTATCTTCCTCATAACTCATAATTCGACATTATTATAATTTGTATTTATTTTAGTAATTTCCTATTTTAATGCATCCCAGAAACCTTTTAAGATCTTTTCTCCCTTGCAAAAATTGATAAATTTGTATTATCTAAATTGCAATTTTCAGCGAATGTCATTCACTTCTACTCATTTATGTTTTTGTTTCAATCTGATTATTTTGGTTCACCGAAGTTGCGACACTTGCACTATACTATTTAATTTAATAATTGTGTATATTATACATTCTTCTTTTTTTTAAGTTTTTTTTTGTTTTCATTTCATTTGAGAAACTGTTACCGTAAAACTCTTGTGTGTGTATGATTAGTTTAAAGCACTAGCTAAAAATAAAAAAAAATTGGGTGAACAGGTAATTTCTTTTGTCATATTTTACGTTTATTTCTTTCGTTTATATAAAACTTTCACTTAAATGTTATTTTCTATGATCTAAGAGCATAGCCTCCCTGTTTTCCCCTAATGCCTGACACTTCACTTCGGTATTTACAAGTCCCCTATGTTGAATATTCAATTCCCCTCCGACATCAGCTTCGAATCGTAGCCTGCAGTGTTTTCTTGACATGGAGTAACCGACCCTTCCTGCAGCATTCCATCGAGTAATTGCATGTCTGAACTGACTTGACGAGACAGACCCTAACGTGAACAGAGACATGCACTGGATAATTGAGACCCCCCACCCCACCGACCCATACATCACAGGTACCCGATAACCGATATGTATATATATTAAGAACACGTAACCTAATATTAATCATCTTCCTGAAGGGAGGAGAATCGGTTCGGGGAAGTTCACCACCTTTTCACAGGGGCGACACATGAAGGATTTCGGTCCGCGTCACCGGTCGGCAATTGATGCTAAGTATGTGAAGACTAATGGCCCCGCTAGTGGAGCGGCAAATCTGTCCCGGATTATGGATTGATAACATTATAGACTCCCAAGCGGCCCCAATCTATTATATATTCTACAGCATATCTATCGATGGACTCATGTGATATATTAATGAACGATTCGCCCCCTTCATTAATAAATTTAGGCTGTATTTCTTCCACTGCTGAACAAAATTACCGTAATCGTTCATACTGATTTAAACTCTTCCTCTATCCCTTACTACTGCTTTCCATTCCATCGCTGGTATCATAAGCCGAAATTCCAATTATATGCCGAAAAAAAAAACCCAAACAATAATTAATTACACATTGTTGATCATGAAATGTACATCATTGAAATTACATAATAATTTTCGTTTTATTTATTGTACGCTAGGCAGCCCCTGCACTAAAACTTAAACAGAGTCAATACGTATAACTTAAAAAAATCTATTTATATGTAGGAAAATAGAAACAAAATTCCTGAATATATAAGTGGAACAATAGAAAACAAAAAAAACTACAACTAACCCAAGGACACAGTTGATCATGTTTTGTGGATATGCAAGTAATATGCATTTCGCATCAAATGGGACCTCGGAGTTTATTTCTGGAAAAAGGGAAGCTTATCAAGACTAGAACAGACACGAGTGGAACATAATGGTTTCTGGTTTTCGAATTAAACTTAAAAGAATAACTTATATATGTTGTAGTAAAATCCTTTATTGTGCTATAATTACATATATGCTATAATTATCTGCCTTTTTTATAAGGCAATAAGTAATTAAGATAAATGCTCTCATTCATACCATATTTACAATTCATCATTCACTCGCTCATTCATACCAAATTTACAGACAGCCCAGAGGCCTCCCAAGTCCACATGCGAAGAGAAAGCGGAGTCTTGGGAAGTCCCCCACGCTCCTCCATCCGCCGCGTCACCGGATACTAGCCAGTGGAGACTGACCAAGAGCGCGAGCCACAGACGCTCAGGACATGATTGGAGAAACTGGCCGTTGCCAGGACTCCCACTGTCACGCGATTAAAGCAGGTAACGAGGCCACTGCCGTATCAGTCTCCAAGGAGGATTATAGGGATGAGTGACGCAGTGCAATGACTGTGCTACAGGATTAGGGCGGTTGGAAAGGCTACTGTGGAATTTCATAAACTTGGAAGGGATGAGTTCTAGTATGTAGGGTATATTAAGGTCGTCATGAAGGGTTTTGTTGCTGACATAATAAGTATTGTTCTCCGGACTTTTGATTGAAAGGATTGGATACGCTTGATGTTCGACTTTTTTGCTGTCCCCCATAGCTCTATTCCGTATGTCCAGATTGGTTTAAGTATTACTTTGTAGATTAGTAGTTTATTTTCTATTGAGAGATGGGATGTCCTTTGAAGTAGTCTGTACAGTTGTCCAAAGCGTCTGTTTAGTTCTTGTCTTTTTTTTTGTCTCATATGTGGGTTCCTGGTCAGTCGTTTATCGAGATGGAAGCCTAAGTACCGTACTGTCTCGGATACAGGGAGAGGAATAGAATCAAAATAAACTAGTGGACAAGACTTGCGACAAAGGGTAAAGGTAATGTGGGAACATTTTGCTTCATTAACTTTGATCCCCCATTGGTTGCACCAATACTCGATCTCGTCAAGGTGTTTTTGAAGGTTATGGGATGCTATATCGGGGTCTGGGTTATTGCAGTGTCATCTGCAAATGTGGCCAAGAAGGTATTGGGAGTAGAGGGGACATCAGCGGTGTATAGGTTATAGAGGATTGGGCCCAGGACACTGCCCTGTGGAACTCCTGCATTTGTGGGATAGTAGTTAGAATATTCTAAACCACAGCGGACTTGGAAGAAACGGTTTGAAAGGTAGGATTGTAGGATTAGGAAAAGGGTCTGTGGTAAATATCTTTTGAGCTTGTAGAGTAAACCTGCGTGCCAAACCCTGTCAAAAGCTTGAGCTATATCAAGAAAGCCAGCAGTGCAATACTGTTTGATTTCAAGGGCTGAGGAGATGTGATCAACAACACGAAGGCCTTGTTGAGCAGTGGAATGTCGATGCTCAGAACATAATTGGAGAAACTGGCCATTGCCAGGACTCCCACAGTTACGCATTTATAGCAGGTCACGAGGCTACTGCCGTTTTAGTCTCCGAGGAGGATTATAGGGATGAGTGCTGCAGTGCAATTACTACTATAAACATTACTACTAATAATACTATAAACAATTTTTTATTATTTTAAGTTTTGACAGGGTTTGGCACGCAGGTTTACTCTACAAGCTCAAAAGATATTTACCACAGACCCTTTTCCTAATCCTACAGTCCTACCTTTCAAACCGCTTCTTCCAAGTCCGCTGTGGTTTAGAATATTCAAACTACTATCCTATAAATGCAGGAGTTCCACAGGGCAGTGTCCTGGGCCCCATCCTCTACAACCTATACACCGCTGATGTCCCCTCTACTCCCAATACCTTCTTGGCCACATTTGCAGATGACACTGCAGTCTTGTCATCTAACCCAGACCCCGACATAGCATCCCATAACCTTCAAAAACACCTTGACGAGATCGATTATTGGTGCAACCAATGGCGGATCAAAGTTAATGAAGCAAAATGTTCCCACATTACCTTCACCCTTTGTCGTAAGTCTTGTCCACTAGTTTATTTTAATTCTATTCCTCTCCCTGTATCCGAGACAGTACGGTATTTAGGCTTCCATCTCGATAAACGACTGACCTGGAACCCACATACGAGACATAGAAAATAAACTACTAATCTACAAAGTTATACTTAAACCAATCTGGACATACGGAATAGAGCTATGGGGGACAGCAAAAAAGTCGAACATCAAGCGTATCCAATCCTTTCAATCAAAAGTCCTGAGAACAATAGTAAATGCCCCTTATTATGTCAGCAACAAAACCCTTCATAACGACCTTAATATACCCTACATTCTAGAACTCATCCCTTCCAAGTTTACGAAATTCCACAGTAGCCTTTCCAACCACCCTAATCCTGTAGCACAGTCACTGCACTGCGTCACTCATCCCTATAATCCTCCTCGGAGACTGAAACGGCAGTGGCCTCGTGACCTGCTATAATCAAGTGACAGTGGGAGTCCTGGCAATGGCCAGTTTCTCCAATCATGTCCTGAATGAATGAGCGAGTGAATGATGAAATGTAAATATGGTATGAATGATCGTATATCTTAATTACTTATTGCCTAGCAAGGCAGATTGTAATTTTAGCACAATAAAGGAATTATATATATATATATATTTTAAGCGTTATTAGCCCGGGGCTACACAAAACAAGAGGATATTGATACGTCTACCAATATCCCCAACAAAAAAATGGTGTTCCGGAAACACGATTTAGTCTTTATCTAATAAAAGATTTAAAAAAAAAATGGATCGTTTAATTGTAACGAGAAGTTAAGATTTATCAGCTAATTTACTTTAATATCCAGAAAGGCAGCGATGCAATACTGTTTAATTTTAAGGGCTGAGGATACGCGGAGGCCTTGTTGAGAACTGGAATGTCGTGGACGGAAACCAAACTGGTGTGTGGGAAAAAGGTTTTTGGATTCAACAATTGGAAGTAGACGTTTTAGTAGGAGTTTCTCAAATATTTTTGAGAGGATAGGGAGTAGTCTTATTGGACGGTAAGATGAGGCGCCATAGGGTGGTTTACCGGGTTTGGCGAATAGGACAATAATGGAATGTTTCCAGAGGAGAGGAAAGTGCGTCGTTCGGATAATGCAATTATATAAGTAGGTTAGGAAGATTATGGCTTTAGGAGGAAGTTGTTTGAGAATTTGAGGAGTAAGGAGATCATATCCAGGGGATTTTCGGTAAGGTAAGTTTTTCAGAAGGTATTTGACCTCAGAGGGGTTAACGGCTTTTGGTGGAAGAGAGAGAGGAATAGGTGATGTGAGGAAATCTTCCACAGTTGTGCTGTGAGTATGGTTTTGATGTGAAAGGTGAGGGGTGAAAGTATGGGTAAGATGCAGAGCAAATTCCTCCGACCTATCCCCATCCGAAGCCGCCCAGGACCCATCATCACGACGGAGTGGATGTGAAACAGGTTGATACTTTTTTGGTTATCCTGGATACAGGATTTTTTTGGTTACGTTCCACAAGGAGTTATCCCTGGTAGACAGAGAGGAGAGGTAGGAATTCCGATTCTTTCAATTCCTACTTATATATGTCAAGATTGTTGTAGGTTGAATGTTTCTGACATGCTAAATTTATTTTTTGTATCCAAAAATGTTTAATGAAACGCTTATTGGAGATTTACTTAATAAATGTTGCAAACAAATTTTAAAAATCATGAAAATTGTACACCGGGGTGCAAAAGCTGCAATAAATTTCCCCTCGCAGCCTCTCCCCTCTTTTTATTATCGTCACGTTTTTTTGTGATCAAACAGTCAGCCAATTTGATTGAAATATAATAAAAAACCTGGCAGTAGTAAGGCTTTGTGATACTTAGATAGAGTGATGTTCAAAAATCCAGCCAAGATCTCACAGTTTAATTATGAAAGTTTTTTTTTTTTAAAGCTCAGTTTTTAGTTCAAATTTCCAACCAGCTGTTATTTCTTAGCAACAAACCCTTACCATATAAAAATATTTTTTGCTACCTGATGTTACACCTAACGTAGTCTTAGCATTACTTACTCCAGCTTTTCCATCAAAATGATGGCCATTCTAGCCCAAAAATTAAAATGCAGTGTCTATTAGGCGTATGCAAAGAGGCGGTATTATAAATTAAGTTATAAAGGTTTAATAAACAACGGGTTCAACAGTGGTGTCATTGTTTCCCTCTGTCAGAAAAAAAAGATAACCATTAAAAGGTGCCATAGATAATACAGGCAATATTAATACAAGTACGGTGGGCTCGTTTGTCCAACTATCCGGCGCACGGTGCCAGAAGGGTGACTAGGAGCCCACGATATAAATCATACAGTAAATTGTAAACGTGCGGCGCCAAACGATACACGCTAGGAGCGCTGGCTGGATCCTGTCCAGTATTTCCGAGAGGAGTGTTTATTTTACTGTGGTCCCCTCCCACTGGCCACACTGACTCGGCTTAAATTAATAGGTCACTATTTCGTCTCCGTTCGGGGGCAGATTTATACACGGCCATAGCTACAACCCTCCTGCCGGGTGAAAAAACCGTTTAACAACTATTCCGACATTTAAAAATATATATACTACAGGAGCACAATTGCTTCATAGTTCTAATTCTAGTAAACAGTTGAGCCAAGTATCCTTGACATTTTGTAGCCATTTAATTTAATTCTTTTCTCATCCATTATAAACTATTTATGAAATACATGCAGAAAGAAAAGAAAGGACTTTTAAGTTTTAGACTTGGTATTTTCTACCAAAAATACAATATTTTTATTTTTTTTTTAAATCCCAAAAAACGACATTAAATACTTGATTTATTATTGGCTTGAAAAAAGCGTTCCTCCCTCATTGGTTTCTTTGATGTGTTCTCTTTAAGAATATAGTTAGTCCTAGGAGAAATCTTTACATTAGAAATATAAAAAAAGTTGTTTTTTCTATGAACACGTTCCTTAAGACAAATAATAATTTAGAAATAAATAGGCCCTGTTATGGCTACAAAAAATATATCATCCTCCAGAAAGAAAAATTAAGAATTTCGAAATGAATAATTTCGTACCTAAGCGGCTATAAAAAATGAAATAGGAATAATACTAGAGTACGGTAGACTCTCACTACCTTCCTGATTCCACTCCCCTTTAGGCATTCCACACCCTATATCCTTCTCATACATCCTTCAAATGGGTGACTCCCCTTAGAGAAAGGCACTCATTAGCCCAATATAATTTTTCCCACATCCTATTTTTATAAGTTTGAGAGGTAAGAAAAAAAAAAAAAAAATACTAGAGTAAATTTAAAAAGATCAAAAAAATCGAAAAATATGAGTGGTTACATTAATTAATAAATAGTTTCTAACTAGTAATCAACTTTTTTAATTACTGACACAGAAATCAGCTATCGGAAATAATTTCTGGTTAACGAGTCTATCCCAATCGATCAACAACAACTTTATTATGATAAAATTACAATCTGCCTCATTGGACAATAATTAATTGTGATAAATGATCTCATTCATACCATTTACAATTTTCGTTGACTCGCTCATTTATACAGTATTTATAAACAGCTCTGAGATCTCCCAAGTCCACATGTTTGTCCCCTTCCACGCGTGTGAAGGAGGAAGTGGAGTCTTGGGAAGTCCCCCACGCTCCTCCGTTTTTTTGTTTGTTTTTTTTGTTTTTTTTACGCTCCTCCGTCAGCCAAGTGACTGGATAAGAGCCAGCGGAGTCTGAACAAGAAGCGCGAGAGCCACAGACGCTTCAGGTCATGAGTGGAGAAACTGACCATTGCCAGGACTCCCACTGTCACGTATTTATAGCAGGTGACGAGGCCACTCTATCCCTACCAAATGCAAATGAAAACTATTGCTATAGGGTGTGGAAGAGTCTATTAAGTATCAGAAATAACGTATATTATGTGATAACCATAATGTGGGCACATATAATCTGGTCAGTTTATAAGCTGTTCGAATGTAAATCACAACTATATCAATACTATTTGTATTGTAGTGTATTATTAATAGTGTTTTATACTTAATTGTTTCTAGGTTGAGGTTACAATTTATATTGCGTAAATAAATTATGTAAAAATAAGTATGATGTGAGTGCAAATGTCTATCATGAAAAATCAAAAGAAAGTCATTTTACAACAAAGTGATAAGTATTTTTGTTTAAAACACCGGACTTCTACGGTTGGTTTTCTAAATATTATTTTATTAATTTTTACACTATCCTACTACAATGATTCGTGGAGAGAAGTTTGAACTTGGTTAGATAGTTTATGAACTGGGCCACTCCACTGTTAGCGTTCATTTTTAATTTAACCTGCTTCTAATTTTATTGTCTAATAATCAGCATATTTTTAATGAGTTTGAGTGAAGTATAGCCTTAAAATTTCGTATCTAAGTATCCGATCATTTTTAGGTCATAAGTTATGACTGCTCATTGCTTTTTGGTCTTAGAAAGTACAGCCGCACCCTTCGAGCTCTGCAATTAAGAGCTACTCGGTATTTGTCCCTGACAATAATGTGCTTCGTACTGTTGTGGTACGACAATAGTATTGTGCAGACCACAATCCGACCCAGGTACACTGATGTTGGCTAATACAGGTTGAGTTATGTGCCCACGTGCCTCCTGACCTCATCTGCGCATAGTTGGAGGTGTTGCCGGCCTAACTCCTGCCTAATGCCCAAGGTAAACTGTCTCTAAGGCATCTCCCATAAACTAGAAAACCCTACAGTATATATGGTTGTAAACGATATTTGTAAATATGATTACGAGAATAAAACAAATGCCTTATTATGTAAACGAAGGAGTTTGGTTCTCTGAGAACGCATAACCTAGAAGAAGCACTCCGTACAAAGTTCGCACTCAACTCTGTTGCCTTCCTCACATCCACAGACTGATTCACCAATTGCCCTATTCATAAACTACATTCAGTCAATCAATCTTCCTACTATATACAAATGCATACGAATACCGCTGAACCTTCTTAGCCCCTCGATCGCAATTCTTCCGATCTGTTTGATTACATGATCATCACAACCATGTAGAATATTATATTATTAGAAATATGTCAAATAGTAATGCGGTGGTAATTTCAAGAAATAGCCAACATCAGGGGCCTAGTCAGCTCTATTCATTACCAGTCTATCGTTGTTTTGGTTTTCTTGGCGTTGTTTGTTTTGGTTGGCTAAAGGTATTTGGTTCGCCTAGACCCATTATCCAGGAAAAGAGAAAGGAATTTATTGCAAATTCATTCCATATATTTATGTAAAATGATAAAGAGAGATTAAATACCACATTCATTTTCTATTTATTAGCTTTTACAATAGATAGATAATTAAATAATTTAAACGTAGAGAAAAACAAAAATAATCATAATGATTCAAGTGTATCTTCTACGAGACTTGACTAAACTTTGGAATGAAACCTTTATGTTGTTTATTCAACCGAATAGTTTCTTGAAATGATGAAATAATTATGTTCAATTTGTTACCAGATTTTTCAGTAGGCAATTCTACTGTATACAATTGAAAATAATTTATTATCATATCATCATCTAAAATAAACATCGATTTCCTCAGCGGAACTGCCGCTGTCACTACGCAGTTATCGTCCACTAATAATAATAGAATTTTAACATATTCTTCGGTCAATACAAATCTCGATGTAAAAACTCCTTAATAATCTTCACATTATTAAAGAATTAACTCACTAAAAAGGTTCATACCACAAAGCGACAAGGAACACCATCTTGTATTCTGAGCATCAAGAAAACAATTCAATAGTACCCTACAATTTCTCTTTAAAAAATCTGTTCACGTGGGTGCGCCCACATCGCCCGAGGAACCCCGCAGGGCGGGTGATCCATCGCCTCAATAACAATATGTTCAAGCTATTAACAATAGACAATAATACGGCCATTAGTGCAGAGGGGAGATGAATAGATGTCGTCTGCAAGCCCTGATATATATCCATCTATTTCCTGTTTACACAAGCCCATTAGTCTGTATGGCATATACAGATATGATACAGTTCGAATGAACATTTGTCATGGCACCGTCTCAATGAACCCAATGAAACTATACCTCACTCACACGATCCATAATATTAACAAAAAATACGCTTACTATCAACCGGGGAATGATCCAAAGGTGCCATAAAAATGTAGACAAATATATATGAAGAAAAACCTTTTTATTTTTCAAATATCGATCAATTGTTTAAGAGTAATGTCAATACTTTTGGCATAAGAACGTGCTTAAACAATTAAGGGGGGAATGTAAATCTTGTCCCAAGCACTCTCTGTAACCAACCAAGCCAACCAAATTATCCTTAAACTCTGTCTAGCTCAATGATGGTCAATTTTGCCAGCGGTACCTGCTCTGATAATTCAACCCTTTTTTGAAATAAATTTTGCGGCATAAACATAACTTGTAAATACTTAGAATCGTAACACAAGTAAACTATTAATATAGAGTTAAATAAGGAGACAGTAGGATTATTGTAGACGAATTTCAAAGCTACATTTTTTAAATATCTTGATATTGTTTATTCTTTAGAAACGTATTTATTGTGTTCTTAAGCATGGGAAGAAAAACATATTTTTGATTCCTCACAAGTATCTAAACTATGACTTTAGAAAGGTAAAAAGTTAGGGAAACAGGTAGAGAGGTTTAGTAATATTTGAATAGTAATTTTTTTTTTCTATTCAAAGCTTTATTGAGAAAACATTCAATCTGCCTGATGAGTAAACTACATATTTTAGATCGTTCATACATATGTGAAAACGAAAGGGAATATTGCAAATTAACCGGGCGGAAGGGTAGGCCCACCTGTTTCTCAGCAAAAACTCTGAAAATATTATAATTATTAATAGCTTAAATACTGGCTGATAATTCCCTCCAAATAATTCATTTGTGATTATATCTTTGGCATCATCTTTTAAAACCGTATCGGGACTTTTAATATATAAGAATTGTACATTTTAAATGTCTAAAGCATTCGCCTTAAACTCTCTGTCTCTCAATAATAATTAACAGTAAACAATAAACAAAGATCGGAGCTCTGACTCAGGACCTCTCCAAAATCTGTCAGGGCTCTGCTACTCTTTGGTAATACTCTCGCAAAGACTATATGCAATGTAACATATAGGCACAGAGGCATGCAGCGGAGACACAATGTGAAGTTATTGTCTCATCTACTAATATGTCTTAATTGATAACTACTAGCGTTCAGAAAACTGCAAAATGTTTAAATGTAACAGTAAACATATAGAATCTTGTTGTTGTCACCAAATAGCTTTGAGGGTGAGAAGATACATGACAAGAAACAGAAAATCAGCGAGCTCTCTAGGGTTTCGGAGCATACTTCAAAAATTTCAGAGTGATTGGATCGCTTTTACGACCACCATAGAAGTCAATGCTACCATCAATGCAAAAACACATAAACACGATTTCATGAACTCTTTTTAAATAAGGAAAGTAAGCACCATAAGGAAGGTCAGGCGATATGTTGATATAAATAAAAACTATGGTCAGTGCACATATAATTAAAGCAAAGGATTGAGGCAAATAATAGCTCATATTTTAAAACAGAATGAAGCTAAAACCTGCGAAACTGCGAGTACACAAATAAACTTAAACCGTTAATTAAATCAAATCAACATATTTAGATTATGGGCACACGGCCCACAGTTTTGGTAAAGAATGTAATGTTTGCATGCGGATGGTAAGCTCGCCAGAAAGTCTTGCAACAGAACTGAGGAAAGAAGCCAGAGAATGGATCTAACAATAGTTCTCAGTTATCAAACCGTTGACCCGGGAGAACACCCTCCGTGAGATTAGAAGAACACTACTGACCATTCGGAAGCGGGGTTAGTGGGGAGATCGGGCTTCCGTTTAGCTGTGTTTATATTCTCTGTCTACAAGAGAATTAAGAATGAGCAGAAAAATTTATTTGGATTTAGCAAAGAATTCCGTGCACAAAATGAAAATAAAAAACGAAGCAAGTCAACTACTCTCAAATACACTAACAGTGTGCCCGAAATGTGTTAATGATAATTTTATTTGTCATTTAAAAGGTGAAAAAATCAAAACTTTAAGGTTCTCGTCAGTTTCTTCATCAGGTATTCTCCACCCAACATTTAGACTTTTTAAAAAGCAATTTATTAACAGAAAGTACAAAAAGTACATCTGCGGTATATGCAGCTTAAACGGGCATAATAACAGTACTAGTCTAGAAACTTGAGTATTTTTTTTTTTTCATAGCCCCTTTAAATTATCAGATATTTATATACAATTATAGATCCTCAAGCGAATCAATTTACAAATTATTTTTGTATCTTCTGTAGCGTCGCTACATTATATACAGGTTTTGTTATTTTATAAAAATTATATAATGAATAAACAAGTATAATGATACACATTATACGTGACTGGAATGAACTGACTAATAAAGGTGATGGGGCTCACCTTTTTGACCAAACATAAACTAATCCTTAACCTAATTTTTCCCCGACAGTCTATTGCCATCGATGCGGGAGGGGTTGTGGGGTCATAGTGTTAAACACTGGGTTGGTTAGGTGCTGCAACGAGTCAAAAAACTTGATGTGTCTCCGGCGGATGAACTCACCCTCCGACGGCACACCAAGCAACGGGAGCAGGTAAGCCTTCTTTAGCCTCTCTCGAGAGGTATGTCGGACCACATTTCGCACGATTCCATTCTGGAAATGTTGGAGACATTTGACTGTATTGTCAGTCAAGTGGTTAAATAGTGGGGCACCGTACAGCGGAGCAGGACACATTTATAGATCATTAGTTTGAGACGAAGCGACAGGTTGGGTGAAGTTAACAAGTGCGATAGCCGATAAGACCTGTGTCGTACTTTTTCTATTTTATTACTAAAATGAGTAGAGAAATTGGCTATCCATTGTTATACCAGATAGTGCATTGAGATGAGTATCTATTCTCCTACTTCATGAGATATAAATGTATACAATTATGGTGGGAGTGAGTGAATGTTTGATATTATAACCTGTGCTTATTGGAATAGTCTTATCAAATACTGTACAATAAAGATGATAACATGAATGACATTATAATCTAGGGGTGGCTATGGCTAAATGATAGGGTGAGAAAGTTTGGCTTTAAAGATAGTCTTATCATATTCAGCACATTCAAGATAGTAACATGGATTTTATATTCATATTTGTTATTAATGTAAAATAGTAAAATAAGTGGATGATTCGCACACCTCCGCCGCACAGTGCATCCAACAATGGACAAAAGTCCAAAAATTAACTGTTTGTTTATTCCATTTGGATGATTCAGGCTTAGTAAACTAGTGTGGACATTAGCTTCTGGGTTCAGAAGGTAACTAGAACCAATTTCATTTTAGTGCAGTTTTTCAGTCACGTAACACGGAACATTTGAATAGTTAGTTATTTCTTTATGCACAATACACCCTTCAACTAGTGGTAATATTTACAATTATTTTATGAAAACATTACTAATTTTCTATAGTACCTTGATTTTTCAGTTAAAAAAAAAATCATTTTAATAGGTAACCTTTTACTTTGAAAATACCCCCCCCCCCCAGAAGTTCTCACGATTGCAACACTATGAGACGACTTTTTCTGAACTCCAAACTTAGTCCAGAAATTACAGAAATCGACAAAAACTTAATACCGAATTTCTCAATTACTTTAAGAGTAATCTCTTGAGCGAAAACAACCAACCTTGACAAACAGAATGACCTTATCAAAGAAACCAGAGAAATATATTTGCTGCTTTATGGGTGGTAGATACCATATACCCAGTAGTGAGCAATATTTATTAGTTCATGGCATTGATGTAGTTGAATTTTTTCTACCTACCAATAGGATAATTTTCTGAAGAGGCTCTGGGATCAATGCATAAAGTATTTCGACAAAATATGCTGCAACATACTCGCAAATCTTCAATGCCAAACACTTGTAATGATTTTATGAAAAATTTTCTTATTCCGTCTGATCTTTTCATTGCTTTAAAGAGAAACATAGCCAGAGAGAATAAGAATGTTGATGAAGACATCCTTTGTCAGATTGATACCTGTTCTCGTTGAGGTTGAGTTATTTATTTATTGTTAAATTGCATACCTGCATATGTACTTCTATTATTTGTAAATTTAAAGGGGCTACGAAAAAAAAAAAAAGTATTTCTAAGCCTGAGGATCTATAATTATCTATAAATTTAAAGCGGGTATGAAAAAAAAAAAAGTACTTCTAGGGAGATATTGGGTTTTCATTCTAAATTTGAAATATTACAGAATATACTTAAATCTTTAACAGTAAATTTACTTGTTTTTTTTTGTTCTATTGTTTTAAATTAGAATGTTAATTATTATCAATTGAATTGGTTCATCATAGTATTTTTTCACCGTTTTTGCTTTCATATTAAAAAAAAAAATTACTAAATTTATTTTATGAATTAAATTAATTTTGGAAACAAATGCAGCACTTCTTTATGTTGCCAAAAAATATTTATTGGAAAGTGTGAGTTGGTTTTTGTCTTTTTTGGATGAATTGCACCGGTACTACCCGTTATGGGATAGGTTGCTACTTTCTTTTTACACCCATTGTATACCCGTAGACTACATACCTGGGAACGTTTCACAAACTTTCCCATAGACAGAGCTGGGCGACCCTCCTTGCGAATAGTAGATACCATCGTAGGAAAGTAGTCAAAATATTTTAGTTCTGAAAACCAATCTGTGTATAAAATATTTATTTACACCTGGCTTTAACTGAAAAATTTAAAATCTCACCCCATAACCATAAAGTTTCACATATTTAAATAACTATTTTAAAAAAATCCAAAACCATTATTATCGATTCTACGACCGTTTAAATGAGAAATCTGTTTGAAGATCTAAATATATCTATTAGTTTTCGACTGAGGAGTGATTTAAAAATTATCCGAATATAAAGGCTAAAACAGCTATAATTTTATATATCAACCGCTTTTTGTTAGCATGTTTCAGGGATTCAATTTTCAACTTCATTTTTTTTGAGCTGCTAATATATAATTTTTGTAAGCTTAAAGGAATACTGACTAAAAACAATCTCTTTAATTAAAATCAGTTACTTCGGCACCAGCCCACGTTTACGGCAATACATTTTTTTCAAAATATTAAACGAACACGAAAACTCACTGTATCTAAAAAAAAAACCATTACAATTCACACTTGTTTGCTTTTTAAATTGTTTTTACGACCGTGATCAGCAAACGGTGTGGCGCCAACCCTCCACAGTCAATAAAAAGTTCAAAACAAATTTACAATACTCAAAGGCAATAAACTGTACCTAGACCCTTCCCAAGGGCCTGGAAATCGCAGGTATTTTTTCTCTCAGTTCTTGACTTGTCTTCGACCATGCAAGTTGGTCCTAGGTCCTGCAGGAATATCTAAGCGTCAAGAAAGAGTTTATTCATTTTGCTGTTTCTCGACATTCATAATTCTATTTAAGTGACGGGATTGATAATTTCTGAAACTTTGATGATCTCTCTCATAGATTAGATTGCCTTCATCGCGAGAAGACGCAACATTGGAGTTGGTAAGATATTTTTGTTTTGTTTTCTCTTAGATAAAACATAACTTTAGTCATTCTATTTTAAGTAACTAGTTTGATACATTTTTTTGGATTTTTAATATCTCTCTGGCAGGCAGAACAAACATTCATGAAGCGTTCAAAAGCACGTGCCATTCATAGACTAACCCTAACTAACATGTGGCGACAGAAAACATTTTTGATTTAATCGTGTCGTGTCAGTGCCCTTTACGTTCAAAGCAAGGAGTGTTATATTTTATTATTATTCAAACGTACCCAGCAAAGATGCATTTATTCGACTAGATTCAAGTATGGCGTCGTGATCGCAAACGTCTAATATTCCGGACGGTTTCATGTTCGGATCTTTCTTTTCCGACTTACCTTTCACAATTTGTTCAAATTACACCCCCTCCCTCCTCAAGTAACGGGACGAAAAAAGGAACATTGCATTTTTTAATACAATAAAGGGGGAGGGGAGAAAAATTCCCTCCACGCTCACCTCTTCAACGAGTGAAACACGATAAAACCTATTCGATGAGACATTAAGACCGCTATTTACAAGGCATTTATAGTGAGAAGAAAAATATAAAATAAAAAGAGAATTCGCTTAAAACGGGACAACGTATAAATTCCCTCTGATGGAGAAAGGGGTGGGGAATTTCCCTTCTTATCTAATCTCACCAAGCGTAGTGCGATGTCAGTTGTCTGTAGTATGGCCAGATAAGGGAATTCTTTTCAAATGTTATATGATTTCTCGGTTTCCACTAGTAAATCATTTTCTTTTATACTTCAACTCCTTTTTATATAATGCAATAAAAATACTAAGTTTGAATATCAGTTAAAAGAGTATCTCAATTGAAATGGGAACGCCCCATTCATCTGTTTTCATTGATGTTCCTTCTCTAGGAAATTAGAATCTGATGGCAAATTGAAAATATCGCTAAATAAAGTGTCATACAATGTTAAAAAATACATCTTTAATTATTTTATTTCGATACAAACGAAATGTACAAAATACAGCTAATTTTAAAACAGGTGCCAAAGGTATAGGCCTACATACAACAAATGAAATTTTTTAATTTAAGTAAAGTTAGCAACAGCCAGCCGTGTATTTTTTTGGAAAATCATTGATAATCATTATAACCTCTCATCATTGTACCATTTCATCATCAAGCTATTTCAATGAAATAATTGCGTGAAAACATTTTTTAATGATTTCTCTTAGCCAGGGACAAGACTTTTTAGTGATATTAAATGTATCTGTTATGAAACGTAAGGCTACATGTCAGTAAGAAACATATTTCGCATTATCACATATATTTTTGGTCCGATGTTAAAAAAACAAAACAAAAAAGAGTTTCTCCAATTGTTTATTTTCATTTTTACATCAGTCGACTATTCAAACATCTTCATGAATATGAATGGTATAATTTCCCAAATTCATTTTTAATTCTTTTTCCACTATTTTATACCTAGATCTCCCGTGTTTAATTGGTGAATTACAACTTTTAATTTAAAATTCCATTGAATAAACTTTCTACCTACAAATCATTCATAGTCACGAAAATGCTTGGATAGCAGAATAGTTGACTGGTGTAAAAATAAAAATAAATAAATGAAGAAACTACATCCTTTTTTGAATAATTTGTTTTCAGATGTTGTTAGTCCTTTACAATATTAAAATATTTCATTGAAATAACGGGAATGCTTATTCATTGTACTATTTCTGTGTAGAAGCAATATGAAGAAAAAGTAAATTAGTTTGAAACGCTGTGGTAAAATAAATAAATTAAGGATATAAAATAAAGGATAAGGATATTCTGCGTATTTGTAACCACTGTTTGACAACTATTATGAATAGATTTGTATTTTCTACAACCGATCTATTGCCAAATCTAAGGCTATCCATTATTATAGTTTAGTAAGAACAAGCATTGCACAAAGATCCCCAGTGGCACAAAACTCCCCATGGCACGAAAATCTTCTTTAATAGCTCTTTTAAAGCTGACTTTTTTAGAAGTGTTTAGCAAAATAAACATAAAATAGGCCGCTTACTATCTGTAAAAAAATAATAATAAAAGTGTAAGACATCTTCTTAAAAAGACCCAAGACTATTACGTAAAATGCGGCTGAGCCAAGATACTACCGCCTGCTGAATTATTAAACAAGGGAGAAAAATGTAACTGGCAGCTGGGGCTTTGATACGGCCGGTTTAAGAAATATTTTTGGATTAATAACCTAATTTACAGCGGAAGTAATTATACAGGAACATTCTTCAGGGATACACTTCCGTCCAATTTCGAAAACGATTAGTCACGCCGCTGTAGGAAACAGTTATATTAATAATGGAGGAAAATAAAGTGGTTGTTGAGAGTGGGGTAGGGGAGGAGAGGAAATAAAGCAAAGCAGTCTTTTCCTTAAATTAAGACTGAATATGTAAGCAGGCTTTTCTTTCGGCCGTTGGTGGAAATGTACTTGAATTGAAGAAAAGAAATGAAGATCCGGCTTGATAAAATGCAGCTATCAAGGGAAATTTATTGTTGGGACCCATATTTCGAAGCCAAATGTCAGTATTAGATAAGTACATAATGTTTAAAGTTGACTAACGGTTGTACTAGAGCTAGTAATATTTTTTTTCAAACGCCCACTACTTAGACTTAGTATCTTCCAGCTATCTGCAGTCTAATAAGTACTTAACTAAGAAAAACTCAAATAAATAACAATTAACTTCAATTGAAAGCGAATGATACACGAAAGAATAAAATAAAGAGCAATCGCTAATTTCAGCGTAATATGTTGTATTATTGTAATAAAATTTGATCGGTTGTCTTATGGATGTAAATTTAGTACTGGATAAAAATGATCAATAGCCTCACAAGTTTCGTATACAAAAAATGAATTAATTTTAAATGGAATAGTATCATTCAATATTTTTTTTACGGAACGATTGTACAAATAAAAGTAAATTTATCTCAATTGTTTTTCGTAAATAAACAAAAGAGCTAACACAAACAAATAGGTAGTAGTCAGTTTTAACCTAGCAATGACAGGAATTTACCAACAAGGTTAAGGAAAGGGTTACGGTTCCCATCTTACCCTGCGTTCACTCGTCTAAATAATGAACAAGCTCGACCTGGCTTAGTTTCGCGGTCCAGGTTTTAAATAGTGTGGCGAAACCCCGAGGGGCGTTTCTGGTGTAAGGCCTGATAGACGGCTGTTAGGACAACAGAGAACTTTTGATTGTTCGATTTTTATTATACTAATACTAGGAAGACAGTAAAGTATACTCTAGATTAATCATAGTTTTGTGGTTGCCAATTAATTTTAAATAATTAATTTCAATGCTTTATAATACGCGAAACATCTTTTGTTTAGTTTATTAGGACGACAGGACTAGTGAGATCATCTCACTCATCCTTTCGTTCATATACTTTCTTCAATAACCGGCATGTACATTTTAATAATCTATTTATTTATCCACAAATTTATAAGTGAGAATAATATTTGAGTCAGAATATACCTAGTAATTCGTCAATCTGGTTAATTTGTTTACCTGAAATTTTTTTCATCTAATACCATCTCTCATTATTTTTAACGGAACATTACTTTTAAGGAATAATTAATGGAAAAATCGTCATTATTTGATGCGTTAACCAGTAAAAAGTTTTAACAGAGCATTGATAGGAGTTTACAGATAATGTTAGGAAATGTAACTAAGGCCAGGTTAGGCGAGATACTGCTATAACCCTCCTTTAGTCACAGCTTCCCTTATCTAATCGACTATATACCTTCTCATTTACATAGCTTTTTCTTTAGTTTAGCCCTAACTTTTTTTGGTTCTCCTTACCTCCCCGTTCCGTTTAATTAGTCCCTTAATGAACCCATCCTTTTCAGGGAGCAGTGTGGGTGTTCCCGTCGTGAGTGTGTGGGTTAGTTGGTTTCGTTACGGACATCTGTTGCTTGAGGCCAAGGGAGTGTTTGTTGGTGGATGCTTCACCATAATTGACTCAATTGCCTCTCGCTCACTAATACTACAATGAATAGGATATAAGCCCTTAAGAATTACCGTCTTGACAATGGCCAGGGCTATCAGACTCTTGACCTTAGGAAGTGGCCATTTATATCATAAGCAAAATGGATAATATTCATCAATTGAGCCCTGGGGAACTCCGGAGGTGAAATTAGCTGCCGATACCAAGCCTACGGTACCTTGGCTGAAAGACGTGCTTATAGGTGGATATTTTAAGGGTGATTAATTTCATTGAGAACCAGTAAGTAAATAATTGACTAAGACATCTATGGTGCGCCTGTCAGGTGAAATGGTCAACCCTGCAATAATATAGTTAAATTATGCTAAAATGAATTATTCAACTTGTTTTTCTAGAATTTTTTTTTTTAAAATACGACTTAAGCGTTCATGTCGAAATTGGAAACGATATTCACACTATTCTTAAATTCGCACATAAAAAAAACTGTAAATAATCTAAAAAAAACAATTTTATTTAATAAATTCTTGTGTTTCACAATATCAAATAAGAAAAAAAATACGATGCCAACCAAACAATTAAAACAGCATAAGGTGACAGGGGAGAGTCGCTAAAACTTAAGCCTATAATATGTGTCTACATTGAACTTAAAAAGGTGACTTGTAGGAAAACTCACCTGAGTTTCCTTGCGAGTGAATGACTACTTCCTCCGGAGAAAGGCAACAAACCATAGATCATTTTTTTGGTTGTTTTTTTTCTCTTACATTGAATTACATTAGATACGAAATAACAGCAAAACGTGATTTTCTTATTTTCATAACACTGAGAAACATGATAAAAGTAAGTAATACAACTGCTTCTACTTCTTACGTTGTAGAGGGAATGTACTTAAATGATACAAACAGTTGCTGCCAATGGTAGAAAAAAATGTATATATACGTAAAGAGAGTTAGTGATGAATATCGTATCATTTTTTACATTTCTTCACCCCGTACGTATAAGACAACTGGCAATAAAAACGGCCCTAGAAAGAAATCGGCAATTTTTTTTCCCCTAAAAATAATTCTAAACCAGCGGTGGCGCCTCGTGTGAGGGATGTGCTCTATCTTTATTGCGGCAATAGCGATCAGTGGCTGTCTAAATCGGGAGATGTGCCGCGACGCATCATCAGAAAATGATCAGGAGCCCATCATCAGTGCGTCTCCCCATGGCCCTGGCCCCACATAACAATGAGATAGTGCGACGAGGAGGAAATGCGATCCCTCCCAGAGTAATTCCTCTCCAGGACACACACACAGCATATTGTCGCAGTCCGCTCCGGGCTCCAGCGACTGTTTTTATCTCCGGGCTCCCAGCCTATTCACTTCTTTTCACTGGAAGCTTATCTCCGCTGTAGAGAACGCATTCAGTTTTCGGGGCCTCGTTTTCTTTATCCGGACTGCGTCTGTGCCTCACGGAGGGTATTCTAATGTAGCCAGTATTCCACTTACGGCAGGGTATTGTTGGAGCAAAGAGCGGGTGACGGGGGGGGGGGAGGGAATTTAAATGGGAACTCGCTATCTACTTCATTAAGAGAAGCCTGGAATCTAGTAAGTCTATTTCAAGCTCACCAAGGAAGCTCCTCGTACCTCGCCTGCAAATAACCCAAGGGCGAAATTGAGCAAAACCATCGCTGATGAGGCAATATACAGTAAATAACCAAATTTAGGGTATACCTAGGAAATTAAACAGGCTTCTCTGTCCCCAGGTGGTTAGTGACTATGACCACTAACTGTCAGAGTAGCATCTTTTTCCTTCTCCCCTAATGACTTTTTCAGTTGGGTTCTCACCTCTGGGAGAGGAAAAACCGGAAGTTATTGAATAGATAGTCATTTTAACCTAACACAAATGTTTATTTGTTGTTATCAAGTATCTAAAATCGTAATAATTAAGAATATATTAATTTTGGAGCACAAATCATTACCGAACAGTTTCAGAAAACTGAACATCTAAAGATAATACCACGCTAACTCCACATCCCCATCTACCCGCAACCTCGGTTAGCCGAATGTTTTTCACCACGATTGTTTTTACTGATGGAAACCTACCACTCACTTGGAATACACCTGTGATCAGCGCTCGCGAATGAAGTGTTCACAGAAGAGTAGTTTAATTAATATTCACGGTACAAAAAAAACAAAAAACAATTGGTTCAGAACTTTAGAAGTTTAAAGACTTGTTCCTCAGTAGGTTTTGTAACAGCTGAGTCAGTACCCCACCACAGCATGATTCAGTTTCCAGAAAAGTAAGCGAGAAACATCAATGAATTTTCGACTGTGACAATGGATTGTGAAATCATCTAGAAAAAGAAGAAGGAGAATTTTTTTCAAGAAATTGATAAAAAAGAATATGTTTAAAAAAAATTAACATTCCTTTATAAGAGGGATGGCAAAATTACACAGTCACGTGTTGGCAATAAAACTGTTCGTTTTAGTTCAGGTAGTTTGACAGTTGGTTAATTTATGTCATACCATAATTGCGAGAAGTTGCACACTTTGGACCATAATTATAAATATAGCGTATTGGAATGTTGAACATAAATATTTTACAGTGCGCTTGCTTGCTGATATTTATTCTTTATATTTAGGCACATAGTATGTTTTTTATATTACTTAAGTTGGGCTTTTCCCTTAATTTACTTTATTTAATTTGGGTCTAACTTAATTTACCTCCTTTGAGCTAGACAACGCTTCGTGTCAAGAGATAGCACCAGGTCAAAGTGTGCCAACAGAGATAAATTCACAACGTAAAAAAAATTAAGAAATTCTTTTTTATTAGTACTAAATTTCTGTTTAGATTTTAAAATAATAAATTAATTCACTTCGTCTCGAAGATGATTTTTAAGTTTTAAGTTGAAGTACTTATGACTTAACAGAACTACATTAAATTATCTCCGGGGACCAATGTAACGTTAACCTATCCTTATTTGCTACAAAAACGTTTTATATTTTAACGATATACGGACCCTGAGTTGACGAAACCTTATTAAATAAATACTGATTATTTTGATCAATATAATTTAATATTTAATTTACCATTTTTTTTTTTTTTTTTTTTTTTTTTTTTATACGTTTTCCTATAAAACCGTGCCTCAGTATATGAAGTTGCGATGTTATTCTCCTCTGAGTTAAACTCGAGGGCGGCGCATTAAACAGGATTGTAAACTTTGGCCCGTTATATAAGGGACGTTATTAACTTTGGCCTCAGCCAGCCGGGATATAGTGACGCCTCGTGTCCCGGACTTCAACTCGGATGAGGAGGGGTAGTGCCAGCTAAATCTGGGGTCTTTGACCCACCTACGCAGTCTGAGTTGTCAAACCTTGCATACTTTACTGCTTTTCACAAAATGTGTCAAATAGTTTATAATAAAAAAAGACACAGTTAACACGACAGGTATTAATGGGATCATACCTCTCTCGAGAACGCCGACCCGTAACTTGGTGTACCGTCGGCGGGTAAATTCAACGACGGGAGAGACATCAAGTTTTTTTGACTCGTTGCAGCACCTAACAAACCCAGTGTTGACCCCACCACCCTTCCCCAACGATGGGGAAATTAGGTTAAAGATTTTGTTTGTTAGATGTAAGTTAGTTTTAAGTTCTATGATTCATAAGGTGAGCCCTATCACTTTTTTAACATGTATAGGCAATTTATAATATAGATTATGGCAAATCACAGAGTAAAATTGTATAAAATGTAGCCAAGCTACAGGACATATAATATTGACCTATTATGATCTTGTATATATTGTAAATATATTTATTTTTATAGAATCCATATTGAATTTGAATTTGAATGAATAATTTGTTATCGACAAGGGGATATGAATAGAAAAAGAAAGGAAAACATTGGTTACGACACCCCTGTCCAATTTTCCGAACGGATTCATGATTTATTTTTCTTTCACTATCATACAGTCACGAAAGATGATTGTCATGTGTATTCCCACTGGATGTTCTGCGAATGTATTCCGTGCACAGTTATTTTGTACACATTCCTAAAAAAAATTATTTTCTATTTGCTGCTTCTTAGTTGATTATAGGAGGGTCTTAATAAAATAAAGTTAGACCCCCAAGGCAGGCCTGTGTTCAATTTATAATGTACTGATCTTCGTCAATTTTTTTTCAATAAAGAAGAAATCCGGGTTGATGTCAAATTTATGAATGTATAATAGAATGAACAAAATTATAATTTCATACACGGAACTTCTCATAAATTTAATGTTGTATGGCATTAACGATGAAATTTAATAATACAGCTATTCGAATACGTCGACTAAAATATAGCGTGGTAAACCTTGAGTTCAGAAATGCTACTAGTGCTTATCTCATATTTTGGGCTTATTATCTCATATCCAGAATTTTGAGGTTTATGTGATTTTTTATCTTTAATTTGTGGATCCAGATCACAGGCTCGTTGAGACATGTTGGTGGAAACGCATGCGTGATTTCCACATTAGTATAATGAATCGATATTTGGAACGAAAATCCGGACGTTAAACTGATACAAGGCACTGCCCACTTCTCCTCCGCAAGTATCTCTTCCCCAGCATTCCGCTCATCCCGCCAAACAGCTAACCCAATCCCATCCTCAACCACACATCTCGCATATTCCTTCACCTCCAAGCTCTTCAGATCTCACTAGCCTATTAACATCATTCCTTACAGAATTCAGAACCCTAATTACCCCTCTCATTTCCCTTCTTACAAATCTTGTCTCCTACCTTATCCCCGTTAAACAAAATCCATAAGTGGATCCTTCTGACTCCTTATCCATTCTCCTTTGGAATGCGAATGGTGTTCGCACCCACACTAACGAACTGACAGCACTACTCCACGACAAGAACATCGACGTAGCTCTCATTACTGAAACAAGACTTACTAGTAAACGACCATTTACGGTTCGACAGTACCATACTTACCGAACTGATCACCCAGATGGAACAGCTCATGCAGGTTCCGCTGTCATTGTTCATAATTCCATTTCTCATCACATATTTCCTTTGGTAGCACATGATTTCCTTCAGTCCACTGCTGCAGTGTCAATCAGCACCTTCCCTTTCCCCCTTACTCTAGCATCAGTGTACTGCCCTCCCAATAAATCCATTTCCGATTCCCAATTCATCTCCTTTCTAGACTCCATAGGACATTGTTTCCTTGTGGGTGGGGACTTTAATGCGAAGCACCAACACTGGGAGTCAAGATCCACGAATACACGCGGACGTGCTTTGCTGTCTGCACTCACACGGAAACATTGCTCCACGATCTCTCCTGACACAGCCACCGACTGGCCATCAGATCCCGACCGAAATCCAGATCTCCTAGACTTCTTCTTCTACAATAGTTTAGGAACACTAAACTATTCACTCAAGCGCCTCGATGACCTTTCCTCCGATCATAGCCCTTTATTATTAACCATTTCCCTAAGGACAATTCACAAACTACCTCCTCCTTCATTTATTAGGGGCCCAGTCGATTGGGACCACTTCAGCCAGCTTCTTACAGGCTCCATTGACCTCAAAGTGTCCCTGAAAACATCCCAAGACCTAGACGATGCAGTACATTCTTTCACTACCCTGGTCCAGAGGTCGGCTTGGGAGGCATCGTCACCCCATCGTCACCCAAAAATCCATAATCATAATCGTTTACCTCAGCATCTCAAAGACCTAATCCAATCCAAACGCCGCTCCAGAACAGTGTGGCAAAGATCCCGGCATCCTGCTGTTCACCGCTCGTACAATCAGTACTGCCGATTGGTAAAGCGGCGATTGGCATCCTTCCGTTCCGATTCTTTCAATTCCTACCTCTCCTCTCTGTCCACCAGGGATAACTCCTTGTGGAATGTAACCAAAAAAATCCTGAAGTATCAACCTGTTTCACATCCACTCCGTCGTGATGATGGGTCCTGGGCGGCTTCGGATGGGGATAGGTCGGAGGAATTTGCTCTGCATCTTACCCATACTTTCACACCTCACCTTTCTCATCAAAGCCATACTCACAGCACAACTGTGGAAGATTTCCTCACTTCACCTATTGCTCTCTCTCTTCCACCAAAAGCCGTTAATCCCTCTGAGGTCAAATATCTTCTGAAAAACTTACCTTACCGAAAATCCCCTGGATATGATCTCCTTACTCCTCAAATTCTCAAACAACTTCCTCCTAAAGCCATAATCTTTTTTACCTATATATATAATTGCATTATCCGAACGACGCACTTTCCTCTCCTCTGGAAACATTCCATTATTGTCCTATTCGCCAAACCCGGTAAACCACCCAATGACGCCTCATCTTACCGTCCAATTAGCCTACTCCCTATCCTCTCAAAAATATTTGAGAAACTCCTACTAAAACGTCTATTTCCGATTGTTGAATCCAAAAACCTTTTTCCCACACACCAGTTTGGTTTCCGCCAACGACATTCCACTGCTCAACAAGGTCTTCGCGTTGTTGATCACATCTCCTCAGCCCTTGAAACCAAACAGTATTGCACTGCTGGCTTTCTCGATATAGCTCAAGCTTTTGACAGGGTTTGGCACGCAGGTTTGCTCTACAAGCTCAAAAGATATTTACCACAGACCCTTTTCCTAATCCTACAGTCCTACCTTTCAAACCGCTTCTTCCAAGTCCACTGTGGTTTAGAATACTCTAACTACTATCTAATTAAAGCAGGAGTTCCACAGGGCAGTGTCCTGGGCCCCATCCTCTATAACCTATACACCGCTGATGTCCCCTCTACTCCCAATACCTTCTTGGCCACATTTGCAGATGACACTGCAGTCTTGTCATCCAATCCAGACCCCGACCTAGCATCCCATAACCTTCAAAAACACCTTGACGAGATCGAGTATTGGTGCAATCAATGGCGGATCAAAGTTAATGAAGCAAAATGCTCCCACATTACCTTCGCCCTTTGTCGCAAGTCTTGCCCACTGGTTTATTTTAATTCTATTCCTCTCCCTGTATCCGAGACAGTACGGTTCTTAGGCTTCCATCTTGACAAACGACTGACCTGGAACCCACATACGAGACTAAAAAGACAAGAACTAAACAGACGCTTTGGACAACTGTACAGACTACTTAAAAGGACATCCCATCTCTCAATAGAAAATAAACTACTAATCTACAAAGTTATACTTAAACCAATCTGGACATACGGAATAGAGCTACGGGGACATCAAAAAAGTCGAACATCAAGCGTACCCAATCCTTTCAATCAAAAGTCCTGAGAACAATAGTAAATGCCCCTTATTATGTCAGCAACAAAACCCTTCATAACGACCTTAATATACCCTACATTCTAGAACTCATCCCTTCCAAGTTTACGAAATTCCACAGTAGCCTTTACAACCGCCCTAATCCTGTAGCACAGTCATTGCACTGCGCAACTCATCCCTATAATCCTCCTCGGAGACTCCTCCTCGGAGAAACGGCAGTGGCCTCGTGACCTGCTATAAACGCGTGACAGTGGGAGTCCTGGCAATGGCCAGTCTCTCCAATCATGTCCTGAGCGTCTGTGGCTCTCGTGCTCTTGGTCAGCCTCCACTGGCTAGTATCCGTTGACGCGGCTGACGGAGGAGCGTGGGGGACTTCCCAAGACTCCGCTTTCTCTTCGCGGTGGATTTGGGGGGTCTCTGGGCTGTCTGTAAATATTGTATGAATGAGCGAGTGAATGATGAACTGTAAATATTGTATGAATGACAGCATATATCTTAATTACTTATTGCCTTATAAAAGGCAGATTGTAATTATTGCACAATAAAGGAATTTAACTAAAAAAAAAAAAAAAAAAAAAAAACTGATACAAATTCAACAAAGTTAGAAAATCATTATCAAAATTGATATGACTCTTAAGAACAAAAAATAAAAACATTTCTTTTTTAGTTTTGTTTGTTCTACCACTAGTTTGTTTTTAAATTGCATTGCCCGTTTTAATCAGGGAGTTAGTTTTCCCAAATTAAAATCTATTTATTTACTTTCTCAATATCATGCACCTCACTTTATTATTAATTAATGGTTAAGTCCAATTAATGGTCAGGAAATTAATAATACTCGGTTTAAGAAACATGCCCGCTTGTTGAAAATGTCCTTTTGAGAAAGTTCCACTCGATATATGAAGTATAGGTAATTTAACCTCAAAATTATTTTAGAGCCATCTATGACCGAACCAGCAAATGACACTTTCCTCAAAATTACTTCCAATCAAATCAAATTAATTTTTTATTACTTTTTTTTTCTCTTCCTCTTCGACTTCTAATAAATTTATGTCGAGTCCGTAGCAACTATAATATATGCATAACCACCTACTTGGGGGTAATTTTCTGCCGTAGGTTATACATTTTTTATACTATTGACTGCAACAGATCAATTCATAAGAATGATGGTAAAATACTAAACGGTTCGCTGTTGGTCAAATACGATTGAAAGTTTACTACTTAATACATCATGGAATATTAAGATTTATTGAATAAAACATTCATTGCTCATTCTTTATTATCTTCTAAGTAATAATTAATATAATCAAAACTTATAATTACGAATAATAATTGATTTTATTAATTCCCTCGGGACGATAACTGCAATTTTCTATCGCTAATTGGAGGATCTGACAAATAATGGTCATACCTCCTCTTTATTTGAAGAATTATATATTTTACGTAGAAAGTTTGAAATAGTCGAGGAACACCTTTCGTACTCAAGGAGTAAATATTTTTTATTCTGATAATTAGTTTGGAAAAAACTATATCAAAATAAGAAACTTTAGACTCTCCCAACAATTTATGCAGGATGTTAGGTATTGCATTTGTTCATACAATTACTTATTCTCTGTAGTTATTTATTACAGATCGATAGAACCACTATACATTAAAGTAAAATTTAATTGAAATCTGAAATCTATCAATGATGTCCAAATTATATATATATTTTTTTATTAATAGTTTGAAACATAAAAAAAATTAGTCCTATCAACCAGAATTCCTGAAAAATGGCGCGTTATGATAGTGATATAGTTCACATTTCAATTTTTTTTTTGTTTCAGTCAATGTTCAACTTCTGTTTTAGCTTTCAGAACTGTTTTTATTTGTTGTTTGTAACTGTTTCTAGAGGGCGAAATGGCATAGAATTATTGTTGGTCAAAAACTACGAGTACTTTTTCAATAATAATTTAATCATTATTTTGGAAACTTATGGAGCTCGCACTCGAAATATCTCAAAACATCATTTATTTAATTTATATATATATATTATTTAATTCATAATCGAAGGGAAAAAAAATTTGTAAATCTATAAGATATATCATTTCTGTGATTATAAAAAATTGAGATTATATAAATACGTACAGAACACAAAACTATATCTATGCAAAATGATAGAATAATAAATAATAAGACGTACAACCGGGCAACATTGCCCTGTAAACTATAATAGTGTCACTTCATTTTTACTTTAAAAAAAATTAGTTAAATTGAAAACAAAAAAATGTAGCCATTACTACTTCTGAGGCAGACAAATTGTTTACGAGCACCGTAGACCCTATCTGCGTATCACCGCCGATGATACAAGGATAGTCCATTAAAGCGGCGAGGGGTCCAGTTCTGCCTCCACACAGCTGTAGCACCATACTCGTGTACGTGTCAGATGATCTTCCGAACTAGTTGGAAACTTGATATTCTCAGAGTAAAATTCGAGTTTTACCATTTCTAAAATGCGCCCTGTATACACATCGATATGAAAGCATTATTTGTAAGATTATGGCTTTGTTTGACGAAAGAAAGATGTTAAATTTTCGAAACACTATGTCTGCAACAGTGTTTAAAACTAGGACCTAAATGTCAAAACGTCATCCATATTTTGATGAAAATCTTACAAACTTCTTTCATTGACCAACCAAACCGAGAACCCAAAAAATAATTCACTCAATTTTAAATTCACGGGGTATAAATTAGTTATCTACCACCACAGTTAGTCATTTTTGTCTTATTACAGGTTATGAATAATGTACTTTTTCGGATTTATAATTTTGGCCGTCAAAATATATCAAAGTCTTACATACGGATCAAAAGCCAGAGGCCAGTTATTTTTATATACATGTTGACAATCTTGGCTGAAATATTTAGGTCTACAAAATTATTTATTCTTTCCTCTACAGAACCGACATTATTTTGTTTCAAAAAAAATTGTGAGATAAAAAAAATAATTTTGTCCAATACTAAAAATAATAAGGTCCAAAACGTTTATTTGGTTTATATAACCATACGAAATGACCAAACAAAGAAAGAACTACTCCTATTAAATTGTATTTCGCCAAAAAATTCATAATTGAGTGTCCATCATTGTAACACAAGTTGGCGCAGTAACCAAATTGTTGCGTACAGCAAAACAAAACAAAAACAAACATTTAAGATCCCAAGTTGTTGGAACCAGCAAACAAAATAGAATTATGACTTAGAAATAGCTGATCCTCCTTTTTGCGGTAATTCTGCAAAACAGGCCCTCATAAAAAGAACAATAATTTTATAGCCGCCTCTAAGCCCCTTTTTCGGAGCTTTATAAAGATTATACGAGGAAGATAATTGGGACTCCCGTTTATATAAGAACGTTCTCCAGTAAAGAGGGCCTGAAGAGCGGAGGAATACAACCCACAGACCGAACCCTAAAGCGGACTATGAAACTAAAGTAATTCTCTCGAGTGCAAACAGTACAGTAAGGATCTCTAGAGGTCCTCGCTATTTACTTACGAAGGGAACTTGCGACGATTCCTTGATAGCCGGCCTCCCCTCCCTCAGGACCGGGGATAAGAAAAAACTCTTTAAAGCAATCATTCCATCCTGCGGAACAAATGAACTCCTTATTTAAACAAGGGGAAATATTAAGCAGTGCTTCCTTCACACTCAATTTGCTATAGTTTCCAAAGTGTTTTTTTTTTTGTGATTTCGGAATGAGCAAACAGAATTATCCACGTCTTGACTGCTTCGTTATACTTTTATGCTTAGAGGAATTGAATGTATCTAATCCTCCAATCGATTTATATAAAGGCAAATCTTTTCGGGTTTTTAAGTTCGATTAGTTATGTGAGTTAATCGATTAGTTGTGTAAGTCTGCAAAGTGTGGCTGTTCCCGATGAATCTTATCAAGCATGCCGACTTCTAGCTGCGGGAAACCGGGTTCGATCCCCTGCTCAATCAGGGATATTTTCTTTGGGGGATGGGTACAAAAAATGTCAAATACTTTAGTTATTTATCAGAGCTTTATCTGGTTAGGCGACATCGAATGATCTCTATTATTATTAATAGGATAGAAGCCTCTGGTTCTAAGAACACCCTGAGGCAAAAAAATTAAACAAGAAAAAAAAGATTAACTCAAAGTTTCAAAATTGTAAAATATTAACGAAAAGTCCTTCAAATGTGCCGGTAAAGTCTTCGGGATCATTTCAAAAGTTTAAGGACAAGTTTCTAACTAAGATAAGTCTGATAGAATTCGAGTAAAGAACTTTAAGAACTACGTTTAAAGTCATCTCTCGGAATTACTTTATTTCATCACACTTTGATATTATTATTTAAGCAGCTTATAAGTAACAGGACCTACATTCCTAAAGGGAGTTCATACCTCCTCCCACTAGCAAACTAAACGTGCCTTAAGTTAGCATTCTTTGTTTGTGCATAAAATAAGCTTTGTGTAACTTTGCATCAATTAGAACACAGAGAATTATCTTGATTAAACTATCAGTGACATATATTCATTATAGCGACATTTAAAATATTCAAATAAAAAAAATTATTGTCTTCTCATAAAAAAAATGAATGATTAATTTTAATATCTTGAAGAGAAAAGTTAATGAGACTCAGTTTTAAAAAAGTAATGTCAAGAAAAAAAAATTCAATCAAGGATAGAACAGCCGACAGAAGAATCTGAAAAAAGTTTGATGTTTGAAACTTCTGTGACAGGAGGGGCCAGTCAGACAACTCTTCAAGTTTTTTTTTCTCTTCTCTAAACTGAAGCCCCTTTTTCAAATTTGACTTCAGGAGTAGTTTTTCTAAACCAGCTTGGACCAATCTGCTTGTTTCTCAGGCATATGGCAACAATACTTTTTTATATTTCTTCTTGTATACCACTGTGGAAAGAAGATATAAAAACTGATTCGAAAATAAAACCCTTTTTGTAATTCTGTAAAATAAATCCATCAAAATTTTATGCTTTTTGTGTAAATGTCTTTTTTCATGCAAAACGTTTTATCTCATAGTAATCCCATTATTTTAATAATTGTTTGATAAACAGACAAGTCCGATTTGGGATAGCCTAATTATAAAGTTAGTTGAAAGGTAAACGGTCTTTGGTTTCAATCCTGAAACATTCACATCTTTTTTTGAAGTAGATTACTAACATATCCTTGGTGTTCAATTAACGATAGGTTTTCGATGAATTAGAATATATTCATTTTACGAAATCTGTAATAAATTCACGTTTATTATTTTGTGACAATAAAAATAAATTTAATGGAAAATTTTGGTTTCATTTATCGAAACAAATATTTTCGGTGACAAATTCTTTTTCTATCTTAAGGTTTTTTTTTTCAACACCTGAATTACAATTCCAGCTTAGTGAATAGAGAAGGACTTACTAACAGTTCTTAACGAATATTATTGGCTACTACTCCATTTCCTCATAAAATACTAACCTTCAAAAACATATTTTACTTTGAAGTGTGTACAATTTATATTTGTACATTTACATTTCCTACGGGAGCAAATAAATACGATTTGTTTGTATCATTGTAACTACAATGGAAAAAAAGATGGTTTTGAAATTGAAGATATCGAAGTCACATATATGTAATCATTAATTATGAAATTCTTCTATGATTTAATCTCAAGACTTTACCCTTTGTACTAGCTATTCTTTGGTAGGTGATGCAAGTACACATTAGAAATTCCACACGCTTTAAAGTAAATTATGTTTTTAAAGATTAGTATTTTAAGAGGAAGTGGAGGAGTAATAGTAGTAGCCTTAATTTTCGTTTAAAGTAAAAAAGGGCAGGTGCTGCAATTTTCATTCAGGTGTTAAAATAAAAAACTTAAAATAGTGTAAAGCATTAGCCAGGAACATCCGTCCTGCGTCACAATTTATTTTCCCGTTACCTCAGGCTTGAGAAACTTTATCTCCGAAAAACTTTGTCATTTTCTTGAAATTTCACGTATTATGCAATTGACTTAAAAATGTTTCTTTTTTTTCTGTTCGAGCGCGAAGAATAAGTCCGGTCTGTGCGATTGACAGTTATTTAACTCTAGACGAACCAGGTCGGTGGCTTGGCACAAGGTGGGCAAAACAAGAAGTAAATATTGGGACTAGTAGTGCCCCGGAAGCAATGTATCCGAATGCCTTCTACGGCCAAGACGCCCAACTTTCCAAAGCACAAGGCAATCAGGTACCTGGCTCATTAATGTTTCTCCTCATTTTTATTTTTGCTAAGAAGAAATTCTGCAACCAATGCATGAAGAGAACAGCTGAATTCGCATTGTTGTTTGCTTGGCAGTGAATGAATGGCGTGAGGATTCAATAGGGTAGTATACAAAAAACTGGGACCCTGTAGAGATGGGAGTAGACGAGTGTGACATCCCCAACAAGCATACGAAATTAATGTTCTACCTGATTTCATACCAACACTTCCTCAAAAGAGTTCATATTTAACATTTTATGGGGGGGGCCTCCACTGTCCCTGCTCCACCCTTGTGTGTACCAACGGTCTCTATTTCAACCGAAATTAAAAGCATTGCCTAACTCAAGCTGAAGGTAAGCTGGGACATAAGTGTTAGGGATGCCCTTAGCAGCCATTCCAAATATCCGTTGCTGCTTATGTTTCAAAAGGATGGTAGCAAAAACCTATATTATTCTAGTAATGTATTAGGTGCAAATATGTTTAAATCTTAGAGTAACAAAATGAATTGCTAACAACTACACAAATTAAATAGATATCCATTCGGAGTTTAAAACTTTGTAAACTTTAATTCTCATTGTAATACTATTACAATTATTATAAGCTATTACAATGACCTTATATATTCTGGTAGACATCTCAATATTAGAACAGCCTGATCCAAAAACAATAGAAGCCTCCAAATAACTTGCCATTAATTATAAGGCGGGGGTCTGGCAGAAGCTAATAGGGCAACAAAACTGAAAACAAAACAGGAGTAGGCTGCCAGCACATTCCCGGTAGAGGCGATCTGTCCCGAAGTGTCCTGTCAGGGAAGTTTAATCGGTCGGCGATAATATTAGACCCCAAGAGAGGACAGGTAAACCAGCACGGGCGAGGCTCGGGTGTCGCTTGAGTGCCCGTGGTGTCTGTCAGTCATCGGCGATCTCAAAATCACCGAAAATACCAAAACACCTGGTTGCGTTCAACTACTAAATCTTAACATATACACCAATATATTATTTTATGGTTTAATTACTGTTTGTGGGTCAACATTAAGAAAATAATGTGAAATTATGCCTTCCCACAAGTATTTATTTTTATTTCGCCAGCACTTTCGGCAGCTACATACTATTGGCATTAATAAATAATTAAAATATGGATTTAATTCACAATGACAGACTTACTATTCTGAGTACTAGGTGACGAAAGCGTTAGTGAAATAAAAATAACATCTTGTGGAAAGAAAAAATAACAAGTTATTTGATAAATAAATTATTAGATACAAATAAAATCAATATTTTGCAAACAGGCTTTACAGTTTCACGAAAAAAATAAATAAATTGATGTATTATTTTTACGAGGGAATTTCACCTATCCAGGCTTATTTTCAACTATGAATGATATTGTCATTTAAAATCATTTTTTCGGAGTGTCTACTGTTTGGAAACTAATTAAATTACTTTGAATATATCTTTCTTGCAGGGTTCTAAGTAAGTTTCTCACGTTTGCTAGTGTATCATCATAAAGGTCTCGATTAAAAGCATCATAGGCGTAACATTGAACAGACAAACGAAATTTTAAAATTTCTGATGCTCTCATCATCATCAGGTAGGCTCTTAAAATCATTATTCGCCACCTATCCATGTCACAGCATAGCACCGACAATTTTTAGTTCTACATCAGATAAGGTTATAAGCATAACAGGGCAGCTTTTAGTGATGGACCTAAAAATATTTGTACCAGCCACTGATACCAGACTTTGTAGATCATCCCATACGGATATTCAAAATTATGGCGTTGGCGAAATCTCTGAAAATATACCTGAAAAGACTTTAGAAGGGAAATTTGGTATTATATTTTGGTTATAATGAGCATACAATGAAAAATCATTGAAAGAGAGCTAGAGGGTAGAGTGTACATTTTTTGTTTTTAATTTTCAGAGCACTGGAAACTGAGGCCAGAGTTAACACCTTAACACCGTTTCAACTTCACTTCTGCATATTTCCCCCCCCCCACAATTTTTTATATAGCTGATGCCGATTACTCGCATCATGTAACAGTTCACTCCTCCACCAATAGCTTCTGTGCTGTGTGCCGATTCCTCAGTTTCAAGAAATGGTTGATGTTCAGCGAACCAACCACTCATATTTTGAATATCAACATTTTCCCTCGTTACACGGGAAGGCCGCTTGTCCACATGTGTGTTCAGATGATCCTGAACGTACTTCATTGAACATCTCTATCCGTTCACGGATATGTTGGAAATAAAGCTCACTGTCAGTTACGCAGGGCCCACGAGTCGGCCCGACTTAACACTTCATCGCTCTCATTAGAACATGGTCTATGGTCGGACATGACGAATAGAAGCCTCCAGTCGTGAACTTGTGATATTCACCCATTTTGACTTCCAAGCTGAGCATGTCTTGGAGATAGAGTTGTGCACTGTTGGGATAGTTCAAATATGGAAGTAGGGTATCGTATCTCCGACACATTAAAGGTGCAGGTTTCAGTCCCCCATGCGTTCATCTTAAATAGCATTTTTCGTTAGGCTACGCATATGGAAGTATTAAATCCAAAGCGTAGATGCTGGGGCACAAATTTCAATTTTCTTCCGTGCTGCTGAGAATTCGACAGTCACTGGAACATTGATCATCATGTGTCCTCAGAGTCATGGATCTCATCGACCGACCTTCTCCCAAGGTCCTCTCAAAATGATACTAGCACGACAGGCCCTTGAACGACAAAATAATAGAAACTACTCGAAAATGAAAGTTAGAGTTTGCACAGTAATCGCCATCGACAAATAATGAGACGTGAATGAAACTTTTTGTATTTTCAAATGACCAAACAATACTAACTTTTCACGAATAAAAATACTATTCGGAACGCCTAAATAAACTTTTTAAGTAATCCTTGGGGGGGGGGGGGAGTGGAGGCTGATGTTAAATTTATCAGTTTAGAGATTCCTATCATTACTAATATTATTATTCATTCTCCATTTTTCGCAGTTTTTCCGATATTTTGAAAAAAATCGTCGAATTTTTTAAGCTTAAAAGTACGTTTACCCAGTACGAATTGTAGGCAATTTTATTTTTTAACTTTTGTAATAATCAATTCTCCTTTAAAACGCGTTATTTAGGAGTTATAAGCTAAAAACTGGGGGAAAAAACCCCATAAATTTCGACGTTTTTCGGATGCTCTGAATTTTGCAGAGGGATTTCGAATTGGAAAAATTTGGGTTCTACAATAGGGACTACCCACATACAACATATTTAAAGATAATTAACTTCGAACTTCTATTTTTAAGTATGGGGGTGACTGCACCATAGGGGACTTTTACAATTAGACAGATTATCCGATTTTTTATTATTCTGACAGTATAAACGATGTAAATCTGGCGCTGAGTTAAAAAAAAAAACCAGGTATATAAATACCCTTTTTTTTTCATTTAAACATTTCCTTTTTACATTTCAAACGATCCCACCGGTTCCATTTCATCAGTAATATATACCTCGATTTTAGTCTGTTTTAACCGATACAGGGTCCACTGATATTGCTTACGAAAAAAAAATATTTCGGTGTAAATCAACATTTTCTCCAAATATCAAGCCTTTATGATGTACCACATCATATTTACTACATCCCCCAAATGTTTTAATTGCTACTGGATGACAAGCTGTTATACTTATTAACAGGTGGTTAAGGCACTATAAAAACAAGTATTAAAAAATAATAATGAACATGAAATATAGCGTTAACTTTTAATATTTCCTTTCTGAAAACTTGCTACTCAAAAGAAATTTAAGTTTAGATGTTTGGAAATTTATTTTTGATCTCATGGACCGAGCTTTGTCAACTAAAATTTATCAAAAAAAAAACCTGCTTTATTTAATTAAAGGGCGTATATAACCGAAGATAGATGATAAATTGTTAAAAGAATAATGGAGGCCTTTCAAAAAGTTCATTACGCTTTAATGACTTTGGGTGCGAAAGGGATAATCATGTTAATAAATGCTTAAGAAACGAATTACAAATTAATTGAATTTTCTACGTTTAGTGGCAAATCGATACGACTGCCTATAGGAGAAAACGACCTTACTTAAACAGTAGATTGCCTGCTTTTTTTTAATCAGGAGTTTGATTACTTTCACCGAATAATATTTTGTGTTAGTCAAAATGCTATTTGCTTTTTGTTGTTGTTTTATTCAATCAATTTGGTTACAAAGGAACAACTTTTTTTTTTGTCACTGCATATGATTTGAAGTAAAATGTTTAGTGCTTTCTTGCGTTTAAGAACAGGTGACTTACATGCACCTGACCGTGATTATATTGACCTAGAAAAATTTTATGAAGATCTAACTAACCCTGCTGATGTAATAATTAAAAATTATTTTTTATTAATTGATTGCTATAAAAGTAGCACCGCTGAACCTTGGTCGGTTCCCAACTACTGTCAGCAAATGAGCAAATGAGTGCGAAGTGTACACTCGCCAAAGGATGAGAAATAATGATGCGAGCGTCCAAAAGTGAATTAATAGAACTTAATTAGCGAGATTAGACAAACTATTCCTGATAATATTCAATCTTACGTAGCGAATCAAATTTTAAATCTTTAGATGTAATTTAACCAATAGTAACCAGCAGTACCCTTCTTCGTGTAATTCATCACACCTGCCTTAATGTGAAGTTTTTTTTTCCTTAAATTTGCTGTTAGCGTTGGGCCCGAAGTGAAAGGGTAAACTTTAAAAGAAGAATCGTTGTTTGTCTTCTTTCTTTTGTGTTATGTACTCACAAAACACCTCATATCGTACTGAAACTGTTAACGCTCCAGATTTATGTTAATAATGTTTTAAATGTTTTTTAATAAACTATTTAAGTTGAAGCTAATCAATTTTGATTCAATATTGTTTATTTGTCTAGATCATTTTTAGTTCTATCACATGTTATTCCGCCAGTTATTTCATACTAAGCTTAGCTTTATTATTCTTTTATATTATATATTCTTGATAAAAGTACTGTAGTTCTATAGGAAAAATGTTTATTAAGAGAAACTTGTGTTATTACGTTATCGGAACAGGTTTGTTTAAGTCCTGTTGAGGATTAGGAGATGTCTACAACGAGCAAAGGCCAATTTCTAACATTAAGTTCGTCTCAGTTTTTCCCTCAAGTCACTCCGATGAAGGCGTCTTTATAGCTCCCCAGTTGCAATTTTGGTAATTTGGATCACACCGTTCGAGCTCTGACTTTTTCATTAACTATTCATATATTTTATTAAGACTTTATTTATTTTGTTAATTCGATCAATGTCATGTAATCTGCATAATTTTGAGTTATGCTGAGTCTACTCATTTAAGCTAGCCCATAAGCTTTGCTTCGAATCGTCCAACTGTTTAGACTGTTTTAATCAAAATAATAAACGAAAAAATATGGATAGAAAAAATCAAACGTGTTGAAAATTAAACTCTAATACTCTTATGATTTCTCAAGTTAGAGCTATTTTAGATGTATACCTCTGTTTTTTTCCTATGGTTATGGACGAATGAAAGGCACCAAACAAATTTTTTTGGACCAATAATAGATATTTTTGCATTACATTATAGTTCCCATTTCAGACTAAAGCCACAATTGTCACAAGATGCCTTTCTTATGTTTAATGACAATTTTAATTATTACTTTTTACTACTAATTTATAAGAATACGAAATAAAATCATTATTTACGTAATCTCAAACCACAACCAGCAATTAAAGCATTTCGTAAAGCACTCTAAAGTAATGAATCTCATAATTTTTCTCTGTGATAGCATTAAAAAAAATTTACTCATAAAAACGGCTTATGTCCACTATATATTATACAGTTACTTACAAATCGGCCTGATATATGATATAAAGAGGGCGACTTCCTCACATCGATTAGTGAACGCTGAGGCACCAACAGTGAGCCCGCCCCGAGATAAATTAAATTTGGCCACTTGATTTATCGCCGAGGAGGCGGCCAAATGATAAAAAGTATCCCGCACTCACTAGAGACGGACAGCCGAGTACTTTCCGCTACTAATTAATCGCAGCAAGTAAGGCGAGTAATCTTGTTTTTGTCAGCCTTTTTCGTCAATATTTCATCTCGTTTCGTACGGACTTCCATAAATCATTGTGGCTTATCCGGGGAAATGTTATTAAATCTGTAATTATCCACTTTGTCTCAGGTAAACAGTTTTAAGATGACTTTTTTTTTTTGGTTGGTTCATTTTTCTCATCAGTATGAATAATTTATTCAATGTTAACGAAGCACAATCAGTTAAGGGTGGGGGGTGAGTCGTTATTAAGTAATCATTAAATATTTATGTGTTCGTCTCCTTGGATAGTAGGAACATGGATGATACATGGGACTGAGTTACATAAGAATTAGTTCAACCGTGTTTTCTTAAACAATCTAATTAAAAAGGAATGATGATGATTAAAGCCTGGATTTATATGCAACCGGAAACATAAAAATATGTCACGTTATACCGTATATATGCATCATGCAGCCCCATAGTAAAACAAATTAATAATGGTGTTTAATACGGTACTGAGGCTTTCATCTTGACAATCGACTGACCTAGAACCTACATACGAGGCTAAAAAGACAAGAACTAAACAGACGCTTTGGAAACCTGTATAGACTACTTCAAAGGACATCCCATCCCTCAATAAAAAATAAATTACAAATTTACAAAGTTATACTTAAGCCAATCTGGACATACGGAATAGAGCTATGGGGGGCAGCAAAAAAGTCGAATATCAAGCGTATCCAATCCTTTCAATCAAAAGTCCTGAGGACAATAGTAAATGCCCCTTATTACGTCAGCAACAAAACCCTTCATAACGATCTTAATATACCTTACATTCTCGAACTCATCCCTTCCAAGTTTATGAAAATCCATCGTAACCTTTCCAACCACCCTAATTCCCGATCACTGTCATTGCACTGCACCACTCATCCCTATAATCCATCTCGGAGACTAAAAAGGCAGTGGCCTCGTCACGTGCTATAAATGCGTAGCAGTGGGAGTCCTGGCAATGGCTAGTTTCTTCAATCATGTCCTGAGCATATGTTGCTCTCGAGCTCTCCGTCATCCTCCACTGACTCGTATCCGGTGACGCGGCTGACAGAGGAACGTGGGTGTCTTCCCAAGACTCCGCTTCCTCTTTCGCATGCGAGGGGAACTCATTATTATTACTAATGGTAAAACATTAGCCATAAAAAGGTGTGGAGAAACAACAAACAAATGTTATCACACTACAAAATTTCGTTATAAAAACGTATTTTTTTCATACACTGCTGAAAGAATTTAACATAAATAATGAATAATTTAATTGCAATTTTTACACCATTTAAATTTTCAATGAAAAAATTGATGTTATATTATTCAAATTATGAACGATTTCTTCATTCAACACTGACCACTACCCAACCCAGGTATTATAATTAACTATATGAATTTAAAAATTTTGGCAAGCAAATAGACATCGATTATAATGTAAGTTTACATTCTGATGAATTCACGGACTAGTCAGACTCAGAAAAATAAGGAAATGGTTGTATATCTCAACATATTATTATACCATTCCAATATTCTATTAATATTATTATAATTTACTAATACTTCTTTATATAGTACTACTACTAATATTTTTACCTAGTATATTATTTCTTTTAATACATTACATACAGTATTACTGTAGCTGTATAGTATACATTATTAAACCATTGTTACGTAATTATGAGTTTAAATCCATTAATAAAAATGTTTAATTAAAAAAAATCTACTGGTTACTGATTTTTGTCCATTATCCCCATTCCTTGGTTAGGCTGTACCGCGGTCAGAATTAAAGAACATCAAAATTATTTCCTGCAGCCAAATTGGATCAAGGAATTAAAAACTTCAAAGTAAATTATAGGATGTGCATTATAAGGGATCTATTGGTACGTAGTGACAACTCAACTTCGGCTAATGGATTAGCGAAGGGAATTGATGTTTAGGTCTCCATTCAATGGACCACAGTATTAATTAAGAACATGAAAAAAAGAAACAATAATAAACCACTTCAAAAAGTCAGGGTGTCCAGCTTAAAACGATCGCTATGAAAATATTTTACCTGATACCAATGGAAGAAGCAGTGTCCATATTACTACAATCGTGCACGGACCATCCCTGCATAAAATATTCTGCGAATGTAGATGAAAACTTGTACAACCAACGAAATCATAGCTGCAACAATATATCCTAAGGTCAAGATTCGAACGAGGGAGTTGAATAAAATGAAAAAATGAGTTGTTTTTTAAACTGAAACTTTTTTTTTATTTACTTAAGTGTACTTATTTTCAATTTGTTTTCTAAATCAGACGCGACGTGTTCCAAACTAACAATATATCGGAGTTTGAGTGGGATGACAAGGTCATCTGCAAATGTGGCCAAGAAGGTATTGTGGGTAGAGGGGACATCGACGGTGTATAGGTTATAGAAGATGGGACCCAGGACACTCCCCTGTGGTACTCCTGCTTTTATTCTAAGCCACAGCGGACTTGGAAGAAGCGGTTTGAAAGTTAGGACTATAGGATTAGGAAAAGGGTCTGTGGTAAATATGTTTTGAGCTCATTTCACAAACGTCATTTCAAGTATTCTGATCTAATTGGAAAAAAGGGTGGCTGAAGAAAACCAAGCCCAAACAAAAATAACTGATTACACTTAAGATTAAAAATAAATGTTCACTGGCGCTTAAAACTTAATTGCAAAATTTTAAAACCTACCTGCTATTGAGCTCACCCTTCCGAACAATAGCAGGACGCTACGTGCACTACTGTCACCCTTTTGCGTTCTCTAGGTACCTGTCCCACTGAGTATAGACGAAACTACGGTTCCTTCACTAAAAGAATACAACAGAACTGTCTCCCCCACTACCAACATGGCCACTTCCACAGAGACACGTGTCTGCGACTCCCTTTGCTCCTTCATTCTTCGTCCAAAGTACACACGTGTATTGTTTATTCTGACTCGTTTATTTATATTGTAAGTTAAATATCCTCTATTACCATTTAGTTCCGTTTTATTCCTCCTTATAACCATTTATTTAGTTTATTATTGGTTTACTATAACGTCCTCAATTTTTCCAAATGTAATGTTTGCAATTAGCCTACTATTTTAATTATTTCCGGGATCTATGAAATTAATATTATTACTGTAGTTTCACATTAATTTCCTATTTGGCCTTACTTTTAATTAAGTTTCATATCTTCAACAAGGGAGGGGCGGAACCACCGTCCTTTTAATTTTAGTTTTAGCATACTAAATTTGTTCCATCACTTAAAGATTACATGAGTGAATTATAATTTTAATAAAAGCAGAGCAGTTTTAATATGTACAATACAGTATGTGAATTATCCCTAAAATATACCTATCATGTTTGTTTTCTTCAATTATTTTAATTATATTTTTTTTTACATTTTCATCTATTGATCTATATTTCAAGCACAAGTATTTCTAATATCAATAATTTGCTTCACTATTAGGAATACTCAGAGGACCTAAAATAAATTTGGAAGTTTGGTCCCAATTTGAAAGACCAAAACCATCTGCTAACACAATTCATAACCATAATAATAAAAATGACGGAGGATTGATGCAGCGGTCTTCGGATGTTAGCCGCAAATGCAAGATTTGTGAAATAATACTTATGATGAGCTTTTAACTTACAAACTAACAACTCAGAAGCAGCCATAACGCATTGCTCAAGTAAGAGCGTCATTGCAGAATCACCCAATGAAGACAATCACAGAAAATGGTTGGTTGAAAGCATTGGACGAATTGATTTCAGTATTAGAATGATGAAATACATCCTCGACCGAAACCAGAAAATCGAAGAATAAAAAGTAAGACCGAAGCTTTAAAAAATAATTCTCGAAATGAATGAAGGACAATAACAACTTTGTTGAATAACATAAAAAATCTTGTGGTATCCTGGCATCAATACGAACAACACATAGATTCAATTTTAATAATATTCGCCTTCGGAATGTCATTTATTAGTTTTAAAATCTACTGTGCTTCTAATAAACCTACGTAATATTAGGAATTTACTGAAACAGCCGCAAAATAATATGAGTAAATAGCACAATAATTATATTAATTTATATTATGATATCAATTAATAATCGTATTGTGCTATTTACAATGAACATCGTTTTATGTACCGTTTTTTAAGCGTTTTACAAGACGACCAACATTTTCAAAAACCCTTGTTTTTTTGTTCCTCCATAAAAAAAATATAGCTAGGTAGGCCTATGGTCAAATAAATAAAAACTGAACTGTATTTGAAAGCGATGTATCAATTTTCTTTACTGTTGACAAGAAATGTTGGTTTTTGTATTGTATGTAGAATTATAGAAAATAAAATCACTACAAACTCTTTTCACGTACTTGGCAACATATCCTAAGTTCAATTTTCTTTTTTTATGCTGTTTTAGATTTTAGACAGGCTCGTATTTTAAAAACTTTTTTTCACAGAAGGATACACTTCTCGAAAGCGGACGAATCATCATTTATCAGTGTGAAGAGAGGTTCCACCTACATCAAAGCCAATATACCCTTTATTGTGCAATCTTACATTAATTTTAATAATAAATTGGTCAAGTATGATTTTTGGTTTAGTACACTTTTTAGACGATCAAGGGATCTAAAATTTTGAGTAGTCGGTCAGTCAATAATGGCTCCAATTTTAGAGTTCCGGGACGATCGTCTTTCACCTGTCTGTCAAAGCATGTAATCCAATATATCTCAAACTTTTAAACGTATATTTAACAACATCTCGGGGTAATATGTGCATATGGTGGTTGGTTTATAATAGTGTAAATAATTTAAATAACATTTTATTTTATTTTCTTATGTTTTGAAGGTAAGAAAAATTCAGACCAAACTTCACATGACGCTGACATATGAGCGATTCATCTGAAAGGTTTGAAAAATATCTATCTACTTTACTAAATTTAAATCTGGAAATGTATTGTAATTTCTTTGATATAAACCATAACCTAGTCGATTGTAATATAAATTTTGTCTTATTATCTTAATTTATTATAATTGTTTTATATTGTTGTTTTTAGTTGTGTAATATTTTTATACTTGCTCAATTTGTCATACAGAACAAAAGATTTAATGTAATTTTTAATTTTAAGTAACTTTGACTTTCAAGCTCTTTCACTGCTCGAAAGCAATTTAAGCTATGTTTTTTTAACTTTAGCTAAGTAGTATCACATCGTGCTTCTTTAATTTTTATGCCCTATATTTTGTTTATATTTATGTAATAATATTATTAGATTTATTTTATTATTAGAATTATAGATTGATTCTTAACCTACATAAAAAAAGTATAATGAATAAGTAGTAATACTTATGAAGAATGAAAATTGGATGTCTATTTGTGGTTCCTTTGATCATTCAACTCCCTTAAGTATTCAATCTTAGGGCAGAATGGATTTCTACCCTTCAGTTATGGTGATGGTATTATTGACTACAAACTGCGCAAAAACTGTTAAAATTTTAATTACTGTCCCGTACAAATGATAAAACAAACACTTGAACGCTCAGGTGGTTTTCGTCGGTATATATGTAAGAACCAACAAACCGGTTCTCCTTGGTTCCAATCTAAGGGCTAGATTGTGAGTGGGATTAGATTAGATTAGATTGCTATAGATTAGAGCCGGGCAGGGCTGGTTAGCGTCGGTAATGTGGCCCTTAGAGTGAACAGCGGTTAACCGATCGTCAAACCGAACGACCGGCTGTTAACGCTGCTTTAACCGGCCGTTAACGCCGGCCTCTCACACTCTCTCTTAACGCTCTCTGTTTAATTCTTCCGTGAAGGACTCACGATTGGATCGTATTTGCCCGGTGGTGGCCCAGCTCACAAGAACCTTAAGTTAGCATACAACTTCTTATAACCGTAGCCCTCATGTACCAAATACATGTTACTTGTGTTGGTAATATTTTTGTAAGTTGTTAATATTTAAGGGGCTAAGAATATGAGAGCGTCTCATTGGTTTTAAAGAAACATTTTTTGATAGGCTATTCTCCTTTCTACAGGGTTCTTTACTGATTAATTTAAAATACTGCTCAGTGGTCCGTTCTTTTGGTAAATACTCGTGATAGACGGTAATACAAAATAATTGGGGAGAGTTGTGATCATCACCAAGTATATTTTTTCTTTGCGTTTTGTGTTTTTAAAGGTTTATGGTAACGTTTCTATGTATATACGCAACAAATGCTGCCAAATACAAACCAAAAAGGAAACACCGTAGAAAAATCGTAACAAGAAGATGCTCACTTCAAGTACCCAGATTGGCCATACCTCTGATTGGTCAGAGAACCCACGACCGCTTCAGTCTTATTTCTACTGAAGGGGTTGCAGGTCCGTCTGCAAAATAAGTAAGTGCGGAGTTGATGAAGTTTGTCGAGCTGTCAGGAACGCAACTAGGAATGTTTGCGTAAAATACATAAATAAATTGGAAAATGTGTTAATATTATTCTAGGGTATCCTGAAAGTAAATTGCAGATTGGCAAATGAGTCACCAGCAGCTAAGCATGTTGAAGTTTTGATTCAGCTCGAATAGGTCTTATCATATTGGCGTATTTTTTATATTTTTTTTTATTTGTGCTTACGCTTTAATGAGCAAAAACCAAAACAGTTATGTTTTTGTAGCTGTTTTCATTTTTCAAGAATAACTACCTGCAAATACTATTTGTGGCACCTAACATCGCCTTCTTAAAATTAGACGCTTGGGTTGAAGGGAAATATGGCGCAGTGTTGCCACTGGCGAGCAGGTGGGGGACTAATCATTCTTAATAATTGATCATTAATGATGATTATGCTTAATGATTGGGATTATCGCATTAAGGGGGTCACGTGGAAAGAAGGGAAGCAGTGCACAGAGCGGCAACAAGTCTTGCCAGGTATTACGGGACTCAAACTTCTAATGATTTGACGGTTCTAATTGTAGTATATTCCTCGAGGCTCGAACTCACTTACGTCTTGTTTTTAAATATTTGTGTTTTTCGGATAATTTCATTAGTCGTGAATTAATAGTTCACAAACAACGTTCGAACCTTCACGTTCTGCTATGATTGTACAACGGTTGAGAAACTAATAAGGGCCCTTGCTCCGTATAAAGTGGAGAAGGTCGTCAACCCGTGCGTTGAATAAGCAAGTTGTAGGGCATGCACAAAACAAGTAGTACAATAGTACTCCTGCTCGGTTCTTTAATCGAGTTCAAGCTACGAGTTACGAGTCAAGGCGTTGGAAATCTTCGGCCATCGGGAAAGAATCGCGTGCCCAGTTCACTGTGTAATCCCTGCCTTAAAAACTCCTCTTATATTCAATACGGCGACAAACTAGCGTGGAAGAGCAGCTTCGGAACGAGTTAGGGATCGTGGAGTTTAATCGCTGCTCGCCATGCACAGCTGGGACTACATTATAGCACTTGATCATCGCCTTGGGGAACACCTAGTCCTTATAAATGGAAATGATGCAGCTAAGCGGTTCCGAGACGGCGTATCAGTCCGCCATTACGGTCCTTTAAGTGACAGCCTACTAAAACAGTTCCGCAATATTCTCTTTTTTTTTCCCTACTTTCCGCAATGTTCTACATTATTAATAATTTTATTTAGCTGCATTCGTTCTACAAGGAATTTATATGTAGGTGACGCAATTATTAATGAATCGAAAAAAAAAAATGCAAACTATTATCAAATGAATATTTTTTTTAATAGATCGAAGATGATGTGGTATTTGGAAAACGTGGAAAAGGATATTACCAGGCCTTCCGTCACCACCATAAATAAATAGATCAATTTCAAAGTCCTCACAATTGGCTAACATTTCGAGTATAGTAGAAGTTTTTGTCAACTGGACACAGTTAAAGAATGGTGCACCAGTTTCAAGTATCCCAGTACTCACTTTACCGAGCTTAGATCCAAATTGACAAAGAGAGTAGAGAGAAAGGTCCAGTAGTGTGTACACACCCAGACAGATAATTTCTTTTTTCTAACTTTCAAATCCGAAAACCCATTAATAAGAGACATGAGCCAGTAAGGATTCCTTCAAAATATAAATACAAAACGCACAAAACCTATGGTATTGTTGTAATAACATTATCCTAATAAAATGTACATCTACTTTATTAATTTTGCTAACTTAAATAATACTTACTTACTTACTGCTTCCTACTACTAATAAGCACTTTATAAAGAAAAGGAGACCGGCTAAGATGTCCGCGTTCACGCAAATGTTTACAATCCTCTTTTGAGAAATAACAGGAGAAAAAATTGACGTGTTTCGAGATCAGTCAGAATTAATGGGATTTTGTTAATGCTCTAAATTGCTCAGACTCTGACTAGAACCTTATCAGCATGTAATTAGGTTTTTTAATTTAGCCACTCCATTATCGCTTTTAATCTATTTCTGATATTTATTCAAAGAATATGTTAACATAAATTAAATAGTTCATGCATAATTGATACATTGGCAATAAGACTATACGGGTAAATGAATTTACATATATTTATGATTGGGAAAAACGATAGTTTAGTTAGCATAAAATACTTGTTTATTAAAGCATCTAATAACAGTAAATATATTTAATGATACTACGATTAAAACCAGTATGGATAACATTATGGTTTAATAAACGCTTCATTTGTTTTGTAAAGCTGATTGCAGATTGTGTCGACCATTCTTTCAAATAGTAACGAACCATTTCCAGTGAACAACAAACTGTAAACAGTTTTTTTTGTAATTAGCTAGACTTGGATTTTTTTTCACCAATTAATTATTTTTAAATATCGCAATTTAAAGTTTAAAACATAGACATAAACCCAAAGTGAAAATAAACCCTCTAGCTTTGGACCATTTATCTTACTCCATATTATCAATTGAACTCAAAATTTAAGAATATTTAGAAGAGTGACATGATAAAAGTCAACGGTCAAGACAAAACACGACAAATAGCTTCATACCTCCTATCAAAGGTATATTTGTTAATTTAATTCCAAAATTATATAAAATCTCTCTAAATATACCTAATCTTAGGATTTCAATTAATGCTCTACTTAATTGTAAAACCAGAATCAAAATTCTAGCACTGACCTCGGCCTTAGTGCCAGTCATCGATCATGCACAAGGCAAACTTGCAAGCCTATTTTTAATTCTCCCAAATTACGTCGTATTTACAAATTAAAATCAATATGTAAGTGACTAAGAAACAAAAAAAAAGGCTTGATTGAAAAATAATTATACTATATTAAGTATTTTTTTTCGTTACAAATAATATAATATTTACTATATCTCTTCGTTTTATAGAAATTGGCTTTCGAAATTTGTGTTTAAAGATATCTTTGAATTAATTTTTGCGTCACTTCCTTAAGGAATTGAATAAATTAAAATTTAATCTTCACCCTAGTAGGAAAGATTAGAAGTTTAAATATTAAATAAATGATCTAAATATACCCTATATTCTTGAACTCATCCCTTCCAAGTTCATAAAATTCCATAGTAACATATCCAACCACCCTAATTCCCTAGCACAGTCATTGCACTGCACCATTCATCCCTATAATCCTCCTCGGAGATTAAAACGGCAGTGGCCTCCTGACCTGCTATAACTAAGTGTTAGTGGGAGACCTGGCAATGGCCAGTTTCTCTAATCATGTCCTGAGCGTCTTTGGCTCTGGCGCTCTTGGTCAGCCTCCACTGGCTCTTATCCAGTGACGCGGCTGACTTAATAGCGTGGGGGACTTCCCAAGACTCCGCTGCCTCCTTCGCATGCGAGGGAGGAGGGGACAATCATGTGGACTTGGGGGGCCTCTGGGCAGTTTGTAAATATTGTATGAATGAGCGAGTGAATGATGTTGTAAATATGGTATGAATGATAACATTTATCTCAGTTACTTATTGCCTAATAAAGAAGGCAGATTGTATTTTATCCTAATAAATTGTTGTTGACTCCAAAAAAAAAAAAAATATTAAAGTGTTAGAAATTTCATGATGATTAATTTATTTTCTCTTATTTGAATTAATCAGTGAAATCCAAGATATTATGCTCCATACCCTTCCTTTATTTTGGCTTCATAAAGTGATGATTATTGAAATGACATGTTTAGTGTTTCGGCTAATGTGTCTTTAACCCCGAAAAACAGTAACTGACTTTAAAAACCAATGGTTCTAACACTGTATACATAACAGGTGTATATAAAAAGATATATACTTCTTTGGTCTTGACAATGAAGGCAAATAATCTCAAAATAAATTCGCGATATGTTTTAAGTTGACACGATATAAATTCACACTTTAACGACACACGCACAGGCACGATCAGAAAATTAAAATAAGAAAGTGAGAAAGGAGTAAAGCCCGCCGGGAACTTAAGAGCAAAAAAAGTAAACTTGAGGATTTGCAGAGAGCCTTTTATCAAAGGCTTGAGAGTCGCCGTTGAGTGAAGAAGTTTTGATAAGGCTTTATACGGAGGAGGCAGTCAGAAAGTTTTTAGGGTTATGTCCGAGGAGGCGATAACAGAGCTATTGGCGGCTAGAGCACTGAAAGCCTAGAACCCCACCGCTCTAGGCCTAAGTGAGGAGGAATATAGAACTCGCGATTTTTTTTCATTTATTCATAAGATAGCCCTGAACTTTACCTGCCCCCGTCAGCTGTGTGATAGCCACTTAGGCCACCTTTTAAATATTACTCAGGCGTGAGAAGACAGCGTCTAACAACTGCCCCGCAATATAATATATACCGTCGCTTTTTACGGCAAGGAGTGCGCGAGTTATAAAGATTCGAATAAGCTGAAATATTACTTTTTCTCAGTATAACTTACATACTTCCCTTCAGTCATCTTGAGCACGGAACTCCTTTCGAAAAAGTTATAAAACTTAGGCCATATAACGCAGGCTTGCTTTCCTATTGATCCTATGCCGGCATGTTCTTCTTTACACCCTTCACCAGAATAAACTAATAAACAAGCTGTATGGAGCGATAGTACAAAAGCTGCTCAAGTGTATTTTTGATTAGGAGTAAAAATGTGTTCGCATTAGCTTTACCCTCTGCCGCAAGTCAAGTCCAACAGTTTGTTTTTAATTCCATCCCTCTTCCTGTATCCGAGACAGTACGGTATTAGGCTTCTTTCTCGACAAATGGCTGGCATTGAACTCACGAACGAGGCAAAAAAGACAAAAACTAAACAGACGCTTAGGACAAAAGTACAGACCACTTCAAAGGGCTTCTCTCTATAGAAATTAAATTAGTCATAAGCTAATCAGGCCCAACGAAATAGAGCTAAGAGAGACAGCAGAAAAGTCGAACACCAAGTGTATTCAATCCTTTCAATCAAAAGTCCTGAGAACAATAGTTCCCTTATAATACCTCTTATTACGTCGGCAACAAAACCCTTCATAACGATTTTAATATACGATTCATTATTGGACTTATCCCTTCAAAGTTCATGAAATTCCATCGAAACCTATCCAACCACCAATATGTGGCAGGGGAAGTCCTGGCAATGACCGGTTTCTCCAATCATGTCCTAAGCGTCTGTGGCTCTCGCGCTCTTGGCCAGTTCCACTGGCTCGTATCCGGTGACGCGGCTAAGGAGCGTAGGGGACACCCGAAGACTCCGCTTCCTCTTGCATTCGAGGGAGGTGGCAACCATGTGGATTTGGGAGATCTCTAGGCTTTTTGTAAATACTGTATGAATGGACAAGTGAATGAAGTACTGTAAATATCGTATGAATGAAAACATTGATCACAATTATTTATTGACTAATAATGCAAATTGTAATTTTATTGCAATAAAGGTTGTTGTTGTTAAAAGTTAAGAGCAAAAATTATCTACGACCATGAATAAGTGAAACGTTAATTTTTTAGCTTGTTAAAATAAATGCAACGAATTGTCAAAGGTTACGTAAAGAAAAATGAGAATGACTTACCAGCAAGGAGCAATTAACTCGAAAGAAATGCTGCAAACAGAGAGAAAGAGATATAATTATTGGTAATAAGCTTTGGTTCAATAACCATTCTCAGCCGACCAACACCTCTTCTTATAACCATAATTCCTACAAAAGGCTAGTTTAAATTATTATTTACCTGGAAAACTCAATAATGAAAGAAATCCCGCTCATCAACTTGCCACCATCAACTACCCCTTAACTATACGGTGCGCTTAATCTTATTTTTAGTAGTATCCCACAGTTGTATTTTTAATTTAAGGTCGTATTATTTATTGATAGTTATTTCTTTGTATCAATTCATGCATTTATTTACTGAAATTTTTTATGAATGTTTCTTTTCTTTCCTGACTGAGATACACATCTTGTTTACTTTACTTTTTCTTTTTATCTACATTTCCAGATTATTTTCTGTTCTAATCTGAATCCTTCGCTGATATTGAAGTTTGTACATTTTTTTCACGTAAAACAATACAAAGAAATTTCAAAAAATCAGAGAGAGTGGCCAATTAAAAACTCATCACTGAACATTTCAGTTTTATTTTGTTTTTTTTAACGCTCCGCTGAAAATCAGAAATCGTGGAATTGTTCAGAAGAGATTGAATCTGTCTAGGCTCTACAGGGCAAAACGTTTACAAATTTCCCTCTTATATTCTTTTTTCATAGACGTCACGCTTGCTTGTCGGATCCGTGCAATCATGATGATAAGTACCAGAATTTATCATGAAATCCTTACAGTCGATATAATATTCCAATCAAATGTTATAATTAATTTCTTTCAGTCGGGGATTGGAGGGCTCTCTGCCCTCTTTGAAGGGAAGAACCTTTAGAGGCCAGAAAATTAATTTCCAGTTATTGGTAAATGGCTGAAAAGCGGTCCCAGGGTTTGCTCAGAACAAACAGAGCTGAGGGCCTAATCGTCCGTAGCCGCCATATTTACACAGACTATCCGCACCCTTCACGTAAATTAATATTTAAAATGTCTGTAAGATGCCGCGCGTCTGCGGCCAGAATCCCAAAAAAGTTTCCCTTCCTCCCCCTCTCCCGCTCATGTTTACACATGATTTATTCCGGCTACCATCCCCGAGGGGTATCTTTTCCGTTTCGTTTGTTTCACAAGTCACAATCTCCCATTTATTCTCCGCTTCGAGGATCCTTTCGTCATTTTTTTTTCTTTCTTGCGGCCGATCGGAAAGATCAAACCGGCACATGACATCTGATTTATATTTAAACAAAGGGTTCAACAACAACATCCTTCAATATCGACAGGGGGAGGGGGAGTTAAAATTTATCCTTTTCGACTCAGTGAACAGGAACTTTTCAAAGGGAACAAAGACAAGAGTGAATATAAAGTTACGATTAAAATTCAAACATTACAAAGTAGAAACGTCACAAACAGGCCAATGCTTGAAATTTTTTTGAAATAAATAGCCTTCCTAAAACAAGCGGCCCAAATAACGACGATAAATCAAATACAATAACACGCTAAGAAACTAAGTGGAAACACAAGTTGTTCAATTAATGGTGTTTACTATGGACGGCAAAGGCCATCAGGGTTTACATGTGATTTAAATCAAAATAATAAATAAAATTAGTAGGCTAGTACAACTTCAGCATCTGAAATCGCTAAACACAGCAGAACTTAAGCGACACATCGAGAGCGAAGATGAACGAACTAAAAAGCTTCAGAGTTATAATTTTAAATAATTTAATTTTGGATCATTTTCTCGTGGATGAGAGACGTGAGGCAATGTAAACAAGACCTTGATAGTGATAGTAGAATTCGCATCATCAGTAGGGTAGTTACTATTTGTAACTTTTGTATCATCAATATAATCATGCACATAATTTGCCAACTTATGATGATTGTATGTTATATGATAAATATAACATGGTGGGTATTTTGTAAATAATTTAAACATTAACTTTATAATGCGGATACTGCTTCCTTCAAGAAAGAGATTTTCAGGAACGAATTGAGTAAATCGAGAATCGAGTATGTGTACTCAAAACTTCAATAAATAAATCACCATGAACGACCAGTAATTAACTAAAAAAATGGAGCCAAGAAAATAGATTTAAAAGTGGAAAATGAAAACCAACTTCATCAATTTTCCTGAAATACTACGAATCCTTTCCGTAACTTATCTTATTTTATAGATTGGTTTTTATTAGTTTCGGATTACAGATTGATGAGAAAAAAAAGTGAAATATCAAGAAAATTTCAAGACATTTTTTCCACAACTGTAAAATATATAACTTCTCTTCACGTAGTTGAATATTTTACGTGAAGCTCTTTCAATGCTAAACTGAATTCCCCTAGATATCTGAACTTAAACTAAGTATTTTCCTAGGAATGAGTAGACACGCTTGTTTAGAAAGACAGCCAGCATAGATACCAACGCCACCCAGCTGGACGCGCCCCTAACGAACCAATAACCCTGCTAATCAAGAGCGGAGGGATGATATAGATGGCAGTGGGACTTTGATGTTTTACGATCTAGGAGCCAATGAATGGCCTCATTATCCTGGTGGCTGTGGCCACTGGAAGTATATTTAGTGCGCAGGGCACCCGGTGGTCCTTCACTGAACCGGCCGATGCCTGTCTCTTCGGAGGCCTGGCAATTAAATGGATTTTTTCCGGGTGTTTACCTTTTTTTTTCTTGGTCTCACTGACTAACCGACCAGGAACACGAGCCTCGTTCAACTGGGGATGGCTCATTAGCTATGTTCTGGTGATAGGCAGGAGTCCCTTAGAAAAAACAACAACAATTTTTTTTTTTTTCTTAGCTTTGTATTAATGTTATGCTATAATATTATACCATCTGTGGCTTTTCCATTCATTAATTTTTTTTAAATAATAAATTTATTTATTTTATTATATATATTTTTTTTTGTTTGTTTCTTAGCTCTCAAACTTATAAAAATAGGATGTGGGAAAAATAAAGGAAAATTATTTTGGGCTAATGAGTGCCTTTCACTAAGGGGAGTCCCCCATGAAGAATGTATGAGAAGGATATAGGGTGTGGAATGCCTAAAGGAGCTCATTTATTATATCAATTATTAACTTAGTTATATATGTTTTTTTTAAGGTCTAAATAACCATTTAAAAGATTAAGACGGGAAGGAAACCTATTTAGGGGAGTTTGAGAGTACTATAATTATTCAAAACATTCTAATTGGGTAAGCTAGGACCACGACTGATAAAAAAAATTGACGGTTGAGCTCCGGTTTAATTATTATGAATGAACAAATAGTTAATTTAATTTAAGCTTTGATGGACTACCTTATCCCTCTAATTGAAGTTGACAACACGATTTTAAATGACTTCTTGTGTATATGAGGTGCGTTAGAAGTGTTTTTCGCCTCTTCTTGTCATATACACGTTATACAACCTTCACGTTAAATTATGTGTCTTCGGGCCAAACAGAGACCATGGCAATACCAGGCAGATAAAAACATGTTTCCTGGATTTAAAAAACACATTAGCATTTCAAAGCCTATCAAACCTTACAAATTGTCTATAAAATTATATAAAATGAAGTAACGGCTGATGACGCTATAAAGACGCGCACGCCGCCAGGATATACCGTCCACTGCATATCAATGAAGACATTAAGTGAATACGGATTGGATAAAAGGGTTTGTGGTCAGCCGCGCACTGGACCCGGGCGAGGGTTTCAGATTGTGGATCGGACTGCGAAAACTATTCGTTTCTATAGAAGGGAATACATTCGAAGCAGAATGTATTATATATTCATAACGTTATATATTTTATATTTACATGGTTGTGTGCTAGGGAACAGAAACATTTCATTTGTTATAACACAGTTTTAAGGATTGAGAATTAGATAGAAGAGTGAAAAATAGTCTACTGCTAAACTGAATAGACTTTATGATCGAAACGACTATTGAAAAGTACTTAGATTAATCAAAAAGTTTTATTTCTTTTCAGCGATTAGTATTTTTTTCTTTTTAAGATCAAAAACCACTATCTTTTCAACCGTGTATCTGCCTGTCTTTTTACGATAAGTTTTTTAATCCTCTGTTTGACGTACTGGCATGAAATTCTATAAGTAGGTCCCATTTGATGATGCGGAAACTTGAAAACATACTTTAAAAATAAGTATCATTAATTAGACTGAAAGAAATCAATCGCGTACAATTTTCAATGGGGAGTAAAGGTCATAGTGACGTGAGTAATAATAGGTGTTTTATTTCTATGATATCTTGAAGGGTAGTTTTTACATGACTCTCAAGATGCCAAAAATATAATGAAACCCATAAAAAATAATGAAGTATCGTTAATTAATCAAATAGAAATATTTTCCTGACATGTTGTGTATACCAAATTGAAAATATCGACTCGCTGATTAATAATATCTAGCATTTTTTGGGACTGGGAGAATCAATAATATGTCATTTCACGGTCCTAAAGAAACCCCTAATTGATTGATGTATCACAGTTGAGTTTTGTTCATCCTTTTTTTTTTTTTTTTTTTATTAATTTTTACTTTCTTTTTTTTATACTTATTTCATTTTGCTTTTTGCAATTCAAAATGGGGTACCTGAACATTTATTTTCAGAAAAATGAATTGTTTCTACAGAGGGAGACAATTGACTAAAGGAAGGTCTAGAGCGTAAGATACATTAATATTTTTCTTTAATATAAATATTCAGACAGTTCATTTATAAAATGTTTTTGTACATAGATACGAATGAACTCTTGATTTAAAATCTTCAAAAAGATCAGTTCCATAATCTCTAGTAAAAAAAATGAAGGGTTGTGTATGCTCATGGCGTAATGCATAAAGTTGTAAACTAAATGAAGCTTGCTTCGCAAAACTTTATTGGTCCATCGCCATCAAGAATTGAACAAAACGCTAGAATGAAAGCCATTTTTCCATTTAATAACCATCATCCATCTCGACAAACGACTGACATGGAACCCACACACGAGGCTAAAAAGACAAGAACTAAACAGACGCTTTGGACAACTGTACAGACTACTTCGAAGGACATCCCATCTCTCAATAGAAAAATAAACTACTAATTTACAAAGTTATACTTAAGGCAATCTGCACATACGGAATAGAGCTATGGGGGGACAGCAAAAAAGTCGAACATCAAGCGCATCCAATCCTTTCAATCAAAAGTCCTGAGAAAAATAGTAAATGCCCCTTCATAATGACCGGAATATACCCTACATTCTTGAACTCATCCCTCCCAAGTTCATAAAATTCCATAGTAACCTATCCAATCACCCAAATTATAAACCTCCTCGGCGACGAAAACGGGAGTGGCTTCGTGACCTGCTATAAATGCGTGACAGTGGGAGTCCTGGCAATGGCCAGTTTCTCCAATCATGCCCTGAGCGTCTGTGGCTCTCGCGCTCTTGGTCAGCCTCCGCTTATCCAGTGACGTGGCTGACGTAGGAGCATGGGGGACTTCCCAAGACTCTGCTTCTTCCTTCGCACGCGAGGGAGGTGACAACCATGTGGACTTGGGGGCCTCTGGGCTGTTTGTATATATAGTATGAATGAGCGAGTGATTGAAAATTGTAAATTTATATGAATGAGATCATTTATCACAATTACTTATAGCCGAGGAAAACCATCACAAAGACGAGGAAAAGAAATAGTCAAAACTTGGGGAAGATTTTGCTAGTCATGAAGTCTTCATCAGTCACCCAAAGGTTCTTAGTAGAGAAAAATTGCCGAGAGATTGTAGAGATTTTGCTGATGTAATCGGCAGTATCACTATCATTAAAAAAAAACATTTAGATTAAACAAGATAAATGACTACAAATAATGACCCGATTGATCTTACAAACACTTAAGTCTATTATGATATCAAAAACTAATTTGAAAAATCACTGAGCTCCCCACACCACAGAGAGATTGAAAGCATTGTCTCGTCATGGAATGAAATAGTATAAATTAAATTGTTGTTGAGGAGCTTTCTCTAAAGGGTAGAATGGTTGTAAACTCTCGGCAGAATGTTAGATTAGAAAATCAAATTCCGCGTGTACTCCCCAATACAAAAGTGATTTATTTTTTATCTTGTTTTAAAGTTAAATAAACCGAAAATATATATTTATAAATATCGAAGTACACAAATCAAACCAAGCAAACTTATTTAAGATTATCACATTTTTTAATAAGGACCAGTTTTTATGAATTTTCACTGGCTGGTCAAAATGATTGTTTGTGTCTGCCATTTCGTCTCTGCCAGTATAATTACACCGGTGACCTACAATACTCACCTAGTAAATTATAAATGAATGATAGATCATTTATTATTTAGCGCGTGTCAGTTCGCTTGGCAGAAGAGTAACAAACGCTAATAAGATGAGTTTGTGCATTATCATTAGCGGTGTAATTGCGGATCATCGCAGTGTGTGGGGGGGGGGTCGGGCTTAGTTAGGTTTTCCGTAAGTCAATAGCCAAATAAAGGAATATCATCAACAGTTCGTGCTATTATGGACATAGCATTATTAGCCACTAGCTTAAAATTGGATTTATTTTAACAACAAAACGAAATACCTGAACCATTTTAGCTCTGGGAACACAATACTTGGGTGTAAAAATGTACTGTTCCTTGACAAGCTGCTGTATTGAGGATCTGAAGTGGTCAGTATGACACAACAAGTCCATTGTAAGAATTCACTTTGCCGTGATTGGTGAAATCCGTAAGTCGACCGCAGAGTAATAACATATTACTATATTATAACATATTTATGCTTTATTTCATTTACAACACGGAATAATGAACGGATAAAAGATTCCGAATAAAACTATTTTTCTCAAACATACCACTAACGCACATACTAAGATTCTCATAAGACTCTACACAGGTAATTCCATTAAAAAATTGACATAAACCAGTACCAAGAGCCCGACGCGAATACGAAAAATATTCGATGGTGATGTGTGAATAAATTAATCCACCCTCCGTCCTTCAAATAACTATTTATCTCAAGCTGAACAGTGTAAATTGCCAAAATTCATGTAATATATGGTAAAAGAACCTTGACAATTTATTCCTTGATGTTACACATCACCAATCAATGTCACCTCTTCAACGCTAGTCTCAAATTGTGTATCCTAATAATATTTGCATCATGGTGTCATTCCTTAATTTATATTTCACTTATCATATTCTTGAATAATAATAAAAGAAGTAATAATTGATAAGAAGTAATAATAACAATTCGCTAAAGGCAGTAGCTGAAAAGAAGGAAAATTAGCAATATTTAACAGGATTAAGGAAAATCTATAGTTTGGAGAGTTGTGGGATTTTCAACTTCATCTTTTCCTGCGTGCATGCAGAGAACACGCTGAAATCTGTCCGGATGCCGTCGAAGGGAATAGAAGAGTTCAGGAAGCAACACTCCTGGGAACTGCCAGCATAGTTCGAAAAGTCAGCAATATGAAATAAACTGAGCCTCGACTAATAAGATGGATCTTTGACCTAGTCCGGATAGGAGAATATTCCAGGAGTATTCCAAGGAAGTAGGAAATTCATAACGATAAATTTAATAAATGTAAAGCACTATTCAGCAGCAGAAAGAGAATTAATATTATAGAAAACAAAAAACCTCGTTGGACGATAGTATTAAAAAAGTAGCGAAAACTACCTGCGAGGAGAACTGAAATTTGTACAGCATCTTTAATATTCATTTCATATATCCGAATACTTGCACGCTTTGTTTACTAATTCAAGTTGAGACATTTTAACGAGTGCTTTTGAAATTCTACTTATGCTTATCAAGGTACAACATGGCATTACATAAATAAAAAATAGCGGGCTAGTTAATAAGCATCGCGAGTTGGTATTCTGAGGTTCCGCGTATTTAAACAAATAACATTATTTATCCTTATCAAAGGATTCGTGAGTAGCGTTCGTATATCTAAGTCCCCGGCAGGATATCATTAACTGATATTTAACCCAAGCGGAGTGAGGTATTTATGTTTTGCAGTATGTTATTATATCTATCTTGATCACGTACGAGCAGAGAAATCCTAAACACACACGCAATAATAGGCCGCAGTATGGAAAAAAATTAATTACCTTATATCTTGCTAAAAGATTTTTAAAAAATGCCAAATCATCAGAGAATGCGTACTTTTAATTTGTTGCGACAGATTCCTACACTAAGTATATGTTTAACCAAATAATTCTTTATTATTATTTCTAAATTGCAATTATTTGACTTGCACATCAGCAAAATAATAAAAAGACAAATGCAATCAATCCCAAGACTATCATTATCACTGTATATAGGCCCTTTAGCACTAATTACTATTTTATTTAATACATTTTCAAGGAAAATTATTTAACCTGTGAGAGATACAGAGGTCATAATGCTCTGGATTCTTATTATATAAAATTCAGTTAGCTAACTTCCTATATAATACAATTTTTGAAAGGAACCCGTTCAAAGTGTACGTACTACCTATGAATAAGATTGCTGACTTTACATATTGAAAAATTATTAATGAATAGGTTTCGTATCTGTAGAAATAAATTTAGCCACAGAAAATTATTAAATTTAATGTAATTCCCCTTTCAGAATTTCATATTAAATTTAAATTATTAAGTATATAAGAGCCTACTGTTAAACACAATTATGCTACGGTATTAGGGAATAGTCACTTACCTGTTTTCAAGAATGTTTTTTGGGATGAAACAACAAATTAATTGCAAATATATGAAATGAGACAATAAGCAGCTAACGTTATTACTGTATAAACATATTTATTTATCTGTAAATAGACATTAGTGACTCTGGTAATTGGCAAGGGCCTGACTCGGAATTCAAAGCCAAAACATCTTCACAATAACTTATGATGAGAACCCTATGATTATTGCATGACGGTGTATTTCGAAACATAATTTGATCGTTTTTTTGCAGTACAACGAGGTGTCAAATAACATTGAACTACACAAAAATTGTACACTAGCACAACTATTCGTTTAAAAAAAATCAAATTCAATGAAGGTTTATTCAAGTAAGCTTCACAGTATATATCATAGTGAGTGTACCTCGTTGGATATTATTTTTATGGTATAAATAAAATCGTTGACACTTCGAGTTGTCAATAGTAGCTCCTGTGTCAACTCGATAGAAGTACTGTACGATAGTACTCACTGTTCGGATTCGGAATTGCTAAAAGTGATATGGCAAATGAATTTGTGCAATAATAGAAGAATTTTTAATGACTATAATAGTAATAGGGCACTTTGACTACTGTCAAAAAAAAAAAAATGACCACGAATTTTCACTGATGACCACTGTAAAAAACGTCCTCCGCTGAAGATTGAAACTGTTACACTGTGTTGATAAGCTGATATCAGTGATTGACACTTACGTACCTCGACAGTGTGACAGACGAGAGATCGCGAAGTAACTGCTCCAGAGAACTGTGACAGACTCACCGTAGCAGTGCCTGGTGTCGACTGAACACCCGCCGGCGGGACTGCACCACCGCCCCTGCCGGCTCTGCTCAGAACCACCAGGAGTCTCTCTCTCTTGTCTATCTCTGTTTTTACCCGGCTCTATTTTACATTAACACTTTATTTTATGAAAAATAGCCATAAAATGTATACAAATAATTTGTGATAAGTCCACTATTCTCACCAATTTATTTATTTTTTCAATGTTAACGCTTAGAAAGAGTTTCTCATACTATCCGAGTAGTAAGATAAGTGTTTCTGACTTTTAAAACAAACACAGTACCTCTAAAACAACATTAGCTATGAAATTATAGCTCGGGGTTTGAGAACATATAATTAGTACGGCGAGATTTAATCCCGATATCTTTTCGTCCAGGAACTCAGCTAGCTTTTTCAAAGCATAAGGCTCTCGTCACTCTCCTTATGTTGACACAAATATTTCCATCATTTCAAATTCTTGGTCTACTCCACAGCTAGAAGATCTTTCAGAATTTCAGCATTCGACCGTTCCTTCCTTTTCCAGTCCACCACTCTCTCTAATCCTCTCTCTCTTGATATATGTTATGCTTCATGTACACAAAGACCTCGTTTGTACGTACTAACTGGACCCAAAGGAAATCCGGACAATCCAAAATACGGATAATCCGGTTATGGGTGATAAGCAAAACAAAATCCTCTAATAAGCAGACTTACCGTTAATACATAAATGCTGTTTGTAACAAAATTACATAGTACATATACAAGACATTAAAAAGTATAAAACGACTCCCATGATTTTTTGCAAAGAATTGATCCACCATCTTCTATTTCAAACATGCGTTAAACGTTAAAACGGCGTTAAATAAAGCACAGCCATAAAGCCATAAAGCAAACGCTTTATCATTAACAGTTCAGCTGGACTGGTCGGGCTGACGCTCCAAGTACGCCCCGATTTTCTGATCCAATCCGAAGGGTCAACAACCATGTGAATAAAGTCTTTGATATTGATTGATTACAACAAATCTATCACCCTTTATCCCCTTCTTCCATTTCCCGGTCTTCTTCGATTATACCAAGCAGTACTTTTCGGTAACCACTTTTGATTTCTTCAAGGACTCCCTGCTCCATAGGCTGCAGCAGAGGGGTTACAGGTTTGTTGTAAGAAATTTCAATTTTATTCCTCCAATCACGAGTTCTTTTATTCCCGGATGATACGGAGCATTGTCGATCAGTAAAATTATTTTTCTGCTAAACTATTTTCTTTTAGAAATTTTCAAACTTTAGGAACGAAGTTACGAAAAAACCAGTTCTTAAACAGAAAAAAAAATGTCCATCCACGCATTTTTTAGGGTCGGTAAACCTTGTTTTTTTTTCCCCTTTCTGAGGTATAAACCTATAACGGGGTCAAGGGGTCGGTAAACCACTATTAATGAATTGTGGTTCGTATATTTAGAGCCAGGGGATTCTCGGATTTCCCTAAAATAACTGAAGGAAAGTTATTTTTCCCTGAAGCAGAGCTACAAGCCTGTCTTTGCTTTTATTTTATTCCTTGGCCAAATTTTCAAGCTTTGACGCTTAACAGTAGTATCCGGTAAAAAAACGCAGTTTCGTCAGCATTATAAATTTGATCCGGTGTCAATTCCTCGCATATTAAAAATTGTTCGAAGTCCTTAATAAATTTTTCATTGCTAGCAACTAGACAATCTCTCTCCATTAAGAGTAAGTTGGCGATACCGTGTCGGTTGTTCTAATGCCAAAGCCCACCGCCATTGGCTAGCAGTGAATTTCAGGTCAGGATTCGGTAAATTTTTGTAAAGTTTTTGTCCCAGATCGGTTCTGATATACGCAACCACGTAGACCTCATCATTAGTGCGTCGTCTAATGTTTCATTTTTTTTTTCGCCGTTCCTTTTCCTTCTACACTGTCATTTCAGGACAAAAATCTTCAATTTCTTTTCATTGCTTCTTCCGTGGCACTGCCAAAGTTCCAACTCCCAAAATAGCAGCTATTTCCTTCATAACGTTCCCTTTATCAATTCGATTAATAGCTTCTAAGATTTTAGCCATTAAAACCTTCTTTCGCTTCGATACCATTTTAAATTAGTATACTGCAATACATTCAAAAACACTCAGATACAACCCAAAAACAATATGTGTGCACTACATTAAATATGTAGTCAGTAATCAAAATTAAAATTATAAATTTTTCACTAAAGGTAAACAAAAACAATCTGGTTGGACCACACACGTTTAACAAAATGACAAGTGCCGTGTTCGACTTTAGAGGGAATCCAAGGAACCACTGATACGTAGGGATGATGGTTTCTTTGGCTAGTCTGCTCAGGGGGGTTGCGCAGACTTTCCGTTTGCTCACGCAAGTAATACGTAGGAACCAAGCCCAACACTCTCTCCGAGAGTTATTTATAGTTGGTGAGTGAAGTCTGGAAATCTGATCCGGATTATCCGAAGATCAGGATCAACAGACGGCCGGATAAATGAGGTCCTTGTGTACTTACCTGCCTTCTAAACCCTCTTAACTATCACCACCTCCGATCAGCAATCTAATATTTTCCGATAAGAGAAAGGTAGGATTGGGTTGCTGCCACACAGCAAATAAATCAATCAAATAAAAATATGTTTAAGGAAAAAAAATAGATGAAAAAAAATAATAATAATTTTATAATTCCTTTATTGTGCTAAAATTACAATCTGCCTTGCTAGGCAATAAGTAATTAAGATTTACTAGTTAATTAAGATTATCATTCATACCATATCATCATTCACTCGCTCATTCATACAATATTTACAGACAGCCCAGAGGCCTCCCATGTCCACATGCGAAGAGAAAGCGGAGTCTTGGGAAGTCCCCCACGCTCCTCCGACAGCCGCGTCACCGGATAAATAAATATTAGCAAATATTATATTTTTGATAATCTGATAATTTGAATGAAAATAACTTACTTGATAGAACTTTATTGCGGTCGAACCCAACTTCTTCGAACAATTCACTAGTTTTCTTAATAATTGTGCCTCGATCGCTGAACCTTGGACTAAGGACCTCACACTGCTTCATTTAATACTTACTGTGAACTTTTAATTATTTATAAATTATTAATTGGTTCCTTTAATCCTAGTATACATGAACTCTCTTAACAATAAAAAAACTCGTGTTCAACTTTCTTCTATAAATTAAACGTCTAAAGGAAAATCTATAACCTTCTGCTATTGGATCGCCTCCTGGACCAACCCTGAAGAGTACTGCATTATTCCACAACCTCGCGGGTACTTTTATACCACACCTTTTCAAATATTTGACCCGACCAGAAATTATAACAATAACCAGATTTTAGGGAGGCCTAGGTATCTCTTGGACAAGAAACCCCTCCCTAGATGTAGAAGGTGTAACCATCTGACGAATATTCAATAGGCTGCACACTGTGACTTATTTAAATGACATTTGCGGCAAACTGTTTCAGAGAATATAAATGAATCATCGATGGAAGTAATAATTGCCTATCTATTTACATAGCCTAATTAAACTTATGTTTATTGATCAACACCAATAAACTTAAGGAATCTGTACCAGAAACCTGCATCTATCTGCCCACATGGTTACTTGCGGTCCCTCGAATAAATAAATAAAATATTTGTTCAGGGAGTGGAATCGCTGATATTTTTTTTTAGACGAGAAAAGGATATTTTAAATTTTATGTGTTTTTGAAATTCAACAAGAAAAATAATAATGATCCTTTATTTCCTATCTTTTTATGTTCTGATTCCAATATGGAACCCTTTGATTAACTGGGAAAGGTGTGATGTAAAAGTACCCACGAGGCTATAGATTAATTCAATATTCTTCAGGTCTGGGCTGAAACTGGCAGGTTTTAGTTTTAGCTCTGGCAAATTTGCCAAACGAAATGTAAATTTACCTTTGAGGCGAAGCCCAGCGTGATACAACTCCCCACCGGTCGACAATGACTGCAGACCTGGCGCTGGCTTTAATGAATTATCCGACAAGAATAGTAATCAGGGAAGGTGGAGGGGAGAACGGCGTGTACCGCAGTCCACAGAATCCTCAACTGTCACACGTACGATCCTGAGCTGTTGGGGATCCAATTAAATATTTCTAATTACCAACAGCTCCCCTCATATTGGTATCATGGAGGGGGTATAAGAGTGTTAAAGTGTTCTTCATAGAGGATAAAAATCGATCGCAATTTAGATTTCTTTTGGAATAAATAAGTTTCTTTAAATGTATAAATAAAAAAATCGATCATTTCTGACCCGAGTCTACAGTTCAGTAACCAAAAATATACATCATGGGTTCTTATTTCAGATACATTTCATACACCTCCGAAATTAAAAATATTCTTCTTTTACTTTTACGGTCCGACCTTATGATACATGTAGTATATTATATATATGGGTTCAATATATTAGATGTTTGGGTCGTAAAAGTGAAAAAAAAACCCTGTTAATGTTGACTATAGTAATAGTAAAAATACGTACAAAACCCCCATCAACAGTAATTAATACCCTTATTACACCCCCCCCCTTAGAAACCTTCATTATGATCTTTATTTACACCTACAATACGATCTCTAATATACATATTAATATATATATGAAATCGTCGATCATATCCGTTGTTCATCTGATCGCACAGTCTCACAACCCTATAATCTTTCTCGTAGATTATAATGGAAGTAAATTTATGACAGTGGGGGTCCTGGCAAAGGCAAGTTTTTCCAATCATGTCCTAGGCGTATTCGGCTCTTTCGCTCTTGGTCAGCTTCCAAGGACCCGTATCCGGTGACGTGGCCGGTAGAAGAGTGTGGTAGACCTCCGAGTCACTTCCTCTTTAACATGAGGGATGCCCCAATCATTCGAAGTTTGGTGGTGTGCATTTGTGTATATCGTATGCAAGGGTGAGTCAACGCTAAACTGTAAATCTGAAATGAATGAGATCAATTACTTATTGCTCAAACAGGGCGAAATGTAATTTTATTTCAACAATTAGATGGGCTCAATATTTGTGTAATTGGCCACAATACTTCCGGGATCATAAAAGTATTACAATTGTATGGAGTTAGCCGGTCAAATTGTATTTGCTATAGGACCATTAATATTAATCTCTAAACATTTACACAACACACCTACTGAGGGTTGTTGTTGGGGCCATGACAAAATCGCTGAATTACTTTTACAACGTAATTGCTGAATTTAAAATATCTTATCTAAATTACTATTAGGAATCTGAAAGCGTTCTGGTTGCTTATATATATATATATATGATAGAATTGTATAAAAACTGAGATCAGCAGGTCAGGCCGGAGGCTTCTTATTAGTTGCTCATTAAGATTTATTCTTCAGATTATTTGCTTGATGTAGACTGGCAGTTGAGTTTGAAAGATTAATTCTATGTATAAAAACATTCCCTCGAGTTTCTCGCTCTCGATAGAGGAATTCTCGCGTCTGTTGCGAAATGTGTCATCTGATTTTCTAAAAGCGTTGACGACTAGTAATAAATATATATGATTACGATGATAAATATAATATGATTATAATATGAAATGGGCACTAGATATTTGGCCAAATAAAAGCGACGATGAAAACTGTCTTTTCTAAATAAGAAACCAGGACCCAAATGAAGACAGCGAATACAAAGTAAGTATAATACGTAATACCTTTCTCTTTACCTATTTTTTTACTTATGTACACCTGCAAGGTTAATTACTTATAAACACTATTTTGATCACAGCCAATTCAAATAGCTTTTACAAACCTTCATTAGCAGAATCTGCAGCAAATATTGAAGGAAGGAACCATGAATTCGATAGTGATTTAGAAAGGTAATGTACTCGTAGTTGATTGATGATGTGAGTAACTTACATTACTTGTGTTGGTATATGTACATTGCTAATTCTTTATATATCGGTTTGTAGGGTACTGATCTTGTTATTAATGATGGGGCATACCTGTTGAAAATATGAAGTACATTAAAAAAGAAAAATTACATCGTCAATCGAATACAATTTATTAATTTAATTTCTTGAAACATTTTCCAGAGTGATTAAGGAAATAAAAGTCATTTTAAAAATCCTTTCGACGTGTTTATTTTTATGAGAGATACCCGTAATCGTCAGAATTTATTCCAATCAATAATCACTTTCTCGTTTTCTTTTGTATTAATTTTTTATTGTTTTTTATCTAATGTTTCACATAACACACTTCTGCATATCGTTGTTCTTGTTTTTTCTTCTTCTATTTTTGTTCCTTGATTTTTGGTTTCTTATAGGTGGATCCTATTGATTTTATTTACTAAAAGTAGTTAAACAATTGCTATTTTTATTTCATAATTATTATCATTTCTATAGAGTTTTACACTTTATTATCCATTATTACCATTTTGTTTTTCTTTTCTTTTTTATTATGTTGTTATAGTTTATTTTATTTTCCAGGTGTCAACCAAACATTAATATTACTCATAAAGGACTCAGTTCTGGAATAATTTTTTTTTCTGTTTTATGATTTCCAGCCTGAAGAAAATTGAATACACATCTTAAATTTAACTTCTTGAAATATTTTCCAGAGTGATTAAGGAAATAAAAGTAATTTTGATAATCCTTTCGACGTGTTTATTCTTACACCCGTAAGCTACCTACCTAAGAACCTCTCACTAACTATCCCATGGAGTGGGGCGGCTACATCTTACGAAATAGTAATTACGCCATTATGACGAAAGTATTCAATATATTTAGATTCTGAAAACTAATCTGTGTGTAAAATGTTAATATACGTAACTGAATATAACCGGAAAATGTTTGAATTTGAACAACAATTTTCAAAAATTCGGAACCAATTACCATCAATTCCACGACCATTTTGACGAGAAATCCGTTTAAAGGTCTAAAATATTTCAATTATTTTTCGACTGAGGAGAAATTTAAAAAGTATCTGATTGTGTTGTGTACTCTTGATAGAGGACCACGGTTAGGGTGCCTCTTTTCTACTGCTAAGGGTGGTCAGGGATAATAGGCCTTTGTCTGTGGCTGAAGGCAACAATGGCTCATGTGCACTTCCATACCTGACTAATTTTGACTGAATGTCAAAAGGTATGCTTTCGCTGTTAATTATTAGCATTTTTCTCTAGTCTTTCCTAGAACATTTCAGTTTTAAATGCCAGGTCGCAAATCATGTACCGAAGCTAATTCTATGGTCTGTTCTCACGTGGGTAGTTTGTGATAAGCATATACCTGCGGTGGAAAAGAAATACACTGGTCAACAAAGGAATTCTCTGAAATATCACTGTGTAGATGATATATGTTAAAGTGTTATTATACCTTGGACATATGTGTTCCTCGGACCTAACCGTTTGGTTATTTTAAAACCAGTCATAATAGTTTGTCCATTCGTCTACAGAAACCTCCACCAAGTTGTTTTTCAGAGTTGCAGAGTTTTACTGGAGAAAAATAAAACTACTTTGCCCCCTTTGAATGTAAGTAGTTTTCATTTATCGCTTTTTCTTCTCTAGCGACTACATTTTATTTTTATGATTTAATATACAGTATTTTTCTTTTATATACTCAAAGCCATGACTTTAAAAAAAGGTTTAGTCTAACCTCAAAATGGCTGATTGCATGTTAGTGAAGTATGACAAAGTTTTGTACCTTGATCCTAGACAAAGTATTGAAACTTGGTCCGGTTCTGAATACGTCTCAACAGTGACCAAATAAATTTTCCTTTTAAAAAAACCCATCCTTCCCAAATCATTTCTGTGGAATTTTTTCACGTGAGATAATAATGGGGATTTTAATGTAATGGGTACAATGTTCGGTAGTAAATTGAAAACTTGTTAAAACGCATTAAAGCTCCCTGATTATGAAACCGAGGTCTACAGTGCCGGAAAATACATTACTCAACAACGAAGCCATCTCAAGGAAGGAAAGAATGCATGTTTTCGTAGGCAAATAGCAAATAAAAGAGTAGGCAGAAGGTTCATTTTTAATCAAAATTTAATAATAATTCCTAATATTTTATAGCTAATAATATTAATAATAATACTAATAATAACTAATTACTAATAATATATACTAATAGCAAAATTTAATAATAATTACTACCTTCTTGAAACTCATTTTTCTTCATCAAGGTAAACCTTTTAAATAATTAAAATGTTGTGTATTAAAAATTATTTTCATAATATGTTGTTTATTAATTGCTGTAGTCTATCAATATTGTGATTGTTTTTACTAACACCTCAAGAATTTTTCCTGAATGTGTTTTCAACAAAATGTTTGTTTTTCAAATTAAATTCTTAATATTTTGCTTAAATTGATTTTTTTTATCTTACAAAAGTACTGACAAATAATTATTATTATTTAATAAAATATGTCTAATACCAATAATAAAGTCAGTAGTAAATTATTTATTAATAAAGTCTTATTTTACCTGTCATATTTTTCTACTTACCCCAAATGTCCTAGTAAAATGATGTTATCTCTTTGAAATGGGAATTATAAACTATCTGTCGATACCATCAATCAACAACTATGGACTGTCGATTCTCCCTATACAGAACCTCGCTAGATCGACCAGGACGGGAGCAGGTGGAATAGGGCTAAAAGGTCGGATTAACCGGAGACAAAAAATATTTTTTTATTTTTATTAAGAGTCCTACTTACTTTTTGCTTTAAAGTGTAATATAATACCGTCGACTATCATGCAGAATTAGTGCCATTCCTTTAACGTCGCCAGTCTTTTCTAGTGTGAGGTTATACTTTCTGTTAAATAATATGACTATCTGTCCAAACTGCCTGTTCTGGAAGTCTAGGTATCTAACTGTATTGGACATAGGAAGTGGCATCCAGATAATGACACATAATGCATTAAGCTGAGAGTTTGATAAATTAATCAAACCAATAGCGTCGTTAACAAGTAAATGGATTCAAGTCAATACATTATTTTATTTGTTTGGCCAAAGCGTACCGGTGCGTACCACCGGATGAGTTAGTTGGATAAACATGTATCGATAGGTTGGTATACATTTTCTTTAAATGTATATTTAACATGTATTTGCTACCTTGACAAAACAAAGCAATGTATACTTATGTAGAATTCATGTTCACCATAAGATTTGAAATTATGGTTATAATGCATTAAAGTTGGTAACGGTAAATTGCCTAAGGTTAGGAAGTTCCATAAAGATCCAGACTACTGATCTACGAGTAATAACCTCTTTATTCGTTAAATAATTTAAATAATCCAGTGACTTATTAACCTAACATCTTCTAGAAAATCAAATAGCAATCGGAACTTGCCAGAATACAGCCATCCCAGCCTACAACATGGAGGTACAACATGCAATCTTGGGTTATTGGTTCTCCAATAAGAGGAAAGTAGACAACAAAGGAGATGTTGGGCGGCGAAGTTAGTAGTTGCTAAGGGAGTGGGTTAGCTTCGACAGGCTGCTGTTACTGATGCTGTTAGTAACAGAGAAGACCTCATACAAATGCCGACTAATGGAGCTGAATAAATGGGTTAGTAGCTCCATCACCGTCTGGATGGAACAGCCAGGGTGTGCCTCGCTGCTCATCCAGGCAACTCTGGCACAGCTCTTCGATATCTAACCAAATAGTAGATCCACGAACGAGTGGCCTTAAATTGTTCAATTTATTTTTCATTCCGTTAAAGATTTAAAAGAAAAAATTTTAATTATACGATCCAGATAATTAATTTCGACGATCCTACTAATTACTCCTTCTTGATCGATTTCCTAAGTTTTATCTAATTGTATTTACTACCATAGACATTTCATAACACTTTATGTAACAAGCCATATTCATTGATACTTTACATAGGAACTCGTCTCCGCAGAGACATGTGTTTTATTTTAATTCCAAACTGAAATCTTTATTGTGATAAAATTACAATCTTCCTTATTGGACAATAAGTAATTGTGTTCAGCGTTCCCCTTCATACCATATTTACTATTCTTCATTCACTTGCTCATTCATACAGTATATACAAACAGCCCAGGTACCTAACAAATCCATATCGTTATCACCTCCCTTGCGTGCGAAAGAAGAAGCGGAATCTTGGAAAGTCTCCCAAGCCCCTCTATCAACCGCATCACCTGATCTGAGCCAGTGGAATTTAACCAAGAGCGCGAGTGCCACAGACGCTCAGGGCATGATTGGAGACACTGACCATTGCCCGGACTCCCACATTAAATAATTAATGCTCTATACTATTATTTTTTAATAATTGATTAGAAATTTACAAACAGGTCAGAGACCTCCAAAATCCACATGGTTGTCACCTCCCTTGCATATGAAAGAGAAAGTGGAGTCTTGAACGCTGAAGTCCCCTACACTCCTCTGCCAGCCGCGTCACCAGATAAGAGCCAGTGTAGGCTGACCAAGACTCTCAGGATATTATTGGAGAAACTGGCCATGGCCAGAACTTTCACGTACTTATAGTAGGTCACGTGGCCACTTCCGATTTAGTCTCCAATGAGCATTATAGGGATGTGTGGTGCAGTGTAATGACTGTACTAGGGGATTAGGTTGAGTGGATAGGTTACTATGGAATTTCATGAACTTAGATGGGATGAGTTCAAGAATGTAGGGTATTAAGATCGTTATCAAGGACTACATACAGTAGAGAAGATCAAATATAATACAAAAGATTATTAATCTGATTTCTATTCTTAATTCTGATTGATGAGTTCTATTATATATTTCCACTAAATATTCTAGTTATCAGCTACTAATTTAATTTCAAAAGTTAGCACACTAATTAAAGTCAATTTCTTGTTTTAAATTGGTAGATATATATCACGTAGCGTTAACCATTGATCGCAAGTGTTTGATATAATCTTTCAGACATGCAAATGCGATGTCTTTGTTTAGGTATTTGCAATCTAGATGGTCAACATGCCCGACCATTCATAGATATACAGCATGATAACGGAAGCAATTGAATAATTTAATCAAGAAAATTAAAATTTGAATTGCATCTCCATTGGTAAATAAAATACTATTTCCTTATTCATGAATAAAAAAAATGTATTCTATTACTGAAGGAATGGTATAAAAAGACTATTAATTCCATCAAGGAGCTCAAATTAAGATGAATGTATAAAATTTTTATTAATGAAAAAGTTTATTGCTTTTAACTAATAAACATCAAAAACGAAATATCTTCTCTCAGGGTAATAAGGTTCAGAGCGACTAGGATTAGAAATACATACTTTGATGCTTGAACTCCTTGAGCTTTGAAGGGAGCATTTGTATTTCTACTTACTATTCATGCAACGGTTAAAGATATATACATTTAAGTGCCCACTTAACATAAACTAGGTTCATCCTACCATGACACCAAAGTGATTACATAAAATTATCAGAAAATATACATCAAAATGCTTTTAGGTGTTCAAGAAAATAGGGACCCTCTCGATAGGCGTTTTAAATATTTTGTAAAACCGTTTGGCGGGTGTAACCTCAATTGAGTTTTGGAAAATTCATAATCCGATCGGAAATTATGCTGCTTCCAGGTTATAGCCAGACCTATAAATAGATTATGCGGAGTGCCCCCCTAATTTAAGGCCGGCATTAGGCCTCGACAAATTGGTTGACCCGAAGTGGTAATTTTCTCTTCAGGAATTGAGGAGGGACATCATCATTAATTCTGTATTTTTTTTCTACTAAAGATAACCGATGATGAGTAACTTTTACATGATGTATTACCATAATGTACCCATGATGAATGAACTAGATTGAATCCGTGGCCTAACAATAACACCTAGAAACAAGTCAGGTTTCTCAAGTATTTACTAAGCAATTGTGCAAATGCTATTTTTAGTCAAAAATGTCATTTAATCTTTGCGCCATCACTGAAAATAAGTTATTGGAACAAATAAAAACCGCAATAACAGACGGCAAATTCTGATAACATAAAGTCATAAGACTTTTAAATTGTGAATGCTCCTTTTTATAGTCGGATCTCAGTAATCTTTCAAACAGCTCATTGAAGAGGTTAGGGTGGTCTTGACGTTGGTAAATATTGCTTAGCATACACCATAAATACTGTTGATGGAAACTAATTTGAACTATTTAAAATCCTACTCGAATTATCACCACTTAAATTGTTGTCTTTCTAGCCAGTCATGCTGAGGTTATCGCGATAGTTACATTGTTTTGATGCGGTGAGTGCTATTTGACTTTATTTATTAAAAATCTAAAAGAGTACGTACTCTACAAATATAATAAGTACGTGGTAGCTCTTTTATAAAGTATATTTTCTATTAATTTTTATACTTACAATTTGTTATTGTGTTTAATGAGTAATAATTATTGAGATAGTTATTTGTTTAATGTATTTCATTTTTAATTGTTCAACGCGTATGTGTAGTAAAGGATAATCAGTTATTTTTATTTTATTTTATAACATCGTAGACTGAAAATTCCATAACGTTCGCTCCGAACTGTTAACTAAAATAGGCTTAAGCAAGCATTGAGGGCTTAAAAGACCAACTCTTCTAGCAAACATGTGTTTATTCTTAATGTAAACGAAAGTCTCACTCCTATACCACGAAGGTCCACAGTAATCCTCATTTGGGACAGTCTCCTAAGCCCCAAGTCTTATAGTCATATTTTCATTACTTACATAAGTAGCCGAGCCCAAAGAGCCCAAAAATAGTCCTATAGAATTTAAATTTTAAACTTCAAATGGTGTATATCTTTGCTTATAAAACTCGGGTACAATTACCCTAAAGATATATTTTTTTTTTGTTTAATAGCATCGATCAACTTACTTTAATCGGTTGGACTATACTGTTGCGGTTCTATATCAAGTACTCGAACACTCATCACATGAGAGTCAGGCATTAACTTTTCCTATCTCAATAATCTAAGAGTGATCATATACGGTCCATTACATATTGTAGGTTATGTATGTCTTCGGACTCATCTTGGAAACCAAGATTATCAACGAAGCATCTCAGAGGTTTGTTGCTGGTTGTGATTGAATAGATGACAAATCAATCATTAGTTTGTTTGTTTTCTTGCAAACAGGGTTGTTTATTTACACTAGCACTTTGCCATTAATTATCATCGTCTAATGAAAAACAGTTACGATTTATTATCACGAAACCAATGGTAAACAATTCTAATTTCATTCGGCTAAAAAACAAAACCATATCTACCCCGTTATTGTGGACGGTAAGTTCACAAATTATACATAAATAATATACAAATTAAAACCCTACTTAACCGATCCAAACATAAAATACAGAGGATACAATGTTATATGTATATTCAATCACAATATTTTACAAACCATAACATCAAAACTAAAATTGCTCAACTATACTATTAAAATTACTCACCTTAGTATGATTAAACCGCTGTATAATTCACACTGCGTATTTGTAAACCAAACACGTTTTTCCATCTCAATAACTTTAACGCACGCTCTCTCCATTACAAGTCCATGCAACAATTTACTGTTTACATATCCTTATCTCCTTCAAATAAAATACAGCTGAGCTAAACATAACTGAACAACCGCTTATTGTCTGATGTCTACAATATTTTTATTTATGACTATTATTTATTAGCAAAGTTGTAATGTGCGTAGAACAATTCAATTCTATGTTGAGAATATGTTAATTTAATTTACAATATACTTAATCTATTTTTTTCTGACACTTTAATTGTATTTCTATCAAGTCCTTCAACTATAGGGGTCGGATTTATTACTCTAGGTACTTACTAGTAGGTAGTTATCAGAAGACACTACTGATTCAAAACAGATTGATTTATCATTCAGTTATGCAAAAACGCGTCTTATTATCAAAACATGGGTTAACTGAATCGAGCTTTGTATACCCGAATCATGTTTCCAACGTCTTACTTTTATAGCTACTCGTGAACGTATATTTTTGAATTAATAAGAAGATTAATTCTTGAAACTCGTCAATAAACTTAAGACTGGTAGTTAATTAATCGTGTATTATAAAACTTTTGTCCAAGGGGGTGAGAGGGTGGTGGGGGGGGGGGGGGTGAGATGGCTTCTTTAGATTTCCTTTTTCAGTAACTCGGCAAACTGGAAACTTTTACCAACTCCAAAGTAATCCGATCTTCCCTGTTCCTGGATCGGTCCCACCCCCACGAAGTAGAGTGATAGTAACACAACTCGAAGAACAATTTTCCACATGGAGGGCCAGCGTGGAACTCCCAACTCGGAGGGAGGCTATCCCTGGACAAGTTTAATTGAAACCTCTTTAAGAAGGTTACGCAGGTTATAATTAAAATTTTCTAATAAACTAGAGCTACTTTTTCAATAGGAAAAAAAATTAGTCCCTTAATACAATAATTTCGATCTTAATTTAATAATGTCTACAGTCTTAAAAAAGTTCGTTCATTTTCACGTAATTTTATCAAACTCAAATTGAATTTAAATTCAGTCAAGTGTGATTTATTATCCAATCACAGCTTTTAATCCTAAGACTAAATTTACTACCAATCAAATGAATTTACTAAGCAAGCAATTTCTAAACTAATTTCATTTCTTTTCTGAAAACACCTTCCTGTCGTTGTGCTACCAACTAGTATCTTACTAGTTCCAACATGAGACAAATAATATAAACATTCAAGCACATAAACTAATTCAAAGCAGTTTTCCATAAAAAGAAAAATCTCATGGAAGTTTAAAATAGAGAACTAACAACTTTTTCATCTCTTCTGCCTACAATTAACTAACGCATAACACTTTCGGCAATTCACAAGGCCATTCTCAAGACTAAGCCACACAAAGCTCAGTTAGCAATTCGCAGAACAAGGCTGCCCTAACGGTTTCCGATCTCTGACCAAGGGGAGGGACTGTTACGAAAGCATTTTTGTGCGACCTAGCCTTGAGAATAACATTGTAAATTTCCGAAAGCGAATTGAAGAGTAAAAAAAAAAAAAAAAGTAGGGCGGCTGATTGGGAACCACCCCAGGGGACAAAAGCTCCAGGTACGCTACTGTTCATGGAAAAGACTAAATTTTCCCAGTATCTCAGATCCAAACTTTCTCCTCGTGAATAGATGTGTCGCTCAACAGGCCCTTCAAGAAACCAAAAACCCACCGAAAATCCCGTTGATAAATTTACAAAGAATCAAGTTTACTTGTCAGAAAACGTATAAGCATTAGTAGTAGTGATCTATAAGTTATAAAGTAGGACTTTTTAAGCTAGGACTACAATACACAATATAGAATGTTAATAGGAAATACATGGATGTATCTGATTATAAATATTACTTAACAATAACAACATGAGTTTTCGTTTTTTTTAGTTCGTTATACAGTTAATATGTAAACAGTGGGTGTTTTTATCTTCTAGTAGTTGTGTTCTTTCGTAGCTTAGCAATATGAGTATCGTCTAAAGGATTAAAATAGGCACGAGGTTACGACATTCTATGGTACAATAGATTATTTTCCTATAGTTGCTAATGCCTTTCCCAGCAAACGAGTATTCGATGTGAAACAGTCAATGGAAAAAGTTCTAGAGATGAGATCAGAACGGCGTTAATTGGGTGAGCGGAGGAACCCCGGAGGTCCTTAGATGGCACGCCCAGGATTAGCAATACCAATTTGCATCAATCCCTTTTGGGAGGATCAAAGGAGACAATTAATGAATAGGGTACAGGATTATACCCATGGCGTCCGATCGAGTCTCCGGCCAACCGAATCTCATAGGAGAGGATTTTTTTTATTTTTAGGTGTTGTACAGTGTTTAATATTAACTCCGTATGTCCAGATTGGTTTAAGTATAACTTTGTAGATTAGTAGTTTATTTTCTATTGAGAGATGGGATGTCCTTTGAAGTAGTCTGTATAGTTGTCCAAAGCGTCTGTTTAGTTCTTGTCTTTTTAGTTTCGTATGTGGGTTCCAGGTCAGTCGTTTGTCGAGATAGAAGCCTAAGTACCGTACTGTCTCGGATACAGGGAGAGGAATAGAATTAAAATAAACTAGTGGCCAAGACTTGCGACAATCTGGACATACGGAATAGAGCTATGGGGGACAGCAAAAAAGTCGAACATCAAGCGTATCCAATCCTTTCAATCAATTGATCAGAACAATAGTAAATGCCCCTTATTATGTCAGCAACAAAACCCTTCATAACGACCTTAATATACCCTACATTATAGAACTCATCCCTTCCAAGTTTATGAAAATCCATCGTAACCTTTCCAACCACCCTAATTCCCTATCATAGTCATTGCACTACATCACTCATCCCTATAATCCATCTCGGAGACTAAAAAGGCAGTGGCCTCGTCACGTGCTATAAATGCGTAGCAGTGGGAGTCTTGGCAATGGCTAGTTTCTTCAATCATGTCCTGAATGAATGAGCGAGTGAACGATGAAATGTAAATATGGTATGAATGATAGTATATCTTAATTACTTATTGCCTAGCAAGGCAGATTGTAATTTTAGCAAAATAAAGGAATTATACATAATATTAACTATTTGTGAAATTGATAACTGTTAGTGCAATCACTATGCAAATGTTCTAAAAGAAATAGGGAATGATGGAAATGTACATTTCATTGTAAAGAGTTCTTGTGGCTTCTGGGAACATTTTTGCCTTCATAGATAAGACTAGAGAGGAAACTTTAGAGAAAAGATCATGGATAAAATGAGCAGTGACTTGTCACTATGTAACAAAGGGTCAAGAGATAATAACGAAACTAACTACGTGTTACTGAATGTTTGTATTTGTAGATACTGAAGTTCTTGGCTACACACAATATATATTTAATGAGTTCATGTCATGTCGATCGTCGGTCGATTAGTGATTGGAAAAATGACTTACAGACGCATTTAATAAAATTAATACACGAGAGAGAAAACAACAATTTATTAAGATAAAATTACAATCTGCCTTTTATTAGGCAATGAGTAATTGAGATAAGTGTCATCATTCATACCATATTTACAATTCATCATTCACTCGCTCATTCATACAATATTTACAAACAGCCCAGAGGCCCCCCAAGTCCACATGGTTGTCACCTCCCTCGCATGCGAAGGAGGAAGCGGAGTCTTGGGGAGTCCCCCACGCCCCTACCTCAGCCGCGTCACTGGATAAGAGCCAGCGGAGGCTGACCAAGAGCGCGAGAGCCACAGACGCTCAGGACATGATTGGAGATACTGGCCATTGCCAGGACTCCCACTGTCACTTATTTATAGCAGGTCACGAGGCCACTGCCGTTTAAGTCTCCAAGGAGGATTATAGGGATGAGTGGTGCAGTGCAATGACTGTGCTAGGGAATTAGGGTGGTTGGATAGGTTACCATGGAATTTAATGAACTTGGAAGGGATGAGTTCAAGAATATTAATACACGAAGATACTTCTGCAAAAATATTTGTAAGTTGTTGTATATTGGTATGGGTGAAATAAAGATAAACCTGTGTACATTGTGATGGACGGAAGTTCGAATTCATATGTTAGTACAATTATTAATGATTTTGTACTGTATAAGGAAATATAAAACTGTCTCAAAATTAAAGGTCCCCCAACCTATTAAATGCTGATTAATTACTTAGCTTATTGTCCAAAAAATACTTCATTTTAAAATTTCAACCATATTTTCAATAAATAAAAAGTAAATATTATATTTAAAAAAAAAAAAATAACTATTATACATACTGAACTATCGAAAATAATTTATTGTCACAGGCTCTAAAAAGGTTTTTTTTTCTCAATCTTTTAATCATTTAATTTGTATTTACGTATTAAACCACTTTACCATGTAAAAAAAAAAACTTTAAAAATTATAAAAGCTTCTGGGTTCACCAACATAGTCAATTTGTTTCAGGAAGCTAAATTAGAAGGCTAATTTTCCTCCGGAGGCATAATGTAAGTGCTTTTTTCATTGTACGTCAAAGAGCGGGTACATATCGCTAGCAAATGTAAAGGGGTTATTTGATGTGGAGTACTCCATCAAAGATATTTCATTCGTTAAGGAAGAAGCGACTATTTTCGTTGTAATTATATATACGATTGTAGTTATTGAGATTATTCTATATAATTATGATGTTAGATGTTCATGCATGTATAAGGGTATATATGCCTCTATGTATGGAGTGCCTAGACCCACGTCACCTGGACTGATGAAACAAGACACGTCGGCCGGCCTCGGGCTTAGTGGCTGTCAATAAGATGTGTTAATTAGCTCTGTAGCTTGTCCCCTCCACACTATATTCTAGTCCAGGCGATTCTCTCTCCCTCCCATGTAGGCCAATCTCTCACTATCTATCTATTCTCTAATATACATCAAATCTATACATCTTATATATTGGCAGAGTTCAGATTATTTAAATATACTTTCAATTAACGCGTTGAAATATTAAATAGCTAATGCTGTGAATTAAACTAATCCTATACCTTCGAACGGGAATCAGATACAGAAATGAAATGGCCAGGGAGTTTACTTTTTAAATATTTTTAATATCTTCAATAAATCAAGGTTGCCATATTTTCTTTTTTATTTATCACAGATTTCTTATAAGCATTTAAGGCAGAGTATCGGAAAGTATTATCTTGGCCAATTAATTAAATAAAGTTAGGCCTTAAGGTTCAAGTTTGGTGCCTAAGCTTCAATTTTCTTTACAAAAGCTTTTTTTTTTTTTTTCATGGCTGGATGTAAACTAAAAAAATAAACGGATTTTTTATCGGCCCTTATACGAATAAACGATTTGTGGAAATGATAACAGACGGAATCAATTACGCGCCCTATTGGGGGGGGGTTATACCCACCTATGATTGCACTTATTAAAATTGATATCGCGAGCGAGATTTCGCTCAACCTTTACTGGAAACAATGGCACCAGGGTTGAGTGTTCCCGCAGACAGGAACGGCGAAATTGAGTCTCTATCAAAGCCCCCTATATTTGCAGACACGTAGCCATTGTGTTTGTCTGCATTGTTCATCCATTGGCTGGATAGATTATTAATGGCCCTGTAGGAATTTTCCATTGCTTTGTACATAACAATTTTCACTGTTCCACATGGAAGGCCCCTTAATATTCGAACGATCATTTAATTGCCAGTTTGCATTTGTTATACTCTTAGTTAAACGGTTCTATATTGCGATACAATTTTTCGTTACCTTATTTCTGATTTGAACAATTCATAGGGATATTGCCTTAAGTTGTTGCAGATGTAATTTACTGTACAATAAGTAAATTGAAGTCATTCTTCACACCCTCTGTTTGAAGGCGTAATTAAATCAGACTCAAAAATTATTTTTCTTCCAACTTTATACTTTAAAACTTCTAGCTAAAATAGGAGATTCGCAAAGTATTAAAACTGTCATCGAATGGTGTACTCCCACCTTTTATCAATACAACTAATACATTAACATTATATTAAGTCATTATTATGTGATAAATCACACTTGACCTGATCTCTTGTCACAGGGTATAACACGAAAACCCCATTTCACCCACTACCCAGTTTTACCCTTCGACAGTTCAAACATATTTAAATTAAAGAATCAATGTTGAGATATGAAAAGATTTTTTTTCTTGTAATAACGAATATTATACACTGGTATCGTTCTAAAACGGAAATTGGAAACATTCTGAACGTGATAAATTCCTGTTAGCTTATTAAGTCCCTATATAAAGTGGCATACGGTTCGTTCCTAACTGTTATGTTTAATTTCTGTATTTTCTTCTCTTGTTTTTTTTCCTTTTTCTAAATTGACCACGGGCAAGGGAAGGGTGTGTAGTAAAGGCACCGGAATGGAGGCCGGTGTTAATACTGGCAATTCCGCTTTGAGCAGTAATGCAGTCCCCATTAGCAGCCTTTAATCTCTGGTATTAGCCGCGCGCCAGTATGAGAATCCAATTTATACTATAGCTCAGCCTCTCCTTTACACTTTAGCACTTGTTTAATGCACTCCTGGCCCCCAAATCATTTAGTTACCTCTTGGCATGGGGCTTTATTCGCCTACTACACTAATTGTGTCGTCAAATACTAACAATTAAATTGGAGCTCGATCTGTAAGAAATTACTGGTTGCGATTTAATAACTCGAGTCCGATGAACCCATTGATTGAAGTGATGAGTGAGTTATTGCTTATGTTTATATTATTAAGTAATGACATTTTCAAGGAGTTTGCATATGTTGTATGGAAATAAAAAAACATTTTGGCTGAAATAAAAAATTTCATGTCTCAAGGTCATACCACAGACTCAAAACGACTAGGATAGACACGGAGATTCAGAAGAGAATGCAAGTGAATTTTGCTAATCTCAAAAACCGTTAAAATAAACTTAATTTCTTGACTTTCGCAGAAGATATCTAAGCTATATTCTTGGAACTCTTCACTGAGGGTTGTCAGGAATATTAAAAGAAAAAAAGTTGGAAACTAACCTTATTGGTTCAATCAAATGAAATCGTGGACTCAGAAACTGAAGGTATTGTTAAGACTTGATGAATGAGTTAGGTTGGAGATAACCTGAGATGAAGTTTCATAGAATTTTATATTATATCGATTACACCTTTTTTTGTAATTACGATGCATTAAAGTCCTAACAAGCTTTACGTTTTCTTAATCTAGACTTTGAGAACTTTAATTTGATTGCGAACTCATCGCCATCAGTTTTTTTTAATTACCAAGTAATTCCTTAATTATTAACCAACGTGATTTTTTTAATACGGCAATATTGTTTTTTTTATGTTTTTGGGTCGTCAGCTCCTCATTTAATCAATGTTACATGCGGATGATAGGAGTAAAAAAATATAGGTTTTATGAAACTGTAAAACCAACTAATTTATTATAGAAATTATTAAAAGATATTAGAGTATAATTTAATGAGGTAGTAAGTAACAGGTATGTTACTAATTATTTGATAACATAGCTCTCAGCCCTTCTTCCTAAGGTGTTGTGGCCACCTCTTAATTACGAATAATTAGAAGTTCCCCTCTTCTCGGCCCAGAAAAATCCATCTATGTTTCCATATGTTTAATAAAGCTTATGACGTCAGGTGGAGAGAAGCGAGTGGGGGAAACAGCCGCGAGGGGAGCCATATTATGGGCCACAATATTATAGGGAGCCATCCCCACCACGGCTGGTCTGCCTATATAAACCAAGCGTCTAAGAGCGGAATAGAGAAAGAACCAAACCGGCACCTAGAACACTTCTATCTCTATCTCTCTCTCTCACACACTCTCTCTCTCTCTCTCTCTCTCTCTCTCACTCTCTCTCTCTCGCTTTCTCTCTCTCTCTCTCTCTCTCTCTCTCTCTCTCTCTCTCTCTCTCTCTCTCTCTCTCTCTCTCTCTCTCTCTCTCTCTCTCTCTCTCTCTCTCTCTCTCTCTCTCTCTCTCTCTCTCTTTCTCTCTCTCCCTTGCTATGTTTTAGTCCAGCGCTGTCAGACCCCACACCTGCCTAGTATGAATCTCTGCCTTCGTCTCGCTAAACTTTACCTAGTAGCGTCTCCCACGGCAATCCAGTCTGCTTCTCTCCGGTTCACACTCGCCTTTGAGATCTGGACGGTTTTCACCTACCCTTAGATACCGAGTGTGAATTCGTGGTCATTCCAAGACCACATAAACTACCTACAATACCTACCCTATACCTCTTCTGCTGAACATAGTGCTTTGTCGGGGAGATCTTATGGAGTCAGATCAAAACGAATTAGACTAGGCCAGCAGCCAGGGTGAAAAACCACAGGTCCACCGCCTTATCTCTTGCTTGGCGCTCGCCGGACGGCGGCTAGAGGTTGTAGCGATCCTAGCCCGTGGTGGGCGTCTCCTCCCCACTTTGGGGATATTCAATGACAATTTTTGACCCAACATAAGGTAAAATTATTTACGTTCCCAAATAGCTCTATCCGCTGGTTTCGATCATTTCTCTGCAACTGTTCAAGAGTGGTTACTATCTTTAATCAACCCCTATCTTCTTCCCTCACTCTTTCCTCGGGTGTAGTCCAGGGATCGAACATTTCTCCTCTTTTTTTTAGTTGCTAAATTGTATTGAAAAGACTCGTCCATATTGTTGCTGTTTATTCTATTTCTTATGTGGATTGATATGTGATTTTTATTGGTAATTGGAGATGTACAATCTTATTTTATTGTTATCTTTTCGTACGGGGTTTTACACTTAATTTTACATCGCCATTTTTATTTTGTTTTTTATTATCTAATAGCTCTTATTCTTTGCCAGTTATGTACTTGTCATTTAAACATTCTTATGAAAATTGTAAATATGGTATGAATGAGAACATTTATCATAATTGCTTATTGCCTAATAAGGCAGATTGTAATTTTAGCACAATAAAGAAGTTTCAATACAATTGAACATTATTGTTCATAGTTTCTTTCCTGGGACATGTGGATCCCTCACATAATTATAATTATAAATCAATTAAGGAAATGTGCAAGTTGATCTACCTTTTTATGAATACTAGGATATTTCCATTCATCTAAAATAACTTTACCATGAAGTTAAAAATTTCGATATGTGAGAGATCTCAGTTAAACCAACCTCTACGTAAAATAATATAATTAATTTGCTTTAAAACTATCTTTAAATTAATGTTCAATTTTATAGAATTTAACTGGAAATGAATCACTCGCTGTTATAGTTGAGTACTATTTAGTTTCATGTGAATTAAATCTGTCTTAACACATTTGCTTTTAATAATATAAATTGTAATCTTAAATAAAACTAGCGACTAGCTACCTGCCGCAGACATGTATCCGTGAGTACAAAATGCAACGAACTCTCACACTACCATAAAATACTGACCGTATCTGTGACAAAAGAAACGAAAGCTGACTTCTTTTGAAAATAGATTGGTCACTTGACAACAAAAACCTCTGACCTCTGACAAAAGAACGTGACCTGAAAATGGGCTTGTAAAACGACGAGAGAGGCTGGAAAACGGGTCTGTTAACTCTATGGTCTAATTTTGAACAACTTCCAGGAAGCTGGGCATTAATTAGACATGCACGCCTAGCAGTCCATATCGTCAACAACTACCCCCACTACGCAAAAGGATCTAGGACTTACGACCTCAACGACCTAAAGTAAATGCCTGATGATGAGCATGACATATTATCGAGCTCAGGTTGTTAGAATATAGTTTTAGTATTGCGATCCTATTAATATTTTGTTAGTTTTATTTTACTGACGTATTTCTTAGCACAATAGCATAAAGTGGTCGACCTTATGGTAAGTGAATATACATGTATTCAGAGACGCACCACAGCCATTACACTTTAATGCATGGTAAATGTTATACAAGAGGAATACCTAAGTAACACACAGACATTTCTATTCTATCAACTAATTTCCATACAAGTACTATTAAAAGCTAATTTATTACTTCGATGTGCTGTATGATCTTCGCTTCGTAATTGAAGTAGGTACACAAACTGAAAATCAACATTGCCCGAGGGTGTTGACCCTAGGGTCAGCGAAAACAAGACAGACACTGCATCAGCAAAGGGGGTTGGAGATTCGGGCGGGGGTGTGGCAATTAGTGGGGTCCTGAAGAGAAGGGTAACAGCTGATACTGAGGGCGGGAATTGATAAGGGATGAACACCAAGGCGACTACGCCTGATATCAACAGATTATTGTCTTCAGAACTACAAGGACATGAGATAACTCGAACGGAATTTCTACAACCCATCTGGCCTTGCGTCACGACTATAGACATTATAAATACATTAACATTTAATTTATTTAGGTATTTGGGTTATATTGTGTTATATGGATAAGTAAAAATGGCCTACATGAACGAGTGATTGGATTGTTTGTTCGATTCTCTGCTCCATTCTAAAATAAATCTTAAAAAATGTCATAATAACTATAAGATAAAACTATAAAAGGCTCAATATTAAACTTTTTTTTTTATGTTACAGAAACTCTCATATCTTCAGAAACAGGATCACATCCAAAAGCTGTACGATTAAGACACAGTGTGGTTTTGCTGACGAATATCTAGAAAAGAGGTAATTATTAAATAAATCAAAATAAGAGACCTAAAAACATTAAAGTTTCATTTTATTAATTTAGACTCGATTTACAATCGGTTTGATACATAATTCTGGTAATCATTACTAGCTAAAGATTTTATTATAGTGCTATTGACCAATCTAATAATTATTGAAATTTCAGTGCCTTTATGAACCATGTATTGATAGTCACTCTTAACATGAGTTCTTTGGTTTGTCACTCAAGTATCTGGGGCATTCAAGAACGAGGTACATTTTCGTTTCCTAGAAAGCATACTGGAGGAACTATTGAATCATAATAATAAAAAATAATTAATGTGAAATCCATATTTCGTTCAATAAGGTAATAAGCGCTTATTACTAACACTACAGCGTTAGAATAGGGAGAAAAGCTTAAAAGGTTTAATTCTTTCCTGTTTTTTTTTTTAAATTAGAAGTGTGTCATCTTCCAACTTATGGCAATTATGATTGACAGGAATATATATAATAGAAAAACAAAGTCAAGACACCCATCCAACCCAATAGATGAACCGTAAAGTTGGGCGTTTCCAAGGAAAACAAAACACCGTTTTATTTTCAAATCGTAACAAATAAAATAATTGTTGTCGCTTTATTTATCCTTCAACTGGTTTTCTTTTAGAAAATCCTTACCTGACAATATTAATTTTAATGTACAAGAGATACCCATTGAATGCCCAGCTTAAACTAAATCCCACGATGATCGGTACCATGTTTCAAGAAGAAAAACCGTTTCGTAAAATGTTAAAATGCTATGTTAATATAATGCTAGTGTATTCTGAATTACTAATTATAGGTTCTGTTAACTAAACTAACATTGCTACAGTTTCACGCTTACTACATAATCAGGGAAATATCTTTAAAATATCAACCATTCATATTCAAATTTCTGAAAGATATTGAGAAATCCAGTAGGAAAATAATCCGGGAGAGATAAACAAATAAAAGAGGCGATGTTATTGAACTTTGTAAACGATTCGCCCGTGAACCGTTCCCTTCTTATTATATCAGTGCGGTGGACCGAGTGGGAATAAACAAAATCTTTGTGATGTATTTCAAACAACACCGAGCGCCATTCTGGTTTCATAAACCGATATAATTAGGAGGTAATGTACTGTTATGCAACCGTGTCGGAGGTTGAATTATTTCTTTTATGCTTATCAGTGAATTGAGCACATTTAAAATAAAATATGTCAGCCCAATCCGCTTTTCCAGTCCAAAGATAATCATACTACGATTTATTTACTTCCGTTCAAAAAGGGTCCCATTCATTGCTACTGGATCCAGCCTTAGGATTAGCATTGTAATAGTCGTTTCAGACATAGAAAACCAATCCATACAGGGTAAGAGCAATAGCAAGTTAACAAGAAAACGATTCCTATTACTCAATAATATATTGCATATAATACTAATAATTAAACGTATTTAAATATTTATTGCTATCAGTTGTAATCAACAGCCCAGGACAGAAGAAAAATTATATTTACAGTTAATGTTTCTTCGATTGTTTAATATTCCTTTTTATTTATACTTAATTCCGTAAACTCCGGTTACTACCTTCGGTTGGATTTATGTTTTTATATATGTTTCGCTATGGATTTATTATTATGTGTGAGATAACCTGCACTACCTGTATGTTTTGCATGAATAATATAAGTTATATAAACAAGAGTACGAAGAGTTAAATCAATCTAATAAAAAAAATTACGTGGATTTTAGTTTTTAGAATTTATTATGTACACAGAGAGGTCGTTTGTAAAAACGAAGATGAGTTCTGAATTTCCTTCTTCAATGGCCACTCTTTTCATAAGCGTCCCCCTACCCTCATATTGCCGCATCACAGTGAAGGGCCCAGGTAAGCGTTCCAGACATAAAAAAAAAATTGTAAAGCCCTGGATCGGAAAGGGTTGGACAGAACAGCCCCACACAGACACACCGACGGACAGACATACAATACAGGACAGAGGAGCAATATAAGGGCGGAAGGAGCGGTATAATTACTCACAACCGGCAGCAGAATTATTTATCAAAGGACGATGACAAGGAGGTCCTTTCACGATCAGGATTTTTGTCGACACCGCTTCCCTGGGGCAGCAGGCGCTCTTTTGTGTTCTCTCTTCAGCCAGTCTGTTTCAAGTCCTCGTGGAAAACCAGCAGCGAAGGGCTTGGAAAATTAAAAAAAAAAAAATTTGTTTCTTTTTCGTTGTACTCTTCTCAAAAGTGTATGTATATCAAGCATCCGAGTCATAGCTAAAATACTGATACTTTTTTTATTTATTTTTTTTCTCATTACATCAAACCTTAGTTTTAGACTTAGACAGCGATCATTCTCACTCATATTTTGTTGTGTTAAATATCAACATATCTTGGTAATGGTTCTTTGTGTTAAGATATTTCACTCGTCCTCTCATTAATTAGCAAAACAAAAATGTATTGCTTTGACAAGGGAATGATTAAAACTCTGTCCCTCAAAATCATTGGATTTGACAAATCCTAGTCTCTATTAAGTTTGTGTACACTTTTATTTTTTCAAATAACTACGTTTTCAAATATTGAATACACTTTTAAGATCTCAAACCAATTTTTTTCCTATTCAATCGTAAAACAGACCTGACTGTCTGGCAGAGCAAAACTCACGGATATACAAGCAGAGAAAAGACAATTCACACTTACCTGTTTAAAAGTACAGCCTCTCCAGATAGACTCAGAAAAAATACAGCAAGAACCCAAACTGAAGCCAAATGTATGTGGCATTGCCAGCCGACTACATGATTTTCATTACGTTATTATTGACTGACAATATGGTACACGTGGTGCAAGTTGAGAACCTGTACACTCTAATACGGTTCAAAACCTGATCATTACTAAAACTGTGCAGAGACCATCTCACCATGCAGTAGATTGTTGATGAAAGTACATAAATACTCGTACATTACTGAATAAAATCTGCAGACTCTCCTTTCTCTCGAGGTTATTAGAAATATAAATATAAAATCAGATACATGTTTGTTGTATATATAACAGGCTCTAATTTAACAATGGCTCATTTTAAATGGCTAACTTATCGCTTCACTAGGTCATGCGCATGCCTGACTGTTTTAAGAATCATTGGACGCATATCACACCCCTGCGGGATTCCAGCCCCGTCAGATTGTAATCTGAGTGTTTTCAGTATTTCTATAACACGCGTTGGGGTGTTACATCCCGCATCACCCAGGGTGGTCCCACATAAACCTATAATAGGTTTTTTTTGTTACATCCGATTGAGGTTTCATTGGTTTATATATCTTTTCACAAACATAGATTACTTGGGTAAGATGTATATAGCTGAATTTCCACTACAGGGGTTAAATAACTAGCAATAATTAAAGATCTACTAAAAGACTGTAAAAACTCCAACTGATAACTAATTAAAATGAGAACCTTTGTTACAAATAAGTTACGTTTTCTCATCCCAGTCCTGAGAAATCGATCGCGTACCATGTCCATTAATATTGTCGAAAGAAATCATAAATCCAATAAAACAGCGAAAAGTGAGAGGATCCCACATTTCGTCATTACTGATTCCAGCCAATGAGACCATGCATACATATAGAGTAATATATCACCCTCATGAACTTAATAATTTTTTTATATTTTCCTACTATTAACTCCATAATTTTTAATTAAATTACCAGTATAACAAATATGCAGCGCAATGATGAAAAAAAAGTTACACTAAACATTAGTATATGATGTCTTAAGATTTGTTTTTAATTAATACAGTGCTTTATTTTATATTACGTCACGTGGACTCAATACATATATTTTAAAGACACTAGAACTCCTCTAAACTAACACGAAAATACAATCAATACATGATACTTAAATATCCACTTTACAATGAGGAAAACATAAACAAAGAAAAATCTACTAAACTAAAAGAACTTCTAGAGGTCAAGGATAAAATGAATGTCTTAATGTACTTTTTCTCCAGTTTGATACATTATGTGAGAAAATTTTGACTAAATTATTTATAGTACATATACAATTTTTAAGAAATCTTTGAGGGCTACCTTTTAACATGTTACAAATAAAGTTAAAGTCAGTGGTATTATCTAGTCGGGAGATGGCAGGATATCAAGATGAATTTTTTATTATTTTGTATTGTCTCCAGTTTAAGGAAATTACTAGACTAGTGCAGGCCATGTCTAAGATTAGCAACCCATAGGCTAATCTAACAATCATTTTAAAAATTATTGCTTTATATTTTATCGGCAGTTAAGATGTTTTGCGAATGATTGAGAACAGAAATAAAATAGCAGCATTGAATTTTGCTCGAATATAATTTATGTAACGTGTAAAAGTTGATAATTTATCAAAAATTAGGGCTACGTACGTAACAGACGGAGGAATAAAGTTCGGAATTTCTTAAATTAATTTGGAACTGCGTATAGTGAATCGAATTACTTCTGATCTTTTAAATATTTTTAATATCTATCGGTGAAAGAACATATTTGCTATGATTATAGAGTCTTCGAGGGAGTGTGTTGCATCACTATGAAGAAGGCATTATTGCTATATCGTCGGAAAACATAGAAAAGCGACTAGGCCTATAGAGTAAAATTTATCAATATAGACATTGAATAAATGCGGTGAGATAAACCAGTCCCTGTAGCAGGCCAGCATACATTATTATAATAAATAAATATACACATATACATTAAACCATAGGATGTGTTCAAATACATTCCTCCTCGACACAACCCGATTTAGTGGATTGTCTCTTCTTACCTTGCCTCACGATGAGCATTTTAAATGCTCGTTAAACAGTTGTAAACCATTTATTGATGTCTTTATTAAATGAGGCACTATTGTTGTCAAGATCACATTCGTTAGTTAACAAAGACAAATAGATTATGAACAGTACTAGATTAGGGTATATCTTTATTAATTTATAATCATCAACTGAATCGTTCTTATTTCAATATCCCTTTTCAAAATTGAATAAATAACCTTTATTGTGAATATCATTAACGAAATCACCAAAATTGTTATCGCCACTATTAAAAATCCTTTAATGGAAAAAAAGGACGCTCACCACATTAAAAGAGAAAAATAACCATAAGATTTGATAGTCGAATTTTATGGGGGATTTTAATGATACTGTCCATATATCCGGTGGACAACGCATGTCTTTCTTTTTTCCGTTGTATTGCACGTCTCAAAATTTTCCCAAGAAGAGAAAACAAGACAAATTCAACCCGTCCACTAACTTTTAAGTTTTCTCAAGTCCCAGCTAGCACCGAAGCTATTTAAGTTTTGGCTTTTGTATAAATTGATTTAATTTTTAAATAAGAAAATAAATTAGATAAACTTGTTTAATCAATATTTAAATTAGTCCTGAGAACAATAGTAAATGCCCCTTATTATGTCAGCAACCAAACCCTTCATAACGACCTTAATATACCCTACATTCTTGAACTCATCCCTTCTAAGTTTATGAAATTCCACAGTAGCCTTTCCAACCACCCTAATCCTGTAGCACAGTCATTGCACTGCGCCACTCATCCCTATAATTCTCCTCGGAGACTGAAACGGCAGTGGCCTCGTGACCTGCTATAAACGCGTGACAGCGGGGGTCCTGGCAATGACCAGTTACTCCAATCATGTCCTGAGCGTCTGTGGCTCTCGCGCTCTTGGTCAGCTTCCACTGGCTAGTATCCGGTGACGCGGCCGACGGAGGAGCGTGGGGAACTTCCCAAGACTCCGCTTTCTCTTCGCATGTGGATTTGGGAGGTCTCTGGGCTGTCTGTAAATATTGTATGAATGAGTGAGTGAATGATGAATTGTAAATATGGTATGAATGAGAGCGTTTATCGCAATTACTGAATGCCTTATAAAAGGCAGATTGTAATTATAGCCCAATAAAGAGTATAAAGAGTAATATTTAAATTAACTGACGAAGGTAAGAATGGAAATATTTAAACATTAACAACACAGTATAATTAGCTGAAAACAGACCACAATTCACAAAGACTCAGAAGCGCATATTCAAATGTGAGATGTGGTGGGGGGGGGGGGGGTAGAGGTGAGAAGGGGTAAGTAGTTTGGTTGGGGGTACAGCATGTGCGTCGGGGTCTAAGTGGTCCTAATGTAGTAATTCCACTCCATCAACAGTCTGCGCTAATGGTCGTCTCTTCAAACACGGCTTGGTTTTCCCTCTCTTCTTCTTCCCTGGAGAAAGTACTGTTTTACGGAAACTCTGCTGTCTGAACTAATTTGCTTCTTTACTATTGCTAAAGAGCTAAAGCTGTTCTACGTTTCAACATGGATCATCACAGTAATATACAATCATAAATGATATTTGATCCAGCCGAAGTTTTTTATTCCCGGGGAAAAAAAACTAGAAATACCAAATAGATTCTAAGCATTGATTAAAAAGAAAATGCTTAAAAGCCACAGAGAACCAAATTGGAAGTTCATAGTTAAATTAATAGTGGACGGTTTCCGGGTAACGGTTCCAGTTTGTGAAAACAAGATGCTTGATACTTCATTGGCAGACATGTTATTGAGGATGGAAGATGTCTAATCAATCATGACGTAATGCAGACAACATGACGAAATTAATTTGCTGAAAATCATTGCCCTAAGCGATAACCGCAACAATCACGCAACAGACAACACTCCCACTAAAATCAAAGAGATTCGCTTGTTTAAATTTCCATTGGTTGAATATCTTTTACGATTGCTATTAGACGGGAAGACTGCCCAATAGACGAAATAAGATTGTTTCATTCCTATTTGAAATATGAACTACTTCATTTCCCAATATTTTCTATGAAAGAGTATTTTTATGCGGGCTTTCATAGATAGTTCGAGTATTAAACTCCCCTATGTATGAATTCTACGATTCCTAGCTGTATTTTGGTCTGATTATTACTGCTTCTCGTGCCAATATCTAATTCAACTAACAGAATTTCGCTGGATGCACTGTGGGTCACAGCATAGCTAATTTGGAGAGTTAAATCCGAATTGGAAAAAATTAAAAAAATCTTGACGCTGATTCGAAAAGAAAATCATGAGTTCTATAACAAAACACTGTTCAGATATAAATTAAATAGTATGTAATTTAAAGCATTTTCAAAACTAACTTAAGCCTACGTTCAAAATTAAAAAAAAAACATTAATACGAGCAGGAATTAATGTGAATGTGTATTTATATTGAATTATTTTAGCATAATCTCTAAGCAGATTATTTAAATTATCGAGGTCACTGAGGGAACGGATGCAGGATAAACTTTTTGGGTCATTACTAGTCTCTATATAAATGTTGATATGTTTATTCACTTTCAAGGTTCAGCCCCGATATCTCGGTATAGATATTCTCCACTGATGAAAATCTAAACGGTGGATTGGCAAAGTTGCAGAACTATCGGCAATAAGATATCTGATGTAAGCTGGCTGGAAGAGACTTAGCCGCCGACAGATTTACGACCGGGAGGACATGGGACTCTCGTAAAAGGGCAGAGAAAAGTCCCGAGATAGCGGCAAGGAAACAATGAGGCCCCAATAGCTTTTAGCGGGATACAATCTAACCAATAGAGTAAATACTGCGCCTCTGCCGACATCTTGATAGCGGGTAATTGCTACCCAGCAGATATTTCATGTCGGCCATTTTCTCTTCGGGTATGTGTCAGCTGTGCAAGCAACGAAATTATCGCACCCCCCCCCCCCCCATCCGCCGCTAACAGATTATGCCGTTGATAAACCCTCTTCAGAACCGCGCGCCTTTATCGTTTCCAATATCTGTCCTGATTGATCCGCCTGTTTACTGGAAAAGTTCCGGAACATAGCTAAGAACCGCAGCTCTTACTGCTTTGTAAGGGCCCATCTTAAGAATAGATCCACTCCCAGACTTGGGAGGCCGTAGAGAAAATAATAATAGAAATTGTTCAAAGGCATAATATGTTGAGGATCAATTGAGAACAGACATATGGGTGGTTGTTGGTTTTGTTTGTTTTTAGCATTTATTTCGACGCAAAACGATCAGATCATCAACGTCGTTGTATATTTAAACCAAATTTTCCATCGCTGCAAGTCTATGATAGTACAAGGACAAGAACTGAACCCAGACTCATTAAACCAACCAGAGGAGGCACCCCAGCCCCACTTGTCAGGCGTCGCCTGTATCTCTCTCCCTTGGCCCTTAGATCCTTTGCTTTGCACAGGTCTACCTATATATGATTTTACCGTTTGTATATAGTATACTCGTATTTCCTTGTACATTATTTCATATCTATAATTTTCTTATCTCTTTGAATACATTTTCATTGCTTCTTAAATTTTAAATACTTCTTCTGTGAGTAAATTTTTATAAAAAAAAAAAAACTGTGCTTATTACTTTATTCCTTCAGCCCTTCTTTCCTGAACTAACCTTTAATGACTCTATGCATGATTTTTTAGCCATATCTATCGTGTGTAGCTTATCTCTTTTTTGCCTCATTGAATGATTTGTGTTCCACAAAGAAAAGATATATATTCTGTAAAGAAGAAAGTTGAGAACTACTCATCACCCACTAATCTGTTTTAAAAATGAATCAAACAGAAACTGAATTTTAAATCTCCGAGTATAGAAAAATCATCTTCCACACATGCACATGAGTCATCCGAACAGACAAACCCAACACAACGACATTACCGTATTTCAGGTAGATAATTAATATTTAACTGCACAAAATACGATAATTGTTAACGTATGATGCTTATTTATCAATTAATTACTCCACTCGGTTAAAATAATTATGGAAGCATTAGCTAGGGGCCCGATGAAAATATACTCCCATTAGGCCCAATGTCGCATACATCGTACTCCACCCTTCCGAATTAATTGTCATGAATTGAGGCTGAATTAATAATTACGCTCTAGTAGTGGCTGGTAGGGAGTGTTTGGGGGTATGAGGGATTACAACCCCCCTCGATGAAATTAACTCCACCAGATGTTTGCCATAATTAGTGGGAGGCAACCGACAATACAAGAGAACGGGAAGGCATTTCCAAGGGTACGGCCTTTTCATTTTCGATCTTGTAATTAGGCGGGAAATCCTTGTCATCTGTAGTCTATATTGTAATGCATTGTACAAATCAATATAAATCCAAAATATGTTTTTTGTACAGAAAAAAAATCCCCTGGAAAATCCATGAAAAGCAATGTTAACGATTTGGATGGAACTAAAACGGGAAAATCATTATCTAAATTCTGATTTTAGAAATGGTAAATGTAGGCGAAAAGGGGGTTTTATTTATTTTTTATTCTAACCCAATTTTAGGGTGTTGTACCAAATTATACTCCATGAATAAATAGTTCCCTTCTTCTCTCTCTCTCTCTCTCTCTCTCTCTCTCTCTCTCTCTCTCTCTCTCTCTCTCTCTCTCTCTCTCTCTCTCTCTCTCTCTCTCTCTCTCTCTCTCTCTCTCTCTCTCTCTCTCTCTCTCTCTCTCTCTCTCTCTCTCTCTCTCTCTCTCTCTACTAACTTTTAAAATTTTTCTAGTAAAAATTTTCCTATTGGGAATATACCTTTCAAATTCCTGTCATGAATTATGTTTGCAACACCTACCGTCAAACGCGCACCTACACAAACGAAATACGTTTAGCCTACGGCCTTGACATCAAATAGTTTTGTATATTTTTTTGTTTTAGTTATTACATAAAACAAACTGTTGCAGATAGTCAACTGAAGATGAATAACAATTACGAAGAAATTCTTCAATACGTTGCCGGTATGATGGGGGCGCTCCCAGACATCGACCGGACAGAGGCAATTCAAACTAACATAAAGCAAGTAGAGGAATCATTCAGCTCAGTCACTGAACGCATTAAAGAACGCCATTTATGCTGGCAGCTAATGCGTGTTCAATGCTATAATAAGGTATTTATTTTTCAATCATGCTTGTGTAGAATCTGTCTTCACTCATTATTTTTATGTATCAAATAAGGACATGACTGAGGACTGTGAGTAAATACTACCTTGACTTACAATATCCCATGCATCAGCCTAACATCCAATGCAATACATAATTTATTAAAAAAAAATACGAATCCTCTAAGACCTCCTAGCTAAATTTGATACATACGAACAGAAGTGCCACATAAAAACCTCAATTAACGGGCCCAAATAGCTATCTGTAAATACCAATTGTGAATTAGTGTGCACTAGTATTCGAGTAAATATGTTGTGTTGAGTTTTATTCTTGTTATATTATTTTCATTTCGTTTTTGTTTACATTTTTTTATTTTTTTCTTGAAGGCTACGTATCTTTTATTTTTACATATAAATAAACAACAGTGTTGAGTCTGGATGGGGAGTTTTTTTCGAAACGTACCTTGTTTTGTTTTATTCATTAATGCTTTTGTGTGTTCTTATTAGAACTGAAAGGTTATACTATCAAAAACCACTCACTTCTAATTATGGACGTTCACATCCCATTAAAGGGTCATATCATCCTACCTCCCGAGGGGAACAAAACCGAATAAAAAGTTTCTATTACACGGATTCGATTTAACTCATCCCATCGAAGGAATACAAAACCACATCATTCCTGCAGGGGGTGTAATATCTGTCTACAGACTGAGAAAAAGTGACCACAATGGCCCCAAAACTGAAATTGAGCCAGTTCTCATAATAGGGGACGCCACACTTACTGCAGACAAACTTAAACAAATCCGCCATGTAAACAATGTGTTCTTCTGAGTAAGCACATATAACGAGAAACGAGGCATCCCCATGTGCCTAAATTGCCAAGAATATGGCCATACTAGGCGATATTGTTTTAAATCCCCAAAATGCGTGAGGTGTAGGCGGTGCCCCTACGCTGTGCTAACTGTGGGGAGGGCCATGCTGCTTCCTTTCAACAATGCCCCTACAGACTAACTGACGCAGGCAATGGAGGTTAGACGCCAGGCCCAGCACAAAACAATTGCATCACCTAGGGACGCTAGATACGCTCCGGCACCCACACCTCCAAGACAAACGGCTTCATATTCTCAGGTGACCTCTGGGCAGCACCTAATAACGGAAGGGTTTCTAGCGCCCTCGGCTCCACTCAATTCAAAAATGGACGCCATGTTCAACATGTTAGGCGCCATGATCGCATCCATGAACCAGCTGACGTCACAGCTGACCGGTCTCATTGAAAGAGTTCTGGCTAGACTCGAAAGAACAGCAACTCCATGATTGGGCACAATATTCTCAATTGTAACGTTTGCGGCCTTAGGCCCAAACAAGGCGATGTCGAGGCTATCTTACGTTGCCATAACCCGGATGTAGCAGTTCTAACAGACACCAGACTGAAGAAGGACTGCTACTGTCGTTTTTAAGACTACTCCACCTACCGGCAGGACACGGAAACAATCTCAGGGGGTGTGGCTAGTCAGGCAGGGAGTGCTATGCAAACGATTAGACCCAGTGGTGCCGCCTGTTGGCAACCACTACGTAGTCACCCTCCAACTCCGATTGAGTAGCAATATCGTTGTAACTGGGATTCACAGAAGGCCAAGAACAAATCTGACGACAGCCAGGCTCCTAATCACCCAGATCAGCAAAGACAAAAGGAACGTCATTATTGGAGACCTCAATGCCAATCACAGCTGGTGGAGTAGAACAAAAGCTAACACCCTCGGCAGACATATTATCAATACACCGTTCACAGTGATCCACCACGGCTTACCGACATTTAGACAATATGGAGATCCAGATAGAACCTCCACACCGGACTTATTTCTAACCCAACAACCTCATCATTCACCGGCTGCTCGGCACTCGACTTTGAATCTTCGGATCATCGGCCTATTCTTTACGAGCTAGAAGGAAATATTCGATTTCCTATACGAGCTACAAGATATGAGTACCGAGAGGCCAATTGGGTCCAATATAAGCATCTCATTAGTGCCCAATTGCCCCCAATTGCGCCTCTGAGAATTACATGGGATATTGACAGCGCCATCTATCAGTTGCAGGCGACCACAGTCCGAGTAGCTGATGCCTCCATACCAAAGTTTGCCCCGGTACCGACTTCCTTAAGGAAGCCACCGGAACACATCATGCAACTGATACGGCAACGTAATAATATCAAAAACAGGTGGTTCTGGACGTAAAAGAAAGACCTGAGGCCTGTGCTAAACACACTTACTACCCAGATTACATCTCTGATGATCCAGTGGAGGAGCTCTATTTCGGGTGACCGTCTCCGTAGTTTGCATAGTGACTACAAAGCATTCTGGCGGTTATATTCTAGGCTCAGCCTTCAGTGGACTCTCACCACTGCACTACAACATTTCCACCTCTACCGAGACTTTCCACACTCCTTAATTTCCTCACTCCACCTTCAAACAGGTACTCCTAGTAAAAGGATCCGCTCACCCCAAATAAATTTCTTAATTTTTCCCTTATTCATAATCTTAAAAATTTGAGAGCTAAGAGGAAAAAAAAAAGATATTTTTTCGAAAAACAACTTTAAATCTTGTGAATAAAGATCTAGCCAGAGAGTACAAAAGAGAGAACAGATAACAAGACAGAGATAATTTTGTAGTCAATAAATGAAAAACAAATGAACACATATTGATACTAATAAATGTGTTCATTTGTTTTAAACTAGCTTCCTTAGTCTTCGATTAAGTTTCGGCATAGACGTGCCTATTAGATAACTTGTAGGTATGCATCACTGTTTTGGGCACTGTCGGGTTAGTTAATTATTTACATGATATTTAAACATTCCGATATTATTTCGTTCCTCTCTACTCCAATATTATTATCTCCAGTGATCTAAGTATCAATCTCCCATCGGATTCCTACGACAAGCACTACATAGAGGATCTGTTATTTTCTCTCAATCTTATCATTGTTTTTTTCATTCACTGAAATTGTTCTTATCATTTTGAGATCCGCAAAGCCCTGGTTTCACTTTTTACTCTTGATCTACAATTGACTCTATGGTGAACGTACCATCCTCTTAAATATCCTTAGTGTCCATGCCCCTATTAAAACTACAATCTTTCATCGCTGGCCTGTTCAGTGGATAATCCAGAATATCATGGATTTGCAAATAAGACGTGACTCTCGAAGACGCAACACAAGGTTTGTGCGGATTATCAGGCGTTCAGGGGATTCCCCAACTTGATCTAGGCGAAATGAGGAGGCAGGGTTATGTCGTGAAGCCCACTCCTCTGCTCCTGATTCTAAATCCAAATGACAACTCCTTCCAAAGCTTTCCCTCTGAGACTCCTATGGTTATGGTGCTCCCTCTCCCAGTTTCCCCTGATGTACTAAACTCATATTTTGTATCTGCCTCCTCAAATTAGTCACCATCTCCCTCATCCTACATATCTTGCGAGTCCCAGACCGTATAAACTCTGTAATGAGAACACACATTAATGCCATTGCTTCTGTTAGAATTCCTGTTAAATTAACAAAACTTTGTCTTCTTCCTGCCTGTTCTTCCTATACACAATTTCTCTCTTTAAAATGCAGCTTTCCCAATTTTTGGGAATAATGCCTAAATCATAACCTTGATGAAATACAAAAAAACTATCATCCAAAGTCCATCTTTTCTAACCTTTCGAAGCCTCTTAAAAGACTAGTCCGATCTTAAATCTGTAATTTGCTTAAAGAGTCTTGATCTTTTCCGACCCGGCTACACTAGCTAGTATCATCAGTGGACCACCCAAACCATTTAAGTTAAAATCATTAACGTTCTCTAATAGCTCTACCCGCTGGTTTTGCTCGTTATTTTTCAATCGTTCAAAAGTAGTTACATAAACGACCTCCCTAAACCTATTACCATGGTTTCCAAACACCTCTACGCTGACGACACTCAAATCTATTTATCCTTCACATTCCGATTTGTATGCTCCATTTGCCAAGATTCAGAAAGAGCTAGTCAGATCAGTGAGGGGCAAACCTGCAAAGTTATGCTCCTTCGTGCCAATGTCACTGTTGTAACTGTTACTAACCGTCCCATCACCTTCCACTTCCCCGTTAAGAACCCACCGATGACCATTAGCCAAACCTTCTCCTGCAACCAACATATCTCCCGAATTTCCTGACGGTCAATATGTAGTACCATTAAAATATTCCATCGCTCTCGCCAACTGCTCCTTCGGCCTACACGTCAACTCCATGTGAACCCCCTCATTTTCTCTCACAATGACTATGGCAGTATGGAGTATGGGGGTCGTACCGATAGGACCATTATATCCCTCCCCACAAAATGACAGCACACGATCGTTCTTTCCTTGATTGCTCCTCTATCCTCTGGTAGTAGTATACTAGTCCTCATCACCACCCAGACTGATGCTTAGAAGGTTTTTTAGTATTTTCATACTTTTATTCTTTGTTTTTATATTTTCAATTCATTTTTGGTTGTATCGTATTTTACTGACTTCCTCACACTGTTCAATTAATTTTCTTTTGTCTGTTCTATATATGTCGGTTAATTAATTGCCTGATTGACACAGAAAACTTAAACAATCTTTTATTTAATTTTTTTTTATTTTTATATAATGTTATACTTTTTTTGTTTGCCAGAAGTGAATTTGTTATCTGTACTTCTTTGTTATTTATAGGGGACTTGGTCATGTATTTTATTTTGCCCTATCTACCTATGTGTCATTGTTCATTACATTAACATGTGATATCGTGTTTTAGACGAAGCGCTCGAAAAAAACTGAGAAGAAAAACGGGAATCCATTCCCAAAAAATTACGAGACGGCCTTCAAAGCATACATTAATACAGTTCCGATCAAGTACAGAATGGAAGTTGTGTTATCCTTGCAAATAAGCATAAACCTAGCCGTGATTTCGTACTGCCGACGAACACGAAGACTTATCAGAAACTTAAAAAAATAATTTATATTTTTAATATGGAAATGTATTTAAATTTTATACTATAATTTTTAAAAAGTACATAGTATAATAAAAAATACTGTATATAATATATATAAGTTACATACATATGTATATGTGTGTGTGAGTGTTTTAAATTATCATCTTAATAATTATTTAAAGATACTTCTTGTTGATGTGTTAATTTAATTATCACTATTAAAATTAATTTTATAATTTATTATGTGTACGATTATTAGAGACCGGATCAATTGTGCAATAAAAACCAGATTCGTGCAATTTATCTTCAAAGAGTTTATTAAATGTTTGTGAAAAATGTGCAATTTAAAAAATAAAATTATAAAATAAAATCGCTACAAATATACTACAAAATGTTCATCTAAACTACAAAATGTGCAATAAACCGGAAATCCGGTCTCTAATTATTGTTAATGATATGACTTTCATATTACTATATTGTATTTGAATAATATTTTGTAATGAAAATAAAGACTTTGTGATAAACTAGTTGTAATATTTATCATTGTTGACATTGTTTAATAATAAACGAATGTGGATAATAAAGGAAATTAGGAAATACTTCAAGTTTTCTTTTTCAATATAAACGTTATTACTTATTTATGTGTGTTGTAGATTGGAATGACCTTATTGTTTTTCAAATTTCATATTGATTAGTAGATAAAATAGGTTTATTATATTTGGCAGCATACGATTATGGATAATTATCATAATAATGTTAAATGATATCTTACAATCTGCAAAAGGAAATGTTTATAAATCTTTCATAATAGGGTACAAAAGATTATACTTATATATGGAAATACTTAGATTAATAAATATTTAGATTACTAAGCTTATCCAAGGTCTTATATACTACAAAATGTTCATCTAAACTACAAAATGTGCAATAAACCGGAAATCCGGTCTCTAATTATTGTTAATGATATGACTTTCATATTACTATATTGTATTTGAATAATATTTTGTAATGAAAATAAAGACTTTGTGATAAACTAGTTGTAATATTTATCATTGTTGACATTGTTTAATAATAAACGAATGTGGATAATAAAGGAAATTAGGAAATACTTCAAGTTTTCTTTTTCAATATAAACGTTATTACTTATTTATGTGTGTTGTAGATTGGAATGACCTTATTGTTTTTCAAATTTCATATTGATTAGTAGATAAAATAGGTTTATTATATTTGGCAGCATACGATTATGGATAATTATCATAATAATGTTAAATGATATCTTACAATCTGCAAAAGGAAATGTTTATAAATCTTTCATAATATGGTACAAAAGATTATACTTATATGGAAATACTTAGATTAATAAATATTTAGATTACTAAGCTTATCCAAGGTCTTATTTTTTTTTGTTAACCACACCGTTAATATCCGTAAATATTTTAGACGGTTGTCTAACAGTCGCTTTTGGGCCTTCAGTCAATCTCATACGCGCAGAGAGTTATGGCCATCCCGATGAAGAACTTCCGCTTATATTATAAATATGTTATATTATATACATATATATATATATATATATATATATATGGACAATATAATATATATATGGATATTGTTATTGTATTATATTAATAACATACAAGCTACCCCTGTGTATTTTATTAAGACATTACTCACAATAATGTGTGTCCAATAATAACCGTTACGCACAGTTAGTTCAATTGATATTTAACAATAATACTGGGTAGACCGAAGAGGGGGGGGGGTCTCGTCTTGTCCCCCTCGCAAGTCCATCAAAAGGAATATAGCGTCATTCTATGTTTTTATTTGGCAGCGAAAGTTTGGAAAAGTGTCTGTCACAGTTCATCATGAATAAATCTGATGTTAGTAAGGAAATTTAGATTTTATTACTCATAGTTGTTAAATTGAAGATTCTGGGTCCGCTCTTGGTGTTTATATAAGAGATGAATTATTTTTTATGTATAGTGATCACAGCCTGCACGCCAAATTAGAAAATTAAAATGTAAGTGGAATTAACGTTATACACTATCGGTGTGTTTATTGTCTGCTTCCAATTTGTTAATATTATACGATTTTTTATTTAAATAATTTGATATATTAGCTTGTTCTTATTGATTCAACAATAAATATTAATACAAGGATTGAATTATATTGTCTGCTTATTTAAGGGAAATTAATTCTTTAGATGAAAGTCAGCATTGAAAAAATATGTTAATTGAGACTTTATCGATAAGGTTTATTGATTATTGTAACTACGAGTCCAGGTCGTTTATTTTAATTATCAATATTATAAACATCAGTTTTGAGACCTTGCCGTTTATTAGTACATTGTTTCTTTAATGATTGGATTAATATTGCTGCGTTGATAATTAGACATTTTTGAATATATATTATTAATGGCTCGTCATTATTGTTTCGAATAAAATTATTTGTTTAGAAAGCTGCTTGGAAAACTAGGTGCATTGAATAAAATAAGGTCTCAGGAAGATTGGTGAAATAAATATGGACCTGATAAAATACAACATAACACTCTTATTTTACTTGTTTTTTTTTCAAAGCTCTCAATTTGTTATATAGGAATGGGGAAAAATAAAATGGAAATTATTGGAGTGAAAGAGATCCTTATACTAGGAGGGACCTATTTGAAGGTTGGGTGAAGGAATTGAGGAGAGTGGGAGACCTCGGCTGAGGTGTAGTTCAATTCCTATGAATTAATTACCGGGACTTGGTGAAGTGACATTTCGGGAAGCTGGAGTTTCCAAACTCTGGTGTAGCAACGAGATGGAAAAAGGTGAATCCACCCCGCCATCTTGCGGCAAGGGGAGATAACTACTAGTCTTTGTTGCAGAACCTAGCCCGAGGGAGAGAGGTTTTGGGTTTGCCAGACTTCCACAGGGACTTCCATATTATTGATAGCCTTAGTACGGATTAAGGAAATTAATTACATTAAAATCAATTTTGTCTTAACAAATCTTGTTATTGTAGTTAATGTTACGTTTTGACCAGATCTTATTTGGTTGAGGAGTGTAAAAACAACCTAAACACACTCTCGCTAGCAAATAAGGTTAGAATCGACTGGGTGCCAGGACATACAGGCATCACAGGCAATGAGAAGGCAGATGGCCTTGCAAGGGTGAGCTCAGAACAGACACCTCTTGCACCTGAACCCATATGTGGTATCAGCCTCAGCTACGCTAAAAGGCGTATAAAATTAGCTATAGAGGACAAGGCAAGACTCTTTTGGAGAGAAACTAAGAAACAGGAACACTCGAAACTGTTTCTTAATGGACCCTGTAAGAGAAGAAGCTCAGCACTTCTATCAATGGACAGGTGGACACTCAAAAGTGTGACAGGACTCTACACAGGTCACTGTCGGTTAAATAAACACCTCTTTAATTTGGGGATAGTGGGATCACCAATCTGCAGATTCTGCAAGAAAGAGGGAGAAACGGCACGTCATATAATATGTGACTGTGATAACTTAGCTAGAAGGCGATACTTTCATTTTGGTAGTGATCGCATTGTAGACCCCAAACTATGTGAACTGATCGATCCATTCAGTATCCTCAGATTTGCAAAGGTCACATATTTAGGACAGAGACATGGACGGCGCACAATAGGTCTCAGTGAGGCCGCGGTGCACAAATGCCGGAACAAAAAAAATAATAAAAAAATAAATAATGTTACGGGAGAGTGTTGTGGTGTGAAGCATTTTTGTTGTTTTGAAGTATTTTAGATATGTGCTAAATATTAAATTAAGTTGAGGAGGTGTGTACAGTCTATAAAAAGAGATGGATCTACTATCATTTGTGTTCTTTATTTTGTTGATCCAGTTCCTTAGTGCAACGAGTAGGATAATGGTTAGTCGAAAGAAGCTTATATACAGAAGCTCTTTAATAATGCTAATCGGGGTAAAATCATATCTTTCTCGAATGAGTCTATGCATAAATTTGTCATACGGTAGACTATTTGCTACCTCTATTGAATCAACTGGAAGCCTGTTTGAGAAATAAAACTATTTCTTATTTGATTGAACAATTGAAAGGAGAACAGAGAAAATAAAATAGATTAGATAAATGAGAAGGGATTTCTGCGCCTAAGATGGATGAGAGGATAAACTAGGTAAGCGTGCGAGATAAGAGCTATGTGGAATGAAAAAGTAGAAACCTACAAGGCTATCTGAGGCTCTGTTCAAACTGCACTTCCTCTTTGCTTTATCTACTTTCATTTACTGCGGAGTTTAATTTGGTTAGGGTTAGTTCTTCAGATACACCGAGATCATTCAACATAGCAGTGCTGTTCCATTTCGCTTCTTGTTCACCGGCTATTTAGGAGGAAAAAATATAACATTTCTGCTAAAATATTAATTTGACAGTCAAATTTGAACTGCTAGCCTTAGGTGTTAGAACTTTTATTTTATGAAATTTCTTCACCTTGGGCAAACAATTATCCAATACCTACCAACATGAATGGTCATCCAATTTACAGCTGTATAAAATCTAATAAATAAACGACATTCCCGACGGGTCAATTCTGATTTAACAGAGGACAGAGACTAGGCAACCGGATACGATTTCAGTCGTGCGATAATTAAGTCGCAGTATTTAAAATGGAGGTACGCCCACTTGTGACAAAATAATCACAGCAATTAAATAAACACTACCTGTTTTGTTTTTTTCGATACGAAAAACTTTCTTAAATCCTAATAGAACAAACAGAAATTAACGTGCACCCACCTTCGACTGTTTAGTAGCAATCAAAGGAATAATTTTAATTTGTCTGCGCATTCATATTTTAATAACAATGCCCGTAAATGATATGGTAAAAAGAAAAAAAAAAGATTGTAGGGAATCTTATAAAATGTAAGGTTTTTTAGAAGCCTGGTACTTATAATGGGATACACCCAATACTGTGACGTTTCTTTTTATAACGAGTGCGTAACATCAGAGCAACAACACATGCCTTCTTATCGAAATCTGTTTTGATACTGAAATAGCCACGACTACTTGGTCACAAGTGAGTGGACCGAAATATAATTCTGCGACTGTGACGAAAAACCGCACTTACCAACTAAACCTTATAGTGTACACTAACGACTTTCCCTCGTAAGGGGAAGATATGATGTTTTGGCATTACTTGAGCAGGTAGCTCAAAAAAAAAAAAATCATTTTTCTTTAATCACGAAAAAAATATTTATTAACTATAATATTATATTAGCTTTGATAGTTTATATTTGTATACAATTGATGTGTCCTTTATTGGAGTAACTTTATTCCACGTCAACTTAATCCTTGATGGAATTTCCCTATCAAAGAATATCCTCGTACTATTTTGAGTGAAATTTAATTTGTATATCTGCGGTGGCTGTGAAAATGCGTACAAGTCGAATTATCTGAGAAATGAGATAACAGTTCTCTTTTCTTGTGGTCTATGTCACGTACTATCAGTGAAATCTGATTCCGTATCATGAGGCAGAAGTTCCAATGTGAAGTTTAAGGTAGCTAAAATACGATTCTATAACTTAAGTAAGTTCAGGACTTCTGTTTGGTACTAAAAAGATGGTGTCTCCTTAACTTTTTTTCACAAATTTCATTCGAATTGAAAATGAGGTAAGTCAAGTTAATTGCTTTTTCTTTGTTTACATTTCCACAGTTGGAATGTTAAGAGATACATTTAGCAAATAAAAAGATTGTAATAATAAATACATAATACAATTAGTAAAATAACAAACCTGAGATGTTTGTCTATATTGACATGATTAACATTTTATGTATGTCCCTAGATGAATTGCCACTATTGCTATTGAATATTAAAAATTATAATATGGTAAACCTATTGAATATAAATCCACAATAATTAGAACAAAAACTAGTCTATACATTTTATTAACACATATTGTTTGAGCCAATCATAAATTTAATAACAGAAAATTATTTCTGGCTATCGCTGCTACTGCTACCTATGAGATACAGCAGGGACGACCTCGCGGATTGGACACCGTTGGGGTTTTGTCGAGACAGGTCACTTTGGATCGTAGCTTGGTTGTAGTAGCATCAGAATTTGTCGAGTGCCGAAAGTAACTGGTGAGATTAATTTGTCGAATCCTAAGTTATCGGTTTTAATCTGATGATAGTCATAACAGATACATGGTTCGGTAGTTTGTTGCATCCTTCGCCTGAAATCGAGGAAAACAGCCAGAAACCATCCATTAGGCCAGAAGCTCCTGCCCGAGGCTGGACCGATCGCCGGACAGGTAAAAGGGGATTGATTCCTAAAATTTTCCTTTCAAGTTCAATCTATCCGATCCCGAAAACCACCCCTTTTCCCTTACAGAGAGATGGGTCAGCGGCGGCGGGATTCTGCTATTGGTGGTAAGTTTTGAATTTATCGAATCTAAAATTATTAATTTATTGATTATTAATATAATTTGTTGTTATGTTTTACTTGATTTCGGTATTTGTCGTCGTTATTTTATATCACAGTCCACTGTTGGTTCTCTACCAGAGAAATAACTTGAAAACTCGTTCGTTCTAATTTTGACATAAAATTGTATTGGTGATCTCACAGCTAATTTATCCGCGTTCACACATATTTAATTAAATAATTTAGAAAATAGATGTATATATAGTAAAATAAATAGATCATTAATGCGTTTCGTGATCAGCTAGGGGAGGCATGAGACAAACAAACCTCGCTCAAACTTGAGCTACTTTTATTTTTCTTCTTTTAAAAGGCTAAACGAATTTCTTAACAAATTGAAGCAAAATGTGAATTTTAAGAAAACAGCAGATAGAACTTTTCCAGGTAACATAAACAGGTGACATAAATCTTATCTTAAAAATATCCAAGACCTGTTCCCAAATACATATTACTTTTCTTAGCAAAGCATTTTTTGTTTTTGTTTTCTTGATTCTTGGACTTCCAACTAATGGATCATCTAATGGATGAATGTTATTAAAATGTTATAAAATTAATTTAACATAATTGTCAATGGAAGGAAGTTATTGATTTAACATTCTTTTTCTTATTTAATCATATTATGTATCGATTGTAACGACGAAATCATGTCATCTCCCCAGAATGGCTTCAGCATTACTCCAAGGCCCATCGCACTCAACTTTTGTCTTAATTCTCCAGGTCTTACTTTCTGTCAAGAATTCCACCTAATACCTTGAAAAACAAGGCAGTGAGATGCTATTCAAAATACACCGACCATTAAGGTTAAATCAATAACTTCTTGTATCTTTGACTGAGGATCTTTCCCAGTCCATAAATTCTTGCATTCATTAACATAAAAATTGGTGCCTCTTTTGAGGTTTATGCTCATTTCTAGCAAATTAAATCATAAAATCATGTTTTATGTCTGTTGTTTCAACTTCTTATTGCTGTTATTCAAAATTGTTCAACTTGTTATTGTGTAACCGATGAACATAACCCCTTTCTCGTTTTTTCCATTCTCAAATTTAACATTATCCTTTTCATCATAATTTTCTTATCTCTTTAGTTCATTTGTTTTATTCTTTATACTATTTTCACAACGTTTGATCTCTCTTTCATCCAACTAAACCAAATCATGTGGAACTTTCAACGGAAAAAGAAAATCCTTCTCCCATTGCAATGGAATTTGTCAAAATTCAAGTTTCAACTGTTAAACTGCAATCTTTACTTAATGAGCTAAAAGAAATAAGGGATATGGGCTGTTCAGGGGCGAATAAGGCCAAGTATCTCTCTTTAATTAATTTATTTCGGGCTGTGGTAAATAATTTCTAGAATATCATTGATCAATTTCACTCCTCATGAAGAAATTTTTGGGATTGTATATTTTGGCCGGTACACCCAAATTTTTTCATCTACTAATGACAACCGGCGTTCTCGGGCTATAAGATACTTTCACGAGAGGCTGTGAACACACCTCATCCTTAGCCTCCATCAAATGATCGGGAACATTCTTTAGTTGGCCGTTTTAACTCCTCTGGGGTGTATCTTTCTCCTCTTCGTCCTATGAATTTAATGGAAATTTTAATCATTGGCCTTTATTTAAGTAGACATTCAAAGCCCTTAACCATGATGATCCCATAAAACCTGGCCTTGAGAAATTTCCTGTACCTTTGGAGTGCTTGACAGGTCATGTAAAATCTTTAAGAAATCTAGCCCATCAAAATCTGAATTCTGATTTTGAAGGAGCTTTTACAAGGCGTTAAATGAATTTTATGACATTCCTCGAAAATTAGCTTAAGTTCTAAATTAAGAAAATTAATTTTGTCTTCTTCCGTCGTGCCTCCTCAGTTACAAGATTATTTTTTGAACATTAGAGAAATAACAGACAACTTTGACCAATTGCAAATTTCTAACAAAGCTTATTTTTTACTATTTTCATATTGCTTTATGTGGGCTAGATAACGACACAATAAATGCGTTCGTATCTCTGTAATCTGTACAAGGCGTTGAATTTCGTTCTTTTATGGATTTTATTATTTTATAATTCATAGTAACTATGAAATTATACAATGTCCTGCACTCAGTAAGGCGGATCCATATTATATAGATCCTTTGAACTTTCTTAAAAAGGCACTCCCTGGATGTAAAAAATATTCTTAGTGAAAATTATTTTACCGATAAATGTACTTCTAAATTCAAAATGTAAATGTAATCTTAATCATCACTCGCTGTCACATTTTTACCCCTCTCCAGATAAGGAATTTAACCCAGCTCATAATCAAAATATGCCTTCCTCAAGTGTAACGCAGCCTTCTGGCTCAGCCTCGGCAGCGCTTGCCACTACTAATACTAATGAAGTCATTTTATGTACCAGTATCGCTTTGATTCTTGATTCCAAATACCACACATCCTGTTGTCATTCAGGTAGTCAATGTTAATTTATTTAATTTAAAGTGAATAAATCGACTTTCGTCGTGGATTACGATACTTAACGTAATCATAGCAATATTTTATCTGGAATTGGTTTCACTTCGCCATTATTATGACGCCATTTAACTTTCGACATATCTTCCGATGACTAATAAAGCTGTCAAGGCAAAAGATAAAAGTTAAAATAAAACGTAGATTTTCTACTGTAATGCGAAGTGCGCAAAAAAAACAAAAAAACTTACCTGGTGAAGCTGTATCTTCTGAATTCTTAAAATAAACATTTTGCATAAATTGTTGAGAAATACGTGTAGCTCAAATTTATAACATTAAAAACTCTTTGGTATGTTAACCTTTTCTCCACAATTGAAGCTCTCTATCTTGATAAGAAAGAAAATACTGAAATTATAAGGGAAATCTTTGTGTATATACACGAGAAAATGACTCTGGTTTAAGGAGTTGTTTCTATGAAGTACATTGTACCATGGGGGAAATACAACAAAGTTGAAATCCACCTACACCATCAGGTGGGGGAGAAAGAGGAGGGTTTGAGGCAGGCCAAAACAATAAAGGGACAATGATCATTTAATTTAAAGAAGGGTTCACTTTAAATAACTGGTATGTAATGTTTATTTAATCATATGCTAGTAGTTAGTGTAATAGTATGTTTGGTTGCATACGATTATTTATGCACAATACTTTAATGATATAAATAGTTGCCTGTATTAAGGTAATAACATATAGGGTTAAGCAGAACAAATGCCCGGCGATTGCAAATATAAAGTTTGTACTCTCTGTATCTATCGGTTGCTTATAAAAAATTGGTTCATAATCTAAATAGTTTTCTAAATGTTGTAGTTAAACAGAACATAAACCCGATCACCTGTCCGGTAATTGTAAATATTTACAACAAGGGTATAATATTTATACTAATAAGTGTTTAGTACTTCTACTTACGTACTCATTTTTGATAGAGTGTTTATTTATTTATGTATTATTAGAGTCATTTTATTGACATATATTTTGTACCAATTAATTTTGTTAGTAGTAGTATTACCTTTATTTAGTAAAATTGGTTTTGGATCTAAGGTTAATTTAGTCGTTGCTAGAGTCCGGATTTATGTCCAAAAGGATATTATTTTTAAATAAAATGAGTATATTTACTCACGGATCAGCTCATTATATATCTTTTAAAATGTTTCTTAATCCCCCTTCAAGGATTAAAAAATATAAAGAAATTGTGCCCGGAAAGCCTTTAACCAGTGATAACAAATTTCGAGAATCGAAGTCATAGACGAAATAAAATGAAGTTCAAATAATCATAAACTCAATGAAATTATTGACGAGTTGACTTTCATCGAAACTAACCTAAAATTTGTCGTGGATCTAACTATCCGAAGAAAGAAACTTACCACAAGCTGTAAATTAGCGCAAAACTTCAAGGTTCAAGAATTTTAGAAAGTACCAACAAAGCATTAAATGCGTACTTTATACCGGTAGCTTTGAATACATTTAGTCTTGAAACATATATATAAAGTTATTTTTCCGTTACCGTTTCTAATCTGCTTTTAAGTTTAAGGGGCTTGAGAAAGTTTAGAAAAACAAACTGACTTTTACAGACTTATTTTATTACACCCTATCAATGTAGGTATTTTAATAAGAAATAGGCATATTTCAGCACCACTCGGAGTGATTGCTGCCTTAAAATCTTTTTTGGTGGCATGAAGGTGCTGAGCTTCTGTAAAGTAATTTTTTTCTAATGGAATCCCCAATGCAATTGGCAAAAAAAAATTTTTTTTTTTTTCAATAACGAAGTTTGTATTAAAAATATAAGTACCAATCAACGAAAACAATCAGTATACATTTAATGAAAAAATCATAAAAACGAAAAAAAATAAGCCAGAAATGCAAACAAGGCTGAATAAAATATTAAAATAAATCAAGATCTTCGGATGGGTGGGTTTATTGGGCCCAGTTGGGCTATAGGATTCAGCATTGCGCCCTGTGGGATATGCAATGGTAATTGGGCGAAATTAAATTCAAAAGTTCAGCTCTTTGGATACTCATGAATTTAAATAACTTCCCATCATATTGAAGCTTTCCATTATCTTTAGAGATCTTCAATATAACCGTCTGTCTGCAGGTAAGGGATTCACTGAATATTTTTTTAAATTCTCTTTAGATTTAAATATTGATTTCAGTCTTTTATATACCCTAGTGCTGCATTCGGTCCCGGGCGAATATATTTTAAATACCAACAAATAAAATAAACAAATACATAAAATATATCATCGATGGACATATATTTTCTCCTATATTATCCAGTGGTCACGCATCGCTCAACGTAATCAAGCAAATAACATAATATATTTAATAAAGTTTTTCTTGATGCTACTTAATTGTTGAATCTATCTGGAATAATTACTCTAACAAACTTCCAGCGTAACGCATTGGCGTAAATTGGTAATAAAATAAAATTGATTGATAATGAACTACTTTATTTGGTCCCAAATAACTCGTTTCCAAAAATAAATTTCGTGTTGATCAATGGAAGGAATTTTGACTGAAATTTACTAATGATGAGGCATAATTGAATTTGAAGATAATTGATGTATTTACATGAATACAAATGAAATGAAATAAAATGAAATGATAATGATTACATTGGGATTATAAAAAACTAAATATTAATATATATTGTACAAACGGTTGGTGTCTTGAAGACGATGACTGTTAAAACAACCCAGCCTGACTAGCCCAGTACCTAATCAGAGTTTCCCTCAATCATCTGTTCTAGTTTCTTTTCACGCAGAACTAATCTCACCATACCCCTTCTCCCAAGCACTCTTAGAACTGACCTGGGTTCTAACCTCGCTTAAATAAGGGTATTTATGGCCATTTTTGTCAACTGAATGTGTTTTCTCACCCCCTTCGTACTTGTTTCTACCAGAGGCTTGACCCGGTATAAAAAAAAAAGGTGTTTGATCTATGATCTACACTTTCTGCCACTGAAAAGGGTTTTTATGAAGCCCTATCTTGTCCTTCACAAACCACTTCGCACTACCTGTACCGATGCTTTTTTGTTTTGCCCAAACAATATATAACCTTAAAATTAATTTTTTTACACGTAATATCAATCTTCATTTAACATCGCTACTTATAACGCTGGAAGAGCTTTTTAATTACAGTGCAAATATTTCAGAAATAAAACGTGAAACAACAGACGAAATAGTGAATGGCCACTGGAAAACCTTGAGGTATACTCAGTAAATAAATTACAAGCAGGACAATATTCAATTTATGAAGTCTAGAGTAACACAAAGGCGAATAATAATTAGAACTAGCCTTTAATAAAGTAGGCCGGGCTAAAAATATGCTTTTACAATTAATTACTACTATAAAGTCAATATAATTACAATTGTAATTAAACTCATTATTTCAAAGAAAATCCAATAGTACCAATGTTTCGGATTTGTTCCATTACGGCTGTTACGAAAATGTTGGTAACTGTGACCAATGTAAATAAATGGTTACATTACCACTTGCCTTCTTATTAGCGAATTGGTTTGCACACATGCTAAATGCTGTAATTGTACTGTGTTATATTGCATAGTTTGTACACAGCATTCTACAGGTATTCAGTACAATATCGGAACACGAGATCCTGTATCTCTGTACCTTCATATTCCTGCCCACAAAACGGCAGTATACGATCGATCGCTCCTTCATCGCTCGCTCCACTATCCTCTGGAATTCTCTCTTCCAAACAACAGTAATGTTTAGGAATGAAGTAGCAAATTTCAAAACCCTCCTATTTCAACACCTCACCATCCAGACATACACCTCCTAGTTTGGGAAAGATTTTGTTCGGCCCATTAGGCAGTAAATAAGTTTTTATTATACTTAATTTTTTTATTTGAGAAGATTTTTTTTATGATCGTAATTATTTTTAAATTATAAATTCATTTTCTTTCCTTTTCTGATTGTTTTGGCTGGAGAAAATTAATATGTAAATATTGTATACATCAACAGACTGAATCATTTAATAAATAATTGAATCATTTAATATAATATTGTATACATCAACAGAGGAAATAGTTCGAAGGATTATACAGCTCGAGAAAGGAAACAAACACGTCTTTGCGTATTAAAGGACAAGGCTTTAGGTCTGAGCCTCTTTTTTAGTCAGTGATGAAGATAACGCCATACCGGACGGTTCCCCTGCGAACACGAAGTCGCTGTTTCTACAACTGAACTTCTCGGCCTATCTGCCTTTATCTCTCCATGCACATCGCCGACCAGCGGTTGACTATCCAAAGATCACCGTCCTGCGGCTGCTATCCGAACAGCTAGCGTATCGTGACTATAAACTTTTTCGTAATTTTTATACGTTAATTATACTAACAATTATTTATACTAATATTCAGGCCTGGTTAAGTTGCTGATCAGTAATTTTTTTTTGTTTTTTTTTTTAATAAAATGAATTGTTATTTCTTTAATATTTTTGACTTTGTTTATTGTATATGCCTTATTGTTGGCAAGTTTGTGAGCTAGCCGACACAATCAAACCTCTAGCTTCTCAAGACGTAACCGGCGTAATTTTCTGGCGTTTGGGGACTTCTTAATTTTTAAGAGCCCTGGCGCAAACATTTGGTCCTCCGGGCCGGATCGTCTGTGTTATATATTATTTAGCGTAAAAAAAAATCTTTTTTAATTTTTAATTTTTTCTCCCACCATGGCAGACTTACCTCCTGAGAAACGGGCTAAAATTTTAATCAAGCGATTAAATGACATTTTTATATTTTTACATTACTATTTTTCTCTAATTTCCTGGCACAAATATAGATGTTTGACTCGCACCTTCCTTGGCTTTCACTATAATAAATTTAGCTTGTATATCATTTTTTGTATCAATTTAATGGTTTTCGTTTAATGTCTTATTGTAAAAGTCAAACTGTCATCAAGGTGAAACCACCGAAGTACTCCCCCCCTGAGGGACCGGAAAAGACGAGGAACAGAAGTCATTTGCCTGAGTAACCTGGCGGGAGTTGCGTGCTCTCTGCTCTATAGGGGCAGGCCCGTTCATTGAAGGCGTCACCCCCACTCAATCTTGTTCTCGCTCCAATCTGCCTTATTTACTCGCACGGCTCTCCTGACATTGTTCCAGATAAACTCTAACTCATAACTAACACAAGTTAAAAAGCTCACGTGAATCAGGCCGAGGAGAAACATTATTTAACGTATATTTATTCCATGAAATACAATTATGAAAAAGTTAAGGACATAAAAAAAATTGGGCTAACTGGGGTAAAACTGCAAAGCTATTTATGACATAAATACATGCACATTCTCTTGCAAAGGCATCATCAATCCTCTTCTTGAGACTGACCTACCCGACTATAGGTTAAAAGTTCTTAACTCAACAGTTACAAAAAATACATTTCTTTAAGACCAGAATGTTTATAATAAAATGGAAAAGAACTAAAAATTATCAATCCATGCAAGCAATAAGATTTTACGTACATATATGGTAAATCAGATGGTGCAACGAGTGAAATACTGATTTTTGAAGGTGAGGAATAGGATAATGGTGATAATGGTGGACTGCATACAAAAACGGTGGGGTGTACCCAAGGTAAATGTTGGTACAGCTCAAAAAAAGAGCACTCAGCACATGAAAAGTGAATTTTCTGCACCCCGGAAAGCAGAAGAAAAAGGCAGAGAAGCTACCAGCCAATCAGAACTAATTAAATACATGCCGTGTACATTATCGTTATACAGGCTCATGCCGGCGAGAAACGTTCAAGTTATTAATTTTTCCAAAAATAACTTGCTAAGTTACTAGACATAGAGAGAATATATTACTAATGTACATATATGTAAGAATGAAAAAAACATCAAAAAGTAAATAATTCCAAAAGAGAATCATTTTAACTATTTAATTTAACTCTTAAATGGACTTTTGTACATCTTTTAAAAAATGATAAACATGTATTATTATTGTTCAAGCAAAGTTTCTAACGGTTACAGTTGTGGAGATATTTTAATACGAAGTTTCCAAATTAAGATGTTTCATATACAGTTGTATATAACAACAACAATTTTTATTAAGATAAAATTACAATCTGCCTTTTATTAGGCAATAAGTAATTGAGATAAATGTTATCATTCATTCCATATTTACAATTCATCATTCACTCACTCATTCATTTAATCAATAGGAAGTGTGTGTCAGGTGATGGCACAACTGAACATTGATCGTACCAATTATAGTTGTATATAAAACTATGTTATACTACTTCTAAGTTAATGATCTTCAATGAAAAACTTGAAGAAGGAAAGAGGTTGAATGTAATTACAGATCGAGAGTTGTCACAAGACTGTTTTATTGAGCCTTTTAAAGCCTTTTTTTTTTTTTTTTTTTTTGTTCCGGCATTTGTGCACCGCGGCCTCAGTGAGACCTATTGTGCGCCGTCCATATCCCTGTCCTATATATGTGACAGGCCCACGGCCTTTGCAAATCTGAGGATACTGAGTGGATCGATCAGTTCACATAGTCTTTAAAGCCTCTCTAAATACATTTGGGATGTTTAGATCCCGCCGATGACTTGAGGATTAGGCTGTCCAAACCTTAACTTCTATGAAAGTATATAATTTTTTTTTTTTTTTTTTTTTTTTTTTTTTTCTAAGCTCTCTAGTTAGAATTTTAGGATGAGGGAGAAATATAAAATATTTAGGGTGATCGGATCCTTGTACTAGGAGGACCTGCTTGAAGGTGGTGTGAGAGGAGTAAGGAGTGTGGGAATCCTCGGTGGTGAAAGTATATAAAAAGAACTAAATAGACTTTTTATTTGAGGACTACTTACTCGGATGAAAAGTTTTTTTTTATTGAGAAGATAAAAGGGCACAAAAAATAATAAAATTGTAAAACCACGAAATATTCTGGAGATTTAAAATGTTTACGACACTTCAACAATTAAAACAGTGAAAAGTATTTTTTTTTTAATTTTTATTTGGCTAATAGACTAATAATGACAATAAATGTCTAAAAAATCTAAGACAGGCAGAGTGACACTCTGAATGAATGAATTAAGTGAGAGGAGAGATATTTATTGTTATTTGATTGTTGCAAAGCTATCTATATAGTATTTTAATCAACAGGTACAATGCACTATTTGGGTAGGCATCTCCATTTCTCTACTCATTTTAGTAATAAAATATAAATAGTACGACAAAGGTCTTCCCGGCTATCGCACTTGCTAACTTCACCCATCCTGTCGCTTCGTCTCAAATTGATGATATATAAATGTGTCCTCCGGCCAGCTCTGCTGTACGGTGCCCCGCTATTTACCCACTTGACTGACAATACAGCCAAATGTCTCCAACATTTCCAGAATGGGATCAGGCGAAAAGTGGTCCAACATACCTCTTTCGAGAGGTTGAAGAAAGTTGACCTGCACCCGTTGCATGGTGTGCCGTCGTTGGGTGAGTTCATCCGCCGGAGCACCTGACAAACCCAGTGTTTAACACTATGACCCCACCACCCCTTCCGCATCGATGGCAACAGGCTGTCGGGGAAAAATTAGTTTAAGAATTAGTATGTAAGTTAGTTTTAAGATTGATCAAAAAGGTGAGCCCCATCACCTTTATTAGTCAGTTTAGTCCAGTCACGTATAATGTATATCATTATAATTGTTTATTCATTATACAATTTTTATAAAATAACAAAACCTGTATATAATGTAGTGATGCTACAGGAAATACAGAAATAGTTTGTAAATAGATTCGCCTGAGGATCTATAATTATCTGTAAATTTAAAGGGGCTATGACAAAAAAAAGGTACACCTATATCAGGAATTCCGTCTATTTATTTAACTCACGTTAACTTCCATTTGTGTTCATCAATATACCGAATTTCCTCCCTATCCGTAATTATGTATATTGCATAATATTGGTGTATTGCATAATATGTGTACAATTGATAATTGATGTGAACAAATCTTTGATCAAATGGGGAACAATGGCGAGGAAACTGGGCATTGGGATCTGCTATAAATATCTGCGACAAAAAGAACCAGGCACGTGGACTGCTATATCTGTATTGGCACATGTGACTGCTATCGCAGATCCCTGTCACATCCGCGGATATGTGGTGGGCTACGGACGTCGGATCCGATCTAGCGTACTACCCTGGATACCGCTGACGTTTCTAATTTTCGCCGGCGAGGCCTCCACCCCGCCAGCCCCAGAGTCATTTATATTAATCCTCAGGATCGGGTCTCTCTCTTTCCCGTCGAAACGTGCATTAGTATTCGACGAAATGGGGGTCGGGGGGTAGAGGGTAGAGGTCGGAGGAGGGGGGGGGGGGTGAAATTAAGTAAGTTTTAATTAAATCGGCCGGTCATGCCTTAATGAATTAAGAAACTCTTCGAATCAACATTAACGATTTTCTTCTTTTAATATACTTAAAGCAGAGAAGGGACCCACTGGAATTATTATAAAAATTAAATTTCATCAAAAATAAAAGGGAAAAAATGGTAATATCTGAGGAAGAATTTTTTGACAGCACTTTTACCCTAATTAAGAGAAGCCACCGCACAGATGAAAAAAGTTATATAGTCATTATAAATAATTTTTAGATTTATTTCTAGTAATAAGAAGAAGTTCAAAAAAACTCACACGAACACAGCAAACTTTTGAATCGAAATAAAGTGCTGATTCCCCCCTTCTCATTTGAAGAGTAGCATTCGCGTATGGCTTACATAACGGCATCCACATTTTATGTACTTTATTTATCAACTTTTGGAGAGGTTTTGGTTATCAGTCAGTACCTTGAGAGTTAAGTTGACTTTTTAGTAAATTGTATTGGTTATATTACCCCAGTGCAGATATAGTATATTTGGTATTTATGATTTGTCATATTTCATCTTGAAATAACTTTTTGATTTAAATTTTGAGTATTTATTTAATTGTTGGGACCATCATACAACTTCATAGGCAAGATGTAGATGGGTTCTACGAAATAATCTGTACTCCAGTACACTCTAGTTCTTGGTGCGCTGGTCGTCTTCCTCTGACTCTTTGGATGCCTTCTGCTTTGCTGGATATGTTAGAATCATAAAGTAGATCCATCGTTCCAGCAAAGAGTGGAAATTCCCAGAAGCTGTCCTCCCTCAACAAAGACAGGAAAGAACTCTGAAAACTCGAGGTACCACTTACTATCCAAAACACAAAAATCAAGCAAACCCCTTTCATAGGGAAAGCTATTAAATGTGACATTGTTGGGCTGTGGCAATATACAGAATACGGTCATAGCTAAATATCTTTCTTTCAGTATTTTTTAGCCTTTTGGCAGCGCCGTGGGAGCGGTCTATAGAGGCCTAATTATATTCAACGGGCTGCAATAAATCGTTGAGAAACTGCTCCGGGGCGAATATCTGCCCGCCTAGCCGAGATCATGAGAGCGATAAATTAGAAAATGGAAAGAAAAAAATGGAGAGGCCTAGAAAAGAGTTGGTGTTCTGCAAGGATGCAAAATAAGGGACATGAATAAAAGATGTAGCAGAGCTCGGTTATTGTTTCATTGGCCGTGATATCGGATCTGGAGATTAGCCAAGCCGTCACAAATCTAGGGATGGCAAGGCTGTCGCGGTTGCTTTCGTGCCGCGAGAGGCACAAATCTGCAATATAAATCTGGAATTTGCGTACTCAACTGGCAGCGCAGATGGAACACTAGGCCATGAAAAATTTCCAGGATACAACTCGGAGATACGTCATGCTTATAACATGATACGTTTTTACATAAAAACAGACTAAGGACTAGTGTGAGGGAGTGCGCCCGATTGCTATAGACCACAATCAACTGTGGGGAACCCAACCCAATTTTCAAGACATAAAAACCATTATCAAATATTGAATGGATTTTCGTCGTCATGTAATACGACCATTTAAACCAATTAATAATAATTAGCAGTGAAAGAAAACATTATTTCAAAGCTCAGGACTCAAACCTGGGACCTTCTCAATTCCTAGTTGGTGCCTCAAACAACTGAGCAAACCCGTCCCTCGTAATCACCTTTCCAATATAAATCATCTTTCGTCAAACTCTAGCAAAGATTAGCAGACGCTATGTACTATGGGAACAGAGTTCCATAGGCGAACCTGAGGTCTCTAATCCCTATTACATTAGACAACAATAAAAAATGTTATATCAACACATGTTTGTAACATTTTTATGTTACAATAAAAACTATAATGGTGAATCTACGGTTTGTGTGTAACCATAATTCATCTCTACTTCAAAGATTTTAGCATATTTCAGTAAGCGGTAGAGGGCACAATAATGATATCTGGACTTGAATAGTTATGATGGATTGCAATTCTTATAATATTTTGAAAGCTGAATTAATAATAACCCTTGTTTTTTCTATTACGCCAGTTGAAAATAAGGTTTATTAGGACTCATTAACATTTACACTGTTTGGTATACAATACACAAATAACACAGCTGTTTACTATCGTAAGATGCGGTTTTAATACTGGATAACACCAAATCTGGTTTCTAATCGACACTGCTGGCTTATTCAATATTTGTACGTTATGTGTATCGCGTATCAAACTCTGGTGAATGAGTGCGAATAAACGTCATAATCAATAAACTGGTTTCATATTTTTTCCCTCATTTCCCAAAAGCACGGATAACCGATGATAATATTATAAGAATCCCTATGACATCTTGCCCAGCATTATTACCCTCAAATGCAAATTGGAAAAAATCGTAAAAATTGCGATAACTTTCGGGTACAAATTAAACTAAATTCAATTTATGTCTATATTTTTGTGCATTATTTCAAGTTTATTGTTTTTGATAAGGATGTCCCTTAAGATCACGTTAGACTCATCTGTTTTTCCGACATCGATAGTTGCATCATCTTCATGGGTGAAATTAAATTTTGAGAGAAGAAATCCATAATATGCCAGTTATGAAATGCCGACGCCAGGCTGCTAGCACTGCAGGCGTACTGGATACCATCTAGCCAAATGAGGCAATCCTCATTTAGCGAGCCTTGTTTTCTAAACAAATAAACTGCCTTCCTGCTGACTGCTTGGCCCAGATGACGACCACCCCTGTGAGGCAATCTTCACCTATTTCCCCACGCTAACTGAGAAGGCATGATCCATTTCCCTCTCTATATATACCTTCCCAAAATTCTTCTCCCTCTCACTCAAGCTGCTGATATACCAGAGCGTCCTAAGACCTGCTTTGATGTATGGGACCCCTCTCTTCAAGTATCTGACTCCTAACACTCTCAAAACGCTCCAGCAATTTCAGAACAGAGTTCTCCGCACCTCCCTCAAACATACCCCGTTCGACCGAATGAAGGCAGACGAGATGCATAAAAAATTTGAAGTGCTCACCATTCAAGATTTTATCAAGAGAAGGCACATCAAATTTTTTGACTCACTCAGACATAGCCACAACCCACTATTCTCCGACCTTCAACCACCACAAATGCCCGTCAGATGGAAGCACTGTTGGACCGCCGAAGCCTGGAGGATGATCGACGCCATTGAACCCGATGACTGAACGAACTACACCCAGCCGAGATATCGAGGCCGATCTCCCGGCCGACTCAACCGAAGCCACAATGACCCCATCTACCTGTGTAAGCAAAGTCGACCTTCCGGCCGAGAGGCTGACTCATTTCAGGCCCCTGCCGGGGTGGGCCAGGGTTTGCCTGGCCGACTACAATCCTTTGCCTAGGTGCCCCTAGGCTCAACCCTTGGTAGACTCTCATTACCTTCCTGATTCCATCCGCCTTTTTAGGCATTCCACACCCTATATCCTTCTCATACATCCTTCAAATGGGGGACTCCCCTTAGTGAAAGGCACTCATTAGCCCAAAATAATTTCTCTTTATTTTTCCCACATCCTATTTTTATAAGTTTGAGAGCTAAGAAAAAAATAAAAAATAAAAAAATAAATAAAATAATAGACGTAAGACAGTAGTTAGTAAAACCGTTACCTCGTTGTACTTGTGAATAAACCCTTCTTGTAAAAAGGCCATCTGTGTAAAAACTTCTTTAAGTTGCCTAAAAGGGAAAACCCGACTGAATCGTAATAAAGCAGAAAATTCCCGGGAAAAAAATTGGCTCGAGATATAAAATCAAATTAATAGCTCAGTTGGTCATATGGTCCCTAAGGCCGACCGGAGGCACAGGTGGCACCTCAGTTACCCCCTGTCTGGTAAGCAGTACTGATTCCACTGATTAGGATTCGAGGACTGATCGGAGGATGTGGTGGAGGATGAGACCTCATATATCAGCACAGACCTCTGTTTACACAGTTGTAGTAAATATTCATGAAAAATCCGAAATCCCCCCCGACATTGGAGCCAAACGTGCTCTGTGAGACTTGAAGTGTCACCAAATGTCCCGAGAAGCCAAAGGGGACACCGACTAACAAGCACTCTCCCGCGTTCACCTCGGGTGAATTTACTGTATTTTTTTAACTCCTTTTCTAGACAAGGAGAAAACTTATTTCAAATATAAACTTTAAGAAATATAATAATAAAAGGAACTTTACTTTATAATTTTAAAAAATGAATAATGACTTGGTCGTTCTGCTAGTTAAAATATGTGATATAATTAAGGCCAGTCTTCTAGCTATGTATCTGTTATTTCATTTTATTGTGGTATTGGCAGGTAAGTACCTGGGTTCGCGCCTAGGTCATGTAACTATCTCTATTCTTCTTATGATATAAGTGACATATTTTAGTTATTCCTCTAAATGAAATTGGTAAATTTAGCAATATACCAATGTCTAATCAGTGATCTATAGACCCACAATAAGGCGGCATAATAAAATATAAAAGCTGTTTTATGAGACAACGAAAATATAGGAATAAGTCGGTTCTCTGTACCTGTTCCGAAAGAAATGTTTATGCTTATTGTCGATGATAGAAATAATAAATAAACATTATAAAAATAGTAATATTCCAAATAAGAGTTAGTATATTGTTAAAATTAATGTTTAGCCGAATTTCCCTTATTCCCAGAATATTCTATGTTGTAAGTAAGCTAGACGTTTAGCTGTTGAGAACTGTTGAAATAAAGCTTAATAGAGTACTTGTAGGTGTTATAAAAGTAATAAGTGGGCTCTAAATGAAATTAAGCGAGTCTAGAACAGCCTCTAGCGAGTATTCGTAGCTCTGTTAATAGTTGAAGAAGATGTCATTAGATTTAAACTGGTCCCATTTGAACTAGTGAGAGGAAGCTTTGAGCGTTCAATTCCTTGCTTGACTGGCTCAAACGGTATTAGGGCATTTAGTACAAATGCTGTCTGCCAAGAAACATCAGTAGCTTTACCAAACTTGGAACTGGAGTTCCAAGGGCTCTGTCAAAGTCCTTAAAAAAAATTGTAACGGCGATTCAGAAAAAAGTTTTATCTTTTAACAGCATTTTTTTCTCCGCAAGTGCAAATGACGCTTGAATCATCGTATACGCAATTCTATTGTTTAAAACCACCCCCCTTTATTTGAAAGTAAACCTTTTACCATCAACTAAACGAGCGGACACTATTACCAGAGTGCTTCTTTTTTGTTTGCTGTCAGTGTACAGGTAAAACTGGCTGCTCATGACACCGTATGGATTTACAAACACGCCAAATGTATATGATATATTTCCTTTCTGGAAGCCAAATTGAGTCCTAGAGAGAACTCTAGGAACCTTCTGTGGTATCTTTCACCCTATTTACCAGGATCTTCTCCTAATTGTGTGTGTGAGTGTGTGATGGGGGGGGGGGTTACGCGATTACATTTCTTCCATTTCCTATTTCTACATCTTGAAGAATACGAATCTTATATGTGTATATGTACATTTTGTATTATAAAATTTCTTATTTCATTTCATAACAGTGTAGAGAGATGGAGAGTTTTTTGCGGAACGTTCCTTGTTTGTTTTTTTATTCATTCATGCTTTGCGTATTCTCGTGAGAACTGAAAGGTTACCCTATCAATAGCCGCCCACTCTTAATTAGTTCACTTTCCATCAAAGGATAACATCATCCTAAACTTATCCTGTTATTTTACTTATAAAGCTTATTACCAAATTTTCTGATCAAGTAAACAGCAAAAAGCATAGAATATACATAGCTAATGATAGATGAATTAATTTGTTTTAAACTAGCTTCATTAGTACTCAATAAAGCTTCGAAAAACAGAGACGTGCCTGTGAGATACCTTTTAGGTATCTATCTCTATTGTGGGCACTGTTGGGTTAGTTAATTATTTACATTATATATCTATAATATTTGGGTAATCAATTGTTATAATCCTTGGACAAGCCGGAGATCGAACACAGGTCTCCGCATTCAGAAGTCAGTATGGAGACGGTGAATTTAGGTGTTTATAATTAGTAAAAATGTCAAGAACCGCATGCGAAAATCATACATCAAAGAATGAGAGAATGAGAGTGATAATGACTTAGGTTAGCCCTTATTTGAGATATGAAGGAAATAGAGATGAAAGTTTAGCAGACAATATAAAAGAAGAATGAGGTAGCTAATGTCTATGAAAGTACTTCTGCTCGAGATCCCGATTTTATGAATTTATGTATTTTCTATAGAGACATCCAATAAAATATAATAACCAGCCAAATAAACAGAACTTACAAACTGGTAGCAGACAATATGTTGGCGTTTCTTATTGTGTGTTCTATAATAGGATTCATATGAAAAATTACTATGTCAAAATACCACCGAGTATTACGCTATGTATTTTTTTAGTACATGTGAACGAACCATAGTACCAAAAACGATACCAAAAAAAAAAAAAAGAATTGGTCCATAGATGAAACATTCTTTCATCTCACATTTCTTATTGTAAAAATGTTTCATTTATCAGGAGAATGAAGAATTAAAAGAGTCCATAAAAATTCCTATGGAAGAAAGGAGATCTTTTTGGGAGAGGAAGAAGGAAATGCGGGTTTTTAAATTTTTGAGTATTTTTGAAACTGGATCCAACGGAAACAAAACCCAGAAGATGTAACAAACCCAAATAAAGTTATACTCGTTTTTATAATTTGTACTACATATTATTTATTCTGATGGTTGTCAATATATTTCTTGGAGATATGACAAGCCGCCTTTCTGACATACATACAATGAGTGTAGAAACATAGGAAGCCTTTTATTATTAATTCTAAATTCAGATCAAGACTTGACTTTTATACACCCGATTTATTTTACCTGTACTTTTTGATTATGATATAGCTAATGGAAGTGTGCGGGAAAAAAAAACCTTTCAAGGTATTTTAGCTTATTAATTCCGTTATTTAGCGCATGGATATGGAATCATTTAATACGAATGGGAATAAGCAGATATCACTTATCCTTAGTGAAGAGCGAAGGTTACATGGAAGGGTAAATAACAAGAAAGAGAACGAGGTGCAATCTGATATCAAAACTAGATAAAGGAATTCTTTATTCAGAAAGATAAGAGAAAATTTCTGTCAAGAAAATCTTATTGTAGTTGCTGATTGGATCTACTGAAACTGCACTTCTTTAGAGGTACAGACAATTCAAGTCAATCACACAATAGAGATTTATTACGACTGAGAAAACGATTTTGATTGCACTTGAAATGTCAATATTAAAATTGAATTGCAAATTCGTAGAGTGCTCGTTCGGAATTTGTTCGGGAACATTTTATGCGGAATGAAAACGAATGGAGTGACGGTGTTTTCAGATTTGACTCATCTTTACTCTTTGTAAACCAGATGAACGGAAGAGAGTTTACCGAAGAGATGATGAGTGCTACGCTGAGTGTAATGTCACTGGGAGAGTTTGGTGTGGTGTGGAATTTCATTGACAGCGAACACAGAGCTCTACGATGTTCTCCTGTCAACGATGGCCCTGATGCTGGTGTCTGAGGATTTAAATTCAAGCGCAAGTCTTCTTCTAACTTTTGTTTGCACATTTGCTACTCTTCAAGTTGTAAGAAGAAGTTGAGCAGTCTCAGTACCAGTTGAAAACCGATTCCGAGCGTGTGTAGTACAATAAACCCGTCATCTCTTGGCTCTGTCACTCGTAGCCGACCTGATCCGAGTCTACGCTTAAACAAATCAGTGTCACAGTTACGTTTAATTGCTCTCAGAACAGTAGTTTCCGGTTAACCCAATGAACGGGCTGTATAACTTTGACTTCAACCGTCTTTTACAACAACAAAACAACACGGGATACATACTCGAGCGTCAAAACCATTTTTTAAATTAAAATAAAAAAACATTTTGCAAAATTTTGCAAAAATCAGTCCCACAAGAAATCAAAATAGAAATTTCTAAATAATTCTTTGAATATTTATTGAGGTTTTCCTTCATGTTTATTGCCTCCTATCTATATTATATTTATCAATTTTAAAAAGATTTGAAAGCCGAAATAATTCTATTGGACCCGAAGCAAATATATGAATTTGAAACAAGTGCGCACTTTTTTTGTGTGGCAGTGTATATATACTTCATACTTTATTTCCATACTTATGATGATTGGATGTCTTCGTATTATTAAGTGCGGCATACATGTCTCTTGCTCTCCACCAGGAGAGCTACTTAAACCAGACCGTTTATTTGTCAGACACGTGGTGAGAAAAAAAAATGAAGCTCCAGAAAGATATGTTGGACTGTCCGGATTATCCATACCGCGTTTTGGTTCGTGGCGAAATGTTCTTAGAACCAAGAGGACGTTCGGGGAAGCGCCTTGGAAGAAGTTGGCCACTAATAAAGCCGACAAGCAAGCATAAAGGGAAAATATCGCGTTAGGAATCGGTAAGCCCGGGCTTTATAAGCTGCCTCTTTTTATCGTGGTGAGCAGGCCTCGGTAAATATAAGCCCTCGACAGACGATACATTGTCCTTTACTCCCTCCTACTTCCTCTCCCCACCCTCTAACTAAACTCGAACTGAATACACCGCCTTCATAATATCGCTGTTATAGCTATCTCATTATACCTCTTATCTCTAGGGACACTCCCGGCTATCCTAGCTACCGGGATTTTTTTTTTATTCTGGAATATCGAAGACAACAGATTAAAGGTGAAACATCTTTTCTGTTCACCCTTTATACTGATAAACCTGTAAATGAGAGCGTAATTCACCTACATTTTTAAAGAACTCTTTAATTAACTTTTTTCCCCCATTCGTTTCACAAACAAGCTTTAAATTGACACTGCTTTTCCGGGAGAAATTTTTAACTACCTACCTGTTTTCCATTAAAGAAACTTTTATAATTTTTTAGGGAACTCTTACATTATATATAGGTTCAATGGATTAGTACAAACTGCGTTTTGTTTGTATGTTTACGAAGCTAGATTACGCAGTTTGCATTCATATTTTATGTCAATAGAGTAAAATATAGGGCAATCTTATGGAAAATAATGACTGCCAATTATTATTTAACTACTCATGATTCAAAAATTAATATTTTCTTAACATATTAAGCAGAATATAAAAATAATAGAATTAGCAATATTTAATTTAAGAATTTCAAATTGTATTAAAACATTAATTAATAATTAATAAAATGCCAGTCGATAATTTGTCTGAATTAATAATATTCGTTCTTATCAATAACCTTTCTCAACTCATTCCTATTTTTTAGTACTAAAAATAGTATCAATTTGTATTATTCCAAAATGTACAAAATTTTGCTTTAGTTTTTTCGTCGACTCAACGTCAGTATTCTTCCTCTCCCGCAAATCACTTTGTGTTTTCGATTTTTTCTGCACAAATCATTTTATCACTAATATATCAGCTAAAGTTAATTACTTGTTTTAATTTAACAATTTTCAAATGACGAACATTAAACTTATCTTAGGAACAAGTCAACTAGAAGTACGTTTCAATAATTATTACAATGATACACTAATGCTATTATATACACTATTTATTTATATAAATATACTTTAATTATATCTACATATAAATACATCTTAATTTCGATTTTTTAAAGAAATTATATTAATTTATATTCAATTTTTCAAATTGTCTCTGAACTTGTGGACGCTTATCTGCAGCGATAAAAGAACCTCTAGCCGCCATTTGACTGGAAGTTTCTTAAGTAAGATTTAAATGGTAATAATAGTTAATATTTAAAAAAAAATCCTACTTTGGATAAGTCAATAATAAATTCATTGTCCAGTCTGATTCTTTCTGAATTCGAAGTATTCCATTAGTATTTAAAGTGTAATGCTTGTAATAATACTCGGTATTGTTTCCTCACAATCTACCTTTAATTTATAATAAAAAAACACAAATTACTTCACTAATTGACGTAAGGTACAGTTTTGTCAGTATAAATAGTTATGAGTTCATTCATAGTTGACCATGATTTAGGATTGAATGAATGTATTTACTATGGACCGGCCTGAGTCGATGAAAATAAAATAAAAAGTTGCTAGAGTTTATGCATACTGTGTGTGTGTCTGTTTCAGATCTTTTTAAATGAGGTGGACTGGAGATGGAAGTGAGATGTGAGAGGTTGAACTCACCTTTCAGAATTAGTAATATAATTTCATTTCATGTTCACTTACATAAGATCTAAATTGAAAGACAAATAATGTAACATCCTGTTCGCATATATCGTAACAAATACGACAACTCCTTGTATGTTGCTGTAGTGAACGAAAATACAGTGAAGTGACCACTGATCTTTGGACTGTTTGTCGTTTATTTTCTGTTGTTTTTATATTGACCTACACCATCGTCCCTCGCGCTCTTGGTCATCCTCCGCTGCCTCTTATCCAGTGACGCGGAAGAGCGGGTACTTCTCAAGACTCCGCTTTCTCTTTCGCATGCGAGGGAGGTGGCAACCATGTGGACTTGGGAGGTCTCTGGGCTGTTTGTAAATATTCTATGAATGAGCGAGTGAATGAAAATTCTAAATATAGTATGAATGAGATCATTTATCACAATTACTTATTGCCTAATGTGGCAGATTGTAATTTTATCATAATAAAGTTGTTTAAAAAAAAAAAAAGACACCATTGTCCCTTAATGAGTCAGAGTTACCCGTTCGTTTCCGAACCTCATCCCGGCATGACGTTCACTCCGCACGTAACAGATTTATGTTACACGGAAGGTTACACTTTTAAGGGTAGCTTTAAATACCAGCCCCCTTGATATTCAACCACCCCCTGTATAATGTGACGTAATTACCGCGGCTAGGGGCGTGGAAAATGTCAGGGATCAGCCTTTCATTTTTAACGAGTATCTCCGGCACCTTTCCTTCATTTTTTCCCATCTCGGAAAATAGGTCTGCCGGCTTAAAGGAACAAAGAGGAAAAAACATAAAAAATTACCACCTTAAGGTCATCTTAGCTTCTTTTCCTCTTTTCTTTTCAGAATTAATTCCCTCGGTGAGGGTTTTTCTTAAGCTCTTTTAACTATTGAGGGCTGTAATATAATTACTAGCTATGGATACTAGCTATGGATAAAGATATCTTAAGGGGAATATTTCAGGCCTTGGAACATCTTTTTTTTCTTTTTTTTTTTTTAAATAACAAAGCCTGTATATAATGTAGCGATGCTAAAGGAAATACAGAAATAATTTGTAAATAGATTCGCCTGAGGATCTATAATTATCTGTAAATTTGAAAGGGCTATGAAAAAAAAAAAAAAAAATTAATGACGAAAAAGTAAAGAAGATGGTTAAGTCAGAAGAAGTTTATAAAAATGATTAAATGATTGTGAAAAACCAAGTCGGTATGTTTTATCAAAAAAAATCCTAGTTGCTGAAAATCATTTTCCCAAATTCGAAAACCTTATTTTCTATTGTTGTCTCTCAAAAGTGAATTTCAAAGAATAGCTGAATGAATCTAGAATTAATGTTTTTAATTAACCATTGGGAAGAAAATAGTTTTTTAAATTTTAAACATCTTCAAAACTGTACTGAAGTCGTACTGAAAAATCGTACTGCAAAATGAACAGTCTACGTGACAGCTCAATGGTCACAATTGTTTTGAATCATTAATGAAGCCACAAAACATTGAAAAAAGAAAAATTATTTTGCAATTCTGCTAAGAATTTAGTCAGGCGCGGTCAACCTTCACACCTTCCTAGTGGCGTTCCTTGGCTTTGCCCCGCTAAACTAGCACATTCTAGGAAGGGATTCCTTCCATGAAGACGCCGATCTCTGGGGCATAACAAATTACCCAAGTAGGTGTTTCCCCAAGTGGTCCAATCAGTCTCTTTTCTGTTCACACTCCCCTTTGGGAGCTGGACGGTTTTGGCCAACCGATTGTCAACTCGTGGTCATTCCAAAACCACGCAATCTACCTAAGAACCTTACCAGCCTGCAACATAGCGCACTGAAAGGGCCAACACCTCTCAGATATGGAGTCAGATAGTTCAGTAGTAGGACCGTTACCAAACAATCCTCCAGGTCATAGAGCAATCAGCTTTCTCTCCGTCACCAGGACTAGGTCAACTAGACCCCCTCGTGACGACCCGACAGACTATTTTTATAATACTACATAAATTTTTTATTGCAAATTATGAACTAGATTATATTTTTCAAGTATCTGTAAACGAAATAAGCGTCGTTGAAAGTAAACTTACCGAGAAATATTCATGGAACATTTCATGAATTGATTAAAAACTTAAAAGTTAAAAAAAATACTTGGTATTATATTTTGTATAAAAGAAATACTTTTATTTGTTAAACTAGTTTTGTCATTAAAATGTTCTATTTTTAGCCCACCACGTGGAGTTCTAAGCTTGATTCTCAATTTGTTACAATCAGTTTTGTAGAATATTGGTTTTTTTTTTTTTCATTTTTCCGGTTGAAAAGGTAAAGAGATATCCTTATATAAAGATATCCTTGGAATACATGAGGTTGCTATATTGATGAGAATAAATTAATGTACCTGATGTAGTGAAATATTAAACATTTGTTTGTAGACAGTCAAATGTTAATTCCCTTTGATCCAGCAGACAAAAACCAACAAAAATATGATAGAAAGTTTCCCTTTTTTTATTAGAACAACATTTCGGTGTTGTTTTTTTTTATTACCGCAACAAAATAACGATATAATAATTATTGATAATTAATCATAAACAGCAACTCAGGGATTGGAAAAATCTCAAAATGTATCCAAATTGGACCATGTTTAATTTTCTCTTTTAACCATATTTCAAGGTGTTAGAAAATTCACTATTTCAAATAAAATTATGTGATTTACTACGATTAACCCTTCAACCAGACCAAGTTGTTCGTGGTAACAAAAATAGAGTTAGCTAAACAAGAAAAAACAAGATTACGTCACCATGAAAACCACGCAAACCCTATTTTAGAAACGGTAGCGTACGAACGATATATGTACAGTTATATAATGCTAAGAATATTGTAATGCTAATAGTAGAAGCTAGTGTATACCTGCCTCGTGACTTCACGGAAGTCACTAGTGTTTCTTGTTATTTTTTAAGTAAGCGACCGCATCCTTCCTAGACCTAGCTCCCAATTCCCGCCACTACCCTTCTCTTATACACATATGTCTCAGCTTTAGACCCAGTCCACAGTTGTTCACAAGACACTCGTCCCTAAACATCCGACTCAGTATGTAGGAACATAACCCTTAATATTTGTATATACCAGTGTTTAGCTTGTACTTCATAATAAAGCTTTCTTCTCTTTTAAAATACTCTCCTCAACAAAGATTATCTAACTTACGAAGAGGCTTAAACACTGGAGTCAACACTTTAACAAGTAGAAGAAAGCTCAGTTCATGGTCAGCATTTAGTGGAATATTTTCTAGTGTACATATGCACAAGAATTAGAGCCATTAAGTTCCTTGTGTAGTCATTTGCGACAAGTTGTCTTTAACTATAGGAAGATGTGTCAATGACTACTATGTAAGTTCTTCGAACGTAAGATTAACTTGTTGGTACTCTTAAAGTTAGTTAATTAATTTGTTTATGGGTTCCGTGAGTCGTATCAGGTGTTTGAAAGATCTTTTTATTTTCATTATAACTTCTAGAATCTCAGTTAAGAGTTTTATTTTGCGGGCCTTTTGTCTGCGGGAATACGTTGGAGCTGGCTACATATGTAAGGAATCTAAAGATTCTACGGTAAAGAGTATTGTGTGATTGTAATGTTCTATTGAAATAAAATTTTATCGGGTATTAACTTTGTATCAACATCCCACATACATACTCGTGGAAAACTTAAAATAAAATCAAATTTCTATTGGGCTCTGAGGAAGGTACTACATTGGAGCTGCAATTGGAGATGCACTCTCAACTCATATACTAATGTACTGTGGGATACAGATGGGCATGCATTTGATACCAGCGTATGTTTCGAAACTAGCGAAGATAACCTGTAAACTTATGGTTTTCAGTGGAGGATAAAAATTTACAGCAAGTTTACCAGACTTATTAATCCTAAACTTATTCCTCGACTTTTAATTTTGCAAAAAAATCAGGCTTAGTTATGCTCCAATTCATTCGCAATTGATAATTTAATTTTCATTATTTTCGTCTTTTGCTGAAGAAATCAATTGGGGTCGACTATACCATGAATATTCTAATGAATGTAACAAGTTGGCCCCAGAGGAAAAGAGGGTTAGGTGATTTTTAATTAAAACCAGCGGATAAATCTAGTGTTAATTTTATCCATCCAGGTAGGGATTTCCCTAGAAAATTCCGACGGACTCCCCTTGAAGCGATAAAGCGGAGATCCATCAGTCACGTCAGGCAGCCACGCACACTGGTCCTTATCTCTTTGCTAATTAGTCTCCTTATCGGCAGGACAATGTGTTTTCTTTCCTTGGCAATTTACCATGTAGATGTTGGAGGACCACGGGGTTCTTTCTGGGGAATATTTCAAAGAAATATCAGCTGGAAGTTAGATGGCACTGGCGGTGTGAGTTCGATTGCCTCTTTAGGATTCTAGAAATAGCCAATTCATGGATAACGTAGGTGAATCTTTATGAAGGATTCTCGTACCTGTAAACCTATAAACGTGTCTCCTTTGCCTATTGATAAAGGGACACCTGCTTACCAAGAAAATAACAACATTTTACTTCTAAAATTTTCAAGCACTAATCAATTACAGACTTGATTATGGCTCCTTATTATGTGGCTCAGCACGCACATCTATCCTTAACAAAGGATATTATCCTTGGTTCTTCCATAGGAGCCACCAACACTAAATTTGGTCTTAACGAAAGAATTGAACTATCATTTAGAAGACAAAATCTGCTAAGTCAACTAGTAGCCACAAACCTCACGCCACATTCTTTGCAAATATCTCTTAAAAGGAAAATTTACCAGGCATTTTCTTACTACTAGCCAAATCAATGTCAACTGATGTCTGAACCAAGCAACGCAACCTTTCACTTGCACGAACCTTTTAAAAAGCAATATTGAACGCAGAGCTGTCAAAATATCCCACAGAAATCCACTCTACCAATGGAAATAAACATACTAAGTTCCTCACTGCCATAGACCAATGCATTAAAATTGGTGACCTTAACTGCATATGGCCTGAGAACATCTCTCTCAATAAACAACTGCTTTATTTTGCATCGTCTATGTACTTTAGCAGAACTAATTAAAATTTCCATCAGCATTGCCAATGCTTATACCATTATTAAATGCCGCAAGAACCTCTGACTCCCTCAGTGCATCGAATGGCTTAAAGAATGTGTGATCTAACAACCAAGAAAGAGTACATCATAATGCTCAAGAAAGCATACAAGAGTTAAAGCGGCTGATATGAGCACCAATTGTATAAAAAAATGGAGGCAATGAGATGGCCTGCATAGCAGCTATAGTAAACAAAATGTGCCCGTGCACTATTGAATATTCTACTAAATATCAGGATTACCTTTAAGAAAAAACTATGCAAAAGATCGGTAGTGAGTTAATGCTGATAAAAAAAACTGAGCACTTGGAAAGATTTAGCTTTTTCCATTTTATTGAACATTCTAAATGCCGAATCCGCACCTCATTCCACTAGCACCCCTTTCCGGACCCACCCGAGCGATTCGGCGGCAAGTTAGGTATTTATCAAAGACCCCCTGGAAGAGTACCTACTTCAGGTAGAACCAAAACACCATATATAAACCCAGCGGTACCTTGTGATCTGGAGAAAGTGACAGCTTAACGACTGTAACAATTTCAGAACGTGATACTTATGAAAGCGGCGTGCTTAACTTCAACAGCGGGGAAATCCTGAAACACTTTGGTCTGCCTATGAGATCGTACTTCGTAGGCACTCAAATTTTTCAATTTGCTGAATTTTTTTCCAGCCCAAGAGGCTAACATCTAGATTCAAGGCATTATTCATCATCAAATCACGAATAATTCTTTTTTATTGTGACCTCATTGTTTTGTTTAGACACTCCTTAGAATCCCGTTCTGATGCAGTGTTGGGTGCCCATCCCTACCAGCGTACATTTCTGTATATATTTTTGTTAAAATCGATGAACATGGGTTTAGAAAAAAAAGTAATAATGTCTAGGGCTCCTTTTTTGCTCAACACCCAGGCCACCCGACCCAGCCATCCCTCCTGTGCTAATAATATTTTCTCAAATCATGCCAGTGAGCTGTTTTTATTAATAAACATTATGCTGTTTAAGTCATTACTCATCTTTTTTTCTATGGCGAAGTACTGAAACCTTATGTCTAAGTCATAATTACGTACTGACCCGTACTTCACGCCACAGCTTGAATCCGTAATAAATAATAAAATCCGCACTGCATATGAGAGGGAACCCTCTTCATAATGACATTACTTAGAGGCGATTGTGCACCCTCGTATGTCAGAGCGCTCTAGCTACTACGGCTCCTTGTCACGAACCGTTCGCTAGCCGGCTATCTCAATTACCTGGTCCCATGATATAATACTTGGCCGTCATATCAGCTTCTGTGTTATTATTATAACAGCCAACTCTATAACCAGTCATTAGCTATAACGGAATGCTTATACTTTATAGTCGTTCCGACCTTCCAAGGGGTGACCAATGGATTAAAAGGGTTTATTACCATCTCGTGCTGCTTAAGCGCTGAATTCACTAGAGCCTTTATTAAGTGTAAGACAGAGGCTACTGGAAGTGACCCGTCTCATTTTTATTGACTATTAACATTACCTGAATATTTCTAACATCAATAATAATAATTTAAACTTCTTTATTGTGCTAAAATTACAATCTGCCTTATTAGCCAATAAGTAATTGTGATAAATGTTCTCATTCATACCATATTTACAATCTGCATTCACTCGCTCATTCATACTGTATTTACAAACAGCCCAGAGGCCTCCCAGATCCACATGGTTGTCACCTCCCTCACATGCGAAAGAGGAAGTGGGACATTAGTACAAATTTTTAAAAATCAAATCTTGAATATACCAGTTGGTTCATGGATCGGTAATATTGTCATTTTTCCACAGTTTGAAAATAAAATGTTCATAGGAATAAATTTATTCCTCTAAATTATAAAAATTTCGTTTTTTTTCTGGTATATTCTATTCCACATATATTCATGATTAAAATTTTAGAAAATGTCATAAGGGCTTTATTTTTACTTCTACATTGCAATCTAAAAATTCATAATTCACCTTTTTTATGATTAATTACTTTGTATTTATTAATTTTTCACATTTTAATACATTTTAGAAGGACTCCTAGCTTTCCTATATCTTTTAAAATTTTCAGTAGAAATCGGCATTGTGTTGGTTGATATGTTAAGTACATATGCCCTTTAACGTCTATAAAGTTATCTAGATCATCGGGTTATCGTATCTGAAATACAACATTGTAATGCTATGCCTTTTTTCTTTTTCTGTCAGACAATGTTTAGATGTACCTGTTTGATATTCTTTGGAAACAATTTCCCAGAATAAGGTGTTTATTTCATTTACTAGTACATTCGGTATATATTTGAATGCTGCACTATCCATTTTTAATTTGTTCTTCTTGCTTTTAAGTTACACTAAGTTATAGAGTTAAAAACTTTTTTAACTTGAACGAAAACTGAAGCAAGACCTGAAGCTGGAACTATCATTTAAATATTCTACAGCCAGTCCACAACAAATACAAACGCCCTCTTACACGCACGCGTGACGGGGAAACATTGAACACGCAGTATTGTTAAGGAGGTGATTTGAGTAGTTGGATTTAGGTCAGAGGGCTGAACTGGCGTAAACTGTGTTAGTTGTATGTTAACTAGATGGAGGGGGGGGGGGTCCAAGTGAACAGGCAATTGTCACGAAACTTAGAGGAGGCTGAGGGAGGAAGGGGGGTTGATTTGCACTACGTCATGGCTAATGAAGTGTGTTTTTGCCTTTTTTATAAATATGCAGCTAAATTAGTTTTACTTAATAGGTTTTATAAAAACTGCGTTTATATGCGTTACACTTTATGTGAGAAATTTACTACTATAGTATAATCTTGTTACTCCGCCACGTATGGGACTAGACAATTGCCGGATTATTGAATAATTTCGGAATTTTTTTATATATTTGTATGTAATTATACATTTCAAAAATAAATCAATATCAATGTAAATTTACATACAAATGTGCATACAATGAAAAAATACAATTAAATTAAAATAACTAAAAAAAGGTGATGAAAAATAATCATTAATCGTTTTATTAAAACGTATTCTTGCATCATTTTTAGCACTAATACATCATATCTTACTATATCGTTTTCTTCTGCTCATTTAATGCAAATATTGAGCGCGTTGAATGAGCCACTGTTAGTTACAATTCTCCGAAACATCCCGATCATCTTTGGTTACGTCGTCATCAGAGGAACGATTTCTATGTCAGAAAGAGGTTGAAAATTTTCCTCGCTTAAGCCAAAGGAAAGATTTTTTGTAATTTATTTTATTTGCTGAATTTATTCCATGGGTATGCGTGTTTGGAGGCATCTTGAATTTCATTATCTGTAGATTGTACGTCCTCATATTTAATGTGTCATGGAACGTTATCCATCAGTAGCAAATCTTGGGTATGATGACGTCTTTTAAAAACTTTTTTTAAAGTCGGGATGAAATATAGCTTGAACAATTCAGTAAAATCAACTATGGCAACTTGTTCTTTGGTTTAGTTTTTAAAAGTTGCTGGCAAGTAAGAGACGTTTTTAAATGCCCTACGATGCTTGGCTTTTCATAAACCAGTAAGGCAAGTTTGTGTGTCCCAGTAGACTGAACAGAGCACAACGTCCTTCAGAATAATTCGCTTTCATCCACACTTATACACACACTCTGAGAGAAGACCTAAGTCGGATTTTTACTCAAATTTCTTTTGAAAAGCGTCCAAGGTGAAAATATGACTAGGTAATTTTTCTCCTGTGACAGTTAAAAAACGATACGAGTTTCGCAAAACCGACGGATTACCCAACGCGCCTGACTAACATCAAAATTGTACTGTACTTACAGTTTTTTGGGAAGAATAAATGATTTCTTTAGAACTACAATAATTTTTTATTGCAATATAATAAGTAGTTGAAATATGTGCAATTGTCTAAACACGGGAGAATTAGATAAAAATAGTAATAAACAATTTACTGCTGTGTCAATAAACATAGGTGATTGTGACTGAAAATATTTGGTATAAATATTCATATTTACGTCTCTTAAGTTATCCACCACATAAATCTATTATTAGTTACAATGATAGTACACAATACTGTGTAACATCAGTGCCACTATTCTAGTCAAAAGATAATAATTACAATTTCCACCAGAAGGATTACATACATCAACCAAATAATTATTGATATATACAAACTAAACTACTATAGTTAACTAAAAACGAGGCATTCAAATTCGTAAAATATTTAAAGTTGTCATTGTTAAAGAAAACAATAACTAAGAAAACAGAGAGGGGGAAACACTTTAGAGCAGGTGAAACACTTCATATGTTTGCGGTGCCAATAAAGAAGTAACAATAACACGATTAAATTTCATGATGGAACTAGGATCTAAAGCTAAATTCATTTGAGTACAGATAGACATTTAAATTTCAATGTTATTTCACGGTTCCCTTCATTATGAATGCAGCCTCCGATGCAGACAAGAAAATTTATGTTTTGTAGGAGGCAGATAGACATATTGTTTTCATTAAACATATTTCAACGCTCATGAAAAACGGGTATTGCTGAAAGAAACTGCCCCAACCTACCTTGCTAGATATTTCATTAAAAGGATTTCAGAAAAAATATTCACCCCCTTCGCTGCATAATGAAAAAATAAATACAGCAGGCAGCCACACGTACATAAGCCCTTCGAGCCCAAGTAATATAATTTGTTAGCCCTAAACCGGCAAGAATATTATTATGAGACCTGCATTAGGATTAGACCAAATATAAGGATTTATGAGAAATGTGTGCCGAGGGGGGTAGCAGGTTAAACTAATTGCGAAGTGGAACGATAATAACAGCAGCTGCACCCCTAATATCCGTGGACTGCTGGGAAAATATACTTCGGTATAATTATATTTAAGGGTTAAAGGGCGGGGGTAGGCCCAGGGAACCTTAGCTATCGGCTATGACTCCAAAGTTAATAAAGAATCGAATGACTTTTACATAGGATGAGGCTCCTGCCATGGTCGGTAATATTGAACTATTGTAAAGTTGGTATTTGAAAAGACCACTTCTAAAATTTGAACAAAACACGGGCTCATGCCCAAAACAGGAACAGGTAATTTTCGAAAATTACATTGATGAATATGGAGAACCAGTTCTTCATAGTGATATTCCTTGGCTCTCAAGGTGAAAGTCTTTTGAAAGGTTCTGGAAACCATGCAGTGATGTCTCAGCTTATCTAAAAGAAAATGAAGAACTTCCTCACATCTCTCTCCTCCTTGAAACGATGAGTGGCTTTAGGATTTTGCTTTTCCTCCGTGTCATGTCGGCCCATTTAAACTTAAAGCTGAATTTAAACCAATTTAGAGCTGAACACTCGATTGTAAGTTAAATCTAATCATTTACCAATACTGATGGCCCATGTTGCATGGGATGGAGCTTGGTCTTTATGAAACAGACCTTTTCTTAAAACCGCTCTCATATTCCATCCTAAATATGAAAAATGTAAAATAAAAATTTCAAAAATACTTCAAAACTAGATATGCTAATTTTTTGGGAGAAAAATGTTTTTTCAGCAGTACTCTCTTGGAAATCAAGTTGAATTAATTGCCGTACGAAATAACGTTGTTCTTAAATGAAAGTAAGCTACAGTTATTACTTAAAACAAATCACCGGATTATCTGGAGTCTTGGAAGTTATTGAAACTGAAAATGTTCCCTTTGTTACAGGATTTAGCTCTCCGATATGCTTGTTTTGGTTCTACACATCCATGCGAGCAATCGTTCAACAAGATGGACTTAATAAAACATGACAACAGGGTGTCATTAACCGAATCTCATATGAAATATTTACTTGGATTAGCAAATTATTATTATATATATATTTACTTAGAACTACAAGTTTCACATTAAACAGTACCTAGGTGTGATTTGATTTAAAAAATCTTAGGTTCGTTCACGTTTTGCTGCTCTAGTTTTTCATGTTCTATACATCATAACAAATTTCTAGAATTTTAAGTTGTTTCATCATTTTTTCTGATTGTTTGAATTTTATAAAATGAACAGCTCACCTACCTACCAAACACTGTTGCTTTTGAATTACCTTGAGTTTGTGGCCCACGAACGAAAATGTTTGCCCACTCTTACCCTAGAATTAGATAGACGGAAGGAGAGGGGTATCTGAGATTGTTGGTCCGACAACAGCCCTGCAGGGTCATTTAGTCCTCCCCCATATTATACACATGCATCCATGATGCTATTCCTCCTGGAATCTCCCTGACCTCAGGACAATATCGATTTCCATTTGATGAAGTTAGGTTTTTCTAATGGGGTCCTACCACAGTCCATGGTGTATACAACCTTAGTCAAATGAACGCTTCACATGCTCCTTCTTCCAAGTGTTAAGAGGTTTCATCCTCTATTCTACGTCCTGGACAAATGTGGTTGGAGACAAACCAAATAAAGATGCCTGCTAAACGCCCATAACGTATATATTTTCCTGGTCATAAAATTTTTTAAACATGAATTGCTTAAGGCAAATGGCTATTATTTCTTCTACAAATATATTCTAGTTCTTCTCATTAACTTCATCAGGCATTGTTCCAAAAATTAGTCATGGATTAAAATTATAAATTGGTCAGTCATCCCTTTACTCCTTAGTGTCGGTCGATGGCTGAAGGAGATTTATATATTTTATTTTATTTTTCTAGACAGTTTTAACCGTTCAACAATAAAATATTTTTTATACCGCCGAACTTTATCAAAGGGGTTGTTCGGAATAAAAATAAAATTAAGTAGAGCATTGTTTCGGCTTAGCATCAACGGAATCCCCCCCCCCCCGGTAATTTGTATGGTATCCCCTCGGGGAGTTTTATAAGCACCGCTGAGTTGGGAATCTCATCTTGGCCCCCCTCCCCTTCCAAATATTTTAATACCTTTCCAAGTATTCCGAACTTCTATTGGTCCTGATGATTCCCTCCTTATTCAGGTCATCATCCTGAATACTACGTGCCTGTGAAGAATATATATATGTAAACCAGAACGTTTCCCTGTATATTTATGAATAAGGTCAAATGTTCAATTTGCAGAGTCCATGTAATAATTTAAATATAAAGTTAATATCGAGAGCCATAGGGTAAATTCTAAAAAAAAAAAAAATTGCTGGCAGCATTTTAAACATCAACTTTTCCTCATAAATCGGCAAATAAAGTAAAATGATGTCTAATTCTCCCTAAAATTATTATGTCATCTTTTTTTAATTAATTTCATGTATATTTTTTCCAATTTATTAGTATTTTATTTATTTGAGACTTCCCCAGTTTTGGGCCATTGAGGTTTACTAGCTGGTCATGCAAACACGTTTTTCTTTTGCACGGTGATTTAATGGATAAAGGAATATAAATAAACTTAGATGCTGTTTATGCGTAAGATTATAGGTGAATGTGGCCCACTTCAAGCCAAAAGGAAATGAAATTAAAATTAAACTTATTGTCCAAGCAACGAGATTAAAAATTGTGAACTGTATGTAGGTAGTACATAAATTGAATAAATACATACACTGCCAGTAATCCAAAATGAAACATATATTGACACAAAATATAAACGAAAAGTCTGTTAATTTAATAATTGACAAAATAATCTAATGATTAATAACAGAACATCAAGTAATCAGAATATGGGTGAATATTTCAAAAATACCTATTGTACTTTATTTAAATTTCTTTGTCCAATAGTTCCCAATGTTCTTAAAAAGCTACTAGCATTTATTTGAATTACATTTGACCCGTTTTTTAAGACAAATTCACTACATTAGAACGACACAATATATCTGTACATCGGAGGGATACAGCACTATGTCCATTTTTTTCCATATTGACTTTATTACAGAGTAAAAGGTTTTTTTTCATTTTATAACAACTGCATGATGTAAATAACAATAAATAGAATGTTCTGGTAAAATATTGTTTCAACAACATCTCAATAAATAGCTGTGCCAATAACACTTTTTGTTGAAAAAAAGTTTAAAACTCCTCTCCTGTAAAGTTATGAAAATGGACATAGTGTCGTATCCCTCCGATATATACTTAACAAGAAATAAAAACACTAATATTTTTTTTATAACACGAATTTCCAAGATCAACAATTCTCCCCAAAACTTTACTGATAACTACTACTTCATCAGCTGAGATGTGGTTGATTTTTATTTTTTATGAGCTTGCTACGTGAGGAATTACTGACAGCAAGAAATTATGAATTTAAATATTGATGTTTTAAAAAACACGTAAAGCAATATATGTTACAGTTCCTAGGGTTATAGCAGTTGTTATGACTTTATTTGAACTGACAAAAAGTTTAACATAACTTCCAGTGCAAAAGACTATTACATATTTCTGCAAACATGCCTACGTCTTCCTCTACCTATCAAGAAAAAACACCAGTAGGAAATAATGATCTTCCTAATGAAATTCATGGATACATTATCGTTCTTTTACCTGCATACAAAGATTTAGAAAACTGTATGATAGTTTGTAAAAGATAACAAAAAAAACGAAAAGAAAAGTGGCAACCAGGTATGAACAATTAATAAAACTAACCTAGTAAGGATTAAATAAAAATCAAACCTAGCAAAGGAAAATAAAATCGTAAACATTAAAGACTACTAAATATCTCATTCAAGGATTAAAAAATAAATTCAATAACATCAGTGCGAGCGGTTTGAAATTGGTTTCCATCCGGAGATACAAGAACTCATCTCAAGATATACATTTATCCAAAAGGTGATGTATCAAATCGGTCCTGAGACTAAGACGAGTCACCTAGGCCAATGTACTCTCTCCAGGGTGGCCTCTCACTCACGGTGAAGTCAATGATGAAGAACAAGATGAGTCATCAAGCTGAAATGCTCTCTGAAGGGCTGTCTCGCTTTGACTGGCTGATATGAGGCAAAGAGAAAGAGAGAGAGTGAGAGGGATAAAATAAGAGAGGAGACTCGCCCAGGGTGCGAAAACGTAGACAGTTCGCGCACACATACAAATAAAGATAGATAAAATAATAATAAATTCTAAACAAAAAATAAATTATGAGAGTCGTCAAAAGATGCTATGGTTTAAGTTTAAAATAGTAGTTGTAAAATCCTTTATTGTGCTATAATTACAATCTGCCTTATAAGGCAATAAGTAATTAAGATAAATGCTCTCATTCATACCATATTTACAGTTCATCATTCACTCGCTCATTCATACAATATTTACAAACAGCCCAGAGGCCCCCCAAGTCCACATGCGAAGAGAAAGCGGAGTCTTGGGAAGTCCCCCACGCTCCTCCGTCAGCCGCGTCACCGGATACTAGCCAGTGGAGGCTGACCGCGAGAGCCACAGACGCTCAGAACATGATTGGAGAAACTGGCCATTGCCAGGACTCCCACTGTCATGCAATTATAGCAGGTCACATGGCCACTGCCGTTTCAGTCTCCGAGGAGGATTATAGGGATGAGTGGCGCAGTGCAATGACTGTGCTACGGGATTAGGGTGGTTGGAAAGGCTACTGTGGTATTTCATAAACTTGGAAGGGATGAGTTCTAGAATGTAGGGTATATTAAAGTCATTATGAAGGGCTTTGTTGCTGACATAATAAGGGACATTTACTATTGTTCTCAGGACTTTTGATTGAAAGGATTGGATACGCTTGATGTTCGACTTTTTTGCTGTCCCCCATAGCTCTATTCCATATGTTCAGATTGGTTTAAGTATAACTTTGTAGATTAGTAGTTTATTTTCTATTGAGAGATGGGATGTTCTTTGAAGTAGCCTGTACAGTTGTCCAAAGCGTCTGTTTAGTTCTTGTCTTTTTAGTCTCGTATGTGGGTTCCAGGTCAGTCGTTTGTCGAGATGGAAGCCTAAGTACTGTCTCGGATACAGGGAGAGGAATAGAATTAAAATAAACTAGTGGACAAGACTTGCGACAAAGGATGAAGGTAATGTGGGAACATTTTGCTTCATTAACTTTGATCCGCGATTGGTTGCACCAATACTCGATATCGTCAAGGTGTTTTTGAAGGTTATGGGATGCTATGTCGGGGTCTGGGCGGGATGACAAGACTACAGTGTCATCTGCAAAGGTTTAAAATAACGCCAAATATTTGTTCCTCTTCATAAGATTTTCTTTAATCGGCATAAGCTCATTCGATAACCTTCGTAGGACATCCTCAGGCGCTACACGACCATCAGTTCACCACTATAGCCAATGGTGCTCTCCAAATTATACCATCTCTTTCTAGCTAACAGGTCATTTTATACAAATGCTATGACTATACTTCTATTGATGAAAGAATAGGATTACCTGATTTTTCACAAAATATAGAATATTTAACTCCCCTTTCGAAGAAAACAAGTGCTTCAATCGCATCACTGTATTCGAACTAGTGGTAGTCTGATAACTGGTTTTTTTTTGTTTTTTTTTTTTCCTTAGCTTTCAAACTTATAAAATAGGATGTGGGAAAAATAAAGGAAAATTATTTTGGGCTAATGAGTGCCTTTCACTAAGGGGAGTCCCCCATTTGAAGGGTGTATGAGAAGGATATAGGGTGTGGAATGCCTGAAGGAGGCGGGTGGATTCGGGAAGGTAGTGAGAGTCTACCGAGGGTGGAGCCTAGGGGTACCTAGGCAATGGTTTGTAGTCGGCCAGGTCAAGCCTGGCCCGCCCCGGCAGGGGGCTACTACGATAACTGTTTTATTTTCTTTACGCATTTTTTTTAGATAATGCTAAGCGAATGAACGAGAACCAGTAACTTTAAAATATTTTATTTGTAGATTCAGAAATGTTTATAGAAACAAGCAACCCTGAACAATATTTCCTCCAGATCATGAACATTTTACCCTAACATATTTCTTCAAAATTACTTATCATTGAAAACTTTGACAAGGGATGGAGCGTGTTATCAATTTTGTTTATTCCATAACAATCACAATCAATTCTTAAATTCTTTTAAGTTTAAGCAGTTATCTAAGGACATTAATGCACGTCTAGCCTTAAATATCCACTTCACTTCATTAAAATACAAGTTAAAAAGAGTGACAGATCTTCTGATTATAGATCAAATATATACTGATGTTTTATAGAGCTGTAGTATGTAAGTGGTTGTGGTTTGGGCAATACAATAACTTTTGACGATTTAGTAGATTTATATACAACCATTGACGAAGATTTCATTCATGTTTAAGGAATTTACCTTTTACTCAATATTATGAATTGTTCAATAGTTTAATGAACATTTTTCCACCAATATTATCCCTGCCTTAAGAACTAAAGACTTGCAGGGGAAACTACTACGAGGCACCAGCTGCTTTAGACATAGCTGCAAAGTCCAGTACAGAACGGGAAGGAGCAAATAAGCAAACATTAAGTTTTGAAATTGCTGAATATTCCACGAAGAACCAGTCATTACTGACACCAGCTTGATATTTATCATTCGGATATGAATGATGACGCTCAACTTTACGCCATTAATTATAACTTTTCATTTTTTCTCCTCTCACAAGTTCCCTGAAGATCTCATCTCCATAAATTTGAGGCTGGGGCTTTGTTATGTGCCCCCTATAGGGCTGAAGGGGAAAACTTTACAGGATTTTTGCAAAGTACTAATTGTACTTAGTAATAACGGTCAGTCGCAAGCGGATATATCAGATTCTCGAAAAGGGTCGTTATTAAACGAATGAATTAATGATCCAACTATCGCTCATAAATTGTTTTCTTTTTTAAAAACATAACGTTTAAACAGACTGTTTATTGTGTCTAGATAAGTATGGACTATAGGAATGAGTACGAACAAATTCATATTTATTAAAATGGCTAGATATCCATTAATAAATTGCTTATTATTAACTTAACTATTATTTATATCGAATAACGTGTATTGTCAATGGTACGTCAAACGGAACTTCCATGTTAAATTTGTCTGTCGAGGTCAGAAAGTTCTTTGACATTTTTCAAAGAAATTTCTAAATACAATGGACAATATCCCAGACAAACACCGTGTATTCTTAATCAAAATATTGAAACTCGTGATTGAAAAAAAGTTACATTTTTTTACTAAATGATTTATTAATTGATGTCCGTTAATACTATTATTCTTTAATAAGCCGTTCTGAAGATAAATAATTACCACCAAGTAATTTGGTAAGTTTAAGGTAAGAAAGCTTCTATTTACTATACTTTAAAAACAACACGCATATTGTTTATTATAGTTTGAAACTTTAAGAATAATAAATATTTCTATGTGCCCAGTATCATGGTTACTTCTATTCCATATCATGGTGTCATGGCTCCAGGTAAACCTAGTCCCTGGAACCAACCTACAAAGTGAAGTTAGAGGAGTGGGGAGAGCATCCATAAGAAAATTAAGCATACAGTATTAGGCCAATTATTGTGAGCGTCTAAACCATGAGCTGCTCCAAAAGGCAGATAGCAGAATAATTCATAATTAACTTGTAACGTTATTCTTATATTGCATGCTCTAAACATAACATATCTCAGCCAAAGAGTAAGATGGGATGTACTCAACATTTTCCTTACCTATAAATAATTTACTGGAAAACATTAACACAATTATTAATAATTGAGTGGAAAGTAAAAAATATAAATTAATTAATTGAATCAATTTAAATAAACAAATAAAACGATCGTACTTTCTTCATTGTGAACAATTATACTTTGTTGAATTAGTTTTCTTTAACCTATGACGAAATAGTTTATTGCTTATGTACTAACTTGAATTAAGGGGTATTTGAGGATATGGTCGATATTAAGCTCATTATTTCCATGGGGAGTAGTGATAATGGCATAACACGAAGTAGCAATATCAACGATAGTTTTTCCATTTGAAGCTTCAACACACAGCCATCCCTGGGCAAGTGCAGTCTTTCATTCTTGTTTCATCCAAAAGTACTAAACGATGAATGAAGTAGACCCCTGATTAACTTATGAAGAAAGAGTCGTTCCCCGAACAGATGATTGGCTCAATTCGTTTCGTTTGCATTCACTATTAAGTGCTCTAAATCCGTCAATGGAACAACTGTCGTAATATAGAAGTTGTAGAATCTTTGTGGATACTGAAGTGTAACGTCAACAGATTGTCTGATATGAATTTGTAAGATCTACCATATAAAACAATGTACATTATTATATTATCTGTATCTTTCTTGTGTTTGTAGTTTTATTTTATTGGATGTCTCTCTAGACAATGCAATAAAAATTAATACATAAAATCGGGATCTCTAGCCAAAGAAATAAATATGTTTTCTCCGAAGTACGTTCATCGACATAGTAATTACCTACTTCATTCTCCTTTAATATTACTGGCCATTTCATTTAATGTTTATGACCATGCCATCCCTCTTCCACATTAGCGGTTTTGTGATACAGTATTTTCGTTATAAGACAATGGCTTTTAATATTCTTTTAGAAATAAACAGAAAATTGAGCATCCCCCTCCCCCGGGTCGATCCCTTTCTCGACGAGTTTTTTATAATTTTTAAATGACATAACCAGTATAAGAAATATGCAGTTTAAACTTAAAAAAAAAAGTTTTACTAAACGTTAGTATGAGATATTAAGATATTTTTCGTTGTAATTGCAATTCCTTTCCAGACGCCAGAAAACCCTTATATGGGCAGTTAGCAAAGGAATAGAAAAACGCATATTAATAATTTTTTAACAATTAGAGTCCAAATATGGGAAAAACCACTCGGACTCCTTCCCAGCACTCTGGGTCTACTAATTTAAAAATAAAAAATTGGCCTACCAACCAGGCCAGCAGCAAGTTAAATTGTTTAAAACAACCACTTTTTACTTTAATGGGGATTTAGGTAGCTTCGGGAATTGGAGGATAAGCTTACCTGTACTGTAAACCCAGAGGGCTACTATTCTAGAATGCATATATTTTGCAGGCACTTTTTTTAGCTGTAAGGGTGTGAGTTCCACTAGCTAAGCCATGGTCAATTTTGTTCAGTTTTACAACTGAGTGTAGACTTGAGAGCCAACTTCTTCATTCATTAGTTTCCATCTGCCGAACACCTAACAGTAATTGTATGGGCATCATTTACTACTTTCAATATGCAAGTTTATTTTTCTAATAATTCCTTAGGGTAATTTCATATTTGTACTCGCATGCGAAAGAGGAAGCGGAGTCTTGGGAAGTCCCCCACGCTCCTCCTTCAGCCGCATCACCGGATACGAGCCTGTGGAGGCTGACGAAGACAAACACAAAACCGAAAATTTTTTTTTTTTTTTCTATAAATCAAAAAGAATTTAATTTATTAATATAGTTTTGCAATGACGAGAATATCGACTAGCTTATGAATTCACTAGTTTCCTCATCCCTTACTTTATCAATAAAAAATTGCTATTGTTCCATTTCTACACCACAAATGCTTTTAACATTAGTTAAGAATTATTTTTATGTTTCTCAATAGTAACTCTACACGAGTACTCGTTGAATAAATGTCCCATTGCTAAATTTCTTCATAATTTTATTATATATTTTATTTCCTTATAAGTAGTTTTTAATTATTTACGATCTAAAAGTGAATAAATATTGCATAAAAAACTAAATAAATGAAAAAAAAACTCATAGAATCCATTTAATCGTATTATCCTAGCCATAAAAAAAATCGAATGAAGTGTTCGATATTATACAAACAAGAGTATTGTTACGTCACAAGAACGGATCAAATGACTGTTTTAAACAAACACTATATTGAATAGATTGTAATAGATATAAATATAATAGTAAATATACAAAACAAGCAAATTGTTGTAAACATCGCTAAAACATGGCGCATGACTGATAATAATTGGTGCCCCCCCCCCAAAAAAAAACTAGTAGGAAACAACACAAAAGTTACTTTTCTAAAAATACTATTTCAATGTTTTTTTAGGTCTTGCCTAAACGAAAATGTGAAAAATATAGACATCCTGATTCGTCAATCGTGAAATTAGCTATTTATTTTTTAGGCCATAATTACAAAAAGTCAGCTTTAGTACTACTAATATATAAAGAAATGTAACTGATCAATTACTCAATAAATTAATATTTTTATACTACACTCTTACAGTCTTTAATGTGTCAATAAATTTTGGATGTTTCTAATTGTAAATAGTCTCTGAACCAGATATCCCCAGCTCTGAGCTGACCGTAAAATTTTTTTCAAGTTAAAATTTCACCATATATGTTTCTAGTTAAAATTTTGCCATTCATATTTGGGTGGTTTTGGATATCTTTTAAGTTCAGTTAGACTCACTTTTTGGAATACAACCACTTTCGTAAAACAAACACGAAAAGAGACGAAAAATGATTTCTACTTCCATATTTAAAAACTGCGCTCGGGCTCGACATGAAATAGTTTTGTAAATATTTTTTTATTTATACATAATAAATTGTTGATTGAAGATGGATAATAACTACGATGCGAACCTCTAATACGTTGCCAGTCTGGCTGTGGCTATTCCAGACAAACCATAAAACATTTATACTTAATTTTTTATATTGCCTCTGAGCTCGTCAGTACGACGTAGTGACGGCTAAGTTGACGCTTAACTGCAGGATAATGGAAACTCAATCTGGTACTTGACCGGAAGTGTCTTTAGGTATGCCTTAACTTCGTTTTTGTAGGTTATGGCTATTGCTTCCACTTTTCACTGTTATGGTCAAGAGAAACCATAGAACTAAACACCAAACAAGCAGTGAATGCATACACCCGCCAAACATAACGATGCGCCTCATAACCGCATCATGCACGTAAAATTCTATAATATGATAATAATTTTTCAATCATGTTGTGTTTTTCTGTATCAAACAGGTAATAAAAGTAGTTTGGTTCCACATCGATAATTTTCTTTATAATTTTGCAATACATAGTGATGTTTACTAGTCTTTTATTTTTTAGCACTAGGACAGTTTTTCCTTCAGATCGTTCTTAGTTTACTTTTAAGGCCTATTACCTCATTTTTCAATCAAGTGAATGACAAAAAAACATAAAACATAGATAATGATAAACGAGTTGATTTGTTTTAAACTAGCTTCCTTAGTCTTCGATAAAGTTTTATTATTTACACGGTATCATATATATATATATATATATATATATATATATATATAATGATCATTGTTCATTAACTAGAATCATAAGATGTGATATTTTGTTTTAGATGAATGACTCGAATTCAAAAAAAAAAACAGTGAATAGTGGAAGCAATACCCAAAAACCTACAAAAACGAACTTAAAGCATACCTGACACTTTCGGTCCGGTAGAGAGTTTCCGTTATCTTGCAGATAAGCGTCAACTTAGCCGTCGTACTGACGAGCTCAGAGGCAATATGAAAAATTAAGTATAAGTAATTTATGTAAATGAAAATATATATAATATATCATCGTATTAATTAACTAAACTAACTTCTTGTTAACTTAAGAAGTTCCTAATATAAATTCAACATGACTCATGTGAAACTTGTTCAATTAAAATTAGTAATTAATTAACTTGAGCTGACATATTACAGTTGGAATGAATTCTGCAGAAAAAATATAAAACACAAGGATATTTACAGAATACTCAAGTTGAGTCTAGGAACAATTTGTACCTAGTATGTACCAGGCACCTGGTACATTTAGATTTCTGTTTTATTTCATTAATATATAATTAGGTAAATTTTGAACTAATTACGAATGTTATAACTGATAATATTTTTACAATATTTTTGCGATGTTTATGACGATAATAAAAGATATTTTAATAAAGACTATAAGCATAGTTATTTTCAGTAACTAATTGTCACACATGACAATAATTATATTTGTATTTAAGTGTGACGTAGATCGGATTAATTTTTATCGGCTAGTAAATTTCATGTGGATTTATAGATAATATAGATTTAATATATTTACCAGTTTACGATTATGGATAAAGAACATAATCATGTTAAATGATATCCTACAATGACCAAATAATATACCATGAAATAAAACAGTCATGTTTTTTTCATAATAAGCTTCTGGGAAAGACGTACAGCTTCTTTCCACTGGTTATATCAAAGATTTCCCCCCCCCCTTACCTCTAAAATTATTCTAGATCAACTGTAAAGTAAATTATATTTATCGAATATATATACACGAACTTCACAATTTGGACAAGTAATGCTTTTTTTTTTTTTAAATCTAAAGAAACTGAAAAATAATAAAGTTTTAAAAATAAAAGATTCGAGATCTCCGAATTTAAAATAGTTAAATCCAAGTTTTAATATCTATTTTATATCAATGATTGAGCAATTCACAGTTATTGTGTCACTGACAAGAAGGTTTCATAAACTTCATAAAATACAATTATTGTTATATTATGGTTAACACATGCTTATATTCATCAGTATTTCATTTTATTTTAATGCATTCCCACTAAGGTTTTGCATTAAATAATTTTAATCAAGGCTGCAATTATCGTCATATGGTGATGGAGGTGGACTGATCATTAGTAAGTAGAAAATGTAAGGGTGGTAAATGGTTACTTGTATATTGAATACACTGATAACCATTTTTACTACTAAAAATTAGTAATCTGTAGACAAAGGTTATTGAAAAAAACGAACATTAATAATCCAGAAAAATGATCGAATGATATTTAATTTTTAATTAATGTTTTATTCCAATTTGAAACTCTTAAATTATATCTTACGAATCCCATTATTTTGATATGATTACTTTTTTTGATGTTAAGGAAATACTAATTTTTTAATCGTGAGTAATTAATTAAAATATTTACAGTCATTATCGACTCTATTGACATAAAATCGGACTACAAACTGTGCAATGCAAACTTCTTAAGCATACAAACAAATAGCGGTTTGTACTAAGCTATCCAACTACATTAAAAGTTCCCTTAATAGAAACCGGTGGTTGACAATTAAAAAGTAGCAATCCGAAACCTGTCTGCGGAATGAATGAGAGAAAAGTAAATTAAAAAGTTCTTTAAAGATGTAGGTAAATTACCCTCTAACTTACATATCAGCATAAAGGCTAAATATAAAATAAGTTTTCCCTTTGATCGGTCACCTTCGATACTCCTAAAAAAAAGGGAGCTGGGATATAGTCGGGAGATATGCCCGTGGAAATATTAGGTATAATGAGGTAATTCAGTACTTTATATGCACCAATAAAATGACTGTCATAGTACTAAAATTCCTCTTTTTATGATTTGAGCCGATTATTTTGAAAGTGGCTAAAGTCCATTTATACTTAAGTTGAGTTTATATATGAGTAAATTTACTTTCAAAGTAAACAGCTCACTTATTGAACTAACTCTGAAAACGTATGGGTCCAGAATAATCGCATCTACTCGGAATATAAGTAACCTCAAATGCTTTATTGATAAATTCCACCCTCAGTAGACTCTCACTACCTTCCTGATTCCACCCGCCTCCTTTAGGCATACCCCACCCTATATCCTTCTCATACATCCTTCAAATGGGGGACTCCCCTTAGTGAAAGGCACTCATTAGCCCAAAATAATTTTCCCACATCCTATTTCATAAGTTTGAGAGCTAAGAAAAAAAAAAAAAAAAAAAATTGATAAATAACTTGAAGTTGTACATGTAACCACTGGCAACCGAAAATAATTGACAATAATGGACTTGGGACACTTTCAAAATAAACGGCTCATTTCGTTTTTTGTTTTTCGAAATCAGAAACTCCAATGTTTCTGTCTCTCGTGTCGATTCTGATCCTCTGTAAGACCGGCAAACATAAATTTTAACATAAAACATGATTACGATGTCTGGATTAATTAATTCATCTCGAAAATAATAAAATAAATTGCTTTCTATCACATTGTGGAGGTTATCAAATTAAAGATTACGAAGTGTTGATGAAGCATACGAGGGTGTTCTGAAAAGTTTCCGACCTAACAAAGACGTTTTTCAGAATTTTTTTTTATTTTTCAACATAGTCTCCTTGTAACTCTACACACTTCTCCCAGCGATGCTCCCATCTCTGTAACCCGTCCAAATAGTACTCGGCGTTTTTCTCTGCAAAATAATCGTTCACGAAGGTGACTGCCTCTTCATTTGACGAAAAACTCTGTCCTCCGAGCGCAATTTTTAGACGAGGGAACCAAGAGAAGTCGCTTGGGGCTAGATCTGGTGAGTAAGGCGTATGATCAAGCAGTTTAAACCGTAATTCATTGATTTTCGCCAAGGCAACCGCTGAGGTGTGAGACGGTGCGTTGTCTTGGTGAAACAGGATTTTCTTTTTCTGCAAATGTGGCCGTTTTTTCGCAAGTTCTGCCTTCAGCTTGTCAAGTAATGATGCGTAGTATGCTCCTGTAATGGTTTTTCCTTTTTGAAGATAATCGATTAAAATAACTCCATGACTATCCCAAAAAACAGTCGCCATCACTTTCCCAGCTGAAAAAACAGTTTTTGCTTTTTTTGGAGCCGGTTCCCCCTTTGCAGTCCACTGTTTGGACTGTATTTTTGTTTCGGGCGTGTAATGGTGTATCCAAGTTTCATCCACAGTAATTAATCGGCGCCAAAACTCGGATTTATTACGCCTAAACTGCGCCAACAGAGCGTTGGAAATGTTCATTCGAACACGTTTTTGGTCTAACGTGAGCAAACGCGCCACCCAACGCGTGGACAGCTTTCTCATCTCTAAATGTTGATTTAATATGTGACAAACACGTTCTTTTGACATGGTCATAACCTCTGCTATCTCTCTCACTTTAATTCGGCGGTCGTCTAGCACCATTTGGTGAACTTTGGCGATGTTTTCGTTGGTAGTTGTAGCTTTTGGACGTCCCGAACGTTCATCGTCTCCCAAGCTCTTACGACCACGTTTAAATTCAGCTGTCCAAAATTTTACTGTGGTAAATGATAGTGCAGAGTCCCCATACACAGAACCCAACTCATCTTTGATTTGCGTAGGCGTATTGCCTTTCAAAAACAAATATTTAATGACAGCTCAATACTCGATTTTGTCCATTTTCATAAAAACACTCACATCGACTCACTCAAACGACTGTTACACAACCACTGCGCGTCCAAAATGGCTGAAACTTTGGTGAGTAACTGTCAACAAATGAACAACGAAATTCACTAGCTTTTATTTACGACTGCTGCTATCTTCATGTTGAGGTCGGAAACTATTCAGACCAACCTCGTATGTCTAATTTGTAATGTAATTTACAACCATGCCAGATGTATACACACAAAATCTGCAGAGGAAATGTTATAAAAAACAATATCCTTTATAACATAATGAATTTTATATGGAGTTTAGCACTTATTGTAATCTATAAGTTGTATTTATTGTTAAGCTTTTTAATTAAATATTTTTGTCCCAAATGAACAACCATTACGATGTGACTTTTTATTTTAGAGCTTGGAGCTGTCTAAAACATTGTTGAATAATATACTATATTGTGGAGAGTCCGCAATTATTTAAATATATCCATCCACAAACAAATAATCAAAAACCCTCTAGAGGTCATTGAGGACTAGAATTGTTGTTGGGCTACAATTATCAAAAAAAATATAGTTAATGTTGTTAACTGTAGTGTTTTCACCATTTTTATGGTTCGTTTAAATTTTTTTTTAAACTATTATTTTTTTCCCTATGTGCCAATCTGTCCAACCTCTCCATTAAAAAAATACAGCGATCTCCGACAACCAGCCATTGATTAATTAATTATTCTTGCAATTCTTTGTCATATAGATGGATGGGATTTTCCATAAAGGGTTGACCTGACAATCCATGGAGACTAAATAATACCAGAACCTTTAATTGAGTGATGTATTACACTTGAATATTTTTTAGTCATTATTTATAAAAGTTTTATTTTAACGATTTTACATTAATAATTTGTACTAACTGAAATTATTTACATCAATCATGAACTAAGTGTAAGTTTCTGAGATGTGGAAATCTGTACGGTTTGGATGTAAAGGTCCTGTGCTTTACTTGCAAACTATTATAGGTGACAAATGGAGAGTGCTCCCTGCATATTTATGATTTTATTTCACTTAGCCTGTCTATGAATGAGAAACGTGTTCTCCAGGTAATATCTACCCAAGAGAATGTTTTAGATTCATTGAGGTAAGGCGAATATCTTTTTTTACAATGGTGTAATCGATATGAATTTATGAATAGATGTACTCCCTCCCACAACTCATAGAAATGTACTGATTATTTTTTGGTAATAACAGAATAACGGTAGGTGGTAAGATATTAAAAGTGAGTGGAGTCTGGTCAGGATTATCAAGATTCAGCTGAAAAGTTATTTAAGATTTAAAGTTGTTTTTTTTTCAATTACTGAATTGTCAGTCACAATTGATTTTATTTATGAATTTGGCGGCATTCCTTATGCTGTCGGTTCGTAAAATGAAACATTCACGTAAATCGCCATGACTCCAGATTTACTCCAAATCGCCAGAACAGACAAACATTTCGGTGAAATCAAACAGTTTCCGGTTCAAATTTTGTATTATCATATTAATTAGGATGTCAACTTTAATATCTTGACGTCCTAATCAATGATATATATTTGTTGGTAGCTAAGGAGCCTAATAATGGAGGATATTTTGACTTAAAGCGCAATCCCACTAATTCAATACAGGGCAGTTTAGACTCATGCCAGATATATACATACAAATTCTGCTGAGGAACCCTTTATTTATTTATTATACTATACATAAAAAAGATTGTCCTTTATTGACGTAATGAATTTTATATGCAGTTTAGCACTTATTGTTATGTATGTTGTATTTATTGTTAGCTTTCACTGATAAATTTTTTTTTTTGTCTCAAATTAACGTCTATTGTTTTTCATGATGTCTTCTTATTTTAGAGCTTTGAGCGGTCTAAAAAAATGTTGAATAATAAACTATATTGTGGAGAGACCGCATTTATTTAAATAAATCCATCCACAAACAAATAATCAAAAACCCACTAAAGCGCATTGAGGACTAGAATTGAAATCACCACCGGGGATTCAAGTTTCTTGAAGATGTATTTATAAACAGGGCTTTTCCCGAAAACCGTACCGGAGGCATTGTTCCAGGACATTGCACGCGTTCATATATTCACGCTAGAGGAATGATCAGGGTTATGACAGTCGGCCAACTTCGGGGCTTACCAACCCTCGTCAAGCAATCGGTCATCGGGAGATACGAGTAACGCTCCCATTAGCAACGGAGTAATAAAGGGCAAAGGCCACTAACAGATGATCCTCAACAACGAAACAAAAAATAAAAATAAAGGCAGATAAGAGAGGTGGGTAGGACTGGCCATAAGTCAGATCGATGGAAGCCTGGGAGCGCTCCCAGGGGCTCTGCGGATATCACACACATCCATTACAAGTTTTTATTACCGGCCGGTCTTTCTTCCTCTCAGTCGAGGCGGCTTTATTGACGTGGGGGTCCAACAATCATCCAACATCCGTCTTTCTTTTTTCTACAGCCTCTGTGCAAACTCCGCCACCGGAAAAACGGGACTAATCGGCCTGTCCGTCTCTTGGGCCCAGGATGATTATGAAGAAGCGGCGAGGGAAAAAAAACGACCATGAAGACGGGAGGGATTAGGGGTGAGCAATGTACCGCCCTCTGTCTCGGCTTCGGCAGCTCCTTGCTTGGCTTAAACGGGAAAGACGTAAATATAGTAATAAAATATATTTGATTCTCTAGTGGATGTAAATTTAGCGTAATTTGATATTTCTATAATGAGTAGATTATTATTGAGTTAGGGCAATTGCCAAAAAATATTGAAATTGAGACTACAAGAATTGTCCAGTGAAAGCATTCTTAATGCATTTTATTATGGTATATTTACCCTTACAACTATTTGTGAATCTGAGACATTTCTTAGAACAAATTGAATTGTTTGTAAGTTTTTTTTTACTAGTAGAGCTAGACACCCATGCATTTATATTGAACGGATTCCATATTTGTATAGGATATTCGCTTTGAAGGGAGACCAGAGTGACACAGATTTGTTGACTGACATCGTCAGGTAATATTGCCTCTCTTTTCAATGCTTTTGTTTATTTAAGGTTTCATGTGCTTTTTACGTTATGTTATTGCGTATATGATTTCAATGACTTACATTTTACGCTGTTGACCATTTATTCAAATTTAGCCAATAATGTTGATCTACAATTTTTTATGATTGTTATTCTAATAAGGAAACATTTTCATCACTAATATGTAAGTGTCTCGTAAAAAAAATACTGTCATAATTTTCCATGTTTCTTTTTTATATTTATATTTGAGCTGCTTGTTGAAAGAGCAAGTGCAAAATAAACGCATGTTTTAACTGTAGGCAAGATCTCAAAGATAATATTAACTTTTTCTTTTTAGTAATGAAGAAAAATAGTTGAGAGTTAAAAATTCTGAAACGTCCCACGTATCTAGATAGGACACCAACGGAAAACCTGCTTTTATTTCTAACATGAATTAGAAAATTGTTCAGGTTTTATATTTTGAAAGGTACCACGCATATAGATAAGATACCAAAGGAAAAACTACTTTTCTTTTGTAGTATTGGATCAGAAAATAGCTCTGGGTCGTAGGGGAAGAAAGGTGCCACGTGTGTAAATAGGGCACCAAAGGAAAAATACTTTTTCTTTTTAGCATTCAATTCAAATATGGCTGAGTGTTGTTCATTCTGAAAGGTGTCACCTGTTTAAGGACACCAAAGGAAAAATTGCCCGAAAACTTGCCTAGTCCGTTTGTTTTCAGGGATTTTTTTGGCTTAAAATCCCATCAACTTCCTGGAACTGGCTGGGGCCCCGGACACAGTCCAGTCTCACACGTCAGGAGGTGGTTAAGACATGGGGTGTGACGGAAGTATGTAGATAAAAACCATGTAACAACCTAGATACATAGATACAATCCTAGCCTAGTCAGTAACAAAACTCCAGGATACTCTTAGAACCTTGAAAACCTATCCTACTAAGGGTAGAGTCCATTAGATAGAGCTCATGGTAGCTCTACCATGTCTGTTTAGATTTTTCAACGGCAACAAACGAGCCCACAAGAAGCATGCACACCAGCATTCCTAGAAGAACAAATAACATAAACTCAGGAGCTAAGGAAAAGACCATAAATTATCCAAAACAAGAATAATTTGTCAAGTTTAATTCCTCAGGCCCAAAAGCGTTTCACTGAAAACAAATATATTTTTACTTTGCATTTTAATTCCCGAGACCAGGAAATTGACTGAGAGGGATGTCCTAGATTAAAAAGACTAACTGAACTCGTAGGAAGGGAAACAGCTAATATATTTGCTTGAGGCGAGGAGAGTGGGGGAACAAATGAGATTTGTAAAACAGGGAAAGTAAAATGAAAAAAGTAGCAAACAAATTAATAAAGCCGAAGATGGTTATTCGGGACACGTTCCCCGCCGACAAGGGGGAGCCGCCGATCCCTCACCAGAACAAAAGAAGTCTCGGGATTAGAATTGTAAAAAGTCCGGGTCGAATTTAAGACAGCCGATTTGTAACGAGGGAGGCCTTGATTAGGCAAATAATAAAGTTGCAAGGAGTCGTCCAACTTAACGAACTGTGGCTAAGGGATTAAACGCTTTGATCAATTTGCATTAGGGGCCAGTTTTTTTTATTTAGTTTTTTCTTCAATACTCCGTAAGGAAGATGAAGCTTCTTTCCTCAAAGCAAGAATTCTCTCACTTCCTCTTAATTAATATCTCCTTACGTGCTTGGTACAATGTCGTTTAGAAAGGCTTTGATTGAGTGAAGCTGCTCCACTTCATTTCAGCTCTGTCGGTCTCTACAAAGAAGATCATTTTATAACCATAGTACAATGGGGACTACATAGTACATGCAAGTGGATCAGAGAATATAGATAACTAATTCTCTTTAATGGAACTAGGTGAAAACAGAGTAAAAGGATGTCTGATAACCGCTGGGCAATAAAAAATCAAAAATACTTTGATACAGGGTTTAAAAAAAAACAAAAAAACCTAGTGACACTGTTGTTTTACAAAACCCAAATCACTCTCAATCCCACTCACATCTCGCTGTCTATCATACCAGAATTTTAAACCGTAGGCAGTTTTTTTTTTTCATCACGAATTAACCGTTATCCGACGAAATCTCACTTGTAATTTATATTTAGTTATCAAAAACACAAATACAAATGACGGTGCGAACACCTATGCAGTAATTCCAGCAAACCACAGGCGACAAAATACCACATGTGTCATTATACTAAAATCGAACTTAATTATTTGAAAGTGATTAATGTCTCCTAAAGGAAGATTTGTGCAACACATGATTAATTAAATTTAAATAAAATCTACATTTAATTCAAGTTATAATAATATATATATATAATAATGCACATGTAAAATACAGAATTGTAGAATAATAAACTATAATGGATAGTAAAAATACAAAACAAACTGTAATAGTCAAGCAATGTCATAATATAATTAGTAATCGAATTTAATTATAATAAAGAATAATTGCTTTAAATACTAACACTGCAAGTATATATAAGAGTATAACTTTTCTTTTTTATCAATTTTAAAGCCAGATGGATGAATACTCCATTGCTATGGAGGTTGATCAACGGTTGATGGTTAGTAGCTATAAGCATTTATTTGTTTCAATAAATGCGATTATTGAATGTTGAAAGGAAGCCTTTACCCGCCGGAAGGTTTCTTCGTTAGTACAGTCTAACCTGATTTTGAGTTGCACTACTATTTACGATACATTGATGATAGAAATTCAATATTGTCTCTTTATACAAGAATATAAAAAACTAATAAAATATCACTTGCCTGGTTTGTTTTTTTATTATTTAGGGTTGTTCTATCTCCCACATCTACACTTGTTCTTACTGCGGATTCTTTATTTGTATAGCTTGTAAGGCCTTTTTTAGACACTCCGTTATCAGTACATCAGAGGGTTTCTGTTCAAAGGATCCGTTCAGTTGAACAAGAATGAAAGAAAATTAAGCCCATTCTAGATTTGAAAATTAAAACGGAGAACACATCGATTCGCCCTTTACGAAATAATAGAACTAAAACAAAAAATAAAACGAAGAAGCGGACAATACAAGCTGTAGTAAGTAGTGAATTAGGAAGACCTGCTCCTCAGCGATTGACGTTAAGAAGACTAACGGGCTATAATGACCCTCGTGCTCGATTTGTTCTTCAATATAGTACAATAAATAAACCGAACATTAACGCTTCTTGATGGTCTTTTCTCTTCTTTATGTTGTCACCTTATTAATGATAACATATTAACTATCGCATCTAGGCAAATAAGTAACAAGCTCATTAAAGAAACTGTATTAATTTATCTGAGTCAAGCTTTTTGCATTTATTTGTTTGTCTCAATCACGCTTTCAATAAGTGTACAGCACTCAGTGTTATTACAATTAGTATCACGAATGAAGACTGACTCTTTGCCGTAGCTTTGGTTATGACCTTATATTTTCTAATGTTTACATTATGATACTATAGGGTACCATAGCTCAACAATTCCGAAAGGCGCACAAAATCGCGAATCTTGAACATTACGACGGTTGTCCACGGCTTTGTGTTGTGACCAAAACTGTTTGCAACATTGGGTAAGCAGATATTTTCTTTACCTCATTTTAGAAAATTGACTTGCTCCTGTCCTTAATGTTGTTCCAATTTTAGTATATGTACCGCCGAAGCGAGTACATATAATAAAATATGGTATGAATGAGATCATTTATCTGTATTATTATTGCCTTATAAAAGGCAGATTGTAATTATTGCACAATAAAGATTGTTGTTGATAAAAATGTTGTTATTTTATTTTATGTTTCTATTCAGAGCTAATTTTATTATTAAGCTGTATATATTAATAGCCCAAGATAACTTTATTTATGGTCATTTCTCATCTCCCTGAGCTTAACATGGAAGTTATACTGCCTTTATTTTATAGGTAAGTTATATGCTTTCATTTACTCATGCTGGTATTACTATTATTTAAAATTTAGAGTAAATATACCTGGCGTTTTACGCCGCCCGAATTATCTTTAAAAAAAATTGTATTACCTGCCTAAGCTTTAGGTTATAGTGTTTACAAGTGGAAATTTAAGGACTGATATGTCTTCTGACAGATTGTTTTTTTCCCATTTACGCATAGAAAAGACTGAAAGATCGATTGAACAGAGAACTGAAAGGGCCAGGTAAAAGGCACTGATCTGCGATGATGCTGATCAGTGTTCGGAGACTGGCTGGGATTTATCAATCTGAAATTTTGAATTGTAAATCCAAATGGCACCCACCAATGATGATCCACTCACAGTTAGTCGAGACGCTGCAGATACCGCTGACAGCCAGGCTCTGCCCCTCGTGCTGACCAGGACCAATAAGGCCCTGACGGCTCTAATACATGCCCGAGCCCGCTCTCGCTCGTTAATCACAACTACCCCCATCCCCGCACAACCGCACCTTTTTTCAACTCCACCGTGAAATATTATTTTTCAATAAAGCCCCTAAACGGCTCGCAGATTAGAGGTCATCCATTGCGGCCTATCTCCAATACACAGCCCCCTCCCTATAATGCCCCTACGTTCCTCCTGTAATTGACTCCGCTCCTGCGAAAACTCTTTCCCTCCCCCCGCCCCCTCACTTCGCTAACGGTCAGGGGAGCCATTCGGATCGAGAATAAAGGGAAATGGCTGGCTACCTCCGGCGTTAATATCCCTTCCGTTCCGTTTTCTCCTTAAGCGCTCGCTACACAAATCCTCGAAACCTTCTGAGGATATCTTTTTTTTATAAAAGAGGTTCGGGTTCTCAACTTGACTTAGTGCCACCGTCCTAACGATTCCTTCGAAAAAGTCGCTTAACTCTTATTAAGATGAGTTCTAATTATTTAAACCTACTCCAAGGCAAGAAAATTACTTATTGTATTAAAAACCCCGCCTTCCTTTTACCACAGAGTCTACTATCTAACAATCTCATGATAAAAATAATATACTTTATTTTGATAAGTTAACATACATGAATTGTCATCCCCCAATTGCCAACATACATATAAAGGTTACCGAAGGGATTATGATTGGCACGTACAAAGAAAATACAAAATTAGTAAAGGACGAGCACTAAAAATACGATAGGACAAAATCGATGAGAAAATCAGGCCATGGTCAAATGGTAAAGGGATGAAAACAGTAGACAACCATTACCTAAATAAATTAAATTAAAAGAAAAAGTTAGTCCCGGATCTATTATGGGTTTTTTTCTTTCTTAATAAATAATAAACTTTCTAATAAGCTAAAAAGGTATTTTAGATTTAAAGTTATGTTTTCCTCGTATTGAGGGCATACTTACTGTTACTATTTAGGAAGATGGCGAAAAAATATATTCAAAAATTAATAATTTAAATATCTTCACTCTTACGTATGATGTTTTCTGAAGTGTACGAAACCAGCTAAGTAAAGAGATTCGAAATTGACGAGGCTAATTTCTTCCTCTTCCTCTAATAAGGGTATTTAATAATTTGGAAATGAAAATTTAAATCACTTTTTTAATGTTGTTTAAGTATTAATGTTTCGTTCGTTACCACGAAGCGATCCGTGGTCACGGCTGAGCGTCCTTTCAAATCCGCACGACTGTTCGGTCTTCAAGGCAAAGCCTATCCTCTCAATTAGGCGCTTCTTGGTTACAGCCCTAACTGAAGCTAGGCCATCCAGATACGGAAACATGACATTTCTTCAAACAATCGCCACTCAGAGTATTGAAAATATATTTTTACAGTATTGTTGAAAACAGACTGGATATGGAGAGATGAATGTGTAATCCCATTTGGAATAAAATGAAAGATGAACTTTATTGTAGAACTCAAGTACCCCTAGGATTGAACAATTAACGCGTCACATTATTTGGTTTATTATTTCGCTATAAATTGCAATGAGTATTATTAGTATGCTTTTTTCAAATAATTTTTGCAATATTGATTAAATAATTTATTTAATAACAATAATTTTTATCCATGTGAAAAGCCTCAAAGTGGGCCGAAACGCCTTTTTTAGTGTGAACTCACCCAGGATTTTTTTTTTAAACATTATCAACTCAGCATATGATAGGCGCACAAACGTGACTAGTTATTTTCATTTTAAAGAAGTTTCGTTTTTTTCATACGTAGATTTAATCATAGATTTAATTAGTTTGTAAGTTCTATCACTAACCCTATTAATAGTCCCCTTTAATTATATGTTTAATTTTTTTCTTTTATATAAAATTTCTGTGTAAATGCAATTTTCAGTTTTTTATTTAATTATAGTTTTGCGTAATATTTTTGGTTTGCTTTATTTCTTCACTTCTTGGTCAACGTCGACTCTCGTTGTGAGCCCCCACTGCTATTACAATAATTATTACTAATGTATGATCACAGTCTATAAAGCTGAGCTCGATACACTAAATAAAATAAATCAATTATTGATAATTATCAGCCAACGTAAATATGCACTGGAAGGGTTGGGTCTCTAGCCTGATATCTAATGAAGGGTTGTACTAACTGAGTTACTTTGTACATGTATCAAAATGCAGGAGAAAACAAGAACTGTGTGGATGTGCTATGGATGGAGATGGCGGGAGATTTTAAACTGATTTAAGGTGTTTTGGGGACAGGATATGGTGTAGTGATTAGCCTAACAGTTTTCTGATATGGGTTCAATTCGTAAGACGAACAATGATTTTCTTCTATCTTTAGGCCCTCTTATGGAGTGGGTGATTCCTGGATATAATAGACTCTTCTGCGCTTAATAAAAGTAAATAAGTTGATCAAATCCTAACTTACAACCTGTATCGGGTAGAAATTAGGCTCTGAACCATACTTTTTTACCTCTTTTCATTGTTCTAAGGAGAAAATAACCCTAAAATAAAACAAATTGTATTAGTAAAACAAAGACCCGGAGGATTACAAGAAAACGAAGTCAGTATTCAAACTATACTTCAATTATTAACAAAATCACAATTCATATAAACTTTAAATTTCTTAAATATAAATTGATGTAGAAAATACATTTAAAATGGAAATAATTATGAGTTAGAAACTCAAGAGAAGTTCGTCCACGGAAAACAACCGGAGCGTTTGAGAAAACTAAATGCAATAACTCGGAATAAAAGTTTAGAGCACCCTAAGCGCAGCCTCAACAAAGCTAAATACATTCCCATCCAAAACTAGGCCAAATTATTCAATACTTTAGTTGGTTTGAAATAAAATATCATCAATGTTTCTGAATTTCACTGATAAATGTTTCTACCACCAATCTCAACACAGCAGTATGTAAATGATTTTTACATCAAAGCTTGCTGTTACTATTTGTAACTTGTATGCTTTTCAAAAATTTCATATTTGGCACTTTTCAGTTAATAAAGATACATCTGTGTGTTTTTTCTTCTCTTTGTTGGAGGGAGTTGGAGGGGATAGGACACTTCACCATATATAATAGGAACACCCGAGACCAGCAGACCGTTACGTAGTCCGAAGGTGAGCCCCATCACATGGTCCTTATTTCATTATATAATGTTTAACAATAAAAAGACAGATGTTAGGCTACAATAACTGCTTAAAGTGCAAAGATGCATTGCAAGGGGCCATTCACAGCTCAATTTATATTATATTATTGTACATATTTCATTTTAAAAAAATATTCAAATAGGGGTTAGGGGAAAAAAAATTAAAAAAATACCAGCAGTGGTTGCATCGCAACAAAGACACCGTTGTTAAAGGATGGCTAGGGGGCACTGTCTAAAACTACATTAAGAAACTAGTTTTAAGTCTATGTATAACCGCAAGTTAGCTAGACATGAAGGATTAATTAACTTTTGTTAATAGTTTTAAGATTGAGAATAAGGCAATGTGGTTATCGTTAAATAGTAAGGTAACCCTTCCTGTACAGAAGTAAGAGTAGTGAAAATTTAAAATATTTAGCAAAGATGGCGCCAATATTTGTTAATATAAGGGTGGTGGTGGGGTTGAATGAATACAGAACTGAGAATAATAAAACCGGTGTAATACAAATACTAAGGTGCGTTGACCCAGAATCCCAGCAGTAAACCCAAATGTACTGGAATCCACGCACCACAGGCTACGAAATACCATATCATCCCGTAAGCCTACCAGAGTACAAGGTCCATGAGGGAAACCCGTGCGGGACAGGGATCAAAATCGCACAAACTTACTAACAAAAGTAATGGCATATCCAGGACTGACGGTCTTAAAGGCCCTAAATCCACGGTGAATTGAACAATAATACTTACGATTGAAACTAGGCTCAAAATTTGAAGCAAGGAACCCTGAAAGAAATCCAGTTAACTGACGTTGTAGGTGATTGCCAATCGAAAACTAACTGAATTTAAAAATCCAGGTTAAAACCTGGTGGAATGTGGTCCAGTTTAAATGATTTGGGTCCGTAAATTGATATCCCAAAAACAGGCCACTAAACGCATTTGTGTTTCGAGAAATGAAGACCTCAAATACCCTAAATGTTTGTGGTGCAATTAACACAAATACTTATGATTCGAACTGTGCTCAAAATGTAAAGCAAGGGACCCTGAAACAGAATTTTGGTTAACTGACGATGTAGGTAATTGCCATTTGAAAACGGATTGAATTTTAAAATTTAGGTTAAAATCATTAAACGAAAAAACAATGCCTGAAAGTGGACGTGCATCAATGATTTGGGATCGTAGATTGAAATCTCATGAACTGGCCACCAAACGTATTTGTATTTCGAGAGCTGAAGGCCTCAATCAAATGCCCTAAATGTTTGTGATGCAATTAACAAAAATACTTTAGATTGAAACTACACTCAAAATTTGAATCAAGGCACACTGAAAAAGGTGTTCAGTGAAACGAGAGTTTCATAAAACTCTGTATTGTCGTCTAGCTGACAGTATTTGGACTGAGGTTATCCAATATGATTAATCCGCACACAAAAATACGTCAAGTCTTTTAGAAAAAAAGTATGGAGGATTCATTCCGGAAGGTGATTATTCATGGTGAAGGAAATGTACGGCTCGGTACATTACACCAGCCCCCGCAGCACATTACATATGGAGCCGGCCATTACATTTTATCTAACAGGCTAAATACTGAGCGGGGAACGGCCCCCTGTCAGGGCAGTGCTGACTAAATATCGCCCAAAGTAAACCGTATAAAAAAAGGGGGAGAGGCGGCTGGCAGATGAGAGCCAGTGTATAAATGAGCCTAGGCCCTGGAGCGCCTATTAATTTGCCTGTACTAATGTGAAGGGCGATTATGTGCAAGGGTCAGGGCAAAAAGCCGGCCCACTTAGGGCTGACGGTGGTAAAAACCTTTTGGCGCGGTGTCCGGTGTCTGGGGGCTTGTCCGTGGTGTCTGTATCTTACATAATTCTTATAATGTTAACATACTCGTCTAAAATGTGACTATCGGCCCAGTGCCAAATCACGAGTATTTCCGAATTCAAACAGGTAGAGGAAGTGAGACATACTCTTCCTCTCAGTAGACAATATTTCTTTGGTTAATACAATATAGTAGATAATACCTTTTCCAAACTATTGTCTCATAACTCCCCTTATTTACAATGACCTACATCTTAAATCTTTAATGGACACAGGAACAGTGGCGTATCCTAGAGCTTTTGTCGCCTGGGCGTGGCCCCAAATTTGCCACCCTTTCTAAGCCAATCGAAATCAAGAAATGTTATCTGCAATTACTGAACATACAGAAATACATTTATTTCTTTTGTTCTCTCAGATTGCCTATTCATTTTTTCTTGTTTTTTTATTAGAAAACTCTTGAATTAGTCCATCCTAATTGTAAATGGCAACCGAAAATTAGAAGTTTTTATTAGGTGTTACGCCTACTTTCGACATTGCAATAATTTTCTTGAGACAAGCGGCCCTTTAAAAAGTACTTTCTTCAGCAGTTCTAATTTTTACCACCGGGCTATGTATCTTTATGTGGCCACTGTCAATTCCGACTTTATCAATAAAATTAGTGAATAATAATAGTAATAATTATTGTCATTGAATAATAATATTAATACTTTGAATTACTTTCATTTCTGCCCAAGTTCGATAAATATAACGTACGAAATTCATATGCAGATTTATTCAACAAAAAAAGCTTAAATATTATGGATATTTTATGTTTTTAAAAAAACTGTACCGGCCATATCGGTTTGTTTCAACGCTTCCTTGAATATTAAGGTGACAAATCCAAGACTTGATCCGTAATCCTCTACCCCCATATCAGGAAAATTACTTGTATTCAACTGAAGATAGATATTTTAAATAATAAAGTCTCAATCTAAGTTAAAAATGAAATGGAATTTCAATATAACTTAACTATTTAAATGTATAAATAGTTCCCTAAATATCGGAGATAATTAAAATTCAGGAAGCTCTGAATATTGTACCATCTAAAATAAAAAGACTAGACTTTATTTAAAACTATTTAGCTATTAACACACTGCATTTCATTTAAATAACATATTTGGAGAAAGAAACTCATAGTAATAATTATTACCTAGGCAAATCATCACTAACATAACATTGTACATATGAAAGAAGAAATCAAAGGACTAGACAAAAATATGAATTGTGGCTAATGGGGAATAGACAAATGACAACTCAAAAGCCTAAAGGGTAGACTTATATTGTAAATAAAACTTACAAACTTATGTAATTTTAAATCACATGCTAGAAGAATTACCGTACTGATTTGTTGTTTAGGAACGTTTTTGTAAAGTATAGTGATCGATACTATTAAACCACAAAAGTATTTATAACATCCGGGGCAACACAAATTAAAATGGTGAATAGTATGAATTATATTTAACACATGAATATAAAATAGTGATAATACAATAATAATTACATTAAAATAAAAACATGCTAAATATGATTTCTCTGCTTCAGATCTGATTTTGGTCTTCTGAAATTCAAGTGTTTTATATAATTTATTAAAGTTTAAACCATATTATAAATTTAGTTTTTATGAAATGAAATTATTTTGAAAAACTGAACTATATAATTTTAAAAAATAACTAAGAGACTTTCAAATATTAGATGGATTTTATTTTATGGAGTTAGCTTTTAAAAAAGTTGCATTGAAATGGTGAAATGTCACTAAGGCATATTAATATTTCCTACAAGAGTGTTGATTAGTGTCCTAAAAAAAATATATCCTATTCTGCAATGACTACTTAAATGAAAATTGTTTATTATTGTTTATCAAATTAAAAAAGTATAATTTCCTAAAAGAAATGTTGATTAGTGTCCTAAAAAAGTATAATTTGCTACATGAAATGTTGTCCGTGTCCTAAAAATAGTATATATATTTACATAATAAGTAAATGAAAATTAATTACAATAATTAATGAAATAAAAGTATCACATTTTCCTATTACAGCAACTGTTGAGTGTCCTAAAACAAGTTCAGTCAAAAATCAATAAGTGGAAGCTGAACAGAGTGACCTTTTAGTTTCAGTTATCTATTTTTGCCAGGGATTAAGGAGGACTTATCTTCTCATAATTTTTTGCTCACTGATAAATAGACAAATACTTAATATATGGTAGGCCAATCAAGTTTGTCAACGAACAAGTATTGTATCATATATTTTAGAGGGTTTTGAAATTTGTTGATTTTAGTTATTTTGTTCTCATATTTATGTATTCTGGAAATTGACATGAAATAGACACTTAACCAATTCTGGGGTTGTATGAGCATGTTTTTGTTCTTGTGCAGATTTGGTCAGAAGGGGTTCTCACTATGGTCTAGAGTTTACCAAAGAAGAGATTGAGGCAGTCCCACTCTGAATAGTTATTCCTATTTTTGTCTATTATGAATCAATTTGATCCATTGGCTCATTTACAATTGTTAGGCTTGTTGTTGGTTAAGATTGTATTCTAGTGGATCAGGTGGTTTTAACATTGCAACTTTTGGTTCACGTTGTGATCAAAGTGGTCCAATACCTTTTTTTTTTTTTTTTTTACTGTGTTGTTTATTTCATTTTATTACATTATCATTAATCCTATTTCCTAAGAAAAAGATATAATTTTTTCCTTTTATTTTAATAATATTTAATTCAGTACATCACATTTACAAATAGACTTATTTGTAGAAAGACAAACTTGATTGATCTTTCATTTATTCAATCACAGCCTACAACTAGCAATGAAAACCCCCCGCTAAATAAAAAGTTGCCAGCCTAATAATGGAAGGCCTACTATCAGTCGGCAGGCGGCTATTTCTTTGTTATTATATAATGCACCTACTACCAAAAATAAAGGTAAATAAGATTAATTAAAACTTGTTGTTACTTCAAAGGGTAGGTCTGAACTGACAGAACAGCACCAGCTAATTGCAAATAAACATTGGAATGAAGAGTCTCTCGCCGAGTCGCAAATTGAAAAAAACTTAAGAGTCTAAAATAATCATCCAAATAGATTTTCATCTCAATTTTTAGTGTTTGAGTAACCATTTTTATGAAACGATTTGGACCCATTAAGGAAAGAGAAGTATAGAGCAAGTAAAGTAGAGTAGAACAAGGGTGATAAAAGATGAGTGATAGTGAGATCCCCCAAATAGTTCAGGAGAAAAGGGGTTGATCACGGTACCAGACAAGTGAAATGAGTTGTAGAAATTTATAGAGGAGACAAAGGCTCATTAATAGGCTGAGCACCAACTAGGATGGAGTTGATGATAATGAACACAAAAACTATATCAATAGGGAAATTTGGGTGTCAAATTAAAGAGCTTCAAGTTATTGACTACTATATGTCTTATAAATAAATGAAATCTGTTTATGAATAAAGAATGTTAAATACTTGTGTTAATTGTATGTACTCTGCTATTTTGAAGATCTCCTGCTCTTCAAAAAATTACTAAACAATGCAATATATATATTTCGGTTTCAGCTCTTTAAAATAATATTAATAGGTTGATCTGGAGGTGATAACCACCCCTACTAGAGAGTACCTACCCTTTAGAACACAGTAACACTATCTAAGACTATTTCGACCATTGTCCACAAACATACTGTATAAGCTAACCTGCCCCCCCCCCCCACAGGTATTAAAAGCTGGAATTCCAGTGTCACCGGAACTTCAGATCAACCTATATAGTTTGAAATTATTAGATCAACTAAATTTTACTGCGTAATAAACAAAATAATGCAATCAAGCAGCATCTTCTGTACCTCAATTAAATATAAATTCTTAATTACAAATATCTACTATTTTATTTATAGGATCTGGAATAAATCATCACTAGCCAAAACCAAGACTGGGAAAAAATTCAACTTACCCCAGAGCAACTTTGGTTATCACCTGAAAAATAAATAACTAATTTTAATATATTTTTCTGTTAATATTTAATTCAAAATTATATTTTCATAACATACTATTAACAGTATAGGAGGGCATCTCTTCACATACTTGGACATTTTCTATTATTTCGTTTATTTTATTTTTTCCTAGCTGCATAAATTATTATTTATGCTATTAGGGCATACAATTGGCATAGGGTCTTCCCTCTCATCAATGTCTATTTTTCCCAACACTTTCCTCCTAGACAAATCTAATGTCTTGACCACCTGTTACATAACCTCCCAATCCTAACCTGCTCATTACAATTAATTACTTTGATATTTTACTCACAACTTTTAATATATAATAGCTGTTTCTAAGATGTGACTCAAAACCCTACATTCCCTCCACATCTATCTCCCTAACAAACACCCTTATCCATCAAAACCTGTTTCCTCATACTGGTGGTAGGAAGGGTTAGTATGTCAATGTCACCTGAAGACCCAATTCCTTCACCTCTCATCCCTATCTGGCTATACACACATTGAGCCCCATATCGCTGAGATTTTTTGCAATGCCCGTCCCTTCCTACACGCTGTTGAGCATCCTTATCACGTTTGTTTTGATCCAACATTTCAATCAACTCTTGACAACTTCATTCTTCATCTCTATTCCAAAACAATCATTAACGGTGATTTAAATACCAATATTCTTTCTGGCTACAATAAGCTCTAGCTTGATAATCTATTATTTTAGCAATGTTGTGACCCAAACCACTCACTTTCAAATTGGTACTTTTGGTTTGAAAGTAAGCTTATCCACCAGTTCACTGAAATCAGGGTGTATATCAAAGAAAAGACATTTTGCTGAATGGGTCAAATATTTCTTGGTAAGTGATATCATAAGAATCAACTGTCCTGATTTGATGAATTGGAATCAGATCTAATTGAACTGATTTACTTGTAGACAATGTATTAACATTAACAAATTTAATGAATCTTGGGAACAAATTATGAAACGATCTAGGTACTCACATAGGTGCACAAATGTTAGCATAAGAATGAAAAAAATAAGTAAATCTTAAATTAACTTACCAAGTTTCTCCATCATAGACGTCAACCAGCAGCAATGTAGTTTCTCGAACCACTCACACTCCTGACATTTAACGCACTTCATAACTCCAGACGCACTAAGCGCACTTTACCACCCGAAGAATTGAGACTGATACACATTAACCTGTTTAAGAAGGAAGGATACTAGAAAACATATTCAGGGCATATAAAAGTGACATTTTAATGCAAGTGAACAAGAGTGGGAATAATTTCAAATAAGGTTTGTGTACACAAACTAATACAATCTTTTAAGTGAAGAAGTACAGGCAAACAATAAAACAATACTAAGGAGGTCATTAGCAGAGGATTAAAAACTCCTTACATTATACTCATATAAAAAGCCAATAAAATATTTAAAAATAATAACAAACCTATTTAAGAGCTATACCTGTAAATCAGGAATGACAATAAACTGACTATGAATCTGTCTGATAGATTAAAGAGAAAGGAACTAAGCTGCAATGTTCAAAGGAAACTGTTGATGTAATAAAACCAAATATAGGGTTATATCCTACATGATACATCCTAGGTGATATCAGCAAAACTTCAACAGTTCTCCCCTGGAGGAAACATCAGAATCACCAAAAAAGTTTCCTAACAAAATATTTAAAGAAGTAGAAAAGTAAATACATGCATCTTATCAAGAAAAATGCATCACATTACTTACGACATGAAACAATAATAAATTTAAGGCAGAAAACCTCATGAAGAGGTAAGGCTGACCTAGATTGTTGCTGTGGTTGGAAAGTAGAGGGGACGAGAAGCTAGAGTTGTTAATGTTAGGCGGTTATTAAGGTTTGTTACCTTTCAATCTTAATTTTGGTTTCTTAACCGGATTTACCTCCTTCTTAATCCAGTAGACACTCTCTGGACCTTATCAGGCGGAGTAAACCATAAACAAACCCATTTCCAAAGAAAAAAATTCACATGGGAGCCACAAATCAATCTCGAGTTTCCACAGTTGGAAGTCAACATGCTAACCACTAGGCTATGGGAGCAGCCAGACAAAAAATAAGAAGAGATATTTTCCTCTCTCCTAGATTTGGATGGGATGTGAAAATGAACAACTTACTAACAGTTAAATACCGTTAAATAATAACAGAAAAAGAATATGTTTATATTCCTGTGAAAAACTCAATGTTGTCATTTTATTTCTACTGAAAAATAATTACAATTTCATTTAACAACATGTTTGGAAGAACTTATGGTTTATACAATTGATTTGACCGCCAACATAATGAGGATAACAGCAGAGCTTGCAATACTACAATGCTTTGAATACTTTTCCAATAATAAGAAAAGAAGCAATTAGAAAGTTTTTGTTCTGCGTTCAGGTTATTTATAAATGCGACATTGTTTATGCTACCCTACAGAGAAATAGAAGTAACATTTGTTCGGGTTACAGAACAAACTAGGATCAAAGGTAATGATAAGATAAAGCATTTGAAGCTGCAATGTTTAGTTGCTCTTTTTCAATAGTAAATATCTGTGTGTAAATGATATAAATATAAAAATATATCGGGTTGTTAGTAAATCTGTTTATGTACACAACTAAAAGGTTTCATTGAATCTATTAACGCTACTTTGACGAAGAAATCAAGTAAAAAATATTTAATAAGATTAGTAATTGAGTATTATTCAGAACATTCTGATTAATTTAGTGTAAAATTATTGGGTAACGTACTTTTGGCAAACAACTGAGTGGTATTATTTCAGGTAGAAACAAAAATATAGTTTAAAATGCTCAAACAGTATATACTTATAAATTGTCAACATGTATGAATGAATTCATTATGAGGGATACTAAGTCGCTAACTACTTTAAGCAATAAAAACAAGAACATTAATATCTAGTGAATAATTTTCAATTGATTTATTTATGACATATTTTGAATATTGAGACAGTTGCTAATTATTATAAGTTATTACTTAAACCTTTGGACATGAGGACAGAATATATGTTTGTTTGTTTTTTAATTAATAGTGAGCTGATTTGATAAAACAAAACAAAAAATATTATACATAATAATGTTTGAATAGAAAAGCAAAATATATTCATAGATTCATTTTGATCAATAAAATAATAATGTATTGATCATGAATTGACATTATGAAAAAAAAAAAATAATAATAGTTTAATACATACTTTCATTACGAGTGGGTGCTCTCTAGGGAATTAGTTTAAATCGATTAAAAAAATATAGTGAATTTTCATTGTATTTTATTAATGGACAACACTTTGACATAGAATGTGTAGGTATATCTGCAATGGTCCTTGTGTGAAATGATCGGAGTGTGTGATTTTGCCCGCAGTTAGTAACTCATGGTGTTTGGGAGATTCCATTTTTTAAGTCGAAACACTAACTGGCCATAAACAAAATTAAACCAAAATTATAAAGCCGATTTTCAATAAAACTCAATCAAATCTAATGACGTTTGAGCTAACAGTTTGATATTTTCATTACTTATGGTCAAATAATTTCCTATATATGTTTTAACCTTTTCATTCAATAAATAAACATTAATAATATAAGCTATTATGAAGATTGTAATAGCCGATAGTTTTAAAAAATGTGCAAAATATCCTTCTTATATTTTTTTTATTATAAACTATAAATAAATAACACAAATAGCTCAAAAATATTGATAATTACTTGAAATATTATTATTATTTAAGGATTAATTTTATTATATATTAGTTTTTAAGGTTTGACTATGTGAGGACTACATCCCACACTTATAAAAGCTATAAACCTGTTATGTATACAACCATTATACTTTCCATAACAAGTTTCCATTAGGCGATATTTATTTTGTGTTTTATTTCGGTTGCTTTCACCAATTTAGTTTATATCTGTAGATTTTTACCAGTATAGTCATAACTACATATTGTTGTGATATTAGATATTGTGGAGTTGTATATAAATATTTAATCCAACCTTCAATCAAGAAGGCAAACAAAAACAATTGAGAGTGGAGGAAAAAACAAAAGATAGCATACTGGTTGTTGTGATGATGAAAACACACACAGAATTATAATTCTCTCTAGTTATGGGATCGGCCTGGTGTATAGGTGTCTGGGTCTAGTGATCATGGAAAAACTTTTATAGTATAGTTGTTGTTGCTATGAGAAGAACACAACATAATTCAATCTAGTTTTGGGATCAGCCCGTAATACATATTATTAGCTTGAGATTGTGAGTAAGATAAACTTAAAAACTTTGTTGGTTAGTGGTTATTGACTTAAAGCAGAACGGAAGAGAAATAGCACGAAGAGAAGAAGCATTAATTTTGTTTAAAGAATGAAGATAATTAAAGAAGAAAAGGAATCGAATTTGTAGACAAGTATATAAAATTAATATAAGTTTATTTTTTTATGTTTGTAAAATTAAATTCATCTTTTTGCCAGAATTATTTTTGTTATAGAACCTAATAATAAATAATAAAAAAAAATAATTTAAAGTAAAAGAATAAAAAATAAAATTACGATATCTTTCAAAGAACGTAATAATATTTTAGAGAAAAGTATTTGATATATTCATTCATTTCATGATTTATAATAGAATATTGTATATTTGGGTATAGATTATCGATCTGTAAGGTGGGAAAGATGTTATGTCTATTTATAATAATAAGCTTTGATCCTTTCAGATCTTGCCTAGCAACAAGTGAAGTTAAGTACATATTGTATCTAACTTGAGGATAAAAGCCTTTGTGAATATGTTTCAAAAGATGATTATGTGGCTGTGTCCTGCCACTTGGTGTCGGACTGTTGACGCCGGTCTATAGGCAGGCTTGAGGGCGTTACTGCCCAGCAAGCTTGCCGGAATGAGACCTGCACGTCTCCTTTATTGAAGTTAAAATTACTTCTATCTTCATTTGCTTTAGTTTACTAACTACTGAAAATTAGGAAATAGATTGCATAGGTCTCAGAACTGCAGAGAGGTGACATCACAACGGAACTAGACCAAACAGCTGTTTTTCGAATCATCACCAAATAACTTTATACCTCCACTTCTTCAAAGATCTGCTCACTTTCAAATTCAAATCCATACATTTAAAATATTTACATAATAAAAATGATCTTATGCTAATTTTAAAATCACTTAGTCTAAAAAAAACAAACTAATATCGTTGTTCTTGAATATGAATAAAATAAATAAAAGGAGCCGCCATTTTTTTTCTTTTTAGCTCTTATATTATAGTCCAAGAGTATTTGTCCCTATACTAAGATTTGATTTACGAATTTAAACATAATATTTAATTTGATACAAGGATTTTTAACATCATAGCTTTCGGTAGACAAAAAGATTTTTACATTAGAAGACAATTTCACTTAATTTTTACATTATAGTAATTGACAAGATTTAAAAACTATGCGAATTCAAATTTCACCATGAATGTTTGTCAATTAAAATGGGCCTAGATAGTGGAGATGTTAGATTTTAAAATACATAAAAGTATATTAATATAATTATATTAAGCAATATATACTAGACATTGGTTTATTTAATATGCCTGTTGCCCAAAAATATTGTAAATGAAATATAAATATAAATATCACTTACTAATTATACATGTATACGTTCAATTACAAATATTCAATATCTCCCATGAAACACTATGTACTTATATCACCCCGAAAACATTTTCATCTACGCCCCTGAATAAGCCAAATTTAAATCCATTAATATTCAATAATTATGTCAACAGTTAGATTCAGCATTCCAAGGAAAGCTTGATTTTAATTCATAATACTAATTATTTAAATACGAGCTAACGAGACCCATTGAGGTCATGGAACATAAAACTATTGTTTTGATATTAACACTTATTGACTTTTGGCTTAATCATAGTTTAAGTTAGTTTAGCATTATACATATAAAAGTATTGAACCAAATATATGAATTCAACTACTAAATTTCTATTTTCCATAAATTAAAACTTTTCACTATGTCATATTTAAACAGTAGTCTTATATCCCGTCTCCCAGTACCAAAATAAAAAAAAGTCAATGGTGGTACGGCCTCGAAAACGATTTAGATTCTTAAATGACTTTTCGTGACTAAAACTAACATTAAAAATTCAAAATTTGAGTAGATCGGCTAAATCATTGTTCCTGGTACGCTGTAACACATATCCAGACAGACAGAGCGATCGTAGCTGTTTGAAAGTATAACGTACTTAGTAATAGTGAACACTCAAGATCTCAAAGACAAAAGGCACAACAGCATGATATGTATACGTGGAGACTGATTCCCAGAGAAGGCACCAAAACCATGGAAACACATTTCCCTTCCACTTAGTAAATGCGCAGTCTTTGTTCATTGGACGACGATTCATCCACAGTGGCAGTACTTCATGACAGTGTCATTGAAATGGCAAGACAGGCACCCAGCAGCGTTTCTTAACATATATCGTCTCAATGACATTTTGCTTCTATTTTTCTTTTCCTCCTTCATTTTATGTACATGGTCTCATTTCATAAGGTTGTCAGACACCAGAGCAGCTCTAAATCCACTTATTTATTTATATGTAGGGAAACTAAAAAAAAATGAAACAGCTAAAATACTAATTTCTAGTGGTCCTTAATAATAAAATAAATGTCTTCATGTGTCTATTTCCTAGTTGATATATATATATATATATATAATAATATATATATCATTATGATATATTAGCACTTTTCACTAAATTACCGTTATAATTTTGAGGAAACTATTGAGTAATTTCATTTACTACATTATGAATACATGTCAGAGGTATTGTGTAGTCGAGAAACAGAAGAACGCCTAGGTGAATTTGTTATTATTCTTAGGATTTATTCAGTTTTCTCTGCAGTTTAAGCAAGGTACTACTAGTAAAATACTACTCAGGGCTGTCGGTGCATTGGTCAACATAGGTCTCACAAGCATTTTATAAACTATTGTTTTATATTTCACAGGTATGTTACAGTTAATAATAGTTGTTCTTTTGCTTTTGTATTTTTTTGTACGATAGAACAATATCAGACCTACTAATGCGGGTGTCAATGTCCCTTACTTTTAAAGACTTTTATTATGGTTTGAAATGACGCTGTACAATAATATGGGTGGTACCTAGACTTGTTGATGATGGGGTATAAGTTCTTCCTCCATGACTTCCATATCCATCTTGATAGTTTTTCAAATTAATTGCTAGTTTCGACACTAGATACCATGTTTGTTCTTAATATAGTGCCCTTATCACTTGATTTTTCTTCCTTCAACGGAAAAGAAACACACTTTCACTATATTCTTGTAATTACAGCTTATGGCACTCCAATTATGAAGTTACCATTAGCGCTGGCCACAAATTGAATTCCCTATAAAATAGAGAAGAAATTTGTTTGGCCTATGGACTGACTGAGGCCACTAATAGGTCTTCTTGTTGCTCCCCAGAGCCAACATTTTTTTTTGCTTCTATTCAGACGGAGTTTTTAATGTAGTTCTTAAACTATAAAAACGGAGAGGAAAATCTTTCTAAATATGCTTTTGTAAATTACGTAGATTTCTTTGTTTAGATTGAAAATATTTGTTTGAAAATGTAAATAATTCCTTTAAACTGTAAGGTGTTAAATTTGTACTTAAGATTATAAAATCTTCCAAATTGTGGTACATATGGGTGTTGCACAACGCATGCAAAAACGCCGAGGGAGTCAGTACCACTTGTGTATCAGGCTTTTACCATTAGCTTGGAGTGGTCCCCATTTTGCCCTTTCCTAAGGTCAATCAAAATGAACGTAAATAAGTTTGTTTTTTTTGTTTTAACTGACTGTACACATAGGTAATGATGAAATGAATGCGGGATTATATATTTATTTTTCTTGAATTTTTATTAGAAAAGTCTTGAATGGCATTGCCAGTCCTACTTTATACTGAGAATCAAAAACATTATAAATTTATAATAACAAGAAAAGTGGCCCTTTAATCCCATGTGGGTATCGCTAATTCCAAATTTAAGTTTTCTTTTTTCACCTGGATTGGACCTCCCTAAGTACACTATTGCCTGTCTTTCTGAATTGTATGCCCTTTCTCCCACAGAACCACAGCATTCAATCCCTCCACCATTCTCTCCCTCCAATATCAGTCATGCTTTGTTCTTACTTAAGTTTAAAACCCTATTCCGGGTCTGTCCTATTCCTATTCCTATGTCCTATTCCAATACCTCTTTACAACTAAAATAGATGCTTGCAACCATGAAGGATCTTTATATCCATTTTGATTATCTTATTTTTTGTTTTAACTATATACAATTACTACCATTTAGCTTTTTTGTTGATAAACCCAAAAGAGTAACTATTAATGTTTATATATTTAATTTTATTATTACCTCTTCTTTTGATTTGTGAAATATACTTTTTTCTTATTTTGGATTTAAACAAATGAATGATTTTTTTTTTTTTTGTGGCGTACCATTTAGTTTCTCCCCCTATATGATGTATTGTTTCTTTTTTGTTGGTCAGAGATATTTATGAATTGTCGTTATGCTTAGGAGAATGAAGACTTTTTTCTAATACATTCTATTTTTTTTTTTAGGATGTTTTATATGTTCTATTTCTTAGAGAACTCATAAATTTACTTGTGTGAAAAGCTGCATGGCATGTTCCTTCAAGCGAAAAAGGAGTGAGGAGCTCAAAGTGTTAAAATATTACTGGAAATATTATTAATTCCATTGGACCATTGGAAATTCTGCAGGGACCAGGCAGATGGCTATATGTGATTTCAGATGTAAAGACAGTAACTGCAGTTGGGAGGCATCACGATCTGTAAGTAATCCATAAATTGTTTTTAATGAATAAAATTTATAATTTATTCAATTTAAAAAAATGTATATTTCGTAATAAAACTTGACCTAAATAAAGGTAAGTATTATAAAAATGAATTATTACATTTATGCTACACAAAATTTTTTTTAATTGTTTTTTACTATTATTAGATAGGATTGATCTAGATTACGATCAGGCTGAAGGGAGAAAAGCTTTGTTTGGAAGATATTTTTCTCAAAATAAGGAGCATCGTGCTGATTAAAATCAAGTAGAATTTCCATATCTTCTTACCTTAATCAATTCTAAGGTGAGTTTGTATTAATTAATATACAACCCTCGAACATCAACTGCGCCTAATCCTTCCAATCTTAAGTCCCATAGTTACATTAGTTAATGCACTTTATGTCATAAATAAAAACTTCCATAATGACCTAAAATTCCCATTATCCAAGATCACCTATCCCTGCAACTTTCTTGAGACTGAAGGGAGTGTGCCCACATTGGGAGTTCGGGTGCTGGTCAGTTTTCTTCCATCATGCCTACGGACTTGTGTTTTCCTTCAAGATCCACTGCCACATAGCAGTGACTCTGCTGCTGGACTAGCATGGGGGGTCTCCTAAATCCTCACCTCTTTCTCCATAGCCGGGAAGGTGACGATATTGTAATACAGTATAGTGTGAATGAAAGAGTAAGTATGGTATGTACCCCTAGAACTGGCTTTATGAAAATGCTAGTGGAATGTTACGGCCAGAACTTACATCAAGAAACTATTTGCAACAAAGATGGGATGGGATGTGTACGATAACACTACACAACACTGGTAACAACATAATAAATAATAAATAAATTAATTCCAAAAACTGACTATCGGACTAGTGAGGCACTCCACCAAAAATAAGTTATGCAATTTGTGGTCAGACTACCAGAGGAGAGACATTTACTATATTGTTGATAATCTCAACAAGTGGATATCCCTTGGGTTATATATAAATGTAAACACATTTGTTCAGAGATTTATACCCATTAAAATTATAAAAGGATGGATACAAGAACATTTTGAATGAGGCTGTCAGTCCCTTAGCTAACGTACCTGAAATTAGTATAAAAAATACAGAGTTCCCAACAATATACATAACTAAGGACTTCCCAATATATTATACTGAAACAGATGTATATAACTCACTGGCTTTGTGTTACAAAACATATAGCAATTGAGGACCTATCGGCTGATAAACGAACTAATGAGAAATAAACAGAATACAATATATATACAGACTACATCAAAACCAACAACAGGGTGTGTATTTGGTAGCATGTAGGTAGGACAAACAACAAAAATATTGGAAGTTATCAACTCAGACTTTACTTTTACAAAAAAAAAAAAAAAAGGGCTGAAGTAATCAAAGCCTTTATACTCATTTTGGAAACAGCAATGGAAATTTTGTTGTTAGTACTTATGTACAGCAAAGTGGCCCTTGACATGATAATAAACATACATAACTCATAAAGTGAAGAACTGCTGGGACAGATAAAGAAAATATGATTTGCTATAAAACTGACCTACAAGACTGCTCACAGAAGATCTAGATTAGCAACACTTAATGAAACCTTGCTAATCTAATACTCACCAGCAACATGATTGACAGCAAAACACCTACCAGGAACCAACTCACTAACTCAGTGGAAGGTACAAATACATGCTGACAATGGCACAGAAAGTATGATTCAAACTGTCTGGACTGAAATGAACGTGAATTGCTATGGGTCATGGACTAAGTGGTGCTTATGTAGATTTGAAATGTCTCAACAAACTCAACAAGACTATATGACTATTTAATTTACAATCGTACATTAATTATTAGACCAAGGATCAAGCTGATAAAATCAATACTACTTGAGCACGCGACTAGAGAGGATTTAAATACAAACAGGTCCTTTTCTTGACAGCATGTATTTTGCCGAGATGCTTTGTCAGATTGGCAAATGATGTTTTTCCGCTGTTTGAGCTATTGGTCCAGGAATATCACCGTTATTATTAATTTTGTATAATTTAATACATTTTTTTTCTGTTCATAGATGATTTGGCTTCATTTATTTTTTAGTTGATATTAGTGTAATAATGTAAAAATGTAAAACTTCATTGTGCACGAGACCGAAGCATTTCACCGACGAGCACTCCTTATGTCAGGGAGAGGAAAAAAAAAAGATGATGAAGACAATAATTCATAAGTAAGGATGAATAAAATTCCACATGACAAGTGAGTATTTGGCATACAATTATCCATTGAGGGAGTATAAAACCTTGAATAAACAAATATAAGCATAGCTACTTCTGATTATACGTAGATGTAAACTAAATAATGGGTTATAATTATTATCAAGGCCTGCCAGCTCAGTCTTTTGGACTGCCAGTGCAGTTGAGAGAAGCATGAAAATGCTGTTGGGCGATGGATTCGATTTTAACAAACCTTCATAATGGTGACATAAGTCACTGAAAGGTGACTTGGCATGCCAATAAAAACTTGAGGGGAGACAAATATAATTTATTACTTCACCCCGATATAAGGAAATTATGAATCAACATTTAAATACCACGTAAATGATTTTTCTGAACTTTTTATTTGTAAACTGATATTTAAAACAATACATCATAAAAACTATAACGTATTTTTTTCTTTGTAAATATTTATTTAAAATAAATATTTCAGTACATAAATACAAATGTAATGGTACCAATGGCCATAATAAGTTTTTTTTTCTCCTCCTTAACCCCTAGTTTAAATTTATTAAAAAATTAAATATATACAATAATAATATACGAGTTGAATTTGGATCCTTGAACTGCGTGCCAAGCATTTCAAGCAATTTTTATAAAAATTACATCTATCTTTTAATTGTTAAAAACAAATAATGTAAAAAAGGCTCACCTTTGGAGTACATATTAGGATGTAAAATATCTTAAATCTAGAGTGCTTCCCCCTAGACGGAGAGGGGGATATTGTGTTAAACACGGGATTGATGAGATATTGCAGCAAATCAAAGAATTTTATATGTTTACGGCAAATGTACTCATCCACCATAGGCAGCTCAAAGTGTTTGTGGAGTTCACTGTTACTCCGCTGCTGGAAGGAGGTATGTTAGACCATTTTCATGAGTATCCCGTTTTGAAATTGTTGAAGTCGCTTCCGTTAAATGACTAAAAAGCGGTGCATCGTACAGCAGAGCCGGCCTGAGTATGCTCTTGTATATCATGAGCTTGAAGCGCAGAGATTGGGGGTAGTCAACAGGTGTGAGAGCTTTGTGCACCTTTATTTCAATTTCCTCCACCAAATAGGTGTTGGTCCATTTTTGTGCCCAAATATGCAAGGCTGTTGGCAGGAGAGTACTGCTGAATGAATCCTTAAGTTAAGATTTGGCTAGGATCACATATTTAATTAACAGCTAATACATGGCTTTATAGTGAGAAAGTTTGTAATTAATAATTAGGAGATTTTTTAAATAATAATTTAATATCAACCATATTTGTGAGAACTTTCGAAATAAGTAGTCACCTTAATTTTGTAGCTTACAGTGTAAATCAAGCCCTTTCAAGGAATATTATTCAAAATAGAAAAACCTTATGCAATCTTTTGTTTTTCTGCTATTCGAAGTCTGAGTTTGTTAATGTAGCCTGTGATAACTGTAAGGATAGAAAGATCTTAATACAAAACATCTAGCTTTAATATAAATACAGAAAAATAACTTTGCTACAACCTTTTCTAGATAACATAAAATATTTATATTAAAAGATATTTAACTAAAATAGTTTTAGCTAACATACACTTTTTTAAAGTAATATTTTATAAATTGTACAAATATTTACAATAATAACCTCCATCATATAGTATTCAGTGAATATAAAACATTTGTCTGAAATAAATATAAATAGGGCTTTGCATATGTATGTAAAATATAAATAAATTAGCATTAAAAATGTTTTTGTGCCATTGGAGAATTTTAAATATACATAAATAAATATAGATATGTAATTTAGAAATTAATGAAGTTTTTCAAAACACAACAAATCAACACATTTTGGTTAATTACGATTTAACAAAAATACAAAATAAAAAAAGTATTGTTAAAACCAATCATTATCTCCTCCCACTTCGTTGCGTAGGGAGGTAAAAAGAATGTCTCTTGGTTTAGCTTTTGGCCTTGGGTCTTCTTCGATTTCAGTTTGAATAGCTCCAGTTTTACCCAACATCCATTCCAGTTCTAAAAATTAATCATGAAATTAATGGTTTGTAAATCATTTACCAAACAACCAATAAAAGGCATTAAGTAATTTTTTTTTTGTATATGTATTTGTTCGCTGAGGAATATGTATTTGTTCGCTGAGGAATATGTATTTTTGGGAAAGCAGTAAAGATTAAAAAAAATTAAATTTCATTAAACTAACCTCTAAATTTATGGAATTCAATATGACTGCAAAGCTATAAACAGTTAGTTTTTATATTAATAAATAAGTTTCGATATCTTTGAATATAATTTTCAATACATATTCAATTAAAATTTGGATCTAATGGTGTAAATAAACTATTTTGAGCATAAGAAGTGCTGTCAAAACTTAGCTGCAAGAGTTACAGTTAATAATATTCCACAACTCAGAAAATGTAGCATAACAGTGTCTAATTATCAATAAAATAGTTCTTACCTTCACATGTGATGTCTTCCCTTCTAAATTCTTGAGGCCCTATGAATTGTCCCTTCATTTGTCCTTCAAAGTAAATGAAAATAGTTGGCAAATTTTTGTCAGGAAAATTGGGAATGCATGTTGTCGATATACTTTTGACAAACTTGGCAGTAGGAAATCTTCGTGCTAGGTCTGATAAATGCAAATTCAGAAGTGAACACAAAGGTATCCTATAAAAAATAATTAAATTAAATATAGATAATTATGTTTATGTGCCAGTTAATGCCTAAGTGCCTCATTTTATCTGTACCAATGTAGCTCACCCTGTTTTGTATAAATGAAGGATGACCCATACTCCTTCACCAGCTTTGTTGACCTCGTTGATGTAATCTTGTCCAGAAATTTCTGAAACTTGACCAAACCTTGCTTTTTGCGTATATGCTAGCATTTCCGCCATCCTTTTTTTTTTATATTCAAGAATAACCCTTTCATCTTCTTCATCTTCTAATAAATCAAGTTCATCCAGGGAGCAATCTTCTAAATTTTTTTCTTCTGCATCAAAACAAATGGGTAAGAATAAATTGTGAATAAGAAAAGTGCATTGGTGGGACGGGGCTGATAAGGAAGTCACTCAGTAACTTTCTTAGCTTTGAATACTTCTTATTTTATATTTCTTTGTTTCATATAGATTGAAGCTAAATTACAAATGACAGGATGCAAATATGCAGTTATAATATAAACCTGATGGATAATATTGGGCTTTCTGTAATAAGCAAGATGTTGAGGTAGTTGCCATCATTACACCTCAGGTTATGTTGAATTATTTTCCCTATTCTCACTGCTCCCTTATTCATAACTAGATTTTGATAATTTCCACTCAACTGGATTGGGGGGGGGGGAGAAGAAATATTAAATCACACTATCACAGAGATTGGAAATAAAGATACTTAGGCAATATCAATTAAAAATACTCACAAAATTAAGTGAACTTCAAGGAACGATGTTCATGATTGAAAGGAATAACTAATGAAGTAGCAGATCACTAAAATAACCCAGTGAACTGACAGCGTTATCCCAGCCTATCTTTTTGTCACTGACATTATTAACCTGACATGTATGCCATAGAATCAAACGGTACCCTTGGTCTATTACATTTGGTACTGATGAACCTGTCAATTGAAGTTTGATATTACTTGAAACAAGTAGAACCGCTTGTCAAGGAAATAAATCTCCGTCTAGAAGTTAGTATACAAATGGCTGTAATTAGCTAACAATCAGAAAAATGTAATACAGAAGCTTTTGAATTACAATTCCTGGATCAATTATTCAGTCTCATCTTTCTTTTGAAAGCAACCCTTAAAAAAAAAATTTTATTTTTGCTCTAGATGGAAAATATTATTTACCCATAATATTAATTGATATGAATTCACTTATTAATTGATATGAAAAACTCTCCTAGGAAAAACCTAATTGACAAACTATGAGTAAAGCATGCTTGAAATTATAGCTTAAATAGATAAAAAATTAATATGATCTCAAATCCATGCCTTATGAAACATGAGATCTCTACCTTTGCTTTGCTTTTCTTTAATAGTTTGTTCAACCATATTAACGAGGTCCTCTTCAGTAACTTCCTTTTCTTTGGGAGGAATAATCCCTTTACTTCTCAAAATATCATTCCATTGAGTATCTTCATTGGGGTTCTACTCAAAATAATTGTATTAGAAATCTTTGTTTAAAAATTGTAAACTTGAATGATTTTAAATATTATTCGGGAGAAAAGCTCACCTGCATTGTGTTAGTCAATTATTGCAAAAATAAGGTAAAAGGAAAGGATGGTTTTGACCTGATTTTGAACTTCACTACAAGGGCCTAATAAGGTAACCATGAAGCGTAACCTATCTCACAAATGAGTCATACTAGAATCAAAAAAATCTATTTGCTAACTGGATAGCCACAAAGTTTCTCAAAGTTGATAAAACACTCAACGCTTCCGATGTCAACTTTTAAACTAAATACTACAATAATAAATTAGGGGGATTTCCTTAAGTCGTATTCTGGTCGGTTATAGAAAGGTAATTATTATATATTTTTTTTCATTTAATTTCACTTTGTTCAACTAAATTCCACAAGAACTACGTTACAAGATTTGGGCAGGTTCCTTCTCACTGGGCCCAGGGGGGAGACTGTGCCCAAACGAGTTTCATCGGTTTTACACGAGGATTTGACACATCGTTCAAAATGAAACCTGCATGGTTGAAAAACGCGGACCGTGTTCCAAGATAGCTGCTATAAATATCAAGTATTATTACTAAAGTCTGCTTGGTTGGCTGGAAATAAGAAGGAAGAAAAGTTACGACCAGGATTAAATGAGGTAGGTCCTACCAACTCCAGGGACTAGCGACCCTGCCTATGCGAACTCCTAGTTTCCTTCTTGATTATGTAACAGTGTCAACGATGGATTGTTTTTTGTATAAATTGGATGGTCATAATTTATTTAATCCTTTGCTTCAGCTACATTGAATCTGGAAATATGATCTTGGGCCAGTGTTTAGAGGGCTGTGATCTTGAGGCAGGGGTACTGCTGCTGAGAAGACATGTCATCTCCAGACCAGACAGGAGAGGAAAACTGCCAGGGCAGACAGACAAAAAGGGTATTCAAGCAGATCGATAGGCCGAGAAGGATGAGGGAATCAGAAAGGACTTATAGAATGATAGACGCATTGGACACAATGTCAAGACGACGGTATATCAAATTAAAATCGTACTAACAGATTAAAATAATGATTACAATATAAAATATTGATAACGGATAACACTATAGATAACAAATTATTACAATACGGATAGCAATTATACTACATAGTATATTAAATAGTGGTAACAAATGAAAGATTAAATATCTAGAAAATATCAAATCTGTGGTTTGCGGTATCATTTCCTAAGTAAGCTAAAAAATATTTATTTCTTGCGCAACGTTGTTTAACGATATATCATTCCTCTATGTAGTCTGCCGGATAAAAATTAATTTTTTTTGCATTAACCAGAGCCAAATGCTCTAAAAATCAGTAATACCCTCTTTTTAACCAAGGATGTGTATTAATCTCGTTTTGAAGTTATGTCGATTTACCCACTTAATCCATGCAGCCACGTAGTAAAGATAAATTAAAATAGTAATAATCCAATAAATATTAATTCACGCAATGTTTCTATCTTATTATGTTTCCTATTAACTGTCTATTTCTGTAAAAATTAATACATTTATGTAAATATCCACAGATATAATTTAATTTTACAAACTTGTTCTTTTGAACTTGAATATTGCGCCAGTTAAATTATAAAAGAATTCCATGCAACGTGTGTGAATGAATCATCCAACGCATGCGCTAAATGCTAAATTTATGACAATCATTATCGTCCGCTAGATCTCAACTATACACCATCCATAGAGCTCAATAAACAAATTGATTATCGGAAGAAATAATGAGTATCTTAATCAATCGATTAGAAAATCAATAAAAATGGTTAACATATGAGAATTTCAACAGGATTTTTAATATGCAATATGAATGGTGTGAGGGGGTTATGTGCTTCAATAATCAGAGGGTCAGTAACAAATTTAAATTCATGAGAATCAGATTTCATTGTAATTTTTACATAATCTTTTGCACTCTTTCCGAAAGTATTAGCAATCTGAATTGTTCGTGAAATCGAAGAATTATGAAACTTAGATGGGTTTGGATAATGGCCCTTAGGTAGAAGAGTGTTGGCAAACCTAGCAAGTCAGTTTTTCGTTCTGTGTTCTGTCACCTGTAACGTGTAGTATCAGTGAAGTGCAGCTTGTTATGAACTTATTTGTCTACTTATTATAGATATTTTGTTCCGTTACATTCCACTGCACTTATAGTTCAGTGCATGGTATGCTTGTTTTAATCTCCATTAATGGACTGTGATGTGGGACTGTTATCTTCGGAAATCGATGTTCCGAAGCATCACTCGGATTTAAAAAACATTTATACTATTTACCCGCAAGGCTTAGATGGTGTTCTTGATAGTGATAACATGGGATTAGAAAATACATGGTAGGATTATCTAATTAATAGTTTTTTTTTATGATTTAGTCATAATTTCAATTCTACTGAAGTTTTGTTTATCTGAACTTAGCACTTTCCCGCTGAAAGAGTCGCAACTACCCATAATCTGTTTAATTATGTGTAATACAACATATTCATTATTGTGAATCTCTTTATTATTTCTTAATGAATAAATCTTATAATTCAAAAAGTTGATATTGTCAATTTTATAATACCAACAATTGTCACAGAATGGTGAAAAGTAATGATTTTGTTAATTGTAGGACAGATGATGAGTTTGTCGTTCCACCAATTCCTGATTTACCACCGATTCCACTACCAGCACCTTCTACTAGTGTTGATGTAACTTTTGAAGATTCCAGTACATCTAGTGCACCAATCTTGGAAGAACTTGACTGCCTTTTCTCACCTGTCAGCCAAACCAATGAAGTTCCAGACGACCCATTACGTAATTTGCTCTTGAACTATTTTACAAATTATCCTAGTATTTTCGCATTATAACCCAATATTTTTCAAGTTAGATTAATGATAACTTTTGTGTCTGCTTACATCTTTAAATTTCTATGTATTCTGTAAAAATGTGTAGGTTCTACAATGTTATTGTATCAGGAATGAATGCAGTTAATTGATATCAAATTATCGGTGGTTTGTAATTTTGTAGCTTGTGGTGGAATCGCCAGTGTTCAGTGGTTAATATAATTCATTGGCAATAATTATTTTCAGGTTTGAAGATACTATGAATGTATAATTTTTTAAAAAATATAACAACTTCACAACTTTTCCCTATTTTATGTTTATTTATCTTATTTAACGTGACTTGTATTAATACATATTCTAATTCTCTGAGTCGTGATTTGGTAGTTTCTCATGTATTCTTCCCATCTTTCCGAAGGTCTGATTATCTTAATCAGACAGGTTTCTAAAAGTGAACCATTTGTTGTTCCCTTTAATTAGTGTGATAGGTTGAGTAATTATTTTATGCTTATTCTTCATGAATATATTATTATTGATAAGGAAGCTTACTCAATTATATTAATAAACATTCATGTGACTTCAGGGTTATAGCATTTTGCAATCTTGATTCAAGATTGTTGCTACAATGACCTTGTATTCAATGAGAAAAATTCAATTTTTTGTTTGAAAAGATATTTTCGATACTTCGATAGAATTTTATTAGCAAAAGTCTGCAAATTGGACTTATTTTCATAACCATTACCTGTGTCTCACTGGGGGTTCTCCCCAATTCCACCATTCACATTCAATAGTTTTCGGTTGTAGTGGTGATTATTGTTTTGACAAATTTGTAAAAATGATAAATAGTTCCTTATATTTGTGTATGTAAAGTAGTCTGCAATACTCGGGCACTACAGCCGATGGCTTCATTAAAATTGTTACAGTAATTATTAGGTTTGATGTTCAGCACACATGTTTCACTCATAAGAATTATATATATTATAATATGGATTATAGCATTTTTTTTGATCCACTGAATAGCATCATGTACAATATTTAAGGGTGTTGAAAATTCTTATGAGTTCCTACCATAAAATTTAAATATTTATTACAATGTTATGTTTGCAAGGCCTTATTATAGGTCCTTAGGCTGATGAAAGGGTTATGTCTATGTCATAGCATAGTTACTACTTATGCAGTAATTGAAGTGTATATACACTTTTATCATTTTTACATTAATTCAATTTACCCACTTATTCCTCAAAACCACGGAAATATTAAGTGACATTCAAATATAAAATTTGAATTTTTTCAGTAATGTATTTAAAACTTGTTTATTAATATGATGATTTGGTCAAGATATTTTTATATATATTCATATCGTGGTACTTATCACCGTCACCCTGGAAGGACACAAAAAGATTATAGACTTGCACTTAACTGTTGATATTTGATGTGTGTGTTTGGTTTATATTTTCTTATTGTATGAAATATTGACTAAAGTAAATTTTCGTGTGAAATTTAGGCCTGTTTTGCTAGGCCTAGTTTTGCTTGAGAGTACTGACAACAAACTGTTTGTTGTTATAGACATTTATAATGGGTTTAACCCTCACAGGTAATCGAATATACTGTTTTGTACTATTTTTAAAAAATCCAAAAACAAATGTACAATAATCATAAGACAAATTATTTATAATTTTAATATTATTGGTAGGGTCTTGTTTGTGGGCAAGACCCTCTCAGGAAGGTGATTATGTTATTTAGACCTATTCTTCAACTGTGGGACGCTTTAAATAAATTAAAACTATCTTTATTGTGGGACATAGAAGAATAAAAATTAACATATAAAGTTAAATTTGTGGCACAATACCTCATGAAGTAACAAGGCTGACCGGTGTCACTGAGCTAGTTGTATCTAGGCTGTTACCTCAACCACAATTTCGGTCTTCTAAACGAGATTCACTTCTTCTTAAGTAGCTATTCATTTTATCTTGAGATTGAATGAATGAACCCCCCTCTGAAACAAAATGTATGGGAGACTACACCAAAACTGAAATAGAAGTCAGGCAAGTTAACTACTATCTTATATTACATTTACTAAAATTTAATAATTTTCTATGTTTATTATTGGATGTTACATTTCTTTATATTACTATTTTGAAATGTTAATGTGCCAAGATTGTTTTGTTTGTACAGAAATATGCTGATCGAACATATTTTTAATTTTGATTATCTTTCAAATTATTTAAGGTATTTATTTTTGCTATATATGCGTTTACCTACCTCAATGAATATGAAAGAGGTGTAGCCTCAGGCAGCCCCGGGGGACAGAGACCCTTTTCTTGAACTTGACTTGAATCTCTAATTTCTAAAGGAAAATAACCAATGGAAAACATACATATTGAATTTGTTAGTTCAGCCATCTGCTCTTAGGCAAAACATTGTTAAATAACTAATTCACTTAAAACATTAAATTAATGAATTACTTTAATTTGATTAAGAGAATATTGTTATTCATAATGAAGATACTGACCAGAAGTATTGTTCTGTTCTTGAAGATTGATGGTGGTTCTTCCACGTTTCTCAATCTATAAAACTATTAATCGTACACTACAGGGAGATTGGGCTATGATGGTAGACCAGGAAATGTTTGTTTGAGGTAGGGGAGATATGAACTAACCATCATAGCCCAATCTCCCTGTAGTGTACGATTAATAGTTTTATAGATTGAGAAACCTAGTTTGTTTTTTTATTGAAGAGTTCACGGAACCAATTTTGACGGGGGATGGATTATTGGTTATGGGATTTCCTAAAACCCTAGCCCTCAAAGCATATCCCCCCTGACTAAAATAATATTTTGTTCAAATTAAGTCAAAAGATCATAAATGTACCTGAACAAGCACTGAAATTTTATCATGGAAAATGAATAAATGTATGTATTTATTCCTGTTGCTGAATAGTGTGTTCTACTGAGTGATGGAAGCGAAACAATGGCACTCTTTTTGGCTCCCCAAATCTTGTTTTATAAACACGGAAGTTAAAGACAACGTTATTGTTTCATAGACAAACATTTTGAACTCCTCACAGTGTCTGACTGAATACAGTAAATCCATGGTATTATCAGACAAAGATGCTAGAAATGGTACATTACGACACTAGGACATATTAAACCCCACCCCTCGAACAGTCTCATTCATCTTCCACACTTCACAAGAGCAATACTGGGGCCATAACATTATCTTAAAATATGCATCACATTGATATCTCGTACAATGAAGGTACAACTATTAAATAGTTTGATCGTTATTACTGTTGCTAACTGTGGATAAAGTCTACTGTTTAATAAATACACTGTTTCCTTTACTATTACTGATAAGGTGTACAGTTATAAACTAATATAATAATAAGTGTTATAATTATCAAAGTTTTTTTTATCAAATTATAATTATTTAATCAATGGTTTATAGTAAGCACATGTTCAATATTTGCTCTCTTCAAATTGCATGGAGGTTATAGCAAATATTTTTTAATTTATATTTGGTGATTTTATTTTAGATTCTTGTTTAAAGGTACTGTATATTATTCAAGTGGGAGACATTGCAATCATATTCATTTTATTCATTATCTTAATCCTAACAATAACTATCTGTATAAGATATTTACAAGAAGATATTTTGTGTAAAATAAACATATGAAATTAGAGAGATAAGATCATCAACCACTTCGAGTAAATTTTAGTTTTTATTCTTAAACAAAAAAATGTTAAAATTCTATTCATAAAAAATTGTGTTTTACCAATAGGAGATTTTTTTATATTGTTTTTAAAACTCCTTTATAAGAAGCCTCAGAAGTAGTTTTGTATTGTTGGTTGTTAAGAACGGATGAAAAAAGTCATCAATTGGAGATGTAAGAAATACTTGAACACGAAAAAAAAATACATTCCAAAGTGCTAGTCTTTGAAGCCTTTTTTTTGGTATTAGCTTGATATCTCTTTCAGGACTGTTATCTAAGTGATTGTGTTATTTTCATGAAAAGAAATATCTAGTTTTGGTGCTAAATGATGTACATTTTCTGTTAATTGTATAGATTTAGTTTATATTGTGCTGTTTTGTAATCAATAAACCTTAGGAAAAAGCAAGTAAATATTCCAGTAATTTATCTGCCACATTAAGGATCAGGTTATATTACTATTTCATCAGGGGTGATAAGACCGAGACCCATTAATGGTTAAAGCATTTTTATCTTGTTCAGTGAACTGTTTGACATTTATTGACTGTTGCATTATCTTTCCCGGAAACATAAGATTTTTACCAGTTGAAATCTTTGTTTGAACTACTAACATCTTGGTAAAATTGGAGGTTGACTGTAACATATTACTTATCAACAATGACTAGTTATGTCCTGTAATCCCACTGCTTTAACAAATATCAGCAAAAAAAAAAAAAAGATAGTGACAGCCAGGCTTCGAACCGGTCAAGCACTTCTTCACAGCTATATCGACCTCTTTATCTCGTCTTAAGAATGGAAGGAATTGGCCTTTATTTCTTCCAAGATCGTAGTTCAGACTGGTATTTGAAGGAAATATATGAATAGACTATCTTACAGCTTTACTATGATAAAATTACAATCTGCCTTATTGGGCAATAAGTAATTGTGAGAATGATCTCATTCATATCATATTTATAATTTTCATTCACTCGCTCATTCATACAATATTTAAAAACATCCCAGAGACCTCTCAAATCCACATGGTTGTCACCTCCCTCGCATGTGAGAGAGGAAGCGGAGTCTTGGGAAGTCTCCCACACTCCTCCATCAAGTTCACACTCTCTTCTCTTCTCTGAAATTCAATATATTTCAAGTAATATTTTTCAAATGAGACTACATTGTCTGATAGAATCTGGTTAGATCCCTTACTTTCTTCATTAGATAAAAGTAATAGTAACAGGTTCATAGTTTGAATGGATTTGTGACTTCCTGGACGTGTTGATGAGGCTGGCCTGGTCGAAAACAAAACGGTTCTGGGTTTGAATCCAAACCCTGTCATTGTATTTTTCCTTTGGCTAACCAATATACAATGCCATAAAAGGGACACTAACTCTTAGATGATTTTAATAGACTACATTGTAGTCTCCTTTAAAAATGTTGCTTCTGTGATTTTCACAAAACTAGCTAAACATAATATTGTATCATTTTTACTACTATGCAGTAGTGTAAAACGTGCTCTACAAAATGCATAACTAAATTTTTTGTATTCTATCTGAAGAAAATAAATTGTATGTATTGTACGTCCATTCATTTTTTTTTTTTTTCAGTTGATGGTGGTAGCGTTGGCTCTGCAGAACCTGGAGTTTGTGGGCTCCGTAACTTAGGTAATACGTGCTTTATGGGTGCTGGGATCCAGTGTTTGATGACTACCGCTCCTATTGCCATTTTCCTTTACAAAGCTCCAAACTCTCCTAATCAACCCCTTACTAACAGCTTCGCTGATCTCACTCGCAAGATGTGGAGTGGGCGCTATCCTACTTTGCAGCCGATGCAGTTTAAATTGGCATTAGCTGCCCACTATCCCCAGTTTAATGATTTTAGACAGGTAGGTTATAGTTTTTTTTTTCTTTTTGATGGATTAATTTAATATGGGAGTGCCCGCAATAGCTATGGTAACAAGAGTCCTTGCAAGGTTTCTCACGGATACATCTGTTTTTCAGGACTTAAATCGATGATTAAACTGTGTCAATTCTTTTTGTAAATTAAATCAAGCACAAATACTGCAATTATTTTAAAATGCTCTGAGAACTGCTCTGATATTTTCACAAGTGTATCTTGTGTGTAGAATTAATCACCCATTGTAGGACTTTATTCCTACAATGGGTGATTAATAATAATAACCGTTAGGAGGTCATTTTTTGAGAGGTGAAGTTTATTCTCATTTTCTTTCCTTTTCTCTCTCTCTATCCAAAGTTTGTTCCATGCCAGAATCCACTTTTTCTTTTAAATTTAAAAATAAAATTCTCTCCGTTTTCAATGAGTTATTAAGATTGTTTAAATTTTTGGCTTTGTTTGAAATAATATATGGAAATAATATTTCTAATCATTTCCATATTAAATATTTCATTAAGATCAAATATTAGTTTGGCTGACATGATGAAATGGTGTAACACATACTGTAAGGTATCTGAGAGATGATACCTCTGTCACTTTAGACAGTAATGACTGGATTTGTATTAGTGCAGGTATTTGTTGTAAGTATGGTTCACGGATAGTTCATAATTAAACCATGATATATGTAAAGTCAGTCACCTCCTAGTTAAAGAGGCAGTGTAAATTCAATTATCTTCTTACAGGGTATCTGACTGAGAGCATGTAGTGGGCATTCCCATGTTAATTGCATGTTTAGTATTAGCAAAACAAATTAAAATAGTTGTTTTTTGGTAAGAATTGCATTAAATTAAATGTTAAATATTCATCTTATTTATTAGTGGAACACTTTTGCTCATCCAGTTCCTAATGACAAGAAGTAAGACAGAGGAAAAAACTAATAAGTTGTTACATAATTCGTTGTTTTTTAAATATTAATAATATAAATAAAGGAAGTGAATGGACAATAATGAGACAAAATTAAATATGCTATACGGTAACTATTGTTAGCACTCAAACTGCTATTTTTTTAGTTATACCACAAGAAAAAAAAATCAGATTTTTAAATCTGTAATAGCTTCTGAGCATGTAAAAAAAGTTGGCAAAACGGGAGACCTTATTTTTTTATTTTGTATTTTTAACAACACTTAATCAGTATATTTAATAGAATGTAACTACTTTTAATATCATATCAATTGATTTATTTTTAAGGCCACTCCCTATAGCGAATAAAATTGAGCTATTAAGCAATAAACAATTGATATAAGATAGACTGAGTGCATATGAGAACATGGTGACTAATGAATCACTTGTGCTAAATTTAACATCTTATTTCATCAATCTTAGCTGCTCCCTGAACAGAAACCTCTTGTATTGATTTCGTAACCATCCTATAAAACAAATTTAATTTATTTATAGCATGACTGTCAAGAGTTCCTTGCACTTCTCCTTGACGGTCTCCACGAACAGCTGAACACTGCCAGTAGTAAAGACATTGCTTGTCAAGTTGTTGTAAAGGAGCTGCACGACCAAAGCAATGTAAGTAATGATAAAGTTTTTTCTTCCAACTACATTGATATTTCATAAGTAAATATATTAGTTAGAATTTATAATTAACAACAAGTGTACTTATTAATAAATTTATGATGTCTGATATCTCAAAAAATGGTTTCTCTGACTCGAATATTTAGCAGTAAAATGTTTTCTTGGAATTTTACAGGTTTTAAATGATTTATAACCATTTTTATAATTACTTAATATTTGTCTAAATTTTAAAAATACAAGATGTCGGTTTTTGAAAAGTGTGTTATATCTTTTTCTGAAAATCAAGTTAAGTGGTGATTGATGTTATTTTGTCAATTTACTAATATAACAAAATAATTAATGAAACTTTTTAAACTTATAATTTATTATATATAAGGAGGGTCTTGACAACCAAACATATATAACTGTTCCATTCACTTGTTTGAATTAAAACTTTTTATAATTTATTCTCCTTTTTCTAAATTACTACTTTAAAATAACATTACATTTTCTCCTACCAGTTTCAAAAAAAAAAAGTAGGTTCTTATTAACTCCTTGAAAAAGAATTTTTTCATTTTGAAAACAAATTATAGCTGGTATGTAATCATAACAGTGACAGATCATTATATCATTCAAACTAAATTATTCATTAAACAAATTACAATTGTGAAATATTAAAACAATCACGCATACATTTTTTTTAGCTTAATTAGCTTAACTTTTATACCCCTCCTCTCTTAGACTTAACTTTATAAGTCTTATATTGAAACCTATCAAATAAGTACCAACATAACAGTTACATTAAATTTAAGGAATCATCTTCATATATTCCATCAACTAAACAACAGACAAAAGATTATATAGAGCTTTAGAGGTTATATGTTGTTTTGTATAGAGAGAATTTGATTTGAGGAAGAGAATAGAGTATGAATAAAACAATTACACAATATAAAATATAAAGGACAGTAGGACTTATTATAGGCAAAAATCAAAAACGGAAATATGATTTACAATGAACCATACAGTTTCTAAATTAATTTTAGGAAATTAATAAAATTAAGTAGAAATGCATTGAAACTTTCAGATGGGAGGGTATCCGATTTAAGACATGTTTTAAGTTTAAACATTGTCTTGCATTTTAATGTTTTTCTACCAGATAACTGACCAATGCTGTACCATCTATTTGTGTTAATAAAAGATTTATTATATCCTACTGTCTTGGTCAGAAATTTTGATTCCTCAACAACATCCCTTTAATCTCGAGGGCATCCCTACATGTTCATTGAGATATATCCTAGATCGAAGGATTAGAGATGTATCCTTTTCTTGCTTCTTGAATTTGAATGTATTATCCAGGTTAAATTCAGCAAACAATATTTTCTAGTTGTGTTCAAAATTGATTTTTCTGTTAATATAGGATTGATTGAATTATACTTTTCAATTGAGTCTTTGATGATGGTATTGATCAATTGATCTTAAATTGGATTTTTTAAAATTGTTTCGATTATTTACCGAGACAATGAAAACTTCTTCAAGTATTTTTGAATTTAAGTGAACATTTAAAAATTTCATTACTTTCTTCTGTTTGGACATTTGGATTTGGTTTGACACCTTTTTTAAATTCAATCTTCGTCATTTTCATTTCGGGTTTTTTATTCTTTATAAAATTATTTGTTTCCACACTTAGCTTTTATCTATTTTCACAATTCAAAACATCTAAATTTTCTGTATCGCTTTCATTTAGTTTTGTGATCAAATTATTTTTAACAGAATTTTCAAATTTTTTGATGAAATTATCAAACTTTTGATTCATTTGTTTGTAATTTTCGTCTATTTTATTAAATATTTCGTTCATGTTATTCATTAGTTGTTCCATAAGAGTTGTCATTTTTAATTCCCCTCGAACTATCACCTCCATTACTAGACTGAAACATTTCAATATGTCCTTCACACAAAGGGGCGCTCACACCTCCCTCCATCACGCTCTCAACTACTCTATTTTCCCCCTCTACAACAATTTCATACCCATCAGAAATTCCCAAACTCTCGAATAATTTCTGTTTTTAGTTAACCTATTTATAATTAAAATAAATTTCAAATGTTTGGTTAACATAACTCTTTCATTAAACAATCGAGCCTTGCCATTGTGTAATATTTTCCCAATTTACTAATATAAAAAAAAAAAAATAACACTTTTAAACTTGTAATTGATTATATATCAGGAGGGTCCTTGACAACCAAACATTTACATAAAATAAAAAATAACACATATATTTTTCCTTCACAAATTTTCCATCTCGATCTCCATTTCTGTCTTGCTCCAGCCCAAGTATTGTGATTTGTTGATCCTGATGCTCCAATTATAATGCAGCCTCAATGGCCTCCTGTAAATTCTACCAATGTGCCCATTCTGACTAGTAATTCTTTTACTAAATGCGAAGAAATGAAATAGGTACCTGGGAGAGGTACCTGGAAATAAGATGTATCAGGTGATATGATGGTATGAGGGACCTCACAACAAATATCTATTTTGCTAGAAAATTTTAACAAGAGTTTGTTAATTTGTTACAGTCAAAAGATGCCAGTTGCCAATCAACAAGCAAGGATGAAACCATATATGAATTCAATGCACATTGTGAAGAGTCAATTATGAAGGAGCTTGTTAGTGAAGTCAATCAGAAAAAAAGTAATCTCAATAAAAGCACTCGTGCTGATTCGGGATCTCCGGAGCCATATGTCCCTCAGCCCATGGTCTGTGGTGACAAATGTGATAATCTAAACTGCGATAAGCAGATAAATAACAAAGAAGGTGTAATATTGAATCGAGATGGTATTTCGGTAGCTGGTGATTCTGTCCAACGTATCACAGGCTTGGAAGACATTTTAAAAGAAGCAAAAACATCTAATTTAAATGTTCTGGTTACTAAACAAGAAGCTAACAATGAATTAAGGTTTGTTAAGTTAGTAATCTTGTAGGGTGGTATAAATATTCACAGTACTATTTTTCCAGTTTAAAATATTTTTATTTATAATTTCTTTTCTTTTTAGATTTGATTCTGATAAGTATCCAAGAACAGATATCTGTCGACGGAGAGGTGGTGAAACTTTTAACGTCAACTCTCTTCATTTGTTTGATAACAACACATGTGGCAAACGTAATTCAAGCTTATCGAATCTTCCGATATCTCTAGATTTCAAAGATGGTCTAGATCTGAAAAGAGTAAAACTACACTCAATCGCAGATGAATTAGAAGAAAAGAATAAGAGAATGGAGTTGGAAAGACAATGCCAGTCTCTGGACATTCTTCTAGAAAAAAATGAAAGGTATATACTGTTTAAATAAAATAAAATTTTAATAGTTTAATTTTTTTACCATGAAAACAATAGTGATTTTCTATGATGATGTTTTTAGGATGGAATGTGAGAGGAAGGCTAGTAGTAGTAAAGATGACAGTTCTGAAGACGATATGACTAGTTCGTTACTTTCTCCAAATCTCGCTAATATCACTTACGATAAAACATCTGAGGTCGAGGCTGACAATCATTGGCAAAAGCACCTGGCACAAAATAAGAGTGTTGTTGTAAACACTTTTCAAGGCCAGTTCAAAAGCACTGTAGGTACTTCAAAAATATAATATTACTATCAAAGTTAATTCTAATCTATTGTTTGTAACTAACACTTTTTTTTTTTAGGTGGTTTGTTCTGTTTGTAAATTTATATCTGTAACATATGAACCATTTATGTATCTTTCTGTTCCTCTACCAAATGCAATGCAAAAAAAATTAAGTAAGTGTACTTATGCAGATACTAATATTTTTATTACTTAGATTTGATTTATGCCTAACAATGTTTTGTAAAATTATTAAAAAATTTCACATGTGTTTTTCAATCTTGTGTAGAGGTTACATTCATCGGTGAATCATTAAGACATCCTACTGAATTTTTGTTGGAATTGAACAAATATGACAATGTAAATTATCTGAGAGACCAAATTTTAATTAAAGTCGGTTGTGAAGTTAAAGGACCTATAGTAATAGCGGAAGTGTTTAATCATCACATAGCAAAAGTTTTGGTAAGCTTCCATATTTATTATGTATTTTATTTTATGCCTTTATACTGTAATTAAACAAATTTATTTTACCCAATTAACTGTGAAACAGTTATGTAAATATGTTTTGTGAATTAATTTTGAGCTAGGTTAACTTTTCATTGCTCTTTAGAACATTTTAATTAATAAAATGAATAACATTATTATAATCATGTCCAAAGGAGATGAGTTAAAACATGTTAACACAAAGCACAGGCTAATAGCTAATGGACCATAAATATAAAAAAAATGGCTTACCTTACAATTGAATCAAGAACAGTGAGTATTTCTGAAGTAGCAAATGATGAGAGTGGTAAGAAAATTAAGGGACAAGTTAGGACATGTTACTTATCTTAAAAAATTCAGAATCTATTTTTTAGTGGGTAAATTTCGCCATAGTTCATGTCCAAATAAAAACTAAATTAATCAACCTGATTCAGAACTGTTCACACCCTTTGACTACAAAATTTAAATGAATAAACAAAATCAAGTCATGTGTGATGCATCACATAATTGAGGATAGCAAGCAAATTTTTAATAAGTTTTTGTAATTATAGTTTCTCAAGTCCAACAAATTTTGCATCATTAATCTGCTGCGTGAATGTCTGCGTTATATTAATGAACACACCCATACTTATCTATAGACAATCATTTTAGACTGCTGTTTCAAATTAACTATTCTGGAAGCAATAGATTAATTTTTGTTAATGAAATGAAATACTGGTGTGCCAATTATATATTAAACTACCTGAGCTTGATTACTTATCGGACTCATTACAAGAAATTTATTTAGATAAAAAAACATACATTTAAAATATGAAGTTATCGAATAAATATCACACTCTTTACTCAATTTCTTCTCTCCTAAAAACTAAGATAACATGAATGAAACATAAAAAAATAATATCATCTCTTAATCGATTATTAATGAAATAGCAAAATATATACATTCATGTTATGTTAACAGAATATGGCTGCAAAATATGATTTCCATAGATTATTTATAATTTAAAGGAATTTACTGGAATATTTTTATTATTGAATTTTAAATTACTATGTATGAAACATTAAAACAAACAAAAAATGATTTACTTTTAAACACACTTTATGAGTTTATACATTAGTTTAAATAAAATTGTATAAAAGTAAGATTATGGAAACAAATTTATTCTATTATTATATTCAAGTTAAATGAAATCTCTTATGATCGTAATTCAAAGATGAGTAAATTATTTTTAAGCAAATGACAGTTGGCATTGAGCACGATGTATTGAATAAGTGGAACACCTCATTTATTATTGAATCTTAACTCTTATGTCAGCCCGAAATAATGTCTTGCTATGCATGTCCTTCTATGGAAAATATTTATTTTTTAATAACCAAGTAATTGATAAATGTCACTTCATTATTTTTCATGGGGTTGATTTTATTTTTAGCATTTTAGAGCATCAAATGGAACTTGCATACAAAATTTCATGAAGTTATGAGTTTTAATTGGATTGAGTCAATGTCAATGAAAAAGGCAAACTATGTCATTATAATTAAGTGTTGTCAATGTCATACAAGACAACTATCAATCAGCACATTATGTATCATGTTGCAATCATCATTTTTTTGACTGAAAAAGTAGTCAAATTTAATCAGTCCCCTTATATAAATGTTTTAATTTTTATCTAAACTTCTTGGATTAATATTTTAAATATAGTAGATTAAAAGTAATTAGCTCTTATACACAAAAGAAGGCTTATATTCCTAATTACTGGTGATTTGTTATTTCAGGACAAGTGATGTAATTTCATAATTTTTTTTTGTCAGAGGAAGCAAATTTTTATTACTTTATAATTGATTGATTTGTTAGCCTTCTAAAAATTATTAGCTACCAAAAAAAAAAAGTGATCTTTAGTCAAGTTCTATTTACAACTGATCCATCTATGTTGAACCCAATCTCTTAAGTCACTAAACTAATCTCTGAAAAATCACCAGAGTGACTATATTTTTAAGAAGACTTAAAAATATGTTCTGTTTCTATTTTCCGAGAGCTTGCTTGATTTTCAGGGTATAATATATATTAAACATATTGTAATATTTTCTCAATTTATTAATGTATAAAAAAAATTAATGATAATTTTAATTTAAACTTATAATTTATTATATCTCAAAAGGTATAATAAATTATAATCAATAATAATTTTTTAATAACCTAAGATTTACATAAAAATAAAAAACACATACTGTTTTTGAGTTCTTCACAATTTTCCGTCTCAACTTGTCTTACTCCAGCCTGAGTAATGTGTTTTGTTGAACCTGAAGCTTCAACTATAATGCTGCTTCAATCGCCTGTAGATTCTGCCAATCTGATGAGTAATGATTTAACGTATATCTATGAGAAAACACGAGGATATTAGGAAATACAAAGAAGTGAAATAAGTGGTACATGCAAATATGATGTATGAGGAAATAGAGTAGGAGATGATTTGATGGTATGTGATGATACAAGATAATACGAAGAAATGAAATAGGAAGGCGGCCCTCCCGACAAATTTCTTTGATTATCTGCAAACTCAACACTATTCTTCTCAGTCCATTTTTAATAACTGACTCTCGAGGTCCTTCCCAGCTGATTCACACTGGTCACACCCCTTGCTCCATTCACTTGTTTGTCTTTAAACTTTTTACAATTTATTTTTCTTCTTTCAAATTACTCCTTAAAAATAACATTACGATATAATGGCAGTATATTAAGGATTACTTGTTATGATTTTGTAATCCCATTTGTTTATTAATTGTTAGTAAAAATTTGTAAGGAAAAATATACTAACCAGGGTTGGGAAACAAAATTATATCTGTTAGATATTTAATTATTCGATACCCAAAATGCATGCAAGCTCTCGGTGAATTTAAATAGACCCTATTATAGTTTCCTTTGAATGATAGCTTTTTAGATATTATTTCATGAAAGTTCGCTTACATACCATAGTGTTGTGTCTCCTTTTACTTTTTATTCTCCAATTTGTCATAGACTGAAGCATTAAAGATTTTCTAAAATTAATCTTCACCGGTTATTTTGTTGTAAGTCTTTAAGAAAAATTTGAAATTTTTTTATAGGAAGAGCAGCTGATAAGATATTTAAATGATTCTGAGCGTAGCCTATATGCATTTGAAGTGACAACATTGTTGGATAAAACTGCAATGGAACCAATTGATGACAGTAAGGTAAAGTGCAAAGTTTTATATATTTTAATATTTAAATTCCTTCCTAATTGTTTCAAAGTATAAAAAGTCAACAATAAAAACAAAAAGAAAACAGAAAAAAATTGAAAATGTTTGAATATTGTGAAGATAAAAACTATATATTAGGTTGAAGAGTATCTGGTGGACACTTGCATTATTTGCCTTGAGGATAAGGATACAAACATGAAACAACACATGGACTGCACCTGCATTCTTTGCGAATCTTGCATCGCTGTGAGTACTTACAATAAAATACTAACAGGAATTAATTTAATTTTTTCTGTAAATTGATTTTTAAAATTAAATTTGAAAATCAGTTTAGTGTATTTAGTCAATTGCATAGTGAATTTTTGTGAAGGCTGTTGAAATGCTAATTTGTTTGTTTTTTCACTAGAATCTCCAAACTATTTATTCGTTTTTTGTTAAATTATTTAATACTATTTAATTGATGAAAAGTTTTGAAGAAATAAACCATAAAGTTTTCTGTTAATGATTTATGTTAAAATATTGTTATTCAACACAGCCTTGTTATAATTGTAAACTTACTGTATTTGTTTCAGTTTTACGTTTTAGTAGTATGTAAACTTTCACTTAGTTGGTTTAAAGTATATATTGTGATTTTAATAAAATATTTTTAATGCACAAGTTTATATATTTATTGTTAATATATGCAAAAGCTAGGGTAAATATTTTTTATAAAGTGTGGTATTTGATACAATTAAAAAAAAAAGAAGATTTTTGGTGGATTTAGAAATTATTGTTGCATGACTTAAATGTTAAACTGATCTAAAAAGATTCAAGTATGAGTTTCTAAAACAAACTGCTCTGAAGCGCCAATCGCGTCATTCTTACATGTGTGTTTCTAACAGATTGTTATACTTGTGCACTTGCTAAAAGTCCTTACAAACACCATACATCAAATGAAGTGTTGGTTGGATCTGTTAATTTGAAATCTGAAGTAGGAGGGGAAAACTAATATTTTAATTATTGATACAAAAAGGCTCCAAAGGACATGTTTTGGCCAGCTATTTCTTTTTGCATGCTAAAACACAATTTCAAGTGATTCAAAAGAATTTGGATACAGTGGCGGTGGCGGCCTCAAACCAATGGAGGAATTTACCCGACTTATATATACTGTACTGAATCTAATACAAAAGTAACTAAACATAAAAATGATACAATTTTTAAAAACACAAATAATGTGGATGGTCCTAACCAGGTTCTAGGCTAGCGGTGGGGGGCCTCCAGCTCCCTCTTGACATGGAGTAGCTAACTCTGCTGTAAGATGAAGAGACTTCTAACATCATGAACATAATGTGCTTGCTTAAGGTGTAGGTAGATCCATTGTGACATTGGTGATGCATCATATGGGGACGCAATGGCAGTGATTTTACCCTTGCAGAAGCTGCATTGCCTTAATTGAATGATCTGCCTTCTCTGAAATCGGTATGAGATCATTGAAGATTAATCATTGCTAAAACTATAGAATATTCCACGGATTCTTCCCAGCTCTTTTCTAAATAAACTAGATAGTCTAGTGGGATCTCTGGGTCCCATTCTTGATCGATGATCCTCGTTACTAGAAGAGTTGAGAAGCAGACCATCCAACTTCCATCGATACATATTTGCAAATTGATGAGTACTGAACTGCTATCAAACAAAAAAAAAGTACTCGTGATTTGCTCTAAAGCTATGTTATTTAATAAATTCAGAATTAAGAAATAAAAACAAATACAAGTTGTCCTGATACTTCCTACTGCTTACTCTACATTGTTTAGAAGTTAATCAGCTAAAAGAGAATGCTGAATGAATTTTCATAATTTTAGATTCAATAAATTAGATTTATTAAACTTCTATTGTTGATGGTGTGATGCCGGTGGCTTTGAAACTGTAACAAAATTGTTGATGTATCTCTTGAATGTTACAGCTCATACTCTTGAGAGTAACGTTTGGCTAAAAATAAATAAAGCTATGGAGAGACAAGAGGTGTTTTATTTCTTGACTTTTATTGTAGCGTATATAGATACAGAAACCATAATTGCAAAGCAACCATAAGACTACTAAGTACTCAATAAGCTCTTGGAAGGGAGTCTACCCATTCTCCTTGTGCTTGCCAGTGTTTAAATGCTCAGAAGCTTCCTGGGTAGGTTTAGACCTGTTTGAGGACACAACTTGGTTAGCTTGTCTATGAATTTGAGCCTAAATTGAGAAAAGTTCAATTTCTTACCTTGTATCGGCCAAAAATAGGAATGCCAATATTGGTAGGATCGGTCATAAAAAAAATAAAATAATGATATATTTAAGCATACAGATAAAAAGGCAAAAATCTACCAACCCTTGAAAAGTCATTGCATGTTTTGTGTTGTTTTTTTTGTATGAAATGTTTAATAAAGTCAAGCAAAAGATGGGAAAGGCATGATTAATATGTTTTTATTTATATTGAACTCAATCTAATAATCTTTGAAACCCTATTTCATAACTATGGGGTCCTAAGAATAAAACCACTTTTTCTTTATGGAAATTCAGAATAAATTATTTTGTATTTGCATACCTTACATGACACTTCTGTGCTTTGACCTTGGATGCTTTTCGCATGAAATTGTATTCTTTGCTTTTTATCAGCCTTAATTTATTATGCTGCATGTGATTAAATTAACTTCATTTCCTTGCACCACTTACAAAAAATGAAGTGCATTATTTATAATTTCTTGTAAGTTATCTTGTTTTTTTTTTGTTTTTACAAAACTTGATGATTTGAAGGGCCTCGATTCAAATTTTAAAAGACACTGTAGTCATTTTCTTTTTAATGCTGCTATGTAAATAAGAATCCCTGCCATTGTGTCCGCTCTGCTTTTATTATGTCTGCTGCCTCCTTTTTGCATCTTGCTAATAGATGTTGCAGGGGTTGCATGGACTTCCATGTTGACTTCCACATCAGCTTACTTGTTCTATGCATAGGAAGTGCTGATTTTTTTTTAATCATTTTGAAATAGTGAACACGCTAAACTGTGAAAACAGGTCTTTAATGTGGAAGAGTATTCATCTGGATTACTTTCCCTTAATGCTTCTATAGCTTACCTGGAGTCTTTCAGGGTGCATATATCTCGATATTTCATTCCTTAGCTCGTTAGAACGATATAAGATCGACACAAAGAATTTTTTATTTGAATGTTCAGGGTATTTTATGACTAAATCACACCTGTTTTTTGTGATTTTTTTACCATTATATGTACCACTAAGGTACTATTTTACCGCTTATTTAACATAGATATAAATAATAATGGTATATATATTGTAATTTGACAAATGACATCTACCTCATTGCTCAATACTTATGGTTTTTTCATGTAATGTGAAATGACAAAAAAAGTATATAAATAAAAATATTTTTTCGGTAGCCAACTGTTTTTAGAGCAGTGTGTTTTATTCGTAGTATTCTGTTAAGAAGTACTTTGCTTTATCTGTGGCGATTTGTCAGTGCTGCTTAGAATAGAAGCCTTCATTCAGTTCTTAGTTCTATTGGTCTTAATCTCTGCTTTTGTTTGTTTGTGTGGACAAATATGCAATTAAATTCATTCAGTCTGCTATATGAAAATTTATCATTCTTTCATTGCAGGCGTCGTGTACTCACTACAAAGGAACTACATTCGATTGCCCAGTTTGCAGGAAAGAGATAAACTGTGAAGAGCACTTGAAAACAATGAAACCCCAGTCAAACATGACTGCCAGGTATGCTTTTCAATTATAATTACTTTTTGTTCAGTTGTAGTGCACACTTTGAGCTCAATCAGTAGTGATAATAAGTAAAGTCAGTTATGAATTACAGTACTGCATCGCCTTTAATTTAAGATGATTTGAACTTAAAAATAAATAAATAATGGTTAACTGATATTCTAATGTAATTCAATTTATATGCTTTTTACCAATCATTTATTGACTTTTTTTTTTTTTTTCCTTCTTTTTTTTGCAGAATGATAAATATACCTTTTGTTTTTCGGGTTGATACTATTGGTGACGGCAACAACAATCAGAAAAATGTTGAACTTTTTGGGCATCCAATGCTTGTCAGGATGCCGAACCATTGTACTGCAGAAGCTTTGAAAGAAGCTATTGCTACGCTGATACCTTACAAAGAGCCTTACCGGTTACTGCTTGTTGATGGACAGGTACAAGATCATTCTAATTTTCTTATAATCTACTGATATTTCCAATACATTGGTCTGCTGCTTGTATGTTAGCAAAGAAAGTGTATAAAGTTTATTTAACACTATTTCAAAGTAATGACGTATGAACTAAATACAAAATATATTAATTGATATTATCATCCTCCATTATTCTATCAATTTTTTTAATTCAGAAATATTAGGGTTCCTATAATGTTTATTCGTTATAATATGTTACGAGGAAGTGTGGGTATAGATCCTGGAACTATTCTTTTGCTTAATATCTGTCTTTATTATATGATCATATGATCATCAAACAATTACCATCTCATCGTGACTGGTAATCAGTGATCTAGTATTTTTTGTTTGTCTGCCTATAGCTTATGCAATGGTAAACATTCCTAAATAGCTGAATCTATGCTTGCTATTGTAGGGTGTAGCAGGATAGAGGTGCAGAAGGAGGATATATATATATATATTGTTGTGATATTTTAAAATGATGATTTTTAATAGTGTTTGTTTAAATAAACTCGAAATTAGCGAGCATTGAATAACGATCCGTGATTCATTTTTGAAAGTATGAACGTTTTTACTGTCGTCATATTAATTATTAATAATTGAAATAAAAATAATATCATATTTAATATAAACATTTATTATATAAACTTCTAATTTAAGCAAAGTAATAAATATCCGAACAACCAAAGAGATGAAGAGTCAAGAAGGCAGTGGTAGGTAATATAAAGATCCGCAGGACAAGGAAAAGCTCTCATTCTTTCGTCAGGAGCCCACATTCGTTCTTCAGAAGGCAGGCAGAGAAGGAAGCCCCTGGCTACCTGTAGCCACCAACCCACGCTAAGGCGCCTCGTGGTTCATCAGAAGAGACTTTCACTTTCACTCGGCACGAAGACAAAAGACGCGCTAGTAAGACGATTAGAACAAGCATGCTGATCCGCGAACCACACGAAGATCAACACAAAGATACACTGGCCAGTATACTACGTAATTTTAATCTTAACAGTAATTTTTAGTACGTACGTAATTTATTATTTGTATATCAATTTTTATATCTTAATGTGTGTAAATGAATCCAATAAACCTTTTGCCAGAAGTTTCCTATATAATTATTAACAGAACCCTGAATTAACGTAAAAGTTATTAAATATAAAAGTTTTTTTTAAATTATATGAAAGAAAATATAATTAAAATATTATTATTAATGCATAAAGCAAATATTAGAATATTTGGCGCCCGCGAACTAGGACCTGTTAATTGAGGAAATCTGGTTAAAGGATTAATTGGATAAAGTGTGTCACAAAAAATTGTTTAAATTTAAAAGGTTAGGTCAAGAAGTGTTAAAAATTGTGTTTGTGGTAGGAATTTGTATCGTTAAAGTTCAGTCATGGAAAGCGTAAATGAATCGAGTCGCGAGGAAAGTGATATGCAAAAGTTGTTTCGGTTAATGATAGAATTTAATGAAAATATGAACAAAAGATTTGACGAAAATAAAAGTAATATGAACGAAAATTTCAAAAAATTAAACAAAAGATTCGATATCTTTGAACAAGAATTACAAAACCCTTTCAAAGAATGTAAAGTAAACCTTGATAAAGAAACGGATTTAAAACCGGAAATAGGAAATCAGATGAATGATTGTAAAGAAGATAAAATAGAAAACGAAAATAAACGTAGTATAGATATTAACGAAACATGTAATGAAAATAAACGTAGTATTGACGAACAAAATAACGTAAATAAACGTAGTATTGACGAAAATAAACGTAGTATAGATATTAACGAAACAGGTAATGAAAATAAACGTAGTATTGACGAACAAAATAACGTAAATAAACGTAGTATAGATGAAAAAATAGACAATAATCAAGAGATCATTGAACCAAATAAACAAAATTCTTTCAAACAGTCCAAAGCACAACTGGATGAAAAAATACATCCTCTAAAAAGGGAAATTAAATTTAAGAAACAAAAAACGTGCATAAATAATGAACCGGTAATTGGTCCTGACGAAAGACAAATAATTAACAGTCATGATAATTTAGAGATTCAGCAATTAAAAAATTCAGACCCAATAGAAATTATAAATAGATTTAAAAGTACAATATTTAAAAATTTGAATTGGAATAGAGTCAAATTTAACATTTTTTATCATCCTAATGAAACTCCCCTTGGCGAGTTGAATATAAAAAGCATACAAATAAACAAATTGACAAAATTTAAAAATAACCACAGGGATGTTTTTAATACTATCGAATATAACTATAAAAAGAAAAAGAAAAAAGAGTTATACTTCATTATTATGAAATAATGCTAATCGGATAAATGTAAAAAAGTAAATTAAAAAATAATAAATAAAAAAAAATTAAAATTAATAGAAAAATCTATTATTAAAAAATGGCAATTAGGCACGTGTAAAGTTTAGAAATTAAAGTTTATTATAGTGTAAAATCAAAGTTAAAATTATGGTAAAAGATATAGAAAAACTAGAAATTTAAAATCAATTGGAATAGTTTAATATAACAGCAATCAGGCCCATGTAAAAATTTGGAATTAAAGCTTATCATAGAGTATTAAAGTGTTAAAATGTTTAGTTGTAAAATAAAATTTGAAAATATGGTAAAAGACATTGAAAAGCTTGAAAGTAAAATCAATTGAAAATAATTTATTATAAGATAACATCAATCACCCATGTAAGAATTTGGAAATTTAAGTTTATTATATTGTATTAAAATGTTAGAATGTTTAACTATACAATCAAAGTTGAAATTGTGTTAAGTCTAAATCTAAAGACTAGAGAATTAAATTTAATTTAGAAATCTTATTATGAAAATAATCTCAATCAAGCAAGGTAAAGACTTGAAAATGAAAAATTATTGTAATAATTGAATGTTAAAATCTCTGTATAGTACATGTAAAATTTTGGTGACATACATTTTGGTATTGTAATTTAGTTATAAGAAAATACAAATAATTAATATGATGAACAAGTAAATGTAAGATCAATAGTAAAGCAAACAAAAATTTTTTAGACAAGCTCAAAAATTTTTTAAATCGGAGCGGACCCGAATGTTGTGATATTTTAAAATGATGATTTTTAATAGTGTTTGTTTAAATAAACTCGAAATTAGCGAGCATTGAATAACGATCCGTGATTCATTTTTGAAAGTATGAACGTTTTTACTGTCGTCATATTAATTATTAATAATTGAAATAAAAATAATATCATATTTAATATAAACATTTATTATATAAACTTCTAATTTAAGCAAAGTAATAAATATCCGAACAACCAAAGAGATGAAGAGTCAAGAAGGCAGTGGTAGGTAATATAAAGATCCGCAGGACAAGGAAAAGCTCATTCTTTCGTCAGGAGCCCACATTCGTTCTTCAGAAGGCAGGCAGAGAAGGAAGCCCCTGGCTACCTGTAGCCACCAACCCACGCTAAGGCGCCTCGTGGTTCATCAGAAGAGTCTTTCACTTTCACTTGGCACGAAGACGTCTGAACCACACGCGCGGAGATTAGAACAAGCATGCTGATCCGCGGAACCACACGAAGATCAACACAAAGATACACTGGCCAGTATAATACGTAATTTTAATCTTAACAGTAATTTTTAGTACGTACGTAATTTATTATTTGTATATCAATTTTTATATCTTAATGTGTGTAAATGAATCCAATAAACCTTTTGCCAGAAGTTTCCTATATAATTATTAACAGAACCCTGAATTAACGTAAAAGTTATAAAATATTAAAGTTTTTAAATTATATGAAAAGAATATATAATTAAAATTAAATATTATTAATGCATCAAGCAAATATTAGAATATTATATATATATATCTTATTTGTAACATTATATATTTTTATTAGAGACTATTTTTGTGTTTTCCTTACCTATTATTAAACCTTGGTTACTTTAAATTAATGGTTCATCAATCAACGAATTATTTGTAATTTGTGTTATAGGTCATATCTGTTTGTAATAATTTCTTAGTCTTTTGTTGAACCTAAAAGAAAAGGCCCTGCTTCATTTTTGCCTGCCTACGTTTTTGACAACAGCTGTCGTGAAAACAATTCAAATTCAATGTGAAAATCATCAGTCCTGCTATGCTAACTTTTAAGCTTTTTTAGTCACAGTTTAGAAGCTATTTGATATTTAAAGGGAGGAGACAAATTATTAGTTTTTTATCAGTGTTTTAAGAAATCCATGCTGAGTCCTTCTACAAATTATACTACATTTTGTTTTCAGACTATTGTAATACATGATGAATTATTGTTTGTCTGCAGGGCTTGCACTGCTCTAGATGTATGTACCATAGTCACTGCAGAGGCTGTGAGCTGCCTGAAGAAGTTAACCTTTCCTCCAGCGACACTATAGCTGTTGCGTTCAGCAAACGTGTGAAGGTTTTGCCTACAACTTCATCTCTCTCCTCAATGTCGTCCCAGGCATCCTCCCTCACTCTGTATGACTGTATACAAGCTTTTAGTCAGAGGTAAGCATATTTTTATTCCTATTAACTGTCTAACCCAGGATCCTATTAAAGAATCATAACTATTTGATTCTACAATAAAGGTTAAGTCGATATGTATTGTAGAATTTAAGTTAATGTTTAAATGACATACCCCTTTATTTCTTGAGAGTGTTTGGCACTCTGTTTACTTGAAATTTCTTAATTTGTTTGGCTCAGGAGATCAAAGGGGAATATGGTGATCAATTATTGAAAGTGAATAATTATAATGAATGATGGATAACAGCAAAAAATCAACAGATGGAAGTAAAAAAATATGAAAGTTTTATTGATTATCTTTTGATAACCATACACAAAAAATTTCATTTTAAAAATTGGCAATGCCGTTAAAAAAACATGTGGTCAGTACTGGAGAGGTTTATAAAGGCCTAACTTTCACTGGGAGTCACCTCCTCCTTTTCCTAAGACTGTAGTCTGTCCTTCAATAACCATCTTAATTATTAAATTTTGGAGTTAATTTTTTTCTATAATTTTTCCCAAATTCATTTTTTTATTATTAGAAATTAATTATTTTATGCTATTAAGTTAATATGTTATCTCACTTACATTTTAAAAATTCTATAAATTGACTGTTTGATATAGCGTATACTAACAGGTATTGCCATCTATCGACAGATGCTTAAACCTTCTATCGTATAAATACTGAATAGTTACCTATTGACAAAACTTATATGAAGGAACAGGCCTACCCTTGGACTGTCTTTAAAAATTGTCCTTTATTTTCTATGTACTTTATTTTGTTCGAATATAGCCTCAAAAATACAATTCAGTTCATAATTGATGCAACCAGATGTAATTAGTTAAAATATAAATACAATTATCTTTGGTATAATAAAAAACAAAAATATTGTAAGGCTGCTTTTTAAAATTTCTGTAGATTAGCCTGTTTGATATGACTAAAATAACAGGTATTGACATCTATTGACCAATACATAAAACTGCTCTCCTGAATCTGAAAGATTTCACATATGTGAATATTAACTAATGTAAATGTAAATGAAGGGTTATCTTAATTAAAAATAAGCATATGAAATATGATTACAATGTGGTATAAACAGAATTATTTAATTATTTACTGCAGTGATTGTCTAATTAAGATTTATTATTGCAGTGAAATCCTTGATGGCAACAACCCATGGTTTTGTCCTCAATGCAAAAAGAACAGATGCGCAACCAAAACATTGTCAGTATGGCGCTACCCAGATTACCTGATAGTTTACCTGAAGAGGTATTTACTACTATTTTTTTTCCCCCATTAATTACTTGTTCATTATATTTAAAGGAAAATGTTTTCTTTTCAGGTTTGTTTTTCATAACCAGATAAGTACAAAACTTGAAGATAAAGTATTATTTCCACTGACGGGTCTTAGTCTAGCGACAGGGTCGGATTATGATCTATATGCATGTGTTTGTCACATAGGAGGTAATTTTTTGTTTTTTAATTACTTATGTTTAAATATAGAAATGAATATCTTGTCGCTCGAGGATGTATCTGTTTACTGAAATTTTAGTTAGTGTGACGACAGTGAGAGCTTTCAAAACTGAAAGCTTAATTCACTGTCTTAAATACTTGCCAGTTGTAAAAGGGTATTAATTAATAACAAGGTTATGTATGATGGTAATTTAATTAATCAAAATATTACTGTTAAAGTAATTATAAAATGGCTTAGAATGAATGAGGAAATGAAGATCTTATGGAAATATTAAGAAACAAAAACAAACAAGTATACCTATAGCTCAAAGCTAATAAATGGCTGGCTAGACTGGATGCATCTCACACAACAATTGCTTCATATCTTGGCTGTTCTAGACAAAGACTGTAGGTTGCTAGGTTACCCAGACAAAAGACTGCAGATTGCTAGGTTTATATGAGGGCTGTTTATATGAATGGATCTGACAGGAGAAAATGTGTGCTCATACACCCCAATTTTTTTTTTTTTTTGCCTTTTCTTTTCTTTCATGGTTTTTCATTTGCTAACAGCGCCGTGCCATTTATTTAATTCCTATCAACTACTGTTTTGATAAACACAGTGTCACTATAAAGAAATCACAGGGAGAATGTGGGCAGGGTAACGTGAACGGATAGTTTTTCATCTTGATTTCCCCATCACTTTACTACAATGCCACCTGTCCACCCCTCTGCTTACTTCGAAGAGGTTTTGTTCATTTTTCTGCACGCTCTCAACAGTTTATTAAATTTATTCAAAATATTGCTAAACAAATATTGAGTACTTAACTTCATTTACATTTACTGTAACATTTTTTCCCATTTTCCGTTATTATGATGAAGCTCATCAACCCACAAGATAAGGAAGTTATGAAGGCCGTGTTGGAGTTGTATAGGCCTCAAAACTTTTTATGGGACACTCCCCATATTTCATTTTACAAGAAAGAAGTGATGAACCAAGGTTTTGAATAGCCTATACCAAACAAATAAATGTTTTGTATAATCATTTTAAAATTCTGTCAGATTAATATTAATTTAAAAAATGCTATTAGTAATAAGAAAATTTAATTAGTTAATAGGCTCAATCTATCTAACCATCTCCTTTTTTTTTTTCTTTTTTTTTAAATCTTTATTCATACAATTATAAATTATGAACTCAGCACTTACCTTTATACCATTTTTGAGGCTCACATAGATTGCGTCACAAATTTTACGTACTATTAATAAATTAACACGGATAAAGAGCTTCACTGAATTTCAAATGTCTATAACTTCTCCCAGCAGCTGGATATCAAAGAGTGAATATCAGTGGCTCCTCCACAGTCACAGCTTCTCATAACTCAGTTCTTGTTTTTGATTAATGACCGCACCATTGCGAGTAATTCATGGGACGAATCAGGGGTTATTGGCATGAAGCTCTTGAAATCTTCACTATCCAGTATTTCCAATACTCGTATGTGGCTGAATCAAGGTACAATTTTTTTACTTTTTATTTTCTTTCATGGTTTTTCAATTGTCAATGTTTTTCAATGCGCTGTTTATTTATTTCCTATCAGCTACTGTTTTGATAAACACGTCATTATAAAGAATGATAAAATAATACAGATCTAAGTTTAATAAAACTGGAAGAAAGGAAGGGGGATCCGGTCAGGGCCGTCTTAATAAACCGTTCAGTCAAAGAACTGGTTTTAAGGCTTCTTCTCCTCACTACTCAATTTCTCCGATTGTCTAAATGGCCCTTTACATACTTGTGACCTGACATTGGTTACTCAAATATTCACTGTTAGACTACCGAAATGGGGCCACTACAGTTAGCATTTGCATTTTTATATTGTGGTTCGTTCTAAGTCTAAAAACATATTTTCAAGGTAAAGTTGCTTAACATTTTAACATTCCTGTAATTTATGGGTTTGATACAAATTAACTATATTTGCACCAATAAGGACTACGTACATTCAAAATGAATTGTATCCATTTATTCACTGGGGAAACGAAGCTTTCTAATCCATATATCTACTTACCCTGTGTCATTTTGAAGTTGAATCGACTTGAATATTTTCATCATCTATTAACATCAAATTATTAAAAGTTGGGAGATCTGAAAAATATATGTTATGTTGGGAGTTCATTTTGAGCTCCAAATATATAAAAGAGTGGAAGAATTTATAGTGGGAGGGCTTAGTTTGATGAAAAGAATGATGCAAGATTTTAATCAATAAATTTTGCAGACATTAAGAAAGACATACATGTTACATCTAAGAAAAGCATCGTTTTTCTAAATCAGAGTTTTGATAAAAAATTTGGTGGTATTCACAGGTGTTTCAGCAGGACATTACACTACATATGCTCAGCATCCATACACTCATCACTGGCACTACTTCAACGACAGCTTTGTCTCGAAGCAGTCTCCCCTCGAGGAAGATTACAGTAATGCATATATACTCTTCTACAAGAAGCAGGGTAAGTATCAATATTATTTTTTAATTTTCATATATATGCACGCCCGCCCCTAATCTGATCTAATTAAAACCAACAGTGTTTGCATTTGAAAATAGTTATTTTGTTTATTAAATATTCAGATTAAAAAAATGTATTTGTTTTGTATTTTATTGAATTAAACAATTTATTAAAAGGAACATAAAAATCGTAATATTTTAAAAAGATATATATTGTAATGATTTTCTTCTTCATAAAGAATAACAGTTTATTTTATGATGTTTAAATGGCTTTTAAATTATTACTAAATGTTAAATATTACATATTTTCATAAAAGGTTCGAGAGTTTTTTATAGCTATAAAATAATAGTTACCGAAAATATTACAATAATAATGACATGGACATTCTTCTCTGTTGGGTGATGGTGTTCCTTTCTTTCTTCTTTCTATCCTGACTTCCCCCATCTAGCCTAACACATGTTTATCTTCTACACCCGGACTCATGGCTACTGGCCAACTTCAGTTCACTATGAGAGTTTGAGTCTGAATGGCAAAGGCACAGCTAACTAAAACTAAGGGAACCAAGCCCTTCAGCTGTTATTTGTAGGTCCACCTTCTTCCACCATATAAAAGGAGTTTCTCAAATTGTCCTATTGTTTTCCTAGGGTTTATTATCTAATACCTATCCTAGTATATTTGTTTTCCAGTAGATTTTCCCAAAGGCCAAAACATTAAATTTATTCAAATTATCTCAACAGAAAACTCCTTTCTTGAAATGAATAATTACTCTCATTTCTGATTCCAAAACAAAACTTAATATGACTATAAAATACCATCACCATGATTACAAGTTGTTGTTTTTTATCAAAAATAACCTCAAGTATTATTTATAGGCTAAATACTCAGGGTTTGTAAGTACTAATCTGCATTTTAGTGAATGTCATAAATTAACGACTAAATATTAGAATTTGATTCCAACTACCAAACGGTACAAGCTTACAATTATGTCTCTTTTTTTTTTTCTCTTCTTTCTTTGTGTACTCGATCACTTCTGTTTGTTTTCACACAACTGTTTATTCACAGGCCTGTGAATAGCATCTTTTTGTTGCCAACATAATTATTTGTCAGAATTAGCTTTGTAATTACCAAATAATTACTTTTATGACATTTACTTCATGTGTCTATGTAGTCCAGTAACAAATTTTAATACTCAAATTGCTAGGAGTTAGGTTGACATGGCTTGTAACAACAAGTATTGTCAATGGTGCCATTTGTTAACCTACGTGCAAATCTTATTTCCATCAGTTGTAGGTTTTTTGTTGAGTTCTTTTTTTACATGTAAATAAGGAGATATTATTTTATTATTATTAGTTTAAGGCTTATTTTGGTTTTGATTTAGAGGTGCTAGAGCATCTGGCAATGGTAAATATAAGAAAATAAAGAGAAATAGTGCCGAAAAAAAAGAAGTTTTATATCCTCAAATTAAAATACTAACAGGAAAGGTACATCATAAAACATCAAATGCAGCCTTTCATAATTTTCGTAAAGACACCTTTTTTAAAACTATGAAAGCGCAAGTTTTTGATCAACATTTTTTTAATGATAAATACATAATAATAACTCACTGAAAACAGACATAAGATTTGTTTTTCTTCCTTTAATTTATTCAGATAAGTGTGCATGATGCACTGCAGGTATAAATAAATGTATAAAGTCACTATTTATAAATACCTTTTTTTTTCTAGGACTTCAACCACCTCCTATCGACAGTGGAAATGGATTAAGCCAATAAGCCCGACCTCAGTTGTTTTATTTATGTCAGTATTTAAGGACTTGATTATCATTTGAGATATTTAAATTATTTGGCTCTCTCTGTGATTATAGTTAAATACTGAACGTGTCTGCTTGTTGGACAGAATCAATTGTGTTAACATTGTTAAAGGGATACAGTCGATTTTCTTATACCGAACGAATGTGTTAACGACCGGGAAAATAATCCACATGAGTACAATAGTATGTCAAAGGTTTTGCATTTACACTGTAATAAATAACAGTTACTTTTTTTATAGAAATTAGACTAGACTTTTTTAATATAATGTACTTATTAGCTAAGTAGGAGATGCCTATATTAATTAAGGTATATATATACATATATAAATACACATAAATGTTTCCTAAGATGTTACTATATTCTCTGTTGTTTTTTTTCTTAAATATATGTATAATATATATTTATGTAATTTAGATAATTCGCATATTTAAGTTGTGCTATGGAACAAAAAAAAATTGTTAACAACCTTATTTATTTATATTCACCCATTGGAACATACTTTAATTGAGAGTTATTTTTGACCTTCCTCTCAATTGGTAAACAGACTGAATCTACAAATTTTAGATTTATCAATAAATCATATCTTTGAAAAGTGTTATGAAGATACATTATTTTACTCCTTTCATTTTTTCCTTTGTATAACTGCTAGCTGTAGTTTATTTCTAATGTCTACCTCCTTAAAATTATAATTAATGTAATCACTTTAAATATTATTAAAATTTTCTGTTGAAAAATATATATTTAAATATTACTTTTCAACCTGAGCCTTTTGTCTGTTATTTTATTTATAATTTAGAAAAGGGTCGTGTTAAACATTGAAATATTTTTTCTCAGGGTTCGTGAAAAAAATTGTTATATATGAAGATCTTGAAAAATCACATCAAAATTAGTCTTCCAACCCCACCAGCTCACAAGTGTTCCACATGCCTGCATTACTTTTCTAATGCTTTTCATTTTTTTTTATTACAGAAATGTTAGCTTTGTAGTAAAAAATAGGATTACTCCACTTCTGAGGGAAAATCTTTTGTGTACTTCATGAAACATCCTGGGAAATTTATCTTTTTTGACCTCTTTAACATTGTACATGTAAAATTTTATCATTGCGTGTTATGTTTTAGCTGAAATTACTTTATTAAGTGGTGACTTGAAAGTATTTATTGGAAAATGACCACGTTTTACTGCCTTTTATCTGCTGTAGGTATACAAAGACCATAGACAAAACCTAGCCCCAATATTAATATATTACATAAGTCCATATTTTCGTCTCAACTAGCAAGCCAATTTATAATAATTGTATTAATAATCACTAGTTGTTGTATTTAATTCAAATATTTTAATGATTATTAGCCAAAGATGGAGACAAAACTGGGTTCGAATCCAGGACACCTGATCTCCAGTTAAATGCTCTTCCAACTGATCTATCCTTACCTACTACGAGCCTAGCTGACATCAATTCTTTTCAGCTACTCTCTTGTGTAAATATGAGGGATAAATCGCCAGTATGAAATATTTCAAAGGAGATTTTTTTAAGGAAATATTTTGGTCCTGGTCCCTTAGTTTTAAATTTCTGATGTTTAGTTTGCCTTGTTACAACAGAATTTTTAACAAATTTTCAATATTGAACATGAGGACCAAACCAGAAACTGTATTTTTGATTTGGGCAGAGGGAGGGATAGAATAGTTAGTTGCCAGGTCCTGCTCCGGAATGTATTTAAAAAAATTGTCAACAGACAGCGCTCAACATGTCAGTTGAACATGAGAATATTAATCATACTACATGATTTATTAAAAAAATTCAATGAATAACCTATTCTGAAAATTTAAACTATTTTAAATATAAATAATGCTCCTATTCTGTTTTAGTTAATTATTGATAAACTATACCTTATGATGAACAATTTACCACAATAAAGTCATACAACTATAAAAGGTTTTCGCTTTTATTTAAGGAAGCAGTTTCAAATGGAGTGATATTTAATGAATCCCATTAGGTATTATTTTTACTAGACAGCTCCCGGTCGATTTTTCCTGACACATGAGTGTCTGGGCGATCAATCTCTCATCGTCAGAATTTTGTTTTTAATTTTTTTATTTATGGATATTGTTATTCCTTATGTGCAGTGCAATGGTACTAACTGTTTTTACGCACATCTTCAAATATTTACTTCTTAAAACCCTAGAATGGGCTTGATTTTCCTTTATTTGAGTGAGATCTTTCATTCTCTACCTTAACTTTCCTTAGTAAATACCCTAACTACTGAAAAGAACTTGGACACATTTTTTATGTGACAGATCCATCCCATATTAGCTCTTGCACAGGGAGCTGGGTTGAGAACAAACTTTTCTTAATCGGTTATGTGCAAAGCAATCGATGAGAAATGTTAGATTTACTAAAACATTTAATTTAATCATCCAACATGAAAACCATTTTCAACTCCATAAAATATAATTAACACTCATTAATTAAATAAATTGTAATAAAAAAACCTAGTTGTTTCTATCAAATTGAATAGGGTATGAAATTAAAGACCTTGATGACTTAATTGGCAATATGTAATTTTTGAGTTGAATTTACATTACATTAAAATAGTGTATTTTGGTTAGAGATATTTTACATGTTAATTTCATCTAATAGCCCCATGGTAAATTACAATGTGTCATATTTAATTATTTACATAGTAATTAGAAAATGTCTTGAAGGTGTTTTATTTCTTAATATACACACACCACATTATCAGTAATAAATTGAGTAGAGCGTTGAATTTTAAAATCTCGTCACCTTGATAAATAAAATAATATGTAATTTTTGTTATTTATTTTTGAATTGTAATTATGCTGTCATTAAAATTATGTTCAATTTTACATGTAAATTCTGTGTTTTACTAAGATAAATGATATTTTGCATGTTAAAATCATTTAATGCCTAGGTGGTGGAAAAATAAAACCTGACCCATGGTAAATTACAACTTTTTGCAGTTAATTAATTACTTGGTAATAAAAAAAGGTCCTTTCCTATTTAGTAGGGTATCAACTTGAAGATCTCATCACCCTGATTAATAATGTATTAATTTTATTTTTATTTTATAAGTGTAATTACAAATCTAAGTCTTGTACATCACTTAGCTTTTATCTTTTGACCTCAACAGGTTTTTTAGATACATGATATTTTGCATGGTAGTTCAATTTAAAGCCCTGATGATCAAAATACAAGTAATCCTATTAAAATAAAAAGTGTCATTAATTGGTTAATTAATGTGTAATGAAAAGAAATTTTTTTCTTAGTTAATTGTGTATGGCATAAAATAAAAGATCTCAATATTTAAATAAAACAGCTGTGACCACAGTTACAAATTCCCATGCACATTGCCAATTTAAGGCTGTACTAGAGAAACTGTTTTTGTTTTTTTGCTGAATGTTAACAAATCATCTAGGATGATTAATTTGAATTGATGGTTAATTGGTCTCCAGTTGACATCTGTTAATCATAGGCAGAGGTGTCACTATTTATCTCAGCGACCCTAAAAACTTTCGATTAAACTCTTAGTATTGGTCGTTTTCGATTGTTTTTACATCCCCCTCCTTCTTGAGGCTGTCTTAGCCACACAATATTTTTCTAGATTGTTATGGCCTGGATGGCGATTAGCTATAAGAAATTCAAGTGACAAAAGCTGAATATTTGCACTGCCATCAAACAATAAAAATTCAAACTCTGCCAAATCCCCAAGCCTTCTCACAAATTCAAGAACTACCCCAAAACGTGGCAGAAATACAGTTCTCATACTTGCAGACTATTTCAAGCCAACTGGATAGTCCTGAAATAAGGTGGAATGGATATATATATATGTTTATGCATATACATACACATATATGGATTCTTATTCTGATTACTTATAGAATAAAAATGTAAAAAGAACTTCATATCCAACTGCACCTGTACACATGAAGATAATTCTATATTAATATTAAATGAAAAGGATTCCAAATGAATATTGATAACTCAGATAGCAGTTTTAAGGCCACATTGCTGAAATTATATTTAAATAAAAGAAAAACACAGATGAACCACATAGCTTACTTTCCCATCCTGTTAGCTGTGTTTAATTTAAAAATAAAATATAAGATGGCTTAGTAGGCAAATAACCTACTGTCAGAAGAAGTAAATATGCCAGAGGGCCTTCGGTTTAAACTAACTTTAATACCAAAGTTAAAGTTACGGGAATAAAGAGTTAAAAATTAAATGTCACATAAACTGCTTGCCAAATGAATACTCCTTCAACCTGAACAAAGTGGAATGGGCGTGATAGGGGTTTGTTAAATGACAATTAGGGAGATTATGAATGATGTGAACTTGGCCAGCTCATACCATTTCTCCTCGTTATGCATACACAGATGCATTCGAAGGAGGGCATACCATACATATAATACGTTTCAGTTTGTTGTTAAAAAGTCAATAACACATACACTACAGTCAGTGATGAGGCTCACCTTCAGCTTACAACCGTGGAAACACTAAAACCTAAACCTAGAACCTAAGACTAAAGTGTTCCCGCCGCGACGGCGTCCTGCCATCGATGGGGGAACGGAGCGGGGGTTATCGTGTAAACACCGGGCTTGTCAAGTATTGCAGGGAGTCGAAAAACTTTATGTGTCTACGGTGGATGAATTCATCCACCGTAGGCAGCTCAAAGATCTCGTGAAGCTCACTGTTGCTCCGCTGCTGGAATGAAGTACCTCTGACCACTTTCATCAGTATACCGTTTTGGAATTGTTGGAGTCGCCGAGCTTTCGTATACGTCAGATAACGAAAAAGCGGTGCACCATACAGCAGAGTAGGCCTGAGTACACTCTTGTAGATCAATAGCTTGAGACGCAGTGATAGATTGGGGGAAGTCAATAAATGCGTAAGCCGGTAAGACATCGTGCGAGTTTGCTTCAACTTCTTCGTAAAATGGAGTAAATGTGTCTGTCCATTTTAATTCCCAAATATACTAGGTTGTTGGCTGGTGAATTTTCCTCCGTTCCTACTATGTAACTAGTAGGTAGCGGACTTCTTCCCTTTTGAAAAGAGAAAATTACGCAGTCAGTCTTACCCACGTTTACAGAGGTATTGAGTCTCCCCAATCTCTCATTGATCTGGTTACAGGCTACTTCAGCCTGTCTTAGAGCTACCTTGGCACTCATGCTGCTACTGTACACCGCTATGTCATCTGCGAACGCAGTAACTGTGGAATTTATCTACCGGGCTCCGACAATTTCAGACGTGTATGTGTTGAATGGTACAGTGGATAAGACGGCTCCTTGGGGTACTCCACAGGTCAGTGGGACAGCTTCCGAGAAGCTATCACCCACCCGCACCCATCTGTTTTTCAGGAAGCTAGCCAGAATTTAATAGTTGTTGGATGCAATCAATTAGAATCATAGCCGTGGCTATGTTTCTATTCATATAATGGATAGCTTCTGACTGTACCTTCAGAAGAGGATGCTCTGCACTCATACTGGATTGGAAGTCTGCTCTGGCGGAATGATTTCGTTTTCCGAGCAGTAATCTTTGAGATAATTCAAAAGAATTTTCCCCATCTGCGGTAGCAAGTTGATCGGGCGGTGGTGGGCTTGTGATACTCAAGAAAAATTTTCTGACGCGAAATAGCGGTCCATCAGGGCTAGTTAGTTTTCTTAATGCTCAACAGAATGCGTTACGGTGCAGTGAAAATAGCAAATATTGCTGTTTAGTTCTTACTGTTGGCCAACAGAGAGCGCTGCATGGGAATATTTTTAATGAAATACTTCTTTCTCGCTCTTAATATCTTTGTCTCTCTCACTGGTCTGTCCTACAGCTAGTTTTCTTTTCTCTCAACAGATGAACCTGCAATGCACTTAATTAGCTAATTTTTAAGCTAGCTTCGAATTTTAACCAATAGATAGCTCTGCAATCCAATTATTTCCATAAAACAATTTTTTTTCTTTAATCCTTAAAAATTGCTTATGACCGCGAAATTTAAAATCAGGAGAATGAAATGTATCCCTTAATCAGTATATAACTTATTTATTAATTAATTTTTGTTTTTATATTAAATGTGGCATAAGAAAAGGGTTTTAAATGTGTAAAATGATGTATTAAAAATTGAAATATGTATGTACTGTGGTGTTTATTGATCCTTTATGTTATTTAAACCATAATACTTGGAAGTTGATCTTACTTGTAACTATTATCAAAATATGAATTACATAGTATTGTATACAATGATTAATTAGCTTAACCTACATATTTTAAGTTTTTGAAGGAATGTCATTTTCTTCTCTGATATTTGCTATATGTTTTTACAGTTGTAATTTATCAACCTAATTCTGTTGACTATGAGTTCCATGAGACATATTTTTAGCCATCTGTTTCAATTGGCGTTACAGTACTGGACCATTTGAGGCTAAAATTTAGAATGAACCGATTGTGTTATTGATTCCAGTGGAATGGAGTTTAGGCTGGTGTAGTACTTGACAAGTTCCACGTTTAATCTCTCTGGTTGGGTCCCCTATCTTATGGTTCAAAATTGAATACCACACATCTGTCTATTTGATAAAAATAGTTATAAGCATTTTGTTTTTTAGGAACTCAACTTGTTTTAATTGCTGTATATATTTGGAAATTATATTGTCAGTCTTAAAGAGCTATATAATAAATTATTGAGAAGCTCAAACATTAATGAAAGCTGGTTCTGAATAAAGATGCCTCCATGCCTAAAAAGTATTGAATTAATAACAGATTTGACTCATACCCATGAGCAGTCCATGCAAGAACACTAGCCTTGTCAATAATCAATTATTCTTTTCTCTTTTGCTTTACTTTCACAACCTTTTGAGACATGTGATCACTGTTGGGTGGAGATAGGGCTACCATGCAGTCACAATTGGTTAAATACAATTTAGTGATAGTTAGTTTGCTTTCTTGAGGGTATTATATACATGTAATATTAAATATTGAACATATGTCAACTTCATGTTATGAAATGTTAAATTACTAATATTCAAAAAGATCAAAGGTCTTATCATTCATTTATTTTTTCATTACATTATTAATTAATCCTATTAACTTAAGTTTTGTATATCAATTCATTTCATAATAAATTGTATAAATAAGTTCATAAAATGTGTAGGGTTGTTCTTGATACATGACCATCTACATATTTTTTTGAAAAAAAATAGCCAGTATTTTCAACAAAACATACTTTGTTTTTGTTGAGCTTGCACTTTCGTGACTACAAATCACTTTAAATAAGACTAAGACTTTTCTTTAACTTTAATTTTTTCAAATATCTTTGAATTCTTTGTGAGGAGCCGTCATTTAATAATTTTTAAAAATCAGAACTTTAAATTCTAAATAGTTTCTGAGCTATGACTTAGTAGGAGCGAATTCTTTTGTATACTTCCTGTTATCTGAGGCAACTGCTTATGCTGGGTTGTTGTGGAATATACAATCGAGATTTCAGATAAATTTTAGTACATACAGATTGACTGGTGATCAATGATTGTCTCGAACGTGTTACTAAAAGAGCCTCCTACAACGATATCTACAAAAATTGCTACTATCAACCTAATATACAATTGAGATGGATTACATTGTTTACTATTGGTATAAGAAAATTTCATTAGAATTACTAACATCTTTTAATAGGATATTGTTGTGATATTTTGATATAAACTCAAAATTAGCGGACATAAATGAACAGTGGAACACGATTCATGAATGTTTAAACACTATTCGTTGCATTGTATCTACCATTAATATTTATATTGATCGCATTGTAGACCCCAAACTATGTGAACTGATCGATCCATTCAGTATCCTCAGATTTGCAAAGGCCGTGGGCCTGTCACATATATAGGACAGGGACATGGACGGCGGTCAATAGGTCTCACGGAGGCCGCACAATAGGTCTCACGGAGGCCGCGGTGCACAAATGCCGGAACAAATAATAATAATAATATATTAAAAATAATATAAATAATTTATTTTAATAACTTCAAGAAAAGTAATCATATATGAGCCAAAGAGGATTGAACAACCAAAGAGGTCAAGAGATCAAGATGGCAGCGAAGAAATAGGAATACCGAGAAGCAAGATCACAGAGGCATACATCTTTGAACCGGCAGAGGACGAGGAAGCACCAGGAGGGACGCTAGCCCAGGCACGGTTACTGCCTCATGGTGCACGAGAGAAGAGTGGCCCCAGACTTTCACCCGACACAGATCAAGAACAAAGGACGCTCAAGACGCTAATCCGAACCACACAATAGAAGACGACCATCGAAGATTATCAACAAAGAAACACTGGCCAGTATCCAGCTACTTAATAATTAAGGTACAATTTAACTTTAGTTTTTAATAATGTTAATTTTATTACGTACGTATTTATTTGTATATTAAATTCATGAACATTTGTGTAAATAAACAATTATTCCTTTTGCCAGAATTATCCTATTTTTATTAACAGAACCTTAAAGATAACGTAAAAGTAAAAGATAAAATCATATAAAAAAAATATCGTAATAATATATTTGGAAAATAAATAAGAGATATTAACACATAATTTATTGAAAACATACAATATATGAATATTTTTCGTCAAGTATTTTTTGAGATTCTGAAAAGATCTCTATGTAAATGTTATAAATAAATTTAATGTGTTTTCTCATGCTTTGTCAAATGAGAACGAGTTACAAACCTCTTATTACACGAAGAGCACTGGTATGGTTTTTCACCTGAGTGACACCTCTTGTGAATTTTGAGAGTAGAATGTTGGGAAAAGGACTTGTCACATTCATCACAACTGTAAGGCTTCTGACCGGAGTGGACCCTTTCATGCACAACCAGGTTATTGAGGGCGATGAAACCCTTACCACAAATATCACAGACAAAAGACTTCTCTCCACTGTGTATCTTTTTGTGATTTTTCAGAGATTGCGGACAAGTGACTTCCTTGCCACATGTATCACATTTGTATCTTGTGCCCCTGTGGATTGTGTCAACATGTTTCTTAACACCTTTCCAAGAATGAAATGTTTTTCCACACAAGTCACACTGAAAGGTTTTTGGAACAAAGTCAGGGGAGTGGATTTTCATGTGCTGGTGTAAATAAAATTTACTGTGAAATACCTTATGACAGAATTCACATTTATTAGCAACAATTTCATTGCTGTGCTTGACAGCTTTATGCTCTCTGTAATAGGATAAGTTATAAAATCCTTTTCCGCAGTTTTCACATTCGATCAAGTATTGCTTATTATGTTTCATCAAATGCACTTTAAAATTGCTTGATGATTTACTCGCATACTGGCAGTATGAGCATACATACTTCTTTAAATGAGTACGACTATGAATTGCTAATTTCTTCAGACTTAATAATTTTTTATTACAGATTTCACATTCGATGTGTCCCAAATGTTTTTCTTCATGTTTCTGGATGTCCTCAGAATTTTGGAATTGTTTTTTGCAAACAGGACAACTACTAAATGCAGTAATATTCTCTCTGTTGTTAACCATTTCATAACAAGTAATATCCCTATAAATAAATACAGTTAAAATTAGGATAAATTATTTGTAATAAATGAGGATGTCAGTATCAAAATTCAGCCATCTTTAATTTGCCAAATTTTTTAGAAGAGGTAGTTAAAAACATAACAAGTATATTTTAAGTTGCTCCTTTAACTTGAATAACTTAATTTTAGTAGGTTTTGATACCAAGCCCTCAAAAATTTGTTATTTAAAAAAAAAAAAAAATTCAAGACAAGTATTATGTTTCATTACATGTACTTCATAATTGCTTGATGATTTACTCGCACACTGGCACTATGAGCGTAACTAGATATAGTAGTATCACAATTAAGTATCTTATTGTGGCTGCAAAACAATTACAATTACTTTTTGTAAATATAGTTCACTAACATTCTGACACACCTTCCATATTATCAATATGGATCAATTATCAAGCACTACTTTACAAGATGGGGCAATATTAATTTTTAATTAAAGTTGACTGATTAATTAATACTGTTTCATTATTTTTCATGGGATTGCTTTTATTTTGATCGCACAAGATACTGTAATGTAATTAAATTCACAACATAATGTGATCATCAAGGGAAAAAAAAGCAAATGAGCTATTTAACTTATTTGTTCAAATTAATATACTTAGATAATAAATAAATAACAAAAAAGGATCAGTTATTGTCGATCAAAAATTAAAAACCATTTTATATATAAAAAAAAAATGTATTCCAAAATATTACAATTACAATGAAATTATCACAATTTATGCATCATAAAACTTATAAATAGCTAAACAAATCAGAAAACAGTTTTCATACATTTATTGCATGATAATACACGACCATTTTCACCAAATGCAAACAAACAATTAAGCAAAAGGCACAATTATCATCAAGCAATAAAACGATAGCACTCTTCATAGATTTATTAAATAAAACCAGTAGTCCAGCGTCTTGTGAAACAAGGCTTAATTAGTGAGGTGGCCAGTGCCTCCCATTCACAGCTCATTTAGCCATTCAAAATAAAATATCGATATGATATGAATGCAATTAATTGAATTCAGATACAATTTTACAAACCTTAAAAGTAAAAAATAAACATTTTGAAGAAGTCATGGATTATTTACTTATGACAAACTTCAACATTTTTACCTCAAATAAATAAAATCAGTAATATATAATAATAATTGAATTTTATATAAAATAGTTAAAGATCAAACCATATCAATGCTTTACCATCAGAAAATATATTAAATATTATTAAACCATAACTAAAACATGTTGAGATCACAAAAAAAATATTACACTAGTCAAAATACTTAAAACTGAATATTTAGAGGCATAGCCAGGTAATAAAATCAAAACTGTAAGTGGTAGGTTTACAATACTGTTTTAAACAAAAATGGAAAGAAATTATCACAGTATTTTTACTCCATTAAGAAAAAGGGTGGTTGGTGGATAGTCCACCCTTCCTGCCCAAAGATGAGATACATAAGTGTTAAACCAAAGCTTCTAAATTAGCTTTATAACGATTATCTTCGAACTTTAACAGCCAATAAAACAAATGGACGGAATAACAATTTACTTTATCTTTATAAAGTTTATTATAGAGTATTAGTTTCCTCACCATTAAAGTTAATTTAATGAAATTATTTCATTATAAACCAGAAGCCATATTCATACAAAAAAGAAGAAATAGCAACAGGTCTCTTATAAACATAAATCAGTTCACAATATGGATGGATGTTTATAGCCTTCGTATAGTATGTTATTGTACAACAGAATCATTAGTGGAGAAATTATCTTAATTCAAGGCCACCATATTTTTAAATGGTGAATTTGATACAACACGGCAATAAATTAAGTTTGAGGAGGGGAATGGAGTGAAAATATCAAGATTGCGACCACCCCCTCTATATTTGAGTCGGGTCCTTAACAAAACCAAATTTTGTGCAAATATCTCTATTGGCTCAGAAGGCTTATTAGAATCTAAACGTATACTTTTCTACCATATATATATTTGACAGGAAGGCCAATATTAAAGGTTTACATTATCACAACAAATAAATGCTATGCATTGACCCACTTCCAATGGGATAAATTGAAATGCTTAATTGATTAATGTTGTCTAACCTTGTTACATTGCTTTGGCACAGCCAGATAAAAGTGTTTCAACTTTAGTTAGTTATCAAGTCAAAACTAAAAAATAATACATATTTCCCATTCTCACTTAAGTCTTGTCAGCTCATTTTATCGCTGTGAACATGTTATGACATCTTGTACCATACATATGATTTATAAGTGAAAAACAAATGCCTTACTATTTGAAGTCACAAAGGCCACATGATCGTCGCCTGCAGGTCTTAACCTAGTAATTGATAGTTGTATTGTTCATGTAAATAAGAATCCCAGCTAAGCCCACTTCAAACAAAAATGACTAGAATGAGATTTGATATGATTATTGAGAAGGGTGTTAGTGACGAAACCGACCCCACAGAGTTGACAGAGGTATGGGCGCTCCCCTGTATGGTACCTGAGGTGGACCTTGAGGGTGGTCGGTTGAGTAAAGCGCTTACCACACTGTTTGCACCCGTACGGCCTCTCCCCGGTGTGTGAACGCATGTGTGCAGCCATGTATTTGTTGTCCACAAACGCTTTCCCACACACATAACACACCACGTTTTTCTCACCGAGGTGGGCCTTGATGTGTTTTTTCAAAGAATAGGCACTATTGACACTTTTATTGCACAAGTGACACTCGTACTTGAGGCCAAGATGAATCTTCATATGCCTCCTGGTGGCCGTCTTTGTTTTGAAGGCTTTTCCACAAGTCTCGCATAGGAAATCTTTTGTGGTGATGCAGTGCATAGTTTTGTTGTGCTCATTGAGGTAACTTTTACTGGAGAATGACTTACTGCATATGGTGCAAAAGAAAGGCGCAGCACCATGTTTTTTAATTTGATGTGTATTAAGCTCATCTTTACAGAAAAATCCTTCGTTACAACTGTCACAATACACAGCATACTGTTTATTGTGCCTTTTTAAATGCCTCGCCATATTAGATTTGTATAATGACACATAATCACACAAGTTGCAAGACAGCTTTTCACCAACTTGATGAGACTTCTGGTGATCTTTCATCTCTGATTTTGTTATGAATAGCTTGTTGCAAAGCTTGCACGGTATTGCTGGTGTGGCATTATGCCTAGCTTCATGCCTTGCAAGATACCTGGCAGACATGAATTTGGCACCACAGTGGCAGGCATAAGTGGAATGGACTTCTTTCACATGGCTTTTCAACAGGACAGTGGTCCTGAAGACCAGTGAACATTCACTACACTGTAACTTAGACATTTCTTTTTCAGATTTTTTAACAGGTTCTTGTAATCTTCTTCCCCTAAAAGGAAATATATATATACGTTAACAGTATTTTAATAAGATTATAATGGAACGCTAAAATTATGTTTCTTCATAAATCAAAAACAAAAATATTTACTGAAAAAAAAGAAAAGTTTATGCTTACTTCATGCAACTTTGAACCAACTCTAAAAGTTCCTTCTTAATGTTAAATTAATATTTACAACTTTAATGATTCTGTAAGGTAAAGCAACACAGTTAATAGCCCTACTTTTAACAGTCTTATTAATTGGCTTTTGTTAAGTGCTCAGGACTTTCAGACCTTAGATCTAAGCATACATTTCTATAAAAAAAAAAAATGATTGTAATTAACAAAACTAACAGTCCTAATTCTCATAGAGCACTTAATTTTTCTCTTCAGATTAAAATCATCAACCTTTTCCAAAAGCCCAATCTTCTGGTTTCAACCATTCACCTCTCTTTAACCATGCTCAGGAAATTAGAATCCTTAGTCAATCACTATCTGCTTCCTTGAGCATATGATTGGATCAGTGCCTGGTCAAACTAAGGTTAAATATGGCGAAACTTCAGGTTATTGTTATTGCTCCTGTTCACTCCTCAGATACGATGTAGACATTGTTGCTTTAAACTGAAATGATCATCCTATTACTTTTTGCTCCACAGTTAAAAACTTAAGCATTACCTGGAACCCCCAAAACTCCTAATGCCATACAGATGCCGTTGAGTTATTTTATAGCTCTCGGCTTCTTCTGCCCCAACCTTCACGTAGACTCCTGGTATCCTTCCTCATTTCCCCCACTTGCACTACGGTTGTGTGGAGTACAGTGGTCTCTCTCTGTAGGATTGACAAAGTGAAGGGAGTTATGAATTGCTTGGTAAGATTGGTTTTCTGAACCCTGTCGTGCTCCTCCAAGTAGAGTTAGGGCGGCTCTTGCCCTCTACCACCCAGTATATATAGTATATGGCAGGAAAAAATGTCTACCATAGAGACCCGACATCTCAAGCTCACCCCCATAGTATTTTTCTAAATGTAAGGTATATCTAGTACTAACCATTATTTGTTTGAAATTTGATATAAATACAACAAATAGGAAAACAGTCACTTAGGGCAGAGGGATGCAATCTTAATTTGGCGACCCCCTAGGATTTTACATGTAGCAGTATTGATGCGAATTACAATATTTAGGAGTGAGAAGTTTTCTTACAGTGAAGGTTAACCATTGTTTTCAGTTATCTGTATTATCTTTCTGTTCTGATACACAAAAACTAGTACATTAACATCAACAAATCCAACAATTTGCTACGCGAATGAAAGATATTTCTCTCAAATCAAATCAAAAACACTGCCTCTTTACCTTAAATGTAATGTCTAACCTAAATAAACCTAGTATTTATTTAAAAAGCAAAATGTTAATTCTTTTATAAATTCAACAATTATTATATCACATAAGGCTTTGTTTTATATAAAATAACCATTATACATAAGATTTGCTTGAGATCAAGCCTATAATAAATCTTTCATCTATAAATAAATTTTATCTTAAAAATTCTTTTTTTTGCTTAATATTGCAATTTCTAACAGCCATATAAAACCATAGGACTATTTATTTTAAATAAGTATATTAAACAAAATGCATTCATGGCACAAATATCACAATAAGCACATTTCATTCTGTATGATTCTTTTGATGAATTTTCAAAATGGCTTTAGTAACAAATGATTTGTTACAAATCTGGCATTGGTGTGGTTTCTCACCCGTGTGATACCTCCTGTGTACGATAAGAGTTGATTGCTGTGAGTAACGTTTTCCGCAAATCTGGCACGCAAAAGGCTTAGCACCAGTGTGCGTCCGGCTATGAATTGTCATGTACTTCTTTGTTGTAAACGCTTTGCCACAGATGCTACAGGAGAAAGGCCTTGCTCCGGTGTGGATAAGGCTGTGTGATCTAAGGGCGCTGGAGTTGCACAAAAGCTGCCCACATACTTCACATATGACCCTTTTTGCCCCCGAATGCACTTCAATATGCCGTTTTAAATAAGATTTATCACTGAATTTTTTGCCACATTTATCGCAGGGAAAAGTCTCTTGGGATTTAGGTGTATCTGCGTGTTTCCTAGAATGGGAGACGAGGCTATGCCTGTAGACAAATTTTTTATTACAAATGGCACATTCGTACCTGCTTGTTTCTTCATGCAAAGCTTTGTGCATGTTGATCTCATTCTGATAGAAAAAGCCTTTGTGGCAAATATCACAAAAAATTTTGAAATCTTTTTTGTGTCTTTTAACATGAATGTCAAGTTGGCTTTTATACCTAGCAGTAAACTGGCATGTAGCACATTTAAGTTTTTTCTTTTCAAGCTCTTTACTCTTATTTGGTTTTATTTTATCATTACTTAAAATCAACAAAGCTTCATCAGACATTCCAGAAATCCCCAAAGCCATCTCAGGACACAAATTTCCAAAATTATTCTGAAGCTTTTTTGAGTTTTTACCATCAATATTTGGAGCGGTTTTAATTTCTTTTTTGAGTAAGCTATTTTTAATGTTTTTTTCTTGATTTGTATTCCCAACTTTATGCTTAAATGATTCTCGTAACCTGAAAAGATAATTCAGGCTTAAAGCAAGATAAAACATGTAAATAATCTTATGTCTAGCTCTTTGTACAATATTTTCTAATCCTATGGCTTTTTATAACCTCTGTTTACAAGTTTTTCGTCATGCTTAAGAAGTAAACTCTTCATTTACAAAAGAATGTAATGTAATGCCCAATTACAACTGATTTGTCAATATGAAAAATCAATCATTTTAATAATTATTTTGAGGCAATAATAATAATATAGAAAATGATTGAATGTCACAGATTACTAGTAAATAAAAAAGGAGTTTTTCTTATCAAGTCGTGTATGGTTTCAACATCCTGAATAGAAAAAGTTGTTAAAATAACTTTCATATATAAGCAACTAGTTTTCCTTCACATCATTTGCCAACTAGTGCAGATGTACTATCCCTCAGATCAATCTAGTTCTTCTAGATAAGCTGTCTGCCTTAACTCTTCGTGCCTTGGCCTCAGTTGACAGTTGATAATATAACTGATAATTAGTGGCATGTGATTTGATAGTGAGGAAAAGCCTTAAAAAAACAATAACTCCTTTGGGAATGAATACTATTTGGAACCTCAAGAGAACTACTGTGGGGGAGCTAACTTTAAACTTTCAACCTATTATTGTCAGTTTTGATACTTAATGAAAATTGGGTAAGGTGCACTTTAAAAACAAGAAAAACAGTATGAAAATTGGGTTGCAGCTTCAAAATTAATTGACTAAATAGTTGAAATGTTTGATTTTGTGAGATAAATAATCTTTAATGTTGTTTTGAGTATTTTATAAATGAATGGATGAATTTGTTGGGATATCGGCTTAGGTTGAGAAAAGAGCGATGTTATATTTTCATCAAATATATTAATGGATGTTTTAATATACAGGTGACGTTGAGGAGTAGGTATTGCCGGCTAGAAGTGAGAACACTTCCATTCCTCAAAAAGCCTAAGTTAAAAGGGCGGTCAATGGAAACATAACAATTATGTTACCAGGGCAGTACAAAAATCATGTAATGCCCTTAAAATCAATGAAAAATATTCAAAGATTAACCTTGATTCTCTAGTTCTGTAACATATTGCTTGTCAAACTTTTAAAATATGCAGTTTTTTATGAGCATTCAAAGAAGATTTCTGAGTAAACTTTTTTCTGCATAGGGCACATTCATGCTTTTTCTCGCCAGTATGAACAACCTCATGCATTCTCAAACTTTTTCTTCCAGAAAATGACTTTCCACACAGGTTACATGAATAAGGTTTTTCACCACTGTGCACACGCATGTGCTCAGAGAGGTATGACTTATCTCCAATGAGTTTTCCACAAATGTCACATTCAAATTTCTTTTTAGCATGTGAACGCCTCATGTGATCTTTGAATGAACGCCTGTCCAGACAGATCCTCGGGCATTGGCCACACTGCAATGGTGTTGGTTCATTAGCAGAAATCCTATGGACAGCAGTCTTGTGTTTTTGAAGGTAGTACTTGTTTGAAAACTTTTGATTACATTTATTACATGAGAATGAAGTTTCACCAGTATGCCCCGACATATGGTCTTTCAAATCAGTAGCACTATAGAAACCTTTCCCACACATTTCACAAATAACAGAATACTGTTTGAGATGTCTCTTGCGGTGCACTATCAGCGTGGCTTTGTAGATGCACGAATAATCACACAAATCACAATTGTAATGCTTCTGCCCTGTGTGTATCTTTGTATGATAGCTCAAATGAATAGCAGTTTTGAAAGAACTGGTGCAATATTGACAATTATAAGGTCTGTTGCTAGAATGAACCTTTTGATGTGAAGATAGCATGCCGTTAGAGGCAAAGGCTTGTTCGCAGCCTGTAACACTACATTTGAAAGGGCGTTCGCCAGTATGTTTTCTTCTGTGCAACTCAAGCTTGAACTTGGTAAATGATTGCCCGCAAAATTCACAAGGATTGATAGATTTATTGCTTGGTTTTGCTGCTTTGGATCCTACCGCCAGTTGTTGACATTCTGACAATCTGCAAAGAAAATGTACTCATTCCAATTTTTTATCTAGTTGCAGGAGTAAAAATAAAATGATAATATATATTGGTCAAGGATATTGTGGAAAAATCAGGATAACTATGAGCCACAATTTTTAAGAAAATGTTTTAGAAATAAATTTCCTCCTTGAAGCCAGTCACTTCATATCTATTGGCAATAAACAGTTTTATAAGTTACGAGGACAAGAATGTTAGTGATTTCCTTCCACTGAATTAAGCTTATTTAACCCTGAATGATAAACTATCTAAAAAAGTCCTTATTTAAAAGGTAGTCAATTTCTGAAGTCAGGATAAATTTTCGCTCGATGATCAGCCCCCAAAACAAACAAACATACAGAATAAAAAGACAGATCAGAATCTTACAAAACTTTAGTGAAGCTACACTAGCACTAGTACAAAAAACATTATTACTTGGCAAATACACATTTATTATAGAAAAACAAAAATAAATATATAATTACTTCAAGGAAGGTGATTGCTTGTCTGAATGGACACCAGACGGCCCAGGACTTGCATTTTCTATTGGATTACTGTCTGTAGCTATCGACTGAACGTTAGTATCTGAAGATCCATTATCTTTTAATGTATCAGTCTCCGACTCATCACTCCCCTCAGAATCAATACTTTCACTTTCACTTCTACTATCAAAATCATTGTCAGAATCATCTCCCTCTTCTGATGTAGTTTGTTCTGATTTCAACTCTTCTTTAACTTCATTGCATTTGTCCTGAAAATGGTAGGCACAAAAGTAATCTTAATACATAGTACTGGTATACTTGTATTTGAAAAGAATATACACCTATTTAAAAATAATTACATACGGATTTCAGAGTGAGCTGTGATTTAAGATATGAGACATTGATGAAAGAAACATAATTGGTTTTCAGCAAATCTATTAATGAATGACATTTCAAAATACCATGTTTGTCTGCATCTTGATAACAAGAAAATAAATGGATACATTAAATTAGTGACGATTGATATTACCAAAAATACAACTAATATATTAACATAAGTGTAACAAGTTCATTTTCTTTCATCAACCAAAGCTGAAATCTTATCAAATAATGCGCTCACATCTTTTTAAGAATACAATACCATTAAATTGTTATGGACTAGTTGAAGTATGTATTTAATTGTTCACAACACAATTAGATAATGAACATAGATTTAGTACTGATTTCAGATTTTAAGTTCAACTGGGTTGAACTTAACAAAAAAATATGTTTTTTATTGGAAATACCTTTGTGCTGTCATCTACCTCCTTAAGATTTTCAATGTTTAACTGCTCTTCAGTATTTTCAGATAACCATAATTCAATAGTTTTTTGAGATTCTGAGGCTTTAGTGCGAAATTCAAAAAATGAAGTTACTTTCGCCAGGCAGCAATCACATACTTTTTGTGAGACTTTATCTTCTGCTTTAATCTACAATAAATTAAACGTAATTTTAAATTAAAAGCAAAATAACAAACAACGGATAATCTAAAAACAGCTATTACTGATAGAAATACCTCTACTGCCAAGCAAATGTTTATTTTATCGCGTACATTATCACTGTCAGAACTGTCAAAAACCGGTACCAAATTATTGTCTTTTCCAAGACATAACCGACACAAATCCAAAATATTCAGATAAGTGTCACTAAAAGGCATTTTACCAATACACATTACAATCGTGGTAAGACATACTATTCCAGTACGGAAAGTACTTCTAAAATATTAACTATCAACAAACCAAGTAAACAGCAATGGCTTCGCCAAACAACAGGTAGCATCGACACAAAGCAAAGAGATAGAGTGTGACTTTATCTTAGTATTATGCAACTTTCGTAATCATTATTGGTTTTTGGAAAATCATATTATTACAAAATTCAATTTCATATAATAAGGAATACAACTTGAATCCAAATCAATAAAATTTGCCGAATAAAAGTGGAGGGGGCACGATGGCAATCTCTGAACAAAGAAAGTTATGCCAATATTGGTCGTTATTTATGATGATGGCGAACAAGTCAACCACCAAGTTCATTTTTACCAGTTATTCTCCTTTACATAATTCGCTGAGGAGCTTTTTCCCTGTATCCACTAATTTTCTCCAGCAAATACTATTAAATTCTTCATTATTTTATGTACTGAAACTAGCGATAACTTATGAAGCTTTTATTTAGTTAAATCTCAGCATGGTACAATACTTACTATTTATACAATGGTATAAAATACATGAATTGAAAATATAAAAGGTAATAGCAATTATGGCTATTGATCTAAAATAGAACACGACATTTAAAATATTATTTTTTCTTTAATCCTTGGCCTTCTTACCTCCTTCCTCGTAGAGTTCGGAACTCTCACTACTCCTATTATTTCACCTTTCACAAAACATATTTCCCTCCTCATTCCGATCCCTTGTTAACGATTGAGACATTCCACAAAAAGCCTCTGAATTCCCTTGGAATGCCATTGGTGTTTGATACCAGACAAACCGACAACAATATAAAATGAAAAAAAAACATTGACGTTACACTTATTACTGAAATAGGACTGACAGCTAACAGGTTCCTTAAAATCCCACAGTACCAGACTTATCGAAAAGACCATCCGGATCGGACTTCTCAAGCTTGTAGTGCTAATTGCTTGGCCATGATTCCCTTTTCCACCTCGTCGTACCCTTGACTGCTCAGGATTTCCTACAAGTAACAGCTGTGTCAAACTCCACATTTTCTTACCCCCTCACTATTGTAACAGTATATTCCCCACTAAATAAATCCATTTCCGATCCACAATTCGCCTCCTTTCTCAACTTCATTGGGCACCATTTCCTAGTGAGTGGAAACTTCAATGCAAAGCACCAACTGTTGGATTCTTGCTCTGCTTAATAGTGCTTTGCTATCTGCACTTATATTCGCAAACTCCGCCATTCTCTCTCCTCGCATAAATACCAATTGGCCTGCAGACATACAAGAGTCCAGACATTCTTATTTCTATCTTTCACCATGGATTAGGAATGATACATTTATCGACTACACGGATTGATGGCCTCTTCCGATCGTAGCTTGTAGCGATATGTAGCGAAGCGCTAACTATATATGTAAATTACCCTACACTCTGGTTCATAATGTATTATAATAGAAATGCAAATCTGTGTAAACTTCTGGTAATAAATCATAGAGAGGTCGGTAGTCGTGAAACAGGTAACAGAGGGTCGAAGGTCCTGCAATAAAACCATAGAGGATATGCCGCTGCCCCTAATAAAATAGACCTTCAGTCACGTCCCGGCGGTCATAAAATCATGCCAGAAACAGTTTAGGTCACGTATCGCTTGGCAGATGTGACATCATAAAACACACCCTTTTAGGCCGACGGTCATAAAACTTAAGGGGATTAGCCACATGGGCACAAATAAAACATACCCCCTGCAGACAGGCTCCGCCTCCTGGTAGGGAGGGGCGATGGATATTTAAATCAAGGGTTTTCGCCCTGAAAAGACACTCTGTTTCTTAGTCTCCACAGCCACACTACTTGGCACTTTACACCAGGGCCACCTGGCCCTGGTAGGCTCACTCTTCACTCTTTTCCAGTCTCTGTATCTCGAAAGTCGCGATACTCCAGGGCCCCGGGGCCCTGGAATCCTCTACTAGTCTACTCTCTCTCTGCCACACCTCTGGGCAGTCACCTCGCAGCCTCTAGCAGACCTCTGACGACTTGTACCTATTACGCTGCCGATCTCTCGCCCGAACTCTGAAAACTGGTCTTATTCTTTATGAACCTCTGAACCTCATCGTGAACACAGTGTATTGTTGGGACTCACCCCTACCAATAAATGGAGTCAGATATTAACGCCTACATGGAACATGGTCCATGTTATTAACTACAACAATCCGCACTAGTCACCAGGGCTAGAGTGATCAGGCACTCCCCTAGTGACGCCCCCCGACAATTGTTGACCTCTGACAATTGTTGACTACCCGACATAGCTCTTTACTACTCACAATTTTAATACATCCAATTCACAAACTAACTCTTTCTTCATTTATCAGAGGGCCAGTTGACTAAGATCTCTTCCATGAACTTTTACCCGACTCCGTTGATCTCAGAGTTATCAAAAGAGGGATTTAGGCAATGTCGTCCGTACATTCCTCAGTCTAAAAAATGTGCTTGGAATGCTTGAAAACCTTGACCCTATTCAGAAGTTTAGAACTTTACTCAAAATCTCCTCGACATCAAACGCTGATTCAAATCCTTATAGCAAAGATTACAATCAAAACTGTAAATAACTAAAGTAGTATGGTATAAAAGAATTTTAAGGCGTTTCCCCCTTCATTATTTGTCCTTTTGGTTGATTAGCAAAGATACCACCTGGGTATCCCCGAGGAAGCAATGTGACTCATTGACGGTTTAATTGGGAAAGGAAAAGGTTTAGATCTTCAAGTTTCGCAATGGAGCGTACTGACTCTCTGAATTAAACTCATGGATTAACGCAAAAGCAGCACTGGATGCGGCAAAGAGGGCAAATAGTTAAGTGCTGGTCTATAAACATTGCGCAACCTTCCACACTCAATATCAAAATAACTTGTGTGAAATTCCTTTGGCTCACTGAAATAGCTTTTGACATGGTAATTGAAAATACTTGAAATTCGCAGACGTAGTTATAAAAACATATGTGTCGAACTATTCAAAGCAATAAAAGAATCTTGGGTTTCATAAATTAATATTCAACAACAATAAAGTGTTATTCACAGTTTTCATATTTATTTACAAATACCTAAACCATCAAAATGTTTAAAACGTAAATTCATATTCATTGCTGTACTTATTAGTTTAGTTTGAAACATAACCTTTCAATTTTGGTATAGCTCATAAGTACCAAAAATCCACTATGAGCCTTATCGGCAGTAATCATCTCTAAACTGAAATTTGCAATTTCGCTCGACTGTTTTGAAATATAGATTGCAATAATAACCAAAAACTGTAATCTCACTTATAAAATAATAATTGTAACATGTTTTTGCCGGTGAATTAATTGTTTGAAGATGTTAGCTTAAAAACTATCGATTATGTGAAGGAAAAACCCTCTCCACAGGAAGAAGCTGAATTTGCACCTACTTCTCTTAAACGTTCTCAGAGCAGCTGTCAAAATTTATGGGAATTGTGAGTACGGTTAGGTTAACCTGCTATGTTTTTCGGAATCCAGATAAATCCCAGTGAAAAAGAAAGCGACTCCACTTCGAATTAATGGATGGAACTTTACGCTACAATTTTTATGATGTGAGTAAACAGATGTCTATCCCTAACCAGCCATAACCTCAACCTTTTGATGTGTTAAGTTGTCATCGCTTTGAACGACTCGTACAGGGATAAAGACGCAAGTAGCGTTGTTATCACAATTGCTTTTAACAATATATTATTCGATGGAAAATGTCCGTTTTGAACATTTATCAAAATTAGAAAGAGTGGTTAGTTGGTGGCTTCATTTCTCTTTATTAACTTGCTACTCCGTCAAATCCAATCAATCTTGGACATTTGTTCGTTGTCAGATATAAGCTAGTGGCAGATTTGCATAGAATAGAGGAACTTGTTGATGATTATTGCAATTCGACACCGAACATTTTCGACACCATTCGCGACATTCATAAAGATTTAGTCTTTTTGGCGAAACTTCTTGATCTTGTGTGACGCTAGTCAATCGAGGCACCAGAACGGCATATTCACCCTTCTCATTCAGACTTATTTTGTGATATGTCTGAAGTCATATATGTGTAGCTCATTCAAACAAAGTGGTATGCACTTTTATTTTCAAGTCCCACTCTAATGACTGTTATTTGTTTATTATCATTATGTTTCTTTTCTTACTGTAAGCATCTGAAGATGCTGGTCAGGAGAGTATAGAGTATAACTTTAAGGTTTGGAAATGTTCCAGAATGTTGGGGAGCTAAGAAGGATTTGTTTCCCAATATTTCCGAACTCCGATATTAATAAAGAGATGAGAGGGAGGCGTAGGATTAAAGGGAAAATGCCGTGATCTACAGTTTAAAAATTTATGTAATATGAATTATGTATGATAAAATAGTTAATAATTTAAATAATGGAACTTAATGAAACATCTATTACTGTCACCGTTTTACTGCACGCTACCATTACCACTATACATTTTCAAAACAACCTTTCGGCAGATAAATAAAACTAATAAAAAAATAAATACTGAATATCCTTCATTCAAGTAATACTTAAATCCTTTCTTAGTATATACTTGATGAATGTTGAAAGTTTGGTTCAGATCAGTTCAGTTGGGTATGAGTTTTTATAAAGGAAATAGACACATATTTTGTACTTAATACATATTAAAGATTTAACATAATTATCTACTTATAATTAAGGAATACTTCAATACATATTACAAATTAAAACGATTGGCATATGATTCCGAGTAAGATAGAGGTTTCCAAGTAAGAAAAACATAAGTAGCTTTTATAAAACAAAATAAATAAAAAAAAATTAAGTAGTCAGTATCAGTAGTTAAGGGTTCCGTTTATTTTACTATAATAACTTCTCCTTAATAGATACTTCTATTATATAAAAAAAAAAATCATCGATAAAGAGGGTTCATATAATTATATATGTAGTTGATATTAATCATAAAAACAATTCATGGCAAGTGTGGTGCATTATAAAATTACGTTTCACTAGTTTTAATGAATTTATGTAATTATGGCCAACTAACTTCCAATCCGCATTACAAATTATTGATGAATATGGTGAGTTCTTTTATTTATTACCTTACTTGATCAGATATGATCAACTATTTAATTACAATTAGCTGATTAGATATTTTGCGTAAGGATGCTTTATTTTTAGTATCATTGGGACATAAAGCAATAAATATAATAATATCAAGTAGTTATTATTAATTTCTAACATTTGATAATTACTTCATAAAGTGGTCTGGGTTCCATTTTTTTTTTTAATGTCGCTTTCTTTTATGTTTGGCTTAATCATTAAAACACCGAGATTGCATACCACAAAATTATTTCACTTTTAATTTCTTGTAGTCATTTTATTAATTTTTTTCTGTAATTTTGCGGTTTTTATTTATGGAGTTGTACATATTTTCGTTACTAATACATAAATTAAGCCAGAAAGAATAAATCAGCGGCCACATATGATTTAAGTATTTTTGACTAGTAATTTTCATTGTGATGGTCATCAGGACAGTAGAATTAGAATCATTGTTATATGTTTAAGTGCTTTTAAATTGATATATACTTATTATTGTATACAGATACGGAAAAGGGCAATTACACGCCAGTATATTTCTCGGAATTCAGCTGATATGAATCTTATCTTTAATAAGTCATGAACTCTTAATACATGTGTGTATTTGGGAGTGGGTGGGGAGTTAATTATTATTTATTTATATTCCTGTGTTTAGTTAACAAATGCATACATATTACTACTGACATAGCTAATCCTACCTCAGGACAGTTTCATAACAAAGTTTTTATTTTTCAGTTTCGTCTCTCATGTCCTGTCCAGTTCAACTCGGTCATATTCACCAAGGCAAAAAGATTTATGTCATGCAAAAGTGAGAAGAATCCCAATTGTGTACTTTCAGAATCAAGATAGCGATGATGAAAATCTACCTGAAAAGGCTGTTGGATACATAGTGCCATTTTTAGACGAATACCGAGAAAGGAGGTCTATAGGCAGAGAGCGGACTTCATCCCAGACGGAAGATAAAGTACTGATGGCTGATATCTCCAGAATCTCTAATATAGAAAAAAACTTTTCTTCAGGGATAGGGGAGGGGACAAAACGGAAAAAAAAAACAAGGATAAGCAGTGGACACAAGGATGACACCAGAAAAATGCTACATTTTCCACTAGATTCAAATGTATCTCAGCCGTTATCTGGCCATTCAACAGTTATTCGAAATAATCAGTTCAATTTAAATCAGGATAATAAACTCAAAAGATTCGCCTCAAAAGCTGAATATAATTTCGAATTTCCCGTTAGAAAGAAAACTACTCGCTGTACAAAATCTTCTACATTTTTACCATTTTTGAAGACTACGGTTAATAAAGGAGAGTTGGGTTGGTTATTTTTAACACAGTCTCCTATTCCTCGAAAGCATTTGACCAAGGCTAAATACGTATCCAACACTGTTAGAATTAATGGCCTCTTCGGTGCTGAAACAAACAAAATAGAACAATATAGCCCATCACAGTGTATCAGTCAAGACATCTTAAGCACTACTGAAAATATCATAAACCAAGCTGATGGTAAATACGTACCCAAAAATAGACAGAATCGCGACTTCTCTGACGTTCTCAGTAATATTCATCAAATGAAGTATAACCATCAAAAATCGATGCTCAAATCAGGTGAATTAAACGCAATAAAGCAAAATAAGAAAAAAAGAAGTGTTCATGCTGAATTTTTTAACTTAGCCCAAGCTGGCGGGAAACTGAACAAAACCAACGAAGGGGTCCCTCCGTGCCAGAGAGCACGGTTTTACAATTTAACAGCATTGCTAAATGCACATACCATACGACCAGCTGAATACTACAAAAAGAGAGGACCAGCGTTGGTTTTGAGCTGCCCTTCCAAAGAAGAGCCCGAAACTGCTAAAGAAATGAGTGCTCTGAAAGAACTTTATTCTTCGGAAGCATCGCCAAGCACTACAAATACACACAAAACCACAAATACGCAAATCAGTACACAAGGGTCGACATATGACAAAAATCCGTATAGCCTTGCCCAGTACAAAATTATCATAAAATACAAAGATGCTTCAACAACAGTCCGTTCTGTTAATTCAACAACTATGAAAAAAGTCATTTTAAAGCTGTTGATGCGAAATAATGATGATCTGAGGGACTCGTTGTTGTACCCCAAGTCCGGGATGAAAGGATTCCATTGGCCGTTGGAAAATGTTCTTGTATATAAGGGCAAGGAAGCCTTTAACGAAAGCCCAGTGATAGGTTATGTGATGAAAGGACGCCGTCGGAAATTGCCAAAACCTTGGGATAAAAGCTGCTCCAAAGCCCTCGTCGGCTCTTCGGGATGTTCTGAAGTCTCTGACGTCAACCGACTACCGTGGGCGTCTACATGCTGTATCATCCAAACAAAATCTGTATCTAAGTCGAAAGGAAATTCAAAGACAGGAACTAAAGCCCGTACAGCATCTACAAAACATACCACTCTTCAGGTATCTCATAGTAGCACAATAAATGATACTTCTACATACGATACTAAAGCTACATCGGATAAAACTCTGACAACTCTCACACCAGATATAAAGAGCTTACACGATGAAAAAGAAGACTTTCTGAATCTTTCAGAAGGAAAGGTTGATAGTAAAGGCAACCTCGTGGTATTAGTTCGTGTCCCTGCCTCTTTAGCTCAAAAATATACAAATGATAAGCCGTTCAATTTTGTGTTACCGATTAACAATACTTTTTTACGAAAATATGTTAAGCAAAGAAGCATATTTGACCACATTTTTTCATCTAAAAAGAAAAAAACTACCTTATCTCCAAGAGATCAGGTGGTAAGCCCTTATGGAGTGCCACATGATCACAAACAACAAAAATTTGATTTGTTTACACCTCGCACAAGCTTTAAAGATGACAGACTTTCCCGTAATAAGGAGAAGCTAAGTCAAAGGAAAGCGGCGAAAAACACAGCTTTTCTCAATTTGGAACAACTATCATATGATTGCCCATTATGCGGTAAGAGAAGAGATGATTTGACGTCTGAAAGTAAAAAGGATGATGTTTTCGGCGTAAATATCAGAAACCCGTGGAATTATCATTGCGATGTAGAATTAACACCCGAATCAGAAATAGAAAACAGCACTTCTTTGAATTATCAAATTCCCAAAAAGGTGCAGGGGGCCATGAAAACCCTGAAGCTAATACAGGGCTTCGACAACGGCCCAAAGTTCTATATCGAAGTGCCAGATTCATTGATCAACGCCATAGAAAATATCTCTCATGACGATGAGCTACAAACCACCTTCCCAACCAAAATAAAGGAAACTAAATCTCCAGTATATGTGTTTGGCTCAAGACCAGAAACATTGCTTTTCAAACCTTCGCCTAACGAGAAGCCTTTGGTCATGCACCTGCAGCCGTTTAAGGTCAATGGTCAAAATGTCTATTTGCCCATCAAAGGCTACGATAATCATGGAGTCAAAATGAGAACAACAACACCGACTGATGAAATATATGACGACTACCTGGAAATCACCGAAGATTCAACCACCAGTAAAATTAAACTCATTGACGAATCGCTCAACATGAATAAGGCCCTGCCGTTCGCGCTTATCCCAGCATACCTCACTTTCCATCCGAAGAACGGAATAAGTTTCGATATGGACGTCCATCCAAAACAATTCGACGTCGGATTAACCGACAACAGAATGAACGGGACAGCCGGAAACAGAACTGGTGAAACAAACGGAAATAAAAATAACTCATCGGAAAAAAAAATAAGCGAAACAACTGCAAAAAGTAACAGCGATAAAACTGAAAAAAATGTCAGCGAAACAACTGCAAAAAGCAACAGCGATAAAACTGAAAAAAATGACAGCGAAACATCTGAAGGGTGCACCATGTGCACTGACACTGAACCAACGACAACTCAAGCGATATTCGAAAGCAAAAGCAAAGATTGGAGAGCGAATACGATCTCAATAGAAAATAAGTGGCTAAGGCTTGCTCAGCAGATAGAAAATACCCTCCAAAATCCAACAACCGCAGGAAAGCGCGTTACAAGCAAACGTCGAACTAATGTGGCTAAAAAGGCAATTAGAAAATCCGTTTCAGATATGATGGCCAAACTCCCTCACGACAAGAAGACATACGTATTAGTAGTTAAAGACCCCGGCGACATATCTCGATCTGTAGCACAAGCCGACAAATCTAGTGACTACAAGTTTGACCTTAATACGAAAGGAGACCAGCAAGAAACAAATCCACTTAGCATGTTATTGCGTAACAAAATGAAATTTATCCTCTGACTTTCCTGAAACCAAATGAAATGTGAAAGGCGACAATTTTAAAATCTGATTCATCAAATATCAATTATTTATTTTACAATATATATTTCGAAGAGGGACGAATTTTAAACTGTGAATATACCCCGACTACATTGTAAACGGTCAATGAAGAAATGAATGCAGGTGACATCTTCAGCAATAGTGAAAAGTATCGCAATGTACTTATTCCGCATAAGAAGATAGAAGTATTTAAACATTAAATACAAATGACTATTATTTTTATGACTTTTGGATTATCCTGAATTATTTTTAAGATAAATTATTGTTAATATGTATGAATGACGATTTCTAAGGTTTAAAGCAAAAACTGAACTTTGAGAAAGCTTCTGGTGAGTTTAAAGCTTTCTGCTTGAACTTAATGCATGCAATTTTATGTTCATAATTCAGCTTGGGTCTCTCCCAGAACTCATCCTGCCAACCGTACATAAAATAGTAAAGGACTGATAATCTACCTGATCTTTGGGAAAACATCTCAGTTAGTGATGATTTGAGAACCCAATTGAATGTCTCGGCGTTATGAATAACAATTCGTAAGACATTTGAAAGACATAAATAAATATTCCTTAATATTAATTCTTCAATTTATTCATTATTTTTTATGACTGAATAACCGATGTTTCGGATGTTTTAAAATGCCTCAACTTTCAAGGATGCTGCAGAAAGAATTTGTAATTTTGTTGAAGCTTTAGAACTTTGTAGTTACAAAGTCTTTTTTAAAGACCTTTTTTGACTTGGTCATGAAATTTTATATCGAAGATACCATTGGTGTTCAAAAGAAAGGAAACTTATCTTAACAAATAATTGCTGGGAAATATTAAAAATTTAATTGATAGGGCTTAATTAAGTTACTCATATGAGGAACAAGTAAAATTAGAAGTAATGACAAAACAAAGAACTCATGATAAATATCCACAAAGCCTTTACCTGACTTGCGTAGCGAAAGATTCTTCCACGAGGAAAATTTTCATTCGTTGAGATTATGGTTAAAAGTGGCATCACATTATGCCAATGGACATCGTAAGAATACTGTCGTAAGTAATGCAGTATAGAATTTCAAGTAACGTGTGATGTACTGTAAGTGTGATTAAGGCGTTCTTTAAAGTAGCGAAACATTCTTTGAAAGCGTTAAGTCCTTTTTGTAATTATAGTCCACTAAAGTTTCGAAACGTGTCTCTAAGAGGCGACTCACAAAGTCTAGGCAGACAGACATATGAATGAAACTACCTTTAGCTTGTAGCAAGTAGTAACTTGGTTCAGATCTACTTGGGCCGATGGCTGAATGAGGTCACGCTTCCGAACCATGTGAGGTGAAACTTCAATCCAAGCACAACAGTACTGGTGGCACCTTCGTTAAGTATTTCTAAGCTTGTTAAGTATGTCTAAGCTTGTTAAGTATGTATACGTCTATATATCGCTTTATCCTCGCAGAGCAACTGGCTAGAACCACGTTCAATCAAACCATGTTTGATTATTTCACTTTTGACATTTCATTGATAATAAAAGAACTAAACGTTTCTTTAAATATATAAGGGATGATCGCTTCCCCCACTGCTGCTGTATTGGTAACAATGACATAACAGGCAAGTAGTTGATAAAATGTTGAGTTCTCTTCACACGTTTCGCTAATTAGTTAACCACCCTTAATTAACAAACTTTTATTATTGCCTTGAACAGTTAAACATAACAACTGCATCTCTGTAGTAGCGTACTTAGAGGGAGGGGCTGCGTTGGGGTTGTACATATTTTGGGGTGGCATATAAAACTAATATTTTTATCTTGATCATTTAAATCTATCCAACCACCCTAATCCCCTAGCGCATTACATTGCAACACACATCCCTATAATTCTCCTTGGAGACTAAATCGACAGTGTCTTCGTTACCTGCTATAAATAGATGACAGCGGATGGCAATGGCCAGTTTCTCCAATCATGTCCTAAGCGTATGTGGCTCTCGCGCTTTTGGTCAGCCTTCACTGGCTCGTGTCCAGTGACACGGCTGATAGCCTTGGGGACTTCTCAAGACTCTCCGCCTCCTCTTTCGCATGCGAGGGAAGTGACAACCATGTGGATTTGGTAGGTCTCTGGGCTGTTAGTAAATACTTTATGAGCGAGGAAATGAAGAATTGTAAAAATGGTATGAGTGACAACATTTATCACAATTACTTATTTCCCAATAAGGCAGATTGTAGTTTTATCACAATAAAGATTTTGAATTCAGAAATTTTTTTTTTAAAATAATAATGTATCAAGAAATGATTGAAAAAGAAAACTCGTGTTCCGTAAAATTGCCGATGGCAAATCCGTTACCTGGTAGTAAACCCGAGATCTAGCGATCCTCTACATAGAAAAACAACTAACAGATTATAGCAATTTCGACAATGCCAGATAAGAGTTTTCTAACAGAAATGCATAAAAAATTATTATATAAACACGATAATTCCATATCATGCACAGTGATTGTTAATAACCACTCTTAATTTCGATTAACTTAAAAATTGGGGAGCGTTTCAGTTGGCAAAAGCTCTAGGTGGTATTATTATTACTTTGAATTAGTGTCCCTTGATATTCAAGTCATAAGAAATAAATGTTTGCTATTTTTTTTATTTTATCTTAAGATTGGATAAGCGAACGGAAGTGATTCTTAGCTTTCACATCGCACCAACGAACTTTATCCCTTGGTTCATTGGAATTAGCGGTGGAGTGATGTTTCCATACCCTTCTATATTTCAGCGCTAGACTCCTGTCAGTTAGATGGAACGGAAATTTCGTTACAAGCGTTACTTCGAAATAAAGAATAAATAAAAAAAAAATAGCCAAGCAGTTCGACTCGCTGCCTTAAAACTGACCAGTGAGCCAGAGGATTCTCATCACGTACATGGATGTTCTTTAAGGCATACCTAGTGGTGCATGCTTCTGGCTATGACGGCTTCAACTTTATCCAATCTTTCTATCGGACCATGAGCAATGTATCTTCTACAGACTTTTTCCTTTCAGTTTTGTTAAAATTCAGGCAATCCCTTCTCAGTGCCTAGTTGCATCCTGCTAGAAAAACCTTATAGCTATTATTACTATTGCTAGAACGATATGATTAAGCGGATACTGTTTCATACTGACCAAGAATCTGGCATCAATTTCTTATATTTATAGAACATTGCAACCGATATTCATCAATTATTGATTGTAATGTATATATGTATGTAAGACAATTATTGAAGGTGGGGTGAATAAACTGAAATCAGTTTCTCTGTAAACAAAGTTAGCAATTTTATTCACTATATATTATATTATAACAATTATTAATATTGATTTACACAATCTTACCTGTAAACAAAGAAACGACAATTACAGTTTCTAACTATCAATTCTCTATTTACACTATTTTATTTTACACACTATTATATGTTCTGTTATCTCACATAACCTTCTCTATCTGATAACTGATGCTCCATCTGGTGGGGGCCAGTGGAAGCAGCACGGCAAATTCAAATGAAAGAGAGATCACTTTCATTACATCTCCCCTCTCTGAGGTGAAAATTCTTTGAAAATTTTCAGTCTGGTAATATCGGAAGTAATTTTGTTATGTGAAAGAATCCAGTTTCTTGCTTTCCTCTTCCGGTATTTATTTTATATATTGAATTTGATATCTTTTCTGTTGTTTCAAAGGGACTAATTTTTAATTCATCTAGTTTATTCCTGTTCAATTTGTTGCCATTTTCTATATATACTGTATCTCCTGTGTTAAATTCCCAATGTTTTCTTGATTTATCAAATATTTTCTTGTTGTATTCATGAGACTTTTTTGTTCTTTCTAAGGCTAATTTACTGTCATTCATCCAGTTTTCTTTATTGTTTCTTTTTTTTAATTCTTCAGGTAAAATGCTAGTATCTGTGCCATCCAATAAATACTTGGGTGGAAAACCGGTTACTGTATGTTCTGTTCCATTATATTTATCCACACATTCTTTAGCGACTGTTGTCCAGGCTCTTTTCTTCCCTTTTTCGTTCATTTTACATCTGATTTTATTGACTAGAGTTTGATTTAGTCTCTCATTTAAACCATTGGAAAAGGGTGCATTAACTGCTGTAAATATCAATCGAACCTCCTTTTCCCTTAGGAAATCTTTGAATTCTCTTGAGTTGATTCCTGGGTATTGATCTGTAAGTATTATACCTATTTTCTCTGTTTCCAGCACATTATTTACTAACTTGATGAAGTCAGTGGCACTCTGAGTTTTTGATGTTGAAATGAATGCATATCTTGTGAAGTGGTCAATAAGCAGGTGGAGGTATCTTTTTGTTGATCGTTGTCCTCCAAAACCTCCAATAGTGTCGATTGACATTATTTCGAATGGTTTTGTTGCTGGCCCTAGTTGTGACATTAGCCCATATTTTTCTTGCCCTCTGGATTTGTTTTTAATACATATTTCACAGGTTTTACATACTTTTTTGATATTTGCAGTTATATTTTTTGCTGTGTAATAAGGGCATACCCTATTCATCAAAATATATTGTTTTCATTTTCTCGGTTAATGTAATCCACACACTCTTCTGTTGACCTCTTTGAGTAAAACTGTTCCTCAATCTTTTATAAATAAGTGTCTTAGTCAATTCTTCATGATCACTCATAAAGCTTTTCTCTAGGGGCAACACATATTCTTCATTTTCCTCTGTCTTAATTGTGGTAATTGAGAGAACATTTGTCTTCTTATCCTTCGGTGATCCCACAAAGTTAATGGTGAATTGCAGTCTTTTCGCCATTGTAACTCCTATTGTCGTTTTGTAAGACAATTATTGAAGGTGGGGTGAATAAACTGAAATCAGTTTCTCTGTAAACAAAGTTAGCAATTTTATTCACTATATATTATATTATAACAATTATTAATATTGATTTACACAATCTTACCTGTAAACAAAGAAACGACAATTACAGTTTCTAACTATCAATTCTCTATTTACACTATTTTATTTTACACACTATTATATGTTCTGTTATCTCACATAACCTTCTCTATCTGATAACTGATGCTCCATCTGGTGGGGGCCAGTGGAAGCAGCACGGCAAATTCAAATGAAAGAGAGATCACTTTCATTACATGTATATGTTATGTTCTTTTTAATAGTTACAAAAGCACACACATGTTGGGGTACGTGAGAAAACATATATATTTTATAAAGTGAACAAGTAAGTAGTGGTACATAAAGATGGAATCTATTTTACTAAATGCCAAAGGTAACATGAAGGTTATAACTAATAACAAAAGGCGGCACAAGGCTGCGTGCAAAATATTACAGACACCACAGTATATTATTTAATATGATATATTATAATATAATGAATGATCATAATAAAAAAACTCCTTTTGATTTGGTATTTATGCATTTTATTGACATTGGTTACCAACATATATTTAACTTTAATGTTGGTCCATTAAGGACTTTTAACTTATTTTTAATTTACTAATTATTATTATATCGTAAGTAATTTCTAACATTTACCTTTTGACACATAACTGTAACAAATTACATACTTCACAATATTAGCACATGAACAATACTAACCGAAATGGTTATTTAAATTATTGATGACCAGTATAGTACGTGAAGATGACATAATTTGTTCATTTTAGCGAAGATGGCCCGTCGAAAGTACCTGAGCTTTAATTATCAATATTATGGCTAGACAAGCTATTGTAAAAAAATTATACTAAACAGTTTATAGTTACTTTTAATGTGGTTTCATCTCTCACATGGTGTAGTAATTCAAGTAACTACTTCATGAGGTTTTAATTACTTTTTCACAGAGTTCCCATCCCAGAGTTTGATGGCCCTAAGTGATGAAGGAGCTCGAGGCTCGTAGCAACGTCTATGATTTATTAGGCATCTACCTGAATCGACGTAGGGTGGACGACAGAGGGGAGAGTACGGGGTGGAGACACCAGTGGTGGAGCAAGGTTATCCCAAAGCTGAAGTCTTGCTCCCATTGAAAGATAGTTCATTGTCATCATGACCCTGGATGAGTACGGGATCCCCGCTGTAACCTACGTAGATGACCTGTTGGTGACCATTACGGGGAACTTCCGTGTGACCCTGGTGGAAGAGTGGTGCATAACGAGGAAGATGACAATGGCTGCTGAGCCTTGTGCGAGGGAAGATGGACTCATGCCCACCAGATCCGAAAGATCCAGAAGATTGAATGAAGGACGCGCCACGTAAAGGTGGGCCCTGAAGTAACATACTTGGGAGTAAGAATGGGAATGAAATTGAGTCTTTCACCCCGTATGGAATATCTGGTGTATAAGGTGACAGCAGTCACCAACAGCTTTCCCAAGACAGGAGCGATATGGGGAGTTAAGGTCCCAATCTTGAGGATCCTCTACGATAGGGGAGGATGAGAATTGTAAGATATGCATCCCAGTTATAGTAAGTGTACCTCAAGGAACAGACATCTATACACAAGCTAATGCAGATACAGAGGATCTCACTAATCGGGTCAAGAAAGCCTCTAGGACTATCTCCTTCGAAGTGGCTCAGGTATTGCCATTGGCGGCTCCCATGGAATTCCTGGAACAATATCTTAGGAGGGAGGTGAACAGAGAGCAGCTAGAAGAGCTCCTACATCCTCTCTGGTAGAGAGTCAACCAGGAACCAAAGAGGTGGAATGCCCTCCCCGGAGAATGAAATAACGAGGCGTTGAACGCCAGGTGGGCTACTACCACGAAGGGAAGACCCTTGAAAATGTACTTCTCCTCAGTTGAAAACCCGCCAGAGAACGGCTACTCCGTTCGATAGGTAGGGACTGCTTGGACGAATCCGGCCGTCGCTGGCCAATACGGAAGATAACATCGGAGCATTTCTTCTGCTCATGCAGAAGTGGAGGGAACTTCAGGGAGTTGGTCACTTCACTATCTCGAGGAGGATGGTGCAGGATGAGCAGCCATGATTTTGGGAAGGCTCATAAACAAGGCATAATGCATGGGATGGAGTAGAGGCGTTGTAAGTATAGGATACGTTAGGATTACGGGGAAATATTAGTTAAGCTAGATTTACGAAAAGAAGAGGATGTGTTACTTGAAAATAGTTTATAGATAGTAAGCATAGTCTGTACATATTCTGTATATGGAGTTAAAGGAGTGTATATTGTTTTCATGAATAAAGACGGTTAGTTGAATAAACCAAGGTGCGCTGAGCGGTGCAACAACCCCAAAGGCACTGGAATACGCGCACCACAGGCTACCCTATGATTTGGCTCACAGGGTCGTGGGGAATTCCCGTTATGGGATATTGACCCCAGAAAGGGGAGGGGGAAAAAAAGTTTTAAATCCCTCATTTCCGCTTGCAGTACATTAAATTACTCCAGGGATCGATAACCTGTTTAATTTCCTTTTCAAACTTATATCAGTTTCTTAAACTTAACTCGTTTTGTCGTCATCCTGAAGAAAACAATGTGGCTAAAAATTAAAACAGTCATACAAATGAAAAAAACAAAACAAACATTTTTGCACAGGGTATGATCCCCAAACTTTTCGTATTTAAGAACAGATTCTAGAATATCGGTCGAGAGGTGGGCAGCATTTATTTGTTCAGAGTAAATATACTATTTTTAGTTAAACCTAATTATTCATTTTATAAAATCACTCAATTTCTATTTGATTACTGCATTAGGCTATAGTGACGGTGTAAGCAGTTAAATAAAGCTAAGCCATATCATTACATTAAGCTGACTTTGTTTGTTCAATTGTATCCCGCTTGTGAGCTTGAAATTTCATTAGTCGGTGACTTGAGCTGTTGCCCCTCAATATTGCAAATTCGTCGGAAATTGAGCAGATGCCACTGGTACGATTCATCTGTCAGAGTCAAACACTAAGACGGTCCCTAATCTAGCGGCGGGTTCCGCCAATGCTCTACCTTACATATTAAAGACGTCAGTCAACTGTGCGGAGAGCTGACATCCAAACATAGAGCATTTTCATCACCCTTTCAATATTGGATTCCTGTCCATCTGTTCCAACACGGAAGCTATTACAACGCTAATTTACATTAATGACTAACCAACAATCGTAAGACACTTATTGGCTTACATTCAAGGGTTAATCATTTGTTATATTACTACTGAAATCAAAAAAAGCCCCCTTTCTTCGTGGTTTGGCCTTGCCTGAGGTTTGTCTTACCTCGCGCCGTAAATACTCGACTGGCTCAAGGTGATTCGGGGGGATCGTCCTTTCCCGTGAAATGCCGGGATACGAATATCCTTCCGACATCAAAGACTTGAAAGGTACACCGGCAAATGACAAGCATTAAGGCTCGTACACCCGTTCCTAGGACCTGTTAACAAGTTTGTAGAATTAGTTTTCAAGTAGTTCATATTAAAATGGAATTATGAAGTTGTAATGGAGCTTTTGGATTTGTGCGAGAGAGAACCTGTTATATGGAATCCAAAACATCAAGAACATAAAGATAGTAACTAGGTGTATGATCCTTGAAAACTATGGAGTGTCCCTAAACAAAGAACTTAAAAATAATACAGAACCTATGATGCCTACTTTCAGGAAGTTGGTGAAAATGAAAAACAGCAGAAGATTATTTTATTAGTTTCAGTATTATATTTAGGTATATTATTAAATGATAAAAACAACTTATATTATGATAAAATTTCAATCTGCCTTATTGGAGAATAAGTATTTGTGATAAATGTTTTCATTCATACCATATTTACAAACAGCCCAGAGACATCCCAAATCCACATGGTTGTCACCTCCAACGCATACGAAAGAGGAAGCAGAGTCTTGGGAAGTCCTCCACGCTCCTCCGTCAACCGCGTCACCGGATACGAGCCAGCGGAGGCTGACCAAGAGTGCGGGAGCCACATACGCTCAGGACATGATTGTAGAAACTGGCCATTGCCAGGACTCCCACTGTTACGCATTTATAGCAGGTCACGAGGCCTCTGCCATTTTAGTCTCCGAGGAGGACTGTAGGGATGAGTGGTGAAGTGCAATGGGTGTGCTAAGGTATTAGGGAGAGGTATATTATAAATACCTTTTCCGATTTTTATTCGGCTGACTGAAATCGACCAACGCCTTTTGCCATTCAACGTTTTTTTCTTCAAAAACTCACCACTCAACAGTAGATATAGCAACAGCTCTTGAAGGTCACTCATCACGCCTTGAGGACGAGGCTTAGTATAGGCAACAAGTAACTTTGCTATTTTTTTCTTTTTACTGATTTTTTTTATTTTCACCTAATAAATTTTATGACATCATTTATAAAGGAAATAAATGACGTAGGCACCATATCGTGGAAATATCCTCATGTATGTATATCGTACCCTTCTGCCCAGCGCCAATATTTCCTGTTGAACCTCCCCTGTTCAGTACTGTCATTATTAAAAAGCCTCGTTACCATTACAATCTCATCAAATTCGAATAGGTTATCAAATCTGGCAATACGAGATCCCGTCATACGGACCTTTACCTTCCCGTCATACCGACCTTTACCTCCCATCCAACAAATCTGCTTCTTTTGACCATTCTTTTTTTGTCCGTGCCACAAACCTTTGAAACACTTTTAACATCAATATTCGTCGTTCACACAATCTCTTATTCTTTAAATGTAGACTTTACTAATTATCTCTCTCAAATCTAACAATTCATAATTCGTCGATTTATTATTTTTATTGATTGCATTCTTTCCCTATTTTAATATATCCCAGCAACCTTTCACGCTATTTTTCCTCTGGTAATAATTTGTATAGTTTCCTGATGGTCACTCGTAGTTACAATGTTAGTGATTGACATTGACCTCGAATCATTTATGTATTTTGTTTCATTACTATGCTGTTGGTTAATTTATGTCACCACATATGTACATAACCCCTTTTTTTATTAATTATTTATGAGTTGATCTCATCAATCTAATTTACGGTATATATTTTCTATATTTGTCAGCTAGACATGCCTATTTTTACTATTCTTTCATTCATAGGGGCTAATGTCCAATAATAAACTGTGTATTCATTAATTCAAATAGCTTCTTGGACTTCGGAGAAATTTTAAAGGTTAGTGATACTTTAACGTTACTTTTTTCACGTTAAATTTTTTTATGTACTTGCTGGAATTGGATTTTCACCCAAAAACTAATCAATATATTTCGACATGTTGTAGAGTATAACTTTCAAATTGCAAGTCAATTGTAGGACATAAAATATAAAAGTCTTGAACGCGAACAAATATTGCAATAGTGTTTAAAATTGTGCAATTAGTCTCTAACCACTTTTAAAAATAATGTTTTTTTTTTTTTTTTCTTCATTGCCCCTCTAAATTTACAGATAATTACATATAATTATAGATCCTCAGGCGAATCTATTTACAAACTATTCTGTATTTCCTGTAGCATCACTACATTATATACAGGTTTTGTTATTTTATAGAAATTATATAATTCAATAAACAAGTATAATGATACACATTATACGTGACTGGACTAAACTGACTAATAAGGTGATGGGGCTCACCTTTTTGATCAACCTGAAAACTAACTTACATACTAATAATTTATCATTATTATTATTATTATTATTATCATTATTTATCAACTTTAAAAATAATGGTGTCTGTGTGTGCAGTGACTGAATGTAAATAAAACCATTCTATTACCTCGGGGCGAGAAGTACTTATCCTATTTCTATCATTACTTCCATTCTAACAAGCAGCGATATAAATTAATTAAAATTCCGCTATGCTAGGGTCCTTGATATTAGTGTAACATGTAAATATGGCGTTTTGCCAACGAACGTTTTGATAATAACTACGGGGCCACCGTAATTGAAGAGACTCTCTAAACTGAATTAGTCGTCGAGAGCACTCTAGCCGTTTAGCAGACATTAACAGATTACGATATCGGTGTTTGAAGAGAATAAAATTCATTTGAACAGTTCCTTAACGAAGCAGCAAGAGGTAAGGGGGTGGCCTCCTGTGTATTAAGTAGATAGCAGGTGCAATTTATCAAGCAGGCCGCGCCCTTTAAGTAAGATGAGACTTATCAGAAATCTTTTTCATCACCGCTTTTCACTCTCCGGTTTTAATCAGAGCCTTTACCTGCAGCCTCATCCCACTGTATACAGAGGACAGGTACACATAGAAGGGTACAGTATCCACCGTGTTCAAATAGAGCCCTCGAGGCCAAATGAAAATTAACCTAAAATATCAAAAGGATATAAGGCGTGAATTAGATTTGATATTAATGATCATCAGTGTTAAGAGTCCTTGTGGGCTCACTCAATAACTATACAGAGATACAAATAGAAGCACATATTGACTTAATGTTTTTTTTCTTTCATACATAGCCCCTTTAAATTTACAGATAATTATATACAATTATAGATCCTCAGGTGAATCAATTTAAAAATTATTTTTTTATTTCCTGTAGCATCGCTACATTATATACAGGTTTTGTTATTTTATAAAAATTATATAATGAATAAACAAGTATAATGATACACATTATACGTGACTGGACTAAACTGACTAATGAAGGTGATAAACTAACTTACATACTAATTCTTAGCCTAATTTTTCCCCAACAGTCTGTTGCAATCGATGCGGGAGGGGTGGTGGGGTCATAGTGTTAAACACTGGGTTGGTTAGGTGTTGCAACGAGTCAAAAAACTTGATGTGTCTCCGGCAGATAAACTCACCTAACGATGGTACAACAAGCAACGGGTGCAGGTCAGCGTTCTTCAACCTCTCGAGAGAGGTATGTTGGACGACTTTCCGCATGATCCCATTCTAAAAATGTTGGAGACATTTCGCTGTATTGTCAGTCAAGTGGGTAAATAGCGGGGCACCGTACAGGAGAGCTGGCCGGAGGACACATTTATAGATCATCAGTTTGAGATGAAGTGACAGGTTGGGTAGCAAGTCCGATAGCCGGTAAGACAGGTGTTGTAATTTTTCTATTTTATTACTAAAATGAGTAGAGAAATCACTTAAGAAAAAATCTGACTTGTTTTTTTTTTTTTTTTCCCTTAGCTTTTTAATTTTTATGATTATGGATAAGGGAAAAATAAAGGAATTTATTTGGGGTGAGCGGATTCTTTTACTAGGAGTACCTGTTTGAAGGTGGAGGGAGGGAATTAAGGAGTGTGGGAAGCCTCGGTAGAGGTGGAAATGTTGCGGTGCAGTGGTGAGAGATTTTTCATTTCAAAAGCTATATATATATTGAAACCTACCTCTTATTTTACCATTGTATTTTTCTAATTTATTATATCAATTGACCTTAACTAATTTGGTAGGTCCGTCATGAGATCTTTAATTCAACTTGTTTTTATGTCTTCGACATAGGAAATTATCCCGATTGAATCGCCCGATCTCAAGGCTAATGTTATAGTTATTAATAAATTGAGAAACTGGGAATTGTGAAATATATACAAGTAAAATGGTTATAACAAATAATTATAATTATAAATAGTGCTGACATTAATTATATAAAAAAATATTCAATTCCTTTTGAACAAGGATAGTTACTACTAATTAGTTATATAAAAAAATGAAAATTGAGCTCAATCTCTTTTTAATGGATCCATAATAAAAAAACAATATCTATATCACCCAATCGATGATATCCGTGTAACCTTCTTCTTTTTCTTCTTCTTCTCCTCTGCTTGTGTTGATGACCGTCAACGGAACGGGAGCTTGCTCTGCTTTGCTCTCTGGCTCTTGGCTAAGACTGACTAAAACTCGTCCTTCATCTCATCCCCACTCCTAAGAGCATAAGGGCTGATGCTGGACAAAGTGGGAGGGTGGCTGGTCATGATATTCTCAAATATCATGAATGTTACAATTGCCTTCCCTTATAAATAAAAAAAAAATTTATAAAAATTTTTTTTTTTTTTTTTTTTTTAAGTGGACCCACAATATTTTGTTGCTGCGTTCGATTTGTTGAATTGGTTGTTTATAACGGGTGATGAAATTTTACAAGGTTTATAATAATAATAGTTCAAATTTTGCAAGGTTTTAAATTGCTTGAAGAGCGTACAAGTTGTTTTAATTTTTTACTTAACTAAATTATTATGCTAATTAGTATGGATTAGTTCGAAGGTACATTGTTTTATGGATCATAATGCGATTTGGAAAACATTTGTTGAAAAGACGGTTGAGTGTGATTAGTAATACATATTGGTTTTTAATTAAAATACTAGACAATTCTACTGGTAATTAGTAACAATAGAGAAAATTGTTGAGTGTGTGTGTGTGTGATTTGAATATTTTACCTGAGTGAAAAGATAGTGTTTATAAAAAAACTATAAATGTTACAAAAAGATAGGGAGGTCGTTGTCGTGTATAAAATAATATTAAATAAATCAATTAAATGGACTTAAGCATTCAAGGAATATTTACGATCTGTTCTATAGATTAAGTGATAATGAAGTCAGAAGCTTCACTTGCCGATAATTCCATAGACTTTACTAGGGTCAGCATTTCTTATAATAGTTTTGTTTTTGTTTGTGTAAACTTTCTAAAGTTTATGTGTCATCCGATCAGTATTATTTTCATTTAATAATGAAAATAATAAAAGAAAACTATAATTTTTTTCTTTTTTTGAAGTCATATTGTATCGAACAAAAAACATCCCTGTAATTATTTTTAAATGCCTTCCATTCATTAATTTTAATGTTGTTCAAATCAAACACGCAAAAAGGAATTTCATCAAGATGAGCTGGAATTTGAGATTCCAATTTCTTCATATCCAAAACTTTATTTTGAATTATTTTTAAATTTTTCACGTTATCGCTGGTTGTCTGCTGATGCTCTGTAATTTGATCTTTCAACGAAATCACTTCTCCTTTCTTGATATTCGCTGTATCTTCTAACTCTGAAAATTTATTTTCCAACAAACTCATATTATTCTCATCGTCAAGCTTTATTAGATCATGTTGACGTGAGGTACACTCATCATTGTTATCTGCAATCTTCTGTTCATCCTCCAATGACGTCATTTTCTCTTCATTATCCTTAATTGAATATAAGCTAAGATCTGTCTGACAATCAGCATCAACTAGTTGTGACTTTGTTAAATTTATTTTTTCATGATCTGTCCTATTTTTCAATAGAATGATTTCTTCTTTTAATTTTGAATTTACATTATTATTTACTTGGAGTGTTCTCTCCTCACAAATTCGCAATTGTCTATCTAATTCATAGTTTACATCCGTGTAACCTTGTTCGAATTTAGCCGATCTTCCCGATTTTATTTCTTCCCTTAATTGATCAAACTTCCCGATCAACTCTTTTTGTTCTTTAATTGCGTTAAATTGACTGTTTAATTGGGCAAGGATTAGTTGTAACAACTTGGCATGATTTATCGTGGGTTCGGGGTCGGGGGCTGAGGGGTCTCCTTTAGAGGCTGGGTTTGACCCAACCCCTGTACCTGATGAGTCTGACCCGCACATGTTTGTGTTCGTCATTGTGTAACAAAAGTTAAATTAGAAGATATGTTAGTAAATAGTTCTAGTTATTATTCTAACATGCAATACCTCACAATTCCTTTGGTTTCTTCAGAATTTTTGAAGTTAATCCCGGAACGGCCCCCATTGAAACCTACCTCTTATTTTACCATTGTATTTTTCTAATTTATTATATCAATTGACCTTAACTAATTTGGTAGGTCCGTCATGAGATCTTTAATTCAACTTGTTTTTATGTCTTCGACATAGGAAATTATCCCGATTGAATCGCCCGATCTCAAGGCTAATGTTATAGTTATTAATAAATTGAGAAACTGGGAATTGTGAAATATATACAAGTAAAATGGTTATAACAAATAATTATAATTATAAATAGTGCTGACATTAATTATATAAAAAAATATTCAATTCCTTTTGAACAAGGATAGTTACTACTAATTAGTTATATAAAAAAATGAAAATTGAGCTCAATCTCTTTTTAATGGATCCATAATAAAAAAACAATATCTATATCACCCAATCGATGATATCCGTGTAACCTTCTTCTTTTTCTTCTTCTTCTCCTCTGCTTGTGTTGATGACCGTCAACGGAACGGGAGCTTGCTCTGCTTTGCTCTCTGGCTCTTGGCTAAGACTGACTAAAACTCGTCCTTCATCTCATCCCCACTCCTAAGAGCATAAGGGCTGATGCTGGACAAAGTGGGAGGGTGGCTGGTCATGATATTCTCAAATATCATGAATGTTACAATATACACGGCTAAATATACGGGAATGGACTATATAAAAGGTGAATAAAAAATAAAATAAAAAAAAGAAAGAAAAATCTAGTTAGAAGAAGGATTAAGTGAGCTTGCACTAAACACACTACAGGTCTAAGTACGAGCTCTTACCCAAAAGAAACGTAACTATTTTTGTACACAGTGATTTATTTATTTTTTTGTTTTACAAAAATCCTTTCCCTCAAAGTAGTGTCCATTGGAGTCAATACACTTGCCCAATATTTTATTCCACTGTTAGGAACATTTTTTAAATTCCTCATTTGTGATGCCAGACAGCGGCACCATTGTTTTTGTCTTTACTTCTTAACGAACTCAAAACGCTTATCTTTCATGAGCCTATTTAATCGAGGGAATAAAAAGAAGCCGAAGCGGGGTAGATCGGGGTTCATACCATTTTTGGTAAAAAATCGGTGCAGGAGTCGGAGAACATATTTTGCAGTCAAGGGTGACTAAATCTTCACTTAAAATTCACCGTACTGTACTCCAAGTCACTCCGGATTCCTCCAGAACTTTTCCGACGGTCGATCTCCCAGGACGATTTCGTAAATTATTTCGACGATCTCATTGGTTCGGGCCGTCGAAGGACGTCCAGAGCGAGGGCCATGATTATTAATTGACATTCCCCTACTTTTGAAACGGAAAAACCACCCAAAGCTTTATTATCGTAGGCCATATTTAACATTTCAAGAGGTTCTGTGCCAGTTTTTTTAAAGCTGGAAGCGAAACGTCAAGGCTGTTTGCAAATATTAGCCAGTACAAAATCGACGAGCACGCAAACAAAACAAATGCCACAAACACAAGCAGAAACTTCTCCAGTGACGGCTCTTAGCAACTGACAGTTAAATAGAGATACAATAAATATTAAAGGGTAAAGCAGTTTAGAGGATAAAAAAGTGTCTAAATATAATTAAGGAAAATCAATGGAGAGTTATAACAGAGGACTGGAGAAACATGCATAGAAGTACAGCTGACTAAAAGAAAACATGACAGGCTCGGAAACAATCTGAGAAAGGAGTGCGGGGATTCCAGATGGCAGTTAAACTTCCATAATTGGAAAAGGAACTGTGGTGAGGGATCTCCAGGGTCGTGGAAGGACATGGGAAGACGTTAAGAAGCAGACGGAGGATCGGTAAGGATTAAGACAACCGATGAGCCTACTATGTTTTTCTATGAATCCAAAGGTCTTGAAAAAAGACCATTACACCTTAATAAATTCTATTACAGCAAAAGGCAAAGGTGTCATCTCATTGCTGTATGCATTCCTTTTCAAAACTTCTAAACTGTCCATAAAATAAAAAAAGAATTTAAAAAATGCTTTTCAGACCTATATTAATATATTAGCTATATTAACTATAACATAACTATATTAACTTATGCATCGCCATCCTGGAGTGCGGTCATGTACAAGTAACTTTCTTAAACTGCAGAGAATACAGAATACTTAACAGATTCTTCGAGACGTACTACAATCTCCCGACTACATAATACCACTGAAATTGTCTTTATTTGTAACTGATAGCACTCAAAGGCTTTTTGAAAAAAGACTAGCAACAATACTTTACTCATTTTATTCTTAAGGAGCACTCGAAATTCTCTTGTCATAACATTTTTGTTTTGGTTTTCCTACATATAAATAAGGGGATGTTATTGTTTTACGTGTTAATTGAATTTCAGGTATTTTAGAGGCGCTCTCGCGTCTAGTAACAATAGTTAATGAGCTTATGGGCATAAATATAAATAAATAACAATAATATAAGCATATATTTATGACAGTTATATAGAATGTCCATATCGGGTTGCCACTAGGGGTGTGCCTAATCACTCTAGCCCTGGTGACAAGTGCGGATTGTTGTAGTTTATAACATGGACCATGTTCTATGTCTGCGTCAATATCTGACTCCATTTTATGATAGGGATGTGTCCCGACAATACACTGTGTTCAGGAGAAGAGGTACAGAGTTTTCATAAAGAATAAGACCAGTTTTCAGAGTTCGGGCGGGAGATCGGCAGCGTAACAGGTACAAGGTGCAAGCGGGTCTGCAAGGTGGCTGAGAAATAGGGTGACGGGCTCAGAGGCGCTGAAGAGAGAGTAGGCTGACGAGGAGTCTAAGTGTCTGTCTTCCAGGGCCAAGCGGCCCTGGTGTAAAGCGACCGAGTAAAGCGGCCGAGGAGATGAGGAGACTGGGAAAGAGTGGTGTTACAGGGTGAAACCCCCTGGTTTAAATATTACTAGCCCTTCCTACTGGAAGGCGGAGCCTGGCTCGAAAGGGGTATGTTTATGATGTCACACCTGCACCGAGGTACGTGATCCCTCGTCCCCTAAAAGAATGTTTTATGGCATGGCTTTTAGATTTTATGACCGCCGGAAGGTGACCCAAGGTCTGCCCGGGTCTGTTTATGACAGTCAGGTGGCTTATCCTCTCAGGTTTATTACAGACGACCTTCGACTCTCTGTGCCTTGTTTTACGACTGCCGATCTCTCCATGATTTATTACTAGAAAAAGCTTTTTCCATGTTTTACATCTAATTACAATACATTATATATGCACCAGAGTATAGGGTGATTTAAGACTTATGTAGTTAGGGTCACTACAGTCCATATGTTGATTCATTCAATTATATGTTGATATGTCCGAAAAATTCAATTTTCTGTTTAGAGTTGATATGCCATACCTAAAAGTAGTTCTTTAATTTGGAAAAAGTTGATATGTGGAATTGTAATAGGAATAACTTACTATTATTTTTATAATAACCTATTGTTACCAGATGATAAAATTGAATAAAATATGATTATTATGGCTATGTGTTGATCTCGCAGTTCGGTAGGGTTTACAGATAACATCACTGGATTTAGATGGTCTTTAAATGTTATGTAATTATATTAAATTACGTTCCATCCTTCCAACAAATTTTTTATCTACTCGCTAATATCTAAAAGAGAAAAAAAAACAATCGGTGTGAAAGAGAGATAACAATTTTCAGACTTGAAGTGATCATCTTTCTAAGTAAGCAACTTGAGCGGAAGGCATTAGAGAAGTTTATTCAAATAATAATAATTTAGATAACGCTATCATCGTGAAAGTGGCTTAAATTGCGAAAGCTCTTATCGCGAGAAATTCTTGAAGAGTAGTAGATAATTCATGGAACGTAGTTTTCCATTTCCTAAATGAAATGGTACAAAAAATTAAATAATAACGAATAAATGTATATTTTTATAAAAGAATGGTTGTAAAATAAAAGTAATATTACATCCTCTTTTACAAAAACGCTAAATAACCCACCATTTAATGCTCTGAAGCCCCATCCAAGATTAGGTGAGACTTCATGGAATGGCAATAATCAAATAACCAACTTATTTCTTCTCATTTCCTTCCTTAGTATTTCTTTCCTTTTACAGAGACATTTATTTGTAGGTATTTTTATATGTTAGAGTCTCTAAAAAACTTTTTATTGGTATAAGATCCTCTCAGTCATCGTTTCACCTTTTCTGGCATCATGAGGGGTTTAGAACAAGATACATAAATTTACATATGTAGAAGCAAAATTTTAAATTATTACAAAAGACAAAATAAAATACATTCAACAAGAAGACTTCATTTAGTAAATAAAAATATCGGAAAACAATAAATTATTTTATAAATAATTATAAAGAAAAATCTGTGAAAGATATTATCTACTTTTATTAATGTCTTGTTGTGTATACTGAGTTGGTAACTTTCTTGTAAAATAAATTGAAGTGTAAATTTATTTATGTGTTCTAAATTGAAGCCCTGAGGATGTCTGAATAGAACGTTGACTGAGAGGATCTTATATCAGTAAATAAAGTTATTTTGAGACTCCAAGCGTATTTATATTGAAATAAATATAATAATTAAAAATGAATATTTTGAAACAGAAATTGATGAAGTAATCAGGTATAAGCAGGAGATTAAATGAAAAGAAATTAAATTTTTAAATTACTTGGCTAGTAAGCTACCTTATAATAAGAGAGGTTTATTAAACCATAGTGGCGCCATTTCAAGGTAAATATTACATGTCGAATTATGGGAATGCCATGAACCAGTAATGAGTCTAACCCACTCATGAGTCGAGGTGGTACGCTGTACGCTCCAGTTTCGAATACCATCTTGAAATTAGTCAGGCAAATCTCGTTTATTCCGTACTGATCTATTTTGTGAAATTTGTCTGAAACGAATGAAAAATTGTCCCAAGGAGACATTGACAAATCAAAGTCGGGCGGAACTTGGTCGAATAAGGGGTCGCGAGATAGCTTTAGGGATCGCCTTGAATTTTTCAAAAGTTTAGATTGGAAGGATGGGCCGAACTCATTTCGGATCGGGCCAATACAGAAGGGAAGTTGATGAGTAGTTTCCTCAAGAGCTCGGGCCGGATAAGATTACAACGGCTCGGATATACCATGAGGAACAAGTTCGATAAGGCCCTAGTTATAGTTAGTTAATGCCTGCGTTTGGTTAAGATCATTTGATTCTGGTTATTTTTAAGAAATTTAATATATTAGAAATTTTAAGAATATAATACATTCTTATATTTTATATTATATTATATATTATTTATATATAATATATATTATATATCTAAAATTGTATTTATTATTGTACTCTATAGCTAGTCGTACATAAATCAGAGTTCTCACAAGTGTTTTGTCGTTTAAACAAAATTACTTTTTACCATCAAAAATTTTAGATGGTTAAAATAATAATTTTAAAACTATTATGGATTAAACTGTATTTTTATAGAACAAATGAAGAAAATAAAGGACATAGAAAGTGGAGTGATAATATCGATTTGTTAAACTAGCTTTGTCACTAGCAATCCCCTTTTCAACAAATAGAAACAAAGTTAGTGGTTGAAAAAGTATATAGAATGTGCCAAATAACACAAAATGCTTAGTTAACACCATTTGGTTATGGTTATTTTAAAGAAATATGTAAATATTTTAAAATAATATTTATTATTGCACTAAACAACTAGTACCATAAATCATAAGTCAATTGAGCAGAGAGCTTCAAAAACAATATATTTAAGTTAAGGCTAGTTAAGTCTTGGGACCATTCTCAAAATAGGTAATGTGTAGTGTGAGCGTGGAAAGCAATTTTTTCGGTGGTAGGTATAACAAAGAAGAGAATTCTATTAGATACGCTAAAAATAACTTAATGATGGATCAATAGTTTTGGCTCTATGAAACCAGACATTCTTTAAATAAATTAAAGCTAATAGAAAGGGAAAAATCAATAACCATAGGTACTCAAAGGACTCAAAATATTACTTCATTTTAATTCTTTAACATGCGTTAAAATTTGGGAACAAGTAAAAAAATAAAAAAAGTAAGTAAAACGTTAATATAAAATAAACAGATTAGTTCTAAAAAACGCAAAGCATTTCTTTTATATCTTACAAATTATTTCAGCTGTGTACTTTTAACAACGGTTGAAAAATCAGTACTTTAAATCTCTGCTTTTGAGGCGAAACATTTTTAAATGTTAGCCATTGTTAATTATGGGGACGCTAGGCAATAGTACCAAATACCATTGACCAAACTAACCAAAATTGAAGTGTCTACTTTAAAATTTGTTCAAATGCCACTCACTGAAGCTCATATTTAACAAAATGCGTTTTATCGGTTAGTTTTAAGACTTTTTACATCTTTAATATTTTTCCTATTTGTATATCAACTGAAAATCGATGAGCACATTGAATACACCTTTAAAATTTCAGATCGATTAAAAAATTTTGACGGCCAATGTATCTTAGACAAAGGAAATGAAAGTAGAACCTCTCCCTTCTGGTTTGGCACTCGTATTGATAAGTTTCGTGGATACACGGGATAAGTATTGAGAAATTAGGTAGCAGGAAAAACTGCTTTGCTTGATAGCGGACCTAGCCCTCAGTGCAGGAACTGACATGTCGGCCTAGCTGTACTTTGCTTGGCCACCGTTCTTAGCCAAGATCTTGCCTCAGTCGGTTTTCTAATCAGTTTTGTGTTTGAAACTTTGAAATTACTGCTGAACGTGTGCATCGTTCCGACAAATACTAGATTTCTTACCACATTTATCATGTTCTAAATATCCTTTCCGATGGCTCAAGTGAAGGCGACAGAAGTTTCTGCAAAAAGCAAGTGTATTGTATAATTCATTTATTATTTTAAAATATACTGAATGCTAAGTTATTTAGTAAATAGAACTTTTCCAAATCTAGAGACGTATTAAATGATTTATTGTACAAAGTGCTGTGTTTTGTTTCGTGGTAGTCTACTGTGCCTAGAATAGGATAGAAATTGGTCAATAATTGTCGGTAATCATCGCTGTCCAATTTCAAATACCAATAGTCCCATTGCGGTTATATACGTTGAATTTTGTGAAGCTATTTTATTGTGTTTTCTGAACATTATTAATTCTCTCTAGAGTTAATTTAATGCTTAATAAAGGAAGGTTTATTGCCGTATTCTTCCCCTTTACATAGTTTTCGATGAGGGATCACTCAATATGTGCAAAGGGAAGAAACATTTATTAAGCTTTCTTTATATGTACACATTTTCTTCGAATAACATCTTACATCTTAGTTTGCAAAACAAAAATTAAATGATTCGATGTTTGAATGTGATTCATTTTTGTCTATGCCTATCTTTATTCTGGATTTTTAAGCAATTGGCTTTAAAGTTAGGAATAACGAGTGTCTTGGAACAGTCTTGGTATTACTGTGAAACTCTGATGGAGTCTCACAACAGATGCAGGAACTAGACATACTCCTACAAACAATTTGAAGTACAAGTATCACTTGTTACTGAGACGCATTTAACATCGAGATCCACAATATTCACGATGACAAATAACGAATCAGCAGTAATCAAACGGTCCTCACTAACACCCTTTTGTAAGTGGAAATGAAATGAAAAAAAAACACTTTATTCTGGGACATTGTCGTTTTAAAAAATCTGTAGCTTACGCAAATAGAAGAAAATGTACAACATTTCACTGATGTGAGAAGCTTGTACATTATGAAGGAAATATGTACATATGGGGTTACTAGAATGAACTAACAGCATAAGATTGAAAGTAAAAACATATATTAATAAAGGTGAATGACATTCGCTGACCAGTGCAACTAAGACCATAATGAAGGTATAGGATATTACAAGGGGAAAGAGCGTGATAGGATGCTTCAAACGAGACATGGATGAAAATAATAATAAAAAGTACAGTAATGGAGAATTATGGATTATTTGTTGTGTGTAAATTGATTGTCAACACAAAAACATCACACTATCTGCAATATATTGTCCTACACGGTTCTTAACAACCCCCGGCATCTTCAATGACACTCCAAGTGAAAGAGGTCTCTACGGTCATTCATACACTACATTTTTCTGTACTCAACTTCATTCATTTGTAAGGGTCTCGACCCTTCTACAACTTAAAAACAAGTACAGATTTATTGTCATAGTGCCTCTCTAGTGAGATCCGAGCTCTCATTGTTCTGTAATCAGTGCAAAATATACTCACCTCTTAGGAAATTAAAACTTACAAGACTAATGTAAGCATAGTATAAAGAGTGAAGATGATAGCTTCTGATGACATTTTGAAGTTTTATTTTAAATATTATAAATAAAAAATGACTTAAAATTCACTATGATCTCACAACTGTTAATAATAAATCGCTCTAGTAGGTGGGTATCCTAATTGATCCCGAGGAGGGAGTAGGTTGGTTCTTTGATTCCAGGGAGGAGTTCCACAAACTGAATTACCCTGCCAATCCCAGGCATCTCCTTCAGTCCACTGCCCCCATCCCATCCCTCTCCTCCAGAATATATTTCTGGCCGTTCCGGTTTAGCCGTCATCGTCTTCACCATTGCAGTCAATCTTCCTCTAGAAGAGTAATGTGATCATACTGACATCTTTGTTAATTAGGGTCAATATGGGCGTCAACCATTGATACTCTCAACCATTAGAGGGTTTAAGTAAAATATAATACCGAATGACTGGAGTTATGGGTTACCAATTGATGACTGAATATTAATAACTTCATAAAACTTGATTGATCTTACAAAAAATCACAGAATGAGACTAGCGATCACAACAAGATTTATATATTTTTCAATTTTTCAAATTACATATTTATGTTCTCAAGTATTGTAATGTCAAACACCTAGACGTGCTTACCTAGCCCTAGAAGGGAGAAGATCTACTATCATTTAGGTACTCGAGTAGGGCGATCGTCATTCGTCGGTCTGTTAGTCTTTCTGGGTGTATCTAGTATTTTATTCAGTTTATATATGTAAAGAAAGTATACTCTCTTTAATTTATATTTGCCGCTTCTATTTACCACCACTAGATGGAGCTATCAGCAATATTCTAAAAAGTGGGGGATAGAGAAGGTTATATTAAGTAACTAAAGTTGTGAATAGAGAAGTGATAGTTATAAACTGTAATTGTCGTTTCTTTGTTTACAGAGAAACTGATTTCAGTTTATTCACCCCACCATCAATAATCGTCTTGATCATTACATGATTGATGTAATCCACCAAAAATCTTAAGTAATTAACTAACCCAACTCTGCTTCCCCACAGTTTTTTATTTACAAAAATACAAGCGGTTGGATGGATTAAACCATCATCCTCGGGGGCTCCAAGGTTACCACCCTGCTAGTCCGAAGCTGAGTTAATTTATTATGAAGGTTAAACCCACACCGGCACATACACCAATGATGACAGTAATTCATATGAATCTAAACTAGTTGATTCATAGATTTTTGTAGCTTAGCTATTTTCAAAACTTTTACCGCCTGGAATGTTACGTTAATTATGAGCTAAATTGTATTTTTAAAATTAAATATAATCAACATGAAGGCGATATAACGATATCAAGATATATGCATTGGACTTATTAATTTGTGAAACAAGTACTCCACATATTTTATTTTGCGTATCAAACCATCTAAAAATGTCATTTGATTATTAACTAAAGTATTAATATAAATAAATATATATTTATATTTGTAAGGAACATTTCAAAACCTTTTGTTTTGTTTTGCTTAAATCACAATTTTTAGTTCTGGCGGTCAAAACCTTTTCTTTTGTAATAAGCTTATGTGTGTTTTGAGGTGTGACTTTAAAGTATCAGATCAACTGAATCCTTTTTATTGCTATTGAAGGGCTTACCAGTTATCGTCCCCCGGCTGTAGACGATCAAAAAAAAAAAGAGAGAATAAGTTTGGTAATTCTACACACAGGTACGATTGTTAACTGGCTTTATTATCTTGTCATCCTCTATCTATACACAGGCTTTGTTTACATCAGGCCCTGTGGTATTAGGCTTAACAATGTCTTGCCACTAGCCATAACATAACGACAGACGAACGACCTCAATGAAAGTAGAGCCTCTCCATTCGGGTATCTACCGGTAACTATCGGTATGTGGTACACACATTGGGTTTCAGAATATTATTCTTTATCTATGTGCTCGAAGGGAGTTTTCGCCTAGAGAGTAGAGAGCTATCGACCCATTGTCAAATAAGACAGTAGACCATCCGTCAGCACTGCCGTCTTTGAAGCAGAGTAAACAACTGTTCCGGTTCCTGGAACGATCTGTAGCAGTGACTCTCAAGCCACGTAAAGGTCCGTGATGCCACTCCAAGCCTGTGCAATCAAAGATCTCAGAGATAGAAAAACAAACTTATAGTAAAAAAAAAAATGAACTGTAAATTAAATATATTCATAGATGAAATGTTATAAAATTAAAACAGTAAGAAAAAAGTCATTGAAATACACCATTAAATCATAGGGAACCCTTGCAATTAATTCATATGAGATAGCATATATTATATACGAACAATAGTAACAAATAAGGAAGGACATAAAAAGTAATAAATAAATACAAATTAGAAAATAAATATTTCTCAATATAGAAAGTCTGTTTGGTGGCGAGTATATGCCAGAAAATGAGGGTTTTAAATATTTGTAATTATAATGTATGAGGGACTGAATTTCAGAGAGTGTTTCAGTGAGTGAGGACCGTCAAATACTCCAGTCATTATCTTCATAATGAGTCATCATCCTCATAATGAGTCATCATGTTCTCAAGATCAGAGAGACAGGATCTTGTTTTTCGGGAGAGTACTAAGGATTAGAGCATATATATATATGTGTGTGTGTACAAAGAATCAGGATTTTAAAATCCACCGCGCACGGATGACCTGGGCTGTGGCAGCAGACAACTGAATGTCGTGACATAGAGAGATCTGTAAAGCGTAAAGTGACATTTTGTTACTGTGTAAGTTAAAGTGAGGAATCAAAGATTTACAGGGTATTAAAGGTTTACAGAGAAACGCAATTGAGCCTTCGTTCACAGGAAAAACATTACCTACATCAAAGGGTTATCCAGACAGTAAAAAACTTATTATATATATTCATGTATGAAGGGGATGAGAACTAATGGTTTGGAAAAGGAAAGAACCAAGGAAGTATTGTCCATGGAAGGAGGGGTGGGAGTCTCCACATAGTAGAGGTGGGAGACTTGGGAGCGTACGTAACAAATCTTTCGAAACTCTTAACCTTGTAACCTGCAGTTCCTTCTCATCAGGTCAAACCCTCTAACGTATTCACTTAACAAGGAAACCCTTCTTAAGGGTTGTTTCCGTAGAGCATACAACTCAATTCAAATTAGAGCGACAGAGGGTAAAAGTGCCTAAGAGTCGTTTGCCTCCCCCCCCCCATAAAAAAGACCATTGTGAATACATTCATCATTTTTGAGAAACAATAAAATTAAATAAAAGTAGTAGATACTTTGAAAAGTCTTTTAACAATTTGTTCATGTATTATAATACGTTCTGAAGTAATTGTCATTTTCAAAGGCTAAAAGAATAAATTGGATACATTGGAATACATCAAAAGATCAAATTAATCTAACATATGGGTATACATGAAATCAAATAGCGAAGGTATAGAATGTCTAATAAATGGAATCAAAGGAAAACTAAAGTATTAAAAAGTAAACGAATAAAATTTGATGATAATAATTTTATAAAGTAAGAATTTAAACAAGCAAGAAGATATGAAAACAAATATGGTATTCCACTGGAAACGCTTTACATGTCCTTTTGCAGATGTCTGCATACCTTAGAAAAAAACATTAGGTTTAAAAAAAAAAGCCTCAACCTCATCATGAATCATAGAGTGTGATAAAACCTGTAAGGATGATTGAATTCCTATGAAATATGTCTAAAAATAACGGATTAAACTACATCACATTCCTTAACAAATATTTAACACGCTACTGGGAATATTATAATGTGTAAATTAGCTGTGTGAGAGTAGGAAGGTAGCAATAAAACCTGTATAAAACGTGTATAATTTTATCACAAGTAGTTCGCGTTATATATCTGGTTTAAATTAATTTATTTTCCTTTAGTGTTACAAGAGGTGTATTTTATCAGGGGGGTTGCTTTAATTAGTACAGCCTTTAATTACAGAACTGTCAAACTTTACAGCGAAGCTTTACTGAACATTTCAAAGCATCGGTTAAGCCAAAGCGGTTTGCCATTTTCTTTTATTGTCTCTTAACTATACTGGGTGTTATTCGTTTATGTACGAGACACCAACATAGTAAAAAGTCTATCTGAGTTGATGTTAACAAGAATTGCCTCCATAAGTTTCTGTTTTTTTTTTAGTCTTTGAAAAAGCTGCCATTGGGGGTTTGGTTTATAAGTACAAAAAAGTCAATGGAATTCGATCTATACAATAAATAGAGTTCAATTGGTAACGTTGAATTCATAATTTTGACAGTTTCATTGGCTTATTTCAAAACTAGAAGCCATTATATTTTTTCCCGTTTATAAATACTTGTTCTGTTTATAAATTTATGTACCTTTGGTGCTAGTTAGTAAAAAAGGGTGGAGATAAAAAGAAAATGATAACAGATTCAAGTAGATGTTTCTATGGTATGGATTTTCATCTACGGATTTGAGGACGCGAAAGCTATGGCTCAACAAACCCCTCACTTTGCCTGGGGTGACACATTGTTATTCATAATAAAGGTTTTTAAAAGACTCTCCTCTACAAGATTATTTAACTGGCGCCCCGAAGAGGCACCTGACAGTATACTCAGTAACTTCACAGTAGTCCACCATTTAGAGATCCCTCATTTGGCCACGGACAGTGAGACCACTCCAATAGCGTGAGAAGGCCGATGCAAATACCTCTGGAAAGAAACCCCATAGGACAGGAACTCGATATTGGGTACTGATATATTTCAATAGATTTTCACCAGGTAATATCCTAAAGACATACGTTATATATCTGAGGAAGTTGAAGGAAGAAAGAAAACTGGACTTCACTGAATACATCATTCACTTGGTAAATACAATTATTATACACATTCTGACTTTATTACATCAGTAACTGACAGAGTTAACATTTTAAGAAACATTACAGAAACAGAATAAATGGAAGGAACTAATTATGCAATTAAAGCCACTGACTTTCAACAAATCCCCGAATTTAATGGAAACCCAAGCGACTTAGTCACTTTTTTAAATCAATTATTATATGTTGCCTCTACAGTAGGAGCATTAGGCAACCCACACAGAGAATATAACTTAAGACAACTACTGAGCTACACTAAATCAAACAAACTCACAAACTAAGCAAAATTTTGTGGCAGAAGAAATTATGACTCGATTGACAATTAATAACAGAATTAAAGAGATATTTCCGGGCAACAAAACTTTTTTTTTTTTTTCTTTTTTTGCCCTACCTGAGGCTGAGCCTCAAACGGGCTTTGGGCGGGCAACTATGGCAACAAAACTATCGAACGTTCAATAACGGAAATATTAGAAATGATAATGCATAGAAACGAACATCCATTAACATTTACAAACAAACTAATAACCCTACGAGACGAACTAGAAGGGAGAATTATCTTGGATGATTCAAAGGAAGAATTACAGAAAACATACGAAATGAATGCATATGACAAACTGATAACAAACCATTGCATAAAACAATTCTTACCACAACCGAGAAACTTTTTACGATGTACTACTAAAAATAATAACCTTCGTGACTTACAAAGAACATTAACCACTTCCGCTATCGAAATAATGGAAGAAACTTATGACAAAATTGACAGTCAAAAACCTAGAAGACAGTATCATCAGTTTTTGCGCATGCGCTACTATTTACAATAGCTCTCTACTTCGCTCGTACTTCACATACTGTTTACTACCGCTTATAGGCCAGAGTCAGACACAGAATTGTTCTAGCAGGCAACTTATGTGAGCTGGTCACGTGGGAGCCCACAGAAGGTGAGTGAATCGCATGTTACATTTGTGTTAAGTGCAACAAGTGATATCGGACAGAGAAGTCGGCCATTTTGGAAGCCTTACCTTTAGCCATACACGGATCGGAGATAACATCAAGTGATCGGCTCTCTGAGCCAAACGGTCTAGTGGCTCAGAGCCAAGACCCGGTGTCTCGCCACTTGAAGTTGTGAGATCGAATCTCACCGGCGCTACGTATTTAATTTACTAGCAAAAACCGTTGTTATGATAAAATGAGGTTTTATCAACAACTGATGTCGCAAAATAAAAAAAAAAGATCTAGGTCACTAGGTCCAACCCCGACTACATCGCCTGTAAAGCGAAAACCGAGACGTTCAAACAGGAACGTACAAATAACCTCCTCTACCGCTAGTTCCATGGAAGAGATACCTCCACAGGCCCGCACATCTAAAGAAGACACCGTCGAAGTTTCCCCTTTCTTCACGCCCAACACCTTTGAGGCGTTGAAAAATATTCAAACTGATGAAATGGGCGTCAACAAAACGCCCACACAGCCCAAGCCACCAGCTATATTCGTGCGAAATATTAATAATGTGTACCCAATTGAATAAAAGTGTAGGTACAGGCAAATACACGTGCCTCAATCGGTCCCGGGACACAAAAGTTTCTCCGGACACTCCCGGAACATACCGAGCAATAGTTAAATACTTAGGAGAAACTAAGGCAAACTTCCACACCTACCAATTAAAGCAGGAACGATCACTCCGAGTGGTGATCAGAAATCTTCACCCAAACACACCAGCTGAAGAAATAGAAGAAGAACTCTCAGCTCTCGGATACAAAGTTCACCAAATAACAAACGTGTTGCGTGAGGATAGGCAACAGGATGAAAAAATAAAAACAGCATTACCACTGTTCTTTGTCGAGCTCGAGAGGACACCTGGAATCGAGAAGATATATGACCTTACAAACCTGTACTACACAAGGGTACAGGTTGAAAAACCGTATCACAAACGCGATATCGTCCAGTGCCATAACTGTCAGGCATATGGGCACACAAAATCTTACTGCCACCACCCTCCCAGGTGTGTTAAGTGCAGTGGGCAGCACAAAAGCGAATTGTGCAGAAAGCCCCTGAAATCGCCTGCGGTATGCGTGCTTTGCCACCAAGGACATCCGGCCAACTACAAGGGCTGTGATGCCTACAGAACGCTGAAGTCCAGGACAGAACAACGTCGTCAGCCAGAAGAGGAAAAGCCACTAACAAGAAGCGGCCCAGCTAGAAATTTGAGGCCTTCTGTCTCTTTCGCCGATGCCGTTCGCAACAGAGAGCAGTAACAGAAACCGCCCACTCCCTGTCCGCAAGATCACCTTTCCCAGCATTCCATTCATCCCGTTAACCCTCAAGCTCAATCCCATCCTCAACCACACATCTCGCATATTCCTCCACCTTCAAGTTCTTCGGATCTTACTAGCCTATTAACCTCATTCCTTACAGAGTTCAGAACCCCGTTAAACAAAATCCATAAATGGATCCTTCCGACTCCTTATCCATTCTCCTTTGGAATGCGAATGGTGTTCGCACCCACACTAACGAACTGACAGCATTACTCCACAACAAAAACATCGACGTAGCTCTCATTACTGAAACAAGACTTACGAGCAAACGACCATTTACCGTTCGACAGTACCAGACTTATCGAACTGATCACCCAGATGGAAGAGCTCATGCAGGTACCGCTGTCATTGTCCATAACTCCATATCCCACCACATAGTTCCTCTGTTAGCACATGATTTCCTTCAATCCACTGCAGTGTCAATCACCACCTTCACTTTTCCCCTTACACTAGCATCAGTGTACTGCCCTCCTAATAAATCCATTTCCGACTCCCAATTCATCTCCTTTCTAGACTCCATCGGACATCGTTTTCTTGTGGTTGGGGACTTTAATGCGAAGCACCAACACTGGGGGTCAAGATACGCAAATACACGAGGACGTGCTTTGCTGTCTGCACTCACATGCACAGGAAACATTGCTCCACTATCACTCCTGACACAGCCACCTATTGGCCATCTGATCCCAACCGAAATCCTGATCTCCTTGACTTCTTTTTTTACAATAGTTTAGGAACACTAAACTATTCACTCACGCGCCTCGATGACCTCTCCTCTGATCATAGTCCTTTATTATTAACCATTTCCCTAAGACCAATTCACAAACTGCCTCCACCTTCATTTATTAGGGGCCCAGTTAACTGGGACCACTTCCGCCAGCTTCTTACAGAGTCCGTAAACCTCAAATTATCCCTGAAAACACCCCAAGGCCTAGGCGATGCAGTGCATTCTTTCACTACTCTGGTCCAGAGGTCGGCTTGGGAGGCATCGTCACCCCATCGTCACCCAAAAAATCCACAATCATAATCGTTTACCTCAGCATCTCAAAGATCTAATCCAACCCAAACGCCACTCCAGAACAGTGTGGCAAAGATCCTGGCATCCTGCCGATCGCCACTCGTACAATCAGTACTGCCGATTGGTAAAGCGGCGATTGGCATCCTTACGTTCCGATTCTTTCAATTCCTACCTTTCCTCTCTATCTACCAGGGATAACTCCTTGTGGAATGTAACCAAAAAAATCCTAAAGTATCAACCTGTTTCACATCCACTTCGTTGTGATGATGGGTCCTGGGCGGCTTCGGATGGGGATAGGTCGTAGGAATTTGCCCTGCATCTTACCCATACTTTCACACCTCACCTTTCTCATCAAAGCCATACTCACAGCCCAACTGTGGAAGGTTCCTCACTTCACCTATTTCTCTCTCTATTCCACCAAAAGCCATTAAACCGAAAATCCCCTGGATATGATCTCCTTACTCCTCAAATTCTCAAACAACTTCCTTCTAAAGCCATAATCTTCCTAACCTATATATATATATAATTGCATTATCCGAACGACGCACTTTCCACTCCTCTGGAAACATTCCATTATTGTCCTTTTCGCCAAACCTGGTAAACCACCCAATGACGCCTCATCTTACTGTCCAATTAGCCTACTCCCTATCCTCTCAAAAATATTTGAAAAACTCCTACTAAAACGTCTACTTCCAATTGTTGAATCCAAAAACCTTTTTCCCACACACCAGTTTGGTTTCCGCCAACGACATTCCACTGCTCAACAAGGCCTTCGCGTTGTTGATCACATTTCCTCGGCCCTTGAAACCAAACAGTATTGCACTGCTGCCTTTCTTGATATAGCTCAAGCTTTTGACAGGGGTTGGCACGCAGGTTTGTTTTACCAGCTCAAAAGATATTTACCACAGATTTTCCTAATCCTGCAGTCCTACCTTTACAACAGCTTCTTCCAAGTCCGCTGCGGTTCAGAATATTCTAACTACTATCCCATAATTGCAGGAGTTCTACAGGGCATTGTCCTGGGTCCCGTTTTCCATAACCTATGATGTCCCCTCTACCACCAATACCTTCTTGGCCACGTTTGCAGATGACAATGCAGTCTTGTGATCCCACCCATACTCCGATATTGCATCCTATAGCCTTCAAAAATGCCTTGATGAGATCGAGTATTGGTGCAATCAATGGCGGATCAAAGTTAATGAAGCAAAATGCTCCCACATTACCTTCACCCTTTGTCGCAAGACTTGTCCACTAGTTTATTTTAATTCTATTCCTCTCCCTGTATCCGAGACAGTACGGTATCTCCCACATACGAGACTAAAAAGACAAGAACTAAACAGACGCTTTGGACAACTGTACTAGAAAATAAACTACTAATCTACAAAGTTATACTTAAACCAATCTGGACATACGGAATAGAGCTATGGGGGACAGCAAAAAAGTCGAACATCAAGCGTATCCAATCCTTTCAATCAAAAGTCCTGAGAACAATAGTAAATGCCCCTTATTATGCCAGCAACAAAACCCTTCATAACGATCTTAATATACCCTACATTCTAGAACTCATCCCTTCCAAGTTTATGAAATTCCACAGCAGCCTTTCCAACCACCCTAATCCTGTAGCACATTCATTGCACTGCGCCACTCATCCCTATAATCCTCCTCGGAGACTGAATCGGCAGTGGCCTCGTGACCTTCTATAAGCGCGTGACAGTGGGAGTCCTGGCAATGGGCAGTTTCTCCAATCATGTCCTGAGCGTCTGTGGCTCTCGCGCTCTTGGTCAGCCTCCACTGGCTAGCATCCGGTGACGCGGCTGATGTAGGAGCGTGGGGGTCTTCCCAAGGCTCCGCTTTCTCTTCGCATGTGGATTTGGGAGGTCTTTGTGCTGTCTGTAAATATTGTGTGAATGAGGGAGTGAATGATATATGGTATGAATGAGAGCATTTAATTTATTACTTATTGCCTTATAAAAGGCAGATTGTAATTATAGCACAATAAAGGAGTATATAAGTATCATAACACACAACAAAGAACCTACCTACCTAGGAAAAAATTATGATCCCAATTTTAAAAGAACATGTGAACCCAGGCCAAAGACAAAATTATCAAAGACCACAACAAAATGACCAAGAAGCAGAGAACCAAACTGTCTCAATGAGAACAGTTAGTAAAAGGGTTCTCCATACTGAAACAGACAAAGATGAACAGATAAGACAACTAACAGAAAGACTGCAACAATTAGAAACCAGACAATATAATTTTTTAGAGTCCGAACGATTCCGATCCGCCAGAACCGTATACGAACAAAACCTAACGGACATCCTACCGAAACTAAAAGACAAAACAGGAAAATTATGGATACTTGACACTGAAGCTACGAAAAACTACCCCAACTTCTTTACCCGAAGGAAGTAAAATTAGTTCGGAAGGTTTTGTTATGAAAACTCCCACAGGAACAGCCGAGGGCACACAAAGTGCAATAGTAGATCTCGAGCCTTTACTAGGAGTCCATAAAAAAATGAAATTTTTAATATTTCCCTTCAGTGAGAAATACGATGATATGAATACTGGATACTTGGATATGAAACCATGAAACAACTAAACATGGAAATAAAATGCAATACCAATGAATATTACATAAACGGTATTAAATTAAAGGAAAAAAGAGACCAAAAACACTCCGAAAATAAATTGAAAAATAAAACGGAAAACAAATTGGAATATAAAATGGAAAATAAAACAACAAAAGGAAAAAAACAAAACAAATACACTCAAAATAAGAAAGACGACACTAACTATAGTGATGATGGCATGGACATTGAAGAAATAGAATTACTCCCAGTAAAAGATAGTCCAGAATATGACACAATAACTATAGATTTAGAGCAACTTATTCCCCAACAAATTGATGAACAGATAATACAAGACGACTTAGGTTCCAATGAAGCGACTTCGTAAGCCTATATGCCTGAATGCCCAAAGAAATATTACAGAAGTATTGGTTAAAATACAGTGACATTTTATCATTTTTCAGGTAATAGCTCAGAAGCTATTTAAGATTTAAAATCCCAATGTTTCCCCACGGTGTGAGAAATTATTCAAGATCATGATGGAAAAATAACTTCCACGATTTTCCAAAAAAAAACGTTTTTGAATCCAAGTAAAAAATAATAACGATTCACCCTACCTTTGGATTAAGTAGTGCCTTCATTGTTGAGTGTGTGTCGTATTGTTCTTCTTTCTCTTCGGCCAAGACTAGAAAGCTCAGAGGCCACAGAAGGCTCAAAGCGAGCCATATCCATCACCTTTGTTGGCCTTCTTTGTGGGCAAGTTCTCTAGTGCGCTTTGTCCGCTCAGGTGAGAGAGAGCGCCTTTTTATTGCTGGTGGTGTGGCCAATTGTCTTGTGACAGAGCTTATTCGATCAGTCGAGGAATCGGGAGACCGAAGTACAAAGGCAAGTGAGTGAGGCCAATCCACGTGGACTAATATCAATTGGATCGGAGACACAAGTAACGCGAGAGGAATGGATTCATCCACGTTCTACGGCATTGTTGGTTGTTCGCTTTAGAAAATCACTAAACGTATCTTTAACTAGTTGGTCCAAACACCATTAACGTTGCCTTGTATTTTTTTTTAAATTTTAAATATACATATTTTATGGTTAAAGACTTTTTTTTTTATTCTTTCACAACGATCATGAACAATTTAAATATAAATAAAATATGATAATAATACGTCTTTATTATTCTGGGCTTGTCACTAAGAACAAATATTTATTACAATTATTTCTTTAATAAAGTGTGCTATTCTTTGACCGTACCAGTCCCAGCAAATAAATTACTATTTACTGCAATTGCAACCTCCTTGAAATAGTTATGTTCAAACTTTATAATTACACAGCAATGTCACACGACTAAAATCAGGTATTTGATTCTGCATCGCACGACATGCGATCCCGTTTTAAATTGTAAGCTGTATTAACCAACTGATGAAAGATGTATATAAAGAAAATATTTTTGCAGCCATTGATATAAACTAAATAAACACTTTCCTAAATGAGCTCAAAATACGAAATATACAATATATGCAACATAGACGCGTACATATTCACACACTTATCTTTAAATACATACGTCCCTAGATTTACACGTAGTAAACTAAAAATAACCTTTGTATTTATATATACATATAAAATAATATTATTAAGATGTAAAAAGTGAATAAACAATATTGGGAAATATTTATTATTTTTTTCTTAGCCTTTCAGTAAGAATATTAGACAAGGTGGGAGCTGTAACTTGATAAATATTGAAATTAAACGAGACAGACCAAAATTCCTAAGTTCAATTTTTTTTTTCAACCTCACAAAATCGGTACTGACACCGTTAACATTACTGCAAGACATGTGCCCCAAGTAAACTACATAATAAATATCTCAGAATCTGAGGGATACCTTGGACTGTACTTGGACGATGGAAGACTCACACAAGGGGGAAATATACGCTTTTATTTTTATTTTATTCATTAACTACTTATTCAATCCACTATGAGACCACAATAAAAAATAAAAAAATTGAAAATTATTATCATAAATCCAAGGTACACAAATTAGAGCCAAAGGTTCATACAGATACCTGACATATTTTCACTATTAATTTACGAAACAGGTGATAAATACAAGACATGCACATCCCAACATAGAATTTGACAGAGTCATCACAGCCAACCAAACCACATAACCTCATGGTACGCCAGTAATATGATCCATGGAACTTCAATATCGTTTGAGCTGTGGGATGAGAAATATTAAAGAAAATTTAGCAAAATGGACCTAAGTTTTATACGTTTATTTTGTTTTTTTTGTACTTTCCATTATTGAATTTTACAAAAAAAAAATGCTACCAATCATTAGTAGTTTTTGAGGTGTCTTTTGATGCACCTTCGAAATTTCAGATACGATAAAATTATTTAAAAACCTCTATCGTAGAACATGCTTGCAGACAGACTCACAACAGAAATGAAATTAGAGCCTCTACCTTAGTTGTAGCAATAAAAGTAATATGCATATATATATATATATATATATATATATATATATATATATATGTATGTTGAGAAATTTTGTATAAGCACAAACTGCGTAGCTAGATATCGGACTTTGCCCTCAGCCATTGTGACGTGTCTTCCTAGGCTCCAAGTCTGGCCACAGTTCTTAGCGCTGCTTCGCCTTAGTCAGATCCCTCATCAGTTTTATGTTACGAAATGTGTTATATTTAGTGCCAGTGGTTTCTTATGGGTTAGTAAACTTTTAAATTACAACTGAAAGTGTGCATTGTACCGAAAAATACCTGATTTCTTCTTCGTCTATCATCATCATAGTCTGCTACGGATGCATCAAGTGGAGGTGACTGGTGTTTCTGCAAAAAACAACAAACAGTAAGTACATTATATAGTTTATTTTACTTACTTTCAGATTTACCGTAGAAAATACATGATTTATTTAAGAAATAGATCTTTGCCGAATGTAGAGAGGAATAAATGATTCATTAAGTTATATTTTGGTTCAGGACAGCTTACTATGGCTAGAAAAGGTTGGAAATTTTATGACGGTCAAATTTTAAATTATATTAATGTCAAACCGGCTCATATAGGATGAATTTGGTGATGGTATATTATTTTGCGTTTCCTGAAGATTATTAGTACTCTTCCGAGTTAATTTAGTGCTGTATGTTTCTTGCAAACACCTAGTTTTGTAGAGAAAGTGGACAATACCATTAAAATGCGGAAGGTGTAATTGATCATTCATTCAGAAAACTAAAGAAATAGCAGATTGAAAGTAGAACCTCTCCCTTCGGGTGTAACAATAGTATTCGGGAGTATCGAGAAATTCGGTATAAGCAGAAACTGCGTAGCTTGATATCGGATCTTGCCCTAAGAGCAGGCTCCGACATGTCAGCCTTGCTGTACTTGTGTACTGCCGTTTACAGTTTTTTGTGTTATTTCGTCTCAGTTAGATCTCTTGTTAGTTTCATGTTACAAAATGTTTTATATTTAGAGTCAATGGCTTATTCTGCGTCAGTGAGTTCTGACATTAGAGATGAAAGTGTACTTCCTTTCAAAAAACATCGGATTTCTTACACATTTATCATACTCTTTTGTTTGAAGGATGCAATCCTATGCTTTAGTGAAGGCTACTGTTGTTTCTGCTCAAATCAATAAAACCTTAGTACATAAAATTTATTTTACTTAGTTTATAATTACAGAATAAAATACATCTTTTTTTTAGGAAATAGATCTTTGCGGAATCTAGTGAGCTATTTAATGATTCGTAAAGTAGTATATTTTGGTTTAGGTTGGCAATAGGTTGAAAACTAGCCATTGCTGTCCAGACATTCGGAAGCTCCCCTAAATGTAAGTAGATGCTCTCCATTCTTTGAACTGATATTAATAAAATGTTTAGTTTTTGCATTTCATGTCCTACATAGGCACATCCATTAATCATATTAGTTAAATTAGAGTACCATTCATTAAGTTTTAATCTTCATAGTGAGGAGTAACTTTTGTTTGAACGAAGGTTTATCCATCTATATTTACAGGGACTCATACGCCATTGAAACTTCGCAAATTAAGATATATGACATTACCTTGGAAAGTTTTCTGCTTCAATCAGGCTTAATTTTAATCCACAGTGTCGTTTCGTCGGAGCAACTTTGACGTTACATGCAAACATTGCTGAGAGTATGCAAATTTTCTTGAAGTAGTTTATTTGTGAAGAAAACACAAACTCAGAACACAGAAAACTGCATACATTATTGTTCAAATGAGATAGTTAAACATGAAATCATGGATACTTTTTTGCATCTTTATTTGTTTAGGGGACAATTATTTATAAATTTGTAGTTGATTTTCCCGCCAATTCTATAGGGGCTGATAAGTGCACCACCAGAGCGCCTCGGACGCTGTTTTCTATATTTTGGCGGTAACTGCGTCAATTAATTCGTTTTATGTTAGCTTTAATTTATTCACTGCCAGAGGAGTTTCCATGTTCTTTTTTCTTTACCCATGAAAGCGTTCGGCGCTATCAGATATAATACTATAAATTAAAACGCTGTGAGAGTGTTTATTTGTATTCACCCAAGTTATTTTTGAGAGCCATAACAAAAAATATAATCATTACGTTCAATAACGAAGTAATTGATTAAAAATCTAGTCCTTCTCGGATTTCTTTAAATTTATATTTGATGGACTCACTCTACCTTTTAGGGGATATCGTAGAAAAAACATGGATTTATCTTACATTATGTTTATTTCAAATCGATTGAATTAATTAATTGATTGTCTTTATACCCGGGTCGATCTTTTACTGCCCGAAGTGCTACAAGTGATAATTCCGTCTCATACTTCAAAAACATTTACTCATTTTTCATATTTTTTTTTTTTTTTTCTTCTAAAAGAGAAAAGATGACTGAAGGAGGAGTGATGAGACAACCGTCTTGAATCTCGTAGAGGGAGCAGATTTTAAAAGAGTGGGAACTATGCCAGAAGTTCATGCCACGGCGCTCGCGCTGATGAGGGTAGAAGCGATGAATACCCAGTATCTGAGGAAGGCGGTTTCGGAGCTGGAGAGGTTCACTGGGGAACTGGGTGAACTGAATCATTTTCTGAAAGGGGGAGACCACCTCGCAGTTTTAATTAGAGGTAAAGTGGAAGAAAATTTGATAAATCCCAGAGATGCGGAATCGTTGAAGGCGGCCCTTATATGTCGGGCCAAGAGGAAAACACTTAATCAAATTCAGGCAGACGAAGAAACCCTATGGGAAGTAATAAAGATGAGATTGAAGAAGGCGTACGGAAGAGGACGATGGACTCCCGAGGAGGACATATTCCAGATGTTTAGGGAGACGAAGTCCCCAAGACAAAGTAACGGGCAATATGCTGCGGGGTTAGTAGTCCGTTTCAATAAGATAACGGAGAAGATGAGAGAGTCGATTAGCACAGAAGAGGACGAGAGTAGAATGGGATTTTTATCCACAATTCTAAAGGTGCAACTGGCCAAGGAGACAGGAAGAAAGGAAGGATTCTCTGATGAGCGCTCGTTCTCAGAGTGTGCACAAACAATGATCGACGCTAGTGCCAAGGAGGAAGAAGTGAGGGTGCAAGACGTCGATAATGAGTGGAGCCGAGTTGCATATAAAAGAACCCGGACCCTGAAACCAGCGTGGAGGAGACCAGAAACGTCCGTTGTTGGCAGAGACAGGGAACGACAGGAGAAAGGAGATTCAGAGAAACGCGACCGAGGTATGCCCCGCCCAGGGAAGACAGAAAATGCCACGGATGTAGGAAGGCAGGACATTTAGTGGCACAGTGTCCTTGCACAAAATGTTTTGAGTAAGGTGAGGAAGGACACATCGCGAGGCATTGCCCGTATGTCTTCCGGAGGAGATAATACCAACGACCAGAACCGATGGAGGATATCGGGGAAAAATGGAACATTAAGTTGGGGAAAGTAGAATGTAAATGTCAAGGAACTATACGAGACGGAAGAGCGCGGATAGGGGTGGTTATTAAAACAGAGGGCTGGAGGGAAGGCCTACAGAGTGAGTTTGTGGATATTTTCTACATAAAGGAAGACGCGCTAGGAGCGACTGGGAAGAAGATCCATGATATCCAATTAAAGGAAGAACGCGTGACGTACGTGAAAGAGAGACGATGTCCGCAGGCGCTACGTAGGCATATTAGAGAGGAACTAGAAAGTCTCAAACAGCAAGAGATTATAATTAACAGCACTTCACCATAAAACAGCCCTCTATGGGCAGTGAGGAAGAAAAATAGACCTGGGGACGAAACGGAGAAATACAGAGTAGTTATCGACTAAACGAGAACACGACCGTCGAGAAGTATCCGATTCCCCGATTTGAGGACATATTAGACGGGGTTACAATATTTAGTACCCAAGATCTAAAGACAGGCTATCACCAGATCAAGATGAGCGCGATCGACCAAGACAAAACGGCCTTTACATTTGAGAGGGGGCATTATCAATTTACCAGGATGCCATTTGGACTGAAAAACGCCCCGATTACTTTTCAACGCCTAATGGATGAATTTTTGAAGGGAATAGACGAGGCGGTATGCCAGGTCGTTATGGACGAACTGTTAATATTCAGCAGAACGTAGGCAGAGCATGTTGAGCACCTAACAAGTATATTTCAAAGAGTCCGCGAATTCGGATTAAAATTGTCCCTGGAGAAGTCTTCATTGGGTAAGAAAGAATCAATTTTTTAGGTCACACCATCTCACGGGAGGGTGCTAAGCCAGACTCTACGAAGGTCGAGGTGATTAGAAGAATGGTGGTGCCCACAGATGTAAAGGGGATCTGGCGATTTCTAGGGAAGCTCAATTATTACAGAAGTGCCGGACAAGGCAGCATACCTGGTACCTATTAATAATTTACTGTGAAAGGGGGTGAGGGTGGTAATTACCCCAATCATGGAGCAGAACATCCGGAAATGTATGTCTAGCTTACAAGAGGAACCAATATTAGCATTCCCTGATTTCCACCAACCCTTCACAATCACCACTGATGCCAGCGAATACGCACTGGGGGCAGTGTTGTCGCAGGAGAGAGACTGTGGGGAGCGCCAGGTAGCGTACGCTAGCCAACGGCTCACAGAAACGGAAGCGCAGTATAGTGCTCTAGAGAGGGAGCTCCTAGGTATTGATAGGTCCTAGACTCTGGGGTATAGACCATTTCCGCCCATATGTCTTCGACAGAAAATTCGGTGTTCATACCGAACACAGACCCCTGGAATGGGTAGGAAAGCTAAAGGAGTCCTCGGCACAGGTCACGAGGTGGAAAGAGTGAAGTTCAGGAAACGTTGCAAGCGTTGCGGCGGGGGTACTTTTGGTTGGGAATGAAAAAGGGGATTCAAGAAATGATAGGGTAATGTGCAGTTTGTCTCACTACGAAGTGTATGAGAGACATCAGCGACGGGGCCGACAAAAAGAAATGCCAACCACCGAGACACCGTTGAGTGACTCACAAGTGGATACCTTCACTTGGAGAGGGTGTAAGTGGGTTACCACGATCGACATCTTTAGCAAGGTGGCCATGGCGCACCCGGTGCAAGAACGGTCATCTGAGCGGTAATGCTGGCATTGAATACCTGGTTTCAGTTTTACGGAGTACCAGACCGGATTTCGTCGGATATCAAACTGTCAGTGTCTCTTGGCATCTTAATGGCCCAAGAGTAGAGGAGGGATAGAACGATTACATAGCACCCTGAGTGACCACCTGCGGGTGTATAGTGCGGAAAAGGGTCTGCCCGCAAATGAGACGATGCCGAAGGCGGTGGCCACCTACAAACATTCGATCTACACCGCGACGGAGTTCTTGCCTTTCGAGATCCTCTTTGCGCAGCGCGGAAGGCGGAGAAATGGGGCAGAGACGGTAGCAGACGAGGGAATGGGGGAGAAAATAGCGAGCAATAGCGTCGGTTTAAGGAAAATGTGGCACAAAGTCTGAGAAAGGTTAACGAGGGACAAAGCGAGACGAGTGGAACGGGAAAACCTCAAAGTTCGGGATCGAATGGGGAACGTAAAATAGGAACTATCATCTATAAAAAACTAGGGTCGAATAGGAGCAAAGAGCCGGTGCGATATGAGGGCCCATTTAAAGTGGTCGTGGTTAGGGAACACAAAGTCGTGACAATTGATAGTCTAAGACCCGGTAAGAAGGGGCGAAATGTTCACATAGAACAGTTAAAACTTCCACCAGGGGGGGAGGTTGTAGATCAGGAGTGCACTGGAGTGCCCCATACACGCAAGGAACATTGTAAATAGTAATAGTGATTTTTCCTACAGAAGTATTGTTTTTTTTTCAAAGTCAAAGTTTTCTTTTATGTTTTTTTACAAGTGACAGTTAGACTTCAAGTTTCATAGGATTAGAGCTTAATGTAAGGGATTACAGGTTGTGTACGGGTGGATCTGGCCTTTGCTCCATCGTAACATTAGCGGAACGAAACGTAATTAATATACATATATATTAAGTTAACCGGCATCAAGACGATTACAAAAGGTAAACAATAAACATGAACTGAGAGAGAGAGTTTAAGCCTCTCTAAATGTATATATAGGAGATAGAAGAGAATAAAGCCAGTTAAGTTGGATCCTTGTCTTATTCTTATTATCTCACAACCCCTTTTTTTTCGTGTCAGATTCAGTGTAATCGTAACTTATATATATAAATATATTTATCACAAAAATTAAATATTTGTAAATTTAAAATCTCAACCTTAATTATTTATAAAACCCATCATATCACTTAATTTTTTTAACATTACCAAGGCATTCATTAAACACACCAACGAGTCTTCATTAATCTTATGGTCGTATAAATTCATAGTATATCAAGCAATTCATATGACCACAAAAATGTATGCTACACACATTCTCCTCCTTCCTCTTCATTTTTCAACTCCCCACTTAGTTAGATTACACAATCTTTCCTTTTCTCAGAATTCCCAAAATTAAATCTTAATGCTCAATAGACACATGACTTGTAATACCTCCCCATCAATGCCTATTAAACCCAGGGGGGGGGCATCCCAGCACTCCTGGTACTATCCCTACATTTTTCAGGAATTAAACTCCATATTTATGACTTGATATCTAGACAAAAATATCCCTCATCGTGAACAGAATTACGAAGTTTCAACAACAAAGAGCATGCGTTTGTTGTTTGTTTTTTGGGGGTTTATTTGTTTTGGCCTAACCAACAGGTGATCATCGTTCATGTTTTTGTATTCAAACTGATTTAAGGAGTCTACCGATGCGAGGCCGTGACAGTCAAGGGTGAGAGCAGAGAGCAGGAGACCTCTCTAAGCCACAAGTCAGGTGTTGGTTATAGATGGTATTTTGTGTGATGAGGTATGATCGGATGTAAATCATCTAATATAGATACAGCAGTGCAACTCACCGATGTTTATATTTTCATCCATTTGGAAAAGTCCAAATCCTCACAACAATTCGGAGCTGATCCGTGTGAGACCAGCAATGCTCCTATAGTCCTTGGCAACGTTGGATCTATAGGTTTATTGAGTGTTTTAATCAAGATGGTGTTGTAAACAATGTAACAAGAAACACAACTGTAGTTGGTAACGAGTTTATTACTACTATATTGTAGAGAAGCGGGCACAAAACAACTTCTTAGAAATCTTAATACTATCTCGTAGAACATACAGACAGACGTAGCTGAATAAAAGTAAAACCTCGTCCCTTGGGTTTGGCAATGAAGAACTGAAGGGATAATTGAACTGTAAGATATTCTATTTAAACCCTGTGTGAGTAGAGATTGAACAGTAGGCAGATTAGCGTGTTTCGTAAACGAGATCGTCCAGACGCGATCATCCGGAGCAGATTCAATATTGCTGGTGGAGTTCTTTCGCAGCAGTGCCTATATATAATGGATGGCATGCCATTGTGTCACGTCTATATATAGCTTGGACGGGATTTGGATTATCTCGACCACCAGCTGCCAGGGTTCCTCCAGACCCGGGTTTGTCATGGGGATTGTCGATAATTCCTCGTCTGATCAAGAACTAGCACGCACGACCGGCCACTGGTTGAAAGACATTGTACTGCCGAGTACTGTGGGCTTGGCCATCTAGAAAATACTGGCATAAGTGAAGAAATCTTGTATAAACACACCATTAGCATGATTCCTGAAAACAGACAGTGACTAGAGACCGGGAACTCAGTGTTATTGCACATTTTGTTTTCTTGCATTTAGTGTCTTATAAACCATTTATCCATCTGTTCATGACCTAACGAAGCTTATTTCTAAACTTTATGCACAATTTTCCCGGAAGTCAATAAACTAGTGAAAAATGAAAAAAAAAAAAGTGTTCCTCAAATCTACCTCGTGTGGTGAAGTATCGCAATGTGAACTTGTTTTAAAACGATGGGGGACATTCAATGCAGTACTGCTTACGCAGAAAATCTAAAAAAAAAAAAATCGATAATTTTATAATGCTTGATTTATATATAATATTTATAATCTTGCTAAAAACCAGTAAAAGGGGCTTGAGCAGAACTGTATTCCTTCCTCGCGACTTCATGGAAGTCACTGATGGTTCACTGTTATTTTTAAGTAAGCAACCGCATCTCTCCAAGACTTCCTACGACTTCCTCCGAGACTTCCCTACTTCCCAGAATCTTTTCTTATATTTATATGTCTCAGCTTTAGCCTCAGACATTTTCCCCAGTATCTAGTAACGTAACTCTTAATATTTGTATATAACAGTGTTTTGCTTGTACTTCATAATAAAGCCTTTCTTTTAAAAGGCTGTCCTGTACAAAGGTTATTTAACTGATCATAAAAGTAAAAAACATTTTTAATTCACCATCCAATACATCCGGTTTAACATTTATTAAATCAAACCTATCAACCATATCAAATGCGTAAGGGAAATAGACTCTCGAGAGGTTAAAGAACACCGACCTGCATCCGTTGCTTGTCCGGTGTGGCGTCGGTGGGTGAGTCCATGCATCGGAGACACACCAAGTTTTCTGACCCATTGGAGTACCTGATAAACCCAGTGTTTAACACTGTGACCCCACCACCCTGCTTAGTTAGATTTAGTTTAGTATTAGCACAACTCATTCATAAGCTTAGCCCTATCATTATCTGTGCTCAGAGTCCTTGTATTCTGTTCATCAGCCTACCATAGAATAATTCATTAAATCTTACCCATTATATAAAATGTAGCTACGCTACAGTAAATATGATTAGTACGATGTGCATTTATGTAAAGATTCCATATTGTGGAATCTGTAACTCCCTCTGTGTATAATGAATGAAGGTTTTGAAAAATAAAATAAAAAGAACCCATACTAGAAATAAAACTTCTTTAGGGGTGAAAGGAAGCGAATCCAGGGCCTCTGCGTCTAGACTTTAGCATGGTGATGACTAGGCTATAGGAAAAAAGTTCTTATTAACATAGACAAAAGAACAAGATAGTATATTTATTATTTTTAATAACTCTGTCAACTTATTTTTTTGGTATATTGTGTACATTAATATTTTTTTTTTATTCTAATCGGTAATCTTAATTCATAGTCCAACTGATAAATATAATACTACTACAGGATGTCAACAATGTTCAGTATATGTGTGGAACGCGTTCTACAGAAAATGATTGAACTGATTGGTTCGACATTCTATCAAAGAGCTCTAATGTATATTAAACAAGCATACTCAGTCCTGTTGGGTTTCAAATATCTACCATCGATATCGAATGAAATCAATTTGTAAAGCAGGTATTTGTATATCGGAACCATATAACACCAAAACCCTAACCTGAAACCTGAACACCAAATAAAATTACTTCGTGTTATACCCTTAAATCAAATAATAATTGGCTATATAAAACTCATTTTTTGTCACTTTTAAACTCTGTGCAATGAATCATGAAGTTTTGTGTGTTTTTACACATTAAAAGCTATACATAAATACATTTTCAAAATATAAAACACGGCCATGGGCTTACATTTAATTTTTAAATATTGCTATTTCAAACGCCTAATTGTGCGTGTACTCTATGCTTTCTCAGATTTTAACATTTTCATTCACAGCTTTTGTTTGCACGGAACCAATTGGGTGGCACTTGGTCCGAAATTGCCCCCCTCCCAATTGCTGGGGATGGGGAGGGGGGATTACGATATGGCAGAAGATTGTATATGTGTTGAAAATGTAAATAATGAAACCATTTGCATAAATGCGCAAGTGGTGACTTCAACCATTGCCAGATCGGGTCTAATGGTGTCAGTTTGTCGGGCTTCGGTTGATACTCGAAACGGGTCGATACTCATCATGGGTGTTATATATGGGAACGAATGACGAATACACGTTTCAAAACCCAGATTTTGCAATAATTTTCATTTCAAATCACATTAAAAACAAATATACATATATATACATCAATATATACATACTACGTAAGTTAAATCACCCTATACTCTAGTGCATATATTGTAAGCAAAAGTAAAATAACATGAACCAAATGTATTATAATTAAATGTTAATCATGGTGGTCTTAAACAGTCAGGTACCCAACGGCCTAAGAGCCAGGTGGGCAAGGATACCACGGGTCATAAACAGTCTTAAACATGACAACCCTTGTGCAGCCGCTACCCCCCAGCGGCAAGGGGTCAGGTAATCGGGCGGTGATCGCATTTCCTCACGACAGGTGTGAAAATCAAAAAGCCGGCCTAGGCCCTCCCCCCCCCCCCAGTAGAGAGCATACTTAAGCCAGGGCCCCTGGCCCTGTTAGTCAGTCTCCTCATCCGCCTCTGAGTCTCTCTCGACCTTTACTCTGTGACGCCTTAAGCCAGGGCTCCTGGCCCTCGCCCAGGGCAGGGGGCCCTCGCCAGTCTTCTCGTGAGTGTCTTAGTCTCCTTGCAGACTCTCTGACGACCTGTACCCGTGACACTTGCTTGGTTTCCGCTTGAACTCTGAAAACTTGCCTTATTCTTTACGAAACCTCTGTACCTCTTTTCTTGAACATAGTGCATTGTCGGGGCACATACCTATCATAAATGGAGTCAGATAGTAACGCCGTCATGGAACGATGGTCCATGCTATAAACTCGAACAATCCGCACATATAAATAATACAGTATTATATACAGTTTTATACTCGTGTTCAACCCAGAATACAAGTATAGCTAATGGCCTGTTAAAAATAAAATGATTTGATATCCTTTTAACAGTTGTCACAAAAATATACTGTGATATGAGATAATTAAAGGTTTCGTTTTGGCATAACAAAGATATTAATGTCTATTTAATAATTTTTAAATTAACTTTAAATTAAAGTCTGTCCAGGAAACAAGCCTAGTGGAAAATATAATACTTTGTAAAATGTAGATTAGTTAGGTACCATTAAAATAGTAAGTGTTGATTCTGTGCAATGATGGCATCCCGGTCTCCCTTTTAGTCACTTGTCAGTCAGTTATCAAACAAAGATTATTGGAAGTTATCACCGTACTGAGTTCAATATGGCAATGGAACAATTCCACAATATTTGACTTCAACCAGATAACCGTTTGCTCACGGTAGCCTGGTTAACCGTCGTACCAAAGGACCATGCCAAGTACCAAGACCTTCTAATCGTCCATAGGTCAGTTGTCTTAGTTAAAAACTATTCCACGAATAGAGAGAGTCATATGTTTATAGTGTTTCTTTAATTTAATTTGGTGTTAATTGTATTTGTTTATTTACTGTCATCCTAATCAATACATTAATTAAAAGTAGGTTGTATATATCAAACAATAGAGTTTTTAGTTGTTGTATACTAACGTAATTTTAGGATTAATTGAGAAAACGCCTTTCGGAATAATATGTTTCTTTTAGGTATCACTTATTGTATATACAGTTCATTGCTATCATTCTAGTTTAAATAATTTGAGTTTTCTATTGTTGATAAACCATAATAACCTTAACATCCTATAAAGCCCCAATTATTTATCAGAATACCGAGATATAATAGTTAATTAATTGTGTTTGATTATTTTTCACATGGTTTCACTTCTGTGCAATATATCTTCCATCTATGTGAAACATACATCTGTGGCGGGGAACAAAATGTTGATGGCAGTTTTAATTTTTTTAACTCTTTGTGGCTATAGTCAATTGAAGATTTAGTATATGATTAATGTAAAAGAAAAAACAGACACAGATCTTTAATTTTGTATTATGGCAATGACAGAATTTTTCATGACGTCGCAATATTAAATAGGACATCTGTTTAATATTTCATGTATCTAGCTCAGACAGGGACCCATAAAGACCAGAAAATATAGAAAAAAGACACATGGGGGAAAACGTAAGAGTTTATAGGGCGTGCGTGCGGGTTGAGGGTTGAGTTACATTAATAAACAACACAGTTCGCCCACAAATTGGTAAACTTATAATATCGACATAAGTGCTTTCGGGAGTCACGCAGCCATTTTTAAGGGAGTTAAATTTTCGACTCAGCAGTTAAATTTTTTAAAAAGAAATTTATTAATAGAACATGAAAAAAATACATCAGCGATGTAACGGGCATAATACCAGTACTAGTCTAGAAAGTATTTAACCTCCTACTTCATGAGATATATATATAAGTTATTCGCCGGCGGTTAAGATAGATAAAAAGAGAATAACGAAAGAGGAAAATGCACCGACACACTCTGACTCCAGTAAAAGACTGCTTTATTATTGTGGAAGATAATCAGACATACATAGGATCATGGGTTGTTTACATTCCACGATCGTATTAGTATTCGGCATAGTCAGGCCTCTGGCTTTAACTTATATTTGTTTTTTTTTCCTTAGCTCTCAAATTTTTAAGATTATAGATAAGGGAAAAAATAAAGGGAATTTATTTGTGGTGAGCGGATCCTTTTACTAGGAGTACCTGTTTGAAGGTGGAGTGAGGGAATTAAGGAGTGTGGGAAGCCTCGGTAGAGGTGGAAATGTTGCGGTGCAGTGGTGAGAGTCCACTGAAGGCTGAGCCTAGAGTCTCTCTAGGCATGTAGTGGAAGCTCATTCAGTTGGAAAGCAGTGATGGGTGCCCGTCAGAGGCTTGTTGTTGGTTCGCCAAGGGCCGTAATGTCCACCATTTTTTAACTTATATATATATATATATGTAAGTTTCGAATTCAGAAACTTAAAAGGTGGTGGAGGTTCTCAGGTTATAAATCGAACACTTGCAGATGCAGTTTAGAACTGTAATATTAAACATATGTACACATTAGATAGAACTACAAATATAGCAATAAACCAATAAAACTTATAACTAACCTGAATCAATACAATTGTCGATACTTAGAGTTGACCATTGTCTTAACAAGCGTACCCATATTCAGGAGGTTACAACTAAGAGCGTCCTTTGATAGTAGCGCTCTCTGTTGGGACATCTCGCATATGTGCCAAAGTTTGGCGGTTACGTTCAAACTTACATGTATATATATATATATATATATATATATATATAAGTTAAGTCCAGGCGCCACTAGTGCCCAGCCTTAATCCCCAAACATATGTTATCTGTATATGTTTACAGGTAATACCTATAGATAGAGGTATCTTGGTCTAAATAAAGCAGTCTTGTTATAACGTTCTACGTGTTCTTATTACCAACCTTTCTTAGCTTGTAATTCAATAAACATTAACTGGTGCCGAAACCCGGGAACCGTGGAGAAAGAGAGTTATCGAGTGCGAGCGTAATTTTTTTTTTGTTTTTTTTTCTTCTATACGCGAAAGAGAGAAGATGACTGAAGGAGGAGTTTTGAGACAGCCCGTCTTGAATCTCGTAGAGGGAGCAGATATTAGAAGAACCACCGTGGAGTTCAGGAAACGTTGCAAGCGTTGCGGCGGAGGTACTTTTGGTGGGGAATGAAAAAGAGCATACAAGAAATGATAGGGGCATGTGCAGTTTGTCTCACTACGAAGTATGACAGACATCCGCCACGGGGGCGACAAAAAGAATCGCCCACCGCCGAGACACCGTTGAGTGACTTACAAGTGGATACCTTCACTTGGAGGGGGTATAAGTGGGTTACCACAATCGACAGCTTTAGCAAAGTGGCCATGGCGCACCCGGTGCAAGATCGGTCATCAGACGCGGATTTGCTGGCATTAAATACCTGGTTCCAGTTTTACGGAGTACCAGACCGGATCTCGTCGGATGGGGGCAGAGAATTTCTAAATATGTCTCTTGGCATCTTAATACCCCAGGGCACCCTAAGAGTAGAGGAGGGATAGAAAGATTGCACAGCACCCTAAGTGACCACCTGCGGGTATATCACGCGGAAAAGGGTCTGCCGGCGAATGAGGCAATGCCGAAGGCGGTGGCCGCTTACAATCATTCGATCCACACCACGACGGGGTTCTCCCCGTTCGAGATCCTCTTTGGGCTGGGCGAAAGACGGAGAAATGGGGCAGAGACGGTAGCAGACAAGGGAATGGCGGAGAAAATGGCGAGTAATACTGTCGGTTTGAGGAAAATATGCGACAAAGTCCGAGAAAGGATAACGAGGGACAAAGCGAGACGAGTGGAACGGGAAAACCTCAAAGTCCGGGATCGAATGGGGGAACTTAAAATCGGGACTATCGTCTATAAAAAACTAGGGTCAAATAGGAGCAAAGAGCTGGTGCGATATGAGGGCCCATTTAAAGTGGTCGTGATAAGGGAACACAACGTCGTGACAATTGAGAGTATACGACCCCCTAAGAAGCGGCGAAATGTCCACATAGAACAGTTAATGCTTCCACCAGGGGGGGAGGTTGTAGATCAGGAATGAGCTGGAGTGTCCTCGCAGCATACACGCGAGGAACATTGTAAATAGTTATAGTTATGTGATTTTTCCCACAGAAGTATTGTTTTTTTTTTAAAAGTCAAAGTTTTCTTTTATGTTTTTTGTTTACAAGTGACAGTTAGTTTTTACGTTTTATAGGATTAGAGCTTAATGTGAAGGATTACAGGCTGTGTACGGGCGGGGCTGGCCTTTGCTCCTTTGTAACATTAGCGGAGCATTATTTGAATGGACTAAGACGTCCGAGTGTTGGACTTCAAAGTTTGCGAATGGGTGTTCGTAAACTGGTGGGGGGGAGTTAAGTCCAGGCGCCACTAGTGCCCAGCCTTAATCCCCAAACATATGTTATCTGTATATGTTTACAGGTAATACCTATAGATAGAGGTATCTTGGTCTAAATAAAGCAGTCTTGTTATAACGTTCTACGTGTTCTTATTACCAACCTTTCTTAGCTTGTAATTCAATAAACATTAACTTATATATATATATATAAAATTATGGTGGGAGTGAGTGAATGTTTGATATTATAACCTGTGGTTAAATAATATGGAGAAAAGTTTAAAGAATAGTCATCATATACTGTACAATAAAGATAGCATGAATGACATTATAATCTAGGGGTGGCTATGGCTAAAAAATAGGGTGTGAATGTTTGGCTTTAAAGATAATAACATGGATTTTATATTCATATTTTGTTATAATTAATAAAAGTGGATGACTGTAATTAATATGTCAAATAACTGTGTGAAGTACGAGTATGCTATCGAAATCACTTGTAGGGATAATAACAATATATTAAACCTATTTGTAGGCAGCTGGTATTTATCAATAAGGGATTGCTTAAACTCTCAATGAAACAATGAAGGATTTACTTCACTGATTTACCGTCGAAGTTCCTCTTCGTACCTTGATTTCCGACGGGTTACGTTCAATCAGAGCTCCGATTTCAACTTAAACCAAACTTGTCTCTCTGTTGTCCTAACCTTGGCGGAGTTGCTTGAATGACTTATTTCTATTAAAAAGGCTGGAGTGTTTTGTATCTATTAGTTATTATTTATTGTAAGCCAAATTCATTCGTTTGCTAAAGGATTTTTAAAAGGCATTATTAGACTCAATAAATTAAAAACCGGTGGTTTTACCAAAAGAAGCAAAACATGGTATAAACGCCCATATAAAATATAATGTATACAAATAAGCTATAGCACGCTAGGGACAACTTGGGAGTGCAAATTTAATTCGTATATCCAACACCCCTGTCAATAATAAGTACAATACATTCGTGGAGTAAGATAGGCTCATCTTCGTTGTGATAAATTCATGTCCTTCAAATGAGGAATTTACATGATAATTAAAAAGAAAATACCCTAAAGCGAACGAACACGTATAATTCTCTCATATTCTGTTAATCATCATTATTCCCTTCTTAAAACATAGCTATATTAAAAAGTTCCATGCGGCGCCAACAGGTGGCTCTGGGGGATTCTCTCTAATCACCCATTACTTGGTTGTAATTGCTTTCAGATCACTTCCTTCGCAAGAAAGTAGAAGAGATAAGACCGAAAAAGGTTGTCACCGTAATTTTCAGATCGTTTTGAAGACTTTAAAGATAGGCTATTCTACCCCTCAACCTTAAATAAAATTCACATCCTCCCCACCCGATTGTCCTATCAACCAGTCGACGGGTTAGTGAACGTATTACTCAACTGACAGTCACTCTTTCTCACCGGAATAGTTATTTATATGTAAAATCACAATTTACTTATCGAGAATTGTGATTTAAGAGTTTGTTTATACCACTTATTCAGTATGTACAGTTCACACATTCATATAATTCCATGCGGATATCAGACTAACTACGACTGCACTACATGCCTAGAGAAGACTCTGGGCCCAGCCACCAGTGGACTCTCACCACTGTACCGTAACAATCTACCTCCACCGAGGATTCCCACACTCCTTACTCCTCTCACACCACCTTCAAGCAGGTCCTCAGGTCCGCAGGTCCTAGTACAAGGATCCGATCACCCTAAATATTTTATATTTATCCCTCATCCGAAAATTCTAACTAGAGAGCTTAGGAAGAAAAAAAAAAAAAAAAAAAAACTCCATGCGAAGCTGTGAAGAATTCACTAAATGTGCGGTGATGAAGGGAATGACTTGTCAGAAATATTAGAAAGTAGTTAAAAGAATTATCAAAAATGGATCAAGGGGGGAGTTGTGGCTCTTTGTGAACTCAATCTAGATTTCCCAGGAAGTCATAAATAGAGATCCAGTAATAAAAACAATAATATCTGCATTTTATTGGTACTATGGCCCCTTAAGAAAAAACATCTATTTAACATAAAGTAGGTTCTTCGACGTTATCAGTCCACAATAAAATGAAATAGGAAAAGATGTAATACATATACACATATTTATCATGTATTGAAATAAAAACATAAAATGAAATAACTGTAAACCAAAAAAAATATTTACACCAATTCGCCCACACTAATTCATCAATGCCTATACATATAATTTACTCTTGAAAAAATGTGCTTATTAAAATGATGAAGTGGCCATATAACTGACGATGATAGAGTTAGGTCTGATTTGAACGATCTTAGGCGTGCAATAAATTTAAAAATTTATATAAATCTTTTTTTTGTACACATTTTAGGCTTTTTATGTTTTTTATTAGCTTACACTTTTTAGGGTATTGGACATAGAAGACTGTAACTGTGGTGGGAAGAATATTTCCAAGGGCACTTAGAGCTGAAGGCACTAAGAAATTAGAAGGCATAAATCTCGCGATATTGAGAAAATGAATTAAGAGGTTATTAGAGTCCGGGGTATTAAACATTAGAAAAGTTCCTTTAAACGTCATCATGTCAAGTTTAAGTTAGTGTCTCAGCCGGCGGAGTCTCTATCAACTTAACTAATAAATTTTAAATTTGTCCCGAGTTGTCGATTTGGATTTATTACTTTTTGTGGTCAGTTACTACTATCATCCTAAATTAGCTTAGTTACCGAATGTGCTTTTTCCGGATGCTCACTATGAGACCTGTCTAATTAAATCTGATTTAATTTCTAAAATTTTATAACAATTGTTGCTACAGAATGATTTAAGGAAATATTGTCAATTTAGGTTTTGTAGGTTTGTTGGTGGGTTGTATTATATTTCTCGCCTAAATTGTTAAAGATAATATATTTGCGTTTAAAATTGATATCTTTTAAATTTGAACTGTATTTGTTTCCATCTGAGATACTCTTTAACTCATACTGTTCATCACAGAATCGAGGCCTAGATCTCAGCTGATTAGTTTCCATTTGATTATATTGCAAGCTAATAATAAATTTTTGATCGTACTTGATAATTAAAAGCCCTGAAGATAGGCAAGACATTAAAAGTAGGAAATAGTTATTACTTAAACTATATCTTAGGTGGATTGTCACCTCCCATTTAAAGTCTATTTATAGATTTGATTTATAATAGAGTAACGAATGCATAAATATTTGTATGTGGTGATGCTACAGGAAATACAAAATAATTTGTAAATAGATTCGCCAGAGGATCTATAATTATATATAATTATCTGTAAATTAAAAGGGGCTATGAAGGAAAAAAAAATAAAAAATAAATATTTGTAAATTAGTATGTAAGTTAGTTTTAAGTTTGATCAAAAAGGTGAGCCCCATCACCTTATTAGTCAGTTTAGTCTAGTCACGTATAATGTATATCATTATGCTTGTTTATTCGATTATATAATTTCTATAAAATAACAAAACCTGTATATAATGTAGTGATGCTACAGGAGATACAAAATAATTTGTAAATAGATTCACCTGAGGATCTATAATTGTATATAATTGTCTGTAAGTTTAAAAGGGCTATGAAGAAAAAAAAAAAAAAAAAAAAAAAAAAAAAAAAAAAAAAAAAAAAAAAAAAAAAATTTGTTGCCACCAGTGGACTCTCACCACTGTACCGTAACAATCAACCTCCACCGAGAATTCCCACGCTCCTTACTCCTCTCACACCACCTTCAAGCAGGTCCTCCTAGTACAAGGATCCGATCACCCTAAATATTTTATATTTCTCCCTCATCCTAAAATTCTAGCTAGAGAGCATAGAAAAAAAAAAAAATATTTGTTGGTACAGTTTTTTAAATTTGACAGATAACATTTCCAGAGATTCCCCAACTTATGAATATTATTTGAGTATTACAAAGTGTCTATCAATGTACTATGTTAAGGACCTGTTGAGAGATTATAAAATAATTTACCTAAATTTTTCATTATAAAAAAAGTCGATATTTGGTAAACTCAAATTTAATATATTTACAAACAAATATATGTTTGCAAGGTTGTAGTATTAAACCTAAATCTGTCCTCATTACAGTCGATTCACTATGATAAACCAACATAATTTAAACCGCTCGAAACTTTATAGACAATAGCTTTGCATAAATCGTAATATTCTATCTGAAATAGAAAATTGAAAAAGTATATTCGTTTTTCTCATTCTCAGGTTACAATTACATAAAAAACAAAACTCTCTGAACGGATGTAATGAAATTCTCTGACCTTTAAATAGTTCTGAAGGTAACTGATAGCTCCCAAAGGAGTCGGTTGGCCAAATTCTAAAAGATACCTGTGGAATTTATAGGCCGAAGTAAAACTTGCAACTTAGCAATTTATAGGGGCCGAGGAAAGCGGCCCAAATTGCAATTATGTCTTTGATGAGAAAAGTTTCTCCGTTCCACATGAAGTATCTAATAAGAAAATCTTGGAAATCTTTATTGAAATTGCTTTCATAATTCTACTGAATACTTCTCATTATATTGCGGGGTTGAGAAAAAATAAAATGTCGGTTTTTGAACATAATCATGGGTCTGAAGCAGCTGTTTTTACCAGCTCACATATTGAATAATTTGTTTTCAGGGTGGTATGTACTCTAAGACTTGTATGGACCTCAGAATGGCAGCGTAATACAGAATGAAGATCGTTCAGTTTCATTTACTGTAACAATTAAAAATCTCTTAAAAACTGTTTTAAATATGGAACATTACTGAACAATTCCATCACGGTATCATTTAAACCATTATGGTCTCTCAACTCAATGTATTATTCAGCATTAATAGTTGTGACGCAAGAATACATTCATATTGTATATACAAATCCACTTACTCAATATGTAATTCAATTTGAAAATCATTTTTATTTTAAATTCTTGTCATTTCATAGAAATAATGAAATAGTATACTAAAAAAACTAGAACAGTTCGGTCTACCATAAACAGGGAAATGATTGGTCTACAATTGGAAAAAAATCGAACATTTTGGTCGACTTTCACCAAATAGAAAAACAAGGTCTCCTGTTAGCAACGGAGACAACAGAGATAAAAGGGGCTAAGTGCATTAACAGCCCAAAGGAAAATTTAAAAAACAAACAAAGCTCTTAACTATAAAAATATTATATAAAAGATGTATCGTCATTTTGAGGGTTCTGTCTCCGACCATTGATGGTCAGATTGGCCACATGGTAAAATGACCTTCCTTTTCTTCATTTAGCCAATTAAAATCACTATAGAATAATGTTGGAAGAGTGATGGTTGTTTTTCATGAAGAAGCATTTTCAGGCATCATGAAGAAGCATTATGATTATGAGCTAGAAAAAGGAAATTGGTGGAGACACAAGTACCTGAAATACATATAGATATAAAGGCATCTAATCTTATACTAATTCTTAAGTCTTCAATCTTCCAACTTCTATCTTGTGGCTAGTCTACTCATTTCCTCTCTCAGCTAATCTTACCAACGACAGGCCCACTACGTGAGCCGTGTGCCTTCAAGGAAGTGACCTACCCCAGACGGAAATTTCATAGGCGACAAGAAGACCTCGCCCCAAAGAATGCATAAGTTGACATCGACACATTTGTCACACAAAAAGCTGTGATCATCTCCTAAAATCAAATAATTAATATTCACGGCAGTTTCAATTGGCATTATGCAGAATCAATCAGCGTACCTGCTCATATTATGTTTATTTTCTCAGCAAGATTCCATGTAAATTAATTGAGTTTGTTTATTTTTTGTATTTATAGATATCTACTCTAGGCAAATAAATGGAAAAGATTCACATAATATTTGATATTGCTTTAAAAACACGTAATAGAGGCACGCTTCAATATACTTGCCATTTTGTCAAGCAGCCTCCATGCGTCCCACTCAATCCATCCTATTTCAGGAGCAGCGGGCCTAACTCCACCTCCTTTTTCGTTCATTACGCCATTTTGCTTTGAAATAATATATATATATAATTTTTTTATTTATATATTTTTTAAAATACATTTATACTAACCTAAGTAAATTTATGAAACCGTATTGATTTTATTGACCTGAGTAAACAATATCGGGAATAAAAATGGATATTACGACAGACTATCTTATCTATTTTTATTTTTCTATGCTGTTTTTTATCATTTACCTTCCTTTAATGGACATCCTGACCTAATATTTACTGTGTGGCTTTTAGAATATATTCCATTGAAAGTAACGCCCTAGTCGCGACTACCTTTGGTCAGATTGATTACTTCATGTAGATTAACCTTCATCAGCGCATACTGAAGCAGTAGGGGGACCTTTGATGTGTAGATGTTCGTCTGGGGAGGGGCTAAATTATTCTGAGTCAATAAATAAACATCCTATAATTAATAAACATACGATACGCCTACTGAATCATAGAGTGCAAGAGGGTTCAGACAGGAGTATTTTTGAACAAGGATACTTCTCTGCACTTCTTCGGAGAAAATTGATACGGACGAAATAGAGTGATACAATAAACAGATCTGGCGTAAGTGTGTATTTCTCTAATAATGGCTTGGTGTATTAGCTAGATATACCCAAGTCTAAAGATCCTTTGCTGCATTTGTAGTTATAAGCTGAGTTGTGGTGTTGTGCTACGTATGTAGGCAGAATGCACAGATAACCTAATAGCAGATGTCATGAACGTATGAGACGTACGTTCGTGTCAGCAATTGTTAACATCTTGAAGCCCCACATATAGTGTTAGGAATAACGCAGGAGTCGAAATAAACGTCTCGCCAATAACTTAAAAAGTATCGAAATTAAGTTGAATGCTGCCAGTTTGAATTCTTTGAATAAGCAGGGCTATTCCAGACAGTACCACACCTATTGGTGACTTACCGAAGCACTTGTTTACACAGTAATATCTGTCCGAAACTTCCCAAGTCGGATGGATAATGGTGGGAATGACATCTCATTGCTACACTTATAAATTCTCAAATCCACTTTATACATATACGAGCAGTCTCTTTTTTAACTTTTAACTTTTTATGTATTTTTTAATATTTTAATGGACTTTAGTTTAATGATGATTTATTTAATGTCTTAATTAGATGACAAATTTTAACTTTTAATAGTTCAGAAAATTTTAGATTATAATAAGATTATAATTATAGATTATTATTATAGATTATAATAGATACTGATTACTGTATTTATTTAAACTTTGTATAAAGTTGTATTGATCATCATTGTTGTGTTACTGTTGTAAGTTGTGTTTTACTGTTTGTACAAGAGACTCTCAACGTATAATATATAATATATTATTATCTTTATATTATATTATAATATATAATATCAACGTCTCTAAACGTAATGCTTTTAATTGTGTAAAATCACCCTCTCCCCAGCATTTTCTACCAATAAAGAGATGAAATTTTAAACATTGTGTATCGATGTTAGGTGGCTTACAAGGTTTTTATCTACGGTGGCGTACCCAATAGAAATCGAATTATGTTTGTATAAAGCGATTTATTTATTTTTTACAAAAACCTTAATATCCTTCAAAGTACTCTCCATTGGAGTCAATACACTTGTCAAATATTTTATTCCACAGTTGAAAACATATTTTAAATCCCTCATTTTTAATGCGTCGTATTTGTCTTTACTTCTTCAACGTCCAAAAAACGCTTTTATTTCATGTTCCCTTTTCATTCGGGGGAGTGAAAATAAGTTAAAGGGGGCTAGATCGGGTTCATAGGGAGGATGGGGCACAGTGGTCATATTATTGGTCGTAAAACGGCGCATTATTCGAGGAACAAATTTGGCATCCACCCTTCCCATCCCCAAATCTTCACTTAAAATTAGCTGTACTGAACTCCAAGTCACTTCAGATGTCTCTACAACATCTTCGATGGTCCGACGTCAATCTGGAAGGACGATTTCGCGATTTGTTCCATCATACTCATTGGTTCGTGCCGCCGAAGGACGTACAGAGCAAGGTTGATCATTAATTGACTTTTTCCCACTTTTAAAAAGGGAAAACAACCACAAACGCTTAAGTTTTCCCAATAACATTATCCTTGTAGGCAGCTTGTAATATGTCAAGAGTTACTGTGGCAGTTTTCCCGAGCAGGAACCAAAACTTCACGACAGTTCACGAAAATCAGCCATCACAAATAAATTAACACAAGCAAAACGGAACCTTCTCCAGTGACGGCACTTGGCATGCTCACTGGGCTAAAAGTGGCTTGTTACTTTCCTACCTACGAAACTATAAAAACTCCGCTACATACAACATCAGTTCGGTTTCTTTTGGGTACGCCCTCGTACTCACATGTCTTATAAAACATTATCTGTAATATCTGCCTGACATGTGGGACTGGGGTGCCTCCTGGGACCAGGTCATACCTGGGCTTCTCAAACTCTTATGGGTAGGCTTTTGAAATTAGTCCAAAAATGCAATGAATGGCGTTGATGAGCTAAGGGATTTACACCGAAATAAATCCTAAAAAGCAAACCAACAACGGATACAACCGTCTTCGACTTTACCTCTTCACAAAAAAAGAAGTGAATAGTGAATTGAAAGTTGTATGTGTACGTGGAGAATAGATTATACGTAGGCCTGTATTTATAGATTAAGTTTTATCTGTTAAAAATAATTACAAGTATCTGTTTGGACAAATTAGCCTGCTAGTGTACGTATAGAATGTTTTAATCTTCTATACACGTGAATTATCACTTGCACATTTGCCTCATTCAATACATATTCCTTTTGGATTATCAAGGTTATTCTCCACCCTTCCTTCTCTTACTCTAACCCTTTGTAAGGTTAGGTTGTAAGGTCCCTTGCGATGGGATCAGGTCCCGAGGGCTGATGATGTTGCGGTATTCCTCCGGTGAACTCGATCGGTTTCAAGGTTTGCTTGAGGGAGCGATCGTACCACCTTATCACCCAACCTCTTAACCGGGAAAAATTGCTTTCTGTTGCCTCTTTTCCGCTCGGGAGTTCCCAGAGGGCCAACCTGAATAGGTAGTGGTCAGGTCTCAGCCCCTTATGCAGAAACTGTAATCTTAGGAAACTGTTTAGAATATAAATGAAGCTTCTTTTATAATATGATATCGATTGCTTCGTTGTGAGTAACTAGGCCATAAAATTGTAAGCAAAACCTTTAATATACATTTTCCTCGTTTTAATTCTGCAAGATGTTTAGGAGTATATACTATATAAATAAACATAAAAAGTGAATTAAATAAAATTTATTAATTCAGTCCGGGCTTACTGGAACCACCACAGTTAATTAAAATAGAGTAATAAAAATGAAAACGAATCTGTATGCTTAATGATGGCGATAAACTAAAACTTATTGAAATCTTTTTGACTAGCAGACTAAGGTTTTTCTTAGATCGTAATTTCCTTTAAAAGTCCTTCATGTCTCCTAAAACACTAGAAAAAAAATTGGTATTTTAAACAGTCTTTCTGACCGAAAGAATGACATGAGAAATCTTGATAGTTAAAAAAAACAGCCTCTCTTCAAAATTAATTTTATTTGGATTCTTACATATTGACTATAGTGTCTATTTTATAGTAACCAGTATTTCTAATAGGCTAGTAGACACCATATTTCATTTTTTATTTTATAAAGCGAGACAAAAATCTATTTTTTACATATATCCCAGACAGATTTTTCTAAATAGAAAAACTAGTAATTAATGGAACAAAATCACCATGTTATAGTTACAATAGAGGGCGAGAGCTAATACGAGTTAAACGTGAGGTATTGATTAATATCAAGGATGTGTTGACAGTACCTTATATATTTATATAAATATTATCAACTTTTTCTTAATTACTAATTTTATGATTAACGTCTGTTTGCTTATGTCATTATTACTGTTATTGTTATGGGGTTCATAAGTAAAAAATAGTAACCAAGAAATACCAACGTTGAAGGGATTACTCAAACGTGGGAATCAATTAAAAATACACTATGACATAATATAAGGTTATCTTGAAATTTGAACGAAATCAATAAATATGTTAAGGCTATTTTGATTTATTTAGATTCTGTCTTTCTGACTATATATTAGAGTATTATTTTTAACTCGTTTGTCCAGGCGGCACAAATGTATTTGTTCATGGTGAGTGTGTACGATTTTTATTTGTTTTGTATCGCAGTTTATTTTTGAGTAATTGATAGAGGGGACGATTTGTTTAGCTTAAAAGTGGAATTTGAACTCTTTCGAATGAACTTTTGTTGATATTGAGAGCCTATTTCTTTATCCAAGGGTCAAGAATCAAGAATAGTTATTACCAGTATAAAAGGTTGAAATTTAATTTAAATAAAAATACTTCCCCCTTCGAAAAATATTTTGAGATTTAATATTACACTCAAGCGACCAAGAGTTAGTTAGCAGTTGTTGGTTCGTATATTTATACATAAATACATCCATAAAAAGAACATTTTTAAAGAGAAGCAGAAAAACTCTAAATAATTACGTTAATTAGTATCTTGTTTAATTAATTTCTACATTCATCTAGAGCGGAGGGTTTAAATTGACATTTTTTTTCTTTTTCTCGCCACTTAAATCTAAACCGGACTCAAACGTGTAGAATTGATTAAAAAGTTAATTTCTCCGCAGACTTTGCTCTGGGCAAAGGTAATTTTAGTATATTTTAAGTATATTCTAGAGTAATTGTTTCTTTTATTATTATCTTAATAATAGATTTGTACATGTTTTAGCGTGCTTAGGAAATAAAAACAACTGAAAATGCTTGATTATGATATTTCACTGTTTATATGAAAAGGTCTCTTTTTCTTTGAGTGGTTGAAACCTCAATATCTTTTTCTAGGGTAGTTAAAGTTCTTAAAAAATGGGTTGCTGACCTCAATAATATATCCAAAAGTATTTGAAAAAGGTACAAATCGACATTGCATTTTTTTAAATTTGGTTTTTAGGTAAAAATAAGTTGAACATTGTTAAAGACGAACAATTTATGTTACCAGACCATGCTTCAATACCTAGCTAACTGGTTGGCTTTCACGTGTCGGTTGGTCTAGTCCTAGCAACCAGCAACCAAGAGAGAACTGGCAATGTCCTAGGCGAAACCTATTTAGATATTATCTTCTCTTTTCGTTGTCACTTGGCAGTTTTTTTAATGGACTTAAACACGGTGCACCAAGAAAATGAATTTAATCAATTAACAATTGAAGGAGTAACGCATCCTAGATCTCACTAATTGGTTTGAGAGAAGAAACTTAACTCAATTCTTAAGAACGGTTCATTTATTTACATCCCGATGTTTGTTTACGAATCTCTTATTCCAAAACAGTTAAAATGAACTCAGTTATATGCAAAAACGTTTCATGACAAGAAATGATGGAATAATAGAAATAATAGTTACTAATACTATACCATCAATACTTACAAATATGAAAAATCACGATTTTTTTCGTTACTTTACAACCTAACTCAAACCTACTACGAAGAAAATCGACAAAAGGGGCGATTTTGTAATAAAAAATGTAACTGTTTTATGGCTTTCCTGAAAACCTACACTTTTGCTATTCTCAAGCTTGAATTTGGATTAACGATATATTCACAATTTTTGGAACAGCGTTTGGGTGTTATTCTATTTACCTTGGTATGTTTGTTACCTAACACAGAAAACTATTTACAATCCTACTTTAGACATGAACTATTATGAACTAGCAGCTTAATATATTTTAACTATTAACTATTGAGCTCACCAGCAACAAAAAAATTCTACGTAGGAGATCCTTTCTTATTCGATTCCAAAATCTATTTAATATGTGATCATCGGAGACAAAGCCCACTCGTTTAAACTGGCAATAGATGGCGAAGGTAGAATTCTGCTAGTTCAACCTCGTTGGTACAGCTGCTCACTCTCCTCTAATTTCTTACTCCTCTTCCCAATTGCTTTCTACTCTGGCCTCGTCTGCATATTTACAGTAGTTTGCATGGGCTAGGGTGCAATATTTCTCTTCAATGTTTTGGTATAAACGAGCCTTATTTGCAGAAACTATGACTGGGGTGTTCTAGTCAGATATTAAATGTTTTTTTTTAAATACTTGTATGTGGAAAAATATGTAAAAGGTGAAGAAAAGACTCCCTTATTCAATTATGTATGTATGAGTCTGAATTCGAATAAAATAACTCAATAGTGAGTATGACTAAAAATGATTATATTTTTTTGAACCATTTTAATAACTGAATATCAACGCATATCGAAACCGAATTGTATCGTATCGATTATCCGATTTTATTATTTGGTCTTAAAAGTTCATTTTTTATAATATTTAAAGCTATTATAGCGTTGTTGCTATTAATGTGTCCTTGACAATTGAGAAAATTCAAAACTTTAAACCTTAAATTGGTTTTGACCTGAGAAACTTAAAAAATAGTGTAACGAGCTAGACTCTTTGGTTTATTTTTTTTCTCGAACTCCCTGTAATTGTATTAAGGCCAGCAAATAAACACGGTTATATTATCAGCCTTGAAATTTCAGATCTATTGAATCATTTTTTTGGGACCAAAATCGCTGAATAAACACTCATACACAAACATACTAGTACCTAGATGAAAGTATAGCCTCTTCCTTCGTGCTTGCCTGAAAGGCTCACATGATTGGAGCTTTCATTTTATCAATGAAATGTTGGTGTTTGACTATTGCTCGGGTTATTACTTCATTTTTGTGCCTTCTAGGTCATATCTAGGACTGTAATTTTGTATGCTTTAATCAGTGTCGGGTCACAAACTGAAGGCATATCTTTCAAGAAAATTTTCGTTTATCAAGCTGAATTAACCCATTTTTTTTTTTTTTTAAAAGTAACTTTTTTTTAAGCGAGTCCATGACTGATAGTATGGATACTGATTCATAGGCCACCACCTCTCTGATTTATGTTATCAATTACCCGGCCGACGGTGGACGGAAAATACCGGAGATGCCCGAACCGACCCCCCTAATATTCCCCCCTCTGGCTGTAGACTCAGTTCGCAGTCGGCCGGTGTGCCGTCGTGTCCGTGGTCGGCTCTCTCTGTATCTCTACACTGCAAACTCAAACCTTACCATACGCGTCTCACTTAAAATTCGAAAAATTTCAAAAATAAAAAAAAATTCTAATTATAAATTTTCATTGTTCGCAAAGTGATCATTTTTTGTGCTCTTCTAAATTTTATTTTGTGCAAATTAGACAAATTTATATTATTGAAATGAATATATGGGCAATAGTTTTGTTTTTTTGGAAGAATCTAAAGTTTTTGACATTATCGATAGAATATATTAAATAGAAAAAAAAACATATATAATATTTATAAACATAAATAAATTATAGTGCTCGTTGAAAAGTTATTTAAGTGAAGTGTCTGCGGTTTTTTGGTCTACTATCAAGCCGGCTGCAGGTACAAGATTCATTCTGTAGAAATTTTGTGTATCTGTGTTTTGTTTTTTTAAATAAAATTTTGTCATGATCCTAATTATTTACTATCCTATACAAATTAGTCTTATCGTTCATAGCAAAACCTTTCATCATTAATAATCTGATTTGAAATAATATTTATTTGACTTTATCTTCTATATGTGAGAAATATATAATGACGTGTCAAATGAATTAAATATACACGCCATACTGTTGGTTTCTTACCAGGTTATACTTTCGATAACGCAAATAAAATTCTTAATTTGATTACCTTGTTGAACACAGACTCACCAAAATCTTGTTGATAGTCTTACCATATTGAATATTTTGGTGAAAATTAAAAAAAAAAATGCATTAAAATACTGAGCATAATTTTTACTCTTTAAAAAAACAACAAATGTTTTGTTATTCCACTGCCCATACATCTTTTGAAATAAACTCAAAACGGTTATTTAAAATTGAAAATATTTTTTTTTATTATTTACTAATGTGTACATTTTTGGCCAAATCGAATTATCTAACTGAGCTTTATCAATGTGACAGAAAGTGTGAATCATGGCATTTATAGAAGTTTTTCCATGGAAATATGGATAAGTAGGCCTTGGAGGAATCCAGGATGTTTCCATAAATCTTCCAAGTTTCCTCCAGCATTTTCTACCAGGGAGATAGGAGTCCACCTTATTCACACAGGTTGTCTCGCCATTTTTCGCAAGATAGCTATTCTGTATGGATTCAGCCCTGGAGAGTTTAGGTGCGCCAACAATTTTCCGTTTGGAAATATAAATTTAAATAGTGGTTTATGATGTATGCCATTGCCTGATTTAGTTTATAGTTAATAAGACGCAAACATATAATAAATAACATGTAGTTTTGAAACAGTTTTTATGTTCATGTTTTAACTTTGGGGAGTGAGAATGGAAAAAACACTTTCGTAAGCTCCCTATCGCCACACCCAGGCCTTTATTATTAAATCTAATTCCCAGCCGGTTATTAGTTAATGGTTGTCTTCTTCTTGATAATTTATTTATTGCGTATGTATAAACTAGTTTAGCTAGCAATACCTTTAAGTACTCCCATTTCTGTATCTTTCTGAGACAGAAAATCTGTTATCTAAATTGTAACGGTGTATACAAATGTTGACAAATTACCATACACAAGTAACCACTTTTTCTCTGGTCCCTTTTAGCTGATTCCATGTGTCAGTTGCCACTTATTTTTCTTTACATCAAACATTTTTTTCCAATAATTATTTTACGAATCAACTTTATTCTATTATATATAAACACACACAAAAAATGGGAAGTAAATGAGCCAAAGATAGTTAAGTTTGTTGCTGTGTTTTTTAAGAAAAAGATAATGAATATTTTTGACCAAAAATACTATTTTATATCTATTTATTGCATTTTCAGTAGAAATTTCAAGCACTTCAACGAGTCTTTAGTGGGCGGGATAATGAATCGCAAAAAATGTTTTTTTATTTGAGTCGGCATTCATAAAAAAAAACACCTTTCGGTTCGTGTAATAGGGTTATGACAATTTTCATTGGTTTTGTATGGTGTGATTCTAAAGGTTTAAGTCAAGGCATAGAATTGGCTGTAGGCGTAAAGACGCTCGTCTAGACTTAAGAATAAATTTCATAGACTTTTACTACTGCCCACTATTGAAACAAAAATAATTGAAATTTTCCTAGCGTAGAATGATATAAAAAAAAATGTTCAGATAACAGATTTATGTCAGGAAAATACAAAGCGTATAACGTGTCTCTGGATTACATAAAAACCATTATTTTCTTTGTTTCTTTTAGGGGATGTCAATTTCAAGCGTCATTGACGCCCGAAAATGGCCATCACATTACATATTTAGTTTGAATATCGGATTGCTTCTGGGCCAAGGAAATTTCAAATGTTATTGAACTAGGTCTGGTATCTTTCACTCTTCCTCTTCCATTGAATTTCAATGGGACCGAATGATAACTAGCACATTTTAAAGCGTATTTGGACGTACCTTCTAAATTTCAGATCGATCGAATTATTCTAAAGACTCATATGTCACACATGCATAAACAAAGACGAAAGGAGATCGCCCTGAACAAGTTTAATATTAAAGCTACTCTCTTAGGGTTTAGCGACCGATATTGTTTTAGTACGGAACAAGTAGTTTTTTGTCATTAACAATTTATTTTGTCGAATTAAGGTATAAGCGGAGTTGTCCTGTTAAAACTACGATACTCTAAGCTAGATAAAACATAACGGTAATCTTAGATTTATGAAATTCCGTAGTTGAAATCACTTTTACTTGAGAGTTGTAAATTTAGAGTTGACAGTTGTTTCGGTCCTCGAGAGGAGTGTAACTAGTCCTAAATTGAAATAAATATGGTAGTAATTAAAATTAACATGTTTCAATACCTCTTCCTTGAAAGAGGGTGTTTCTACGGCGGCAAAGCGTGAGGGAGGCAATGTTTCTTGATAAACAATTTTGACTAATGCTTGAATAATAAATTTGACTATATTTGAACCTCAAGAGGAACATTTCAGACGGTAACTGTCTATTATATATTATTTTTTAAATATTTTTCTTTTAATAATTAATACGTATTTAAGAGGCACTTTTAATTTTACATAACCGAAAAAATTCTGAAAAATTGTCTTATATATTTGAGAATATGTATTGTATGTATTAGTTGTGATAATTTAAAAAAAATGGGGTAGGGATGATTAGAATATAATGAAACATATTTAATGCGAAACTAATTTCCGACTTTTGAAGCTGATGCGGGTTAGATTTAGAGACACTCCAAAAGGGTTAAAGTGGTTGAAAATTAAAAACCGTTTTCGACTGTTGAAAAGGAAAAAGTCAAGTTTGAAGTGTCACTCAATAAAGGGTATTGTTACGGCTGTAGAACTGATTTCAATTAATTTAATGTAACGACTTGGAGTAATTACGTTACTCTTAAGCCCCAGGGCATTTATGTATTGTTGATATATTTCTTAGTATGAAAGAAAGCTTATTGTTTTAATTATCAAGTGTTTGTCATAAGGGGCTTTATTTTTACCAGCATGGCAACAAACGATGTACTATTAAAGATATCGAGACTTAACAGTTGCGAATACGATATTGATGAAAATTTTAATGACCTTCAGTGACTGTGGCTTAAAATAACGAAACACAAACCAGGACGTATAAATATTTGATTTCATAACACGATCAAAATTATAATTTTTTCTTTAAATATCAAACGTATTAATTAATCAATGATATTTAATACGTTTTAATGGATATAGCTGTATTTTAAATGGCTTCCCAATAATAAATCGTGCCTCCATTTAACCTCATGGCTTTATCGAAAGGGTGCAAAACCAGACGGACAAAAACACTGATAAATATTTTTTTTTGGAAATCCAATAAAACCCTATGAGGTATTGTGAAAAAAACAAACTAGTTTTAAATTTGACAGACAATATCACGGGAGTGTTCAGTCAAAACAGAATCAAATTCAATGTTGTCAGGGAGGTGACTTGTCTCCTACAAACAGCAGTTGATGGTTATTAACTAAACCACCGATCAACTCCCACATCTCTTATTGTGCATTCTGAATCGACCGTCATTGGAGCTGACTATTTCACTGTACTACCAATTAAAAGCTGAAATTACCAAGTCAATATCGATTATTTTTTTCAAATCCTCAAAAACGATGCACTTGAAATTGAAAATTTGTTTGTAGTACATCAAATTAGTAATTGACGAATCAAGGAACGACTGCTCAATTTTATCTAGAGCAAGAAATTATATAAACTTCATAAATCTGATAAATTGGACTGAAATAAGACTCGACCGATTAATATTGGCTTTATGTAACGTTACGTCAATAGCTACGATTTTGTACCTGTAAAAATTCTATAAAATATTTCGGAAAATGATTGATATAAAAAAGATGTCCCTATGGATTCATGCTATTAATATTTTCTATATAAATACCAGTCAAAAGAAATGCTTTTAATTGAATTAGTTTAAATAAATTTTCCCTGTGGCGGACGAAGTAACTGATTAAATTTGACCTGTGGATTAATGTCAAACGAACACTGTCTCTTTTGTTCCATTAAAAAAGCTCTACATCCGTCTACCTCTGGTGCAGATTTTTCTCTTCTAAATGATCCTCCACTCTCCTTTTTTTTTTTTTTTTCCGCTTACCGCTCTAACATTAATTACTTAATGTTTTACGTATGTAATATAATTTAATTTCCGAGCTAAAGAGATCGTAGCCTCTACTTTCAGACGGTATCTAAAATAACAGATAATACAGATATAATCTAACAAATTATATTTTCAGATAATTTGGCTCTTGTTATTATCTTGAAATTAGAGATTTTAGTTGTACTTTCGGCCTCGCTATAAGTTATGCTTATTAATAATAAATAAAAATATATACCGTAAGGATCGGTAATTGAGTCCTGGTCCCGAAAGCCAGATGGGTTACTGTCCAAATAAGGTCTAACAATCAAGAATTCAATTATTTTAAGATTATTAAAAATCTTAAAAATTGGAATAGAACTATTTATTTTTTTATTGTGTTAATTTATTTAATCTGAACAAAAAAAGATCCTAGCACAATCCAGTTAGTCACATTTATTTTAAGCATTGTTAAATGGAATTACAATGAGTTTTTTTTCCCCTTAGCTCTCAAATTTTTAAGATTATGGATAAGGGAAAAATAAAGGAATTTATTTGGGGTGAGCGGATCCTTTTACTAGGAGTACCTGTTTGAAGGTGGAGTGAGGGAATTAAGGAGTGTGGGAAGTCTCGGTAGACGTGGAAATGTTGCGGTGCAGTGGTGAGACTCCACTAAAGTCTCTCTAGGCATGTAGTGGAAGCTCATTCAGTTGGATAGCAGTGATGGGTGCCCGTCAGAGGCTTGTTGTTGGTTCGCCAAGGGCCATAATGTCCACCATTTGGTCTGCTTTCCCAGATCTAGAGAGTTGCCATCTGGCCGGTAGTGGTGGGGGTGTCAGGTCTTAGAATAGGGGGTTTTGGCTAGGTTTCATTGAATCAAAGAATTTGATGTGTCTTCTCCAGATGGCTTCGGTGATGGTGGGGACCTCGAACTTTTCGTGGATGTCAGGAGCCTTCATTTCAGTCACGAAAAGGGGTAGGCCATAGTGCCGTGCGCAGGATGTTTTCTGGAAGCTCTGGAGTCTAGTTATGGTGCTGGTGTGGAGAAAACGGAAAAACGGAGTTCCAAACAGTAGTGCTGGCCTCAGGACGCTCTGATATATTAACAGTTTCAGCCTCAGGGATATAGCCGGGCTTGTGATGAGATGCTGGAGAGAGTAGTAAGTCCTACGTACTCTTTTCAGCTTCTTCTGCAGGTGTGTGCCGAACGTCATGTGTCTGTCTAGGTTGATAGGTAGGTAGCAGATGCTATTGGCAAGTTTGCATTCAGTCACCGTATATGGTGAAGCTGGGTGGAAGCTTTCTTTTCCCATGCTGGAACGAGAAAACGATCCCTTGCGTCTTGGCTGGGTTTACCTGAATGTGGACAGCTCGTAGCCTGTCGGTGATTAACTGACTGGCGCCCTCTGCAGCCTTTAGCGCTTTCGCTGGGTTGAGCTGGAACTGTAGACTATCGTCCGTATACACCGCTACCTCACAGTTGGAGTATGATGCTCCTACTATGTGCGCGGTGTAGATGTTGAAGAGTAGGGGTCCCAGCACCGACCCTTGAGGAACTCCGACGATGAAATCTCTTCTAGTGGTTGATATGGCTCGTATTCGCACAGAAAAGGTTCTGCCTGCGAGATAGGAAGCCATTATGTTCTGTAGTTGCGCAGGAAATTCGTGCTCGTTCAGGCGTCGTAAGAGTGTGTGATGATGAGTCGAATACTTTCGAGCAATCAAGGGAGATCATCGCAGTGACTCTGTTGCTTCTCATGTTCGTTGTAACGTGCTCCTGTAGTTTCACCAGATTGCAGTCCGAACTGAGTCCTTTAGTGAAGCCGGTCTGTTGGGCTGGGATAATGTCTTGAGCGTCACAGTGTCTGGTGAGATGGTTGTACAGAATCCTCTCGTAGATCTTTGACAATTGGGTCAGCAGACTGATAGGCCTGTAGAGAGCTGGCTCATATCTACTTTTACCGGCTTCAGAAGTGGGACGACGATGGCGTGCTTCCCCGTCTGAGGAAAATAGTGTAGTCTCAGTGAAGAGTTGACGATGTTCACTATGTGAGATATTCCCTTCCGTGGTAGCGGCTTCAGAAGGATGTTTTGGATGTCATCATCCCCTGGTGCTTTCTTGCCTCTGGTGCGACGAATGATTGCTGTTTTTTTTTTAATTTCAAAACCTCAAGTAACAAAATAATATAATAAAATAATTGAATTACAGTTTTCTCCTCTTCCTGACATTCACAGATGCATTTGGAGGAGTTCATAAATATAATAAAGTTTGTTGTGGTTGTTGTTATTTTTAGACATCAGAAGGGTCTAATCTTTCTTTACACAGGTGGTCTGAAAAGTTTCCAACCTCAACATGAAGATGATAATAAAATAAATAAAAGCTAGTGAAATAAAAGCTTTGTCGTAGTACTTACCTCATTGCTTTCTGAACAGTATATACGAAGGAAGCGAATTAATTTTTCGTTGTCTAACCTTTTTACTGCTGTGTAATTTTATATTGCTACATTACTCCTCAACCAGCTTGTATTCACGCCAGCTTAGAAAAGTGAACAGTTGCATTTACAGTGGAATGATGTGTGGAATATTGAGAGGGTATCGGGGATGATTTAACTCATTTTCGATCCGTTAAATTGTACTCTACATCATCATCTTATTTAAACGACTTCTCTCGAAATCGTTCAGACCAGCTGAGACACGTTGAGAAATATGTCACTCCACAGTGAGCCGAGGCATGCCAAGCAGTAGCTAATCAACTGATTCTCGAGTCATCAGCGATCGCCCTGAATCGAACCACTGATGAGCGCTTAGCCATGTTTCAATACGGCAGTAGTTAAGCGGACGAATAGCCGTTAATGTGTGGCCATTCGGCCTAGTTTGTCCAAGTAGGCCAGACCTATTAGGGCCTGATGGGCCTAGTAAACAGGTTCATTCTCCTAATGCACGGAGTATGGCGTTTGTTCTAGCCTACTGTGCTCTATTAGTCTATTCAGATCTCATCTGCACACCTAGCCCCTCCCCCCCATTATAGGACTTAACTAGTTGATTGGATCGAAATCCTAATGAACTGGGTAAAGTTAAGGTTTGTTGTATATATATCTAAGAACCTATATCTAGTCGGTCTTTAATTGATTTTATTACTTGAATTCTAATATACTTTTTTTGTTTTAAATCCCTCCATTCAATATAACCAGAGTTAGTGACATATTCCACAATATGGAATCTTTACATAAATTCACATCGTGTCAATTATATTTGCTGTAGTATAGCTCCATTTTATATCATGTGAGGTTTAAAGAATTTTCCTATGGTAGGCAGATGCGCAGAACATAGAAAGTGATAGGGCTCACCTTAAGAATGGGTTGTGAAGTATATTGTTCTTCATAACCCCTTGTTATTAAAAATTATGGAATTCAATATAGATTCTATTTAAATGCATCTATTTAGAATAGTTAATAGGTCAATATTATATGTCCTTTAGCTTGGCTACATTTTATGCAACATTACACTGTGCGATTGTTGCAAAGGTATAATGTTTATTATACATTAATTGGGCCTAGTATCCATGTCCACCATAAGATTGTGTAAATACTAACCTGAATCTAACTAACTAACTTAACCTAGTTTTTCCAGACAGCCTGTTGCCATCGGTACGTGAATATGGACGAAATAAATCAATGTTTGAGTAATTGAATTCTAATATATTTAAAAGTAAAAAACGCCTATAGTCATTGTAAACACGGATAAATATATTTTACTGGTTCACTCCAGTGCAAGTGACAAAGTTAGCGGGGGTTAGACAAGACAAGATACAGAGCTGCTGGCTTGAAAAAAAGCTTGAAAAAAGTCTTGCTAGTTGCATACAAACTGTAGTATTGAATGTCGGGCCAGTGATGGCGAAGTGAAGCTTCCAGGAAGAACTTGCCCAGATATGTAGTATTCTTTGCTGTCCAAGAAAGAGGTACGATAAAAGCCGTTTTCATATACCTCTTAACTTAAGTTAGTTTTAAGTTGTATTAGTCCCTAAGTTAGTTTATAAGCAATTGTTTTAAGTTTTTTGTCTATTGGTGAAATGATAGGACGTAGTAAATAGGAAATTAATTTAATAAAGTATACATTATTAAAATCAAGATGTCTCGATCTTTTCATTTGTTTACTGAATTGTTACTTAAAAATAATTAACTAATAACTAACTAATGATACAATTCATATAATGACGTAATAATAATAATAGTTGAGACTCCTAATGATAGTCCATGACCCTATAGCTGGTACCAAGCCCTTCAATGGCTTTTTAACAATGCCGTACGTATGCTCGCCGTGGCTACAATAGGCAGACACAGCATTAATAAATAGAGAAAGATGCCCACTCGTGCATTCATGAGATGTGGGCTGCCCAACCTAATTATCGTAGGTAGGCCGTCCTTTGTAGACAAAGCTAGACCTCTGGTGACCCTTCCTGCTTCCCTCTGTCCCTCTGCAAATATAATGTTTGTCTGTTGGCCACACGCAACATGTTGTTATTCCTGTTTACTCAATACAAATCTCTCCTAATTCCATAGTATTCTTCCGCCTTCATTATGTTATCGGCGGAATGCAATTAAATGGTAATGTATCTATTAGTTGAATAGTCACTTTTTTTTTTATGTATCCATCAAGATCATGCTTTATGTAAATGGAGCTATAAATTACGAAAAAATGTTTCATGTCTCTCCAGAAAAGAACAACTATTAGCTTATAAATACACAAAACGCCTAGTAGCAACTACGCATCTTATGATCAATACTGGAGAGGAAAATCCTCAGTAGCATTGTTGGACCTTTACATCAGTTAAATGAAGCTTCAACACCTGTATAATGGAAGAACTGTTGGATTGAAATTTGACAAGTTACTTTGGGAATCCAGGATCTCCATCATAAATATCATAGATCGCGGAGCTAACTCCACTTCTTTTTAATGCTTTTAAGGATTCGTTAATTTGAAATTACATACGAGACTAAAAAGACAAGAACTAAACAGACGCTTTGGACAACTGTACAGACTACTTCAAAGGACATCCCATCTCTCAATAGAAAATAAACTACTAATCTACAAAGTTATACTTAAACCAATCTGGACATACGGAATAGAGCTATGGGGGACAGCAAAAAAGTCGAACATCAAGCGTATCCAATCCTTTCAATCAAAAGTCCTGAGAACAATAGTAAATGCCCCTTATTATGCCAGCAACAAAACCCTTCATAACGACCTTAATATACCCTACATTCTAGAACTCATCCCTTCCAAGTTTATGAAATTCCACAGCAGCCTTTCCAACCACCCTAATCCTGTAGCACAGTCATTGCACTGCGCCACTCATCCCTATAATCCTCCTCGGAGACTGAAACGGCAGTGGCCTCGTGACCTGGTATAAACGCGTGACAGTGGGAGTCCTGGCAATGGCCAGTTTCTCCAATCATGTCCTGAGCGTCTGTGGCTCTCGCTCTTGGCCAGCCTCCACTGGCTAGTATCCGGTGACGCGGCTGACGGAGGACCGTGGGGGACTTCCCAAGACTCCGCTATGTCTTCGCATGTGGATTTGGGAGGTCTATGGGCTGTAAATATTGTATGAATGAGCGAGTGAATGATGAACTGTAAATATGGTATGAATGAGAGCATTTATCTTAATTACTTATTGCCTTATAAAAGGCAGATTATAATTATAGCACAATAAAGGAATATAATAAATAAAATTTGAAATTAATCCTTATGTCTTCACTCGTGCGCCTTTATGCTAACTAAGTTATTCGCGAGTTCACTGTTTTAAACATTAAATTTTCGGATTTAAATAAAACCAAACATTTGTCTTCAAAAACTTTTCCAACCGGCAAGGGCTTTCAACTGGCCACGTCGTTCATCAGGTGATCATCACGATAGTTATACAACAAAGTAAACATTGAAAAGTTTTAAAGATAAAAAATCAAAATTTAAAACATTAAAATTTTAATAAAAAAAAGAAGATTAAATCCTTCAAAACGCAAAGGATCAAAATATTAATATATAAATAGAACTTATTAAATAATGGTTACAAATTAAAATTAAGGCAATCCCTTACACATCTGAATTTTTCCATACATGAACCAGGTATATTTACTCTAAATTCATTGGCAGGAAATGTTATTTTTGTTTAGCGAAAGAATAAATCTTTAAGGCAATATAAATTCTAGAATATAATGCCGTCTCTCATTCTGTCACAAATAACCTAAACAAAATGTAAAACCCATTTGAGGTCAATCCGTTTATAGCACCCGGTGGCTTATATTACACCATTAACAGAGGTATATAAAATACTATTATCCTTAAGCCAGATTTATATGTAATCATTCCTCCTTTTATATGGACAGTCTATAAAATAATGTTATTGATATGCAATGCATATTTTTATTAACTAATGATAAATATAAATGGATATATATATATGTACTATATGTTTTGGAATTCTGGTAAAATTATAAAAGGAAAGCCTATTTTCAATAGATTACCGACTCCACACGCTTGGTTGGGCTTATTATACATTTAATGTATATTAAATTTATATATTTGTACTAGAACGTCAAATTAAACATAAGTAATTAAGGTAAAAATAAGTTAATCGGGCCACTAGTAAGTGTTTAACAATTAATACATTTTGTAATTAAATAAATATAAAAAAAATTCACTAAGCAGAAGAAACAGGAGAACCGTTAAATGGTCTTTATAAAGTTAACAAGTTTACCAAAGTGTATTAATTTGTCTTGTTATGTGATTTGAGTTATGAATTTGTATTTTCTTGATTCCTACTTACCAAAATGTAGGACGTCGGGGCCACATGTCTCAAGCGTACGTTTGGCTAACAATTCTTAATTGTTAACAATTAATTTTAAAGATATCTTATTGTTGTTAATTTAGAAGATCTCCGTTGTGATGTTTCCTCCAGGCGTGGACATTCCTTGAATCCGAAGGTTTGTCATAAAATTATCTGTATAATGTTTTAATGCAATGGTGGACGTTAGGAATTTTTAGGTCAGTGTGAATGGCACAATCACAAAACGGTGCACCTGTGACACGTCTTAGGGTTTTGATTGAAATATCTGCGTGGTTTTGATGTTAGTCTTCTTAGCGTACCAGTAAATTTGAGCATGTCTAAGTTGGTTACAGTAGAAGTTTGTATGTCAATAGTTTCCTGGGACAAGGGAAGTTTTGGACCTCAGACCAGTAAATGCTTCAATTGTTTGAACCGGTGACTGAGTGTTCAGTCATTTCATTTTAATGTGTGGATTTCATGTCAGTATCTTATCAAGTCTAAAATCCTATTTATTGAACTGTCAGTTTGTGTTGAAAGTTTCTTGTCAAAATTTACGGGAGGACATTGATAAAGCTGAAGGTTGAACGTAATATATCTAAAAGAATATAGTAGCATTAATTTTTATTTTCCTGGTAGTACACCATAAGTTAAGTTGAGTAATTTTGAAGTGATTCTTCACATATCAGCTGTCCCGCTTGATACATTATGTTTTGTTGCTAGATTATGTTTTTTAGGTAGAGAAAAAAAAATTAAAATGTATTATATTAAATCCAAAAAAGTTCTTCGTATATATGTAGTATGCTATACTTAATATAGTATATGTAAATGAGTTCCTTATAATATTGAAGTTCATAGACCCTTGGGACATCTTCGCTATTAATTAATAAAGAATAGAGTGTTTCCAACGGATATTTTATAAACGGAAATTCGTTTCACAAGACCGTTAGGCTACCATTAATCATATTCTTTTGTTGGGCATTTCTAAATTAATCATTTAGCAGGAACCTCGTAAAGGAGTGGGCGCTCGTCCGGTATAATATAATGCAAATAAATTTTATAAACGATACTTAATATCAAAGTCCTAAGCACACCTCTAGCCACTATCTATGAATATAATGAACTAATATCGGGGCACATAACTTTCACTTAAGATAATGTTCCCAGTTTTAATATAACCCGTAATAAAACATGTGAGTGCCACAGAAAATAAATTGCTAGATGTTAGGAATTGTTAATTGATTTTTTAGAAACTGCTCACAAATTGAAGTGGACCACTTCAATATACAAAATTTAGATATTATAGATTTTACTTCAAAAGGACGATTTGAACTTTTATCCAGTTTAAAATAAATTATTTATCCACAATGTTTATCGTAGCGTCCGCTAACTACTTAAGTTAAATCACCCTATACTCTGGTGCATATATAATGTATTGTAATTTAATGTAAATCAAGATAAAAGCTTCTAGTAATAATCCACGCGCGGGACCGGCAGTCGTAAAACAAGTCACAAGAGGGTCGACGGTCGTCAGCAATAAACCTGAGAGGGTGAGCCACCTGGCTTGCCATAAAGAGTCGTAAAACAGTCCCTTAGGGGTCGAGGGGCACGTAATGGGTCACAGATGTGCGCATTTCCTCAGTTGCACGCTTCCCTCACCAAGCAGGAAAATACTATTTAATCCAGGGGCTTCTAGCCCAAAATCCCACACAGTCTTTCCGCCTTCACTCGGACGCTTTACGCCTGGGCCACTAGGCCCGGGAACTCGGTCTTCTACTCTCTATCTCTATTCATCCGCAGTTACTCGGCGTAGCTTTACGCCAGGGCCACTTGGCCCTGGAAGTCAGTCTATTAGACTCCTCGTCACCCACTCTCTCTTCAGTGCCTCTGCGTCTGGCACCTTGCCTTTCAGCCTCCTTGCAGACCCTCTGCCAACTTGTACCTGTGATGCTGCCGGTCTCCCGCCCGAACTCTGAAAACTGGTGTTATTCTTTATGAAACCTATGTACCTCTTCTCTTGAACATAGTGTATTGTTGGGTCACATACCTATCATAAAATGGAGTCAGATATTAACGCCGACATGGAACAATGGTCCATGTTATAAGCTACAACAATCCGCACTTGTCACCAGGGCTAGAGTGATTAGGCAATCCCCTAGTGGCAACCCGACATTTATCTTATTCTCAATGAAAAATAAAAATTAACAAAAACAAATTTAATTTTTTACGCTGATCTGCATCTAAAGGAATCAATATTCGTCTTTCACTATCAGTTCTCATTTAGCTAGTGCACTAAAGAGGATTTTAGAATGCCTTTACGAAGAATTATTGTTGAAGAGCTAGGGAGGGCTTTAATTCTTTTAGAGTTAGGCCATTCTCTGAGTGATGTTGACCTTAGACTTGATTGGTCTCATACAGGAAGTGCCTGCCTGTCACGATGTAAGGGAACATATTCTTCTCAACAACTTCATGGAGTTAAAAAAACTACCCATCTGCTGGAAAGCGTTTTTTAGGACGCAACAGGGGGACCGCATTTCAACTCAAACAGTTAGAAACTGTTTTCATTGGAGTCGGTTTGAGGGGAAGAAAGGAGTGTTTTTTTTTTTCCAAGACAACAGAGAGCAGCGTGTCTCCTATGAGCTCGTGAACTTGTTCATTGGACTGATCATGACCCGCGTTTTACGTGCGGAGAGAGCAAAACGAGCAATTTATTGTAGGTATGACTGAACCAGAACGTTCTTATGGAGGAGGTTCAATATTGGTCTAAGCAGGGATATCGAGTAATCGAAATTCGGCTGTTATTGTTCAGGAACGAGCGCGTGACCGCACAATCACACCTGGACAATGTCATAAGGCGTCTTATTTTCCCATTATCAGAAGAAATCGTTGAAAATTTCATTCTTATTGATGACAATGCTCGACGTTATAGAGCAAGGATGGTAGAACGTTATTTAGAGGAACAAGAAATCAAGAATCAGATTGAGTATGTTTGGGATAAACTCTAACAGTTACACATGCGTTCGCCTTGTATAGGTAACTTTGATGAACTGGAAGATGCATGAATTGAGGAATCGGTTTCTTTGAACAAACAATGCATTTTGGTCCTTATAAGAACTATGAAATAAAGATGTCAATACGAAGCAGAGGAAGCCAAAATTATAATTTTTTTTATTATCAATGATTAAATCGTTTCTTTCAACACTCATTCAAGTTTATGCTTATATAAAGTAATAATTAGTAATCTATTGAATAAGTGGTTCACTTCAATTTGTGAGCAGTTCACTTGAAAGAGAAGAAGCTGTTAGATATTTTATTTACATTATCTGGGGACAGTAACTCAAGTTGTGAGCGCAACAATAAGCAATGATGCTGGGAGTGCTTACTAATGACGTTGTACGTAGTTTATAAGTAGCGATTTCGTTCTATACGAAAGTTAATAAATATATTATGTCTAACAATTTTATATATACAGAAATATAAACTATGAATTCACAATATTACTTATATGACTATCTCTCGTCCTTATCTAAACTTAGAGATCACAAACAGGGGCGGTATCCTGAGATAACGGCTGAATAGACTGACCTGAATAAAGAGTCCCTAGCTAGGCCGGAGGCAGATATCTGCACTGTCTGTCACACTTTCGCCAGGCAAAAAGGCACTCTGTGAGAACTCGTTCTATATCGGAGCTCTGGCGGCCTTTGCTGTGCTTGCTCTGTAGCACGGCAGGTTAACTCGTTATTTGTACCATCACCATCCATGTCTTTACTCTTTACTTATATGTATTTTAAATTAAAGATTTTTCAATTGTACTCCTTGTTAACGACTCTTATCTTTTATTTTTTATCTTTAAGTATCAAATTGCCACTGTCTAAGACGTCGTCTTTATCGTAGCTCACATCACACCCTCTCTTACTTCCTATGGTCTGTCTGTATTTGCCTGAACAGTCTTGAAGGTGCATCTACATTGAAGGTGATAGACATGATGAGCTAACCGCTCTCTGGATAGCAGTCAGTTGGAACGGTATCTCCATTGAAGAGACGAATTCCGTACGGAGCTATAACAAGGAACCGCAATACAAGGACCCCAAGCTTCTGGCTCGACATATATGTTACTTACCTTTCATGAGTTTTCTCAAAGTCGTGTTTATTGATTTAGTGTGTTTCACTCGTAACCACATGATATTTTTGTTTTTACTACTTAATGGGAGTTATTTCTAGAAACTCTTTTAATTCGACAGGTTGGTGGATATTATATTACGTTTGTCACTTTTCATTAATTTTAGGATTTGATTTTTTCTAAAGGAGTGGTCACTAAATTTATTTTTATTATTATTTCATCTTATGGAAATATATTCTTTGCAGTTCTAAGTCACTTTAAGAACCACTTATATACAGGCATTTTTCATTAGGCTCAAATTATATTTTTGTTTCTATCTATTTATAATCCTCTTCATTAACACTCCCTCATTCTGCAGTGGTAATTTAGCGTATACACAGTAGTGATAGTAAATGTTATTACACTTTCAGGTATTACTATGATGGGGGGGGGGTTAGCCCCTCCATGGCTGCTTCGCCTCTCTTCTCTTACTAACTAGCCTTTTTCACATTGTCTCTGACCTAGCATCACCCCCGAGGGACTTTCCAATATCTCTGTGAATTATCCTGCTTACTTAGGCATTAATGTGCCTCAAACAAATTCTGATACTTGATCTGGCACAGTTTCTAGGACGTGGAAAGTACCTACCTGATTATGAAAAAAGGTATGATTATTTTCACCACTCCCTTTGTTTATTCTTGCCACCTCTCATCCCCTGGCACCCTTGCTTCCCCCCTTTGTCTAACGTGATTACCAATCTCAAACTGACGACCACTACCCCTTCTACTCGTTATCACGCCGTACCCGTTCCTACCTAGATAAACCTTGCGCTGAATATGACAACTGCATTCCGCTTACCTCTGGGGTTGTTGATCAGCTTATTGATGCATAAATATTTATTTGGAATATAATTATTTATGTACTCAGCCCAATGAAAATATTCAAATCTTATAAAATATTTATCCACATCCGTTTCTCTGTACACTATTTATTTCTAAACGCCTTATTCCAACGATGCCTAGTTTCTGCATATTTTGCCTTTATTCTGCCGATAATTTGTTAATCATTTTGTCTATGTCGGCTATGTCTATGAGGCGCGGTATGTGTGGATTTTGACCGGCCTGGGCTGGCAGTGCCAAAATAACATTTATTTTCTATCTGCCCAGATTATTGAGTTCAAATATTAAAATTGGACTATTTTAACCAATCTTGATCGTAGTAATCACAAGTTTGCTACTGTTTATATAAATATACGTAATTATTTTTTCAGAAAGGCTCAAACAGGCACGTACATTAAATAGACGAGTGACCGTATACGTGATTTGATTGGTCAGAAATTGTGAAGTTATTACATTCCAAAACATCCCGAATTATGATAATTATTGTAATAATAATAATGGGGAAAAAATGTAGGCAGAAATGAAAATTGCAAACTTACTGTAGTTACTACCCAGTTTCAATTTCAAAGGTGTTTTATTTGTCAATTTTAAATTATAATTGATAAAAAAAATTGTTGTACAGTCTATTTCAGTGCCCGAGATGGAAAAATTTAGTATTTTTGATCAAAAAAATATATTTGTTTTCTCGTTCTCTACGTTCTATATTTACTTGGTACTTGGTATTTACTTTCCTTCTAGTTTATAAGTTTTTTTTTTAATTTCCTTTACATATATGTTTAAAAGAACACTATTTTTCTTTTTATTATGCCCAATAAGGCAGATTGTAATTTTATAACAATCAAGATTTGATTTGTATTCATATTGGGAAGTATACAAAAAATATTAAGAAAACCTATATAAAATGCTTGGGTAGGGACTGATATGAAGCAACAAGCAACTGTTCCACTGCTTTGTGATAATAACATTATTGACCAGAAGGGAAAAGGAAAAAGGCGTGGGGCTCTTTCTTATTTGCTTTGTTTGTTATTCTTCGCAAACCTTTCTTGTTCACGTTTATTCACATTTTTACTGTTGAACTCAAAGAGAAAAACTTTCATCATTTAGACATTATCATTATTATTAAAACATGATATATCGGTGGAATCTCCTTCATACATGTTTCATACATGAACGAATAAATCATACATTACTATTGGTTTTGGGCTATTCATATGAGCACCTCTCTCTGGCCTACCCACAATTTATTTTATATAGTCAGTCATTGAGGACACAGTGTGAGCCCTATGTTAATTGCGTACTACTAGTAGCATATTCTTTCACCAAAAAGAATTCATTTCGGAAAGGTCACTCGAAGTAGGGTAGCTCAGTTGGTGGCCTCCGACTCAACATTGTACAGAACCTGGGCTGTTGTACCAACTGATTTTACCCACAAATCGTTGACTTGTTATATAAAACCGTAGAAAAGTTTCTTGGAGCTTTAGCGGAACATATTGTAGACTCAAGTTGGGGAAATAATCGCTGGCAAAGATACTTTTTTTTACTAAGACAATCGAAGTTTAGAGCTTATATCTCGAAGTAATTGGGGACTTTCATATCTTAGTGAACTGAAAGCTAGCAATACCTAAGTCCTCGGTAGTGCTGAGGTGTTGCTTATCGCAAGTGTTGGCACACTTTACTCCGGACTTGCCTTTGTTAGACAAACACAAGTCTGCAAACAAAGATAAAGGATGCCTAATATCGTTATTTTTAGTTTGACTCCTATTAAGATCGGCTGTACTACTGTACTGTAGACTCAAGTTGTGGAAATAATCGCTGGGAAAGATACTTTTGTTTTTACTAAGACATTCAAAGTTTAGAGCTTATATATCGAAGTAATTGGGGACTTTCATATCTTACTGAACTTAAAGTATAATACTAATAACTAAAGTATAATACGAATAAACTAAAATACATATAAGTATAAAGTAAAGAGATTTAAATTAAATGTAAACATACAAGAATCAGAATCAGTACAAAAAATCACAGAGAATAAAACTAAGGTGTTCCCTCCCATTCCTAGAATAGGCTCCATCATTATTTTCTAGTCTCATAGACCTTGGTACTTTGTTGTATTGTTAATTATATAGTTATTTGGAATGCCTTTTGTTAATCTATCACATAGCTGCACATAGTCATTACTCGATTAAGATAGCTTCTTGCTGCAATCTTTTTGGAACATAGGCATAAGAATGGTAACTGTTGGTACCCCAAGAAATTTTTGTTTTATTTACTATGAACCACGTCGCATCCTTTGAGCTTTGCTTTCGGTGAAGCTTTACTGTAACAAAAAGGTACAGTTGAGGGGGATAAAACTGCACAAACAATTTAATATGGCTTCATAACCTTACAATGAAAATTTCATTGCGGAATGTTTTAAAAGTATTTCACGATAGAAGGTCTAGAAGGTCGTTATCTAATAAGTTGTTTTGGTTGATGGTGCGCCGTAAATATAAATATAAATCCATGAAGAATGTTAGAGCTTCCATATCGGTTTTCAAACTAATTTCGTCAAGAGGAATATGGTTTTCCCAGTTCATATGGCTTTTGACAGGGTGTGGTGGCCCTACGTCATGAGGGAATTGCAGGAGCTGGAAGCCCCAAGCAATTTGTACGAGCTCGTGGGCAGCTACCTTAGCGGACGTAGGGCGGTCATCAGAGGAGTGTCCTACGACGTCGAAGCACCGGTGGAGCGAGGGTGTCCCCAAGGCTCAGTTCTGGGCCCTGCCCTTTGGAAGTTAGTTTTTAACAAGGTCCTCGTGGCCCTAGAAGAGCGTGGGTTCCCCGCGGTCGCATATGTGGACGACCTTGCGGCGACCATCGTGGGGAATTCACGAGCCGAGGTAGTAAGAAGAGCGTGCGCCTGTGCCAATTTGGTCAAGGAGTGGTGCGCCAGAATGAAGATGACCATGGCTGCGGAGAAAACAACAGCGACGTTGATACGGGGCAAGATGGACCGTGCCCACCCTATGTGGTTGGAAATAGAAGGAAGAAGAGTTAGGGTGGGTACGGAAGTAACGTACCTGGGGGTGAGACTGGGGAAAAGATTAAGCATCTCTCCCCACATCAAATACCTCGGAGACAGAACCGTTAAAGTGAGTAACTCCTTCGCGAGGATAGGGGGGGGGCGATGTGGGGAGTCAAGTTCCCAGTCTCAAGAACCCTCTACCAGGCAGTCATCTTGGGAATTATCAGGTACGCCTCGCAGTCATGGTCGGCGCACCTTAACAAGGGCCAGACGCACGCCCTGAAAAGGATTCAGAGAGCGGCTTTGATAAGGGTCACGAGGTCCTATAGGACGGTGTCACAGGACGCGGTGGAGGTATTGGCAGCGGCGGCACCAGTAGACCTGGTCCTCTTGGAGCAGCGCCTCAGGTTGAAGATGAAGAGGGGGCACATTGAGGATCTTCCACCTCCCCTACGGAGAAGAATTGAGGAGGAGCCTGGGAGGTGGAAGGCCCTCATAGGCGAATGGACAATAGAGGCCTGGGGCGCCAGGTGGACAGGCACGACCAAGGGGAGCACCCTGAGGAAGTACTTCCCCTCAGTCCAGGACAGACTGAGGGCAAGTTGGGTCTACCCGGATTACTGGGTGTCACAAGTGCTCACAGGACACGGCGGATTCCGTGCCAGGCTGTACGAATTCAAGAGAGCAGAAAACAGGTGCTGCCCCCATTGCGGAGAGAGCGATACTGCGGAGCACGTCGTGCTCTCTTGTCATGCACTGGAACCGGCTAGAGCACGGCTGCTCCGCACGATAGGAGAGTACAGCCTGGGCGAGTCCGACCTGCCGTCGCTGGTGAATGATGAAGTGAGATACACCGCGTTCTGCAGATTCGTCGGGGAGTGGAAAAGGGTTCAAGGCTCCGGGCACTTCACTATATCCAGGGGGGTGGCGCGGGGTGAGCAGCCGTGTCTTCGGGAAGGCTCACCCGAAGCCAACGATGTATCGCCGGTTCCAGAGGAGTCACTGTAAATATGTATATATAGATATAAGGTAGGACTGAGAAGTATATGGTATAGACATAAGTTTAGTTATAGGGGGATGGAGGATGCACACCCCATGTAAATATAGTTTTAAGTATAGGTATAGGTAGAACACGGATCCAACATTGTAAATAGTATTAAGATAACTAGCTATAGGTAAAAAAAAAAAAAAAAAAAAATAGCTAGTGTAGGATTTGTAAATATAGTATTAGAGGTGTTTTGTTTCTTTTCTCTTTACTTTAGTGGTTTCTCCTGTCTTTTGTATATTGTTATCATGTTTTTATTTTTTTTTTTTGTGTTTACTTTTGTATTTTGAGAATAAATGGAACTAAACAGAATAACCGAAGGTGCGCTGACCGGTGCAACAATCCCATTGCACCGGAATACGCGCACCACAGGCTACGTAACCCCACGATCCCGCTTCACGGGCTTGTGGGGCAAGCCCGTTTGAGGCTCAGCCTCAGGAAGGGCGGGAAAAAAAAAAAAAAAAAAAAAAAAAAAGGTTTTTCCAGTTCATAGTGAAGTGTCTATCCTTTATGTTTCAATTTTCAAGTGGAACTCTTTTCTGTCAACATTTCCCAATGGGTGGGTTTGTTGGTCGACACCTTGACTGATCTTCTTTGCATACGAAGCCATGTAACTATTTAAATTGAAGGGAGTAGATTATTTTATTCAATATCAGGCAAGATGTGAAAAATGGAAAATTATCAGGAAATCAATTAGTCTTCTGAGACAAAAAAGAATGTTTTTACACAATAGTCATATTTCCAACATCAAGCATAAGAAAAACAAAACTTATAAGAGTAAAAGGAACACTGAAACACTGTTTCGTAAAAAACGCAATTGATTTGAAATTTCATAAAAATTATAATCTATAAATGGAGTAGTAAAGCAGGTGGCAAAACCTCAAAAGCAGCTTTGTTACGAATTAAGGAATAGGGAATAAGGGATATGGCTGCCAATGTTTGGGGGACGCTATGTGAATGTTGGCACAACTAAAACAATGTTTCCATTCAACTTGTCAATGAAGTACTGCCATTTCCTCGGCCGGTCTCACCTCACCAATAAGAACTGTTAGAGGGTAAACCGTACAGTGGTATTACTAAAGCTCCTTGCCTGCCAACGCGAAACATCCCAAATTTAAATAACAAGCTATGTTACCTGACAGCAACATCAAACGCAATGACTACTAATATATATATTAGTAATAGTAATATATATAAATATAACCTCTCCCTCTGCTATTCCAAACAGTGTTGCCAGTAATGATTTTGGAAGGGATTTTTTAAAACTAAATTCTTCCAACAAGCTCTTGAACTTCCGATGTTGGTTTCAGTTGTGGTCAGATTTTTTTCATCACCCAAGTTTTGAGGAAAATATATTGTAAATCTGGCATCAAAACATACACCTTAGAGCTCTCCTCAGTAAATTTATTGTAGAAAACAACTTTATTATGAATGTGATAAAAAAAATATTATCTTTCCACCACGGTGGGCGGTATCTGTCGCATAATGCCGGGTTAGAGTGCTTTCATCCTGCGCAACAAGTGTGGGTTTTCGTTCTAGATTAGGATCTCTGACATCCGTCCACTGACTTATGACTCGGCGTCTAATCGATCTAGTGGCTAGCCTTTGTGCTATTTGGTTTCCTTCACATTCATTTTTAAACATTTATTGTAGAAAAGTTTTGACAAATGAAAATATTTTAGTTCAATCTAAGGGTGGTTTGTCCATTAATGTTCGCTTATTTATCCATTTGGAACTGACAAATCTTTGATACAGAATCTTAAGTCAACAGGAAATTTTGTAATGATTTATTACTTATTTTTTGAATATTAAATGTTTGCCACATTTAGCAGGAGTTAGCCTGGGATAAAAGTCAATATAATATAATGACTATAACACTGCCTATATAAATATTATCTCAAATGAATAAAATTATGCCTAGCGGAAGTTATCCAAAATCGGCTAACGATCACTTGTCACTACGTATCACTATTTACATTGTTTAAAACGATTACTTAGATTGAAAACTGGTTGCCTATGGTGAATTTGGATGTGCATGGGTAGCACTAAGAATCACAGACTTTAAGGCATTGCATTGTCAACGGTTAGCATGTAACTCTAAATATTAAACTTATGAAAGGAACAGAACTATCGAAATCTTAAATTGTCGGTGAAAAGAAATGAATTTCCTATTCGAGATTTCATCGACTTAAAAGTTTCGTTGGCTAAATGAACTAAAATGTGAAAAGGTTATATGAGTATTAGCTATGCTTGAAGGAAATAAATAAAATAAGTGGTATGTTAATTGGAAGTATATTCCGAATATGGATAAGAGGAAAGAAGAAAAATGCAATGTTGTCACAGAACCAAAGAAAGTTTACAATTTCAGCAATTTCAAACATTTAAGTTAATTAAATCTTAAAAATTAATTAGGTGTGTGTTGAAGGTTTTTTGTTTGGGTTTCATATATATAAATATATGGATATTTTATTTTTACTTATTAATTGTTGTTTTAGAGTAGAGTGGCTCTTGTGTCTGGAAGCTCTATTAAATTAGCCAATGTAACATAAAATGAAATAAAGAAATTTTTTCTTTAAAAAAAAAAATCGTGAACTACCAAGGAAAAAATGATTGAGGGCACATGGAGACAAAATGTTTTGTTAATACATATTTCACGCAAAGGGGTATGCCATAGTGCCGTGCGCAGGATGTTGTTCTAAAAGGTCTGGAGTCTAGTTATGGTACTGGCGTGCAGGAATCTAAATAGTGGTGTCCCAAACAGTAGAGCTGGCCTCAGGACGCTCTTGTATATTAACAGTTTCAGCCTCAGGGATATAGCCGGGCTTGTGATGAGATGCTGGAGGGAGTAGTAAGTCCTACGTACTCTTTTCAGCTTCTTCTGCAGGTGTGTGCCGAACGTCATGTGTCTGTCTAGGTCGATAGCTAGGTAGCAGATGCTATTGGCAAGTTTGCATTCAGTCACCGTCTATGGTGAAGCTGGGTGGACGCTTTCTTTTCCCGTGCTGAAACGAGAAAACGATTCCTTGCGTCTTGGCTGGGTTTTTTGTCGGTGATTAACTGACTGGCGCCCACTGCAGCCTTTAGAGCTTTCGCTAGGTTGAGGCTGGAACTGTAGACTATCGTCCGTATACACCGCTACCTCACAGTTGGAGTATGATGCTCCTACTATGTGCGCGGTGTAGATGTTGAGGAGAATGGGTCCCAGCACCGACCCTTGGGGATCTCCAACGACGAAATCTCTTCTGGTGGTCGATACAGCTCCTATTCGCACAGACAAGGTTCTGCCTGCTAGATAGGAAGTCATGATGTTCTGGAGTTGCGCAGGAAATTCGTGCTCGTGCAGGCGTCGCAAGAGTGTACGATGATCTACAGAGTCAAATGCTTTCGTACAGTCAAGGGAGATCATCGCAGTGACTCTGTTGTTTCGCATGTTCGTTGCAACGTGCCGCTGCAGTTTTACTGGATTGCAGTCCGAGCTGAGTCCTTTAGTGAAGCCGGTCTGTTGAGCTAGTATGATGTCTTGAGCGTCACAGTGTCTGGTGAGATGGTCGTAGAGAATCCTCTCGTATATTTTTGACAATTGGGCCAGCAGACTGATGGGCCTGTAGTGAGCTGGCTCATATCCATTCTTGGCCATTTATATGCATAATATAATTACATTTAAATTAAAATGTATAATCATTAATTACTTAATTGTTACGGGACTGTGAGCGTTGGTGTCAAGTGCGGGAGGGGAGGTCTTATGTAGTGTTTCTAGAATGCTGACCTAGGGGTCCTGAGAGTGAGTATCATGAACATATCTTGGCATGAGGAAGGATGACTAATAGTGGTTGGGAATATAACTATTTCAATCCCGGCTATCCAGAGCAACAACTAAGGAGGGGGTGTTCTCCCGACCTCCTTAAATAACAGCCTTATGTTTAGAGTGTCCCCGGGTGATAAAATAGAATATAAAAAAAATTTACTCCGGGAATAAAAAAAATATGAATAACATTAATGCGCATATGGCAAATTAACATCTGGCAAATATAAAGAACTGTTGCATCATAATAAAAAAATGATGACAATGTAAAATAAAGTTTATACCTTTATAAGAATGATAGTAATAATTATGTTAAGTGAATTGTTTATTTGCTTTTAGTAAATAAAGTCCATAGGATCTACCTATAAGATACCCAACTAAAAAAAAAACAATATTTAAATAATAACCATTAAATTAATACAAAAGAAAAATAAATGTGACATAACAGCCAACATCTATCTAAATAAACAAAATATGGAAAAATAAAATTCAGGAAATATAATATAATGAATGAATCGTTCGCTTACTCTTTGGATGGTGAGGTGTTGGAATAAGATAGCCTTGAAGGTTCGTATGAATGGAGCATGGTGGATATTAGGAGATTTAGAATTCCAGAGGGTAGTAGAGCGAGCAAGGAAGCACCGATCGCTAGAGTTTTGTAGTCAGAAGTCGGGATCTTGTGTTCCGGGAGGGGACTGAGGATTTCAACTGCCAATTTTTTGTGCGTAAATAAGGGGGGGGATGTGAATTGATGGTTTGAATAAGGAAACGTTATATGAATCGAGGAAGTATTGTGTACAGAAGAAGTGAGAGGTGAGAGACATGGGAGATCCGCGGTTAAAGAGACAAGTTAAGTGGTTTTGGATAATCCCCCCCCAAAAAAAATAAGAAGACGATAAAAAACTGAAGTCATAAGCACGGCTTAAAATACTTTGTATTGATCGCATAATTCCTGAAAAGATATTTATTCAAAAATATAACTGATATAAAATAAAAAAATAGAACAGCGAGTAACAATCCTTAGATTTCTATCATTTCCTGACGATATAAATCCTTTTACTGCGTCTATAATCATATCTACACATTTATATGACATTGATGTGTTCGTAATGGACGGAAATAATAAATGCTGCTGAAGGAACGAGCGGAGTCATTACCTCTTGCGGAATGGTTGCTTTTATTTGGACCGGAAGGAAGATCGGGCTTCTCCTCTCAATCCGTGGCTGATCGAAGACCAAGATTACCAGAGAGCTCAGAGATTTAGAGGGACGAGGCATTTGTGAGTATAAGTAGGTCACTATGTGCTTTGAGCCAATCCAAACCCAGACCCACCCCCCGTCCCTGAAGCCCCCCCCCAACCACCGATACCATGAAATTCAAGAAGATATCCCATTATCCGTTTAAATATAGAAATATAGCCCCTTGATAAATGTCGGAAGTTTTTTTTTTTGTTTGGTTTGACCCCCTCCCCCCCAGGACAAATATATATTTTGAGAGCTTAACAATGTTGTAGAAATAAAAGGATAAATATGAAATAGTTGTTATAAGGGCTTTCATGAAGAAGACATATATCCTTGTCATCTATTACTGCTTAGCAAAAGAAAATCCTGTTGTTCCAGACTTCATATGGTGTAGTCGCTGCAATTTGTTCGAACCTGCGTCATTGCAGCGGGGCCATTGATAAACTAGGTCGCGCTATTGTTTGGTAATCACAACATCCCCTTCCTCATTCCCAATCTTATGAGCCATTCTTCCGATATTACATCACCATAAATCCATGTATTTTTTTCCTACATTGACAATTTTCAAGTGAGATGTACACACAAGATGTGCTTTTGTCTCTGATGTGAAAAAGGTGGTTTAATGAGCTATTGTAATTAAATCCCATTTAAGTTACGCCAGATATTTTTAACCAGAACGATTACATCATTAATTTGATTAACTAAAAAATATTAATTTCTTATTGTTAAATTTAGGACATTTGAAGCAGGTGCTGAGTGGCAAATTATTATACTTGTAAACAATTTTTACACCGTAAAAAAACATTTTTTTCCCTTAAATTGGAGCCCGTTCAAAAATCTGAAAAACTTTAGGACTAAGTCCATACAACCTCTTTCAGCATATTAGTTGTTGTAATTTTGTTAGATAGAGAACAAAAATGATTTTTACTGTTTTAAGTTTCAAAATTTTTTTTTATATATAATTGGTGAGTTACTGATTCGGTATGCTATACTGAAATATTGAAACAACGATTTTGAAAAATATTAATCTCTGAAGATGACAGTAAAGCTGAAACGTCGAGTGGTAAAAATATTTCAATTGATGGTCAGTTTAAAAATTTTGGAGAGTCTAATGCCTTTTTTTTTTTCCACAGATATTAAAATATGGAAATATACCCCTTCATAAATGTCAGTAGCTTTTTTTTTGTTTGGAAGCCCCCCCCCCCAGGAAAAGGTCTCTCCAGCGTGTTTACTTAAACAGCTATTGATATAAATATTTTTCAATACTGCACAGACTTTTGACTTACTCAAAAGACTTAGTCAAATCTAATGCCCGTTAAATATCGATCTTGTCACAGAAACAATTACTGATAATTTAGTTGATCTCCATTTCTAAAGTTAACTTTGAAACATTACGTATTGGGATCATTTTGGGTTAGCCCATCAGTGTGCCACTTTTTTCTTCTTTAGATTCCCCCCCCTCCTGCTTCATGTTATTGTATTTAGACTAAAGAATAATCAGTTTACTATGATTTTTCATGAAATAAACTTTTAAAATGTCTTGATTGACTGAACCATCCGTAGAAAAAAACCGATAAATATGTGGCGGCTGGCATTGATTGTTACCCATAGAGACCGCCAAATAAATAACCTACAACACATGTGTGTGTAAAAAAAAGATATGTAAATTTTGTACCTTGTGTTCTGTCCTAAAATAAAAGTTATTTAATGTATTGTGAGTTTTATAAATGTGTAAAACCCCCCTACAATTGGTGACCCCGACGTGATTCCTCCAAGATCGAACTGGGCTTCCGCCTGGCAAAACCAAATTTCTGGTTTGTCTTTCCAAAACGGTGGAAGCTTGATACTAACCTTATCAATGTTCTTTGTCAAAGATTCACTATTTTTGTTTCCCATATTTGGATGATATACTCATTGCCTCTGCAAATGCTGAAGAACATAATCATCACCTATCACAAGTATTTCAACGACTCAGCCATTACGGTCTCCGGATTAACATCAGTAAATCTGAGTTTGGTTTGGAAAATATAATTTTTCTTGGTTACCTTATTTCGTCAAATGGTACAAAACCTGATCCTGACAGAGTGAGTGCCATTGTCAACCATGATTTACCAAGAACTATAAAACACCTAAGGTCTTACTTAGGAATGCTGAACTTCTATCGCAGGCATCTACATCATGCTGCAGGCAATTTAGCAAATCTCACTAATTTTCTTAAGGGTGCTAAGAAAAATGATAAAACTAAGATTGTATGAACACCACAAACTATTAAAGATTTTCAACAGAGCAAACAAGCCTTAAGTAATGCAGCTCTGTTAACATACCCAAATCCTGATAGTGAACTCTCACTGTTTGTAGATGCATCTGACTGGGCAGCTGGAGCTGCTCTGCAACAATGGGAAAATAGTTCATGGAAACCTATTGGATTTTTTTCCAAAAAGTTTTCTGAAACACAGTGCAAATACTCTACATATGACCGAGAACTTACAGCTATTCATATGTCAATTAAGTACTGTAAATATTTGTTGGAGGGAAGGTCATTTGTAATATATACAGATCATAAGCCTTTGATTTATGCATTCAAACAAAAGAACGACAAAGCATCCCCTCGCCAACTTCGACAATTGCAATATATTTCCCAGTTCACAACAACCTTGGTTCATGTTTCAGGAAAAAACAATATGATTGCAGATTACATGTCTCGACTAGAAGAATTGGCGGCTGGCATTGATTGATACCCATAGAGACCGCCAAATAAATAACCTACAACACATGTGTGTGTAAAAAAAAGATATGTAAATTTTGGGGGGGAGAGTGATGTGGCAGCTGGCATTGATTGGTACCCATAGAGACCGCCAAATAAATAACCTACAACACATGTGTGTGTAAAAAAAAGATATGTAAATTTTGTACCTTGTGTTCTGTCTTAAAATAAAAGTTATTTAATGTATTGTGAGTTTTATAAATGTGTAAAACCCCCCTACAATTGGTGACCCCAACGTCCGACGTGATCGTGAGTGATTTATGAAATTAATCATGCCGGACGAAAATATGAAAAACGAAAATAGTGAATCTTTGACGAAGAACATTGATAAGGTTAGTATCAAGCTTCCACCGTTTTGGAAAGACAAACCAGAAATTTGGTTTTGCCAGGCGAAGCCCAGTTCGATCTTGGAGGAATCACGTCGGGGTCACCAATAGTAGGGGGGTTTTACACATTTATAAAACTCACAATACATTAAATAACTTTTATTTTAGGACAGAACACAAGGTACAAAATTCACATATCTTTTGTTTTACACACACATGTGTTGTAGGTTATTTATTTGGCGGTCTCTATGGGTACCAATCAATGCCAGCCGCCACAGATATATAGAAATACATGAAAACTACGACATAAATAAGGGATGGTTATCCTGCTACGATTAAGGGGACGATTGGACAAATGCGAGCATTAACTGGTGCTAGAAGTGAAAGTGTGTCGACGTTAGCCGATGCTAGAGCAAACGAAGCTTGAACGATGGAGATTGCTCGAACCATGCCAGTGCTTTGTTCCCCGTCTGTTATTATCGTACAACTAGAGCGTGTATCCACCTCATCCATGCATAGATGACTCCCAATACCTCTTGCCTTTGTGTCTCTACAATCACACTATTAACCAGGCTATTAGTAAGCTAATTAATACTAGGGATAGTTGGTTTAAATACCTTACCCAACTGTACCTTCCATGGCATGTGACTGAACACCTCTGTTTAAAATAGAATAGCTAAAACAAAATTTTTTTTCTAAACTATTTATTACTCTTCACACTGATGTCAAATTTATTTACGTTCAAGAGTGTATTAGAAAAATATTTCAGTGACTTTTAAGAAAAACTGTTAATTACACCAAAACCCACATATACAAGACAGTTATGCCTGACTTCCCATTTTTTCTTTTTGACGAAGACTTATGAGGCATCGAATTACATTTCTAAATTAATAACCCTGGTGGATGTTATCCGTTTTCTCTTCTTCTCAAATGTAGTATTTTTTTATTTACGGCATATACTCTGGCTATGACTTTAGTCACAGTTATGAATGAATAAATAAATAAAACATTTCATACAATAATTTATGTTTATGATATACAGGTAATAGATATGAATATGTTTTCCATAGTGCTGTTCAAAATAAGAGAAGCCGGGGCTTAAGATATACCATACTATCACAGTCGTTAGGTCGTGCGGGATTGCCTGATCCTGAACACTTGATGTTTATAGGCGCTTTGCTATGGGTCTGATATTAACCAGTTTTCAACTACCATTAAATTGTATTTTTTGAGTGATTGGAGAAATCTTGCAATAAGAGACACCTTATTTCGTGATCACATCCTGGCAATTGAATACACTGAGTCATGTTTGCAACACGTAAAAGTACAATAGCACACAGGCAGAGGAAAACGATTGTTTTGTACTTATTTGAAAAAAAGGTAATTTATGTTTAGGGGGTTTTCTTATCGGAATCGTTTTGGTCGGTGTTCGCTCAGTATTCAGAGGACTTAATTGAATGTGTTTTAGAAAACCGAAACTAAGCTTGATATGCAATAGCTAAGCTACCAACGCTAGTTAAACACGCAAAACATGACATCATAATTTCTGAAGTAATATAAGTAATATTCAGTTTGTACATTTCATGTTAGCGAATATTAATTGATTCAAAATTAGTATCCTCATCATTTCATTTTTTTTAGCAATGTTTCTTACAAACATTATTATTTAAAATTGTTTTTAAAAATTAAATTACAAAAGAGATTAATTTTGTAGGCCGTTAGAAATGGGGAAAAATAAGTATTTAAGCGAATTGAGTGCTACTTTTTTTGTGGTTTAATTTTTCCCCCATTCTTTCTGTTACCGTATCTTGACATAAAATAAATCAAACATTTCACACAGATTCAATCATTATTACGACCAATATAGAAGTATGTACATTTATGCTCAGGAATAGAAGTGGATCCTTAACCTGAATGAAAGCAGAGCATACCTATTCGGGCGGCGTCTGTAAAAGCTTACAGGTATTTTCACTATACAAACATATAACTAAGTTTATTGAACATTTGAATCCATTTTTTACGTTGATACTAGGTTCTTACAAAAGTTCATGTTCTTAAAACTAGTTTATTTTGTTGCCTCATTGCAACTTTGAGGAATTTTGTGACAGCTGAGTAGACTTTGGTGGTTTTACAATTTCAGTTTTTCACGTCTAGCCAATAAGTGACGATATTCTGGTTGAAAACAGCAATATTACATGCTATCTATCCTTTAACGAGTTTTGCCAGAATATAAAAAAGTACCACCATTATTAAGTATATTATAATTAATCTGCTATAAGAGAAAATAAAAAAGAAAGGTTTTAATAACGTCTCTAGTTTTTACAGTCAGATCTGTTACTCTTCTCGTTATGGGTATAGGTAAGAGGAGGTGTAACTTTATTATTATGTATGATCCTCAACCAGCCTTGCAACAGAATATAAATTTTTTATAAGTTAGGGCATGCGTTAATTTTGTACAATTATATTATCTCAAAATGAGGGAATACCAGTGAGTGATATATTGTGTAAAATTTAGTTTTATTTTAAAATCAATAAAAATTCTCTATTATCTTAAAGGAAATAAGGCGCGAACAGGGAGGAAATTTAAAAAGCAAAGCAAGAGGTTTAAATTATCTAATTTAAAGTACATTAAAATTTAACTTTTCGATCATGATTCATTAGAAATTTCCATTTGTGTATTAGCATTTTTATGAGATTTGAGCTTGTTTGTTGCTTGTAAATCTAAAAGCCACAGGAAAGGGAAAATGTAATTCAGTCAATAACACAAGCTTAGCTTACAAATCTCCTTTTGTTCAGAGGCTTCAATACCATTCCATCTTCCCCTTTTCCCTACTCAAATATTCCCTATATCATTTTTATTCCCTTATCATCTTACATAATTGATTTTTCATAAAGGGTGGCTAAAAAATAACCACGTGACTAAATTCTTGAAACTCGGGGGAAATTCTTATTTTATTTACTTTATTTTCGCTGAGACGAAATTGTATTTGAGAACCAATCGAATTAGTATTTTATTTTTTTAAAGGGTGAATTTTTTGTTGTATGTACTCCACAAACTTTATTTTAATAATTACTGGTTGTTAATTTATTTGTTAATTGGTAATGGTTACTGGTTGTGTGCAGTACCATCAGTTTTGTATGTTATTAATGCCAGGATTCTGATCACCAGTTCGGTGTTCTGCCAACTGAACCACCATGTCCCGCATTTCCATGTTTTATTTGGATGATAATTACAAAAATGTTTTAGGTCTTATGTTGGACACTTTATACAATTATTTATTTATGAACCTTTTTTATGGAATAAAGTCAATCATGAGAGTGCAGATAAAGTCAATGATGAAAGTGATGTCAAAAATAAATTATTATAACAAACATGTTTATAAGGCAACCATTAATAATAAATTCACCAATTTCGCATACTGTCGATATCAACTCCCTTTTATAAATAATTTCAAAGACAGTAGTATTGAGACTCCTTTTTGCGCAATTATATTGTTTGGAAGTAGATCAGGAAATAGAGCCAATTTAAGCTCAGCACATAAATCACCAGACCCCTTCTAGACCGACCGTATACCGACCGCTTTATGCAAAGAGCATAATTGAATGTGTAAACAGAATTATCCTGAACACATCTCTATTTAATCAGTTTTGTGCTGTGGTACCTAGGTGAATGTTTGCGCCAATCATAACTTAACGTTTTCAAGTACAATCATAGAGGTTTTACACGTGTTATTGTTTCATTGGGTCAAATTATAAAATTAATAGGTTCTTATTATTACACATAATGAAGACTGATTTGCTGAGTATACATTCATACTATACATATTCACTAAATGAAATCTTTTAACATTTATAGGAAATAAGATATTACGCATGAGGGGTTAAAACACTTGGTGTATTATTTTGAAAAGTATGATAATTGCAAGCCCAAAATACAAAATTAAACAATTTGAATTATTTGGCATTAATGACTTTAGGTTACCCAAGATCTTACAATGTTTTTGTTTCGTTTACACTAGTTTGCAATATTGATATGTTCTAAAATCAAAACGGCGAATAAAACCATATTTTTCCCTTAGCAGTAGAGACATATAAAAAACATTTAGTCCATTAACAAACTTGTCCAATCAACCTACCAAATTGATTATACCTATAAAAATAAAAACCTAAGGGGGACTTTGTTGGTGTGAAATTTTCCCTGGGAAACATACAAATATTGCACATTGAATATTTCTCAACGCAAATTTAATAGTGTCTATGAAGCTCTTTCTTAACCGGAAACTACTCCCGTTATCTATTTATTTAATTTAATGATGATATCATACATGCTAGTTATATATTCAAATTTAGTTCTTTAGATTTTAATTTTTTTGGGTACCATGGTTAGACGACCAGAAATTACTGCCAACTCCATGATATATGATTAAGAGTTGTTAACAAATTAAGTACTTGTAATAAAAAAACATAGTTTTTCATTATATTTATTAGAGAACGAAATTGAATATCTTAACATAGTGATAGCATTCCGTTTGGGTATACGAAATAACTAGCATTGAGTTACCTCGCGATGAAAAAATAAATTGGGTCCATTTAGGAAATTTTACATACTCATTACTGCAACATCATGATTAGCTAGGAAACGGTAATTCCAATATTAATTTTCTTTGATCACCATTTTCCCCTTAATGAGATTTCTGATTGGTCTGCATTTCACCTGTATACGGATTTAATAACTTATCGACGTTAGAGCATGATTTAAAATTTGGTTATAATCGCATATTTTATTATAGTTTAAACGAAACCTATTGCTTGTTTCTCTTCCATAATTTTGTTTATTTTCCAGTGCTTTTACAGGCCATCTCTGTCATTCACAGGGACCAGCCAACGATCGGCACTACAAAAAAACGTATTTATTGAGCTTTACACTTCGTTCATCATCATGCTTAAAAGAAACTTATTGAAGAGAAACGAAAAGGACATTTAAGTGTAAATTATACGATATCTTCAATGGAATGGATATAATAGCATAATGTATAAGAATGGTTCCATTATTTTTGAGGTGAATATAAGTTGATGTTGAGCTAATCCATGCTCATTAAACAAATTTTTTTTTTTTCAATTCTTAAATAAATTTTGTATGTTTACGAGCAATATAGTTTAAATATTTTTTTATTTGTTGTTTGTCTCTTACAGTAGTATTTTGTGGCTTTAAGTATTTTATTTGTCATGCGTTGTTAAGTAATATATTCGCGATCGAAATTATTTCTTCATTCCGAAGACATCGACTTCAATCATTAAGCTCAACTTGTGGTAAGTTGACGAAACTGGGACAGTAGATTTCACCCGGTCACTAATATGGAAAGGCCACTGTAGATAATAGTGATGATTGGGAATTGGAGATAATTGTTAATTAATTAACGGATATCAGCCAATAGTATTCACTTTCCGGTTTTAATTTGTCAAGATTGGTGGTTCCATTTACAAGGTGTATGATAAAGGGTGTTAGAGAAACTGTTTTTAAATAGAGAATAAAAAATACAATGAAATAGAGTTTAATTATAATAAAATAATTAATAGATATTAATATAGAATAAGATTTTATGAAAAACGTTAGTCCCCTTCATGAACATAGCTCATGGGTGTTTGAGGTAGGGGCCTGAAATGGGGAGTTGGTAGGTGGCGCCGGGTTGCTAGTGTGCACTTAATACTCATTGTCAACCTTAAATTAGGTTTTCTCAACATATTCTTTATTCGGGTAGCTACTTAATTTTCCTAACGGGGTTGGATTAACTCCGACTAGACTCATCTTCCATACATCAAAAGAAAGTAATCCTAGGGTGTTCCCAGCATTCGTAGTAAGAACTCAGCATGCTAACCGGTTTAGTACGAAAAAGTTCAACTTAAAACTATATACAGCAAGTAATTATACAGGAACACACGAATTAGGTGCAAGGAAGGGAAGAAAAAAAAAATCAGAGACATCAGAAAATGTTCTGCGTTGAACGAAATTAAAATTGCCATCTACTATGTATTTACTTTATATTATTTTTACATTTACCGCAATAATTGTATTTTATAGGGGATAATAGTCTAGAAATATTTTGACGTTTTGCTCCTTTTCATAATCTCTACACTGACGTGAATTCTCTTCAACAGTCCGTTTAAAAGTTAAGCAAGTGTCTGTTGTCTTAAAGTAATAGACGAAAACTTCCTCATCCACGCGATACAACCGGCCGAATTAAACTTTTATAAACTCTTAGTCGAACTTTCTTCGATGGTAATTAAAACTCTTGGCCGATTAAAATTTCACGATAAATTAGATTAAGTCCACTTTCTTGAAGACAAACAACTTAACGACAGTAACGAGGATTTTAAAATTTAACGTGACCCTATCGTTACAATTTTTAATTAATTTACGCATTGAGTTTGTAAACATTTCAATTATGGTAAATATCTTCAAAAGGCTGAACCTTTACCAAAAAAAAAAAATCTTAAACACCTTTGTTGTGCGGACAAATATAAGTTGTCCTCTTCACGGACCAGAAAACACACATCTACTTTTCTATATTTTTAATATATCAATAAACTAATGGCGTCAGTATGGAGAGATGGGGTAGTTCTCGATCGCAACACCACGATTAGAATAATCCGGCCACTCATTGGCTGTGTTCAGAAATCTACTTGCCTATAAAAGGCGGAAATTCCAAGTGTTTTTATTGAGACGGAATCAGGCACTTGATGTGAAAACTCTCTGCAATGAAGCTTGATGCTGTGCTCCAGCCATGGTTATCTGCACTTCTCTATTCACCTCCTTGTTTAGCTTTAGCTTTAGCCCTGCACTGTCAGACTCCACGACCTTCACAGTGGAGCTACCTTGTCCACTAAACTAGCATTTTCGGAAGGCACCCTTTCCCTGCAGACAACGGTTCCTGGGTCCTAGTACCTAGTAGTATCTCCCCCAACGGTCCAGTCTGCCTCCCTCCGGTTCACACTTGCCTTTGGGATCAAGTCGGTTTTCACCTACCCGACCCCGTATAAGGTTCGTCCTTAGGAAGGGGGAGAAAAAAAAAAGGTTTTCACCGATTGTGAATTTTTGGTCATACCAAGACCACGTAAACTACCTATTATACTTAGCAGGCTACCTTTTCTAACTAAAGGTTTATTATATCTCTTTCTGATGCCCAACAGCCACAATTTATTTAATCTTTAGTCTTTGGGCTCAGCTATGAATGAACATGTGTTACCTACTTGTAGCAAGAATATAGTTTAGAATGCATTTTGTGACTTCTAACACGTGTGTGTCACAAATGTGACAAAGTATTGTTCTTTGTTTGGATCCAACAAAGTATAAATTAGTGGCGTACTCGTAAAATTGTCGATTTTTTTTTAAAACCAGTCCACTGTCTGAAATAGTAGTATTTACTTCAATCATAAAGAAGACGCTTTGTCATATTGATGAAATGGTTATGATTTTGTCACATCATCTGTAATATTAACAATTTTGTGCCTATGTTATTTTTATCATTTTTATTTTCAAGAAAGAATCGTCAAACGAGCTCATTATATATCTGTTCAGTCTGTTTGGAATACACATTTAAATTTTGTTTTGGGGGATATCCTTTGTTGTGACTATCTTCAGTTGACATACCCGAATTTCGGAAAAAAATGTATAGTTACTTTTATATAAGGGGTCAGAAAGCAACGTTGACATTTGATTTCGACGAACAGGTTAGTAAATTCCGATTCATTCTTCATTTAATTTAAAACATCAACATATAAAAGTGTTATTTTATCCGTGAATTCAACCAACACACGTGTTCTGACCTTTCTGTGGTAACTTTATATTTTATTAAATATGCTAATTACCAATATAAAATACACAAAGGTTTCGAACATTCTAAAAAACGAACACAAAGCAATCGTGGACCTTTTTTATTGAATCGACTCATGCTGACGTTCAAGCAGCGTTCATCTTGGGCTTTTTCACACTCCGTCAACCCCCAAACATTACTTAATGTTTGAGTTAGTTCTATCTAAGGTTTAAATAGTTTTATTTATCACACTATATGTGTGCATATGCTTCGGTAGGGGTCGTGAAATTTGATCGATTACTTTTTGTTAAATAGAATAAGCAAAAATTAAACGTTAAAAAAGGATGTAGAGTTTTGATTTGTAATAAATGGTTTGAAGCCACGAGCAAAAAGAATTTTAAATATATCCCTAAGAATACAGTGCCAAGAGCCAACAATTCAGAGGATGTATTTAATAAGTTTGTTTTAGGCCAAGTATCAATCGAAGTACCCGTATTAAACGGCCTTTGTTTTGATTTAGTTTCAAAACAGTGTATTTTTAGTTTATTAAAATTTTTCTTATTATTATAGTGTTTAGAAAGATATATAACGTTATTTGGAGTTTTATAATATTAAACCGATTTTAATAGTCAAGGTGTAGGTGTAGAAAATACAATTTAAAATCGATTTATCGAGAAAAATGAAGTATTTTTGGTCAAAACATTAGAGCAAATTTTTGTTAATCATTTAATAAGGTTACTAGAAATGTGACACAGAAAATTCTGCTCGAACTTGGACCTATTTTGATATTGCTCTTTCACTTCCTACAACACTGCGCTTGTTAATACATATTTTCAAAAACTGACCGTTCTTTTATCTACTATATCGTGGGTGTACATGTTACACACTAAGTCAAAAAACAGGATTTTGAGCAAATGCTGATCGAATATTTTTTTTCTTTTAACTTCATTAGTATTTTATGAAATAAAGTTTTTAGCCCTGGTGATTTTTCGCTAACCATGATATATTGACAGTCATAGATATGATTAAAAACCGCAGGCGAGTAACATATATGATACACTATACCAATAAAATAATGCATAATATTCAATAATCTCGATGGGAAATCGCAATGGTGTGGGTAAAAGAATTGTGAAAGAATATTACGAAATTAATAGGCAGACCAGAAAGCAAAAGAAGCGACGAATAAGTGACTCGAAGTGAGCTTTGAAAAGCCAACTGTCACATATATTGAACAAATAATAAGGAAAAGGACAAAAGAGAAATGTAATGAAGGCTGTATTTCAACAACGAATCGAAGCCACACAAAAAAGTGTTTTCCTACAGTAAAAGATGGCTAATATCTGGCGTACAATTAAAACAACCCAAGTATTCAATGGACACTGCATTGACCTCCATAGGTTTTTACTAATAAATAACCCAATGAGTCGTGTGGCCAAGGTGAACAAAATTGGTAACATCTGCACCCGATATTTGATGCAGATTGCCTTAGTTTAACAAAGTATATCATGCTAACTGGGAAAAACGGGCCTATGGAACACCTGGGACAATTCTAGATATTTAGAAGTAAAATATAATAGAGTTCCAATGTGTATATACAACATTCTCAATTACAATATTAATCATGCATCTATTTACTTATATTATATTTTATGCTGATTACAGATTTATATTTCAAACCAATGCATTTTTCAATTATAAAAATGTACAAATTATAAAATTGTATGAAACACAATCATTGTATAGGAGCATGTGGGAAATCCTATCTTCTAGGGCTACTAGAGAGAGGAAAATATGCTAATTTTATATTATTGTCATCAGGATAAATACCTGTATAAACTAATAAGCTGGAGTACTTAGTGTGATTAAAAAACTTTGAAAATAATAAATAAATGAAGAGTTGACTTATTCGGCTTTACAAGTCGAAAAATCTATTTTGATCATGCTAGTAATCCGGAATTTGATACCACTGACTCCAGCAGTCGATACGACACTAAATTACTTCGGAATATATATATATTCTGTCACTCTTATATATATTACGAAATTTTAAGTTCAATAAACTTTTTTGTGAAGAAATAGAATATGTGTTGCTTGATTTTATCTTTCCACAACCGGCAACAACCATTCATTAGTAGATTTATTTATATTTAATGCTTTGCTGGGAATTATTTCACAGTGTGTTCTACCAGAAAGAAATTAGTTGCAGCTTTCTAGCGTCTAGAAATTGACGTGTGGCAATTTTCTGGAAAGTTGATTTAATTTTGAAGATGAGAAACACACCTGTGACCCTCATTAACATAAAATTTTCTCTTTTTATCAACAGCTCCCAACTGTTTCGAATTCCCAAAGCAATAAAATACTTCCAGAGCAACACTCGCAACGAGCTTTTTTTTTTTTTTTTATAACAAGTCTACTAACAGATCTTAACAAACTTTGGACTTTTGGGCGTCAATAAAATCCCTACCTTCCTTTTTATTTTTTAACAGGTTAATTAATTTTAATTTCACACTGGTATCAGGTGTATAATAAATATAAATTAATATTTAATCCATTTAAATACTTTATGAAAAGACTAGACTAAGAATGTTGCTGTAATTATTCAAACAACTACTCATTATTCCTCACGCAGCTGAATGTACCCTTACCAAACATATCATCCACATGTGAAATTCTCATGGAGATTCCGGGAATCTAACCCAGGTCTCCATAGCTTGAAGGGAGTTCGTTAATCACTAAGCTTGACATTTAAAAAACTATAGCGCACCGTGGATCGTAATGGAAAATTTCCTAAACATTCTCAACAATTAATTAAGAATTCATCTGAATGTTTAGAGGTTTTTAGAGGGTCTCATTTTGTTTAAGTACAGGGCACGATGCCTTTCGCCAGTTTGTCCGTATGTTTGTCAGCGGTAAAAATGGTTCAATGTCAATAATTGTTCTATACTTATTCAATATAATCATATTATAATATATCATACAATATTTAAAAACACATCGAAATGTGTTTTTTGGTTAAAATACAATAACAGAAAGCGTGACAAAAACATAGGCGCATATTCCAATTATTCATAAACACATACAAGTCACAGCTCAATAGAAGTTAAAGATTTAGTGTTATGATTTTTACCTCTAGTTAAGACAGTATAGGCCAAACATTTAAAAGATATTTTAAAACAATATAGGTTTTCTAGATTTTCCACTTATTGGAATGTTTAATGATATAAAACACGTGGTTCCGGGTATTTCTTTGGTGTTAAGTGTCTATTTTTCACCAATATGAACCTAAAGGACTCAAGATCAATGATACCCATTCATGGGCTTACAAAGCCTACCGTTCCAAATATGAGCACTTATCTTGTTTTGGCGTTAATTGGACTACCCCGTTTTCTTGGAACCGCATATTAAAACCGACTCAATTACGCTAATTATCATACGATTACTATTTCGGCTGTAAACAAGACAGTTTTTGAGAACTATTCAGGATTCATTAGATATGCCCATTGGTTAATTTATATTATTGATTTATGACTAGTCAGTTTCACCTATGATTAAGGCTATAACTTCCTGATTTATGTGCCATCCCATCGCACAATTTTTATTTAAACCTGCTCCAAGATATATAGTTGCTATGTTTAATCGTGTAAAAACCCCGAACACGTTTATAAATCTCTTTTTAAGCACTGTAAAACAATTATAAAAGATATAATAATTAAAAAATTAAAGAAAATGATACGTATGTGTGGGCATCAAAGACCCTTGTGGAAAAATCATTATTTATAAAATACTAATCCCTCATTATATTCTAACTCATTTCCTCGTGGAACCGAATTTCTTTCTAGAAATGAGTTAATAGGTATATTTCACGCCCCCATTGTGTTTATGCATTTATTTTATTACCTTCCAAGGTCACAAATGGTCGCAGAAACTACAAACATTAAGTCAAACTAGATAGTATTGACTTCATTTTTAAAAACATTTGGAAGCGCGATTTGTTTAATTCTTTCGAAAATTTCAGTTTTATTACGGAAAACTATAACTTCTTAACTGATCCTTGAAAATTAAATTTTTTGTATTAGTAGGTTTTGTTTGAAAGTAATGATATCATTTTAACATTTTCAGAGCGTAAATGTGACTTAATAAAACTGAATATATTTTCGAGAGAAAATCGCTGATTTTTTTTTTGGCTTTATGTACACAGACAAAATGTCAGGTTTGGCAGCATGAGATTTCGATGAACGGTTTACATGCATTGGACACTCTAGGAATATATTGATAAAATTTATGATTTTATTTTGACCAATGTCCAGTTTTTTCAGTCACTTGTTCCACTGTGCGACAGTTGGAATATTCAGTGAACTAGAAATAATCTAATAACCTGTCTCCGATCACACCCTTAACACTTCACCCATGGGCTAACATACAGCTGTGGAGCAGCTTCTGTCTAAAATAACTTGAAATAAAAAAAAATGAAATACGAGATATGGAACGTTAGTCCACTATGAATAAGTATAATTACATTTAAAATTGTTTAGTCAACTAATTGTTATTTGATAAATGTTTTTTTACATCGGGATACCATTAGGAAAATTAAATAAAGAAAAACTCATTACATCAATAATTGTATAGCAAAGTGCTCATAGTGAGGAGACATTCGGAAGGAAGAAACTGCAGTCAAGGCGAATCATGTGAGTAAAGTATTGTTCCATGACTGTTTATTGGGATTAGGGGTAAGGTCACTGTGACCGGATTTGTGGTATTGGGTTTAGTTAAGGATTAGAGGAAGGAGTCAAGAAAGGGGTATTTTTCGGAGGAGTCGATTGAGTGGATCAGGGTAAGAATCGTCAACAGGCCCAATGGTTTAGCCATCCTTTTAACCGACATAAAACAAGAAATAATAAAACTTGCGAGTAACTTAATCGAATATACAAGTAATGAGTGTTTAGTTAGGGGAAGGTAATAGTGTCAGGTACACGTTTGAAATTTAGTCAGCTCGATCCTCATATGGAAGAACAGATTTTGATTGGTTCGTTTATGTCTAGTTTATGTATATTATATTTTTCATACGTCCGTTTGAGAGCCACTCAACATGGAGGTTAGACACCGTTAGCTTGTTCCCTTCATTTCGTTTGTTCGTTTATTTAATTAGAATTGAACAGTAATGTTAAATATTAGCAACCCCAGTATTACTTCCCTTAATTTCCTTCTATTCAGACCATTATCCGAATATTTATTTCAGAGAATGAAGTAATTTAAATGATATAAATCAATAACAATCTTGTAGTTATAATTATTCCATAAACTATGTAGTTGGAGCTGTCCATCTATTTATTGACATATCAAGTTGTATCCTCTGTTATTGTTGGGTTCTTCCTTCGCCTGTCCGGTCCCAAGCTCAAGTGTTGACCCAACTCTGTTTGAGGTCACAAGAGTCTTCTCAGTGCTTCAGGGCTGGTCAGTTTGCCTGTTCCTCTCATCGGAACTATATATAGTAAGCCGTTGTTGTTAGTTTAAAGTTTATTCATTTATACGACAGTAGAGCTGTATATATTTTGGACGTATGGCCAACTTCTAGGACAAGCGGGCGAGCTACCTGAAGTTTTTTAACGGCAGCATAGATTTAAAGTTATAGGGCAGTTCCAACTATGTAAGTTTCTGATTTGTGAGAGCCATGTATCAGAATTATCCGTTTAACGAACAAGCTGCCTTGGCATGTTTTAAAAGTTGTGCAATAGTTACGTAGAATGAAATCCGTTACGTTCATAAAACTATAACGCAATGATTTGTGCGAATGCGAAGCGTGCTAGATAGACCTAATGAATAACGAGAACTCGTAATTCGATATTTTGTTACGGAACAGAACTCGATACAGAACAATTGCAACACCTTATTTCAGTGGAAGGAACTTGTGGATTAGATTTGTTATTGATAAGTACAGAACCTATTTAGTTGAGAAGTTGAATTTTAATATGCAACAGAATATCGAAAGTATTGATATTACAATATATAGTAAAAAAGTAGACATTATTTCTAATTTAAATGGAACTATAAAGAAAAAAACGAAAATAAATAGTAAACTTGGAAAAATTCGGCTTAATTTTAACTTTAGAGCTTTAACTTTCTAATTTTAACTTTCTTAAGTCACGTTTTCTCCTTTCATTCCATTTGGCCCATTCCACACTCAAAAAAGTTTAAAATAATGACAAAAAAGGCAAAGCCACTTAACGACTACAAATAACCAGTCAATAAACTGAGCTTTTTCTAGAGGGATTGCTGATGGCGTTCTTTCCTTTGTTGGCATGCCCTTGAAAAACAAAACTTGATAAAGATATGATTGTACTATATTAAAAAAAAAGGCCATTGTTATGCAAAAAATAACTAAGCCATATTTCTTCCCCTTAAATAAAATTTTTGTTGTATGTCAAATTACAAAACCCATTTTCATCTTGGACAAAGTTAAAAAGACATCGAAGAAAACAATATTAAAATGACTTAAATTATGATAATTCTCGTTTCCAAGGAAAAAAAAGCTAATTATTCACAGATTACATCAAAGTTAATTATTACCTGCCTCGGGGGGTGTTTTCTCCCTCGTCGCTGTTTTTTGCAAGAGGCGGGCTAGGGGGGGGGGACTTTGTTTCTCGGAGTTGTTTGGCGGTTCCAATTAAAGGTGGTGGGTCTCTTGTTCTTTCTTGTGCTTTGAAAAAAAAAAAAATGTAAATAAAAGGTCATTTGTAGAACGGTGAATAGAATAAATAGTTTCAATAAATTTAATGAGCAATGAAAATGAAACTTTTATGTATTTTGCGAAATATAACTTTGTTGATGACCATTGTTTAATCTAATGTGATAAAACAATTTAATAATAGTTTGACTGCCTGTAACATAAGAAACATATTTCAGAATTAAATGTTTATAACTATACTTTAAGAACGCTACCCAATTCTGAATGAGTCAGAGCTATCTGCCTAGTCAGGATCTAGGCACAACCTTCAGAGGACTCTCAACACTGCGCCGAGATATCTACACCTCAGCCGAGGTCTACCACACTCCTTAATTCCTTCACCCAATTTTCAAATAGGTCCCTCCTAGTAAAAGGATCCCTTTCACTCCTATAAATTCCATGTTATTTTATTTTTCCCTCATTCCGCCTTTCAAAAAAAAAATGTATATTTTAATGAGTTTTTTTTTTTTTTTTTTTTTCCTTAGCTCTCAAACTTATAAAAATAGGACGTGGGAAAAATAAAGGAAAATTATTTTGGGCTAATGAGTGCCTTTCCCTAAGGGGAGTCCCCCCATTGGAAGGATGTACGAGAAGGATATAGGGTGTGGAATGCCTAAAGGAGGCGGGTGGAATCAGGAAGGTAGTGAGAGTCTACCGATATTTTCATGAGTTAATGAATATTCGTAATTATATTAGACCTAATGACCCAATAACATTATATCAATGAGACGAGAGTCCATGACCGTCGATTAAGTTATCCGGGTCTCGATTAAGGCCTTAAAAAAAAATCTTGGGGATCTTATGGTGAGGGTTCACTTAGTGCTGTGACCGAAAATCAGATGGCAGAATGGATAAATCATTTCAGAAGGAGAAAATTCAAGAAAATAGTAGAGCGAAGAAAAAGGAACTGTTGATGGCTTCAGCTTTGTGGGAAGGAGTATGATGTTCAGATAGACAAGGTATTACGGTAGTAGTCTGAGGAGTAGACTGCAGGAGATTGAAAATATAGAGAGGGTGATGAGGATCAATGGTTAGGAAATAATATGACCCTAACTCGAATTAGAGATGGGAGACATGGGAGTAACGGAGACAAATCTTGCGAAGCAGTTCATAACTCGCACCCAAAGACCCCCAGTATACCACATGGCCGTAGTTAATGTTGGGGAAAATAAGGGAGGATATTTGCCTAGTGAGGACCATTTGTACAGCGGGGAAGGCGACGGCTAGAATAATAAAATGAATTTCAGGAGAACTGGGATATTTGGTTTCCAGGAGAAGGATTGAACTGGTGGTTATATACTCGTAGTTGGCGTCACGAAATCAGAAGCTTGTGATCCACAATACGTGACAAGCCCTGATGCCGCTCTACTATCAGGCACTACTTCTTTTCTATTTTAGTGACCCCTTTACTTCGACAATGTCAATCACTAAGCAATAAGCAAATTAGTGATCAGTCCCTCGCCAGCCAGTCTAACACTGGCAACACCGCTTCAAGTAGCTTTTTCATCCCAAGCGTCTAATTTAAGACGGCAACCATACCATTTTTAAGGTGAAGCAGGATATGATAGGATGATAATTTTGGTTTAAAGCAGGAAATCAGATGTTTTAATGAGCACATATTTGAATAGTCCTGGAGGTTCAAAGGAGGATTTTAACGAACTTGCCCCGTTACAGGCAATGAACTTTCTAGAAAAAAAAATATGTTTCTTTCTAATCAGACCAATTTTGCTATACGGGCCTGAATCCATGCCCTATATGCTTGAGCTACAGGTAAAATACTAGGGTGAAAACAAGCATGTTATAAGTGATGAAGAAGTACTTACTAAAAGGAAATTTGCACACTTACGATGGGCTAGACACTTCGCAATTTTATGCAATGGGAAATTTTAGCAGGCCTTGAACAGGAGTAGACAGTGGGAATGGAATGATTATGTGGTTGCAGATGCCTAAAGAACACACACACGCCACTCACACATTTTTATTATTATAATTATAATATATACATTTTATTATAAACAGGTCTATTCTCAAACCTTGTTGGGTTTTTAAAATAAAATTACGGCTTTCCGTGATTAACATACTTCGAATAAGAAAAAAGTGTCGAAAATTCATTATTTCTCATATATAATATCTGATAATATCGATAAATAAATAATAGTTTGTAACATATCAGTTTTCTATTCGTTCTATACGCTGCTAAAGCAAGTTTATTTTCATTGTAGACAATTGCAGACTTAATTTACCGAATGATCCGCTGAAGATGTTCATGAACATATCCATGTCCGAAGAGAAATTTAAGCTGGAATTGCTTCAACCTATAAATTATTGCTAGGAATGTTCCCCTGAAGTGTACTTCAGACAAGTTTTGGCTCGGACGTTCATTTACTAGGAGTAATGGTTGTTTCTTGAACATATTACAGCACAGCGAGAATTCGTTTAAATTATGATGTAAAATATATATATATATATATTGCATAGTTGATGGATTTAGACCATTAGAGAAACCAAAAAATTAATAACTAATAATGAGTTGCGACGCGTCAGGAAATGAAAGCGTTCTTTTATAGCGATGTAGACTTTTACTAGATATATTTGTAAGAATCAAAAATAAAACGCCTACCTTGATTACAAGGTTCAGTATTGATTCTGCTGACGACATTTTGTAATTGAAATGCAATTCGACTCCGAAAAATGCTCTTATTCTTAAAAAGTGCATCTAAACCTTTATTTGGTACTCTATTCATCATAGTAGTAGACAGTGAATTTAATTCCCTTGTGTTATTTTTTTTGGGCATCAATGGTTATTTTCTTATCTTTTGGCTGTACGTGCAAGTGGATGACTCGTTCTTGTCAGAAATACTTTGAAATAAAATCTGAACTCTAACCAAGCCCAAAACATCAGTTCGTATATATTTGTAGTTAGTATAGAAACGTCAGTAAAACATACGTATAACAGACGAAACTTTTAACAGCTTTCTAATGAATGAAATGAACGCACGACTAAAAGATTTATTTGGTAGTTTAAATAAAGACAGTGCAAATTTCCGGACGGAGGAGGGTGGGGGACTTCCCAAGACTCCGCTTTCTCTTTGCGGTGGATTTGGGGGGTCTCTGGGCTGTCTGTAAATATTGTATGAATGAGCGAGTGAATGATGAACTGTAAATATTGTATGAATGAGCAAGTGAATGATGAACTGTAAATATTGTATGAATGAGAGCATATATCTTAATTAATTATTGCCTTATAAAAGGCAGATTGTAATTATTGCACAATAAAGGAATTATACTACTATAAATAAAGACAGTGCAAATTTCCAAACCATTGTTGATGGAATAGACTGCAGGAATCAATCAGCCAGGGAGCGTGTCGCTTCTGAAATGAGTAGAAATATTCACTATAAATCTAAAATGGAGTCAAAGTTTAACTATATAAGTTCAACGATAGCTGACACATGGAGATCTCTGTGAAGGGATGAGCTTGAATACAATTATATGTGCCTTCATAGGGGAGTATGCCCTTACAGTGTGTACATGTGTTCAGGAGAATAGGTAGGTACAAGCTAGTTTTTGTGATATTTTGCGCGTTCTTCGAATGTAACGAGCTCTCATTCGGAAAACAAGGTCAGGCAAAAGACGACCACAAAGGCGAATGGATTGGAAGGTAACGACTTCGAAACGGACTGAACCACTCGGGGAGGGCCACTATGAAGGTGTTGTGCTTCAGAAACCTTTGTCCAAGGGAAGTCAGCCGGGTGGAAGCCAGGGAATTCCTCTGGGAAATTTTGGAAGCTGACAGCGCAAGGTTAGCAAAGAGTGGTGTAAATAAATAAAAAGATGATATTTAGAAACATCAATGCAGCTGCGAGTACTAGTCCAGTGACGAGCCAGGTTGTAGCCAATGAGAGATCCATTTATATCAGCCAATCAGGAGGGCGTTAATATGAGCTAATAAAAACTATATTCCCTTTGACAGCCAGAACTGGTTATCCTAACTAGTCGCCGAGTGCTCTTTATTTATATAAATATTATTTACATTGATATATCACAGTATAAGGTTGGCCTTATATATCCGTGAAAAGGTTAGCACAACAGTGTTATTTATCACCTTCGTTAATTTTCGACTGAGTTAAATAGAACTAAAACGTCCAAAACAAAAAAAGAAAGAGTATACTGAATACTCATATAGTTAGCATGTGTAACAAGGATTCATGTTGTGTAATAAATGTTTAAAAATTCTAAAATATTTTCCTTTACTAGCAACAAATATTCAACGATTTGTTACAATTAGTTACTACTCTAACTTATTTTCAAATTATACCAATAACTGGTAATAAATTATTTATTTTTAGTTGATTTAGTATGGTATTTAGTAGTTCATTATTAAAGAAGCAGCATTTTTTTGGTATTTTAATAATTGATATGAGCTCAAAGGAATTTATTGGCCGTAAAACCATGAGATAAGTGACTGTACGTGACTTAAATATATAACTTTTATGGCAATCAGTTTTCTGAAAAAATATTTAGTTAAGTATCACACGTTCAGCCAGGGGGGGGGGCAGAAAAGGCATTCGCTTTCCCACCCGTGAATGTAAATTCACTTAATATAAGTCTCCTTTTTAAGACCAGAATTTCACTAGGGCGGCACTTAACTTTCAATAAAATTTTATCGCGGACCAGAATAATTAAATTTTTCAACAAAAAATTATTATCTTTCACTATTAGATAGTTCGGGGAGCTCTGATGTAAAAATACAAGGCATTAGCATGAAAAATAATCGAGTTTTAATTGGATGGAAAAAACTTAAAAATATTTTTTTTCGTTAATTTATGAAAAGTTAAATTTGATATACTGTAATTTACGAACTAATAAGGCCAACCTCCTAACCGAATAAAACCCTAACCAATAATGCGTGATCCACTAACTATCTTGAAAATAGCAACTTTTCAAAAACCGTTGCCGTTTATTCCCTAAATATCTGGAACAATTGTCAATTTACTTATTGTCGTTATTATTATTATATCGTACCGTATATACTCAATGAATTTGAAACTGTTTTGCAATTGATTTTTCCATGAGATTAGCTATTTTTGCGACAGTAAAACATGGTAGGCTATTTAGACCAGTAGTTACATTTACCATGCAATAATAAAAAAAAAATAATGTGCGCCAGAAATCCAACGATACTATAAGAATTGAAAGCTACAATTTGACAAGAATATTCACCAACACCAAATGAAATGTTTGTGAATCAATACCTCACCGTTATCAGGAGTGTATTGACAAAAACTGTAATAATTTTGAGCACCTGCTGTAGGAGGAAAAATTTAATTTAGATACTTTTGCAATTTAAAAGTTTATTAATTAATTATTAATTATATGTGAATAATAACTACATACAAGAACTTTTAATAAACTACATACCGACAAAATTACAATCTGCCTTATTGGCAGATACTTACAGTTCTTCAATCACAAACTCATTCTTACAATATTTACAAGCATTCCACTGTTTCGTATTTATAGGAGGTCATGAGACCAGAGGTCCTTCGACATGGAGGAATGTAGGGATGTGCAGGGTAATGCCTGTGCTACGGGATTAGGGTGGTTGGATAGGTTACTATGGAATTACATGATCTTGGAAGCGATGAGTTAGAGAATGTAGGTTATATTAAGATCGTTATGAAGGGTGTTGTTGCTGACGTAATAAGAGGCATTTACTATTGTTCTCAGGACTTTTGATTGAAAGGATTGGATACGCTTGATGTTCGACTGTTTTGCTGTCCCCTATAGCTCTATTCTATAAGTCCAGATTGGCTTTAGTTTAACTTTGTAATTTATTTTCTATTGAGAGATGGGTTATCCTTTGAAGTAGTCTATACAGTTGTCCAAAAGTGTTTAGTTATTGTCTTTTTAGTCTGGTGTATAGGTTCCATGTCAGCTTTTTGTCGAGATGGAAGCCCATATATCGTTTTAGATACAGAAAAAGGAATGGAGTTAAACAAAAAACTAGTGGACAGGACTGCGGCATTGGGTAAAGATAGTGTGAGCACATTTTGCTTGAGAAATGTCCTGAAGTTATAATCATTCATACTGCGTATAAATTTTGAACACCCTTTATAAAATGAGTTGATCCAATATTTGAATTCAGGTTTACAGTTACTATTACAAGAAGCTTTATAATTTAGTTAATGACTTAAAAGTTAATGCAGCAAACGTTAACTAGCTGAATAAATGACGATGCGTCTCAATTTCATAAAGTGTCCATTTCAGTTGGGAGCTGAGCTTTGCGGACGTTACACGTTCCATACATCTCCCACATTGCCGAGGCACTTATACACCTCTGGCACGAGCAATTTCACTGCCGCACATATCACGAGCTTCTCCCTCAACATTCCAGCCCGCCACTGTCTGCGATTAAAACGTCAGTGGTCCAGAGATTTGTCAGGGTGAAAATCGGAGATGTCTCCGCTATTGAGCGTTATGATCTTAGTTGAGATCAGTATCCAGCGTCCAGCATTCATATTTATTAACTAGATCAACACCGTGTATAAATATCAGAATAAAATCTGAATTATTAGAGAACCTCATGGAAAGATGGTCTAGTGAGGTAAAAGGTTGAGTCGGATGTGAATCGCCCATAGGCATCCTTATGAGAGGAAATCGCCACTAACCTGTTAACCAATCTGAACCTTGAGTTCAGTGAAAATCAGAAGAAAAAATAAATTTCTTTTGTTTTCAAGCAAATATGCCAGAACACCTACAGAAAACACTACAATGCAGTGATATAATTTTTAGATTCTAAGAAGAAAGTAGTTAGGAGAAAGAATCTTAGGCGACGTCTTATGACAATGAAACTAACATTAAAGTGTTGTGAGTAGTAATAAAATACGTAAACAATTGCTATTAACTGGATTGGATTAGGATGGCTCTAAGTACATCACTCATCTAGACACAAAGGTTTATTATATTTAGTATATTTAAGGTAAGGTGTAGAGGAAAGCTATCTATCTTTTGCTAGCTATCTATATGTGTTTTACTTTCACCTCCTCTCTCTTTTTGCGATTATGTTCGTGCTAATCATAACTTATATATATATATATATATATATATATATATATATATATATAACTTAACTTCCGGCTAACGATTGCTCTAAAAAGGGGTTGGGTAGGCGTAATCAGAAGGCAGACTAGAACTTAACTAACTCTTTATTCCAATCTCTCTCCTATATATACATTATGAGTGAGGATTAGCCCCACTCTCTATTATTGTTTACAATAATCTTACAGTAATCCTGTCTTACATGTTAACTATAAATATATATATATATATATATGAATATCGATAAAACTACGTACACCTGGAAAAGATTGATTTTTTTGATTTTGACCATATTCACTCACGTATGTGTAAGAAAACAGAAACAAAAAAACCTACAACTAGGTTTTTCGCTTTCTAAGCCTTTAGTTTTGAATAAATAACACAATTCAGTTCGTATGTGATATAAAATAATTTTTTTTTTTCCGCTTAGCTCTCAAACTTATAAAATAGGATGTGGGAAAAATAAAGGATATGGGCTAATGAGTGCCTTTCACTAAGGGGAGTCCCTCATTTGAAGGATGTATGAGAAGGATATAGGGTATGGAATGCCTAAAGGAGGCGGGTGGAATAAGGAAGATAGTGAGAGTCTACCAAGGGTGAATTTTATTTGGGAAAATATATTTGTTTATAGCGAACTGTTTATCTTGATTTAGATAACAAATATTGTAGTTGATGATTATTTGCGAAGCACTAAGAACGTCGTCCAGGGGCTTCACGAGAGGCAGGGGCTGTATGCAGGCCGCACTTTGCACAGAAGAGGGATGACAGTGTCGCCAGTGATTGGGGGCTGTAAGAGGGTGCAATTAAACCTCTAATGATCGCGCTGCTCCTGCACTTATCGACTCAATGACAGAATGTTGGCTTCGGTCTCGACTTTCATTTTAATTTCTTTTCCTTGTTATTTTACTAAAAACGTTTTGTCAAAGAGAGATGTTGTAAAAAATAACTAGATTACTCATTGATTAGTAAGTACCCTCAATATTTTACATAATGGAAAGTATATTAATTTAAATGAAACAAAACACATAGAACGCAGAAAAAAGAAACGATATCCTGAAATACTGTAGATACTTAAATAGTGAGGTATTAGATTGGAACAGACCTGGGCTGTTGAAAGAGCTTAAAGATGAGCTTATGAAAAGAAACGAACACTTATTTTTAAAACATAAGCTCTGTATACTGTTTATATAAATGGAAACGAAAGATTCTAAATTTTAAACAAAAAATGCGATGGAAAATAATAATACCTTATAACACTCAACTGAGCATTAGATGGAAATCAGAGCCCGTGAATGATGGCCTTTAAATAATAAGATAAACTAAACAAGCGATAAATAAAAAAAATAAAATAAAAAAAAATCTAGGATAATCCTATATTCTCTGCCGGATAGGTTGATAAGTCCGGGCACGGAAAGGTAGTGTTGGTATTAGAAGGGTCAATATACAACTAGGAACCACTAAAATGGCCTTTTTAGGTGTGGTTTAGTCATATGCAACTTTTACATGATTCTTTTACAAGGCAGGATCAAATGCAGATTCTATTCCCAGGCGAGGATATGACTCAATGTCTAGTTTCAAAACCCTTGTAATCGGATTTACCCATGCTGTCAGTATAATCAAAACCAATATGATTTACAAGCAATCTTATTGATGAAACCTGTAACTTATATTCTGCGAAAAAATGCATCAGTTTTTTAATTATTATTTAACACAATAATTTAATCGTCCACTGAGGGTTGAAAAGTTGGAAATCCGGTCGGGAGATATAAATATACTTCGATTTCTCGAAATGAAATAAATTAACATTCCATCTAAGGATTAGAAACAAGAAACTCATTTATATTGCTTTATTGTTTACATGTAGTTTTATGCTGAACAAAATGTTACTCACCTATGTAGGTCGATTAGTATTGGTAAGGCACATAATAATTGCCCACGCAATATTGGCAAGTTTTAGTATCAACAAAGACGATCCTCCATGCATATTAAACATATTCCTACCTGCTTTGACCCTGGATCCTGAAAACATGCCTACACCACAGCCCTCTGACACACCTCCCCTCTTGACGTGGGACTGACACGGGCTGACAAAAAGTTAATTGTTGGCCTGCATCTGACATTTTCTTCTTTCTTACATAACAAACGGACAAATTCAAATACATTTTTTTTATTGACAAACTAAAAAAAAAAAAAAAAAATTATTAGAGTGAAAACAAAAGGCTTACGTTTTACAAATACGCATTTCTTTTTATCACGTCAGGTTTTTCATAAATTGCGTTTTTATTAAATGTTTATCATATGAAGGTGGTACCACACTAAAGATAACTAGGAGGGAGGGGATGACGCTTTAATTGATTAAATTGAAAATGAGGTATAGTTTTGATCCTTTAGAACTCTTTCTCTCATATTCCCTTAGTAAATATTTCTACTTTTCATTATCGTATTTTTTAACGTATTTCAGGTAGCGTAGGATTAGTTTAGTGTTAATAAACATAATTTTCAGTTGTTTGGTTGAATCAATTTCACCTATCTTCTAAATTTATGCAAAACCAATAAAATGACCAAAGCTGATAATAGTGCGATTTTTGAAAAACCTAGAAATGTGCTAGAAAAAAAAAAGGACTTGAAATCTTATTGAAAAAAAACCATATTAATTCAGTTCTAGTTATAGTGCTTAACATATATACTAAAATCGTTTAAAATAGCGATAATTTTTTAGTACAATATAAAATCCCTGCGTACAGAAGAAAACTGGTTTCAGATCTGAATAGTAAGCGTTGAAAATTCTGTAAGATCCACCACACATTGATGTTTCTGTTTGTCCAGTCTATTGTCGGTATTTATTAAATATTATTAATTTAATGTCGTATTGTATTGTACATATTGTTGTTGTTTTGTATTCATTTCTTTTATGTGGATCCGTCTATGACTTTATTTACTAAATGAAGCTAAACAATCTTTTATTTTATTTTATATATATATATATTTTTTAAATATGTTTTATTATAGAGGTTTACACGTTATTTTAAATTTCAATATTTTTTTCCAGGTATGAATTTTTGACTTTAACATTAGTATTATTCACAATGGACTTTGTTTCAGAATAATTTTGTTTCTAATCAACTCTAATATGATAAATATTCTCGACAACTTCAAACAGATAAGATTATAGTTTCCTTTGAAAGATTGCAGCTCCGATTTCTGATTTTTCATAAATCAGACAAAGAAATTAGAAATTAATGATGGATATTCCAGTAAGTTTGAATTTTTTAGTACTTGTCACAAACATATTCTTCTTTGCGTTTTTTTGTTGCATTAATCATTTTTTCCACTTACTATTGTCCTTATATTAAACAAATTGTGGGCCGAATATTGAGAGTGGCCTTTTACACAGTGCCAGTAAAATCACGTTCATTCAAATAAGTTGAAAAGTGGATATGATTTGTTTCTTATCAGAGAACGTTTCAGACTGTTCATGTTGAACGTATGGTTTTGATCATTAGATCAGAAATATTTATAGTATACTATCTATCAATGATTAATTATTATGTAGTATTAAGTTTGTAAGTTTACAGTTGTTATTATTAATACTATCGAAAAGAATTATTGATTTAATTATTTGAAAAATGGTAAGGTAATGCAGTGGTAAATATTTTAATAACCTAAAAATTACAATACAAACTTCAAGCATAAAAATATGGCCTCTTTCTCTACAGTTCCGATTTCTTGTCAGAAGTATTTCGGCTTTGTGTTTTTTAATGATATTGTCTGGAAAATTATGGAAATTCAACAGGCTTCGAGTCAGTCGGAGTTCTTTCACTTCCCACATTTACATTTCAAATCCACCCTTGTTAATTTTTATACCCTAATGGGCTAGTTAGGGGTGAATAATGGAGCACTGTTTTGATTAATTAAAGGGTAAAAATCCTTCTCATTTGCACAGAAAAAGTAAAAAAAATGGCAAAAAATTAAACCTGTCAAAAGCATTAGTTATGTTGTACCAGCCATTTTCTTCATGGCCTCATGAATACTAATCAGTATTTGTAAATATTAATAATACTTCCTTGAATCCATCCTCTTGTCCTAAGTATGACTAAAACGCCTCCTTAACTATCCCACAACCTCCTCCAACTGAAATCAGCTATTCGATCCCCCCCCCCCTGTATTTCCGTTCTCCCAAACCTGTTTCCTTTGACCGTTCTTTCCTTATATGTGCCACAAACCTTTTGAAATCTATTCCCATTCATTGGTCGCCAACTCTCTTAATCTTTACATCTAGACTTTAGCAGCTTCTTACCTCCCTTCAATCGTACCATTCTTCTTCGTCTTATTTATTTTTGATTCATTTCATATTTGATTACATTCCAGCAGCCTTTGTTGTTCTTATGCCCCTTGAGATAGTCCTATTGTCATCTTTGTTTTACTTGTCGAATATTGACAGTGCCCACTCATTCGCCTCTATTCATTTATCTATTTAGTTTCAGACTTTAGCTGTTGGCTCATTCTAGTCATCACAAATGTATTTAGACACTTAACTATTTATAAGGTGATCGATCGCACCAGTCTATTGTTATCTATTTTTTTGTCAGGTAGACATACTTATTTGATAATGTTTGTTGTTCTTGCTATGTAAGTGTTGCTATCTGTGAGTTTCTCATAGTTTTTATACGTTCTTGGCTTACATGAGCAATGAATTTACTTTTTGAGTTACCATGTGGGTGTGTCATATCGAAATATCATTAATATTGATCAGCTACGGTAAATGGGATATTTACCAATAATAATTTAGTGCATACTATAATGTAAATTTATGTTAGTTTGATTGTCGTTTTTTCATATTTTGTCATATAGATAGAATAATTACATCAAACTGTTAAAAAGTATAGGTTGGGTGTCTAAAAATTATTGTTTAACGGTTTTTGGTGTGCCACAGTATTTCATTTGTGGGGTTTTGCTTTGAAAAGAGATGTGTATGTCGTCCTATTCTTAATCTACTAAGAAATTTTTTTTCATTTATGTTGTTCCAAAACGTTGACGATCATGATCTGCTCTGCATTTGGTTTACCGTCACGACCTCTTGTCGTAAATAGAGTACCATTTACTTGAATATTTTTTTATTTGTCTGTTGCAGTCATGACAATAAAATGGTTTGTAGGGAGACCAGTTTTGCAGCTTCTTCTGGAGATCAATCTGCTCTAAAAGGCGGAATAACCTATCGATAATTGCCAACTTCATTTATCAAAATTGAAATACAACTTAGTTTACAAAGTATTTGAGCTTATAAGATAAAATCATCAGAGTTTAAAGTCTGAGATAATTTTATCATAAGAGAATGCTGGTTTGAACTTGAATCGAATTAGTACCAACAGTTTACTTGTTAGTTTTTAAAGGTGGGTATTATTCTAGTGTGCATTTTACATACTACAAGTGAAGAAGATTGCACTCAATTTGAATTTCATTTTTCTTCCATTTGTTTGTTCTTAGGCTGTTTGTTTTGAATATTTGACAATAATACGAAATATTAAAACAATCTACTCAAAGTAAACTTAGCAAACATATTAACTATAAATCCTACAGGTTTAGTGTATTTACATGATTGTTAAGTCTGGTATGAAAACCAGTAAATAAATAACTGAAATGAAAGGGAGGTAAGAGCTACAAAAGTAGACTTACTTTCTTGGCTAAAGATCGATTAAATCTTCCACCAATAAACAAGCTCTGAGTCAGAAAGTCTCCAAGCTAGCAACAGCAAAGCTTGAGCTACTGTGAAAAGCTTTGACAAGACGCACTTGTGTGCATGTGTGTTTGACTCTTATGCTAGTTAAGAGCAGACGTAAAACGTAGCCTTGGGCCTTGGCGCTAAAGGAAAGTCCTAAATTAAATTCAGTTTTCCCCAAGGAGGCCTTCCCAATTAGCACAAGTAAACCTTAATTAACAGTTTCTCACCTGAGTCTAAATATAGAACAGTATCAGTTTCAAGTTGACGCTGTGAAGGAGCATGTAAGGGGATCGCCTGCTATTTGTACTTTAGGTATTACTTAATGGTACAATTTGATCTTTTACAACTGTTGTGGCCACCTCTTAATTACAAATAATTATAAGTCACCCTCTGATCATATCTATGGCTGTTTCCATATGTTTAATAAAGCTTATGACGTCAGTCTGAGTGGGGGAGAAGATAGTGGGAAGAACAGCCGCTGGTGGGGATGGCTCCCCCCCACGACTGGCCGGCTATATAAACCGTGCGTCCTCAGACAGAGGGCAGAAAGAAACAAACCGGCACCTTGAACACTTCTCTCTCTCTCTCTCTCTCTACACTGGCGTTTGCTGCTCTACTGAAACCATGGTCTTCTCATTCAACTACCTCTGCATCTCTCTCTCCTAACCCCTATGTCTTAATCCACTATGTTTTAATCCGGCGTTGTCAGACCCCCCACTCTCCTAGTGGGAATCTCTGCCGTCGTCTCACTAAAACTAGCACCTCCTTAGGAGAGACCTCTCCCTCGCGGACGACGGTTGCCGTGGCCCTACAAACTTACCAGTAGCGTCTCCCACGGCAATCCAGTCTGCCTCATTCCGGTTCACACTCGCCTTTGGAATCCGGACGGTTTTCGCTTACCCTTAGACACCGAGTGGGAATTCGTGGTCATTCCAAGACCACATAAACTAACTATAAACCTACCCTGTTCCTCTTCTCCTGAACATAGCGCTTTGTCGGGGTCAGATCAAAACGAATCAGGCTGCCCGGCGACTAGGTCGGCAGCCAGGGTGAAAGACCACAGGTCCGCCCCCGCCTTATATCTTTCCTGGCGTTCGCCGGACGGTGGCTAAGAGGTTGTAGTGACACTAGCCCGGGGGGGGGGGAGTCTCCTCCCCACTTTGGGGATACTCAGTTAGCTGAGCCCGACAACAACGTTGTATTATTAAAGAAACGACTTTGTGGTCGAAAGGTTTTGGTTCACTTAGTTCTATTTAGACGTTGTAATTTTTATCAAAATGTGCTGAAATAGATGAAATCAATTCAGTAGTATTTGAAGCAGTATTTACTTAAGTTTGTCAACCTCATTTATGGGGGGGGGGATGAAACGATGTTAGTCAACATTCACCATAGAACACACTATAAATAAATTGTTACCTTCACCATAGGCGTCGTTCTAGGTGGCAAGGGATGAAATTGGAGTGTAGAGCATTAGCATACGGATCAGGGTGGCCAGGGAGGCGTGAATATAACTATTTTAGGTACATTTAGGGCCTCTTTTCAGGTTCTCTAGTTACTTCACCACACGGTGGTGAATTTGAAGTTTTCCAGAACGGTTTCTCTTTCGTGATTTTCATTTCTGTTGTGTATTATGCAGACTTGTATTAGGCTCTATTTGTGAATGATTCGCTGAAAATTGGTCCTAGAAATGATTTATTTGGCCTGAAGTTTCAAAGGTATATTTCACCTGCTTACGTTTCAATTTCGTTGTTAAAATACAATTGCAGAAAGTACAATCTGTACCAATAAAAGTCAAAAATAGTTAGGTCTATTTTATTATCTATTTAGATTTCTCAAATGAAGCTTGTATGCAGAATTTCAAATATATTTGTTTTGGTTATTTATTAGTAAACGGGTATCTCTCTCTGGTCTACCCACAATTCATTTTATTCTGATAAAAGTGCTTTCGGCAGCTGAACCACAATTTTAAGCTATCGTATTTAATACAATTATAAAAATATACAAAAGGGCATACAAATTATTTAAGGAAGTACATAATAATTTAAGGAAAAAGTTTAAATCTGCTAGGTCATTTTAATTATTAAGTTCCTAGTACAAAAGTGGTGAAAAAGCCACCAAAAGCGAAATCGTAAAATGTACTGGGGGTAGACCAGAAGTGAACATTTATTATAGACAATAAAAGCCCACAACCAGCCTTTCATCGTTATTAGTCATTTATGTTTTATTAGATATAGAATATGATTTTTCAGTCATTGAAATGGTTTAAGAAATGAAATGAAGTGGGTTTTTTCCCCTTTGATACGGTCATTTATTTCGTTTATGCTTGTCAATAAAAATATTTAGTTCATAAAAAGTTTACTCGGTATAAGTTTATCTGGCTTATTCGAGCACTGAAATATATTTATGGCGGAGGGTGGGAGTGAAAAGCCCGTGCAACAACGCCAGAGCACTACGAGCAATATTACGAACGCTAAGTCCCTAATTAGAACAGACGGCAGGACGTGTTGTTACAGCAGCCAGTGCTCTGTTTGCTCAGGAGAGAGAGGGCGGTTTACAAACGCAACAGTTCACATGGCTAACGCCAAACGCAAATAGTAGAAAAATCTACTGCTGCCTGACGTCCAATCCAATTTATCACCTTCGGCGGTGGGAAAACAGGTGTGTGGAGGGCCAGGAAATAAAATAAAATAGAAATGGAATTAGGCTCAGAGGAGAAACTGTTAATAGGATTTACAGTATTTTCTGCTGAGTTGGAGGGCCTCAACCTTCCTCGTGTTGGAGTGGCTTCCATCTCGTGGCCATACGACCATCTAGAGAACTTATTTATATCCCGTAGCTGCTTTATTGTTGGTTTTAATAATAACTATTTTGTGGCAATAATAATAACTAGTTGATTGTAGGATCAGCCGGAGCAACAATAATAGTTACTTCAAATATAGGATCAATGGAATTTTTATAAGTACGTATAAACGTGACAGTAGACATGGGAATTGAAAGAAAATATAGAGACATATGTGTCCACCACACCAGTTTAGTAAAATCTATTATTAAATATCACAATATATATTGGGAAAAATCTACTTAGTATTTTTTACTAATTCATTTTAACGTCTTAGTTACTAAAAATTAAAGCCCATACGACACTTGGTGTCTGGTCAATCGTTTGATAGCCAAACCGGTGATATAGTTCACATCAGGTCGGACCCTTATGAATGACGATGTAGTTCGTCAAAAACGTCCTGGGTAGAAGAAATCACTAAGGCTTTGCAAAGACAAGAAGTGATTTTTTTCTTTACTTAAATATTGACATAATATTCCGTTTTACTGATAAAAAAGCTTTATTATGATAAAATTACAATCTGCCTCATTGGGAAATAAGTAATTGTGATAAATGTTTTAATTCATACCAAATTTACAATTTTCATTCACTCGTTAATTCATACAGTATTTACAAACAGCACAGAGACCTCCTAAATTCACATTGTTCTCACCTCGCTCACATGCGAAAGAGAAAGCGGAGTCTTGGGAAGTCCCCCACGCTCCTCCGTCAGCCGCGTCATTGGATACGAACCAGTTGTGGCCGACGAAGAGCGCTAGAGCCACATACTCATATGCTCAGGACATGATTGAAGAAACTGGCCATTGCTAGGACTCCCACTATTACGCATTTATAGCAGGCCACTGCCGTTTCAGTCTCCGAGGAGGGTTATAGGGATGAGTGGTGAAGTGCAATGACTGTGCTAGGGGATTAAGGTGGTTGGAAAGGCTACTGTGGAATTTCATGAACTTTGAAGGGATGAGTTCGAGAATATAAGGTATATTAAGATCGATATGAAGTGTCATGTTGCTGACGTAATAAGGGGCATTTACTATTGTTCTCAGAACTTGATTGAAAGGATTGGATATGCATGATGTTCAATTCTTTTATGCCCAGACAGGCTTAAGTATAACTTTGTAAATTAGTAATTTATTTTCTATTGAGAGATGGCATGTCCTTTGGAGTAGTCTGGTCAGTTGTCCAAAGCTTCTGTCTAGTTCTTGTCTTTTTAGCGTCAAATATGGGTTCCAGGTCAGGCGTTTGTCGAAGTACCGTACTAACTCGGATACAGGGAGAGGAATTGAATTAAAAAAAAAAAACTAGTGGACAAGACTTGTGACAGAGGGTAAAGGTAATGTGGGAACATTTTGATTCATTAAGTTTGATCTGCCATTGTTTGCACCAATACTCGATCTCATCAAGGCATTTTTGAAGGCTATAGGATGCAATATCGGGGTATGGGTGGGATCACAAGACTGCATTGTCATCTGCAAACGTGGCCAAGAAGGCATTGGGGGTGGTGGGGCTTCCGTTTTAAAAATGACAAGTAATTGATTTTAGTATCTCACTTCTCAACTGTAATTGGGTTACCAATAAACAGGGAGTTGGTTGATCGACCAATTGACAAGAATAATGTTTCAGTTATATTTGCTACCTTGTATGTTTACGATAACTTGCGAAATATCGACTTATTGAGGTGAAAAGGGTTTGTTAGGCAAAGGTGTGATGGTTGTGGGTTATCAAAATTTCAAACCCATTTATATCAAAACCATAACCACAAACATTTTAGCAATCCTACAATTTCCCACTAGCTTTACACCCACAGAGGTAATCCTTTATTCAAACATCCATATCCTAAAACCTATTTAAAAGTACAGTAGGCGATTACATCCGCAACCAAAAAGTAACATATATTTTGTTATATAACATATATTGTTAGTTTTTTTATACCGTTCATTTGACCATTTTACAATTATTTACTAGGATAAGAAGTATGTAGTGTAAGCACGAATAATGTAACCTTGTATTATTGATTATACTTCTGAGAATATATACACACATTGTAAATAATAAATCTCAATGAAATCGTACTTTGGTTTGAAGAATTTCTAGCAATGGCCTTAATCTTCGCGTGTAAATCATTTTATTCAATAATTGTGATAAACGTACTTGTTTTTTTTTGTAACATAAATTAATTTAATGTGTTTTAACATCTCTGCTACTAAAAATTCCTTTCCAAAAAATTAAAAACAGAATGAAAAGTTAAATTATTGGCATAAAATCCACATAAAAACCACCACATACTAGAGTCTCACTTCGCATCTGTAGTTAGGTAAATATAACGTATACGTGAGTTGTTCGAACAATTGAGTTTTTTAGTTAAATTACTATGCATGCTCACAATAATTTTCAAAATTTTGATTCATTGAGGTGCAAATGTTTAATAAATAGAGGGTTCTGAAAATTTTGCATCACTTATTCTCAAAACCCTGCTTACCAACATTTTAGTAGCCCTTTGTATCTGCAGTCTAAACACCCATACTGGGAATTGTTTTTTCTCCAAATCTAAAAACCCATTCACAAGACCAATAAGCATTTACAAAAAGCATACCTGCAAAAGAGACACTCTCAAAACATGTGTATTTAGTTCATTCCATCATTTTACAACATTATTAGTAGGATAAGGCATATGCAGTAAAATCACGTAAAATTATCAAGTTAGAATCATATTGATTACGGTTCTTAGAAAAAATGTCAATATTACAATTAATAAATCTCAATAAAATAAGAATGTTATCTGGTTAAGTTATAGAACCCTTCACCTCAATCACCTTGTGTTAATCACTTTACCTTCCCACGGAGTATTAATTGTAACTGAAACAAAACCTGCTCTCGTGTGCAGGCCTGTTTTGTTTTGGGTAATTTGAGCAATTACAGGAGCTCAATTATAAGTTGTACTTGTGTACTCGTTATTGAGGAGCTAACTGCGGAACAGAGCTAAGCCAACTGGGCAGTTGAAAATCTGGAAGCTAACCAACAGCTTCGGAAATTACATAGAAAGTTAGTTATGCCTCTATTGTTCCCCTCAACGCTTGGCTGCCTTCCCTCTTAGCCAGAAAATTTCCTAATGCTCTCGAATAAAATGATCCTATAATGTCCTTAGGGCTTTCACAATTCAAATCTTAGAACTGCCATTTAAATATATAATAGCAACTATAGATGATAATTACAGACCTTACTAACAAATACAATCGTAAGGTATCACTCAATATCTAGGGTATTGATGTTTATGTATTTACTTTTATTATTTAAATTTACAATGAAATAATTAAATGGATCTTTCAGAGAGATCGTTATCTCTTTTATTAAATATACTTTTCTGAATGTTCAATGGTAGTGGTTTTAAAAATGATTCAATTCATCTGAAATTTTAAGGGTATATTTCGAAACAACCTTGAATAGGGTGGTTAAGCATTTTATCAAGTAAACCTGTTGTTTTTATTTATTGGAAATTTAGGGATATAAATGCTTCACGACAATGCGCTTGGATGCTCAGAGAAGGAGTCTGGAGTCTGTACAAGGTGTTTGTATACATACTCTATTAGTTCTGATAGGCTGGCTGTCTGCTTCCCGCACTTTTTCTTCCACACTTCCGGTTTGACCGGTCGTGGAAACGTTAGTTCATTGACGTGCTTTATGGAAACATTTCTGTTTTTGAGTTATACTGACTTTTACCCTAGTTAGCCCCTAGTAGTTTACAATTGCGGTTTGTATGTAGCCAACCAATACCCATTCTTTCCTTTTCTTTGATTCCTTCCAAAAGCTGCATTTCAGCCTTTCGCCATCTTCTATTAAAAGACCCATCTTGGTAATTCTTATTGGTTGTATCAATTCATCCCCGTTATCTGAACCTACAAGACAACCCGTAACTTATTTTATTTTCCAGTTTTTATGTTCTCTAATTTTCAAAGAGTTATCTCTCTCATTGATTCAAATAAAGTTCTGAAAGTAAAAAAAAAAAGAACCAAAACTATTTTAGGTTTTTTATTACATCGCAGCTCAGAAGCTCAGATTATTGGTTATAATTTTTATATCGTGTTCAAGGGAAAGTTAAAGGTGACAACCGTTTCAACAATGTTCTAAGAAATAAAGATTTGTCAACTAACATAGACTAATTGGATTGAATTGAGATTTTTGGTACCAGTATTTTAGCAATTTGATGTTGTTGTTTAATAGTTCTAAAAAGGCGATTCTCGCAGAAAAAGTATTTGTGTGATATCTGGTCTCGTCACTCTAGGATAGGCAATAGAACATTTATTTCAGATTTAAATTTCGATCAAATTACACAATATCGGTTATCACTAATTAATTAGACATTTTTTTTCCGCTCCGCTTGAAAACTTTTACTTGCTTAAATCCTTTTCACTATCCGATCCAAATCAAAGCGTTAATAACTCCGGTTCGTTTGATGAGTGCAAACAAAAGTCGTGGGGGTGCACTTTTATTGGAAATCATGGAGCTCAAATTAGATTTTTAAGTGCCAATAGGGGGTGGAAAGGGGTTAAAACAAGCTCTAAATATAGATTCAGTGATGTCCTATTGAAAAACTTTCTTACTTTCATTTACAGTATCTATGTTTGCTTTGAATCAAGTTGAATTATATTCCAAACATTTTTAGTTCGTTATCACTGAGAGAAAATTGAGAGGGTTTGATTGCTTTGAAGTTTTCATTGGGAATCGTATTTCGCCTGTCAATATATTTGTATAGGTTTTCAATGTTCTCCGAAAGGCTCTGAAAAACACTCATTGGCAGTGGTATTACTAAAATAATTCAAACTAAATCAAAAACATTTTAAAACGTTCAAGGGGCCATGCTAAGAATTTATAATGGGCTTTATCTGTGTAAACCCTATGGGAACTGTTAGAAAAATCGAGAACTGAGAAACAAATTGATGCCAAATAAATATCATCTAGTAATTTAATTAAAATATGGACAAATATGTACTTTTTGACTCTCCATTTCAGAGGTTAAAAAAAAACCGTTTAACGTAATGTGTATCACACAAAACAGTTGACAAAAGGCTAACTGAAGCCTCGTCTATATAGTGAAAACAAAAACTTGTTACTTGATCGGAAGTTACTTGACCATTTATTTTGTAATTCCTCTAGTATAGGCAAGGAGTCAGCGATGACAACTGCTTTCTGTGCATAAACATATTTTAAGTTTTTTAATAGGTTTCTGTGGTAAAGTTGAATCTACTTCAATTTTACCGCATAAATGTATTAATACCTTAGCATCTATTGTGATATTGATCTGAATAGACAATCTCAAACCTGATTTTTCTGTTTTAATTCATTTACCATTTATTTTTTAGAGTTGAAGTTACAAAAACTCTAGGCAGAGTAGAAATGTTGCAAATGCCTTACGTTACAGAAAATTCAAGAGTTTACATGCTCCTCCCAATATTAGAAATTGATAAAGCTATGGCTAGCAACTTTATGAAACAGTATGCTCAAACCTGTTCGCAAGCTGATCTTAGTTTCCTCATGTTGGTAAAGGACATATTTTCCTCTTTTGTGGATTAAAACAGTTAAAAGCGATTTTCAATTTAGTGATGTAGTTAAAAAAAAATTTTAGGTGTTACTTTATGAACCAAATGCTCCTGGAAAAGGTCATGTTGCTGATGTTTTTAAGGATATTAAAGAACTTACTTTGAAATTGAGTGCCAAATATCATAGGGACTGTAAGATTACCTGGATATCAATCAGGGTAACTAGCTTGTTCTTTGTTCTACTAATCCTAAAGTATTAAAAATGTCATAAACCTAAACTAGTAGCTTCAATGTACTGCCCAGATATGATTTAAAAAAAAACTCCAAATAGTGACTCAAACCTTTTGAAATTTATTGAATCTTGGTGCCCTTGTTCTCTCGTTAAAAAAAGTTTTTTAGAGATCTATAGAGGCAAATCTGTGCACAGAAGCGATTTCTCAAAGAACCATAAACTAGCATATAAGATAAGCGCTTCAAAATTATAAACAACAATTTGAGCACTTGTATAGACGGACAAAAATTAAGATATTAAGACAAGACAAAAATGGCTTACTATCAGATTTTGTGTTTTGTAACTCTTTCTATTTTTTGCCCTCTTTAATTGACACGAGTTTATTTTAGATTAGTGTTTCATAATCATATTATCGTCGGTAGTTTTACACCAATATAATATTTGCTTAATTTACGTTATTGTAGTTATAAATTTCGACCGTAACTTGACTAGTCGTACCTGATTAATCACAGCAGATGACTCCCGTGATTAAACTTGTCTTCTCCCACCACCTGGCTCACTTAGTGAAACCCCTCACTATATTATCGCTAATTTGATTTATCTTTTCTACTATATCATTGGTTATTCCTCCTGTGGCTGACCCGGGCAATAAACATAAACGATAACCATTTAATTAACTCTCTCACTGATGTATGAAATAATCTAGTTTGGTTTATAATTTGTTATCTGTGTTTCCTGGCATAAGATAAAGAAGTCTAAAACATGTGTTGTTGTTTTTTTACTTTGTAACTTCCTTGCTAATTATTTGCTTATTAATAATCAACTCTTCATGCACCATTGAGGACCGGATGGACTGAAGATCAATGAAGGACTTTCCTTCAAGGATCAATTCTTGAAGAATTTGTCTTTTATGAGTCATCTCATTGTTTTTTTGTTTTTTTATATTTTATTTCTATGTGTGTTGTAAATATACACTTCATGCTAATTATCCTATCCGCACATCTAAATCCTCTTATCAACTCCTTATCCTGTAACTGTCATCATTACAATCATCCCCTTTGCCTAAAACAGTGGTTGTCTCGCGATGTATCGTGAATAGGATTCTAGTGGGTCTTAGCACTAGGCATCATCTCTAATCATGTCCTGGGTGTCTGTGGAATCCGCCTCATAGTGAAACGAAGAGCTCAGCTGCCCCCCGCCAAGAAACTGGTGGCATTGCCTCTCGGGTGGGCTTCTGGCCAGAATTTTGTATCAAGAGAAATTGTACGTAGGTATAAATGAATTCTTACATCCCAATTAATAATGAAGAACAAGCACATTGTAATTTAATCAAATAAAGTGCTTTAAAAAATTGTTAAATATCTGTATTTAATGTTAGTTCATAAATTATATAGTCCTAGGATGATAAAAATATTATAATCAAAGATGTCTTCACTTAAGTTTTTCTGGCCATGAATTGTCAAAACAGAAAAATAGTGGTTTGCCTGCGAATCTGAAATAAAATCGGAAAACGGACCGCTTATGATAAATTAGCCTAAAAGGATTTATATTTAAACACCACCTCACAAGATCAGAGAGAGTAACCTACATCTTATAATTTCCTCTTGAAGTCTTTAAGCCGAAGAAAGGTGGCTTAGCCCAATTGCCTTTACCGATAAGTAAAGCGTTAATGAACTCTCGTTTCCAGCGATTCCTTTCACGGGGTGAGAGTCAATAAGGGGACGTTCAAAAGGGTTGGCCCTGTATTTAAGGGGAGTTGATTAACCCCAGCTCCGGGATGTATAAAAAATCCTGGATCTTCTAAAACAAATTCCGCTTGGTTGATTCCCACCCGTCCCAATGATTCGGTTTTTCTCTTTTCTTCATTAAGTACTCCGCCGAGGCACCGAAAGCTTTTCACATCAGGTTGGGTTTAAATTGTGAATAGAGTCAGGGAGTTGGGAAGGAGGGGAGAGGGTTAAAGAAGGGTCCGGGATATTAAAAAAATATAAGGAACGGTCGGGAGAAAGATGAAATGTTAATTTCACGGTTACATAATTTTCATTTCTTTTTTTAGTTCTATTACACAACCAGCCGGAGAAATAAAACAAACTTTTAATGTTTATTTTCTTCTCAACAAAAAACATATCAAATGCTTTCACTTCCTAGTTTTCAATTAGGTTTCAGAATAACACTTTGCCTTTCCTAAAAAATATTAAATTTGTTATTTATCTTTTGCAATGTTTTAGTTTTTATTCGCTTAGGTTCAATAACAGTACAAATTTTGACTTGTGCCTATTGAGCATAAGGAGCATAAAATTCTTAATACTTGATGTAATGTTATTCAACTCGATGTTTATAAGAGAAAAGGGTCAATTTTTTTTTGTTTACGTACATGAACGATTTAACAAATAAAATAACTTAAACTATTTTTTTTAGTTTTTGCTTTTTATTTCTTTCATATATATATTGAAACCTACCTCATTTTTTACCATTTCTTTTTCTACTTTATTTGATAAATTTACCTTAACTAATTTGGCAGGTCCGTCATGAGATCTTTAATTCAAATTGTTTTTATGTCTTTGACATAGGAATTTATCCCGATTGAATTGCCCAATCTCAAGGCTACTGTTGTAGTTATTAATAAGTTGAGAAACTAGGAATTGTGAAATATATTCAAATAAAATGGTTGTAACAAATAATTATAATTATATAGAGTACTGACAAAAAGTATAAAAAAATATTCAATTCCTTTTAAATTAGGATATTTACCACTAATTACAAAAAACATGAAATTTGAGCTCAATTTCTTTTAATGGATCCATAATAAAAAACAATATCAATATCACCCAATCGATGATCTCCGTATAATCCAATCAACGTTACTTCTGCTGTTGGTTCTTCTCCTCTCTTCCTGTTGGTGACCGCCAATTCGGGAGCTTGCTCTGGTTCGCTCTTCTAGACGGTTGGGCTAAGACTGCCCGTTTATCTCATCCCCACTCCTAAGAGCATAAAGGAAGATGCTTACCAGGAATAATATTCTCAAATATTATGATGTTACAATATATGTTTTAAAAATAACAAATTAAAGGTTTGTTGCTAGTTCTGGTACTGATCCAATAAATTATAGTTTACATAAATTTGTCTTCCTTATGAAAAATCAATATACTTGCTAAAACATAAATACTTAAAGATAATGGCTGCTGTGCTAAAGTGCAACAGACATATGAAACTTATAATATAACAGTGTACTAAAAATGCAGTAAAATATCATTACTGCATCATATCATTAAAGTAATGTAATTGAATGGATTCATGTAAAAAGGGCATTTGTAATATTTTTATCGAAATGGGGTTATTGATTACACAGGCCAACAGGTGTTTTTGTGCCGGAGTATTTGGATTTCATATGACTTTGATGCCCTGAATTGATGCCAGATATGGCATTAGTTTTTGCCTATGAGCTCAAATTTATAAGATATAACATTTTAGTGATTTATACGTTAAATTTAAAATTAATTCCATGGATTAAATGGGAATACTAAACACGGAATTTTTATTATTGTATTATGCAAATATTATTATATAAAAAGATAGAGGATTGTACTAAGAAGTCTTCCATCAAACCACCTAGTCACTGAACACTTCTGAACCTTCTTTTCCGTGATATTCTTGAATGCATTTAGGAATAGTCCCTGTTAAACTCCATCAATAATCTGCCACCATGTGCGTTTCCCATCCTCCTTGGTAGTTTTAATAGCCTGGTGAAATAGTACCTGGTTCCTCACTGGTGTCTCCTAAATTCTCAGGAAAACAGCCGAAGTATCTGCTTAAATAGTGCACTTTAATACTCATGTTACACCCAAGGGATTTGAAACTGTTAAGCATCTTGTTTACAAGTTCAACATAAATTCCAGCTTCTCGTTTGTTCACCCTTTGAATCATCCTGGTTGAAACTGACAATAGAGCAAATATACCGGAACCAATCCTTGCGATTTAGAACTGCTCAAAATGGAGTTAGAACTGCACATTTCGTGTAGAACTCAATGTTACAAAAAACTCTGATCTAAAAAAGTAGAGCAGTTAGAGAAAAACTAATTTCATATTTAGATTCAGCGCCCTAAATATGGTTAAAATCAATTCTTATAATCCTAGGCACCAACAATAATTTTTTTGTGTGGGACATCCCAAATACATATTCTCACGATTGAAGGAGACCTGTCGAAGCCATTACTCATTTAGAGTACTACTTTATTTAGCATGTTTTGTGTACCTCAGAGTCCTGAGTTTAGCAAACACCATTCTGAACACTTGAGAATAGTAAGTATAAGCTTTTGAAAGCGCTTGTGAATAAGGAATAAATAGCTTGTGGGACCAAAAAAATAGTTAATGACCAGTTTTTTTCAAATGGCCCACTGTAATTCTTGAAACCCGATTAGAAATTTCTAAATAATCTTCTATATCGATGCGATCGTGAGATGTCTTATGCAAAAAAAGTGTTGAACCCAGGTGTTTCCCCCTCCCCCTTAACATTGGCATGACTAGACTGACACTTACATTAAAAAAAATTAAAATATTTAAGTAAAAAAATTAACCTCATTATGTAACATTAAAATGCAGTGATTTAAAATTGTACATTTGATTAAAAAAGAATAAATAAAATGAAAATGTAACACACAAATATTGAACGTCTTCACTCAATGTGCAAAAGGTTGTGTTTCGAAAATTCAATATATTTTGTTAATATTGCTAACTGTGACATTTTGTGGTTCTCCCTTGTGGTGGAAAAACGTCTTATGTCATCAGCGTTCCATTCAATAATATATACTGTATTAAGAATAAAACCAAAAGCATATAATTATAGAATCAAGTCATAAGGAAAACGATTTTTAGACGTACGAACTTTTGCTCTTTGAGTGACGACATACTGTTATAACAAATATCTACATTTATAATATATATAAAACGATAAAAGCACTATTAAGTTTTTTGCACTATGCATTTGAAGTAACTTACTATAAATAAATAATAAAGGAAATAAGAAATTCTTTAAGACAGTTTATCCTGCTGAAATTGCTTAATGAAATTTACGGATTTGCCGGAACGAAAGCTTTCTGGAACGTTCATTTATGAAAAGGTTATCGGTAAAAACATATAAAATGGTATAATTTTTATAATGGTACCTAGGGTAATGAACCTTGGATCGACTTGTAATGCATTTGGATTTGATATCAGGCGGGCCCCTTAGGGAATTTTTACCCAAGACAGAAAATAACTCAAAGCCCTTATTCACCTGAATTGCTTGGTTGATGAATAATTCATGCTGAGCAGTACTTAATATATAGACTAGCTAGATATCGCATTATTTCATGAGCTATGAAATGTAATACTGAGATAATCGAAAACTCGCAATTTATCATGCGAAGAACAACCATTTCACGAGATACATTTTAATTTTTCTCTCATCTCGTTTCGTAATTTAATGGGGCACTATGTCTGATATCTCATTTCCTCCTTGCCGGGAACATTGAATTTTATCACTATTGTCTCGAACGTTCTAGAAGGCCTTTTACAAGGTTGAATGTCTCTCTGATATTTCTTTAAACATTTAAGGCAAGCATATTAAAAACGATTTCTTCGGTGGCTTCGTTATTTTCTATTTGGAATTCACGTTATATAATATGAGTTAAAAAACTTTTATTCTTTATATTCCTTTATTGTGCTATAATTACAATTTGCCTTTTATAAGGCAATAAGTAATTAAGATAAATGCTCTCATTCATACCATATTTACAGTTCATCATTCACTCGCTCATTCATACAATATTTACAGACAGCCCAGAGACCTCCCAAAATCCACATGCGAAGAGAAAGCGGAGTCTTAGGAAGTCCCCCACGCTCCTCCGTCAGCCGCGTCACCGGATACTAGCCAGTGGAGGCTGACCAAGACCGCGAGAGCCACAGACGCTCAACTTTTATTCTAATGATGATTTCTTGATATCAGAAGAATTGAATTTTTTCTTTATCCTATAAAGTAAAAACTGACAACCAATTTATAGTCATAAGAATTAACATATTTTTTGCCAAGTCCCGAAAAAAGATTCAATTTCGAAAAATTCGGAGAAATTGTCCGATGCTTTTTACAGTTCGCTTATGCAATTTCCATTACTTTCACAAACTTTCAACTAATTGGAAGTTGTAATAACAGAGAAGATGAGAGATCAATTTTTTCTTTTTAAAATTAATTAGTTATTAACTCTTAAGAAACCCAAAATAGCTATTTAAAGTGACCATGGTGTTCGAAACTTTCTCTTAACCATTGTTGTTTTTAAATGTATATTATGAATGTCTGCACTTCAATGGATCCGAAATCCGACCTTAATCACGCCACACGAGCATGCCTACATAACAACAATACAAAAACCTCATTCCTCACATATTCGAACTAGCAGCACCAGGCTTGCAAGACATGCCATGACGACTCATGGGGGATTAATTAACTATCTTCATCATAATCCTTTATTTGTGGAGGTACCACTGGATGCTCTTTGTCGTTCATGCCTATTTGCTAATATTATTCACTCACCATTCAGTAGTTGTGTCATTTATTTTTGTATGCAGATGTGAATAAATCAACATGGAAAAATGAAATTGTCAAATAGTTCAAGAACGAAGCCATCATGTGAAATTTAGTTTTTAATAAGTGATAAAATAATTGCATTTATCGACAAATGAAGTATTTTCCTACACAAGGGATTGCTCCTTGATGGACTCTTTATTTTAAAAGAATAATAATTAATTAATTACTATTGATTATCGATCGTTCTCAACTGATAAGTGATTACTTGTTACTATCAGCTGCACGAGGTCCTAAAGCCGTGAGCCGATTGTCACGGATCAGACGCCAATCCTTTTTGACTGTCCTTTGACCCTCCCGTGCGTGCCGAAACTCCATATTCGCCGTTTATATGCCAATGGTTGCCACTGATAGGGGGATTGCATTTTCCTGCCTGCTCATTCCCATCGAATCCGGTGTGATCTTTTTTACTTTCATGTCCTTAGTCGCTTAGACGCTCGATTTAGGTATCGTGGCTTCTAACCACTCAAACCGCCGTTACATCTTTAATTTTATTCATTTAAGTAAATAATATGCTAAGGCAGAACTGAAGTGGTTTATCCACTTTTAGGGTGAGAATTGTCTCACTTGTTCTCATAGTAAATCATACATTTAGTACAGTAGTGGGTATTGTTAAAACCCAGTCTTTTTTATTATTATTATTTTAAGGGAACTAAAAATCAGAAAAGTCCTTTTTTACATTTGCAATGTTAGAAAATTTCACTTCAGAGCATATAAGAGAACATGAAAGTTATAGATACTGTAAATCTGCCAAGAAAAAAATATAAAACTACAAAAAAACAGGAAACGATTCGAAACAGAACACAAGTTTAAATCCAATAAAAAAACAAAGTAAAACTGTCTCACATATGAATTTGTCCATGTTTTTTCCTCACGAACAAGTAACTTCGTCGGAGTCTCAACTTGCCTTTTTGTCACGAAACTATTTCCGGACATTTCCAGAGATGATTTTGACAGACACTCAACAAATTTATTTAAAATTAACTTATTGGCATAACTATAAATATTCTCTTAACTACAGAAGTCGGTTGGACACCTGGTAGAATGACAACAAAACGTGATCACTTGGATAGCCTATAGCGACAGAAGTTATAGGGCAAATTGTTGAAATATTTTTAGATAGGAAATTTAAATAACAAAAAAATGTTGAAGAACACTGTTCTATATTTAAATATGTATGCTAACATTGAATAACATAACTTTTTAGACAATATTATTTTATAGAATTTTATTGCTTAATATTAATTGTCTCAAATTTTGACATTTCTCTGCCAGATTGACGGTATGCCCTGTTTATATAATCCCTATTCTTAGACTAGTTCATAAAGTTTATATTAATGATTATTAGTTGCGATTTGTAATCCCGCTAGTTTTTTTATAATTATTATACCTAATCTGAGAACATTGTTACTATCGCTGGTCGGTTTACACCACGAGTTATTGTTTTGTCTGTTTTTTCTAAGCAGAAGGTATCCTATGCTGCATCACAACGACGGGTTTGGTATGGCCTCAACCCTGCTTTCGAGGGGCCGTACACTTTTAAGATGAGTCTTGGAGCGCCTCTCCTGATCAACTAGTCCTGACTTCAGTTACGTACAGTTATACGTTACATGTCGTACGTTTGTTGACTTACAAAAGTTCATTTTAGCGTACTGTTATTAAGGATTAAAAAGGAATAAACCTATCACTGCTACCATGACAACCAATGTTTACTAACCTATAGGTAACTAACATTATGTTACGTGCTTGTAACAACAATGTAGGAGAGCATAAAGCCAATTAACTCTAACAATATATAATAATTATGTTATTTATACAAAAAAATTGATTTAATGCAAGATTTTGTAGTAAGATTGTTATGTGGAACATTAAATCTTGTTCTTAAGGCCATTCTTGATGTAACATTTTTTTTTAAATTGGTCTTTTGTTTATAAACAACAATACAATATTTTTATTTTTTTTTAATTCTGCGAAAAAATGTAAATGACCCTAATTTTTTTTAATCCTAGGAGGTTCTTTTTATAAGGAATACAGCAATTTAATAAGGTTGGCGTGTTTTACATTTCGCTTTGATGATCGCATGACACTGAAGTTTCTGTCAAGGCATGTGATCCAAAAATCGATAATTCGATTATTGAAGTCGGACGTCAGCACTAAAGTCTAAACGCCAACCAGCGTCAAAGCTGAAGGCCTACCACATAGCAAAAGCAGGGCAGGCTGTATTTAAATCACCACCATTTTCTGGAACGCCAAATTAATAGATGTAATTTCAAATGGCAAAAAAAAACTCATCCCCCCACAACAGGGATTGAACCCACAGTGCCTGCTTAAGAGGAATGCACTTCCTGATAAGTAATATTCTATCTATATAGTTATAGTGCACCCGTGCTAACATTCTAAGAACTATGAATCACCCCTTTGCTGACTCTTATTTAAACCCCGTGAGAATCAGAGAAGGAGGTCAGTCTATTGTATCTCATTAGCCCGTCACTATGCTAGATTAGATCTGTATATTACCATGTCATTTATGTTTGTTATTCAAAATAAATCTTTTTAAAAAGTCTTGTGTGCTTTGAAGATATTTAACTGGCGCCCGAACGTGGGACTTGGGAGGAATTTTGAAGGTATTTAAAGTAACTTTGCGGAGCTTAGAATCGTGTGTAATACCGAAATCAAGCAGCATAACTACTTCTCTCCGTCTTGAGGAAGATTGCCACTGCGTATACAAGTATAGCAAGCATTCTCCACGACTACAGAGGTATCTTTCAACTTTCTGAAGATTTTCAAATCTTATCACCCGAGTTTCAAAACTATTTGTTGAGACTTCGCAGCACCAAGGAAGAAGATTTTTCCACTGAAGACAACATACTTGATGGTAATTATAAGTAATTATAAGTTTATTGTATGTCAAATTTACAGGATAGATTAAACCAATTAAGACAAGTATATACAACTTTTAATCTAGATAATATTGATCAATTACTATTAGAAAATACAAATTCAGAGATGGCTATGGAAATAAAAGATCATGATTTTAAATTAATTCCGGAATATGATGGTGATCCTTTACAATTAGTAGATTTTATTAGAAATACAACATTTGTGTATGACTTATATTGTAAAGATGATAACCAATATAAAGATATAAACCATTCAAAATTAGTATTAACTTTATTAACTAAGCTAAAAGGAAAAGCAAAAATTGCAACCTATGATAAGGAATTCACTAGTGTGACAGAAATTTTAACATTCCTTAAACGTAAATATCAAGATACGCGAACGAGAGAGCAATTAATATCAGAAATACTCAATACTAAATCGTACCATAACGAAAACCCACATGATTACTTAGAAAGATTAGGTAAGAAAAGATGCGATTTATATGCTCGCGTGTATGCCGACTCGGAAATAGTGAATAAACAGTCGGAAATGGAAAGATACGACAAACAGATATCACATCACACCGTTCATAATTTACATCCCTCGCTTACTGATTTTATTTATCATATTAAATTCGAGACAATCGAAGATATTGACGAAATCTTAAGAAATAACGCTGCGCACATTGTGCATCGGGTGTACGGTCCGGGTAGTCGAAAAGACAAACACCACCAACCACACCAATCGAATTATAAAGGCAAAAATTTCGATCCAAATTACAAACATAAATATGAAAAACAATTTCAAAAACAACCTCATGAACAAAAACAAGATTATCAACATCAACAAAACCAAAATTATAAAAGTTATCAAAATGCACAACCAAATTATCACAATTACCCAAATAATCAACAAAATTATCAAAAACCTATTCATAATCAATCATGGGATCCAAAATCTCAACATAGATTCTTTAATAAACCTCCATCCGGAAATTGGAGAAATAATCAACAAAAAGTAGATCCACCACAACAAAATGATTCAAATACGGTTTCGATGAGAACTGTTTCTAATCGCGTACATTACGCCGAGGATGAGAGAGATGAACAAATTAGAATATTAACTGAAAGAGTAAAACAACTTGAAACTAATAAAGATAATTTTTTAGACCAAGGTCCGAACAAAGGAGAACCACCGGATCGAATGTAATTAAAATAAGTGACGAAGTTAATTTTTTAAATAATTTACCACAGCTCTTGGATAAAGAAAATAATAAATGGTTAATTGACACAGGAGCAACAAAAAATTATATTTGTCCCCAAGCAATTCCGAAAGATGCTAAAATAAACATAGAAAACTTCGCGATAAAAACCCCTACAGGACGAGCAGAAGGAACACAAAGTGTAAACCTCAACCTGCAAAATCTGATAGGAATTAATCAAGAAGTAAAGTTCTTAGTTTATCCTATTAGTTCACGGTTTGATATTTTACTTGGGTACGAAACAATGAAAATGTTAAAAACTAATATAAATTTAGAAGACATGGAAATAAAAATAATGGGAATAAAATACAAACTTGAAAGAGACGAAATGTTTCATATCGAAGATACTAATGAAATTAAAAATGTTATAAGACACGAACACATAAATTCGGAGATAACGGAAAAACTCACAAAAATATTAAGTGAAAACGGTGAAATATTAAAAACAGAAAATGAAAAATTAAAACCGACTAAATTATTAAAACATAGAATAATAACTACGAATGAAAATCCGATTTATACACGAAATTATAGATATCCGGAACAATTTAAAGAACAAATTAACGAAGAAGTTGGAAAATTATTAAAAAACGGAATAATTAGACCAAGTAAGTCGCCGTATAATTCCCCTTTGTGGATTGTTCCAAAAAAAATGGACGCATCGGGTATAAAAAAAGTTCGCATGGTAATCGATTATAGAAAATTAAATCAGGCTACCATAAAAGATAAATTCCCGTTACCCAATATCGAAGATTTGCTGAATCGATTAAGAGGTGCAAAAATATTTTCGACTATTGATTTAACATCGGGATTTCATCAAATAGAAATGGATGAAGAATCTATTCCAAAAACAGCATTCTCTACTGAAAATGGTCATTACGAATTTGTTCGAATGCCATTCGGAATAAGTAATGGACCGCCGACTTTTCAGAGAGCAATGACAATGATGATATCAAATATTCCTAATGCAATGGTTTACGTTGACGATATTATTATTTATTCAAAAAATGAAAACGAACATTTAAGAGATTTGGAAAAAGTTTTCAAAGCATTAAAAGAACATCAGTTATCAATTCAATTAGATAAAACTGAATTTTTCAAAAAAGAATTAAAATTTCTCGGCTATATTGTAACTGAAGAAGGTTTAAAAACAGATCCGAAAAAGATAGAAACTATAGTAAACTTTCCAGTACCTCATGACGAAAAGTCGACAAGACAGTTCTTAGGTATGACAGGATACTATAGGAAATTCATTAAAGGATATGCAAAAATAACTAAACCTATTTCAGATTCGATTAAAACAAAAATTTATAAAACCGAAGAGATAAAAAGGGCTTGTAAGACATTAATAGATTTAATGGCAAATGCACCAATTTTAAAATACCCCGATTGGAATAAATCATTCATATTAACTACAGATGCTAGTAATAAAGCAATTGGAGCAGTATTGTCCCAAAAAGACGATGATGATATTGAACATCCTGTAGCATTCGCTTCACGAGTACTACAAAATGCGGAAAATAATTATAGCACTATCGAAAAAGAATTATTAGCAGTTGTATGGGCGACTCAACACTTTAAGCCTTACTTATACGGAACTAAATTTTTACTTCAAACCGATCATAAACCACTAACTTGGATATTTTCTATGAAGAACGGTAACACCCGAATCATGAAATGGATTTGGAAGTTGCAGGAGTTCGAATTTGACATAAAACATGTTAATGGTAAAACAAATTATGTAGCAGATGCTTTATCAAGAAATATAAATGAAGTAAACCACACGGAACCAGAGGATATGGATATTGATGATGTAAATATTGATATTGATGTATTTATTGATGACATATTACAAAATCAAGAAGAAGCTGCTGAAAAAACAACAGAATATGAAGCAATTATGGAGGAATTAATAAATATTCCATCTACAGCGGAAAATGCAGAAAATCAATCAGATCTAGAAACTATTCATTCACAAGAATCCAGCAATGAACAAACTTGGATATGTGAACCAGATAAATGTATAAATGTAGAAAAAAATCAAATTATTATCATTAGAGGAAACAAAGAAGACATGAAGTTCTCTAAGCCATTTGGAAACAAGAGAAGATACGAACTCATCATTAACAGGAAAGATGACTTGCAAACTCTACTCTACCAGATCGTAGAACCGGACAAGACTTACGGAATTTTCTGTTCACCGAACATAAAAACTTTAGAAAAAACTTACGATGAATACTTTAAAGAGATTCAAAATATAATAGAAAACGAATTCCCTTCTGTAAGAATAAAACGTTATTTTAACTTTATCAATGACGTAGAAAATGTAAATGAACAACGCGAAACTATTGAAAACTATCATTTAGGAAAAACTAAACATCGTGGAATATTAGAAACTTTTGAAAAATTAAAAAAACAAGTTTATTTCTCCAATATGAAAGACAAAATTACAGAATACATTAATAAATGTGAAATTTGTAAAAAATCAAAGTATGATAGAAAACCTATCAAAACTAAATTTCAACAAACCCCAACACCAGAAAAACCTTTTCGAGAATTAATGATTGACATTTTGAAGTATGAAAGGAAAATAATATTTACTGCTGTTGATACTTTCTCAAAAAGATTGTTCGCACAAGTTATTCCAACACACAATGCAATCAATATTTGTGATTGTTTACAAAATTATTTATCTCATTATCCTACGCCAGTACAGATCTCATTAGATCAAGGCACAGAAATGAAAAACAATTTAGTTAAACAATTTTGTGACCACAATGATATTTTATTACATTATACATCCACTAATCACTCAAATTCTTTGGGATTATTAAATAGAGTTCATTTAACACTAAGCGAATTACTAAGACTTATCTCGCATGAGAGAAAATCTTATTCATTTGAACAAAAATTAAAACTTGCAATTATTGCGTACAATAATACCTTAAATAACAATCTAAAATTAACACCCAATGAAATCACTTTCGGATTTATAAAAGAAAATAACAACAACAAAAATATTAGTATAACAGAACTATACGTACAAAAGTATCATAAAGATTTACAACTTTTGCATGAATTAGCTCACACAAAAATTAATGAAGAAAAGATAAAGCGTACAGAAAAATTAAATAAAAATCGGGAAGATCCACCTGAATTAATAAATCAAGAATTTATCAAAGATACTCAATCGAAGATTAAAAGTAGAGACAAATTCAGAAAAGTAAATGTGTTAATCCAAGGCGCTAGGCAATTAACAACACATGTTGATAACGTTAGGAGACCCAACAAACGTAAAAAGAGGAAACATTTTGTTTCAGATGAAGATTCACTACATGTCAATAATTCTGATACTTCATCTTCAGAAGATTCTGACGATAAAAGTAGTAGATCTCACTAACTCTCCAGGAATTCTCCATTATTCTGTAAATAATATTAGAGTAGTTAATCAATATTATGAAACTTATCATTTTTATAATTTAAGTTTATTAGAAGTAGAAATAATAAATATTGAAGATCATGTTACTAACTTTAGATCACATAAAATGTATCATTTGCTAAAAGATTTAACAAACGAAGTTTTTGAACAATTTCAATTAATGCAACAAAGAGATATTAAAAATCGTCACAGACGAGGCTTGATAAATGGTCTAGGTAATGTTATTAGTTGGATAACAGGTAATATGAATAATGACGACAAGGAATACTACGATAAAATAATTTCAAATGTAGAACAAAATAATTATAAGATTGAACATAACATCGAAAATTCTGTCAATATTAATAAACGTCTGATTGAGGATTACCAGAATGAAATCAAAACAATTAATAAAAATTTCATAATTAATAGACAAAATTTCGAATCGCTAGGACAAAATGAAAAAGCTTATGACTTATATATTCACATCATGCATTTATTAAATAAAATTAAAGATTTAACTTTATCTTTAGAATTTTGTAAGCTTGGCATTGTTCACACCAATTTAATGATTGATGTAATAAAAAATCTACCAAGTAACATAAAACTAATCTCAGATAATACTGAAATTCTATGGACAAATAGTAAAATCTTTTGTTCAACTCATCACAATATAATCCATACTTTTATCAAATTACCAATTCATGATGAATCCTATAAAGGATATTTTGTGATATCAGTACCAAGAATTATAAACCAGACAATTTACGAAATTGATTTAAAAACTGATCTTTACTTACAAAAAGGAGCCACTCTCTATCAAGGAAGTTGTATTTTTATTGACAATTATTACTGTATAAATCTTAATAAAACAGAATCAAAATGTGTTTCATCTATTGTACATAACGGAAATTTAAAAGAATGTAAACTAGTATTAAGTAATCAAAATAATATAAGATATTTAGATCATATTAAGCAATATATCACTGTAAATATTAAAAAAATAACAGATTGTCATAATAACACTGTATTTTTACCAAATGTAGGATTAATTAATATTAGTAAGGAGGATTGCTTTCCAGAATTTAATAAAATTTATACTCATGATTTTAACACTATTTTACAACCATTTTATGAAAATGTAATATTAAATACAACTATGTTAGAAACAAATAATTATACTATACCAGAATTAGAAATATTGTCCTTTGTAGACAACGCTAATATTTATCATTATTCTTTTGTATTATGTATTATTCTAATCATTGTACTAATTAACATTTTTATTTATAAAAGAAATTGTAAAAAGATCCAAAATTCAAATTTACCTTTAAATAATGTAAAGGTTTCAACAACACCTATTACTATTGATGATCATAAAGTAATTTTAAGTAAATTGTATAAATCAAGTTTTTAAAATGTAAAAATTAAATGTTTGTTTTGACCAGAGTTCAAAACTTAAGGCTGCGGGGAGTTATAGTGCACCCGTGCTAACATTCTAAGAACTATGAATCACCCCTTTGCTGACTCTTATTTAAACCCCGTGAGAATCAGAGAAGGAGGTCAGTCTATTGTATCTCATTAGCCCGTCACTATGCTAGATTAGATCTGTATATTACCATGTCATTTATGTTTGTTATTCAAAATAAATCTTTTTAAAAAGTCTTGTGTGCTTTGAAGATATTTAACTATATAGTTGTAGTAACAGACAAAGAGGCAGTAATATATAGATGTTCTAAGAACCTGGTGACGAATTCTTGTGGAGTAATCAATGTCATTAGGTTCGTTTGTTGTTACTAAAAAGCACGTAGTAGACAAAATTCCATCAATTTATTTTGTTTTATTCAATATTAAGTTAAAATAAGAAGCAGTGGTTCTCCCCATTTACCCGTTTAACACACACCTAATCCCTTAAAAAATGTGGGAATATTATTTACTCTTCGACAAACTAGAAACTTTGGGATATAACCTCGTTGATAAACATAAATTATCGTAATTCTTCTAGATGGAATGAAACTCTTCCAGTGCCATCAATCATAAATACTGCGGAAATCTGTGGATAAACTTCAATGGTATCAATGGTGTGGTCAATGACCATTGAAAAGGTTGTAAAACAAAATTTTCAATGATGTGGTGCACCAAGGTAACCGAACCAGCGCATTAAAATTAATTGTTTAATAGTGAACGGTTAAAGGGTGATGGGTGCCAGATCCCACTTATGAGATCGAGGGAAGAAACTGAACACACCACTCAGGGTTTTATATAAACTCGTAAACTGAATCACACGCCAAAAAGCAGACTTATTATATCATTCAGCAGTAAAATATTTAACATTTGCAAAGAACTGATCACTAATGAAATAAGAGGGAATAATAATAATTGAAGCTGGGTTCTAAAAACAATCTACAGTCATACCTTAAACATAAACTCAATGAACTAATAAGCAGTAAAACCAAGGAATCTACATTAAAACTAAATGCTAACAAATGATTTAAACAATACATACCCTTCAAGTACCACATACACCAGTAAATTACAACGGATCCACTTTTTTTATAAACTATATACACCATATACAAACTAATAAACTCTATATTTAACATTTACAGCCTTATACATTATAAATAATTTATAATATTCTTACAGTATAAATACTTTTTTTTAAAACTGAACTCCACACTTTACAACACAACCAATTTCACTTCTGAAATCCCTCTCCCATGTCTCAGATGTTTTTTTCTACTGCCTGATGGCGCAAGTGGCTTTCCCTAAATTCAACCTCCTTGGTACAGTGGCCGTTATTTGACTTCTTCGCTTTCATTATATTTTGACTCTGTTATGAGTGAACACTATCCTTTGGAGCCAGTGAATCTTCCGAACTCATCATCATTCTTCACCTTTATCTATTTTTATGTTCAACTCCATTGAGTGTTTTATTTTTGAAATAAATGCTGAGACGTTTCTTTCCTTAATGTTTTATTTATTTAATATTTATTTTTTTAATGATTTCGAATATTTTTTCACATCCTTCGATTCCGAAAGGTTCTTGAGATATTGTGTATGAGACTAATTAATTGCCTAATTCCTTGACTATCCTATGGAAATAAATTACAGAGGTTTATTTCAGTGACATCGAAGAATTATGAATTTATTTAAATTTTAATTTCCGGTCCAGAAAAGATAGGCTCTACTTCTAAATAAGTAATATTTTGTTAAACTAGTTACTGGTGAATCCTCAAAAGAAATTTTGACAAGGTTCATTTTGATTTTTAGCACGAGATCTAATATCGAGAACAATTTATTTTCTTGCTTAGTCAATAATAAGTTTGTGCTGAGAGTGCAGCGTGTAGATGACGTCTCGTCATTCTCGACTAACAGCACCCTATTTCTCCGTTCAATTACACGGAAAGAGGGGGGTGAAGAAATCCTTGATTAATTTTTAACATTGCATCTGACATTCCCGGTGCCATTTTTAAAAAAAGACTTTGTCGATTTAGGATCGTCAGGCGGTAGGAAAGAGTATTTTTCCAACTTTATACTGACCAAGAACCTTAATTAAGAGTTACTTAAACCCGTTCCTTAGGGAGTTGTGTATCGTATACCATGATTTTGGCAGGTAGGAGGGTAACTAATAGAAGAAATTTGTTTATTGATCATTTAAAATATCATTATAATAATCAGTAGAAGAGAATATGGAATAACTCTAAAATTTACTGGATATTTCATAAAGCGATCTGCAACAAGTTAATAAACGGTACATCCGAAGATCAGACAGGGTAGGGCTCACTCTCCTTAACTCCTGCTTAAAGGGATGAGGCCACCTCCTATATGTTAAACAGGCTTCCTAAGAGACTGCAGAAGATTGAAATACTCCACATTATCCTATCATCTAACAGACCTATATTGAGACATAAGTATCAATATTAGCTGAGTATTTAAAAATAAGTATTGTGTATCTTTTATTCCCTACCAAATTAGAGATTTTTAATTATAACAAATTAACCAGGAGTATTTAACTATGCGGAGCAGACATGGGTTCCTTAAGCTTACATGTGATAAGTTTCACAAAAATTTTCAAGTTGGGCCAAGCAGTTGGGCATGTTTTACAAGAAACTGGCGTTCTACGTCCATGACGGCAATGGTGGATTTGAGTCACTTTGCGGAAGTAATTAAGTTATTAAGCAATAAAATTACTCCCTATTTTCTTCGATCATGATTTTGTGGGAAGGGAAGTGAAGACTTATAGAGAATAATATATAAAATTGAGTAGTGACGTTAATGACGATGGAGTGTTATTCTCAAAAATAATATTTATAATGATAATAATGAACTATAACCAAACTTATCCAAGAAAGATATGCTACAAAGTGAGTTTCTTCAAATGTTCCAAATCCAACTTCAGAAATTATCCATTCATTTCATATGTACTGATGATTTCAAACATTCAGTAAGGCGTATTGCCTCTACACAAAGTACTGTAATTTGGCAAAGAGCTTTCGACTTTCAAACAGTCAATACTCTGTGCAACATTTACAAAAAAGATATAAGCATTGATATAAAACGTATATTAATATGTTCTTATTATAGATTATTGACTAATTAAAACAGATTAAAATTCAAGTATTACGTAGATAAGTCGAATAGTCAAATAGTTAACTTGTTTAAAAAAAATAATTAGATAACAAATAAAATGATTCTCTGGGGTCTGTGAAAATTCAAGGATGGACTAAAACTATCACACTCAAAACCTCCTTGTTTATCCCACCTTACTAAATGGGCTAATAAAAGGACCGGATATTATCCCTAACCAAAGGTGTGGGTAGGGCATATTATTTCTTTAAGATAGCACCTTAAGCCTACCCCTGGACTCACTTAAAGCATTAAATTCTATGCGTTAAAGTAATTAATTAAGTAATTGTTAAGGTCGGAAGGTTTTACATTCATTTTGATTAAGATCAAAAATTACTTTTATTATAGGTTAGGTATTGTAACTCATGGTATCTAGATGGTCTGGCGAATGAATTTGTATTTACTGAAGCGCGGGTTGGAAGTGGGTGTTAAATAACATGAATTATTATGCTCAGTACTAATTAGATCAAATTTTTATGAGAAAAGTAAATAAATAATTCAGCGACTAGTAAGAATGGGTTCAGGCATTTATCATTCAACTGTAATGCATAAATCATTTGTAATGGGAACCAGCAAGTTGTAGCGGAGTTTAATTACTTCTGTTGTAAATTCATAACTTTATCGTTGTTGTTGCTCGGTGTGATTATCATGATAAAAAGTTAGCATACCCCTAAGGACGCCTTACAAATTGATTAAACTGGAAACTCCATTAAAAACAATATCCTATGGAACAGTGGGAGGGAATAGGTGAGGCCAGTTGGGGCCCAACGGTGTGATTCATTTAAAATAAGGATATGATAAGGGTTTGTCGAGAAAAAAAAGTAACAGGCAGAGTGGGGTAGAAAAAGTTTCAAGCGAGTCAGGACTTCTGTATTTGAAATTAAACAAGAAGCTTTCTAATCCATGGAGAGTTTTCTTCAACCCCTTGCATAAACTTAGCAAGCCTGACAGGGGAACAACTTATTTGCAACAACTCTGAGAGTATTGCTTTTATCTCGGCATTATTCTATCCATTATTTAACTGTGGCTCAGAATTTTTTTCTAGTCTCTAAAACGGAAGTTTGTTTTGGAAAGTATTTTTATTAGAACTGTTTGAAGGGCAAGGGAGTTTACTTTGGTAATTGGAGAATTATAAAAAAAATAGGAAAGTTTCAGCGAAGGCTGCCTGCGACGAGAGAGAACGCTGGAATCAAAATATTTGTGCTCAGTGCGGTTACAGTGTTCGTGTTTTCACAGTATTAAGTCTGGAAGCATGCACTTAAACAGGGGTTATTATTCAGCCAAAATTTTAGGGATTCTATTTGTCAGAACATTTCACATAACAATTGATAAGAAATTAATTAAATAATTCAACTGAAAATTTCCAATTTACCAGAAAAAAAACTTAATTAATAACAAATTCCTGTCCATAGTCGATGTTTTGTGATTTTAATAATTAACCTCATTTTCATGGATTTACTTGAAGACTCTCTCCTTAAAAATATTTAGTTAGAATGAACCTTTCTTTTCTGGAAAAAAACGTATCATAGCAACATAATTAGAAAATGTTTTGTTTCTACACTTTTCTTATATATTGTACAGATATGTAGACATGGCTATGCATATACATACACATATATATGCATGCTATATATATACTCATATGCACTCTATGTTAAAACCTATCAGAACAGCTCAATGTCTAAACTCCGACACATCTAGCTCAAAGATAGTAAATTAAGGCACGTAGACTCTTGAAAAGAATGTCCAACCTTTTGGTGAATAAACCTTTCTTTCTTACCCAAACACTTAATTTGGTGTTAATTTTCTTCGGCCACACAGGTCTATAAATGTTTTATTTCTGCTTGATATGTATAACAATTATTATTGATATCTAGCTGAAATTACATAATGTGTTGCAGACTATGCAGAACCGATGTTAGAGAGCTGTCTGGAGATAGCCGGAGATGGCTATGTACTACTATGCCTGCCGGCTGTCGGCGGCCTGCGGGGCTCGGCAGGGTTCGCCACCTCCGCTACACCGCCCCCAGCTAGGCACTGTATCTACCATCTCTCACCAGCCCGGCCCCTCATCTGTCAGTCAAGTAGTGAAGGTAAGTTATCTGCTTTTACCATACTTTTTACTAGTAAATAATACTCTTTAAAATTAATAACCAGAGTATTTGTCCGTACGTCCACATGATATGCAGAAGATGCCCTGAAAATGATTTGATTTATCTTAAATTTCAAAAGTCTCTTACTTAAAATGTGGAAATGTGCTGATTATAGATTTAGTTTATATCAGTAACTCCATAGGTGTGCTTATCCACCAACAATTTGCTTTTCATGTCATAAATAATTAGTTCATAAATCATCACATACCACGTGGTGACTGCTGCAATTTTCATAAACTTCATTCACGCCAACAAAAGTAAGATCCTGCAAGTTGGAAGAAAGAAGGAAGATATCAACATATACTGTAATGGAGAAGAATTAGATGTGGTGACAGACTTCACATACCTGGGTACAGTGATAGACGGATCTGGGAAGGTGGACGCAGAAATATCTAACAGGATTAACAAGGTGAATGCAGTATACTACCAGATAGGTAACACTGTGGTAGAGAAGAGAGAAGTAGGCAAAGATTTGAAGCTACATATCTTCAAGACAGTATATCTGCCCATACTTTTGTATGGAGCTAAGAGTTGGATATTAACAGACCGACAGGAGAGCAGAATCACCGCTGCCGAAATAAAATTTCTGCGAAGGACGATTGAAAAAACAAGGAGAGACCGAGTTCGCAATGAAAGGATTCGTCAGGAACTGCAGATAGCCCCACTGAAAGAGCTCCTAGAAACTCGTCAAATAATGTGGTCCACGGATATTCTCTAAAGACCATGGAATATGTCCCAGATGGCAGAAGACCTAGGGGTCGCCCTAGGATGTCCTATCTCAGCTACATTGAACGACTATGTAAGGCGAGGGGGAAGGACCTCCGACAGGCGAGGAACCTAGCTGGAAATAGGGAAGAATGGAATTCCTGGCTGGATGATCCTCTACGCTGAGAGGCACTAAAGATCCCTTTTTAGTATTAGCTTCCCATTTTTATAGTTTTTAGCTTCCCAGCTAAAGAAGAAGAATATATTTATTCACCAATAAAAAAAAAGAATATTTCAATCTGATAAAAGACGGGAGTGAGAGTAGGTCAACAAACATCCCAAAACTGGAAAAAGACCTCCTGACGAATTCGTTGGGTAGGCTGGTTTATTTGAATAATCATAAAGTCGCGAAGAATGGTACAAGCGAGTGAGAAAAGAAACAAGCAGACCATCAATAGTATTCGATAGTTGTCAGTTCTTTATCAAGCTGGATTCACCCTGTTATTAGATGATTGATGGCGAGTGGACAGTCCGCAGGCTTCAATGTTCTCACGTGCTGTGAATTCCATCAAGAGGGTAGGTATGTTCCTAAACAGAATCGCGGACTAGTTTCAAACTGGTTTGTGATTGTTTACTGAGATTGCGTAAACGTTACCTGACCTCGGATTTAAAACGCATTTTACAAAATCTGACTGTTAACTATTTCAAAAGGTTACTTGATAAAAAAATTTACTTGTTTATGACAAGGTTTGTTAGACTGCAAAAACATGAATTCTTTTTTGTTTTTATTAGAGAAGATTTAGTTTTAATTCTTAAGATTATTAGAAACTAAAGATGTAGGTTGTACGATTTAAAATGGAGTCGAATTAATATTTTCTTTGTACAAAAATTAGTATTCGTGCCGCTTTTTAATCATGAATAATTTGTTATTAAAAAGACATCATTTATAAATTAAAACTGTTGATTAGTAGAGAAAGATTTTCAACGATTAATAATTTTAAAGTGAATATTAAATTGTAAATAGACAAAGTAAAAGTTAACGTCTATCTGTTTTACTATTTGTACTATTATAATTTGTACATAAGTTATGAAGAGTTAAATAAAATTGATATTTATATCCTTCGTTTTCACGGTGAGCGGGAAAAGGACTGAGGGTGTCTCAGATTTTTAGCTTTTAGTCCAATCCTCGGAACGTTTTAAGGATCGCAAACCGTTTTGAAACTAGGTTCTGGGCGAGTTGGAAAGGCTGTGTACTGCGCTTGCTCCCGCCAGTTCGATGATGATTGGGACTGCTGTTGGGACAAACCTTAAGAGTGGTTCAGGGATTGCCCCAACCACAGCCTAGTTATATATAATAATCTTTCATCCCGAGGTTGGTTATTCAGACCATCTCCTTATTTTCTCCTACTCTTCCACTTCTTCTAAAATCATTAATCTTCCATGCCATATATTGCCACTTTAACACTTCATGGTTCGGCACTTCTACGATACCTTAACTCAAGCTTGAACTTCAAAAAATCAAAAACCGATGTCTAATCAATATGAACTAGACAACATATTTTTTGAGAAGATTAAATATTGAAATACCAGCCGATTATACACTCCCCAAAACAAATTAAATTTTACGACAGTCTTAAAAAATCTCTTATTATTTAACGCTCTACAACACTATATAAAACCTTCTTTGTACAATCCAAAAACAATATACTTCATGCAATTGCAATGTAAACTACATATCATAGCATCCACGCCTTTCATTATTTCCTTCATTGGACCTGAATTTACTTACATTGTGCACATTAAAGTATCTTTTCATTCTTATTTATATAAGTTTAGTTTAACTTCGCAAAAACTTCAATACATTAACTTTGTAGCATGCTTTTTGACCAGACACTAAAGGTTAAGCCGACACCTATCTTTTTTTCTTTTTTTTTTTATAACTACTTTATTATGATAAAATTACAATAGGCCTTATTGGGATATAAGTAATTGTGCTATATGATCTCATACATACCAATTTACAATTTTCATTCACTCGCTCATTCATACTATATATAAAAACAGCCCAGAGACCCCCCAAGTCCACATGGTTGTCACCTCCCTCGCGTGCGAAGGAGGAAGCGGAGTCTTGGGAAGTCCCCCACGCTCCTACATCAGCCGTGTCACTAGATAAGAGGCAGCGGAGGCTGCCCAAGAGCGCGAGAGCCACAGACGCTCAGGACATGATTAGAGAAACTGGCCATACCTATCCTTGATGATCTTGCGTACCACACAACTCCTTTTGCTATAAATTTAAATTGGAGGCAGCCACATACCAGTTTTTGGAAGAATATGAGCCATTTATCTAACTATGGCCTAACACCTTAGGCTGAGAATTTCAAAGCAAGGACCTTGACTTCATTAAATGAAAGCCAATACTTGACTTCGTTGGGAGAACAGGTAGATTCAAGAGATTCAAGGGAAAATAGTTGAATATAACAAAGGGGCCGATAAAAAGAGCCATAAGCCTAAAAGAATGCATTGTGGCAAGTCCGTAATATTATTGCCACTGCATCCTTTGCTAGGCCTTTGGGCTCTTGAGTCATTTTTTGCCTGTCACCTAACTTTCTATTTCACCTACTCAATCTTTAGTTGTGAAATGCAGCTAAGATTCAACTATCAATCTCGGTCATTCATTAATCTAGGATATTTATTGTAGTGGTTATGCACTTTTATAATTTCAAAAAAATAATAACCTTTAATTTTACTGATGGCTTTTCTAGTCAGGCCCAGACGACGATTATCTACTTGTTGGAAGCACTTGTCTTAATTAAAATAAAATTTATATTTTTTTCGATCACAAATATATATGTTTTGATGTTCCGTATCTAACGAAAATATTATAAGCAGTTATTCTTATTATTGATATAATAAACAGAAGGAAGCACTCACGCCAACTCTGTATTTAAATAAATGCAATAATATAAATAAATGGATAATAATAATACATGTTCACGATATTCGGACTAGTATTTGAGAAATGTACAATTTTACTTAATATGTATTATACCCCTAAGACATAAAACTATTTACAGTCCATCATTAAACTAATCTAAACTATAAAATGGTAATGGTACCAATCCATATTAAACTAAATACTAAAGTCTGATTTAAAAAAGAAAGAATATTTTCTACGCAGGTAAACTGGAGTCATAATCTATATTTACCATAAACTTATCCTGCAAACAAAAAAAATTTTAAAACAACTCATTTTCCTCTGACTGTCAATACGTCTCTCCGCATTGCCGCTCTAAAACAAACATAAGACCTGCTCGTTTCTTCAAACGCCACTAAGGCTCAAATTTTCCACCAGTGAACACTCAGTTATTTAACAACTTAATACGAAACTAAGTGAAATGTACACAGGCAATGGGCGTCGTTACTGACGCGACTTTCACTAATGTTTATAAAAATAATAGAACAGGGTATTACAGTATTTTATCATAACTATTTCATATGAGGATCAGCTTCCTCTATTTTTTTTTTTCCGACGTAAACGAAAGTTTTTATTTTACCCACCAACATTTAGTTATATCAATTATAAGCTTCATTGTACACTTTAAATCCATATAAATGATACAATATCCAGTGATGTCCGGCTTTGGACTATAGTATCCACGATTATTATTAGCAATACGAAATAAAATTATAAATATAAACATTATATTATTTTACTTAACCATGTTAGTTCCTGACGATCAGCTTTAAAATAAACAAAAATATAAATTAATTGCTGAAATACTTAACTGAAACCTCGTCGGTATCAAAGATGCAATTTTTAGCGTTAGCTCTCATAACTTTGAATCATAGTTTTCATACCTTATTGAATGCAATTCATAACCACATTAAATCTTAGTTGGTTTGTTAGCAGTGAATTCAGAAAGTGTCTGTATACACGTTTTATTTTGGTTTTGTACCTTTCATTACTGTATTTCATCAAAAACCTAATCATAATATTTAGAGGTGATATCAACAATATTATAAAAGTTTCAGGTCTTTAAAACCGTTAAAATGACCGATGTTTTAGAGCATAGATACAGACAAACAAACTATGGACCTGTTGAATGTAGAGATGTAATTTGTTTGTACCGGTTTATTAAATTTGTTTATTGCAAGGTCTCTAATTAATTTTGACAATGGATACTAAGCTCCTGATGGGTATAGTACCCATTTACAAACTTGAGTTTTGTTTTGTAAGGCCTTCGTCATAAACTTCTGAAAAACAGGTATGAATAATAAATTTAACCCTCAGTAAATTTGGCCTTTGTCCAGCGAATTCCAGAGGTACCCCTATTGTGGCCATTGCTATTTTTTGTCTCCAAATATCAAGACCTGGGGGCGGTAAAACGGAAACTTCTATTTTGCTTGGGGGTCGTAAATTATGCAGTTATAACTCTTATGCGGTCGCACTGCTAAGTGTGAAAGTAGGGCGATCCCATAAATATTAAATGGAAAATAAATTACATACAAAGAATAGCGGATTCGGTAAATAACAACCTGAAACTTTATCATCTAGTTTTGGAAAGTATTACTAATACATCGTTTCATAGAAAAAATAATATACTGTAAACAGAAAAAATCATTTATTCACTAACTAACCCAGAAAGTACTGGAGCGATGTAAGAAAGAAGCTTTGATTGGTAACGTCGGATCATGGAACCTTTTGAGCTTTCGTTGGAATCGTTCAAAAAAACGATTATAACGATGCTGCACGTTTGATTTAGTGAAACAAAATTATACGTCAGGGTTCCATTGATGACAATTGAAAAGAAATACTATTCCAGCAACTTTTTTATGACCTGTTTATAATTGCATACTTTGGTAACGTGGAGTTTTTACTTGACGTCGTGATAATGCTAACCATAAAAGCAGCCCTCTGAGCAATAGGGGAGAGTTGTAAATTAATGATTTGATAATTAATTTAATAAAAATGTTCCTTCTTATGTCGAGTAAGGTATATACGTATAATCTATAAATGACTTAATAGTCCTGATTCATAATTTTGTTGCCTCATCAGCATGTTATCAACATACCCAGATACTGTCACAGTAAGAAACCTTAAGTCTCAATATTGCCGTTATCAGCTAAGCACTTTTCGGGTAAGAAATCCGAAGTTTTAGATGTGTCAAGTATTTTTCATGTCTGATTTATAAAAAATCAACGAATTTCATACTGGAATGTTTTGTGTCTATAACCCAATCGAACTGTTGTTAATTGATTCACTTTCTGATCTCAAGAAACTTAAGCTTATTCTTTCGTTAAATTATTGCGATAAAATTGCAATTTGCCTTTTATTAGGCAATAAGTGACTGTGATAAATGTTCTCATTCATACCTTATTTACAGTTGTTCATTCATACATTCAGAGACCACTCAAATATATATCGTTGTCACCTCCCTCGTATGTGAAAGAGGAAGCGAAGTGTTCGGAAGTCCCTCACCCCTCTTCATCAACCGCGTCACCGGACACGAGCCAGGGGGGGGTGCCAAGAGCGCGAGAGTCACAGACGCTCAGGACATAATTGGAGAAACTGGCCATTTCAATGGCTCCCACTAACAGCAGGTCACGAGGCCGTTGTCACTTTAGTTGCCGAGGAGGATTATAGGGATGTGTGGCGCATTGTAATGACTGTGTTCATGGTAGTTGGATTGGGTTCGATGAAATTTCATGAACTTGGAAGGGATGAATGAGTTCAAGAATGTACAGTATATTAAGATCGTTATGAAAGGTTTTGTTGCTGACGTAATAAGGGGCATTGACTATTGATCTCAGGACTTTTCATTGGACGCACTGAATGTTCAACTTTTTAGCTGTCCCCCATAGCTCTATTCCGTATGTCCAGATTGGCTTAAGTATAACTTTGTAAATTAGTAATTTACTTTCTATTGAGAGATGAGATGTCCTTTGAAGTAGTCTGTAAAGTTGTCCAAAGCGTTTGTTTAGTTCTTGTTTTTTTTTTTAGCCTCGTGTGTGCGTACCAGATTTTAGCCTTTTGTCGAGATGGAAGTATCGTACTGTCTCGGATACAGGGAGAGGGATTGAGTAACTTATTTTTGTGAAATAAGTCATCTATTAAACTGGATATAAAAAGACTTCTAAAAAGCGATAAATTGAGACATTCATAGCACTTAAAGTAGTTAGTCTGGTGCTTAACAGCACGTGACGGGGAAAGGGCGTTATATGTCTTTACACTTGTCTTTATTGTTCTGTTTTATCTATCTACCCATTCTTATTAATTATGTATTGCATTTCTGGATTCATTTATCGCTCCCTGTGAGACCAATTAAATCTGCAAGGTGAAGCTACACAGCGACTTGCTTTTACTAGTTGTATAAAATTTTATGATTCTTTTCCAGAGTATTAATATTTAAAAAGAGATGTTTATTTATAAATGTTTGGATAGTTTAAGCTTCAATCTATCTAAAAAATCTTTTTTATTGACGAAAAATATTCTTCAAACAACGTCAGGACTAAGAAAGGTATTAGATAATTTACACGTTGACATATTTTTGTATGTGCCCAATTTGTAACTTAAGATAAATATGGGATTCTCAATTCTAAAATTTTCTCAGTCCTTAGGTTAAAATCTGGGGTAGTTTGTCTCAATTAGCACCTATACCTTTTGAAAAGGAGAAAAGGGATCTTAAGTGAAAGAAAAACAAAAAGTGGAGGAGTACAAAAAAAAAAAAGAAAAAGGGGATTCCTTTTGATGGCTACTTTTTCGAGGTTGGGGGACAATTCTAGGTTTCTTTAGCTCTAGTCTTGAACCTGCTACCTTTTTTATCACCCTTCTCCTGCTCTGCTGTGGCAAACCTTTTTTGTTTTTAGTGTTCTAACGTGCTTTTTTGTTTGTTCTAAATTGTACTTCTTTTATTTCCTAGGATACAGAAACAATGTCCTTGAATGGTGTATATCCCATTTCCTTTCTTTTTATTTTGTTTTTATTTCGTAGAGTGAAGTGGTATTTTTCTTACGAATCTTAACTCGTTCTTTTAAGTCCAAATTGGGGTTCTTGTAAGGTCTCACTACGATCGTGTACTTTATCATATCTAATGCGCAGTGCAAACTGTCCCTTTTCCTTTTCACGCCGAAACACTGTAAGACACTGCGTACAATCAACTGATAAACATATTTCAAACACAACAATATTATTTCATTGATAATTGATACTCTTATTTCATTAAAAGAAAAGATACTTTTTCTTCTTGGTTTCAAGAATAGTAAGTAACGATTAACTAGTACTCCCTTAAATTCAAATTCATAATTGAGTTTCTGAAAAACTTCCACAAATCATAAATATAAGGTCCGTTACATATATTATGATTAGTATTATTGATATTATGCTCTAAATTTTACTCTCTCAAAGAACTACTAAAGTATTCAATATAATATTTGAACAATTCAATAAACGTTATACTAGGACAATGCTCCCAATATAGCTAAAACAAACAAGGGATAGATCACGCACTAACTAAATCGATTAGGAAATATATAAAGAACACTGTCTGTGGTTATTGATAACATTTATATTAATAAAGTACAACATTGCTGCCGGTCTACGGTGAGTAAATGAAATAGTACTGAAGTTGTCTACCAAGTTGTTGCAGATGAGAGGCGTACAGTTCAGAAAAAGTGCGTAATAATTAATAATTATTATATCCTTTAGATATAATACTGTTTACTACCCACTATCTTATAAATTATTGAAAAACCCATCTTTCAACAGCACCACATAATGACGGAAAGTGTTTTAAATTAACATGTGCTTTTAATACGATTATATGGGTTGATAGCTGTTTTATTATCGATTAAAAATATAATTAATAATTATTAGCCAAAGTGAAAACATTCTGACAAGAACGGGACTCCGCGAATATCTAGACGGTGTTCTACTAACTGAGCTATCTTGAACCAGTGGACGATCTTTCCGAAATAAATTATCCCTTTCTAAATACTGTATTCAACGTACCAAATCGACTCAGAGCCATAAGCGGAGTACAACCTATATACCTAAATACAACGCAATGTCGTAACACAAGGTGAACCTCATCACATTTTAAACATTTACAGACAATGAATGTATAATGTACATTATACCTTTTAGAAATCGCAAATCACATTGTAAAATTGGATAAAACGAAGCCAAGCTACAGGACATATAAAATTGTCCTATAGTAAATAGATTTATTTATCCGTGTGGACTTGGCGGGTCCCTGGGCTGTTTGTAAATATTGTATGAATGTGCGAGCGAATGCTGAATTGTAAATATGGTATAAATAAAAACACTTACCTCTATTATTTATTGCCTATTAAGTAAAGGCAGATTGTAATTTCATCGTAATAAAGTTGTTTGTTAAACAGATTTATTTATATAGAATCTATACTAAATACCATTAATTTTAATAGCAAAGGGAGATGGGAGGGAAAAAACCTAGACTAGATTGGGCAGGTCTTCAAGTTCTGAACCTGCAGGTATAATCTTTCTTTGGATAATAATTATTGGTAATTAATAATACTAGTGGGATCTATTCCACTAATAAATTGAGTCAATTATTAAATATTTAAGTAGTGTATTATTAAGATTAAATTGTACAGTGGATTAAGTAGTAAAAATACATTTATGTGTGATTTTAATTAAATAGATTTTAATGAAAGCAAGCTATAGCTTCACTGATTCAAAAATACCGCTTATTCTGAACCAATTACTGGTCCGCATTGCTGATCACTACTCAAGTAATGATCATCAATTTGAAATAGGTACTAATGCTACTACGAAATGATTTATAATGCAGGTTTTTTAAATAGAAAATTACCGCTTATGCTAGAATGAGCTTTTGAATCACAAATCAGGAAGTGAGCTGGAGGAGACAGTGAGCCATTACAATTTCACGAGTATTGTCCTCGACAATTTCGCTTGCGACGTTCAACAGAATATATAAATTTTCCTGATGGTTAACTACAGCACGAGGCTTGTTAAGAATAAATTGTCTTGACGGCGTGGAATAATAAAATAGCAAATTATTTTCCAAGGCTAGGAGCCAACGAAGGCCATGTATCTTATTGCTTGGAAGATTTTGGCAAGAAATACAGATGCCATGGAGAAGTATGTTACCCTCCATCTGCTGCATTTGTTGCGGTACTCGGACAGAGAGCTTTAACAGGTGATCGTCTTTTGGCAGGTAGACACCATCAAAACATTAATCGATTTCAAATTTTAATCCTCCATTCAACAACATCTTGGCCTTTGTCTTTTTGTTGATATACGATAGCCGAAAGTATGTGGCGTAAAAAAAAAACCTCGGCAAAATATCTATTGTCTGACTCATTTCTCTCTGATCAATAAGTTTTCTCAAGTTATTTTATATTAAAAAGTTCTCATTTTACTCCCTGGTTAAGAACCCATGAAAAAACCCAAAACCAAAATAAATTTAACGATTTCCTTGTTTTATATGTATATATATATTGTTGTGATATTAGATATTGTGGAGTTTGTATATAAATATTTAATCCAACCTTGAATCAAGAAGGCAAACAAAAACAATTGAGAGTGGAGGAAAAAACAAAAGGTAGTATAGTTGTTGTTGTGAAAATGAAAACACACAGAGCATAATACTCATCTAGTTTTGGGATCAGCCCGTAATAAATGTTATTAGCTTGAGATTGTGAGTAAGAAAAACTTAAAAACTTTGTTGGTTAGTGGTTATTGACTTAAAGCAGAACGGAAGAGAAATAGCACGAAGAGAAGAAGTATTAATTTTGTTTAAAGAATGAAGAGAATTAAAGAAGAAAAGGAATCGAATTTATAGACAAGTATTTATATAATTAATATAAGTTTATTTTTTTATGTTTGTAAAATTAAATTCATCTTTTTGCCAGAATTATTTTTGTTAATAGAACCTAATAATAAATAGTGAATAAAATAAATTTAAAGTAAAAGAATACAAAATAAAATTACCATATAATATTCAAAGAACGTAATATTTGGCGCCCAACGTAAGGACTGATAACGAGGTAATCTGGCTAAAGGATTGTTTAGATAGTGTCACGAAAATTGTGTTTAAATTTGATATAAAGGTTAGGGCTAAAAATTGTATTTGTTATTAAGATTCATATTGTTAGATTCAGTCATGGAAAAAGATAAGCATAGTGTCAATATTGATCCAAAGGAGCAAAGTATAATTGATAGATACGTAGATAAGGAGGAGAGTAGGATAGAGAGGATGTTAGAAAGAACTAAATTAATGTATAAAGAAAATGCGGAAGAAAATAAACGGAATCTTGAAGAAAATTTTAAAAATGTAAATGATAAATTCAATAAATTGGTGGAAGAACGTAATGAAAAAATTGACAATAAAAAAGAGATCATTGAACAAAATTTACGAAATTCTTTCAAAGATTCTACAGTAAAACTGGATGAAAAAACACATCCTTTAGAAACGGATTTAAAACCGGAACTGAAAAATCAGAAAAATGATTTTAAAGAAGTTAACTTAGAAATCGAAAATAAAACGAAAATGAAAAAAATTTAATTAAAAATGATTTAGATACAAATAAAAAAGAAAATAATGGTAAAAGTAATAAAAAGGAGAAGAAATTGGAGGATATAAAAAGTATAAAGGAACAAAATACAATTAAAATAACGAGTAACTCTAGTGAACCTAAATAAGTAATTAATCGTGATATAATACGAGTAATTAATAATCATGATAAGTTAGAGATTCAACAATTTAAAAAATCTTACCCAGTAAAAACTTTAAGTAAATTTAAAAATACAATAGGTAAAATTTTGGATTGGGATAAATTCAAATTTAAAATTTCATATAATTTTAGTGAAATCCCCTTTTGCGAGTTTAGTTGAAACAACATGAAAATAAATAAAAGGAAAGACTATAAAAATAATTTCGGAAATGTTTTTAATACCATAGAGTATAGTTATAAAAAAAAAAGAAGAAAAAAGTTATATTTTATTAGTATGACATAATGCTAATCGGATAACATGTAAAACGTGATCTATATAAACAATAGAAATTAAAATTAATTGAATACTTTATTATAAAATAATGTCAATCGGACACTTGTAGAAACTTGAAAATTGAAATTTATTGTAATGTGTAAATGTTAGTATGTTTATTTGTATAATCAAATTTGTCAATATGTTAAAATCTATCTAAAAACTTGAAAAATAAAATTAATTGAAAAACATATTGTAAAACAATGGCAATCAGGCAAATGTAAAAACTTGAATTGAAATTTATTGTATTGTATAATGTAAAATGGTATAATGTTTATTTGGACAATCAAATATGTTAACATCTATAGAAAAAATTTAAAATTCATACAAACATTATATGAAAATAGTGTCAATCGAACACATGTAAAAACTTAAAAAATTAATTTTATTCTAATGTATTAAAATGTTAGTATGTTTATTTTGTACAATCAAGTTGGTAAATGTTAAAAGCTATATAAAAATTTGAAATTTAAAATTAATTAATACTTTATTATGAAAATATTGTCAACCCAGCAATGTAAAAATTTGAAAATTATAAATTTATGGTACTATAGTTAAAAGTTAAGATATCTATAAAGTACAATTACATTTATAATGTAAATGGTTGAAATGCAAATTGTAAAATTTTGGTGACACATAATTTAATATTGTCATTTAGTTATAAGAAAATCCAAAGTGCTAAAGTGCTAAAAAAGTGAATAGTGAAATCAAAAGTAAAGTGGAATGAAAAAGTTTCTATCGACAAGCTCAAAAAATTTTTAAATCGGAGCGGACCCGAATGTTGTGATATTAGATATTGTGGAGTTTGTATATAAATATTTAATTCAACCTTGAATCGAGAAGGCAAACAAAAACAATTGAGAGTGGAGGAAAAAACAAAAGGTAGTATAGTTGTTGTTGTGATAATGAAAACACACAGAGCATTATACTCATCTAGTTTTGGGATCAGCCCGTAATACATGTTATTAGCTTGAGATTGTGAGTAAGAAAAACTTAAAAACTTTGTTGGTTAGTGGTTATTGACTTAAAGCAGAGCTGAAGAGAAATAGCACGAAGAGAAGAAGCATAAATTTTGTTTAAAGAATGAAGAGAATTAAAGAAGAAAAGGAATCGAATTTATAGACAAGTATTTATATAATTAATATAAGTTTATTTTTTTTATTTGTAATTAAATTCATCTTTTTGCCAGAATTATTTTTGTTAATAGAACCTACTAATAAATAGTAAATAAAATACATTTAAAGTAAAAGAATAAAAAATAAAATTACGATATCTTTCAAAGAACGTAATAATATATATATATATACATATGAAAAAAGGATATCATGTTTTTCACACGGTTGCATTAGGTTTTTTTTATATTGTTTTAGTTATTTACAATTGTTTTTGCTTAAATAGGGAATTTTACCAAAATGGGTTAACAACTAAAAATATACCATTTTGATCAATAATACCCAGTAATTTTTTTACAATTATTTCTTAACATATAAAAAAAAAGTCCTATCATTAACTCTTCAGCATCATATCCGTTTTTACGCCCTTTATTTTTCGTACATACATTAAAAAAAAACATGCTTTATTATTAATCTTCGTTAAAGTATAGTCTGTAAAAACAAAATAAAAAGTTAATGATCCATGTAAATATGATTATTATATTTATGTATCATTCTGTTAATTATCTTTTTTTTTCGAACTTCATCATATTACAAAAACGAATATATTTTCTGATATTTGAAGTCCCATGCTATTCAGTGGGGATTAATTTAAAAGTTGAAGTTAATATCCGGTATTATATATTGAACCAAATCGTATTTACAATTTCCTTTCAATGTTGTTTGAATTGGACTATTAAATTGGAAGTTTGGTTTAAACGTCCAAACAGATGAAGCAATCATCTATGTAAAAGTAAAAACACAAATTTGAATGTAGATTTTATAGCTCTTTCTACAAAATCACTTCATACGCCATGTAACTTATAAAAATATTCTTTCTTTAATATATTTTGATTAGTAATTACCTGAGAACATTAACCTTTTATTTTGAATAATAATGATAAAATAAATAAATGAAAGCATATTTAACCTTAACTATTAAATAAAGACATACCCTCCATGCTAAGCTCAGAGAGATATGGCTGTTTCATTAAGCAATAGGCAAATTAGTATTATATGAATCCATTTATTTACATACGTATTTACAGCAATATAAAGCAATTAGAAAGGTATGTACAGTCACTAAATTTAGAACATGTTTGGCCCAATTCGCTAATGCCAGGTAATCCAATGCTGCAACAATATTTCAGTAGATCCTACCACCGTACAGACATATTACAAATTTCATAGTGCCACAATAAACTGAGGTAGACCACGCGACTTTTTAGTTTCATGAAATCGTTTTCACTTTTCGAAAATTGTTTAGTGTGGCATACAGGATCCTGAAATTGTCCACTAAAGAGATTTTCCTGTTTACACCTCTTTTATACTATTGACAAGCATTCTGTTGTATATGGATGTGTCTTTTAAAGATTCGTCCAACCTCAATGCGTTACTTATTTAGTTGAAATTGTAATTTTTTTCAATTAAACTACTATTCAGTTATTTTTTCTTCAATTATTCACTATAAATAATGTTCTTTTTTTATCAGTAGGTCAAAAGAAACAATCCTAGACCTAATGTGTATTCAAAGTGAAAAGGCCTTTCGGATTTTCACCTTTGGGCTATGAAAGAAAGATGGAGTGATCGATTTATAATTTCGGCACCATGTTACCCATACCAGTGCGGCGCAGCCTGAGTCGGTAGACTAGTAGACAACTAATCTTCAGAGCAGCTAGTAACTATAACATGTCTTTTATCTAAAATCAACAGCGGGAGCTCTGACAATTTTCTCCAATCATGTCCTGAGAGTATGTGGCTCTCACGCTGTTTGTTACCCTCCACTGGCACGTATCCGGTGACGCGGCTGACTGAGGAGTGTGGGGGACCAAAGAATCCGCTTCCTCTTTCGCATGCGAGGGAGGTGACAACCATGTAGATTTGGGAGTTGGACCAATGGACCATGGACTGTTTGTAAATACTGTATGATTGAGCGAATGAATGAAAATTGTAAATATGTTATGCATGAGAACATTTATCACAATTAATTATTGCCTAATAATTTTATCACAATAAAGGAGTTTCAATATTATCTACAAAACAGTTTCCTTCCCGATTTAATTACATTAATTTTGTATTCTATCAATTCACATCGTTATTCATGATTATTTCTGTAATTTCATACAATTCATAATATTTTTTTTGATACAAAAATAATCTATTAGTGCATTCCACTTTTTTTTTGATCACTTAGACACTGAAAGGGAAAAGTGTCTTAAAATTAAATCAGCCAATTAAAATGTATGTATTATTATTATTTGTTCCGGCATTTGTGCACCGCGGCCTCACTGAGACCTATTGTGCGCTGTAACACATATCTATATGTGAAATAATTTGTGCGTTTTGAAATAGTTCATTACTATATACGGTCATATAAGATAAATTGTAGAGATTAATTTCAAGTGAATTCATGCATAAGGTTTCACTCATCTTGTACGTAATCGTTGAAAAAATATTCATAAACATCCAAAACTCTATCACTTGATCCTCCTGTTCCCCAAAATGACTCAAAAGATTGTATTTCAAGAAGATAATACATTTTTTATTACCTACCTTATCAGCTTATTTCTGTCGTATTCGGACATCATGCTATCTCTTACTACCCATGAAGAAGGCAAAAACGTCTATGAGTTGCGTAGAGTAAGCAATGTCCATGCATTAAACCTCAGAGGAGCAAGTTTAACATACTAATGAATAGCAAAAAAGAATTTATTAAAAAAAAAACAGACAATTTTATCCAATTCCGGTAATTTTTCCTTTGATGCTCGAATAAATTATGGGTACATTTTTTATTTCATAAAATAAACAAATTACAGCTCAACTTACAAAAAGTCGATTCGTCTAAGGTGCGAAGTGGAGTAAGCATGAAACTCTAGCCGTAGAAACTGTTATTGTTAAATTTAACAGGGATATAAGGTTTTGATGGGACCCTAAGCAAGTAATCTCAGTTCAAGTCTATGAGGCGAGTTGGGAAACCAAAATTCCGTCGGCAGGAAACTTGTTAAAGTAACCGGGACAGGGTACCTTTGCTTAGTCATCGGAAGCGAAGATGAAGGCATTAGTATTACCACTCACAATATATACATGTATTTTAAAATAAGGTTATGGAAATCGTCGCGAAATCTAATCTATTATTATAACCGAGAAGACATTGTTGCACGAGCCAGTTTCATCGGAAGACACCCTTTTCGGTAATGAGATTTCGAAAAAGTCTTACATTTAGTAAGTCAAATAAGGAAGAAAAAAGGGGAGAAAAGGAGAGAACAAGGGTGGGGGGGAGATCGGGAAGAATGGGCAAAACGAAAGGCTCCTAACTCAATTTTCAGTCATGGCAACTTAACGTAATTTAAACGGGATGTAAATTAAAAAGTCAGGGGGCTTTTAGCATCCCTACTACTTCGGGACCTACTTAGGGTAAATTTAGGGTGAGGGATATCGTCAGCTCTCAGGTAGTGACGTCGCTGAGTGGTCTTTCGCTCTCGAGAGGCTTAAGCGCAGTTTCCATTGAGTGCTATAGTTGAGTCGATCCCACATTGCTGTCTGATTGCGCTTATGACCGGTCTGTTGGGCTTCTCACGTTTAAGTGAAGAGTTCATAGCCTTCCCTCTCTGAGCAGGGATGGCGGTAAATTTTTTTCAATAAAGTTTTTGCAACAGGAACATTCGCTTGTTTGTATGATGGAGGATTAAAGTCATAATAAGTTTCTCTTGCCCTTTGTTCATTTTAAAAGGGAAAACGAAAAGGGGGGAATACGGAGCTGCATTTATTTTTCATTTATATTTTAATGAACTTTTCAAACCTGAAAGGGAACATTTTTGCTTATTAAAAAACGTAGAATTGCGCGAATTTAATCAATTAAAATGAATTGTTCCAAACGCCATTCATTTAAGCGTGATATAGTTTCGTCTCTCTGCCTATGTGGACGAAATAAATCTATAATATTTAAAATGATTCTCTAAACCTAAAATTTGAATGACCTGGAAATATTCTGCGATCTACGTTTTTCAAGCGTAATTTCAAATATCCATTTATGCAAAGTATAGAAAAGCATTTATTTAATGCAAAAATCAAAAAAAAAAATTAATTACAGTCTGTTTTAAACAGGCAATAGGTAACTGTGAACTAAAATTATTAAACATTACTTTCATTAATTTATAAGGAAACTATTAAAAGCAATCAATAGAGGTCACAAATTTACTTTTATTTGTTAATGTTAACAATTATTTTTATTTAATAAAAGGCTGTTTTGGTATTTGTGAGCATAAATTACTTATTATCAACTTACATAATTAAAACTTATTATCTTCTTATTGATTTAAATGTTAAGGACAATACTGCTTTACTCTTTGTTCATTTGTACCAGGAAGTGAAAGGGGTGGAAAACAGAACTTGATTCTATTTAAATGAGAAATTTTTCAAAAATATTTCGTCTCCATCACGAACCCATCTTTTATCTATCTATCTGTCCCTGTTATCACTGAATACCACTTTTTGAACAAATAAAAAGAATATATATCATATAAAGATTATATTGTCATAAAAATCTATTAATACCGGTTTGAAATAAAATTGTAACGTTTTAAACTGGAAATACGTACACTTATTTTTTCGTACATTTTGAAGTTATGGTACAACGCAAATATATCAAATAAATTTTCATTTAAAATTTACATTTAAATTTCTAAGTGCATGATTTATAAATATATACAAACTACTATGTAGAATATACGGAAATATAGACATAATACATACAAAGTGAAGGATTGTGCTATACTCAAAAGATCTATTCTCGACTACCTGAATTAAATAGAGATTTGAGAACTCCAGTGGCCTACGGGCTCTGGTTCGCAGGTAAGTGGATATTTGTTGGGCCGAGGTAGGCAGTACTACAGTTGCCGAACCCACGTCCTAGCTAACGAAGTTTATTATGATTTTATCTCGGCTGCCCCCCCTCCCTCTGATAAACTCTATAAATCTCCTTCTCTGTCCCTTCCGAAGACAGCACGGATCCTATTTCAGCTCAGAGGAAATTGTGCTTCATTTTTCGTTCATGGCAGTGTATTTGGTCTGTACCTCAGTGGTCAGTGTTCGGTCAAGAATTGCTCCAAATGTACAGTCCACTTATGGTAGAATATACTTTTGAGTGACACTGAACGATAAACTTTATCTAGACTAAGAAATAAAACACCTTCTATCTCTACCATATAGCATCGTTGATTTCTACCGAAACGTTTTCGTTTTCGAACGGTCTATGTCACCGTCTTCAATTTGAACTTGGCACTTGACTGGTTGGCTATCAAAGCTTGAACCCGTCGAAAACGTCCAGGTATGAATAAATAAAGCTGGAGCGATTGGCATCAATATCATCTTGACTAAGACTGACGAATAAAATCGTTTTTACAAAACAAGAACCTACCTGATGCTAATCGCTAAAAGTTGAGCATTTAGTTACAATTAATTCCGCAAAGGCTCTTGCCCTCTCTTCCCTTTCTGTGTTTGTATGTGTATAAGCATAGGTCTTTTTTTATGTTTGTTCATTATTCAATAAGCGTTTGACGAATCAAGACGGAATTCCCCACCGTAGTTAATAAGAAGGAATGGTCAAGAGCTGTAAAAGTTATTTTAATATTACATTTATTTTCGTTACGACCAGAAAAGAGGAATGCTGAGATTTAAAATGTTTTTCAGTTTTTTACCTCCTAACTTTCCAATGAAAAAATCTAAAGTGTTAATTTGCGTTACGTTTTAAATGGAATAAAAACCCTAACATACCAATGCTTACTCTTCAGAGAGAACAGTTATACCTTAATAAGACATCGAACTGAAATATTTCAACAACCATAATTGACAATACTAGAATGTTTATGTATTTTAAAATAGTTATACAAAGGAATAACGAAAAACCATAGGAAAAAACCAAAAATTTGAATAATTATAACGGGAAACGAGAGACGATTTGGCAGTATTTAAATATTTATAAAACCCCCATCTGCATTGATTAATTGTTGAAAATTAGCACACTTAACTTGACAAGATTAATAAATGATAAAAAAAAAAAAAAATCGTCGCTCTCTGCAACACTGATTGTTAGTCCCAGTTTCGGATCAATTATTTGAAATACCTTTGATTAATTGGTAACAAGTGTTTTGCCATTCCTCTTAAAGGGTCTTTTGACAACCGAGGATAGCCCATCATTTCGATCATGTACGAAACGGTAAATGCCTACTAGATAAAAAATATTTTTTAATAAATGCAATACTATAAAAAAATCACTTTGATCACAATAAAACATGTACTCCTCTCCCTGAATAAATCAAAATTTGTCCAACAACGCTTGGTTTTGTTTGTGATCAAAATCACCTTTAGACTTTTCGTTCGTTTCTATATTTTTCGAAATTGGTTATTTGTCGTATGTGCAATCAAATATATTTAAAACTAGCGTGGAGTGTATTTTGAAAATAAAATACGTTATAGTACGAGATTCATTTAATTAATTTTATGTTCGCTAAAACCTTTTTTTAATGTTTTATGTTTACAAGCATTAGCAAGCATTAGTATAAAACAGTATAAATACACAAAATATTTGTACAAATAACAAAGGAGATACAGTTCTAACCCTTAATCCTTTGGCACACACTATAAAAAAATAGAATTTAAAACTGGATTTCTGAAAAAGACAAGTATGATTCGGTACATCAATTGAAAACTATTAAAACGATTAGGTGTAGTATTTAGGCAAAACATTTACGGCATTATTAATTAGGTGAGCCAAGGATTGTTAGCCTTGATTTTTATAAACGAAAAAAAAAAACAGAACAATTGTATTAGAGACTAAATTGAGTGCTAATCCCTGCAATTGTGATTGCATCGGTGCCTTCGGTATGCAAAGCTAGCACAACCGTCAAATCGTGCGGGATTGCTTCCTCTCACACGCTGGACTGTCGTAGGCGCTGTGCCATCATTGTGACTGAACACTATTATGAAACAATATCTTAATATAATACAGTCTACTGGAACCCTAATATATAATCTGACCTGATAATAATAATAATAACAGCGAAGATTAGATATTTTTGAACCAGTAAAGAATAACTAGTTGATAGCTGGTTTAATGACCCAGCCATAAGTAATTTCGGTTTTTTAGTGTGAAATAAAACTCAATTTTTTCTATACAAAAAATGAACCCTAATAAGTCAAATAGCTACCATTCTGTTCGTTGACCTTTTGCCATCTTTCTGGTAACTTCATGATCCCGTGCTCAAGGACCAGAAGTTTCCTTATCAGCAAACAATTCAACCTAGTGCGATTTGTGATCATCGTTATTACTGAAATTTTTACCATTTAAGAAGTTTTGTAAAATTCGAAATAAATAATAATCCGATGGTGCACGGTCGGAGGTGTATGGGGGATGCGACATCACTTCCCAACCAAGCTCCATTAGTTTCGTACGTGTTGCTAAACATGTATGGAGGCCTCGCATTGTCTTGGTGGAATCCAAATATCGAGCTTCTTAACAATTCCAAGATTTTTCTTACATGAAGTCAAGTCCTTATATGATTTTCAATTGTTGTATGTGATGTATTTAACTATTTTGCAATCTCTCGCACAGTTGTATGACGATTGGAATTAATTTTGGCTTTTATTTTGTCATCATCAGACATCCAGAAAGTCGTCCAGAACGTTGGTCATCTTTCAGTGCATAACCTCCAGAACTCTCTTTGTGAGTCTCAGCCGCTTTCTTGCCTTTATGAAAATAAAAACGTAAAATGTGTCTAAAATGCTTATTTTCGAACTCCATGTTAAAACTTACCGTAAACTGACAGTTTTAAACAAAATTTCTTTGTATAGCAATCTAAAGGTATCGACTACCAAATCACAAAAGAAAAAAAATCTAACATTGACAAAAGAATTGCGAAACAAACATAACGCCAACTACTGGTACAAACCTAAATCACTTTCTTGCCACCCAATACATACAGTTATCGAGGAAATGGGATGTAATTAATTGAATGTGCTAAAAAAGTATTTGCTTAACACATTTGCTGACCTATGTTTATTTATTTATGCAATAGTGCACTCTCATCCACGGTTGAAAGGTGGACTATCCTATCTCAACAAATTTATTAAGTTACTTATCATCTAAGGAATTAAATCCAGAACCTTCACACCATTAGGCTTTTCCGCTACACCAAATCAGAGTATCCTGCTCACCTTCAAGTCATATAACAATTTCAATACAATTGTGTATATTTCATTTATTCACTCACATTTAGCACAGCTGCGATCACAAACCTGCAAATGTTGTGGCTTTGAATACAAAAACAAAGCACGGTTGGCGTGGTCGCAGGAGGCAATTTTTCTCACGTAGTATTTTCAAGAAGAAATAATATTGGAACATGGAACCCCGCCACTTATTATATTTTGTTTTGTACATTGTTCCTTCATCACAAACACGAGTTTTTCTTTTTTGATCTTCCCATAGTGAGAAATATAGACAGCTTGAGTTCAATAATTGCGACTAAAGACTTTATTTTCCTTCAACTGTTATCGTTTCCACCGAGAAAGCAATCTGAACAGGTGTTTTCTTAGGGCTTTGTTCCTTTCTCTCTCTCTCTCTCTCTCTCTCTCTCTCTCTCTCTCTCTCTCTCTCTCTCTCTCTCTCTCTCTCTCTCTCTCTCTCTCTCTCTCTCTCTCTCTCTCTCTCTCTCTCTCTCTCTCTCTCTCTCTCTCTCTCTCTCTCTCTCTCTCTCTCTCTCTCTCTCTCTCTCTCTCTCTCTCTCTCTCTCTCTCTCTCTCTCTCTCTCTCTCTCTCACTTTGTCCATTTATACAGTGAGATTCTATGGTTTTGGATTTCCAATTTATTTTCAGTCATTTGGGTTAACAGATGCCTTAGTTAGCAGTTGTGGATCGTTAGTAGATTGTTTAGTGTCTTATATCAGAGTTAGAACTTTTTATCTACAGGTCAGTAGAATTCAAATATTCCAATACTAGAGGTGGGTAGACAGCCAATCCACTGAATGTTAAATTGCTCTCTAATATTTCCTTCATCATTAAAATCATACTTAATTAATATAAATACTTTAAAGTTAATAAGTCAGTGGTTAAATTTTAATAATAAGGTGAATTCAATAAATTAATCATGAAAATTAATTTATACTATTTATTTAACCTAAAGGAGATTCCTGAAGGGCTGAGTTGTGAATGTGATCGTATGAACAATAAATAAATAATATGTTAGAGGCTAATAGCCTTATAAAAAAAAGTTGTCCAAATTTGATAGTCAAAAATGCATTCTTTTTTTGAGGGAAGTTATTCTCAAAAAAAATTATTAAAGATAACATAAGTTTCTTTTTCTTACTCAGTAATATAAAAATGTTTAACCCCCCCTTCTCCTACAAAAAATATAATATATATGTGATTATATTTGTATATATAAGTCATAACGTTTGTATTTCGTTTACGAAGTTTAAAAGTAGCTGTTGAGTCGGACAGGCTTGGTATATTCCCAAATCGGAAGCAGTGTACTGTAGTATTTTAGGTTAGGTTCAGGGTAATAAAATGATAGATTTTGATATTCACCGTTCTAAGGAACACTTCTTTATTTAGTTTTAACAGAAACAATATAAGAACTGAGAGAGAGAGATTTCTTTCCAAGTCCTTTTATCTCCACACTCAGCACTTGAGTATCTACAACAAACACAATCTCACACACAAGCTTCAGTTAATACGTTAAGGTTAAGTTAATTCGTCAGCACTCAACGGACGAAACCTCAGCGATCAATAAGGCCGTCACAGTAGGAATAATTAGTAAGACTATTCTTAAAGTAAGTAAAAGTTAAAAAAAATAATTTTATAGTGACCAAATAAAAATAATTACGACAAACGAGAAAATGTTTTTATATGTGTACATTTTTTTTTTATTATTTGTTAACAAAACTGTTGGGTAATTCTTTAAGATATATTTTTTTTGAATTTATAACAAAATATTTCGACTACATATTGGGTTCCAGAATGATCACAAAATTTTCAGATCAATACCTAGTGGTATATTATCGTAAAAGCCACTAGCTAAAACTCAAGCCAAGCGCCTAGCACAAAAGGTTTTGTTTGCTATGGTTTCACAGAGCAATAATTTTATTGGCACTATTATTGACTTTTTGTAATATTAGTCAAAGAATACCAAAGAAAGAATACTGCATTTTATAATTAGATTATCCATAATTTTATGCTATTTTTGATATAATAAGAAAATAGTCATATTTTAATTAGAAGTAACTGATATTTATTTAAACTTTCATTATTTGTCATAAGGTTGCTCTGGGGGTTCGTTCAACTTTCCTGCAAAATATCATGTCTGTATATATAAAACTGGTATTGGAAAAAAAAAAGAAGAAAGCGAATGTACTTTTGATTCTCAAATACGATCTTGATACATATTACATATTATTAATGACAATGCCTAGATCTTAAACTTGATATTATTCTCGATATAGCAACTAATTAATTTTTTTTGGACTCCATTAATTATTTTCCATATGAACAGATTTATTTTAAGTTTCATAAAGGTATTAAATCAACCCTTTGATGGTAAATGGTGATTATGTGTTAACAAAGCACTAGAGAGACAGGAGTCTCCTCAGCTGTATTAGTTTATATCTGAAAACGTTTTGAAGGGTCCAGGTCACAAGGGTTCTACAAGGGTTCGAGTTGATGGCGGGATTGGCTATCAAGTGACATCGAGATACCACACAAGGGCAAGCAAATTAGTCACCATTAACTCGACCCCTTGAGGATGACGGCCTGCTTCGTCACAAAAGGTCTTGTAATCTGATAAAGCTGTGGGGGACAGACGGTGGGTGATTTCAAAATATGCATAACCCACCCCGTCATCACTAATGACAGCTTAGGAACAAAACAAAAAATATATATCGTTAATCAGGACGCAAGAGCTTAAAGTTTACCCTCATCAAGTTAATAGAAAAATATTTTTTAATAATAAAAAATTAATAATATTTGAATTAATATAACTTTATTTCCAGCTCGGCTTGACAGTCATACATATATACAGATAACATAATATCACTGAACAGAATAGTAAATGGTCAAATTAACCCCTAGCTTAATATAATTTTATAACATTATAAAATTTAGTTGATCAATACAAGTATGTATAATATAAGTATGTTGGAATATTGACTAATTATATAACAATAATACATGATAATTGACCAATTATAAGACTAGTTCGTCATGATAATTGACTAATCTGTTATATAATTTGCCAAATATAATTATAATCTTTACTATGTATTATTTAAATTACTTCTATATTATAAAAAATTATCATTTTTATATTCTAACATTAATGTTACTCAAATTTTATGGATATGGCAATATTTTACAGGTTTTTACCAAAAGCGAATACATTTTCAAGTTTCTAGCTTAAACGTAATACTCATAAATACCAGGGCAGGCATAAAAGGACAGACAGCAAGGAGAACAAAAAAAATCAACAAATCCTTAAAAGTCTTGATGAATAATCCCAGAAAAAAATATAATGTTTTATTTATGAAAATGGACATAAATAGGGCGAAGGTGGTTAAAGGACAAATCGCCTTGAGAATTGGCCCCTGGCTAAGAAAGTGGCTGGGGGACTTCACTGAATTAAGCTACAGAACCTGGGAATTATTAAAGCTCTGTAATATTGAATGCCATTAGCAGTAAACAGGTGAAAAGGTTTCGGACTGTATACTGTTTAGAAATTATGCGGCTTTTCATTTGGTGGAAATGGTGTGCTTTGAAGACTCTGAAACTCCAGGACCTTCCAGTTGCCACCTGCCCCTTTGGCTGGAATGGGACTAAACAAGAATTAAGTACTCTGCTTTATCTTATTACGAGGCCCACTTTGTCCCTTCTCTCCCTCGCTAATCTTTTTATCGTCCCTTTCATTGGCCGATCCCCTGCGCTCGGTCATTCTCCTATCGCTTGCCAAGGTCTATTCCACCCTTTTCCTCTCAATTGACCAGTGGAGGCCATAATATCTTACATTTATTAGAGATAATTTTTTTAAATTTTAATCGGGCCTACTCATAATTGAGTGAGATATATCGCTTGTCCTTTGGTATGGGTTTTGCCGATAAAAGGCTTGTCATTATTTAATGAAAACGTAAATAAATACGTGACGTACCATCAAGAAGAGGTAGTCCCGACCGAAGGGTGTCGACGGTTAAATGATCTATTTAGCAAAAAGTATTTTTTAAATTCGAAATGAATGAATAAAGCAAGCGGAGAGTTAGAGTTCAATGCCCATGGTATACACAGGTACAGGCATGGTATATACAGGTACAGACATGGTATATACAGGTACAAGGATGGTATATACAGGTACAGGCATGGTATCATTTAGCATGCACAGTATAGTTTTCTTATCAACAGTTGGATGCACGCGCTACTACACCAGCTGCTGTCTATTTAACTGCCGTAGTTAGAAGCTGAAGCCGAGGTGTAGTGTGAACAGCAAGTGGCACGTTACATCTCAACGATAAATTCAGATTTATTAATTGTATTCAAAACTTCACCAGATGTATTCCCAAAAGAAAAATTTAAGACAACCACTATAAGCTGCAGTCACATAGGATTCTTATTTACAAAGTGCAAACACTCATATTCGTTCGCCTCTGCTATAGGCTAATATACGCAGAATCCGTTTGGGTAAACTACAAGTGTCTATTGTTTTATATTATTATATTACACCGAGGCGTGACTCAGATTAATGATCAATCGTATTGACGCTCGATCGCCGCTCTAATGAGCTAGATAAATATCCTAAATCTTTTATATGTCCTCAAGGTGTTAAAGTTGCATTCAAGCACTAATTATAGAAAATTGATCACCCATGGATTTAGCCTCGTTCAATCCTTGCACAAACGCCTTGAGCGCAGCATGAGAATCGTTTGTTCACCCACACTACTGAACTTACGTTCGGGAGTCTTTCTACTCATGGAGCGTATAAGTGAATTTCCACATCCCCAGTGAACCATTCCGTAGCACTTCCCAGGTCGAGAAAACCTGTGCATTTGTTAGATTCTCATGCATGGAGAGTTGAATTGTGCTCAATTCAAATCAATGTGAATTAATTTTACCTTGCTCTTTGCTCTTTTTCTGTACTGCATCGTGCAAGACATATTCAGGACAATAGACAAAGCCAGTGCAATAAGTGCGTTAAAAATTTTAAGAAAGTGGTATATTTCCTTATTATCAGTGGTCCTAGAACAGCATTCTGAAAATAGTATACAAGACTTATTAAACACCAGGCATTATAGCCTTTTAGTAGTTAAGTAGATTAAGTATAATGTATTTTGTTACTTACAATTTTTAAAGTTTAAATAACTTTTTTTTACTTAGGTAAATTAGGAGACTTGGAAGTTATCTTTTAGTTTAAACTTAGGCGAAGGCCTGCTTCACATCAAAACGGGTTGCTATTTCGTACATTAGTAATACTGCAGTTATATTATCCGTCAAATTGGTGTTATGGCTATAAATAGGAGTAACATTTCAAAGTATCGAGTTGTGTATGTTTGTCAAGTGCGGTATTTTCTAGATAGCTATCTGAGAGGTTTAGCAGTGCTTAAGTCGTGTCCATTAATTAAAATGTCTACAGATATTTAATGAAATCGAATAATTATGTATTACAATGATGAGATATTTTCTTTCAAAACCTATAAAATCAGAAAACAATTTAATCTATGGTGGAATACTGACCTACTTTTATAAATCGTGAAGTCATAAAAAAACTTTTAACAGAGGATGATTTTGCTGAGCATTCTTACTCTGCATACTTTTTAGGTGGAACGCAACACACCGAATTACCCGGACTTTTATAGTTGTTTGTTGGAAATTCTCTACGACGAAAACAATGAAATTAAAGCGGATGTTAAAAATATGTTTTGCCGAGGGTAGCTAGCTGCTGGGGCTGGAGCAATGAAAAGTTGCAGGGCCGAAGTTAAGAGTAGAATACTGAGAATTATATCTATGAACTTGCTATCAGAAATATACTGTGCATGAATAATACCCTGTCAGATTGAATGGAGAAAACTGAACAAAGCCGGAGTTGTAAGTTTTTAGCTTCAGCTCAGGAAACTTTTCATGATTCCTGGAAAATGGCAATCCTTCATCTTATTTATAGTAAAGTTTTAACAGGCCGTTGTAATTGAAGTTTGTTTGTTTTAGGCAGATTCAATAATTTTTGTCGATAACCACTCCCTTTCGAAAGAATATTTAAATGTTGTATCCTTAAACGATTTTTCATTTTGCAATTTTTTATAATTGAATGAATAAATATTATATAATACGATATAGAAGGGTGATGTGTATGTTTATATTTTTCCTCAAGCTAAACTAAAGTTACTTCACAATTTTAAATTAACTGACTAACTATAGTATTGCTATTAAAATTAATTTATATATGTTTTCCATAAATAATTTGATGTTTTATTTTGTTTCCCCCCCCCCTTCATATCCCCTTGCTATTAAAAATTTTAGAACTCAATATAGATTCTATATAAATGAATTTATTTACAATAGGTCAATACATTACATGTCCTGTAGCTTGGCTACATTTTATATACAATTTTACACTGTTATTTGCGATAGTTACTAAAGTTCAACACATCTCAAGCTCTTCAGATCTCACTAGCCTATTGACATCATTCCTTACAGAATTCAGAACCATCATTACCCTTCTCATTTCTTTTCTTACAAATCTTGTCTCCTACCTTATCCCCTTTACTTTATAAACAAAATCCATAAGTAGATCCTACTACTACTCCACGACAAAAACATCGACGTAGCTCTTATTACTGAAACAAGACTTAATAGTAAACGACTATTTACAGTTCGACAGTACCAGACTTATCGAACTGATCACCCAGATGGAAGATCACATGCAGGAACCGCTGTCATTGTCAATAACTCCATATCCCATCACATAGTTCCTTTGGTAGCACATGATTTCCTTCAATCCACTGCAGTGTCCATCACCACCCTCACTTTTCCCCTTACTCTAGCATCAGTGTACTGCCCTCCAAATAAATCCATTTCCGATTCCCAATTCATCTCCTTTCTAGACTCCATCGGACATCGTTTCCTTGTGGGTGGGGGCTTTAATGCGAAGCACCAGCATTGGGGGTCAAGATCCACGAATACACGAGGACGTGCTTTGCTGTCTGCACTTACACGGAAACATTGCTCCACTATCTCTCCTGACACAGCCACCTGCTGGCCATCAGATCCCAACCGAAATCCTGATCTCCTAGACTTCTTCTTCTACAATAGTTTAGGAACACTAAACTATTCACTCAAGCGCCTCGATGACCTTTCCTCCGATCATAGCCCTTTATTATTAACCATTTCCCTAAATCCAATTCACAAGCTGCCTGCACCTTCATTTTTAAGGGGCCCAGTTGACTGGGACCACTTCCGCCAGCTTCTCACAGAGTCCGTAAACCTCAAATTATCCCTGAAAACATCCCAAGACCTAGACGATGCAGTGCATTCTTTCACTACTCTGGTCCAGAGGTCGGCTTGGGAGGCATCGACACCCCATCGTCACCCAAAAATCCTCATCATAATCGTTTACCTCAGCATCTCAAAGATCTAATCCAATCCAAACGCCGCTACAGAACAGTGTATTAATGATCCCGGCATCCTGCTGATCGCCGCTCATACAATTAGTACTGCCGATTGGTGAAGCGGCTATTGGCATCCTTTCGTACCGATTATTTAAATTCCTACCTCTCCTATTTGTCTACCAGGGATAACCCGTTGTGGAATGTGACCAAACAAATCCTAAAGTATCACCCTGTTACACACCCACTCCGTCGTGATGATGGGTCCTGGGCGGCTTCGGATGGGGATAGGACGGAGTAATTTGCTCTGCATCTTACCCATACTTTCACACCTCACCTTTCTCATCAAAACCTTACTCACAGCACAACTGTGGAAGATTTCCTCACTTCACCTATTCCTCTCTCTCTTCCACCAAAAGCCTTCTGAAGTAACATACCTTCTGAAAAACTTACCTTACCGAAAACCCCCTGGATATGATCTCCTTACTCCTCAAATTCTCAAACAACTTCCTCCTAAAGCAATCTTCCAAACCTACATATATAATTGCATTATCCAAACGACGCACTTTCCTCTCCTCTGGAAACATTATTCTCCTATACGCCAAACCAGGTAAACCACCCAATGACGGCTCATCTTCCGTCCAATTAGCCTACTCCCTATCCTCTCAAAAATATTTGAGAAACTCCTATTGAATCTTCTACTTACAATTGTTGAATCCAAAAACCTTTTTCCCACACACCAGTTTGGTTTCCGCCAACGACATTCCACTGCTCATCAAGGCCTTCACGTGGTTGATCACATCTTCTCAGCCCTTGAAACCAAACAGTATTGCACTGCTTCCTTTCTTGATATAGCTCAAGCTTTTGACAGGGGTTGGCACGCAGGTTTGTTTTACAAGCTCAAAAGATATTTACCACAGACCATTTTCCTAATCCTGCAGTCCTACCTTTCCAACAGCTTCTTTTAAGTCCACTGTGGTTTAGAATATTCTAACTACTATCCCATAATTGCAGGAGTTCTACAGGGCATTGTCCTGGGTCCCGTTTTCTATAACCTATGATGTCCCCTCTACCACCAATACCTTCTTGGCCACATTTGCAGATGACAATGCAGTCTTGTGATCCCACCCATACTCCAATATTGCATCCTATAGCCTTCAAAAATGCCTTCATGAGATCGAGTATTGGTGCAACCAATGGCAGATCAAACTTAATGAATCAAAATGTTCCCACATTACCTTTACCCTTTGTCGCAAGTCTTGCCCACTAGTTTTTTTTTTTTTAATTCAATTCCTCTCCCTGTAACCGAGACAGTACGGTACTTAGGCTTCCATCTCGACAAACGACTGACCTGGAACCCACATACGAGACTAAAAAGACAAGAACTAAACAGACGCTTTGGACAACTGTACAGACCACTTCAAAGGACATCCCATCTCTCAATAGTAAATAAACTACTAATCTACAAAGTTATACTTAAACCAATCTGGACATACGGAATAGAGCTATGGGGGACAGCAAAAAAGTCGAACATCAAGCGTATCCAATCCTTTCAATCCCAAGTCCTGAGAAAAATAGTAAATGCCCCTTATTATGTCAGCAACAAAACCCTTCATAACGACCTTAATATACCCTACATTCTAGAACTCATCCCTTCCGAGTTTATGAAATTCCACAGTAGCCCTTCCAACCACCCTAATCCTGTAGCACAGTCATTGCACTGCGCCACTCATCCCTTCAATCCTCCTCAGAGACTGAAACGGCAGTGGCCTCGTGACCTGCTATAAACGTGTGACAGTGGGAGTCCTGGCAATGGCCAGTTTCTGCAATCATGTCCTGAGCGTCTGTGGCTCTCGCTGTCTTGGTCAGCCTCCACTGGCTCGTATCCGGTGACTTGGCTGACGGAGGAGCGTGGGGGACTTCCGAAGACTCCGCTTCCTCTTTCGTATGCGAGGGAGGTGACAACATGTGGATATGGAAGGCCTCTGGGCTGTCTGTAAATATTGTATGAATGAGCGAGTAAATGATGAATTGTAAATATGGTATGAATGAGATCATTTATCTTAATTTCTTATTACCTAATAAGACAGATTGTAATTTTAGCAGAATAAAGGAATAATAATAATAAAAACAAAAGTATAATGTACATTATACATTTATGGACTATACATGTTTCAAAAAATAGTTGTCTGAACTTGCGTATCAGTCGCTTGCTAAAACTATTGGGTTGGCAAGAAATTGATTTCGGTTTGCACCAGTAGATAGCTTTATGTTTGTTTCGTTATTATTTTGTCAATGCTAAAATTTTTTACTTTTGAGAGTTGGTAGTCGATTCCTTTTGGTTACTTTAGAAAGAAATTCCGTGTAATTGTGTTTACAACTGTCAGTTTACGGTCAGTTTTAATATGGTGTGCAAAAATAAGCATTTTAAACACATGCTTTTTTATTTTCATAAAGTCACTTCTATTTGTTTATTTTATAAGTTATACAAAACGGAAATATTTAATATACCAGCTGGTGCTTAGGATAAATGCAGACCATTTTCCAATGAGCCAGGACATTGATGTTTTTATTAATTTAGATCAATTAAATATCAGATTTAGATCAGGTAAATTAAATCAATTAAAATTAGATCAATCAATTCGTGTACAGCTGCATAACTGATTAGTATCATTGGGTGTTTTCCTGTAGAGCTATTATTTGCTGCAAGTAGTTCGTTTTGTTACATGAACTTTTAGCTGCCACAATGGCTCCTTCATTTGATACGACTTATACCCTTTATTTGTTCTAGAGGTAATAATAATAATAATAATAATAGTAAAACATTTTTATTACTTTTTTGATGACGATAAATGCAACACATACCAGAATACAATCAGACACATACAGAACTAATAATACAAGAATGTTTTGGCTGATGTGTTTTATAACTAAATAAGTATTTGGATTTACTAAGAGGATATGTTGTTCGGATACAAAAGGATAGAAGTGTTAGCTGGCTGACGTGGCTGAGCAAAGTCGTAATCGACACCCGTACAGGAAAAGAAGTTAACTTAACTTCTTAGAACACCAAACTTCTTAATATATTTACTGTTTCCTCCTTCAGAAATATTCCTAGTACGTCCAGTTAAATGTACGTTGCCTGACATTTGTCTACGTTTACTTGAGCCAACCAAATGTAATAGTAAATGTAATAAAAAAAAACCTTTGTATGATATTATCTTTACATAAGTAAATCTCTGTTGATCAAAATATTTTGGTTCAATGTCATTTTATTTGAATCATGTTTTATTCTGGTTTTGGTTCTGGTACTGCTAGCTTCAGATTTATTAACTAACAATAATTAAAAATGGATTTTATTACGACGAGGAAAACTTTAATAAATTATTGAAGGTGATCATAAAATTAATTATGGTTACTACATATATAATCCATTTTTTTTTTTTTCAGCCATGCCCCCCAAACAATTTACTACGTCCCAAGAGTGGTAGGTGAGAATTAAGCGTTGTCTGTGACAGACTCTTTGATAAATAGCCCGAAAGCGTGATAAAGTTAACGCTAATACTTCTGCTAACTCGTTTATAACATCATCAACGTCATAGCAGATTTCAGTAGGGTGGGACGCCTTGACAAATTGATCGTGATTTAACCGTCACGTTTGTAGGTGGGCTTCGTAAGTAGTGTCTGTGTCTTCATGCACAGTTCTTGATGATACGTCACACAGGCATGATGATGCCCCAATGACATGGCTGGTAAATGAAGACAGAATGATGACAAATTCGCTTTTTCACTCCTGGTACTTGCGTTTTCATCTCGTGTGCTTATGATGTGATGATTATTTATTACTGTCCAGAGAGTGGGTCATCCACGTTTTCTACCTGGAGAGAAATGAATGCTGCCATGATGATTTTTATTCCATCATTTAATTTTTTTTTATTAGACTTCCATATTTAGCCTTGAAATGAAGATGTTTTATCACGAGTCAGTCTAAATTTCATTAAACATTGTTTTTGAAATGCATATAAACTAAATAAATGACGGCTAGTTAGTTAAAGAGATACTCCACATAACCTTTTTTAATAATTATTTATTGATGGCGAAAAACCTATTCCAAATTTTTGACTATCATCAAACTGTTTTATTTTTTTAACCTTATCGATGACTGAATGCATTCTTTTCAAGAAATAAAAAAAAAAAAAGTTGCAAATAGCTAAGCTATGGATATAACAAAAATAATTTTTGGCTCTCAAAATTTCATCCGTCGGAATACATATAAAGTTCTTGCTGTGTCACATTATTTAAAGTGACCTTTAAAATGTGAACTTTAAGAAACTAGAACTTTAATTCATATAAAGTTACTGATCTGTGACTTGAAAAATATCATAAGTTAGTGGAACCAATACATTGTACAACAATAATTTTTACTTTTGTTCTTTTATAGTTTCATTTGAACGTCCAAATAATCAGCATCTTTGAGATGTATTGTGATATCTTTAAGGTTTCCCGATAGATTTGATCACTATAGTAGAAAATGAAAGACAGACAGGTGACTAATGTCAACTTTTTTTTGCCCCTGTTTGAAAATAAAGCCTATCCCATCGGATTGATTAACTAAGACAAATTCTTCATAATTTCTTCGCGATCTGGCCCTGTTCACTTTAACTGAAAAAATAACTGTGAAACTTGTTAAATGGCAACCATTATAAATGGAATTGACATTCACAGTACCTATATAGGCACTTTATTAGCAGTATCTTCGGTAAGTACCGTTAGATCATGCCTAGATTGATGACCTCCACTAGTCTAACGTCCTATAACAACTTAAAATAAGTTATGTGTTAGCTGTAATAAAATAATTGGAAAACTAAAGAAAACAATTTAAAAGCGATGAAAGTGATTTAAGTTTTTAGTAGTGGTTTTAATGTTTTTTAAGTTCCTCACCCAGTTTCAAAAGCAATTTTCAAACTTTTGATTTCTTTTTATCGTTGAAGGCCCTTATAAAACAAAAAAGTTATTTATAAAATAAGTTTTTGGAGTCCACAATTAAAGTGACATTAAAGTAATCAATCGATGGGGACGATTTCATTTGGCCTACAATTAAATAATTTATTTTATATTTTTTAAAGGCCACTTTCCGAGAACTAGTAAAGAATATTGAGGATTTTTAGTTGAAATACCTAGAATATTTTTTTTCACAATCGTAAAAGGAACGGCTGCGGAATCTGGTAAGTATATATGTTTGTTTTTTTCATTGTACATCTTTTTTTAATTTGATTTATAGAAATATATGCATTACGAACAAAGAATCATTTACAAAGTACAGCCTACTCCTTTGGGAAATGCTAATTACTATTGAATTTAAAATCCTTAAAACATGTAAATATCAACTAAAGAAATCTTCAATTATGTGAGAATGCTTGAAGAATGCACTTAGTAAATGAAACTATCCATTAATTTTTTTGGAAACGTTTACTTGAATCGGTTTGTATCAGGAACATATTTTATGTGGAGTTCTAAACGACGAAAAATATATATTCTAGTTGTTTCTTAAGGCGAGAAAATGCATTTCAAAAGTAGAAAAAACACGTTCCATAACCCCCCATTAATAAGTATTTTCTATAATGCAGGGATGGTGTGTAAGAGATGAAATAAGACAACCTAAGGGTTGAGCTGTTTTTGGATAAATGGTTGCAGACTATTTGTCTGCTGTGACAATGATTTATTAGTGAAGCACCCCGAGCCCATCAAAACTATTTTCTGACATGGATTGATCCCTGTTTGGAACAGCAATAACAGGAAATTATCAAGACAATGTTAGAATTGTTTTGAGACTATTTGTTCATTTCCTTACCTCTCAGCCGAATTATAGTATATAGTTTTCTGCTTTATTATCTTTAGGTTAGATAATGACTCGTACAAATAGTAACACAAGAAATTTAGAGGCACTTCTATCATTAGTTACACGATAACTAACTATTTGTTAAAATTTCAAATGTAGTTATGATCTACCAATAATGATACGGTAGTAGGATTTAATTAATAAAAGGGTTCCAGCAAATGAATGGTCGATGTTGCTATTGCTCTCTGGATGACAGGCACCAAAACAAAAATCTTTTCAACCCACGGATCATTAAATAATGAAACAATTGATTTTCTTAAAGACTAATCTGGAGTTATGGTAATTATTTGCATTATTATAACACTGTTTTTAAAGAATTCAGGAAGATTTTAGAAAATTATGTGATATGGGAGTGTTTAGGGAGGTAGGTGATGCAGGGTGAGGATATATGCTTACAGGAGGTGGATGAAATCCACATGCGACAAAACCAAGTAAAAAATGATCGTATTAGGTGTTATTGGCATAGTACGAAAAATATGCAATAAATTTAAAATATCTGCAAGGTACTTTGGTATAATATGAAAGCTGTCTTATGGTTTGGATCTTCTGTTAGATGGCTAGACACACAGTGCATTTTATCAATTACATTTATAACATTAAGTTAGATTTAAGATATACTGTACCAAATCGATATGTGAATGAAGTGCGAATGAGAGATACTCAGTTACTAAGAAAGTGCATATATCCCTGTATCGTTCAAAAAAAGGGTAGAGACTCCGTTTCATCACATTTTTTTCTTGAACACAATTGAATAAAACCTGAAATTTTCTGTTGTGAAATTGGCGAGGATTGGACAATAATCTACCTCTGGTGAGGGTCATTTTTCAGGGGAACTGACAAAATTCATTTATACTCACCACCAACTTCAGGTTGATCCTTTTGAATGAATAAGCTTAATCTTTTAAAACGTAAATTGACCTGAGTCTTTTATACTAAGCGACAGACAATTAGTGTTTCTTAATGTTGACATTTAATACCAAACATTCCTCTGGACTGAAGGTCTTTATACCAATACAACTGGTATAATTATAACAAAGCAGATGGTATCGATAGAGCGAAATCCTTTCTCAAGAAAGCATTTGTTGGTGTAGCGGTGGCAACAGTTGCTTACTCAGAGGTATTTTCTCCCGGACAAACAAGCTTGAGGTCTACCAGGATCCAAATCCTCTTAAGCAGGTATTAGCGGTGTCGGCCCTAGTAGAACATTATTCCCTGTCCTCAACACCCTTTAAGTAAATACGTTCAACCAAAGGTCCGTTCGACTGGATCGCTACACAACTGCTCAACTAAATTTACTCATTCGGTCCTAACACCCAGAACCATTATTATCAACCTTTCAGAATTTAACTGACCAAATTCCTTACTTATTGGTGGGTTTAGCTCTTGATAACCTCGTCAAAGCTTTCCATTAAATGTTCTCTAATTATGATTGCTCTCAAATAAATAGCAAGCAATTACTCGAGATAGTTAAAACTAGGTAAACTTATTCAATAAAACTCCTTAGTCTTGCCAAAATATTATTCTTGCTGAATAAATAGTCAAATATTACATTAATTACTTCCTAATGAGTATTTTGGTAGCTATCATATAGAGTCCTGATAAAATAATCTGAAATCAGGCCTCCTATCAATGTGCATAAGTATAAAGAAAGAGGGAGGGGGAGAATCTCGTGGTCTAGTGGTTTAGGTTGAGGTAGACAATTTTTGCTTGAAAATTTTTTTGATTTCTTGGCGCAGGGCTTAAAATCTCAAAAGGGAGTCAAATCTGGATAATTCCAGTCTTCTAAATACGAGAAACATATCAAATTTACCGTATTGACTCCAGTTTTTGAATTTTTTTTTTTTTTTCCCTTAGCTCTCAAACTTATAAAAAATAAGATGTGGGAAAATAAAGAAAAATTATTTAGGGCTGATGAGTGCCTTTCACTAAGGGGAGTCCCCCATTTGAAGGATGTATGAGAAGGATATAGGGTGTGGGATGCCTAAAAAGGCAGATGGAATCAGGAAGGCAGTGAAAGTCTACCAAGGGTTGAGCCTAGGGGATTTGAAATAAAGGCAATACATGCTCTTAAACTGATATAAAAACGAACGTTTTTTTTTGGGTAGGGGTCCTTTAAACTAAAATAGTGTTTATTTAGAGCCTTATGAGGGAAAATAGTGCGTGTTAAAACGTGTAGCAAGTTTTAATAAAAAAATATATAGGTTGGAAAGCTCTAAGAAGATTTGTTATTTATTCATTATAATATACAAAACCTTTTATTTTACAATAAGAACAGCACTATGAATGTCAATTGAATAGAATTAATCAAACTAAATAAAAATATATGTTACGACAAAAAAACAATTTGTCAATTTGAACAAAGTAATTATATGTCGTGTACCTTATTAACCTTATTATAAATTGTATTAGTAATATAACCATTGTTCAATATCCGTATCTAAATCTGAGCACTAACCACTTTCGGTTGCAATGGGACAAGTTTTTTTTACTATAGTAAGGGGTAGTTAATCTCCCCTTGCTTCGGGCTCGTTTTAGTATATTCATATAACTATAGCATATCATATAACATATAGCACTGGACAAAATGGACCTTCTAATCTACGATCATTTTATATTATTTTTGTTATTATAATATTATAATCATTAATCTACAGACAAAGTTAATACGTTTGGTATTGTCTTGGAGTATATGTTTTCGATGTTACTGGACATATGTTGAATTTTTTTTACTTAGTCTTTTCTTTGTTCCAACATAAATTTACCTCAACTGAAACTAATCTGATAGGATGGATTATAGTAACATGGCCGAATCTTATCAAGTCAACTAAGATTTATTAGATTACGAATTATTTAGAAACCGAAAAATAAATTGTAGAATGCCATTCAGTGATTCCCACAGTATATTTTCTCCAAATAGTGCAAATACAAGTATTTTTCGTCCTGACACGTCACCGTACATCTATTTGTTCTGAAGATATTTAAATTTAATTAAGATTGTCACGGATCGAAAGATGCATTTTACATGGAATTTACCTACGTATACCCAACGTACTAGAAGAATTCGAATTAAAATACTAAACATTCCTTGACTGACTACGCAAACATGCCAACAGAGTAGTACACAAACTACCGCACTGTTCTCGTAGACTACTCATTTAAAAGAGTCATGTCAATCAACTAAGTATTGAATGAATATTTTTATCTAAATAAAAAAATTATATATACTTCACTGAAGACATTATTTATAATCAAATGCCATTCTTTTAGACTAGATGCATTGCGTATTATTAGCATAAGATTATTTTTATTGTGTATATATAATATTTGAATTAAATTAATTTTGAAAGTTAAGGGTATTTGTACTTGTAAATCATCGTAAACAATGCTAGTTTGGCTTCCATTACAAAATTGTATTAAGAATAATTATTGTGGCCATAATTTTGCTCGTTTGTAGTCCAATTATTTTATAGGGGTCAATTAAGTAGAGCAGAAGACTAAGTTCTCTAAAGTTTAATGCTTTGATCCGATATTCACAGTTTACTAGTAATATTTCTTCATTATTTATCTTTTATACAGTAGTAATAGTTAATAATTAGTATGAATATTTAGTTACCATAATGTTATCAGTATTCCAGTAATTTAATCGGGGGATTTTATATGCTTCATATTTCTAAAAATAATTTATTCACACATAGTTTTGGAATTAGCCTCAAGAATGTTGATGCTTAAATAACTATTGTTAATCACAGTTTTTGAATTTTGATACGTACAATTTGCAAACTTAAAACACCTAAAAAAGATACGAACTACAAAAAAAAAATGTTTACTCTTTATTTTTTATTTTACCTTTTAAAGAATTCATGGTTAAATGAAGGCGACTGGGGGAACTTCTGCAAGTTTTTTTTTTTCCGTCTCTCCATTCATTAAATTCGAAATTATCCCCACTGGGAAAAGCCTTTTTGCAGCGAACGCCTAACAAGCCATTTTTTGTTTCCGCCTTCAAATTCGCTGATTAAGCCAAATGGTAAATCTTCGGATCAAGTTGATTTTCATAGAAAAAGACTGAAAATTGAATACAAATTTTCAACATCACATCCTCTTAAATATTGGAGAACGGTGTTCTCCCTTGGACAGAGAGCGGGCATTGAATGTTAAATTATTTAAGTTTATTTTCATTCTATCTGCTTGTTTCATTTCACTGAACACACTGCATTTTGAGTTTGCTCATAGCAGCGCTGGCCAAGCAGAATTATTGTTGTCTTATGCATTTTCAAGAGAAATCACGTGGCTGGTAATTTACTCAAATTGCGGACAGACAGTGGATAGGAACTATAATTTGGAATTTATGGACTTCGATGAAGAATTCTCGCGATGAAAATTTGTCCACGATCTAAGTTTTACCTCGAAAAACAATATTTACTTTCTTAAACTTGCAAGCCCTATTAATGCTAAAAAGTAAATGATCCCCTGAAGAAATGAAGAAGGAAAATTAATCGTCTTTTTTAGAATAGTCATTAAAGCATTTCAAGTAGTGGTTTTTGGTTACATCAGTAACATTTCTGTCATATGCTTCGAAAACAAACACTTTTACTAACTCAGCAAACCAGTTTTCGAATTTTCGTGCAGTGAGATTAATCTTAAAACTGCGATTAGTTGTTGGTTTTGTTGTTGGAAGAAGACTTTCGTTTTTTTTCTCATCAACCAAAACTAATTTACAACAAATACAATTATTACTGTTTAGACCACAGCCCTGAATATTTTGTAATAATACTTTTATGGTCCAATTAAATTTATTCGTTAGAACGAGGTTATCAGATTGTAATTTTATCATAATAAAGTTGTTGCAAAAAACGAGGTTAATATCAATGGAGTTAGTTCATCGTGGAAATCTGTTATAGTTTATTACATGGTCAGTTTATTCCATGGTATCAAGGGTTTACCTTTTGGACTTTTTAGAAAACCCACGTTTACTAATGTGGGACTATGTTACTAGTAAATAACAGCATGGTGAAACAAAGGGTTAGCTGTTGAGATCCTCGTTAAAGCAGCAAGAGGTGTACTCTCAGTGATAAAAATCACTGCCGGATTGTGGAATGGTATATTTATCGATCGTATAGTGAGGAGAGTGGATGTAGCAACATTAGTCAAATAGATGAAAAAATATAATAGTGTTTTAGATGAGTTATATATCACACTTAACCAATTGGAGATAAATAACAGCTTAGAGCTGTCGTAAGCGCTATTTTTTTTTTCCATAGCCCCTTTAAATTTCCTGGTAATTATATATAATTATAGATCCTCAGGTGAATCTATTTACAAATTATTTTGTATTTCCTGTAGCATCACTACATTATATACAGGTTTTGTAATTTTATAGAAATTATATAACGAATAAACAAGTAGTAATAACTTTATAAGTAAGCGCTACTGCAGTAAAGAAGAAGTTATAAGTTGAGGGAAGACAATAAAACTGTTTTATAATGTACTCGCAGTTTTTTTTTTTTTAATCAGTGGATTCTAATCCTCATTAAATACTCACCACCTTGCTTCCTAAACCTTTTTTGTACAAAAACACCACAAGTATTGATTAAGCTAGAGCATTATGCCTGAGGTAAGCGCATTCATTTTACAATGCCTTACCGTTTTATAATTTAATTTTATATTGAAAAAATAACTCCTTAGCTAGCTAATACAATTAAAATTATTCTTTTTAACATAAACTTCTTGGTTTCTGCATCTTAACTGCAGGTTATCTCTTAATGAACTTTTTCATTTTTTTTAAGTACTGCGGTACATATACTCCGCGGGATTTCCATTTCAAAGAGAAAAAAAACACCATGGGTAGGGCTAAGTGGAGGCCCCTGTCCACTTACAAGCACCTCATTAAAGGCCACCATTACAGTTACAAGGGACCATTGAACATTTATGATCTCATTACTAGCCTGGGTTCCAGGGACTAAGAGGTCCTGGCCGGGCAAACATAGCCGAACCCACTAGAGGCATCAAAAGTTAACTGCCCTCCCTGCGGGATGCTATATGATTTAACCACACAGGAAATTAGAATCGTTCCCAAATGTTGACTTTCCTCAACCGCCCCCATTCAATCAGGATTTATTATGAATTGTATTTATAATTCAAGCAGCAATATCTTCAAGATTAGCAAAGAGCAATTATAAAGTAAAGTAAAGTAAAAAGTTTCATGCTCATTGAAATAAGTGAGTTTTAGGTCTGTATATAAAACTAGTTTGGTATTGTACAATCGGATTTTGGGATTTGCTAGCACTGTGTTGTAAAAAAACATCAACATTTTTTTTAAATTTCAGGCAATATAATTTATAATTATAGTTATAATGTTAGTAAGAAGCAACATTTATTGCTGGGGCATGTTTTGTAACGTTTAGAAAGCCTGATTGAATTTTAAATCTCCTTTTTTCAGGAGTTTTACTTAGGTAGACACTTTTTTTCACCAACTATTTTGATTTATCGTACAAGTTCGCACCTCTGAATTGGTTATTAAATTTATTTATAAACATGGTTCTTTTCAATGTAGTTTTAATCTAACACTGCTCTTGATACAGATTAGGAAAATTATCTTTTTTCGAAAATGGCCGAGTGCCAATAGAGAATCGATTTCTGAAGATCAAAGATAAAGCTTTGTTTTATCTTTTAAAAATGAACATTTGGGCCAAGTTAAAAAAAAAAATACGAGAGGAACATAAAAAGAGTCTCATCCCTGTAGCGTAGTTGGTAGCAAGCTGGTTTCTAACTCTGGAGACCTGGGTTCGATCTAGCTAGAACAAGGATTTTGTTTCTTTTAGGGGATGGGGTTGGCTTGGGGTTAACTCAGCCTCGTGAGGGTAAATGAGGGGTTACCTGAATAAGGAAGCGTGGTTAATAAAAAAAACCGAAATTAAGGTTGAGATTGGTCACTACAAAGCATACTAGAACTCAGAGCCACCTACCAACTACAGCAACAGTCATTGGTCTGTTCATCCTCTTCGTGAGGTCTTACGTAATAACCTTTAATATTTTTGTTTCATCAGAAAAAGTTACCTACGTCTTCACCAGTCACTCTCAGGATGAAATTCGTTTTATTTAGTTCAATTGACGCAAATATACAACGAATATCGATAGATTTAGTTTCTTATGAATGAGAGAATATTCTATATTGAAAATTAAGTTATATCATACAAACAATTTATGAAACAAGGGCTTCAAGTCCTGAACACAGGATTAATTTCATTTTATAATAAAAGTTTGGGTGATGAGAGTGTAGCTAGATAGTTTAACGTACTCTACTTAATTGGTGCCAGACTTAAACACGAACCACAATGGATAATTTGATGTCAATTTTTTTGAATACATTCCATACAATAAGAAACTAACTAATACAAATTTCATAGTTGTGAAAATTATTACCGTACTAAATTTATTTCAGGATTTTACTTAAATTCTAACTGTACCTACTACAAAAAATATTACTCCATGAAAATTCACTAAAGCCGAAGAATAAAAGAAATAAAAACACTTTATCCCCATGAACAGTCGTAAATCATGTTTATTTCCAGTTTTAATCTGCTGAACTTTGTTCCCACCACCATTTTTTTTTTTTCAATTCAGATCGCACGACGGTCTATTGGTAACTACCTCGTAAAATATTATTATGACACTACAGAAAATGAGTTTGTACTAACTTTAAAACTAGATAAACTGCTGAAGATGACTTTCTGACATTATCTAAAAACACTCATTTGATCACAAAATGTTATATAACGAATGCGAAACTGAACAAACATGTTAATAATAATCATCTGTAATAAAATCGTAAACATTTATGGGGTATAGTTCTCAAATGAAGTTGTTTTTAGGGTTTCGTCGTAACCCTTATGTACACGTATTCAGCTATGTAGTCTGCTGTATTGTCTATGTAAGTTCTCATTTCAATCTTGAGATATTGAACTGTCATGTGACCATGGAAAGATATGAAACATATTACCATCTCCTGAAAACATGATTAATTAATTGCTTCACAATAAAAATTAATCTTGTTTTTTGTTAAACTATATCGACTTGGTGATTAATAATATGTAATTTGTTTTGGTACAATAATGAGGAATAAACATGTCGTTAACATTGTTTTCACAACTTCGACTAAACCGGCCTGCTTGTCAGAGGTGTAGGCCCCACATAACTTATTTTTCCACGCCCAAACTTAGTAATCATACTGTGGGTGGTGAAGTTCGCGAAGATCTCGATTCAGCCGACGATATATAGCTACTTAGTCATTTAAAGATACTAAATATCAATGTAGAAACCGCTTGGGATTAACACGAGATGATATGTCACTTACTGGTAAAATTATCGAAGGATAAGAATTTTTACCCAAACATTTAATTAGGCCTAGGATGTACAGTTGTTAAGAACGTTCGCTCCGAAGGGGGTGCTGATGCCGGCTGGCAATAGCCACCAGCGTCAAGAAACATTCAGTCTTTTTGATATTTATATTACTTTGCAAATTAATTAAATAAAAAAGGAAATAGGCTTGATCGCGATTGCTAATTATGTCCAACTTTCGTTGAGCAAAGGTGAATCGTAGCAGATAGATTAAAAAACAATCATTCAATATTCAAAATTAATAATTCAAAACTCTAATTATACCTCCTATTAAGTCTAGCTACATTGATATAAATGTGCATGAGAAAAAAGCAACACAATATGTATATTTATGAACAACGAGGTTTTGTAAATAAAATAAAAAAGCATCAATTGTGAATATGCATGGTAGATTTGGACATTATTATCTACTAACAAGGAATATCAAAATTAAAATATCCTTATTACAACAGACTAAAAGATTGTTGACTGGTTAATTGTTTTATACCCGTTATTTCATATAATTGTTAAGAACCCTTATAAACAATTTGGTCTAAACTATTACATTTGAATTTGAGTAGGCTTTATTGAATAGGCTTATGCCATGATATTACATAAATTGGCCATGGCTATGGTACAATACTAATTGTAGCGAATTGCCAAATATATGTAAATTACCCTACACTCTGGTTCATAATGTATTATAATAGAAATGCAAATCTGTTTAACTTCTGGTAATAAATCCTAGAGGGATCGGCAGAGGTAGACAAGTAACTCAGAGGGCCCTGTCATAAAACCTAGGGCAAGCACACTTACCCCTATTAGAATAGACCTTCGGTCACGTCCCAGCGGTCATAAAATCATGCCAGGAACAGTTTTGGTCACGTAGCTCGGGAGGCGGGACATCATAAAGCACACCCTTTTGGACCAACGGGATAATAAAACAGACCACCTGCAGACAGACTCCGCCTTCCACGAGGGAGGTGGGTACAATATTTATATCAGTAAGTTTCGCCCTGAAAACACACTCTGTTTCTTAGCCTCCATAGCCGATTACTAGTCACAATACGACCAGGGCCCCGGGGCCCTGGGAGTAAGCCCACTCAGCCTTCCGCTAGTCTACTCTCTCTATGCCACACCTCTACGACGGCACTTTGCCTCACAGCCGCTATCAGACCTCTGACGACTTGTACCTATTACGCTGCCGATCTCTCGCTCGAACTCTGAAAACTGGTCTTATTCTTTATGAACCTCTGAACCTCATCCTGAACACAGTGTCTTGTCGGGACACATCCCTATCAATAAATGGAGTCAGATATTTACGCCTACAAGGAACATGGTCCATGTGATCAACTACAACAATCCGCACTTGTCACCAGGGCTAGAGTGATCAGGCACTCCCCTAGTGACGCCCCCCGACAATTGTTGACCTCCGACAATTGTTCACCCTTTTCCCGACAATTGGTGACCCTCGACGTGCACAAGAAGCTTTCCGACACTAATTAAAAACTCACTGCGGTAATAAAAGGCGTCATTCAGGCTCCGAGTCAGCTTATACCATCAGTACTCCAGCACCATCCACTTATGTCATCTGAGTCCAGCCAACAAGTACGCGTATTTTTTTCAGCTTGGGAAGAAGTCCCTAAAGAGGCAGGATATAGTCCCTATTATTTTGTCATATACCATGCCTTAATTACATAAATTTAAAAAAAAATGAACAATATGAAGGAAATTTGGAGTTCATACACCCAGATTTCTCTTAAATTTTTTAATTATAAAATCAACATATTTAAACGCGAATGAAGAAAAAGCGGTTTGCATTCGTGCCAGATTCGATCTGGCAATTTCTGCAGCGATGGATTTCGAAACCTTCAAATCCGTTTACCTTTTTTTAGGAATTATATCATTTATTATTTATAAAGGCCTGCAGTCCCTTTTAAAATTTCCCTTATGATTAACGTATTTTATTTTTTCACTACTTAAAATAAGTATCTGTTTCTTGAGATATACCTATGCTAATTATTAACGAAACCACAAATCCACAACAATCAAGGGACAAACTTGATTACTCCCGGAACTGCAATAATGTATTTGTTTATTATTAGGATTAACCATTGCTTGTTGAACAAACGCCCTAAATTACATATATTTCGCGAGTAACTGTTAATTACATTGAACTAAACGATCATATCATCAAGGGCTGATGGAACAGCAGAAATTCCTCAGGTGAGTTGGGAAGACATTCCGACATGAGCGCTCCCCAGGCGAGGTAAAGTTTGGCGAGAGGCAGCCACTAATATCGTGGAAAGGAAGCGAAAGGGGGCAACTTGAATTTAATCTAAGTTACTCGCTATTTATCGCAAGTCTTAATGAGCGGCGTCATTGTCAAAAGTTCAGTGTAATAGCTTCGGTCTCGACAACAGTGGGTGTTAAAGGTAAATTGGAAATGGATTTGCTCCAGTGACGTCGAGAACTGTCGTGGGTGGGTTGATGTCGGAGCAATTGTTTGCTACAGTCAGTTATAATATCGAAGTATGGTAGTTCTGCTGAGATTATTACCGATTTGCCAAATTAGAAAAATAAATAAAACATGTTCTCCTAACGATTTTTCGAGCCGTTAAGGCCAACGTAGGTGGCCACGATCATGATCATGTAGCTGTCAACGAGTGCTCGAGCTTTGAATGATGTTCTGTACTGATCTATATTCGATACGAACCTTACTTGTGGTGAGACTGATATCATAACAATGTGAGAGCTCACAGATCACTTTTCTATGTCTGTTATAAATAGGATCTTCCCATAAGGTTTTAATCCATTAGAAATTACCAAAGTACTCCTAAGTACTCAAGTTCAGGGAACCTCTACTTGAACCTGGCCTAGTTTAAAATAAATATAAGTTACACAGGCGGTCTGAAAAGTTTCCGTTAAACAAGTGTGTTGAATAACAAAAAGTTATTTACAGCCTAATAAAGTGTCCTCACCAGTACAATCAGCTCCAATCATAAAAAAAAAAAAAAAAAATATTCACCATCAATTATTAATAATTAACGCCCATATATATCAATATTTAGTGACGTATGGTGGACTATCCAATCAGGAACAGTCCACTTATATTTATAAAAATTAAATTATTTTTTCATCTTGAATCAGGTTCCTTCCAATCAGGAAGGAGTTATGCTAACCACAAAATGAGAACCTTAAACATTTTTCTTTGATCTTAACAATTTTTTGGATACTCTATTCATTCGTGACAACTATTTTGATCCAAAGTAATTTATTTAACGACCCTTTGGTAGATTCCGTAAAAAAAAACTTATTATAAAGTCGCAATGTATACATAGCTAATAATAATCAAAGTATCCAGATACTTAATTTTTTACCGTTGTGCTGCCCAACCTACTAGCAAGCTACCTACTAGCAGCCTACTAGCATGCTACCTCGTCAGACCCACCTACTAACTAGGGTGACAACCTCAGCCGCCATCATCCAATCATAAGAAACCGCTTGGTTTATTTTTTTTTTATAACGACATACAGACAGACAAAAGAAGAGTGTCCATAACATGTCTGAAAGTAAAGCCCTAGATAGCTCTTGTCAATAAACAACGTGAATTATCCTTGCCAGCCCATGTATCTACGTATATTATTTCACCTATTCGGAGTTGACCCCTGGCAGCTGACTGTAATTGTTGGAGGGTCCCTTTCAAGTGGTTTTATCATCAGTGGTGCCTTTTAGCGGCTGGGAGCTTGGTCTGACCGCACGTCAAAGGACCAGCACCTAATGCACTCTGTATAACTCTGCCACTAGTTAGTACTGTATTACAGAAGTGTGGAAGCGGGGGGGGGGGAATTTCCGGAAAGTTTTCCAATTTGCAGTGAGCTTTTTTAGGATAGTTCTAATGAGTGATGTCATTCGTCGTTCAATTACCACAATACTGTTGTTTTTATCAGATGATCATTTAGAAATGGGTTTTCAGTTGCTTGGGCTCCTAGTCAATAGCTATTGGGAACCTTAATATCGTGTGCGTACTGGCTCTCGGGCTTACCACCATGTTGTATTGAAAAGTGACAACCCCGATTTCAGTAAACAAAGTGAAATAAACATGACGAAAAAAAAAATTGAACAGTTTTTAGAAGCGTAAGGACTATTAATAATAAGAACTAATAATCTTCCATTAGAACAGTTTCTTCACTGTCCTGTTTTGCTCACTCTCATATAATAAATGAGTAGAAAAGAAGAAATATATAGTCATTGAAAGTGGTTTTATTTTTTTTAATAACCATTTCACTTGACAAGTGATCGTAACCGAAATAGCTGCATGCATTGCATAATATGTTCAAGTAAGGACAGCAGAACTTCAGATAGAAAACTAAAAACTTTGTTACAAAGTAATGGCCCTCTTTTGGAGAATACGAATAATCTTTTGATTACAAATTTCATGGCTTTCTGTAGTCATAGCTCACATAAGCCCAATACATATTAAATATTATTAATTACAATTCCAAGGCATTTAATTAAATGGTATACTCAATATGATGGAATTAGTAATTAATCATTGAAACTAACTAATGTTTCATAAAGATGATATTGTTAATATATTTCTCATATGACATTAGATCTCTACGTGTGATTTAGGAGAAAGGCCGTAAAGAGAAGAACAGGCAGAAGGACGGGTGAAATGTAAGGGTTTCTCGAAAAAAAAAAAAATAAAAACGAAACCCCCAAAAAATAAGTCAAAAGAAAACCTTTTAAAAGATTATAATCTTTTATCAGAGGAAATATTACGTGTTTTCCTATATTAACAACGTGGAATTAAAGATTCCATGAACACTTTTAAAATTCCCCGTTGAATACTTTATAGCCTCAGGAAAAACCATGAAAGAAGCTTTCCCAATAAAATATCTCAGCTCTAAATCATTTTCATGATGTACATTTTCTTGTGTATTATTTCGAAAAGAGGAAGTAAGGTATATTTTTCAGTTGGCAAACTAAAAAATAAGGCTTTTGTTCAAGTTTCACTACGAGAATTCTAGTAATTTAAGAATTTAAAAATATTTTATCTCAACTAATCTTATTTAAAATTATTAATGTATAGATTTTTGTTGAATATATTGCCAAAGTTATAGATTGTATATATATATATATATATAATTCCTTTATTGTGCTAAAATTACAATCTGCCTTGCTAGGCAATAAGTAATTAAGATATACTATCATTCATACCATATTTACATTTCATCATTCACTCGCTCATTCATTCAGGACATGATTGGAGAAACTGGCCATTGCCAGGACTCCCACTGTCGCTTGATTATAGCAGGTCATGAGGCCACTGCAGTCTCCGAGGAGGATTATAGGGATGAGTGACGCAGTGCAATGACTGTGCTACAGGATTAGGGTGGTTGGAAGGGCTACTGTGGAATTTCATAAACTCGGAAGGGATGAGTTCTAGAATGTAGGGTATATTAAGGTCGTTATGAAGGGTTTTGTTGCTGACATAATAAGGGGCATTTACTATTGTTCTCAGGACTTTGGATTGAAAGGATTGGATACGCTTGATGTTCGACTTTTTTGCTGTCCCCCATAGCTCTAAAGTTATAGATTATATATATATAATTCCTTTATTGTGCTAAAATTACAATCTGCCTTGCTAGGCAATAAGTAATTAAGATATACGATCATTCATACCATATTTACATTTCATCATTCACTCGCTCATTCATTCAGGACATGATTGGAGAAACTGGCCATTGCCAGGACTCCCACTGTCACTTGATTATAGCAGGTCACGAGGCCACTGCCGTTTCAGTCTCCGAGGAGGATTATAGGGATGAGTGACGCAGTGCAGTGACTGTGCTACAGGATTAGGGTGGTTGGAAAGGCTACTGTGGAATTTCGTAAACTTGGAAGGGATGAGTTCTAGAATGTAGGGTATATTAAGGTCGTTATGAAGGGTTTTGTTGCTGACATAATAAGGGGCATTCACTATTGTTCCCAGGACTTTTGATTGAAAGGATTGGATACGCTTGATGTTCGACTTTTTTGCTGTCCCCCATAGCTCTAAAAGTTATAGATTAAAGAAATACTTTTGAAAATAGCAGCATATACACTGTATAGTATTAAAATATTCAATAAATGTTAATGTTAATGTTACATACAAATAAATGGCTTACATTAACAGATAGATAGATAAAAAGAAGAAATTATTCTGGGATAAAGGCCCCTATGAATAATAATAAATATTAAATAAAACTATCTAATTCTGGCTGACAAAAATATATGACATGACATAAAAAAGTAACATATTAAAATTAACTGTAATAATAACTGATTGCAATTGATTATTTTCCGAGGTACATACGAAAGTGAGTTAATGTATTCAAAATTCCACTTATCGCATCTATTCTAGTGATTTTCGGGTTATTTCTTGAATAGTTAAGCGAATCGTTTGCTAACATGCATGTGAAATTCAGCTTGAATATTTTTGAATTCAAAACACGTGAAAAGGGACTTGAAAAACCAAATGCAATTTTCTTTAATTATTATATTGCCTTATTTGCAAAATTTAAAAAAATTGAATTTATTAGAAGTATGTAGTTTGTGTTTTCTCTGAGGGTCCACTTTTAGCCAAGAATACATTTGTAGATTCATGAAATGGTGTAGAATTGGACTTGCTACATCATTAATGTAGTAGCTACTCAGTTATCTTCACGAGGCTGAATGAACCAGGTCCAGATCCATCAACCACCGAAAAAATCCCGAAATTGAACCTGTGTCTACAATTAATGCATCCAACTCATTAAACCATCCAAATGACTTTATCGGGATAGAAGTAAGTATTGACATTAATGATCACGATTAAACAAACTGGTAACGTTTTTCCAACCCGCCTTAATCACTAGGATATATAATAGATAATCCAACAATACTTAGGCTCCTCTGCATTCTTTATTAAATTTTAATAAAGAATATATAAAATTACTTTATTATTTTTTTTGACGTGAAAAGGTACTAATAAGACATCAATGTTATTAAAAATTCTAGTCATACAGAGGAGCGTTAGCCTACGTACTGTTCTAAATAAAACCGATAAATACCAAACAATCCTTTAAATGTCCCCTATAAAATACAAGGATCAATAAATAATATGAGAACTATTAGCTGTCTAAAATACAACAGCTGAAGAAGGTTGTGGCCCTTGTTTTACTTATTTACAAGAAATGTTATATCAAAGTTCCATTTGATTACAACTACTTTTTACAGCATAAAAAAAATTCCCAACTCCTAAAAACATAATAAATAGTTAATTATTAATTAATAAATTTTCCTATTATGGTGAATTGAGTACAAAACTTAAGATTCCTGTTCGGCTTATGGTATAATTAAGGGTTAATAGTTTGAGTAGGGTATCCAATAAGTATCGTTAACAGCTTAAGTCATTAACAGATGACACTGCACTCCCATAAACCTTCAAAACACCTTGATGAGATCGACTATTGGTGCAACCAATGGCGGATCAAAGTTAATGAATCAAAATGTTCCCACATTACCTTTACCCTATGCCGCAAGTCCTGTCCACCAGTTTTTTTTAAATTCCTCTTCCTGTATCCAGACAGTACGGTATTTAAGCTTCCATCTCAACAAAACCCACTCACGAGGCTAAAAACACACTTACTGAACAGACGCTTAGGACAAGTTTCTAGACTACTTCAAAGAACATCCCATCTCTATACGGAATAGAGCTAAGTGGGACATCAAAAAAGTGGAACATCAAGCGCATCTAATCCTTTCAATCAAAAGTCCTGAGAACAATAGTCAATGCCCCTTATTACGTCTGGAACAAAACCCTTCATAACGATCTTAATATACCCTACATTCTTGAATTCATCCCTTCCATGTTCATGAAATTCCATCAAAGCCTATCAAACCATCCTAATCCTCTAAACAGTCATTACATTGCACCACACATCCCTATGATTCTCCTCGGGGACTCAAGCGGCAGTAGCCTCGTGACCTACTATAAATAGGTGACAGTGGGGTTCCTGGCAAAGAACAGTTTCTCCAATCATGTCCTAAGCGTCTGTGACTTTCGCGCTCTTGGTCAGCCTCTACTGGATCGTATCCGGAGACGCGGCTGTTGGAGGAGCCTGGAGGAATTCCTAAGACTCCGCTTTCTCTTTCGCATGCGAGAGATGGTACAGCCATGTGTGGATTTGGGAGGTCTTTGGGCTGTTTGTAAATACTGTATGAATGATCATGTGACTGAAAATTGTAAATATAATATGAATGTGAACACTTATCACAATTGCTTAGTGCTCAATAAGGCAGACTGTAATTTGATCAGAATATTTGATTTGTAAATAGTGTAACTATTAAAATTCTGATAATAATAATTAAATATGAGCTTGAGTGGCAGCTTGAAAGCGCCATTTTTTAATAACGACATTCTGATTAATATTTGGTTCTAATCTTGCTGTTTGTAATTATAAAAAAAAAAAAAAGATGGTATTCAGTGAACCTGCCCGGTTAGTTTTCCAAACAGGTGAAGGCCTCGTTGCCGATTTCTGGCATCAACTCGTCCACCCTTTAGGAACTCAGTCATTTGTTTTCTGTTTAAAACCCTTTATTTAATATATACAGATCAATTTACCGATTTTACAATATAAAATCTTAACATAAATGAAAATATTGCTTATTATATTTACTGTAGCTTAGCTAAGTTTTATATAATTTGTGAGGTTTACAAGAATTTCGTTATGGTACGCTGGTGTATAGAATGCAAGGTGTGTGAACATAGAAAGAGATAGGGCTCACCTTAAGAATAAGTTGTGCTAATACTAACCTAATCCTAACCCTCCGGGATGGCTGTGTGAATTGGGCGCCCAAATGTTACTTTACGCTCAGTAATAGTCTTTAATGGGACATTTACTAAAGACAAATGTATCGTATTCAAAGGAAGCCAGTAAAAACATAACATAATTTTTAGGTGGGTTATTATTCACTCATATATTTATGTACTATTCACCCATGTATGTATTATGAACACATAACCTTCGTATTTTTGCGTATATTTGGAGAGCTGAAAACGTATAACCTGACTGAGGGGTCACTCTGCAGAGGAGACTGAAGATTTGAGCACGGGTAGAGATTTTAAACACAGAGAGAGAATGAGAAATAATGGTTTGGATAATGTACGAACCAAGGAAGTATTGTGGGAAGAGGGAAAGTGCCCCCTTGATTATACATTTAAGTTGGAAAACATGAGCTCACGAGTCAACGAAACAGTTCATAATGGCTTTCAAACAGCCTTTTCTATATGAAATGAAAATGACCTCATTGCTATTTGGAGGCTATCGCTTCAAATCCGTATGAGACTTTAATGCTCTATCTGACCTATATCACATACATGTTATAAGCACCAATTCAATAAAAAATAAAAATAAAATCATTAAAATCCAAAGTAAATGATTAAGAGGGTTTCCATAAATTTATTCTTTCATTATTTTATTTAGATAATTCTGAACAAAACTAGCCATGAACAAAGACATAATAAAGAATTCTCTGAAATATGTTATTTTGATAATTCGGTTCTATCTAAGATCATTCACCAGCTGAACAAGTATCGTTAAATGCGTTAGTATTAAAACTCAGTATATAATAAAATATAAATATAAAATTGAATGGCAGCTTAAAAGTGGCCTTCTTTAATAAAAAATAAAGGTAGATAAGGTAATGAAATACACGGTTATTAATATAAAAAAAAGAATTAGTAGGCTAGACCCCACAGAATAACAAAGATAATCCATTACAAAACAGGTCATGTAAAATCTTTAAAAAGTGTGCAAAAAAACCTATATGCCTCATTTGAGGGAAAATATTCCCAACAAAGACGAAGGCAAATTTTTTTTATATAAAAAATAAAATGGGGTGTATAAACCGAGGTTATTTCACTTGCTACGTTCGGTCGGTCCCTAATGAATTTTTTATACATACAAAAATCCAACAATATATATATATATATATATATATATATATATATATATATATATATATAGCGTATGTAAATATATAAAATGTATGGAGAACCACGCCTTTACGCGCAAGCTGGATAATTAATATATTTTATTTTATGGGATGCTATTTAATCATTCACACTACTTACTAGATTTGATTAATCTATCAAATTCTTGATTGAAAAAATATTGTATTGAAAATAAGATTTAATAAGGTATTTGATCCTGCCTCAATGAATTCTAATCCAAAGGTAACTTTTTGAGGTGATCAATGGAAAGATTAAATTAATCAACTTTACAATAATAATAAATGTTATTTTTATAGGTGAGACTGAATGAAATTCCTAAATAAGATAAATATATAATGAATTAAAATGACGGATGATTACATTATATTCTGAACTAACTGTTAAAATATAAGCTTACAATTACATCTTACATATGGCTTCGTTACAGGAAAGTTCGGGTAGTTGCGACGGAGGTTGGTACATTCAACCTGCTTTCCAAAACTCAAGTCTTCCACCTCGTTTCTGGTTTAAGTGAGGGATAGCCTCATCATGCCTCTCGTTTTTAACAGGGAAGATTCTCTCAGCAAAGAAGAGCGCTCTCTTCTCTGATCTCATTAATAAAAAAAAAGTTTTTCTCAATATCTCGCTCAAACTAAGTGAGTGTGTGACTTTCACATTTCCGGATACCACCCCTTCCTCCGGATATCCACCTTTTGACATCATTTTACAAGGGGTGTCTTTCACTCGTCTGTCAAGCCATTTTTCCTAGCCTCCGACCTATATTTATTAATTTATTTTTATTTTTTTATACACACAAAAACAATAGCCGATTTGTATTTCTTAATCTTATCATTTCTTAGAATATATTTATGTGGTTGGTTAAACACATAACAAGCTGTATTTGACATTAATGGTAAGTTGCGTTACTTTTTTTTTAATTTCACCCAATACGAACATCTTTCTCGGACCTTCAGTTTCCGTTTCAAATGATGAATCGCTGTTGCAGACTGCAGCGTGAAATATTTCCTTGCAACTACAGACGCTTTGTTACTGCAACATAGGCAGCCGATAACATCAAGCATACTGATATGCTAATAATAGATGAAAGATATTTCTGTACCTGCTATTCTGCTGCTGCGTTGCACTACTCGTGATATGAACCATTGTAGGCTGATGGTACATAACAAATGAATCAATGAACAAAGGACGTTTCACAATTTGATCTTGGAACATTGGCAGGAGAAATATCAGTAATGTATCTGTAAACACGTGAGATAATTCATCTATCACCGATAAATTTTATTATTAATTGTTTTTTCATGTATGACATCATAAATAAAATAATAAGGGAAACATAAGCACATTTAAAATAAATTAAATTATATTAAAAACTCTTCTATGCAGATGTAATAATAGAAATGAAGATAATAATGCTATACTATTTAAACATAATTATCTTCCAGTGCAATATTTCTAAAAAAGGGAATAATTGAACCTAGTTGAATGAAATTTGGTTCCGGAAACAATCTGCAAGTATACATCACTAACAAAATAAAGGTTCAACGTATATGCAGTCAAAATGAATTAAATTATAAACAAAACTACTTTATTACAAATAAATATGTAATAGTAGAAGTAAGAGATTCCTTAAACATAAAATAAATGAACTAATAAACAGTAACAGAAGCTATCTAGAATTAAATTAAATGATACATAATGTGTATTATATTATGATTTTAAACAAACACTACGTACCCATTAAACACCAGTATGCTATAATGGATCTATTTTCCCTTTATAAACCAATCACACAATGTAATTAACCTCAGAAATTCTATACGTAATATTTTAATCATATATACGATATTTAAAACATAATATGTACTTTACTTAACAACTCAAACTTCCAATTTCTCTACTCAAACCTCTCTGGCATGTGGTTAGCCCAGGCAAAGCCTTCTTGTTCCCCTTCCTAGCAGATAGACAGTGAAGGCTTCTATAAAGTCCCCCTCCTTGGAGCAGTACCTATGATCTGCTAACATACAATTAATTTGTTCGTCCAACGAAACTTAAAAATTATTTGGGCTCTTACCATTAAGATAAGGAAAACCAAATCTTATCCGGATTCTCACCTCTGTTTATGGGTGTGAAATAAATTATTATCCATTTTAGTGGTATTATCCTAGAGTCTTCATATCATGAAGCAGTCTATGACAAAGGCTTATGTTGACCCTTGCATATACACGATTATTTTCATGATATTATAATAGCTGTGTTTTATTATTGTTCAATAGCCTGGCAGGCTGAAATGCCATTGCCCCTCCCCCACCGGGAAAAATCTCGCTGTCTACCGATAAGGGAAGACTCGATTGGCCCTTAAACTGCACCAAGGGCAAGGATCGACAGAGAAGAAGCCCATTCCTCGATAGAGGGCAATGTTATCCACCATCATTCTTTTATGCCTCAACATTGATCTATGAATCACAAATATGGAGTAGAGGAAGATCTTTCCGAGAACGGGGGACTCGAAGAAGACTGATACATCTAGGGAAGAAGAAGACTGATAACCGGCGAGATGTAGATCAATTCACGAAAAACGAAGTAGAAGCATTTATAAATACCCCTACACACAGACACACACGCACGCACGCACACGCACACACTTGGAGCAACATAAACATATTTAGTTTTTATTTTATTTAGTCAGGTTTAAGCTTAATTAAATCAGAGGAAACAAAATTTTACTAACATATTAATACAAATTAATACATATCAGCTACCTCAATTCATAGTTGTAGTGCCACACCCCTTCGCCCGGGCGGCATTACAACAAACAGTTATTATTATTTAATAACCTATAAACTATTTTACAACACTATTAAAAGCAGCATGAAGTTATATTGAATTTGAATGAGTACGATATCGAGAAACGAGTGGCCGACCGTTGCTCAGCTGTCTGGTAGGCAAGACATTCTGTTTGTAAGACTGATCGGAGGATGTGGGTGAAACTATTGCGGTTGCCAAGAAAGTAATTACGGTTTTTTTATGAGAAATAAAACATAATTTTTTCTGTACAAAAAATGAACTTTAATCAGTTAAATAACTTTCATTCTGTCCGATGGCCTTTTGTCATCTTTCTGGCAACTTCAAGATCCCGCGCTCATAGAACTTCTGGTCCTTCTCAGAAAAAAAGTCAACCAAGTACGATTTGAGGCCATCGTTATTACTGAAATTTTTACCACTTAGGAAGTTTTGTAAACTTTGAAAGAAATGATAATCCTATGGCGCAAGTTCAGGGCTGTATGGGGGATGCAACATCACTTCCCAACCAAGCTCCAATAGTTTCGTAAGTGTTGCTAAAGGTGTGTGAGGCCTCGCATTGTTAGCTTCTTAACAAGTCCAAGACGTCTTATATGGTTTTCAATTGTTGTGTGTGATACAGTTAACTGTTTTGCAATGTCTCAGACAGTTATATGATGTTTCGATTCATTTATGGCTTTCATTTTGTCAACTTCAGAAGGTCAACCAGAACGTCATCTCTCTAGAACGAAATTTTTTAAACTAATTCTGATACGTGCTTTCTGTAAAACAATCAACACCCTAAACTCCACATATCTCTTTGTGAGTCTCAGCCGCTTTCTTGCCTTTATGAAAAATAAAAAAGGAAAATGGGTCAAAAAGCTTATTTTTGTACTTCATGTTAAAACTGGCAGTTGTGAAAAAAATTACACGGAATGTTTTTCTATAGCAACCTTAAGGTATCGACTACTAAATCTTAAAAGAAAAAAACTCAAAAGAATAACGAAACAAACATAACGCCAACTACTGGTACGAACCTAAATCACTTTCTTGCCAACCCAATATATTCCCTACCAATTGACCTATCAACATATCAATATATCACCTACCAATTCATACATTAGCACATACCACGTCGTGAATGTTCATGGAAAAATTAAAATAATCCAAGTACTCTTCAGGGTAACCCAAAGCCCCGAGTAACGGCTCCCCGAGAACCCCGACCCTTTTAGAAAATAAGAAAGAAATTGCTTTATTTCAAATATAAATTGGAAAAAAATCATATCAACTCAAAGGAACACGTTAAGATCATAAAAAATATAAATGTATGTATGTGAAAACAATAAAAGTGTACATGAACGATTATTTGCTAAAGTTTACAAAAAATCTATCATTGCTTTATAGATTGATAATGAGTTGAATAGATTTTTTATAAAGCATTGATTAAACATGCCCAAGTATTCTTCAGAAGACTAGTGTGCAGATTATTGTGGTATTGTTTCATCTGAATTGGAAATATCGTTACATAATGAATAAATATGACAGAATACTGATCCTGAAAACGACTACTATAAGCGTTCAGCTTTCTTTCAATGTCATGCAAATTATTTTTCGACTGGGTATATTAGGTAATTTTTCTTCTTTCATGTTTAGTTCATACTTCCTACAGAAGAGACCATTAGGCTTGAGTCCAAGTACAATAATTAATCAAGCTCGCTATAAAATTATCATGACATTGAGCTCCAAGTGCCCGGCTGTGAACGGACCCCCAACAGCTGGGGCATCAAACTGATCCCGTCTATTCAAGTCACGCAGGACTATTCTAGACCTTTTCACACTAAATGTCCAATCAGCCTTTGACTGTGACCGCCTCTATGGGTGCTAGGTTCATCAGCGAGCGATCAATCATTCATTAACCGATTGTCACAAACGGTACACGGTTGAAACTCAGGTCGGCCAATACTATGTTTAGAAATCCAATAGAACTCTACGCTAGGATTCAGATAAGAAACTTAAATTTACATTTATAGAGGGCAATTACAGGCATAACACTAAGCTTGGTAAATAATAAAGTTGGCAGTAATAATAATAATCAAACAACCTATGAATAATTTGTTAATTCACTTTGTATAAACCGAATTCGTAACATTAGTGAAAACGGAAATTTCTTACGAAAACCATTTTACACACCTAAGTTAGACGAAAAATTAACAATTGTTAACATGATTTTTATACTTAATACAAACCTAAACTTTGTACTATAAAAATAAAACACATAACGTTCGGGGAGATAATATAGTTTCGGAATTATCCCATAAATGACATCCTAATACTATATTATACTTATAAAAATCATAATTACGAAAAATCAGAAATTATCATGAAATTTGTTCAAATAATCTTGATGAAAAAAAAAATCCCTGCAATAATTATTATTAATAGTGGAATTAAAACCACAACTATTAGATATTAACCATCTTATTTTATATTTTGCATGTACATAATTATCGATAGATCCATTTGGGTCTTATATTAAAAGACACACCAAAGTTTCGGAAATTAGAATAAATAAATTTTGTAGTGCCTAGAATAAATTTATTGTTGCCTCTTCTAACCCTCACCTAATAACTTAAAAACGATTTTATTTTCATTTATTAAGTTTCTTTGTCTACCCATGAGTGTCCTTAGCTGGCATTTAAATTACAAAGGAAACACAGATTACAGTTTATATAGAATTTATTATTGGAAGCATAAGAGATTTTGTAATTGGTTTATTTCCTCTCGTATAAAAGTAATCTTTTGAAGAATTATTATTTGATAGAATATTTTTTATCAACATACCTCTCTCAAGAAGTTAAAGAACGCTGACCTGCACCCGTTGCTTAGTGTACCATCGGTGGGTGAGTTTATCACAAGATTTTGACTCGTTACAGCACATAATAAACCCAGTGTTTAACACTATGATCCCACCACCCTTCTCGAATCGATGGGAACAGACTGTCAGGGAAAATTAGGTTAAGATTTAGTTTCAGTTTTTATTGTTAGATGTAAGTTAGTTTTAAGTCTATGATAAATAAGGTGAGCCCCATCACTTTTAATAGGTTCAGTCCATTAATGTATAATGCACATCATTATACTTTTGTACAATGCAGATCACTATTAGTAGAAAACCGAATTTGTATAAAATGTAGCCAGACTACAGGAAATATAATGAGGCAATTGTAAATAGATTCGTCTGTAGATGTATATTTTGTAGCGTATATTAATTTCGTGACAAGGGGATGTGAAACAAAAAAAAAATTTAATAGCACGGTTTGTGCTCTTAGTTTAAAGGGGTTTCTAAGGTGCAAACAACCAACATATGTGAATCTATTCAACAAATGAGCGTGTATTTATAATATATGACCATTTGGTTAGCCTCGTAGGCAGGAACTTAACTAATGATCGTTGAGTTGCTTTCATTATGAATGGAGGTCTGTTTTACTTCATTTTTATCCAGAGAAAAATAAAATTTATTGATACCACATTGAATATACCTGGTTAATACTTTTTATCGGAAGGGTTTTAGGGCTCATTTTGAGGAATCGCATTATTTCTAAACATCGCAAAATAATTAGATAGCAGTATAAATAACAGAACGGTAGTTGTATTTAAGGATTCCCTACTGAAAGCTTAAACGACAAGAATTTCACTAAAGTTTTCTGTACGTTGAGCAGAGATTCGCTTCTTTTTCATCAAGTCCTATCATGCTTGTGCTAAGTGAACGCCAGTCCATCTTCTTGGAAGTCACCCCCTCTTCGTTCTCTTTAAGACTACAAATCTTTGACCAAGTTGCCAAACGACATTCATACAAGTGACTAAACCATTTTAGTCCGTTGGTTTCAATCCCCCCCCCAATATTTTTTCACTAGGACAGAATTTAACTTCTTTTCATTTTTTGAGTTTATCTCTGCAAACATTTTCTCGCAGGCCTACTCTAGATGTTTGGACCAATGATTTTTTCTAGTTAGAGTGTCGCTAACTAATGTAATGATGGATTCAACATGTGGATCAATGGTTGAAATTTAAATAAGTTTTTCTCTGCTTCTGAGTTCATGTCAACCTACCAAAAAATGGAATCTTTAAATTCTTGAATCCTCGTTTCATTTCATCTGAAGATATCTTTTAAGAAGTAAGCTTATAAGTTCTACTATACTCAAGTGATTGTCTCTAAAAAATAAATTTATTTTTTATACAGGTGAAGACCTGTATTTATAAAATAATTTAGAAAACTACAGAGTCCCCGAATGGTCAGTTGCATTTACATGCTTTTATTACGGGCAGGACTTTTAGGGAAGTTCTATTCTAAACTAAAGCTCTCTAGTTTTTCATGGTTCACTATTAAGTAGATTGGTAAACAGCAAGAAACAGCTTCAAAGCTGAGCAGCAGGTAATCGTGTGAAAACTCACAATGGCCAATAGATGGCACAGTGATATTTCTTCCTTGAAGTTCTTTTGGAAGATGACTTGTATATCATTTCTTTTTGAAATGAAATGCTCCTGTGTTTTAATTTATGCAACTGAGAAGATTCGCTATTTCATTGCTCTTGCTAACTAATGTAAAGTCCGGATCTCAGCTCTCTTTCCCAGTCATTCACGGTTTGTCCTCACATAAATAGGAGAATAAATGAACATATGAGAAGAAAATTTGACTGTATTTCCATCATCAGACACTACTAGTATATATGTATTCATCTTAATGCTTGGCAAGTTGCCTGGGTTTAGAATGTCTTATCACGTAGATAGAATATTAAACGTCAATAGAAATAATGGTGTAAATGAGAAAATTAACACAAATACTTATTGTACAATGAGGCAGATTGTAATTTTATCACAATAAAGAAGTTTCAATATAAAAAGAATATACGTTTGGTTTCGCATGTTGCTCATCAAGTCATTTTGTGGATCGTTTTATTAGAAGAATGCCAAGCAAATAACATTGTAAGAAAATAGCGTAATGTCCTTGTATATAGTAAATTAAGGCTTGTGGGTATTTTAAAATTCCTTAAATAGAATTTACAACTATACGAGATATGTTGTATTTTGAAAGTAGATTTAAAGAAATGTATGCAGATACCAATGCAATAAGTCCCATATTACACTCAAATAGTATTATAATACTACACTCAAATAGTATTATAATACTACACTCAAATAGTATTATAATACTACACTCAAATAGTGTTATAATACTACACTCAAATATCCCCACCATACTTGAAAAACATGGATCCGCAAACCGGACTGTCCACGAGATCTATGACAGATCTCTAACGAAACTCTGATCCCAGGCGAAGGAAACTTCAGGGATTATAGATATAAGCATCTAAACAAGTAATTTCGCTGCCTTAAGTTTGCTAGTAATATAAAAGATTCGCATTCTTCCAGAATTAAAACTATATAAATATATATATAATTCCTTTATTGTGCTAAAATTACAATCTGCCTTGCTAGGCAATAAGTAATTAAGATATACGATCATTCATACCATATTTACATTTCATCATTCACTCGCTCATTCATTCAGGACATGATTGGAGAAACTGGCCATTGCCAGGACTCCCACTGTCACTTGATTATAGCAGGTCACGAGGCCACTGCCGTTTCAGTCTCCGAGGAGGATTATAGGGATGAGTGACGCAGTGCAGTGACTGTGCTACAGGATTAGGGTGGTTGGAAAGGCTACTGTGGAATTTCGTAAACTTGGAAGGGATGAGTTCTAGAATGTAGGGTATATTAAGGTCGTTATGAAGGGTTTTGTTGCTGACATAATAAGGGGCATTTACTATTGTTCTCAGGACTTTTGATTGAAAGGATTGGATACGCTTGATGTTCGACTTTTTTGCTGTCCCCCATAGCTCTATTCCGTATGTCCAGATTGGTTTAAGTATAACTTTGTAGATTAGTAGTTTATTTTCTATTGAGAGATGGGATGTCCTTTGAAGTAGTCTGTATAGTTGTCCAAAGCGTCTGTTTAGTTCTTGTCTTTTTAGTCTCGTATGTGGGTTCCAGGTCAGTCGTTTATCGAGATGGAAGCCTAAATACCGTACTGTCTCGGATACAGGGAGAGGAATAGAATTAAAATAAACTAGTGGACAAGACTTGCGACAAAGGGTGAAGGTAATGTGGTAACATTTTGCTTCATTAACTTTGATCCGCCATTGGTTGCACCAATAATCGATCTCGTCAAGGTGTTTTTGAAGGTTATGGGATGCTATTTCGGGATCTGGGTTGGATGACAAGACTGTAGTGTCATCTGCAAATGTGGCCAAGAAGGTATTGGGAGTAGAGGGGACATCAGCGGTGTATAGGTTGTAGAGGATGGGGCCCAGGACACTGCCCTGTGGAACTCCTGCATTTATAGGATAGTAGTTTGAATATTCTAAACCACAGCGGACTTGGAAGAAGCGGTTTGAAAGGTAGGACTGTAGGATTAGGAAAAGGGTCTGTGGTAAATATCTTTTGAGCTTGTAGAGTAAACCTGCGTGCCAAACCCTGTCAAAAGCTTGAGCTATATCAAGAAAGGCAGCAGTGCAATACTGTTTGGTTTCAAGGGCTGAGGAGATGTGATCAACAACGCGAAGGCCTTGTTGAGCAGTGGAATGCCGTTGGCGGAAACCAAATTGGTGTGTAGGAAAAAGGTTTTTGGATTCAATAATTGGAAGTAGACGTTTTAGTAGAAGTTTCTCAAATATTTTTGAGAGGATAGGGAGTAGGCTTATTGGACGGTAAGATGAGGCGTCATTGGGTGGTTTACCGGGTTTGGCGAATAGGACAATAATGGAATGTTTCCAGAGGAGTGGGAAGTGCGTAGTTCGGATAATGCAATTATATATATAGGTTAGGAAGATTATGGCTTTAGGAGGAAGTTGTTTGAGAATTTGAGGAGTAAGGAGATCATATCCAGGGGATTTTCGGTAAGGTAAGTTTTTCAAAAGGTATTTGACCTCAGAGGGATTAACGGCTTTTGGTGGAAGAGAGAGAGGAATAGGTGAAGTGAGGAAATCTTCCACAGTTGTGCTGTGAGTATGGCTTTGATGAGAAAGGTTAGGTGTGAAAGTATGGGTAAGATGCAGAGCAAATTCCTCCGACCTATCCCCATCCGAAGCCGCCCAGGACCCATCATCACGACGGAGCGGATGTGAAACAGGTTGATACTTTAGGATTTTTTTGGTTACATTCCACAAGGAGTTATCCCTGGTAGACAGAGAGGAGAGGTAGGAATTGAAAGAATCGGAACGGAAGGATGCCAATCGCCGCTTTACCAATCGGCAGTACTGATTGTACGAGCGGCGATCGGCAGGATGCCGGGATCTTTGCCACACTGTTCTGGAGCGGCGTTTGGATAGGATTAGATCTTTGAGATGCTGAGGTAAACTATTATGATTATGAATTTTTGGGTGACGATGGGGTGACGATGCCTCCCAAGCCGACCTCTGGACCAGAGTAGTGAAAGAATGCACTGCATCGTCTAGGTCTTGGGATGTTTTCAGGGATAATTTGAGGTTTACGGACTCTGTAAGAAGCTGACGGAAGTGGTCCCAATCGACTGGGCCCCTAATAAATGAAGGAGGAGATAGTTTGTGAATTGGTTTTAGGGAAATGGTTAATAATAAAGGGCTATGATCGGAGGAGAGGTCATCGAGGCGCTTGAGTGAATAGTTTAGTGTTCCTAAACTATTGTAGAAGAAGAAGTCTAGGAGATCTGGATTTCGGTTGGGATCTGATGGCCAATAGGTGGCTGTGTCAGGTGAGATCGTGGAGCAATGTTTCCGTGTGAGTGCAGACAGCAAAGCACGTCCGCGTGTATTCGTGGATCTTGACCCCCAGTGTTGGTGCTTTGCATTAAAGTCCCCACCCACAAGGAAACAATGTCCTATGGAGTCTAGAAAGGAGATGAATTGGGAATCGGAAATGGATTTATTGGGAGGGCAGTACACTGATGCTAGAGTAAGGGGGAAAGGGAAGGTGCTGATTGACACTGCAGTGGGCTGAAGGAAATCATGTGCTACCAAAGGAACTATGTGATGAGAAATGGAATTATGAACAATGACAGCGGTACCTGCATGAGCTCTTCCATCTGGGTGATCAGTTCGGTAAGTATGGTACTGTCGAATCGTAAATGATCGTTTGCTAGTAAGTCTTGTTTCAGTAATGAGAGCTACGTCGATGTTCTTGTCGTGGAGTAGTGCTGTCAGTTCGTTAGTGTGGGTGCGAACACCATTCGCATTCCAAAGGAGAATGGATAAGGAGTCGGAAGGATCCACTTATGGATTTTGTTTAACGGGGATAAGGTAGGAGACCAGATTTGTAAGTAGGGAAATGAGAGGAGTAATTAGGGTTCTGAACTCTGTAAGAAATGAGGTTAAAAGGCTAGTGAGATCCGAAGAACTTGAAGGTGGAGGAATGTACGAGATGTGTGGCTGAGGATGGGATAGAGTTTGTGGGTTGACGGGATGAACGGAATGCTGGGAAAGGTGATCTTGTGTACAGGGGGTGGGTGGTGCCTGTGACTGCTCTCTGTTGCGAACGGCATCGGCGAAAGAGACAGTAGGCCTCAAGTTTCTGGCTGGGCCGCTTCTTGCTGCAAGTTTTTCCACTTCTGGCTTACGGCGTTTTTCGGTCCTCGACTTCAGCGTTCTGTAAGCCTCGCAGCCCTTGTAGTTGGCCGGATGGCCTTGCTTGCAAAGTACGCATACCGCAGGAGATTGTAGGGGCTTTTTGCACAAATCGCTTCTGTGCTGTCCACTACACTTTACACATCTGGGAGGGTGGTGGCAGTAAGATTTCGTGTGCCCATATGTCTGACAATTATGGCACTGGACGATGTCTCGTTTGGGGAACGGTTTTTCAACCTGTACCCTTGTATAGTACAGGTGTGTTAGTATATAAATAAGAAAAAATAAATATGAAGAAAAGTAAACAAGAAGTTTCTTGAAAACTTAAATTAATGCTCATTGATTACCAGAGTTAAACCAAATTTCCATGTTTTCATACCCATAAATGACATTCCACCGGTTGATAATATCTCCAAATGAATCAATTGGAAAAACCACATAAATTCATAATAAAACCGCAGAAGGATCATTAATTTATTCCGAGCGACATTAGGCCGATCCACCAATGTCAAGTACTAATCCTCCTTCACAGCTTGCCTCAATCCACTGTATTTTTCGGCCATACTTTCCTACTGTCCTCCTCCCAAATAACTCATGAGTCCTAATATGCATTATGATACTGTTATAATTCATATTCGTATAAGTTAATCGCCGACAGGCTGCGAGCTGTCCACATTCTAGTGAACCCAGCCAAGACTCAGGGGATCATCTTCTCTTTCCAGCATGGGAAAAAGAAGCGTCCACCCAGCTTTACCATAGACGGGATTCAATGTAAATTAGCCAACAGCATCTGTTACCTGGGCATCGACCTAGGCAGGCACATGACGTTCGGCACACACTTGCAAAAGAAATTAAAACGAGTCCGCAGAACTTACTACTCTCTCCAGCATCTCATCACCAGCCAGGCCATATCCCTTCGACTGAAACTCCTCATATACAAGAGCGTCCTGAGGCCAGCTCTTCTGTTTGGGACATCACTCTTTAGATTCCTACATGCCAGCACCATAACTCGCCTTCAGAGCTTCCAGAACAACATCCTGCGAACGGCACTGTGGCATACCCCTTTTTGTGAAATGAAGGTTTCCGACATGCACGAAAAGTTCGAGCTCCCCACCATCACCGAAGCCATCAGACGTCGTCACATCAAGTTCTTCGACTCGATGAAGCACAGTCTAAAGCCTCTCTTCCGAGACATGACACCACCACCGCTACCGGCACGATGGCAACTCACAAGATCGAGTAAAGCAGAAGAAATGGTTGACATCACGGCGCTTGGCCCACCAACAGCAAGCCTCTAAGGGGCACCCTGACTGATATCAGACTAACTACGACTGCACTACATGCCTAGAGAAGACTCTAGGCACAGCCACCAGTGGACTCTCACCACTGCACCGTAACAATCAACCTCCACCGAGGATTCCCACGCTCCTCACTCCTCTGACACCACCTTCAAGCAGGTCCTCCTAGTACGAGGATCCGATCACCCTAAATATTTTATATTTCTCCCTCATCCTAAAATTCTAACTAGAGAGCTTAGGAAAAAAAAAAAAATATGCGTAAACGCGCATCGATGGCAACAGACTGTTGGGGAAAAATTAGGTTAAGATTTAGTTTGTAAGTTAGTTTTAAGTTTGTTAAAAAAGGTGAGCCCCATCAATTGTAAATAAATTCGTCTGTAGAATGTATATTTTGCAGCATATATTAATTTTGTGATTAGGTTATTTGTAAAAAAAATGCGTAAACTCCATATATTAATGTGGCGACGTGCTAAACCGCTGAGAAAATACAATTCACAATACGGATAAGTATTAACTAAAAATGCACGCCGCGTCACCTCGTCGGTCATTATTTTTTGAATAACTAGGCCCTGCTCCTTCATTCAACTGCTTCTTTATTCAAGTGGTTACTCTGTCAGCCCCGTGAAGCCGAATGGACCACAACCACCTTAGGAAAACATTTTAGTGCAGCTTGGCTACGGTAAGGTCTTATTTGGCAAAGGCAGTTCACCATTTAGTACCGTTTTAAGAGTGATCATCATGACTACTTTATGCCAGAGATACTTGTACGTTTAATCAACGCTGAAAAAATGCATTTTGCACGATTCCAGCTGCAAAAGGAATACTAAATATAAAAAAATGTTTGCCCTACGGAATGATCTTAGTATACTTACATTCTAATCATAAACGAAGTGGTGCCCTTTTATTAGCGGGATTATTTTATATTTCGGGTAGTTTATAGGTTAGTTTCTCTAAACAATATTTTTGTAGTCAAAAGTACTCCTAGAATCAACTTCTTGCCTATTCAGGGACTACAGTTTTATAACATGATGATTTGTAGTTTATACCTTTTATTAGCGGGATTATTTTATATTTCGGGTAGTTTATAGGTTAGTTTCTCTAAACAATATTTTTGTAGTCAAAAGTACTCCTAGAATCAACTTCTCGCCTATTCAGGGACTACAGTTTTATAACATGATGATTTGTAGTTTATACCTTAAATATATGATTAACAGATTGTATTCCTCGATAAACGTGTCTCCAGTATGATTTTATTTGACTCAATAATTAGATTGTGAATAAAATTATGCAATAAGTGTTATTTTATGTTTTTTTTTTTCTTAGCTCTCAAACTTATAAAAATAGAATGTGGGAAAAATAAAGGAAAATTATTTTGGGCTAATGAGTGCCTTTCACTAAGGGGAGTCCCCCATTTGAAGGATGTATGAGAAGGATATAGGGTGTGGAATGCCTAAAGGAGGTGGGTGGAATCGGGAAGGTAGTGTGAGTATACCGAGGGTGGTTTGTAGTCGTCCAGGCCAACTCGTCTCTCCGTCAGGGGGCTAGCGTTCGATCACGTCCATCTGTCTCCAGGCTTCGGCGGTCCAGCAGTGCTTCCATCTGACGGGCATTGGTGGTGGTTGAAGGTCGGAGAGTAGTGGGTTGTGGCTGTGTCGGAGTGAGTCAAAAAATTTGATGTGCCTTCTCTTGATGAAATCTTGAATGGTGAGCACTTCAAATTTTTTATGCATCCCGTCTGTCTTCATTCGGTCGAACGGGGTATGTTTGAGGGAGGTGCGTAGAACACTGTTCTGAAATTGCTGGACCGTTTTGAGAAAGTTAGGAGTCAGATACTTGAAGATAGGGGTCCCATACATCAAAGCAGGTCTTAGGACGCTCTGGTATATCAGCAGCTTAAGGCGTACCGATAAAGCCGGGCTGTGAAGTAGGTGTCCGAGGCTGAAGAATTTCTTCCTAACACTCTTTAACTTCTTGCCGAGATGTGTTGTGAACGACAAGTGTCTACCGAGGGTAATCCCAAGGTAGCATAGCTTGTTGCTTACAGGGCACTCTTTGCCGTCTAAGACGAAGGATTTCGGGAGCTTCTTTCTTTCGCAATAAGTGTTATCGTTATGTTAACATAATAAACAGTGGTCTAGATAAATACATCACACCGGAGGGATGGTACAGCATTGAAGCGGTTAGAGTTGCCTGATATACTATGACAAACATATTTATTATGTCAGTATGTAATTACACATGTTAATGTGTAATGTTACACATCACATATTACTGTAATTCATCATTCACCTCCATCTATTAAAAGGCCCTAGCAACAATAAAATCCAGGGTGGATTTACCCTTATAGTTAAAAAATCTTACGATATGTATAATTTTAAATATAATATGTAAATATATTTTTAGTTATATCATATAGAGGTTAAACTACTGGAATTTGACGGACTGCTTTTTTGCTAAATTTTAATTACGAGAATTCTTCGAAACTATCTTGAAACTATATATTAAAATCTTGTCTACTTCATACTTTCATTTGACGATGGCGTTAAAAAGATACTTGGCGATTAAAACAGATTCATTTCACAATCAGTGTTGTATCAAATATAGATCTTGAAGTCCTGATTAGTAATATGTAACTTGGCTTATGACTTCATTGGACTAAAATTAATAAACACATTATGACCTTGTTTACAATTATTATCAGTCGTCAAGAAATCGTGTATTATGCGATACATTACATATGACTTAAATTCGTCGAAAATGTATTTTTAAAGAATCACAGCTTCGCTTTGATGCCACCGTAGTTCGCTTATGGAGTTTATACTTTCGATGGAAGCCATTCAATTTTTTTTCTATTTCTATCGATTTCAATACATTTTTTTTAAAAAGTAGTTTCTTAATGAACCATGACCCAACCATATTAAAATAAATGCTTTGTAAAGCCGAGGTTTCGAACAATCTGTTGTTGTCACGCACACTAATCACCACGCCACTGAGAAGGTTAGTCAGTATCGTGTTATATCAAGATAATTTGTTGTTTCAGATATTTTTATATATTATTTACATATATATAAATTTGCATCAAAATTGACATAACCCAACTAACTAGTCATCAAATCTTTGATATTTCATGGGTTTACGACAGAGGATTACGTTGCAAAATCGAAGATCACTGCATAATTTCCAACTGAACCAACTTTAGGCTGGAAAGTTCTGTCAAGCTAACTAACTGTTATAATTTGAGATTAACCTCTGTTCGTACCAGCTCTCTTGGAGCCTTGTGAATGGGCACAGTATTAACATATACATATAAATAACATAAAAAAATAAAAAATAAGCCTGGCACGACTTTATACAATTTGAACGCTATAACGAAACATATAGTCCGATAGTCTGAAAAACAATGTAATGTCTTTCATTTACTCCTAGGAATTCTCCAAGAATTGTCTTGCAATTTCAGAGAAACACCTCTAAAGAAAATTGCCATGGAAAGCGAGTTAAATGAGGCCGAGGAATACCTTAAGACTCACATTAGACTCAAAGATTACTCTACCTACCCTGCAACCACTTACATAATTGATATGATATAATGTAAACATAAGTCTGAGGGACTAAAATTAAGTACCTCAAAGTCAGTATAAATAAACTTCACTAACATTAATGCTATCTGCTCTTTTTTTTATGTTTTTAATTATGGATAATTTTCCTTTTATGTTTCTGTAATAGTCAACATTGTGTAGATATCACTCAGATATCCTTGTATTTTCCTTTTGTTTATTTTTAGAATTTATTTTTTATTTTATATATTTGTTATTCTTCAAATCCCTTTGTTATCATAAACTATAGAACTCAGAATATATTCGACATTAATGAATCTATTTAAAGTAGGTCATTATATGTCCTGTAGCTTGGCTACATTTTATACAATTTTCTGATTGTTACAAACATGCACATTATACATTCATTGCCTAAACATGTTTAAAAGTAATGGGGCTCACTTCATGAATCATAGACTTAAAACTAACTTACGTCTAATAACAAAATCTTAACGTAATTTTTCCCGACAGTCTATTGCCACCGATGCCGATAGGGTGGTGGGGTTAAAGTGTTAAACACTGGGTTTGTCAGGTGCTGCAACGAGTCAAACTTGATGAACTCACCCACCGACGGCACACTAATCAACGAACGGGTGCAGGTCGGCGTTCTGTAACCTCTCGAGAAAGGTATGTCTGACCACTTTTACCATGATCCCATTCTGAAATAGCTGGAGACTTTTAGCTGTATTGTCAGTCAAGGCAGTATATAGTGGGGTACTGTAAAGCAGAGCTGGCCAGAGGACATATTTTATATCATTGGTTTGAGACCCAGCGACAGGTTGGCTTAAGTTAGCTCGTGCGAAAACTGGTAAGACCTGTGTCGTACTTTTTCTTCTTTTTTATTTAAAAATCAGGAACTGATACGTGTTTACTCAATTGAAGGGTTTGCCGCAAAAAGGAGGCAGTTCCATTTTTATAACTTTAGGGAAACAAAAAATAAACACAGCTCCACGAGATGCCGCTTCTTTGCCACAAATGTGGTAGCAGCTTTATTCGTTCAGAAATGGAGGGAACTACCTCACGGAGTGACCACCAATTGCACCAAACACAAGAACTACTTTTTTTTTACATAAGACACGACATGTTACTCGACAAGGTAGAAAATGGAGCTGTCTCCTTCTTGCAGCAAACCCTTCAATTGTCTGCCTATCTTTTCCCATGAAAATCATTTCCTTCTTTTTTACCTTGTGTCATAAAATGTTGTACGGTAATTTCACTAATATATTCGGTGACAGCCATAAAACAACCACTACAGAAAAATTTAATCGTTTAATAATAATAAAAAGATTAAGTAGTTGGCTTATAAGTGAATAGAAACCTTTTGATGGGTGGAGTATCCTTATATTTCGATTAAGATTTTTACGTAGTTTGTTGACATACTTACCGTTTGAGTGAATTGAATGAACAAGAAAATTTTGGGTGAATAATAGCTGTATCGATGTACGCCATTTGTACAAATAATACAAAGGTGAATTTGTAATCATTTTAACAATCGACTGGTTTCCGATGAACTGCTACACTACAATTAATCTAATTGCACTTGTATTCGTTGTACATCGTTAAAACTAATAGGTTGTCGCACAGAGGAAAATTGGGAGTCCTAAATAATTACGTAATTCTGCCTCATATTTAGCAATGTGTAATAAATGATATATTGTTTATGTTGCTCTTTTGATGAAAAATTATAAATTAACTATATGATTACTTTTTGCCTAGATGCACGTGTTTACATTTAAATACTTTATATGCTAGGATGATGAATACCAATACACATAAGTGGAATTCACTTAACATGTTTTTTTAACTTATCCCTTGAGTCTGATTTTTTAGGTATGTTCATAAAAATTTATGTTTTTTATATTCTTGATTAATTTATTTGTTTAGCAAACGCCCCTACCCAAGGTTTCTTCGCTGGACAGAATTAAACCGCGAACGCCTGAAAATTTAGTTTTCTAATAAGAACTATGAAATAAAAATCTTCATGTACAGGAAAGTTTTTTAGACAAAAGTTTGTCTCCAAAGGCTTATATTTTTAACGTGTTGTTTGTGACATCATCTAAAATAATTTCAATAAATGACTGAATTTTTGTTTAAAAGTGTTGTTTTTGTTATACTTTTGACAGTAATATATTAGGTATTAAAATAACAAAGAAGTCCTTATGTAACAGTGATATTTCGTCGTTTGTGTTGTGTAATGAAATTTGATCAGACAAATTCAAAATATTTAGAAAAACTTCCAGAATGTTATGTGCGATAGTTACGAATTTCTACGCTCCATATTGCCAGATATGAGATATCCATTTCAAGGCAAACTCATATAGTAGAGTTAATACAATTACAACTGCTCTCGGTGGCAAATGAAATTGCGTTCCTCCCCCTCCTCTCATTTACATGAGCCTACGCTTTAGGCGATTCCTAATCGATTTCAGACTGAATCCCATTAATTAGAAACCGTTGAGCTTCGGCTATAACTGTCTCCGATCGTTTCGCTATCGTTTAGATTAAAAGGTCGAAGGAAACAAGTTGGAAAAAATCGGTCAACTATTGAATTTACGGGCCTGGGATCCTTCTGCATCCCAATCGGTAAATTTGGTAGGATTTCACGATAACGCAACTCGAACGCTGGGAAGAATTTATAATAATAACTCCCGCAACTGTAAACTATTTGAAATGACTTATAAAAGATAGACTTCGGATAATAATTAAATTAATGGGGGACTCCCCTTAGTGAAAGGCACTCATTAGCCCAAAATAATTTTCCCACATCCTATTTTATAAGTTTGAGAGCTAAGGAAAAAAAAAAAAAAAAAAAAAAAAAAAAAAAAAAAAAAAAAAAAAAAAAAAAAAAAAAAAAAAAAAAAAAAATTAAAAAAAAAAAAAAAAAAAAAAAACCCTCGGTAGACTCTCACAACCTTCCCGAATCCACCCGCCTCCTTCAGGCATTCCACACCCTATATCCTTCTCATACACCCTTCAAATGGGGGACTCCCCTTAGTGAAAGGCACTCATTAGCCCAAAATAATTTTCCTTTATTTTTCCCACATCCTATTTTATAAGTTTGAGAGCTAAGGAAAAAAATAAATAAATAAAAAAAAAAAATAAAATAATAATAATAATAATAAATGTATTTAAATATAATCTAAAACTGCTTAAAAGTAGCTAATGAATAGATAAGGATACAAATTTTTACCATAATTTATTTTCCTCTACTGTTCCATAATGCAAGTTGCTTTTGTTGAAAACCAATAGGTCAGTAATTTGGTGTGTTACCATGAAATAAAACAACATCTGTATTCCCACTTTATTGATTTATACCCGAACGGTTTCCACGGACTAGGCCATCATCCTCATGGGTTCAATGTGATGGTAACTATAACATTGTAATAATAATAAAACAAGCAGTATCCTTTACACCTGTTACCTCACTTCTTATAGTGTGTTTATAGACCACAACCATATATTGTAACATTCATGATATTTGAGAATATAGACCAGGAATCCTCACATCTGGTAAGCACTTTCCCTTATGCTCCTAGGAGTTGGGATGAGATAAACCAGCAGTCTTAGCACAACCGTCGAGAAGAACGGACTTAGCAAGCTCCGAATTGATGGTTACCATACAGGAAGAGAGGAGAAGAACCAACAGCAGAAAGTAACGTTGATTGGATTACAGGAAGATCATCGATTGGGTGATATTAATATTGTTTTTATTATGGATCCATTAAAAGAAAATGAGCTCAAATTCATGTTTGTAATTAGTAGTAATCATCCTAATTTAAAAGGAATTGAATATTTTTGTATACTTTAGTCAACAATCTATGTTAATTATAATTATTAGTTATAACCATTTTATTGAATATATTTCAAATCCCTAGTTTCTCAATTTATTAATAACTACAACATTAGCCTTGAGATCGGGCGATTTAATCGGGATAAATTCCTATGTCAAAGACATAAAACAATTTGATTAATGATCTCATGACGAACCTGCCAAATTAGTTAAGGTAAATTGATCAAATAAAGTAGAAAGGGAAATGGTGAAAAATGAGGTAGGTTTCAATATGTATATATTTTCCCTTTTCCCTTCCCCTTCCCTTATTTTTGAGGTAATCCTACCACTATCAAAGCAACATGTGGCATCTTTCAGTGCAAGTTAAATGGTCATTGTGACATTAAGGTTTGTTTTTAGAAATCAGAAGTTACTACTTTAATATATACTTCATTGATTCCTAAATTATTCTTTCTCCCCACCCTCACAAGTCATGCATCCAATTTAAGTATTGTTACAATCCATAATAATCTACAGTGTCGCATCGTCGCAAAAATAATCACTCAACTAGCACATAATTAGTGCATTATTTCTGCTCTCATCTTCGTAAAACTACCAGTCTTGTATTTTAATTCACAGAATTATTGTGTTAGGTTCTACCACCGTTTTATATCACAGCTTACAATGGGTTTTGTCACATTTAGTTACCAGTAACTAGATCAAGTTTGGTATGATGACAGAAGTATTTTCTATAAGCTTCGGCAGGGTGTTAAAAGTAATTTACTGCATAGATATAAGCACAATAAACACCGTGGAACAATCAAATAATGAAAGAGTAAGTAATACAACACTGAACTATTTGCCAGGAGAGGGATTTTGTCACCGCGCGTTCCAATATGCTATCCAATTTTTCCAAGGTAATTAACTCTTGTCCGTTGTGGTGGTGGTACCACTGTTCCGCCAATCAATGAACAGTTGTTACTGGATCCGTCCAACTTCACGCCGCTTGCTGTCTAATTTGTGCAGTTGCACTTGTTATCGGATCAGTTTATCAATTACAGGCAACCCTTACTGGCGTCAGAATTATATTACGCTAACCCGCGTTTCTCAGTTTGTTATATTTTATTCATATTCTTAGTGAATAATATTTGTTAGGCCTCCACAAAATACATTTCGCATAGACGGGTGCTTTCGACGCCTTTACGTCACCATTTTCAGGATACAGAGCACACCACGGTTAGCAATAGTATTACATACCAACAATTAGGTATAAGTTTATTAATTTTAGCTTTTGTAATAGGTAGTTAAAATCTAATAAAACAATAATATACAAAAAAACAACTCCAGAAGGTGATTAGCTGTTACAAGAGTTGGTTGCCACCAATATAGCCCTTAGTTTTGCAAGGTCTTGAAAAAGCAAGAAAATTGTGATTTGTAATGTGCACTGCAAGAAAAAATATATGTATATGCAACAGATTTTTTTTCCATAGCCCCTTTAAACTTACAGATAATTCTATACAATTATAGATCCTCAGGCGAATCTATTTACAAATTATTTTTGTATTTTCTGTAGCGTCGCTACATTATATACAAGTTTTGTTATTTTATAAAATTTATATAATGGAACAAACAAGTATAATGATACACATTAAACGTGACTGGACTGAACAGACTAATAAAGGCGATGGGGCTCACCTTTTTTGATAAAACTTGAACTAACTTACATCCTAATTCTTAATCTAATTTTTCCCCGACAGGCTGTTGCCATCGATGCGGGAGGGGTGGTGGGGTCATAGTGTTAAACACTGGATTGGTTAGGTGCTGCAACGAGTCAAAAAACTTCATGTGTCTCCGGTGGATGAACTTACCCACCGAAATTACACCAAGCAACGGGTGCAGGTCAGCGTTGTTTAACCTCTCGAGAGAGGTATGTTGGACCAATTTTCGCATGATCCCATTCTGGAAATGCTGTAGATATTAGGTTGGTTGTCAAGTGGGTAAATAGCACCGTATAGCAGAGCTGGCCGGAGGACACACTTATAAATCATCAGTTTCAGACGAAGCGACAGGTTAGGTGAAGTTAGCAAGTGCGATATCTTGTAAGATCTGTATCGTACTTTTTATATTTTATTACTAAAATGAGTAGAGAAATGGGTATTTCTATCCATTTTTATACCCATATATATATGCAACAGAATAGTTTAATCAATCCTTTTAAGTGCACACTAACAACGTGTTAGTTATACTACTTTACATAATCGGGATTCAATGAAACATGTCATATACCGGGACATTGAGGTATAGCAAAAAATGGAGGAGTTCACGCTCTTGCCTGATATGGTGTTTCCGAAGGTGAATCTTTTGAGATGTTCCTCAGGACGTTACGCTATCCAAAAATTTTAATTGGGGTAGAGTCCATCTATGTTGTCAGGTTTATTTTTGTCTACGCACAAATAAGGAAATGTTTCAGTTTTACGTGTTAATTGAATTTTAGGTTAGTATAGAGCCCTCCGAACGGAGATTCTATGAATGCTGACAATCGTCCGGTTTTGCTTTTCAACCAAACCATTCCTGTTAAATCCCAGATCACCTTTCAAGTAACTCACCTCAAATGGTAAGAAACTGACTACTTCGCCTCAAGGACGACCTCAAATCTTAAATAGCAATGAAAAACATGATACTGGTTTATGCAACGATACTCCATCCTACCTGGTCTTAGGAAATAAAGGTCCAGAGTTTTAAGTTTCATCCAATACCTGCAGTCCATAATCCTCCACAAGACAGCTAATGGTCCCTTCTATATCAACAACTATGCCGTCTACATTGATCTTTACATCCCATTCATTCAGGACCAAGCTAACTCCCACTATCAGAACTTCAGTTCCCACCTACTTAGACATCCTAATCCCTTTGATAATAAAAATATTACTTTATAAATCAGTTTTATTGTCTTTCTACAACTGGTAATTTCTTCTTTATGAAATAGCGCTTTCGACAGCTCCAAGCTGTCATCTACAGGTATCTCTGCAATAAAATAAATAGTCAAATGATAAAAACTCTTACCAGCACATATGGAGGCAAACTAAATTCTATCATTATATGTAACAATGAGCACAGTAATTAAGTAAAATATAAAATATATTCCACTAACAGTGTTGTACTGTACTTAGTTTCAGATTGACCTTCTATTCTACTACAATTTAAAATTACAACGCATATGTAGTATATAATTAAAATTCAAAGAAATAATTAAAACCAATGAAATGACCATCAAGAAATTTTCAACGGGTTGTCATCAAATTATTAAAACCTACTTAAAACGCTAATATATTACAATCTTATGGCCACTGGCCCCATGTAGCAGTACAGCTTTATGTGGTAAATTGTGCTCTTCTTCCTGTAGGGGTTGGTAGAGTTAGCTTGTTTTTTGTTTCAGATGTTTGCCTCTAATTGATAATTTTCCATTTATTCTGAAAAACATATCATTTTTTGGATTTCCTACACTCCCACTCGTCTGATCTATCATCTAAATGAAAATCGAGCCTTTAGTGTGAGAAATTAAGTTGCGTAAATTTACTTTAACTTTTCTTGCCCACTTTTGTCAAAATATTTCCTAACTCGTCGGATATGGGTTGATGCACCATTTTTTTAATATTACGTTTTTGTACTCAGATCTAATCCACGGCAACCCCGAGCTACGCATTAGGCAGAGGTAGTCTCAAGACTCAAGACCTTCAAGCCAACTAGCATTTTGTCTGTAACTGAGCTCTGTGTGATAAAGTGACAAGTTAAGTGGGGTTAGCTAAAGAACTTTTTTCCTCACAATATTGACGAGAGGTACAACAAACAGCTGAATTCCTAAAGCACGGTTTAAAATACGATGTATGTAATTATTTCAATAAAGATATTTTTATGACTAGGTTAGATGTGCTCTGGTGATTGGCAACTACATATAATGAACCCATGTAAATTGAAATTAATTAAATACATTTTCTCTCTCTCTTAATTATATAACGTCCATTAATTACGATTACCTCTCTGAAAGATAATTTTTATTCCAACGTGTTACTTTTTTACATTATAACCCACTTGCGTGATCACTATTACATGGATCTTTCTTTTTCAGCCCTTGTCATTATCCACTGAAATTGTCACCGGCGTGGACGACAACGATGAAACGAATTTTCCCAAATGAGAACTAAGGGAGACAGATATCGTTCCATGGAGCTAATGGGGAAATATAGGCCGCCTTTCTGGAAGGATGAAATATCGAGTACACAGGCTGTCCTTGGCTGGTTCACTGTGACACTGTTCCCAAAGTGGGAAGGGGGGACGATGAAGAGTTATGAAGAAGCGTGTGTGATGTATGTATGGCTGTGTATGTGTTTGCAGCGCATCGAAATGGTCTCGTCATTTTTTTTCTTTCTTTTTTTTCCAAACGAGTTAATAGACAAATGCATGGAACACTTCATCTTGAAAACAAATGGCACAGATGATAGTTTATGTTTCGTTAGTTTAGACACAAGATCTATGAGTTTGTATTTGTAGCTATGGTATTCTCACAGTTTTTTATTACATGAAAGATTAAAATATTTATTAAAATACGAATGCGAGAATCTTGTGCGTACGTTAATAAAAAAAATTGTATTCTTTCTTCAAAATTATCTAGTGATGGGCTATATTTAGCCTTAGTTTTGAATGATAACGAATAAATAATAATCCAATGGAAGCACTCCCGTGAGCTATTAAATAAACATAAAATGAGCACTATGCTTACTAACTCAGGAATAAAGGAATGTCCTTCACGCCATAGGCAAATAAGTTCTATATACATTAGTTATTATTATTATTACAAAAATTATTAACAGTAATTACGATGAAAAATTAACATTTTTTGACCATTTTTGTACAAGTTAATATTAAAATAGAAGAGAATTTTAATAAACTTTTAGGAAACAAGATTGTCACGAAAGTCAGAAATATTACGTAGGTAAAGTTTGAGCTAGGGCATTTTTATGGCTAGTGAGTTGTAGATTTACCTCTTGAAGTAATATAGACTATTAATTGATAAATTAAAATTGATTTTAATTATTTTAAAAAAATGAATGTTAAATTTAAAACTAATTTTTAACTTAAATAAATGAATTTATAATATTAATTTCCAATAAAGTAATAAATTAATTGTTCTGTGTTATTATTTTATGTTTCAAAGGATATCCAGCTGGTTAGAAATAATTACAGTAACAAAATTAAAAAAAGAAGGCAATGGGGTAGGCACGAGGGAAAACTATTAAATTTAAAACTAACTACATCTGCCATTGTCGAGTCAAGGTTGAAAACTTTAAAATAAATGTTGTTTAATACCGTTTCTAACTTACCTTGCAGTGTTGTACTATTGTACAAGCTATCCGCAAAAGTTAAATTGTTTCCTCGATCCTGATTTTATCCCGCACTAGCAGATTAAATTTTATATATAAGCGGTGAAACGTTAACTTCTATAATTTACATAAAGGTTAGCACTAAACTTTCAGAATTGTTAATTAACGGAACAAACTTTCCGAGATGAGCGAGTACTTAAGAAGTACATCTTAATTCGTGCTTAAAAGTCATTTGAGCAGAATAGAAAATGAAATTTCTGAATTAATTGTTATTTCTACGGAGATAACTGGCAATGAAACTTTGAAATTATTGGTGATGAATTTCGGGCGTTTATGTTAAATATATGTATTTGCTTACATCGAATGAAGGGATAATGTAAATACCGTGCTCCATGATTTTAATAGTTGAGTTATATAATATAAATATAATGTATGTATTAAATGTGCGCGCTTAAATTAACTTATTAATGTTACTTTCTTGTCTGTCTAGATGAGGGACTAGATGCTTTCAAAATCACTAGAGCATACTGAAAGGACGTCAGACGCCCTTAGGTCTCCTCTATGAAGTAGATTTTCATCCTTTCCCTCATTAGATGTAATAAGGGCTGCGGGATCCGTTAAATATACCCAACGACTTTGAGGTCACATCAAACAACCCTAGGACCCTCGTCCACTTAACCTCGTGGTGCATAGAGCTTTGGAAATAAACTTGTTGGTCAATTTTCAGTAGATGCGCAGGATAGTCTCTTTAACTTTTTACTGATACTTATTTATTCGAGTACTGTGATAGATGTAGTTTATTTAACCGAAGTTAGTTAATTTTTGAAACATAAATTCTTTTGAACATACAATATACATTTGTAATATAATTGTAATAAATTTCTAGATTTACACGGGCAACTTGTACCCGCATTTCTACAGCTTAAGTAACCTAACGCTTGTTATTTTAGAAAAAGCTATATAGTTTATTTATGTCACATTATCCAATGAACTTTGTATTGTAATTAAGCTGAACTTTAAATTACTAAAAGTAATGTATTATTTTTTTTTAAATAAAAAAAATAATAAATATTAAAATTTTATAAATTAAATAAAACATTTATTAAAAACAATAATTATCTCATATTCAACTTGATAGACTGGAAAACAGAATTATCGTTCTATGTTAAATATTTCTGTTTCTGAGGATTCTCAATTATCTCCGGTCCAAAATTGAAACGGTCCTCCATGCAATTCAGACAGAGATCAGAAGATAGGCTAATCTGGAAGGTCGGGAATAGCCCCGTGTAACAGCAATGCATCGACCGACCTTAGGAAGGGGGGCCCACAAAACTTTTCCCGAATCTCCCCCCACCTCAGCCGTTTTTTTAAGGGCTGACACCTTTTATACCAGACTAGGTAAAACCTCGTTAAGTATAATCCCCTAGAATACTAATACGGTATTTTATCTTCAATGGCAACGCCACTGAAGCTGGTTAAAAGCATCTGGGAAAAATGAAAACTGCAATTGGACTGGATTTTTTAATCCTTTATAGGTAGATACAAAACTAAAGAAGGGACCTATTGCCCAACTCGTTGACCTGTACAATTTTATGTATCAGGTTGCGATACTTCCCAACAGCGTGGAAACAAGCTATCTTGTTCCCGCTGCGCAAGCCCACAAAGAGAGGCGACCACTCAGCCCACTATCACCCAATCAGTCTCCTCCCTCACTTGGGGAAGATTCTCGAAAAGATAATACTGAACTACCTGAAGGGGTTCTGTTTGGAACATGCTATCATTCCGTACAAGCAGGCAGGTTTTCAGGATCATCTGAGTACAGAACATCCACTTGTAAAGGTACAAACGGAAGCCACCCTCAACAAGAACACACCAACTGCTATGATCTCGTTAGACTGGACGCAGGCTTTTGACTCTTCTTCTTCTGTTCTTGGAGTACAGATCGGTGAGGATACGGGTGGATGATTGTCTCTCTAACCCATTCCCTCTGAGATGTGGAGTTCCTCTCAGAGTGGTTTTGTCTCCGGCTTTTTTCAGCATATACACATCTAAAATTGTTGGGACAAACTATCAGAAAGCTACTGTAATCGCTTCCGCCGACGTCATTACGGATTACAGAAGCAGCATGAGTGCACAAAGAGCTCTTACACACGCCGAGTCAGTTTGTAACGTTATCAGTGACATGCTGGGCATGTTGGAGACACATTAAGTTTTGACTCGTTCCAGCAAATAACCAACCCAGTGTTTACCACTATGACCCTACCACCCCTTCCACATCGATGGCAACAGACTGTCGGGGAAAAATTAGGTTAAGAATTAGTATGTAAGTTAGTTTTAAGTTTGGTCAAAAAGGTGAGCCCCATCACCTTTATTAGTCAGTTCAGTCCAGTCACGTATAGTGTGTATCATTATACTTGTTTATTCATTATATAATTTTTATAAAATAACAAAACCTGTATATAATGTAGCGATGCTACCGGAAATACAAAAATAATTTGTAAATAGATTAGCCTGAGGATCTATAATTGTATATAATTATCTGTAATTCGGTGGCGTGGCTGGTGGGGGAGCGTGGGGGACTTCCCAAGACTCCAGTTCCTCTTTCGCATGCGAGGGAGGCAACAACCTAGTGGACTTGGGGGGCCCCTGGGCTCTTTGTAAATATTGTATGAATGTGCGAGCGAATGATGAATTGTAAATATGGTATGAATGAAAACATTTATCTTAATTATTTTGTGCCTATTAAGTATTATGGAAGATTGTAATTTCATCATAATAAAGTTGTTTAAACTACTTATTAATCACCTGTAAATTTAAAGCGGCTATGAAAGATAAAAAAAAAAGTGGGACCTATAAAGGATTATTGGTTCGACAACTAGCCCTAGGGTCATAGGCTATCCACGGTACTGTTCTTCGTGGAATCTACCTGTCCTCCTTGCCAAATGCTGAACATTCCCCCAAAAAGTTGTAGGTGTTTTCTTCCAATAAATTTATTACAAAAGGAGTTATTGGATATGCCACGACCATCAAGAATATCAGTTGGCTTAACCTGCAGTGTCCGGTCAAAGGTCCTGTTATAAGGTTAAGGTTTTGCCAGCTGCAGTTCAGAAACCACTTCACACAATTCAATATCATTATCTGTTTGTATGAAAAAAAAAAAAATAATATACAAGAATAAATATATTAAAATATTCTCTATTACAATTCAAGAATACGAATAAATCATAATTTTAGCTAAAATATTTAAGTGCAAGCAAAATTTTATTTAAGTTGTAGAATATATGTTTTACTATTTATTTTTTTTCTTCTAATTCCACTTACACCATCCCTTTTTGGTACCTACGTAATTTTATCCTTCTGGTCACTATTATACAATGCAATTCTTACCATTCTGGATTCGCTGTATCCATGTCCCATTGCTCCCAATAATCATTCATATAGAAAAAACACATTATTTCAATTTTTATTACTAATAAAGAACATTTTCTAGAAATATTTTGGTACTTATTCTATATTTAAAATGGTGATCAGCTACACCAGATAAAATCAAATGTTTTAATGAAATCCAGTGTTGTTTGTTTGATAAACAATGATCCACCTCACAATCGTCATCAGACACACTATAAATACTTATTATTATTTTAATTATATTTTGTTGCAGGTGAGTTTTCCTTCATCATCTTTGATGTTCCGGTGATCTGGTAATCAGTGTTTATTATTTTTACTTGTTTATTTGTATCAAGTGAATTGTAATACGCATGAATATTGCTCTACAAATTAAAAACTGTAAAAATAATCACATTTCAGCTGAGTCTGACAAGCGGTAGTCAAATGTCTTCCAGTTTATGGTGTTATAGAAAACCAAAAAAAAAAAGTTGGAAAAAACGTTCAGATCGATGGATTGTAAGGAACGTACTTCCATAAGCATTTCCAACTCTATTCGGGCAAACCGCATCAATAGCATCTATTAATTTAATCAAAACTTCTATTCTCAATTTATCAAAACCAGTCCTCTTGGCTGCATATTAAATGTTTCCATTAACGGCACAGACTGACTAAATCCTAGTTCGACTCAAATTGAATTTACATAGAACTGAATTAAAAGAATTGAATTACATTAATGTCCATTAATACGTGATAAAATATACAATATAAATGAATACTAAAACAATATGTACTAAGTTGAAGTTAAATTGGACCGAATTTTTTATTTAAAAAGTTCGTTTGTTTAATCAATTAACGAACAAGCTTACAACCTCCCTTAGATTGCTTTTTTTTGGTTTTAAATTCATCACCACGACGAAAATGAGAGTTTTACTGGATTTAATTCGAAAGCCCCCCAAACGATAAGGTTTTAATAAGGGAGCTGTTTTCATTTCATCGTTTTAGCTCACCAAGGAAGCAAGAAATTCCCTGATTAGGACATAATTCTAAAGATAATTTTGAATTTCTTCTGTGGAGCAACAGTGCTTAAAATCATATTTAAGCCTACCGATAAAATCGTTCAACCACAAAAAACGAAGCCAAATATAAGTAGATGTTAATTTAACTAATAAACAATTAATTATTAAAATTGTAATTTACAATACGTCGTTGTACAAAAAAAGTAAGGTCCGTACTCTTATCACTAACAGAAGATAAAATAATTCTACAGTAAATAGTATTCTAGATTATAAATCAAAACCATAGTTTCGGATAGAAAATTATTTATTTTGGATCTTGAACAAAACGTTGGTTAAATAACAAACAGTATGCGCCCTCAGGATCAGCAATAGGGCAGGATTTATTTTTTAAGATTTTTTTTCATAAACTACTGCATCGGAAAAAGCGTATTTATTTGGCAGAAAAAGCTGTGGGGAAGTTAAATATTTTATTCTAGTCTTATTTATAACATAATGAATATTTAGAGTCCTCCTTTTGCATATAAAGCCTTGATGCATTAAGTGTGATTTGGGTTCAGGATGTCCGTTAAAGTTGGTTCGTGGAGATGTGGCTGGTTTTTTTTGCTAGATTCTCATCATGTTCATTGTGTGGCCCCTAAATATGCCATTTTTTTTTTTTATTTAAGTAACCCAATTATGTGTTTCTACATAAGGAGTTAGGGCCTAAATAGAAATGTCTGCTATAGCATGATTTCGAAAATACTTTTTTAGCATCATATTAAGCATAGAATGTTTTTATTATTTCTGAAAAAAAAACTATAATCTATATTTACTATGTATATATATGTATAATACATTCCAATTTGATTATTATAATATATCTATTTTTATATTTATCAGATAAATTTTTTTTGTCATGAAACAATGACGACAAACGATGATAATCATGAACTTTATTGTATTTCAAATATTTATAAACGAAATACACGACCTAGAATGTAATATTATATATAAATGAAAATTGAAATCCCTACCTGCGGTTTGAGATAGAAAAGATTAATTTAAGCCTACTCATTTACCAATATAAGTTTTTCACAAATATAAAAAAAAATTGAAATCACTAAGTTAATCTGTTTCTACTGTACAGTAACAATATCTCTGTCGCATTTTATTATTTCATCTTCCACAGAAACCTTTTAATTTAGCAGAGCAAACCCTTAATGTCAAGTTAAATTTTCACCTTCATCAAGTCATGTGGTCATAATCTGTAGCTCTACGAATTCATTTGTTTTTGTACCTAGAAACTATTTCTTGTTACTTTTAGATCATTGGTAATCCATATTTGGCCTTATTAGACTTTATGAAGTATAATAACAACGATCATATTCAAGAAATGAATCTGATCAGCTTACGAGGTCATGAATGTTTTGACCGGATGTTGAAAAATCGCAAGTGTTAACAATCACTATAATAATAAAACAATGAGGGAATGGGCTGACGACTTTATATTAGAAAATTCACGCACAATCTCCTTCCTATAGCATATTTAATCAAATTTCTTAGATCCTACCTTAAGCTGGCATATAATCAAATATATTTTTTTATGTTCTAACATCTCTTTTGTATTATCTATGATGATAGTGAGAAAATATCAAAATTTTAAATCTAAAATAGGATGTACGGTAGGAGTTTTTTACACAAAGTATTTTTTTCATCTTTCCGACATAGTTTCCAATCATTAACAATCGTCGTATTTTGAACGTAACTTGAAATGTACCTTCAAAATTTCAAGTTGATTGAATCATTTATTTTATTTTTTTATTTATTTTTTTTTTTACTATTTATTGGGCTATAATTACAATCTGCCTTTTATAAGGCAATAAATAATTAAGATAAAAGCTCTCATTCATACCATATTTACAATTCATCATTCACTCGCTCATTCATACAATATTTACAGACAGCCCAGAGACGTCCCAAATCCAAATGCGAAGAGAAAGTTGAGTCTTGGGAAGTCCCCCACGCTTCTCCGTCAGCCGCGTCACCGGATACTAGCCAGTGGAGGCTGACCAAGAGCCCGAGATCCACAGACGCTCAGGACATGATTGGAGTAACTGGCCATTGCCAGGACCCCCGCTGTCACGCGTTTATAGCAGGTCACGAGGCCACTGCCGTTTCAGTCCCCGAGGAGGTTTATAGGGATGAGTGGCGCACTGCAATGACTGTGCTACAGGATTAGGGTGGTTGGAAAGGCTACTGTGGAATTTCATAAACTCGGAAGGGATGAGTTCTAGAATGTAGGGTATATTCATAACGACCTATGAAGGGTTTTGTATGTCCAGATTGATTTAAGTATAACTTTGTAGATTAGTAGTTTATTTTCTATTGAGAGATGGGATGTCCTTTGAAGTAGTCTCTACAGTTTTTCAAAGCGTCTGTTTATTTCTTGTCTTTTTAGTCTCGTATGTAGGTTCCAGGTCAGTCGTTTGTCGATATAGAAGCCTAAGTATCGTACTGTCTCGAATACAGGGAGAGGAATAGAATTAAAATAAACTAGCGGACAAGTCTTGCGACAAAGGGTGAAGGTAATGTGGGAACATTTTGCTTCATTAACTTTGATCCGCCATTGATTGATTACACCAATACTCGATCTCGTCAAGGTGTTTTTGAAGGTTATGGGATGCTATGTCGGGGTCTGGGTGGGATGACAAGACTGCAGTGTCATCTGAAAATGTGGCCAAGAAGGTATTGGGAGTAGAGGGGACACCCTGTGGAACTCCTGCATTTATGGGATAGTAGTTAGAATATCCTAAACTACAGCGGACTTGGAAGAAGCGGTTTGAAAGGTAGGACTGTAGGACTAGGAAAAGGGTCTGTGATAAATATCTTTTGAGCTTGTAGAGCAGACCAGCGTGCCAAGCCCTGTCAAAAGCTTGAGCTATGTCAAGAATGGCAGCAGTGCAATACTGTTTGGTTTCAAGGGCTGAGGAGATGTGATCAACAACGCGAAGGCCTTGTTGAGCAGTGGAATGTCGTTGGCGGAAACCAAACTGGTGTGTGGGAAAAAGGTTTTTGGATTCAACAATGGGAAGTAGACGTTTTAGTAGGAGTTTCTCAAATATTTTTTAAATATTATTGCTTCCCGGCCTATTGGCTAAGATCAAAGAGTAATTTTTATTACTGTTGTATAATATTGGTATACAGTTGAAATGCTCCGTACCTGAATGAAAGTAGTCCTCCCCATTCTCTGAACTTGTCTAGGACATTTCAAAAACTATATCTTAATTGCCTCAATAAAATAAAAAGCCAGTATTTATTGACTCTTGCATTAATAAAGTGGTCCGTCCAGAAGTTTACCATTTGTGCCGATTTGCCAAAAAGTGGTCCTCGTTATGAAAGGAAATGAGATCTCGTTAAAGAGGAACCCCTGGTGCTTGGGATGGGCACATCTCCACAATATAATCTCCTGAGCTCTTTCCGAATACGATTTTTCATTTCCTTCTCAACAGCTTAAAGGTATCAGTACCGTAGAAATCTATTCCGAAAGGAAAAATAAAGTCATCTTCAGATATTGGCCTCAAGTTTATGGCCAAGCAAGAAGATAGATGAATTACTAAGAAACAGGTACGTGGCATAATCATTCTACCTAGTTATATTAGCAAATCAGACTACTTACGATTTGATTTTCTATTTTTCGCTGGAATTGAGGGCAAACGAAAAAGGTAAAGCGAGAATCCGTCAACAATTGTAAAGAAATCTTTTGAAACCAACATTAGAAACGTTTTTCCCACTTGCCAGAGCCAACTTTAAAGCCAACATTATTTTTTAATGTACATATTTTACAGATGTGCTCTTTAAACAGTTGAAGTTTACATCATGTAAAATCAAATTGAATGTTTTTGGATCCGAGGATCAATAGTCTGTTTCCTTGAATGATTATTATTACTTTTTTGACTAAATGTTGGTTTTATAAATTATAAAATAAATTATATTTATTGCACACACACACACATATATATATTATTATTACGACAGGGTCAACGATCAGAAGCAAAAACAGTCATTTTTAATTAAATTAAATTAGGATATGCTATGGACTGCTAACAAATGGAGGATTAGCCCAAGACAATACCCCACAATACGGCACACAACACGCTCAGCTTGGACCATACTAACAGGTACGACACTTAGTCGAAATGTGATAAATGCGGTTGAGGGGTAAGGGGGTAAACATTGACTCTCCAACGACAGCGGCTTATTGGTTGAGGGGGTCACCCTTAACTAGGGTCAACGAAGGTGCCAGGTGAACGTGTAAATCAATTGGACACAGAACCAAATAGACGAATGACAACGGTGACCAAGGGGAGTGGGAATGACGTTGGCATACAACTCTGAGGTTGTCTTGCCACAGGATATGTATGTTGTCTACCTGATCTACTCGTATCTTTCGTCTTGTTATGCTTCCAGCACTGCATCAACAAGTTGTACCCAGCAGCTTCATCATAACCTTTGAGCTCCTTAAATTAATCATTATAGTGCTGTGCAGAATTATATAACGCCAATTAATTAGACATTAATGATATTTCAATTACATTTCACATAAAGAAATCATTTAATTTAAAAACTAATAAATAAAATGAAATCAATTCATTATTTATTTCGTTGAAATCAAACATCTAGTGAAAAATAACAGTAACCTTCTTTTCATAAAGCAGTTGTGACAGCCACAGTGCTGGTAGTTTAATTAAGAGGATTATTAAAACCAATTTTTAAATATTGACTAACAGACTTAAGAAATATGTACGAATGAAGATTTCCATTATTGGGCTACGCTACTCAAATATTTGCTTTATCGACTTCTTTGAAGTTTCCCGTTTTTTATGGGCCCCTGACCGTGAGGAATTGTCATACCTTTAAATTCTCTACGATTCCTGCAAAAGTTTGTAAAGCTGTTACTAAAACGGGGCAGTATTTTTTTTTTTGCCATGTACATGTAAATATTTTGAAAGTAAGCACTTTATAGGGGTTTGCCAAAATTATCCTTTTGAACTTTTGGAGAGGGTTGAACGATACTGCGTGGACTCGGTGGCTGCAATTGTTGGCTAGTGGAAGGCAGCCTGCATCAGAGGCCGGCAGATTAGCCACAAACAAATGCGAAATGAGCCGGCCGGCAGAGCACCACGACACATGCATTATTCAGAACCGGGTTAGCTTAACGTTTTATTTTCCATGTATATTCCAAGAGGGTCCTGTGGGAGCCAGGCTAGGACAGGCCTGCCCAATGTATATTTAAGACAGCTCATTCCGGATTCCCTTCGAGGACAGGAGTGGCCGTCACTGACCGCTTCACCTCCGCTGGTGATAGCCCGGACTATCCAAGAACCAAGGGGTTCATCTCAGCATAAGTAGCCTCACTGTTTATACTCATAATTAAGATTATTTTTCTTATGAATTAATTTTTTACACCAACCTAATGCTTATTTACGTAATAAGATGACTGCAGCCTTATAAATCAGGGGATAGGGTCGAACGCACAGCAAACGCATGATGGAGCTATGAGCCTTTGACGAAATCTATTCATACCTACTCCACCAAGAATAAGCAACCACATTAGAATTAGATCTCACTAATGAAATTGGGGTGTAGCGACCGCTAACTACATAAGATAAATCACCCTATACTCTATTGTATATAAATTGTAAATTAACTTAATAAAATGTAAATAACATTACCAAACCATAAATCATTGTAAATGTTGTAAACAATAAAGACGCAACTGCCAGCCAATTAGTTATATGAGCTGGGGCACTCACTACCCGTAGCAGGAACGAAGCGACCCAAACCGCCAGGCCTGCCGAGAGGGCCGGAGACTCTTACCCGAGTCAGGTATCAGTGACTCAAAGGCCACCAACTGTCAGAGGACAAAGGCCACCACATACTCAACTGGCATTGGGTACAATAAAACCGAACCTGATGGGCTACTGATGAAGCCAGCTGGGTATTTAAGACCGGTGGTTTGAACCTGTAATTCATTCTCCTGACGACTGGCTGACTGATGGCTTGTGGAACCTCTGCATCTCTCTCTCCTAACCTCGCTATGTTTTAGTCCGGCGTTGTCAGACCCTACACCTTCCTAGTGGGAATCTCTGCTTTTGACTCGCTAAATCTAGCACCTCCTTGGGAGAGACCTCTCTCTAGTGGACAATGGTTGTCGTCGCCCTGCGAATTTACCAAGCAGTGTTTCCCACGCTGATCCAGTCTGCCTCTCTCCGGTTCACACTCGCCTTTGGGATCCGGATGGATTTCGCCTACCCTCAGATACCGAGTGTGAATTCGTGGTCATTCCAAGACCACACAAACTACCTACACTACCTACCCTATACCTCTTCTCCTAGTGCATTGTCGGGGAACATGCCTATCACATATAGTCAGATAATAAGACCGCCACGAAACGATTGTCCAGGTCATAACCTAATCAACCCTCACTTCGTCACCAGGGCTAGGGTAACTAGGCACCACCCTCGTGACGACCCGACAGGGGAAACAAAAGTGAACCCCAAAATCATTCACACTGCTGGGCAGTCAACTAATGAACAAGGTTGGTATGAACAAAGTCATAAGCTGTACAATATTCAATTTATGGCAGGTGAGGAACTAAATATAACTTTTAAATGTGCGTTATAGTTTTAAGCACAAATAAGGGCAAAGGACAAATTTTGGCTGAATATCCAAAAAAACAATAAAAAGATTACTCATATTATTTAAAAAATGAGGCAAAAAGAATATTCATTTGCATACTAATGGTGGTTGTTGCAAGAAAATAAAAAATTCTGTGTATCTACATTGAGTGAAAAGTTTCCGACCTAACAAAGCTTTTATTTATTTTATTATCATCTTCATGTTGAGGTCGGAAACTTTTCAGACCACCTGTGTATACTAACCTGCTCAACTAGCTAGTCTTGGCCCATCCTTGAGTCTGTCAACAGCACGTATTTGATAGATGACTTGTTTTGGGGCTGTGCCTGACCGGCATAAAACATTTTAGGATGTCGTGACCTATTTTTTTTTTATAGAAACTCTAAATTTATGAATATTATTTGCTAAGTCATTATGTTTTTAATATCCGTAGAACCGAAAATTGATAGGAAATTACCCATATTCAGCACAAACCCAAACATTTGTTATTTTCTGCTGTGATTCGTTTTACTAAATACATCTTAATACATACATACGCCCCTTATGAGGTATGTCAATTATTTTTTTTTGGTATCTATATATAATAACATACAACATGAAGAGTAAAACTGACCTGACTCTATAATATGAAAGCACACTGGGTCAATACTTAATTAACTGGATCTCCAATTTCGTACGCTTAATAAAAATATTGCTTACCCATATACAGTATTTCATACATTTATTGACTGAACTTTTCATTGCATTTCTTCTGAGATATTCAGTTCCTAAGGGAAATTTCCTTTTTGGAAAATAATTACGATGGAAAGAATAACTCAATGCAAATTTGATGTATCAGCTATACAAAAAAAAACAATACAAAAAAAATGATGATGTTGGGCTCTAAATCCGATCTAGGAAGAGAACATAAAGAAATACGAGATGATCCTTTGAGATGATTGCTTTCCTACTCAAAAGGATTATTGTTCATGCATCTGCTGACTATTGGCAGATCCAGTTTAAAAGATGTCTATATGAATACTTTTTTTTAAAAATATATTACCTATTTTCGTAAAACAGAGAAGTTTTCAAGTAATCACAAAATCGAAAAATAAATAAATATACTACGTGATTTCCTTTCTGAAAAAAATGCTCGATTTCACAATTAGTATTATAAAATTATACTATAATCCCATGTACGTTGTGAGAAATTAATTTAGAAAAATAGTTTTTACAAATAACTTTGTATTTAAAATGTATGGACATTATTCATATTAAGAATAATAATATAATAATAAGAGTAATTTCATTGGTCTTGATTTTTAGAAGGGAAATATTACGTGTTTAAATCATTCGTGAACATGTTCATAAACCCTGTTTTTTATTTTCAAACTAAAGCAAAAGGGATTGTTGAAATGGTGGCTTCCTCCCTTCTGAGATACCACCAACTCTAATATGGCTCCCGTCCTGTTCGTTGAATTATCCCGAAAGCAAACATTTGTACTCAGACCTCGTGGACTAGGGTAGCTGTGTAGAATATCAAGGTTTCAGTTGTCACTTCTTTTAAGTCGTGTTGGTGTCACTATATATACTCATAATGCATTTCAATAATGTTTAAACATCAGTATTTTCACCTCTCCCTCATGTCCTATAAGGATACTAAACTAGAATTTGGAGATTTAGCTCTCTAATTTCGAAAATCAACTATAACCGAATAAATTTGCTCACAACATGTTTAGGTGTACTCCTTTCAGCGTGGTCGCAGAAAAAAAAATGTACAGGTTTCAGTTTTTTGAAAAGAAAAAGAAAACGGAAAAATCTAGTGTTTCTACTTGTAGCTGCATTCCGAAATATTTAGTGAGAGCTGATTACAAGCTGCCATTGATCTCATCATAAAATTAATTAAACGCCAAATTTTGATACTCTGGAATCGGCTTTCCGTATTCAGTATTTCAACTGTCGTGAAACACTAATTCGACTCGGATCAATGATTTGTGCCCCTACTTCAATCTGAACTAAATCTTCTAATGTAGAGGATTTAGCAGTTTGTGATGATTATAAAATGAAATAATGGAAAAATCATTTCCATGGTTTGTTTTACACATCAATAATTTTTGCGTGTAATTTGTTGATTTTCCATCATTCTTTTTAAAAAAATAGACCTTGCATTTAGTAAATAATTGTAACACAGACCCACTAATATGATGTGTAAAGAATGCTAGTGCCAATATTAGGCAATTTGTTCACCTTCTCCATACAACTATGGTTTTCGGATAAATTTCCTAGTTACTGGTAACTAAGTGACCTTAAATGTCAGCCAGAGACTGAGGGTATTTAATGGAAGACAGCCACAAGTATATCAGAAGGGTGGAGATAAGTTTGCAAGGTGAGACGATCGGACAGTGTCATTGTTAGCGGAGACAGATTCAACCCCTAAGTTTGTTCTCTTGCAGGCTTTCAGCTTCCACCCCTACTGGAGCTATTCAACTGTCGCCTTCCACTTCATCTGTAGGTCTGGTCACTTAGCAGTCACTTCGCCCCTTGTATTTAGTTGATTAAGCTTAGTCTGCTCCACTATTCACTTGACTAGCAATCTTTCTACTGGTCCAAAACTATTATTGTTTATGCCCATGGTAGATCGATAGAAATAGGAATAATTGCTTAGAAGAATCATTGAATTTTCTAGCAATGGAAAAAAATAAATAGATCTTTCTTAAAAAAGTCTGACCAAAACCATTATAAACGTAATTATTAAAACTAATCTCACTCATAGCTGTAGCCAGAAAATCCAGAAAGCGGAAACATTAGCAGAAAGGATTAGACAATTTACGAGCAAATAATGCTCATTTTCACATAGGACCTAAGCCCTTAATATTTTTATTTTATAATCATATAGAGACGGTATGAACTTAATTAAAGAAAATTCATTAAGTAAATAATAGGTGATTACTATGAAGTTTGCAAGATCGTTTATTTTTTTAAGTTAACTTGGTCCAATCTCATTTACTTTATATGTATATACTTTCCAGTTAATGATTGATTATGTGAATTTTAATTGAAATTATTTGTTTGTAAGGTTGAACACCTCACAATATACCCATTGGGCAAGGCCAATTATTGTTACAACAAGCCTAGCCCCTTCAATTGCCCTTTAAGAAAACAGGAACAAATAAGAATGACCAGCTGACAAATAGAGAATAAAAATGTTTACATATTGTTTAAGAAATTACGCTGATGTGGTTGGCTTATTTAATAGTTAACAATCTTTATTGTGCAATAATTACAATCTGCCTTTTATAAGGCAATAATAATACAGATAAATGATCTCATTCATACCATATTTACAGCATCATTCACTCGCTCATTCATACAATAGGACATGATTGGAGAAACTGGCCATTGCCAGGACTCCTACTGTCACGCGTTTATAGTAGGTCACGAGGCCACTGCCGTTTCAGTCTCCGAGGAGGATTATAGGGATGAGTGGCGCAGTGCAATGACTGTGCTACAGGATTAGGGTGGTTGGAAAGGCTACTGTGGAATTTCATAAACTTGGAAGGGATGAGTTGGAATGTAGGGTATATTAAGATCGTTATGAAGGGTTTTGTTGCTGACATAATAAGGGGCATTTACTATTGTTCTTAGGACTTTGGATTGAAAGGATTGGATACGCTTGATGTTCTACTTTTTTGCTGTCCCCCATAGCTCTATTCCGTATGTCCAGATTGGTTTAAGTATAACTTTGTAGATTAGTATTAGTAAGTACCTTACTGTCTTGGATACAGGGAGAGGAATAGAATTAAAATAAACTAGTGGACAAGTCTTGCGACAAAGGGTGAAGGTAATGTGGGAGCATTTTGCTTCATTAACTTTGATCCGCCATTGATTGCACCAATACTCGATCTCGTCAAGGTGTTTTTGAAGGTTATGGGATGCTATGTCGGGGTCTGGGTTAGATGACAAGACTGCAGTGTCATCTGCAAATGTGGCCAAGAAGGTATTGGGAGTAGAGGGGACATCAGCGGTGTATAGGTTATAGAGGATGGGGCCCAGGACACTGCCCTGTGGAACTCCTGTATTTATGGGATAGTAGTTAGAGTATTCTAAACCACAGCGGACTTGGAAGAGTGGTTGGCTTAAAAATAATAAAACGCATCGATGCAAAAGATTGAAACAAAAATATTTGGTGGCAATTGAAACTCAGAAAATACGGTAAGTATTGTTAGGGGGAAAAGAGCTTGAAAGATTTCTGGTATGTACTTATCAAAATAAGAAATTAATGAAATAAATAGTAAATACAATATTAATGCTATAAGACCAATGTTAGTTTAAATTTAAAAAGTTAATTTCAGAGGGTCAAAATAAAAAGAGATCTTTGAAGTATTGAAACAAAATAATAATATTATTTTCGATGGTATTAAAAGAGACATTTACATGAGATGTTTATATTTATACTACGGACTGCTCATTAAGCTTCAGTCTCTTCCTGGTTCTTTTATTGATACAATATGATTAAACCGTCAACGTTTTACCTGTTCAGGCATCAATCATCAAGGAATGTAATTAACTTACTTTCCCACTCAAAAGGATTATTCCTCATGCATCTGCTGACTATTGGCAGATCCAGTTTAAAAGATGTCTATATGAATACTTTTTTTTTTAAAATATATTACCTATTTTCGTAAAACAGAGAAGTTTTCAAGTAATCACAAAATCAAAAAATAAATGAATATACTAGGTAATTTCCTTTCTGAAAAAAATGCTCGATTTCACAATTAGTATTATAAAATTATACTACAATCCCATGTACGTTGTGAGAAAATGATTTAGAAAAATAGTTTTTACAAATAACTTTGTATTTAAAATGTAATAAATTTGTACTATGGGCTGCTCAATAAACTTTTATTGATACAATATGATTAAACCGTCAACGTTTTACCTGTTCAGCATCAATCATCAAGGACTTGTATCATACTTATATAATATAACTTAAATTCGTAAATTTTAATCTTTTTATATTTTACGTAGATTTAATTTTCTAATTAAAGTTAATTACAGTTCTTGTTGTGCCCAATTAAAGAAATTTGAAAAGCCAAAAGTTTAACGAACAATTGGAAATATACAAATGAATAATAATAACCATTCCAATCATCTTTGGGCCAACATGAACTGCAGAAAATTAACTGCCATGTCCAAACTCCAAACAAGTTCCTATCTATCGACCCATTGATCTACAAGTCGAGAGATCGGAATCGCATTCGTACCTGCTGGTTCATCCAGCCTCAATACCTTTTGTACTCTGGATGGTCCTCCGGTGAAATACGGGCAACAATATGAAAGTTCTGCCCCAGAGGAAAATGGCCTCTATAGAAATCGGGGCCGGTGGGCCGGAATAGTGTTCGCAGCTCGGTCTTCCTGTTAATTCAGTCGCGTGAACCCATTTAGCCCAACCCCTGCCGACTCGCGGGCGGAGAATAAAAACAATATTCACCGTTCTCTAACGATTCGTTTTTATCGGCAATCGTTGTAGTCAATTGTTATATTTAAGTTGTGTGAAGTTTTCATCCTGAACAACAAGAGGTGTGAATGTTAGATCGTGGTTTGTAGTTAGAGTATTATTTCCTTCACCGGGGTTGGCTCAACCCCTTGATGATAAATTAATTCGATCGTTTAAGAAAATCCCAAATCAGGGTTGAGACGCCTAGTTCAACCTAACCTACTACACCATAGTCACCGTCATGAAATTGGACTACTATGTGTCGCGTATGTATTTATAAGTGGCGCAGTGTTGCCACATACGGGTGTGTGGGGGAATATTCTAATTTATTAATTTATTTATGATTGACATTATCGAAGTGAAGGGATCACGTAGATAGCAGATAGTAGTGCACAGAACGGGAACAAGGGTTCTCAGTCTTCTAATTTCGTGACAACTGTAGGACTGCCTACCAACTAAATACAGCCACAGTTTTGATCAGCCATTCACCTCAATGAGGAATTGCGCAATTAAGTTTTTTAAAGGTGCTAATGACTATTTTTTTATTGTCTTGATTTTAAATGTTTGTATACTTTTACTTATATGTAGCGTAACATTTTTTATTTATACGCCCGTGAGAAAACTTTTGTTTAACTTTGTAATGGACTTTTATCAGCCGCGTCATGTTAAATGTTTACATTAATATTATATTCATATTTATTTTACGTATAGTTTTTAAAGTGCCACATACGGGATAGCGGGGGACTGATTACTAATTTGCTTAATGATTGACTTTATCAAAGTAAAGGGATCACGTTGATAGAGGAGAAGTAGTGCACAAAGCCACAACAGGGCTTGTCATGTACTGCAGGTTCTCAAGCTTCTAATTTCGTGACGACAACTGTAGTTATGGGAATATTTTATTGTGTATAGCAATTATTTTCTGTGGATACGCTCAAGTGGATTTTGGTCCTTAATAAAATTGTTTTCTAAATTAGGTCGATGTTTTAATTTAATGTACACTGCTAACAAATTTCTTAATTTTTTTAGTAATAATCTAAATAGCAATGTACAGAAACAGAACTAGACTTTTTTTTTTTTTCATTTTTTCCCTATTTAATTTCATATATAAATATTCATAAATAAATCATTAAAATTAAATATATGAGGTAAATGATATATATATTACTCAGTCAGTAAAATATAAAATTCGGTTATGAAATGAAAGTTAATTGGCCAGCCAACACACCCTTAGATCAAATAGTATGTTTTTTTACAGCGCAGGCAAGTTTATAAGAAATCAATTAGATTTGGTTTCTAGTTATTGATTAAGAGGGAGTCGTTTTACGATCACTGATTTTGGGATGCCTTACTTAAGTGACTCTAACGCTTAAGTGACAATGATGAGAGGTCAATAAACAATCGAGGGTCTGTGCTCTGACCCTGATAAGCACAAACAGTGGATGCAATCAGCCGTATGTGTGCTCACTAAACATACAATTCTCACTAATAAGCCTTCCTTCGGCCATTCTAGCTTACTAGTCGACTTGGGGCTATTGTTTGTTTGGAATTACGGACGTTTCTAAATCCACTGTATCAATAAAGCCCTATTTAGCAGGTACGTTTATGTACTATTGTGTGTTTATTCATTGAGTAAATAGCCTTGAAAAGTTTTCGGACTTTGGCTAAAGAGCAAAATGTACATATGTCTTAACGAAGTGTAATGAATAAATTTCTTTGATATCCAGGAACGTATTAACTGAAATTAATGATTAGTAATTGGCGTTTGTGATTCCACCATCTTACATTTTACTAATTATTCGTTAAAAAAAGAAAAAAACGGAGAGTCGGGATTAGAAAGGCAGGCCTTCTGAAAACTGAACTGACAGTGAAAATGTTTCCCCAATTACTTAAACAACTACTTATAGGATCTTGCCACAGGACCGGAAAGTGCACTATTCCAGATTAAAGCACGAGAAATACATTTTCAGAAATCATTCCCAGTAAAAAATATGTTTCTATTTTCATCTAGAAAATCTCCTATTAAACATTTCTCAAATACATGTTTTTCTTATTTCTGTTTTGTCCCACCTAAGCAAGTGGTATTGTAAGTAATAGAAATTATATGGCTAACGATATTTTAATTATAGTTTTAGTCACTTTCGTTAATCAACTAACAATAACCACAAATGATCTAAAATATATATTTTTTTAAAATTTAATCGAATCTTTATTGTGATAAAATTACAATCAGCCCTATTGGGCAATTGTGATAAATGTTCTCATTCATACCATATTTACAATCCTTCATTGACTCGCTCATTCATTCAATATTTACAAACAGCCCGGAGACCTCCCAAATCTACATGGTTGTCACCTCCCTCGCAAGCGAAAGAGGAAGCGGAGTCTTGAAGTCCCCCACGCTCCTCCCTCAGCATCGTAACCGTATGCAAGACAGTTGAGGCAGACCAAGAGCGCGAGAGCCACAGACGCTTAACCTAAAGTACATAAAAATAAAATATGTTACTATATGTTACTGTTATTAAAATATATATTCAATCGAGAGATATTTTATTTCATGTCCTACTAAATATGATATAATGATTATTTTATGTCCTACTTGATATGGTATGATGATACGTTCTAACTAATGACAATTTTTCATCTTTTCATGGTTAGTGGTATCTTTATTGTCGTTTTATATAGTAAAGTAGATATAGAGGTGATGGTTCTTTGGTAAGCTGGTGCTGACTAGAAGCGGTAATAACATGGAATAGGTGAAATGATATTGTTTTCTGGTTTCAAAAAAAAAATAATAAAACCGTTTACAAAGGTAAGATAACTTTATACATTTATTTGAGATGCTGCATTCATACATTTGATAAAAAAAAAGTCTGAGAAAAAAGCAAGCGTTTTTAAATTCGTGGATTCAGATTAAAAGTAGCTATAGTCAAACATTTGCATTTACTAGTCAAATTTATTTAGTTTTAATTGAAGTTAATTGTTCTTTCGCGCAGTTGAGTACTTAAGATAACTAAACAGTTACAACTGGTTTGTTCAAGCGCTTGATAAGTTTTAGCATTATCCAGAATCCAGAATTCTTTCCTCTACGAAAGTATTAAACTTTACTATTTACCAGGGAGTTCACTATTATTATTTTTTTAATTAGAAAAACACTTCACAGAGTTGTCTAAGTTCATAAAATTTAATAATTTTTAACACCCGTTCAAAGTCAAAAGACTGAATTAAAAGATATGAAACTATATTTACTTTTTATATGTATATCTATATATTTAATCAATGCGGAAAATGAAAATAAAAATATTTTTTTCGGGTTTTCTATAGTCAATTTTGCTACCATTTCTATTGTTAACTTATAAATTAATACAAATGCAGCGATTACTTTAAGCTAACTTAAACTCAACTAAAAAGGTGTTCATTTTAGTACTTGGTTTCTCTTAAAAGTACAATTAACAATCGTTTCTTAAATGAAAAGAGAATAGTCATTATACTAAATACAAAGCTTACAAAAAGTAAACCACAGCTTAGATCAGCCCGAGGCTAACTCTCAAAATGAATCTCTAATTACTTTTTTTTTTAAATCGAAAAACGTTTAATGTCAAAAGGAAACAATAATAATGTTGAGCTGAAAAATACATAGTTATGTGACTTATGAGCCCTGAGTTTGTCAGTTTTACTAACCGTTGAATAGTTCAATTGCATCTCTCGGATACGCTGAAGTTTTCCTATCCAACTTTCTGAGGGTAAGTTAAGCCTTGGATACTAATAACAAAAATGAAGTTCCGGTAATTTTTTCTTTTGTAACGTCCTACAAAAGAGCTTACCAGTTATGAAATATTTCTATTCATTTCAAAATGGGACCAAAGGGACACGAAATAGGGGTAAAATAGTTTTTTTTATGAAAAAGAAATAATAAAAAATATGTACCAGCAATCTAGAATAGGGGATCCAGTCCACTTTCATTATGCTTTGTGATATCCATTCAAAGTTTGTATGTGATATCGCATTCTTTTCCCCTTTTAACTTAGGAATTATTACTTTTTTTTTAGTAGATGACTAGTAGCCTAAGTATATATGTATATATTATATTTAGTGACATAACAAAAAAAAAAGTTTTGGTTCCAAATATATACTGGCTGAAAGATAATTAATTAAATATCTGATAATAGTTATTGGATCTATAAACATAATTCTTTGTAATATATTGGACTTTCCACACACCTCTATTACCCCTAAATCACGGTTCACATCATAAATATGCTTCTGATCAGAAACCTACTTTATTTTAGTCTAATTTAATTTATATCACTTTTTATTTTGGCTGGGGGGGAGGAGTTAGTTTTGCAATAAAAAATAAAAAGATGCACCAATGAAACAGTTACGCATTGTAAAATTAATTCGGATACCTCAGAGTCTGATGCTCTAGCTTAATCTCCAGCCAGAGGTAATAATTGTTTAGAAAGGATATGTTAAGGAAGCAAAAAGGCGAGTATTAAAGGATCTTCTGGTATCTGAAGTCTGAATACACTAAAATAAATGATAATACACTAAAATTTAACCTGGACTAAGAGTCCACATGTGTCGCTTTGGCGAATGTCTGCACGCTTTTCCAATTATTTATTTACAGGGAACATATTGCCACCATAATAAAAGGCGTTTTTCCAAAATTTTCAAGGAGTAATTTTTTGATACTACACTCCTTTAAAACAAACCTAACTCTGATTCTAAGATTTTTTCTCGCATATGAAATAAATTCAAAGTATCAAACAAACCGATGTACTAAGTTCTTGTTTTTAAACTAAAAATCTGGGATCTGCGTCTCAGACAGGGTCTGGGGTTGCATCAAGGAGTACCTTCTGCTTACGAATTGCTAGTGAAAAACAAAATAAAGCAAACTTTAGCTGTGTAAGGAGAACTCAAAAAGATTTTTCACAGGCAACGGTTTTATGATCTTAAAGCGTGCATGCATAACGAAATAGATTCAATATTGCAACGGATTCTGCACGACACGGATAGCACAGATAGTTGACTTTTAATATATTTTTATTATTTCATGTTCTTTACGCATAAGTACCTATCCACTTAGGGTATTTTTATTGGTTATTATTATTTTTTCTAAGTGTGTAAATCTGGATACTCATTATAATTACATGGAATACTCTATTGTGAATAAGTATGTGGATTTGTTCATGTATTTAATTTTCTTTGTTCAATCAAGATCTTTTATTTTCTTCATGTAGTTTTTGTTATGTTTTTCATATTTTTAATTCTTGGGAAATATGTAGGTGTACATACTACATAATTACAAGTACATATTTTTTTTTTTTATATGATGAAATTACAATCTGCCTACTTAGTAGGCAATAAATATTTGAGATAAGTGTTTTCATTCATACCATATTTACGATTCATGATTCGTTCGCACATTCTTGTAAATATTGTATGAATGAGCGAACGAATGATGAATTGTAAATATGGTATGAATGAAAACACTTATCTCAATTATTTATTGCCTATTAAGTTGATTGTAATTTCATCATAAAAAAAAAACAAAAAAAAACATACTCATTATATTTTTTATTATTTCATTTTATTTCTTTACACATTGAAAATTTTAGAAGGACTAATGTTGTCACAAGCACTCATTTGTGTTGAATAAGTATTCGTCCTTATGGGGCACAGTAAAAAGATAGTAAAGTTATTACTACAATTACTATAAATATTGAGATCGCCTGGCCTGAGACCATGACAGTTAAGGGTACGAGCCTCGGAAAATCCACTTAATTTTTTCTTTGGCTAGTGTATTTTTTTCTTTCTCAAGAACGATTTTTTTTTTTTATAGAGATTGATTTTGGTATACAGTTAAGGATTAAAATCTTGTGAAACCGTAGTAAACTGTTACTTCTTTGATTATTGATTGTGATTATATTTTATGCCGTACCAGCTATAATAAAACATTACTATGTAGTATCGTGAGTTCAGTTTAATTCGAGCTTAGCTGAATTGAAAAACTTTTCCGGCTGCAAAATATAAAAATTCAGCGGTTGGAATTTAAAAATTGAAAGTCTTAAGTCTATTGTCGAAAGGAACCGGAGCGGAAACTGGGTTAAACAAGCACTTAACTAAAGAGAACTTTCAAACTCCATAAGTTGCCCCTTCAACTGCCATTCTTCACACTCAACGTGCCAGCCGTTGGGACAAACTGTATCCAGGTTAGTACCTTCTCTCCGGCGAATATTCAATTCAAACTTTATTTTTCTTTCAGTCCGGTCATAACTAAAGCATTTAATTGGAGTGTCTGCAAGTTCGCGGTCGCTTTTGTACGCGCTTGCCTTTCGGAACTCATCTTTTTTTAAAGCTAGCTCTGAAAAAACAAGACCACTGAAGTGTCATGAGCTTCTAAGCTCCTCCCCCCCTTCTCGTGGTATTCACAAATTTTCATACTCTGCATAATTTAATTTTATAACAAAACTTGAGGTGGTCTACCCACATCTATCTTGCTCCAATTTTTCCAAATAAAATAAATATTTATAAACAGATCATTAATAAATTAATAAATAAATTCAGGCAATAAAGGAGTCTCTTAGGCGTAACTGACTGGTGCTCGTAAGTTGCAGTTTTTGACCACTAAACGGCCATTCTTACAACAACAACACAATCAACGATGGGTAAATTGACTGAAAAAATAGATCCTAAACCTCTATATACTAAAACTACCTCTCTGATTTAGTCTAACTCCCTAAACTCGTATCTCAAAAGATACAACCTCTCAAACCAGCAAGAAGACAAATTTAATGATGAACTCTTATATGAACCACGATGCTTTGAAAGATGAATTAACTCTCTGTATCTTTCATCCTTCAGAGGGACAAATCTGCATTATGCCTCCTGTAGTATGGCTAACAAATATACCCTGATAGTATGTTATATTTCCTGAATTCACTTTGTTATAATTTGCTTCATAATTATTATAATCTTGTTGGCATTACACTCGAAATATTTCGGCGACAAGTGGTCCGTTTTTTATTTGCGTTTTTGCAAATGTTAACGATGGTCGCTAAGAGGCACGTGTGCCCACGTGCCTGCTCCGCCATAATTAGCATAACCGATTCTGGCCGAATTCTAAAACTCGAGGCTGTCAATCCAGTTACAGCTACAACAAAAGTTCCGTATGCATTCCAGAGGCTAGTTTTAAACCTAGGTAGTTTTTGTTCCCTCTAACACGTCGCTCTGGAGACGTGACTGTCGGCATATTAAATTCAAAACATACATCTAATGATACATGATTTGATTCGTTTCTTCTGCAGACATCCCATTCGCCTTTCAAAGTATCGCGTTTCATATGAGAGTTTCATCATTAAATTTGTCTTTTTTCTGGTTTGAGAGGTTGTATCTTTTGAGATAGGTTGTCGTCATATTTATTTATAGAAGCCGTTTGTGCATGTTTTGTATCCTAATTACAAGATAGAAAGAGAGATGTTAAATGCACTTATAAATGATATTGACAAAAATAAAAATAGGACGTGGACAGAAGCGAAATATCAGTAGTTCAAGAAAGACTGTCCCTCGAAAAATTGCGGAAATTTAAGAACAAAATTGACACCGGAGAAGAAGCTGATAGTTGTTTGTTATAAATGCGACGAATACGAAATTAAAGTATTCACTAATGGGAATCTAATTGAAGTTACATATACATTACTGTCTATTAAGCTTTACTGAAAAACCTGAAAGAAGGTAATGCGCAATCGGTCTAAAACGTATACATATTGGTATTTTATGCCTCTTACTGTGAGTGGGAGGGCTACAAGATTGTGTTTGAGTCAATTTCAATTAATACAAGTAGTTAGACGAGACCCGAAAGTTAGTTGGTATATTGAATCAAGCCACTACATAAAGTTTATGTAGTATAACCATAAATTCCATGTGCATGGAATAACCAAATTGCCATGAGAATATGTTGCGTCGAATTATCGAAAATAAGTGCACTCGGCATGGCAGCCTGCTGTACTCCGGTAGAAATCCGTTGTCAAATGCTTTAAGAATAAATTATTCTAACTTCAAAGGTGCCGTATTGCAAGAAAGTTCAAACAAGCTACATCCAAGTTCATAAGCAACACAATTGCTGGTTTTCTTCAACCTCTAACCTCACCCCGAAAGATTCATAAAACTATATTTCGATTTCCTTAATTATTTTTTGAGAATTAAAAGTGTATATACACTAATGTGTTTCGGTATTCTTTCTTATGCATACTTTGTATAGTAGCTTTGAAATAGTTATATTTATAAACATTCTCTAGTAGGAGGTAAAATAAATAGAAACCTACTCAACGATTAAATTAGAAAAAATAAAATAAAGATATTTACAAAATAAAACTTGAACTATTTTTAAAACGCATATGAAACTACATAACTAATAATACATCAACCAACTACAAAAATAGCACTGGTACAACAGTCGAAAATAGTATAGTAAGTTCAGTAATGTAGTATATTTTTTCTTGTGGGTGAATCTCCTAGATGAGAATTTTTCATAATTATCTATTTCCTGAATTAAGGGATCTTCTCATAAAATTTATGCACGGATTTTGAATTATATCAACTTTTTTGTAGTTTGATTGACAGGCAGAACTACAGACTCGGGAGGCATATATTAGTACATATAGATTACTGTTTTGAATAAAATTAACTTATTTTTAGTTGAATGTTTTGGCGTTTTATTGGAGTAATGGATTATTTTTTGAATGACCCTTTTAACATTGTTCATTTAATTGCCAATTTGTTCTGTAGGTGTTAGTTGTGTTAAAATAAGGAACTTGACAGATCTAATGGGGTTCAATATAAGAATAATGGTGTTTTGTATCTTCTTTTTGTGAAAAGTATTAGTTTTGAAAATAATCTTTAGTCAATATTAATGGATAACTATTGATCATACTGCATATAAAAATTTCCGGTTTATTTTGGTTTCTTGAAATAGAGCATGTATTGAATTTATTATTTTTATAAACAGGATTCATCTTCGGTAGCTGAAATAATACAATAAGACTTAATTTTTGAAAATACCTGAAGGTAAGTGTTTCCGAAGGTAATTTCAGTTAAGAGCTACGGCGAGAGAAATTGTTACCTGCACCCTGTGAAATAGAAGCAGGGTTATGCTGATAAGGAAAGGCTGAAATGGCAGACATACTTCACGTCGGCCAAAGCTGTCACAGGTAAAATACCGCGCAATATTACTTCCTTATGAACAAAAAATTATATTTTCACCGTTTCACCTTCTCAGCAACATCACTTTTTTTCACCGTAAACATTTTTCCGTCATAAACATTTTATACGCTCTTCATTTAATCTGAAACTTTTATAGCATTAATCATGACCAGTTATACTGCCGTTGTTAATTAAGGGATTATGTGGTTCTTGAAATAAAAATTTAAACTTTGAGTAGAGAATCGTATACGTAATTAAAGGGGTATATTTTGAAGTGAGTTATAATTATAGGTTATGGTAGCCTTTAATAATAGACAATTTTTTGAAAATTAAAATTGCTGATATGCTGAACAAAAAACGGAGTGTGTGAAATTTCAACTGAATCGGATAGGTGGTAGACCCTCAAATGTATCTATTTTTGCTAGTTTTGTTTGCAAGTTACCTTCCTCATTGTGATATTTTAATACCAAAATTAATTTTTCCATTTACGAGAAAAGTATATACAGATGAAAAAAATTACTTTTCAGTCAAAAATTTCAGGGTCGATAGGTTTTTTTTTTTAATGAAAAAAAGAGTTCCGTGGTACTTGCGAGCCACCATTATAATTACTCCTCCAAACTGTAGGCTAGCTGTTTACAAATTAACAGTAAATTTTCCAATTAGGTTTCAAAGTAGTGCAGTGGAGCAGAGAATCATAAAATTGTTTTCTCTCTGGACGGCATCCTTTTGTGGAACACAATTAAATTAAAATTACACGCAACAGTAATTGAACTAACAATGTTTTTATAATTATATAAACAAAATCATTATATTTCATTTTAATTTAAGTATCTAATTAAAACATAGGTGGTAACTCCACGAGTATTTCTAATGGTTGTTAAACCATGTGAATAATTTGTTTTTATTTGTCCATCTTGGTTACTGGGACACTCCCTCAGAAATCTAACGATAATAAATACACGATTATCGTTGGCCCTCTGCTCTTAGTCTATGGCAGCACTTCAATTAACTGACAAGAGAGGGAGGGGAGTTTCTGCTGTTTTGCGATAACTTTCCGTTCGGAAACTCAACAGGGCGCTCTCACGTCTCCCATACCTACGCCAAGTGGCTCCTTGGTTCACTTGTTCCATATTATTCAACCTTATAACTCCCTCCCTCCCCACTTATATTTACAATATTAACTTTACATAATATCCTACAGGAAACGTCCATAGATAACTCCCGGGACACAATATCTCTCCTGTGTGATCTTTATTTCCCTTCCCACGAAACTCCAGCATTCTTTCCGTTCCTTTCTTGCTCGCTCTACTACTCTCTGGAATTCTCTATCTTCTAATATTTGCTGAGCTTTATCCTTACAATTCTTTGGATTCCTCCTATTCCAACACCTCCTCACTAGCTTGGGAACTATTTATTTCTACTATTATGCTTTTTATATTTATTGATGTTTACTGTTAACATCCTGATAATTAGCCAGCACCGTTTTTATTTTTTACTGTTGTTTATTTATATGGTGAGTTATATCGTATGCATCAATTTCAAGATTAAATGTAATACTCTATTTTAGCGCTTTTATTTTTATAACGTTTCGTCTATGAATTTGTATACAAATTACATTGCATTATTACCTATGCCACTTACCCATATATACTATATAACAAACATACCCAGACAGATGACACTTAAAGCTGTTACTGTTCTTAAGAGTAGAAACTCCATTAAGCATATGTCATAAAAGTCAGAACTACCAAACATAAAGAGTCCCATCTGATTCGAGGATCATATATACACCTGAGGTCCACATTTTGTTATTTTGCAATGCAAAAGAATTGATTATGCTTGGTTTGTGTTTTATTATTATTTAAACAATAAGATTTCCTTAGGAGAAATCATTATTCTATCATATTTTAGTGTAAAGCATTAAATATCCTCGTTTGATTTTTTTGAAATGTCTGCTGCGGTTGAAGTAGGAAATTCCTACCAGAGCAATAAATGAATTGACTGCGCTCGTTGCAAGACGAGCCTTGAGCTGGCCACTGTTCAAGGAGAGAACTGAGACAACGCATCTGAGGATCTTCTGATGGCCAGATCCAACACAACTCAGCACTTAATCACCCAAGAGAGTTAGTCGGAGCAGCTTCTGAGGTCTAAGCGACACCACAATTTCCTTAGCCCTCAGCTAACCGTCCTCCTGCTCAAGGCAATTGTGGTTTCCTCTAGTCTGTGATCCTCGAATCAGATGGAACTCTTTATGTTTGGTAGTTCAGATGTTAATAGCATATGCTTAATGGAGTTTTTATTCTTAAGAAAAGTAACAGCTTTAAGTGCCATCTGTCTGGTTAAGTTTTATATTATATACGCAGTTATACTTTGCGTCGTGGGAATTATACTGATAAGAGGAAGCTACAAATGTATAGTAAATAATTTTTCATGAGCAATAAAGTATGCATATTAGCAAAAACTCTCTCAATATTGCAATTTTATTTCCGTAGGCCTTTATTTTGTAATTACATATATTTAAAAAATGTAATATAATTCATAATTTATGTAAGAAAAATTGGGTAATAATTTAAAAATGTACATTGGTCCACTGAACCGGGAAAAACGTGCTGATATGTTACCTCCCTATATTACGCTACCCTGTTACATTTACGGTAAGGTCTCTGGCCATGCGTGATAGCTCCTCTTAAGATTATTATTAGTATTATATATTATTATTATATATATATTATTATTTATTATCCTCGCATTTACAGGTCACCTTTATTGTAAGAGTTTGTGTATTAATTAGTTATGAAGATTTATTAATAACTATTACTGGTATGTTATCCCACAAAGTTAAGATTTAATAGTGAAAGATAAAAAAAAAAAATTGTTTTATACTAAACGCATTACATACTAACAAAAGCTTATTTTGATTATGTAAGCATCAGAAAGGCCTACGCCTGTTGCTTCGAGGCTATATCCCAATCCATTTTTTTTCACGAGTACCAATAACTATCTGAATAGGTTAATTAATATTTCATAAAAAAGTAACTAAAACATCACTAAGTTGAGGTATATACAAACTTTTTCGGATAGTTGAAACTGGAAATAATAATTTGCATATATGATAATGATATTGAAATGTTATTATATTATAAGTTACATTATCGGAGCTTTTAGTTATGTAAATTTATGTATTTTGTTGCAAGTAATAATCTTGATGATTTCCGAAGTAGCGGAAAGTTGACTGAGGATGGTATATCAATTAAAAGATATATTTTGAGACACTCCAAACTTTTTCCTAACATAATCAGTTCTGAATTGATGAATTTTATTTTTTATAGATTGATAAGAAAGAAATTTATTTGGAAAATTATATTCAATGATTGTAAAAGTCACAATAAAAAAAGGCACCGTGAGTGATAAATTTCACCCTCTGCAATCAAATGTTGTAATCAGCCTGATAAATGATTAAAAACCCATTTTAAATAAAAAAAATTGTTTGTGCTTCTGTTACATACTAAAATTATTTAACTGTACATATAACGCTATAGATTATCATTGAATTTCTAAATTATTTTAATCTCTGCTACACCTAGTTAAACATGGGTAAAATACAGCTGTTTGCGATGCATACTTATACTTGATTCAGAAATGTTAACAGATTGTACATTACTCTACCACACATGGTAGAGGGCACAACGGGGAAAAACACTGTGGTAAGACATTACCTCACGCTTATTATCAGAGATAAAATTGTAAGGACGTCAGAGGAACAAGGAAAACCCACGGTAAATAATAATGAGCTCATTTAATGTATCTCTCAGGGAGATTGTGCTTTTGTTATTCAACCGGCTTCGTGTAGTACTTTCTCTATGTTATGCTGTAGCAACTTTAAAAATAAGTTGCTCTCCTTACAGCACTTTCTTTAATAATTATCTCCTTGACTATGAGATAACTTTTACAAACTGCATCTCATGCCGGTTTGAATTACAATATACTGTTATGTAGATATAACCCTTTTTCATGAATCTCCAGGTCTTTATTCCGTCTCATATTACATATGTATAATCAGATCTCATTCCCTGTTGGCTTTAGACTATTTTTTCCCCTGCATTTCGTAATAATATCAAACCTTTATACTCGGAGGAAGAAGCTTTTAAGAAATTCTATGTAAAATACCTTGGCTTTTATACAAATAACATATAATCGTTTTGTGCCTGTTTCTGTGTCTGTTTCGTAGAAACAAATTTCTACGAAGATAGTAGTCATAAAAAATTATTTAAAATTCCAGGAAATTTAAAACGTGTATTCCAAAACACTACGAAATATGCTGAATAGCCATAAAAAAGAGGTAATATGAGAAAAAAATGTATTTTTCAATAATTTCTCTAAAAATCTTGACTGTTTTAAGGTTTTAAATTATAATTACGAAACACCGTCATGTCTGTCACCAAAAAAGTGTACAAAACTTCAAAACTCAAATATTTTTTTTTAAGGGTTGAAATTTTTCATTTAAATATAAATAAACGATTAATTCAAACTTAGTTCCAAAACCAACTACAAATATAAAATATTTAGTAAAACAGAAGAAAAAGCATTTACAATGTACACATACTCTTTGTTAAAAAGAAAGATGTAACAAAGAAATAAAACGATGCTAAATATATATATACAATCTCAGGACTGTGTTGAATTTAACACCGAATTATATCAGCCCTAAATTAAATTATGTTCATTAACATAGAGCGTTTGTGGTAATAAATGCAAACATATGTACAAAGATCTACATGGCAATTCCTTTATTCGAATAAAGCTAAAGTGGATCTAGTTACTTTTTTGATACCGACAAACTCTATAATAATTATTAAAAAAAAAATCATTAAAGCAGTATTTAAAACTCAGCGCAACTGCATTTTACAGCTCATCAACTCATACTTCCTCGTTTACTGTCAAAGTCGAATTCCCGGTATAAAACAGGGGGAACAAAAATAACGAACCCACTGGTTCTTGCATCCACTGGTTAGGTACAATAAGTACGTTTGGGTGACATGTGTGCAGGTATGAAATACGGCAGTGTAGTTGTCAAATATTTGTAAAAACCCTACGAAGGCAGATGTGCCATGTTGGGATTTAAGGCCCTTAGGGTCGGAGAGTGGAATGACGATGTTTACAGCTGCCTGAATGGGCTAGAGGACACAATGAAGTTGCCCAGTCAGCACAGTGGCTTTTAGGGTCAGTATCAATCTCTGTCGGGATACTACGGCGCAGTGTACACTCTCCGGCTCGAGATATATCACAGAGCTTGGCTGTCAGTCATGGAGCCATCCTCTGCCATTGACAAACATCTCAGATGTCATGAAGGGTATGATAATACAATTCAATGCTACAATAGATATACCTAACTGCAACAATCTATAAATAATGACTTTATTAAATCATTGAGTTGACTATGAGAAAAATGGGTGATGAAGCGCTTGGCAATCAAAGAAATGCTTATGGAAAAAAATACCCAAATTGTTGTTTATTAAACTGACCCACTCATCCTTACAATCGTCCTCGGAGACTTAAACAGCAGTGGCCTTAGCACCTGCTATAAATACGTGACAGTGGGTGTCGTTGCAATGAATAGTTTCTCCAATCATGTCCTGAGCGTCTGTGGCTCTAACGCTCTGGGCCAGGTGGAGGTCCACTGGCTCTTATCCGGTGACGGGGCTGACGGAGGAGCGTGGGGGACTTCCCAAGACTCCACTTCCTCTGGACCCATGTGGATTTGGGAGGCGTCTGGGCTGTTTGTGAATACTGAATGAATGATGAATTGTAAATATAGTATGAATGAGATTATTTATCACAATTACTTATGGCCCAATAAGGCAGATGGTAATTTTATCATAATAATGTTGTTTTATCAATTAGGATTCAAACTTAATTTTTTTTCCACCAACTTGGTATGATAGGAATTTTATTGTGAAGACTATGAGAATTTTGGAAATAAATTATATATTACTGCTGATATGCAAAGATGCTATCTGGACTTGTAGACTAGAGTTAAGGAACACAACGAAACCATTAAAAGTTCTGAAAACAATAATTATAGCCCTTTGTTACGACAGCAACTGAACTTTTCATATTGATGTTATACCTTACATACTTGGTTGCATACAACTTCACAACATTTATCAAGTGATCTCCTGGCAGTCTCTCTTGCTTGACTTCACACATTTCTATAATTCTTCTCGAATATTGAAGCGGCAGTGTCCTCGCGACCTAGTATAAATTTCGTTTTCGTGGTCTTTGTCAGACTTCACTGGCCTGTATCAAGTGATGCAGCTCATGGTGGATCAGCTTGGTGGGTCTTTCATTCACCCCCATGATCTTTTTCATGCGAAGCAGGACATCATCATAGAGGGGGGGGGGTAGGAGGTCCCTCACCAGTATATACCTTATGTATGAGTGAATGAATGTTAAACTGTTCAGGTAATAAGCTAAAGTGTTGATAAATTGACTATGCTAATGGTTTGCTTAGATGGTTCAGTCGGAATTGAATCTGACCGGTGATATAATAAAACACCAGAATTATATACCATTTTACAACTGCTACAGACGTCCCTCTTTTAATCATCAATAAGTGTGCGTATATATTTGTAAAATAATAATACAATTGGTTTTGAAACTGTCAAAGATGCTTGTCACAAAAATTTGGATAGTTCGGTTCAATTCAATTATTGTTAGGTACGAAACACTAAAAGTGCAGAACAAAAAAGTGTAAATGCGAATAAGCTTCTATTCCTCCATAGACTACTTCAGGAGTAAATTATGGTTTCGACTTCAGATTTCTCCCAGGCCCTCCTAGGATACATTGAATACGGTATTGTAAAAATTAAAAAAAAAAAAAGCTCTACAGAAATGATTTTTATTTCATATCACCTATTTACAAAATATTTATATATTTTTAGAGAACGAAATCGAATGAAAACGAATGAAAAGAAAAATCACCCTTAGAAAATTATTAAAATACCATTAGGATTTAGGTAGTTATAGTTTATTGGTGCTTGGATGTCCTTTTCTATACTCACGTTTAAAATTAGCTGAAATTATACGATTCGGACTCAATTACCTAGTACAATTAAAAACCCTTGTTGAAGAATCATCAAAAGATTGAGTAGCGAAACGAGGATTGGAAGTATTTCACGTTCTAAGCACTCTTGTAGTATCAATCCCGAAGTTCGAAGGGAAGCCAGGAGGAGGCACATCCAAGTACTCGAAAACTTTAAACTTCACTAAGCACATACCTATAACGTATTTGTGTTGCTTCGATAACGCGAATAGACACCTAATTGTTCACTCACCCTAGTATAATTAACCCATGTTAGAACAAGCTACAAATACCGTATCTTACCGCTTATAATCGATCCTGAGTAGTTATTAGTTAGACATATAATTAAGAAGGGAATAGGCGATATTGAATAGCCCTGATTGGCCACACTAATGCACTATTAACGATGTGGCCGTTCCAATTAAGCATTGCTCTCTGTCTCTCTATAAATTCTATTGATTCCGTTTTCCTATTCAGCTGTATATCAAGTTGCCTCCCGCTGACCCCGATTCTATGGGAACCTTGTCGTCATTGTGGCAGCACCGACCTCTAGCCGGGCAACTGAAGGGTTCAAGATATAGCGGAGGGTCGGAATGGCACCTTCCAATATCCCTTCAGCCAATGTAATTTATATTACAAATCTTGAATGATTAAATCACATTTATTAACTATCGTTCTCTTGTTTATATAGCCCGAAGGTATTTGACAGTGCAGTCATTAACATTGATCAGGATCTATAACCAACAGGAACCGTATGAATTAAAAAAGAATATTTTAAAATATACCATGAGCGTCTGTGGCGTTCTTGGTGAGCTTCCACTTGCTCGTATCCAGTGACGCGGCTGACGGAGGAGCGTGAGACTCCGCTTCCTCTTTCGCATGCGAGGGAGGTGACAAGCATGTAGATTTGAGTGGTCTCTGGGCTGTTTATAAATACTTTATGAATGAGCGAGTGAATGAAAATTGTAAATATGGTATGAATGAGAACATATATCACAATTACTTATTGCCTAATAAGTCAGATTATTATTTTAGCACAATAAATAAGTTTCTATATCTTCTAAACATATACCAAATATATTTTTAAAAGACCACAGCAAAAATATATTATTTGGAGTTTAATTAACACATATTTCGTTTCTCTTGAAATATATTTCAATTGACAATTATTAAATCTGCCATTTAAGTCAGTTCGCAATATGATGTAGCTGTGTAGCGGTGAATGTTGTGTTCTTGATTGATGTTTCTAAATTTTTATGGATGTGAAAATGTGATTTCCACCAACTATATTTGTTTCTTTTTCACTTATAATTTTAATCATATATGTACTATTCATATATTTATATTTTAAATTATAACTGGTATTATCTTAAATTTTTTTTTAATCTTTAAAATTTTAACGTTTTTAATGTTTTCCCCTGTTAAATAATTGTCATAGCCTGAGGACGACTGACGTGGGCTGTTGAAAGCACTTGGCTTTCAAAGAAAGGCTTATGATATAAATAGGAACATTGGTAATATTTAAAACAAATTAAACCATCTCTTTCGATCTAACACCTTATTTTAACTAAAAAATCTTTATTAAACAATGTTAATTTTCACCAGCTTAGTATGATAGGAAGTTTATGAGTCAATGATTAATTGATTAATGGTTTTTAATTATGAAAAATCTTAGAACTCTCTAATTCCAGCAGAGTTCCAATACACGGAACAGACACACGACTCCAAACAGGGTATTTTTGGATATCAAAAAAACAAAACCTAAAATAATTTTGCTAATAAAACGTTATAAATAACACTAGAAATAAAGAACCTTCATCTCTCAACAGCTTTACTTATTTTCACCCAAACGTATACATATACAATTTCGTTACACTTTCAAAGAACTCTTGTTTGATTATGTTAAATAAGGGTACATTGAAACGGCTTGAAAACATAATTACAACTGAATAAAACCATACAGCTATAAAACAAAAATTAAAAGAATATAACATTAAATATATAGATTTAAATGTCCTGTGGACTGGGTGTAAACCTTTTAGGAATCGCATCAACACTAAAATATCATTCCTAAGAAAACAAAGCAAAGGTATGTGAATCACATTACCAGATCACATGTTTTATTTTGTTTATATAAGTATAAAGAATTTTGTGTATAAACAAGCTGTTAATTATTTACCTGTATTTGGTCTCCACGGATCCTTCATTTGTATGGACATCAGTAGATATTGTATCACATTAATTTTATTGAAACCAGGTGTATGCTTAGAAAAATTCAGTCAATATTTTGATGTTTTATTTTATTGTAGGGCACTTTTAAATTGTTTTAATCACCCTGTTTTTAGCCGTGACATTTCCGCTCGGAACATTATTATGTTATATTATAACAATTTCTTTCACTATAATTTATATCATTTGTATATGACTGGTCAGTTAAATCTATATATTTAATTTAATTTTTGTTTTAATGCTTTTAATTGCTCTAAAAGCTTGCAACATAATTAAGGAAGTGTGGATTTTATAGCGCAACGAAATCGTTCATGTATCTCTCGAATGTTTTAACTCGAACCCTTGAGAATGAAGGCATAGTCCGTCGAGCACGTTCAGATGAAAATAAATAAAACGGTAAATAGATAAAATATATTTTATTTCCTAATAACTAACACTAGTTATTCAGTAATCATTATATTTTTCCAAGCCAAAATAGTGTTAATGGCCGCTATTGGGAAATCTCGAAAACGCTTATCTGACTTCTAAGCTTTTTTCAATGGATTATGGGCTTATATCACTTGATGAAAACTAATTTTATTTCATGTCCTTATATAGGCGTGGGTGTTTTCAGTAGTTAGTTCGGATTAGAGAACTAGAAAGTTTAAAATAAGGAAACAAACAAAAAACGAATAATCTAAACACTAAATATTTGTAATGATCAACCAACATTTCGAAATGCAATGTGGTACCAGGTCATTGAACCCTATTGTCTATGCACTCGAGACACTTTCTCTCAAGTCTATTGACTATTGATTAGGAGTCAATTACCATTGCCCATTTGTCTGTGTTGAATCTAAGCCTAATTGTTTGAAGTAATGTCACCTACTTGTCTTGCTTAGCGAATGGCCTTCATCCTGAAACAATCCAAGACCTGTTACTATTTACCTCTTAGGTCTAATAGATTTTGCTCACATTGTCTTGCTAAGAAAATACAGTGTAGCATAGTGTTTAAAATAAATTATTCAATTCATTTTTCACCAAAATCATTCAAGGAATACAAGGAATTCTCTATTGATAAATTATAGTATACTTTTCAGAATTTTATTGTTTTTCACCGTTCCTTTTAATCCACGAGCGTCGTTATGAGATTTCCATTGTATAGAATGATACAATTAATAGAAAAAAGCTTTATTACACATTGGTGGCATTTATTATTGTATAAATTAAATATCTGGAAGATACTGAATTAGATGTACTGAACATTAGTTTCCTTATAGTGTCAGATTACCAAGTCAAACAAGGAAATTAGTAGCTCCCCCCTTAACAGTTAATCCTAAATATACTTAACACTTAAGCTGGTAACTTTAGCATATCGTGCTTCAGATAAACTACTCTTCAACGTTACTTTAGAAATTACTGACATGAGCGATACCCGTTGTCACAATTTACAACTTCCTACCAGTACAACCGCATTATTACTGACTGCAGATCGCGTGGAGTAACCGGGACAGACACCGGATTGAAAAGGATCTAGTAGATGGGACTGTTCAGGGAAATCGGAGATTTGGGATTGGACTAGATCTTCAAGAACTTTGGCGTCGTTAGAAAGGATGGAGATTTAGGAATAGTAGTTTGGTGATGTGGGATTACGATTTTTGAACAAAGGATTTTTTCCTAGAAGTTGGGAAATATGAGTTTTGATGAGAAAATTGTTAGTATGGATAAGAACAGGCAGGATGACTGGAAGGAACAGTTTTATTAAGATCGGTAATCTCGTCAGGGTCAGCGTTGCAAGTGCGTGCTCTCATAACAGCGGCCATAAGATCAATGTTAGAAACATGGTTAAAATAGGAGTCATTCCCATTAGCTGAGGGCTCACAAGAACTTTGGGGATGATGAAGATGTTTGAGGAAGCAGATTTTAAATATGAATTTAGTTCATCAGGTGAAACTGGGAATTCATCTGAGGAAGCGAAGAGTTTTTAAGGAGTTTCCATTTGGATTTGTTGGCATCAGGAGTAGATGAAAGGGCTTTACGAAAGTACTTAAACCTTGCCCATCGGACTGACAGTTTAATCTGTCTTAACTGGTGTCATCAAGGATCGTAGGTTGTACATCAAAGGCCTCCTCAGAACGACCGCACTTAGCTCTTTTAGAAAGGGTGTAGTTTTCTTCACTGCTGAAAAACAGCCCATGCCCGTCTGACAAATGTATTCTGTTAGTGGGATGTATTCGTTTCTGTTCAAATGGTTTCAGTCCGTGTCCCAATACAGCTTGTCCTACGATTCGATTATCTTACCAGGTAAGTAGCTTAGCAAAACACGAATACAATTTATAACAGTCTTCTATAAGTTAGGAGTTGATTTTTTTCTCGAAGAATAAATACATAAAATTTTACGTTTTATGATAAATAATAAAATTGACTTACCTAACAAGAGGTAGCAAGCCTTTCCTTCCATCTTTGTAGGTATTGATATAGCCAAGTGAAATCAACGGCGGTTAGGTACTCCAGTCTGAACCCGCATTGGTGGTGTGTGTGCCTGGCACCTGTCATCGTGATATGAAACTTTCTAACAATTTATTGTCTATGTTTCAGCAGTAACGCATAGCCACTGTTAGCAATAATTTACCAGAGTTATTTAATTCGGTTACCTGACGGTGTATTTTTCGGAGAGAAAATTTTGTCTGTGGCTAATTATAAAATGTCAACTGAAAATCATTTTGTAGCAATTGGTACGCGAAAATCGGAAAAAAAGTGAGTGTTAAGTTAACGAATAGTATTATAAGTAGAAAAAAAGTATACTTGCAGCCCGCAAAACACTTGGTTAAAATAGATCCTTTGGGCTTAACCAAAGATAACTTATACATTAATAAAAAGAACTGGTTTTGTTCAATATTCGACATATTACGGATTAATAGATGCTTGTTAGTTTAAAAGAATGTAAATAACTTCGATTTTATCTTCTCCCTCAAGTTAGTTGTTTCTTAATCACAAGCGCTTTCATCAGCCTGCTCAGAACGATGTAAATGAAAGCGGCGCCTGACTTGCAACTATTGCTTGCAGTTGCATACAATAGAAAGGCATACCACCTTCATCTCACACCTTCCTATGTTATAAGGTCTGTACGTTATTAACTCATTCAACATGTATTTTTTTGGTTAGCCTTATTTTGACACTTACTCAGCATATATTAGGTGAAGTTCACTAAGATTTCTGTTGGACGCTCAACTGGTTATTTATGTTTGGTTATCGACAGTAGGTTGTGAAAACCTGTTGAACACTTTCTAATATAGTCTTCAATCAATGGCACACCCATGTTAGGACTGATTGAACTGATATCGACCAATCACTAGGGGAAGGAGAAGCTCGCTTTGAAATATTTTTAGATTAATGATTTGATTTTAACAAGCTCCAAGCCAAAATATTTTTAGGGGGATAGAGGCTTTGTGAAAGATTTAAAACTGTTATAATCATTTCTAGTCTGAGAACATGAGAAGGTTGGCCTGATTGATGAATAGTTGACTACAGAACGTAACCCAATTCCATGAAGGACCTACTCGGAGATACAGGTGCTATTTGTCACTAATCACGACTAGACGCCTAGCACTAGACAGTGAAGTGGCGGACCGATAAAGGCGGTGTGCTTCAGCAGTGAGTGCTCCATCGGGCACAATCACCTAATGGTCTCCTGGATCACCGCTTCGTCTTCACTCTTCCTTCGGGATTGCACCTCTTTATCTGTACAAACACCTGCTCTTCCATTTCCGGCCTCGTTCTACCACCGTTGATTGTTTCCAAAGCCGATTTATTTAAACATTTTATCTCAGCTTTCATTGTTAGTTGGTGTTTTTTGACAATTATTCACTGTTAACGAAATCTACTATTGCTCTGTTCATGTCTTAAACAATTATACTCAATTTAGAGCAGACGTACACAGCTAAAATGAGGCTGATATCTTATATTCTAATATTTACCACTGCTCACCTTCTCAATGATCTGCTGTTCGTTAAAATCTCTGCATGAACCAAGAATCCCGTTTTTGGGTGACCTACCTGTGAGGAATCAGAAGTAGCTCCAGGAACAGAGTACCATTACCTAGTAAAATTCCCAAGCAATAGAATAATAATTAAAATCCATTAGCACAAAGTTAATTTGTTTTCTTTTCTCTTAATTTTATCGTTATTTTTTGTGTATGTCATATTTTTAAAATATATTATTGCTATTATTTGCAATGCTGTTCGTTCAATTGCTAATTGATTATAGAGATTGCTATAATTTCGTAATTTTCACAAGTTCTTGAATTGAAAAGTATAAAATTAGTTAATGAGTATTTGTGAGCTGAAAAAATATTGTACACATACTTTAGGATAACACCAAACAAAACCGGTTCTGCATTATTCCCATTGAAATGCGCATTTCGTAAGGATTTCCTAGACGTGGTACCAGTCGATCGAATGCTTGATGTCGAAAATCAGTAAATGACGATTTACGATGACGATATCATGTTCACAAATGTATTCCAAAGATCGTAGCTCGGTGAGTATTTTACCAACAGCCCTTTACTTGGGTGATGCACTAGTTAACGCTAGTGGAACTGATTCATGATATGAAGGCTCTGTGCTGGAAACCCTAGGCAGAAAACAATTTATTTCATTCATTAAATAAATTATGTGAGATTAATTAAATATTCTTTAAGATATAGAAAATAAAATGTTGGCAATTCTGCAAAAAAATTGAATTGAAGAGTATTTGTAAAGGCGAATAAATTTAGTTTTTAATTGTCAACGAGTGTATTGGTTTTTTCATTAAAAGCAACCCTCATGCCTAACCGGACAATGTTTAATAGATATTCTCGGAAAACCATAAGTATAAAAAAAAACTGGAACATATTACCCGGTATATCACCATTCCTCAGTTCGGGACCTGCTGAGGGCAAGATGGGCCTTCTCGGACTATCACAGTTTTCAGATTCTTACTGGGCATGGCAACTTTTGTGCCACGCTGTATGAATACAAGAGCGCAGAGGTCAAGTTGTGTACTCACTGCAGAGAGGGACACTGCAGAGCATGTCGTGCTCTCTTGTCACGCTTTGGAGCCTGTGATAGGACGCTCGATAGGAGCTTACAGCCTGGGCGAATCCAACCCACCGTCGCTGGTAAACGTCGAGGTCAGATTTAATGCGTTCCTGGTTTTCATCGGGGAGCATTGGGAGCTTCAGGGTGCCGGGCACTTATCGGTCTTCCGGGGGGTGGAGGGGGTGGCGCGGTGTGAGGCTCTCCCGAAGACCACTTTGTACTTCCGGACGGAGACAAGTCATTGTGAATATAGGTTAAGGTTGTACTTAGAAGTATGTACATAGGTTATAAGAGTAGTTTTATGTTTAATTTTTGGGGAAAGAGGATGCACGCCCTTTTATAGTTTAATACATAGTAATATAGATACGTAGAATATATATAAGTAAATATAGATTGATTAGGTCTTAGGAAAATTGTAAATAGATATAGAATAATAGTTATAAGTTTTATTTTGTAAATATAGATTCAGTTAGTTTCCAAGGTTAATATGAATAGAGAGAAGAAGATTGTATTCGTTCTTAGCCGTGTTTTATTTTTAAAAAAATTGCAAGTAAGGGTTGTAAATGTAGTAAATATTGTAAAGTTGTAAAAAGTAAATATTTTTATATTGGATTAAAGTTTCGTATTTTCTGTTTTTGTTTTTGATATACCAAGACGGTTACACAGAATAAACCAAAGTGCGTTGACCGGTGCCACAAACCCAATACACCGGAATACTCCCACCAAAGGTAAGGAAAACCCCATGAGCCCCCCTCATGTGCTTGCGGAGATATCCCATGTGAGGAGTCGTCTTCAGGAAGGTAGTTGGAAAGGTATATCACCATTAAAATAAAAAAAAACAAGAACACTAGAGAAGAAAAAAATTGATAATTCAAAGAGACGCAGCAAATTTGAAAATATCATTTATGATAATTTCCAGAAGTATGTGAGTGTGCATATGGATTAAAATATTTTAATAAATTAATATTATAAATATAATATATAAATTTATAATATTATAAATGAAATTATTATAAATAATTGATTTCTAATAAATAAATGTTCAGAAATTATAAAACAAGTTTACCCACCAAGGATTGTTTATTTTTCAATTGTCTTTGCAGATCCACTTAGGGTATATACAGTAGTTAACGTATCTCTCTAACCGGCTTGGATCAAAGATTGAACGAAAACCAAAATAACATTCAATGCTTGCAATAATCTGCTTGTATCCGCAGGCAATAAAAACGCTTTCATATGGAGTATTGGTTAGCGTAACTACTTCATGGTACGAAGGCTTTGGGTTAAAATCCCTTGACGGATAGTGAAAGAAGTAAAGGCGTCTGGCTCCCTATAAGACAGCCTACCTTTCATCCGTAATGGGCGCCTAAGGGCTTTAAAATAACTTTTTCAAGGACATGAACCGCCAAAGCCTTATACAGAAAGCAATTCGAATTTTGTTATACAAAGACAAATGTGAATCAAGTCCAATCCCTTTTGTTAAAAATTATAGCATATTTAAGTATCTTTTAGCTAAGTTGGGCTTAACTAATAAAGTCCTGTAATGGACTGACGTAATTTACACACGAAACCTTACTGAATGGTCAATAAAATACCATAAAGTTGGTCTTATAAACAAAATACGACTGCTAGAATTAAAAAAAAAAAAAGAAATGCTGAAAATAAAAGGAAATAAAGGACTAATATTATCTCTGATCATTTTAGAATGAAGTGCAGCCTGTGTTGACATTGCCTCCTTAAGACCTCGATCCAATGACACGTGGATTGGAGTGACTTGTCAGAAGTTTGTTTTATCTCGCTGTGGGAATGTAAAGACTCATCTTGGCTCGAGGTGTTTCGGAGTGGGGTTTTCCTTAACACGAAATATTGTTAAATGCTTCCGACATCAAAGACTGTGCACCCGTTCCCACGACCTGTTTGGGTTTGTCAAGGAGTTCCATAATGGAGTGGAATAACGAAGTTGTAATGGCGTTTTTTTATTTGAACGAGGGAGAACTTATTGTATGGAATCCACGACATCAAGGGCGCAAAAATAGGAAGCAGTTGTATGATACCAGGAAACTTATTAAAAGAAATACTCGAATGTTCTTTGTAAGAACTTAATAAGGACATATGATAGCTACTGTCAGGAAGTTGGTGACGAAAATGAAAAACACAGGAAGATCTGGGGCTAGTACGAACGAATTATACGAGCTTGAATAGTTTGCGTGAATGGTCTCAGTCCTGCACTTAATTTGCACACCAAGGTGAACACACTGAGAAAAGATCTTCAAATTCAAAATTCTGCAGTCAACAGTGCACAAGCCCCTGGGGTATACGCTACTTACTCACCACTGTCCAATTCGTAAACTTTATTCATTTGGAACAACGAAACAATCTCAACTGAATAAGGGACGTTTGGCAATGGCGTGTTAACAAGAAGAGGGCCACCAGATATTTGCAAAACCATATGCTGTAGGAGCGGTTCCCTGTCTGGACCGGATGTACGAATCCTGAGCACCTCAAGGCTCGCAAAGCCAAGCGTTGTGGGCACACACAGGGTCCAAGAATGGAAGATGGGGACAAAGGAAAAAGATGGGAAACAGTAAGAAGTTTAATTCTTTAGAATAATCTTAATTTTATTAAAAAATGTAATTATTAATGTCAACTCCACTCCCTTAAAAGCAGTTGTTAAGTGCGTTCTGTTAAAGTGTCATGGAAGCGACGCCTAGACTTTATTAACAGTTTCTGTCTCCGGTTCTTTTCAGCATCTACACATCTGAAATTGTTAGGACAAACTATAAGAAACCTACTGTAATCGCTTTCGCCAACGACATTGCGGTTTACAGCTGCAGCATGAGTGCACAAAGAGCTCTTACACAGGCCGAGTCAGTTTGTAACGTTATCAGTGACAGACTGGGCATGTTAAGCATCAGTGTAAATGCTGGGAAGACCGACTGCGTAATCTTCTCCCTCCAAAAGGGGAAACAATCGTTGCCAAAATCGTATAGCATAGGAGGGCAAGAGAACTCACCAGCTTTCTCAATGCACTATTTGGGTATAAAAATGGATAGGCATCTCCATTTCTCTACTCATTTTAGTAATAAAATAGAAAAGGTACGACAAAAGTCTTACCGGCTATCGCACTAGCTAACTTCACCTAACCAGTCGCTTCGTCTCAAAATGATAATATATATAAATGTGTCCTCCGGCCAGATCTGCTGTACGGTGCCCCACTTGACCCACTTGACTGACGATACAGCCAAATGTCTCCAACACTTCCAGAATGGGATCATGTGAAAAGTGGTCCGACATACCTCTCTCGAGAGGTTGGACCTGCACCCGTTGCTTGGTGTGCCGTCGGTGGGTGAGTTCATCCGCCGGAGACACATCTAGTTTTTTGACTCGTTGCTTTTTTGACCCCTCCCACATCGATGGTAACAGACTTTCGGAGAAAAATTAGGTTAAGAATTAGTATGCAAGTTAGTTTTAAGGTTGATCAAAAAGGTGAGCCCCATCACCTTATTAGTCAGTTTAGTCCAGTCACGTATAATGTATATCATTATACTTGTTTACTCATTATATCATTTTTATGAAATAACGAAACCTGTATATAATGTAGTGATGCTACAGGAAATACAAAAGTAGTTTGTGAATAGATTCGCCTGAGGATCTGTAATTGTATATAATTATCTGTGAATTTGAAGGTGAAAGAAAAAAAAACGCCTATACTGGAATGGAATAATTCATGTGAGCGTATATACAATATACACATACTATATATATATAAGTGACATGCCGGACCTGCAAGGCTGATTGGTACGAACCGACCAGTACTCTGATTCAATAACTATCAACCAGAAGAAGCCTTTCCTAAATCATGGGAGAGCAAGTCATTAAATGCTTGGATCTTTGACCGACTTAGCTATTTATATCACGTAAAGAGCGAGTACTAACCTCTTAACGGTTAGCTAATGAATTACATGATTTGGACTCCCGAGGTCAATGCCTCGCCGAGGTCACTAGTATAGTGTAACGGGGTCAAAGAAATCACCCAAACACGTGTGCTTTTATGCTGAGAAATCCTTTCAAACATTAAAATTATAGCTGTAGTGTACATAAATGATGGACGTGAATGATTTCAAATGTATTGTAGTGTATTTATGTATTGGTTATTTGGAATTTTGGGCTTACCGTGGCTTACATCCACAAGTGTTTTAGTTTAAATTTGATTTTAAATTAAATAAGTAAAGTTGACTACTTTCTAATTCTCACATTACCATAGAAGTTTGGCTCGATAGCCTGCAGAAAGAAGGGTTATTACGATTGCGATGATACGTGATGGAATGAGAGGCGGAAGTACGCCATACGATACTCTCTAGAGAAGTCTGCTTTGGAGGCGGAGAAGTAGCAGCCATCTTATCTTAAGGGACATTAGTCTGAGAGAGAGAAACTGAGGGCATTAATTAAGACTTCGGGATTTCGTTCTCAGCGAATCTCAAGCCAACGATCTCTCTCATTGTTAGCAGTCCATTCGGGGCATATTACTCTTTAATAAAGATTGAATACCTCCGCTGCAAACGGGATCTCCGGGCAACTTCTGAGGGGTTAAGCATTAATCTCCTCTCTCTCTCTTGTCAGGCACCTTTTTACCTTACTCGGAAGAGAAACTGTTACACCTTTGGGTCTGTTAAAATGATGCCTTGCAAAAATGAAAAAAACAACAACACAGCGTTTCGTCAAAATGCCTTGAGTCTAATTTTCCAACAAAGAAACCAACTGTAAGAAAAACTACTTGTATTTATTAGCTATAATAATATAAGTTGTTCCAGCTGCTACATCAAAATGACTTTTGCATGACTTTTACATTTATGATTTACAATGCGATTTTTTTTTTAATTTCAGAAACATTATTTTCAATTTTGCTAATTAAATAAACCATATTTTTAAATAATGCATCAACCGAAAAAAGGGCAAACAAAGTAAAGAACCAGGATGGATAGACTTGGCATAGATTTTTTAAAAACCTCTTAATTGTTAGTGTAAAAACTACTCATTATGCTTTATAAAAGTACATTATTTCAAAAGAATAAATATTTTTTTTGTTTACATTTTTGATATAAAAATGTCCTATAGATATTAACATAAAGAATTCTTTTGAAATAGAATAGAATTTATTAGGTCAAAGTGGTTTTTCTCGAAAATAATTTGGCTGATTGGGCAAGAGAAATTTTACATTTTGTCATTAATAATAATTAATATTAGTAATAAGCTCATTTCGAGATGGAACGGAATTTATCTTCGAAATTTCTGAATCAACAAAGTTTTACTACAAATAACACATATTTATTTCCCATTTAAACAAAGTTTTGAGTGATTGGTGCATAACCAACTCTCTATTTTGAGGAAATGTCGTCATACTGAGCTTAGGAATACTCAATCATCTGCAAGCATTGCTACATGCATCAGAATAGGAGTATAGTAGATAATATCCGGATTGGAATCCGTGCTTGTGAATACAGCGGACGTTCCAAGCACAATGGAATGAAGAGCTGAGTTGAAAAAGGACAAATTGTTTATATTCACCCCTTCCCTGACATAAAGTCCAAGATCAGAAGATATTTAAGATGTGATGTTCTATTTTTTTCCCCATAGTTATGGGCATAGTAAAGTCAGATGCGCAAAAATAACTTCAAAGTTATTTATAAAAATAATGTTTTTAGGCCAAATAGAAATAAAGAATAAATTTTTTTTTTAATAATAGATAGGTCAATATTTTACAATTACATTTTGTTTATTGCCAAAAGAACTTTTATTTCATGAACATTATATAGTTTTTGAATTTGTTTTCGTTATATTATTTCATGTTACATGAAAAGCTTATATAAATTTTATGGAAAAGCATTGATTTTCTATGAAATAAAGCTGAGGGGGAACTCATAGTTTTGAACTTTAACTCTTTTGTTATTAAGGGGTTATTTTTAATATTTAGAAAGTATAATAATTATTAAAAATTTTACTTTAGCTTTATACCATTTTCAGCTTAAATAATATACGTTTATATTTAGTATATATATATGCAGTGCCTGTAGTCTCAAGCGTAGTTTAACATCTCAGAATATCAGTTGGGGTGTGGTGAAAACAAAGGAATGAGTACTGAAAACATTTTCGAGTGGAGGGGACCCAAAAAATGAAAATCCAATGATTCTAACTGTCCAATTCCTATTTTGGGCACACGGCAATGCCACTAGTTAACCACATTATAGTGGTGTTTTGAGGTTGCTAGTTTTTATCAGTCCAACCAGAAATGCTCCCCTAAGCAGCTTTGACCCCTATCCCCTGTTTCTCAAGGATTCCATGCGGGCTCTATTTGCCAGGATTTAAGATCCGCCTGCTTTATATAAATTTCTGACATTGCTTCTGTGACTTTGGCCAATATATATAAAACTATCTCTCACACACATATATACAGATAAAATAATAATTAATACCCAGGAAGTACAAGAGTGTTTGGACATACACAGCTATAATCGTACATCCATATTGCCCATCAATTGTTAAATCCTATTTCCGTACTTTTTTGGTGAAAAAATATATACTGCTTATAAATGTGTGAAAAAGCAGAAAGCGTAAAAAAAAAGCAGCATTTCAACTATCTTGTACCTGGTTTTAACTTATAAATTTTCCCAGTATAAATGCATTCGTAAATGATTTCCTTTCTTCAGTCAACGCCTTCCCCGTTTTCAGTTTAGGGTTTTCCTGAAAACTGCGTTGTGCTTTAATTTTGAGCTTGATGTGTACTAGCTCTTGAATATTGTCTTGTACCATTATAACTTCCTGTAAGTATTTTTCGACCTCTAAAATCAGGCTTCTTTAACTTTCTTATCTAGGAAGATCCTGTTTGTCAATCCCTGTTCGTTCATTAGCATCCTTTTTTTTCATTACGTCCGTTATTTTTTTCTATGTGGATGTAAAGTTCCTGTCAGTGTCGTCTTCTGCATTCGCCGTTCTCTCTTACAGTTTATAAGATTTTTCTGAGGAACATTCTTCATTTGGCGAATAGGCGTATAGACCTCCGGTCTGATGACAGTGTCATCAGCAGTGTGTTTATTTTTGTTTTTATTTACTTTTCACTTTATCATTAGTGCTTTGTATTAAAATGCTCATATACTATTTAGTTAATTAAATTTTTACAATATACAGGGAAAACTTTGGGAACCCAATAATTTTTTATGATTACTTCAGTGCTGAATTTCGATGGAAATATAATAATCCTAATATTTTTAATGCCATCTAGAGTAGTTTAATACCCATTTTCATTTTAGTTTTCAACAATGGCCATTTAAAGTAGATGCATTAGTCAAAATAAGTAAATCAGTCTAGAAAAATTTTACACAGGGTCTACTTTAGGGAAAAATTAATATACTATAAAAAATATAACATATATCTTTTCAAAGTTATTAAAGTATACGATTTATTTTATGGACTAAATATTTTACAAATCAAATCTGCTTTCAGTAAAATAACATTTGTTTCTCAGGATTTCAAAGAATTCTACTTTTGTAATCTCCTCGCGAAATTACTTTTTTGGTATAACGAGTAAATTTAACCAAGAATATCAGTCATTTTCGCGAAATGAAAAAATATTAATTACTAATTCTGTTGATATGTATATTGTAATGTACATCGTTTCCTATGTCTCTTCTGGTCGTCGGTATGTCCAAATCGTCATCAGCCACAGTGCAATTTCTTGAGGCGACTCCCATCACTATGGTAATAGTGGAGATTTTCTTCATTTCGTAGTATAATTGTTCAATAATTTAAAAATAACTGATCACTATGAACGGGCGTAGGTCCTACACTGAGGGATAGGCGTGAACTAGCCTTTCCCTCTTCAACGCCACCTGGCTCACCTGGTTTTGTTTCCTTCCCCTATATTTAAAGCCTTTCAACAGCCAGCTTATAATTTATTTAAGAAATATAGCTTCTATTTCCCATGATTTAGACTAGAATGCAAAACATTTTCAATTGATTAGTGAAACTATTATTTTGAGAGCCAAAGATAGATAAATTTTCCGAGCAAAGCCGGTTTTAATTGAATATTTCAACGGCATTTCAGCCGTTTCCATTTTTTTTCACATGGTTAAAAACGCGATTTTTAATGAACATAGGTAGGTTTGAGAAGTTTAAGCGCAAAAATGTCAATCATTTTTTCGTTATATAATGTGTTCGTAAAATTGACACACATCATCAAATTTTGTTTGCAACAAACTATCTACTAGTCTTATTTAGAATCGATAAAATCAAATTTTAGCCTTATCCTGATTATTTTGAAAGTGCTACTCTCAACTTTGATACCACTGACGAAGAACCGTACAACTAATAAAGCATTGTTTGAACTGTGGGGTGGTAAATATTAATTAAAATGATCCTATTTTCACTTGGCAATAACATGTAGCCAACGATAGCAGTCTAGTGAATGTTCAATTGTGTCTGCGCAATTAAAAGTAAGTTGGAAATAGTAATATTAAGTTGCTATCAGATTATATTTATGGGTGGGTATGCTAGTAGGAAGATAATTCCTGGCTGAGCTGTAATTATTACGATCCCCCCCCTGGCTTGAAAAAAAAACTTTTTTGAAACTACTGATAGTAACAAAAAGTTTTAATGCTGTTAAAAGGTTGAAAAAGTAAATGATGGACGACCCCCTAGCCGGTAATGGAAAATATCTGTTTTGGAAACATGGCCTCCTTACCCCCCGTCTACTTAGCGTGACCATAGTCTATGTTTGCTTAGTTGACAGCATCCGTCCTCATCTTACAAATTTATCTTGTGCTAAGTTCGACTATCCGCAGAGGACGGTCCCAACTTTTAATCCCTGGGGGTCGCTGTCTCCCTTGGGAATCTGATAAATCATTTACTTATCCCGCCGTACCCGAGCAAAATAATTGAATCGATATTTTCTTCGTTTGTTTGTGACTAACCTTAGTTTCCCTCAGTTTGGATTAAGATCACTTTAACGTAAATAATTCCAAGTTAATAGTTGTTAATCCAATGAATAATAGCCTCGTTATCTAATTAAATATTATTTCAAATAGACCTTTTTAAATAATGAATACCCTTTCTCATAGATTTAAAACTAAATTGTATGAAAATATTTTTTTGTCAAATTTATACAGTAAACAAGTGATGCAATCATTGAGATTAGTGAATAATAATAACAATTAGGAATGATAATGACAGAACACAGAACCACAAAGTGAATGAGGAACAAAGAACATTCATCGTTGCATTCCCATATATAAAAACCATGTTGAAGGTAGTCAATGTAAATTTATAAATTCATACTTCAGCTCCTAGGGAGTCTTTTTAGTGGGCCAGCTAAAAAAAATAAACTGAATAATCACATGACGACGGGATGGAGAGAATGACTAAACATAAGGGCGGATATATTGACTAAACACGACTTTAAGGGACGGAGATAATCAATAAACATGACATTAGAGACGGAGAGGAAGAATAAACATTACATAAAGGAAGGAGAGAATACATATACAAGACGTAAGGGACGGAGATAATGAATTAACACAACTATAGATACTCGTGGGACCCAGTTTCGATTTCTCAAACACTTATTAAATGATTGTGAAGAAATTGCTCAGTTTTGATGATTTGTTAATCATATTTGTTAAACTAGCCTAATAACAAAGAATCGCATTTTAATAAATACATAATTAAATTAAACAGTTAAAAATACTAGAAATTATATTTAAATTAGCTTGAATGACAATTATTTCCCGATTTATATTGTCGACTCCCAAAATCACTTATCGTTCGGAATATTATCGGATATTATTACTTATCGGATATACCAATTATAGGGAAATTACTTTTGTGTTGCCGTATAACAAACATTACTTGATTGTAAGTAGACCCTCTATCTCCGAGCTTTACAGACACTTTGGTAATAGCCAAAATACATTTATATTGATGATATTTGATGCTCAGGGCTACAAGCATAAATCTGCTAATTAAGTTAATCCCATGATACTATACTGGAACGAAATTATTTTTTGCAGGAATGCTGTTGCTTTTGTTAGGGTTTGGACTGACAACTTAACACGAAAATGTGAAATATTTTTTTCAAGTCTATTCCATTGTAGTTTTTTTTTGATTCTGTTCAAGTCTTACTTCAAAATGCATTAAACAGTTTTTGATTTTTGTTAAAACTATTTTTTTTTTCATAATGATAGATGTGGTATAGGTAATATCGATTAGGAAAACAGCGGGGTTACCTTCCCTGCTCAGGCTTTGTTTTAAGGTTTGTTTTGTGGCTATATATCTATAAATCTGTAAAGCAATAAATCATTGAATTTACGTACATGGTGTTCAGTTTATTGTATGTTAGAAGCCTTATCAAGACATTACAAATATGGCGACGAGGATGGGATGTCTTAGCAACAACTGATGACTGAAAATCGCAGGGTGAGTGTTTTCCTTATAATTGTAAAGCATCGTCAAGGATGAGTGAAGGAGTGATCGTCGGGCAGTTGCGGGAGTTTTCACTGGCAAACGAGTGGCAAGTGTATAAGCCTCGTATGGAAAGTTTTTTTAGAGCGAATAAACAAATGGTATATCCCAGTTCGGCTGGAGCAGAGAAAAAACGATGTTCTGTTTGCGGTTATACTAACCACGAATATTCAAGATGTAAATTCAAAAATTATTCTTGCAAACAATGTTTACGGATTGGACATTTAGCGAAAATGTGTCCGAGAAATAGCAAGTCCGATTGGTCAGAAAGACCCCAGACCCAACCTATTGATACTAGAAAACAATCAAGTAAAGAAAAAACGCATTTTGTGTCAGAAGATCTCAGTGATCAGTTAGAGTCCTTATATCATATTGAAGCTAGTGAAGATGGGGAATTTGGGTATCACGTTACGCTTAAACTAAATCGGGATACTGAAATATCTTTTCAAATAGACACAGGATGTCTTAGTACTATTGTACCCCTTTCCATGTACAAAGAAAGCTGTGCACATTTACCATTGTTGGCTACTGGAAAGACTTTCGTGTCATATTTCAATGAAAAATCTCGGCCACTGGGTGCTGTAAATGTATCTATCGAGTATAAAAATCAAGAATATCATGATATGACGTTTTTCGTGGTCAATTCTACTGGGCCTCCACTACTCGGTAGATCGTGGTTTGAGCATCTTGGGTTCAAAATAGTGGGTCCTAGTCACAGGACAGCTCAACCAGTGTTTTTCAATACGGATATGTCAACGGTATTGTTACAGGAAGCGGTGCAGAATTTCCCCGAAGTTTTCACTGATCGATTGGGCAAGTTCAATAAAGGAAAAGTTAAATTGGATTTGACACCTAATGCAAAACCCAGATTCATGAAAGCGAGACCTGTGCCATTCGCCATGCAAGCTGGTGTTAGTGCAGAGATCGATCGTTTGGTTCATGAAGGAATTCTTGAACCAATCGACTACAGCCCATGGGGATCACCAATCGTCCCGGTATTAAAGAAAGATGGGTCGATTCGTATATGCGGGGATTACAAATTGACAGTGAACCCCCACCTTCTCATCGATCAACACCCACTTCCACGAGGAGAGGATATATTTCAACGAGTACAGGGTTGTTCAATTTTTGCGAAAGTCGACCTTTCGCACGCTTACCAGCAATATGAGGTCGATGAAGAATCACGTGACATCCTGACAATATCGACGCAGAAGGGTTTGTTTCGTTACACTCGTTTGCCTTTTGGCATTGCGTCAGCTCCAAGCAAATTTCAGAAAGCTATGGATATTTTGCTCTCCGGATTGGAAGGTACATCAGTCATGATTGACGACGTTTTAATAGGAGCCCGAAATGTTGAAGAGTTGCGGACTAGAGTCTTTAAAGTATTAGAAAAACTTAGAGAAGCGGGACTCACTGTGTCTATCAAGAAATGTGAGATCGGCAAGAGCTCAATCGAATACCTGGGCTTCAGAATAGATGCTCAAGGGTTACATTCAACCGATGACAAGGTTCGTACGATTTTGGAAGCCCCAATACCAAATGATGTTAAGGAACTCCAACGTTTTTTGGGAGTAGTAAATTTTTTATCAAAGTTTCTGCCGGATTTAGCAACAATTTTGTCACCACTCTACTGTTTGCTGAAAAAGGGGCACCCGTGGAGTTGGAGTGGTGAATGTGCTCAAGCTTTTGATGGGATCAAGATGCTAATTCAGAAGCATCGAAGCCTTGCTCATTACAACCCAGACTACCCAATTCGTTTAGCGGTGGATGGATCTGACTTTGGATTGGGTGCGGTGATATACCAGCGATATGCAGATGGATTAAATCGACCGTTAGCATTTGCCAGTCGAACGTTGTCTCAAGCCGAAAAATCCTACTCTCAGCTTCATAAGGAGGGAGCAGCCTTGATGTTTGGAATCAGCAGATTTCATAGCTACTTGTATGGACGGAGGTTCATTTTAGTGAACGATAATAGGCCATTAATATCAATCTTTGGACCAAAGAATGGTATCCCAACCTGTGCAGCAAATCGGTTGCAGCGGTGGGCACTTATTTTGTCTAACTACATGTATGATGTAGAATGGGTGAAGTCTGAAAAAAATATAGCCGATTGGTTTTCTCGAGCACCACTTCCTGAATGTCCAATATCAAATGAGCCTGACCTATGTATCAACTACATTTTTGACGTTTCCAGTGAACTTCCATTAAACTACAAGACAATTTTGGCAGCAACCAAGAAGGATGACATCCTTATGAAGATCATTGCTTTTTTAAAGTTCGGATGGCCAGGCGGAGTCGAAGCTAAATTTCGGCACTATTTCCGAAAGAAGGACGAGTTGTTTGTAGAAAAGGATATCCTTCTATGGGGATATCGTGTTATTGTGCCAACAGCATTGCGACAACAGGTCCTGAAGGAGCTTCACGCTTCTCACATGGGTATGGTAAAAGTAAAATCCCTAGCGAGATCGTATGTGTGGTGGCCAAATTTGGATGAGGACGTTGAAGAGATAGTCCGATCTTGTCATGCATGCAACGCCACTAAGGATAACCCCCCAAAGGCAGCTCTAGTACCGTGGGAATGGCCAGCTAAACCTTGGCAGCGCCTTCATATAGATTATCTGGGACCACTAGAGGGACGTTATTTCTTTGTCATCATTGATAGTCACACAAAATGGATTGAAGCTTTTCCTACGCATTCAATGTCCACGGAAACCACTATGAAAATCTTGAGACAGGTGTTTGCTCGTTTCGGGTTGCCTGAAACCATTGTTTCTGACAATTATTCGGCTTTCGATAGTGAGACGTTTAGGAATTTTCTTCAGCATAATGGCGTTGACCTCAAGCATGGAGCGCCATTTTCACCAAAGACCAATGGCGCAGCTGAGAATGCTGTACGCTCCATCAAACGAAGTTTGAAGACCGCTCTGGTAGATTCTTCTGTTTCAGATTTGGACGTGACTCTGAATAGATTCCTGTTGGATTATCGTAATACGCCTCATATTACCACTGGAGTTTCCCCCGCCCAGGTGTTGATTGGCCGTCAGCTAAGGACCAGACTTGACCTCCTACGACCTCTTGCTATGTCGACTAAGGTGCAAATGGCTCAGGAAAAACAAGTAAATGCTTATCGTGGGTCACCTACGGCTACTGATTCTTATCCTGAAGGAATTTCAGTTTATGTACGAAACTATCGGCATTCTGGGGAGAAATGGATTCAAGCATCGGTTGTTAAATGCTTAGGGCCTCGAAGACGTCAAGTTTTTGTGCCATCACTGAATAGACAGTGGACCAGGCATCTGGACCAAATCCATGGGTCCTCTACTGCACGAGAGGTTTTGCCGGCCTATTCAAGTCATGCGGAACCTGTATCAACACAGGTGACAAATGATACCATTTTGGAGCCAACTCAGGAGATGCCAACCAGTCAATCTGGCACTTTACCGAGCACATGCCAAAAAGACCAACTATGTGAGTCAGCTCGCCCTCAACGAATCAAGAAACCGACAAGAAGATTGATCGAAGAAATATAAATTATGTTCCTGTGATTTCTTTTTACAAAATAATTTACGTAAAAAAAAAAAAAAAAAAAAAAAAATTGAAAAAGATTTGTTTTTTTTGTAATTTTTCATTATTTTGTCGATTAGAGGGGGGAGAATGTGGTATAGGTAATATCGATTTCATGTATCGATTAGGAAAACAGCGGGGTTACCTTCCCTGCTCAGGCTTTGTTTTAAGGTTTGTTTTGTGGCTATATATCTATAAATCTGTAAAGCAATAAATCATTGAATTTACGTACATGGTGTTCAGTTTATTGTATGTTAGAAGCCTTATCAAGACATTACAATAGATGAACCCTGAGTTCTATAATATATGGGACGAATGAGATGTAATATCTTTTGCACCCAACTGGTGGCTTACTTTTGTTATAGAATATTTAGGTTTAAAGCACATCTTTCCGTAATACTAAATCGTGGGATTCCTACGTTGTCAAAATGTCCTTTATTACATTGAAGTCCTAGGAGACTCAAGGAACTTGAGAGTACTAAAACTCCCTAGACTTCACAACCCAGGAATGCACAATTATTTACAGACAGTCTTGCCAGTCTGAGAGAGAATGGTACGTTGACTTGACTAAGGGGTGGGAGGCTTAATTGTGTTTTTAATAGAAATTATACGCTTCAGGGATTCGGGAAGCTCCACGTTTGCTGTTCTTTTGTTAATGTCAGCCTAAAGTAATAATTGCCTAACTTTATGAAAAACGTATATAATATGGGCTGAGCGCTTGCCTATATTTAGCTTAAATTTTGAATAATGTTAAAATGTATTAATAAGACATATCTTATAGCTATGAAATAAACATAATAATATATGATCCGTGCTAAGCACAGGGAGATAGGGATGTTATTTCAAGCGATAGACAAATAAGTTCTGTATACATCCATTTATTCACAAATATAATAAAAGCAATTAGAATGGAACACGGGCAAATTTATTTTATGCTGTGTGTATAATACTTAATACTAAAGTAGAAGAGAATATGGACTAAATATAAACGAAATAAACTAGAATTACAGTATGTAGCACACGTGTGACCTCATTAATCCAATATCAGGTCAAGTCATAAATTTTGTTTACATTGATTTATCCGCAAAGAATTTAAATCCTTTTAGTGATAAATCAAACATATACTTAAAAAAAAAATGTAAACCTCAATGGATAGAATTAAAATTTAGCTGGGTAATTACTGCTTTAATTCTGAAATATCAATTTCTGTCATTATAAAGAGCCGCAATGATTTTGAAAGTAAATAAGGAGTAAACAAAGTGTTGAGTGAATAAATGAATACATGTTTACATTCACGTTGTTGTTGGACCGTAGAGAAGTGTTGAAAGACAATCGCAGGAGGTTATACTAACGGAAAGGCTCGTTAGAATGTGTCAAGAAGAAAATTTCAAACTGGCTGAGCCAAAGCCCCGGCCCAAAACCCTCGTTCCTTAAGTCCCAAAGCACTATCTTTGGGTCGAGAGCTTACTCTATGTTATTCACTGCTACAAATTTGTTGTTTTTCAAACTTTTTTTGTTTTGTCGATGCAACCAAAAATAATAATAGAATAAAAATAAAATAAATTCATTTCATAGGTTACAATTAAAGTTTTAATCTTAAGTATATGTCCAGGCACAGGCATCACAGGCAATGAGAAGGCAGATGGCCTTGCAAGGGTGGGCTCAGAACAGACACCTCTTGCACCTGAACCCATATATGGTATCAGCCTCAGCTACGCTAAAAGGCGTATAAAATTAGCTTTAGAGGACAGGGCAAGACTCTCTTGGAGAGAAACTAAGAAACAGGAACACTCGAAACTGTTTCTTAATGGACCCTGTAAGAGAAGAAGCTCAGCACTTCTATCAATGGACAGGTGGACACTCAAAAGTGTGACAGGACTCTATACAGGTCACTGTCGGTTAAATAAACACCTCTTTAATTTGGGGATAGTGGGATCACCAATCTGCAGATTCTGCAAGAAAGAGGGAGAAACGGCACGTCATATAATATGTGACTGTGATAACTTAGCCAGAAGGCGATACCTTCACTTTGGTAGTGATCGCATTGTAGACCCCAAACTATGTGAACTGATCGATCCATTCAGTATCTTCAGATTTGCAAAGGCCGTGGGCCTGTCACATATATAGGACAGGGACATGGACGGCACACAATAGGTCTCACTGAGGCCGCGGTGCACAAATGCCGGAACAAATAATAATAATATGTCTATTTGTACAATATTTACATTATTTTTTTGTTTTCAAATTTTCCTTGGCCTAAACATATTATCACGTTCTTCAAAAATTTCAGTTTTATTGTTAACTTTTACTTTAAATTTATTTTATTTGCTATTTAATAGGTTCTATTAACAAAAATAATTCTGGCAAAAAGATGAATTTAATTTTACAAACATAAAAAAATAAACTTATATTAATTTTATTAATACTTGTCTATAAATTCGATTCCTTTTCTTCTTTAATTGTCTTCATTCTTTAAACAAAATTAATACTTCTTCTCTTCGTGCTATTTCTCTTCCGTTCTGCTTTAAGTCAATAACTATTAACCAACAAAGTTTTTAAGTTTTTCTTACTCACAATCTCAAGCTAATAACATTACGGGCAGATCCCAAAACTAGATGAGTATAATTCTCAGTGTGTTTTCATTATAACAACAACAACTATACTAATTATAACTGGCTAAACTAGAGAGTAATTCTGTGTGTGTTTCTATCATCACAACAACCAGTATACTATCTTTTGTTTTTTTCATACACTCTCACTTGTTTTTATTTTGCCTTCTTGCTAAGTTGGATTAATATTATATAAAAACTCCACAATATCTAATATCACAACAACATATTGCCAACAATTTAGTCTCAGTCTTTAGTGGTTATAAACAGAAACGATTGGAAAGTATCTGGTCATCGTGGCCCAAAGTAAGCTTGGATGCATCTCTGATGTATCTGGAGAGTCTCTACATGTAGCTAAAAAGCAGGTTTTCAAAGATGATAAGCTGGGAAATATGGAAAAAACGTTAAAAACCAGATGGTTGTTTTGCACACTTTCAATTTTTTTCATGTCCCACCACCTGTTTAAGATTGGAAGTTCTGATTCTTAAACGGCTCTGAGGACGACAAAGCTAAACAAATTGATTACATATGGTTAAAAAAATAAAAATTTTAGATCCTTTTATAGACTTATAGTATTTAATAAGTTTCAGAATTCATGAAGTTTATGAATAAGTCCATGATCAATAAAAAAGTTATTTCAACTGTAGCATTGGTCGATACTGATCCATTGCTCAGGCTTGCTTTCATGGTGTTTTTTATTATAATATTTCATCATTGTATTCAATACACGTTAGTTAACAATGATTGGCATGCGCTATTCAATTTTCCGGTGAATTACTTTCCATAGAAAAACTTATTAAATTCCCCCTTGCAATAAACATGTACTAAGTTGACGTCCAAACCCGGCCTTTGTTGAACTATTCTTTTGCTGAAGTCTTTCTGAGTGGAAACTTCTAAAACCAATTTTACGAGGATCTAAAACTTCGCTTATCTCCACTAGCCTTTTCGTTTAGGTTACATCAGCCTTTATTCTTCCGGCTTATACAAGTTCCCTTTTCTTATAGCGGTTTCTTTATAAACAATTTCAGAAAAAACAACCCATTCACAAATAAGTGAAAATCCTCAATGTTTATATGAAATATGTATATTCATAATCTAGCAACTTTGAGTCAGATGAAAAATTATAAATAAAATAACAATTATTTCAGTATTTATGAAAGCCCCTGGAATCTCTCTTTATATTTTTAATTGATCTACCATTCGTAGTAAACCATTCACCTAGTTAGGTATCATAAGGACTAAAATTTAGAACAAGATACATAATTTTACATATTTATAAGTAGTATTACATAAAACGAGAACACAAAATTCACAATAAATAATAAGAATGAAAAACAATTAACAGAGGATTAAAACACACCTGTAAAAGATATTATCCTTTCAGGTTTTATCAATTCTTTATTGAATATATCAAACTGGTAACCTTACTATAAAATTTCGAGACAGTAAATCAATATAACTTGGACAAGTGTTTTTGTTACTACCGAAACCATTTTATAAATCTGAGGAATTGAAGAACGTAATTTGTTGGGGGAAGCTATACTACTTAGGAAGAAGTATTAACACTTATTTAATTAGGCAATGGATAATACATTTCATAAAAATTATAATAGCAAAATAAAAAACAAAATCATAAGGAAATTTCTTCAAATATTTTTTATTACAAAAAACAGCCCCTAAATAAAGTTTACCATAGCACAAGAACATTTAATTTGTCCATTTTTTTTAAAATACTTCAGCATAGAAAACACATAGGTCCCGACAAAGAGTAAGCTACCAAATCCATTATTTTGTAATATCAAGTATGACAAAGTTTTATTGCAGTATTGATCTCACTATTGTTTATTATTATTAAAAATTAGGAGGGAAAGAAAAAATGGCTTGGCAGATCGGGAACCAAACCCCAATATGTAGTAAGGGGCTCCCCCACTCACCATTGGGGAGGTAGTTGTTAATTAAAAACCTCTCGTGTTCCAGGTATTCGTCAGTCGTCATTATATAGTAACAGAGACATTGTATTTTACATGGAGCTACATAAGAAATATATGATGATTGCATCCATCTCCAAAAAACCTATTACAAGGAAGCATATGTAAGGAGCTATATATTTTTATTGGGTGGTCGCACATGAATGATTTTTTTAAATTGTGAGGTACTTTTCTTTGACATTTCATGAAAACCACATACAGGTTATCTTTTTTTTTCGAAATTTAAATAATCAAGTCGGAATAAACCGATTGGATACGTTGGTTTTGGCTATGGAGGGGTAGCCGTGGTAGGTTGGCACAGTCAATAGTCAATTATGTAAAGCAGGGAAAGGAATAGGGCCGTGGTCTTATCGGGAACCGCTCACCTTTGCAACAGCCCTTTAATAACTGTACATAAATTATATAAGGGCTACGGACTGGCAATGGAAATGGGATTTGCCCATTTAATATCCGAGCAACAAGAATAACCAGATGTTACTGCCTGTATAATTATCTGATAGCGATCAGAATAAATAGTAGCTAGATGTAAAAGCCATTCCATAATCTATCGCTAGGTCATTGAATTTATGAATTAATAACATGAATCGAATAATACATCTCGTTGCTACTCGTTCATGTCTCGTTACTAGACTTTTTTGTTGAATTTGACTCACTGAAATGATTTTGTAATCTTTCTTAGAGGATCTACTTATACTCAGGTACAGAGAAAATTAAACGTGAAAGATTTCAAAAGATAACTTTTGGGATGAACTCAGATCCCAGCTAGGAACATCATCTTGACATAAGCTAATATAGTTTAGAGTGTTAAGGCCGAATTTAAACTGGCCGAACGTATATAATAATAGAAGATAAGAGAAACAAGAAAAATATAAAGAAATAATCAAAGATAATATTTTAACCTAAACATGATTGGGGTTAACTTGACCATAAAAGAAACTGATTTATCTACAAAAGGTTAAAAAGTTATTTCAATTACGGCAAACAATTGTTGTAAGAGGCAACATGACTCAATTTACCATCTTTGAGCTAGATATCGTTAGGTATATTCCCCGTGTGGGCCAAAAGCCCAGGAAGGGGTTAAAAAAAAAAAAAAAAAAAGATATCGTTAGGTGTTGTCGAGGTTAGATATTGAGGCATAGGATCGGTTAAAGAAGTTGCCAACCATGAGTGCTTTAGCCCTTAAGAGGCCCCTCTTATTTGAAATAAGAAATACCAAATGCTTTCAATTAAAAATAAAATAAAAAATCATTCAATGACTGATGGAAATCTCTTGATATTGTTTGCGCACTTTATACGCCCTTAATTTATTTGATAGGTATTTATATAAACACGATTGATGAAAACGTATTATGGTCTCTATAAAAAAAAATGTGTTAATGTGAAAAAAGCAGTGTGGCAACTCTCCAAGGATTAAATTGATCATACTAGCTAGTTAGTGAAATGATTGAGTTAATATTGCACTTTACTATGACGAGTTAAACGGCATAGACCAAGGCCTGTCCAAGTCATCGTTTTACCTGATGACATCGATTAATAATCATCACAAAGTTACAACTACAACGGCGAACAGCACAGCTTAACTTGATCCCGTTTGCGATAAGAGTTCAGTACCGTGAACGTTATTGATTATTGGATTGGTACTGACTCTGTATTTGTTGTAGATTGATGCTAAGTCCACTAGACCCGATCCGGCTAAAGCTAATATTAATAGTAGTAGCCTTCGACTGTCAATTCTCGCCTTAGACCGGCGGGAGTTCATAGTCGGGATTACAGCAAAAGTACTTAATGTTAATTATTTAGAGTGGAAGATCATTATTCATAATGGAGTCTATTAAGAGCCAAAGTATAACGATCGCGCCAGCTTATTGTGGGGGGGGGAGGGTATAGAATGGAATGCAAAGTAAATACAATTCCAAAGCTGTCGCACTCTAAAAAAAAAACAATAGTAATAGCAAAATCCTAGTAATAAAATGAAAGATAATAGTAATAAAAGCAAGATACACCGCGTTCTGCAGATTCGTCGGGGAGTGGAAAAGGGTTCAAGGCTCCAGGCACTTCACTATATCCAGGGGGGTGGCGCGGGGTGAGCAGCCGTGTCTTCGGGAAGGCTCACCCGAAGCCAACGATGTATCGCCAGTTCCAGAGGAGTCACTGTAAATATGTATATATAGATATAAGGTAGGACTGAGAAGTTTATAGTATAGACATAAATTTAGTTATAGGGGGATAGAGGATGCACACCCCATGTAAATATAGTTTTAAGTATAGGTAGAACACGGATCCAAAATTGTAAATAGTATTAAGATAACAAGCTATAGGAAAAAAAAAGTATATATAGCTAGTTTAGGATTTGTAAATATGTTATTAGAGGTGTTTCTTTTGTTTCTTTTCTCTTTACTTTAGTTTTGTGTTTTCTTCTTTCTTTTTATATATTATTATCAAATGTTTTTTTTTTTTGAGAATAAAAGAAACAAAACAGAATAACCGAAGGTGCGCTGACCGGTGCAACAATCCCATTGCCCCGGAATACGCGCACCACAGGCTACGTACAGGGGCAAGCCCGTTTGAGGCTCAGCCTCAGGTATACCCAAAAAAAAAGTATACCCAAAATCAGTATCCTAGCTGTTTCCCTGTATGAAAGACTTATTTGTAGAGTATTTTATTAAACATTCAATTTTTTTACAGCAATCAATACGCAAAGGGAAAATGCTCTTAAGCCAAATCCACAGGGTCACATAGAGCTTATAAGATCAGCATTTTAGTTGGTTCGGAGAAGATCACGAGCAACCTCCACCTTAGGCGCTGCTCTGCGTTGATTTGGATGATATGGAAAAATAGAGTTATCATACGGATTAGGACGGCCCGGTAGGAGGGAACAGAAGTTCTGGTAGTTGGAGGTTGCTAAGTCTCGGATGAATCGGATGTGGGTGAAGGGTACGGTGGTTGATACAGAATGAAGTATTGGCTATCTTGCGGAGGATTCCGGATTGCATGCGAAGGTCATTGGAAGGCATAGCACTCGCCGGGATTTCGATTCCGTAGGACCAGGTTGGTAGGAATATCGTTGTGTGAATCAGTTTCTTATTTTATATTGTTATTATTGAACGATTCTACTTGAGGGGAGGAAGTAGTTTGAATCGTCTGTTAGTTTCCTGTACGAGCTTAGTTTTGTATTTGTAATATCTTTGGAATAAGTTTTGAGTTCCTTCTCATTCGGTAACTGCCAAATCCTAAGAGTTAGCAAATCATGGTAGAAACTTGCTCAATGATTTTCTCCATATTTACTGTTATTTTGTTGAGAAACAAAAAACAACAATTGTATTATAAAAGCTTTTCAAACCTTATACAGACCTAATTTTTATGCCAGCGAATGGAGGCGAAGACACAACCGAGGGGTATAGGGGATGTTCAAAGAGCCTGATCTAATAAAAGTCAAGCGGGAAGACTGAAATGTAGTACGGATGAGTGATGAAATGATCTCAGTGTTGTGAATTGACAGAAGCCATGCATGGATGATGAACAGTTGGAAGACTGAGGCTGCGGTATTCGAATTGTGTGCCATACGTCGCCAGGAACGCATTAGGATTTACACTATACAGCAGCAGCACAATACAAGGACTGCTCGTCCCAACTGCTGGAGGAAGCCAAAACAGTCCAGACGATGAGTAAGTTAGTAAGTCTGTTTTTGTTTACTGCTGATACATTGAAGAGAGAGGCTATACTTTGAAACAGGCCAATCGGCTTTGACAGACTGCTTGTTCTACTATGAGTTGTACAATGAAACATGGATCTGAAATGATAATGGTGTATTCCTCAAAACCACGGTAATGATGATGATTTCAAGTTGGAATTCAAGGTAAAAAGATCTGGTCCTGATAGGCGGTCAACTTTTACGATTTCTCAGATCACAATCCAGAGTCTATTAGATATTAGATTTTAATTGTACCAGTCATTTTGAAAAGGGGTCATTCCCACTTTTTCAGAAAAGACGATATTTTGATATTTTTTTTCTAATATTTCTTTCTTTTGAGGAGAGGTAAAACTCGAAACTGTCACGATTCACAAATGTTGCTGTAATACTGTCTAAAAACGTGTGTTTTCTTTTCTGGAGATGACTCATTTTTCAAAATTAACATAGTTTTTTAGAAATAAAACTACAATATTTTTCAATTTAACCATTTTCATTTTTAACATTTAAGTAATGTTAAAGACATTGTGAAGAACTTAAAAACATAACTGGAATTCAAATATCAAAAACAAAATTAATAAATTAAAATTTTTCAGGCACTTCTTCACCAGTCGTGATAGGGCGGTCGTAAATCCCTTAATAAACATTATTTGTGTATATCGGGAATACATTGCAATTTTTTTTATATCCACAATTTTTTGTTCGTTAATTAGAAGTTTGCCTTTGTATGCGAGTTTTCTTGGTGGCTGTGGGACGTATGAAGCTAAACATTGAGATAATTTCCACAAGGAGCCGATACGTATGGAAGTTAAAGGGATGTGACTCCGCCAAAAGCTGACTTTGAAAAAAACTGGACCTAACCGTTCTCAACATGATCGATTCAATTGTTCCCATTGTCATAGACACGTTACTGTACAGAAAAAAAAAACACTTTATTCGATAATAATATTAAATTTATAATACCAGAACAATTTCAGGGTTACGTGACACCAATTGCTCGTTTCTCTTCACTAGATTTATTTATTTCCTAGCGTTTTCTACAGCCCGACCACTCCTATTTAACTACCTACGAAGGGCTGCAAAGATTTATCGGCCATCCCACTAAAAAAATCCATTTTAACATCATTTATTTCTTCCACGATTTAAATTTATGCAAAGTGCCTGGAAAATAATGAAAAAATTCATGAATGTTCTACTTTCCATTTCTAATGAAGCTAGAGAGTCAGCAGCTCACGACTATAGTAGATGAATTATGTAAATTTAAATATAAAAATATTAATGTAGATACTAGGTTAAAATGTGATTAAAATTGAATTTACCAGCCACGAGTTCCTCGTCAAGGGCACTTTGCTTGTCGAATTTCATCTCTTTGGATGTAACGTAGGATCCAATTTGGTGATCCTCGCAGTCAAGTGAACAAGTGAAGTACTTACATTTTCATAAGTCGGCATGTTGTTCAGATGATTCCAAACCACTTGGTGAACCTGCTTAGCCACCTTGAATCCACAAATATTTAGTGGAATGATTCATTCATGCAATATATTGAAGAGCCGTCAAATTGAAAAAGTTTGACTGATCTCAATTTTCTTGATAATGCATCAAGGGATGTATCAATGTCAGTAATATCTGACACTCTCTTGAAATGTTTTTTGGTGGACAGTTAAAGTAATTACAAGATTGTAATTTCGCATTATTATCGCTGTTGAAGTTTTGTGTAAACTACATTTTCATCAACCTATCAATATTATAAATTAGGTTAGATTATTTTTAAAATATTATGTTTGGAATTACATACTGGTAGAGACCATCAATTAAAACACGCACACGCACCACAGTGGAGTTTGATACTTAAAACGCCTCGAGGCCAACTGTACTCCGCCCAAGTGGTTCACTTGTTTAAAGGATGACGTGATAAAGTGTATCATTGATTGGTCCCTCCTCTCTTTTCCACATGCACTAGGCTAGTGGTAATAGCTTAAAATTATTCTATGTTTCGCATTTACCCTTATAATATTGAGAAAACATCCCGTTGAAAATAGCTTCATAATAAGTGAATATTATTAGCTTATGAACTATGCGCTAACACTGTTGTTTCATAAGCATACATTACCTGCATGAAGTTGTCTAATTTAATTCTGCTATCCAACTAAATAAGACTGCACTACATGCCTAGAGAGACTCTAGGCACAGCCACAAGTGGACTCTCACCACTGTACCACAACAATCAACCTCTACCGAGGCTTCCCACACTCCTTCATTCCCTCACACCACCTTCAAACAGGTACTCCTAGTGGATCCGCTTAACCCAAATATTCCTTTATTTTACTCTCATCCTTACTTTTATAATTAGAGAGCTAAGAAAAAAAAACAAAAAACTTATTTGATTGGAACATTTCAATAACAGCTCACATCAATTGTTCTTTTGACTGTGCAATGTGTGTTTGTTTGTTAACCTTTTAATTATTAATGCGATATTCCAGGAATTACATGGAATTTTTTTAACGCGGAAAATATTTTTTTCATATTGATAAATATTATTTAACCGTTTGTAACCTTTACAATTCTTATGAACTATATTTATAGTCACCTATTTTGACTTTATTTCCTAGATTGAAGGGATGAGCTTTACTGTTTGACTCTCCGTTATGCGATCGGCGATATCATTCACAAAATTAAAAGTATTCAAAAACGTCATAGATTATATATTTTATTTATGATATAATGATATATCACAGAAAGGTGTTTTCCTGTACACTGCAATAAATGCTGCTTAAGTATTGCTTAAAAATAACATGGTCAAAAAATTGAATGTGTAAAATGTCTGTCTCTCTTATTTTTTTTTTTTACTTTAATGATTTTTTAAGCATTTACTCAAAAGCTATATTAGACTTTATGTTCTCCTATGGCCAAGAAACTTTATAGACGGTAAAACAAAATTAATTGACTCCAAATTATTGACAGTTGTCTTTTGTTTTGTTAACTGTATATTTTATTGCTAAGTTTAGTAACATATATGATTGATCATATAAAATAGGGAACTTTTATTCAAAATTCCTGAGAGTTTTTATAAACGTTTAAATCCCTCCCTGTCCATTCGCAACATTCGATATTACATGACCTTTATTTCGTCAATAGGATTGGGATGTTGTTTAAAGGGTCATAGTGTTTAAACAACATCCCAATCCAATTGACGAAACAAAGGTATTTATATAGCTGCAAACTTACAGGTCCCATCTTACCCTTACAGTAGTGGCTTCACACATTTAAGTACTGAACACGATCGCTTCTTCTTAAGTTGAATTGTCTACTTGATGTTTGCCACTACGCCCGCTTGAACGTGACGACTTCCCCTTGATAAAAGGCGTCCTGACCCAAAGCAGGGGCCCACTCAAGCCAAAGGATTTTCCGTTGGAAACGAATGCTGTACGGCACAAAGAGTACACAAGCGAAGGAACTGGCGATAAACGGCATGGGAGATCTATCGTAATGCAATCAACCCCTCAGACGTAAATGCTCCACCTCCTTGCACGTTTGGTTTTTTCCACTTTCTTTTTCACCCCTAAGAAGAAGAGGAGGGACTGAAATTGCTCCGAGAATGGATGATGACAGGGGTTGCATTAAGGCAAGCACACCATGTTCCCCAGCCCGCTTGTAAAACGTACAAGAGGGTTTTTTTTTTCTATCTCTTTTTAGTCTCTATCTCTTATGTTCCATGTATCACTTTGTTTTCTATATTTCCTTTGTGTCTTGTTTCTTGTTATATTCAAATTCCGTTATGGTTTTTACACGTAGTCTACACCCGCTCTATTGCACCATACGAGGACTGGTTTCTTTACGAGCACTGTTATTCTGAATATATTGTAATGGAGTTTTATATTTTTATTTTCTTTCTCAGTATACAAAGGGGTATAAATGTGGTACATTCTGCATTATATGCTTACGCTGTATAAAACTGTTATATTATTTTATATTTTAAATGTATTTAAAATCAAATTGTTGTTGCATCATATGAAACTCACAGTTCCATAATAAAAACTCCAGCCCCTTCAGTAAAAATGCCGACAAAAAATTTTCTGAAGCCCCTTTCTTTTTTTTTTGAACTCGAAAAATTATTTTTTTATTATTTTTTACAAGAATTACAACCGGCCCTCATAGAGTGAAAGGGCAATGGTGATAAATGACCTCAAATTAAAGAAAAGGGGGTTAGTTAATTTTTGCTTTTTTATTTTATTTGCTTTTTTATTTGCTAAATTCCCTTTTTTTAATTTTCAATTACACTCTTACCAGAGAACCTTACTTCTAAGGGTTGGAAGGAAAAGTCACTCATAGGTGTCTACTCACATATTCCGTTTATTTCTCACACAAGCACACACACACACGTATAATGTCCAGCAACGTATAATGAGTGTCATTATACTTCTTTATTTATTACATAATTTTTATAAAATAACAAACCCTGTATATAATGTAGCGATGCTACAGGTAAATAGATTCGCCAGATGATCTATAATTCTGTATAATTATCTGTAAATTTAAAGGGGCTATGAAGGAAGAAAAAAAAAAAGTGTTGAAAAATTACATTAAAAATAAGGGGTCACACTTGTTTAACGATTAAAAATATATATTTCCCACTAAATAGCAAAGGAAATAAAAATATACTGTGTACAGTTTCTACATTCAAAAAGTTAAAAAAAAACTAATCAAGTTCAGAATACCAATAAATTATGCAATATTTTATTTATTTTATATTTTATTATAACATCAGTGCCCTATACAAATACTAGCCTGGCTTTACAGACATAATATCAACAAAAGTTTGATATCGTTCATGATTCATACTATCAAATACTTTGAAATTTACAAAACTATGCATAGGTCAAATAGTTTATCTTATCAAATCAATTATTATCGTTAAACAAAAATTACGTAAAATTGTGTATATAACACTATAAATATGTAATAATATAATTTAAACCTCTCATCCAGAGGATCATCATACCCAAGAAGGCTATACTTTCATCATTGCATTCCGTCTTATTTATCACTTCCTTAATCAAGAATGAATACAACAATTTTCAAACTTCTGGAATCGGTCGATATCGTCCCTTTATTCCTGCTTTGACCCTTCTCTAAATAACACTTAACTCTCCCTGTCCGAAGTCTAGAAAGGTCTTAGCCTCGACATCGGCTGTTCTTTTTTATCAAACCTTCCTGAATTTACCAAGCCAACTTCTCCTTCCATCACTGTTACCGATGGTGGTATCTGTTACTACCACGTCAAATTAGCTTTTAAATTTTTTTCAAAAGTTAACAATGAACGATAAAAGAATTTTGTGATTAATATCCACTTAACTTGATTGCGGTAGTTGAAGAGTTACTTTTGCAATACAATATACAATAATAAAACAGCTAATCATTATAAAATAAATACAGTTACCTCCGTGGCTGCTATATCTTAATCTTCTACCTGTGGTACCTATTAGGTAGAAAGGATGTTTTTGTACTAATGAGGTGTCGAAGTGGGATTAGATATTTCTGATATCAGAAACCACACTCTAATGACATAATAAAACTTACACTGAGAGTACATTTCTGATTTATAATGAAAGAGGACCGGTCATGATAGCCTAGTTGGACAGGCGTGCGAAAGGGAAGCCATGGGAAAAAAGTTTAACAAAGAATTATTTAATTTTATCCTCTTGAATCATATACCACAACTAATGAAATAGTCATTGAATACCTTTGATCTCAGTAGTGAAGGGGAAAAAATAGACAAATATGAGTCCGAAGTTTTAGTCAATTTTTGTTTTTTTTTTAATTAAATTTTTTATAGAGAAGAAAACGGAGAACGACGATTTTGATGAAAGATGCTAATTTAGTACATTGTTTGCTTTGTACACCCTTTGTCTTACGTCAACATTTGTGGCAAGGGGCGAATTTATCAGTTAAACACACTTCACGGGAAATTGATCATTCCAAAATATACATGTATATTAATACTGCAAGCATGTATGTACGTAAGAGAAAACAAAAATTAACTTGAAGAAAGTGTGGCTGTTAATTTTTTTTTATGACAATTTTAAATGAAAGAGAAACAATCTAATGTGAAAAACGTGTTTACAACAATTTAAAGACACTTTTCATGAACAAGGCTTTGTTCGTGTTTTTGTCTTTGCGGGACGTACATATTTCTGTATGAATACTCTATTACTATTTCAATAATTGTTCAATCACAAAGTTATATTCACAAATCACTGACGCAAATATGCTAATTAGTTTTTGGCAAATTGATATTAGCAGAAACAACTTAACACTTAGGAAAAACAAATTAACATGAAACGTTCCTTTTTTTGTATTTTGGATACTTCAAGTCATAGCACAGCAGAAGCTATTCAAAGTTCAAAGTTTTTCTATAATTAAGGCAACTTACCACATTAAAGGTGGAATTACAAAAAGAATACAATGATATTTAAAATTTATTTTTATAAAACAGATATCATAAGTAATCGTGGTATAATTACAATAAGCCTACAAAAATCCGGCTTTGATAGGTTTTTATCATTTCAATATTCTAGGTTCTTATTTGTTTAAAAACCCAATTTTCAGTCATTAAGATATGATTTGAAGGAAAAAAAAAAGATTCGTGTCTCTATAGAATATTATCAATGTTTCGCCACAATTCTTCAGTACTAAAACAGTAAAAGAAAAATTGTATTATGCAAAATCTAGCTTAAACATACTATTTTTAAATACTTCACACAATATAATTTCTATAAGTCACAAAATCAAAATGAAATGAAAAGTTATAATTCAATTAGTTAGTCAACAAGTAATTTTAAAATATTCCTAAATTAAATCTTTAATGATTTATTCTCACAATAATATTAATATAATAAATAATTTGAAATCTAAAAACACTAGTTTTTATTATGTTAATAGAAGAAAGGGAGGTAACAGTTTACAAAGAAGGATAATCTTAGTAATAAATTAATCAAAAACCTTTTTTTAAAAAACGAGCCTCTGTTTGGGTTTTACTCATGCCTAATCTGTAACCAAGATTGTATAACATGTGGTGATATTAAATAATATCTGTAATATTGTATTATAGAATACGTTCAGAGTTCGTATTTATTATTGTTGATCGTATTATCACTATGCAGTTAGGCCTTATTTCTGATTAATAATAGCAGTTTTTTGATTAGCTGTCAAGTCTATCAGACAGCACGCAGGCAGCTCTCTGCTCTACTTTGCCACCTCCCTGAATCCCATCCTGTATAAAATGATATACGATTTTGTTTTTTTAGTATTATGTAATTAGTTTAATATAATTGTATATTTAATTTAATTTGTATACTTATATAATTAGTTAGTATTATATAAAGAAAATTTGTTATTAGATACGATTTTTGGTTTGGTTGAGTTCTAAATTCAAGGTTATTTCCCCACTGCGTAATTCAATAGAACATTACAAAAAAATATAATTAAGTAATTTTGGACGCGGATTTTTTTTCTAACAATTTACGAAACTGTCGTGAATATTCTCGCATCTCTCTATAGTTGATTGTGGGTTAAAATATTAGAAAAATAACGTGAAATATTTTCTCCCTACAACTCTTCATTTTTATTACACTAGCACTTTCAGCAGCTGCACGGTCATTATCAAGTGCTTAAAATACTGCTTAAATTTATCGTGACACAATTACTACATTAATTATATTCGTGTACATTTCCAGAAATATAATTTTGCTTGAACATAAAATATTGTTAGTAAATAAGATTTTTATTTTACTATTCCATACGATGGTTACCTAAAATTTGATAGTAAAGCTAATTATTTTTACTTTTTTTATAATAAATACAATTTTATGTACTTATACAATATGATATCTATATAAACAATTATATATATAACCTATATTATTTGATTAAATGACTCAGATGTACAGTACACGTATCATTTAGAAATTGTATAAAATGTAGTAGTAAAATAACTGATAATAGTGAGACTTAAATAGTAACAGCAACTAATAAATAATATAAAATAATGCTAAATACATTATTTCGTATAAGCCTAAAAAAATCTCTCTATGCTACTTTAACCATTTTGCATAACTATGCTATAATGTATCAGTTAATGTTTATCGCCTTCGAATTAAAAAAAAAAATAGGAAAAAAAGTTCAAAGAAGCAACACGCTTGAAAGTTAGAACTAGACTGTTTCAAGTCTATAACCCTCTATATTTACATTCGGGATGTTTACATTCCGACATTCGGGGTTAAAGGTTGAATACTGATTTTGCCCGGACCTTAACTTATCAATCCAAAATGTCAAAATATACCATCGATATTATACTCAATGGTGACACTCAGGAGAGGTGGTGTCGTCGACTGAAGGTGCCCATGGTCATGTTCCATGACATGGTGTAATTGACACCCGTAAATCAACTCCCCAATATGGAAGCCTACGGTGGTGCGTGCCGTTTAGGTTCACTCCCAGTCATATTGGTAAATATTTCATTCGGGGCTTAGAACCAGCGGCTAAATTTATAGAGTACCTTAGGAAAACTGTTTTGGGGGAATCATAAATAATACTGATAAAGTTATTACCTCGCTAATACACTGTAGAGGATTTATGAACAACCGCCGGTGATAAAATACCGATACCATTTGTAAAATAAGACCAATCAACCGGCTATTCGCGTGTGGATAACATTTTATTGTCTATTTTACGAGTACGTGTTAATATCGAGAACAAAGCCATTCGATTAACTAAGTAAGGAAACGTTCATAATAATTTAATCATTTACCATCATATAAGAATATCTGCAGAGAAATAGAATAAAATTTCAACGAGTCATTTAAAAAGGATGTTGTACTTTATATTAAGACAGCTAGATAAAAAAACCTATCCTGGGGCTACGTCCCCTTTGAATAGCAATAAACCGCAAACAAATAAATACAACAACAAATAGAAACAATACATGATATAAAGGGAAAAACCAACAAAGAGTATACCTGTAATATTATCAACCAAGGGTTTGTTTAAATTACAATAAAACAATTATAATAACCGATTAAATTTAAAAAAAATTGCAAATAAGGGTTTATCAATATATAAATTGAATAATAGTAATTATAGATGCAAGATTATCTTACCTTGTCTTTGAAGAATAGAATATGGCAGGAGTTATCTGCTATCATACAATCATCAAACATGTCGGTCAAATTATCTTCCTGAGATACAATAGAATGCTTCACAAAAAAAGGTATTTAAAATAGTAGATCGTAGACGATTTTTTCAAACTTATATCTTGATCCCACATACTTATCTACGTCACGAAGATAATCCATAAACGTTTAATCGTTCTAATCTTTAGTTTATGGAATAAAGTACTGTATAGTGTAGTTGAGAAAGATTAAAATGTTCCAGTGTGTTAGGCTAAGATTGTACTAGCATTTTAGGTTCGATTCCCACCCTTGGAGGTTAATTTATTTTATGTTAAATTTACACGAATGTTAAAAGAGCAAGACAGCCTATAGATATGATGGTATTTTTATTAGGCTATAAAGCGTAGATCTCATTGGCTGAGCTACAATTCAATAGAGAAAAAAATTATTATTAAAAAGAAATAAAACATAAATAATTACAATAAGGGGTTAGAAAATGGGAAACCCTTATATACCAAGGTGATTATTTTATTTCTATTATGCAAGTTCAAGACTAATTTATACGAATCATCTTTGATTATAATTTAGATTTTTAACTCAAGTCCAATTAGAATTCCTTGGTATGAGAACACAAATTTATTATTTGTTTTAGCTCAAAACAAAAAAAAAATGTATTCTGGCAAAATTACAATCTACCTTATTGGGCAATAATAAATTGTGTTCAATGTCATTCATACTATATTTACAATTCTTCACTCGCTCATTCCTACACCAAACCCACACGATTGTCACCTCCCTCCCATGCGATAAAGGAAGTGGCGTCTTGAAGTCCCCCATGCTCCTCCCTCAGCATCGTCACCGGATACGAGTCAGTGGAAGTCACTTATTTATAGCAGGTCAGGAGGCCACTGCCGCTTTAGCCTCCGAGGAGTAATATGGGGATGTGTGACATAGTGTAATGACTGGGCTAGGGGATTATGGTGGTTGGATAGGTTTCGATAGAATTTCATAAACTTGGAAGGTAAGAGTTCAAGAATGTCAGGTACATTAAGATCGTTATGAAAAGTTTTGTTCCTGATTTGTTTTAGCTATGATTAATTATTTGAATCTAATTATTTCCTAACTCTGAGTTAAACTTAATTAAAACAAATTATATTGATTAAATCATAAGGTAAACTGTTTTATTCCAGGTACTGATAAGTTATCTAAACAAAATTTAACATGGTTCTCTGCAGATCATATTCGGTTTGAAATTTATAAAATTTCCCTGATTAACAAACTTTTAAACGTGCAAGCACCAAAGGAAAATAATAATTAGCAGCGGGTGAGGAAAAAATCATCACTGATTGTAAAACTCGCTGTAATGAATGGTTCGTCTGATGTCTGTGATTTCAGGATGCAATGAATGGAAAATGGGCATTTCTTCATATTTTGTTTTTTCAAAACATCACTACTGAGTGATTTTGTAGGTTTGAGTTGTCTTATGTCTGTTCAGAGACATCACAAATACTTAACAATAATCACGGTATGCATTATTTCAGTGCTTGAGTTAGTTTATAGTACGATATTGTACGAAAATATTCCATCTTTCCTTATCTATTTGAATTTAATCATAAATAAATATTTTCAGTTCCATTTGATCACAATTTGAGATTCAACTACTTCACTGTGGGAATTGGCGTTGGGTCATAGTGGGTAACGAGTCGTGAGCCACTGTATTTATTTGGCCTTTATTCAGCCACCACATAACCAAATCAACTCTCAAAATTTTGAGACAAACTGTAAATAGTAATAAAAGTCCAATTTCGAAGTTGGTCGTAACCCCAACCCGATCCCTAGGTAATTTAATCATATCCCAGTGGGGCTCCGCGTGATTGCTGAGTATTGTGAATTTTTCATCTACACCAGCTACAGAAGGGTACGCTTGCGGTACAGATAATGTATTGCGGCAAAATCAGATGAAACAGAAGAGCGGGGTATGAAATAATGATTTGCGCCATTATCGGACATCTGGGACAGAGGACTGACCAATTGAGCAGCTGATATATGAGCAACTAGCACTCGGAAATTTATTACTGTGGCTGGTCCAGGGGCTGCCTCCTATTGTGACGACATTCATTTATCAGGGCTGCCCAATATTTCATCCTCTGTTTCCCGGCCACCTTATGTCTCTGTACTTGGATTTGTCCTTTGGACAGCCTCTATTCACGGTACAGCCCCAGTGGGGAACTCTCCACTCTCCAGATAGATTGTAACGCTTGTAGGACAATTAGCGACAAAGAGTACATCGTCAAATGGCACGAGTAAGCAAAATTGATGGATATGGCTCTAAGATTTTAATGAATTTGTACGCATGGTCATACAGACCGTAAATTACTATATTCCAAGTCAGGTTTAGGCACAATGTAAAATTTAAGGGGCATAAAAGACATGGTCCAGCTTATACAGAGGATTATAAAAACAGCCAGACAGACTGACGGCACTGGATGGAATCATAATTAAATTGCAATCACACAAGGTCATTGTGGTGTCAACTTACTCACCACGAATAAATAGAAATTACCCTTTTCTCAGACAAGAAAACACCCGGCTATCTCTCCATATTTTTTATCAGTAAATCTTCGGTGACAGTATAGAGAGAGGGAGCTAGTTACCGATCCCAACAGTAGCCCATAATTGGCTGAAAGCTCTTTCATTCGCTGTAGGTGAAAATGACCTACTTATATAAGGCAGAAATTCTGAGAATGACAGTCGTAATCAGACACTTGAAGTGAACACTCCTTTCTCTGCACTGGCGCTTGTTTCTCTTCTCCAACCATATTTTTCTTATTTATTTACCTCTGCACCTCTCTTTCCTATCCTTGCTAGCTTAAGTCCGGCGTTGACAGACCCTACACCTTCCAAGTGAGATTCTCTGGCTTCGTCTCGCTAAAACTACCATATGAATGGAAGGGATTCCTTCCATGCAGACGAAGATCTGTGGGGCCCTACAAAATGTGCCTAGCAGTGTCTCCCCAATGGCCCAGTCTTTCTCTTACCGGTTCACTAGCCTTTGGGATCCGGACGGTTTTCACTTACCCTCAGATACTGAATGTGAACTCGTGGTCATTCCGAGACCACGTTAACTACCTATAATACCTAGCCAGGATAATTATGCCTCCTCGTGACGACACGTCAGCCATTAATATCTTTACAATAATTTTAACTAAATGTTTGTTTCACAAAGATGTTTTGTTTAGTCGTGATGGTCGTAAAAAGTAAGCTTATTCTGTAGTAATTCAAAAATTGTCAAAACACTGAACTATTTGTATTATAGTTGTAACTACAAATATGTTCCTATCATTTTGAGTAGTGTTGAGTGGGCGTTTAGTGGACTATATTTACAATATAATATATACAATATGATTATATAGAGAAACTGTTTTTTTATTGTTGTGTTAATAAAAACAGTTCACTAAATCTCAGGAAATCAATCAATTAGTTAGATCAACGAAACTATTAATTGTTTGATACGTTTATGTGTTAATGATCAAGAAAGTGGCGAGGATGCTATTCCCAAATTCGTTCATTTTAAATAGTTAACATCGATTAACAAACAGAGGATGGACAATTAATTAAATATAAGATTTTTTTTTATCCTTGAACTGAAACACCGTGGTATAAATGATATAGTGCTTAGAAATGGAATAAATATCAAACATCATTTCATAAATCAAGTTGGAAAAATCCCTGCCGCCCTTGGAGTTGATAAGAGATGCCTGGAGGGATGAGTGGGGCTGATAAGTCGGACCCTCTAAACAAATATAGCTTGGCCACACAGATAGGGGTTGCGATCTCCTCAACCAGTTGGCACACAAAGCAGCCCCTCACTCCGAACAGGAGTCGCAAAGAGGAATTAAAAGGGTTTCGATCAATTCTGTATTTTAAAGTGAATATTATAATTATAAACATACTTTATCAAAAGTTCAAGATGTACAATTATTTATTCGAATGTAACAACTTAATAGTGAATGTAATAATGTATTAACTATTAGTTGCAAAAAAGGCCGTAGACCTTTTAAACCAGATGCCTTAACCACCAAGACTGTACGACTATATCTACATCACACACATATATGTGTATATAGGATTGGATACATTTTTGTACCATGGAAACTATAATAATTAATCAGCTTTTATATAGTAAAGTATCTGTTTTTTCATCTTTTCTTTTCAAGAATTGTCTGCATCTATTAATAAATACATTGCATTCGATACGATTTTTATGCCTTTACTTAATGTGATGACATACATTATCAATTACCTGCGAATATATGCAATATTGATCATCTATGATTTCATTTTCTTTGAATTTAAAATCAAAAAATATCCATGAAACATCCCCTAATCAATAATAAATTTACTGTTACTGCATATACTCTGAATAGCGTCATTTAGGACTTGTAGACATTTTTGGTACTCTCATTATCTTAATAACATCTTAATTTATTTTCAACTTCATTAATCTTCCTTTCATTTGTTGTTATCCTGACGTATGATACCGATGCAAACACTATGCCGAAACGTCATCCATTGGTATGCATGACGTGAGCGAATAAATTAAGTTTACAATTTAATTTCTGTGAGAAAGGTGTCATTCATCATACGATTATCAGTGCGATAACCGAACTATTTGCGAGCTCTTGTGATGTGGTTATCACTCAAAGCCGTCAACTAAATACATTGTAGTGCTGAATGCTTGTGTATTCGACCCGAAATGCCAGGTATGGCGTTTGCATGAGACGGGGAGAGCAAGGAAGGCAACTTGTAAACACCACAGGTGGTCGTATATACATTGACAAGGGGAGAATACTGTCGTCTACTGGAAGCTGAAGAGAGCGGAGCTCCTGAGGATTAACTCTCCCAACCAATCCCACAGCCAGTTTACTCAGCAGATAAGCTTAGTTATACGTTTATTCTAATATATTTTTATTCTTTTAATTAGCATAGCCTAATAATTTTTTTTGAATTAGAATTGGTATCATCTTTAATTAATTTTCTAAGTTTTTATTTATTAGTCTAAGTACTAGTTCTTTTTTCTCTATAAATTATCCCGTAAGTTCTTCGTATTTCTTCGTTAATATTCCTTAATTCAATAGTATAAATATTCGTTTAATTGGACCTTTCTATAGTTAATTTAAAACTTGTATGGGTTTTATTATTAGTTCGTTCTGTAGTTTTTCCTTTTTCTACTCATCAATACTGATATTAATTTTCTAGAAGTTCTTCAATCAGGTAAGAGAACTAATTTAAGGACTTATAGAAAATAATATTGGTATTCTTAAGTTTTGTTAGTTCTATTTGTTTTTGATTCAGTACCATAAATCATTTTTGCCTTACGTTATTTAATTATTGTTCCATTCTATGGTCTTTTTTCTCCGTACGTCACTTGAAAAATCATTAGTATATAAATTATTTCATAAGTTCTCGTTTTTCAGCGATTTGTATTATGTTCTATTAGTATTAATTCCTGATAATATAGATAATGTTTCGTTGACTCGTCCTATGGTTTTTTCTTTTTATTTCATCAATATAAATCTTAACCCGGTATAAATTATTCAATAAGTTATGTTTTACATAATTTTTTGATAGTTGTAGTGTCATGTTTAGACTAGGGGAGAATGGGCCTGCAAAGTCAGCAAAGGGTATTATTGGAAAAATATATCCGACACATCCAGTGAGAATTAAGACTTTATTTCTTTGTTGACATAGTCGCTCTAACAACCGATTGTTATTGTATTTTTACAAATTAAAAAAATGGAGCTAAATCTGAGAAATCTGCTTCCTCCGAGACCTGCTGACATGTCCTTTATCCTATAACTATACTCATCAAGCCGACGTTTTACTGAGTATCTGATCATTGAAGCATAAAGAAAATCGTCAAAAAATTTCATTGCTAACTTTGATCCCATTTAAAAATATAAGATTCATCAAAATTTATGCTCCAGTGGCAGAATTAAACAATTTGTTCGATTGATTGGATCAACAGTAATTGAAGTGAATTGTGAAAAAGACCTTGACACTGTGAAGAACATTAATGTATACCACAACAGCTTTGTAAATTTTACAATCTATAAAAGTCTCCCTTAAAGAGAAGGACTTATATCTGCTATTGAGCTGCCTGACTCCTCAGATGCAGAAATATTATCTGAACTATTAAATAAAGGTGTGATATGTGTCAAACGAATCTACAAAAAAAATCAATAATATGAAAACATGGAACTCATCAATCAGTACGAATTTCTTTAATATCAGGATTAAACCATACATCCTGAACCCAATGCAGTGTTTTGCATGTTATCAATATAATTACACAGCTACAAAGTGCGCTAAGCAGCTGATCTGTGGACGTTGTTGTCTGGCAATGTTCTCACGATGGTTCATGCACCGATGAGTGCATCCACTGCAAAGCACCCTACGTGGGCCAGACCCCTTTCATTAAGAAGAACTGTTGTCATTCGGGGCAGAAATCCTGAAACTATATGTTTGTGGGAAACAAAACTTAAAGAGACTGAGAAATTTTCGATAAGAAAATTAAATAGTAACAGAAATGATTTAGTTGACGGATTAGCTGTTCGTGGTAGTTTATATATTCTCGTGAAGGACACTTTGTAAGGCTCTATGACCCCATTACTCATTGTTCCTAGGACCTTACACCGGAAGTTTCTGATGTTTCTAGACAGAATTTGATAAATTTATTTCAAAAACTGCCTATAGTCGCCGTCATGTTGCCTCGGGGGTCACTAATCACTAATTTGCTTATTGCTTAGTGATTAATATTATTGAAGTTAAGGGATCACGTTGATAGAAGAGAAGCAATCCATAGAGCAGCAACAGGGCTTGCCAAGATGTGCCATATATTGCGGGTTCTCGCGCTTCTAATTTCGAGGCGGCCACTTAAGTCCTGTAATCATTTTAGGTACCAATGCAAGAAACCCCTTGTGGGGATCGTGTTTGAAGAATGGTAGAGGTGAAAAATACGAATACAGTTTCTCAGCTTTTGGTCTTCATCAGCTTGAGCACTTATCCACGCACATATATGGGATCAAGGTGGTCTCTCAAATATTGATATCTCATTATCAGTCAGCCCTCAAATTTATCCTAGGATTAACTGGCAAGTGTCATATGCACACACATGGAAGTGATAATTTTTCAATTACATACAGATGTGCACAAAAGATCATATTGGCGAAATTGTTTCTAAAATAAGTCTCCATTATTATGGATATCGTAAGGGAGATAAATGGAGGTGGTTATTCTCCACCTATAACTTCTCTTATAATCTCAAACAGGGTTATAGTTGATACAATTTAGATAATAGATTGTCTCGGGGCTTACATCCAGCTTATGTCCGTCGATGAGAGTTTTGCATAGAGTTCAGATTAATGCGAGAAAGAAATGACTCCTCCCCGATAAGCATTATATACGAGCCTCTCCAGCCTTTCAACAAACCTTTCTCCTATTACAGAGTACGAAAATGTGCAAGCTTCCCGAACACTACCGAAAAGATGCATCGCCAGGTCCCGATCCTTGAAAATTTTAGCGAGAAAAATATATAAGGCATTTTGCGTTTTATCAATAAAATGTTTATTTCTGGTTTATTCCCTTCCGAGTGGAGAGAATATTTAGTGACTCCTATCAGCAAGAGAGACAAGCCCCGTTGGAACACGGACCAATAGCCTTTACATGCACTTTTTACAAATGTATGGAATAAATGAAAAACAGGCTACTACTCTGCTACTTGGAGGATAGGAACCTACTCTACCCTTGGCAGAGTAGTTTCAGGAAAGTAAGAGGAACACTTGACAATCTCATTTGTTTCTAATCAGAGCTACTTCAAGCCTTGATATGTATTCTGGAACATTGTGCCTTGACAGTGTGGATTGTATTGTAAATTACGCTAGTAATTTGGAAATAATTGGCAATACGCTAACTTTAAAAAAAAATCTAATTTAGAGTGTTTAAGGTTAGATGTGATCAGCAAGTTACTCACTCATTTATACAAGAGAATGGAGTTACACAAGAACGTGTGCTTGGTCCTGGATTGTTTTTCTGTGCTCTGTATAGCATCAAAACAGGCTTGACTAAAAATTGTCAAAGTGTTACCATATGGTGATGTCATGAAATATATCACGTCAATGATTTGAAGTATGCTTGGTCCTGGATTGTTTGTCTGTGCTCTCTATAGCATCAAAACAGGCTTGACTAAAGATTGTCAAAGTGTTACCATATGGTGATGTCATGAAATATATCACGTCAATGATTTGAAGTGTGCTTGGTCCTGGATTGTTTTTCTGTGCTCTGTATAGCATCAAAACAGGCTTGACTAAAGATTGTCAAAGTGTTACCATATGGTGATGTCATGAAATATATCACGTCAATGATTTGAAGTGTGCTTGGTCCTGGATTGTTTTTCTGTGCTCTGTATAGCATCAAAACAGGCTTGACTAAAGATTGTCAAAGTGTTACCATATGGTGATGTCATGAAATATATCACGTCAATGATTTGAAGTGTGCTTGGTCCTGGATTGTTTTTCTGTGCTCTGTATAGCATCAAAACAGGCTTGACTCAAGATTGTGAAAGTGTTACCATATGGTGATGTCATGAAATATATAACGTCAATGATTTGACGTGTCCTTGGTCCTGGATTGTTTCCCTGTGCTCTGTATAGCATCAAAACAGGCTTGACTCAAGATTGTCAAAGTGTTACCATATGGTGATGTCATGAAATATATCACGTCAATGATTTGACGTGTCCTTGGTCCTGGATTGTTTTCCTTGGCTCTGTATAGCATCAAAACAGGCTTGACTCAAGATTGTCAAAGTATTACCCATATAGTGATGTCATCAAATATATCACGTCAATGATTTGACGTGTCCTTGGTCCTGGATTGTTTTCCTGTGCTCTGTATAGCATCAAATCAGGCTTGACTAAAGATTGTCAAAGTGTTACCATATAGTGATGTCATCAAATATATCACGTCAATGATTTGACGTGTCCTTGGTCCTGGATTGTTTTCCTTGGCTCTGTATAGCATCAAAACAGGCTTGACTCAAGATTGTCAAAGTGTTACCATATGGTGATGTCATCAAATATATCACGTCAATGATTTGACGTGTCCTTGGTCCTGGATTGTTTTCCTGTTCTCTGGATAGCATCAAATCAGGCTTGACTAAAGATTGTCAAAGTGTTACCATATGGTGATGTCATCAAATATATCACGTCAATTATTTGAAGTGTGCTTGGTCCTGCATTGTTTTCCTTGGCTCTGTATAGCATCAAAACAGGCTTGACTCAAGATTGTCAAAGTGTTACCATATGGTGATGTCATCAAATATATCACGTCAATGATTTGACGTGTCCTTGGTCCTGGATTGTTTTCCTGTTCTCTGGATAGCATCAAATCAGGCTTGACTAAAGATTGTCAAAGTGTTACCATATGGTGATGTCATCAAATATATCACGTCAATGATTTGACGTGTCCTTGGTCCTGGATTGTTTTTCTGTTCTCTGGATAGCATCAAATCAGGCTTGACTCAAGATTGTCAAAGTGTTACCATATGGTGATGTCATCAAATATATCACGTCAATGATTTGACGTGTCCTTGGTCCTGGATTGTTTTCCTGTTCTCTGGATAGCATCAAATCAGGCTTGACTAAAGATTGTCAAAGTGTTACCATATGGTGATGTCATCAAATATATCACGTCAATGATTTGAAGTGTGCTTGGTCCTGGATTGTTTTCCTGTTCTCTGGATAGCATCAAATCAGGCTTGACTAAAGATTGTCAAAGTGTTACCATATGGTGATGTCATCAAATATATCACGTCAATGATTTGACGTGTCCTTGGTCCTGGATTGTTTTTCTGTTCTCTGGATAGCATCAAATCAGGCTTGACTCAAGATTGTCAAAGTGTTACCATATGGTGATGTCATGAAATATATCACGTCAATGATTTGACGTGTCCTTGGTCCTGGATTGTTTTCCTGTTCTCTGGATAGCATCAAATCAGGCTTGACTCAACATTGTCAAAGTGTTACCATATGGTGATGTCATCAAATATATCACGTCAATGATTTGAAGTGTGCTTGGTCCTGCATTGTTTTTCTTGGCTCTGGATAGCATCTAAACATGCTTGACACAAGATTGTCACATTGTCTTTTTTTTCACTTAAACCCCTAACATACGTCTAAATTTTTCTAAATCCAACGTTGTTACCACCTATTAATACATATTATCTTCTCTTTCAGTATAAGTCTACCGACATCAGGTGTGATGTACTTACAAGTAAAGAAAATAGTGATGAAATGAACACAAATACCTGTCTCTGTTTCTGATTTATCTGCAGGCTTATGGTATAAATGAAAACAGTTATCTCAATTATTTATTGCCTATTAAGTATTAAGGCAGATTGTAATTTCATCTTAATAAAGTTGTTTGATAGATCAGCAGAAGCATGGCTGGTGTCATTACGTGTAGTTAATAGGTATCTAGATCCATGTAAAGTTTTGAATGGATTAGTAGGAGCTGATACCATTTTGAGATTTAAATAAAAAAATAAAAGAGAAATTTTTAGCCCGACAATCAAATTTCGTATATTGAGGTTTTTTTTTGCTTGGTAAAACGAAATCAACTTTGTTTTTTTTTTTGCTTGAAAAATATTTTCACGTGTTTTGCTTCATCGATATGTTACATATTCACAAAACTATTTCAAGATGTATTAACCATAATATAGCTAGTTAACAATCTAAAAAGTTCCATATTCTAATATAATCTAATCCCATAAAAATAATCTTATTTTAAACGGAGAAAGAACCCAGTAGCAATGATCGAAAACTGTGTTGTTAAAATGATTTTTATTGTCTAGGGCACCATTAGTCACCTAATTGAACTTTGTCGCCTGATTTCACCAAAAAAAGCATCGTTGAAACAGGTGATCTCACGTCTTTATTCATGCATACACCCTCGTCAAATACAATTTTCCTAGCCTAGGTCCTTTGGACTATCCTCTTCATTTATCGAAGGAGCATCTGTGACTCTCGCCAACCGAGAGGAGGCTAATAGACTTTTCAGGGATGTCCAAAGAGAGAGGCTCTACGTCTTTTCATTGTTTGTATGTTCTACGATAGCAGTCGTAAAAATGATTTAATCGATCGGAAATTATAAATGAATTGCACAATCCCTCGAAGTACGATGATAAGTTTTTCGTTACAAATGCGGATGTATGGGAAAATGGATGTTTAATAAAAAAATACGGATCTCTTCACTGGATCAATTTCCGTGTAATAACTTTTTACTTACCTCGCGCTCCCACGATTACATGTTTTTTTTTTAATTAACGAGTTCTTTATTTGATGTAGTTATTTCAAAAAGTACAATTTAGTTTTCGATTAATATAAAACAAAAAATAATACAAATAATTTTTATAATTAAAAAATTATATTGCGAGGTCGATTTAAAATCAACTTCACAAATAATAATGTCAGTACAGTGTACATTAATAAAACAGCTAAAGTACTTAAATGAAAATTCATCATCTGAGGAAACATAACGTCTGAACAATCAAACCTCCAAGCGAAATATCATGTTGCTCAAACAATGAAAGAATAGCCAAAAATACAGGGCAGACACGAGGGAAAACATATGCTACCCAAGCCATGTGTAGTGCATATTCATATCGACGTTGTTCTCTACAGAATAGCAGCATTGTCGTGCCTATCGTCAATTGTAGGCTGTGTCAGTTGAAACGACCAATAACAAGCTAGAAATCAACTGCTTCATCAATTGGATGAATAATTTCACTCTCGACTCCCTTGTCAGCAGGACCAAAAAGTTTTTTTTGTTTCAACTTTCAGAGACATGAATTAACTGAAGTACTCTAATGAATGCGAAGCAGTTGAAAGGAGAATCACACACTCAATATGTACAGTTCACACTCACACCAACGTTCATACGATATGTACATTCTATATACACATTATACCCAGGATCCCTCTTGCATCCAAGCCCTGGTGGAAAAGTATGAAGCAATAGAGCCCTCCCCCTTACTTGATGCTCTCATAAGCGACGAAGACTAGAAAGAGGAAGGAAAAACTTTTTTATTTTACTTGAATTTGTTCTTAACCATAAAAAAAAACACTAAAACTTTAAATTTAAAATATGATACTTGAGTTGAGGACGCTTGAAATCCAAGCAAACCAGTGTTTAGTGCCGGTTGTGGAAGAGTATAATAAAACAAAAAATCTACTGTCAGATTTATTAATATTAAACCTGTGTTAGCCAACTACGGGCCGACTTTTTAAACGTTCCACGAATTTTGTTTCAAGGCGTTTGCAAGCCAAGGCGACGCTGAAAATACCTTTCAAGTTTATGATGGATTGGTTTATTTTTGCAGGCAACATTTTGAGCTCGGCTAAAACTTGTTCTAAAAACGTATCGCTGCTCTGTATACTTCCATAGTAGTGATCACAGCACCAATACAATTTAAGCAACAGAGTTTGAGGCAATTATAATTTTATAAATGAATATAATATGTATCATATACTCCAGAAAAAATCCAAAGGCAACTCTAACAGCGTACAGATTACGCTTGCACTACTTTCCATTCTACACATGCAGAAACATTCTATTGGTCAACTATGTAAGTATAAATGGTTTAAACCTTACTTTAGCTGAGCGAACCTTGTAATTACCCAACTAATGGATGTAATCACTTCTCGTCAAACCATGGAGAATTCGGCCTTGATGTGAAATAGGTAGATAATACCACACGCCGAGATAATTTGAGTCAACGACCAATAAAAAAACTAGACTCGGCCAGCTGCACTGAGACTGCTTGAGCCCACTGAGCGTCCTTGGGGCAGGTTCCAGTAGGGCTTTCAACAGCTATCGTGTCTGCCTCCGGCTGCTTCTGCAATACTTTACTGCCAAGCCCAATGGACGAGTCCCTGCTTTCGTTTTTCGTACGTTTGTATGTGGACTATGTGGATGAATGTTTTGTGTTAATATAATAAAATCAATCTGAAATTTAAAGGGGGCATTATACATCAGTTGGAAATACACTTATTAGATTTGGGTTAGAACACAAATAGCAAGCATAAAACAAAAAATAAATAAATCTAAAAATTTTAGGCCCGTTATTTTTATTGATTTCTCAAGTGATATCACATAAACTATTTTAGAATAAGTATCTTAATTTTTTTCCACAGTTAATGACACGTTGAAGGAAAAATAATTTCAAAGATTTTAGAATGCCAGTTGTGGGGTGGTAGTTTTTCGAGTAACAGGCTTGTCTGTCCATAGCATTTTTATTACAGCTCTATTACTTATCAACAGGTTAAATCGTCTCCTTCATGTGACAAAATGAAGACAATAGATCTATTTCACGCACCATGCTGGTTTCGGTTAGTGTCACAATTGCTACTAAAGCGTCTTCCAATAGAGACTTCCGAACTTTGACAGTTGATAGCGGCCATATTGTTGATGCTGCATCTGTCAAATTGGCTGTCGTTTATTCAGTTTGTTTTGCCAATCACCATGGACGAATATAGCGTTTAACAACACGTGCAAATGATAAATTTTTTTATCAATATGGGTGTTCTGTTCGGGCAACGTTCCGCGAACTTCGCCCATATTTTACGGTCGCCATAACCGTCCTACCGAGAGGACTATTTGCAGTGTGGTGGATGAATTTGAGTCCACTGGTTCAGTAAACAATCAGCCAACACCCGTCCGTCGACGAAACACAAGATCTGCCGAAAACATCGCCGCTGTCCGTGAGAGTGCAGGAGAATCCGAGACAGTCGATTTGGTGTCCCTCACAAGAACTCGGTCTTTCGCAGACCACAACTTGGTGAATTTTGCGTCGTGACTTAGACCTGCACCCGTTCAGAATCCAACTGACCCACGAGCCGAAGGTAAACGGCCATAGACAACGACGCGTGTTCGCTGAATGGGCCCTGGAGCAGTTGGAAACTGAACCTAATTTTCATCGAAAAACCATCTTCAGCGGTGAGGCCTATTTCTGGATGAATGGGTACGTCAACAAACAAAATTGTCAAATTTAGGACGATACCAATCCACATGAGGTCCAAGAGCGTCCAATGCATCCCGAAAAAGTCACTGCCTGGTGTGGATTTTGGGCTGGCGGCGTCATCGGTCCATATTTCTTCGAATACGACTTTGGCCAGGCCATCACCGTCTACGGTGAGTGCTATAGGTCGATGATTACCAACTTCTTCTGGCCTGAATTGGATGATATGGACACCAACGAGATGTGGTTTCAACAGGACAGCGTTACGTGCCACACAGCTCATGTCAAATTGGACATTCTGCACGAGCGTTGAAGCTTCATCTGCCGAATTACCTGTCATTTATTCAGTCTGTTTTGCCAAATCACCATGGATGGATATAGGGTTTAACAAAACGTGCAAATGATAAAAAATTTTTATCAATATGGGTGTTCTGTTCGGGCAACGTTCCGCAACGTTCATGGTCATCTCAAGTGGAGGTGATGTGAACTTGCCACTGAGATCGTGCGATATGACCCCGTTAGACGTTTTCTTGTGGGGGTTTCTTAGGTCGCAGGTCTATGAAAATAAGCCACAAATCACAGCCGTCCTCAAAGCCAACATAACCCATGCCATCGGTCAAATTCAGCCTGGTTTATGCGCCAGAGTCATGGAAAATTGGACATTTCGGATGCGCGCCACTCAGCGAAGCCGTGGCGGACATTTGCACGATGTTATATTCCATACATAATGGCATCGATAGGCCTTTCAAACGAATAAAAAATTTCGTTAATATCTCACACACACTTTGTTTTATTTAAATTTAAAGATAGAAAGCGCTTTTAATGATATATGCAAAATATGCAATATCAGATATGCGTTATAGTTTGTACGTGAAAAATTGCTTATATATACATAAATTTAAAATAAGCTAAAAATCAATCATGACTCAACATATTGAATTTCAAAGATATTCCCAAAAATCCTGTTATGTTTCAAACACTATTTATATGTAATATAAATTAATAGTTTTTTTTTATGTTATAAATAATATATATGGAGATTAGGTCGTCTGTTCTATGGACCAGGCACCACCTCTTATAAAGGTCACGCGTACCCAAGTAGACCCTAGACAGGATCATGTGGGCATTTAGCAGTATTCTTGGCAAAGCATCGCTATGAATGTATGGCTGCTAGAATATCGACCTGTCAATTTTTCTTTTGAATATTTTCTGGCACATGCCTCAATCTTCAATATGATACTTACTGAATTTTACCGATCACTAGGGAAGGTGTACATTCAATAAGTGATCCCGCAACTTGAATTTTCTTCGCCAACCATCGAAATTTTCAGGATTATCACGGCTAGTTATCTACATCGTTTCTCATCATCCACAGTAACTTGACAATTGCGTGACGTCTACTGGCACATTTAGGAAAAATATTTTCATTTTCAGCGTAATTTCATTGGTACAAGTTTATAACTGGAGCTGGTTTAGTGGAATGCAATTGGCCAGAAACCAGCTTATAACTTAACAGGTTGGAAGAAACATAAATCACTGTTATACTGTGATTTCATTCTTACCCGTATGTAGGATCCATGCCGAAACCTTTTCAGCAAATAAACTTTGTGAAATGTTAACATATTTTTTTTATCAGCCCATGCCGATCTCCCAGCAAACATTGTTCTCTTATAGATATGAGCTAGGAACTTTCATACCTTGACAAAGATACCTTAAGATACCTTAAGAGTAGTACTGCGTCTCGGGGCCTTTATCATATCTACAGTTTATATATTTTTTCAAATTGAACTTGTTTCCTTCTGACGGAGCCCCAGCCGCCATTTTCCAAGATAAATCTGAAGTTTGTAGCTATCTCCTGAGATATTATAATGCGATACGTTAGCCAACAAAGGAGTCATGAGGGGTTTTGTTGTGAGGTACTCTCACCTGTCTCATCAATCAATTTCTCTTATCACCATCATCCTATATTGTGAAGAATGGATGCTTTGAAAACTTGCGAGCTTTATTTTATTTAGGCATTTTTTTTTTAACTCTGATTACCACCACATTATCGTTTCATTAGTCTCTGATTAATCTAATTTTCTCGTTTTTTTACTCGAAATCTGGATAAAAATCCTGAACGAAATCGGACCCTTCCACGAGAACAAGTCAAAAAAGGACGTCAGTTAGCACGTCATAGCATCACATACATTGGTGATTTTCCGAGAATGACTTAAGTGACCAATAAAATTCATTTATAAAGCAAGTGGTGAAACTAAACTAATTTATATTGGGCTTAAAACATAAATAAATTCTAAATTAGAATTCCTAATATTTAACACTACAACATTAGTATGTTTAAGGAATTGACTTGAATGCTGCTGAGTTAGTCTTCTACATCAAATTTGACGCAGATTTAGTTCATTACCCTAGTAAAATTGATAAGAGACACGTCTAAAAAATTCTCTTAAATAACTGGCTCTCCCCTTATATGAAAAAAATAACAATTTTTTTCTGTTCCATTTTCAGGTTGCAAATGTGCACTATATAATTTTCACTATATAGTTATAGTGCACCCGTGCTAACATTCTAAGAACTATGAATCACCCCTTTGCTGACTCTTATTTAAACCCCGTGAGAATCAGAGAAGGAGGTCAGTCTATTGTATCTCATTAGCCCGTCACTATGCTAGATTAGATCTGTATATTACCATGTCATTTATGTTTGTTATTCAAAATAAATCTTTTTAAAAAGTCTTGTGTGCTTTGAAGATATTTAACTGGCGCCCGAATAGGGACTTGGGAGGAATTTTGAAGGTATTTAAAGTAACTTTGCGGAGCTTAGAATCGTGTGTAATACCGAAATCAAGCAGCATAACTACTTCTCTCCGTCTTGAGGAAGATTGCCACTGCGTATACAAGTATAGCAAGCATTCTCCACGACTACAGAGGTATCTTTCAACTTTCTGAAGATTTTCAAATCTTATCACCCGAGTTTCAAAACTATTTGTTGAGACTTCGCAGCACCAAGGAAGAAGATTTTTCCACTGAAGACAACATACTTGATGGTAATTATAAGTAATTATAAGTTTATTTTATGTCAAATTTACAGGATAGATTAAACCAATTAAGACAAGTACATACAACTTTTAATCTAGATAATATTGATCAATTACTATTAGAAAATACAAATTCAGAGATGGCTATGGAAATAAAAGATCATGATTTTAAATTAATTCCGGAATATGATGGTGATCCTTTACAATTAGTAGATTTTATTAGAAATACAACATTTGTGTATGACTTATATTGTAAAGATGATAACCAATATAAAGATATAAACCATTCAAAATTAGTATTAACTTTATTAACTAAGCTAAAAGGAAAAGCAAAAATTGCAACCTATGATAAGGAATTCACTAGTGTGACAGAAATTTTAACATTCCTTAAACGTAAATATCAAGATACGCGAACGAGAGAGCAATTAATATCAGAAATACTCAATACTAAATCGTACCATAACGAAAACCCACATGATTACTTAGAAAGATTAGGTAAGAAAAGATGCGATTTATATGCTCGCGTGTATGCCGACTCGGAAATAGTGAATAAACAGTCGGAAATGGAAAGATACGACAAACAGATATCACATCACACCGTTCATAATTTACATCCCTCGCTTGCTGATTTTATTTATCATATTAAATTCGAGACAATCGAAGATATTGACGAAATCTTAAGAAATAACGCTGCGCACATTGTGCATCGGGTGTACGGTCCGGGTAGTCGAAAAGACAAACACCACCAACCACACCAATCGAATTATAAAGGCAAAAATTTCGATCCAAATTACAAACATAAATATGAAAAACAATTTCAAAAACAACCTCATGAACAAAAACAAGATTATCAACATCAACAAAACCAAAATTATAAAAGTTATCAAAATGCACAACCAAATTATCACAATTACCCAAATAATCAACAAAATTATCAAAAACCTATTCATAATCAATCATGGGATCCAAAATCTCAACATGGATTCTTTAATAAACCTCCATCCGGAAATTGGAGAAATAATCAACAAAATGATTCAAATACGGTTTCGATGAGAACTGTTTCTAATCGCGTACATTACGCCGAGGATGAGAGAGATGAACAAATTAGAATATTAACTGAAAGAGTAAAACAACTTGAAACTAATGAAGATAATTTTTTAGACCAAGGTCCGAACAAAGGAGAACCACCGGATCGAATGTAATTAAAATAAGTGACGAAGTTAATTTTTTAAATAATTTACCACAGCTCTTAGATAAAGAAAATAATAAATGGTTAATTGACACAGGAGCAACAAAAAATTATATTTGTCCCCAAGCAATTCCGAAAGATGCTAAAATAAACGTAGAAAACTTCGCGATAAAAACCCCTACAGGACGAGCAGAAGGAACACAAAGTGTAAACCTCAACCTGCAAAATCTGATAGGAATTAATCAAGAAGTAAGGTTCTTAGTTTATCCTATTAGTTCACGGTTTGATATTTTACTTGGGTACGAAACAATGAAAATGTTAAAAACTAATATAAATTTAGAAGACATGGAAATAAAAATAATGGGAATAAAATACAAACTTGAAAGAGACGAAATGTTTCATATCGAAGATACTAATGAAATTAAAAATGTTATAAGACACGAACACATAAATTCGGAGATAACGGAAAAACTCACAAAAATATTAAGTGAAAACGGTGAAATATTGAAAACAGAAAATGAAAAATTAAAACCGACTAAATTATTAAAACATAGAATAATAACTACGAATGAAAATCCGATTTATACACGAAACTATAGATATCCGGAACAATTTAAAGAACAAATTAACGAAGAAGTTGGAAAATTATTAAAAAACGGAATAATTAGACCAAGTAAGTCGCCGTATAATTCCCCTTTGTGGATTGTTCCAAAAAAAAATGGATGCATCGGGTATAAAAAAAGTTCGCATGGTAATCGATTATAGAAAATTAAATCAGGCTACCATAAAAGATAAATTCCCGTTACCCAATATCGAAGATTTGCTGAATCGATTAAGAGGTGCAAAAATATTTTCGACTATTGACTTAACATCGGGATTTCATCAAATAGAAATGTATGAAGAATCTATTCCAAAAACAGCATTCTCTACTGAAAATGGTCATTACGAATTTGTTCGAATGCCATTCGGAATAAGTAATGGACCGCCGACTTTTCAGAGAGCAATGACAATGATGATATCAAATATTCCTAATGCAATGGTTTACGTTGATGATATTATTATTTATTCAAAAAATGAAAACGAACATTTAAGAGATTTGGAAAAAGTTTTCAAAGCATTAAAAGAACATCAGTTATCAATTCAATTAGATAAAACTGAATTTTTCAAAAAAGAACTAAAATTTCTCGGCTATATTGTAACTGAAGAAGGTTTAAAAACAGATCCGAAAAAGATAGAAACTATAGTAAACTTTCCAGTACCTCATGACGAAAAGTCGACAAGACAGTTCTTAGGTATGACAGGATACTATAGGAAATTCATTAAAGGATATGCAAAAATAACTAAACCTATTTCAGATTCGATTAAAACAAAAATTTATAAAACCGAAGAGATAAAAAGGGCTTGTAAGACATTAATAGATTTTATGGCAAATGCACCAATTTTAAAATACCCCGATTGGAATAAATCATTCATATTAACTACGGATGCTAGTAATAAAGCAATTGGAGCAGTATTGTCCCAAAAAGACGATGATGATATTGAACATCCTGTAGCATTCGCTTCACGAGTACTACAAAATGCGGAAAATAATTATAGCACTATCGAAAAAGAATTATTAGCAGTTGTATGGGCGACTCAACACTTTAAGCCTTATTTATACGGAACTAAATTTTTACTTCAAACCGATCATAAACCACTAACTTGGATATTTTCTATGAAGAACGGCAACACCCGAATTATGAAATGGATTTGGAAGTTGCAGGAGTTCGAATTTGAAATAAAACATGTTAATGGTAAAACAAATTATGTAGCAGATGCTTTATCAAGAAATATAAATGAAGTAAACCACACGGAACCAGAGGATATGGATATTGATGATGTAGATATTGATATTGATGTATTTATTGATGACATATTACAAAATCAAGAAGAAGCTGCTGAAAAAACAACAGAATATGAAGCAATTATGGAGGAATTAATAAATATTCCATCTACAGCGGAAAATGCAGAAAATCAATCAGATCTAGAAACTATTCATTCACAAGAATCCAGCAATGAACAAACTTGGATATGTGAACCAGATAAATGTATAAATGTAGAAAAAAATCAAATTATTATCATTAGAGGAAACAAAGAAGACATGAAGTTCTCTAAGCCATTTGGAAACAAGAGAAGATACGAACTCATCATTAACAGGAAAGATGACTTGCAAACGCTACTCTACCAGATCGTAGAACCGGACAAGACTTACGGAATTTTCTGTTCACCGAACATAAAAGCTTTAGAAAAAACTTACGATGAATACTTTAAAGAGATTCAAAATATAATAGAAAACGAATTCCCTTCTGTAAGAATAAAACGTTATTTTAACTTTATCAATGACGTAGAAAATGTAAATGAACAACGCGAAACTATTGAAAACTATCATTTAGGAAAAACTAAACATCGTGGAATATTAGAAACTTTTGAAAAATTAAAAAAACAAATTTATTTCCCCAATATGAAGGACAAAATTACAGAATACATTAATAAATGTGAAATTTGTAAAAAATCAAAGTATGATAGAAAACCTATCAAAACTAAATTTCAACAAACCCCAACACCAGAAAAACCCTTTCGAGAATTAATGATTGACATTTTGAAGTATGAAAGGAAAATAATATTTACTGCTGTTGATACTTTCTCAAAAAGATTGTTCGCACAAGTTATTCCAACACACAATGCAATCAATATTTGTGATTGTTTACAAAATTATTTATCTCATTATCCTACGCCAGTACAGATCTCATTAGATCAAGGCACAGAAATGAAAAACAATTTAGTTAAACAATTTTGTGACCACAATGATATTTTATTACATTATACATCCACTAATCACTCAAATTCTTTGGGATTATTAAATAGAGTTCATTTAACACTAAGCGAATTACTAAGACTTATCTCGCATGAGAGAAAATCTTATTCATTTGAACAAAAATTAAAACTTGCAATTATTGCGTACAATAATACCTTAAATAACAATCTAAAATTAACACCCAATGAAATCACTTTCGGATTTATAAAAGAAAATAACAACAACAAAAATATTAGTATAACAGAACTATACGTACAAAAGTATCATAAAGATTTACAACTTTTGCATGAATTAGCTCACACAAAAATTAATGAAGAAAAGATAAAGCGTACAGAAAAATTAAATAAAAATCGGGAAGATCCACCTGAATTAATAAATCAAGAATTTATCAAAGATACTCAATCGAAGATTAAAAGTAGAGACAAATTCAGAAAAGTAAATGTGTTAATCCAAGGCGCTAGGCAATTAACAACACATGTTGATAACGTTAGGAGACCCAACAAACGTAAAAAGAGGAAACATTTTGTTTCAGATGAAGATTCACTACATGTCAATAATTCTGATACTTCATCTTCAGAAGATTCTGACGATAAAAGTAGTAGATCTCACTAACTCTCCAGGAATTCTCCATTATTCTGTAAATAATATTAGAGTAGTTAATCAATATTATGAAACTTATCATTTTTTTAATTTAAGTTTATTAGAAGTAGAAATAATAAATATTGAAGATCATGTTACTAACTTTAGATCACATAAAATGTATCATTTGCTAAAAGATTTAACAAACGAAGTTTTTGAACAATTTCAATTAATGCAACAAAGAGATATTAAAAATCGTCATAGACGAGGCTTGATAAATGGTCTAGGTAATGTTATTAGTTGGATAACAGGTAATATGAATAATGACGACAAGGAATACTACGATAAAATAATTTCAAATGTAGAACAAAATAATTATAAGATTGAACATAACATCGAAAATTCTGTCAATATTAATAAACGTCTGATTGAGGATTACCAGAATGAAATCAAAACAATTAATAAAAATTTCATAATTAATAGACAAAATTTCGAATCGCTAGGACAAAATGAAAAAGCTTATGACTTATATATTCACATCATGCATTTATTAAATAAAATTAAAGATTTAACTTTATCTTTAGAATTTTGTAAGCTTGGCATTGTTCACACCAATTTAATGATTGATGTAATAAAAAATCTACCAAGTAACATAAAACTAATCTCAGATAATACTGAAATTCTATGGACAAATAGTAAAATCTTTTGTTCAACTCATCACAATATAATCCATACTTTTATCAAATTACCAATTCATGATGAATCCTATAAAGGATATTTTGTGATATCAGTACCAAGAATTATAAACCAGACAATTTACGAAATTGATTTAAAAACTGATCTTTACTTACAAAAAGGAGCCACTCTCTATCAAGGAAGTTGTATTTTTATTGACAATTATTACTGTATAAATCTTAATAAAACAGAATCAAAATGTGTTTCATCTATTGTACATAACGGAAATTTAAAAGAATGTAAACTAGTATTAAGTAATCAAAATAATATAAGATATTTAGATCATATTAAGCAATATATCACTGTAAATATTAAAAAAATAACAGATTGTCATAATAACACTGTATTTTTACCAAATGTAGGATTAATTAATATTAGTAAGGAGGATTGCTTTCCAGAATTTAATAAAATTTATACTCATGATTTTAACACTATTTTACAACCATTTTATGAAAATGTAATATTAAATACAACTATGTTAGAAACAAATAATTATACTATACCAGAATTAGAAATATTGTCCTTTGTAGACAACGCTAATATTTATCATTATTCTTTTGTATTATGTATTATTCTAATCATTGTACTAATTAACATTTTTATTTATAAAAGAAATTGTAAAAAGATCCAAAATTCAAATTTACCTTTAAATAATGTAAAGGTTTCAACAACACCTATTACTATTGATGATCATAAAGTAATTTTAAGTAAATTGTATAAATCAAGTTTTTAAAATGTAAAAATTAAATGTTTGTTTTGACCAGAGTTCAAAACTTAAGGCTGCGGGGAGTTATAGTGCACCCGTGCTAACATTCTAAGAACTATGAATCACCCCTTTGCTGACTCTTATTTAAACCCCGTGAGAATCAGAGAAGGAGGTCAGTCTATTGTATCTCATTAGCCCGTCACTATGCTAGATTAGATCTGTATATTACCATGTCATTTATGTTTGTTATTCAAAATAAATCTTTTTAAAAAGTCTTGTGTGCTTTGAAGATATTTAACTATATACACAAACGCTAGACTGTAGTGCCCAGATATGCAGGGGGGGGGGCAGATACATTCTCTACATTAAAAATCGTGCTCAGTACTAAAGACTACACAAATGACAATGTATATTTTAGCTATTTTATTACTCACATTTTCCACTTGTTCCAACAATATTATATTTCATTATAATATTATCTTGCAAAATTATATTTTGAGCATCCATTTTAGAGAAAATTACATCCTCTTTCACGAACTTTCATCCCGTATCTAAATTCGTACTAATCTCGAAGCCGAGATTACTCATCTTTCCAGCTTCCACTGGTTTTATTCCTACTCTTAATGAATAGGAAACAGGTTATCACACCCACACCATTTAGCTGAGTCATGTACCTCTAGTCACATCTTAGTCATTTATTTCTAAAACTCACTGGTATAGAATTAATTCTTTAGGACTTCACTAAGATTATTTCATTCATAGTTCAGTATGGATTAATAATTAGAGCCTAGAGGTGGTTTCCAACTTTAACACATTTGTTTTAAGTAATCGTCCTACTTACGCAAGAAATTTTTAAAAGTATATACCTAGGGTGTCTTATACTTGTTGCATGTTATTGATATGATCTAAGTGTGTTATAACTGCAGCTTGTAACGGTACCCAGTAAGCCAGTATTGCTGATTTATTTTTATTCGGCATAAATTTTACAAAGGGAAGAGTTCCTACGGTTTTAAAAAAATTCATGGAATTTAATCTTAGAATTAATTAGTTAATATACTTTAATTCATAGGAATTATTTATTTAATAGAATTTAATTCACAGGAATTAATCCTTTTTAAAAACAGATTTCATTAGTTGGAAGTCGTTGGGGTGTATTCATTACCGTTTAAACATAAAATTTTAGACAGCATATAAAAGGTCATGAATTGTTGCCTGGGACTATAACCATTCCCGTAACAATTGAGTTATCATTAATGGATAATACACTAATTTTCCAAAATTATCAATTAACTTCCTCAATTTGTAAAAAAGTGTAACAATTGTAAATTATCAAGTGGTCGGGACATAATTGCCAGTGAAAATCTTTATGAAGCTGGTAAGTGGACAGTATAATTAAGATGAAAACTGAAGGTTGAATTTAAGTTATATAATCTTTAAAATGAAATGATTTGGAATTCATAGATTTGATACTAATAGACTGTATTTACGAGAAAAGTAAATATATTTTAACAAACTGACATAATGGAGAAAAATAGAACGAAATGAAATTTTAGGGAATGTCTACGTAGAAAGTCTTCGGGGATGTTAAATTGGTGTGGTTTGTTGATGCTGTGGGTTTATAGTGTTCCCGGCTGCTCTACCTATCCTTTACTACTTATAGAATAGTGAGGAATGAAAAAAGAAAATTAAGAAACGTGCAAGCTTCTTTTAAGCGTTTCTTTAGTTTTCAGGTAGCTTGTGTTTCTTAAATTTTGTTTGTCGAGATCGGTGTCACTTTTCACAACATGATGTATTCGGGAAGTTGTAGCTCAAGTTACCTACGCCCACTCCCACCCTCATCTTTTATTTAGTTTCATCATAATTTCTGTCAGTGGCAACGCTCGACAACAAACAATACACGACGTTATTCATACCATATAAAAATCGCATTAACACGTATTTGAATGAGAATTAATGCCGGACAAACACCTGACCAAAAAATATTGACAATTTATCGTTGGAAGTTACTAGATGCGAGATAGAAGAGAAGGATAAGGAGAAGAGAGAGAGAGAGAGAGAGAGAGAGAGAGAGAGAGAGAGAGAGAGAGAGAGAGAGAGAGAGAGAGAGAGAGAGAGAGAGAGAGAGAGAGAGAGAGAGAGAGAGAGAGAGAGAGAGAGAACGGAAACGAAAGAACGGCAGACAGATAGAAGCAGACTCATTAGCTGACAGCCTGTTGTCTGTCGACAGCGGCGCCACACACCAGTTAACCTGCTTGTAGTTTGTAGTTCTGTGGCTACCTTCCAGTTATCTTGTTTGTAATGGACAAGTGTGGTTATCTATTCAATAATAGTCCTGCTTCAGAGGGTTATTGTTCCATTCCAAGTGGGGACATGGAGGCACACTATCTTCAGTCACTGAAGCTCTAAACTAAAAACGAATCTTCAATCTCAAAATCGTTAACCAAACATTTTATCCACGAACCACCAGCTTTGTATTTCTTTTATTATTTCAATTTTTTTCTAATTATTTTTTTTATGCACATAAACAATAAAGGAGGAATAAATTGAATAAAATAAATACGGAAATACTTTTTAATCAACCCCACTCATGTCTTGAGTGTCTGTGGCTCTCTTACCTTCTCTCTAATCTGCGCCAAATGGCGCAACGGTCGAGAAGGGAAGCATCGCTGCTGCTTCTGCCCTTTCACCAGCTTGCTCCTGAGCAAAATGTGAACGTATATATTGTATGATGTGAATTGTACATGAACGAATGAAGGAATTACACATCTGAATCAATAATGGTGTACAAGTAAATTGTAGTTTTACAAATAATGATAATTATGATAGAGATACTTCTGAGACTAATTGAGACCATATATAAAATAATAATAATTGTTAAATCTGGTCACTCAGAATTTCCGTTTTAACAAATAAAAAACCCAGTAAATACTCAAAATATGTTGGTGGTTTTTCGAGAGAAAATTTCTTCATTTCATTTTTTCGAACGAGTCATTACATATAGTAGTTGCTAGACGATATAGTTGAGGGTATATTTAGCCACACTATGGAATACCTGATCAGTTTTGGATTAAAATACAATGTCGGAAAGTAAAGAAAAAATGAAGGGCCCCCTTTCCGATATGTTTTATAATGTTAATAAGTAAACCCTTCATACATTTTACCTGCTAATTTTAATATTATAAAACTCCCTACCATTAACTGTATGACATGAAACTTCGGGGCGTGGGCTGTACTATTGTAAAGGTTCCTATGCTGCCAAGGGCATCCATCATATTGCCTATCGGCTACGCATATCGGCTGACCCTTACTTAGTCACCAGCATTATGATGCATTCAACCCTTCAAAAAAATTTGTAATAGTTTAGAAGTTAAATCAAAAAGAAATATGTCTGAGGTTGATAATTTAGTCCACCTTCGTTCACCAAAGGTAATTCGTGCCAGAGAGATAAAAAAAAGTAGATAGTAAATATCCATAATCTGGAATCAGAACTTTAATTTTACCTTTTACGCTTTAGTAGTTTAATTACTTATGCTTGACAATAACTAATACAAATGGTAGTGAACCATGACTGAAACATTTTTATTAACAATAAGGGGAATATCCTAAATTACAATAATGAAGAGAACCATGATACCGCAAATAAATAAAACCTTAACCTCTACCAAGAATGCATCTCAAAACATATGTTCTTGCCTCTAACATAAATGTAAAACGACCGTATGATAACATTGAAAGGAATTTATGTTCATATGGTCTTACTATTGAGCATACTTGGCTCTTCTTCGGTAGGGCTGAACCCTTCACTCTCCGGTAGTTCCATTCATGACAAGTAATTAGCAATATAGAACAGAAGCAAAATATAGCAGAGCCCTCGATTGAAAATAGGGAGACAAGGTTTATTTATTTTAGAAATTTAATGAAAAATTCAAGGCAAGTTTGGAACCCAACACACTATTAAAACCAATTTATTAACACTTTAAATGACTTTTCTAACAATAACCCACTACAATGTCAACACATCGTACCTGTTATTAATCAGGACTAAATTTGATAGGTGGATATTTAATTTAATATTACAATTAATTTGTTGTATTATAATAATAATCTTTCATTATTTTTCATAAAGTTGCCATTTCAGTTGGTGTTGTGCAATAAATAAATAAAATTTCCAGTTATTGCAGATGAATTCTTCGTAAACCTACTTGTCTGCTCTAAAACTTTAAAAGCCTGTTATTACTATAAATATACAATGGTTGCCCCTTGTTGTGGCCACCTCTTGATATTAAATAATCATAAGTTACTCTCTTCTCGATCAGATCATATCTATCATTTTTTCCATATGCTTATGACGCCAGTCGGAGAGGGGGGGATAAGTAGTGGTGATACAGTCGTAGGTGGGAAGTTATCCCCACCCTACTGGCTGGCCTATATAAGCCCGAGCCCCTGAATCAGAGCTCAGACAAGAAAAACCGGGACCTTTAACACCTCTCTCTCTCTCTCTCTGCACTGGCGCCTGCGGCTCTACTCAAAACCATGGACTTCTCATTCAACTACCTCTGCATCTTCCTCTCCTAACCTCGCTATGTTTTAACCCGGCTTTGTCAGACCTCACACCTTCCTAGTGAGATTCTCTGCCTTCGTCTCACTAAAACTAGCACCTCCTTGGGAGAGACCTCTCCCTCGCGGACGACGGTTGCCGTGGCCCTGCAAATTTTACCAGCAGTGTCTCCCATTGCAATCCAGTCTGCCTCTCTCTGGTTCACACTCACCTTTGGGATCCGGACGGTTTTCGCCTACCCTTAGATACCAAGTGTGAATTCGTAGTCATTCCAAGACCACATAAACTACCTATAAACTTACGCTGTACCTCTTCTCCTGAACACAGTGCTTTGTCGGGGCATACACACCTTCTAAAGATCTTATGGAGTCAGATCAAAGCGAATTAGGCTGCCCTGCCGACTAGGCCGGCAGTCAAGGTGAAAGACCATAGGTCCACCCGCCTTATATCTTTTTGGGCGCTCACCGGACGGGGGCTAAGAGGTTGTAGCGATCCTAGCCCGTGGCGGGCGTCTCCTCGCCACTCGGGGGATACCCAGGTATATTGAGCCCCCTAGTGACGACCCTAGACCCCTCATTCATCAACAAATTTCCCTGTTGCATAAACTGATAATCTCGAATTTCCCCCACTCATGCAGAAAGCGTTTGTACACTAGGTGGTAACCGGGACACCCCCCACAAACAGCAGTTCTCGCCTACACACAGTCAGGATCAGAGGTAATATCCGACTAAGTGCTCCCTACCTGACCCTTATCAACTCTGACGTTCCATTAGGCGCTCGAACCTGGGCCTGTGTGATAGTGCGCTAATTGTGTTACCTCTATGTCGGCCCAGATCCACAGATTGCCTCTGATGTCTTATGTCGAAGTTCACTTTATGACGATTGAGTTTCACTCAAGCATTGCTGTATGACAGTCATCAATCAGCAGATCAAAAAGAATATCTAACTATTTGTGAGGCATCAATCAATAAAAGCTTTTGTTTAGGCTGCGAAAACGATTTTTAAATATCATATTGTAAAAGATTTTTTTCTGATTATACTCCATTTTAAAGTCCCTTACATCATAAGCCATATTAATAATTAATCGTGGCGCTCAAATCTATAATATGATTCTCAACTTTCAACTATTTATTTTTCAAGTAATGAGTAATTGAGTAGTAGCCCTTTGAAATTTTTCATGGAGATGCTAATATTTTTGGCATCATTAAAACAATTAACCAAAACAACATTTCTATAAAAGTTTTTTTGGTTAGAAATGTTTCTAAACATTTTTTTACAAATTCGATGCCTTTGATTTAATACCCTGCTTAAAATCATTTTTAAAAATAATAAGTAATTAATTAAGCGATGACTCTTAATCAAGTGCTTGTCCGGAGGTAATAGTATTAGGTTGGTGCGTATGATCGATTGTCGGATTTTCTTTAAATGTGAACGTTTGTCTCCCTCTTTTTGTTATGCTTTTGTTTTTGACATAACTTGGTTTATAGTCGTACTGTCCATTGCCAGAGTGACATTTTAGCAAAGAAGATTTTCTCAAAAGTTTTCCCTTTTGTCTTTTCTTTTGAATTTTGGACCGATATGAATTCAACCGATATTCCTGAAATTGTCTTATATGAGTATAATCTTGGTAATAATGCTGCAAAAGCTACACGCAATATAAACCAGGCGTTTGGGGAGAATACTGTGAACGATCGAAAAGTGCAGCGTTGGTTTGAAAAATTTTGCTCTGGTGATTTTTCCCTGCAAAATGAACCACGTTGAAGACCCGAAACGTCTGTGAAAAATGATGCTCTGAAAGCATTGGTGAAACGGAATCCAACTGTTTCTTCAAGGGAACTTGCTGCCAGAATGGAAGTTGACCATAAAACAATATTGCGACATCTTTCTGAAATTTGCAAGGTGAAAAAAATGGAGTGGATACCACACGAACTAACCGAGCGAAAAAAGCTGAATAACTAAACGTATGCTTAAATCTATGCATTAAAATCTCGTTGGGAAAAGTGTATTGAAGTAAATGGAGCATATTTTGATTAAATAAACAGCTTTCGGAAAAAGATATACAGTTTAATATATTTACTTAAGAATCCGACATTTCATTCGCACCAAACTAATATATGTAATATGTAATGTAATATACATAAACAAAATAAAGGACATAGATTGTAGAAACAAAACATCAATTTAAGATTAGTTCTCCACGGTCAAATCTGCTTCGGAGTTTTGATCATAATTACTTTTAAAAACGAAACCCGTCCACTGAAAATAGTGTTTTCTACAAACTAAACAAAATGCACAGTTGACAACAGAACAGCTGTAACTTCGTCCATTCCTCAAACAAAATATATTAAAATTGGTTCGATCGATATTATTATATATATTTATGGTGTTGGCCCCTAAACTTTATTTCTAAAATATTTTTGAAATAGTGTCGTATAAATAAATAACATAGGTGTCTACCAACTGTATTAAATAAGTTCAGATATTGTCTATTTTATTTATTTACGTAAAACATACTCACGACCGGAAATAAATATATGTGATCTTATCCCTTATCAGAGTGTTACCTTAACCACAAAGGAAAAACATCGCAGACTCAAATAGTATAGAGGATCCAAGAGCTATTAAAGATATTAGACCGCTACTCTCTCTACCTGTTTGATAGTAAGGTTTCATAGCCAGAATGGTGATAACACTGGGTGGAATACACGATCCAGTGTTCATTGTAAATATTAATGAAAGAGGAAATGAAAATTTGGCATGAATACGATCTGTTATCACTATTGATTTTCTAGGTTTGATTTTAATCTTCTTGAAATAATGATTCATTAATACAAAAAAAAAAATTAATTATATCTGAGGGGAAAATTCACTGTGCGGTTTTTAATTTAAACCTATAACAGTTTTACACTACATCTAACTATAGAACTCAATGCAATGCATATTTATGAATGGTAAATAACAAGCTGATTTTATGAAGAGTTTCTATTTTTGTTAGCAGCTGGGTTAGATGCCGAATCTAATTAAACATTCCAACTGAACCAAGGCGCTCTCCTGGACAGTACCACATTTCAGTTTTTTTTCGTCAAACTTCGGCTTTTTTCAGACTGTAGAAAGGGAAGGAAGGTAAAATGAAATTTCAATCGGATGATAACCATTTACATCTCGAGCAGGTGAAATTGAATTGCGCAGAAAAAAAAAAAAAAAATACGAAAAAGCCTTGGAAATATTGGAACAGGGTTTATCAAGTTTCAGATCCTTTTACCGATGGGCAAAACGCATATAACATTCAATGAAATATTTACATCGGCTACTATTTCATATAAATAGATCGTATAATGTTTACATTTGGAGCAATTACATTTACAATCATTGAGTTAATTTGGCAGCAACGTTTAATAAACAATACGTCCTTCCTTTTTAAGCTAGAGAATGGTATATTTTTCAGGGATTCGAGTATGCAGAAATGTTTAAAGAAACATACACACCACATTGTACATGTACGATTTTGATTACTTTGGAAAACCGTTGTTACAATAAAAATTCCTGTGTGATATGTTAAAAGTTCGATCACTTCAATGAAAGTATTTCACACAGGCCTCATTTAATAGTGCCTATAAATCAGGAAAAGTTGTCCCTTAGAGTCTAATAGTGAGTGGTGTGACGTACTCGTATACGTATGAATGAATAAATCTCTCTGGACTACCCATCATTTTTTTTATTATGATTCAGGCTATCACAATATAGGCATTTTCAGGGGAAATAGACAGTAGGGTAAGTAGTAACCACCCCAAAACAGGAGTAGGGATAACTTCTGGTTACATAAACCTTAACATTGAAATCTTTCGGTGCCTGTGTTCTATCTTGCTTACTTCTGGGGGTCAGGTTCACCTGTCGTGGCCTTAGTCTTGCTGGAGTCAGCTCACTAGTGCTACTAGCTCTTCCTGAAGATGTAACATGCCGATAGGAGACATCAACGGATAATTACTAAAGTAATAAAGAACATTTACCTCGTTAAAATCAACCGTTATTAGTATTATTATTGTATCTGACTGTATTGTGTAACGTCGATTCATTATTTATAATTTACATTTCATTTCATTTCCTTTTAGAATCTAATAAATTATTTTATTATAAAACAAACTTTAGGCTTAGTGATATTATTTCACAAACAATTATTCCCTACAGGAATAAAAAGTAAAATAATTTACATTCATTATAATTGAATAAATCGATAAAACCTAAATGAAATTCGACTTCCCGAAAATGATTTTATATTGCGTTATAATGAATTATATATTTATTTAATATAAGTAGGTATTCGGAAAATTAAATATAATTTAATTTTAAAAAAATAGAAAACATTCCAATAAAGAAAAACAATATTCTGATCATTGGAGAAAGGCTGATTTTAATATTTTATATTCTGAGGGAAAGGTCACAAAGTCAGATCCGTAGTAGTTTGGAAGTCTGGAAACTTTTTGAATCTGGGCGGTGAAACTTATGGTTAGTAAAAAGGGACGTCGTTTAGCATATGCCATGTCCAGAGATAGCGAAAATTTACCGGGTCCGTATTTTCCGTCCTCGTGAACAATTCTCTTATTGCTTTTTAGACAATTAACTCTTCGAAAAGTCCAGTTGCGAGTCACAAATTTTGCATTCTAGTTTTACCCTCATGGTGACAAGTCATAAAAAATGGTTTTTGTTCCTTTAAATGTACGAGATCACGTTAAGTTAATAAAATTTTATATATTTTCCCACCAGAGGTCACCCACAGTTGAAATCATACAATTTATTTAAACGTAAGTTTTTTTCGTTCATTTCTTTATGAGTCCTTTCTGGTGATCAATATACTTGCATGGAATACTCTTCAATCAACAGCATGATAAATATTACCTACTCTATAATAAATAATTAACGGCTAGTAATAGTTGTTATTTTGAAGAATTTGAAAGTGAATAGTGTTAAAAAATGTGTGCAAAATACCCTTCTAAAACTTCATTTATAAATGTTTGTTAAAAATTCTCATATCGATCAAAAAAATGTTTGTTACTTCTACCTAACCAGGAAATATTTTAATTACTCTTTTAATTTTTTATTTGAAACGACGCAACATACAATGGGGTGAAAACCAAACAAATTTTGAAAAAAATGGTAAATTTTTCAATTTAAAACTGTTTTTATTTCCTTAACAGTAAATATACTTATACTTTAAGTAATCGTAGACGTAAGTATTCATTTAAGTGGCCATTATTTTCAATCAACAACAACCCAAGAAATCAACAGCTTTGTTTTAATTTTTTTTATCCTCTAAAGGATGCCACCTTATTGTTTATATTTCACTACTTTTTAATTTTCTTCGGTCTTTACTATTGGTCGTTAAATGTCAAGAGCCTTTGAATATACTCTAATAGCTGAGCAGGTCTGCGGAAATTGGGTATTTTTTATGTTGATCTAATATTATATATATTCTAATTTTTTTATTCTTTCTTATTTATCGTTACTTTTAGTTCAGAAAATGGAAAAATATCATATTCTGGACCATTTTAATTATTGGAGATTGTACATTTTGGAAAATTATAACTATCCACTAACTTACATTCTGGGAAATTCAATAAGATGTTAATAGTTCTATTTCTGGAATTCATATTGTCATCAAAATATTTTTAAAAAAACTCAAGAAAACTGGCGACTTGAAATATTCAGTCAAGCCTAAAAAATTAGGAAAAGTCTTGCTGTTGAAAAACATTTAAAATTATCGTTTTTGCACAACCACAAAAAATCTACCATAGAACTGGCTCTGAAAATCAGCTGATGGCCCCAACTTTCATCCTCCTCGATCAGAAGGAAACGTCCATCAATTGACCATAAACAGTATGTTGCCCGAAGAAAAACAATTCTTCGACTATTTAACAGGCGAGTTAACTTCGCTAAAGAACATTAAAATTGGACGGAAGACGAGTGGAACAAAGTGTCATGGACAGATGAGTCCAAATTTGAAATTTTCGGTGTCGTAAGGAGTCAATGTGTTATCTGCTAACTGTAAAACACGGAGAGGGTCCTTCAATGGTCTGGAATGTTTTTCTTCATCTGGAGTTTCAGATATCTTGGGAATAGATGGAAAGATGGATGCAAATAAATTCCACTGCATTCTTACATCCCATGCTCACTCATTTTAATAAAATGCCTATAATAAATAACGAAATCAAAGGCTTTTTCACACCACTGTATATTCCCTGACAATGACAGTCCAAACTGTCACTACAAGCAATAAATAAATAGATTTTATATTGTTTATTTGATATTGCGCACATTTTTAAACAATATCAATTACGGGTTGATTATTGGAGCAATTACTTTGAAAATCGAACCCTAATCATTGATTCTACGTTCCGATTAATAATGTGTAATAATGATAAGTTATGCTGAGGAGATGGGAGGGAGGCGATTAAAAAAAAAATTGTTAAAATGTGAAAATAAACACGTTTATTCTGCAACCTCCTGTGTGATATCATGTGATACCGAAAGACTATCTTATATACAACCACTATATTGTATATTATTGTATACTATTGTACATACAAGACTATTTACAACTACACAATTAGAGCAATAACTGCGACCGTATTACTTTATTTTTCTTGCAGGATTCCTTACATAAACATCAAACAGAAGATGCGGCTCTGGTCATCTCCAACTATTGTCCAAAGACAATGGGGATACAAGTGAAACGTTATTAGGTGTAGCAGGGTAGGAAATAATACATATTTATTCTAACTAGGGGTACCCTGTTTGACAATCCTGCCATTAATAGAAAGCTATTCAATGACAAGACACCTTAAGAGCAATACCAGTTTTTGAAACGTCTGCGCAAAGCTATTGTGTATGATACGCGGTCAAATACAACTTACATCCGTTAGACATGATATTATGTTTAATAAGGGCAAGCAAGGCCCTTGAGCATTCCTTGCTTATAGCTATCACATGCTGTACATAGGAGCAAACAGAAAACTTTTAAGTTCTCTAACACTTAGCTGTCAACAACGGCCACCGCGAGTCAAAAACGGATCGATAATTACGTATTTTCGTTGAATAGAGCTCAATAAGAAGTTAAAATATCTTTTTAGCCTGGAACGAAAAATCAGGTAATAATTTGTCAACCCCAAATAATATTTTTCGTTAACTTTGTCTGACCTACTAGGATGGAATAAGAGATTTTTTGGGGACTTTTAAAATAGTAAATTATGATTAATTAGGAAGCATTAAAGGAAAACATAAACATGTCCAAAATCTGCCAATAACAACATTATAGCTAATATTGACTAGAGTTGGTCTTGCTCCACTAAGATCTTGGACACGCCACCCTGAGACGCCCCTAGGAGCGTGAGGAATGCCAGACATCCCTTACACAGAAGCAGGCCAGGATTCCAAGTGGCCGTGCCATGACAAATGCCATGACATTCCATTGACCAATGGTGGGACTATAGAAGGACAGCCATTGTTCCCTGAGACGGCACAACAAATACCCGTCGATCCACTCCAGCGAACCATGGACAAGTGAAGTCAGAACCAGGCGCCATTATATCCAGAAGCTGGCCTCTATGGGGTCGTTTCTTCGGCTAGGTTTGATGATAAACACTACAGCCATGAATCATAAGATTTTCATCACAACAAAGATGTATTTAATTTTATGTAATAAGTTGTCTTGATGAAATATTGATTGGGTTTATTTTGATGGAAAAGCCTCAGGTAATCAACGCCGTTATTTGTATAATTATGTTCATTTCGTAAGCCCATCGGTGCGAATACCCGTGAAAGTACAAAGACAAGAGCAGAACCTAGGAGTCATGTTGTACGTTGTAGATAGTGCTATGTAAAATAAAAATTTTTATGGAATACGTATAAGAGGCTAAGAAAGAAAAGGAGCATTATTAAAAATGAGTATCCAGTTAAAAATTATCTTCGGTTTTCCTGCCAATTTATCCTTGGTTCCAAAAATGCTTCCTGAAAATGGGGTGGTCTACTACACTTTCTGGATTATATGCCTTTATATCAATTGTTTGTAAGACCAATGAAGTATTTTAATTCGTGGAGCCACTTTTGCCCTTAAGACGTAAGAGGCACAGTCGTACGCATCAGTCATTTTCTGTTTACTGAAGCCATGAAGCTTATGAAGGTACGATCTACAGCAGAGATGAAACGGCGATAACCACAAAAGAGCCCAAAGAAATCAAAGGAAGTCGGTCGTTTCTGCGTCGGAGGGCCATCACAAGAGCCCGCCCTCCATTGTCCCTGCAACTGCGAGCTGCAGCCGAGAAAATTGAAAAAGTTCAAGGACTGGGGCACCTTTCCCTTTGACAGTCCCTTCCAGATCTTAAAGCCTTAAAATCTCTTTCAAAGTCCGAACGAGGGATTCTCATTAATCTCACTTGGAAGCTTTTTATGGTCGGATTTTATAGACATGAGCCTTATAACTTAGGATCATTCAAGTTGTGGGATTACTACACTAGGCGCTTATTGATAATAAAAAAAGGTTTCTGTCAGAGAAGGGTTTTATGAATTTTGAAATTTCCTACTTGAACTACGCTTCATAAAAGTTCTTTGTTCATACCTGCGTAAATTGAAATTAATATTCAGTATAAGAAATGAACTAATACTTCTAAATTATATATCCTTGGTAGACTCTCACTACCTTCCTGACTCCATCCGCCTTTCTAGGCATTCCACACCCCATATCCTTCTCATACATCCTTCAAATAGGGGTCTCCCCTTAGTGAAAGGCACTTTCCAGCCAAAAATAATTTTCCTTATTTTTCCCACATTCCTATTTTTATAAGTTTGAGAGCTTAGGGAAAAAAAACAAAAACTAAATTATATTTCCTCTCACACCACCTTCAAGCAGGTACTCTTAGTATAAGGATCCGATTAATCTAAATATTCTATATTTTTCCCTCATCCTGGATTTCTAACTAGAGAGCTTAGAAAAAAAAAAACTAAATTATATTAGAATACTGGTAAATTATATCTTATATCTTAAATTATATCTATATTAGAATACTGGTTGTGGCTTATTCGTATTAATAAATATTCACTGGTATTGACAGTTACTGATTAGAATAGGGGTCATCATTAAATATTTTACTTTTTATTGTTGAAACTTTTGTCCTATTCAATCATTAAATTTACAAGATACTTGAGAATGGTAATAAAGTCCTCGCATCTTTGTAAAACAAATTGTGGATTTTCAGAGGGAGTGCATATTTATTATTAGTGGTAATATGTAACCCTATTAGTATGAATTTCAGTTGGTGGTAATTTAAGAGAATAAACATGGTGACATAGTTAATAATCATACACTATAAATAAGTTATGAGACTTACTAAAATAATAAAATAAGCAATTATACCTTCACGGTGACTGTGACTGTTTAAAGTGAGTCTTGACGAAAATCAGAAAGACTTGCAAAACTAAGTAAGAAAACGATGATGAAAATATGTTTTCATTCATGTTTAAGATTACCGTTATACCTGCTGTTCTGTTATTCAATTGTACATGACTGAAAATACGGGCATTTCTGGGTCAGCGGGTTCGAAATTAGGTTAAAAGAGGAAAAAAACATTCTTCCTGCAAGCTGGCAATTTTTTGTTATTTGATCTCTGTTTTTTTAGCTCGACATGGATTTATGAAAAATTTTCGTGATTTTTTTGGGGTAGGGGGAGGGGGCAATGTGAGCTGGTGTAGGAAAAATGTTACTATTCCGCCTAAACGATAATGGAAAAATATTTAAATTTATCCTGAATTCAAATTGAATAAAGCGACTAGTTATAGTTGTTATTGTAGCCTACGTAATATTGAAATCCTATCGTGTAGCTTTACTTCTCTTAAGAGAACAACCATCCTAAAATTTTGCTTTATTATAATACAAAGTTTTTTAGTTTTAAAATTACTATTTGTCTAAAGTTTTTTCATTGATAAGTAATACTTTTTATTTCCAGGAAATGAAAGCAATTATTTATTTACCGGAATTATATATTCTTAACTTAATTTTGAACTTAGAATCCACCATGAAAAAATATCCAGTCACACAATGTGTTTTTCAAAATGGACCAATTAGTAATAGTAAAACAGAATATAATTTTCTTTAAAAATGAAAAAGTAACGCGTAAATGGACGAAATCACCATCCGTCGTTGACGAAAAAATTTTTGGGGTCTTGGGGAGTCCCCCACGCTTCTACATTTTTTTTTTTTTTTTCTAAGCTCTCAAACTTATAAAAATAGGAATGTGGGAAAAATAAGGAAAATTATTTTTGGCTGGAAAGTGCTTTTCACTAAGGGGAGACCCCTATCACTCCTACGTCAGCCGCGTCACTGGATAAGAGCCAGCGGAAGCTGACCAAGAGCGCGAGAGCCACAGACGCTCAGGACATGCTTAGAGAAACTGGCCATTGCCAGAACTCCCACTATCACTTAGTCATAGCAGGTCACGAGGCCACTGCCGTTTTAATCTCCGATGAGGATTATGGGGGTGAGTGGTGCAGTGCAATGACTGTGCTAGGGAATTAAGGTGGTTGGATAGGTTACTATGAAATTTTATGAACTTGGAAGGGATGAGTTCAAGAATATAGGGTATATTCAGATCATTGTGAAGGGTTTTGTTGCTGACGTAATAAGGGGCATTTACTATTGTTCTTAGGACTTTTGATTGAAAGGATTGGATGCGCTTGATGTTCGACTTTTTTGCTGTCCCCCATAGCTCTATTCCGTATGTCCAGATTGGCTTAAGTATAACCTTGTAAATAAGTAGTTTGTTTTCTATTGAGAGGTGGGATGTCCTTCGAAGTAGTCTGTACAGTTGTCCAAAGCGTCTGTTTAGTTCTTGTCTGTTTAGCCTCGTGTGTGGGTTCCATGTCAGTCTTTTGTCGAGATGGAAGCCTAAATACCGTACTGTCTCAGACACAGGGAGAGGAATTGAATTTAAAAAGACTGGTGGACAGGACTTGCGGCAGAGGGTAAAGGTTATTTGGGAACATTTTCCTTCATTAACTTTGATTCGCCATTGGTTGCACCAATACTCGATCTCGTCGAGGTGTTTTTGAAGGTTTTGGGGTGCTTTATCAGGGTCTGGATGGGTTGACAGGACTGCAGTGTCGTCTGCGAATGTTGCCAAGAAGGTATTGGTGGTAGAGGGGACATCAGCGGTGTATAGATTATAGAGGGTGGGACCCAGGACGCTGCCCTGTGGAACTCCTGCTTTAATGGGATAGTAGTTAGAATATTCTAAACCACAGCGGACTTGGAAGAAACGGTTTGAAAGGTAGGATTGTAGGATTAGGAATAGGGCTTGCGGTAAATATCGTTTGAGCTTGTAAAGCAAACCTGCGTGCCAGACCCTGTCAAAAGCTAGAGCTATGCCCAGAAAGGCAGCAGTGCAATACTGTTTAGTTTCAAGGGCTGAGGATATGTGATCAACAACACGAAGGCCTTGTTGAGCTGTGGAATGGAACCCAACTGGTGAGTAGGGTAAAGGTTTTTTGATGACGAAAAAATTAATTTTTAAAATCTAAAAGGGTAAGATTTTCTTAATTGTGAATACCCTATTAATATTTACATTTCTAAAAATATTTCAATTACAAATAATTTTATTTTGTAAACCTGGGTACAGCACAAAATAAAATGATTCCATATTAATCAAATGATCCGCTTTCCATCACTTATCAAAAGTAGTTTCGAATAGGTTTTTTTTCGATCATTAATTAATAAATTTAAAATTCATTTAATTTATTAAGAAGATGGTTTAGGAATTATTTAGGAAAATTACCAAGTCGTTTTTCATTTAAATACCATGTGGAAGAATGTTTTATTCTATTTATTCGTTCTTGACCAGTAAATATATAAAATTCTATATAAGGTGGGCTTATTACTAAAATATAGCTTCGTGCCTATATTCAAACTATTATGATACAGCGTAGATGGCTGTCTGTCAAATCTCGGCAATGCGTTATTTATTATACATTAACTACCCCATATCACTGCTGATTAATGATTACTTGCCATGAATATGTTGGTGCTATGCGCCGGATACTTTTGATGGATCGTCAGTCCGCACGCACTAACTGACGTATATTAAAATAGAATATTGTATAGCCGTAATAATATTACCAGGCGAAGAGCGAAGGCGAAGCTTATATGAGAAGTTATTACACTGAATAATATAGTTTACATGAAATATCAAACAGAAAACGGGATCTTTATTAATTATTGTCACGTAGAAGAGTATTATTTTGAGAATATATATTATACGAGGTTTTTTAGCTCTCAAACCTTCATCTTCCGATATTATATTAAATACAAATATTAAAGAGTAGCTGACCGGAATGTAATGGTGGCCGGACCTTCTGGAAAACAAGATGTGATCCTTTTTTAGCGCTTTACTTTTCTGAGAAACTTTACCGCCAATATAATACTTTTTTTGGTTGCTTGGTTAAATAATATACACTAAACCATATATCTGAGTATATTGAAATGTATTATTAGAACGTAAAATAAATGTTAATAAAATAATAATTAAATGTAAATACACACAATTAATTCCACAGAGAAAAATGAGTACATAAATCTTTACATTACATTTCACTTGGAATGTTTATTGAAGACAATTTATTACTAATTTTGACTGGAGATAAGCCTTCCTGGTATGGCAAAGGCGACTCCAAGCCCTGTCGCTATGGACTAGGACCCTGTAGACATTCCAGGATCAAGGACTGCGTGGGTACTCGAGAGAGAGGTGGTCGAGGGAAGCCTTGTCTTAAGGACGTTCAATTTCATACGGGTCGTAACACCGATCTGTGACGAGGGTTGGCTCTTTATACTGTATGAGGTAGCCATACCTACCCGTACACACACTTCATGAGGGTCAAAAGGTATTAATGGACCCTTTCACCTGCTATACGTCAGTTTCCATCATGGCACCAAATAAGTCGAAGGTTGCCGTCGCTTGCGCTTTTGTTATTGTATGATATGATATAATGACTTTAATTATTAAGAGCACAAAGTGAATTTGTTTACCAACTTAAGTGTTTTTATTTTTATAATCGTAACTGAACTTCAGATTATATGAACTAATCAATGAGCGTTTGAATTATAACGATTGTATACATAATAGCCCAGTTCCTAAGGTGTAATATATTAATAATTTATATATACCTTTTATGATACAGAGTTGCGAGTTTGAGAGTTGGGTCGTAAGTTCCCCACACACTTTCATACTTCGAACTTTTTTTTTTTTTTTTTCCCACCTTACCTGAGGCCGAGCCTCAAACGGGCTTGCCCCACAAGCCTGTGAAGCGGGCTCGTGGGGTTACGTAGCCTGTGGTGCGCGTATTCCGGTGCAATGGGATTGTTGCACCGGTCAGCGCACCTTCGGTTATTCTGTTTTGTTCCATTTATTCTCAAAAAAAAAAAACATGATAATAATATATACAAAAGAAAGAAGAAAACACAAAACTAAAGTAATGAGAAAAGAAACACCTCAAATAATATATTTACAAATCCTAAACTAGCTATATATACATTTTTTTCATACATTATTCACATTCATACTTCGAAATGGTGATACGGACAAATATGAAGGTATGAAGGGTTTACAGCGATCCTCGCACTCGATCTTCCACAGCCCTCAAACCTCCCAACACGCGTTCATACTTGTATGATCATATGTCTAAGGACCTGTGTTACGACCCGTATATAAGTGAATAGGAAGAATATAACTTTTATGTATGCCACTTATCCCCGCTTGAAACTTATTTTTCGTATTTTTATTATATCTCATTAGTGGGCGAGATCATCTATAGTCGGTGGTATTCAGTCCGAGCTGCATATATATATGATGGGCCCATGTGCTAGCAGGTTTTCGCAATCAATTACAGCAGTCAATTCAGCTAGCGTATTCTTCGCCTGATTCAATGAACCTGGATAAAAGCCTTTTTCACCAATAAAACCCTCCATAATGACCTTAAAATTCCCACTATCCAATGAATCATTTTATCAAAATTGCATTAGAAATTATCTGACTATCTAAATTCTCTAGCTCGATCACTTTCAAGTTTCATCCCTTCTAGTCTCCTCGGAGATCGAAGCAGAAGTGGACCTGTGGTTTCTTGTAAATATTTTATCACTGAGAGCTTTGTCCCTGGTTATTTTTCTCCTCTCATGTCCAAAACGTATCTGTATCCTAAATATGGCATGAATGAAAAAGTGAATATGGCATGAATGGGATCTTTTATCACAATTATCTACTGCCCTCCTAGAGCAGACTGTGGTTTTATCCAGATAAAGTTTTATTTAAAAAAGCACACATTCGTATATATATATAGGTAGAGTGGTAATGATCTACACAGTTATATTAGGCTAATAAAACTTTAACAGTTTCTATAAATACCAGCACAAACATTTAATTTGAAGAAACGCTACACTACTGAATTTGAATGAATTTAGTAGTACAACGTATACAATTTAAATTAAAGAAATAGATGGGTTGTTTTCTTGAATATTTCATTTTATCTCCTGAGTGTTGTATATATTTTTTTTTACTCTGACACCACAGTAGTGCTTTGTGACTATAATAAAAAATTGTTTCAATTCTGTGTAAAGTTGTATAAATTGTGTAAAATATGTCAGAAGTCTAGAGTAATTTTGAAAGATGATGACCACTAGATTTTTTAAGTTGTTAAATAAAAAATATACTACTACTATTCTACTAATGACATAGTCTGTTTTTATGAGTAGGATTAGCTGCTGACATAATTATTACCAGGTTGTATAATATTTATTGGGACATAAATCCAGTGCAGAGGTAAAAAGAGCAGAATTAATGGATATCATTTAATATTTATTGTACGCCGAGCATTAGCATGATTGATGGAATTTATATGGCAATTCATTAACTTATGATACCCAAACTACATTAAAAATTTGTATGTGCGATTCCTCAATAATAAAGACATATTGATCAGCCCCCCTTGAGTAAGCAGGTCTGGGCATAAAAATATGATTATAGCATTGACTTCGCCTTGTACGTTTTTAAAATCGGTCAATCAAGGCAAGAGTTCATAAATCCAAATTTTAAATGTTGAAAATCGTAACATGAAACACCGAAAAAACTAATGGGTGCGTCCAATTATAGGAGGTATATCACATGCCGCTTGCACTCATTTAACATCATATAACATATAAAAATGTCAATCATGGGTTCCTAAAAAGCCCCAAAGATGCTCAACATTAAAAAGGTCTTACGAAAAATTAGTTCTTTATTGTGCAATAATTACAATCTGCCTTTTATAAGGCAATAATAATACAGATAAATGATCTCATTCATACCATATTTACAATTCATCATTCACTCGCTCATTCATTGCAAAAATTATGAAGGGTCTTCTGTTAATTAACTATTTGTAATTAAAGGTAAATAATAGAGTTAAAAGCCTTAACTAAACCATTTATTGTGCATTACAATTTATAGCTTAATTTTTTTATAAGCTTTTTCTCCCAGTTGTGACCGGTAGAATTGAAATTTCAAAAAACAGGCGATTTAATTTTTTTTTTAAAGACAGATACAACATTGTTTCGTAGGCCAAATTCAGGTTGTAAACTAAACAACGAGACTGTGAATGAATACGTAATAATTGGTTATCTAACTCACAACTGACACATGACGTTGACAATCAAGGCTGTTGGCATTCATATAATTGGCAATATCTGCAAATGCCGTGGTAGATCTAGCTCGTAACATAGTACGTTACGAAACTAGAATCGGCGATGACATTGAGCCCTAATTTTTTTTTTAATTGTGCCCCATCTTATTGTTTATTATTTTAAGTGTTATTTATATGACTGTAAATTTATGTTTTTTGTCTATATTTTAGTCCTGAAGAGGCCGGAATAGACGAGCGTTGACTGTTGATGGTATAATAATAAATAATATGTATTTTTATTATATTATTATACATATAATAATAAACGATATTTTGAGAGGGACTTTAATTTTGTTTTTTAAATGATTTCCATACCGAATTTTTTTTATTTATTTTGGCAGTAAGGCCTAGTAATGCTGACTGAAGTGTAATCAGAAGGCCACTAGATTGAATCGTTGCTGTGACACCACTATTCTCTCTGTCCTCAATAATAAATCAATGATGTATAATGAGTTTTAAATATTTAAAAGCCTTTATTCCGCATGGTCCATCTATTAGATACAACATGTATGATAATTTTAATAACAGATTTTCATTTATAAAATATTTTTTGTTAATAACGCCAATGGTATGATAGTTAATTTTAAGAAATAAAGTTTATCAAAGATAAACTCTGCTCTATTCTATTTAATGGGAACCTCTTTACAAGCCCCATACATAAAATAATGCATCATTCTTAGAAGTTTCAGCACCGGATGTGGTCACACTGCGTCCTCATGAGTGCAGAAGTGGGTGTGTTTAGGCCACTAAGTGGAGGGCCTGCCAGCCAAGAAACCACTTAGCAAGGACTGGTTGAGCCCCAGGGGGTAAAGGCAAAAAAAATCTGTCAGGGTCATGAGCTCTTGGCCAAACCTTTGTAGTCTACCTAGAAGAAGACTCCGTTAAACCAAAACATAAAACAAAAGAAAATTAATTAAGTCTCCATAATATTGATAATTGCTTCATCTTTATTGATTTTTAATTTTATTGAATGATTTTGATTAAAACCCATTTTAAAAAATCGTTGTTTTAACCAAGCTCTTTTACTTGATATCCTAAGCAATAAACTACAAACAAACTATTTTTGTCAGAACACAAGGAATTAATTTTATGTATAGATTATATTGTATTATGTATAGACTATTTGATATATAATTAATTTTTTTTGGCACTATTGAATCATAAAATGGAACTAAAAAAATATATTTAAAAAAAATAATCAACGGTTCAGTTAACGTTTCGAATTAATGACGGTTTAATGGACCTTCCTTCAATTACAGTTCACAAAAAACTGCATATTAATTAATTTATGAGATCGTCAATTTTATATCCTACTGTTGTAACTGTGAATAGTTTTCATTAGTCTGGGAATTATACGTAATAAGAACGCACACAAAGTTACACATAACCTTCTTTATTCTATACTTAGTGACAACAGCAGTACCATTGCTAACTAAATAAATCACAGATGATTCATAAAAATTAGCGGGATTTATGACACCTACTCAACGTAAAAGAAAAAATTACCATGCTATTAATGACGACCCATTACAACGTGTCTTAACGTTAGAATGGGTATTTTTATATTTTCACATTATTGGGGAATTAAACGAAACAAACGCGGAAAGTATCATCTCTATTAGTAAAGCGTGGGACGAGTTATAATTGTGAGCAAGATTTTAATGACTTTATTAAAAGCCGCTTCTAAACTTATTTTTTTTAATTTACAAAGCAGTTCATTAGTTAAGAACCCTTTATTGTTTTAGAGTGTTGCAAAAATTATGATGAATGTTGTATTATAGAATAAAAATAATATATTGCATTGGTGAGAAACCTACACGAGCTCGGGTTTCACAGGAAAACGTACAAATGTAGTAACTGAGCCATTTCAAGAAAATACAATTATTATCATAAAATAATATAGAGGAAAAGTTTAATAGCCTCTGATGTGGTGAAAATTCCTCGAAGCGAGGAAAAGCACATTTATGAAATGGTGTATTTCCTTAATTGAGCTAACATACACTCAGTGGGAAAGGGATATTTTACTTAGCCGAAGAGAAACTCCGAATTGAAATTATACCCTTTTCAAAGGGTGAATGATAGCATAACATTCAGTTAGACAATGAGGGATAATTAACAGCTGAGCGGGGTGAGGGGATATGGCCGCATATTACGTTAGCTTTAGAATGAAGCCTCTACGCTGAACTAAATCATACAAACGATATTATAAGAACGAGACGGCTGAAATATGCGCTGGTAGAACTTTTTAGAAAGGGACGAGGCTGATGTTTTAAGCAGTTGGATCACGTAAGTCACCAGTTACTTGGGAGAGAGTATTTTCAAGCAGCTCCTTCCTCCACTTATCATTCCGATTAAGGAAAGTTTTTTTTCTTAGAAATGTTGCAAACGAATTTGTCACTGTTTAACAAATATATAAAGCTTTAATTTATCCGTTGGTTTTGCATTGATTAACCCAAGTCAATATGATTAGTTAGCGTAGATGAGATGGAAGTTAAATCACAGTGAACTAAATAAGATAACTTATTCATTTACCGTGTGGTTGACGAGAACTCTTACCGCTGTTGTAAAATCAAAAATTCCAAAATCATTGTGCACTTGAGTCGCTCTTTTTCTTGAAGTGTCTTCAAAACAAACTAAACTAAAAATAAAAATCCTATCACATCATACTTCCGCCTCCAAGCCATTTCGTATAAGGGTGTTTACTGATTCTATCAATGTTTGAACATTCGAGTGTATTTATACCTACTCTCATCGATGAAAAAAAAATGAGAATTTTAATAAATATTAAATTATATTTAAGCCAATCTGGAAATAAGGAAAAGAATGGGGGACAGCAAAAAAATCGAACATCAAGCATATCCAATCCTTTCAATCAAAAGTCCTGAGAACAATAGTTAACGCCTCTCATTACGTCAGGAACCAATCCCTTCAAAGCGATCCTTATATATCTTACATACTTGAACTCATCCCTCCAGATTCATAAATTTCCATCGAAGCCTTGGCTAGATTTCCTTCGATAGACCACCCTAATTCCCAAGCGCAGTCATTACACTCAACCACATATCCCTATAAACCTCCTTGGAGACTAAAGCGGCAGTGACCTCGCGACCTGCTAGTTAGAGTCCTGGCAATGGGCAGTTTCTGCAATCATGTCTTAAGCCTCTGTGGATCTTGCGCTTTGGTCACCCTCCATCGGCCTCCACTTCTCAAGATTCCGCTTCTTCCTTCGCATGCGAGGGAGGTGAAAATCATGTGGATTGTAGATGTGTCTGGAGTGTTTGTAAATACTGTATAAATAAGTGAGTGAATGAATAATATGGTTTAAATGAGAACATCGCAATTTCTTATTGCCCAATAAGGCAGATTGTGATTTTATCCTAATGAAGATTTTAGATTTGATCAATAATATATGTAATTGTTAGCAGTGATTGACAAAAGGCTAAACGGTCAAGCGAAAAAGCTGATCTTAAGATAAACTGAGCAGCTATTAAACGTCGTAAATAGAAAGATATCGCGCCGCAGCTTTTAGCACAGGTGCTACATTGATATGTGTCAAGTGGTTTGTACGTGAAGTCTTGTAATAGCTCCTGAAGGTACACGTGCATAATGTAAGTGGCAGAATATGCATGATGATTACATAGCATGTCAGTCTGGCTAAGAACCGCCCTCTTCTTAGCACTATCCATTAGCTATGGCAAGTCTTTGGGCTAAGAACCAGGAGTCCTTGCCATTATATTTTGATTACACAATGGCCATTTGTTTTGTTTTATAATGTGTCTGAGCTAAATTGTATATGTTAAACGAATGTAAATAAATTAGGGGATGTAGAGTTTCTTAAAAATTTAGTAGATAATTGTATAAAAAATAAAAAAATATTTAGTTTTGGTAGGATGTATATCATTTTATATGTTAAAGCATCTTGCTCCTTCAAACTAGCCTTATCGACATAGAACAATTTGCGTATAGCTGAAATATTCACATGAAAATGCCATCAAAACATCCTTTACTTTTGAAATAGCTTTCAAATCATTTTAGCATTATATTATTTAAGGGATCTACAAGGAGTAATCAAGATTTTAAGTCTTATACACATCAGATTTTGAGTTGGAAATTTTAAAAGTTAGTTATACTTTTTGTTGTTTGTGTCCTACTTTTTCCTTGTTTAATTTTTTTTTCCATACTACTTTGCCGTGGTATTAGTAATAGACCACACAAATGGCTGGTGTAAATTGTAAGCCCACATTCGTACTTACGTTGAGAAACCCCTTTTCTTTTAGATTTTTCAACAGACAGTACAAAAGCTTTTAAAAACCTACCGTCCTGATCGTTCACCCACGATTAAGGGTGAATAAGGTTATTTATTAAATTATTTTATATGAGTAAAATATAGAAATTTCGTGGATAGGATACATCTGATACATCCATTCCCGAAAAGTATCTGTTGTATAATGAAAATTATTTATTAATAGTTGTAATTTTCATAATTTATTATGAACTGCAATTATTGTATGATTTATAATAAAATTCAAATAAACACAACGACTACATATCTTATGGACCCGAGTAGGGAGGATAGCAAGGCCAAAGCCCAAGACACCCCTGAGGCCGACCTGTCTGCGGCAAGCAGGAACAGTATTCTCATTTTAAGGAAATGACACAGAAACGACCGAAGGATGGGGTTGAAAGCCGTGTCACTCGCCGATATTTCATACACCAGTACAGCTCACGTACAGTATCACGAGATTACACATAGTTTTTGTGAATTTTAAAGGAAAATCCCAAAGCATCCCAAGTCCTCAAAGAAACAACGTGCTTTGTGAGATCTGAAGTATCATCCAAAGCCCCGAGAAGCCAAGGACACCGACCCACAAGCCCCCTCTCGGGTTCGCATCTGTTGAATGTACTGTAATTTTATAACTCCATTGCTTGCTTTCAAATAATGTCGAATAAAAACCTGAAGATATATATGTATAAAAAAAAAAATTAACTTTACTTTATACTTTAAAAATGTTAGCATTTGTATGTAAAATAGCACGAGAAAAATGACAATCAATAATTAAATAAATAGTTTGTATGATTATGGTTATGGATCAGATATGTTGTATTATTGTTCAGGACTTTAGGAAAAGAAGGTAACTTACTTAAAAAAATGGCAAGGCTTCTGAACTATGAATAAAATCGGCTGCCGATTCCCCTTTTCACCACTACTTTTTTTGTCCCCCGAGGAATATTTGGAGGCTAGAATGCCCCACGGCGCAGACAATCGCTGATGACTCTTTTGTCGATAGCAGCCCCTGGCGGTTAGCGGGGGCCCTGAGGTAAAGGCCCCTTGAAAGGAAAGCCCAGGTCCCACGGGAACCGCACGTATCAGCCGGCTAATTCCCTAATGTCCCGTCACGTGACTCTTCCTCCGTGCCCAGCCAATCAGCTCCTCTTCACCTCCACCCCTTGCCCAGTTTTCTTTTGTTACTTTAATTGAAACAGTCTCACGCCTTTTCTTCACTTTCCTCTTAACACACCTTTTTATCGCTGCTTGTAAAGGCACGATCCTTCACTAAACCATTCTGTATCAGGTGCCGAAAATATTTCTTTTTTTATAGATAATAATAACATTTTATACAAAGTTAAATATCCTCGGGGAGTTTTGATTATTCTTTAGATTTTTACCGACCAAATTTATTTCACATAGATGATGAACATGACTAATATAGTCATAATATCTTTAATATCCTGGAGCTATGAACTTTAAGAAAAAAAATGAACATAGAGTGTTATTTAGCAGCTTTTATCCATACTAAATTTTACAATATTAAAAAAAAAAAAAAAGACACGTATTTATTAAGATTGAATGATATAAAGAAAATAGTACAAGAAACCTACTTGAAAGATAAAAATAAAATATTTACCCAAATACTCACGTAAATATAGAAATATATAGTTACGTAGATTTACCCATGAAATTACAAGTAGGTATTTACTATACTAATGTATGATAGCAACCATCACAATATAATAAGAATGAATTAAAAATCAGCATTCTAAAATTAGTAATCACTTTATAAATATACTCATTTATTTGTTATATAATATCGGCATCGTTATATGTCAAATTTGCCAAAAATTTCTTATTAAAGAAAAACACTTGTACTAGTTAGTTACATCTGCTCATTGTCAAATGTGATCAGGTGATAAAACTCAAGCTACAGATCAAACACACCAGATGTCACTAATGGTTCTAGCTGTCACATCAAAATGTCTTATTTTCACACACATTTTGATAGAACAGCGAAAATATATAGAAATATGAATTAAGTAGAAATTGAAGACACCAGTCGGCTTCGTGGTGGAAGATTATCGGTCTTTTATTTTTAGAAAGTTCTTGATTTTAGTTGTATTACGGAAAAAAAAGCAAAAATGAAGCTTTAAAAAACGACAAGTTTGAAGCAAAAAAATTGGTTATCTTATTTATGAGATAGTCGTGGATGCAGTGTGTGTTTTGAGGGAGAGGTACTATACTGACACATGTAACATTAAAGAAACATTTAATGACGTGAAGATACGTCGAAAAGCCTAACGTTTACTGGGTGGCTAGGATTTTAATATCTCAACAAGCAAATGTTAAATTACCCTCCGTTCTAGGGGTGATTTTGATCTTCTTGAAGTAAAGATTCATTAATTCCTAAAAACAAAACAAAAAATCCTCTCCTTCTTGTGTAGGTCATAAGCTCAGATGACAATATTGAGCCTTAATTCTCTTGAAACAAAAAAGAAATCTTATAGTAGCCGAAGAAGGGTAGTTTTTCTCTGACATGCAAAGACCCGTGAACTTTGATAATATTAATGAATTGATGAGATTTTGAGTTACCATTGACTGTCTGAAATTTTGGGAATTAATTTTGTGGATCGTCTTTTGGCTTGAAACCTCAATATTGAACGGGAAAGTTCGCAGGGGGGTTAAATTATCCTGCAAAGATACGCGGTTATATTGTATTCTGCTGATTTGAAATTTAAATTTGAATAAGCGAGCCCTAATGAATTTGTCCCGTGGATTATTCTCGGTCAGCGATCGGCCCTCCCATTACATTCAATGAATGCCAAGTTCCTGAGTTCATTTAAAACCGCCGGGCCAGATTTATGGGTCTAATGGGGCGTGCCGTTTAATTCGAGCACCCGCCGGAGGGCACACCCGACACCCGGAGAGATTTAATAGATTTATAACTGCTGCGTAAGTAATACTGACAGTACGATCCTTCACAGACCGGGACTGGGGGATTCTTCGAGGATGAGCCGCCGAAATGAAAAGTGGTAGTACACCCCACCCCCCAAATACCCTTTGGCCCCGTGAAAGGAGGATATTATTTCTTTCTTCCCCTTTCTCCCTCCCCACTTACTGACCGCCAACGGTTTACTTTTCCGATAAGCAATCTACTTACCCCTACCTATTAATTTTCAAGTTCTCAGAGGGATTTTATTTAAAGAAAATTAATTGGAAGTTTCCGAACGTACGATGTCACTCTACTCTATTTAGTCAATAGGGCTTAAAATTGCGAATCCCAAAAGTAGCAGCTCTACTTTTATTGGGATACGAGGCGATCATCTTTCTGTTAGTCCGTATGCGTGCATATTATACCATAGAGCTCGAAGAGATTTAATCAAACTTTCATTTGAACTGCTGGTTTGTTTTTAGGTAAATATAATTACTTGAAAAACAAAACAAAAATACCTGAATAAGGCTTAATGGTCCATTTTGTTCGCCATTGCTTATAGTTAGTAATAATTTACAGCAAAGGAAATATTACCAGCAAGATTAGGTCTGAAACACGGGAATTCCCCAATAGCTAGTAGGAGTCTAGACTGAGCAGGGTTGCATACAGCTGGAGCCTCCGATCTGACATTAAGGAGGACACTGGTTCAAGTCTCGATCATTCCAGTACTTTTTTCTTTGTCTAATAATTGTTAATAGTTATACAATTAAAATGGTATTCTCATTTACTCACTAAATTCTGAAGTATTAATCCGAACACGCCGTTCGACCGATACATCTCGGGATGTACCTAATCCAGTACGTCGACGATCGAACCCAAAATCGGCCACGGGCCGGAGTTATTAAATGTGTTATTCAATCATAAAACAAAAAATCCTAAATGATTTTAAAATAAATAATTCAACATCGAGTTGTTTAGCTGCTGGTGAAGGTATCAATGAACTATCGAAGAGCAAAAAAGTGATGTCAAGATGATGGCAACTGCTTCACAAAATAATTTTTTTGCATTAACATCCGATGATAGTAATCCCCTAATTCAATTGCGGTTTCGTAAATGAAAGTTTCAATAACAAGATTCCAAATTCAACATATTGGAGCATATCGTCAGTAAATTTAAAAATAATAATAACTAAACCAGCTGCTTGATTTCCTTGCCAATTGATGTATTGTAAAATTGAAACGATATGGCTTAAATCCGATCGAATTGATTTGTTCAACGCGTTTTTCCCCGTCTTAAAACTTCCACCAAATGAGCGAAGTTCGACGAAAACAAGCTAATAAAGTTTACCTTTCATCGAAACGAAAAAAAAACTAATCGATGTAATAACAACGATAAGAGTCTCATTGTGTAACACTTACATCATACGATGCAAAACATATTGATATATCACCGCTGGTATCAACGATATTACATAAGAATTTGACTGTAAATCTGCCTAATATGCTATGCTGACTGACGTGTTCTGTAGTCACTGCTGGCCCCAATACATTCAATTTGTTTTATTTAGCCGGTAAAAACTATAATGATCATTAGGAAACATTTTTATAAGGAAATTCAGTGTCAAGTTATTGCTGCCTATTACAGCTGTTATAGACGATATGTATAGAGTGGATTACGTCAAGTTAATCCGGAATCACAACCTCAACAACGAACAAGGCTCAAATCAAATCAATTTTTGTCCAATATTTTCCAAGTAATAAAAATTTGGTTTCTAACCCGTAATACTTCTAGTCTAAACCAAAAATAACCAACATCATCGCCTTTAGTTTTTAATAAATTCTTCGTTCTAAGTTTAATAAACAGTTATCGTTATGATTACTGCTTTTAAACTATCTAGAATACAATCAGCTTTTCTATTGTAGTGTATACCTTGGTTGTTCAATTATTGGCTTTTTGGAACTATTTAAAGTTTGCTGTTTTTGTATGAGAGATAGCGTGGTGCTGTGTATGTTAATATGAGGTCTTGATTACGAGAATGGCTACTCTATACCAAACTATTAGGTCTTTCATTTTAATTTTTAACCCAAACCCTCCAAACTCGGACGTTTTCCTTTCACACTATATCAGCAAATTTATGATGGGGAGTCTTGTCTGTGTTATGAATCTCTACAATTTATTTCCTTAAGCATACATTCTATTCATAACAATCTGTTGAAGGAGAGGGAGGTTAGTTATTTTATTTGTGTACAGCATGGATTTCGCATAGCCTTCATATTAGGAAGGCCTTGCTCGAGTCAGGGTAACTCAGCTGGTATAGCCCCCGACTAGATATTAGGTAGTTCCTGGGTTGGAGTTATAATCATTTTGTAGCCATTTATTCATTCGTCTTTACCTCAGTATCTCAAAGACCTAATCCAATCCAAACACCACTCGAGAACATTGCGGCAAAGATCCCGCCATCCTGCTGATCGTCTCACGGACAATCATTAATGCAGATTGGTAAAGCGGCATTTAGCATTCTTCACATCCGATTCCTTTGAATCCCACCTCTCCTGTCTGTCTACCATAGATAACTCCCTGTGGAATGTAACTAAAAAAATCCTAAAATATCATCCTATTTCACACCCACTCCATCGTGATAATGGCGGCTTCGGATGGGGATGTAGAATTCGCTCTGCATCTTTCCCGTACTTTCACACCTCACCTTTCTCTTCATAACAATACTCATCGCATAACTGTTGAAGATTGCCTCCCTTCACCTATCCCTCTCTCACTTCCACCAAAAGCCGTGAACACCTCTGAGGTCAAATATCTTCTGAAAAAATTACCTTATCGAAAATCTCCCAGATATGATTTCCTTACTCCTTGCATTCTCCAACAACTTCCTCCTGAAGCTTCCTTCTTCTTTCTAACCTAAATTTACAATTGCATTATCCAAACGACGCACTTGCCTCTCCTCTGGAAACATCCCATCATTGTCTTATTCGCCAAATCCGGTAAACCACCCAATAACGCTTCATCTTACCCTCCAATTAGCTTACTCCCTATCCTCTCAAAAATATTTGAAAAACTCCTATTAAAACGTCTACTTCCAATTGTTGAATCCAGAAACCTTTTCCCTACACACCAGTTTGGTTTCCGTCAAAGAAATTCTACTGCTCAACAAGGGCTTCACGCTGTTGATCACATATCCTCAGGCCTTGAAACCAAACAGTATTTCACTGCTGCCTTTCTGGACATAGCTCAAGCTTTTAACAGGGTTTGGGACACAGGTTTGCTTACAAGCACAAAAAACATTTACCACAGACCCTTTTCCTAATCCTACAGTCCTACCTTTCAAACCGCTTCATCCAAGTCTACTGTGGGTTAGAATATTCTAACTACTATCCCATAAATGCAGGAGTTCCACAGGGCAGTGTCCTAGGCCCCATCCTCTATAACCTATACACCTCTGATGTCCCCTCTACTTCCAACACCTTCTTGGCCACATTTGCAGATGACACTGCAGTCTTGTCATCCCACCCAGACCCCGATACATCATACCATATCCATCAAAACCACCTTGATGAGACCGAGCATTGGTGCAACCAATGGCAGATCAAAGTTAATGAAGCAAAATGTTCCCACATTACCTTCACCCTCTGTCGCCAGTCCTGTAAACTTTTTTTTTTTAATTCCATCTCTTTTCCTGTATCCGAGACAGTAAGGTATTTAGAAGAAATGCCCCTTATTACCTCAGCAACAAAACCCTTTATAATGATCTTATAATACCCTATATTCTGGATCTCATCCCTTCCAAGTTCATAAAATTCCATAGTAATATATCCAACCACCCTAATCCCCTAGCACAGTCATTACACAGCACCACTCATTCCTACAATCCTCATCGGAGGTTAAAACGGGAGTGGCCTCGTGACCTGCTATAAATACGTGGCAGTGTGAGTCCGTGGCCAGTTTCTCCAATCATTTCCTTAGCGTCTGTGGCACCCGTGATCTTGGTCAGCCTCCACTTGCTCGTATCCAGTGACGCGGCTGACGGAGGAGTGCGAGTATGCGTCCCAAGACCTCTTTTGCATGCGAGGAAGGTGACTACCACGTTGACTTGGGAGGTCTCTGGGCTGTTTGTAAATACTGTATGAATGAAAGAGTGAATGAAAATTGTAAATATGGTATTAATAAGATCATTTATCACAATTACTTATTGCCCAATGAGGCAGATTGTAATTTTATCATAATAAAGTTGTTATTAAAGAAAACAAATATATTCATTCGTTGTGAATTAGTAGTAGTAATGGTACCATTTTTTTAAATTTTCATCACATTACAAGTACGTATTGCTCAGTGACAACGACAAAAAGTGGTTACTACGCAGTCAAAAATTACCTGGTAATGTACTAGAGGGGGTAGGGAAATTCAAGGGGAAGCCCTTCGAGCCGGCAATCTCTCACTGCCTGACGTAGGCCACACTATAAATCAGATGTGTGGGAGCTATTCATTTTTGTACAGGCCTTCCTTTGTGCTCAGAAAGGGACTACATATTCATTCTAGTGATGAACAAATTCATCGAGTGTACTGCTGGGTGGACTGAAGCTATTTAATACAGTAATACCATCCTGTGACAGCTGGCGTCTTTATTTTTGTTACTTTATTTCTTTCCTAGTTTATTGCGTAGCCGATTGTGACGATGACGCATGATGTGCTTATCATCAGATGGGCCATTCAACACTTTCAAATGACAATAAATCTTAAATATCTCGCATCTCAATCATACTGAAAAAAATATAATCATAATAGAAAAAAAAAAAAAACTAGGAACTACGTGGCATTAGCAGATCTCTCACGACTCATGAACATGAGGGCATGCCTGGTATTGGAGTGTTGAGGAGCTTTGCAGTACAGAGCGTGGCCTAGACACTTATGACTAAAAGATATTAACAATTTACTTCCAAATTTTATTAATTATTAGTTTCAAGAAAGTTACAATTGAATGAAGTTAGGCAATGATAGACCAAGAGACACAACGTTTGTCTTGACTAATTCGGTTGACTTACTTTTGCAAGAAGAAAAAGAAGGGTTGTAAACTGTCAAATCCTAAGCCGTTAAACGATACTCCACAGCGGATGACACTCTTGATTACCTTCGGGGATATCGGCCCACACCCACAAGAGTGTATTGCATGCTGACCTCTTCCGTATGCCAGGTGTATCACCTTATCTAACTCTTATTTTAATTTTACCTTACCTTCACATAGCAGGAACACTACAGACATCGTAGTTCACTTGTTGTTTGATAGGCATCAAAATGTCGTGGGAGGATTTGAGTATGATATTCACTATCTCATCAATAGTGCATCTTATTGCTATCTACTAGGCTGGTTAGAAGAGATTAACGGTCTGTAAATGCGCTTTTGATTTTTAATTTCCAATATTTTTATTATTGTGTTACCTAGGTTTTTGATGTTTTCATTGCTATTCCCCTGTGTCAACTTTCGTCTGTTCAGGTATTTGTGTGTCCCAAGACCAACCCAGAGGCATGAAATTTTACATGATGTCTAATTTGATTTTGTGTTGGCACACAAAATTCTGCCATGGGCCTAAAACGTAGGTATTGTTAACTATTCAATAGAATTTTTTTATATTAATATTGTCTTAATTTCATGGTTGGTAGTATTTAGTTTGTGTTTAACCCTTATAAATTATAATTAAAAAAAAAATCATTAAAACTGTTGTTACCATCGTGATTGCAACTTTAGCTATAAAAGTGAGATATTCTCCCATAATATTACCAAGGATTGAATGATATTTCGATAATTTCAAAGCAAACGGAACATCATGAAATGTATGGAAGGACCATTAATAAACTACATATTAATAAACGTGTCATTGATGCCCTGTCATAGTTTTTACAACACCCCTTTGAATTTATCAATTTTGCTCAAGTATGATTTAGTGGGAAGTAGTTGACCGACAGAAGGCCAAAACACTACTCTTTTAATCGAATAACAATAATAGTTTAGTAGTTATTTTGTGATTTATTTTTGAAAAAATACATTGGCAGCTGAGTAAGTTTCTCAGCAGTGACGCAAACATTCTTGGAAATCTAAAAATTAATTGGAATTACAAAAAGAGACATAGTTTATTTTAATAATTGCTATATGGTAAAAAAAAACACAGTCCCTGTACGTTCCAAGAAATTCATGGAACAAGATCCACTCAAATGCGGCACGATAAAACATTGTATCTCATTTCCTGTTCTTGGAAATTCCAGTCGAGTGGGCAATGCAACACGTAGAAAATGATTTCCGGAAATGAAACTACAGCTGTGTTTAATTAAATATTTTATGTCTGATCAATGTTACTAAAGGACTGCACATGAGTATAATACAAGAGGTGATAAATGTGGCAATGGCACATGTGGCTCCTAAATTTCCCACTAACAATAAATCTTATCACTATCACACACCATCGTCATCATCTTATCACAATTAGTCTTATAAGTATCAAAGCCGAACATTCTTGTCATACTAGGCTGTCATCGTAAAGGGTTCGATCTGTTGGTAAGATAATGTCACTTGCTAGATATCAAGTTCTAAAGCTGTGGACAGAAGTTCTTTAATGATATCATGTTAACAACTTTATTATGATGAAATTACAATCTGCCTTTACTTAATAGGCAATAAATAATTGAGATAAGTGTTTTTATTCATACCATATTTACAATTCATCATTCGCTCGCACATTCATACAATATTTACAAACAGCCCAGGGGCCCCCCAAGTCCACACGGTTGTTGCCTCCCTTGCAAGCGAAAGAGGAAGCGGAGTCTTGGGAAGTTCCCCACGCTCCCCCACCAGCCACGTCACCGGATACGAGCGATTTAATGATATCAATGGCAATAAATCTTTGCTAGTTACGAGTGCTATGGAGCCGAATTTTTCATCATGCAAAAGTATGATTATAACTAAGCGATGATGTGTTCTTTTGTCAAAATATGTCAAATTTAAATTTTCAAAGCGGAGTAAAATTTATTTTTTTAATTTTGAATAAATTTATTAGGTCATAATTTACATCGCTGCAGAGATTATCACTCGTGTTCCTAATTTTTCTTGAATTGTTGAAACCAATACGTAGTATGGTCCTTTTATTGATTCAGTTTCATTTAAAAATATGTTCCTTTACAATCGTATTAATTAACTGCAAGGATCTGAAACCTAAGTAGGCAAGTTTGAAAACAAGGTCTGCAAAGTACCAAAACTAACTATAATCAACACCAGTGAGTCTCCTGAACAATAGCCGAACCCAGGCCTCCTTTACGATTCAGCTGAAATGGGAATTCAGCAAAGGGGGATCACCTTTTTGTGTAAAATTATAGTATGTTATAATATTCTATTTTTTACTAATATTACTTTTTTATTTCATTTCTTGCACGCTTTTTATTCATTTTCATTGCCCTGCTTATCACCCATCCAAACGTTTCTTCCCAAAAAAATCAAATCGGCTACCAGTTGGGTGATAACACAACCGTTGAGAACCAACGGGTTGAAATTAATAATTTAATATTGTATTAATCGTTGCTACAATTGAATCAGATAGTCACTGCCAATGTTACAGGCAATTTTGACGCTCACTTACTCAAGAGGTGTCATTGCACCTGTTAGTACTAGTCACATTAGACCAAAGTCAAACTACTAATAATTTTGTCAGTCAGAACAAAATTTTTTGTTCTTGGACCTTGTCCACTACGTATAAGAATCCACAAATCAATCAATAAAGCCCTGGCTAACAAATAAGAAAGATTAAAACGCACAGGCTGAGAAAAGAAATTAATAATTAAAACTAAATACCACAAATAAAAAAATAAAATGAATAGACAATAAGAAAAACCTGTATTACGCAATTAAATTGAAATAAAAGAAGAAAAAATAACGGTAATAAAATGTACTTATTTACTTAAACTATTTACAACGTTAGAACAAATTGCCATTAGCAATTGATATAATACATTACAAGGAGGTCTTGATTTTGACAGCAGTCCTGGGTTTCGTGAAAAGAAGTTTTCAGGTCCGTCCCTGACCAAGTCGGCTTCTCTTCAGCCGGGATGGAGGGTTTTCAGGAAGCGTATGTGAGGATAAGGCGTCAATGTCTTAGTTTGTATGTCTTTGTAGTATTTCGTTTGTATTCAATTAATTACTAAAATATTAGTGGCAACTATTTGAAATAGTTGTGTTCATTGGTAAAAAAATTTCATTGGTAATACAGCTAAGAAAGTAATAAAATAAGACGATAAAGATATAGAAGAAGAATACAAAGACCCTACATTAGCAGTTCTGAGAAGTAAGTAATGTTCATCATAAAAACAGCTTAGGTTCAAGCCCCGGATATCTGATTTCGGAGTTAATTTTGTGAGCAGTTAACTTTAAACCAGCTATGATTGGAGTATTAGGCGAAATAACGTACCTATTATCCTTTTTAATTTCGCTCGGTAAGAATTCATCATGCACTAACTGTTTGTTTATGGGGATACCTTTCGTATTCCAAAGCCTCTATATTTATGGTTCCGCCGAGAACGAACTTGAGTGTAATGTAGCATTAGTTGTTTTTGAAAATAGATTTAAACTTTGTAAGACGAATAATTGTACATTGTTTCATAACAGCTATACGTATTAGCATTCCCGCGAGTGGAAGATTATTTCATTTGTTCACCTTCGGTGCACGCCAAGATATTCCTACTCCTCAGTAGTAATAAAATAAACTACGAGCTTATGATCCGAATAAAATTGTTAACGTCTTTGTTAATTTATTTAAATTATGAGCTCTCATATGTTTCTGTATGTTATTCCGAATCCAGACAAATTACTCTTGGAGGTGAGAATCGAACTTATTCTATGGTGATCCTGTACGAAACTGTTGGTTTAGCTATATTTAATAAATGTTTTAATGTCATTCAAGAAATAATATACGAAATACTCTATTTGAAAACCAAGGAAAATATATTTTTTATTTGGTGTCGTGCGATTATTTGGTCGTGTTAATTGGTTACTACGATATATCCCAGATAATAAACGTACTGATATTAATAAATGAATATGAGTAATCTAAAAATAAATGATATATTTTGAGAGAATCAAAGCAAATTTTCTAACTACTGACATTAAAATCAGAATGTTATGTCAAACCACACTAATCAAAGGTTCTTTCATCGACATTTTTACTTGGCGTGATAAACTGAATATTGTGCAAAAGATCTTGAACAGGCGCTGTGGATGGATAATATTTACTAAAATCAGGCAATCCTCTCTAACAATGACAATAGTCAATCACAGTAGTGACAGAAACAATATCGAGTAAAATTTTGTAAGTTTTATAGTTTAATACTTTAAGCCACTTAAAACCCCTTCTTTTATCTCGTGATAACTAATTATACTAATATAAGAACCTTCCAATACTTCCCTTTCTTTTGAACTTTTCATATGATCTATAATATTCTCTCAAATTACATTTGTTATTATATTTGCAACTAACAAAGCGGACTGCCAACCCATTACTAAACCCATCTAAATCCCTTTATATTTTCATCAATCTTGTTAGTTTATAGATATTCGTCTTAAGAATTCATCCATTTTGAATAATCATCAGTATCAAAATTCCATTCAACTTTTTTATGGACATGAATGCTTTTGGCCCGAGAGGTTGAGAGAATCGCTAGATAGTTGCTTTGGGTTTTACTTATAAACGAATATGTACACTGTTATAAGAAATTTTCTTCGAACAAGTCCCTGGTTCGGCGATGAAAAGACAGGGTTTCGCAAGGTAAAGTTATTTTCTTATGATGTGGCAGAGCAAGCAGCGCCCGTGAATGCTGAATTGCTACTGCTGAGGTTTGCTTGTTATTCGGCTAGCTCGGCGAGCCCCTCGTTACTCCAGATTTGTTTACGTAACTATTCAAATCGTTTTATTTAAAAAAAAACAGCATTCATTAGAGTGTTTCATTAAAATAATTAGCTCCAAATAGTAATCGAGTTTGCTGTTGTTTTTAATGTTTTAAATTGATTGTTTTGTAATGTACACGATAATTTATTATGCAATTTAAAGCTGACCACCACGTGTTGCGAATTTGACAAAAGCAAACAAATTTTATAAATATTTGGTGAGCACGGTAAAACTGAAGTTGGCTGTATAAACACAAATTTTTGTTTATAATTACAGTCAGCAAATGCTTATGTGTAACGTAAAAAAAAACATAATTGTTTGGTTATTAGATTGTATGATTTGTTACTCAACGATTGTATGGGACGCCTCGACTACGAGGTGTACAGACAATTAATCAAAGCCTATCCTGAGTCCTGACTCTTATGAGTTTCAAATATTGACTTGACCGTGCAGGTTTACCCAAAACCCTCTAATAGCACCCCAATTGGGGACATATCTGAACTAAAATCCCCAAACAGATGCTCATTTGGAAGCATAGTACAATTGAACTCAATAACGCTGAATAAAGTCTGGACTTTACTTAGTTGCAGCAAGGAATCACTCCGTGATGTATTCAGAAATGGCTTTACTAAAGCCCCATCTGGACTGGTTCATCAGCATTCTGTAATCATTGGCTCATCCGTCCCCATCCTAACGACGACTAGTTCATCGCTAATTTACAGACAATCTAACGATTGTCACTTTAGAAAGCGTTCACTTTTGAAAGCGTTACTTCATCTTCATTTTATTTTTTGGATTGTAAAACCACTATAGATAATTAACCATTTTCACATCGATTAGAGACAGCTCGACTAATTTCTAAATCCGATAAATAATACCAAAAAAATTCAACAACGATTATGATTTTGTTATTTAATGGTTATCTCATTTTGTATATCTATTTTTCGATCATGTCATTTTATTTGTCAAAGATATGGAAGATTTTTCGAATGGCTTCAGATAAACGTAAAGTTATCTATTTATACTAGTATATTAAACCAAAACCTTATAGACAAATAGTACTCCTATCATATTTTGTCTCCCGAAAAGTTTTTTATTTCTGATTCTTAAACCTATAATGCCATTCTAGATTGCTCAGGTTGATAGGTGTCTGACTTGCTACTCAAATCTTGGATTGTAAGTGTGCGTCTGGAAACACATTAAAAAACTAAACCATAAGAGCTTACACGTCGTATACAAACACACTCTAATTAGGGATTTGGTTTAAAAAGATCGGTAAATGGTCGAGGACATCATCAAACAATTATTTTATAATGTTTTCTTGATTTCAGCAAAGATTGTTTTTTTGTTTGGGCGTTATTCGGAAAGATAAACAATCTTATCGTGTTTACAGATTATGAAATGCTGCCTTCGCTCAATACTCCCACGGCTGTGGAATCGTCAATATGTACACAACAGATCACAGAGAGTTCCTTCAGAACGGCTGCGGTTGTCCAATTTGGGAACGGCAGAGGAACTTTGACTGCCTCAAAAGATTTCCCTCCCCAGTAGGAATTTTTCACGGAGCGATAGGAACGTTGCCCACCCATGCGGGAAATGGGATGACGCCAGTTCCTATTTCAACTCTTTTATCTCCCCTCAAGGCTTCTATGTTTGGCAGTACAAGTTTATGGCATGTTAAATAAATTGGGGTGGGTAACCTGTGCATTGACACTGACTTTGTATTTGAGAAAGCCGGTTCAATAAATATATCAAAATTTATGTGTACAGAATCAGCTATGACTAAGAGATGTATGGTAAAATATACAATGGGGTGTTGGATTGGAAGAGATGGAACAGTTTAGGTGTTCTAATTTTCGTTTCTCCTCTTAAGCTTTCCGTTAATTGGCAAATGTTTTCATGATCCTACATCTGTCATCCTCAAATTACTCAGCAATGAGGACACCACCACAACCTGTGGATACCTGAAAAATAAATCACAAATACATTCAATTCAAATTCAAAAGGATATGGGATTTAAAAAAAAAAATAATAGAGATTGTTGTAATTGCAGAGAGGGGCCGGAAAAATCTAGTCTCTGACCGCATTATGAAAGGGAGTTACCGCCTATAAATGATTTTCGTCACAAGCTTACATAGAACCTCCACCTTCAAACAGGTACTCCTAGTAAAAGGATCCGCTCACCCCAAATAAATTAACTTTATTTTTATCTTATCTATAATCTTAAAAATTTGAGAGCTAAGAAAAAAAATATTCCCAGAATCAGAGATTCCCACTAGAAAGGTGTGGGGTCTGACAACGCCGGATTAAAACATAGCGAGGCTAGGAGAGAGGGATGCAAAGGTAGTTGAATGAGAAGACCATGGTTTCAGTCGAGCAGCAAGCGCCAGTGCAGAGAGAGAGAGAAGTGTTCAAGTTGCTGGTTTGTTTCTTTCTGATTTTCACCCTATGGGGGGCTTCTTATATAGGTGGCTAGTCGTGGTGGGGAGCCATCCCCACCAGCGGCTGTTCTCCCCACTATCTTCTCCCCCACTCCGACTGACGTCATAAGCTTTATTAAACATATGGAAACAGTGATAGATATGATCTGATCGAGAAGAGGGCGAGTTATAATTATTTGTAATTAAGAGGTGTCCACAACAGTCCTAAATGCCTATGACCAATAGACACTAAATTATAGGTGGTATGTGTGTTTGAGTTGATATGTAGCCATTGATACAGTGTTGATTATAAATCTTATAATATAAAAGTTATCTATGACAAACCACATTAGGAAGACATATGCCTTAGGCTAGTTTCCGACTGTATAACCGTACTCGCCAATTATTTCTTCAAGTAACTATTCATTTCTCTTTAATAAACGGAGTTAACCCAGACGCCTTCAAATCTGTAAGTCAATATACGACTATGCTAACCACCAGGCTACCAGGACGGAATCGGGTTGTTTTATTGCTTATAAAAGGCTAACCTTTTTTTTTTTCAAAATTTACTACAGCCCTTAAAATTGTATGATATTTAGTTAATGGAAATTGAACGATTTTTAGAGGCTGACAGAGAGCTGTAATTACTTCTCGGAGAAAATAAAAACAGGTTCACGCCTTTCAAGGGGGTATTGAGAAGTATTTTCGGCTGTTTGGAGCTTTTGAAATCGTTTTCGTAATTATTCTCCGTTAGCAAAGTCCTGTAATTAGTGAGTTCCTTATTCAATGGTGTATTGAAACGTTCGGGTATAACCTTTGTGGCTCAAGCCAGCGTTTGATGAATGATATCGTCAAATAATGAAGAATTCTGCGGATGGAGTTTTGTAATAAAGGACGGTGAGCAAATTTAAATAAGCGTTGCATTGATAAAATATTATATAAAGTAGATTGGATACGTGAATTGTAATATCACTGATCCACTTTAGCAAAGTACTTTTAAAGAAGCAAGAAATGTTCTCACAATTATTATATTTATGGGGATCAGCAAGGTATCTGCTAGCAACCAGACAACCCTTCTTCTTCAATGTTATTTTAAATTTAGTTTTAGCTGATAATTGTTTTTAAATAAATTAATATTAAATATATACAAATAATACATATAAAATTCAAATCAAATCACTGTATTAAACAATTTTTAGAAGGAGGCCGATAACGTTTTAAAGATATTTTTCAATCGTTGTTGACTGAATTCACAACACTTATTTCACATTATTAATTAGGAACTATTAACTCTTAACTTTTGTAAACTCTAATTTGATACCCAATAATACAATAAGAAAGAAAAAAATTTTTTTTGTCACTAATTAATTTATTAACTACTGTAAATTATTTGTCATCGGTACATAGTATTGAACCAAAATGCAAAAATACTATAGCTTAAAATAAACGCAGCTGAGATACTTATGTAGGAATGTGGTATCTCAAAATCACAAGTGGTTTTATAAAGTAGTTATTAAGTAGTTATTTTTTAACGCCGCATATCAATGTTTTACGAATAAAATTCGGAATTCCGTAGGTGTAATATCTATCTAAGGCGGAAAAGAACTAATAAATACAAGTAATAATTACCAGACAGACACACTGGGCTAGAACACGAACACGTTTTTGATTTTGAAAACAAAAAATGGTGACTCTAAAACAGCAAGGCTATTGACCATTTCCCTAAAGCCCATTCACAAACTACCTCCTCCTTCATTTATTAGGGGCCCAGTCGATTGGGACCACTTCCGTCAGCTTCTTACAGACTCCATTGACCTCAAAGTGTCCCTCAAAACATCCCAAGACCTAGATGATGCAGTGCACTCTTTCACTACTCTGGTCCAGAGGTCGGCTTGGGAGGCATCGTCACCCCATCGTCACCCAAAAATCTACAATCACAATCGTTTACCTCAGCACCTCAAAGACCTAATCCAATCCAAACGCCGTTCCAGAACAGTATGGCAAAGATCCCGACATCCTGCTGATCGCCGCTCATACAATCAGTACTGCAGATTGGTAAAGCGGCAATTGGCGTCCTTCCGTTCCGATTCCTTCAATTCCCACCTCTCCTCTCTTTCTACCAGGGATAACTCTCTGTGGAATGTAACTAAAAAAATCCTAAAGTATCATCCTGTTTCACACCCACTCCGTCGTGATGATGGGTCGTGGGCGGCTTCGGATGGGGATAGGTCGGAGGAATTTGCTCTGCATCTTACCCATACTTTTGCACCTCACCTTTCTCATCAAAACATACTCATAGCACAACTGTAGAAGATTACCTCACTTCACCTATACCTCTCTCACTTCCACCAAAAGCCGTTAACCCCTCTGATGTCAAATACCTTCTGAAAAACTTACCTTACCGAAAATCCCCTGGATATGATCTTCTTACTCCTCAAATTATCAAACAGCTTCCTCATAAAGCCATAATCTTCCTAACCTACATCTATAATTGCATTATCCGAACCACGCACTTTCCTCTCCTCTGGAAACACTCCATTATTGTCCTATTCGCCAAACCCGGAAAACCACCCAACGACGCCTCATCTTACCGTCCAATTAGCCTACTCCCTATCCTCTCAAAAATATTTGAGAAACTCCTCTTAAAACGTCTACTTCCAATTGTTGAATCCAAAAACCTTTTTCCTGTACATCAGTTTGGCTTCTGTCAACAACATTCCACTGCTCAACAAGGCCTTCGCGTTGTTGATCACATTTCCTCAGCCCTTGAATCCAAACAGTATTGCACTGCTGCATTTCTGGACATAGCTCAAGCTTTTGACGGGGTTTGGCACGCAGGTTTGCTTTACAAGCTCAAAACACATTTACCACAGAGCCTTTTCCTAATCCTAAAGTCCTACCTTTCAAACCGCTTCTTCCAAGTCCGCTGTGGTTTAGAATATTCTAACTACTATCCCATAAAAGCAGGAGTTCCACAGGGCAGCGTCCTGGGTCCCATCCTCTATAACCTATATACCGCTGATGTCCCCTCTACCCCCAATACCTTCTTGGCAACATTTGCAGATGACACTGCAGTCTTGTCATCCCACTCAGACCCTGATATAGCATCCCAAAACCTTCAAAAACACCTTGATGAGATTGAGTATTGGTGCAACCAATGTCGAATCAAGGTCAATGAAGCAAAATGTTCCCACATAACCTTTACCCTCTGCCGCAAGTCCTGTCCGCTAGTATTTTTCAATTCGATTCCTCTCCCCGTGTCTGAGACAGTACGGTATTTAGGCTTCCATCTCGACAAAAGACTTACATGGAACCCACACACGAGGCTAAAAAGACAAGAACTAAACAGACGCTTTGGACTACTGTACAGACTACTTCGAAGGACATCCCATCTTTCAATAGAAAATAAACTACTTATTTACAAAGTTACTCTTAAGCCAATCTGGACATACGGAATAGAGCTATGGGGGACAGCAAAAAAGTCGAACATCAAGCGCATCCAATCCTTTCAATCGAAAGTCCTGAGAACAATAGTAAATGCCCCCTATTACGTCACCAACAGAACCCTTCATAATGATCTTAATATACCCTACATTCTTGAACTCATCCCTTCCAAATTCATGAAATTCCATAGTAACCTATCAAACCACCCTAAGCCCGTAGCACAGTCATTGCACTGCTCCACTCATCCCTATAATCCTCCCCGGAGACTGAAACGGCACTGGCCTCGTGACCTACTATAAATGCGCACAGTGGGAGTCCTGGCAATGGCCAGTTTCTCCAATCATGTCCTGAGCGTATGTGGCTCTCGCGCTCTTCGTCAGCCTCCGCTGGCTCGTATCCGGTGACGTGGCTGGTGGGGAGCGTGGGGGACTTCCCGAGACTCCGCTTCCTCTTTCGCTTGCGAGGGAGGCAACAACCGTGGACTTGGGGGGCCCCTGGGCTGTTTGTAAATATTGTATGAATGTGCGAACGAATGATGACTTGGAAATACGGTATGAATGAAAACACTTATCTCAATTATTTATTGCCTATTAAGTAAAGGCAGATTGTAATTTCATCATAATAAAGTTGTTATAGAATGATAAATCTTTAGTCGCTACTATTTGCCCAAGTAACCTAGACATAACTACAAAATTGTTTTGCTACTGATGCCAGAGCTACTTGTACCTTCACCACATCGAACACGTTTGTTAAAACTGTCAGTATCCCTGCCAACTAAAAAAGCGATGAAGATAGTAAGATTAGGGGGCAAATATTTATTGTAATTTTATTATGTTTGAGTTGAAAGTAAATATAATATCGTTAGATTTTTTTTTCTGTTCAATAAAATATATTCATTGAAAAATAAAATGGAAGTTTGAGTTGGGTCATTTGTTACTTATTTATTTCAGGAATGTTATGGGAATTTGAGAAACCTCCACGTTACCACATGTATGATTTTTTCTGACATAACCAACAAAAGCGTAATATGATTCAGTATCTAATACTGTGATATATATATATTTTTTTAATATTCTGACGTCTGTTGTTTGTTTTTGTTTATCTGACGTCATATTCTAGGGAAACAAGCATGTCATTACCATCGCCCCAACGCACATGATGTTAGACAACATTGTGTTTCACAGATCGTTTACTTTTGTGATTGCTTTACAGTTCCCTCTCCTCTTCTCGGACCGAACATATTGAAGTCACTGGCACTGGTCCAGGGGCTCTATCCCTGGAGCCAAACAGTGAAAGTAATTTCGTAAAAAAGCAAGTTCTACCAACCCTCCATGTTTTCCCCTGTCACAGATTAAACTTTTACAAAGAAAGATCACAACTTATGGTGGTATATAATTTATTTTATTTCTTAAATTAAATAACAGAAACAATTCGGAAAGAGTATACTTAAATTCCAAATTCCTTTATTGTGCTAAAATTACAATCTGCCTTTTATAAGGCAATAAGTAATTAAGATAAATGCTCTCATTCATACCATATTTACAGTTCATCATTCACTCGCTCATTCATACAATATTTACAGACAGCCCAGAGACCCCCCAAATCCACCGCGAAGAGAAAGCGGAGTCTTGGGAAGTCTCCCACGCTCCTCCGTCAGCCGCGTCACCGGATACTAGCCAGTGGAGGCTGACGAAGAGCGCGAGAGCCACAGACGCTCAGGACATGATTGGAGAAACTGGCCATTGCCAGGACTCCCACTGTCACGCGTTTATAGCAGGTCACGAGGCCACTGCCGTTTCACACTGATGGACAAAATTAACGCACCGCTCAGTTTTATTTCGTTAAAATTAAATAAATTGTCTTCCGTTTTTATTTTAGATAACTATTGGTATTTAGGTGATATCAATGTAAATATAAATCCCTTTTTCACAAACAGCAGCATTTGATCAATCCAATCTACACATCATAAAATTCGTTCTCGGCCATTATTTCTCTTTGTAAACGTTTTTAATTTTGTACAATGGCCCCAATAAGGCATTTGACACACTGTGTGTACATCACTCGTACAAAGGCAGGGCTCTAAAGCGATATAGGGAGACAGGGCGTCACCAAAGAAGAAAGATGAACAGCAGAAAGAGACGATAGGAACATGAGATAAAAAGTCTCATAAGGAAACCACGAAATGTTTCCATTTCCAATAGGACTATAAAAAGAAGAGTTAATGCAAATAACGTCAGGGCTAGACATCTCCGTGGACCTCTCCTTACTACAGTAAAAAAATGGCCAAGCTTCAGCACGTGAACATGTCTGTTGGACTTTGGGAAACTGGAAACCAGCTCTATTTACAGATGAGGTCTTTAGATGGTAATTTTACATGAAGACGGTCAGGATAGAGGTATAAGTCATGCTGTATGGGCCTGTGTATGGCTCCCTAGGTGGCATTTAGTGGTGCGTCACGGATGTTCTGGGGTGGCATTTCCTTCGACGCTCGTACTTAATTGGTTGTTGTTTCCCCACACAACAAAAGATCCGTAACATCTCAAAACTTGGGAGACATAATCGAAGAACATGTAGTGCTGGTGGCTCCATACATCGGCGATGGATTCTCGTTAATGGATGATAATGCCAGACCCCACACAGCACAAATGATAATTACCTGATTGAAGTTGGGAGTGAGCGCTTGGCGTGGCCACCACGGAGTCCAGACTTGAATCGTATTGAACACATCTGGGACCAACTGAAGCGAAGAATACGACGTCGGAATCCATGTCCTAGCACCCTTGAAGAATTGCCTCAGGCCTTAATTGAAAACCTCTTTTAATCAATGCCAAGGGCGTGCCAGAGGCGGAAATACCCGTTATTGAGTTTTTTTAAACAATTTTATTCCAAGTTTATCATTTTTTTTTACAATAATTTTTCTTATACTCATTATATATCTGCGATCTCAAATGACTTTTCTCAACCAAAAATATTTTTGAAGCCTAAAATTAGCAGAAATTGGAAATCATGCAAAAAATAAGCGTTAATTCTGTTCATCACTCTATAAGCAATGAGCCCGTGTACATAACATGAGATAAAATAATTCGGTTTAAATGTATGATCAGTAATTTTTATTGCCCGTTGAATTACTTTTATAATTATTCAATTAAAAATAAAAATTCATACATGAATAATTATTAGTTGAGATATGTGATCACATTTGTATAAATCGGCCAAGAAATAAAAGTGTATTTTTTTTTGTAGAAAATTAATCTAATTATTTATTATGACTCAATATTGAGTAGAATTGTGAATGAGCCCTTCCATCCGTTCACCCGTGATAGAAGTTAGGACTGTTCAATCAATAGACAAAATATTTAACACTTGAAGTCAAATCTTTAATTTGCATCTAAGAGACCTAGATTTTATTCATGATGGACCCTTTTATTCATGACCAAGTTAAGTTCTATTGTTACTTCAAACATTTCTAAAACTGCAGAGACCACCATTTATTCAAGGAAAAATTAAAAATATCATTAGCATAAAAAATACGAATTACTTTTTCAAACTTTCAAATGAAACTGAAAAAGAACATCCAGCTTACAAGTGATATACTTTTTCATGTTTTCTTTCTCTCTTGACAGAAAACGCCGAGGAAAGAGGAAACGGGACAGAGAAACAATGCAAACCAGCGACAGGTTGGGTTTCCTTTGAAACTAACAAGATCAGTTTCCTTTTGTTTTTCAAGGGGTAACTTTTCACCTATGTGGAGTAATAAACTTCCTGAGACGGATTACAAGTTTGGGAGGGGTCCTTTGACATTTCGACTCGTTCTACCTTTGAACTGCACCAGCCATGTAATCTGAAATTGTTCAACATACATGATTTCAGAGGAGTTCGTGCTGCGAAAGCCGTATTTAATTAATTACTGTTTGACCAATATATCATCAAACTGTCAATTAGTAAGTAGGAATGTTATTATGTTCCTCCTATATTTAATAATTATTAACCAAAAAAAAGGCCAGGCTCGAGGTCGTCAGGGGATTGGGAGATTCCGGGTTCAAATTTCGGTCCTCTTACCTTTCTCTAACAATCCATGAGTTGAAGAAAACCCTGCATTTTCACCCCTTTGCTGTCTGCATCTTCTGGTGATTTTGAGTCTGCTGTTCGACAAAATTTAAAATACTCCTCAATACACATATTCTTGCACATGTAGCAGAGTAACAAACTAAATATCAGGTGTTAGTTAGTATGTATTATGAGTGGGGACGTTAAGAACTATAATTACCGAAGCATTTTACCTGCCATTAAAATTAAAACACTTTAACTGTGTTTGCGAATTTCATTCTACTCGTTTTGGACCCAAAGCATGATATATTGCATGGCATAACCATTAGATGAACCAATAGAGATAAATATTAAAGTAACCTTATTAAAAAATAACGAGAAATTCTGGCTCGTTGTCGTATCCGTCAAAAAACCATTCCGCTTTTGTCCATTACAATTTCAAAAATATTTGTTGATATAATAACTGAAACTAATTGTTCAACGCAATAGAACACGTTTGGGTATAAATAACATATCTTGTGGAAAGGTCCTATTTTGAGTGTGTTTTTTTTGCGACCATCCGATGAATTCTGTAACCATTTATGGCAATTTCAATGGTTTTTAAGCCACGCTCGTATGTACGTTTTTTCTTTTTTTATTTTGAAGTAACTGGGAGTGTTACTAATGAGTTACTGTGTGAAGTAATAGTTAACTGTGTGACTAATGACACGTTATTCGTACTATGCTTGCCCCTCTTCCCGGCTTGCTTAGGAAATTTAATAAATGGTTATTGTGATATTATCTATTTACAAATTATTTCTGTATTTACGGTAGCATCGCTACATTATATACAAGTTTTGTTATTTTATAAAACTTATATAATGAATAAACAAGTATAATGATATACATTATACGTGACTGGACTAAACTGACTAATAAAGGTGATGGGGCTCACCTTTTTGATCAAACTTAACACTAACTTACATACTAATTCTTATCCTAATTTTTCCCCGACAGTCTGTTGCCATCGATGCGGGAGTTACTTAGAAGTGAGTATTTTTTTTTTTTTCTTAACTCTCAAATTTTTAGGATTATAACGGAAAAATAAAGGAATTTATTTGGGGTGAGTGGATCCTTTTACTAGGAGTACCTGTTTAAAGGTAAAGTGCGTATTTTTTTTTTCCTAAGCTCTTTAGTTAGAAATTCAGGATGAGGAAAAAAATATAGAATATCGGAGTGCGTATTTTTTTTTTATTTATTTATTTATTTTCTTAGCTCTCTAATTATAAGAATAAAGGATGAGGGAAAAATAAAGGAATATTTGGGTTGAGCGGATCCTTGTACTAGGAGTACCTGCTTGAAGGTGGTATGAGGAAATTAAGGAGTGTGGGAAGCCTCGGTAGAGGATGATAGTTGCGGTACAGTGGCTAGAGTCCACTGGTGGCTGGGCCTAGAGTCCTTCTAGGCATGTAGTGCAGTCTTATTTAGTCGGATAGCAGTGTTGGGTGCCCGCTAGAGGCTTGTTGTTGGTGGGCCAAGCGCCGTGATGTCCACCATTTTGTCTGCTTTACCAGATCTTAAGAGTTGCCATCGTGCCGGTAGCGGTGGGGGTGTCATGTCTCGGAATAGAGGGTTTTGGCTATGTTTCATCGAGGCAAAGAACTTGATGTGTCTTCTTTGGATGGCTTCGGTGATGGTGGGGACTTCGAACTTTTTGTGGATGTCGGGAGCCTTCATATCACGAAAAGGGGTATGCCATAGAGCCGTGCGCAGGATTTTGTTCTGGAAGCTCTGGAGTTGAGTTATTTTGCTAGTGTGTAGGAATCGAAAGAGTTGTGTCCCAAACAGTAGAGCTGGCCTCAGGACGCTCTTATAGATTAACAGTTTCAGCCGAAGGGATATAGCCGGGCTTGTGATGAGATGCTGGAGAGAGTAGTAAGTCCTACGTACACTTTTCAACTTCTTCTGCAGGTGTGTGTAGAACGTCATGTGTCTGCCTAGGTTGATACCGAAGTAGCATATGCTGTTGGAAAGTTTGCATTTAGTCCCGTCTATGGTGAAGCTGGTTGGACGCTTCCGTTTTCTATGCTGGAAGGAGAAGACGATCCCTTGAGTTTTAGCCGGGTTCGCCTGAATATGGACAGCTCGTAGCCTGTCGGTGATTAACTGACTGGCGCCCTCTGCAGCCTTTAGAGCTTTCGCTGGGCTGAGGCTGGTGCTGTAGACCCATATGTCGTCCGCATATGCCGCTACCTCACAATTAGAGTATGATGCTCCTACTATGTGCGTGGTGTAGATGTTGAAGAGTAGGGGTCCCAGCACCGACCCTTGGGGAACTCCTACGACGAAATAACTTCTGGTGGATGATATGGCTCCTATTTGCACAGAAAAGGTTTTGCCTGCTAGATAGGAAGTCATGATGTTCGGGAGTTGCGCAGGAAATTCGTACTCGTTCAGGTGTCGCAGGAGTGTACGATGATCTACAGAGTCGAATGCTTTAGTACAGTCAAGGGAGATCATCGCAGTGACTCTGTTGTGGCGCATGTTCGTTGCAACGTGCCGCTGCAGTTTCACTAGATTGCAGTCCGAGCTGAGACCTTTACTGAAGCCGGTCTGTTGAGGTGGTATGATGTCTTGAGCGTCACAGTGTCTGGTGAGATGGTCGTAGAGAATCCTCTCGTATATTTTTGATAATTGGGTCAGCAGACTGATGGGCCTGTAGTGAGCTGCCTCACACCCATTCTTGGCCGGTTTCAATTGTGGGACGACGACGGCGTGCTTTCACGTCTGGGGAAAGTAGTGTAGTCTCAATAAAGAGTTGAGGATGTTCACTATGTGAGATATTCCCTTCCGTGGTAGCTGCTTCAGAAGGATGTTTATTAACCTCTTTTCTTTCTAAAAGATCCTTTCAACCCAATAATTGTCACAGGAAGGAGATAAAGATATAGTGAAATACTAATTGTGAAAGTAAGTGAAGTAATTTAACAATGCCTAACTATTTTATTGTTGCATGGTTTTAGTTTACGTATATTGCAAAATTAACTCATCGACTAACTCATACAAATATCATCATCATCATTGTTGTTTTTTTCCAATTTAGTATATTTTCAGAATGCTAAGATTAAGAGTGAATTACATAAGACAATATGAATGGTTATCAACAGACAATATCCGGTGACAATTAAATCTCCCTTCTAGTGCTCGGTCGCCAGCTGTTGCAAGATTGCGGTGGCTGACACAGCTTAATCAGTGTAGTGTCACAGATGTCTCTTGGGGGATCGATAACTAGACATGCCAACAGTATGTGATAACCAAAGAAAAATTATTAGCAAACATCTCAAATCGTCTTGAAACACTGAGTTTGATTTGATTACGCTTGGTTTCCAAAAAAACAATACAATTATAACAGCAGCATGGGATGTTCCTGTTAAACTTACGTTTGTTTGCTATGAAGAATCCGTAAAGGACCTCTTTTATGTTTTCCATCACCTACAGTTTTTTTTTTGATGATGGATTAGTATTGAATAGGCATTAGAAAGACCAACATAAACACAAATATGTTTGTCTTCCTATTAATGAACTACATGTTTTTTTTTAGTATTGAACCCAACATTTCAGCGCGTTTTTGAAAAAGATAAATCTCTTCCTAGGTGATTAAACTCAATCTTAGAAAAACGTTTATCAAAATCCAAGTCAGACTCCTCGAGGGTGGGCACTACTACTACGCCCTCTGGCCCGAATATATTATTTAAATTTGAGGGTGGATACGTGTTACTGGTAATTCTTAATTATGAATCACTGGATGGGCTGCTGATATCATGTTTAAGTATTTTTTTTTTTTGTGCATTGGACCCTTTTGCATATACCGTGCAGAAATAACCTCTGCAAGTTTGCTCTTACCTATACATAGCCTCTTCAACCTCCCCCCCCCCCCTAAACTCTAAACCCCAAATTATCTTTGAGTCTCTCTCTAAGGATCATTGATGAGAAATCATTTTATAATAGAAACTTCAGAGTTAGAAACACCTCTTATTTTGAGTGTAACGAGGCATACCATACTAAAATACAGCAAAAGTATGACGTTTTTGGAGAAACCAGAGGTGATGAAAGTTTTAAAAAAAATTTCCAGTTTCCGCGAGTAGACAACTATCTCACAAAAATCATAGGCTGATTTTTAGTTCTATGCCTGTGTTTATTATAGCATGACAATTTTTCACTACTCTCCTCTGTTTGCGTAAATCGAAATTATTCTAACAACGCGGTCTGGTTAACCTCGAACAAACTATCGTCGAGGGCTGTTAAAACTAATCCTTGGAATATATAAAGGTCGCGAAGGTGCATCGTGAACACAGAGATTGGTTTTAACGACGCTATTAAGGACATGCAAATGGACCATCCAAGATTAACACGCAGAAATATTATTATTAATGTAGAAGGGAAAGATGGAGTCAAGTGCTTAATTTAATAAAAGAGTATTGAGAAGGACAAATGGAATACACACTCCTTATTTGTGCAGAGGGCTAAGAGCCACATTGCATTCATATTGAAATTTCTTAGTGTTGCTAAAATTACAATCTACCTTATTAGGCAATAAGTAATTGTGATAAATGTTCTCGTTCATATCGTATTTACAATTTTCATTCACTCGCTCATTCATATAGTATTTACAAACAGCCCAGAGACCTCCCTAATCCACATGGTTGTCATCTCTCTCGCATGCGAGAGAGGAAGTGGAGTCTTGGGAAGTCCCCCACGCTCCGTCAGCCACGTCAGCGGAGGCTGACCAAGAGCGCGAGAGCCACATGCGCTCAGGATATGATTGGAGAAACTGGCCATTGCCAGGACTACCGCTGTTACGAATTTATAGCAGGTCACGAGTGCACCTCCGAATGAGTCTTTCATACTAATCCTCGACACAATTCCTGGTATTATTTATAGATATTTCTCCTCAGCAATTCCAAGTTATAAGTTCCTTATCCTTATGCGAGCGTAAGACGATAACTGCTGCTCAATTTGAACGGTTAAGGCACACTAGTACATTTTGCCTCAATTGAAGATGAAATTCATTTATCCATATACTCGTTGGTATAGATGGAAGTAACATACATATATATCCGGGAGAATGCGGTGTCAGAAATTGCCGTGTAGGAATTCATAATAGAAACACTGTTCGGAATGATTGAGATAACTATTTAATGAACTATAAACATTAGCGGAATATAGCAAGAAGGTGGGCTACCTCAACAGTCTGTACAGTCTCTAGCAGTGTCCTCACCAGACTCCACATGTCCTTCCAACATACCAGCTAAATTGGGTTGCGACCGCAAGGTAATTTATTCTTGCTTCTAAATAAGACCAATAAGCAGTCTCCCACACACACACATATTGTTAGTATCACAATTTCTATGTTTTTTAACTAATAGTAATTAAATCTAATGGTAATCTCTGACTTTTTAACGAATAAAAGGACCAATGACATTTATTAGTAATTCATTATACAAATATGCAGTCTTTATATGAGGTGTTTATTATCAATAGCTCGGTTTTTTTTCAAAACCACCTTTTTCCGATTTTTAAGTATTATTGCCAATTATATAACCTCCTTGAACAATTCTGATGGAAAACAGATCCATCCCGTTGAGTAGTTCAAAAGAGCACCCTTGTATTAATTCCAGCTAAGAGTTGTTTGTTTTTGTATCTGTTGTAAAATTTTTGAAAATTAATCGAGCTGCTGAACGCCTTATATAAGAACTCAAAAGTAAATGTTGTTCTTTTGTCACAACAAATCAAAAAACCAATAGTACCTAATTGTGGCCAATTTCCAGTATTATTTATTTTTTGACATGTGCCTACAAAAAATAACCATCCACTTCTAATTTGTATAACTCAAAACTATAAATTAACATATCAATTTATTGAACCCAATTATTTCATAAAGCCTAAACTCAAAATAATAAGCTTCAGAAATAAATAATAGTTGGTAAAACAAAAGTAGCCAAGCGGTCTGGACCGCATGTCTAAAAAAACAACAACGATTAAAGCTAAATTCAGTGCTAGATGATTACATTTTGGACGATTGCCGGGAGTAGCGAGGAGACTGCATATCTCCCTATATTTAGTTTTTGTTGGTTGTACCAAAGGCGCGACAATCGTACTTGGAAGCAACCCGTTGTTTCTAAGAGCAGTACCCTAGCCATTTATTTCTGTACTATCTGATTTTTATTTGTGTCAATCATGCCAATAACTGATCGTGAACTAAATGTGTACAATCATAATGAAGGTTGTGGAGTCAGAAGATAGGCTATTAAGGAGCGGTTTAAGTTCAGGCAGCGTGAATTAACCAAAAATTACTTTACTTGAGATTCAAAAAATAAACACAATATAAGTTGCTTAAAATATCATCATTAAATTGTCACATAAAATGGTGAAATTCAGCACTTGAAATCTGAAATAGCTTCTGGGCAGTGACATAGGAATCAGCACATTAAATTTGAGCTATAGCACTTAGAGTGAAAATGGTTTTAATTCGAATCTTACTAACGGTTGAAAATTTTTTTTTTTTTCGGTCTAGGGTTTTACTCACGCAAGTGTTTACATCAACAGCCCGTCGTCATTTTTTTTTTTTTATAAAAATAAAGTTTATTTTAAATTATTATACTGTTATGTCTCCAAGTCAATGAAACATAAAAACTGTGAATTCGTTCTAAAGTATCTGCTTATTGAATTACTATCATGACGTACAGGCCCCAATCAGAAAAAAAAAAATTTCAATCACCAAGGAATCAATTGGTAAATTACTATTAATTATTTTTGATGAGGTTAACCCCATCTTTTTTTTTGACATCATGTATTCAAAATGATTAGTGATTTGAATAAGGTATGATTTAGCAGGTTACATAATTCTGATTGATACGAATCAATTTCTAAAAATCGTCCATTTATTTTTTTTTACGTAGCTTAAACTGGGGATGGTTGCAGGAGTAAAGTGGGAGATTTTCCAAATCCCTTGTCTCCTCCTATGGAATTGGGGGATCTATGGTCTATGTTTATAGGTCTATATTGTATAAATGTGTATTGTCAATACCTTATGAATCAATGAGTGATTGCTATTTTGTAAATGTTGTATGTTTCTATTAAAATTATCTACTTCGCTTTCAGGGCAGCTTGTATTTTTCTTCAAATAATGTTTTATTTGAGAAAAAAATTAGCGTACACATTGTGTTTTTGTTAAAAACCTACGTAAGCCGGATAGGGCGTATTACATGCTCAATTTTCATAGTTGGCTATAAAATGTTTTTTTTTTTTAATATTTTTGGGAATATCTTGAAATTTCAGAGGCCACGGAAGAAAAATTAGAACTTTTAGTAAGAAGATTTCTAGCTGGGACATAAAGGCACAATGAATGTGGGGAAAATATTAAAAGTTAGCCAAACGGACCCAAATTATTTCCAGTTCAATATTTATCATGTTTTAATGGGTTGTGCAATGTATGATTTCATTCAAATTTCACATAGATTAAATAATTTCTTCTTATTTTTTAATACCGATATATAAAGGTAAATGATAGTCGTACCTGAAATATGAGTTGCACTTTCGGCCGGTAACAATTTTACTAACCATTGGGATTTTTTGTTATAGTGTGATACTTAACTTAACTAAACTAAACGTTTCTTATCACGCTTGACTATCTAACCACACATATATGATAATTTCTGATTATGTGGAGTACACGTCCTTGATATTTTCATATTTAAATATACAATGAAAAAGCTCTTACAGGCAGCTACATTTCAATGCCACTGTACCGTCGCACAGCTCTTCTACGTATTAACCCACCTATTACGTCAGCTGCTTGATAAGAGCCAATTGGTACTTGTTATTGGACCGTTGTGTTAATGACGATATAATTGAGATATTTAGATTAATGGAAACACTTCATTAATTCACTGTATAAACGTCCGACACTCAAAAAATTCAGCTAAAAAACATTCTTAATTTTTTCACTGGTCTACGTCATACATTTTGGAGCTTATATAATGACCACATCGGGTTCGTGGTGTCAGATGCCTAGCTTTCTTCAGAGGGCTAGTTTCCTTCCTGCAATAATTAGAGAAACGACCACTCAGAGGCGTAATACTATAATAATGGATACTACGTGAATTTGTACTGTCCCAAAATCATACAGAAATAGTTTCTGTTGGCTATTAATTTTTTATGGTTTTCTCCAAAGCTAGAGTTAAGGAGCCAGTGCAGTTAACAATAGACAGTTACCTCCCAACTTTATTTTTGGTTTTCTAGACCGGATTTACAACTCCTTCATACAAGTAGTTACTCAATGTCCTGACCAGTCCTCGACATCTATAAGTCACCTTGCTAACTACTAGGCTGCGTGGAAGATTTAATGACGAATAATTGAATTGATTGGTGACTGCCATTAGTTTATAACTTAAAAGTACGTGATGTACAAAAAAAATGCACATAGAGCAATCACATTTGAAAAGAGTCATAAATCAATAAAGTGATTAAAGTGTTTTTTTTTTGGCCTTTGACTAATGCACCATAGCTGATCGACGGTGTTATATATGTTAAGCATATTGACTTCTATTCAACAAACCAGACGATTGAATGGTGACAAAGAGGGAAACCGGACTCACTATTGATTTGTTTAAGGTGCCACAAGGGTTAAACATTCAGGCACTGAGGACGGATAGTGGCCGGAGATCTTGCACTCTATAACAGATCATCTGAATGTATAGAGTGTACACTTATGGTTCTGCGAATGAATGGGTGAAGAAATGTATGCAATGGGATGGACGGAGGATAACCGCCACTTCCATTTTAATTTTAATTCTACTTTTACTATTTCATCGAGGAATTTGTTCAGAACGCATCAGTTTATTTAAATAATTTTGAAAAACTGCTTGATATTTTTCCTGAGTTGGTCTGTAAACCTTATATATGATCTAAACTGTGATTTTATAAATGATAAAAGTCAGTGTGAATTGAGTTTTTAAAACTAATAAAGAGTATTTCTATTGATTATGCATGTTTGAATGTGAGGCTTTCTTACTGTACTCGGCTAAATACGAAAGTATGTGTTTTTTCCTGCCTGTTTTTATACCTACTTTTCATACACTAATTAAAGTGCCGGCATAAAACAACATTATTTTATCTACAGGAGCTGAAACTGCTCACGATCAGAGAAGGGGGGAAGTGTACTCAGGATGAATTTTGATTGGCTGGAACGTTTACCCGCCCGGAAGGATTCCTTTAAATTTGCATTAGATATCGTCGATACGCGATAAATCATCCCTTGCCCCCTCACTAGTGCCCTGGGCACCTTCAGGGAAAGGACCAGTGAAGGGCGAAGTCCTTAGCGGGGTATTGAGGGCCAATCTATATTCTGTCACTTTTCTACGTGAGCCTGGCGAGAGCGCATAGACAGCACCTAGCCAAAAGGGAGTGTGTATTTATTATTTCCAGGCCTTTATCGGCTAGCACCACTGCACTGAAAGGCTTCAATCAATCAATGCCTTCGTGATTTCTCCTCGCCCTGTCAACTCCGTCATTCTTTATGCGTGTTCACGGCCGACATTGAGTACCGCAATCTAGCTGGTTATATTTGAAAAATGTATGCTGTATTGTGATGAAAAAACACAATACAGTAACGTTATTACGGTAATTTTTCCACTAATAATAATATTTGTTCATTTTGTATCATAATGACAGCATGTAATGGTTTCAGCCAGTTCAAGTGGTTTCTGTTTACGTCATTAGACCTTCACTCTAATTCTTTTATGAGTTGAATAGTGTATTCCTACAAGATTGGCACAAGGGAAATAGGCTCATACTAGATGCTTGAAATTTTGCTTTTTTTTTATTATGAAAATATTGAAAATAAGTTTATTTTATTTGAGAGTCTTATGATTTCCACGCAGGTGAGCCACGGGCAAAACCCCCCCCCTCAAATTAATGCTTTGGGATCCATTCTCAATTTAAGATTTCAGAGCTCTGGTACAACGTAATAAAATTATATAAAATAAATTTATCATAGGAGAAGAGTTATTAATAAACCGAAAAAAAGAGACATCTCTTTTCATTTAGCTTCAATAAATTTCTTTTATGAACGGTGACCTTATTAAATGTCTTTCATCTTCTCAAAATGGGAAAGAGGAACGAATACGCCCTTCTTCACCCCTTTTAATCTTTCCCTTTGGGCAGTATACGTGACCGAAGGGACTTCTCGCTAAATGAAAGGATAAATGAAAATAGAAGAAATACGATAAGGCGAGGAGAGCAAATAAAGAAATAAAGTTAAATGATAAAAAATATTGGTACTAGTATCGTTCCTGTAGGAATTTCGAGTGGCACTTGACCTTATCTTTATTAGAAATAAGTAAAACAAGCTCTTGAGCGGTGGATTACCGTGAAAAAACTGCATGAAGCAATAACTTCTCAAGAACATGTAGTACCATATTGCATAATTATGTCAAGTGTGACAATAACAGTATTTCGCCTTCTTTTATTATTATTAATCTTTATTCTTGCGAGAATTACAGCTCACGGTTTCCCCTGGTGTCTGATAAATGTTGAGTTAGTAACGGGTCTGGTGCATGTCGAAAAACATTATTTATTGCTGGGTAATAATAGGAGACATATTCAAACTTTTCATTATTTATTTATTTGAATATTTATGCCCTATTCTATCAATTATATTCTATATAGTAGTATAATTATATGATCCCTTGAATGACGGTATAGTCACCGAAAGCGGTTGTACCACCAAAAAATAAATTTTGGATAGACCAGAGAGAGAGATGTCCTTTATTATGTGTATCGTTCGATTAAAAATTCGGTTAAAGTGAAGAATAAATGAAATTATCTTTCTTTTTTCACAAAAGGTGATAATCGTTTTATTAATAAAAGTGCCCAAGTGTGTTTAACCATTTATCATTATATGGCCTCTTTTATATGATATCCGGGATAGCGTACTATATCCTTTTAACAATAACACAATTTAATTACAAATAACCGTCTTTGGCTAACTACAAATCCGTACATTTATTGATTAACACACACTTCCACTTTAAACAGATTGCCTGGGACACCTTAAAATAGAAGAAAAATATAAAATCACTCAACTATTAGCGAATAAAATAATCTACGTACATAACTGCTATAATTTAATTTAGAAAATTAATTATGCTAGTTGAACAGCATAACTTCCAATGTTACAAAAAGATTGTGTACAAATAGAATTTATAGAGTGCGAAATAATATTCTTTTAATTAAATATCTGATTGTATTTGTATTTATATTTATTTAGTGTATTTTATATTTATTATATGTACTATCATATTTCTACACTTTTATATCCATCATTTACAATATTTTAACATTTTTTTAAAACGTTTTCCTTGTTAACTTTTGTTGCAGGTGAGCTTAAATGACACAAACAAGAATAACCTACTTTTTCAATGATTAGGTATGAACTACATATTATTTGAATTATTATCATATCATATAACATTTCTCTAATATACATAATATGTGTATTTGTGAGATTTTGGAAGTATATTCAACAACACCCAACGGTTACGCTGTGTATATTTTAAAATGGTTATAATTAGAGGAAGTATGCATAAAAAAACGTTGATTTTATTTGTTCGACTTAGCTAAAAAGCTTAGAAGCTATTAATGTATAAATTTGTATTATTATATGTATAAATAAATTAAAAAAGTAAGGTTTATATAACCAATTATATAACTCAATCTGAAACTATCAAAACAGGATATAAAAGGTTTTATTTATTTGGTCTAAACGTTAGCTAATCATAATTTTGCTTGTTTATTGTGACTAAGTTGATTCAACCACTCACCTTGCTCTTAAATAGCCCACAATAAAACATGACATTGACTACACCACCAAACAAAAAGAAAAGTGAATTCAATTAGGATTTTAATTGTTTTTGAATAAGATCATTTAACACAATTAATTATTGTAATTTTATCAAAATAAAGTTGTTTTATCATCCGAAATTGTTTTTATAACAAAATATTCACTGATAAATTTTCATACAAAAAATGCAAGCAGTGCATGATTAGTGAGATTATAATCGGGATGAGTGGGATGTGGAAAACGAAATTTAAATTGACGTAAAGTGTCTAACATAAAATTTACTTTGACTACTCCCAGCATTCCGTAAAAGACTCGTTATTAACTATTAATGGAATGCATTATAAATTGAGATTACCATCACTAGAAAAAATGATCATTTAGAATTCCTCACGTTTATTGTTCAGTTATCTCGCTAAAGATTAAATTGGGAAAGTAGGTTAAGATAACACATTTCGTTATGTGTACTTATTATTATTTTTTTTTTTTAATCTAGTGAAGTAATTTTATGGACGTGGTCATCGTCTTCGTTGAATACATGTACTCAGAACTGCTTTGGCTCGGTGCTTGAACAAACTTTAACAGATGGTCAAATAAACAGCCACGCTCCAGGTCGGAAGTCAATTGCTCGTTAGTGGTCTGCAGTTGAAGTTCTAACTGAACTGTTTTGATAATTAAAACAATAGCTACATGACTAACTTTATAACTTTGGCGTAGTTCTGAAAGCCTGACCTTTTTAACTATGCACACCTGTCTGTATCTCTACGTTAAAAGTATATTAATGTGATACATGTTTTAATTTATTCTTTTCAAGAGCCAAGGAGCTTGATATTTAATATTAAAAACAAATTGGGGCAGGTTTATTATATAAAATTAATTATTTTTTCGATAATATTCTACGAATAATATTATGCTATTGTGCCATGATGCCATCCCGAATTGTCAATATATATTTTAATAAATCATGTTTTAGTGTTTTTACTTTTGCATATATTTTGTTTTAGTTACTTATTTAATAATTTGTAATAATATAAAAAACTCATAGAATAATTAAATAAACTAAATCTTAATATGACATATAAAACAGGGAGATATGACCACACTATCCTTGACTTCAACAATATACCCTCATTCTGTAAGAGCTTTTCATTAGCTGAGAGGTTTTGTTAGCGTGATCATGATGTGAAGTTTCGGGGTTTGAATCTATATATGTTATTAAGAGAACATAAAGATACTCCCGATAAAAGTAGTCTTGCTCTAAAATAATAATAGAAAATCCTATAGCTTTATCTTAGTTCCACCCGCCTCTTTTAGGCATCCCACACCCCATATCCTTCTCATACTACCTTCAAATGGGGCTCCCCTTAGTGAAAGGCACCGATCATCCCAAATAATTTCCTTTATTTTTCATACATCCTATATTTCCAGTCGAGAGCTAAGTAAAAAAAAAAAATTTCTTAGTTAGCCTTCATAGTTAATTCGTGAATTTTCGAAATTCAGTCAATGAACTCCTCAGAAAACTTGGCATGAAATGAGCCGAAAAATTATCAGAACCCTTCAACATAATACATTTGTAGACATTGGGGCATCCTTGTAGTCTACTATGGTGTTGTAGCCATTAAATCTGTATTTGTGATTTGGTGCGTAATCTTCGGTTTGGTACCAATCATGGGGAGTTTGTGATAGGCCGACACGTGAAGGTGGTTTGGTTACAAGCTGGGCCAAAATTATAGCTAAGTTTAAGAATAAGTAACGCTATGAATTACTTTTTTTTGGACATTGGAGTCAACCAACTGAACAAGTAAGTATCGCTGCGTGAAGGGAGGCACAACAGCACAATTCATGTGAAGAGGTCCTTGGACCCCAGCCTCAGCAGGACTTGAATACCAGTGCCCTTGCACTAGTTTCAGGGTCGGTACTCGAGTGCTGGCAGGGATGTTTCCTAGTATTGCTCAGCTGGTAATTAGATGTAACCTACACTGAAGTCAGTAATAATACAAATCCCATTTCATTGCCATACTCAATGTTGAGCAGATTCAAATGTATGATTTTCTTTATTATTACTACTATTTACGGAATGTCATTCCACTTGATTGTATTTATTTCCCTATGAAAAATATAAGGATCCTTGTTTCTGGTCAGGTGGTCTACTGGCACGTAGCCATTGTAAACCATTAAGTCAACTCTCTTTTGATGATTTCGTATAAGGTTCTACGATCTGAGGGGGATTAGAAATTGACTAGGCTTGAGAGTTACTTAGGATTTAAAGAGAGCACACCTAGGAGTTGGGAGAAGCACTTGATTGTTGATCAATACCTACAAATGCATTGTGTTAAATCCCAGGTTTGGATCATGATATTGTATCTTTTTCCCACTAGCATTATAATTATTCCTCGAAAACTGCTACAAACTGAACAGCCGTTTTTGTGGCATCTGATATACAAGGAAAAATAATTTTAATGGTTTTGGCATGTGATTCAAGAATTATTGTTGAAAGCGTAGTCAAATTTTATGGCATGCTTCTAAAGACTAGGTGTAGTGACTCAACTACATAAGTGTTAAATCACCCTATACTCTGGTGCATATATAATGTATTGTAATTAGATGTAAAACATGGTTTTCTAGTAATAAATCATGGAGAGATCGGCAGTCATAAAACAAGTAACAGAGGGTCGAAGGTCGACAGCAATAAAACCTGAGAGGGTAAGCCACCGGCCCCTAATAAACCCGACCCGGTAGACCTAGGAAGGTGACCCGGTGGTCATAAAATCTAAAAGCCATGCCATAAACAGTCCTTTAGGGGACGAGGGATCACGTACCTCGGCGCAGGTGTGACATCATAAACCAAGCCAGGCTCCGCCTTCCGGTAGAAAGGGGAGGTAATATTTAAAACCAAGGGGTTTCGCCCCGAAAGCCCACTCTTTCCCAGTCTCCTCATCTAGACAGCCGCTATCACTCGGTCGCGATACGCCAGGGCCCCGGGGCCCTGGAAGTAAGTCCACTCAGTCTTCTACTAGTCTACACTCTCTCTGCCACACCTCTGCGCCGTCACCCTGTCTCACAGCCTCTAGCAGACCTTCTGACGACTTGTACCTATAACGCTGCCGATCTCCCGCCCAAACTCTGAAAACTGGTCTTATTCTTTATGAAACCTCTGAACCTTTTCTCCTGAATACAGTGTATTGCCGGGACACATCCCTATCATAAAAATGGAGTCAGATATTAACGCCTACATGGTCCATGTTATAAACTACAACAATCCGCACTTGTCACCAGGGCTAGAGTGATTAGGCACTCCCCTAGTGGCAGCCCGACACGAGGTAATGCAAAATTAAAGTGAATATCAGGAAATTTGTTGAACAGCTAAAAAAATAGTTATCCAGATTGCTGACCAACTGACTCATATAATGTTATTGAAATAATATGTTCTGCTAAATCTAAATTGCTCCGTATTTTGCTTAAACTAATGTTTGAAGTAAACAGATTAAGTAATCCAGTTGTTGACGAAAACGTGGTAAACAAAGCTGTCAAAAATGATCGATCCGTCAATGCTAAACAAATAAATGATTCCGATAAGTTTGGATGGATTATTGATAAAAAAAAGATATCGTGGCGGAGCAACATATTGATGTAGGATTGTCTCTTTAAATTTTTCACGTGGATATTACTTTAACCTTAAGAGTTTTTTCATAGAAATAACAAAAACATCTCTTGAATTCAATGCCAAACATAGTCGTTAATTGGAATAAAAAAATATGAAAATGAGGCTATGAGGATCTGGTTCCTAAGTGACGTACTGAAATTATCAATTGGAATTGAATATGAGAGTTATCCTTGTGGAAAGCTAAAATAAGGGTGGGTCGTAGATTTCAAATAATAAATTCGAGGTTTTTCAGTTAAATTAATGCTAAAAATTTTATCTAAAAAGTATTTGCGATATTTACTTTTAGATTTTACATTTACTATTGAAGTTCACTCATACATTCATACCTGCAGGCAGGCAGATTAAATCCTTAATTAATACTAAAGCCTATGGTTTTCGCCTAACTTTATTCCAACAGAAACAAAAAAAAAAGCAATTTGTTTATTTCATCTTTGAATGTTTCGACGGGATGTGCCACCATGCTCAAGAACCGTTTTTCCACTGGCTTTATGAGAGTGAGTGTAATTGCTAAGAAATCGTTTGAGAAACCAATAAGAACGTTGTGGAAATGCATAAAAAGAATTTATTGATTTAAAAAGTTCAAACGAGGTCAGAGGTTATCGATGGCCTTCTCCTTGGCATAAAAAAAAAAATATTACAATCATAAAAAAACTAATCAAGTAATTTACAGATCATTTTTGAAATATATTTTATGTTACTTATTATTTTTAAATGTAAAAAAGTAACTCGTAAAGTAACGTAAACTTAAAATAAGTGCGCAGTAAAAACCCATGCTATAGGTTTCGTTTGAAATGTTACTGAAAATATACATTATTATTGAAAGTAATTTACTACTAAATACATAGAATTTATATTGAGACTTCAGGATATGAGTTTGTACTGGTTCAAGATTATTCCTGTTTGTAGATGTATTTTTACCTTTGAGAACCAGTTATAAAGAACTTTATTTTTTATACTAATACGGATTAAACTGTTTCGAGTCCATAATGAAAGGAGTGCGCTAATTATATATTGATCTCATTTTTGAAAATTCGCGATCTAATAACCTTTTAACAGTTTTCCACATATTTACAAACTATAACTAACTAACATCAAGTACTGGTTGACTACATCATGTAACTGATTCTAGAGGTAGGCAACGGAGAATAAATGCAGACTAGTCGTTGATGGCATAAAATGAAATTCGGCAATATAATCAACTTATTTTTTGGTGAAAATTTTGATTTTTTATTAAAGTAACTGACCATTTTATAAATAAGCCTTTGAAAGTTGCTTATTTTAAAAATTAAAAGATTACTGCCCGATTGTGGAATGATATAGTAAATTATAAAACTACTTTATTGTCTTATACTGATAATTTCTTCTTTATTGAAAAAGCGCTTTTGACAGCTCTGAAATGTCATAATCAGTTATCTCTTAATTGGTTATGTGGGATATGAAACTCATCTAAATGAATAGTACTTTTTTTATTCACAGTTTTATAATTCTAAGAACAATTAGAAGGGGCTTGAGCAGAACTGTATACCTGCCTCGTGACTTCATGGAAGTCACTGATGGTTCCCTGTTATTTTTAAGTAAGCAACCGCATCTCTCCAAGACCTACCTACTTCTCAGAATCTTACCCTTTTCTTATACATATATGTCTCAGCTTTAGCCCCAAACCCTAATTTTAGTATATGTACCGCCGAAGCGAGTACTAAAAAAAAACAAAAACCCCAGACCCCACATGTGCCTTGACCTTCCACTCAGTATGTTCTAGCTGATCTCTTAATATTTGTATATACCACTGTTTTGATTGTATTTCATAGTAAAGCTTTTATTTCTTTTCTTTTAAACTACTCTCCTCTCCGAAGATTATTTAACATACGACTCTGTCGTGGAGTGAGGAATGTAGTTGTAGCAGCCCTGGTTAAAAGGTAAAAAATATTCTATTGTTTTAGGTGAGTTTAATATCCCATGTGATCAGTTGGAGATAACTGATGATGACAGGTTAGAGCTGCCGAAAGCGATTCGTCGTTAAAGAAGATATTATCTGTTTTGGAAAGAATAAAGTGGTTTAAAAATTGTTTATTTTATTTTATTTCTTTATTACCACTGAGCAGATTGCTCATACGGACCATGAGAATGAATATTGTGTACACTGTGTAAAAATTAATTTTTCAAGAAAAAAATAGTATCTCCCAATATAATTACATACGAAAATCTGACAGTTTTTGGTCATTTGATTTAACACATCGAGTCATTCGCGTGGCACTGTTGGACTTTAGCACAAAACCTTACTCATTGCGATAAGTGACGGTTCTAAAAAAGATTATCTTAGACGAGCTAGAATAAAATGAACAAAAAAAAATGGATTTCAGTGATTAAGATAGTAACACTATCTACAGATTTTCTTGATTCCTCAGTTTTATTTCTTACAATTAGTACGAGTATTCTGTTTTGGGTGATGTAAATCTAATAATTCAAGAAATAGGGTGTTGCGTTGCCAAAAAAAAATATTAAGTACATTTTTTGCTTAGATTGAACATTTATGCTGGTCTAGAGTAAAGTACTCAGTTTTAGTCCCAAGCTCTAAAAGAGTAGTTTTAATTTAAAACAGTTACACGAAAACAAATTGTATCTGCCTGTATGTGTTACAACATTGATCGTATAAGTTATGTGAAATTTCATAATTGCATTCTACAACACCTCGAGTGTTGCTGGTCAAGGTCTTCGGGAATTGTGGGCAAAGCCTTGAAAAAACCTGAGGCCAGTTGATGACATTTTTGATGTTTCAGCACATGATGCATATCATTAAATAGGACACCGAGGTATTTTATGTGATAGCTCAATGCGATAAGAAAGGAAACTTTTTATATCAATTTAATTGCAGAATGAAACAGATCTGAGATGCAAAGTAGTATGTTTCTAAAAAAAAAAAAAAGATTAAGTTGCGAACAGAGGGTCAATTTGTTGGTGACGTGGGTTTATTTAAGCGTAAAACCTCCAGCTTTTTAAAGATTTAAACTTTTATAAATACTTCCTCGTGCGAGGACAAGCAAGTACTGGGAGAAGAACCCACGATGCACCTCATATGTCAAGTGGTGGTTACAGATAACACAAATTTAATGATCAATATTTAGGATTTCTATTAGCTAACTAATATCAACAACTTAAATTAATTCAGTGATGTATGATCATGCGATAAGGTTTGCCCAATCGAGGTTTTTGCCGTAGTTCTAAGGTGGTTATCTCTCAATCTTGAATTTGGTTTTGTAAACCGGATTTTCTTCTTCAATATTCAACTAGTCAATTATTTATCTATATATTTATGATATATAATATATATATAATTAAATTTACACTGACTAGATCCATTTACTGTCAATAGCTGTCAAATCACAAGCACTGTATACTTTGTCTTTTTGAAATATGGTAATAATTTGCTGTAAGAAAATAACATAACACACAACATATCATGGATATGGCATTGACATTCAATAAAGCTTTTTACATTACGAATACTGTCTAGACTAGTATTGTGTATATTGAACCAGCGCCAATATGCTTATGTAATAGTAGCAGCTATCGAGCGACGTAGTAACTACTTTGGTGAGCACTCTTCCTTGCCGTGCATTCCCAGCAGAAGGCAGGACGCAATTTAGCGAACATTATTATAAACACATTGTCAATTTTATTTATTATATAAATAGCTGAATTATTATTAATTATAAGCCAAAGAAAAATATACTAGCATGATCGTGACTTTTGGGGAGGTCCCGGTTTTGAGTCACGATCCCGCCATCTGCTCCCTTTGGCTTATAAAATCAAGAAAATTGTTATATTTATGTGCTAAGAGTTCAATACTAGCAGCCGATGTGATCACATCGTCTGCTAACAGTTGTTTCGGCCACCATTGTGCTTGTGAGAGGTGATACCTAAGGTAACTTTTAGTTTATTTAAGTGTCAGTGTAGTTATATGGAGACGGTACCCCAATAAATAATTTGTACCGTATTGTGTTCGAAGTATTGAACTTTCGGGAGATGGAGGTGCAAGTAGAGACTTCCAGGAAGCGACCGGCTTAAAAATTACTGTTAAGGCCCAAGACCTAAAAAGAAGACAAATCCGACTAAGATCGGAAATAAATTTCAGAAACTCACGAGCGAGTCACCTGAAAGTCCTCAACCCGTGGCCTAGTATCACCTAGTATTGTATATATGTTGACTTTTTAACTTCAATCTGAAATTGTATTATATTTATGCCCTCCTTCAAATGCATCAGCGCATCGCAGAAAGAGCAGAAAATTGTAAATCAAAATTTTTGTTCTTTGTAAATCTTATCAATAAAGAGGTTTTAAAATAAAAAATATATATATATGTAATGAAAGTGATCTCTCTTTCATTTGAATTTGCCGTGCTGCTTCCATTGGCCCCCACCAGATGGAGCAGCAGTTATCAGATAGAGAAGGTTATGTGAGATAACAGAACATGTAAATAGTGTAAATGGAGAATTGCTAGTTAGAAACTGTAATTGTCGTTTCTTTGTTTACAGAGAAACTGATTTCAGTTTATTCACCCCACCTTCAATAATTGTCTTACAAAACGACAATAGGAGTTACAATGGCGAAAAGACTGCAATTCACCTTTAACTTTGTGGGATCACCGAAGGATAAGAAGACAAATGTTCTCTCAATTACCACAATTAAAACAGAAGAAAACGAAGAATATGTGTTGCCCCATGAGAAAAGCTTTATGAGTGATCATGAAGAATTGACTAAGACACTTATTTATAAAAGATTGAGGAACAGTTTTACTCAAAGAGGTCAACAGAAGAGAGTCTGGATTACATTAACCGAGAAAATGAAAACAATATATTTTGATGAAGAAGGTAATGTAATGTTTGATAATTTATATTTAGAACAAGTAGTGAATAAAGATAAGATGGTTGAATCCACACAAAATAAAGAGAATGAGCTAAATTTAAAACATATAGCAGAGAAGTTCATGGTTGAGAAGTTTACATGTAAACACTCAAATGCTAAACAGTGGCTAGAGATGTTTGAGAAAGAATGTAGAAGATGTGGAATCAATGCAGACAGTAATATGATTGAGATATTAAGGTTGTTTTTGGAAAAGTCATGCTTAGACTGGTACTCAGCAACCCTAACAATATTAACAATGGACTCTGTGTGGTCTGAGTGGAAAGAAAAATTTTTGGAAACTTTTGAAGACCAAGGATGGAGTACAGGAATGCATGCTATATCATATAGGTTTAAAGAAGGTCTACTGATGGAATACGCCATGAAAAAAGAGAAATTATTGTTAGATATGGATGAGAATATTAGTTCACAGACTTTAGTGATGCTTATAGCTGCAGGCTTACCTGAGTTCATTAGAAATAAGTTAGATAAGGAAAAATGTGAGAATTCAACCAAATTACTTCATGAAATTAGAAAATGTGAGGGTCTAGCGAACAAAAATAATTTTATGAAAAAGAAAGATGAAAAACTTTTTAGTAAAAATAAATTTCAAGAAAAAAGGCCATGCAATAATTGTGAACAATTAAACAAAGGCATCAGATATCATCCAGAAGCTTCATGCTGGTTTAAAAAGAGAGACAAATATGAAACTAGAATACTGGGAAGCAACTCAGTATTAGAAGTAGATCTAAATACAGAACAAAAAAACGAATAATCACACCATTGATTAAAGTAAAAATATTATTAGAAGAGAAGTTACAGGTAAATGGGACATATGATCCAGGATCCCAAGTCTCTCTAATAAATACAAAATTAATTAAGATAAAGAAAAAAACAGAAGATGTTAATAAGATATATTTAAAAACAGTCAATGGTGTGACACAAACAAAAGGTTTAGTAACCATAAAAGTGAAAATTTTTGAGATAGAAAAATATGTTGATGTGTTCATTGTAGAGAGAGATGATTTTGAAGATTTTCTTATAGGATTAGATATTATCAAAAATTTTAGATTAATTCAAAATGAGAATCTACAAATATTACAGAAGAAAGAAGATGAAACAGGAAATACTGAGAAAAAGAAAGAAAAAAATGAAGAAGTTAAAGTGAATTTTAATGAACATATCGAAGAAGACGGGTTCAAAATAAAATTAGATCACTTAGATAATATGAGAAAGATTACGATAGAAAGACTGATAGAAAAGTACAGTACAGTATTTGCCAGGAACAAATATGATGTGGGCACGGTTAAGGATTACGAAGCTAGAATTGACTTACTGGTGGACAGATTCTGCAGCAAAAGGCCTTATAGATGCACTATAGCAGATAAGAAGGAAATAGAAGATCAGGTGGCAAAATTATTACAAAATGATCTAATTGAAGAGTCCTATAGTCCATTCGCAGCCCCCGTAACCTTAGCATTCAAAAGAGATGAAAACAAGCGATCAAGATTATGTATAGATTTTCGTGAATTGAACAAACTAGTTATACCACAAGCTCAACCATTCCCATTAATAGATGATTTAATAATACAAACAAGAAACTGCAAATACTTCACCACACTAGATATAAATTCCGCTTTTTGGTCAATTCCATTACGCATTGAAGATAGACAGAAAACAGGATTTGTCACACAAGAAGGGCACTTCCAATGGACATGCCTACCCTATGGTTTAAAGACATCACCAGCTATTTTCCAAAGAATTTTATCCAACATCTTAAGAAAGCACAATTTAAAAGACTTTTCAGAAAATTATATAGATGACATCTTAATTTTTTCGAAATCATTCACAGAACATATAGAACATATAGAAAAAGTAATAAAAGCAATAGTCAATGAAGGTTTCCGATTAAAATTTAAAAAATGTACATTTGCAGCAGAATCAGCAAAATACCTTGGACACATAATACAACACAATACAGTAAGACCAATAAAGGACAACTTAATTTCAATAAAAAACTTTCCAACTCCAAAAACCCAAAAGAACATCAGACAATTTTTAGGAAAAATTAATTTTTATCACGAGTATATACCAAAAAGCTCGATATTGCTAGATCCACTGCATAAATTATTAAGGAAAAATGAAAAATTCTTATGGACGGAAGAGTGTGAAAAATCCTTTGCAGAAGTAAAGAAATTGCTATGTTCCCAACCAGTGTTAGAAATATTTGATAATGATTTACCAATAAGAATTTATACAGATGCATCTCTAGAAGGTATTGGTGCAGTTTTGAAACAAGTACAAAACAATGGAAAAGAAAAGCCAGTAGCATACTTTTCAAAAAAATTAAGCGAACCGCAAAAAAGGAAAAAAGCAATTTATTTAGAGTGTTTGGCAATCAAAGAGGCATTAAAATATTGGCAATACTGGTTAATTGGAAGAAAATTCACTGTATTTTCAGATCACAAACCATTAGAAAATTTAAACATAAGAGCAAGAACGGATGAAGAACTTGGTGAATTAACTTACTATTTGTCACAATACAATTTTGAAATTAAATACATTCCGGGAAAGGATAATACCGAAGCAGATAGTTTGAGCAGAAACCCGGTATTAGAACCAATTGAAAATAAAGAAGAAATCCTAAAAATAGTTAATTTGATAAAAATACAAGAAATTAAAAAAGATCAAGAGGAAAATAGAATATTACAAAACACCAAAACAAAATTAATAGAAAAAGATGGAGTGTTCTATAAAAAAGTAAGAAATAAAGAAAAGATAATTTTATCTGAAAACTTAAGTTTAGAATTCATTAAAGAAATACATTCTGAATGGTGCCATATAGGAATTAAACAAATGATGAATAGGGTATGCCCTTATTACACAGCAAAAAATATAACTGCAAATATAAAAAAAGTATGTAAAACCTGTGAAATATGTATTAAAAACAAATCCAGAGGGCAAGAAAAATATGGGCTAATGTCACAACTAGGGCCAGCAACAAAACCATTCGAAATAATGTCAATCGACACTATTGGAGGTTTTGGAGGACAACGATCAACAAAAAGATACCTCCACCTGCTTATTGACCACTTCACAAGATATGCATTCATTTCAACATCAAAAACTCAGAGTGCCACTGACTTCATCAAGTTAGTAAATAATGTGCTGGAAACAGAGAAAATAGGTATAATACTTACAGATCAATACCCAGGAATCAACTCAAGAGAATTCAAAGATTTCCTAAGGGAAAAGGAGGTTCGATTGATATTTACAGCAGTTAATGCACCCTTTTCCAATGGTTTAAATGAAAGACTAAATCAAACTCTAGTCAATAAAATCAGATGTAAAATGAACGAAAAAGGGAAGAAAAGAGCCTGGACAACAGTCGCTAAAGAATGTGTGGATAAATATAATGAAACAGAACATACAGTAACTGGTTTTCCACCCAAGTATTTATTGGATGGCACAGATACTAGCATTTTACCTGAAGAATTAAAAAAAAGAAACAATAAAGAAAACTGGATGAATGACAGTAAATTAGCCTTAGAAAGAACAAAAAAGTCTCATGAATATAACAAGAAAATATTTGATAAATCAAGAAAACATTGGGAATTTAACACAGGAGATACAGTATATATAGAAAATGGCAACAAATTAAACAGGAATAAACTAGATGAATTAAAAATTGGCCCCTTTGAAATAACAGAAAAGATATCAAATTCAATATATAAAATTAATACCGGAAGAGGAAAGCAAGAAACTGGATTCTTTCACATAACAAAATTACTTCCGATATTACCAGACTGAAAATTTTCAAAGAATTTTCACCTCAGAGAGGGGAGATGTAATGAAAGTGATCTCTCTTTCATTTGAATTTGCCGTGCTGCTTCCACTGGCCCCCACCAGATGGAGCATCAGTTATCAGATAGAGAAGGTTATGTGAGATAACAGAACATGTAAATAGTGTAAATGGAGAATTGCTAGTTAGAAACTGTAATTGTCGTTTCTTTGTTTACAGAGAAACTGATTTCAGTTTATTCACCCCACCTTCAATAATTGTCTTACATATATATATATATGTCCTAAGTACGTACTAAATTAAATTTATGTAATACATCTATAAAATACAGATTTTTATTTTTTTCGCACACTTCCCATCATTATTCCTAAACCAAAATACAAAAATCGTTAGCAGGGGTGTTTTTAAACACAGTTATAAAAAATTTTATATGACCTTTATGGCTGTTACCTTAGACCAAATAACCAGAAAAACGATTAAGGATTCAATCTTATACCTGTTTGAGACTCCCGGTTTGTGTTCAGGGGTGACCTGGACACTTTCTTTAAATTTGATTTCTGAAAAAGTATTTTCATAATAAATTATATAAATTTCTTACATTTTAGTAGCTATTTTTCTGCTCTCTAAGAACAGTTAAGTTCTTATGGAGTAATCACGTTACCCCTAATCAGGTACCTCCAGTAAGATAACGTCTCCCCTCTCACCTAAAAAGAATGTCACTCAAGGAAGGCTTTCTCACCTATCCATATTACTAACAATTTATACAATTCCTAACTAGCATGGTCCCATTCCACTCACTAAATATGAGTAATTTTTCATCGTCAGGTCACATTCACAAACCACTTAAAAAATAAATGCTACAGAAGTGAAATTCTCAGTAGTAAAAATGTCTACCAAGTTCCAAACAAAATCTAAGCTGACACCTGAAAACAAGATTGATACTCCATAAATCAGTAATCCGCCCTACAATAACATATCCTGCACCAGTTCAGAGTTATACTCGGACTTCAAATGGCAAATTGGAAGTCGTACAAAATATCAAGATGGACATAATTGACAATTACCCTCGATACACCGATATAACCACCATGCTAACCGACCTACAATTACCCACCATTCAGCACTGTGTACACACTCAGATAGAGAATTTATTTTTTCTAACTTCCATATCGGAAAACCCAGTAATAAGAGAAATAGGCAATTACAGTAAGCATTCTATCAAAAGATACATCTAAAAACGCACAACACATATATTGTTGGAGTAACATTACCAAATTAAATTTTGAATTTATTTGATTATTTACTTAAATCTTTTATTTATTTTTCCTCTATTTTTGTCTAGTTTTTCTTATTTACTTTATACTGTTAAATCCATCACTTATTAAAAGTACAAAGAGAATGCAAAGTCGGCTACAATAACGTCACAACTCAAAAATCCTATATTTTCGGTTTTGGAAGAAAATCGACTCTCTGAAATAACGATACTATTTTCTAATGAACAAATTTGGTATTACAGAGAGGGATAGACTCCATGCATGAATATAGATTCAAACTTAGCCTGTAATATTAATATTAGTAATATAATAATATAATAAATGTAGTATTAGCTCAAAAATGAGTTTTGACGTTATTGTAGCCATCATGAGACATGTATACGGCCTCTGTATAGTTTATGGTGCTTCTCAGAAAAAGTGTAAATCATTAATTAATAAACTTGAAAAAAACAAAAAACAAAACAAACAACTGTTCAGGGAGTAATAGATAGCAGAAAAACGAAAAAGGGTAGCGATTGACAGCCTTTCGGAAAACGATGACAACCGGTTACTGCGAATAATCAATTTGACCTCGAGTCAAAGATTTTTTCCAAGAAAGTTGTAAAGTGGGAAGTAGAGGAGAAATGAGTGTTCAAATTTATGGGGTAGAGACCCAGCGACCTCAGGTTAATGCCAATGGGATGGTTTACGGCTTCTGGCCTTCAAGGTAGCAGCTTTATTGTCCAGTTCATCAGGGCCGAAAGCTTTAGTGATCATAAAGTCCCCGCTCCAATGACAGTTAATGGATTGGGTTGTTACTTGTGAAAAGCAGGGGAAAAGTCTCAGGGCTGTGTGGATTTGTTAGTCAGGCGTCTTAGAGAGCTCATTAGGCAAATTAAATAATTATTGACGAGTCCAAAAGAATAGTGTTCAGCGAAAAGGATTTACTCTAAAAACAGTGAGAGAAATATGTATTCATTTGTTTATTTGTAAATATATAGAAGAGGATCTAAGTAAAAAGAGTACAAAAAGAAATAAGTTCAGATCTGACCTACAAAAAAAAAAACAATACATCACATAGGAGGAGAAAATAAAATAATAATAAAAAACAAAAAGGTATACCTTAAATTAAAAATATTCAAGAATTTATCTAAAAACAAAATATGTATAATACACTATTAAAAGTAATATTGATATAATTATTTACATAAATATTAGTGGTTACTATTTAAAAGGTTTGCACCTTTGAATTTATTGGCAGAACATTTAAGTCACAATAATCGAAAATAGTTAATAAACTAAGATAATAGTAACAATAAAAAATTATACAAAGGACCTATTATAGCAATCTCGTATCTGAGTTGTCAGGAAGTGTGTGAATAGGAGGCTTTCAAGGCATTTAAGTAAGGACTATAGTATTAAGATGGGAAGAATTCCAGAAAAATTCATCATCAGTTACTAGACTGCTTAATTAAGGGTGCTTTGGGATTGCTTGAGCTCATATGTTACGTATAAAATTTGGCAGTACTATATTTTTTATTTTATTTTGTCTTGCATTTTTAAATATGTTGAATGTATTTTTGGCTCTGTTATTATTATTGCTTTGTCTTTATTAAATGAGTACGTCACACTAAATTAAACGAAATGTACCAGATTGCATGTACTCAACTTTGTTTATAGAACATTGAGTAACCAATAAAAATCAATGCTCTAGGAATTCGTCCCATTTAAAATAACTCTTAAAAATAATAAGTACGTTTGATGGATGTTTTAGTCGTACTCGTTAATTGCTGTAGTAGGCTATTGCTTAGTCTGCAGTCACTCCTTTGCCTTGTGCAGAACATCTATCGTCAATCCCTTGAGGATTTTTGAAACGTTTTTCAGGGCTAGCCCAAAGGAGCCTGCTGTCTCGGGCAATCTTATCATAGTTGTCTTTTCTTTAGCCTTCTTCTATCCAGACTGCTCAGTATATTTTCTGAGATTGTTCTATCAAAAGTGAATAAGTGGTTTTCATCCCATTCCGTCATATACCAAGCTTCGGATCCCCATGTAAGGGCAATACAACACAACTGTTTTTATATTGTGACGATGACTCGTTTTTTTTTAACATCAAATAGTAAATTTCCTATGAAGTCAAAGGCGGTGCCAGCTATCAGACAGAACAAACAAACACTACATTGTAGGTCACTATCAGCCTGTTCCTTATCAGCTCTGACTCAACCTGGGCATGGGTTACTCCTATCCGATCTGACGTCCCGCGCCTCTCTGATAGGTAGTCACAGCTTGTGGCGTCCTTATCTCTTCAAGTCGCGGTTCGTGTAACATGTATTAGCCAAAAAACAGATGGTGACAGTATCCCTAACTCTTGTCCCGAGTTCTCTATTCACTGAGCTATCGTTTTCGTACATGAGCCCAGTCAATATCAATTCTCTTCTGTTACTTTATGAACAAACAAACCCGTGGTTCATTCAGAAGAGACTACAATGCAGTCCTTTTCAGTTGTTTCAAACTATGAAATAATAAAGGGCAACAAAATTAAATGCTTAACATATACTGATGGAATATATTAGTAAACATAGTTGTGGTATGTAATCCGAAATCTGGGATATGTCTGGTTTTAGCTCATGTAAACGTTCTTTCTTAGGTAAGTAATTATTTAATCAGATTGATTGCTAACTACATCTAACGGTTGTTAATTGATTAATTAAGTTAATTAATTGATTCTGAACAAACAAGTTCTTCATGACTGTTTTAGGATATGTAGTACATATTACAGACTAAGTAATAGATGCTAAGAGGAGGTACCTAAGTGACTTTTTGCAGTTTTGCCTATCCTGACTATAATTATGTTAATCTCCACTGTTTTATTTACATGAAGAGATAAACCTTTCCTCGATAATTTATGTGGTAGGCTATTGCAAACTATCTTAACCTGTAGTCACTCCTCCCCCTTGCAGTCCATCCTTTGCCTCGTGCAGAACATCCATCGTCAATGATTCTCATCTGTAAACAATGAGAATCTTTTCAAGTCTTTTTTGCATGTCTCAAATAACGAATAGTATTCTAAAATAGTAAATAAATGGTCATGAAAAAGTTTATTTCACTGTCGGCCGAAAATACTTTTCTTTCCCAAAATCATTTATTGGATACCGAAAATTTCCGAAAACCATTTTAATGCCTGTTCTCGTTTGTTTCTGCACCCCAAATAAATTCCTTTATTTTTCCCTTATCAGTAATCTTAAAAATTTGAGAGCTATGAAAAAAAAAAAAAAAATCTTCAATTAATTTTAAAGGAACTTAAGGTATCCAAACAAATAACCACGCCAGAGGACAATAACACTATGTACCAGTCGAGCAAAACTGCAATGCGCAATATTGCGCAACGTAGTGTCATTTTCGATTAACACCAAGATTTTCGATGGGACTCAAATCACGTGGACCCGCATTACACTTCGGGGGCACGGGGGAGACTTGTTGCAATGCACTCGATTCACGGGTATACATGGTTCGAAAAGTTTTGTTCCACCTATCAAAAATGTGTACTACTGACATTAATTGCCTTATGTCGTTAATGGTATAAAAAGAGTTAAATTTTCATCAAAGGCATAATATTCAGGGATATAAGTTGATTAAGTTAAAAAAATAGTGCTTAATATCTTTCTTAAACTTCATTTATCAAGTGTTTGTTGTCACGTTTCAGTCTGACATCAGTCCGTCCTCATATTGTTTGGTTCCAAAACCGAGAAATAAATTAAATTCATTCATTAAAATATTTCTTAGCCAGCAACTAACTCGTCATGTTGGTTAAAATTAATTTTTCTTTAATTCTATAGGAAAGAATTTTGTTAAATCATGTTTAAAATAGAAAACTTCCTATTAAGTTTCCTTCAAGTTTTTCGTTGACGATCATTAACTTATATACTACTAAATCTAGAAAATATGTTAACTAGGTCAAAATCTAGAATGACAGCTGTCATACAAATACACACATTGTGGCAAAGACAAAAGACTTCTTTTAAGTATTTAGGATCACTTATTACAACAATCAGCTTGAGTAAAACAATTGACTTTATGATTTTTATTGTTAAGTTGTAAATCGTCCAGTCTTATGAATGTACAATCATGTATAATTCGTTTTGTTTGTTTATTTATCTACAGTAAAAATATTTTGCTGGATACAGTGAGTGAAAGGTCTATGAATAAACTCAGCTGTACCAGGTCTCTAAAAAATAGACTAGGATAAATTTAGAGATCTACCAACTAAATCCATCACAGTCCCAAGCCTTTTCGAAATTATCCAGTCCACTAATAATAGATCTTTTATTTTATTATTTAAAAGATTTTTTTTACCAATTAAAATATAGAAAATTTAATATAGTCTAAATTATATAATTCTAATTATTTTAAATGTACTTAAAGATATTAAATAGCTTAAAAAGTAAAAAAAACAATGTCGTGTGAGGTAAAGTGATTAAAACGTATTAAGATTGTTATTACGTACAATTTTACAAAACATCTCGGTTATAAAACAACGCTTTATATTTCGTAGAAAATTTCTCATTTCAATGGCATATATAATTCATGACTGTAGCGACCGCTACAGTTGAACTACATCAGATAAATTACCCTCTACTCTATCGAAGCGTGTTTACCAATGAATATATTGTCAATTCTTTAAATAAACACATGCAATTAATATAAAGCAAAACATGTAATATCTCAAAATTACACCAACAAAAATATTGTTAAATAATAAATGACAGACAGGTATCGCAGTCGGCCACTTGAGTCAACCAACCAAACAGCAGGAGTTGGGCAAGCGAGCCGATTGGCCAAAATAAACAGCCTGTTTGTTGCCCGAAATAAAAAGTTTGTTCATTGGGTACCTTTGGCTATATATACCTTCAGGTTTTAGCCGGCAAGGCATTCAAGCTACGGCTCACCTCTGAACTGGCGTTTCCAAACATTACTTTATCATTTATGAAACCCTCTTCAGTTCTATACCTTAACCTTGCTAGCTTTAGTTGGGCACTGTTGATTTCCACACCATCCTAGTGGATATCTTTGGATTTGCTCCACTAAACTAGCACATCCTAGAAGGTGGCCCTATATGGCAACCACTGGGGCCCTACAAATTACCTAAGTAGTGTTCCCTCTAGCGGTCCAGTCTGCCTCTATCCTGTTCACACTCGCCTTTTGGATCTGGACGGGTTTCGACGATTCTCAGATAACGAATGCCATCTGCCGAGTGTAATCTGATAGAGGCAGACTGTATTCTCCTAAGCATAGTGCACTGTTGGGGCAAACACCTATCAGATATTGATTCTGATAGTTCAGTAGTAGGACCAGTCGCCAAGCAATCATCCAGGTCATAGGATATTGAACTCTCTCTCAGGCACAAGGACTAGGTCAACTAGACCACCTTGTGATGACCCGACAATGACTTAGTTAGAATTGTTATACCGATCAGTAAAGAAAAGGGTTGATAGTGGTTTAAAAACAAAAATTTGCTCTCAGCAACAACCAAGAGTTCACGTGATCTTCGTTAGTAGTTTTGAGGCGAATGACTCAACAGCTGCTCATTGGATATCTCTGCTGCTTTTGAATCTGATCTCTAGAAATTATTGTTACACTAACAACAGCTCATTGACAATCAATAAAATCATTCCTTCCTTCTTTTGTAACAAAACTTTCCTGATTAGTATAGACTTTTCCTTAATAAAACCAAAGCAATAATAGCTACCACAATCAGTAACTCAAGGACCATTATTGCTAAGTCAAACTATATTGTGTCCAATAGTTAGTAATGCCACCGAATGTAATGTCACAGAAACCACAACAAAGCAGAATACTGTCCAATCGAGGATTTATCAGAATCTTTTATGTTCATCTGACGGTTCTGGTAAATGAAAGTACTTTGTTTCCAATAGTGACATTTACAAGGACGTAATGAACTGACAGCAAGTAGACCGCTCACACCATAAAATAAAAAGTAAGTCTTTCATCGTTCGTAATTCTGGAACTAATCTCTGAAAGAGATAATTAGTGAGCCGAATTTAAAGTGAATATGTTTTATAAATAATGTATGAGTATAATAACTGTATTACCATTGCCAATGAGACTTCTAATTGCGTGGTACATGAGTTTATTTATTTTTTTTCAAACATTCCACTGTCGTTGTTAACCTTAAACTTACGTTATCACACTTGCATACAAATGTGATTGTTTCAATAAGATAATTCTTTATTTTTGTTGCCCAACCAACGGTGACCTTAAATCATAAATTCTAGAATATAATTTTTGCACCGTCGCATAATAATGTGGTATTTTTTTTTTATCTTAACAGAATAGATGGTTTACGCGCACTTAAGCGGTCTCTCTTGCCTAAATCCGAACCTCCCTCCCACACGATTCATTATCACAGTAATCTTTCGTTGGTTAAAGGCTATTCCACGAACTTTCTTTACTTTGATGTTAATTAAAAAAAGAAAATTTTTTGTTGAGCTTTTACTAAACTTACAATATGAAATTCGAAATAAAAAAGACAATTAAAAGTAAATAAGAATATTTTTAATTTCAAGAAAATTAGTTTTGTTTACAAAAGAAAAAAAGTAGAAATATGTTTTAAATTATTTACAAGTAATTCGTAATAAACTAAAGTGGTCAATTTACTATGTAAATTCAATAAATTTGAAAAAAAAAAAACGCCCTTACCTTTTTCTACTGTATTTTTTATGCGGGGCTGTTTAAATTTTATTTAGTTATTTTTTTATATTTAAAAACATTTTGTTAATTTTAATGCATTAATTCAAGAAACTATAGTTAGTACATACGCGTATTTGGAGGGTTTCCGTAGTGGATTGTGTTTCTAAGAACCACAGGTGGCCAGAAACAAGAGAAAATTCAACGAACAAAGTACTTAGGCACAACACAGACAACTAAACCTATTGAGAGGTCATAGAAGTGTTTGATAGTTTGCAGAGAATCGTCTCACCCTTAAATACTATTATTTGGTTTAATTTTTCTATATTTTATCATCAGTTGACTCCAAAATTCCATTCCAACTTAGTGTGTGGTCTGTGCATTTCCATAGTGGAAAATGAGTGCAGTAAGGACGTCAGGCGTAAGGTTTTGTTTTATATTTCCATGATATTTAATGGTCAATCGATTGTACGAAGTCGATAGGACGATTGATTGTGAGGCACTATTGACTATACCTGCTTTGGATTGACGTGCTCTAAAAAAAAAAGAATAAAATCGCAGGTATTACCAGCAAATAACAGTTTTTATCTGTGTGAAGTATTATATAATAAGTATCTGACATGGTGTAACGTTAAGTTCGATGAACAATGGCACATTAGACATGTTAATACGATTCAGTTCGGCTGAAATTACCATTTCGATCGTTCGAGTCTAGACAGTCACTTCACTCCTCTGCTTAAATAATCACTGTCTACCCCAATCAATGTCAATTGTAAATTTACCTTTATTCTTTAGAAATAACTCTTAGTGTACTTTAGAAAAATTTTATTTCCCTCTCGTGGGAGTATCGAATACCATATTTAAGCGTATAAACTTGACTGAAAATTGATGTACACCACAAGGAAATGCGGTGATAAATACAAATTAAGAAAGATACATGATTATTGAAAAAGGATTTATATGTTATTTCCTCAAATTAATTAAATAATCAATAAGAATAAGTTATTTAGATTTATGGTATTTGAAAAAATTTGTGTTCAGGATGTGGGTTGGTGTTTCGATATTTAATCTTTAATCTTTAATACAGACCCCGACATAGCATCTCATAACCTTCAAAAACACCTTGACGAGATCGAGTATTGGTGCAACCAATAGCGGACCAAAGTTAATGAAGCAAAATGTTCACACACAACATTCACCCTTTGTCGCAAGTCTTGTCCACTAGTTTATTTTAATTCTATTCCTCTCCCTGTATCCGAGGTAGGACGGTACTTAGGCTTCCATCTCGACAAACGACTGACCTGAAACCCACATACGAGACTAAAAAGACAAGAACTAAACAGACGCTTTGGACAACTGTACAGACTACTTCAAAGGACACCCCATCTCTCAATAGAAAATAAACTACTAATCTACAAAGTTATACTTAAACCAATCTGGACATACGGAAAAGAGCTATGGGGGACAGCAACAAAGTCGAACATCAAGCGTATCCAATCCTTTCAATCAAAAGTCCTGAGAACAATAGTAAATGCCCCTTTTTATGTCAGCAACAAAACCCTTCATAACGACCTTAATATACCCTACATTGTAGAACTCATCCTTTCCAAGTTTATGAAATTCCACAGTAGCCTTTCCAACCACCGTAATCCTGTAGCACAGTCATTGCACTGCGTCACTCATCCCTATAATCCTCCTCGGAGACTGAAACGGCAGTGGCCTCGTGACCTGCTATAATCGCGTGACAGTGGGAGTCCTGGCCATGGCCAGTTTCTCCAATCATGTCCTTAGCGTATGTGGCTCTCGCGCTCTTGGTCAGCCTCCACTGGCTAGTATCCGGTGACGCGGCTGACGGAGGAGCGTGGGGAACTTCCCAAGACTCCGCTTTCTCTTCGCATGTGGACTTGGGAGGCCTCTGGGCTGTCTGTAAATATTGTATGAATGAGCGAGTGAATGATGAATTGTAAATATGGTATGAATGATAGTATATCTTAATTACTTATTGCCTAGCAAGGCAGATTGTAATTTTAGCACAATAAAGAAAACTCTTGCAGCAGAATCTTTTAGTACAGAATTTTACAATGATTACTTTCACATAATTAATTTGACACGGATGCTAAAGCTTAGCAGTTCACAGAATCTTTTAGAAGTGGCAAAGCATGAAGTAGTTTGTATCGTACCTACTGTCAGTATGATCGTTATATACGTAATTTGTAACAGAGAAATCAAGCAATATAAATGAATTTGTAAATATTGTCCAGGTTTAAGTTGTAAGCATAAAAAATAAAAATTATTAAAGATCTTAGTAACTAATACCTGTGGTCCCACCTGTGGACCTGGGACCATATCTGAGAAAAGAGGGGATACGTAAGATGAGATTCAAAACTGACACCTTACGATTTAAAGAAAATCATTTCAACTTAACAAGCTGATATTAAAATAGCTATTCCTTGCTGATTAAAAATATCACCAAATGAGTGACATCAAATAAAGCTTACATCATCTAAACGGTAATTTAATAATTTTAACACTTTAGATTTAGTTTAAAATGTATTAGATTTAAAACATGTTCGGGACACGAAAATTATATGAGGTTCTTCTATAAGATAACGAGACAGGCTGCACCCTAGCAACCTTGTAAACAAAGCAGTTAGTGGATATAACTGCGTGGTAACCTTGAAAATGTCTAAACCTGGATGACTCAACGTGAGTTGTCATTTAGTCTCGTTTTATTTTTCAAAATTGCCCGAAACACCGACTCAGTATTTCGAAATGGTGACAATGGCCTATGTGGCGTACGCTCAGTTAAGGCACTGGAAAACCCTGATATCAAGATTGAAAAAAAATCGTCAAAGATAATACAAATTGGTTTTTTTTTTGAATTTTGGAAGAATAGACTAAAAAAGGCACAACAGTTAAACACCATTATTATATGGGAGAAAAAAATATTACAGAAAGTCAGATAAAATTACCACAACGGTAGAACGACCAGGCAATGATTTTTGACTGACAATCACATTACTTCAATATCCAACATATGTATTACACAGCATTAGGACTAACATTAGTTTTGCAATACCAATAAAAAAAAGTAATTTATTTAATCAGTCTTGTTAAATAATAGGCATATCTCATTTCTCATACTATAATGATTTTGAATTTCTTCGGAAGATTACATCAGCCAAAAGCGTAAAATCGAGGATTCCCTCTGAAATATACATAATATAATGCATATACAGCAATGAACCTCGTTGTTTACGCACGTCGTTGTTAATGCAGAGCGTTAATAAGTATAATGGTCCAGCCAGCTACTAGGTTACTTTTAATAATAATGATTGGGCCCCCAGTATTGAAGAGGCCCCCACCACAAAATTAATAGTAGAAATAATTTACTTATAATTGACCAGTTAATACAATAAATCCATTGATTGCTGTTAAAAACAAAGCATTATTAATTACTAAAAGAAATTAAGAATGGTTAATATAATCAAAACTTAATAACTATAAAACATGTTACGCACAAACTATAAAAAATGAAATTGTTGATATAAAAATGCACTTAATGCCTACAAAATAGTTATATAAAATAATGTTATGTAACTGAATTATATTATATTATATATAACTTCTTTATTGTGTTAAAATTACAATCTGCCTTGTTAGGCAATAAGTAATTGAGATAAATGCTATCATTCATACCATATTTACAATTTTCATTCACTCGCTCATTCATACAATATTTACAAGCAGCCAAGATGCCTCCCAAGTCCATATGTTTGCCACCTCCCTCCCTCACATGCGAAAGAGGAAGCGGAGTCTTGGGGAGTCCCCCACGCTGCTCCTCCGTCATCCACGTCACAGGATAGGAACCAGTGGAGGCTGACGAAGAGCGCGAGAGCCACATACGCTCAGAGCATGGTTGGAGAAACTGGCCATTGCCAGGACTCCTACTGTCTCGCATTTATAGTAGGTCACGAGGCCACTGCTGTTTTAGTCTCCGAAGAGGATTATAGGGATGAGTGGTGCAGTGCAATAACTGTGCTACAGGATTAGGGTGGTCGCTCTGCACCTTTCTCGTAATTTCACAACTCACATTTCTCATGAAAACCGTACTCATGACCCAACTGTTCAAGATTTTCTATCTTCGCCTATTCCTCTCTCACTTCCACCAAAAGCCGTTAACCTCTGAGGTCAAATACTTCTTCAAAAACTTACCTTACCGAACATTCCCTAGATATGATCTCCTTAATACTCAAATTCTCCAACAACTTCTTCATAAAGCCATAAACTTCCTAACCTACATTTATACTTGCATTATCCAAACGACGCCCTATCCTCTCCTCAGGGAACATTTCATTATTGTCCTATTCGCCAAACCCGGTAAACCACCCAATGAAGCGATATTCCACTGCTCAGCAAGGCCTTCGCGTTGTCCTCTGCCCTTTGAACCAACCAGTATTGCACTGCTGCTTTTCTGATTGGCTTTTTGGCCTTGTAATATTGCCTTTTACAGCTCTAGTTTTGATAGGGTTCGGCACGCAGGTATGCTTTACAAGCTCAAAACATATTTACCACAGACAGTTTTCCTAATCCTAAAGTCCTACCTTTGAAACAGATTCTTCCAAGTCCGCTGTGGTTTAGAATATTCTAACTTCTATCCCATTTAAGCAGGAGTTCCACAGGGCAGCGTCCCGGGTCCCATCCTCTATAATCTATACACTGCTGATGTCCCCTCTACTACCAATACCTTCTTGGCTACATTTGCTGATGACACTGCAGTCCTGTCAACCCACTCAGACCCCGATATAGCATCCCAAAACCTTCAAAAACACCTTGATGAGATCGAGTATTAGTGGAATTCATGGCGGATCATAGTTATTGAAGCGAAATGTTCCACCATTACCTTTACACTCTGCCGCAAGTCTGATTTTTTTTTTAATTCGATTCCCCAAATACGAGGCTAACAAGACAACAACTAAAAAGACGCTTTGGACAACTGTACAGGCTACTTCAAAGAACTTTTCTCTCAATAGAAAATAAATTATTAATCTTTTTACAATGTTATAGTTAAGCCAATCTGGACATACGGAATAGAGCTATGGGGGACAACAAAAAAGTCAAACCTCAGGCGTATCCAATCCTTTCCATGCAATGTCCTGAGAACAATAGTAAATGCCCTTCGTAACAATAGTAAAAGTATGTCAACAATACAACCCTTCATAAAGATCTTAATTTACCTTACATTCTTGAACTCATCCCTTCCAAGTTTATTAAATTCCATAGTTACCTATGCAACCACCCTAATCCCCTAGCACAGTCATTGCACTGCACCACTCATCCCTATAACCCTCATCGGAGACTCGTGAGTGACCTCGTGACCTGCTATAAATACTTGACAATTGGGGTCCAGGCAATGGCCAGTTTCTCCAATCATGTCCTGAGCGTATGTGGCTCTCGCGCTCTTCGTCAGCCTCCACTGCCTCGTATCCGGAAACGCGGCTGACGGAGGAGCGTGTGGGGACTTCCCATGTCTTCACTTCATCTTTCGCCTGCGAGGAAGGTGACAACTATGTGGATTTAGGAGGTCTTATCGGTTTGTAAAAACTATATGAATGAGCGAATAAATAAAAATTGTAAATATGGTATGAATGAGAGCATTTATCACAATTACTTATTGACCAATAAAGCAGATTGTTATTTTACCACAGTAAAGATTTTTTCCAAAAATAAACAACGAAAAGCTATACGTATAGAACTCAATATATAATAGATTGATAGTCGCTACAGCTAATCAAAAAATCTTAACTCCTCGTAGATCTATCCATACTCACACGTAAACTGCTCATCACAGTCATAGGTGTTATATCGAGTTAAATTTGTTTTTAGGATGCAGTAGTCAACAGATCTACGGTAATGTTTGTTTTACGATAAACAAATAACTGGGAGTAACTAAATATTTGTGGGCAAATATTAGTCAATAGAAATTTATTTTCTCTATCAATCTTTACCGTGCTAATGTTTTTTTTCGTTTCATTCTATTGTTTTACCATCTCAGGAACTAAAGATTTTTCTGAGAAAAATATAAATAACTGTTTTTACCTCCCCCCCTTCCGGAAGCGAGGATTTGGGTATGCTCCCAGGTAGCCAGAGCTACCTTCCGCTTTCACTTTACTCATGGTGCCCATGTTATTGTCCCAATAAGTCCCTGGCCTTAGGTGCGTTATTTCTGATGTTGGGTACATGGAATCCCAAGTTTGTTTTTATACTTCTAGCTAATTTTCTACGGGGTATTTTATGTTTTTTTTACGATTTAGACAAGATATTTCTTTTTTATACATGTTATTAATTTGGATAATTTTTTGTCTGGTCCTTTCAAAGTATAATACTCACCTTTGAATTGTATGCGTTAAGTGGTGTACTTTTTTACGTCTATTTGTTATATGTTTCAATCGAGTTCTTTCACGAGTTTTTTTTATTTCAGAATTATGAACTAAATTCGATGTTTATATAGTTGTTCTGAAAAATTGTTTTCTTGTTTGTGGTTCTTCTTATGAATGATGAATGAATGATTCTTTTTATGAAAGACGTCATTGTATGATTACAAACTTGTTTGGATTATATTTCCATTATTGTTAGAAGGCAAGTTTTTGATGCAAAGTTTGAATATAGACACCATATTAATGTATTTTAAACTAATTATACTCCATTAAGGTTCTTGTGATTTGTTTCTAGAATATACGTTAATAGAGTCAGCTTTAAGACATTTTCAATAGTTGATTATAACCTAAGAGTACTTTATGTACGGTATCACGAGAAGCTAAACTATCAAAAGCTAACCTTTCAAAGAAGTGGTAATACAAAAGTGGATCATATGTGCTCTCTGCGAGGCCGTGATCATGTGTGCACTGGATGGATGAGAGGACCTTATGAAAAAGCTTCCCCTTAACGAGATTTCCTCTGATGAGTTTGTTCAGACACTCAGTATTCATTTCACGGTTAAATATACAATCTTTTGAAAAATATTTAGATACTATATTACCGATTTCGAATTAAGTAAATCATTAAAAAATCGTTTAAACGGATAAACTTAATTATTATTTATAGATTGGAAGCTGAACTCAAGTCGTGGGATTTGTTAACCGAGTAATTCTATACTTGAAAGAAATGCTAGGTAATGATGCTCAACAAATTTATTTCAACAATTATTAAATGTTTCAATTATTATTCCTGGTATAGATAATAATTTATAAATAATTAAATATAAACTAAGTAGTTCTATAAATGTGTAGTCATATAGAAATTAAGGGTGTACAAATAATTCGGTGTTTGAACGGCGCGATGTAAAATATGATTTATTTTTAATGGTGTGATTTGAATAATACGATAAAATAAGAAACATGGTATTATTGTTATTATAATTAGACGATACATTATTACGAGTATTCAATGTTAACGTCTAAATTACTAACAATATTAATATCTAATGAGCGGTGGAAACTATTCAATCTTACAAAAATACCCTACAAGACTTAGGGATAAGCTTTACATATTTTGGTTGAGTTCTAAAGCATGTGGGAAACTAATATAGTGAAAAAAGACTGTCCTCTTACCTTGACTAGGGACTCAGTGACTTTCAGACAATCTCAAGTCGTGGCTATTTCGGATTAAGGTGACGATTGATCCACTGCAATTAAAGCTGGCAAAACAAAAAAAATGAAAATAAATTTAAAAAATAAATGTCTCTGTTTATCAGACAAATTTTAATTTTACCGATATTCTTCTAAATAACTTAACTTTGTGTTTTTAACATCAGTGACCGAGGAGTCATGAGTGACAATAAAATCATGTATTTATCCACTCTTTCTTGAAATTATGACCATAAAATCCAGTGAACTTGATGTGAATAAATTTTGGTAAAAAAAATTTTTGATTTGAATAAAGAAAATGGCAGGATAATAAACATTGGATTAAATACCTTATTTTTATTTATTACACGTTTTATTTTTGTTTTCGTATTTAATTTTATTTTCTCCAAACTGTATCTCTGACTGGAGAGTTTATTTTTGTCATTATACTCCCCTTATTTGGGGTTTGCAGGAGAGAAATCCTATAGGAATAAATACAAGTGGGTAGTTCTATTCCTAGAAGTGGAATAAATACATTGTCCGGCTAGAGAATTGAACCCATAACCTTTAAATCACGAAGCATTTGCAGGGATGACACTTATTTCTCCATATCCCATGCACATAGAAGTTATGTATATAATACACATTTACATTGTATCTGATACGTTTATCTACTATAATAATATAAATAAATAGTAAAACACAAATTATCCAATTTTTTTACAATGCTCTACTAGCATAATTCCATTATATTACAGTTCAACGTGTATACTAGTTGTAAATTCCGAGTAATGACTGTATCAGTTACAAATTATAATTCAAATTTGATTGAGTAAAGAAATTGAAAGAAACCCCATTTGGACCAATTTAAGGAAGACATTTTAGCAAAGAGAATAATAAATTATGAAAAAACAAAATAAAATCCTGTGAAATATTGCAGTGTAATTAGATTGAAATATATTGAAATTACAATTCGATTCAGTCCTTAGTTTATGATTGGATAAACAAAAGAAAATGATAGTACCAAGCCAATGGTATTGGAAGCGGTTGTAAATATTTTATATTTTTCTTAGCTTATGGATATAACTTAAGTTTTGCTTATTTGCCATAAAAACCAAAACCAAAAATGCTACTGGTTATGAATGAATGTGTATTGCGTCTATATGGGTGCTGACCTTGTGCGACGCCATATGCGTAGTGCTCTGTTTCCTTGAGGGGACGTCAAATATTTACATACTAATTCATGCATTTTTATTTAGTTTACGTTTAGTACAGTGGTAAAACTTTTTTGACTTTTATCATTTTTTTTATATAAAAACCAAAAAATTAATTTTACATCTATGTTATTTCCTGTATATAAATTAAATACATAACAATTTAAACTTCGGCCAGCTGATAAAAAACAGTAGTTGATTTTTTCTAATTTATTCAATCAATAATAATATTTTATTACACGTATGGTTTTTATTTTCGTGTTAGTTTATTATTGCTTCCTCATAGTTAACTTGACAAAAACTTTGTAAAAGCAAAAAAAAAAATCTAAAAAAATCCAGGTGTATTTCCTACAGAATATAATTCTCAAAACGCTATAAATAATACGAGTTGAAAACAGTTTTTCATTAAAACGATATTTTAACTGAAACCACATACTCAGGTAATGATCGATTGTTGCACAGGCAGAACCCCGTTCAAGGAACACCATTTTTAATTTGTTTCCTCGACCTCCTCAACAATAAATTTAACAAACACATATTTTTTTTTATTATACTGAAATGATAATCAGAAAACGATAATCACAGACATAATCATAAAAAACATAATATTTTTTCTACATATAAAAAGGACCGTACGCGATCATATTATGTTATATAAATGACCGCAATGGTTGAAAATGAAGAAGGTGGGCTCTAATCTTGCCTCTAATTATAATTAATGATACTAATTAATCTTAAAATTAATGAAATCTACACATTTTCAATTTTAGATTTGTAATATACAATTTATTTTTCATTATTTTTGTTGAATAAGGAATTGTTGTTTATGCACGGAATAAAATATTTTTTGCAAAACTAGGTACTATCCTTTGCACAGCTAATTTGACTGAATCTAGAACCCAGAAATAAATATTCTTTGTATCTTGGTACTGTAGAATGAAGGGTATACATTTTTGTTAAAACTCTGGAAGCTGGAAGATGATTACTGTATTCAACATGAATGCTCCCTTTTTAATAACTATTAAGGGATAAAAACACCTTCTGTGTTTCCACAGCCTTATTGATTTGTAGCCGAACTTTTTTAACGGACAATGCCAACGGTTCGACCTGGAGCTGTAACATTTAGAGACAAAAAACAAACTAATATCTAAATAAAACCATTAAGCAATAAAATATCAGTCTCAAATGAATAATATAAACTATTAATCGTCGAAACTTTAAAATTATTAAAATATAACAATGGAATAATAAATTTATACGTTCTTATATTATATGCTTAAAATTCATGACTAAATTCAGATTCGTTAAAACAGTTTAAAATCTAATCCCTGACTAAAACATTAGAATATTGAATAAAATTATCGAATGTAAACATGGTCTCAACTAAAATACAATAATAAATAATATACAAATACACAAATAAATGGTATAATCCAAGATAAAAACTGAAAATTAGCAAAACTATCTCTTTTTTATTACTGATCGGAAAATAGGAAACATTTTCGTCTTCACAACCTCTCAAAATAACGATAGCTTATAATGAATTAACGAAACCAATAATGAAAAAAAAATACTGGCACGCCTGTGGCTTGAAGTGGAGATTTTTTGTCAAGGATCCGGGGCACGCCACTATATTCTTTTTTATATAATATAATGATTATCCTTTAGAAAAGATGAAAAAATGTTTAAAAGAATCTTTGGCCTTTGTTTAACTTCTCATATCCTTAGAGTATGACCTTAATAGTCCTTGTGTCAAAGCTCCTCATCAAGGACGTCCAATATTGTCTTCAATAACTTTTTTTTTATTCTTCATTATTTATTTAGGAGCTGTCTTGTGAATGAGTTAATTGAAAAGAAATTCGTTAATAAATGCAGGACCTAATTTTATCGGGTTTAATAATTTTCCACAAAGATCTAGTTACCATGCTTTAGTATACACTATAAATACGGCTTAATAACTTATATTGTTAGCTGTACTTATAAATGTTCAGATGAAATGAATAAATTTTACAACAGATAACTTTGAACATATGAACAGGCAGGGTACAATTATTCTGTAGCTGTTTGAAAGTAAAACCTACCGGACACAGTACTCCTTTGCTTAGTTAACTATCGGCCCTATATGGTATGTGATAGCATGAATTTTAAAATCTATAGAAATATATTGTAACCACATCTTTCAAACACACAAATAATAAAAATGTGGAAGATGTGATCTGTGGTTGTTTGGATATCATTAAAAAATGCAGTGGTATGTAGAAAGGTAAATTATATTTACATTACCTATCATCAATGGTAAATCTCTATTAAACAGTTTATATAATGCTATCAATAACTAAGTATTTTATTTCTTTTCAGTATGAAATAAGAACTATTTACATTAATTAGTGACCTGTGCCGGTTTAAAGTTAATCGGACGTAATTAGATTATAATAATGCTTTGATAAAACAATCACTACATACATAGTCAATAATTTATCTGTGTAGATATTTTGATCAAACAGAAAATGATTTTAGTGATCTAAGTGGTGCACACTTAGTATTTTTTCCACTATACTGAGTATCAGACAATTCCTTTCTTCACTTTATTGGTCCTTTAGTTCGCTTTCGATTATAATTAGGAACTATATAAGACATTTTTTTAAATAACAAACGGTTTTCAGAACACTGTCATATAGTGTAATGAGATTTTATAGTCAAACTAAATTTTACAGGCCAGTTAGGGTAGTCATGTATTCGTTTTTGACCCCAACCCTCGACTTTAGAGACCGTTTTGAGTTCAAAGCTTAGCAGGAAGCCGTTCAAGCAGCGCACGTGTCCTCTCGGTACCAGTTAGTTATTATTGTTTACTTTATATTGGTTTTAAGACATAAAAAGCGTCTTTAAACCCCTTTAATGTACACGCCCTAAACATCCTTCTATGCAATCTCCTACCACATGTAGGGTAATTTGCTACATCATTAGGCGTTAATGTAAGCAAATTAATGTTACGTGGTCTACATTTTTTATTGTTTTACAGTTATTTTTTTACTGCGAAATGACTCAATAATTTATCATGCGTCCAAACTAAAATATAAAAGAAAAAAGCGATGCCACATATCCTTAGTTGAACAAACACTAATTATTTTCAATATCTATCGTCCTGTGACACTTTCAAATAGCGTTTATTGCTTGGTGGTGACAATATTTATTGCTGTTGCCCAAAGCACTCAGCGAGACAGATGGCGTTGCATCACATAGTCACGGCAGAGATCTATTGTCTGCCGAGCGGCACGTTTAATTACCAGTTGTCGTATTTCAAGGGAGGTGTAAATCTTTGCCGATTCTCCTGCATCGCCCATTTAGGTCAGCTCGTCGATACACCAATATTCATTTTAAATTTAGTGTAACCAACATACGATTGAATACATCAACATAAGGTTAGACTGAACATTGTTTGTCTTGAATGCAAACTGCACAAATTCTAACATTTTTGGACTAACAAACTGAGACTCTGGAGTATAGAAAAACCTTTAAACATCAAACGAATTCAAACATTCAAATCTTAATTCCTCATAAGTACAGTCAAAGCTCTGGTCTCAATTAGTTACAGCTCTCGAGCTTATAACATCAAGATTATATACATTCGATGACAGTCTTCACATCCCAATTCAATAGTCAATTCCGTATACAATAAAACTCGTCAATATATACAATCCTCCTCGTCTCGTAAGCTGGCGTCCTAGCGATTGATTGTAAATAGATAAGTATGTCATGGCGTACTATAACTGGCTACCATCCCCACTTGCGATCTGAGCGTAAGTGGCTCTCTAGCCTTATTTTGAGTCTTCGCTACATAGTGATAGTAAGAATCTTTAAGAACCGACATCTATACCAGCTTCACTTCGAGAATCCTTGGGGGTATGGGATATCCTGGACAGAACTCACATGTAAACATTGTATGTATGTTGGTACGAGTTTTAACTGTACATATTGATTGAGTGGGATTGTTCATGTAGCGACCGCTAACTACATAAGATAAATCACCCTATACTCTATTGTATATATATTGTAAACATATGTAAATAACATGAACAAAATATATTGTAGACAAATGTAAATAACATGAACAAAATATAAATCATTGTAAATGTGTTAAACAATAAAAAATGCGGGGTGCCAAGTAGTTACAGTAATTACATGGGAAACCAGCTGCCAGTTGCAGGTATGAGGCCAGATGAGGCCACAGACCCTCGGCAAGAACCGTGCCAGCCTCTCCCAGAGGACAAAGAAACCACACGTCATTGGTTACGCCAATCTTAATAATGATTGGCTAAGGGCAAGGCTTGCTGGGTACTTAAGCCGAGGGTCTAGCCCCTGTAAATCTTCTATTAACAATTAAAGAGAGGCTTTGAAAATAAAAACTAAAAACTGTAAATCATTCTCTCCTGGCAACTACGTGGCTACCCCGCTTGAACTCTGAAAATCTGACTGCTTCTTTATGAAAAACCTCTGCACCTCTTCTCTCCTCACCTCGCTATGTTTTAGTGCGGCGTCGTCAGACCCCACAACTTCCTAGTGAGAATCTCAGCCTTAGCCTCGCTAAAACTAGCACCTCCTTGGGGGAGACCTCTTCCTCGCGGACGACGGTTGCCGTGGCCCTGCAAATTTACTTAGCAGCAATCCTGCGGCAATCCAGTCTGACTCTCTCCGGTTCACACTCGCCTTTGGGATCCGGACGGTATAACCCTAAGATACCGGGTGTAAGTTCGTGGTCATTCCAAGACCACATAAACTACCCTGTACCTCTTCTCCTGAACATAGTGCACTGTCGGGGCACATACCTATCAAAAAATGGAGTCAGATAGTGAAGCCGTCATGAAACGATTGTCCAGGTTATAAACTCAAAAAACCCTCACTTGTCACCAGGGCTAGGGTAACCAGGCACCTCCCTCCTGATGACCCGACAGTTTATAATGTATGATAGACCAGGTATAATAAAGGTAGCTCATAAATCGTAAATTTTAATTTTGCAAACAAATAACTGTCTAGAAAATGTGTTCGGAAAGACTTCCAATGAGAGCGAGTGTTGGCTTGCACTTGTAGCCTTGAATGGAATTTACACTATCTCTACTCTACTTTTTGCTATGTCGTGGGCTGACCTTCATATTTATACGTCGCAGACGTGTCTGTCAACAGTTTATTGCATTTCCGTACAAACCATTTCTACGCCACTGAGGACCGTAGTTGAACAAGTAAAGACTTTCTTCCTAGTTACTCTTATCTACTGATGTGAGACAGTAAACTATAGGCAAACACTAATATGTTTTATAATCCTTCGTATTTGTTCATGCACGTAGGGTGTTTGTATGTCTCTACGTATTGTTAGGCTTGAGAGGTATTCTAGGCTTAGTTGATAGTATATAGTGGGAGAAAAAATTAAGCTGAATATCCGAATTTAATTTTACTCTCGTACTTATATGATGAATCGACAAAAAAAATCTCCCCCCCCCCATATCCTCTTGTTATTATAAATTATGGAATCAGTATAGACTACATAAATAAATGTATTTACAATAGGTCATTATATGTCCTGCAGATTGGCTACATTTTATACAATTTCATATTGTGATTTGTGATTGTTACAAAAGTATAATGTACATTATACATTGATCGTCTATACATATTTAAAAATGATTGGAATCACTTTATGAATCATATACTTAAAACTAACTTACATCTAACAACAAAATCTTAACCTAATTTTCCCCGATTTGTACTTTATAATAACGTTATAATAAACTATAATAACGTCGCCATTGATGCTGGAATCGTAGTGGGGTCATATTATTGAACCCTGGGTTCGTTAGGAGCTGCAACGAGTCAAAAAACTTGGACGAACTCGCCCACCGACCCCACACCAAGGATCGGTGCAGGTCGGCGTTCTTTAACCTTTCGAGAGAGGTATGTCTGACCACTATTCTCATGATCCCATTCTGGGAATTGGTGGAGACTTTCCGCTGTATTGACTATTCCGCAGTCAAGTTAGTATATCGTGGGGCACAGTACAGCAGAGCTGGCCGGAGGACACATTTATATTTCATCAGTTTGTGATGAAGCAACAAGTTGAAAAAAAAGCAAAAAGTTGAAGTGCGAAAGCTGATATGACATGTGTCGTACTTTTTCTATTTTATTACTAAATTGAGTAGAGAAATTGAGATGCCTATCCATTTTTATACCCAGATAGTGCATTGAGAAAGCTGGTGAGTTCTCTTGTCCTCCTATACTATATGATTTTGGCAAGGCTTTTTTCCCCCTTTGGGAGAAGATTACGCAGTTGGTCATCGCGGCGTTTACACTGATGTTTAAGATGCCCAGTCTGTCACTGATTACATTAAAACCTGACTCGGCCTGTGTAAGAGCTCTTTGTGCACTCATGCTGCTGCTGTAAACCACAATGTCTTCGACGAAAGCGATTACAGTAGCTTTCTTATAGTTTGTCCCAACAATTTCAGATGTGAACATGCTGAAAATAACCGGAGACAAAACCGCTGCTTGAGGATCACCCAACCGTGCCCTCACCGATCTGTTCCTCAAGAAGGAAACCAACATGGTGTATAGCTGCTCTGGGCATTCCCAGTCGCAAAGCTGTCGGCACAGCATCCCGTGGGACACTGAGTCGAAAGCCTGCGTGCAGACCAACGAGATCATAGCACTTGCTGTGTTCTTGAAAAAAAAAATTAAAACAAAATACTTTTTTTCCCCCAAATCCCGTTAAAAAAATGACAAAACTTTTATTTACTGTAGATTCTTATGCGAATATATTTACATAAAGAATTTCTTTTTTTTTTTTTTTTTCTTAGCTCTCTAATTATAAGTTTGAGGATGAGGGGAAAATAAAGAAATATTTGGGTTGAGACTTTTCTGTAAAGACAATTCACATGATACAAATGTAAATTAATTCGAATCAATGAGAATATGAATTAAAGTAACGTTTCAAACGTTAGCACTAGTGATATCTAGATAATTCCGAATCATATCACGAAGGTTTATATAACGAGTATTTAGATTCCAATAGTGTAAAAGGTGTAATGATTCGTATTAATTTAGCATTAGAGTGGGAAAACCACTCAGTGAACATTCTTGAAACGATCAATTAAGCGGACCTTACACGTACAGTGTTAATGTCATTATCTGCTTTGTCATTACCTTCAAACGCCTTTCATCATTACTTTTCAATGTTACACGATCATTTGAAATGACCAATAAATCCCGACCTACTGATGAAAAGTAATTAAGTAGTAATGATGAAAGGCTTTTGAAGGTAATGGCATTTCAGGTAATGAATGATATTAACACAGATTGTCGAAGGTCCGTGAGACATAGAACCTAATACTTTATATAATCGTTCTGTTTGTCAAAACCTCAGGAAAACAATATTTGTAAGAAATACGTTTTATAAATCAAACTTTGAGGTAGTGAATCTGCCAATCATTCGTCAGGAATTGAATCCAGGCCTGCGCATTTGCTAAGTAGGAAAAAAGTTAAAACTATACCGTTTAAAGAAAGCCTTTATTCATAGGTTTTTTTTATAATACAAGTTGTGTATATTTTGCGGTCATTCGCACTGTACTATACGATAATTAAACTCGGCAAACATTTAAATTATCTCTAGGAACTCGCATATTTTTTGTTATTTCTGATGTAGGGAAATTTTTCAGTTTTGAACCTTTTCTGTAATTCCTTCTGTCTGTTAGAAAAAAATGGCACATACCACACACATTTTTCGGCATTAAATAAAAAACATTAAGTCCTTACTGGCACTACTTGATATTTTACATAAAATGTTAGTAATTTATGTGTCATGGTTTTAAGTTGATTTCATTCATGGGAATCTTGAATAAGGTTCATACCGCTATTAATAAATTTGATAATCAATCCTTATTAAAAGAATAAATTTAATTACACATAAAAATTGTTTTTTATCTTTATTCATTCGTCAACATAGCTGCAAAAAAATTAGACTCCAAATAGAAAGCAAACGAACCTGTTTTAAGCCTGCCCGGAGGATAATGCTTGGAACGGTGCCTAAAAAAAGGTATTACTGCTTTGAATTCGATGCATCTCTCGTTAAAAAAAAAACCTGTTGCGGACGTTATACAACTATAAAAACATTTATTCTCGAACTGACATTTACAAATATAATTCAATTTTTATGAATGTACTATAAAGTGAGGTTAGGTGAGCACCAAGTTGAACAAGTATGTACAAGTATGGCTGCAGGTGCGATTGAGACCTGTTTGATCAACGAGGAAACCACGTAGTAAAAACCCGACGATACACATTGGCAGACAACCTTCACAGATATCAAGTTCAAAGTTATCTGGCAATAAACTAACGTTTTATTTAGATTTTGTCCGTCACGTTTTATGTTGATGATGTTTTAAAATACTGAAAATGTTTCTGGTGTCTTCTTTATCAGCACCTGTTGATATTTGAGCATTGTCTCCTGACTTAGCTGCCAGAGAGTATATGACTGCTGTTCAAAAATCAACAAACAAATAACAAGTAAGTAAGCACGTTCTACTCTTAGGAATTGGGTCGTAAAATGACTAATTACAAAATACCTTGCCTGGTGCCCAATGGTTGGGTAATAAAACTAAATTTTATTTAGATTTTTTTTTCCTTGAAATTTATATAAACGAAATAAAATAACCTTTAGTGTGAACAAGCAAATGTGTGCCTCCACGTCTCTTAATAGTTTTCAAAAACCAATAGAAATTTTTGTTGTCAAAAATAATTTGTTATACCGTCTCGATTACTAAAAATGTTACTCTTACACTCGTACTTACATTTATACAAGGTGCTAGGAACATTTCTGATAAGAATGTGTAGGAATCTTATGCAACCATCTCGTAGTGTAGGAACAAACCTTGGCGCCAACGTTGCTAATGAAACATTGCGGTCTGTCAATTATCAACAATGATCCACTTGTGGGATATTATGCTTTTTTTTTGTAATCATATTGTTCAGATGAATTTTACAAAACGACACACCCTTAAGCAAATATTTTGTCTCCCCAAAAGGTTGTATTTCTATTTTACAATCGCTTTTAGCAGCCTGTTGTCAGCTTCACAATAACTTGCAATCTTCAGATTCGAAATAGGCCCCAACTTAATAATGGATTTTTAAACAGCTAAATAGTGTATAAAGCATTGTGCTTACTACTAGTAATCATAAACATTGTAAGCTGTTCGTCATTGGTACAGATTGTATTTGTAATTATTCACTCGACGGGGGCTGTCCGAAATCTACCTCCTCTGGAAAACAGTGATTGCACTGCTTAAATATGCAACCAATAATTCAATAAACGAGTTCTTAGCTCGAACAAGCAACCAGTTGTAATCCTTTTGACTTTAAACGTCAGCTATGTTACACTTAGTACATGTTTGAAAGTGAATCTCTCCAGTTATCCATAAAGATATACTTCATTGAAATATATAGTTGGTGGTTTCATGCAGAGAATATTAACTTATCATTCTCTTTAAGAGCTGTTTCGACAGGTTACATCGGTCTTACTGGGCCCAACGGACAGGCTATCAACTAGTTTAAGTGCCACTAGAAAAATGACGTTTGAGAAATAAATGACTAAGATAATACTTAACCTTGTGCTGTTTTATTAATTTAAACTTTATTCAATGGAAAATATAGAAAGTGGTCGGATCAAAATACCGCTCAAAAAATCTCAGAATAGTAATCATGAATGAAATTGGGTTTTCAAAAATATTATCTTGACCAAAGAAAACATTACTAATGAAATTATTAAAATATAGCTGTAAGAAAGGTTTGAGTAGAAGTAGTTCAGAGTAAAGTGGCAGTTTTATATAGAGGGGGGAGGGGTACATACTTAAATAAAATGACTATTCGTTAAGTAGTTATTTGTTAAAGGAAAAAAAAAATGGTGGCATGTCAAGGACTCAAACCTGTGACTGTCAAGCTACCCCATTCAGTTAGGTAACAGCGGCCTTGACACAATTTTTTCTTACAATACTGGGTAAGTATTAAATTAAAGATCTCATCCTTCTCATTGTGGGCCATTTTTGATTGGTGACTTTGATTGATCACAATTAATAAATTATATTTGATATATACAATAATAATTATATTATGTTTAATAACTAATTTAATTAATAAATCGAGTTTCAAATTAGCTGTCAATCCTGTAACAGAAGGATATCATAGAAGTTTTACTTGATAATCAAGAGATTTAAAAAATAAAAGCAATACGATGAAAAATATTGAAGGGTCAGGTATTAATTATTTGGCAACTGAGAAATAAATATTCACTAATCGTGTTAACAGGGGGTCAAATTGAAGATATCCAAACGCGAATAAATGTACTGGTGTAAATGATATGTAGTTATAATGAATCGGTGCTGTTACTACTAAAAATGTTTAGAGTAAATAAATAGTTAAATAAGTCTCCCAGCAATATAAATCACTAAATATCCATAAACAAATAATCTTACCAACTTATATTAACTAATTAAATATATCTCACGTAAATTTAGTACTAGGTTCAAAACCTGACAAACGCCAAAAGAGGTCCACTCCTTAAATGGAATGTTAATCGCACGCTCTCTGTCCTATAACTCATACACGGTTAAGCTTCCCTCTTCACCAGATACCCTTTCATACTTGGAGCCCTGAAAAAAAATATAATAGGTTTAAATACTTAAGAGCTTCCGAGTCTGACATTAAGGACTTTTTGTCCCGTTTTTTATGCTCTTAATTATCACTGACTCCCTTCAATTCCTTTTGACTTTTTTTTAATATTTTCTCTATGTCTCACAGCTTGATTAATAGTTCGGCAATGTTGCTACTTAGTTACCAAGTTTTTTTTTTTTATCATCTCAGTTTTTTTTTAAAGATCAGAGAATTGTTGAAACATTTCCTCTTTTGTTATATATATATATATTCTATAATTAATGAGCGGATTAAGTTGAGATATTCCCTTAGAATGATGCAAGTATGATCAAATAAGCTGTTTTGCCACTATGGTGTGCAATATAGAATGGGAGCATGAAAATTAGAAAACCAAAACTAAAAATTCATAAAATATTTGTACATATACGCCAATAACCAGTGGCCTTAATAAAATTTGATAATCAGATCTATAATGGCGGATAGACAAAATGTAATTTATAAAATGCCCGCCACCTACACCAAAATTAGAATAAATTAACTAAGAAACGAAGCGTATATAAGGATTTAGGTACGTGAAAAAATTTATTTTCAGCTTAGTTTACATGCTGTATTATCCCACCTGTTAACAACATAATCAGCACATTTTAGGGGGAAGATACATAAACATAATAGTATTTAATGTTTATGGAATCGCTTAGATGCATTGAATCCATATGCTCAGACACAAACTGACAACCCTATACCCGAATGTAGATTTTATATAGAATTATTAAAAGAAGATTTTATTTGTTGATATTGACGGGCATAATTGTATACTACACATATATTTTAATTATATGTATTAATTTTGTACTTTATTTGTTCAATGTTTAAGAAGTCACGTCTGTAGCAGGTACATAGGTACATAAATTCTTTTTTAAGGTAGCGAAACTGCTTTATTGACAGTTTTAATGTCAGTAGCAGCAGTCAACTGAAGCCAAAATCCACCATATGTACATATGATACAAAAACGTATTAATTCGTATGTCGAGATCACTGATTTGATCCCCTGTCAATATGATTGGTAAACATTTATTAATCAGTTGCATAATAAAGAGGTTTGTTCATAAATGCATCTTAAGTGGACTCGTCTCGACCATAGATCATCATCTGTCTTCGGAAATCAATATTTAATGTTTAATCACCAAGAATATGCCTGAATCCATCAAGATATGGCGTGCAAGTTACTCAACTCAAGTGCACCAATGGCGTAGTTAAGATATTTCAGAAGAGGTGGTTTCAAAGCCAAATAAATTATATCGTTTAGTGTAGTTTAGTTACTATGCACTGTCGATAATGTAACATATTTGTATTTGGAATTTTTTCCTAAGGTATTCTTTCCCCAATGCTGAAAACATTCTATACTTCACGCCTATTAAATTAAAAATTTTATTTGTAAAAAGTTTAATTTTGATAAAAAAACAAGTCAAGATCAACCATGTTTTGTTGAGGAAGTAATATTACTCCCTCCCCTCTCCAAAAAAAAAGCAAAGACTGTTTTTTTCTATATCTGTTAGATGTTAACACCAACATTAGTAGCTTAACAAATAAAATTCACAACTAAACTCCGACTAAAAATGAAAATAATTCTACACAATGCTTGGGGTACGAAATATATCAATCTACAAATATGTTAGTAGATAATTGATTGGTATGGATATTGTATGATCAGAATCCAGGATATTCAAGTGATAGCCAGAGTGAGTAAGAAATAGGATTAAGTGATTTGGCGGATGAAAGAAGTAAAACCGGGCTGATCGTAGGAAGAAAACAATATAATCTTCTTTAAATTGCATAACCGAAAAGTAAACCATAAATAAATAAATTATATAAAAACTGTTCTTAGAGGAATTTAAATGTTCGCATGTGAATTGTGGCATTCGGGTAATCATTCTTTAACAACATGTTCTAAGCAGTTGTTTTAACTTCACACAAAACACTTTTTTTCAGTCAGTGCATTAGCAATGTCAACTAAATTACAGGTTGAATTTAAAATTCGGAACTTTGGATGACTTGAATTATAATCGAGTATTATATTGCTACCGGTTTGTTTTTTAGTTCAATTCGTGTTAATTTATTTATTTCTAAAATGACACTCATCTTAATGTATTGTCTTCAGCTGGTTAAAGTCTAAATTAAACTTTATTATTATAGTTAAATTTGTTTAAATCTTCTTCATAATGCGTTGATATCGGTATTAAAAAATTTTTCAGGTTAACGAGTTAGGATTATGTATATATATATATATATATATATATATATATATATATTGTAATTAATCGCCATTCATTCGAAATTTCTATGTTCTATGACAACTACGACAGCTATGATGTAAAAGTAATTAGATAATTTAAAACTAAAAATGAATATAATAATATTTTCGATACCGAAGAATGCATAAGTATATTAGTGACGATGTTAATTTACATTGTATTTATTATTATTGTTTTAATTTGAAACGGTACAACAGGTGAGCATTAAGCATTTGTTTTACGTTTGGTGAAATATATTGTTTTCATATGAAAAAAAAGTTTATATCAAGATTTTTTCTTCTAGTTGGTTAGAATTTTCCTGAAAATGGGCTTATTTAGTCCGGATTGTCACAGCAAGGAATGAGGAATAAATACAATTTTTGTATAAATTATTATAAAAACAATTCTTGAGTGAATAAGTAAACATAACATACAACATGACCTCATCTAATAAAGAAATAAAGTAGCTTGTTATGTAATAAAAAGGAAATAAAGAAAGAAGAGAAGAGAGATTGGGAAAGTGGAGGAGACAAGGGTAGGGATAAGAAAGCACCCCACTTATGTCAGAAGAGGGAGTGGTAGCCAAATAATTGGCCTACTTTCAATTCAATTATTTATTGCAAATGATATCCCTAAATCACATGACAGTAAACGGATTTGGACCATTATAAAAACCGAAAAAAAACAAAAACGAAATGTTCATCTTGGTAAATAAAGGATATCTATAAATCCTTATCTTACAAGCTTTCCCTTCCCAAAATTCAATCGAACAGCTTATTGTTTTGGTTCTAGGAAGTGTCTACAGGGCTTTTGTTATAAATTTGATAAATTATTTGATTTAGTTTAGCAGGTTTTATTCATTTGTTCTAGTTTGTATTTAATTTGTTTCTTTTCATGCTATCCTTCATGTGCTACTTATATTACTAATCTATATTTTATTAAAATATTGTTAATGTGAAATGTAAGTTAAATAATATTGAATGACGCATGAATGACTAAAAATAGATAAATGAACCCTAATTTAAGAGAAATTAGTCAACTAAAAAAGGAAACAAACAAATAAATAAATAAAGCTTTACATATTAGCGATCAGTTTTTTATTTTGAAAGGACAGAGAAAAAATATATTTCGAAAAATATGTGTTTAATGTGGCCTGGGAGGCAGAAATACGATAGTTGATTAATAGTCTTAGTGATTTCTCGCATTTGTCAATCACAATCAGCTCGAATAATGCAGTAGATAATTGTGAACAACTTTCGCTTTCATGACATATAAAAAAAAAAACACTTTCTAACACCTACAATAAAGTGAGTGAGGATACCTTGGTACAAGAGCAGTAAACGTTTTACGGCGGCAATTCGTTTAAAGATTGCTCTAATATTCGTTTTCAACGTCGTAGAGATAATCTCTTTATCAAGTAATGACATTGTCAGCAAGGAGTACTGATAAAAAATTTGCCTCTTGAAACATCCTAAAATCGGAAAAGAGCGAGTCAGTATTTCAGCTGTAGCCACATGGTCTGTGAGATGTGTACAGCACGTGGCTTGATAAAGAAATAACTGATAGCGGCAGATATTCTTCCTCTTTCGTGCCTCTCACTTCAGTGGTTTTCGCCAACGAACGGCCCACTGATCAACCCAAACGCTCGGGTTATCGTCTAGAGATATTATGTAATGGCCGGAAACTAAATTGCTCCGACCGTGTATTATGCAATAGGCGCATACAAGTGATATGTTGCTTCAATGTTTCCTCATTTGGTCAAATGATTTCAGTGCTTAGTCAGTAATTATTGTTTTACGAAGAAGTTATATTAATCTTAATTATATTACATCCAATAGGTTTTTAATGATTACCTAATATTTTTGTTTTCTAGAATTTAGTTGGTGTGGGATCTATCCCTTAACCCATCGAACTCAAGTCCAGTTAACACTTTTTTTTCCATTATTAATGTTACATAATTAGAGAAAAACAATCTGTACTTGTTTTTTATTTATGCCCGGGTTAAACTGTTTTTGACCAAACTCCTACAAATCTCTCTGCCCCGAAACTTCCCTCTGTTGTATCGTCTAGTTTTACCTTCAGAACTAAACAAATAATTTTTTTCTTTAATAAAAAATATGTATTAGTTTTTATTTTTATTCTTATTTATGGTCTACACAACAAATCTTAAACAATAACATTGACACTCGTAAAAACAATAACAAGTCTTCAGTGAGGCCTACGGGTGTGTATCATCATCAATTCAGCTAAGTATGAAGATCAAAATTATCTCCTTGTTCCTCTTCGTTTTGAATACACATAGCCTTAACCCACAAATTTTCTTTTGTCTGCGGAATGACAAGTGTTTCCGGGTCTAAAAAATCGTATTAATGGATTATTTGACTGTAAAATGTTCAGTAACCTTCCTTTTATAGACTGTTGTAAGCCCCAACAGTATGAAATCATAATTGACCTTAGACGTATGCGTTCTATTCTAATTAGTGATAATAGATATGATATAATAGATATAGGCGGACTTGTTAGGAATAGATAGCTCGAAAAAACCCACTGTTGTTTTTCCTTTTGGGTGGTGGTTTTTACTTCATTAAATATTACCTTTTTTTATTGATTTTGTTTAGTTCTATGAAATAATATAGGTTTTTACTTTTAATGAATATCCCAATGAACTTGACAGTCCTTGCCTACATACTAGTGGATAAATTAAAAAATAAAAACTAACGAAACTGCAATATTAATAAATAATGCGTTTATCTTTTAGTATATCATCTTTAATGACCTTGATAATATCAGAAGATATAAAGACTAAAGTTCAAAATCCTCTTTCTAGTTTTTATGAAATATATTTTTTTATCAGCATTGCCGGTTTTTAAATATATTTTTTTTTTTGGTGGTGATATAATGCTGGTTCTTAGTTTAAATTCCGTTAAATTTGTATATTTTCTGTCATTGAACACAAGAACGTAAAATTTCAAATCAAAAAAAATTAATTTTACTAAAGCATAAAAAGAGTTTGACTCATTGCATCCTTCAAATAATTATTATGAAACATAATTATATAATATACTGTCAAGAATTTATTTTAATATTCATTTATATGAAGTATTGATTTTCTACATTTAAAGTTTAAACCTCATAGTTAATAGACTTTTTGTTATTTTAAGTTATAAAAAAAAACATTTTTATAAAATGTGCAGATAATCAACACTTACAAAAGTAAAAAGAAAATAGGGTTGTAAAAAAACAAAAACATACAGTAAAACTCAAAAACATTTAATAATTATATTTTAACAATAATCACAGAGTTTCGTTATCCTAGTCTCGAGCTTATTAAATAGATTAAAAAAAAAAAAAAAAGCAAAAATCTATCATAAAACCATTTCTTATCACAGTGATTCGAGACTTGAGATATTTGGTACGCATGGTCTCTCGACGAATGCTTATTAAGGAACGAATAGCAAAAAATTAAATTCGGTTCTCACCAAAATCTTTTTTTTTTTTTCAACAGAACACATATACTAATATATAACATAATATTATGCAATATAACATTTGTACTAAACCTATAATCGATAATTTTCGAAAGCCAAGTCAATAGAATGCACAGCATTGTCTATACAAAAAATCTTCTAACTCCAAAACCAGATATTTCAATTACAATACTGATCCCATTACTTATATTTACTTAAATATATTTACATATTAGGATAGATTTATCTTAATCCTTTCGACCCTTCTCATAAACAACATGGAATAAGTGATTCTGTGAAAATAAACATTTCATTTTTTCAATACGCCAATATTCTAAGAGAGATATAAGAAAAAAAATCAAAAATAATTTCGATTTTGTTTTATTGGAAGAACTTGATCGGACATAGACAATATTTTAATTTATATATACCTTGTAAAAATACTGGACGAGTGTTCTTTCAAGTGACAAATTTTCGTTTGCTAATTTTGATATTGCCAAGAGTTAAATGCCAACACGGAAGACCTTGGTTGAAGAGACTAAGGTTGCTGCTACCCACCGTTCACAATACACGGCCTTATCTCTGTGTCCCGGTTTCCCCTGACTTTGAAATTATGGCACTTTTATAGCAAACTAAAATATATGGCCTAAATTAGCATTGGCTAAGCAATAGAAAATATAATTTCAATGCTAAAAGCTTACATTTTTTTTTAAATCTAATTTTTACCACGAATTCCTCAACTCTAAATATAAAAACATTTTCAACATCTGTGTTGAGTGCACTATAATAAGTACATGTTATTCCCCAACATCATTATTTGTAATATGGCAGAAATTGGACGCTATTATGAAGACGTCCAAGGCATTTATAAACATAATATGTTTATTTTTAAGGCAATAAAAATGATTTGTCTTTTAAGTAAAATAGAATACTAACAACCTCAGGCAAGTAAAAGTTAAATAAAAAATTGCCACAGGAACAATTTACTTGAAGCGTAAGAATTGACTTTTACGTTAGAGATCTACGATCGTCCATCAGTTATATCTAAAATACTCTTATTTCATTGACTATAATATTTTAAATATGATATAAGTTCGCTATATTTTAGCATGAAAAATTACACAATAGCTTATAAAATAATCGTGTAAAAATAAATATGTTTCATAGCATTCCTTCTGTAAATAAAAAAAAAACTATAAATAATAAATACATTTCATTAACAATAGTGACAAATAATAAAGTAATTAAACTAAATTTTGGATTGTTTAGAACCTTTTAATATGGCTGTGTTACCTGTATTTCATAAAGGTACGTAATGATATTTCTGTCTATGAATCACAAAAAAGTACAAAAAATATGAACAAGCTAAGCGACAGGCTGCAGCATTTTGACTTTTCTAAGGTTGAGATCTTTTTGGATCTGGTTCAAGGTTCTTCCTTTGGTCTCTATGACGTAGAATTGAACAAAGACAGCGGCTACGACGCACGAAAGACAGAATATTACGTAGTTCATGTATAAGCCCACGGTGTCGGCCATTTTGAAGAACCACATGTTGCTGAGAAAGGAGGTGAAGGCCAGGACGATCGATGTTATTCCGGCGGCGTAGCCTTTTATATTTGTTGGAAACAACTCACCCTGCATCGTGGTAGAGAGTGGGCCGAGGCCGATGCAGAAGAAGAAACTGTAGCCGATGAGGGCGAAGAAGGGTATCCAAGCGTAACCCTTGACGTAGACTTCCGTCTCAGCGTCGAGGAAGAACCAGAGGCCAGCCAGCAACATGAAGAAGGCACAGCCCCAGCAAGAGAAGAGAAGGAGTGGCCTTCTCCCTGACCGGTCGACCAGGATGGTGGATATGAAGACACTGACGAAGAGCACAACCCCAATGAAGGTAACACACTCGTTAGGGGTCATGGGTCCCTCGATGGGTAAGGTCGTGGACAGGTAGGCCATGAGTGCGCTGATCCCACTCGCCCTCTGAGTAAGGGCGAGCACTTCGACGATCAGAAGGGCTTTCCGGTTGCCTTTGGTGGCCACCAGTTCCTTGTAGCCTTTACCGTGCCTAGCGTCGTTCATCACAGAGTCTTCTATGTCGACAAGTTCCGGCTTTACTTCATCAACTGGCTTGCCCCTAAGCCAGGATAATGATTTCAGGGCCTTCTCGTGTCTTCCTTTCTTGGTGAGCCAGTAGGGGCTCTCGGGTATGATGAACAGAAGCATCATTAACAATACAGGTATCACCCCTAGTATAATAGCGAAACTGTGATAGTCAACGAGTGGACCGATAATATACGAAAAGAGGACGCCCACGTTGGTCAAAAGTTGAAAGAAAGTGCTAAAAGCTCCGCGTACCTTAGGCTCCGACACCTCTCCGACGTAGGTGGGTACGATGGTGTTAACCGTACCCAGCCAGGTACCTACCAGCAGCCTGGCCAGGTGGAGGACCATAGGAGTTTTGGCGAAGTAGACCATAATCCAGGAAACCAGCGGTACTACCGTGAGCACGTGGAGGGTCGTCTTCCTTCCGATGCGGTCCATGAGCATGCCGGAGGGTATGGGACTGAGCATGTTGCCAAGGTACATCATGGACACCATGACCCCGGCCTCGGTGTGGGTCATGTTCATGGGCTGTCCCTCCTCGAGGATGGTGTAGAGGACCGGCGAAGGCCATCCTAGGGCTGTGCCGACGATGAAGACGGCAATGGATACGCTGAAGTTGGCAACCAGCTGACGTATTACCCCTGAGCCCATCGCTGACCAGCACACTGTGCACTTCACTCACTGGCAGACCTACCTCACTACTGACGGGGCACGCACTGACTGCAGACCAGGCCCCCACTACCGGCCCCCTCCACCGACGCCCCACTTACTCCTGGCACCTGCCGTCCGATCCACTGTCAGCTATTTAAAGATAGACTTATGCCATATCGCTCTTTAGAGGAAATTTCTTATTTAAATAAAAATAAACAATTTAATGTCAACTTTTATTTTCATTCCTTCTTTTTTCATGCCTTTGTGGATGTAAATCAACACCGTTGTTTATAGATAAAAATCTATTCTAAGAAACAGAAAATCAATAATATGCTTGTGTTTTATTCATACTGGATGGTTAAATTATCGATGGAATTAAGAAATTAGATTATTTATTCTTGTTTTTTTTTGTTTTTCCTTGGTGTTTAGGGAACCATTAGTCCGGTATTGAGTTAAGCCCGAGAGAACCCGCATCCTGAGATTTTCTCTCACCGAAGAAAATCACCGGTGATTCGGAAGCGAGATTGGTGGGGTGATTGGGCTACGGTTTAGCTTTGTTAACATTATTTATTTACATGATTATCGATATTAGTCTATGTTTCGTCATCCTTAGTCCTCCCAAGAGAGAATGATTGTGAAAAAAAGTCCGTACAGTAAGAGATTCTCTTCTTGCAGCAAATGCTCACGTCACGTTTTTGCATAATTTAATTTTTAATCATTTTATTTGTTTGCAATATTTATAATATACGGTTTTTTTTTGTTTTTTTGTAATGTGTCATATGAGTTACTTGATACCGAATCTACCAAGTGAACCAAGAATGAGTGCCAAAAGGTGAACCAATTTCCCAAAAGAGTGTGTGATAAAAGGTTTATGTGTACTCTGTCCGTAAAGAAGAACTGAAATAATCAAGAATCTGTACGGAAAATCTAATATACCTTTTTTCCCCTGAAACAATTTATACGTGCCATAAATGTGTTGTCAATTAATCACTTTTATTTTTCTTTAATTATATGATATTCAATTATAATATGATACGTTGCTAAGATTAATCTAAAATAAATTTTTGTTAAACTTGTTTTGTGGTTGATTGATTAAAATACCTTTTGTTAGTCAATAAAACATTTTTACTTAATACTATATCTTTTAATATAATAATTTTATTTGTCATTTAAAAGTTCTGATGAAAAAAAGAAATGTTTATATCTGAGAAAGTCTCACGTGCGAAGTCTCATGCCTTACTTATACTAGAGAGTTCCCCACGGTTGAACTGCTTGGTCACTAATGGGAACCGGAAATTAGTGACGCAGAAGAAAATAAATAATTTAACATATCCAGTGACCTTTGCATGACCTGCCCCCTAATTAACTAATCAACTGATGAGGTAAATAACAGAAGATAAAATAATGGTAATGCACAGTGTAGGGTGTACTACCAAGAATCGTATTGATAAAACAACTTTATTATGATAAAATTACAATCTGCCTCATTTCACAATAATTAATTGTGATAAATGTTTTCATTCATACCATAATTACAATTTTCATTCACTCGCTCATTTATACAGTATTTACAAACAGGTTGTCACCTCCCTCGCATGCAAAAGAGGAAGCGGAGTCTTGGGAAGTCCCCCACGCTGCTCCTTCGTCAGCCGCGTCACCGGATACGAGCGAGTGAAGGCTGACGAAGAGCACGAAACTTACATAAGCTGTCATTGCACGAAACTGGCCATTGCCAGGACTCCAGTTATGGTGGAGTATCCTTAAAAAAGGGAAGCTTTTGGTTTTGCACACTATGTACATGTATCAGGTACCAGCATTTTATATTGAGTGGATCACTTAAAGCATCTTTGAAATATAATAGGGATGAAAACTGTAATGCGTCTCAAAATTATTTTTTGTACCAATGTTGTGATGACCGTAGGAAAAATTTGTTTAGGTCGATATTTTTAAGACATCGATGTTTATTTGATCGGTAAAGAACATTTTTTTTTTACTGCAGTTTGAACTAGCAAATGTGCTTGTGTACTTTTTAATTAGACCTTAACCAAAAAACCTTGGCCGTAGTGACCATTCTAATCCAAATAGCTGCCTAGTGACACTCATCCCTACAACCCTCCTAACTAATCGGCAATAGCCACAACTGAAATTAGCTTTTTTCGACAATTATTTATTTGCGTGATAGCTCTATAAATACAAAATTTTTAAATGACTATGATGGACTTAAGACGGAACGCCATATTTCATTTTATTCACCGGAATTTTTATTGAATGATTTTTTTAATGTAGGGTTTAAATTGTTATACTTAAGTACTCTTTTCTCAGTTTATTATAAAACACTTCTTCTTTCATAGCCCCTTTAAATTAACAGATAATTATATAGAATTATAGATCCTCAGGTGAATCTATTTACAAATTATTTCTGGATTTCCTGTAGCATCGCTACAGGTTATTTTATTTTTTTTTTTTTATTTATTATTTTTTTTTTTTATTTATTTTTTTTTTTCTTAGCTCTCAAACTTATAAAATAGGATGTGGGAAAATTATTTTGGGCTAATGAGTGCCTTTCACTAAGGGGAGTCCCCCATTTGAAGGATGTATGAGAAGGATATAGGGTGTGGAACGCCTAAAGGAGACGGGTGGAATCAGGAAGGTAGTGAGAGTCTACCGAGGGTGTATTTTATAAAAATTATATAATGAATAAACAAGTATAATGATACAAATTATACGCGACTGGACTAAACTGACTAATAAAGGTGACGGGGTTCACCTTTTTGATCAAACTTAAAACTAACTTACATACTAATATAAAACACTAACGTTTTCAATTGTTTAAATCACCATCTTTTTATGCTACTACATGGAAAGATCCATACAAATTAATTAAAGTGCAACTTTTAAAATTAAAATTAAAAAGTTTAAAATACATTGTTTTGTTACAATTATATACATCAAAGATAAAACTATCAAAGACTAAATGATTAAAATCAGAATATATAAAATCTTATGAATAGTTAAAATCACAATAAATAAACATAAATGTTAATTTTTTTTTAAATATTAGCCGAAAGTTGAAAAAATTAAAACTGTGTAGCTACATACCAAATTAAAAGATTTAAACTCTGTCGATAGGTAAAAATACAATTAAATTAAATCAATGGGCATTGAGGTGGTATTTATTTAATAGACCTGTTTATAAAAATCTTCCTGGTTACTAATATTTATAAACGATATTGAATCGATATTTTTTTCAATTTGTTTTTGGTGTTTGTTGGTACTAGTATATACAGGAGTTCCCCTATAACGTAAGACTTCTTTACAGCCTACAGAGTTTATTTGCAGGTAAAATGTGCTGTATTATCTGGCAAAATGCTCCCGTTACAGCTAACCTTTAGTTTCCCGCTAGGCTCACCTGGATATATGGCGAAACACTTTCCGAATAATTAAATCGGCATATCGACCGGGGGTGGGGATCTTTAGTTATTTTCGGTGTTTCCAGGCTTCTGTACAAAACTGTTAATCTCGACCTATTCAAGATTCAACAATACTTTTTGGAGACCTTTCCTGAGATACTGTCAGTCACTAGACGTATTTTGCTATTGTTAGAATAAAGGTTTACTTAACTCATAAGCCCCGGCCTTTCGATTTTTTTAGCACCTGGTCGATGGTATTACAATTAGCAATAATCCTTGACTTACGCAATTGGTTTTATTTTGTTATATATTTTTTTCAATAGGGTAAATCGTCTTAAGTTTATATTATCTAATGGCCGTTTCCGTGTGACGATGTCTGATAAATGCATATCAGTAATGGAAGATTTTCTAAAAATATCAACACGGCCTTGTTTGTTTTTTTTGTAGCTGCTAATATCTCTTGTATTTCCTGTTATATTCCTCGGTTTGGTATTAGCCAGTGGTTGACCGAACCTTCAACAATAGAGTTTTGTTGATTTTGTTAATGTAATTAACTGTCAATGCACTCTGACCTACAAGTTAAGAAACACACAGACGTTTTATACTGTGCGGAAAACACAAAGACCAAACCACATAAACTGTGTAATGGGATTAATTGCTATACAGACGGCTCACTAACAGAAAACGGATCAGGGGCCGGCATATGGAGGAAAGATAAACCAGAATCTGGGATTTCTATTCCTTTAGGTAGACACACCTCGGTCTTTCAGGCCGAAGTGATGGCGATCAATGTCTGTACCCAAACCTTAATTGGGGAGGGTGTAAGAAACAGACTGATCACAATTTTCACGGATAGCCAGGCAGCCATTGGCGCCCTGAGAAGCTATACGACCAGATCTTATTTGGTTGAAGAGAGTAAAAACAACTTAAACACACTCTCGCTAGCCAATAAGGTTAGAATCGACTGGGTGCCAGGACACACAGGCATCACAGGCAATGAGAAGGCAGATGGCCTTGCAACGGTGGGCTCAGAACAGACACCTCTTGCACCTGAACCCATATGTGGTATCAGCCTCAGCTACGCTAAAAGGCGTATAAAATTAGCTTTAGAGGACAAGGCAAGACTTTCTTGGAGAGAAACTAAGAAACAGGAACACTCGAAACTGTTTCTTAATGGACCCTGTAAGAGAAGAAGCTCAGCACTTCTATCAATGGACAGGTGGGCACTCAAAAGAGTGACAGGACTCTATACAGGTCACTGTCGGTTAAATAAACACCTCTTTAATTTGGGGATAGTGGGATCACCAATCTGCAGATTCTGCAAGAAAGAGGGAGAAACGGCACGTCATATAATATGTGACTGTGATAACTTAGCTAGAAGGCGATACCTTCACTTTGGTAGTGATCGCATTGTACACCCCAAACTATGTGAACTGATCGATCCATTCAGTATCCTCAGATTTGCAAAGGCCGTGGGCCTGTCACATATATAGGACAGGGACATGGACGGCGCACAATAGGTCTCACTGAGGCCGCGGTGCACAAATGCCGGAACAAATAATAATAATAATAATGTAATTAAGTGTATTTAGTTGGTCTTCCTGCGGACCCAATGAGTGTGCCGAATTGTCATTGACCGACCTCACTGTTGATGAAGACATCCCATCCCTCTATAGAAAATAAATTACTAATTTACAAAGTTATACTTAAGCCAATCTGGACAAACGTAATAGAGCTATGGGACAGCAAAGTCGAACATCAAGCGTATCCAACTCTTTCAATCAGAAGTCCTGAGAACAATAGTAAATGCCCCTTATCACGTCAGCAACAGAACCCTTCATAACGATCTTAATATACCACACATTCTTGAACTCATCCAACCTATCCAACCAACCTAATTCCCTAGCACAGTCATTGCACTGCACCACTCATCCCTATAATCCTTCTCGGAGACTGAAACGGCAGTGTCCTCGTGACCCGCTATAAATCCGTAACAGTGGGAATCCTGGCAATGAATGGGCAGTTTATCCAATCATGTCCTGAGCGTATGTGGCTCTCGCGCTCTTCGCCAGCCTCTTATAGCTCTTATCTGGTAAAGCGGCTGATGGAGGAGCGTGGAGGACTGCCCAAGACTCCGCTTCCTCTCTCGCATGCGAGGGAGGTGGCAACCATTTGGATTTGGGTGGTCTCTGGGCTGTTTGTAAATACTGTACGAATGAGCGAGTAAATGCAAATTTTAAATATGGTACGAATGAGAACATGTATCACAATTACTTATTGGCTAATAAGGCAGATTGTAATTTTAGCTCAATAAAGAAGTTTCAATATTTCTAGGTCATAGTAAATAAAAGATTGACCAAATTGCTATTACCTTTCAGACGGTCAAACAACATTTTTATTTACGATAAATGGCTACACTTCATTATCTACCTATTTCTATGTTCGAGAATTAAATTTACTTTTTGCCTAGGGATTTGAACCCAGATCCTGACAACCCATGGTTAGGCGTGCAGGGTACATTTGTACTCTTGCGTTTTATCTGACTACACATCAATATAAATTTCCCCCTTTTCACACTGTGGTGCTAAGAGTCGTAGTAGCTTACTCTCCTCATCATCTCTATGACTCCATATTGCCATTTCACCTATATCTTTCAATAGTCATCTGCTGTTGGTTCTTCAATAGAGTTGGAGAGTAAAGAGTAGGATTACAATTTACGACCAAAATTTGGAAAATACACAAAATAAGTTATAATATACCTTGTGTATATTTTTTTTTTCAATTTTATTAACATAATTATTAAACTATTCTACGTTTGTTTTTATTATCCGTAAATCAAGAAGTTTCAATGTAGCAATAATATGGTAAAGGACTGAATGGTAAAGATGGTTCATCAAGGGCTATAAGTCGATGTGTGTTAATCATTTGAAATATATGCGTTAAATGTTTGATGACATAATACCATCCAGTTAAGTTATCAAACAGCAAAGGTACGTTTTTGGAGGAACTGCTTGAGTTAGCGGTTGGAAGTGACTGTTGTTAGTTAAGAAGTGGGACACCGAATCGATGACGTAACAACTACTGACTGCTTGGCAGTTCCAACGAAAACGTACTTCAAGTAAAAACTAGAAATATAATAAATTTCTAGTCACTTAGAAACAGTTTAAACCTTTTATCTTGTCATTCAGTTTTGGATTTATAAAAATATTTTATATAAATATTAATGTTTTATTGAAGTATTTGTGTATTTATACACTGTTGTGTACTGCTATCAAGTATGATATCATATACTTTCTATAAATAAGCTGAAAATGATTTATACATATTGGTTTCCCCCATGCACTTAATGGTGTCACGAAAAATCACGCGAGTAACCAAGAGTTGATATCAAGCCGTTTTACTTACCACTGTACCATGTGATAACTCAATGATTCTTTAAATATATTTATGAATAAGATAAAACAATCGGATATGAAAAAGTCTACAAACTGCAGCCTGCTTTCACGTAAAACAAAGCTGCTTGACTTCTTAGTATCCGCAGTTCCGCCGGCGTTTTTACTTGTAGTAACTCACTTCGTCTACAGTCATTGAATTGTATTTAAACACTTTTTCCATTACCTTTGTTGAAAGTCCATTTACTAGCACGAGCGACAAGATTTTAAGTTTTAATTAATAGGTAGTAGCAGATTCTTTCAAGGTTCAGAATATCTTTTCATAGAATTTTTCATTGATTTTGCTTCCATTAGGTCTTCTAGTCAATCTCTTGAACTTTAGTCATTATTTTCAAATGTCAACGTGGCTTATATTTATATTTCATGAATAATTCTAGACATAGTTCGTTGAATATATTTATAGAATAATACTTACTATCGTACAAAATAGGAAAAAAAAAGTGTAGTCTTCATAGGTCAATAGACATTTGTGTGTGATTGAAGTCCAGGTTTGAGTTAAATGTGTGAGATGACTAGAGCGAAGTAACTTATTATTCTAAGGGTGGTTTTTAGTATTACCTTGATTTTATAAATAGTACTAAGCAAATACTTTCAATTAAAAGTAATAACTATCAGTTAAAAATATATTTGTTTAGATTTTACAAATTATTCTTCATGTTGTAGCAATAAAAATGTTTGAACAATACTTTTATCTTCAAGCCAATCAGATAAAATAATCATTAAAAATAAATGAAAGAGTGAACAAGAAGTAAACAATTTGCTTATCCAAATAAGTATGTTGAGAGCGCGGAGCAAAGTTAGATATTTGACCTTGAAATCCTCGATTCTCCAAAATATTCGCCGGATTCAATATGTTTGCAAGTTTGAAGACGTCCAGCAGCAGCCCCGACAAAATGCGAATTGTGGAAAGAAAAGACAGAAAAGGAACAAGGAAAATAATGGATGCAAACGAAAGTAATGAATAAGGAAGAAATCGCCGAAGACGAGCTGAAATAGAAATTGATCATTCATAGAAATTACGAACTCACCATCACAGTTGATAAATAATTTACCTTTCTTACCATCAAAATATTGGCCAGATTTCCAAGTGATATTACAACATATATGCAATAAAGAAATTGCTAACACTAAATCAAATTTAAATGTAAATGGAGAGACTGAAATAAAAACAAATATTAAAGTAAAACGAAATAAACCTTTATTTACTAAACAATTAATAAATTTCCTCAAAATCTTCAGAATAAGAATATTTATTTACTTGAAGTTTCAAAACTATCGACTGAGATTTAATATTTACAAATGGTCGAATTGCAACGACTTGAATAAACCGGGTCACTAGCACCCGTTTGGAATTACCAAATGAAAACTATTTACAAATACAAAGAGAATGAACTAATTCTGTTGAATATATTATTCAAGAGAGAGAGAGAGAGAGAGAGAGAGAGAGAGAGAGAGAGAGAGAGAGAGAGAGAGAGACAGAGAGACAGAGAGAGAGAGAATTGCTTATCGGTACCTTTAAGCGTCGGGTTGAGTTTACAATAGCCAGGTAGAAGGCTCGTAATCAGGTCAATCCAGTCAGTTGAGACTTAAAACATCCGTAGATCAGCTACAGTGCAATACGGGAATTAAAGATGAAACACGCCGTCTGGTTGATCTTCATATTATGGCACAAACTTGAGCGCAACTGAATAGCATTGGGCGCTAAGCGAGAAAAATGAAGACGAAAAATGTTCAATCTCGATTGTCAAACAAACATGAACGGGACACAAGTCGAGAATCATGAAAATTACAATTTCGATGGTTCACAGACGACTGCCGATTCTCGGGAATCAAAACAACAATTACCGTTGTACCCATTTTCAAAACATTACTATCGCTGTCTCTCTCCCTCCCCGGTCCCCCCTGTCTGCATTAAACGAAATATCCAACGTATTCTTCACATTAAAATATAACATTATCCCTTAGGAAATCTAGCTGATCATTAATAATTGTTACTTTATGTGACAATGACATTAAATAATTAATGACAGTGTGTATGGTTCCGTCTGATGCCTTGCATGATTCATTTGTCAAGGGTCGTAGTAATTTTCGTTGAAAATTTGAGTTGCTTATAGCACCTCCCCCAATACTACTAAAGTAACGTTTTATCACCATATCAATTGTGATGTATCTCACAATTAAGAGGTTCATTCCGTTTGTAAAAAATATTTTTTTTGACAGCTTATGTAGAAATAATCCACTAAGCCAACATACAATACGTATCATTCATCTCGAGTCATTCATAATTATTTGATGTCAGATTTAATAATATACCGAAATGTTTATTTTTTAATTATAATTAATTGATGTGCAATAGGCCATTCATTATTATCCATAAGGAGGGGTCAAATAAAACTTCCATACCCCTTTTCTGTATGAAACTGAAGATCCAAAAAAAAAAAAAGCAAATATACTTTTGATGACTCTATGTTATTATAGCGCATTTAAGATCCAACAAATAACGGATCGTTGAGATATTAATTAATAGCACTATCTCATGTTTTACAGAGATAAATAAATTGTACATGCCTTCTTTGTGTTGAATCGGATTTATATGTAAAATTCATATGTCTCTCTTGAGCAGGGAACTCACAATGACAATACGATAAAGAAGAAGGCAAACGTTAAAACATTGGTTTTGAAAAAAAAAAACCAAAAACTCTACGAATTGCTTCTCAGATGTTTCAATGAGTATATTATCTAAGGTACAGTTAAAAATTATTTTTCAAGCCTATGCGGCAGCGCTAAATGAATACTAGCTACGTCTTCACTAAAAATGCCACGTCTTGTTTAATCCAGATCAGAATGACAATGTCCTGAAATTCCTGATCCCTGGTTCATACTACAACAAGAATGCTACCGCCGAGTAGACGCATATTTGAGTCTATTCAAAATATACCAGTGAGTGAACTTGTTTGGATACCTGTTTAGATAAATTAAATAAATATTAAATTTTCAACTAATGTATTATAATATCTAACCTAAAGTCTGGAAAACTTCTTGAAATTAAAGAAGTAACTTTAAAGTAATTAAAGAATCATTTATGAAGCAAAGCCTAGCCTGTTTTGCTTTAGGTACCAAAAGTATTCATTGAGGCCCTTTCAACATTTCCATAAGTGTACATAATGATAAATTAAAATATGAAATTATAAGTAAATATACCACAAACACTTCAGCATAAGTTAAACAGAACATGTTCTACCATCCATATGTTCACCTCCATTTAGCTGAAATACAGCATATTTACCTAACAGGGCTAATCCACAGCACATCACTTCATAGTTTATTTATCGTCAAGAGGCTGAGATAAGGTGCTCTTGAACTAAACCCTGAAAAATCCTCCTAAGGTGAGACGGGACTCCGCTGTCAGAAGCGAACATGCAAATTGACCGTGGGGAATTCACTTTGAGAACTCACTTGATAGGCCATCCACTCTGCTCTTGAAGAGCTGAAGGATGGTGGGCCCCATCTTACCCAGGAGAGCAACTGTTCAGCTCAGATCAGAGTAGATCGGTAGCTTACTCAATTGTTTCAACTACCTCCAGAAAACTATTTAAACTTTGATCATTAATAATCATTATATTTTTCGCCTTTTGATTAAGCTGAAGGAAATGACTGACATCGTGCCCGGTTCGAACAAATTGTACCAAAAGAAATAAAACACAGAACAGTTTACCCCGGATAAAATGTAGGAGCTCACCCGATGCCCGTGGTTTGGTATTCAACGTTACGCCAAAGTATGAAGTTTCCCTCGGAAGGAAATACTGGATATTGGACATTATTCACGCCTCTCCAAAAATGTTCTCCCTTGTTCTTGTCGTCGACTCACGAGAGCACTTTCCATGTAACGACAACCCTAAACCAATTTATCGTCTTTCCGTCGGAGAGTAGTTGGTAATTCGATTCAGCACACGTATTCTGCTGAGAAAATATGTTGTTAAACTTGCTCTATAACTAGAACTCTATAAGTATCTACAAGGGTCTTAACATAAAACCTTGTTATAGCACGTCCTTAACTGTTAGATGTGAAATATTGAATAAGAGTGGAACATGTCGACGCTTTTCTTAAAAGTTCGTATTTTGTATGGAATCAATACTCCGATGTAATCTGAATTTAAAACGTAATTATTTTCAAGCATCTTCTGAAGTATGTTTATTCAGAATATTTAATATGGAGTATTCAAGATAATATGATTCTTAGATTCAGTAAATTTTATATTCAGTAAATAACGTCACAAGCTGTGTTATGGGAAACATTAGACTTTCTTTGGGTTAGTATTTTTTTTTTCTAAGCTCTCTAATTATAAGATTAAGGATGAGGGAAAAATAAAGGAATATTTGGATTGAGCGGATCCTGGTACCAGGAGCACCTGTTTGAAGGTGGTGTGAGGGAATTAAGGAGTGCGGAAAGCCTTGGTAGAGGTTGATTGTTGCGGGACAGTGGTGAGAGTCCACTGGTGGCTGGGCCTAGAGTCTCTCTAGGCATGTAGTGCAGTCTTATTTAGTCGGATTGCTGTGTTGGGTGCCCGTTAGAGGCTTGTTGTTGGTCGCGCCGTTATGTCCACCATTTGGTCTGCTTTACTAGATCTTGAGAGTTGCCATCTTGCCGGTAGCGGTGGGGGTGTCTTGTCTCGGAATAGAGGGTTTTGGCTATGTTTCATCGAGCTAAAGAACTTGATGTGTCTTCTTTGGATGGCTTCGGTGATGGTGGGGACTTCGAACTTTTCGTGGATGTCGGGAGCCTTCATATCATGAAAAGGGGTATGCCATAGTGCCGTGCGCAGGATGTTGTTCTGGAAGCTCTGGAGTCGAGTTATTGTGCTAGTGTGTAGGAATCGGAAGAGTGGTGTCCCAAACAGTAGAGCTGGCCTCAGGACGCTCTTATATTTTAACAGTTTCAGCCGAAGGGATATAGCAAGGCTTTTCAACCTGTTCTGCCGGTGGGTTAATACCCACACTATCTTCTTGTTATCTGGACCTGACGCAGACATATATAGCGTGTCAAAACTTTTTTTATTAATTAACGTGCTGTTCAAATAACAGCTCTTTTTCACCGACCGAACCCCCAGACATCCCGATAAAAACCTTCAACTCAATTTATTAATTTAATTTGAAAATTGCTGTCACAGGTACTGGTAGGAAATTTTTTTGTGCTTGTTTTGTTGAATAGATTAATCTTAAATAGCTTCCAAGAAATGACTTGAGATGTCTTATATGTTTGAAAATTTGGGTGTTTATTATATTTATATTTTTGAACTCTCCGTTATTGTCTGAAATTTTGAAGTGGAATACTTTTTTTTTTTTTCAAATTGATTAAGAAAACAAAAATATATAAAGACAGGATATTTGATTGTGCTGTGCCTGTTATGGGGCAGAGCATGAAGGGGGGATCAAGTACATGACATACATACCATAACCGTATTTTATTGGCTGCGTTCTACTGTAGATTGAACAGTATGACAGTAATGGTCGATAATACAAATGATATATCAACGATATAATATTCAATGTATACTGCATTGGAAACATCTGTTTAATAATTTACTAAGCTAGAGGACATGAGCATTGGCTGAAGTTAATAAATAAAGCTATGTGTTGTGTCAACCTCTTTATCACGAATAATTAGAAGTTCCCCTATTCTCGGTCCAGAAAATATCTACCTACGTTTTCATACTTTTATAATAAAAACCTTAATCATTAGTTAAGATAGGGGGAAGTTAATGTACAAAACAACCGCAGGTGGGAGAACCGCCTGCCTATATAAGCAGCCCGATTTGGAGCATTCGCCAGACTCTTAGCTCCCTCAATGCATCTGCGTATGCAGCAGGAAGAGAAAACTGTAAATATTGTTTCATTGTATTTTTGATCATATGTTGTAAACATTTTTAAATAAAAGGGGTTTTGAAAAAAAAAAAAAAAAAAAAATGAGCACCCGGCAGTTGGAACGCTTCCTTCTCTCTCTCTCTGCACTGGCGCTTGCTGTTCTACTCGAACCATGGCTTTCTTATTCAACTACCTCTGCATATCTCTCTCCTAACCTCGCTATGTTTTAGTCCGGCGTTGTCAGACCCCACACCTTCCTAATGGGAATCTCTGCCTTCGTCTCGCTAAAACTAGCACCTCCTTGACGCGGACGACGGTTGCCGTGGCGCTTCAAATTTACCCAGTAGTGTCTCCCATGGCAATCCAGTCTGCCTCTCTCCGGTTCACACTCGCGTTTGGGATCCGGACGGTTTTCGCCTACCCTTATATACCGAGTGTGAATTCGTTGTCATTCCAAGACCACATAAAATACCTATATTTCCTAATTTGTTCCTCTTCTTCTGAACATAGTGCACTGTCGGGGCACACCTTCTAAGATCTTATGGAGCCGAATCAATACGAATAAAGCTGCCCACCAACTAGGCCGCTAGCAAAGGTCAAAGAACGCAGGTCCACCCATTTTATTTATTTCTCGGCACTCGACGGACAGCGGCTAGGGTTGTAGTGACCTTAGCCCGCGTCGGGGGTCCTCTCCCCACCTCGGGGACCACATAATTCCCGACACTATGCTATTTTTGTTTTATTATTACTGAAATAAAAATAAAAATTATAGTGGTTATATACGAGTCTTGTCTTCAGTAAGTTACGATTGAATACACAATTTAGGCTCAAGGCCGTACAGCGAATATTTGCAATTCTATCCTTCTTCAAATGTGTTCGTCGATGTTATATTTTCCTCAGTGTGAAGATTGCTTCGACGGGTTTTGAAACCAGTTGTGAAATCATTGTAAAACTTTCATTAATATGAGGGTGTAAGTTGTTATCCTTTGACTTTATCAGGGATTGTTGTCACTTAAACTGATTAAAAATTTGAGTATCTTAATTACATGATAGATTGATGATATTTATCAATATATGTGTCGCATTTATTATTCACATCCTGTTTAAAAGAGTAAGAGTAGAATTACAGGGTTATGACTCAATTATTACTTGATAATCGTTATTTATATACCAGCTCTCCCGCATGCTAACTTCACCCAACTTGTCACTTCGTCTCAAACTGATGAAATATAAATGTGTCCTCCGGCCAGCTCTGCGGTATGGTGCCTCACTATATACTCACTTGACTGACAATACAGCTAAAAGTCTCCAGCAATTTTAGAATTGGATCATGAGAAAAGTGGTGACGTAACTTTCTCAAGAGATTTAAGAACGCCGACCTGCACCCGTTGCTTGGTGTTCCGTCGATGGGTGAGTTCATCCACCGGATACACATGAAATTCTTCTACTCGTTGCAACATCGAACAAACCTAGTGTTTAACACTATGATCCCACCACACTTCCCGCATCGATGGCAACAGATGGCGGGGAAAGTTAGGTTAAGAATTTGTTGTTAGATGTAAGTTAAGTTTAAGTCTGTGGTTCATAAGGTGAGCCTTATCACTTTTAAACATATTTAAACCATGAAGGTATAATGTACATTATAATTTTTTAACAATAAAAAATCACAAGGTAAAGTTATTAAAAAATGTATAAAAATTAGCGAAGCTACAGGACTTACTATAAATATATTCATTTATGTAGAATCTATACTGATTTCCATAAAAAGGGAATAAAAAAAAATCACATCTTACTTACATTTAATAGGTGAGTTTTATAGCACTTTTGTGAGTTTGCTGACTACAAACTATTTAGTTTTTGTTTAAAAAGTATAACGGAAAGAAAAAATAAAAGTCACTGACTTTGTAATATAGTAAGTTTTTTTTCAGGCTTGAGGGGATACTTAAGGCGATAGCGCAAAGATAATTTCAAAAATACAAACTTTAGTTATTATCTTTTATTTATCACATTTTTTCATCCGTGGTGTGGAATCTGATCTGAACTTGGACATAAATGGATAATATTTCTTCACTTTTCTAAAATTGTGTGTATTTATGTCTAAAAAAAAAACATTGTAGATAATTGATTTAAATCAATACATAGAACTTATATATGGACTCATGCATCTTTGAGAATTCACGTGAACGAATCTTGGAGCTCTGTTGAAACTATTCAACAACACCTTTGTTGATATTAAAGAATAGTTCCAGACACAAAAATGGACTATTTTGGCTTATTGAGGTAATTGTTAAGCGTGCACCTGACAATATACTCTTATAAGACCAGTCCTACAAAACATGAAAAAGACTTGCTTATATTCAAAAGAAATGTTCTTCGAAGAATTTTCGGTCACCTTCAGAAAAGGGAAACCGCATAGAAGCACAAAAACAATAGGAAGAATTTTCAGCTGATGTAAGAAACATTAGGTTTGAAAACCTGAACTGGACGGGACTTCTTCAAGGGAATGGAGCTGATATACCGTGGAGATTATTGGACGATCTTCACAGGACAAGGCGGTCTAGCAAGTCCGAAACTGGGGTGAAAAGGAGTTTTCTGGGTATCGACAGTGTGATAGAGTACTGGATGAGAGTGGAGGTCGACAGCAGAAGCTCGTAGGACCCGCTAGGGATATTAGCGCCATGGAAGAACTAAATATTGGTCCATGACATTCTATCCCTTATACTTTTTACATGTACATTTTTGATACGAGCTCCTATCACGTAATTTAGATAAGAAGAATTCTTTACGCTCATTATATTGCCAATTAATAATGGATAAAATATATACTACGTTTCTAAAATGCTGATTTAAAGATCACGATAGAACAAACTTTTCCAAAACTAGGTTGAGATCTCAAGTCTTTTCTATAAATATCTTACCAAATTTAATGAAAGTAGATTGAGGTGAATTCCGATCTTTTTCCAAGATGTAGTTATAAGATGAATGTAGCTCAGCTATTTTTAGTTGAGATCTCTGAATGTCTGACATATTAAAACCAACGCATATTCACAAATAGAAATTTTTATATTTTACAGTAGTGATAGAATGGAAGTTGTTTTTATTGAGTTATGTATAGACTTTTAGTAAACAAATAAAACAACTAGAAAGTTTCATAATATGCACATTTTTTATATTATCCACTTATATTACCCACCATTTTTTATTTATTATATCATGCACATTTGAGTTATCCATGCTAACACGAATCGAATGATTTTACGAAACAAGGTGGAGTTTGTAATGTCGTATATACTTCTTTAATATTAAAATAATTTATATTTAATGGTCAGTAGATTAGACTAGGCGAACAAAAAAATTCCCACAAGCATAAAAAATATAGATGTTTCTGCATATGATTAACATGCTAGTAGGAGTATTTTAAATGTAATTTAATTTCACTAACTAGTCTAAGAATATGACTTAAACAACTGATGCAAACAAATCTCTTTTTTAAACTCACCCCCTATTTAATGACAATGCCATATTACGTCTGTAACTGATGAGGAATTACTCACAGTCTGCTGACCAACACTTTCCGACTTCTTAACTTTTTTACAGTCCATGAAGCCACAAACAAACCATGAACATTAAACTTGTGATGAGTAGTGAATAGTGAATGGATGTCATCTGTGATGACCTTTGCTGTGGCTTTCCACATTACTAATAATAAAATACGATAATAAACTATACACAATATATTTACAATTTTTCAGAAATGATTAAGTTTAGGCGTGCCAAATTTCCCAGTTTTGTGTTTTCTATTATTGTGTTTAAGGTTGTTATTGATTTTTTTAAAGAGCATTTCTTGGCTCTTGATTTTTCTGCTGGTCAATTAATAATTTAAATTAAAGTATGACAAAAATGTTATTTAAACAAGAGGTATCGGGAACGAAGGTGGCTTTAGGAACGTATCAATTTGAACAAGGTTCTGTGTTAACATACCAGAGTTTACAGTAAACAAATTGAAATCAAGCATTAAAGGGAACAGCTCGGAGAACATTAAACATATGGACGTATTTATTATCAAGGCTGGTACAGTTGAAGACATAAGCTGGAGGTATATGAGTTGTACGCAAGTAACACATGGACTTGACACTGGATGGCAGCCACACTGAACAAGGACTCCGGGTGATTGCGTTAGAGGGAGGCAAGACCTGTTATCGGTTTGTAGAGCGAGGTTAGTAAGTTTCTTATAACCAATAATTAATTCCTTGGAACGATTATATAGGACTTTTCTATTCCTTACTATAAACACTCAGTGCTAATAAAACCTTTCAAACATTTTGAATGCTTGAATTATGAACTTCTTATTCTGCGAGGTAGGGAACAGACTTATAAATCGGCTGATTGCAATGTAACCTATCAGCATAAAAGCTTTTTATGATTGGAGGAATACCACAGGAAGCACAAATTGGAATAGGCTGCTTAGATAACGTAACCTTGCAAGTCATACTCTCAACCAGACCGAAACTATTTCCCTTAAGTCAGTCATTAAAAGGACCCGAAGACATGACCAGATATTTCAATTATCATTGTTTGCTGTCTCTTAGAACAATTTATTTGTCATATTAGCGATTTCGCATTTACAATTCGCATTACATCCAACACAAGTTCCTCACCAGTTAGAACCATTTATTTGTCATATTAGCGATTTCGCATTTACAATTCGCATTACATCCAACACAAGTTCCTCACCAGTTAGAACAATTTATTTGTCATATTAGCGATTTCGCATTTACAATTCGCATTACATCCAACACAAGTTCCTCGCCGGTTAGAAAAATTTATTTGTGATATTAGCGATTTCGCATTTACAATTCGCATTACATCCAACACAAGTTCCTCACCAGTTAGAACAATTTATTTGTCGTATTAGCGATTTCGCATTTACAATTCGCATTACATCCAACACAAGTTCCTCACCAGTTAGAACAATTTATTTGTAGTATTAGCGATTCCGCATTTACAATTCGCATTACATCCAACACAAGTTCCTCACCAGTTAGAACAATTTATTTGTCGTATTAGGGATTTCGCATTTACAATTCGCATTACATCCAACACAAGTTCCTCACCAGTTAGAACAATTTATTTGTCGTATTAGGGATTTCGCATTTACAATTCGCATTACATCCAACACAAGTTCCTCACCAGTTAGAACAATTTATTTGTCGTATTAGCGATTTCGCATTTACAATTCGCATTACATCCAACACAAGTTCCTCACCAGTTAGAACCATTTATTTGTCGTATTAGCGATTTCGCATTTACAATTCGCATTACATCCAACACAAGTTCCTCACCAGTTAGAACAATTTATTTGTCGTATTAGCGATTTCGCATTTACAATTCGCATTACATCCAACACAAGTTCCTCACCAGTTAGAACCATTTATTTGTCGTATTAGCGATTTCGCATTTACAATTCGCATTACATCCAACGCAAGTTCCTCACCAGTTAGAACAATTTATTTGTCGTATTAGCGATTTCGCATTTACAATTCGCATTACATCCAACACAAGTTCCTCACCAGTTAGAACCATTTATTTGTCGTATTAGGGATTTCGCATTTACAATTCGCATTACATCCAACACAAGTTCCTCACCAGTTAGAACCATTTATTTGTCGTATTAGCGATTTCGCATTTACAATTCGCATTACATCCAACACAAGTTCCTCACCAGTTAGAACCATTTATTTGTCGTATTAGCGATTTCGCATTTACAATTCGCATTACATCCAACACAAGTTCCTCACCAGTTAGAACAATTTATTTGTAGTATTAGCGATTCCGCATTTACAATTCGCATTACATCCAACACAAGTTCCTCACCAGTTAGAACAATTTATTTGTCGTATTAGCGATTTCGCATTTACAATTCGCATTACATCCAACACAAGTTCCTCACCAGTTAGAACAATTTATTTGTAGTATTAGCGATTCCGCATTTACAATTCGCATTACATCCAACACAAGTTCCTCACCAGTTAGAACAATTTATTTGTCGTATTAGGGATTTCGCATTTACAATTCGCATTACATCCAACACAAGTTCCTCACCAGTTAGAACAATTTATTTGTCGTATTAGGGATTTCGCATTTACAATTCGCATTACATCCAACACAAGTTCCTCACCAGTTAGAACAATTTATTTGTCGTATTAGCGATTTCGCATTTACAATTCGCATTACATCCAACACAAGTTCCTCACCAGTTAGAACCATTTATTTGTCGTATTAGCGATTTCGCATTTACAATTCGCATTACATCCAACACAAGTTCCTCACCAGTTAGAACAATTTATTTGTCGTATTAGCGATTTCGCATTTACAATTCGCATTACATCCAACACAAGTTCCTCACCAGTTAGAACAATTTATTTGTCGTATTAGCGATTTCGCATTTACAATTCGCATTACATCCAACACAAGTTCCTCACCAGTTAGAACAATTTATTTGTCGTATTAGCGATTTCGCATTTACAATTCGCATTACATCCAACACAAGTTCCTCACCAGTTAGAACCATTTATTTGTCGTATTAGGGATTTCGCATTTACAATTCGCATTACATCCAACACAAGTTCCTCACCAGTTAGAACCATTTATTTGTCGTATTAGCGATTTCGCATTTACAATTCGCATTACATCCAACACAAGTTCCTCACCAGTTAGAACCATTTATTTGTCGTATTAGCGATTTCGCATTTACAATTCGCATTACATCCAACACAAGTTCCTCACCAGTTAGAACAATTTATTTGTAGTATTAGCGATTCCGCATTTACAATTCGCATTACATCCAACACAAGTTCCTCACCAGTTAGAACAATTTATTTGTCGTATTAGGGATTTCGCATTTACAATTCGCATTACATCCAACACAAGTTCCTCACCAGTTAGAACAATTTATTTGTCGTATTACGGATTTCGCATTTACAATTCGCATTACATCCAACACAAGTTCCTCACCAGTTAGAACAATTTATTTGTCGTATTAGCGATTTCGCATTTACAATTCGCATTACATCCAACACAAGTTCCTCACCAGTTAGAACCATTTATTTGTCGTATTAGCGATTTCGCATTTACAATTCGCATTACATCCAACACAAGTTCCTCACCAGTTAGAACAATTTATTTGTCGTATTAGCGATTTCGCATTTACAATTCGCATTACATCCAACACAAGTTCCTCACCAGTTAGAACCATTTATTTGTCGTATTAGCGATTTCGCATTTACAATTCGCATTACATCCAACACAAGTTCCTCACCAGTTAGAACAATTTATTTGTCGTATTAGCGATTTCGCATTTACAATTCGCATTACATCCAACACAAGTTCCTCACCAGTTAGAACCATTTATTTGTCGTATTAGGGATTTCGCATTTACAATTCGCATTACATCCAACACAAGTTCCTCACCAGTTAGAACCATTTATTTGTCGTATTAGCGATTTCGCATTTACAATTCGCATTACATCCAACACAAGTTCCTCACCAGTTAGAACCATTTATTTGTCGTATTAGCGATTTCGCATTTACAATTCGCATTACATCCAACACAAGTTCCTCGCCAGTTAGAACCATTTATTTGTCATATTAGCGATTTCGCATTTACAATTCGCATTACATCCAACACAAGTTCCTCGCCAGTTAGAACCATTTATTTGTCATATTAGCGATTTCGCATTTACAATTCGCATTACATCCAACACAAGTTCCTCGCCGGTTAGAAAAAATTATTTGTGATATTAGTGATTTCGCATTTACAATTCGCATTACATCCAACACAAGTTCCTCACCAGTTAGAACAATTTATTTGTCGTATTAGCGATTTCGCATTTACGATTCGCATTACATCCATCACAAGTTCCTCACCAGTTAGAACAATTTATTTGTCATATTAGCGATTTCGCATTTACGATTCGCATTACATCCAACACAAGTTCCTCACCAGTTAGAACAATTTATTTGTCGTATTAGCGATTTCGCATTTACAATTCGCATTACATCCAACACAAGTTCCTCACCAGTTAGAACAATTTATTTGTCGTATTAGCGATTTCGCATTTACGATTCGCATTACATCCAACACAAGTTCTTCACCAGTTAGAACAATTTATTTGTCATATTAGCGATTTCGCATTTACGATTCACATTACATCCGACACAAGTTCCTCACCAGTTAGAACAATTTATTTGTCATATTAGCGATTTCGCATTTACAATTCGCATTACATCCAACACAAGTTCCTCGCCGGTTAGAAAAATTTATTTGTGATATTAGTGATTTCGCATTTACAATTCGCATTACATCCAACACAAGTTCCTCACCAGTTAGAACAATTTATTTGTCGTATTAGCGATTTCGCATTTACGATTCGCATTACATCCATCACAAGTTCCTCACCAGTTAGAACAATTTATTTGTCATATTAGCGATTTCGCATTTACGATTCGCATTACATCCAACACAAGTTCCTCACCAGTTAGAACAATTTATTTGTCGTATTAGCGATTTCGCATTTACAATTCGCATTACATCCAACACAAGTTCCTCACCAGTTAGAACAATTTATTTGTCGTATTAGCGATTTCGCATTTACGATTCGCATTACATCCAACACAAGTTCTTCACCAGTTAGAACAATTTATTTGTCATATTAGCGATTTCGCATTTACGATTCACATTACATCCGACACAAGTTCCTCACCAGTTAGAACAATTTATTTGTCGTATTAGCGATTTCGCATTTACGATTCGCATTACATCCAACACAAGTTCTTCACCAGTTAGAACAATTTATTTGTCATATTAGCGATTTCGCATTTACGATTCACATTACATCCGACACAAGTTCCTCACCAGTTAGAACAATTTATTTGTCATATTAGCGATTTCGCATTTACAATTCGCAATACATCCAACACAAGTTCCTCGCTAGTTCAATGCCCAACCAGTAGTGCGTGTCGTTTGTATTTGTTCTATTATATATATATATACTGTAATTATTGTGAAAATGCTGTCGACCTCGAGTATCTAACCACTGTCGGTCCTATTTTTTGGCATATTTTTCCCTTAGCTTGTGTGTTGTCTTGGATGTGGGTATTTTATTAAACGATGTAATAATCTGCAGCAGCAGGTTCATACCCGCTGTGCGCTAGCTAATTTCAAACTATTCCGCGATGAGGCTTAACCAATGTAATAGAAATACCGCTAATAGAATAGAAGTTTGCCTTACTAGCCTTACTGTGTCACATGTGTTAATGTAAACATAAGCGCTTTCGATAGAGTAATGGTTTTCAAATACGGGTTGACAATATACGTGCTTAAAGAGCTCATAGTTATTTACATAATTACCTGAGATCATAACATGTATACTGGCATTAGTTGAAACTACTACCTAGTACCTAAACCAGTCTCCAGACATGTTTTATTATATATATATTTTTATGTTTTATATCTATAGGTACTCCTACTTGCCTTAAGGTTTTTGTTTTATACAAGAGTGGGACACAGTTTTGAAATTACCGCCATTTTGGTTTACCTTTAACCTACCCTATAGGCTATCTACCAGTTGTTAATTTTTTTTTAACCCATGCTACTGATAGACGGTTTTATCGCGAAATAAAGTTCCTTTGTGGGTAGGACTCAAATGTCAGGCACTTCCATATCGGACAGTTTCACGCACAAAAAAAAGAAATAGCCATGCTTTATTAATAAAAAATATGTCAATGTTTAATGCAATATTGGGCAGAATATCAAATCACAGATCTCTTGTTCTGAAAAATAATTGGAGTGGACTATAATTAGTATGTCATTATTAGTGTCAACAAACGTTTATTCGAAATTTTGTTACGACTCTAGTTTCTAGTAATGGGATGATATTTCGCATGAAACTTTTAATCCGTGTCACTGAGATGACAAATACTTACATCTTAAGCTACCAGCAACCTCCATCCATCCACATCCATATTCTATTCCTACACCCTGCCTCCAGTCGCTAAGAAAAATGGAACGTGGACTTGGTATGTCACTGGGATTCGTGCAGCTTCTGCGGGGTCCCGGTGCTCGGTTAAGCACTTTTGGGCTCTACTAGATAAAGTATGCCAAGAGCACAACGATTTGGTGACCAATTCTTTTTACACTTACAAAAACTAGCATCCGTCCGGGATACACTTTCACTCCATTCGCTTTAACTCCATCAAATACTTTTACACACAACCAATATATGCAACATAAAATTGAGTTACTACTGTTTATTTTCCACTTCAACCTTTCACAGAACAGACAAACTTTCGACAGTTTACCACACATTTCTTCCTCAGGTGGGAATACGTGAGGACATCCTCTGCTTTATACTACTCTCCAAGGAAACTATTGAACTCGGGCAGTGGTGGTCAAATTTAAATCTTACCTAAGTCTCTAAAAGTTTATAGGTTTTTGATCCCCTTTTTTGCTATTACGAACCTTATTCCGAAAGTAATGTATTGAAACACGGCATAATAAATCAGCTCAATAGAAGGAGTGAGATTGCCTTCATCCTCGAAGATATATTGGATACTGAACAAACGATATGTTTGAAAGTTTCTGATGGTGAGCCGGACTTAAGACTTAAGATAGATATGATATTTTAGTCTATTCATAGTGAACTCTGAAATCTGAGTGAACTCTGAACTCTGACTTAACTCTGAAATCTGAGTGAAATCTGAACCCTGAGTGAACTCTGAACTCAGAGATAAACCCTGAGTGAACTGAACTCTTTTAAAAGCCACTTTTTATTCTTAGAGACAGAATGCTTCAAACCAGAGGCCTAACATGGTAACAGCTAAGTCAAAGGAATTTGAAAACCAGACTGTTCAAAAGTTCGTTTTTGTCTATAATTATTCATTTAGCCCATGATCATCATTACCGTTGCTCCCTTCTATATCAACAACCATACTATTCACACTGATCTCAACATCCCATTCCTGCCTCTCTGGCAATCCTAATCCGTACACTAAAGCTCGAAACTATCATCTCATTCCCGGCAGCCCAGAGCAACCTCCTTCAAATTAACTCGCATTTTGTTTATAGAGAGCTGTGGTGATTACCAAAGTGACGAGTTAAGGGGCTTTGCCTAATGAGCCTTTTCGCACCAAAAAGTCCGTGTAAACTAAAGTACTAAGCACTGCTTAAAATAGTACTGTGTTGATAAACTTTTGCAATAAATATATATAAACATAAAACTTACCTCAACAAATTTATACGTGAATTCCTTCGTTAATTTAAAATTAATTGTGTAAATATAAATATAATGGATTTATATAATCGTATTCTGACGGCATTCACACATTAAAAACTAAAAGACTAATCAGGGATTACACGAAAGAAAATAGTAAGTAATACACCACCTTATATCAAGTTTAAATTATATTTAAAACAGCAAAATTATCACTTGAACTGAAATCCTTATTTAATCGCAATTATAAACAAGCTTATCACACATTGGTGTATTTTAAAGCGAAATGTTTGCTTTAAAAATACACGCGTACGTTAACTTAGATATCTCAACATACATGAAATTTTAAATTAAGGTATAGATGGCAATTACTAGTTAAAACCCAAGCGAAAATTGTTGCCAAAAATATCACAGAACACTTAAAGTTAATTTTAAATAGTTTTAATCTCAATACATCGTTAGCTAGCCTATAGTCACCTAAACTAAGATAGGAATACATATATTATTGTAAACTACTAAAAAATACTGGATAAAAATTTTAGGAACAATATAACAAAAATATATCACCATAAGGTTTCCATACGTTTTTTTTTATCGATGATTCAATTATCTAGCCTTGATTTTTCCATAGCATTTTTCTGTACGAACATAAATGATCAATAGTCTACCTTAGTATCTCGACAAGTATTCTTATTTATTAACGGCCAAGGTCACTAAGCGTTTAAAGATTCACACCTAACACATTTAAATTCAAGGACAAAAAAACTAAAGATTGCCTTGTAGTTTTTACGATACTTTATTCTAAAATTTAAGTTGTAAAATTATATGTTGGAAGAAAATAGCCTCAATCACCGGATTTGTGATATTTAAATAGTTAAGTTATGAATAGTTATTTTACAAAATTCTATGTTTTAATTACAAAACTTATTTCGAAATATTGGAATAATTTGAAATACAATCGACAAAAAAAAAAAAAAAAAGAATATCATCAAGATGTAAATGGTTAACATTACTGTAACTTTCAAACAGAATAAGTATTGAGCTGATCCGCATTAAAAAAACAAAATAAAACAATGTGTTCTGATGTTGCAAAACATATTGGTGAAATATTATCTGTTTAAACAAAAAGATAGTATATCAAAACTCAGATAACATTTTCACTTTTTTTTCGTTAAGTTCTTTTTGAATCTGGCTGAGAGTTTTCCCCTTCGTCTCGATTACATAAAACTGAACAAACAGGGCTGCTAAGACAGATGCCACGGTGAATATTATGTAGTTGGCATACAGACCGAATCTATCGGCTACTTCATAGTAGATGATGTTGCTCCCGAATGAGGCGAAGGACAGGATGATAGCTGTGATTCCATTAGCGTACCCCTTGACATTGGTGGCAAAAACTTCTCCTTGGATAGTGGTGTGCACGGGCCCCAGGCCAATGGAGAAGAAGAAGCTGTAGCCGTTGAGGGCAGTGAAGGGGACCCAAGCGTACTCTCTTGTGGGGAAGTCGGTCTTGGCGTCGAGAAAGAACCAGAGGCCGATGACAAACATGCTGAATGCGCACCCGCAAGAAGACATCAGGAGGAGGGGCCTCCTGCCCAAACGGTCCACCAGGAAGGTCGCTAGGAAGACACTCAAGAAAGAGACGACCCCAGTGACAATGACACAATCATTGGGTGACATCGGCCCTTCCTCCGGCAAGCTAGCAGCCACGAAGGCCAACAGTACACTGATCCCGGAACCCCTCAGCAGCAAACCCAGCACTTCCACCGTAAGCAGAGCTTTTCTGTTCCCTCTGGTGGCTATCAGTTCGCTGATGCTCTTGCTGCGTCTGGAATCTTTGGTGATTGCGTCTTCTATCTCGGACAGTTCCTGCTTCACCTCTTCGGCAGGCTTACATCTTAGCCAGGAGAGGGACTTTGCCGCCAAAGCATGCCTTCCTCTTTTAGCAAGCCAGTAAGGGCTTTCCGGTAGGAAAAACATAATGGTAATAAAGATAATTGGGAAGATAGCCAAAATGAAATTGAACACAAAGTAATCCAATAGTGGGCCGACTACGAAGGAGAAAAGCACCCCTATGCTGGCCATAGTGTGGAACAAGGTGCTGAGAGCTCCACGTACCTTTGGCTCGGTAACTTCACCGACGTAAGTAGGTACGACTGAGATGACGGTTCCAAGCCATGATCCAGCCAGCAGCCTTGCCACGTGGAGGAAGACAGGGGCCTTGGCGAAGTAGACCAAGAACCAGGATGCCAGTGGCACCACACTGAGGACGTGAACGGTGGTTTTAGGGCCTATGAGGTCCATGAGCACTCCCGAAGGAAGAGGACTGATCATGTTGCCAACGTACAGCATGGACACCATGAGCCCGGCCTCCGAGTGACTGAGATTCATCGGCCTGCCCGTCTTCTCGATGCTGTAGAGGACTGGAGAAGGCCAGCCCAGAGCTGTGCCGCTTATGAACATGGACAATGTAACGCAGCAGCAGGCCACAAATTGACGCGCTACTCCAGAAGCCATGCTGTCCACGCTCGCACACCCTAGCAACTGAGAACTGACCATCAAAGAAAGCAATCTGGCCCCCCCCTCCACCGATCCCCTCCCACTCCATTGAGATAATATCCCGTCATTAATAAATGCTGATAGTCAACCTTGAACGAACACACAGCAATAGCAACTGCATTTTAATCAAAAAGAGTCATTGGTCCAGAACTACTTGAATGCACCATACAGAAATGAACATTGCCAGTCAGCTATACTACCTAAAGAAAATTAAAAAAGTCTATAAAAGGCGATATGGATCTTTAGCAAAGATAGCATACCGTTTTTAGGTTTCTTTAGTGTCCACGAACAAAGTTTCAATAATTTTTTTAAAACCTTAAGTATCAATGATTATTTTTTAAAGAACTCTCATTTATGTTTTTTATTCATACATAAGAACATTTTCAACTTCATCTATTAGTTAAATTCGCTTTAAATGTGAAAATTCGCTTCTGAGAAAAAATACAAATAAATGAATTATTTTCAGTATCTTTGTCTTTTTAAATATTCATATTATTAAAATAAAAAAAAGATCTTGCGAATGACTGATTTATCAAATAATTCACTTATAAAATACATTTGTGCGGTGGGTAGTTTCCACGGTCCATTTAATGTACATGATTAACATGGATACTTGAAACAACGCTCCTAAATTGTAAAATGTAAATTAAGTAATTACCATTCCCATTCTAAATCTCTCATTAAACGTTGTTTAAAGTATAATACAACATTTAAAACAATTTGTACTCCCTCGTTACAGTATTTTACAGTTTATGAATACTTGCTTTGCGTAATTCAATCGGTACACAGTGGTCAGCGATGTTTCAGGAGGAAAGTAGTATTATAGTTTTAGTGAACATAAGATCTCTGAGTCATACGAACGAAGGATAGTTACATAACGAACTATCTGTGCGTTGTGTAACACTGCGTGTTGGTGCTGCATAGATTAGCAATAATCGACCATATTATCTCGTATTAGCGTCTTTTGTAATTTAAGATCTCGTAGGGACATGACATTTTCTAACGATAATAGATTCTATTTAAATTTTTTGGACGGGCAGTTTTAATGAGCTGGACACATGCCTCTTTTTTTGCTTTTAAAAATGGGTTTTTTTTTCGTTGCGAAGTATTTTATTGTTTCATATTTATGGGATTTTTTTTTTAGAATGTTTTTATGACTTTGCACTCAAGTGAATAGAAATAAGTAATTATTGAACTAATTAAACTTTTATTCTCACAGGTACTAATTCTACATATTTTTTTACCACCTATATTTTACCCAGCTGCCATTTTGTAATAGTTGTATCTGCTTCGCTGCGCAATAAGTCCTACATTACCAGTGCTCCAGAAGTCTAGTTTTGGCCCAACCATCTTTGTCCCAAGCTTAAGATCACTTTTAATCACCACTTCTCACCATTCTGCCCCCTGCCACCACACTTCAGCATATTAACCAATCCCTTAGTGAACCTCTTCTAACCCTGGCTGTTCATGATATTGCGCCTACTCCTATATAAGTCTTAGTTCCAGTTTGTCTAACCAAGGTTTCAACTAGCAGTAATTGGACCTAAGAACTTCTTAAGTGGAGAATGAGCTCTTTAATCCGGTCCTGTTTTTATAGCATCGGTGTAAGGGGGTAGATGAAGAATAGTTTACCGATATAAAACCAAACGAAGGAACAATAAAAAAGTCGTTTACTAGAGGTAAAAAAAAGGACATTTTCAAGTCGTGATCGTCCCAGCGGTTATTCATTCTTCTGCAACGTCTTCATTAACTCTAGAAAATTCTATAAAATGTACCGAAAAGGTAATTGGAACCTTTTTAGTACCAGTATCTATTTTAATGAAAATTTTATTTTAGATTATCCGTGAGATGAGTGGTCATATCATTGATACACAATCAAAATTACGTTATAAATTTTTATTAGTAATATTTGTTATTTTATGGAGTTTTATAAGCTCTAGTGAAATTTGTATTGTACCTCATAACTTGTTTAAGATAGATAAATGATATTATTAATTAGGATTTCATTTGATATCGCTAAAGTTCTATCTTCAATAAACATTGGAAAAACGTTGGAAAAATTTTTTTTTATAATTTTGAGTTGTATAACTAATTAAAGATATATTCCTGAACTACAGAATAAAATTTTTGTCTTGTTGTTCGCGTCTTTTTTTTCTAATATCGCAAGGAATCATTTAAACTGGCATCAACAGTGTGTTCGGACTTTTAACTTAAATTGAAAACTTAATATTTTGCATAGCTAATCCAATACAGTATTACGATAATAACCTTATAGTGCTTATAAATTAAACTATTCTAACAAAAAAATAGAGTAGTAATTTATTAATTAAGTAGTAATAACAAAAATAAAATGTGTGTTGGAGCTTAGCTTACCTTAGTTGGAGCAATTGCGTAAAGTGATTAAAAAAGAGTACATACAATCTGTCTCATAAAAAATAATCAACAGTCAATTACATTAAATTGTATAAATACAATAAACATTGTATACGATGACTAATAACAGGAGTTGTGCGTAATAGTTGAATTGCTGGTTGTCGGTTTAGATTAAGTATGTTAGAGTATGAAGGTCAGACACCGTTATCAATAACAACATTCTAATAACTTGAGAATGACAGAATGCTGAAAGCTTTTGTGAAAAAGAAAAAAAATAGAATGTTATTTACTGGGCTATGACATAGGGACTGACAAAACGCCATAAACCTAGTTGTCGGATCAATAAATGTTTATTGGTCGAGCCCTTCATTACATTTATATATCTACTGTGTTATGTACTGTTCTCGTTTGTTTACACCTGCGTACAAACTGCTACAAATGCTACAAACAACCTGCTATACTAAACAGCGGAACCTACTGAACAGATACGACCACTTAATACAACTCAAGCTTTCGAACATTGTTTACATTTCGCCCTTATGTTGATTAAACCAGCTATAGTACAACCACCAGCTATAGAACACTCGATAAACTTCTAGCTTGTCGCTGTTTACTGTTTACGCTTGTGCTAAGTTCATTAGGTAATGGTTGTATGTGAAGATTGAAGCTTTCAAAGTGCAACCAAAACCCCGATGAAGGTTGACATTGTTTTTTTTTTTATGAATGACTATTTCAAGAAGAAAATGTTTTTAAAAGATTTTTTTTTTGCAAAGTATAATGTTTGTTATTAATCACAAATGAAAGAATAAATATTATTACATATTTATCATTAAAAACAAAGTTTGTTAGTTTTTTAGTTCTGAAATGTGAATGCTAACAATTTGCAGTACCAGAGGAGAGGGGAATTTTGGCATTTCTAGCTGTTTGGGCAGGAGTACTTCAACGTGGTCCTTAAAAAACATATCTTATGTACTCTTACTTTATTGATCTATTTTTATTACAAAAATCTGTTAAAAAGATCATTTTCGCCACCTAAATGAAACCATTAATTGTGTGATATATCATACATGGCTTGAAATGGTATTGGTAAATAAACAGTGTTATTTAATGCTATAATATTGTTAGTTCTACTAGTTTTTGTGATTTATAAAAGTGCTATATGTCGAAAGTTTTCTTTTAAAAATTGCACACAATTATATTAGGAGTATGACTTAACAAAGAGCACAGTTATGAATAAAGGTTATTCTCTGCAACCAAATTTAGTTGTACTTAACCTAAACAAATATAAAATTATGAAAAAAAGTTTAAAACAAAAACCACCTGCCCAATCTAAATAAAACCTATATTAGCACAAATCCCGTTTATAACTAATTTAAAATTATCTAAACTTCATATCTGGTGTAATTAGCTTAAAGTATACAATTTGTATTTTGAAAATCTATACAGCCTCTTATAAATATATTTTATAAAATCACTTATAAGTTACGTGCCAACACTCTTATGATGTGTACCGTTCGGAAGTGTATTGAGGGAGATCGGTTGAACTTTTTTTGAGTTACCTGAAGTTTAGAATAGTTTGCTAGACAGCAATGGAAAATAAAAGAAACGGAAGAAATTCAACTTTTTAACGTATTATGTAGTAAATGTTAGGGAATATTTCCGGTATAAGACTGGAAAAACTAATCTAACGGAGAGTTTTTCTTTGCTAACTAGGTGTGAGCTGTGGTGAACGTCGGCATGTCGAATATATTCCCAGGCCTCTAATGAGCAGTGTAATGCATAACTTAACATAATTATGACTCTTTCATTTATGTTAACCATCCGCGATCATAAATTTCTTATCACAGAAACTTCAGTTGACACTGAGTTGAATCGTTCTTACAACTAGTCAGTTCCTGATCTTAAATATTTGCTTCAGATGCGAACATCGAGTATAGTCTGACGAAGTTGTTTCCTAGAATAGAATGAAAGAGGCTAAGTGAGCGGTACAGGCATGTGGTATGTGGTACCATCAAAGATGAGCCAGAAGCAATCTCTTTCAAGAGAACGATCCAGGGGGAGTCATCATTAAAGGAGGATAGCAGGCCGTGGATCAAATCTCAACGGTATAGAAGACAGCCCTCTTCGTTCCAATGTGTTCCCATAGAGTAGGCCTGTATATTTAACCGTTTTATTCAGCACTGGGGGGGGGGGGCAGGCTAGTTCGTTTATCTAAAGTTTTACTTGATTTTACGAAAAAATCATACATAATACTGGTTTATTTAAAAAACTTATATGCTTAGAGTCCCGCAGTGAATCCATTGTATCTTGTATTTCTTGTCTGGTCACTTACAAATATCGGTGGTATAAAGCGTGTTAAATATAATGTTTATTTACAGATCACGTATTGATTTAATATGTTTAAAACTATGTTAATGAGAGTTTTAATGACCTTGTAGCAGCAAATTATTTTATATTTTGCATCATAAACAACAACGGAGCCTATTTCGGTTTAGCCATACTCCATACCGCTATGGATCACGTTTCCAATTTGTGGCCAATTAGCACAGGATGTGGAGTGCTGGAAATCAGTCCTATAAATATAGTGTAACCGCATATATAATATATAGCATCGTTTCGTTGTTCGCAAATTATCTTGTTTTTTCTGTGCTGGTTGGCAGCACACCCCGCATCCTTTATTATCAAACCGTCCGAAGATATCATGGGAGACACAGAAGACTTCGCGGTGTCACACAAGGTTCTTTCTGGGAATCATTTGTGAGAACTAATAAGCAGGTGAGTAACCACATATAACCTACTGTTTATCAATTGTAGTTCAAACAAAATAGGTAGGTGCTACAATAGAGACCGACTGTCATCTACATATTAAACCAGAACCGGATGATATTTCCTTAACTTAAGGAGTACAATTTATTTTATTTATTGTTAATAAAACAAATTATTGATTGGTAGCTATTATGAGGAATATATTTGTTTTCTCTTCCTTGCGGTGATTGTTCTTATTGGTTAAGAGCTTCAAAAGCTTTTATATCCCTTATACTCCACTAACCAATTTATAATTATGGCTTCAAAAACAAACATTCACATATTGTTAATCCGGACTATGATCTTTGATTTGGTACCCTCCTCAAAAATATAGAAATTATTTTTTTTCTAATGCTAACTAATTAATTATTTATTTTATTTATTATTTGTTCCGGCATTTGTGCACCGCGGCCTCAGTGAGACCTATTGTGCGCCGTCCATGTCCCTGTCCTATATATGTGACAGGCCCACGGCCTTTGCAAATCTGAGGATACTGAATGGATCGATCAGTTCACATAGTTTGGGGTCTACAATGCGATCACTACCAAAGTGAAGGTATCGCCTTCTAGCTAGGTTATCACAGTCACATATTATATGACGTGCCGTTTCTCCCTCTTTCTTGCAGAATCTGCAGATTGGTGATCCCACTATCCCCAAATTAAAGAGGTGTTTGTTAATTATTAAATTAATTAATTAATTAACTTATGGGATTCATTAAGTTTTCTCAAGATAGTATACTTTTGTTTCTGTCCAATGTCTAATAGCACCTCCATTAAAAGCTTCATGTTAAGGAGCCCGATAAGGCGAGAACAATTTCGCTTGGAGAATTATTGAGCATTGAAAATTAAAAATTACAAAGTTGCTTTATAATTTGAAAAAAAAAAGTTAAATGCCGAGAAAATAATAGTGTGGCAAAGGGTGATTATGAAATTAGTCTCATACACGTTATATTTAGAATATCCCATTCATAATATCATCCCAACCAATTGACAAAGCGTTGTCGTTTGAGAGACACAGTTACTCATGACATGAACGGAGAAAACTGACAAAATCGGAAAATTCTAATGATGTGGTGGGATCCCGTCAAAGTAGTTTCTTTTTGAATCTTCGAGAGAATAGTACGGGTGGGCATTATTGGAATGAGATTTTACTTACAGGCTCGGATCGTTTTTTTTTGTAGGAATTTGATGTTGAAATGATATTGGATGTAAAAAAAATCACATGTATTGGTGGAGTCAAGGCGTATTTATTCCCATACTTCTCGAATTAGAAATCGTCTCTTCTAGACCTACCATATTATTCATGTTCTTTGGTGCTTATATTTAAATAGTGGATGCTTAAAGACTTGATTTCAGGTTATTTAAAATATCTCTAAAAAGTACATCAAAACATGAATCATTCAAAAAGTTTGTTCTAACGAGACTTGAGTGCATTTATTTAATATTTATAAAATATGCCAATGTAAAACTTATGCCTTACAACTTTTTAATATTTCGTTTTTGAATAATGGAACACTTCTCTGAATGATCAAAGTAGCGGACAGACATTTATAAATTTTATGCCCAGCCACCAGTAGACTCTCACTACTGCACCGACTCAACCAACCTCCACCGAGGATTCCCACATCCCTAACTCCTCTCACACCACCTTCAAGCAGGTACTCCTGATACAAGGTTCCTTTTATCCCAAATATGCTATATTTTTCCTACATACTAAACTTCGACCAAGAGAGCTTCGAAAAAAAAAAAAAAAAAGAAAAAAAAAAAAAAAAAAAAAAAGTATGCTTTGTTATATATATAAATAATGTATAATTATAAGTGCGGTTCTTTTTCGTCTCTACTACGTTTGTTCCAATTATGTAAATGTTTCGTAATGAGTTAATTCTGTTTACAGCTACGAAGAGTTTCAATTTACGGTGACCAGGTTTTAATCCTTAATTATTGATAGGATTTTAAAATAGCTAAAGCCTAACGTATCAAATGATTTTACAAAGATACTCTTATGTAGATGTGTAACATTTATGATTTTTATTTCAAGCTTTTCCTGTTAGTTCGTTATATATATGTAAGACAATTATTGAAGGTGGGGTGAATAAGCTGAAATCAGTTTCTCTGTAAACAAAGTTAGCAATTTTATTCACTATATATTATATTATAACAATTATTAATATTGATTTACACAATCTTACCTGTAAACAAAGAAACGACAATTACAGTTTCTAACTAGCAATTCTCTATTTACACTATTTTATTTTACACACTATTTACTTTCCGGTATTTATTTTATATATTGAATTTGATATCTTTTCTGTTATTTCAAAGGGGCCAATTTTTAATTCATCTAGTTTATTCCTGTTTAATTTGTTGCCATTTTCTATATATACTGTATCTCCTGTGTTAAATTCCCAATGTTTTCTTGATTTATCAAATATTTTCTTGTTATATTCATGAGACTTTTTTGTTCTTTCTAAGGCTAATTTACTGTCATTCATCCAGTTTTCTTTATTGTTTCTTTTTTTTAATTCTTCAGGTAAAATGCTAGTATCTGTGCCATCCAATAAATACTTGGGTGGAAAACCAGTTACTGTATGTTCTGTTTCATTATATTTATCCACACATTCTTTAGCGACTGTTGTCCAGGCTCTTTTCTTCCCTTTTTCGTTCATTTTACATCTGATTTTATTGACTAGAGTTTGATTTAGTCTCTCATTTAAACCATTGGAAAAGGGTGCATTAACTGCTGTAAATATCAATCGAACCTCCTTTTCCCTTAGGAAATCTTTGAATTCTCTTGAGTTGATTCCTGGGTATTGATCTGTAAGTATTATACCTATTTTGTCTGTTTCCAGCACATTATTTACTAACTTGATGAAGTCAGTGGCACTCTGAGTTTTTGATGTTGAAATGAATGCATATCTTGTGAAGTGGTCAATAAGCAGGTGGAGGTATCTTTTTGTTGATCGTTGTCCTCCAAAACCTCCAATAGTGTCGATTGACATTATTTCGAATGGTTTTGTTGCTGGCCCTAGTTGTGACATTAGCCCATATTTTTCTTGCCCTCTGGATTTGTTTTTAATACATATTTCACAGGTTTTACATACTTTTTTTATATTTGCAGTTATATTTTTTGCTGTATAATAAGGGCATACCCTATTCATCATTTGTTTAATTCCTATATGGCACCATTCAGAATGTATTTCTTTAATGAATTCTAAACTTAAGTTTTCAGATAAAATTATCTTTTCTTTATTTCTTACTTTTTTATAGAACACTCCATCTTTTTCTATTAATTTTGTTTTGGTGTTTTGTAATATTCTATTTTCCTCTTGATCTTTTTTAATTTCTTGTATTTTTATCAAATTAACTATTTTTAGGATTTCTTCTTTATTTTCAATTGGTTCTAATACCGGGTTTCTGCTCAAACTATCTGCTTCGGTATTATCCTTTCCCGGAATGTATTTAATTTCAAAATTGTATTGTGACAAATAGTAAGTTAATTCACCAAGTTCTTCATCCGTTCTTGCAACATCTTATGTTTAAATTTTCTAATGGTTTGTGATCTGAAAATACAGTGAATTTTCTTCCAATTAACCAGTATTGCCAATATTTTAATGCCTCTTTGATTGCCAAACACTCTAAATAAATTGCTTTTTTCCTTTTTTGTGGTTCGCTTAATTTTTTTGAAAAGTATGCTACTGGCTTTTCTTTTCCATTGATTTGTACTTGTTTCAAAACTGCACCAATACCTTCTAGAGATGCATCTGTATAAATTCTTATTGGTAAATCATTATCAAATATTTCTAACACTGGTTGGGAACATAGCAATTTCTTTACTTCTGCAAAGGATTTTTCACACTCTTCCGTCCATAAGAATTTTTCATTTTTCCTTAATAATTTATGCAGTGGATCTAGCAATATCGAGCTTTTTGGTATATACTCGTGATAAAAATTAATTTTTCCTAAAAATTGTCTGATGTTCTTTTGGGTTTTTGGAGTTGGAAAGTTTTTTATTGAAATTAAGTTGTCCTTTATTGGTCTTACTGTATTGTGTTGTATTATGTGTCCAAGGTATTTTGCTGATTCTGCTGCGAATGTACATTTTTTAAATTTTAATCGGAAACCTTCCTTGACTATTGCTTTTATTACTTTTTCTAAATGTTCTATATGTTCTGTGAATGATTTCGAAAAAATTAAGATATCATCTATATAATTTTCTGAAAAGTCTTTTAAATTGTGCTTTCTTAAGATGCTGGATAAAATTCTTTGGAAAATAGCTGGTGATGTCTTTAAACCGTAGGGTAGGCATGTCCATTGGAAGTGCCCTTCTTGTGTGACAAATCCTGTTTTCTGTCTATCTTCAATGCGTAATGGAATTGACCAAAAAGCGGAATTTATATCTAGTGTGGTGAAGTATTTGCAGTTTCTTGTTTGTATTATTAAATCATCTATTAATGGGAATGGTTGAGCTTGTGGTATAACTAGTTTGTTCAATTCACGAAAATCTATACATAATCTTGATCGCTTGTTTTCATCTCTTTTGAATGCTAGGGTCACGGGGGCAGCGAATGGACTATAAGACTCTTCAATTAAATCATTTTGTAATAATTTTGCCACCTGATCTTCTATTTCCTTCTTATCTGCTATAGTGCATCTATAAGGCCTTTTGCTGCAGAATCTGTCCACCAGTAATTCAATTCTAGCTTCGTACTCCTTAACCGTGCCCACATCATATTTGTTCCTGGCAAGTACTGTACTGTACTTTTCTATCAGTCTTTCTATCGTAATCTTTTTCATATTATCTAAGTGATCTAATTTTATTTTGAACCCGTCTTCTTCGATATGTTCATTAAAATTCACTTTAACTTCTTCATTTTTTTTCTTTCTTTTTCTCAGTATTTCCTGTTTTATCTTCTTTCTTCTGTAATATTTGTAGATTCTCATTTTGAATTAATCTAAATTTTTTGATAATATCTAATCCTATAAGAAAATCTTCAAAATCATCTCTCTCTACAATGAACACATCAACATATTTTTCTATCTCAAAAATTTTCACTTTTATGGTTACTAAACCTTTTGTTTGTGTCACACCATTGACTGTTTTTAAATATATCTTATTAACGGCTTCTGTTTTTTTCTTTATCTTAATTAATTTTGTATTTATTAGAGAGACTTGGGATCCTGGATCATATGTCCCATTTACCTGTAACTTCTCTTCTAATAATATTTTTACTTTAATCAATGGTGTGATTATTCGTTTTTTTGTTCTGTATTTAGATCTACTTCTAATACTGAGTTGCTTCCTATTATTCTAGTTTCATATTTGTCTCTCTTTTTAAACCAGCATGAAGCTTCTGGATGATATCTGATACCTTTGTTTAATTGTTCACAATTATTGCATGGCTTTTTCTCTTTGAATTTATGTTTACTAAAAAGTTTTTCATCTTTCTTTTTTATAAAATTATTTTTGTTCGCTAGACCCTCACATTTTCTAATTTCGTGAAATAATTTGGTAGAATTCTCACATTTTTCCTTATCTAACTTATTTCTAATGAACTCAGGTAAGCCTGCAGCTATAAGCATCACTAAAGTCTGTGAACTAATGTTCTCATCCATATCTAACAATAATTTCTCTTTTTTCATGGCGTATTCCATCAGTAGACCTTATTTATACCTATATGATATAGCATGCATTCCTGTACTCCATCCTTGGTCTTCAAAAGTTTCCAAAAATTTTTCTTTCCAATCAGACCAGACAGAGTCCATTGTTAATATTGTTAAGGTTGCTGAGTACCAGTCTAAGCATGATTTTTCCATAAACAACCTTAATATCTCAATCTTATTATTGTCTTCACTGATTCCACATCTTCTACATTCTTTCTCAAACATCTCTAGCCACTGTTTAGCATTTGAGTGTTTGCATGTAAACTTCTCAACCATGAACTTCTCTGCTATATGTTTTAAATTTAGCTCATTCTCTTTATTTTGTGTGGATTCAACCATCTTATCTTTATTCACTACTTGTTCTAAATATAAATTATCAAACATTACATTACCTTCTTCATCAAAATATATTGTTTTCATTTTCTCGGTTAATGTAATCCAGACTCTCTTCTGTTGACCTCTTTGAGTAAAACTGTTCCTCAATCTTTTATAAATAAGTGTCTTAGTCAATTCTTCATGATCACTCATAAAGCTTTTCTCATGGGGCAACACATATTCTTCGTTTTCTTCTGTTTTAATTGTGGTAATTGAGAGAACATTTGTCTTCTTATCCTTCGGTGATCCCACAAAGTTAAAGGTGAATTGCAGTCTTTTCGCCATTGTAACTCCTATTGTCGTTTTGTAAGACAATTATTGAAGGTGGGGTGAATAAACTGAAATCAGTTTCTCTGTAAACAAAGTTAGCAATTTTATTCACTATATATTATATTATAACAATTATTAATATTGATTTACACAATCTTACCTGTAAACAAAGAAACGACAATTACAGTTTCTAACTAGCAATTCTCTATTTACACTATTTTATTTTACACACTATTTACATGTTCTGTTATCTCACATAACCTTCTCTATCTGATAACTGCTGCTCCATCTGGTGGGGGCCAATGGAAGCAGCACGGCAAATTCAAATGAAAGAGAGATCACTTTCATTACATATATATTGTAACATTCATGATATTTGAGAATAAGATCGTGACCCTCGCATATGGTAAGGGTCATTTTCCCTTATACTCCTAGGAGTGGGGATGAGAAAAACCAGTCTTAGCACAGCCGTCGAGAAGAACGCAGTGGCAAGCTCCCGAATTGGCGGTTACCATACTATTGAAGAACCAACAGTAGAAAGTAACGTTGATTGGATTACAGGAAGATCATCGATTGGGTGATATTAATATTGTTTCTTATTATGGATACATTAAAAGAAATTGAGCTCAAATTCATGTTTGTAATTAGTAGTAATTATCCTAATTTAAAAGGAATTGAATATTTTTTTATACTTTTGTCAGCACTCTATGTTAATTATAATTATTTGTTACAACCATTTTATTTGAATATATTTCACAATTCCTAGTTTCTTAATTTATTAATAACTACAACATTAGCCTTGAGATCGGGCAATTTTAATCGGGATAAATTCCTATGTCAAAGACATAAAACAATTTGAATTAAAGATCTCATGACGGACCTGCCAAATTAGTTAAGGTAAATTGATCAAATAAAATAGAAAGAGAAATGGTGAAAATTGAGGTAGGTTTCAATATATACGTTTTGTTGAGCTATGCTTATTAACCTAAACTGTTTAATACCCCCGCTACTTTTTTTTATAAAACCAGAGATATTACGAGAAGTTTTATCACTCGAAATATTTAAAGACCAAGTACTTTGAAATACTTGATTTATTCATATAAAAAAACCTAGATCCGTGAATAAATAATTAAATATTATTCGAAGATAAATTCAAATGTAAGAAGTAAAGGTATGCTTTGTTATATATATAAATAATGTATAATTATAAGTGCGGTTCTTTTTTGTCTCTACTACGTTTGTTCCAATTATGTAAATGTTTCGTAATGAGTTAATTCTGTTTACAGCTACGAAGAGTTTCAATTTATGGTGACCAGGTTTTAATCCTTAATTATTGATAGGATTTTAAAATAGCTAAAGCCTAACGTATCAAATGATTTTACAAAGATACTTTTATGTAGATGTGTAACATTTATGATTTTTATTTCAAGCTTTTCCTGCTAGTTCGTTATATATGTATGATATATGTTCATAGGCCCTGTATTATTTATAAGGTAATCAGATCAGAGAATGTTATATATCTTTTTTCCTTTATTGGTCAGCTTGACATACACTTATGTTATTCTTAAGGATAAATTTATTATCTTAGATTGGAATGGAAACACATATGATGAGCAGACAAATTCGTTTATATTTTTCGATCCATCGAGACACTGATATACCCTAAGGATCTTCAGTTGGCAACAATCTTAAAAGCTTTTTCCTTGGTAATAAATCGAAGGGACTACGGGTATCCAGAAACGCTTCTCGTCCGATCACTAAGAACTGAGAAGGACGAAGGCGAAGACAGAAGAGAGCCTGCAGTAATTTATCCTGGCAGAAGGTCCTGAAAGGTTCGAGAGCTCAATAAAGAGCGGACGATAAATCCTCGAGGGCTACATATGTCGTTCCAGTTCTGTCTTTCCCGCGCCCGCTCCTGCTCCTGTTCCTGTTCCTTATATATCTATAAGCTCCTTCATCACTAGTGTCCTGCCACTGTCGCCCTCAGTCAGGTTACCATAACTTGTGCCGGTGGGATCTAATGGTTAGCGCGCCTGGTAAAACTTTAGGGGCACTGGTTCAAACCAAGAATACTGCAAGAAAAATTACTGGCTCTTAGAAAGGCAATCGGCAGTAAATTGTATAATATTTATCATGTTGGAAAGTTGGTTACCGGCTATTCATATTAATAAATGTATTGTATGAATGAGCGAGTGAATGATGAACTGTAAATATGGTATGAATGAGAGCATTTATCTTATTACTTATTGCCTTATAAAAGGCAGATTGTAATTATAGCACAATAAACGAGTAAAATTAAAGATATGATAAATTAATAAATGTACACCTTCCTCTTGTCTACTCACTATTTATTTTGTACTGATCTTGTAATTTCGGTGGCTATACCACTATTTTCAATTATCTTATGGTTAAATGATAAATATGACATAGAAGTTTATATAAATAACAATTAAACTGAAAAGTTAAATAACGTGTTATAGTCTCTGAGCGCTTGTACCAGGTAAAAAATAATAGTAGGTAGACCTGAGAGAGGTGTACCTTCATAAATTTACCTCAAGTGTGGTGCAATAACTCAATTAAGTTTTTAATCTCAATTTTAAAAACGGTTATATTGGCAGTTATAATGGTGAATTTTAATAAAAGTCTTGTAAAGCCCCATAACATAATTATTATTCACCTATCAAAACTAAGTATTTATGTTTTATTGCAAGTAACTGCTTACTTATATAATTATTATTCAAAGGCTGCTTTTATTTTTAGATCTCTAAGACTAAGGTAAAAATTATGCATAAGTTACTATGCAAAATCCCTCTCTTAAAAACTAGGGTAACAAAAATATATACACATATATAAAAAAAATATGTCTTTTTTAATTACTTTTATTAATTATGGACCTCTTAAACTTTATTAATCAGGACGTTTTATATCCTACTCAATATCATAAAAACGTATTTTTATTTTATTTGTTAACGGTCCCACATTATATTTCATATCGTTGGCTTTATTTTTTACATCTTAGAAGCTTGTGATAATAAAGTATAACATAAATCACTGTTTGTAAACATGCATTTGTGTAATTATTTTTTTATGTTAGCGCTGATTCGGAATTCGAATGTCGCTAATTAATGACATAATGCGAAACATTATAATTCCCCTTTACAGTTTCTAAGCGATGTAAATTTATTTCAAGCTATGGTAATTCGTTTGTATGCACTAATCGTATTAGTCGAAATTCATGGATCTTAAGGAGTATCTTAGTTACAACGCTTGAGATTTCATAATATTCACTATTTCGAAGTATTTGCCACCTGTGACTCCCCTCCCTCTATTACTGTGTCTCTTTGACATTCTACCAAGAAGCAGCAAACGAACTCATAAAGATTTATGCGAGACAAAGAAGCGTGACGAGACGGCTTGAAGAGAAAGAAGATGTAAACAGTTTATTATTAAACAGCCCTCATATCGACGTGTTTTTTTTTTGGAAATTATTTCATCCATAATTGTAAGATACTAGAATGGGGTTGGAATTTTTACAACCTTAAGCTTAATTCACACATTTAGTTACCTCAGTTCTACAATGTCAATACTTTTTCTTCGTTAGGAGAATAAATCACCATCACATTAAGTAATTGAACCCTAATTATTGCTAAAAGATTAATGCCGGACTGTGGAATGGTGCGTTAAAATTATAAAAATAGCTTAGTTGTCTTTTTACATCTTGTTAACAATTTTTGATGTTTTTAATAACTATTTGATAATTTTTAAATTTTAAGTTCTAAGTTGTAGTATAATAAGAAGTCAATTTAAAACGAAGTACAGGAATATATCCGATATTTTACTTAATGACTGTGGCCATTGTTAGGTATATTAAAAGAATTATATATAATAAAAAAACAACTTTATTATGATAAAATTACAATCTGCCTCATTGGGCAATAAGTAATTGTGATAAATGACCTTATTCATACCATATTTACGATTGCATTCACTCGCTCATTCGTACAGTATTTACAAACAGCCCAGACACCTCCCAAATCATCATAGTTGTCACCTCCTTCGCAGGCGAAAGAGGAAGTGTGGTCTTGGGAAGTCCCCCCACGCTCCTCCGTCAGCCGCGTCACCAGATACGAGCCAGTGGAGGCTGACGAAGAGCGCGAGAGCCTCAGACGCTAAGAACATGATTGGAGAAACTGACCATTGCCAGGAGTCCCACTTTCACGTATTTAGAGCAGGTCACGAGGCCACTGCCACTTTAGTCTCCAAGGAAGACTGTATGGGATGAGTGGTGCAGTGCAATGGCCGTGCTACGGGATTAGGGTGGTTGGATAGGTTATTATAAATGAACTTAAAATAAAACTCTTCTACCGATACCGTATACCAAATATTCTAAAATTAACTGAGTTCGATAAAATACATTTTTTTCCCCTTGGCAAGGGTGAAGCTAAATTTATTCTAGCTACATAATGCATTCAAACAACAGGTTTGGTGAAATCAGTGCTGAGAATATTTAGTTTACTCAAGTCCCTCGAGTTTGGATAAATATTATTAACCTATAGTTATTCTCTCTTATTATTTATAAACTAGTCTTATATCAGCTCATGAAGTTTATGTTTCTTTTATATTTAATACTAAATAAACGAAAGATTTTTTCATAGGCGAATTCTTCTCTGTTTCTACTGCGTTGCATCAATAAATTTCATGAGATTTAATACTATTATAGGAAATACTACTGCACTGACTACTCAAGACTAACTCAGAGACAGTTTGACGGAATTACTGGACAAAAAACCTCTAATATAACAAAAATTTAGATCAGTTTTACGACGAATTTTCTACAAACAATGTTGCTAGAAATAAACGCTCTCTTAAATTACCTAAATAAAATCTGCTGAGTTTCGATGTTAACAAGAATCAAAAGAAAGTCTCATAAAAAATAATCCTGGAATTACATTTTTTAATTAGTAATTATTTTAATGGTTTTTTTTCATGCAGTCAACAAATGTTTTTCTCACTGTTGATATAAGACCGGGATATTTTTATTGCTTAGAGTAAATTAATGATCATTGGCATACATCCACGTTTGTTCATTTTTTTAATTGTTAAGTATATTAATATTCACTAATTTTATTAATTAATTATTAGTAAGTCAATCTGCTTTTCATTAGTGCTTAAAACATATTTATATGAAAGTCTCGTGTTTTTCTTCAAATTTTATTATTGATACATTACTTACCTTTCTTCAATGTAATCAGCTAAGTTTTGTAACAGCAGTAATGATGGTGTTGCAGGTTTTGGTTCTGTTATGGTCAGAGCTTTTAGTCTTTTTTGTTCTCTAGAGCCCAAATACTCTTCAATACCAGTACACAAGGTTATAGATGTTTTCTTTTATATTGATTTCTTGGTTAGCAAACCTGTTGGTGTTCAATTCTACATAATTAATTGTAAATTTGTAAGGCAACACTGCCTAGATAAGAGGGATGATTTATTTTTGTCCCCCATGTTTTTTCCCCTTCTGCTGACGCTCGTCGTTCTGATAAGTGCTCTCTTACTAAATAACTTTGTATTAATTTTGATAATAAACATTTATGTGTACCACTGCTTATTAGTTATTAGTTATTAGTTACCTTAATCTAATATTTGTTAGATTTGTTACATTTTGAGATATATGTGGTCATTGTATCCCTTTACGATTCACACACCCTGGATTAGTGCCCTTTTTTGATTGTTCACGTGTGGAACTATGAGCAGATCTATTTTTCTAAAGGGTATGGGACTATCCCATTTATGAATCAAGTCTAGTTACATTCCTACCTACTATGGCCGGGATATGTACCAATAAATAGGAGATTGGCCAGACAACTGACTTCAGTCCTCCAAAAGGTTATTCAGATCCTCCTCCAGGCAACACGTGGAGTAATTTCAGTGGAAGTTTAATTTGTGTTATCAGTGTGGTTTTCAGACATCAGAAGCTTCTAATACTGCAATGGTCAACTCCTTGCTTTCTAAACATCCTTTCTACCCAGTGATTGCCGCAGGTAGGATATTAAGCTAGATCATCATATTCTACTAAGTGCATTATTTTCACACAGTCTAATATTTTTATTGTTGTATCGTTTAACGCAAAATTAACTCCTCAACCTTTTATTTATTTTTTTCTCACCTTCGTTGGGTTTATATCCCGTACAGTTTACCTACAACCTGACGAGCCGGACTCATTGGTATTCGTAGGCTGTATTTCATTCGCACCGATCAGCGCACCTTACTCTGTGCTTTAAAAACGTCTTTATTCTAAATCCTTACATACTAGGAGTGTAAAGAATAAAAAGTAGTAAATGATATTTACTATGATGTTTACAAAATATATATTGAAACTTCTTTATTTTGCTAAAATTGCAATCTGGCTTATCAGGCAATGAGTAATTGTTATAATTGTTCTCATTCATACCATATTTACAATTTTCATTCACTCGCTCATTCATACAGTATTTACAAACAGCCCACAGACCTCCCAAATCCACACGGTGGTCACCTCGTTTGCATGCGAAAGAGGAAGCGGAGTCTTGGGAAGTCCCCCACGCTTCTCCGTCAGCCACGTCACCGGATACGAGCCAGTGCAGGCCGACGATGAGCACGGGAGCCGTTTACAAAATTACTATAAATTCTTTACAATTAGTAACTCTTATCTACCTTAAACTAACTTTTTCTTCAAATTTGCAACTTAATCATTTTTTTTTATACTCTCTAGCAAGCTAGAATGGTAGATCAATTTTGTTTCGAGTTTATGTTTCATGTATTCCATTGATTTATCATATGACTAGGGGCTGTTTCTGATCCAAGAGTCATAAGTATCAAATTATTTGATGAAGGCCCTTGTCAAAAATAACTCATTCGTGAATTTTTTGGATTTCAATTTGAAAATATAGACCAGAGCCTCAAGAATATAGGCACCCTAAGCTGGTACATGAGACCTGACGCTGGTGACAGATGGAGGGTGGAGGCAGGTACTGAGAAGAAGCATGACGGCAATATGGACACGCACGTCCAATCAGTGATTTATCAACACGCACTGTAATCGATGAGACGCCATTCAATATATCATTTTCTACCATTCATGTCCAGCATCTACCTTTCCCCTACGGATCACCTCTGCTAATCAACGGTAGTTGTTCTCTCAGAAAACCTATGCAATAACTGAGCAGCAATTTTGCAATATAAAACTAAACGATGCAACTATAACAGTATCTTATATTGTAAAAGCAATTGTGGCATTGTATAAGTATCACTTACCTCAGTGTCTGACGCTCTAGTTTCATCTCCTCTACCAGTGATAATCATTGGATATAATTATGTTTAAGAAGCAAATAAGTGAGTGTTAGGCGAGGAACGAGGGCGCTTCTGATGTCTGAAAAGCCCTCTAAAAAACAACACTAACATCTAACTTGTACTGATAGACAGCAAGTGTTGCTTGTAACGGAGGTTTGAAATAACTTAGTATTTTGTCCGACCGAACTGAAGTTTATTGACATATAACCCTATCATCATAGAAGTGGTGTTCTCTAAGGGTACAATGCTTCCTACCAGATAAACTCTATCGGTTCATTACAAAGTCGTAAACACTCTATACAGATGATTTTAACCTACTCCTCAGATTTGAGGAATTTATGTAATTATTATTTATTTAATATTCTTAATATTCTTCCTTCAATATTTATTTGTTTATTTTTCTTTGTAGTTTTGTATATGGTTTCTATTTTTATTAGATAAATGTATTTCTGTATATAATGTAAACCTGTTTTATATTTATCATTTATGTATGGGATGTACCCCCAAAACAACAGGATTTAATCAGGGATATTGGGTTTGCAGAACAAAAGGAATAATAAATAAATGATCAGATAAACCAGTTTCCCCTCTTCTGTGTTAAAATTACGTCTACAATTGACAATAGTGGTTCCTTATAGATAAGATAAACAGTTGGAAATTAAGAATTAATTGGTTCTTATGATCAGGTGTTCGATTGTATTACTTGTACTGTACAGTCGTTTAAAACGTTCAAATTTAATTAAAAGAGGTTATCACTTGGAAATATGTGCCACATTCTTGAATTATAAAAAATAAAATAACATATTATAGTCGGCCAATTCAAATGTAGAAGGTATTATTGTGATCTTTTTTAGCTTATAATAAACAAAAATGAGATATGTTTATGTTAATCACTATGTTAATGTTGAATAAATCCTGAAAAGAATAATGTATATACTAAATGAATATACCATACATTTTTGCTTACACTTAAGGGTGGCCTGAAAAGTTTCCGACCTAACAAAGCTTTTATTTATTTTATTATCATCTTCATGAGGACGGAAACTTTTCAGACCACCTGTGTACATGTATGAATAGAAGATACATAGTTTTTAAATTTTTCATAATAATTTTGTTTATATTAACATGTTCAAGATAGAGACATGAACTTTTGATCAAGATTTCATTTGATATTAGTCAAAATGAAAAAAAACGTAGATTTATTTTGTTTTGATTTTTCAAACTGTATATACAAAAAATCAATCGGACTGTCATTAACATCGTCTTCGTGACATCAACCTAAGTAATATTTTTAATAGGATGTATAGATAAATAACAAAAAATAAAAATAAAAAATTTGGCAATTCCGTTTAATGGCTCGATGATGCTAAAAAATAAAACTAACCCTATAAATAAAAAAAAATAAGTGGTATTAACAAAGTAATTACTAATAAAAAAAATTAATAGTATGATATTTAATAAAACATCATATAGTGCATGAAATCAAATTAATTATTCTTAAGAGCTAGTAATCATAAGTGATATGTATTATCTTGAGTGGATAATATAATTACGTAAAGCGGTTGAAGCTGTCATCAAAATTAAATTACAATTTTTTTAGCCAAAATATGAATCTTGGGTTGATATTTAGCATGAACGATTTACTCGATGAGGAGAGGCAAAAAATAAATGAAAGATGAAGAAAAATAGTAAATGGACAATTGATAACTAATGCTGAAAAATTAGTATTTTAATATTATTTTTTATTTTTAAGATTGTTTATATACAGAATATATTCTGCCAATATTTTAATATCATTAAGTAGTCTATTAAATAAATTTCCTCGAAGTTCTGATCAATGATATATATTATGTGTCAGGGATTTGTTGAAATTCTTTTTCAAAAAAACTCCCAAAAAAATGTTTTAATACTAAGTACAAGTCAGTACTATCACGGTTGAGCAATGAGTAGCGTAATCTACATGTCGATAATCAATGATTGGCAACAATCTTAAGATATAGATTAATCAGCATTTTCTTCAAGGTGAAATGTTCTTTAAAAATGTTTACGTCACGAGATAGCTCATAATTTAATGCAGTTTTTTGTCATAATATTTTTTAATGAATCGTCTAAGCGTCTCAAATCATTACTATCACAAGTTTATTCCTTGAAAAAAAAAATTGGCCTCAATTATCTTTAAATTGCATCGACAACCTTTTCCAAACAGGATTTATAAAAAATGTCTTTTATTTAATGTAAATAAGGTTTTTATTAAGTACTTTTTTCTTTAATTAGGTAGATTTTTATTTTTGCTACTAAAAAAAATACAATTGGTAAATTGTACATATCATTTGTTTTAGTCAATACAAATTAATATAGAGAGGATAATATAATATTTATAATAAAACCATAATACTTAAATGGTATATTGAATTGTTAATAAAGTTTTCTTTTTGTCATATTATTATTCTGGGTTAAAGAGATAAAACTTTATGATAGAACATAGGCCAAAATAATTTTAGAGCAACTTTGGCTGAAACTACCATCTTAACTCAAGCTTAACAATTGATGGTAATAAACTGAGTCCACCTATTCGAAAATGGACTATATTTTAATACTTGCCAAAATGATTATCACACGTGCTAGTAATTTTAAATGTAAGAAAGTGATTCTGGGATAAAATCACATTTTAAATAAAAAAAAACTTTAAATACTAATCTCCTTTTTTGTTGACAGGCTGTGGTTGTTGCCGAAGGCAGTCCAATGCTCCCTTCCAAATCGGCTCCAAAAGATCACAACCCCGAACCAGAACCTGATCTTTCCGAGGTAAGTCATGTTACATCAATACCTGTCCCGCTCAAATCTATTTTATCATATTTCTATTAAAAAATTTAACAGGTATTTTCGGTGAATATGTCGAGACCAAGTACGCACAATCAAACATTAAAAATACTAGCTTAATATCCGTTCTTCTCTTAAGTACTCTTTAAGATTATTACATACAATTACTGTTTTTGTTTTTTAATTTAACGCGCACCTACCCTGTATTAGAAAAAATACTAATCAAAATGAAATCTTTCATGGACTGCATTGCTCAATGAGCGAATGGAGTTTGAATTGTATATCGAAGAAGGCCACCTCTAGTAGTAAATGTTCATTAACTGATTTCGCCACAATTTCAGCAAAGGTCAGTTTGGCCTAAAACAATATTATGGGAGAAGTAATCACTGGGTCATACAAACCAAAACAAAGACATCCATTCATTCACATATTACTCGTTCATTCATATATCAGAATCAGCTGGAGGTGTCAGGCTTTAATACAAATGTTGTGACGTTTCCAAAGCCACGAATGACAACCACGATCTAGCTAATATCACAGCTGGACATGGATGGAGTAAAAAGCCCACCCTAGCACCTCTGAAGAAAAGATGCTGAACACTGACCACCCCGATCAAACCAGAATGAACCACAAAACTAAGCCTCGACTGACTAAGGAAGGCGTTCTTCTTTCAAAATTGAATCAGCAGGAGGCCCTAGACTTGTAATCGTGTCAAATTTCATCACTCCAAACCTTGTGGTTATTGAGATTCAATGACCAGTCACGGATTTGAATATGGATTTTGTATATAATATTATGTATGTTAAAAGTGACATTTGATTTCTCAAATATTTTTGGTAATAATGTGACATAAATCAGTTTGACTCATTGATCGGTTGTTTAAATCACAAATGTTTACTGATTAGTCTCATAGATGGTAGGTTATAATTAGTAGTTTTACACTGGGTTAGCTATTTTCGGTGATACAGACGTAGTTATTTTCTTCTGTATTTCAGAAACTTTATGAGTAGTAGTTTTGTAAATAATTTAAAACTCAGTTTTATTATTTAATATTATTATTTAATGAAACAAATTTTTAGAAATTTCCAAGAAGATAAAATTATATTTTTGTTATTAAATTCGTTAGTAGTCTTAGAAGGACTTTTCTGTTCTGAGAAAGGCAATTGAATCTCAGGCCATTTCCAGGGATTATTGTCTGATTGTTTAAATAAAGAATTTACCTGTTATATTAAATTTAAGTAGTTATTAAACCGAGTAAATTTCAGGAACGAAATGCCTCATTATTTGAAGGAGGTTTAAAAAATAATACCGGCTAAAATTGTTCTCATTGATAATAAAACTGGATTTTGTACGTTTCGACAGAATACAATGTGTATTTTATTTGTCTCCCATTATGAAAGACGGATCATAACACATGTTTAATTACAAACCATATACAATTCAAAGAGATTTTTTTTTTTTTATGAATAAGGGAAAAATAAAGGAATTCATTTGGGGTGAACGGATCCTTTTACTAGGAATACCTGTTCGAAGGTGGAGTGAGAATTTTATCATATCACGAAAAGGGGTATGCCATAGTGCCGTGTTCAAGATGTTGTTCTGGAAGAACTGGAATCTAGCTATGGTGCTGGTGTGGAGAAAACGGAAAAGCGGGGTTCCAAACAGCAGTGCTGGCCTCAGGACGCTCTGATATATTAACAGTTTCAGCCGAAGGGATATAGCCGGGCTTGTGATGAGATGCTGGAGAGAGTAGTAAGTCCTACGTACTTTTTTCAGCTTCATCTGCAGGTGTGTGCCGAACGTCATGGGTTTACCTAGGTTGATGCCTAGGTAGCATATGCTATTGGCAAGTTTGGAATCAGTCCCGCCTGTGTTGAAGCTGGGTGGAAGCTTTCTTCTCCCGTGCTCTTGAAAACGATCCCTCGCGTCTTGGCTGGGTTATCCTGAATATGAACAGCTCGTAGCCTGTCGTTGAATAACTGACTGGCACCCTCTGCAGTGCTTTCGCTGTGTTGAGGCTGGTGCTGTGGACTCCTATGTCGTCCGCATACACCGCTACCTCACAGTTGGAGTATGATCCTCCTACTATGTGCGCGGTGTAGATGTTGAAGAGTAGGGGTTCCAGCACCAACCCTTGGGGACCTCCGACGATGAGATTTCTTCTAGTGGTTGATATGGCTCCTATTTACACAGAAAAGGTTCTTCCATTATGTTCTGTAGTTGCGCAGGGAATTCATGCTCGTTCAGGCGTCGTAGAGTGTGTGATGATTTACCGAGTCGAATGCTTTCGAGCAATCAAGGGAGATCATCGCAGTGACTCTGTTGCTTCTCATGTTCGTTGTAACGCGCTGCTGTAGTTTCACCAGATTGCAGTCCGAACTGAGTCCTTTACTGAAGCCGGTCTGTTGAACTGGGATAATGTCTTGAGCGTCACAGTGTCTGGTGAGATGGTTGTACAGAATCCTCTCGTAGATCTTTGACAATTGGGTCAGCAGACTGTAGTGAGCTGGCTCATATCTACTTTTGGCCGGCTTCAGAAGTGGGACGACGATGGCGTGCTTCCCCGTCTGGGGAAAATAGCGTGGTCTCAGAGAAGAGTTGACGATGTTCACTATGTGAGATATCCCCTTCCGTGGCAGCTGCTTCAGAAGGATGTTTTGGATGTCATCATCCCATGGTGCTTTAATGCCTCTGGTGCGACGAATTGCTGTAACCTGGTGGTAGGAGTTATGTATAGTGGTGAGGGTGGGGTTCTGCCGGTCGGGTGCTGTGATTGGCTTGCAGCCACTATCCCCTCTCAAGTTTTCGGCTAGTATGTCTGCCTGCTCTGCAACCGAGATGAACTGCCCGTTTTCTACCAGTATTACTGCATTTTTCTTGGTTATATTGGTTTTTACCAACCACCAGAATGCTTTGTAGTCACTATGCAAACTGCGGAGACGGTCAGCCGATATAGAGCTGTTCCACTGGATCATCAGAGATGTAATCTGGGTAGTTAGTGCGTTAGCACAAGCCTCAGGTTGTTTTTTGTCCAGAATCACCTGTTTTTGATATTATTAAGTTGCCTTATCAGTAGCATGATGTGATCCGGTGGCTTCCTTAAGGAAGTTGGTAACGAGGCGAACTTCGGTAAGGAGGCATCAGCTGCTTGGACTTTGGTGGCCTGCAAGTGAGAAATGGCGCTGTCAATATCCTAATTATTTCTCAGAGGCGCAATTGGGGGCAATTCAGCACTAATGAGATACTTATATTGGGGCCAATTGGCCTCTCGGTAATCATATCTTGTAGCAGGTGGTTCTGGAATATTCCCTTCTAGCTCGTAGAGAATAAGCCGATGGTCCGAAGATTAAAAGTCGAGCGCCGAGCAGCCGGTGACCCGATGAGGTTTTTGGGTCAGAAATAAGTCCGGTGTGGAGGTTCTATCTGGGTTTCCATATTGCCTAAATGTCAGTAAGCCTGGGTGGATCACTGTGAACAAGGTCTTGATACTATGTCTGCCGAGGGTGTTAGCTTTTGTTCCACTCCACCAGCTGTGATTGGCATTGAGGTCTCCAATAATGACGTGCCTTTTGTCTTTGCTGGTCTGGAATTCAAACAGATAAAAATAAATTTTACTATTATAATTACAGAAAAATAAAGTTGAGATGAGTGGGAATGTTTCCAACGAAATTAAAAGAAAAAGTGAAAATATGTCAGTTTAATACATTCAAGTTTTCAAATAAGCAATAAAAAAAAAAATTATTATTTCTGTAGTAAAGTGTTACAGCGTGGAAACAGTCTGGAGGATATCAAATACGCCATTTTTCATGTTAACTTAAAAAACTTTTTTGAGGAGAGTATGGTAGGAATTATGAGAATGTTATGGTACTTTCAAACCTTCAAACGAATTCAGACAACTACAAAGTTATTAAAACGGGAGCCCTCGGTATTTTCGTATTTTAATCACTTAGTAATTAGCATATTTTGAGACACATAGGAAGGCCAATCGGCCAGTACCTGTTTAGCTAATAGTTACAATTGACCAATTCGTCTAGAATAATTACAATATAACGAAATTCACTTTATAATTGTATTTATTTTTATATAATGGATTATTACAAAAGTATTTGTTTATGAAAACGTCGATGACTATAAAATAACATATAGAATCTCTATCTGACTATTTTGTTTATATCATTTGTTTGTTGTCCATTTGATGGGTTCGAGTAATAAAATGTTGAATCTCTTGTAAACAAATAAGCTGGCTGCTTTTTTTCAAGTTGGTCAGCTACGATAGAAGTCCCAAAATAATCCCCTACAAAGTACATCAAAGCCAATATCTCCCTCTGGAAAATTGTATATCAGTTACTGCCAAGCACACTTTGCTTACACAATATACAATTGGGCAACTGTAATACTCTTGGGATGGAAATACAAATAGAGAATAATGAAATACCTTGTAATTAATGAGAATTAACTCAACGCTTAATGAATTGGCATCATCTCAAAATAGATATAATATTGAGTTTCAAAACGCTGCAGACAAACGTTTTGTACAATATTAACTATGATTAGTGAAATATTGATGATTAATCTTGAATTATATTAATTAATATATCATCAATCTTGCATCCCCTTTACAAATAAACTATTTTAACTTTGTTGGTGCTAACGAATATAACATTTTAGAATTAAATAAATACATATGAAAGTATTATAAAAAAACACAAAAAAACTTAAATTGCCCGAGTAGACATGGCATAAAAAACGTAAATTACTATTCCATTAAAACTGAAATTGTTAGCCTAACTCAGTCATTACTATTACTTTACACATGAGCTTACGATTTTTCCATTCATAGATAAGGATGGATATTGGTAGTTTCAGACTAGAGAAGAAAAACAAAAAATTATGTCTAGCTTTTCGACATTTGGGCGTCGGTTCAACAATTAACCCATAAAAGTCGATGAAGAAATCCCCTGGGCAATGATACTTCAAGCTCACACGTACATACTCGTATGGTGGCCTAACAGGGTCTAATTGAGAAACATAACGTAGACGCTCATATATGGAATACAGGCATAAAAGGAAGAAGGAGGATGCTAGTGGAAACACGGCCAAGCAGAAATCGGAAACATGTTATCTAAATAAACTGGCTACAGCAACACAACCCGTAGGTTGTAGATACTTTGTTGTAGATCACACGTTGGATCACTCCAAGAAAAGTTCTCCTCAATCACAGACTCACAAAACAAGGCAATCAGTTGCTTCACTCCTGAGCTCCATCTCATTTATCCATACCGGATTCTCTCTTCCTAATAAACGACCGATTCCTTCAATTGTCTCAAAAGTACAAACGGTAATATTGCAGAAGAAGGCTTGAAGGCGGAAATCTATAATTGATGCAATGATCATATTTATAGGTATCATGAATTATATATATTGCACCACGGGACGTTGAACACATACGAATTTAATCTATTGGCGGTTGAAGAAAACGACTGAAGTTTGTTTAGGCTACATATTAGCCAGATTTTGGAAGCGAGTGACAAAATATGTATAGTGTAGTATTGTTTTGTCGTTGATGAATTTTGTAAATATTATTAGTATTTAGGTTCAGTACATGTTGATTTTAGCAAGAACGTAATTTCGGTTTTTTAGTGTGACATAAAACTCAATTTTTTCTATACAAAACTGTAATCAGTCAAATATATTCCATTCTGTTCGATGACCTTTTGCCATCTTTCTGTTATCTTCAAGATTCAGCGGTCATATAACTTCTGGTCCTTATCAGCAAAAAACTCAACCAAGTACGATTTGAGGTCATCGTTATTACTGATAATCCGATGATGCAAGGTCAGGGCTGTTTGGGGGATGCGACATCACCTCCCAACCAAACTCCAATAGTTTCGTACGCGTTGCTAAAGATGTGCGAGGGCTCGCATTGTCGTGGTGGAACCCAAATATCGAATGTGTCGAAAATGCTTATTTTTGCCCTCCATGTTATAACTGATCGTAAAATGACAGTTGTAAACAACTTTACACGGAACTTCTTTCTATTTCAACCTAAAGGTATCGACTACCAAATCTCAAAAGAAAAAAAATTTAATATTGGCAAAAGAATAACGAAACAAACAACGCTATCTACTGGTGCAAACAGAAATTAAAAAAGAAAGTGGATCCCATGTGATTTACTTACTGGCTGGGTAGTGTTTTGTTTTTAAATGATATGATTTAGTTCTGTTACTGCTTATTAGTTTACCCAGTTTATGTTTATGTTCAAGGTAGTGCTGCGTAGTTTTCTGATTTATATTTATGGATTTCTCGGGGATCAAGTTTTAATTATTATTATTCGTTCTTATGTATGATAAGAGATGATGATATTATGTATTGGGGATATACCTGTGTTGAATATTTTGCTGCTGCCTACTTCGCGCAATTTAGATTTTGCCTAGGAGTTTCGATCCCACTAGTGAGATCAGGAGCACCTTATCCTTTACTGATTAATTAATAAAATTATAAGTTGGTTTAGCTAGGCGCAGTATAAATACTTTTAGTTCATATTTTGGTGGAACCAGTGATCCCTAATGTCTCATGGCGTCAGTTCAGTCAGCTGGATCGTAGTTAAAGCAGCCGACAGGTAAGCCCTTTATTTACAAAATTTGTACGGATGAAATTGCAGACAGAATGGTTTCATTTATTCCCCTCTATTCATCACAGAGTATACTCCAAACAGATGAATAGGAATTGGTTTCTTGAAAGTACTGTCCAGATGACAGAGAAATCATATGACTACCATAGCAAATGAAACATATTTTTTCTAAAATGGGTGGGCATTGTCGGATAATAATAAAATAATTATATAAATAAATTAATTATAAACAAGTTAATTAGTAAATTGGCATATATATTGTGACAATTTTCTTTATTTGCTACAATTTAATAAAAAAAATTTTATTCACCAGTGGCGAGACGAGGTGCTCTTGCATTGCCCGCTGGGAAAACACTCCTCGCTTGTTTTCGCCTTTCTTTCCGGCTTTCCATATCCGACCTTTGCATCGTCGATCGACTTCCACTAAGCCCCACTTATAATAACTAATAACTATTTTCAATTAACAATTTATATGTACTGATATGTTTCAGCCCATATTATTACAATATATACTGAGTAATAACATTTAAGTTACTTTATTTTATAAAATAATATAGCATTTTTCGTAGCCACCTAGTCTTAAAACAGGTTTTCATTGAACTATCATAGTCAAACTTATGATTTTTTGTATTACATTACATGTGTTACTAATGGTTTATTTTTCCAAGATTCTTGATTTCCCATGTAACAGAAGTTCTTATATTCAGAATATTTAAATGATTAATAAGAGACTTTACGCTACTAGAGTCCTGTGAAGTGTTTTAAACGTTTCTGCTATAAACCATACTTTTTATTCACGACGGACTGAAACTTAAAAGAGATAGCTATTGGAAACGCTTGACGAGATGTGGAAGCCAAGAGCTATCGGAATAATAAATCAAAAGATGACTGTGAGCGGAAGGAAGCGAGATATCGCCAAGGGAGTAAATTCCCTTTAAAAATATTTATCCTTGGACTAAAGAGAGGAAGATTAACGGCCTCTCTTTTACTTGGAATCCAAAGTACCTATCAATTTTTATCTGTTGAAAGTGCTCCTCATTTAAAGATACAGTTGCTTCCTTTATAGTGCACCAAAAAAAACCCGGATCGGATTTCATTTTTGTACATTAAGTCACGGATTTCGCTATAAATATTTCCAGCGACGCTTTAGATTGCTGATTCCAAACACTTTCATGCCCCCTACATTTTCTTTACAAAACAAAACAACTGTATTGGAATCATCGGACCGGTAAGTGCTCACTTAGACTATAGAAAGAGAAATACTGCAATGATTTATACTTCCACGAATAACAAATTCGCCTGGCACGAATCAAGTCAAACCTACCTTTTTTAACGTCAGATCGTCACGTGGTCATGGATCACGATCAAGGTAAACACGTGACTGAGGAACATTCTAAGGTTTGTCAGTGGGCATTCATTGCTTTGTATACATTAAAACTGATCTAAGATTTGTTTCCTGGTTTTTGGAGTTAAGTTTTCATTTATCAACAGCATTGCCTGCCGACGAATAAGTATTTTAATGTACTGATTAGTGCTTCCGAGGCACTGCACTTATATACTTTAATATGATAGCAAAATATTTATTTTTAAAACTTTCTCTTTACTTTACTTAACTTTAAAAGCTTTCTCAATGCACCATCTGAGTATAAAAATTGGATAGGCATCTCCATTTCTCTACTCATTTTAGTAATAAAATAGAAAAAGTACAACAAAGGTCTTACCGGCTATCGCACTTGCTAACTTCACCCAACCTGTTGCTTCGTCTCAAACTGATGATATATAAATGTGTCCTCCGGCCAGCTCTGCTGTACGGTGCCCCGCTATTTACCCACTTGACTGACAATACAGCCAAATGTCTCCAACATTTCCAGAATGGAATTATGCGAAAAGTGGTCCGACATACTTCTTTCGAGAGGTTGAAGAACGCTGACCTGCCCCCGTTGCTTGGTGTGCCGTCGGTGGCTAAGTTCATCCGCCGGAGACACATTAAGTTTTTTGACTCGTTGCAACACCTGACAAACCCAGTGTTTAACACTATGACACCACCACCCCTCCCACATCGATGGCAACAGACTGTCGGGGAAAAAAAGGATAAGAATTAGTATGTAAGTTAGTTTTAAGGTTGATCAAAAAGGTGAGCCCCATCACCTTTATTAGTCAGTTTAGTCCAGTCACCTATAATGTATATCATTATACTTGTTTATTCATTATATAATTTCTATAAAATAACAAAACCTGCATATAATCTAGTGATGCGACAGGAAATACAAAATAATTTGTAAATAGATTCACCTCAGGATCTATAACTATCTGGAAATTTAAAGGGGCTATGAAAAAAACCAAAAAAAAAAACCTATATAATTTGAAAAAGTTTTTTTTCTCCGGGTTTACTTTCAAATGCACAATATGATCTATACGTATTAATACGAAATTTTGGGATGCGGACGATATAGGTCAATTCAGGTAAAAACGTATGACATTCTAACGAACTGCCTACTCAGGTATGGACCAGTATTAGACTGGTGTGATATTCACTACACTGACCACAGATAGAAACAATTGACTGTGTCTTGCTGTATAATACGTACGTTTCACTGTATTGGACACATTGAATTAATCTTCTTTTTCTTACAAGTTTGTAAAGGGTGAATACATAATGCTTCAATTCTTGGTAAATATCCTCATATAAAATGAGCAATAAAAGCATTTTAATATATTTATACACTTATCTCAATTATTTATTGCCTATTAAGTAAAGGCAGATTGTAATTTCATCATAATAAAGTTGTATAATATATTTATATTCTGTACATAGCCAGCACACGATTCCCCGTCATAGAAGAAATTTTTCCTGAAATAGTCACACGGTCGAGACCACGGAATCAAAGTTCTATCACCTTTGAGTATAACATTACTCTCCACGATTTGTGTCAATTTTTAGACAGCTGCCAAATTTGACACCAGTCCAATTTAGTGTTTAGCAAAATATACTTCAAGGGGTCACTTCCTCTTGGTTTCGAAGTTGAATTGGTAAGGTTTTGAATTTTAATAAATTAATAATAATGGTTTCTGTCCTCGACATTTTAGTATAATTATGGACTAGGGAAATATAAACGTGTTAGTTAAACGCGAATTGGACCGGCCTGTTTCACTTTTAGTTGTTTTTTTTTCACACATTTCTTTATTTAATTTCTGCCAAAAACTGACCATGGTATTACCAAATATATCGTTCAAATTGCATTTCGATTAAATCAAATTTACTACGGCTTACGTGGAACATGCAGCAAGACAGATGACCTCCTATACTACACTGAAAGTAGAGCCTCTTCCTTCGGGCTCGTTATTTTATGTGGATAGATAACTTAATTGATCTTCTTGATAACGTGCCTGAAAATATAATATGAAACGGTTACTTTTTAATCGATCATAGATGTATGTTGGTTAATCGAAAGTCTAAGTGATTGATGAGTTCCAAAATCGAAATGGTTTAACCCTGAAAAACAATCCGGAAGAAGAAGTTAATTAACACCCCTACGCTCTGTGAAGGGCTTTCTTCTCCCCCTTAATACAATGTTTTTCTCTTTTATTTTTTTTTTCGTCACTTACATCATCAATTAAGAATATGTTTCTGGCCTTAATAGTTCCCAATCCCTGACGCAGAGTATAATTCAGCTACGACCTGATCATCATCCACTTATCAGTATGAATAAGTATTGCAGTATACCCCATTAAATTAAGCTAAATTCGATATAAAGGCCATAAAGATTTAGACAACAATGAGTAACGCCATCGTCCCCATCCTATCAGTTAAAAGATGTATTTATATAATTATCGGGTGATTAACTGTTTAGTTTATCGTTGATATACTGTAGAAAATTTTTTTTTTTTCAAAAACACAAATGTCCGGTACTGATCGTTGTATCCACGTAATCATTTTTTAAAATGAATTTTACTCTAGCAAAATCTAAAACTTACTTTCCCCCTTACTTTTAGGAAAAAAACTTACTATTCCTTCTTGGGTTTTGAGCCCAGAAACTTCATAGCAAAATATTTAGTTGGTCATATCTTGCCTAAAATTCATAGAGGTTTACAATTGGGCATATCGTGTTTAATTATGAATGAACCGTCATTGATTCAGTGGTAAAATAGTAAAATTTTACTTATGAACAATCCAATGAGGGTAATTAATAATTATGCCCGCGTTAGTAATTAAATGATCCTTAATACTATCCTACGTGTTTCATTATGGTTCAGATTGATGCCCGTATCCTCTGATAATGCACGCAGAAGCATGAATATTCGCTGTTACTTCGAAAACGGTGTATCGCTGAAAGCTTTGCGCGATATCCCACTTTGGCAAAGGGAATTCGGTTTAGGTTTAGTTTTCATCCCTTGAGTAATCTGCTATACGCTCACGTGAGGTAGAATTTTCAAGAGAATGGACCACACGTCCATACCATCCGTAAGAGATTAATATTATGATTAATATAATGACCTTGTTTAGTATTGTTTCAATTTTCTTTCCACTATGCAATTTTAGGAGTTATAATAGTCTTATTCGGTTTGTTAATCGATTCTAATATATATTTCTTTTCAGTTATGATTCATTGAAAGATTCATGAAAAATAGGCAAGATTCGAAGATAGTAAAAAAATATAAAATAACTATATTTAATTTTAAAAAAAAATATTTTTTTTTTTGTTTTGTAATCTTTAACTTTTAAGAGCTGTGAGATAAAAGTAAGGTGCCATGTTTCCTGGAAAGTACGCAGGTTGTCAATAAGTACAATAGTCCAGCCAGCTATAAGTTACTTTTATTTATTAATGATAATAATAATTGAAGAGGCCACCATCTGTGTTTAGTAAGAATAATTGACATTTACTTTTACAATTGGCTAGTTAATACAACAATCCAATAGCTTTTTTTTATAAATCAAACCTTTATTCCTTTAATGATTAAATACAAAAAGGAATCGGGAATAGTTGGTATAATCAAAACTTAATTCACTATAAAATTTATTATATATAACTTATTAAAAATGAAATTATTAATATAAAAATGAACTTAATGTAGACAGAATACATAAAAGGATGGTATACAGCTGAATTGAAATGAGCTCTTTAGCCTTAATCGTTACTGGCTATTGAATTCTGAAGGAATTCATTCAACATTGAAATAATACTGATCAGTTTGTCTAGTGGATTCCTTTGATGTTTCCTTTTTTATGTCCATACAAACCTTTTTCCTTTGTTTTCTGACTGAATCCTTGTTGTGCCTTCAATATATATTTTCTGCGATCACACTAACTTCTTACTACCACTTGACCTAACTTATAACTTCTTTATACCTATAAACTGTACTAAGCGTTCAACATTGATACAGAAGTCTCCTTCACTCGGGGATAGCCGTGGAATAAAGACTTTTAATGTCTTCATAGCTATTTCTTTCTTATCTCCAGTCTATCGGCCAAAACAAAGATCACTTGTACATTCCTGGCTTGATATAATTGGCCGGCACTAACATCCGATGCGTGTGTATGCTTGGGGAACCCTTGGCAGATGTGCGGCGTTGGTAAAACTTGGGCGTCCATGTCTCTCTCACCAACGTCTTCTGAGAACCTCCAGTCATCGGAGTGGAATCGACTTTCTGGCCAAGATATCCAAGTCAGCTCGCTGACAGATTTAAACTCTATTAAAGTATCTTTATATGGATGCTAAATTTCTACAACCGGAATATTAAATTTTTTGTTAGGAATGGAACATAAAACGTTACCATCATTATTTTATTATATTTAATGTTTAATGTAATTCGAACCACCAAATTATCCTAACCTCATTTCAATATACTATATATATTTTAATCTATGTTGTTTTTTTTACTTTATTCTCTGTCACATTGATTGTGTTTGACCGTGACGAACATTATGGTAGCATTAACAAAACAAATAAAAACAGCAGTAAGTAAAATTACACATGAAAAAATACTAAAATCTAACTTTGGTAATAACTGTACCTTTGCATTCATTTACCCTCTAAGCGATGGTTGGTGTTTTTTTTTTTCTTTCATAGCCTCTTCAAATTTAAAAATAATTCTAGATCCTCAGGCGAATCTATTTACAAATTATTTTTGTATTTCCTTTAGCATCGCTACATTATATACAGGTTTTGTTATTTTATAAAAAATTATACAATGAATAAACAAGTATAATGATATACATTATGCATGACTGGACTAAACTGGCTAATAAAGGTGATGGGGCTCACCTTTTTGATCATACGTAAAACCAACATACATACTAATTCTTAACCTATTTTTCCCCGACAGTCTGTTACCATCGATGCGGGAGGGGTGGTGGGGCCATGACTCATTCAATGGTTGGTGTTTTTTTTTTTTCGAATCCCCTTAAAAAAATGACAAAACTTTTGTTGCTATAGATTCTTGGGCGAATCAATTTACATATTACATTTTATATGTTCTGTACCATCGGTACACTCTATACAAGGTCTGAATCGGTATAGAAGTTATATAATGATATTCATTATGCATGACTGGACTAAACTGGCAAATAAAGGTGATGGGGCTCACCTTTTTGATCATACGTAAAACCAACATACATACTAATTCTTAACCTATTTTTCCCCGACAGTCTGTTACCATCGATGTGGGAGGGGTGGTGGGGCCATGACTCATTCAATGGTTGGTGTTTTTTTTTTCAAATCCCCTTAAAAAAATGACAAAACTTTTGTTGCTATAGATTCTTGGGCGAATCAATTTACATATTACATTTTATATGTTCTGTACCATCGGTACACTCTATACAAGGTCTGAATCGGTATAGAAGTTATATAATGATATACATTATGCATGACTGGACTAAACTGGCTAATAAAGGTGATGGGGCTCACCTTTTTGATCATACGTAAAACCAACATACATACTAATTCTTAACCTATTTTTCCCCGACAGTCTGTTACCATCGATGCGGGAGGGGTGGTGGGGCCATGACTCATTCAATGGTTGGTGTTTTTTTTTCAAATCCCCTTAAAAAAATGACAAAACTTTTGTTGCTATAGATTCTTGGGCGAATCAATTTACATATTACATTTTATATGTTCTGTACCATCGGTACACTCTATACAAGGTCTGAATCGGTATAGAAGTTATATAATGATATACATTATGCATGACTGGACTAAACTGGCTAATAAAGGTCTCGGAATAGAGGGTTTTGGCTATGTTTCATCGAGACAAAGAATTTGATGTGTCTTTTTTGGATGGCTTCGGTGCCGTGCGCAGGATTTTGTTCTGAAAGCTCTGGAGTCGAGTTATTGTGCTAGTGTGTAGGAATCGGAATAGTGGTGTCCCGAACAGTAGAGGGGTGTTTTTTTTTTTATTTCCCCTAGCTTTGAAACTTCTAAAATAGGATGTGGGAAAAATAAAGGAAATTGATTGGGCTCAAAACCCAAGAAGGAAAATTGATTAATGAGTGCCTTTCACTAAGGGGAGTCCCCCATTTGAAGGATGTATGAGAAGGATATAGGGTGTGGAATGCCTAAAGGAGGCGGGTGGAATAAGGAAGGTAGTGAGAGTCTACCGAGGGTGGAGCCTATGGGTACCTAGGCAATGGTTTGTAGTCGGCCAGGTCAAGCCTGGCCCGCCCTGGCAGGGGCCTGAAATAAGTCGGCCTCTCGGCCGGGGGTGTGGTACGGATAAGTTATCATAAAGGAAATATAGAAGAGAACTAAAGCGCGAAGAAAAATTTCGTTGTGAGATGTCAGTTACGTAGTAACTGTAACGGTTTGAACTTTTTTTTGTTTTAATTTCTTGAGCTAAAGGCTGTGAAGTAATAATATATAATTAAAGGGTTTTCTCGTTGAAAAGTTCTTGTCACAGATAAAAGCGAGTTTCAAAGATTTTTTTTTTAAATTTATGTAATTACATTCCAACAGGTCTGCCTTCAATGATAGTTCATTACTTATCCGTGTCTCATACCATTGAAAATCTATTCACCTCACATTTCTCCCAGATTTTACCAATTCTTTATTTCCCTATTATTTTATTTTGGTCATAAATTTTATTAATTTCTTATTATAATCTATCATTGCAACCTTTCACTCTCTGTTCCCCAGTTAATAATACCTATATGTTACCTAAAGCTCCTAGTAGTAATTTTTAGCGAATGTTACTAACTTTTGTGTTGCCCATTTTTTCAATTATATTGGCGTGGATTCATTGGAGCCACCTCTGAGAAAAAAGAAATATTACATTTCTGTGTCAGTTGTAACAGTCTCATGACTTTTATTGGTAATCCGTTTACGTATTACTGGATTTATATCAGACCCTATTTCCTCAGCTACTGTCCTAGACCCGTCTTCTCTCTTTGGATTAAAGATCAAGTGACATGGCGTTTCTCTGATAGCCTGGACGCTATCCAAGAAGAGAAAAAAATGTCTCTTAGTTTTGCCAGTATTAAATCTTATTAAAAAAAAAAAGGGTTGAAATGATATTTCTAATTATGGATATATTAAATGCTTTCTTTTAATTGTTTTTAATTATCTAAATAAGCAATACATCCATAGTATGAGAAAATAAGGGGATCCTCGCTATAAGATTAATCCAACAATTTAACAAGGTAACTAACACACAAGCTTTGCCTAAACAATTTGATTTAAACCTCTTCTACTCTTAATTGATAATTAAACGTTTCTAACTTTTAACACATCCACGGCCTACGAACTGATCTACTCTTTCCAAAAGTATATGCCTAAAACTATTACTAATGAAGTTAGTAGGCAGATGACCAATTTCGAAAGGTCTATTTACATATACAGTTTTTTTGTGACGCATTACGGATTTTGGGTAAGTACCCTCGAGTAGACTTTCGCCTCGCCCTATGCTAGTGAAACACTTGCCGTTGGACTGGGTAACCGACCTAAGCCCCTAGAGGAGGGCTTTAACATGTTCTAGCGACTGTGCGCCGGTTTTAGCGACCCCTCTGGGGACTAGTTAATATTCACACAGAGCCACCCGGGCGGCTATCAGCCGGAATTGGATCTGCTTATAGACGGCAGTATTAGGCACTCGTACCGTTGCCGCTAACTTTGTACTTGTTTGCACTTTTCACTGCAGTTCTCTACAAGGTTACCCAATGTGTAGAACGTTTTTCCCCACAGTTCCCCAAAAACCTATTACATTTTTGTGATCGTACTAAAAGCCATTTTTGAATATTCTTCATTTAAAAAATCAAACCATCTAGTTTTTGGTTTATTTGATAAAATTTTGATAGTAGCCCCTAAAAACAGTTATTTGGAAGAGCTTTGAAGTTATCTTTGAGTCACTCAAATCGAATCATAAATTGAAATCTCAAAGAAGTATAGCTTCTGGGCTAAAATTTAGACAATCATAACAGTTAGCATAATGGGCTCATCTTTGTCGGATTTAATTTGTTTTTATATTTCTCGTAACTTCATTTTAATCAAATACTATTCAGCATAATTTCAGGTGTTCTTGAATTCAGTTTTGTAATTTAGGATTGCTTCATTTTCAGAACCATTATCCTGTAGCATGCATTCATATGGACGATTTCGTGCAGTACTTGTATAATGTACAGCTAAGAGTCATCTCTCTTCCGGCATGGATTAAAATGGCCAGTAGATTGTTCATTTGAAACTATTCTCTTACTTAAGGCGATACATTTCCCTCGGTGATCTCGTTTAAATTAAAGTGTAAGGTTCTGGCGTAGTGTAAATAAATAACGGCTTGGAGACCAAATCGTACACAACTTCCCGCAATAAGTCTCCACTATACTCGCCCATATATCTCACCGAATGCAGTCTAACAAACGGCGTGGGAACAACATCTAAGATAGAGCAAGTGGAGATTGAATTAACTGAAGGGGCTGGCCTGGGATAAGCCGGCGGCGTGTGTGCTCCGAATTCGATTCAACATAATGTTTAGGTTTTGTTGGCAGGGCGTGGACATCTAGCGAGGAGACTCAAGTCCTGCAGGAGGGGTGTTGCCAAGTCTGGCGCCGCTCGACTTAACTGTGTTTCTTTATGTCGGTCATCTCCAGTCGTTTCTGAGGGGTCTTTCAACAGTTCACCCGTTACATGCTATTGCCGATTTCGACGGGAGAGGTTATATTCGGTTTCGATGACAAATATTCGATACACACAAAAACACGTAATATATATATAAGTTAAGTCCAAGCGCCGCTAGTGCCCAGCCTTAATCCCCAAACATATGTTATCCGTATATGTTTACAGGTAATACCTATAGATAGAGGTATCTTGGTCTAAAATAAAGCAGTCTTGTTATAACGTTCTACGTGTTCTTATTACCAACCTTTCTTAGCTTGTAATTCAATAAACATTAACTGGTGCCGAAACCCGTGAACCGTGGAGAAAGAGAGTTATCGAGTGCGAGCGTAATTTTTTTTTGTTTTTTTTTCTTCTATACGCGAAAGAGAGAAGATGACTGAAGGAGGAGTTTTGAGACAGCCCGTCTTGAATCTCGTAGAGGGAGCAGATATTAGAAGAGTGGGAACTATGCCAGAAGTTCATGCCACGGTGCTCGCGCTGATGAGGGTAAAACCGATGAATACCCAGGATCTGAGGAAGGCTGTTGCGGAGCTGGGGAACTGGGTGAGCTGAACCATTTCCTAAAAGGAGGAGACCGTCTCACAGCTTTAATTGGAGCTAAAGTAGAAGAAAATTTAATAGATCCCAGAGACGCGGAATCGTTGAAGGCGGGCCTGATATGTCGGGTCAAGAGAAGTATACTGAATCAAATTCAGGCAGATGAAGAAACCCGTGGGAATTAATTAAGATGAGATTGAAGAAGGCGTACGGAGGAGGACGATGGACTCCCGAGGAGGACATATTCCAAATGTTTAGGGAGACAAAGTCCCCAAGACAAAGTAACGGGCAATATGCTGCGGGGTTAGTAGTCCGTTTCAATAAGATAACGGAGAAGATGAGAGAGTCGATTAGCGTAGAAGAGGTGGAGGGTAGAATGGGATTCTTATCCACAATTCTAAAAGTGCAACTGGCCAAGGAGACAGGAAGAAAGGAAGGATTCTCTGATGAGCGCTCGTTCTCGGAGTGTGCACAATCAATGATCGACACTAGTGCCAAGGAGGAAGAAGTGAGAGTGCAAGACGTCGACAATGAGTGGAGCCGAGTTGCATACAAAAGAACCCAGACCCTGAAACCAACCTGGAGGAGACCAGAAACGTCCGTTATTGGCAGAGACAAGGGAACGACAGGAGAAAGAAGATTTAGAGGAACGAGACCGAGGTATGCCCCGACCAGGGAAGAAAGAAAATGCCACGGATGTAGGAAGGCAGGACATTTAGTGGCACAGTGTCCTCGAACGAAATGTTTTGAGTGTGGCGAGGAAGGACACATCGCGAGGCATTGCCCGTATATCTTCCGGATGAGAGAATACCAACGACCAGAACCAATGGAGGTAAACACTCAAGAAGTAAGAGAGAGACGGAGCATGACACATGGGGAGAGTGGATCATCAGAAGATGAGTCATCAGGGACTTCGGGAACTGAAGGAGAAGAAGCGAGGCGCAGCAGAAACAGGAGACAGACAGGGCAGAAGGTCGAGTCACGTAGATGGGAGCAACGTGATGAAGCCTGAGGAGCGTGTCGGCAGAGAGGCAACCGCATCCTGAGATGTAATTCAATTCGGGAGAGGATGTGTGGGTTGCCAATAATTAGGGTCAAAGGAGGAGAGATGTGTCTGGTGGACACGGGAAGCACCAACACCATCATGTCCCGCGGAGCGCTGGAGAGGCTGTATGGCGGAGAGAGGGCACTCCAGATTCAGGTATGTAATTATAGTTTAATCACCCTGGGAGGCCCTTGCGAGGTAGTGGGAGAGTTAGTCATAGGGCTAAATAGGTGGGCGAAGAAAGGGGGAGATCTAAAGATACATATCGTAGGAAACATGCCGCGGGAGTACCAGGTGATAGTTGGGTGCGACATGTTCGGGAAGGTAGGCGCGCGTGTGGAGAATATCGGGGAAAAATGGAACATTAAGTTGGGGAAAGTGGAATATAAATGTCAAGGGACTATATGGGACGGAAGAGCGCGGATAGGGGTGGTTAATAAAATAGAGGGCTGGAGGGAAGGCCTACAGAGGGAGTTTGAGGATATTTTTTACGTAGAGGGAGACACGCTAGGAGCGACTGGGAAGACGGTCCACGAGATCCAGTTAAAGAAAGAATGCGTCACATACGTGAAAGAGAGACGATATCCGCAGGCACTACGTAGGCATATTAGAGAGGAGCTAGAGAGTCTCAAACGGCAAGGGATTATAATTGATAGCACTTCGCCATATAACAGCCCTCTATGGGCAGTGAGGAAGAAAAATAGACCTGGGGACGAGACGGAGAAATACAGGGTAGTTATCGATTATCGGAAGTTAAACGAGAACACGACGGACGAGAAGTATCCTATTCCCCGATTTGAGGACATATTAGACAGATTGAACGGGGCGACAATATTTAGTACCCTAGATCTAAAGGCAGGCTATCACCAGATCAAGATGAGTGCGAACGACCAAGACAAAACGGCCTTTACATTTGAGAGGGGGCATTATCAATTTACCAGGATGCCATTTGGACTGAAAAACGCCCCGATTACCTTTCAACGCCTAATGGATGAATTTTTGAGGGGAATAGACGAAGCGGTATGCCAGGTCTACATGGACGATCTGTTAGTTTTCAGCAGAACGGAGGCAGAGCACGTTGAGCACCTAAGAAGTGTATTTCAAAGAGTCCGCGAATTCGGATTAAAATTGTCCATGGAGAAGTCTCTGTTGGGGAAGAAAAAAATCAATTTTTTGGGCCACACCATCTCACAGGAGGGGGTTAAGCCAGACTCTACGAAGGTCGAGGCGATTAGAAGGATGGTGGTGCCCACAGATGTAAAGGGGATCCGTCGACTTCTGGGGACGCTTAATTATTACAGAAGATTTGTGCCGGACATGGCGGCATACCTGGTGCCTATTAATAATTTACTGCGAAAGGGAGCGAGGGTGGTAATTACCCCAATCATGGAGCAGAACATCCGGAAATGTATGTCTAGCTTACAAGAGGAACCAATATTAGCATTTCCCGATTTCCAACATCCCTTCACAATCACCACTGATGCCAGCGAATACGCACTGTGGGCAGTGTTGTCGCAGGAGAGAGACGGTGGGGAGCGCCCGGTGGCGTACGCTAGTCGACGGCTCACAGAAACGGAAGCGCGGTATAGTGCTCTAGAGAGAGAGCTCCTAGGTATCGTCTGGGCTATAGACCATTTCCGCCCATATGTCTTCGGCAGTAAATTCCGTGTTCACACCGACCACAGACCCCTACAATGGGTAGGAAAGTTAAAGGAGTCCTCGGCGCGGGTCACGAGGTGGAAAGAGTTTTTGTCCCAGTACAATATGGAGATCATATATAAACCCGGGAAAGAGAACGTAGTGGCAGACAGGCTGTCCAGAGCCATTACTGTGAATGCATTGGAAGAAGGGGAACCATCCGGGGAAATCCAACAGTTTCTCCGGGAATGGACACCCGGGGAGGATGGAAGCCTCGGTACGCGAGGAGATAGCGAAGGTGAGGAAACCCTTGAAGAGGAAGGTTCCGCCGCCGAAAGACCTGTTGAAATGGAAGTAACAGAAGGGATCGTGAACGACAAAAGACGGCAGATCATTTGGAAATCCAAGACCTCAGGGCGGCTGCAGATCGCATATGACAGTTATGGGAGAAGTAAAATCGCGACGATTTGATCGCCACCAGGGGTTAGGAACGACCAAATTTGCCGTGCATTGAAAGATGCCTCGGAACCCGGAAAGACCCATCATGTATTTGTAGGGAATGCCACTATTTGGGAGAAAATTCGTAGACTCTGGCGAACGGAACAACTTGGAGTGGATAGGATATTTATTCGGTGCACGTCGATGGTGGAGACACTCAAAGACAGAGAACAGCAGCGGGAAGTGACGCTGGCCTATCACCAAGGAAAAACGAACCACCGTGGAGTTCCGGAAACGTTGCAAGCGTTGCGGCGGAGGTAATTTTGGTGGGGAATGAAAAAGAGCATACAAGAAATGATAGGGGCATGTGCAGTTTGTCTCACTACGAAGTATGACAGACATCCGCCACGGGGGCGACAAGAAGAATCGCCCACCGCCGAGACACCGTTGAGTGACTTACAAGTGGATACCTTCACTTGGAGGGGGTATAAGTGGGTTACCACAATCGACAGCTTTAGCAAAGTGGCCATGGCGCACCCGGTGCAAGGTCGGTCATCAGACGCGGTAATGCTGGCATTAAATACCTGGTTCCAGTTTTACGGAGTACCAGACCGTATCTCGTCGGATGGGGGCAGAGAATTTGACAATGCCAACATCCGAAAAGAAATGAAGACTATCGATGTCTCTTGGCATCTTAATACCCCAGGGCACCCTAAGAGTAGAGGAGGGATAGAAAGATTGCACAGCACCCTGAGTGACCACCTGCGGGTATATCACGCGGAAAAGGGTCTGCCGGCGAATGAGGCAATGCCGAAGGCGGTGGCCGCTTACAATCATTCGATCCACACCGCGACGGGGTTCTCCCCGTTCGAGATCCTCTTTGGGCTGCGCGAAAGACGGAGAAATGGGGCAGAGACGGTAGCAGACAAGGGAATGGCGGAGAAAATGGCGAGTAATACTGTCGGTTTGAGGAAAATATGCGACAAAGTCCGAGAAAGGATAACGAGGGACAAAGCGAGACGAGTGTAACGGGAAAACCTCAAAGTCCGGGATCGAATGGGGGAACTTAAAATCGGGACTATCGTCTATAAAAAACTAGGGTCAAATAGGAGCAAAGAGCTGGTGCGATATGAGGGCCCATTTAAAGTGGTCGTGATTAGGGAACACAACGTCGTGACAATTGAGAGTATACGACCCCCTAAGAAGCGGCGAAATGTCCACATAGAACAGTTAAAGCTTCCACCAGGGGGGAGGTTGTAGATCAGGAATGAGCTGGAGTGTCCTCGCAGCATACACGCGAGGAACATTGTAAATAGTTATAGTTATGTGATTTTTCCCACAGAAGTATTGTTTTTTTTTAAATGTCAAAGTTTTCTTTTATGTTTACAAGTGACAGTTGGTTTTTACGTTTTATAGGATTAGAGCTTAATGTGAGGGATTACAGGCTGTGTACGGGCGGGGCTGGCCTTTGCTCCTTTGTAACATTAGCGGAGCATTATTTGAATGGACTAAGACGTCCGAGTGTTGGACTTCAAAGTTTGCGAATGGGTGTTCGTAAACTGGTGGGGGGGAGTTAAGTCCAGGCGCCGCTAGTGCCCAGCCTTAATCCCCAAACATATGTTATCTGTATATGTTTACAGGTAATACCTATAGATAGAGGTATCTTGGTCTAAAATAAAGCAGTCTTGTTATAACGTTCTACGTGTTCTTATTACCAACCTTTCTTAGCTTGTAATTCAATAAACATTAACTTATATATATATATATATATATATATATCCTGAGACTCGGCATACTAAAAAAATACAAAAAATGATAACATTTATCACAATTACTTATTACCCAATAAGAAAAATTGTAATTTTATCACATTAAAGAATAGATTACTAAAATTTGATTTTTTATCAAACTAAATATGTGCGTTGATGAAGTTTTGAGAAGAGCGTCTTGACTAATAAAATAGGCTCCCACACTAATAAATTGAGTTATATCTTAGAATTGCAATTTTCACTACCAATTCAAAAATAGTTTCATGTTTGCGGATTTTTTCAAATTCAAAATTTCTCAATGCACTATTTGGGTATAAAAATGGATAGGCATCTCCATTTCTCTACTCATTTTAGTAATAAAATAGAAAAAGTACGACAAAGGTCTTACCGGCTATCGCACTTGCTAACTTCACCTAACCTGTCGCTTTGTCTTAAATTGATGATATATAAATGTGTCCTCCGGCCAGCTCTGCTGTACGGTGTCCCGCTATTTACCCACTTGACTGACAATACAGCCAAATGTCTCCAACACTTCCAGAATGGAATCATGCGAAAAGTGGTCCGACATACCTCTTTCGAGAGTTTGAAGAACGCTGACCTGCACCCGTTGCTTGGTGTGCCATCGGTGGGTGAGTTCATCCGCCGGAGACACATTAAGTTTTTTGACTCGTTGCAGCACCTGACAAATCCAGTGTTTAACACTATGACCCCACCACCCCTCCCGCATCGATGGCAACAGACTGTCGGGGAAAAATTAGGATAAGAATTAGTATGTAAGTTAGTTTTAAGGTTGATCAAAAAGGTGAGCCCCATCACCTTTATTAGTCAGTTTAGTCCAGTCACGTATAATGTATATCATTATGCTTGATATTTGATTATATAATTTCTATAAAATAACAAAACCTGTATATAATGTAGTGATGCTACAGGAAATACAGAATAATTTGTAAATGGATTCACTTGAGGATCTATAATTGTATGTAATTATCTTAAATTTAAAGGGGCTATGAAGAAAAAAAAAAAAAAAATTCAAAAATTCTTTTTGTGCTTCCATGTAAACGTGCTGTTAACTATAGGTAAAATATCAGAACAGGGTTTAGGATTGAAATATAAAATATGAGTACAATACTCAATGCTTCAGTAACCAAAATAGAAAGCAATTGAATAAATAAATAAAATGAACTAGTAAACTGAGAGGGTAAAAATGCCACCCTGCAGAGTTTGTAATGTTTTTCCAATCTAAAAAAAAAAAAAAATCCCCGCAATGGCCAGTTTCTCTAATCATTTCCTGAGCTTCTGTGGCTCTCGCGCTCTTGGTCAGCCTCCACTGGCTCGTATCCGGTGTCACGGCTCAAGGGGGAGCGTGGGGACTTCGCAAGATTCCGCTTCCTCTTTCGTATGCGAGGAAGGTGTCAAACATGTGGATTTGGTAGGCCTCTGGGCTGTCTGTAAATATTGTATGAATGAGCGAGTGAATGATGAATTGTAAATATAGCATGAATGAGAGCATTTATCTTAATTACAAGAAAGAAACAATAAAGAAAATAAAAGAACTACTGAGGATTATTTTCGTATTTTTCCGTTATGGCATCCCTAAAACAGACAGGGAGTCTTAACAACTCATCCCATAGATGTTAAAGGAGTTTGATCTGGACTATATGCTGGCCGCTCTAAACATCGGATCGAAAGGTTTTCCAGGTGTCGGGGAACAATTCTTGCACCCTGGAATCGTGCATAAACCAAAATTCATCTTTGACGTACAGCGCAAATTGGACCTGCTTTAGCCAGCTGCTGTTAGAGACCCCTCTTTACAAATTGATTCAGTCCGAGCTTCCAAAATAATTTAAGCCCAAATCATAGCTCCCTCCTCCACCATAGATCTTTGTGAAAAGGTTGGGACCGCTCATTAATTCTTCTCTGAACTCTCTCCAATGGGTGGGAGAGAGTTTTTGTGAATGCAAGAGGAATAAAATATATCAGCAATGATGGTATAAATAAATATGCCTATTACTATTGCATAAATAACAGTAGAGATAAATTAATCATTTTCTTGCTAGCAGCCGTCTGTTATAATTGTAAGCAAGTGTTTATAGGAGGGTTTTCAAACTTTAATTTGTTTCATGTATGGAGGCCATAATCTCTTTTCCAATATCGATTATATCTTGTTCCACGTATAAGGTAATCTAAAGTAATTATTTCCGCCAGACTGGAGAATTCCCCTCGTAACAACAAGAGACTTGGGGGAACTTATTTCAAACTAACAGAAATTCATATAGTCTAACTAAAGTACAGAAAAAGCTGAACATCCATGAGACGGTCTCCAGACATACGCCAATATACCTATGGTGGTAGTATGGTCTCCGATCTTACCGGTATAATGATACCGAATCATTACCTAGTCATTAGTCACTATTTAGGGGGTAGTGATCAAAGTTAATGGATATAAAGTCACAGGGTTACAAGTAAATAAAAACAATGATAAAATATCAAAAATACTGGCCCAAAGTAACTAAATACACTATATTGGTGGTAAAATTACAAATAATATGATAAGGGTGTTGAGCCACAAACAGAAGCATATGTCAATGTGTTAATGAAATTAAGGGCTATGGTGCATTATGATAACTGAAGAGTCGTTGAGCGCTCGTGGTATCGGAGATCAGAGGACTCGCTGGAACCAGTTAGTATAGGCGGTATCAGAAAGCGGCTTCAGAATTGTTTTTATGTCGCCACTTACTTGGCTGATGTTGCTCACGCCATGGCTTGTCATCATCCTTCGCCGAGCCAAAGAAGAAAAAAATCGTGGTGTCACCTCACCCCACGTGAAAAGCCTCTTGTCGTGTTCTTTAAGCTTCGGCTGGACGCTCTTCGGTCGGTTGAATACCTGCAATCTATGGTGACCTCAAAGTGTTGCAACTGAACTGGACGGTGCAATGATTTAAATAAAAATTATGAGCGCCCAGCCCTTTTTTTTTAATCTACAGTTTTCCATTAGCAATGTCTTAGTTGTTCTCATTGTTTTGATACTGTTCTTACAGATGTGTACAATAATACAATATATTAGAATGTTAAAATAAAGATAATGCTACAAATACACTCTCGCTCAGACAACTTGCATAGTGTTCAAGCCAAGTTTTCACTAGGGTTCAAAAACCCAAGGTTAACTATTGACAACCCTCTCTTAGAACCAGCATATTTCTAGAATTTCCCGTCGGTCAATAGGTACCCTGAAACAATTCCATCGCTCTCGACATCTGCAACCTCTGCATACACGACCGCTCCTTGGCCCCTCCATAACTTTCCCTCACTATGGCTGTATGGTCGAGGAGTCCCTCTGTGGGATTCAGTGGCAAGTTAAAGCGAATCATGAACTGCTTCATTAGATTTGTATTTGGAGCTCTGTGGCGCTCTCAGGTCTCCCACCTCTACACCGAGTTGGCGTGGGTCTTCCCCTCCTTCCGTGCACAATATCTCTTCGGTTTATTCCTTTTTCGAACCATAAATTCGCATCACTCCCCCATATATACAATATTTTACAGGTCAAAACCTACTTCCGGAACACAAGTCTCTCTGACCTTTACCCTCCTGATCGGTCCTTCCTTGCTCGCTGGAATTCTCTACCTCATAATATCTGTCATGCTTCATCATTACGACCCTTCAAAGCTCTTCTATTCCAACGTCTTCTCACCATCCAAAGAGACGCTTGTTAAACTAGGAAAAATTCACTCATTCATTATTTTATATTTCCAGAATTTTTGTATCAAATATTTTTATTTGATTGCTTACTATATACATACAAACGTTGACTCCCAGATTGTATCTATCTTTCTTGTTTTATTTTGTGTTAATTATACTGGTTTTTATCTAAGCTTCTGCATAGTTTTGTTGTTGTTTTTTCTTCTTTATTTTTATTTCGGTTTGTTATAGGTGGATCCTATATTTTTATATTATTATAAGTAATTATTATTATCATTCCTATACGAACGTTATTTTACGTTGTAATTGTTTTCTTTGCCTTATTTCCCAATATTCAAATTTTAACACATTAAAGAAGTTTCTAAACAAAATATTCTATTCTAAATCGATTGTTAGAAAATTTATTCTGAGCCAATAGGAACTTCTTAATTACCCTGAGGGTTTGTTTTGATTAATTGCACAAATAATGAAGCCTTTTGTATTAGCAATATAAACAGTTTGATAGTAAGTGTTAATTACTGTTACAATTTATAGACACTCTGCCCGTATGTACAGATGACAATGCACAGCCTGCTTTCATGAAAAGGAAGTGATAGCAAATCGCTGACAAGACAAGGATTGTCAGCTAATTTCCTCTGGAATCTCCTCCCACCGATATGTAGTGTGTTGTCTATTATATGTCGGAACTGTTCTAATTAACTACTTTACTGCTCTACACATACAATAGCAACCACCGCCGACAATCCATCGAATTGCAGCATTCGATTGTAGAAGTTTATACCTGATTGAAAGTATTACTCCTCAGGGTAGCTATAAATCCATCTTATGTAAAAAAACAAAACATTAATCTGCAAACTGCCCTAAGAATAATAATAATAAAGTGAAAAAAAAAATCCATTCTGGCTAAAAAAAAAGAAGAATCACATGACAAATAAAAATAACAATGTAACATAAATAATAGAAAAAGTATTGAAATTATTTATGAGAATTCCAGAAATTAATTCATAGATATTACTTTATAAAAATATGAGATAAAAAAAAAAAAAGAGCCTTGACATTAATAAATTCGAGATAAACTCTTAATAAATTCTCACTAGATAAATGAACATTGTGGAACAGTGGGATGCCAATAAAACATCTTATCAATCTAGCAATCTAGTGAAACTGCAGCGGCACGTTGCAACGAACATGCGAAACAACAGAGTCACTGCGATGATCTCCCTTGACTGTACTAAAGTATTCGACTCTGTAGATCATCGTACACTCCTGCGACACCTGAACGAGCACGAATTCCCTGCGCAACTCCAGAACATCATGACTTCCTATCTAGCAGGCAGAACCTTTTCTGTGCGAATAGGAGCCATATCAACCACCAGGAGAGATTCCGTAGTCGGAGTTCCCCAAGGGTCTGTGCTGGGACCCCTACTCTTCAACATCTACACCGCGCACATAGTAGGAGCACCATACTACAATTGTGAGGTAGCGGCGTATGCGGACGACATACGAGTCCACGGCACCAGCCTCAACCCAGCGAAAGCTCTAAAGGCTGCAGAGGGTGCCAGTCAGTTAATCACCGACAGGCTACGAGCTGAACATATTCAGGTGAATACAGCCAAGACTCAAGGGATCGGTTCTCTTTCCAGCAGGGGAGCTTCCAGAACAACATCCTGCCAACGGCACTATGGCATACCCCTTTTCGTGATATAAAGGCTCCCGACATCCACGAAAAGTTCGAGGTCCCCACCATCACCGAAGCCATCCAAAGAAGACACATCAAGTTGTTTGACTCGATGAAACACAGCCAAAACCCTCTATTCCGAGACATGATACCCCCACCACTACCGGCAAGATGGCAACTCTCAAGATCTAATAAAGCTAACCAAATGGTGGACATCACGGCACTTGGCTCACCAACAACAAGCCTCTAACGGGCACCTATCACTGCTATCCAACTAAATAAGACTGCACTACATGTCTAGAGAGACTCAAGGCCCAGCCACCAGTGGACTCTCACCACTGTACCGCTACAATCAACCTCTACCGAGGCTTCTCACACTCCTTAATTCCCTCATACCACCTTCAAGCAGGCGCTCCTGGTACAAAGATTCGTTAAACCCAAATATTCCTTTATTTTTCCCTCATTCTTAATCTTATAATTAGAGAGCTAAGAAAAAAAAAAAAAACCCAAAAAAAACATCTGGATATCCAAAGTAAAGAAAATACATATAATAAAATCAAAATCCTATAAACAGATACAAATAACTAAATAGTTCCCAAGCTAGCAAATATCTGTATGGATTATAAGTCCTTGGTCTAGGAGCTCTTGATCCTTTCTATATCCGATATACTATGAGAATTCTATATTCTATGATGAATCCGTTATTCTATGATGAATACGATATAATATGATCCGTATGATACGGGTATTAAGATGCAATTCAAGAGAGTGTTGGAGAATAAAAAGCAAAGATTTAACTAAGGTTAAATTAGAGTTATTGTTTCCTATTTAATTAACGCAAATGTAAAAGGGAATATTTCTTAAGACTAATGTTATGGGATAATAAATGTTTTTGTTTGTGTTGTTGTTATATTTTTATTACTAGTTGTTACCAAATGTAGCGAGCGCCAAACATATATGTAAATCACCATATACTCTGGTGCAAATAATGTATTATAATATAATGTAAATCTTTGTAAGCTTCTTGTAATAAACCAGAGTCCATGCGGCAATTGTAGCAAGGCAGGTAAACAGAGAGGCACCGTCATAAACGGCACCTGACTAGACCAGGGCAGACATAGGGGCACCTATAGGCGGTCAAATAACCTAAGTGGGTGAGTCCCTAGCAGCCATAAAACACACTCTTTTAGGCCAACAGTCGTAAACTTAAGGGCGATTGGCCACCTGGGTATCGTAAAACATACCCCTTTCAGCCAACTCCACCTTTCACTAGGCAGGGGAAATTGTATTTAAGACCAGGATATTAGGCACTGAACTCTACTCTCTCTCTGCCGCACCTCTGAGTCGTCACCCTTTCTCACAGCCTTGCAAACCCCCTGACGCCTCGCGCCTGCTGCACTGCCGTGCCCCGTTCTAACTCTGATCAAATCTTATTCTTTATGAAACCTCCATACCCTTTTCCTTTGAACATAGTGTGTTGTCGGGACACATACCTATCATAAATGGAGTCAGATATTAAACGCCGACATGGAACAATGGTCCATGTTATTAACTACAACAATCCGCACTTGTCACCAGGGCTAGAGTGATTAGGCACTCCCCTAGTGACACCCCCCGACAATTGTTGACACCTGACACCAAACATTAAGAATGAGTCATTATGACACGAAAACCATTAATTGTGTTTTGCTTGAATCCTGACTTATTTTCTTGTGGCAGATGATCCTTTTATCCTAATTATCTTTATTTTTCTTACATTCTATCCCCCGGTGCGACAGAGCTTAAGAGAAAAAAAATGAAGGGAAAAACCATCCTTCCAGCCCCTTAACCAATAAACCACCCCCGCACAGAGATTATCTCCCCACCCCCTTCCTATGGCCATTATGATCTCCACTTACCAGACCCCATCATTATTGTTTCTCATCTTCACTGGTTCCTATAGTTCATGTCAACTTCTAATCTCTTATCTCTGTTTCTGATTTATGTAACGGACGAGTAATTGTTCATGTCCACGATTCTGTTATATTCGTATAAATTAACAACCCCAACAGGACTTTTCTAAACAGGCATGGACTATCGGTCTTTTGATTCGTATGAGTGCAATGCAATGATTATCATAAAACTAATTCAATAACCCTTAAACGCTACATTTATTCACAACGGATATCGTAGTTTTCACAAAGGACCGTAAAGGAAAGAATAATTAAACGTGATAGAACTTTACAAAAAGTAGACATTAAAGTAAAAATAAACTCAAAGTTATTCCATCGAGTATTTTTATGTGTATTTAGCTGTGATACTGTTTTATCCTAACAATATTTTATCTGTTATTTGTTTTCTTTAATTTTCGATCGAAATGCTTTAGCTAGTACAATGACATACTTTCGCTCAAAAGTACCGAAAACTGTAAATATATTTTTGAAATTATACTTACCGGAATTCACCGGCCTATCATAATTTATTTCCTTAACTTTCATCGCTAATTATTGTGTTTATATAAAATCGTAAAAATACATTTCGCTTCATAAATTTTATTTCAAAGATTGGTCAAATTCCAAGAGAAAGGCCTCTACTTTACATCGAGTATGGCCAATCGTCTTTTGTCTGCTTGTCGTTGCTGTTTTACTACTGCACAAAAATGATTCCATTAATCTGAGATTTTGTGGGTTTGTTTTATGATACTTCTTTATTAACTTTATCAGTTTTGGGTTAAAATTTAATAACCGGAATCATAGGAAAATATAATGAAATCCCACATTGATTAGGCCAATTTTACTAATCTTCTTGCTCATAATCTGTTCAAGTTCTGCTTTTTCCACATGGACGAAAATTATGGTTTTGCTATTTATAATTGAAGGGTTTGCCGCAAGTAGAAGGCAGCTCTATGTTTCCAACTTTTTGGAAAAAAAATAAAATAAATAACTCCAAGAGAGATTAACTTCATACCCCAAACGTAGTATAGTAGCACCTTATGATAAATAAATATTTTATTTCATAGATGTGACATGTAACTGAAAAAGGTAAAAAAAAGGAGTTGACTCCTTATTGCTTATTATTTTAGCAGAAAACCCTTGAATTGTATTTATTTGTTCAAAATGTGAACTTAAGTAAGATAATTAAACAAGTAAATTTATTTTGGTCTCGGTGAAACATACTAAATATTCTTGTTAGTTGATAGTTTCTAAAGAAACCCAATAAGTCAAGTGTCACATTTTCTAGCTGAAGAATTATCTCAGAATACTATCCCTTCAAACATTACTTCACTATAAGTATATATTTTAAAAATTCGATGTAGGTAACAGTAATTAAAACAAAAAAGTCCAGGATACTGATCCATGGAATAACTAGTAATTAGAATCATAGGAAAATATAATGAAATCCCACATTGATTAGGCCAATTTTACTAATCTTCTTGCTCATAATCTGTTCAAGTTCTGCTTTTTCCACATGGACGAAAATTATGGTTTTGATATTTATAATTGAAGGGTTTGCCGCAAGTAGAAGGCAGCTCTATGTTTCCAACTTTTTGGAAAAAAAATAAAATAAATAACTCCAAGAGAGATTAACTTCATACCCCAAACGTAGTATAGTAGCAGCTTAATCTGTTGAGAGATAGAGAGAACTATCGGAGCTACATTATTCTTGCACCAAACAAAATAAATATTTTATTTCATAGATGTGACATGTAACTGAAAAAGGTAAAAAAAAGGAGTTGACTCCTTATTGCTTATTATTTTAGCAGAAAACCCTTGAATTGTATTTATTTGTTCAAAATGTGAACTTAAGTAAGATAATTAAACAAGTAAATTTATTTTGGTCTCGGTGAAACATACTAAATATTCTTGTTAGTTGATAGTTTCTAAAGAAACCCAATAAGTCAAGTGTCACATTTTCTAGCTGAAGAATTATCTCAGAATACTATCCCTTCAAACATTACTTCACTATAAGTATATATTTTAAAAATTCGATGTAGGTAACAGTAATTAAAACAAAAAAGTCCAGGATACTGATCCATGGAATAACTAGTTATTTAATCAAACATGAGGATGCGTAAAAGTATTAGGACCTATCAACCGTACAACTGTAAGATAAGAGATGCACGATGACAATCAGGAGGAAGGAGAGATCACAATGAGATCAGATTGAGATGAGAGACACGGCGACATCTGAGATGGGTAGAGGGAAGTGATAAAAGGCGACCCAGTTCTACCTGGGGGCTGATATATCTCGCCTACTGATAATTCACAGATAGCCCGCTTGGTGCCTCTGCGTCTCAGTTGGCAGGGATCTTGTGGAGCTGGCTTCAGTGACGTGTGGCAAAATTAAGGAATACGTTATGATTGTAAAGGTGTGGTGTTTTCAATCACAGCTTTAGTCACATTTGGATTCAAATTAAGTGCAACTACATAATTAAAATATTACCAATGACCAGGGTATGAAGATCTTTAATTGTATACTTAATTTGATCCGGTCCCATATAACTAATTGATATTGTCTTTATTGTCATTATTTTTTATAATAGGGTTGTTTTTAACATTAGTGTCATCATAGCATGGAGTGAAAACAACGTACTACGATTCGCTTAGATCATTCTACAAATACAAAATTTCATTTCCAACAATCTAAATAAAATTAGATAAAATAGTTTAAGTCAGGTGCGATACATTACACAATCAAAGGTTTTTTTACGACAGTGATTCAACGACAGTTAGTGTTTAGTGAACTAAACATTATCACATGACGAGTCGTAATCATTACGTTGATTAACCGAAATGATGAAGTAGTTATTATTTTCCTGATCGCACTCATGTTTCTGTGCCAGAAAATGATACCTTTATGTAAAATTCCTTGTTTATAGGCTGTAAAGAGGCCTCACAATGACCAGTTGGTTTTGAATGAAAATCAAAGAAGCCAACATAACATCTAACATAACATAACATAACATCTCTCTCTCTCTCTCTCTCTCTCTCTCTCCCTCTCTCTCTCTCTCTCTCTCTCTCTCTCTCTCTCTCTGAGGGCTTGAGGGGAAACAAATCATCATCTAAAATATTATTCATAAAACAAATCATCGTCTATCAACAAAAAAAAAAGGATGTTCAAAGTAAAGGAGTAATTAATATCAATAAATAATCAAGGCTCGGGCACCAACTCCCTGTATGTATCTTAAAAAAATTATAAACAATATTTAGGTACTATTGACCGAAAATATTTTATTTAATCTGTTGAAATAGCTTAAATATGAATGGGATATAACCTATTAAAAGTCGGGTGATAATAAATATGTATATATAACTTTATTGCATGAAATAACTTTGAAAATATAGTTCTTTTACTATTATGGCTCCTCGTGTATGAATAAAACAGCATAATAGAAAAGTCCTTGTATAAAACTAGTTCCGAATTTAGTATTGCCGTAAATACTTCTTGAAGACTAAATAAAGTACTTGAAGGAGTGTCAAAATGATTAAAAAACGTTATTTCAGTTTATACCGACCAAGTGCGGTTTTTCAAGCTGCTATTATAAATCCCTCGAAATATTACATCCTACTTATTTATTGAAAAAAAAAAAAAGTTGACTTTTTCACAGACCATTAGCTGGAAAATTCCAGAGTTTTATTACATTTTTTAACATTTGATGTAATGTACAGTTTTGAAATACAATTTATAGAAATTTATTCAAATGAGAATATTCCGCTGAGGCTATTGCCAAGAGTCAAGCTAACAGTATGTTTGTTACCCAGCTACTGTAACACTAGCTTTTAAACAACTTAAGTTTTCAAGCCTCACTTGCTTAAGTATTTTAAGCCTTACACGGCTTACTCAGTTTGCTACTTAACAACAACAGTTTAGTAGCATCTTAAAACACATTTGAATTATGTATTCATACTTCAGGGGTTTTATGTGACTTGAATAAATTCAACGGTTTATTCTACCTGACATATCCTTGTTAGCAAATTAAAGAGTTAAATGATGGATGTTACAAAATAATAAAGCTTAAAATCTCCGAATTTATTTAGTTTATTCAGAATCATTTAAATCAGAGCAGCCATTATAGATTGAATCCTTTTCAAAAATGTACGCTTCACTTAGACAACTGCAATTGTTATGAAGTGAACTAGGTCATAGTAGATATTTTCATTTAGCCGTAATGTGACAAATCACAAATAATTAAGTGATTTTGTGAAGATACTTTCCATTGATAATGAGCTGCACTAAGGATCATATTAGTCCTCACTGTTATAGTAAATCAAAAGCTATTGTTAAATTGATCCACGTGTATAGTGCTTTCTTTAATGATCTCATAAATAATTATTGTTCTGCTTAAGTACAAACATTTTGACCCCATTTACTAGTATAATCAGCGTTAACGTTGATCCAAGGGTATTTTAAATTAAACCTTACTTAAATAACACACTCAATTATTTGTAAATGAAATATCCATTGATATGCTTTGAAGAAACATATTAAGTTCTGTCTCTGTTTACATAATAGGGTATCTCTATTTCCTGGCAAGTTGTTTTGATGGTACCGATTTGATGAGCTTGTCCTATGTATACAAGTATTGCATATTTGTAATGAGAGGTGAAAGACCTTTAAAAAAACAGCAAATTTACATTATATGTTTACCTTCATTGCATTTAGGGGAATAAGACAGTCTAAGGTTTTTTCAAGTGCAGAATAGTGCTAAAATAACAACCTAGTAAGACAAAAGATTTGCATTGTGCATAAGAAAACCAGACTGCATTATTAAAATAGCTACTCTGATGACGGACTAACTAAGAAAGTGAGAGTCGGCTGATAATCTTTCAAGATCAAGCTGATATAACGTTAGTTGGGTTTCTATACAAGGCCCCATTTATTATTTGTTTTTTACCCAACTAAACAACACCCCAATGTGCATGCCAACATACAACCACTCTACCTGTTCATTCATTCATTTATAGCTACCATTCTTATCATGATTTTACATACTTCCAATGTACCTTAGGTCTCCCAGTCCAATTTAGGTATCGGTCCCACACTCAGCAGTCAACTAAGGTTAAGAATATTTACGATATTCCATAATAAACCGTGAAGTAGGGGGGCTTGTTAACCAGACCAGGTCACATGACGATCATGTTAAATCAGCGTAAATGTCTAAATCTGAACGGAAAGGTGGATACGAGCGTAGCCGGTACGAGAAAGGTCCACCACAAACACCGCTGACGACTGGGCCTGATGTTCGCTCGACTGGAACCATTTCCAATTACTAACTCTTCCACACTAGTAGGCTTATTAATTAACCATATTTTCATAACGATTTCTTTCATGTGCACTGACGAGCGGCAGTGGATGGAGGGGGAGATTTCGTTCCGGACATAAGCAATCTTCCGGACGAATGCGCTATAATTTGTATTCGGAGTGATTTGTATCGTGACATCAGTTGGTTTACATTTCAGTTGAAGTACCCTGCCCGTAAATCCTCCTTAAGCCCCTTCCATCTGGCCGTATCTGACGGAAATATATCTTTTACGTTTCGTTGACCCCCCCATAGATTAAAATAATTGTAGTATTAAAACGAGTAATGGACATAGGGTTGCACATCAATCCTAAACAGAAGTGAACAATAGCTAAATTAATTCTACAAGAAAAGGCCAATAGTTGTCCATCGACGGCTCCGATCGCCAGTGTTTTTATTTTTCCGTCAAATCATTAGATTTTAGTATTCACGAATTCTTAGTTAGCACCCTTGAATGAACAGGAGCATTCAATCTAGTGTGAAGTAGTGTACAGGCCAAAACACCCAACACCAGGGTATTTATAATGTACAAACGGACTGTATGTATGAATGCCACACCGGGGAGATAGAGAAAGAAAATTTTCTTACCTCGGTCTATCACCTCTGCCAACAATGTTCCTTTACTTCTCGTTGATGCGGTTCGGCACACGGCTCCTTGAACACCACCCTCAAGCTCTATAATAACGTTAATACAACGAGAAAACAACACCTCACGCATAAATTCCCGGATATGTATCACTAAATAGGTTCAATTACGCCGACAAGATGGCTACAAAAGGTGACTCAGACGACGACTAGCCTTTGACCTTCACTCTACACTCCACCAGCTGGCATGTGAGCTTGAACCAAAATGACGTCATACTGGCGTGAACAGTAGTCTATCGTTAATATCTCTGAAGAAACTCTCGAAGTACTTACTAATCAATTGCTCCAGAGCACGATAAAAGTGTAATCAAGTATTCTTTCAAATACTGAATTTTTAAAAAAGTAACCTCGAGAAAAGTGAAAGTAGTCGTTTCGATTTAACATGTAAGGTTTATTTTCATTTTTAAGGAAACATTAGAGATGTACACTCGAAAACAATACATAAAAAATGGTGTTTAATAAATTGTGTTATTGATATGAATCCTATTTTGATATATAACCTGGAATGTTTTAAATTACATTTTATTAGTTATGTACATTTGTTTTTGTTAGTTCAAAAGAAGGATCGAAGTCTTTTTTTTTCTTCATAGCCCCTTTATACTTACAGACAATTATATACAATTATAGATGCTTAGGTGAATCCATTTACAAATTATTCTGTATTTCCTGTAGCATCACTACATTATATACAGGATTTGTTATTTTATAGAAATTATATAATCGAATAAACAAGCGTAATGATATACATTATAAGTGACTGGAATAAACTGGCTAATAAGGTGATGGGGCTCACCTTTTTGATCAACCTTAAAACTAACTTACATACTAATTCTTATCCTAATTTTTCCCCGACAGTCTGTTGCCATCGATGCGGGAGTCGTTAAAAAAGTTAAATGATGTATTTTTGGCAAAACAACAAGTTCATCGAGAATCTCTCGATGTTTATTTCAATCTCTGCGTTTCATTCCGTTCATATGAATTTCAATTTTTTTTTAAATGGTTAATAATCCAACGAATTCGTAGTCATAAAAAGAAAATCTTTTAAATAATCCTCGGATCATCCAGTATTTAATTGATGCCAGTATTTTAAGAACGTAATACATCAAGGATCTTTAATTTATTATCCATTTTTAAAATGTTACCCTTGAATGTATTAGAAGGAGCTACATGGTTATTTTCCTTTTTGTTGATGGAAATGAATCCACTGGTAGAGAAACCCTTACACACCCCCCAGCAGACACCACACCGCAGACCCTGGGCCGGGAGTGAAGCCAGAGTCGAACAGATAGATTGGATGGAAACCCCACAAACGAACCTGCCGACTCCCTCCGGAATAAAGTGTTATATAAGTTAGCGAACAAAAGAGGAAAAAAAATGCGCAGCTTTCTATTTCCGTTATCCAGCAGTATTTTATTCCCCTTCCGGCGTAGTCCAGTATATTTGCATTATATAGCTGAATACATATTGGCCAACGTATATATCTACTTCGCACCGGGTATCGCAGAATATATAGTGTACAGTCGAATTTAAAAAGGCTCCATGAAAAATTGCAAGTTTCTTTCATTAATTTTTTTTTTTTTTTTACAAAACCGGTTGTTTTGAATTTACCTTCCTCAGGTTTCCTTTTGTGACATCTCACTCCAATACTCACACTGGCTCTGCCACAACCATCAAAAAGATGAAGTTTATCATATTTTGACAGAATCCACCCGACACATGCAATCAACTCAAAGGTTAAAATGTTAATAGGTTGCGTAAGTCTGTTCATCGCGAGCCGAGATCCTTTCTCAATCATTTACAAGTGTATCGCATATTGTCTGATTGTCCTAAAAGCAATTAGGATATCGTTGTACATAGTATAAACTTCTCCTCTGCGATCCCCGGATAGAAATTAGCGATTAAAAAAGTAGATTTCACCTGAGAGTTGGTACTTAGTCACTTGGCCTATATTTCCTAATACTGGCTGCTGTTTTCCAAACTTTGATTACCATAATTAGTGTACTGTATAATAATAATAAAATTCATAGGAAATTCATGTATGAATATATACGCTTAACTGCTTTTAAAGGATCATGAGGTTCTATTCGAGGATCATGAGGTCCTAAATATAGCAAAGTGCAATGTGGTTATTAGTGTTATCAGCTAGGATGGAAGAATGAACAAGAGGTTAATCCACAAGACCAGGATAGGCGATTGTATTCTCTATCATATTCACTTAGCATTGGTCGGAACGCAAGAAGTTCTGAAACCAAACTATGCATTATTTAATCCACATTATTATCAGCTGCACGACTAGGAAAGTTTTAGAGAAACACGCCTAGTGACTGTGGTCAAAATCCGACTTCAAAGACAGGCACAAACTACAAGCGAGGAGTCAGATTATAAGTGAGAGAATCGGAGATAGCATAAGAGTTAGAGCAAATGCAGAGAGAGGTATTAGAAATTAAAGTGGTTTGGTATTGTCTGTGAGGAAATAAAAGCAAGGTGGCATCAAGAGTCAGACCAAGTAGTTGACCACATGGAAGATCACAAATTTCGATGGTAACCGAAACGGAGTGGAACGATGCCAATGTTGGAACGTAGTGAGCCGAAGGAAAGAGCGTGGGAAGGCGTGGTAGAAACTGACAAAGGCTAGACCTCCATGATGGAGGTAAAGACAGTAGAAGAGGAACAGCATTGTATAAGAGGAAAAACGGCCAATAAGAAAGAGGGTTAATTTAAAATAACATCTGTCTCCCTTTTCCTGTTCGCGAAATTAGTTTTATACTTCCTGTTAGGATTAAGGTAGCACTGAAGCAATAGTAAATGCGATGTTAGTAATCTTCGTCACCTGTATCAAATAGCTCGCTCAACAAAAAATAAATATAATAACGAAACATGTTTCATATCAACTGTGAAATAAAGCAATATATTTGTCAAGAACAGACTGACAAAGACAACAAAAGAAAATCGCAGGGAAAAAGTTCATGCCTTGTGTGTTGGGATTCGAAAGAGAAATACACATACATAAAAACAGGTTTTCCTCTATAAGCTATATTTAGGGATGGGGGAGGGGGTGCTTTCGGAAAACAGTTCAATCTTTAGGCAAAGAAAGCTGTTGGTGAACCGTGAACCCTTAGCTCCCTCAGATGAAAGAATATTCGAAAAAGCCTTTACCGTAGAAGCATTGTTTTGATATTTATATTTTTAAATATATCAGTGGTAGTTAGTCATAAATACGCAATAAAAACTTTCTATACGATTTTGGAAGTATGACCTAGTATATTTGGCTATAAGCCGTAAGCTTTAGTTAAAAATAACCATTAAATTATCATTCGATATAAAATTCAAAGTTATATTAGGTCAAGTACAGAGTGCTCTTGTACTTACTTCTTTGCCAAGGAGGGAAATAAAAATATAATTATTATATTATTAGGGAAACAAGGTATATTGTAAGGAAATGAAGCTTAGACTCTCACTAAATAATTGGAAAGAAGACGTCAAACCTTTAAGAACTAAATAGTATGTAAGGCCATTGGACCAGCTATAAATAACTCGTAGGTGTAGGATAATCTCTGGAATATTGTAGTCCACTAGTGGAATAGACCGTATCTACTCATCTAATTTTTAATAGGTCTCACAATAAGAATTAGGGCATTTTAACGAGAATATACGCCTACACCTAAATAATTTTATTGATTATTATAGCATGTATACCCAATAATAATTCCTTGGTAAAGAAAAAAATAATGACAGGTTGGATCCCAACCTAGGTCTTTCTGATTACAATAGTCGTTCTTAACTATTACTTGACATCTCTCCCTTCACATATATTTCAGTATTTCGTTTCGTTTTTGATAGTGCTTTTCGTATATTTACCAATATTCACTGTTAGCACGACAAGATGATAATTGTAAGGTTCATTATTTGTAGCTATTGAACTGTTTTGTTAAATAGTTCTATACAGTTTAGCTATCGTCGCCATGACGACAATGAATCACTTTTTAATTTACAAAAAAATCGATATTATTTGTGTAATTGGAAGAATATCCCGTGTCATTGCTGGATTTTTCTTCTATTCAACCATTGTTTAGCAGTTAACCGTATTTTGAGTACATGTGACAACCACATCAATTTTGACAGTGTTTAAGTTTACTTATTATATTGATTCCTACAAATTGATTTTTATCAATGGGCATTACTCATTTTATTAAAGAATCTAATCGTTTTCTATATCGCATTGCTATTTAAAATAAAAACGATAGATCAATTTGTGACAAACTAACAATATATAAAGTATCTATAATTGAAGATTAGAACAATGACTGGCTGTTTCTATGGTTCTCTGGAGGACACTGAATCAGACAGACATTTACAAACGGTTTCAGGTTTTAAGAAGGATCCCTGTCGCCACAAGATCCAACTTTACTTCAGAGTCTATAATTAACGCGTCAGTTGGAGTTTACTTGTCGCCCAAGTGGGCAGGTCGTTAGGAAATCCGAGCTGGAAAATCCTATTGATTGCAAGCTGACAGTGAGAAAACGTAACAGGGAAAAGAAGATGTTGTTTTGTTGTATTGATTGTTACGAATCTTCAAAATATTGTGGGGCGCTTCATTCGTAGGAATACAATGAAGTAAGATTTATTTAATCTGGGTTTATTCTTATAGTTCTTCTAAAAAAAGTTGCTGTTTATTTTTATTTGAAATTCTGGTTCAATAATAGGTCATAAATTATTTAGGTTTCATTAGGTCTTTATAAAAACGAGCGGAAGAAATTTCTGTACGATGGTACCAATAAACCTAAAGAGGCCATGAATCGTTCTCATAGTAATATTGTATATGTTCATTTTTAAAGTACACAAGCTTTTAAGTGTTAAAGATGGTCATAAGATCCTTGAGAACTAGTTGTGATTCTAGTGTACTTCTGTTGACAGGGACATCAATGAGAATATGATGCAAGTTAGCTTTCATCATATTTCAGAGTACCTAGTATCATCTATTTGTACTAGTGTAATTAGCAATGATATACCTCAAATCCAGTGCTAATTTTTGAGAAAGGATTTCATTTATTAGCGATTTCACGAATAAACCAACTCAATATTTCACTGTTTTCTGGAAATGTCGGTAAGCTGTGTGAAACAAACAAAGAATGCACATCAAAAAACCTTTGGGCTCGGAATGTCCTAAATTTGTAATATTTCATCACAATAAATAGGAATTTTAATAGAAATTCCCAAATATCTTGGAAAGCAGCTATTTTGAGTAAGAAACTTCCCAAACAGATCCTTGTGTTGTATAAAATATAAACAACCTGACAGAAAAAATACACGTCTTTGGAGGTTATAATAGCCAAAAACTAAGCAGTGTACGAGAAATCATTCGAGTCGAATTAAACTTGATTAGACAATAATCTGATATTTAATATTACTTTTTTTTTTAGTTCATTTCGAACTACTTTATGAATCAGCCGATTTTAAAAAAATGATGTACGAGCTTGCTAATGCATGTTAAATTCTAGAATTCAGCGATATTAAAATAATAAGAACAATGATTTCATTAGTTCATATTTCTCATAGCTCATTTCAGATTTATGTTTATATGAAAGTGATTTTATTGTTTGTGTTTCAATCATTTTAATACATGATTGACTGCAAAGTTCATTTCATGATGTTCTTTAGCTGTTTATTTTTCTGATCAGAGTCAAACGTTAACTGTTTACTTTGTCGTCATTATTATTCTGAAATTTAATTAAAATTTGATTATACGGCTTTGGGATTATTTCCAGAAGTAGGTGGATCTAAGCATTTAAGTATTTATCTCGACAAGTTTAGATAATCTAAGAGAAGTTGTTGAAGCGAAGACTTAGGCACAAGTTGCTAATAGGAATTACCGAACACTGGGGGAAGCAAACCAACAGAAGCACTAAGCACCTCTTAGTCTGTTTAAACAGAACACATGGGCCTACAACACGCATTTTATTTTAGGTTTTTTCGATTCCGCACCTGGGCTCTTTGTTTTAATGCTATCTTCATGCATGGACGGTCGCAAATTTCTTAATACTTTCGTGTAATCAAGGACTATAAATAGCCTTTATTTCTTTCTCTCAAAGCTATTTATGAATCATTAGTTGTTATAGAAATTGAAAGTCTAAGGGAATATGTGGATGGGATTATCATACTTGCTGTAAGTTTGCTGATAACAGTATTAATAGCTAATCCAAACTAGAAAAAGAGTAACTTGTAGTTTCATATGCACTCTATAAAAAGAAAAAACTTACCGAAATCAAAATAAAAGAGATATAAATCTTTTTATTGAAATATAGTTTATAATATTCCCTATTGGATAATAATCAATTGTAATTAAACACTATGATTAGCATTCAACCACTTATCCATGCAAAATACTCGAATTCCAGAGCTATCCCAATCCCAAATGACTGTCACCTCTTTAAGAGAACAGAGCTTGGGAAAATCTCCCACGCCTACGAGACCTTATGGTATTTAACAAATGCTCTATTTGATCTATAAAAAGTAAAATAAAGCATGCCGGGTAATAACACAGCAGAGCCTGATACCAAAACAATTTAGCAAAGTACCTTTACTTGCTATCTCCCAATTTATAACAACAGACAATTTATTTATTAAGAGATGTCCAGTTTGGATTTTTTTTAAATTAGTTATACAAAAATGAATATATTTCCGAGAATGTGAGAAACTCTAAAATTTGAAAATATTTTATAGATAACAAGACTTTTATAAATTAGTTAAACGTTATTATTACTTTAAACATGTACAAAAATCCTTCGTATTTAAAAAAAAAAAAAAAGGTTAAATAGCGACACATAAGGTGGAATAATTTTACATTGTACTTTCTTTTTATAGTTGCATCGTTTAATTTTCTATCACACGATTACTCCTCGACTATCACACATACTAAAACTGAAATAACACATAGAATTTCAAATACATTAAACGCAAAACTTTTTAACGGTGTAGCTATCATGCAAAACATTCTTCATAGCTGTAACAAACATATTCAGTTGTATCTAAATATTGTCACGTGAAGTTCTTTCCCCATATTTTCGTAATAGTAAGCTTAATTATTTTGTTTTCAGTGATTTATTTTGGAATGGTATCATGCAGTAATTAAAAAATTAACTAAAACTATGGGACTCTTAGTCCATTTATAATTTGTCTATGGTAGAATAACAAGTCAAGTTAAGCCAATTGCTGTTCATGCAGTGGTGGTTTTACGTTGAACATCTCCCTTGGAAATTTTATGGAAAGATTAGAATAAATCATTACAGTTTATTACATAAATTAAAAAATAAATGTTTGATCATGCCAGTTTATAACAAAAAAATAAGATCCTTACACGTCCAAATTGTTTGTTGTTATATATATCAAATTTTTGTTAATATAAAATAAATAACTTCGCATAAATCAGATTGTATGTACAGTAATAATTTCTTTATTTGTTTTATGTGCACCTTTAATATAATTTTAGTGAACACTGATGTTTCATTTACTTCCTTGTTTACTTCACTGTTATCAGATTATACAGAATATCTGATTATTTTGGGAATGGCATATTAGTGCTCTTCAAAAATTCAAGTAAGAATTTTTTATTGTGATTTTCCCATATACAACCCGACGTCACTTATGTCTATTATTTAGGACCAATTTGCTGATCATGCTAGAAATCAACATACGGCCAAAATCACAGAAACCTATCATGTCTAGCCGTGTCCTGTATCAACTTATACATTATACATCTGTATACTGAAATTGGTTTTTCACTGTTTGAATTTAACAGTACTAAAAGAAATAACGAAACCCTATATAATTAAAAAAAAAATAATGATACGTAATAAATAATAATAATACTAAGTAAAATAATAACAAAATTAAGTAAAGTATATATAAATTAATTTTAATGCTCTTCCAACGGGATATGTTTTGTGCATTTGTGGATATATCATTTGAGGAAAAACTCTAATTGTCTATGTCTTTGAATTATGAGTTTTCAGATATGGACGATAGAAAAAAGAATTGTTGTGAATGTGTGTGTACACACTGCTGAGTTGTGAGTAATGTAATTGTAGGTTTGTTAGCCTGTTCGTTATCTTGGTGTATCCAGGGTAAATGTTAATTATGCGCTTATTGGTGTTTTGTTCAGCATGCAATTTCCTGTAATTTCAAGTTCAATTGTAACTCCAAACTGGTTCTGCATGGGTCATTATGGGAGTTGATTGCTGTTTTATGCAGTATTAATTTGTTTTCAGGGGTCAGTTTTGAATTTGGAGTTTGGAAGTAAGGTGATATTTTTACCAATGAGGGTTTTAGTTTTGTTTGAATTGTTGTTTAGGTGGTCTACTTCAATTTCAGGCAACGGTCTGTGGTAACTCCTAGGTAGTGTATAGAATCGCTACAGGGGAAATACGTTGGAATCGTTTAAGGATGAATGGTCAATCTACGTTTGTAGAAGAGTATTGTCTCTTTTTTAAGTGGATTAGGTTAAACCTTTTTCATGAAATAGGTATTGATTTTATTTTCATTCGTGTCTGAATTATCCTGTCTAGATTGTTGAGTCGTCTGCGTATAAAAATCTTTCGATTTTGAGGTGTGATGGGTTGTCGGCGATTGTAGGAATGTAAAAAGACCTGTTCTGGATGAGGTGTAAGTGAGGTGTATGTAAGGTATAAAATTGTAACTGAACTTTTATAGATGAGTCCGGTGTCATATTGTATCAAAAGCTTCATCAAGCAAGATCATACCAACATATTCCTCTTCATTCACATATTCTCGTTGAAACCTGTGGTTATATAGTCTGTCAGCCTTTGAAGCTGTGACTGTGGTATTGCTGTATTGTGGTATGCTCAATCCTTGGTAGACTCTCACTACCTTCCTGACTCCATCCGCCTTTCTAGGCATTCCACACCCCATATCCTTCTCATACATCCTTCAAATAGGGGTCTCCCCTTAGTGAAAGGCACTTTCCAGCCAAAAATAATTTTCCTTATTTTTCCCACATTCCTATTTTTACTGGCATCCCAATTTTATATTATTTGGGTATTAAAATGGATAGGCATCTCCATTTCTCTACTCATTTTAGTAATAAAATAGAAAAAGTACGACAAAGGTCTTACCGGCTATCGCACTTGCTAACTTCACCTAACCTGTCGCTTCGTCTTAAATTGATGATATATAAATGTGTCCTCCGGCCAGCTCTGCTGTACGGTGCTATTTACCCACTTGACTGACAATACAGCCAAATGTCTCCAACACTTCCACAATGGAATCATGTGAAAAGTGGTCCAACATACCTCTTTCAAGAGGTTGAAGAACGCTGACCTGCACCCGTTGCTTGGTGTGCCGCCGTCGGTGGGTGAGTTCATCCGCCGGAGACACATTAAGTTTTTTGACTCGTTGCAGCACCTGACAAATCAAGTGTTTAACACTATGACCCCACCACCCCTCCCGCATTGATGGCAACAGACTGTCGGGGAAAAATTAGGATAAGAATTAGTATGTAAGTTAGTTTTAAGGTTGATCAAAAAGGTGAGCCCCATCACCTTTATTAGTCAGTTTAGTCCAGTCACGTATAATGTATATCATTATGCTTGATATTCGATTATATAATTTCTATAAAATAACAAAACCTGTATGTAATGTAGTGATGCTACAGGAAATACAAAATAATTTGTGAATAGATTCAGCTGAGGATCTATAATTGTATGTAATTATCTGTAAATTTAAAGGGGCTATGAAGAAAAAAAACAAAACAAAAAAAACTGTGGTATTGTCTGAAATCAAACTGACCATATATGTGATCCTTTGGATTATAGATTTTTCTTATATTTTTGAGAAAATGTTCAAAAGACTTATTCCTCTATCGTTTCCTGCTTGCTTTAGGTAACATGATTATTTTCGCATTTCCTAGGTTAGAGGGAAGTACCTGTGTTGGTGAATGCAATTACACATATTAGCGGAAGGCATGGTTGCCTTTTTGCTGAAATTTTGGCTGTAATTAGGGTTGTGTCTTTTTCTGGAGATTTTCTTGCTTTCAGCAGTTTTATGTCATTCCAAATGACTTTTAGTGAAATGGATAGTAAATAATGCGGTGTAGATATTCTTAGGAACTGAGAGATTGTTATATTCACGATTCGGTCATGGCTTTTCTGCCCCTAATTTTTTGGGCAGGTCACTGTTAAATTTAAAATGGGAAGCTAATAGGTCTTCTTTTTCTCTATTAATGTCGACAAATTCTTTGGTGTTGTGCTATCAAGAGAATGTATGTTACCGCAGATTGACTAATGCTTAGCCGTGACTTAGCTCACAGAACGGCAGTTATGAAGAGCGAGAAGTAGACTGCGATTGAAGCTGGGAGGTGACAAGCCCTGACAGATGACCCCTTCCTTGATGGATGGATCCCTTGGCTCCTGGGGATACTCAAGTCTTAGGTCGAGATTAACATTTCTAATCCTGTCTGCTTTAATCTCCGCAGTGGCGTACTCTCTGGATGAGAGGTTGGTGGCTCAGGAATGATTAGCTGATTAGCTGTTGAAAGACATGTACCTAAGAGCTGGGCCATGAAGTTAATAAGAATGCTTGTTGACTAATATCCAACACAAAGAACATCGTCTGTATATATGCGTATTATGCGATAGTCGATTAATCGAAAAGCTTAAAATATGTCATTTTGACATATTGTAAAATTCATGATATTTGAGAATAAAAACCAGGAACCCTCACATCTGGTAAGCATTTTCCCTTATGCTCCTAGGAGTGGGGATGAGAAAAACCAGTCTTAGCACAGCCATCGAGAAGAACGCAGTTAGCAAGCTCCCGAGTTGGCGGTTATTATACTATTGAAGAACCAACAGTAAAAAGTAACGTTGATTGGATTACAGGAAGATCATCGATTGGGTTATATTAATATTGTTTCTTATTATGGATCCATTAAAAAAGAAGTTAAGCTCAAATTCATGTTTGTAATTAGTAGTAATTATTCTAATTTAAAAGGAATTGAATATTTTTTTATACTTTTGTCAGTAATCTATGTTAATTATAATTATTTGTTATAACCATTTTATTTGAGTATATTTCACAATTCCTAGTTTCTCAATTTATTAATAACTACAACATTAGCCTTGAGATAGGGCGATTCAATCGGGATAAATTCCTATGTCAAAGACATAAAACAATTTGAATTAAAGATCTCATGACGGACCTGCCAAATTAGTTAAGTTAAATTGATAAAATAAAGTAGAAAGAGAAATGGTAAAAAATGAGGTAGGTTTCAATATAAACATCAAAAATTGTTTGAAACAACGTGTACTCTGAATGAGAAGCAAGTCCTGCAAAAAAAAAAAAAAACGATGTAACAATAAAACAGTTAGCCATTGTATAATTAAGTCGTTGATCTCAGTGTCTATTATCCTAAGGTCCTACGCGTTGGATCATCAGGTAGAAGGGATGTTTTAGGAAGCAAGGATGTGAGTATTAAAAGATGATTAGAAACTTCTGATATAGGAAAACCACATTCGAATAAGTCTATGAAACTTGCACCGAGTTGCACTACGAGTTGATTTGAGAAACGACAGAACAGGTTTACGGAATAATTGAACAGTCTAGTGCCAAAAAAGGCCCACTAACTCTTTAACACATTATTCTCGGGTTCTACCTTCAGGCGAATAATAAAAACTATAAATGGCTGTGGTCTAAACAAGCACATTAACTTGTTCTTTGTATTCATCCCCTTCCAAGGCTCAGTGACCATGGGACTTCCATACAAGCTCATACAGGTACCTGAGGTTGGTGGAAGATCCTAACAATCTGTCCTCTACTAGAGTGTAGTTGTTACTATGCTCGTCGCCTTTGAATTTTGGTTTGTTTTCTGTTCTCTAAGAAATTTTGAAATGAGGGAACCCCAGGAATATCTTCCATATATAATGGGAAAAATATCCTGTAATAACTGCAAAACCAATTCAGCTCGGCTTCACAAACTGTCAATAACCCTAGCTCATAATCTGTTTAAGATCTGTGTTTTTTATGATAAATGAATTCTGAAAAGGTGATTATTAACAACCAAGACCTACCTTAACAAATCAAAAGATGTGTTAGGAAGCAAGGAGGTGTGTATTAAAAGAATATTAGAATGTTCTGATGTCAGAAAACCATAATCTAATAAGACTGTAAAACGTGGATTCTTACTGTACCACGTGTTCATTTCACAAACGACTGAACAGGTTTGAGGAAGGACTGAACAGCCTAGTGCAAACAATGTCCCTTGACAAATTAAATGAAATATTTATGTTTATTATATAATATAGAATAAGGAATATACCATAATATATCATAAATGGAATAAGGGAACTACTCAATAGTCGATATAAATTTCAATCAAGTGACCAAAAACATTATTAACGAATGATGTATATATATGATATATGTATGAACTAAATAATCTTATTTAATGTTTTAACATTACCAAAACAAAATTTAGAAAAAGTTGAAAACTTATGATGAAGCTAGATATTATTGGATTAGATAGTTCTTAACAATAGTATTAAATATAATCAATATTTTTTTATAACATAGAATAAAAATAAATGACCCGTAATGTGACGTTACATTCGCATTCATTCGAGCCCCATTGATCCTCCTAGGTCACACAAGTTCCTAGTGTTCCTAACAAGGACACGAGCAGGCCATGGTATAAGGGCTCAGGGCAAGGAAGTAGAGTTGGTAGTTGTTGAGGCCCAAGTTGTCCCACTCTAGGTAACAAGTTGACAAAAACTGCTTTAGGTTAGTGCCTCGCTTGTTTCTTCAGGGCAGTTGGCTAACTTCTAAGGCTATGTCAGCCAAAGTTTTCGCACTGCGGTTATCGTTATGTTTAGAAATACATTCTGAGGAAGAATAGGGTCGTACTTACTTATCCAATAGACGTTATAAAACTATTATGTCTTCTAACAGTAAGCGGTTCAAAAAACGTGATTTATTTTATACCTTAAATATATTCGAAAAGAATTTTTTTTTTGCTTATGTACAGTATATGACAATGCTACAAAACAAAGGGTACGGTTTCAAATAGAGTTTATTCTCTGAATCCCAATTTTAGCCTAGCTGCACCAGGGTAATCTGACCTGCGCAATAATCAACTAAATAAACTGAAACGGTACGGGAGCCAGGTAACACTAATGGAACCGAAGGGAATAACTGAACTCAAAAGTTTAACTTTACTAAAGGTATTGCTCATTGAAACCTTTGTACATTTAAATTAAGAACCCTAGCATAATCTTAGAGTGGAGCATATGGAGTACATTCCCATACACTAATGTTCCAGAATAATTGTAACCGAAACACTCTATAGGTATACTATTATTATTAAAACAATAGGGAAAACATATGAACATCTACAATGAATTAGATTATACACACAAATACTTTATTATAATGGATATGCAGTAGCGGAGGTAACGAATATAAACACTTATTATTTACAATCACCAAGCCATCTTAATTTGTTATGTCTTTATTCTAACACAGAACTGTTTACAATCCTATGTTAAAACATTAAATAAGAATGTCTAAGTGAATTAACGAATGGCAACATTACCAATCCGAATTAAACTAAATGTAAACTTATAATTCAAAAACAATATTCAACATACCAAAACATTAATTATTATATAAGATCCACTCTATTTTATCCACTATACACATGAACTTACCCGACACATTCATACAAAACATAAGAGTAAAAAAAGTGAAAATGTTATGAAATTTTGTAAAAATGTTCCATTTGTCATGAGAATGAAGAATGAGCTCATAAATCATAGTAATAAATTATACACGTATTTTGTCTATAAAAACGAGCATACATTTTTTTTAGGTTATAATATTGTCTTGCTGGTTTTTATTATATCCAGAGTCAAAAAATAAACAAAATCATTACTTGCATGGATTGAAATGGTACTAAAACTAATTTTCCAACTACTTCACTACTGACATTATTATTGACTCTTTTGCTTCTTAATTCTCATGACAAGTTTCATCAATAATTTTTTTTTTTGAGGGTACTATTTTACCTTTACTAAGTAGTAAGGACCCCTCACCGTATATTGCATTATAAATAGTGATTTGTTTTTATTGACCAAAGGTTTTTTCAAATCGATTATAACCTATATTATATTTTTTTAATACATATCGGGAGATTCTCATGACGGTCTTAAAAACTTACTTATATAAACTACTTGCTATTTTTACTTTTTACTTTTGGTAGTTCTGTTTGTTCAACATCTTTCGTAGGATATACAAGCAACTCGGAGGCGAAAAAACCTTTTTATCCCCTCGAACGTAGTAAATTACCAGCTTGAGGACCATCTCAGCTTTGGACTAGCCAATAATAGGTCCAAATGTTGGTTAGGAGGACTCGACTCAAGGCATTGTGAGCTCTATCTCGGAAGGAAGGGTCTGTTAAAGGCTGTAGAGTGAATAGCTTCAGTTAGTCGTGGTACTTGAAGGAGCAAGTCTTTAACAGTTCCGGCTTATGAAAGCTCCTTTAGACCGTTTTTAAGCGACAATATAGACTCGATGTGTGCTAGATTGTATTGTGTTCTTGAAGTAAGTCTGTATCAGATCTTTAAATCCTAAATATCTTCTGAGCTGTGGCGTTTTTTTTTCTGCTGATTTCCCTTTATTTAAATCCTCGGCGTGTTAACTCCCTAACCCGTGATGTGTGGGTTTGTTTTTTGGGATATATATTTTTCGTTAAACCATCAGCTCATCAATTGTAAAAGGATGGGCCTCTCTGACACGATAACTCTTAGAAATCTTGTTTACACGAAGAGGAATGCAGCACAGTTCCTGTTGAAATAACAAATTGAGGAGGGTTGGGAGAGGAGGTACTCCGTACCAGAATTGGTCAATGTGGCCAATTTTGCTGAAGAGGATAGCTTATGTGTCAGTCTCTCCAAGCGCACTCTTTCAAAGTATACAGACACACTAATCACAATTGCTTCTTTCCGGTTTTAATGTAGACTTACACCCTTCTATCTACGAGGGCGGTCTGAAAAGTTTCCGACCTAACAAAGCTTTTATTTATTTTATTATCATCTTCATGTTGAGGTCGTAAACTTTTCAGACCACCTGTCTATATCATAAATAATCATTCTGTAGTGAACATTTCTGTGTATATGGATGCGAAATGTTTCTAGTGGTTAGTTTAGCCCAGGTATTGATAAAATACCATTTTTATTGTTTCTATGTTCTTTTATTTAAATTGTATTAAACGTTTTTCCATATTATTTTAATAAAATTTTATTATCGGATAAATAAAACTTACATAATTTAACTACGCCATTGACATTGCAGGCTTCTTTCAAATTAGTAAAAAGGTGTATTTTCACCCCCTGCTGAAATATAATAATGACGCGATTCGTTCTAGCGGTTGTACGTCATTGGTTATTACAACCGATCGCCTGATTTAGTTTTATACGAGAATATCTTGGAATAGCTAAGGGTCTTTTTTTTTAGACTGAAACGGAGCAATCTAATTCCTTTATGTCAGGTCTGGCCTAGTGATCCTCGAAATAATCAGAAAGTCTTAAATAAATATATTAAAATAAATTTATGTCTTAGTAAAAAATTGATTTAAGATGTGATAACAACGTTTTTCGCAAAATGTAGTAATGATAGTAACCACATTGTTAACTTCGAGTTCCACGTCGAAGAGTTTGCGATCAGTGTGTAATATATCTGAATGTGGAAACTTAGAAACTTGCTAGTATCAACTTTATCTCTCTACTAGAGAACCCTGGAAAAGGCATTATATGATTAAAGTTGCTAAATATTATCAGTTGGAAAATACTTGAACAAATAATTCTCATCAGTATCTTCTACAGGAATACTAGTCACGATTATTTTCCATTATCACCTAACCGTTCTTTGTGTCGGAGCGATGAGATGGTTGGAAGCAACCACACAAAGTTTGCAATATGCCTTAAGAACAGTGCAACCTTCAGTCCATGTGATTGAATATAACACAAATCAAATTCGATGAATCGCACAAATTAGGACTTCGTAAGGGCTGGGAAAAACGTTTTGAAATTATAGCTGGTCTCATCACAAATTGCATTTATATATTTAATTGGATTCTCATACCGATATGATAAGAAATTATTTGTTTTCTGATAACAAGTAATTGATTACTGACCCTTCTAGTTTTTAGAATTTTTGTGACAATTGAAAATGAATTGAATCAATGTGTTTACTGTGTGAAACTGGGGTAACGAGGTATATACGAATACAATTTCGATCCCTTTTTAGAGAGACTCTAGGCCCAGCCACCAGTGGACTCTCACCACTGTACCCAAACAACCAACCTCCACCGAGGCTTCCCACACCCCTTAATCCTCTCACACCACCTTCAAGCAGGTACTCCTAGTATAAGGCTAGCCTAAACCTATGCCTTACCTAAATATTCTATATTTTTCCCTCATCCTGAATTTCTGACTGGAGAGCTTAGAAAAAAAAAAAAAATCCCTTGTTAGGGTTAACTTAGATTTTTCAAATCCAGAAACACTGATGTTTTTACCCGTGAATCGTCCTGTTTTGGTACTTGGACCAAAGTTGGTTTTTCAAGCTAGCTAATTGAAATTTTGAAAGAGTCCGTTTGACATTGTGAAGACATAACAAATCAATAAAACCTGGTTGAGTTAAACTCACGAACACGATATTCATTACAGTACTGAGTAGTTTTAATTTAATCTTTAATACTTCCTCCTCAAATTCATATTTTTTTTTGTGAATCCCATGTAACTAAATAAACATTTTTTTTTTTTTTTTTTTTCCCCAAGCTCTCAAACTTATAAAAATAGGATGTGGGAAAAATAAGGAAAATTATTTTTGGGCTAATGAGTGCCTTTCACTAAGGGGAGTCCCCCATTTGAAGGATGTATGAGAAGGATATAGGGTGTGGAATGCCTAAAAAGGCGGATGGAATCAGGAAGGTAGTTAGAGTCTACCAAGAGTTGAGCCTAGGGGCACCTAGGGAATGGATTGTAGTCGGCCAGGCGAAGCCTGGCGCCCGCCCCGGCGAGGGCCTGAAATGAGTCAGCCTCTCGGCCGGAAGGTCGACCCTGCTTACACAGGTAGATGGGGTCGTTGTAGCTTCGGTTGAGTCGGCCTCAAAATAAACAATAACGAGAATAACCACTAAATATTTTTTGAGTCGTCTAAATGTGATTTCCATGGAAATTCTATGTCGAAAACGTCTGTAAATTGGACAGAGGGCTTACAAAAAACAGGACAGGCTGGCATACTCACTATTTATATACTGAATTGCTGTTATATTCGCAGAGTTCATTTGGGATGTGTTAGGTGAGTGAAGAGTAATTTTGCCAGGTTAAATTTTAATTAATCTACTATAGCAAATAGACAAAAATTAATTCGCTTTTCTCAGTTTCTGATGCAATAGGTTAATTTCCTTTCAGTTGTAATCATTCGATAGAAGAATGTTTAGAAAAAAAAGGAGCTGAGTATTAATGAAAGATTAGGCACTTCCTATGTCCGAAAACCAATCTAAAATAAAACACTAAAATCTAACTTGAGAGTACAGAATGTGGTGCTTTGACGGATATCCGGATAGCTCTGTCTTCGTCTGGCAAATCAACAGTTTACTGGCACATACTTACCTTAATAAAGGTGGTGTCCACAGAAGGTCCAAGCGTACCTGAGCAGGCCTTTAAACACTATGCCAAGGATTTAAACGAAAAATTCACTCCCTAAAATCAACAAAGAAATTTAATTTATAATAATTCTAAATAAAAAATTGCACGATGAGTGAACTGCTCTCAGTATTCTACGTAAAATTTTGATTCGCCCTTGTCCCATTGAGGAGCCAGTCTAGTTTGAATTATGACCCTCGGTTCCAGCAATAAAACATGCCCGTCTCAGGCTTCCTCCCTTTAAGTTTATTGCAAGCCATAAACAATAGCGCCTGATGACACTACTTTTATTGCCTCAATTTTTCGCTCTTTGCAGCACTTTACAACGGTGACAATTTTTCACGAACCAGGTGATACAGCTTTAACGACGCCATTAAATTTTACCACCGTTTTTTTTTAATGGCTACAAGGAAATTAATGGTTAAATGGAGTTATCTTGCCATACTGTTAGATACAACTGTGTTATTGGTTGGTCATTGAATTTTCATTTTGCCAGAACCAGCAGAGAATCCTGGCACGCTTACAGGCTGAGGACATCCACTAATACTTCCCGTAAATTGTTGAAGCTAAATTTGAAGATATATTAATATTATTAATTTAGAATATTTCTATTTTAATGTATCCTAAGTTTTCGTTGATCATTACCAGGCAAGTCAGCGCAGTTTTTGTATCTGTGGAATGTCGTGAACATTTCTGTATGATGTTCAAACTATCGTACGGGATTTTAAGATTAGAGTTAAGGGAATTATTTTAGGCGCAAATGATAAACAACAATATGCCTAAATTGAGAACACCATAGTTTAATAGTAGATATGTTGATAGACAAGCGCAAGAACTTTATTTATTAAAGAACATTCCCGTAATTACATTTTTACTGTTTTTTAAATTACTAAATAAGTTTGACAGTCACATTTACAGGCAAAGTTGTTAATTATTCCATTTCTAAAAAAAAGTAGTGGTTAATTGGTCCATTTCCTGAAATAAAAATTGTCGTTATACTCGATGAAAAATAAAACCCTGGTCTACTTTATTGAAATAAGACGAGAGTACGATAAGACAGAAATCGATACATAACAAGGATGATATGTATGCATGCCTTATCATGACAAAATACTTTCCCCGAGCTTATCTCCCCAAGGCTGAAGATACATGCAACAAGGGCTCAGCCGGGATTTAAACTTCACTGATACATTCTCCGGATAATTCGACAGTATTGTCGTCGAATAATGTAAATAAGAGCACTAATAACATCAAAACATTATTATTTCTCATCCACTTCCTCTTGTGATTTCATACATCAACATATATTTACTTAATAGTCGTTATTTTATGATTGTCAAATCCTTCTATAAGTAAAACAAAAGTTTTCCATACACCATTTGCAGAGGTAGTTTTATCGAAACCAGTCAAACTAAAGAGGTTTGGCCAACTACGCGTCATCAAATGAACAAGTTGTCATACATGAGTTATAAATGTTTCATTTTCATTCATGCTGGCTTGTTATGGACTGAAGTTTTAATTAGCTACTTCATCCTATATGAGCGTGAGCTTAACTAGATTTGTATTTCTAAATTTACGTTTCATTACCATTATTTTTCATTGGAATACCTTCAGCAAGTTTGATTCCGCCTATATTATTTTTTTTAGTATGCCAACCTTGTTCTAGACAATGTTGATACTTTACTTAAATCCACTAAGCTCTTATAAAACTCTTAATTTATCTTCTTATGGTTCCTGCGTTAAATGATCTGTGACATGACAATCGGACTATCGTTACCTAAGGTTTGAGCTGACTTAGGTAGTATTTTACTGTCTTCCTCCCCCCTCCATCACCTGACATTTCTTTGTTTTTATCCAGAATCGATTTTTTTTACTTCATCATTTTGCTTAAGGTGTCCCAGAACAGCGTTTCCTATTTATAAATTACAAGACTAGGATTTAAGATATCCAGTAGACTAACTAGGAGATAACAGACTAAAAGAAGAAGAATAGAGGGAGTAAGTGGAGACTGGTGTGTTGAAACCCAAGAACCGGGTGTGATATGTCATGGTAAGTTGATAATGATGTAGATGCGGTTGATAATGGCCTGTGTCTGTTGATTCAAGTCCAAACAATTCCTCTTTGGTTTCGGAAAGACTGGATCTGTGGTGCAAAGTAATAGATGGCAAGTTTATGTTGTAGACATGAAAATTTCGGGTAGGCACAAATGTGTACTGAATATATTATATAATATGGACGAAGAAACTAAAAAGGGTATAAGATAGAATAATGTATATTGTGACAATATATTTTTAGGATCAAACTAAATTTATTTATTTGAACTAGGTTGATTTATGGAGTGAGATTACTCTGAAATCCTCAGGATAAGAGTATTTATTGTCTGACAATATGAGGGTGACAAATTTACAAGCCCCTACCCTCTGCTGCTTAGGGATTTGTTTAGAGTTACTTCAGACTTCACCAAACCAAGCAATACAGCGTGTTCTCTCAGTACAGGAAATTTAGCGTTTATTTAAGAGTGGTATTGAGACATCCCAAGCATCTAATACTCCGTTTATTACTCACCTCCTTACTTTCCCAAAATCCATCTATCTAATGATTGGTACAAGTAGGAGAATGCGAGAATCTTCAAATGCTTAGCTAAATTAATTTCGCATCGTCTAACTTTTTTACTGTTGCATCGTTTAATTTCATATGGTGAAACTACTCCCAACACTAACACACATTAAAAATTCTTATTTAGAAGTTTAAAATCAAATTTCAGGAATTTAGGTTGCAAAGAAGAATGTAATACTTCAGATAACTGTATTTTGATACTCCTTTATTGTGCTATAATTACAATCTGCCTTTTATAAGGCAATAAGTAATAAGCTAAATGCTCTCATTCATACCATAAACTGTATTAATGACTATAAAAACCACATCACTTATAAGCAGTTTTTATAATGTTCCTATCGATCCATACTATTATGTTTTCCAATTATACCGCTTATTACTCATTCTTAATTAACCTTTTTATATTATAGTTTTATATTGTGTTTATACGTTCATAAATTATTATTAGTTATTTAACTTGTTTATGTTTCCTCAGGCGGTGGTCTACCGAGAAGGAAACCTGGTGAGCGGGCGCTTGGAGGCCCTGATCCAGCACATGGTGCCCACCGCTGACTACTACCCAGACCGGGCCTTCCTCTTCGCCTTCCTCCTCACCTCCAGGCTCTTCGTCAAACCGCACGATCTACTTGGGCAGATTTGCGCTGAGTCTGCAAACAACACCAAGGTAACACAAAATACATACCCTGTGCCTTAAATTCAAAATCATATCACTTCTATTGAAGGAGAAGTAATGTTAGTAGTAACAATTACTACGTCCGAAATTAGGGGGTAAGCTTTCTAACAGATTTTAGGAAAATGTCCTTTGTCTTTCTGTATCTCTGTTTCCAGCTTGGTCTGCGTATAGTTGTTCTTCAATAGCGGTCATAAAAGTATTCCAATAAATCAGAAATTTATAAACATTCAACACGCCGGAGTGCGCAGTGTATGCTTTTGCTAATGAATGATCACTCAAATTTTGCAAAAACAAAAAATAAACTTAGAATAATTTAGGTACCGCATCTGCTAACTGATTTTTGTATTTCGTATAAACAAATAAGAATCTCTTCTAGATTAATAGTCCTGAAATTTCCCTTTCGTTAAGATGTTCTAATGAGTCCACTCGAGGTGGTGGTCATTAGGTCATTGAAAAAAATAAGTAAATATTTCAATATCAGAAATAATGTGGAAATAATTGCCGGTTGGCTCATTAAGGAAGTGTGCTGTAGCGTGTGCATCGCAGCTGAGGTAGGAGCTAACCACTAGTGCGGTAGTGGCGTATACTGTTCGTCAGCTAACAGAGCTGTATCCTCTTCCTCAAGTATCTCATCAGAGGCATTTAATATCATCATGAACAGACTATGAGTACCAGTTGATCCATAGACATGTAACCAGGCTGTTATAGTTTATCTGTAATTATTTTTGGTATTAAAAATAGTTTTTTGAAGTATTTACTGGCTAAAATTTGCTAACGCAAATAATTCAGTTTTAAAATAAACAGAAAGATGCGTTATTCGGTATGAATTTCATTCAAAACCTTTTTAAATGTTTACGAAAAAAAACTATGTAGTTTTATATACTAAACCATCTTGGCCTCTCAAAAACGTATTTCTAGCAAATATTAAGTTGTAATTCTTAAAATATTTCCAAAAATAATTTAGAAATCAGTTACAGCTATTAATTAGCTAAGTAATGACACCCAATCTTATTTATTGTAGATTTATTTTGGATTAGATAAAACGACCATTAAAAATTTCATTTCTTCAGGTCCAAATAGCTAAGAACTGTAAAGACATACTTATAATCAATTTTGTGAAAAAACTCTTTGCTCTGTAGAATGAGTTAATAGTTTACAATTGGTTGTAAAAATTTGTCTTTAGCCTTCTGTGAGTAATATATTCTCTGAATGTAAAGAGCGAGGTGTATGCAATACACTGCGATGAAGCTAGAAATACATTTATTTATAAAATGTAGAATAAATATATTTATATTATATTTAAAGTTATATTTTTTTTCGTACAACGCGGTGTTGTGTTACAATCTGATTTTTTGTAATTGTTCAAATAAAAAAAAATAGCGTTGGTTAGAAATTCCCTTGAACAGGGCTAACCATTGGTGTCAAGTAGCATAGCTTATTTTTTAGAAGTTTGGGAATCTGAATAATTCCCGCTCAGGAGCCTTCTTGATAATAATGTACATGGCATTAGTTCTAATTGGCTGCCGACTACCCTCGCTTTTTACCCGCTCTCCAGCTCCAGAAAAGGTCAGTTCTTCTATGACATGCTGAATGGTGACATATTTTTTTGGAGTTATACTAACATTTTCCTTGGGTGACATCATCAGCTTACAATTCCCTTCTTCCCTATCCCTTCCAAAAGCTGTATTTCACCCCCCCCCCTGCTTCACAGAATACATCAAGGTAAGCCTTATAGCTTGAAACATTTTGCTCTCATCTGAGTCTACTTCGAGTTATTCATTATATCTTCTCATTTTTTGTTAAATTATAAAATACCTATTTATCAAATCTTATATTAATAAATACAATCTAATGAAATGTTGGAATTAAACAAAGACAGAGTACTTAAATACACAATTATGTGATAAAACATGATGGCATTTTTTTTTTTTAATTTCAAAACCTCTTTTATTTTTTATAAGTATACAATGAACGAAAATTTATATGGTTACAGTTTGCTCCTCTTACTGCGATGCGTTGATGCATTCGAAGGAGGGCATGATATAAAATACATTTCGATCTGTAGTAAAAATTCTATAAACACACCCACAACACTAGGTGATGAGGCTCACCTTCGGCTTGTTACCGACACTAAACACTAAAACACTAAAAACAAAACAAAGTAAAACCTATACCTAGAACCTAGGACTGAAGTGTTCCAGCCGCGACAGCGTCCTACCATCGATGGAGAAACGGAGCGGGGGTTATAGTGTTAAACACCGGGTTTGTTAAATATTGTAATGAGTCGAAAAATTTGATATGTCTACGCTGGATGAATTCATCCACTGTTGGCAGCTCAAATATCTCATGAAGCTCACTGTTTCTTCGCTGCTCGAATGAAGTACCTCTGACCACTTTCATCAGTATACCGTTTTGGAATTGTTGGAGTTTCTTAGCTGTCGTATACGTCAGATAACGAAATAGCGGTGCACCATACAGCAGAGTAGGCCTTAGTATGCTCTTGTATATCAATAGCTTGAGATGCACTGATAGATCGGGGGAAGTCAATAAAGGCGTAAGCCGGTAAGACTTCGTGCGAGTATGCTTCAACTTCTTCGCAAAATGGTTACTAAAATGGAGGTGTCTGTCCATTTTAATTCCCAGATATACTAGGTTGTTGGCTGGTGAATAATCCTCCGTTCCTACTATGTAACTAGTAGGGAGCGGGCTTTTTCCCTTTTGAAAAGAGAAAATTACACAGTCAGTCTTACCCGCATTTACAGTGATATTGAGTCTCCCTACTCTCACACTGATCTGGTTACAGGCTACTTCAGCCTGTCTTAGAGCTGCCTTGGCGCTCATGCTGCCACTGTACACCGCTATGTCATCTGCGAAAGCAGTAACTGTGGTATTTTTGTACCTGCCTCCGACAATCTCAGACGTGTATACGTTGAATAGTACAGGGGATAAGACGGCTCCTTGGGGTACTCCACAGTTCCGTGGCAAGCTTCGGAGAAGCTATCACCCGCAACGATCTGTTTTTCAGGAAGCTAGTCAGAATTGAATACAGTTGTGCCGGGCATTCTCGGTCGCAGAGCATTTGACACAGTGTCCCGTGAGACACCGAGTCGAATGCTTGGGAGCAATCAATGGAAATCATAGCCGTGGCTATGTTTTTAGTCATGCTATGGCTAGCTTCTGACTGCAACTTCAGAAGGGGGTGCTCTGCGCTCATACAGGATTGAAATCCAGTCTGCTCTGGCGGAATGATGTCATTTTCCGAGCAGTAATCTTTGAGATAACTCAAAAGAATTTTCTCTAAGATTTTCCCCATCTGTGGTAGCAGACTGATCGGGCGGTAGTGGGCTGGGTGATCTCCGCTCTTGGCTGGCTCTAGTAATGGGAACAAGATGGCTTGTTTCCATGTGTCAGGAAAGTACCGCAATCTTATACAAGAGTTGTATAAGTTTGCTAAGTGTACTATCCCTCTCCTCGGCATTTGTTTGAGCAGCAATGTTTGTATCCCGTCGTGCCCTGGTGCTCGGTTTCCCTGACACCGGCGAAGAATCGCCTTAAGTTTTTTTTAATCGGTTTTTTTTTAAAACAAAAAAAAAAAACCTATGCAATTATGCAGTGGAATGAGGGTATGGCACTTACCCCCCCCCCTTTACGCTGTTTCGATCAAGTGAGAAGAAGTTTCTAACTGAAGCGGCTAGAGTGAGGGACGCGACCAGCCGTGGTGCCGATAAGAGGGTGATGACGTTATAGCAGTAAACAGGAATATTAATTACCTCTTAATCATCAATCCCGCTGAGGTGCGCTATCACTCATCACGCCAAAGGCTAAGCCCCCACCCACCACCCCTTTCCCCTAATGATGGAACATCACAGGGAAATGTTCCCTCCCATTACCTGTCCCTGTTGGTGTGGAATTACTCTCAATTGGATTACTTATACCACTACTTAAAGTTTAAGGCGCTGCTCTATAGCGGCACTGAATAAGTCTCCAACACTCTGCCCCGCATAAAGATAAAGCACTCAACGCCGGAGACCTCACTGATGCTCAACTAACATACTAAAGAGGCCTTTTAGAACGCCTCTAAGAAAATTTAATGGTGCTTCATACTTTGAGTGTAACTCGATTTGTAGAGCGTGTCCCTGAATAAACAGCTCATAAAAATTCCACATACATTACTGTCAATTCCTGATTGGATATGTTTTACTTTTAACAGGCATCAGGATAACTTTTTCGATTTTAACGTATGTTTAACCAAACCCCCTGAAATTCCTCACGTTACAGTGAATATGGCTGCACAATGAAAAACACATCCTATAAATTGACACAATAAATAAATCTATAAATCCTTTAAAGAGTAATGTTTGCCAAGGCTGCATGTTGGTGGCGCTGAAATTCGTTGAGGTTTTATTAGCCTCATCGTTTAATATTCCGGTTTCAATCAATTTTATTAAGATAAAATTACAATCTGCCTTTTATGAGGCAATGAGTAATTGAGATAAATGTTATCATTCATCGCCATTTAATATTAAAGGAATAGATTTTCGTCTGCTTGCAGTTTTTATTGTTAATAAAACAGAAACGTTTTGAATTGTTTAAACCATCATCACCAGGTGCTCTTACATGAAAAGTATAAATACATATAAATAAAGATGAAAAATAGGCCCTATGCAATTACAGAAAATATTTTTTTTATCAACAACTTTAATATGAAAAAATTATAATCTGCCTCATTAGACAATAAGTAATTGTGATAAATGTTTTCATTCATACCAAATTTTCTATTTTCATTCACTCCCTTGTTCATAGAGTATTTACAAACGTCCCTGAGGCCTCCCAAGTCTACATGGTTGTCACCTCCCTTGAGAAGGGAGTCTTGGCAAGTTCACTCCGTCTATGTTATTGGATGGCTTACAGTTATTGGAACGGTTGTAATAATGAGTCATCCTATACTATTTAGTAAAAGTATACCCGTGCACCTTTGACCTTGGGGAAGGATAATAACTTTGTTTATGCAAGTATAAATCACTAACAAAATAAAGGTAGGAAATATTAGCAGTTTAAAATTCAATTACAATATACACAAACTCTTTATTACGAATAAATATTATACGAATGTGTTTGGTGTGTGAAGGTTACTTTCTAGATAAGACTTTTGTTTATTGTTTGTGCTGTGTCTAGAATATCTGGCAGTAGTCCACTAGAATACCTGGTAAATAACGTGTAATTTAATCTTTAGGTATGTTTATTTAAATTATTTTTAGTTAAATCGTTTGATCCTTATAATTCTAATGCTATTGTAAATATTTACAGATTGATAAAATCATTTATAAAAACCAACTTACACATGTAATAGCAGATATAAGAAATTCTAATAGTTTATATTCGCTATTTCCGGACCGGGGTTTGGGCATTTGTTATGTTTAACCTGGTGTTTTATTACCCTAATACAGAAAGCTATTTACAGTACTATCTTAAACATAAATTGAATGAGCTAATGTGCAGTAAAACAAAGCAATCTACATTAAAATTAAATCCTTACATACGATTTAAAATAAAACCCATTACAAACACCAGTAGATTATACAGTTCAAAACATTCTTGTGATAAAATTACAATCTCCCTTATTAGGGAATAAGAAGTGTCTTCAATTTTCTCATTCATACTTCATATTTACAATTCTTCATTCACTCGCTCATTCATGCAGTATTTAAAAACAGCACAGGGACCTCCCAAATCTACATGGTTGTCACCCCCCTCCCCTGGATGTGAAAGAGGGAGGGGAGTCTTAGGAAGTCCCCGACGCTATTTCCATCAGCCGCGTCACCGGGTACGAACATGTGGAGGCTAATCAAGAGCACCAAACCACAGACTCTCAGGACATGATAGGTGAATCCATTGCCAGGACTCCCGCTAGCAGATAACAAAATATCCAATTTCATTTTATAAACTATATACAACATTTAGTAAACTTAAAAATCCTATAACTAATTCATTCAAAACTTATCAACAGCAAACAATTCTTGGCAATGCATCCTTTCTTAATCATCTTAATGACATGCAGTCTGCCTAAGACGAGTTATTCCCATTCCGCATGACATCGAACATAGATTGCGTTAAGCTCAACTTGGTGCACAGTAAATAAAATGTATTTATTAGTATCTTATTTCTAAATGTCATAAAAGAATAAGATCATGTGATAATTGCGGCTCTGTAAGTTGTCTGAGGACGAAGCCGGAAATAAGTTTTCCTTCAGTAATTAACGTTTTTAGCCATTGTTGATTAAAGTTCTATGGTAAGGTGGAAAATCTCTTTTCACTTCCTTGAATTCTAAAAGGCTTAACAAGCCCAAACTGCCAAGAACAAAAGCATTAGGCCGAAAGTGCTGGTAGAGATTCTACGGTTAAGGTTTTCAGTTTTCAGAAGAGCTATATCCTAGAGAGAGAGGGAGAGAGAGAGAGAGAGAGAGAGAGAGAGAGAGAGAGAGAGAGAGAGAGAGAGAGAGAGAGAGAGAGAGAGAGAGAGAGAGAGAGGGAGAGAGGGAGAGAGACTTATAAATATAAATACAGTGATATTCCATTGAGGATAGAACGAGGCAGTAAAGGGTCTGTTCGAGGCCTTGGACCGAGGAATAATCTTTGACGATCCGGTATCTTCTGCCACCTCAGAAACCGCTTTAGATCGAAATAAAACCCCGAGAACTCCTTTGTATGTCCAATACGAACGGACAATCCTCCCCCCTCGATAACCCCTTTCGTTTCAACACCACTTGCGGGAACTTCTATCAGATGTCAAGCGATTGTATATCCTTTGTTTGACATCAAACAAAAATGATACGTTCGTGCGGATATACTTTCGAACATAATCTTCGGTTTAATATCTTAATCAAATGATTGGTAATGATTAATGAAATGGTGGATGAGGAGATATGAGAACCCTGGAGTTCATCTGGACATGATATGCGATATGATGATAAAAATCTTCATACAATTACATAAAATTATCTTTGGAATGATTTAAATAAATTGTATAATTTTAACATCTTGAATGCAATATTCTATATAGAGTCTGAATACTATCAAGCAATTTGCAAATATTGCGAATTTGATATAAAAATATATCATATTTATATCACCTTCTGATATAAGTGTAGGTTTTATACACAAACGTAAACGGGCTTAATCATACTAATGGTACGTTATTCATCAACATACTAAGTAAGGTATTATTTATTATTTGTTTGAGCTTTTAAAGCAGTGAAGATGCTTGGCTTGAATACTGTATAGCAACATAGCGACTTAAGTACTAAAGTTCTATTGGGGTCATGACCACAATATATCTGTGACTAAATCAACATAAAGTTATTGTGACCTGATTTACTTGATGTAATGTTTCAACTAACCAATCACTTTGTATGGCGTGTATTAAAATTAATTGCGATTGATTGTATGGCCAACATTCCATAATTAAACGGCTACTTTGAGAAATGTATGTATGTATACTGTCGATTTTACATTTCATAACAAAAAATTACTTAATTATTTAACATAAATCAACATATAGAGGAAGAGGCTTTACTTAGAATTCTGACGCGTATTTGTATACGTTCCGTTTGTATGCATCATAAAAATGATTCAAACGATCTGAAGTTATGAATATTTATTTCAATAACAGATTAATATAGCGATAACGTTTTGATTAACTGCAAGTTTGAAAAAAAAAACACTTATTTATAATTACCTATTTTACCACATTAAAGTTTATATATAAAAAAAACTGATGTACATTGTAGTGACTCAACTACATAAGTGTTAAATCACCCTATACTCTTGGGTAGTCGTGAAACAAGTAACAGAGGGTCCTGCAAGTCACGAAGGTCCTGCAATAAAACCTGAGAGGGTAAGCCACCTGCCCCTGATAAAACCAACACGGTAGACCTCTGGTCACCGGCGGTCATAAAATCATGCCATAAACAGTCCTTTTAGGGGACGAGCGATCACGTACCTCGGTAGGTGTGACATCATAAAACACACCTTTTTAGACCAACAGTCAATAACTTAAGGGGGATTGGCCACCTGGGCATCATAAAAAAAAACCTTTCATCCGGCTCCGCCTTCCACTAGGAAGGGGAAATTATATTTAAATCAGGAAGTTTCGCCCTGTAGAGACACTCTTTCCCAGGCTCCTCATCTAGACAGCCGCTATCACTCGTCGCGATACGCCAGGTCCCCGGGGCCCTGGGAGTAAGTCCACTCAGCCTTCCACTGGTCTACACTCTCTCTGCCACACCTCTGCGCCGGAACCTAGTCTCACAGCCTCTAGCAAACCCTCTGACGACTTGTACTATTACGCTGCCGATCTCCCTCCCAAACTCTGAAAACTGGTCTTATTCTTTATGAAACCTCTGAACCTCTCTCCTGAACACAGTGTATTGTCGGGACACATCCCTATCAATAAAATGGAGTCAGATATTAACGCCGACATGGAACCTGGTCCATGTTATAAACTACAACAATCTGCACTTGTCACCAGGGCTTGAGTGATTAGGCACTCCCCAAGTGACGCCCCCGACATGCATGTACGCCAATAATGTATTGTAACATATGCTCTAAAATGTTTTACAATACGCTTTAGGGTTGTGAAAGAAAAATAACGGTGCTCAATCAATATTCATTGCTCGTCTGATTACAAAATCAGAGTTATCAAAAGTTGATTAAAGTCTCAATTACCCCTGTAATTACACTAATTAAAATTCATGAGACAATCTTTTATGATGATTACTTACGTGATACTTGATGATGCGGGAGCATGTGGCATGTTGATTACCCTGAATACCCGACTACTTTGTCAGCAAAACTCTCCAAAACTTTGACCAGGATGAGTAATTAGCAACTCATAATATAATTCAGGTTTCATTAACTCTCTGGGCCGGATAGCTCATTAGAGAGCTGATGATATTTAATATTAATGTTGTGACTCGATTTCGTGGCAAATAATACACTTTTTTTATTAATACGGAGCTCTGGTGATCAAGTCATCTGGTGATTCAGTTATCAAATAATGATCAGTTCTTGAGTTGCCAAGAAGAGCAGGAGAGAAAAACGTTAATAAGTGCAGTTGAAAATTAGATTTTGAGTTTAAGCTCTACTTGGAAATTGCTTCCTAATTCCTTTGTAGAAACTTGAAGAGCAATTATTTTCTACCCTGTTTTTCTATTTGCTGCTCAGGTCTGTGGACCACCGTCCTCTCAGCTATTTCTTCACTAACAGTTTACTCCTTGCATGTAATGGAGAAACAGTAGCATCAATTAGGAACTACAGGAATCAAGTGCTGGACCTCGATATCAACAAATTAAACAAATTTTACTGCAAACCACTTTCCGTATACGTATATAAATTAATACGATTTTAGCCTATCGCACCCTGGGAACAAATAATGTATAGTGCTGCTTACTCATTTAAAAAAACTCCTTAACAAATTTTATCTATTTATATTGTTTTTTATTTACCTTTAGGTAACCAGAGCTCCACGCCCTATATACTTAATTTAACTATTTAATGATTATCAAACAGACAATGATTTGTTGTTTTATTTATGAAAACACATTTCTTAAGTAGCTCTTACCGCAGTGACTTCATAAAACAATAAGAAGTACTGTTGAATATAGTTTCTGTACGAAAGAACTGGCAGTCATGCTATTAAGATTTAATCGGTTTTATTGAACTTAAATCAATAATGAAATCGTCGCCATATGCTCACTGACATTGCTCGTTGAAATCAGAGAGCAACATTGATCCAATCACTAGAGTGTAATGGAGATATTTGACATTTTACCACGCTTTGCCAAAGTAAGAGTAGATATGACCATTTTCTCATCGGTATATCTGAGGAAAACAGAAGTGCAGATCAAGCGAAAAATACATTTTAAGGGTCTGTGACAAAATATTATAAATAAAACGGTTAAATCTGTGCTTGAGAACAAATGTTGGGAAGTATTACATCCAAAAAGAATACTATAAACCCATATTTACCATGACACATATAAAATTATCTAGATTATTCTTATTTATTTTCAATCGAACTAACAAATTCATTTCGCTTTTTAAACTTTTTCTTGGTCTGTACATGTAACAATGAAAGGTAACCACATTCTAAAGCTGTATATCGTTTTTAAATGGATGGCTGCTTATTTATAACTTATAAGAGTTTTATAAAATTATATTTTTTCATGTTTCGAGCAACATACGAGTAAAGTTAGATGTTTCCGCCTCTACGGACCGTGAGTTGCCTAACTCAAATAAAATATGGCTGTGCTTCAACTGAAGAGTTAAGTAATCACTGAGGCCTTGATTGGAGGTGCGGATTAAATCTCGATTTAGCTCAACTTCGTATTTTTTAGCTCAAATACGGATTTAAATTAGTCATGGCGTTTTTTCCTTTTTTTTTTCAGGATCTATCATTTAAATTAAACTATTGGCAGTGGGCAAGGCCCTTAATCTTTATGTAGCTACTATACCCAAGAGCCATTAATTACGATTAAAAAGGTGAACGTAAAACTGGCTATAAAAATCTTTATTAGACAGGTTAATGAACAGGTACATCTCATAAAGGGCATCAGACATTAAAATTTGTGTCACGATAATTTGTGCTACCAGTTTTACTATTACTAATTCAGAAACGATGGTCAATTTTCCATAGGTTTTATTTTAACTATTAATACAAAAAACAAAACAATAGACTCATAATATTCATAGAAAACAAAAATTCTCAAAGCAGTGTTCTTAACCGACGCGTTTAAAGAAAAAAAAGCTGGTCATTAAAAAAGTTCCATTTCTTCCAACGTAGTGAAAGTATATTTTTAGTATTGTTATTTGGTAGCTTATAATTCATTTTTATGATTTTTGAATTATCCAACGTGCAAGTGAGGAATGCTTATATTGAATTCAATTATGACCCACATGCTCTTAGTGCACACATATCTTATTTATGTATAAACATATTTTAGAGATAACAACGATATAAATGAGTAGGACAGGAATTTTGTTGTGGTATCCATTCAAAAATATAAACGTTATCGTTTCAATCAGATTCTACCGATAAGAAAACCATTCGTTTTCGCTTTTGACTTCTTAGGAAATATACTGTTCCATTTTAAAGGGAACGTTTCTTTTTTTTTTTTTTTTTGTGAAAGTGTAATAAACTATTCCTTAGGCAAAAAAAAAGTCCAGGTAAAAGCTTTAGATGAAATCAGTAAATCAGTTTTTTTTTTCCTGCCTAAAAGAAAAAGTGTCTACCTTGTGTACCTCTCTGGGCCCCCGGCTCAATTGTAGTATCTTTAACCTTTTAAGTGAGAGATAAAATCTTAAATCAGGGCCCTTCAGCCTGAGAGGCGCAGAAGTGGCCATCTTAAGATCCATCACAGCTTTAAGCAGAGCAGCTGTGTTTAATAGCTATCTTCTATCGTCTTCTTCAACCTTATAGGCGTCCGGCAATATAGTATTACCCTTTTAATGTCTTGATTCAATTAAACAATTTCATTATTGTTTTTTAAATGTATTTCACCTTTAACCCCGTAGCTCAAAGGCTGTAAGTGTAAAGTGTAAAGAGTGTAAAGAACGAGGTGTAGTTTAGAAGTTTTGTTCATCAAAGCTAACCTGGAACTGGTTGTATTTTATTCGGTTGTTGCAAACCAATTCCTAAAATAATCGTGACATTTATATTATGTACGATTAAATGCAGTCAAACACTGGGCTTGTCTGAGCAATGTGCTGCACGCTCCTTATGACCTTGAATATATTACATGAAAGGGTTATCGGTTTTTTGACAAGTCCTCTGAAATTTTAGATATATATATAGTTTCACTTCATTATTTGGTTAGAAAAATGTGAGTGGGAAGGTGAAATTAGATGGAGGGGCTGTAAATATTAGGTGTAATATGCTAGCAATATTAGATACCGAAAACTGTAGGCAGACCAAAATTTTTTCAATGAATTATCAAGGTCCAACACACACAACGGTAAATACTCGAAAGAAGGCAATGAAAAAACTGTCAGGTATTGTGAAATTAATTCGCTTGCCTAGTTTAACCAACTGTGGCAATAAGTGAGCGGAAAAGGTGCATAGGAAGCAAGGAGGAGAACGTTAAAAGAGTATTAAGAGCTGGTGATTTCTAAAACCACATTCTAATATCACACTAAAAGCTCACTTGTACTTACAGCATCATTGAAAGCAGTATTGGTGAGCATGTACCTTGTGCCCACGTGTGTTGCATGGATGAAGATCTGACAAACTTTATCCTTATTTCGCCAGACAGCTATTTGCTGGTAAAAACCCCAAACATAATAAATCTTTTTTTTTTCCAAAACTACAAGGGGTGCCTGACCAGGTCCTAAACACTCTGTAATCATGATATAAACCGAAAACACACTCCGTTAAAATTAAACTAATTCTAATAATTAAATTTAATTTGATTATATAAATATCATTACTATATACGTGACTGTGTCCAATACAAGTTCCTATAGGAAAATTATTCATTCCTGCCTAAAATTAAACACCTAATTTAAATCATAAAACGAATAATTTGTTAATTATATTTCTTCCCGCCATATGATCCAACCATATATTGAGAAAGCTATTACGCTGCTTAATGCAATAAATATAAGGCAGTAATAGTTTCTCATACTGGACCATATGTGATTGTAACTATTAGTGGTTATGATAAGCCACAATATAATCCAATTGTTTTAATAATTATTTGCTGATGAGAAATAACAACCCGGAATGAGAACAAGGCAGTTTCTATCGAAGTTATTCCATATTCACTGGGCCATGTGAATTGACTACTCACTGCGCTTGCAATTTGTAATAGAATTTATCTTTTGGACAGGCAACAATCTCATATTTTATTATATAACGTCTGAAGAATAAATAAAATATAATGGAAGAGAGATATGTAGAGGAATGAGAAGACATAAACAAATCCTCCCTATCTCTAATCCCGACTAGCAGGCCGGAGCTTGATCAGGTCAAGCGATGTTACCGAAGGAGAAATCAAAGGACAAAGTTGGGTGGAGGTCAAACTTGTCCAATCTGTTCCGATGACGTAAAAACGGAACCAATCACGAAATCAATCCTACAAAGTTGGCGATGGCACTTAGACGGGACTTTGTTCCAAGCCCCCCGATTGGAAGGGACTTAATCCTACAACAAGGCTGAAGAACTCCCCCCCCCCACCCAACCCGTTATAATTGACCAAGGTTAAGGAAGGAATTGACTCCTAGATAATTAGATTTATGTATGCGATAACACCTAGTGATTATTTGCCTACCATGTTTGTTTCATGACTGCCAAATAAAGTGTTTTTACATTTTTCAGTCGTATGCACAATTTTTCGCATCAGTTTTGTTTTTGAAGGAAAATTCAACAATCTGACCTTCGTGTAACTAGGATTGATTCAAGGGCCCCCTAAGTAGTTTTTTTCTTAGGGAGTTAGATCTGGTTGTGGTTCACACGCCTTCGTGACTTCAATTGAGTAACAACTTGAATAGAAAAGTAGAGATTCATGAAGACTGATTTAGCGAAGGAGCAGAACTCTCGCTAGTATAACCACTTTAGATAGCTTTAGTCTCTAATATAACACATAATCTGTTAAAAACTTCAAGATTTCGTAATCCCACACACTGCATTTCAAAGTCTCACAATTAAAATTATTAAGGTCCGGACCGGTAGCTGTTAAAAAATTAATATATAAGCTATGATTACCTGAGAAACATCATTTTATAAAGACTTTCTAATCTTTCCAAGATATCAACGTTCCTGTTGGCACGAAAATGTCCACCTACGTAAGCACCAAAACGTTTCCAGAAATAACTTTGTTTTTGTGGAGCTATTTCTGGGTTAGTTTTTAGTTTCTTGATACCTACATATATATGTGTACTTTGTCAAATTAACTAAGAGTGATGTAAGGTATCATATAAAACATTTGTATTGATTGGTGTAAAACTTTGTTCATTTAATTTTTTTTAAATAACGTTCTTTTAATATATAAAATGTATGCGTGGGTTTTGAAGAGTGAAGGTTTTAGTTATTAATGAGTTAATTATAATAAAAAAACACAATAAATTGAGTATAGTGAAAACACCAAAGATTATAAATTTTATGGTTTTAAAAGTATACAAAATAATATAATATAGTTATTTATTATTATTATTATTTGATTTCAAATTTTCTTCCATTGATATATAAAGTATATTTGTTATGACTGAAGGGGGAGGTTATTTATGGAACTCATTGGACGACCTTCCCAATGTCTTCGACATGTCATCTGTTGTATTTAGCTCTCTAGGGGTCGCCAGGAAGCAATTGACTTGTAAGTCCCCTTATCTTAAGAACCTTATCTTTGAAGAACATAACAACCAATTACCGGTAGAATTTATTAGGGTAATCTAATTCCTCGTTGTCATGGAACTTAATGAGTTGTTATGGCATGGATTCAATCTTAATTGAATCGTCATTCTGAGCGAGGAAACAAGTTCCAGAATATCGAGTTTTGTTCTTTTGCATAATATTCATCAGATGGCTTTGATACATCTGTCAGTTGCAAGAAGGAACTGAAAATGGGAAATATTTATGAGTCTGGAGAAGGAGACACGCTCCCTCCTTCAAAGTGATTGGTCGTTCCCTCTGGTAATTTGAAGGCTCAAATTTTACAAAAGAAAACATGCCAAGACAAAACAACTAACTTCTCGATATCAAACTATATTACATACATACATACTGAGTATTAACAACCAGAAGGATGGGTACGTCTAAATTTGTAGATGGATTAATTAAATACAGTTTTGTTTTGCACAGGCCAAATAGTGGAGTTTCTAATATGACAAGCAAGTTGGCGTACACGTCTAAATGCAAATCAGAATGTTAATAAAATAATACTTTACATTCGAGATCAATGTAAATCATTTTATATGGACGTGATAACATCGCGAACCATTACAGGCTATGAGGAGCTCGATGACAAATGAAATAAATTTACGAATATTGTTACAAATATTCGTACTTATGAGCATTTTTCAAAAACACAATATCACTTTTTTCTTTGCATTTAATTAATATAATTTTTTACCTGATAAATAACAAATGATGTTGCTATTATTTTTTTTCACTATTGTTGTATGTGAAAAAACTTTTTGCCCACCAATAAGCTATAAGTGCTAAATTTGACATTTGTGAAAAATCAGTTTAAAGAAGGAAACATTCTATGAACTTTAATTAACCAATAATGAACGAACCAAACAAATAAGCTTTTAGTTTTAGTTGATATAGTGTATGTTGCAAATCTTACAAATTTAATTTCAAAAAAGTAGTAATAAACAAGGGATTTAGAAAGTGATTAGCCATCTTCTTCGAAATGAAGATTTTATTTATGTATTTAAATTCCTATGGCAATTAAATATCCTTGAAATTGGTGATTCGATGTGATAGTGACAATTGCTTAGGTAAAATGTCGTTATTTATTCCAATGCAAAGAAAACTATTATTAATTAATCTTCATAAAATCTTGGAGTTTTCCTTTCATCCTTGTTTGGGCGCCAAACATGTGTGGCAATGTTGATGAGGTTTAGATCCAGAGGTCCTTAAGGTTCAAAGAAAATTAAAATCCATGTGACCCAAAATGTGAATAAGTATATTTTTTACCCCTAATACCCTAACGTCAACGTAACAGCATCGCTGACGCCGGAAAAAAATAAAACAAGTTATACTTGGCTACTTCTTTGCCAACCAAATAAAAATCCCATTTAAAAGTGAATGCAAATTCGTCAACCGTTCGGTTGACACGGGAGTGGTTACGTGACTAAATCTCGCAAAAGGGTTGAGGCAAATGGTCCCAAATTATGCCCAAAGAGCACAGCACCAAACTGACGAGCTCACTAGCGAAAAACCAAAAGGTTGTTAAAAAGTGTTGACTGCACCATAAACAGAAGTTTAAACGTTCCTGCCACTGCTCCCAAGGCAAACAGGATAACACCCACACGAATAAGCAGTTGAAACCATAAAATGCCTATGTTTTCAATAAGAGTAAAACAAGAAAACTAACTTATTTTCTTTTTCGTCATTAAGAGTAATAATTTGGTTCCGGGGAATAAGAGAGGGTATAGTTAAAACAAATATTTTCTAATAAAAGTTTTGTTTTAACTTAATTATTGAACCATTAACGACCCAACATATTCAGGTAATGTGTAACTTCAATTCAAAAATCCTGGCAAATTGCGATTATAATAATTTTATTTTATTCAGTAATATATTAAATCTCCTTGATTAATCTCTGTAAAAAAAATATTTAAAAAGTTTTAGTGCTTGTCCTTGTGAAATTGAAACTGCCCTGCAGGCGACTAAAAAGTTATTCAATTTGTTATACAATAAAAAAAAAAAAGTAAATATCATCAGCTCTCTAATGAGATATCCGGCCCAGAGATTTAATGAAACCTGAATTATATTATGAGTTGCTAATTACTCATCCTGGTCAAAGTTTTGGAGAGTTTTGCTGACAAAGTAGTCGGGTATTCAGGGAGGTAATCAACATGCCACATGCTCCGGCTTCATCAAGTATCACGTAAGTAATCATCATAAAAGATTGGCTCGTGAATTTTAATTAGTGTAATTACAGGGGTAATTGAGACTTTAATCAACTTTTGATAACTCTGATTTTGTAATCAGACGAGCAATGAATATTGATTGAGCACCGTTATTTTCCTTTCACAACCCTGAAGCGTATTGTAAAACATTTAAGAGTATATGTTACAATACATTATTGGCGTATATGTACATCAGTTTTTTTTATATATAAGCTTTAATATGGTAAAATAGGTAATTATAAATAGGTAACTGTGATAAATGTTGTCATTCATATTATATTTATAATTTTCTTTAACTATCGGTTGAGTCATAAGTAACTTCCAATACAGCTAAGTAGAATCTATTGTTCGTATCTACCCGCTATGAGTTACCATGACAACAAGTTTTTGTTTTGACTATATAGACGAGGCTTCAGTTAGTATTTTTTCAACTGTTTTGTGTGATACACCTTACGTTAAACTGTTTTTTTTTAACCTCTGAAAAGGAGAGTCAAAAAGTATATATTCGTCATGTAATGCTTTGGTAATTTAAACGAGGCAATAGTGCTAGGGCGACAGCTGAAAAAATATGCAGTGCATATGGTGAAGGACTAGTAACTGTCCTGTAATGTTACAATTGTACTGTAATGTAAGTTACAAATTAGTTTATAAAATTCCGTTCCGGAGATACGACCTTAAAAGACGGACCGAGGGTGGGACGTCCTTCCGAGTTGGACCACAACATTTTAGAGGCAATTTTTGCGTGAACCTCTTAATTAGGAATAATTAAAAGTTCCTCTCTTTTTGGTCCAGAAAATATTTACTTATGTTTCCATATTGTAATAATAAACTTAAGGCGTCAGTAGAAGAGTGGGAAGCTGCTGGTGACGGAACCCCCCCACCACGGCTGGCCTGCCTAAATAACTGCCCCGTCTTGGGGCAGACGCGAGAACGTACAGAACCGGCACTTGGAACACTGCCCTCTCTCTCTGCACTGGCGCTTGCTGCTCTACTCAAACCATGGCCTTCTCATTCAAATTCCTCTGCATCTCTCTCTCCTAGCCTCGCTGTGTTTTAGTCCGGCGTTGTCAGACCCTACACCTTCCTTGTGGGAATCTCTGTATTCGTCTTGCTAAAACTAGCACCTTCTTGGGAGAGACCTCTCTCTCGTGAACGACGGTTGCCGTGGCCATACCAACGTTACCTAGTAGCGTCTCCCACGGCAATCCAGTCTGATTATCTATGGTTCACACTCGCCTTTGGAATGCGGACGGTTTTCGCCTACCCTTAGATATTGAGTGTGAATTCGTGGTCATTCCAAGACCACATAAACTACCTATAAACCTACCCTGTTCCTCTTCTCCTGAACGTCTCCTTATCTCTTTCTTGGCGCTCACCGGACGATGGCTAGAGGTTGTAGCGACGCGGTGGGCGTCCTCTCCCCACCTTGGGGATCTGATAACTCCCGACAGCAATATTGGAGCCAAATCCAAGTTAACAAGAGGTAAAGCAGAAAGGTTGAATACATGACAATCAACTGTTAACCACCACCTGGAGAAATTAGGGGAAGTTAGCTAGTTAGGAGTGTGGGTACCTCACAATCTCAGTGAACGGTATAAAGAAGATCCTATGTCAATCGCCACAAGTCTACTCTCACGGGTAAAAATTGAGCCTTTTTTAAACAGGATTGTAACATGTGACGAAAAATGGTTGACAACATAGTCCGCAAAAGGCAGTTGCTTCATAAGGATCAACCACCCCTACCAGATCCGAAAGCAAACATCCATGGCAAAAATATTTTATTTTGTGTATGGTGGGATTATCAAGGAATAATTCACCACGAATTGTTGAAGTCAAATTTAACAATTACTGCGGATGGATACGTTTAGCAGTAGCAAAGAGTGCAAGAGAAACTCCATGAAAAGCGTCCTGCACTCGTCAATATTAATATAATTCTGTTATTTAATGAGAGCAAAATAAATGTTTAGTATTCCTTTATTGTGCAATATTTACAATCTGCCTTTTATAAGGCAATAAGTAATTAAGATATATGCTCTCATTCATACAATATTTACAGTTCATCATTCACTCGCTCATTCATACAATATTTACAGACAGCCCAGAGACCCCCCAAATCCATTGCAAAGAGAAAGCGGAGTCTTGGGAAGTCCCCCACTCTCCTCCGTCAGCCGCGTCACCGGATACTAGCCAGTGGATGCTGACCAAGAGCGCGAGAGCCACAGACGCTCAGGACATGATTGGAGAGACTGGCCATTGTCAGGACTCCCACTGTCACGCGTTTATAGCAGGTCACGAGGCCACTGCCGTTTCAGTCTCCGAGGAGGATTATAGGGATGAGTGGCGCAGTGCATTGACTGTGCTACAGGATTAGGGTGGTTGGAAAGGCTACTGTGGAATTTCGTAAACTTGGAAGGGATGAGTTCTAGAATGTAGGGTATATTAAGGTCGTTATGAAGGGTTTTGTTGCTGACATAATAAGGGGCATTTACTATTGTTCTCAGGACTTTTGATTGAAAGGATTGGATACGCTTGATGTTAGACTTTTTTGCTGTCCCCCATAGCTCTATTCCGTATGTCCAGATTGGTTTAAGTATAACTTTGTAGATTAGTAGTTTATTTTCTATTGAGAGATGGGATGTCCTTTGAAGTAGTCTGTACAGTTGTCCAAAGCGTCTGTTTAGTTCTTGTCTTTTTAGTCTCGTATGTGGGTTCCAGGTCAGTCGTTTGTCAAGATGGAAGCCTAAGTACCGTACTGTCTCGGATACAGGGAGAGGAATAGAATTAAAATAAACTAGTGGACCAGACTTGCGACAAAGGGTGAAGGTAATGTGGGAGCATTTTGCTTCATTAACTTTGATCCGCCATTGATTGCACCAATACTCGATCTCGTCAAGGTGTTTTTGAAGGTTATGGGATGCTATGTCGGGGTCTGGATGGGATGACAAGACTGCAGTGTCATCTGCAAATGTGGCCAAGAAGGTATTGGGAGTAGAGGGGACATCAGCGGTGTATAGGTTATAGAGGATGGGGCCCAGGACACTGCCCTGTAGAACTCCTGCACTTATGGGATAGTAGTTAGAGTATTCTAAACCACAGCGGACTTGGAAGAAGCGGTTTGAAAGGTAGGACTGTAGGATTAGGAAAAGGGTCTGTGGTAAATATCTTTTGAGCTTGTAGAGCAAACCTGCGTGCCAAACCCTGTCAAAAGCTTGAGCTATATCGAGAAAGGCAGCAGTGCAATACTGTTTGGTTTCAAGGGCTGAGGAGATGTGATCAACAACGCGAAGGCCTTGTTGAGCAGTGGAATGTCGTTGGCGGAAGCCAAACTGGTGTGTGGGAAAAAGGTTTTTGGATTCAACAATGGGAAGTAGACGTTTTAGTAGGAGCTTCTCAAATATTTTTGAGAGGATAGGGAGTAGGCTAATTGGACGATAAGATGAGGCGTCATTGGGTGGTTTACCGGGTTTGGCGAATAGGACAATAATGGAGTGTTTCCAGAGGAGAGGAAAGTGCGTCGTTCGGATTATGCAATTATATATGTAGGTTAGGAAGATTATGGCTTTAGGAGGAAGTTGTTTGAGAATTTGAGGAGTAAGGAGATCATATCCAGGGGATTTTCGGTAAGGTAAGTTTTTCAGAAGGTATTTAACCTCAGAGGGGTTAACGGCTTTTGGTGGAAGAGAGAGAGGAATAGGTGAAGTGAGGAAATCTTCCACAGTTGTGCTGTGAGTATGGCTTTGATGAGAAAGGTGAGGTGTGAAAGTATGGGTAAGATGCAGAGCAAATTCCTCCGACCTATCCCCATCCGAAGCCGCCCAGGACCCATCATCACGACGGAGTGGGTGTGAAACAGGTTGATACTTTAGGATTTTTTTGGTTACGTTCCACAAGGAGTTATCCCTGGTGGACAGAGAGGAGAGGTAGGAATTGAAAGAATCGGAACGGAAGGATGCCAATCGCCGCTTTACCAATCGGCAGTACTGATTGTACGTGCGACGATCAATAGGATGCCGGGATCTTTGCCACACTGTTCTGGAGCGGCGTTTGGATTGGATTAGATCTTTGAGATGCTGAGGTAAACGATTATGATTGTGGATTTTTGTGTGACGATGGGGTGACGATGCCTCCCAAGCCGACCTCTGGACCAGAGTAGTGAAAGAATGCACTGCATCGTCTAGGTCTTGGGATGTTTTCAGGGATAATTTGAGGTTTACGGACTCTGTAAGAAGCTGACGGAAGTGGTCCCAGTCAACTGGGCCCCTAATAAATGAAGGAGGAGGCAGTTTGTGAATTGGTCTTAAGGAAATGGTTAATAATAAAGGGCTATGATCGGAGGAAAGGTCATCGAGGCGCTTGAGTGAATAGTTTAGTGTTCCTAAACTATTGTAAAAAAAGAAGTCAAGGAGATCAGGATTTCGGTTGGGATCTGATGGCCAATAGGTGGCTGTGTCAGGAGTGATAGTGGAGCAATGTTTCCGTGTGAGTGCAGACAGCAAAGCACGTCCTCGTGTATTTGTGGATCTTGACCCCCAGTGTTGGTGCTTCGCATTAAAGTCCCCACCCACAAGGAAACGATGTCCGATGGAGTCTAGAAAGGAGATGAATTGGGAGTCGGAAATGGATTTATTGGGAGGGCAGTACGTTGATGCAAGTGTAAGAGGAAAAGTGAAGGTGGTGATTGACACTGCAGTGGATTGAAGGAAATCATGTGATACCAAAGGAACTATGTGGTGGGATATGGAGTTATGGACAATGACAGCGGTACCTGCATGAGCTGTTCCATCTGGGTGATCAGTACGATAAGTCTGGTACTGTCGAACGGTAAATGGTCGTTTGCTCGTAAGTCTTGTTTCAGTAATAAGAGCTACGTCGATCTTCTTGTCATGGAGTAGTGCTGTCAGTTCGTTAGTGTGGGTGCGAACACCATTCGCATTCCTAAGGAGAATGGATAAGGAGTCAGAAGGATCCACTTATGGATTTTGTTTAACGGGGATAAGGTAGGAGACAAGATTTGTAAGAAGGGAAATGAGAGGGGTAATTAGGGTTCTGAATTCTGTAAGGAATGATGTTAATAGGCTAGTGAGATCTGAAGAGCTTGGTGGTGAAGGAATATGCGAGATGTGTGGTTGAGGATGGGATTGGGTTTGCTGGTTGGCGGGATGAGCGGAATGCTGGGGAAGAGATACTTGCGGACGAGAAGTGGGCAGTGCCTGTGACTGCTCTCTGTTCCGAACGGCATCAGCAAAAGAGACAGAAGGCCTCAAATTTCTGGTGGGGGCGCTTCTTGAGCTACCTCTTACTGGCTTCTCTTCTTCCGGCCGGCGACGTTGCTCGCTCCTGGACTTGAGGATTCTATAGGCCTCACAGCCCTTGTAGTTGGCCGGATGGTCTTGCTGGCAGAGCACGCATACAGCAGGCGATTTTAGGGGCTTTTTGCACAATTCGCTTTTGTGCTGCCCACTACACTTTACACACCTAGGAGGGTGGTGGCAATACGATTTTGTGTGCCCATATGCCTGGCAATTATGGCATTGGACGATGTCTCTATTGGGGTAAGGTTTTTCGACCTGTATTCTTGTGTAATACAGGGTTGTTAATTCATAAATTTTCTCCACGCCAGGTGTCCGCTCGAGATCTACAAAAAATAACGGTAATGCCGTTTTGGTGGATTCGTTTTGTTGTCTGTCCTCACGTAAAACGTTGGTTATTTGCCGAGCTTTGAACCCCAGAGCTGATAGTTCGTCTTCAATTTCATCAGCTGGTGTGGTCGGGTGCAGATTTCTTATCACTACTCGAAGCGATCGTTCTTGTTTCAACTGGTATGTATGGAAGTCTGCATTGGTTTCTTCCAAATACTTAATGATCGCTCGATAAGTATCCGGAGTGTCTGGGGAAATTTTTGTATCCCGAGAGCGATTGAGGCACGTATATTTTCCGGTACCTACAACTTTGCTCATTTGTGAGCACAATAGTTTGAAATTGCTAATATTCCTTACGAATATAGCAGGCGGCTTGGGCTGTGTTGGTGTTTGAATAACTTCCATGTCGTCAGGTTGGCTATTTCTCAGTACCTCGAAGCTATTCGGTGTGAAGAATGGAGATTCTGCTACAGTTTCTTCTTTTGAAGTGCTGGCAAGTGGTGGTAGATCTTCCATAGAGCTGGCAGCAGATGAGTTTGTAGGGATGTTCCTGTTTGAGCGTCTGGGTTTTCGCTTTACTGGCGACGTTGGTGGAGTTGGGCCTAAGGACCTCGATCTTTTCTTTTTATTTTGTGATATTATCTGCTGATAAAATCTCATTTTGTCATTAGCTAAGATTTTTGTTAGTTAAAAAAAAAGAAAATAATAAATAAAATACGTAGTGCCGGTGGGATTCCAGTGGCGAGTCACCGGTCTTGGCTCTGAGCCACCTATCAGGTCTGGCTCAGAACGGCTATGTATCGTGAACGACGACTGATGCCTCAGTCAAGATGGCCGACTACTCTCTCCGATGTCACTATTATTTACACTTTACACCAATGTACTAGCGATCTACTCACTTATTGAGGGCTCCCTCGTGACCACCTCACTTAAGTTGCCAGTTGACACAATCCCAAAGACGAAAAAGGGTCTATAACGGTAGTTATCGGTATTGATTTGGAGAGCGATAGTTGTACGTGGTTGTTAATAGTAGCGCATGCGCAGAAACTGAAAATAAATGTCTGATAAAAAAACGGAAGTTACTTATGACTCAACCTAAATACATTAAAATACTCTCATTTTCAAAACAATGGCATTTAGATTGACAAATTTACTTCTGATTATTATCCATGCCTTCTATGCCATAAAACTAAGGAATATTTTTAGGAATAAAGTACGATTAAAACTTTAGTGTTGGACTTTATTATGATGCTCTTTTCAAGCATATCAATTATTTTTTGCAATTAAATTTTTCTAAATTAATTCGGCTGCAATCCTATTTTTATTAGATTTAACACATACGTATACTCCTCTTATATCCTTCTATGGGATAAGCAAGGTAGTTGTATTACTGAGAGCAGAGTTGAACTTCTAGGAAATTCTACAGAAATAATTCCAACAGAATAACGTTGGACCAAATTTGTTTTGTTCTCTTAAAAGCATGTTATTTATGTTTAAAAAGCAAAAAATGTTCGGTATGGTCAAATAAAAAATGTGTATTCATAATTAAAACCACATTCATTGAAGAAAAATGTTCTAACTCTGTCAGCACGTTTTTTTTATCTAGGAATTTCCTACTCAAACGTTACTACGTAATATAAGAGGCAATCATGATAATTGGCCAAGGTATAACTATTGCTGTAAATGGTTACGCATAATTTATAGAATGAGTGGGATATTTTACCAACGAATTGAAGATTATAATTATTACCAATCATTATAATTCATGCTGCTTATGCCAAGTAGCATAAAAGGAGAACTCAAACTCATGTTTATAATCATCACTGTTCCTTAGGGAACCAGTAATAGTCCCCTGACATGTTCGGGACCCAACTTCCCTTTCCTTCCATAGACATTACTTAATAGTGAAATGAGAGTTATGAACAAATAGATTCGTGTAAATGAATATGTTTTTTTAATCATTGTTTCATTTTCAATTCATCGGTTGAATAATTTCCCAAAATACTTGTTACTGCATAAAATTTTTGAAACCTCACAAATAAAACAATCCATTTTTTCATAGGAAAAAAAAGGCTTCAGATCTGAAATCTGCTTGGAAGTTCTGGCATTTCTGATGCTAAGTATTTTTAAAAATTTTTGTTACTGTTTAGGCCATATAGATATTGCTTGCTGCCTTCTAACATTTTTATAAAATGATTACCACTGGATAAATGATAGCGAATTCCACACTAAGTGAACTAATTTTACAATGCCTAACGGTTTCATTTTTGGACCGATTATTTTTATATTTCAAAATCCACTTCACAACTAGTCCATACAGTTCGTTTGTGTAATATGTACAATAAATATTGTTTGATGTCAAACATGTACATTTAATTTTTCAGACTGCGGCACTAACCTTAGAAAGCAAATAAATAATAATGTAAATGATGATAAACATGTAACTGATAATGACTGATGCGAGTTATGTATTACAAGATGTTCCATGTTTCAGATGGAAGGCCCTTCGGAACCACTAATACAGTTGATCGGAGAGTGGTCAGAGACGTTCCCGTACGACTTTAGGGACGAAAGGGTGATGTCACACGTCCGGGAAGTAGCTGAGTCCTGCGTGGACCTGGAAGAGGAGACCAGAGGCCTGGTGTCTGGGGTCCTCCAGTCTCTGCTGGAGAAGCTCACTAGCCTGGAGCGATATGAGGCCTACATCCACAGCGTGCGAGCACACGCTACTGCCAGTCTTGGCAGTCTGTCTCAGGTAAGTTTTAATTAATTGTATTCAGCGTATAAATATTTTTAAGTATATACGATTCTTTGTAAACTCCTAATAAACAATTTTATGTACATGGGCTTCTATAACAAACCAATTGAAATGCAACGTTTTAAGAACGTTATTAAAAAACATGTGCATTATGGGCTTGTGGCCACAGATTATAACCATATACATATATATTTTATACACGTTTCCTTGAAGTTAGAATTAGGTTGAAGTTTTTAATAGATGAATATACCAATATTATATAAGTATTTGTGTATATAATCTAATGCACTGCAGATGTTCATACGTTTTCCCTATTATTGTATTAATAATATTATGTATGTGATGGATCATTAGCGTATGGGAATGTATATTGACTCCTCCACTGTTTAATTGTAATCCAAGTATACCTTAAAGACTGTAATTTAAATGAGCGATGCCTTGAGAGTAATGTTACATTACTATATGTTACTATTATTAAGCGTAATAACGAACTTCGTTTCATGATAAGTATGCAGAGCGCCATTAAGTACAATGGCCCAATGCAATGGCAGCTACAAGGTTACTTTTAATAGTAATGATAAGAACCCCACCACAATATTAATATTGAAAATAATCGACTAGTCAATTCAACAATCCAACGATTGTTTTTGACAAATCGATCTTTTATTCCTTTAATGATTAAATACCAAAAAAACGTTTGGTATAATCAAAACTTAATTCACTATAAAATTTATTTAACTATAACTTGATAAAAATGAAAATTGTTTAAACACAAATGAACCTAATGCCTAAAGAATAATTATATACAACAATGCTATACAACTGAATTAAATTGAAAACATCTAAAATTATGTTTGTGAACGCGGATAAATTAGCTATGAAATCTAAAACAATTTTATGTCAAAATTAGAACGAGTTTTCAAGTTATTTCTCTGATAGAAAACCAACAGTGGACTGTGATATCAAATAACGACGACAGATACCGAAATAGAGTAAAACATAGCAACAACTTATATTAATAATCAATAAATTAATAATTTTAGATTCAATAAATTTCAAACTTACCACCTATAGCAGAATCCCGTCGCCGCTGACCCGTCTCTCTGTAAGGGAAAAGGGGTGGTTTTCGGGATCGGATAGATCGAAATTTAAAGGAAAATTTTAGGAATCAATCCCGTTTTACCTGTCCGGCGATCGGTCCAGCCTCGGGCAGGAGCTCCTGGCCTAATGGATGATTTTTGATTGCTTTCCTCGATTTCAGGCGATTGATACAAAAAAAACTTCCGAACCATGTATCTGTTATGACTACAATCAAATTCAAACCGATAACTTAGGATTCGACAAATTAATCTCACAAGTTAATTTCGGCACTTGACAAATTCTGATGCTACTACAACGAAGTTAGGATCCATAGTGACTGGTCTCGACAATGACTGGTGTCCAACGCGCGAGGCCGTTCCTGCTGTATCTCATAGGTAGCAGTAGCAGCGATAGCCAATGAAATAATTTTCTTCTTTTTCTAACATAAAGTTTTCTGTTTTTAAATTTTAGATTGGCTCAAACAATTTTCAATAGCAAACATAACCTTGAAACATAAGATTTGAGAAACTATAGTGTATTAGATTATAATGGTCGTTTAAATATGTGGCAGTTCTACAAATATATTTGACAATCTTATTTATTAGTTTATAATGTCATAGATTAATTTTTTTTTTAATTTTTAAACAGTAGCTGCTTTAGAAGTCTACTTGGTTTCGGTCTAAAATAATGTGCTCTTTGAATTTAACGGGGGTATACTTCTATAGAACCAAGCTACATGGTATTATTATATAGAATTAAAAATTCTTGGCATTTTGCTTTTGTACCATTGCATTAAATATCATTGAGCATAAATCATCGTAATAATTTAACTTACTTTGAGCGAAACATTTGGTCAGCTTTCATAATAAGCACTGAGTGTAGAATAGTTACCTCACGTATCACAGATACTACTGATATATTTTGTTTAAGCACTGGCACTTAAAACAAGCCTAAGTAGGCTAGTGGTTGAAAATACTCAGCTTGAATCACAAAAAGGGCCTGTTTAAACTAAACGGGCCTCTTGCAGGCTGATTTAAGTCTCGAAACCGACCTGTGAATACAAGTCACCTGTTTATCCCAACGTTCATTTGTCCTGAAATATATTCTCCGGCTGACTTTGACTCCCCTAAACGTCAGAAAACAATTTCAGCCCTGACAGAAAACATCGGAGCCGGTAGGAATTGTCAATAAAAGGGGGAATGTCATATGTCAGTAGATACGTCAGGAATATGCTGACGAGTAAGGGTTCTTCTCTTGGATTATTTCATATCCCCTTTGGAACCAAAACCATTTCCCTTATTACATTTCTCATATGGTGTTTTTACTTGTTTGTGTCGAGGGGGTAGTTCTATTGACGTGCGCGAAGATATGTAATTATATAATTAGAACCTGTCTACATAATACAAATAAAATATATAAGAAATACCATTCTGTGTTTCCAGTTTTAATTGTCCAATTCGAACAAATCGCATTGACTCATATGTTATTAAACAATAGACGTCTCTTCAAGACTGTGTATCAAGGAGGTTGAACTTGTCGAAATCAACCTTTGCCACCTGAGAACGATCATTTGTCCACAATGAACACATTTAAGACAATTTTCGAAGTAAATTAGAAAGGAGGGATTGTGAAGAACTTACTGTTGTTGGTAGGTTTTGCAAATATTACAGTTTGTTACGTACATGGTATACATCGTTTATAAAAGGTACGTAGGTCCACTGTAATTTACTGATGTATTGAATGGGTATATATATATATACATATATATTTATATTTATATATACCTACTAATTTTTTTATGATTTTATACTGAGAGATTGTTCGGAAACAAAGTTTTAATTATTATAATTCTTTCTAATATTATTTTTTTTTCTATCATAGCCCCTTTACATTTACAGGTAATTATAGATCCTCAGGCAAATCTATTTACAAATTATTTTTGTATTTCCTGTAGTATTGTTACATTATATACAGGTTTTGTTATTTCATAAAAATTATATAATGAATAAACAAGTATAATGATATACATTATACGTGACTGGACTAAACTGACAAATAAAGGTGATGGGGCTCACCTTTTTGATCAAACTTAAAACTATCTTACATACTAATTCTTAACATAATTTTTCCCCGGCAGTCTGTTGCCATTGATGCGGGAGGGGTGGTGGGTCATAGTGTTAAACACTGGGTTGGTTAGGTGCTGCAACGAGTAAAAAAACTTGATGTGTCTCCGGCGTATGAACTGACCTACTGACGGCACGGGTTCCAGGTCAGCGTTCTTCAACCTCTCGAGAGAGGTATGTCGGACCACTTTTCGCATGATTCCTTCTGGAAGTGTTGAAGACATTTGGCTGTATTGTCAGTCAAATGGGTAAATAGCGGGGCACTGTACAGCAGAGCTGGCTGGAGGACACGTTTATATATCATCAGTTTGAGACGAAGCGACAGGTTGGGTGAAGTTAGCAAGTGCGATAGCCGGTAAGACCTGTGCCGTACTTTTTCTATTTTATTACTAAAATGAGTAGAGAAATGGAGATGCCTATCCATTTTTATACCCAGATAGATTGAGAAAGCTAATCAATAATATTAATAAAGCATTGAGATATACTTATATTACATTGTTTAGTGTTTATAGTTCTATACAATGTGCATCTTTGCCATGTGGTCCTTATACTGGTCCTTCCTTCGATCACACTAGCGGCATCTGGTGCCTATAACAGCTTTAACTGTTAATTACTTAATTGTATTGTGTTCGTTTACCTCGGGGCAATTGTCGACCCTACAAAAAGGAACATGAATAAGAGGAAACAACGTAGAAGAATAAATAAGAAATAACTTAAGACAAAGTTCTGAAGAAGAAATAGTCAAACTTAAGAAGTCTAGAAGATTCTAATAAAAAGTGTAGAAGAAGACAATCAATAAGCTAACAGTAAAGGAATACCTCCTGCTTTGCATTTATGTTAAGAAAACAAACAAATGATTATGATTATATCGTCAAATACGTAAAAAACAAATAAATATTACGGTATAAAGTTTATATTCAATTCAAATACAGTAGTAAAGTAATGTGAAATCCTTCATAGAGTTTTGACGTCTCCAGCATTTATCATTATCTCATTGTAATGACAAATTGGTTTTGAAATAATTGGCAAGACATAACACCCATTCAACTTGAATCGTGTCAACGAATATTCTGAAATGTACTTATTACATACCGTTTTTGACCATTTTACCTTATTGAGTTATTGATGCTTGGTTCAATGATTTGGTTTAATGATGGTTTGCTTGAACACAAAGCGATAACATTAAAAAAACAATACTTCACTCCACAAAAAAAGTATGGTTACACTTTATCTAAATCGTGTATATGTTTTTTTGTTTTATCTTGTGTTCTATTAACGAAATCTGGAGACGTTTTCTGAAATACGAAAGTATCGGTTTTGATGAGTTCGAACTAGTTAGCAAGCTAGTGTATTAATATACTCATTTATTTGTAAGTTTTATGTCACTTGTCATCAATCAATTATTTGTATGGAATTTCCAGTTAAGATATCTATGAATTAAAAGTTCAAACGATCATTTTACTAATGACCATTGAATCTATACGCCCTGTCTTTAAACATACGAGGAATGAATTCCAACGTCTTATGAAAGACTCATGAATATTTACTAAAGAAAATTGGTAGTGGGCTAGTGCTGACCATGGGTTAGGTTTTTATAAAGTCGTTGGAGGAAAATTGTATCACCTGGGGAGATACCGACTCGTACTGGAGATTTAGCTCTTGATATGTGGTCATAAAGTCTGTCCTCGTCTGCTATTGCTTATTACCTCCAAGTCCATATACTGACTCCACCGTTTTATTTTTTTGCAGCAATAAAAAAAAAAAGTTATGTTCATAAAATATTTTATAGAGCGCCTCGAAGTTAATTTCGAAATAACAGCGCTGCCGTGCTCTACTGTTAATTTCCTTAGGCTAGAAAGAACGAAAAAGTTAGAGAATGGTGAGTATGATGAAATATGAACGAAAAAAACGAAATATGCATATTTCCTTTTCAAATAGTCAAAACCTAAAACCTAATTTAAACAAAATACACTTTTATTACTTTTTTGACAAACATTGGCGTATCTTCTTGTTCATACCCAGATGTTAATTATAAAAAAAAAAAACATGGTGCTGTATGGGTTCTTCAAATCTAGATCTTGAAGATAGTTGAAAATTTACAATTCCGTAAACAGATGAATTACAGTTAAATTATGTACCAGTATACATACAACTACAAAGATATTTATTCTAAATCTAGTCCAAGTAATATAGTAATCTAACCCAAGTATGTAATCTAGTCCAAGTAATATAGTAATCTAACCCAAGTATGTAATCTAGTCCAAGTAATATAGTAATCTAACCCAAGTATGTAATCTAGTCCAAGTAATATAGTAATCTAACCCAAGTATGTAATCTAGTCCAAGTAATATAGTAATCTAACCCAAGTATGTAATCTAGTCCAAGTAATATAGTAATCTAACCCAAGTATGTAATCTAGTCCAAGTAATATAGTAATCTAACCCAAGTATGTAATCTAGTCCAAGTAATATAGTAATCTAACCCAAGTATGTAATCTAGTCCAAGTAATATAGTAATCTAACTCAAGTATGTAATCTAGTCCAAGTAATATAGTAATCTAACCCAAGTATGTAATCTAGTCTCGTAGTTTGTACAGGTATCCTGAGGATGATATTATAAAATAAGCACATGAGATCCAAGAAAGAAGCAAAAAAAAAATCTTTGATCAGCGTATTTTTAAAATCCTGTTTTTGGCTTAATCCGTTTCAGTTGCAACCCCACGATATCTTATTGGATGAATATAAATGTAGAAAAAATTACTGCGTATAGTAAATAATAAAGGATCTTAAATACCACTATTACCTATATAAAATGGCTTTAAGCATTAAGTAAATGATAAGGCAGACATTATTTGTCTTACAGCACCAATAACTCTGAAAAAAATGATTTTAAAGCCCAAAGACCCGATATAAATTCGAGACCACTCTAAGAGGTAAAAATAGCGATGTCAATAATTCATACGAAGCACATACTATAACAAATATCATGCTAACATTACCTTGTATTTAGTAAGGGATTATAAAGAAACGAAATTTGTTCATAACACACTTAACAGTACACTACTACAAACCTCCAAGATTGCCCTCACATTGTAAGATTTATCCATACAAGACTTAGTAAGTAATTCATAAATAATTTAAAAGAACACAGAGGTAAACAGTTTTTTCAATTCTTAAACTTTAAGCTAAATCGTAAAATTGATATAAAATGTCTTTAGTAATTTATTAATCAAATTAGAGCAGAGTTATTGGTTTTATTGGTATTAATTATTAAGATTTTAACTTTCATAATTTTATAATATGAAATTATTACTGATTTTATCGTGGTAACTCATTCTTAGGTTAGTTAGGTTAGTTGTTAGGGTCATATTTACTTCTCATAGTAACATAATAACAAATAATATTATGGTAATATGCAATCCATTTAGTCTAAAGACAAATACATACATCATCGCTCTTGATTATGAATTTTCATTGAGTTGAGGAAAAATGAAATATAAAACTTAATATTAGAAAAAATATTTATCATAATGTATTATGCCCTAAGCCCCTATGTATGAAAAATTTATCTATGTTATCAATATTTTGAAATAATAGATTTTTTGATTGATGCTTACATTTAGGAGGTTATCGCTTTTAAATTTGTGTTTGAAAATAGTAGGGTAGGGTCGCTTTCACATAAATTTTAAATTTACAATCTGTGAAAATAAAAAGATCTTTTTAAGCCTCTCCAAATATCTTTTATACCATATCCAATAATCTGTAAGATAATATAATTCATATTTCTAAGTATGCATGGCTAGGTAAAACTGGTGACTTAACAATTTAAATAAAATATATTTGGATGTACTCGAAAGCTGTTTTGAAAAATGTAATTTTATAAATTTACACAGCAAAATGATCGTCAACTATGTTTTATTTCCTTGTTATAACTCTATTTGAATGATGTTTTGAAACCAAAACATTCAACAAACCACAGAAGCGATTTTAGTAGATGGCCTCTCCTCGAAGAGAACACGTTTATGAAAAGAGACTACAAGAAAATATTAATTAAAATTTGTTGAATAAAATGTGACAAACCGCAAAGGTGGAAAGCCGAAATTTGTTAAGCTGCTCGTGCAGACAGCTGTGATGATCGATGACTGTACAGAAGCCAACACGGCAGAATAAACAGATTTAAATATAGTCCAACTCCGGCTAAAGTATCCTTTATAACTTCATCCCCCTCTCCTGTTGAGACCCAGGTATCCCCCCAAAGGTAAAAGCTCCTTCAAACATTCAAAACCTCCCCCTCTTTCTTCCTCCTGCAGTGGCTTTATTCATTTTACACCGTTTTTTTTTATTCTTTCTTTTTTAACTCCTCTCCAGGGCTTTAGCAACTGGAGGGAAACTGACAAAAAGGCGTCTTGCACCCTTGGCCAGCTCAATGTTTTATAACTGGGGCCCTTTTCAGTAAATATAATAAATATTTAAAAAGCCAAGAGAGCACAAGATGGGGTTGTTTATTCCTATCCTTAATGAGTTCATTACACGACAGGGCCATAATTAGAACCTGAAGCTTGCAAATGAACCTTCTCTACACGACGAGTTGACACAATCAAAACCTGCTTATAAATATATAATGTCCATTAACAATTTATTTCAAGGGTTCGTAAATTTATTATGCCTATTTAAAAAACCACAAGTGGGGAAAATAAATATACCAATTTTTGCTTGATAGGATTTATTATTCATTAGGGCTTGCTTTAATCGGGCTGTTTATTCGAAATTAAATATTTATATTCGAATTTCCACCTTAATAGCTCTCTGACATTTCTTCAGCTGATCGGGGGGTCTATACGATAGAACTTACTTGTACTTATCACAGCTCACCGAAAGTGGAAGTTATTGCCTGATAATCACCTAAAAAATGTCAAAACCGTCACAGTGATCTAACCCATCATATATTCAAGGCATGTCATTACTAAGAAAATATAAGTTTTATTGAGATACCTATACTTTCTTGTCTTCGAAATGTCAAATGGAGCCTACATGTAAAATTTCATGTTTTCAGCATGACCCCTAAAAAATAAATCCGTAATGTTAAAGGAAGCCACAGATTATTTTCTGTTGGATACTATACGATAAGGGGAACTATAAAATGCGATTGTTTTGTTTTCCTCAATCAATAAGGATCTTCAGGCAGTCAATTGAGAAACCTGTGTCTTGATCAGAATGCCTTTGAGAGCTGAAAGCAAGGTGTGACGTAGTTGTCTTGTGAAAGAGCTTTTTGAGCATTATTATTATGGTTGGTTATTGCATGTATAAAATTTCAAATATTAAGTACAGTTATTTAAGATAATTTCATAGTGTGAGTGGTTGCTCTAAAAAGTGAGAGAAGTTAAAGAAAAATCATCTAAGAAGAGCCATCTGGTGGGTAGTTCAAAAACTAGGCCTCCCCCTTCTTCTCGCATGACTAAGCTTCTCCTCTCTGAACTGGAAGAAGCACAGTCTCTGCACTTTTATACGTTTTTTGTTTCCTCTACTTCACTATTCTCCACTTTTAGTGAGTATATCTTACATAACCGCCAGGAGCAGGAGGGGAGAGGTGAATGCTGGCCAACAACATGAGAACACTCAAATATACACAGGTGGTCTGAAAAGTTTCCGACCTCAACATGAAGATGATAATAAAATAAATAAAAGCGTTGTTAGGTCGGAAACTTTTCAAAACACCCTCGTATACCATGCCATAACCTTTTCTTTGCATCGTAACTCTAAGTAAGTGCACCTAAACTCTAAATCTCGCTTTATTCATAACTTTAGCTTCATATTTTTTTTTAAACACCACATCGGTCACCCTGAATATCTCGCTATTTGTCATTATATACCAAGCCATTAAATTATTACAGACATAAAATGTTCCTGTTTGAACTTATCCCTTTAATGATGGTAATCACGTTTCATTCCATTATTGTATCTCATTGTTATTCTTTATTTGTTTTCTATTTGCAGTTATTTTAACTTTTAATTACAGTACATTTCAAATTTAATTACAGTCCAGTTAACCTTCAATTTCAGTTCTCATTGCCCACTTACCAGCACCCAAAACTAACTTTTTTAGATCTTAGGCTAATATCCCTCTGAATTGCCTAGATCAAAAAACGTGTAGGTTAGAAATAAAAAAAGGTCTAAATAAGTAACAGCTAGTGTATTTAATGGGTATGTATTATGTTTAGTCATATGTTAATAGTTAGTATAGATTCGTTCCGTACCGTACTATTGTTTGTATACAATAGTTTTATAATGTACTTAGTTTTCTGTAACAGAGTTAAAGGAGTACTGCGCATGAGCTAAACCATTACAAATCTTTGTCGTATCACTCTGCAAACTAACTGTTTTGTTACCGTTCATATAGAGTGTCCAGTTCGTCAAACCGTCACAACCGGGCGAACTGTCCACGGAGGAGCTGTGTACAGGTGAGTGGACTGTATTGCCAAGTGTAAGTTTCACTTCACATTACACAGAGAAGGCGACCATATTAGAAGGCTGCCGATCAGCTGTACTAGAATTAAGAATGGGGAGTCCGGCCAAACCCTCATAACATCCTGGCCAACTGCCAGCGTCAAAGGCTCTTAATTAGATTTTGTGCGTTCGTAGCTACTATTCGCCATATATTTTTTATTTATAAAAAAAAATACTGAATAATTCAGAAAAATACTGCTGATGAAACATGCGTTTCTATCTGCAGTTAATATCAGAAAATAAAAAAAAACGCTCAAGGTCGGTGGGACCTGCACCCATCGGAGGTCAAACGTAAGCCGCGGCGATCTAATAGAAATATCGCCCCTATAATTTTTTTAGCTCCCAGCAGCTCCATGGAAGAAATACCATCACAACCAAGCACATCAAAACAAACAACAACTCATGAGTCTCCATTTTTCACGCCCAATAGTTACGAGGTGTCAAAAAATATAAAAGTAGAGGACATGGACTCTACACAAACACCCACGCAGCCCAAGCCACCTGCGATATTCGTACGTAATATCAGCAATTTTGAATTACTATGTACCCAATTGAATAAAATGGTAGTACAGGGAAATACACGTAACTCAATCGGTCCCGGGTACAAAGGCTTCTAAGGATACTCCAGACACATACCGAACAATAATCAAATGCTTGGAAGAAACTAAGGCCGACTTCCATTCTTACCAATTAAAGCAAGAAAGATCGCTGCGGGTAGTAATTAGAAACCTGCATCCCACTACACCAGCAGTCGAGATAGAAAAGGAGCTCTTAAGTTTAGGATACAAGGTCCGCCAAATTACGAATGTGCTCCGTGAGGAAAGGCAAGAAAATGATGCAAGTATTAAGACACCACTGCCCTTGTTCTTTGTGGATCTAGAGCGAACAGCTGGAGTGGAGAAAATCTACGAGCTTACCCACTTGTATTACACAAGAGTACAGGTCGAAAAGCCTTACCCCAAACGAGACATCGTCCAATGCCATAATTGCCAGGCATATGGGCACACGAAATCATACTGCTACCACCCTCCCAGGTGTGTAAAGTTCAGTGGGTAGCACAAAAGTGATTTGTGCAAGAAGCCCCTAAAATCACCTGCTGTATGCGTGCTCTGCCAGCAAGGCCACCCGGCAAGCTGTAAAGGCTGCGAGGCTTACAGAATTCTGAAGTCCAGGAGCGAATAACGCTGTCGGCCAGAAGAAGAGAAGCCAGCCACAGGTAGCCGAAGAAGCGCCCCCACCAGAAATTTTTGAGGCCTTCGGTCTCTTTTGCTGATGCGGTTCGGAACAGAGAGCAGTCACAGGCATTGCCCACTCCTCCTCCGCAAGTTCTTCTTCCCCAGCACTCCGTTCATCCCAGCCACCAGCAAACGCAATCCCATCCTCAACCACACATCTCGCATATTCCTCCACCACCAAGCTCCTCAGACCTCACTAGTCTATTAACATCATTCCCTACAGAGTTCAGAACCCTAATTACCCCTCTCATTTCCCTTCTTACAAATCTTGTCACCTACCTTATCCCCGTTAAACAAAATCCATAAGTGGATCCTTCCGACTCTTTTTCCATTCTCCTTTGGAATGCGAATGGTGTTCGCACGCACACTAACGAACTGACAGCACTACTCCATAACAAAAACATCGATGCAGCTCTTATTACTGAAACAAGACTTACAAGTAAACGACCATTTACCATTCGACAGTACCACTGTCATTGCCCATAACTTCATATCCCACCACAAAGTTCCTTTGGTAGCACATGATGTCCTTCAATCCACTGCAGTGTCAATCAGCACATTGACTTTTCCCCTTACTCTAGCATCAGTGTATTGCCTTCCTAATAAATCCATTTCTGATTCCCAATTCATCTCCTTTCTAGATTCCATCGGGCATCGTTTCCTTATGAGTGGGGACTTTAACGCAAAGCATCAACATTGGGGCTCAAGATCCACAAATTGCCATCTACCTCATCATCATCTGTACCACAAAAGGACGTGCTTTGCTGTCTGAACTCACACGGAAACATTCTGAACTCTCCTGACACAGCCACCTATTGGCCATCAGATCCCAACCGAAATCCAGATGTCCTAGACTTTTTCTTCTACAATAGTTTAGGAACACTAAACTATTCAATCACGAACCTCGACGACCTCTCCTTCAATCATAGCTATGTGATCCTTACCATTTCCCTAAGACCTAACCACAAACTGCCTCCTCCTTCAGTTATCAGGGGCCCAGTAAATTGGGGCCGCTTTCACCACATTCTTACAGACTCTGTAAACCTCAAAGTACCTCTAAAAACATCCCAAGACCTAGATGATGCAGTGCATTCCTTCACTACTCTGATCCAGAGGTCGGCCTGGGAGGCATCGTCACCACACCGTCATCTAAAAAATGACAATCAAAATCCTTTACCTCCGTATCTCAAAGACCTAATCCATTTCAAACGCCACTCGAGAACAGTGTGGCAAAGATCCCGACATCCTGCTGATCGTCGCTCATACAATCAGTACTGCAGGTTGGTAAATCGGCAATTGGCATCCTTCCGTTCCGATTCCTTTAATTCCTATCTCTCCTCTGTGTTTACCACGGATAACTCCTGTTGAATCTAACTAAGAAAATCCTAAATTTTATCCTCCTGGTTCACACCCATGATGTGTCCCCGTCGTGCTGATGGGTCCTGGTCTGCTGCGGGTGGTGGGAGGGCGGAAGGATTCGCACTGCATCTTTCCCGTACTTTCACTCCTCACCTTACTCCTCAAAACAATTTGACCCTCTAAAGTCAAATATATTCTGAAAAAATTACCTTATCGAAAATCTCCAGGATATGATCTCCTTGCTCCTTGAATCCTCAAACAACTTTCTCCTAAAGCCATAATCTTCCTGGCCTACATTAATAATTGCATTATCCGAACTACGTACTTTCCTCTCCTCTGGAAACACTCCATTATAGTCCTATTCACCATCTCCCTATCCTCTCAAAAATATTTGAAAACCCCCTCTTAAAACGTCTACTTCCAATTATTAAATCCATAAACCTTTATCCTACTCACCAGTTTGGTTTCCGCCAACGACATTCCACCGCTCAACAAGTCCTTCGCGTGGTTGATCTCATATCCTCGGCCCTTGAAACTAAACAATATTACATGTCTTTGGGGCTGGCACGCAGGTTTGCTCTACAAGCTCAGCGGATATTTACCGCAGACCCTATTCCTAATCCTACAGTCCTACCTGTCAAACCGCTTCTTCCAAGTCCGGTGTGGTTTAGAATATTCTAACTATCACCCCATAAAAACAGGAGTTCCACAGGGCATCCTGGGTCCCATCCTCTATAATCTATATACCGCTGATGTCCCCTCCACCATCAATACCTTCTTGGCAACATTTTCAGATGACACTGCAGTCCTATCAACCCATTCAAACGCTGACATCCCAAAACCTTCAAATACACCTTGATGAGATCGAGTATTGGTGCAACCAATGGCGAATCAAGGTCAATGAAGGAAAATGTTCCCACATAACCTTTCCCCTCTGCCGCAAGTCCTGTCCGCCAGTCTTTTTAAATTCAATTCCTCTCCCTGTGTCTGAGGCAGTAAGTATTTAGGCTTCCATCTCGACAAAATACTGACATGGAACCCACATACGAGGCTATAAAGACAAGAAATAAACCGCCACTTTGGACAACTGTAGAGACTAAGTCGAAGGACATCCCATCTCTCAATAGAAAATAAACTACTTATTTACAAAGTTATACTTACTGGGCATACGGATTAGAACTATGGGGGACAGCAAGTCGAACATCAAGCGCATCCGATCCTTTCAATCAAAAGTCCTAAGAACAATAGTAAATGCCCCTTATTACATCAGGAACAAACCCCTTCACAATGATCTGAATATACCCTATATTCTTGAACTCATCCCTTCCAAGTTCATAAAATTCCATAGTAACCTATTCAACCACCCTAATTCCCTAGCACAGTCGTGGTACTGAACCACTCATCCCTATAATCCTCTTCAGAGACTAAAATGTCAGTGGCCTCGCGACCTGCTACAATTAAGTGATAGTGGGAGTCCTGACCATGGCCAGTTTCTATGATCATGTCCTGAGTGTCTCTGGCTCTCGCACTCTTGGTCAGCCTCCACTGGCTCGTATCCAGTGACGCTGCTGGCGGAGGAGCGTGGGGGACTTCCCAAGACTCCGCTTCCTCTTTCACTATCGAGGGAGTCTTACACAACCATATGGATTTGGGAGGTCTCTGGGCTGTTTGTAAATATTGTATGAATGAGCGAGTGAATGATGAATTGTAAATATAGTATGAATGAAAACATTTATCTCAATTACTTATTGCCTAATAAGGCAGATTGTAGTTTATCTTAGTGAAAATTGCTATAAGAAAAAAAAAATAGAGTCAAAGAGAAAATAAGGCCAAACAAGTGACCCAAGGAAGTGTTTAGTATCACTTACTTCTCTTAATACCCATTCCATTGTAATAGAGTGTTTGTTTATATTATTGAAGTAATTTTATCTACATATATTTAGTACCTATTTTGAGTAAAGTCGTAGATTGTTTCCACACGATGGAACCAAAGTTCGATCAGTATTTTCGTTTCCATTTTTTCATTATTACATCTTTCCTCGTAAAAAACAGTTTTGTGTGTAATTAGATTAATTTTAAATTTGTATTTGTTTTTCCTTAAGTTTTTATTAAGAATATTACATTTATGGGAGTGCTCTAGTTACCGTTATTTTGTTTTGAACTTTAGAGCATGTGGGTATACATGTATCGAATTATCCAATGTTTAATAGTTTTTTAAGTGTATATCACGTTTGTTATCCAGCGTAAGGGGGTTTCTATGACCGTCACCATGAGAACCATAAGTTGACTTTTTGGATTCAGTTACTTCCCTCGATTCCATTAGTGGAATTTTTCGCCCACACTTTCAATTTATTGTGTTTGTTCAATTACCTTGGCGTACAGGTGATATTTATTGTTATAACTTTATTTCACTAATCATGAAGATGTCTAAACAATACTTGCAATAGTGACAAAACAAAGCTGAAACGGATATGCAGACAATAACCCCTCTGCCACTTGCCAACTTGGATCTGTCAAATAAGAGAATGGTAGGAAACGAAGGCGGGACCGCGGGTGATAGTACGTCAGGAGACTTAACATTGATTGGCATCTGACGTGGGACCCTTAGAGCTGGCTGAGGGAACAGACTTTGAACAAGGGGTTCATTTCGCTTTGTGGTCTCTCAGTTAAACGCCAAATATTGACCAGTTATGAATGACAGGAACTTTAACCTCAAGTAACATTCACGTATATCAGATGTTTATTTAATCAACCTGGTCATCATTTCGTATCAAAATTTTTGTGTGAATACAAAACTTATTTTGATCATTTGTGCCTACTTTTTTCGTGCACCAATAGAATAGAAACAATTCTTTATTCCGGGACCATTTAAACTATGAAAAATAGCAATGCACTTAATTAAAAAAAAAAAAGACCATGGAAAATTGTCATCAACCGATCAAAGTTCATCAAATTAAAATTGTTGTAATCGTATATGGTGAAACAAAAGAAGACAACAACAATAATAATAATAAAATAGTTAGTCAAGTGTGATTAAGCACACCATTAGATGTTTTAATGATCGTACTAAAATAACCATCTCTTCTATGATAGTTACAAGAAACTATACAAATCAAAATGTTAGTAAACTGGGCTCCACATTTAAAATAAACGAGATATCTTGGGACTGCTTTTACTCACTACAAAATATTTAATTAATAATTAACAATTAATTTTATTTTATTCTGTTAGCAGTATTTTTCGTTCACGTTGCTGTTTTATAAAATTTAGCAATCAAATAAAATTTCATTAACTCTAATTCAAACTGGTTTCAAAGTACATTCAAAATACAGAACACATCACATAGACAGACAGAATATCTGAGATGGGAAACATAAATGGTTCTGGTTCGGAAAAAAAAAACAAGTGCTCAATAACTATCATAGAATGTTTGAACTATAACTAAAATCTAAAAGGGAAGGAAAAAATTCACCATGACAAAACGATACGGTTGATGATTTGCATAAACAAATATAAAGTATTTGCGTATATTAACTGATGCACTGCAGATGTTCATAAGTATCCCTTATTTTATTAATAATATTATACCTATGGATTGTTTGAATAACAATTATTCTATGTTTGATCATTCGTTTATGGGTATATGGATCGTGGATGGCTTCGTACTGACTGCTCCACTGTGGGTACGGGCTCCTGGTCACTGAGTCACACTAATGGAACCGAGGGGAAATAAATGAACTCAAAAAGCCAACTTTACTTTCAAGTAAAGTTATTGGTCAGCAACATCCTTCTTCATTTAAATTACAATCCCTAAGGTATACTTAGATTAAAATTACGAATTAATCGTTGGAGGATAAGTTTGATTAAAAAAAAATAAAGAAAAGAGAGAAATGATCGACACTCTCAAGCTTCAGTAAAAGACTGCTTTATTGCCTCCAGTGATCCGACATACTTAGTATCATCGGTTGTTTACATTGAGGTCGGAAAATTTTCAGACCACCTGTGTACATTTTGAAATTAGTGTGTGGGATATATATATACCCCATACACTAATAATCCAAGACAGTATGATTTTCAATCAAACACTCCATAGGTATAATATAATAACAAAATAATAGGGAAAAGTTATGAACTTCAACAATATATCGCATTATATAAACAAATACTTGATTACAATGGTTATGCAGTAATGGAGGTAACAAATATAAATACTTATCACTATTTCTTCTGTTTGACCTTCCATCTCTTTACTCTAATACACAAAACTAAAAAACTATTTACATGAAACAATAAGTAAACATGACTGAGCGAATAATTAAAGTAGTAACAGAACCAATCCGCATTAAAGTTAATGTAAAATAAAACTGCTGGAACTTTTTCATAGTTTCACTCGTCTCTGCTCGTCATGTTTCCTATTCTGGTTATTTATTTGTTTCGCTCCTATTATGTTTTAATTATCTCTTTGCTTTATAATTATTTACCGCCTAGCACGCACCCTACAGTGAAATCTTCTTTGACCTTCTCTTAACTAATTAAAAAAAATAAAAATTTAACAGAATCAACTATTTATTGAACATTCATCTGAGTCCAGAGGTTCATCGTATGTCAAAATCGAAAACGGCCTCTTAGCTACAAGTGAATCACTAGTTATTGCCAAGCTCATATGAGCACAGGTAATTAATAAAACATTATATTGAATGGCAACAAATATCATGAGTGTATCAATATATTGCCAGGATAAATACCCTAGGTAATCAACTTAAATTAAATTCTCGTTTGTTGACCTAAATACCCACCTTGCTGCTTGGACACTCTTGAAGATAAAACTTTATAGTCGGGCGTCTTTTAATTATTATTAATTGTCTTCCCCTAATAATATCTAAACTTACAATTTATTCTTTTTAACTTCATTGTTTCGTCAGGAAATTTCATTAATTTATTATAAATAAGTTAAATAAAAAATGGGCCTAGAAAATTGAATTTCCATAGAGTGGTACATGATAATTTTAATTTTAACCTTTCCTTATATCATTTTAAATTGTCAACCTTTTTTTGCAAAGTATTTTTTTTTTTTCACTGGTGAAAAACAATCCAAATACCATGATAAAAAAAACCCACTCAAGAGATTTTCAAATTCATTCACTATTCCTTTCAATAATTTTTCAAATAAAGAGTCCCCAAGGCTGACCAAGATAATTTCTTTCAATCCTGTTTTAGACATTTATTTTTTGTTTCAGAAAAATAAATTAAACTTTTATTTAATAATATGAACATGGAAGAACGGGCCTAAAGAGGTTGTTTTTTTGTTTAAATGATTTAATTAACAGTAAGTTACGATTTCGATCTTCAAATTTTTTTTTTTACGAAACTAGGACACATTACACTCTTCTAGTATGAATGTATTATATTGTTGACATTTGACCGCAAATTTTAATATGAAGTCAAAGCAAATCCATTTCAAATTTTCACCAATTTTTAGTTAACATTTTGCCGTTACGAGTTAAATGTCTCCAATAAACTTCTTAGCTGATATATCAAGGTCAAACGATGTTGACCGAAGTACAAAAAATAATTATAACAGCAAACATTAGGGAAGGGAAACCAAGTTGATAAACCCCAAGAGAGTGAAAAATAACTTTTCAACTCAAGATCTTTACAATAAAAGTTGTGGAAGGAATAGGTTGAGGTTGCTCTATACAAGATTCAAGTGACTTTGTGAATAGTTACATTCAGACCTCAGGTTTCTTGGATGCTTTACCTCCTAGATACTGGACTACTTTTTTCACGTTTAAGTCAAAACTTGCGAAATCATAAAACACGGTTCGAAATGCAAAACTATATGTTTTTTTAATATTAGAACATGCCTACATAATATCTGAGTTTGTTGTTGTTACTAATGTTTAATTTAGACAAGTGGTAATACATGTCAGTGTTATAATTGCTTATTTTATTGACAATATTCCATCGTGGACTATCATAGGACTATTGAGGAATATCAAGATCCTGACATTCCTTTGATCCGGTAATATCCATTATCTTGCCAAGACCTTTGAGTGCTTGAGGCTAGTTATGCAAATGTAAAATGGATAAATTATTCCTTTCTTAGATTTAGCAATCGTAATTGAATTGTTTCCATCATTCTCTCAATAATTTTCTATGAATGGTTCTATTTATATATGTAATTTATCTGTTTATTTCATAAAATATAAAACTATATTTATGATAATCTATTAAGCTACATGGCTTATATGAATATACTTTATACTACTATATGCTATTTTCTATTACTCTAAAGCTTTATTATATATACATGAATATGGCTATATTTAATTGCTGAAACTTATCCCTTTCAGTAAATGAATAAATTCATTAGGTCGCTATATTATCATGAATTTCATAATTTTATGACTAGTTAAGGAATAAGATACAAAGAGAACAATAATTCAGGCCGATGGCACACCATGACGAGTGCCTAACAGCTGTACTGAGCTTTATTAATTAAATTAAAAGTTTATTGAGTGATAATAATTTTACTCCCATACTTGTATTTCTCATTTTACGATGCAGTCAGAAGTGAAAAGTAAACAAATTTGTTTGCTACAAATTTATACAATGTGTTCTTAGTTTGCCTAATGGCTTGAATGGATGTGTTTGTTTGAGTACTGGCTGCAGTGAGTATTGTTGTAGAGTTGAAGTAAACTGTTGTTCCACACACTAATGTTGAGCTGTTCACATCAAACCTCAATCCTCGAACCACCTCATCCAAAAGGACGATGCAGACTTACATATTATGACAAATCATTTCTTACAATTCAATTTGATGAAAATTTAACTTAATTTTTTCATCAACCTAATCCAGCAAATAAGTAAGCTTAAATTTTAATATCAGATAGATTTTTTATTTTTTTCTGCAGAGTACCTCGAGAAGTCCCTCATATATTATGTCAGCACTTATTCTACGTTTTGTTTCAATGAAAATACAAGCATTTATAAATATTTTTCCCTATGACCAATTAAATTAATTTATGGTAATAAATAACATATCTGTGTTAGGTTTTGTCCATATGCTCCTGCTCCATACTCACAAACAGTCCTTTACACGATGTCCTTTATTTCTGGCATTTCCGCGTGTTGTTTTTTAAACCTTATTTCTTATTTAACTATTTAATTATATTATTATCTTATATAACTATCTAATTTATGGTGCACTTTTAAGTATATTTTTTCATTATAAAATCAGCATATAGGGCATTTCTTTTGTAATTGCCAATTTTTAATTGGATTAATTTAATGGATTTTATTCATTTAAATCCAAGGTGTTGCGAATTACCATTCTGTTTCTTTTAGCGCTTCAATAAATTTCAATTTACAATTATTATTACTTCATCATCCACAAGTGCTACAGTATTACAATATTTTATAGTATCGAGATCCGTCGAGTACAGTTGATTATGTATTTCCACAGTTTTCGTCTTATTACTGAGCCTTGTGGACATATACTACTTGATCATTGGAATATATATTTTCAAAATGCATTGCTAAATTATGTAATTTGACATAACCAGATTAAATATGTTTTATATGTAATAAGTTGGCGAAGTAATCAATAAAGGTAAATTTTCTGCCTTCAAGTGAAACTACTGTAAAACATAAAAATTTAAAGATATTAATATTAACTCTTATTTTAATAGATAAACATTTATTGTTCTTGTAAAAATATGTACTTAATAACATGTTCATAGTTTATCATGCTATGGTTCTTCACTAGTACACTATTGAAAGATTACAGTCAAAGCGTTTTTACAATTTTGGCAAAATCTATAAAAATTGCAGCCGCAAATTAACGATTTTATTTTAAAATCGATAAAATTATTAAAACCATATCAGATCAATCATCACAACATCTAATATCGCTGTACGTACATGTGACTATCTAATCATCAAAATTTAAAGCCCATTCATGTCAAGATTCTAGTTCTTGAAATGATCGAGACCCATTCAAACTACGGGTTTTATGACAACAGAGGAGATACCGCGCGACGTGCACATTGCAGAGAACATAACAGAGGGCTTAACTGTCTACCCTATCTGATACGTGCGAAGTTTGATTGAGGCTTTATCTTAATTCTACTTGCCTCAGACTAAAGGCGAACCGTACCGTGATACAAAGGGCTTGCCTGAAAGGGCAATATGTGTGGAGAGGTCGATAGCTACCTGCGTAAGTTTCTTTATTAGGGTTTAGGAGTCCCTAGGCCGTAAGGGCCTCCGGGAGCCGGACTTGGCTCTCCCTATATCCCTCTCATTGACAGCTCCTGTGCCGTGTGGGATATTAGCTTGGATCCCAAAAGACCATTTGTTACCCTCTATATTGCACTTTATTATACATGTCGGCTTTATGAATTGTAAATTATTCGTAGCGATTCTATTGTTCATAACATAATCGGGAACTGCTACCATTGCCTTTACCACGACTTAATGTATTCGTATTATTCTAATTAAACTTAATTACACTATCACGTATGCAACACTAATAAACAATCAATTAACTATGTAAATAATTACTGTTGTATAATTAGCTTAAGTACATTAGGACAATAGTCATAATACTCATGGGCAAAAGTATTTTAATTTGTTAATTCACTTGTTATGAGGGGATTTTATTATTTACCTACATGCATATGACAGATCCTTCTTTCTTTCTAACTAGCTGACGAAGTGATAATCTTTTGAATACATAAATATTGTAGCCATAAGAGAGTGAATATGATGTGAACGTTGTATGAATGAGATCATACACCTTTCTCTTCTATGCCCAATTGCAATGTTTTTTAAAACAATTAATGTGGTTCATATGTGCTAGTTAAAGCGTTAATTTGGCAATATTAAATAAGAACGACTGTTCTTAAAATGTAAAAAAATTACAATTCGTAAGATTAATTCGATTGCCTCAGTGACCAATGATCTAGTTTAATCCTCTATATGCGGCAATCTCTGGATAGAAAAGATTTTTAAGATGCAAAGAAGTGAGTATCAAAGGAGGATTAGACTAGGCGCTTCCAATGTCTGAAAACCACTGTAAAGTAAATTACTAAAATCTGATTTGTACTGATACTGCACCACATGTTGCTTTAGCGACTGTCTAGATACCTTTCACTTTGTCTGGTAAATATAAAGTTTATGTACACATATGCCCAACATAATAAATGTGGTGTTCCAAAAAGTCTAAGGGTCCTGATCAGATACAGCACTCGGGCCTACGCATTCTGTGCAGATGACATTAACAAAAAAACTCATTCCCTTAAAATTGACCAGATTTTAATAAATAAATGTAACTTGATTACATAAATATCAATAACTACTAGAAATATAATCAATTATAAATAGATTCATTTATGTAGTCTATACTGATTTCCATAATTTGTAATAACAAGGGGATATGAAGAAAAAAAATATATCATTAGAATATGCATGCGGCTGTGGCCTGAACAATTATCAATCATATTTTATGGATTCGAATTGAGATAAAGATCAACCCAAACTTTTACCCCCTTCAAACCCGGGGTTTTGAAACTAACTAGCTAATTTTAGACCCCTTCAAAATTGTTAGAAATATTTCTTTGTAGACGAGCCTTGTTGAGAATTCCCCGGTAACTGAAAAGACCGGACCAGGAAAAGGGTTTTCATCTACAGGTTCACTGAAACGTACCCTATAAATTACAACACAGGCCAGGAATGTTTTTCCTTCAATAAATGATGGTTCATCTGGCATCATTAATCTCACTGTGGAGAGTGATCTGTACGGTAACGCCGCAGAACAAATAAATAAACAGTCATCAATAAACTTAATGACTGTCTAAAATGATTTCAATGATCCTACATGTCTCATTTTCAGTTTTATATAAACAATTGACATTTATAATACATTTTGTATAAATTAGACTTCCATCACCATTATATAAATTTGTAAACAGAACAAATTTGGACTTCCCCATACAAATTAAATATCTATTGTTTATTCTTGTAAAATTTGTTAATAAATTAAAATTAAACACTTGGTAACAACTTACAAATATATAAACTAATTAAGGTGCTGTGTAACTTAGTAGATGGCACTGAGAAAGTAGATCGGTAAATATTATGATGTTACCGTTCAACTTTGGGGTATATATTTATGAAATACTATTTATAGATACTAAACTAAATTATATGCGAGACTTGCATAGTCCAGGTAAAATTGGATGTATAAAGGTTGATGAAACTTGGTAAAAATATTTCATTCGTCGTGAGAATGAAGAAACGAAAGATTCCATAACAATTTCTATGGGGGAAGAGTTTTTTTTTTAGAAGGGGGAAAACATAAGCAAGACGATATAACCACTATAAAAAAAAGTTAAACTCGTTTTTACAGACAAAAATACACATATGTTTATTTGTGTCATTAAAAACCTGTGTGGCGTAATAATAAAAATCGATATAAAAAGATATTTTGCGCACTTTGCATAATTTAATCACGACCATATATTTTCGAAGGGTTGATAAAAGAGTTTCTTTTTTTTTTAAATTGTTTAAGGTTTCCTTCAGGTTTTCATGATCATGTGTAAAAATTGTATAGTATTTTAATTTTTCAAATAAAGGAGTTTAGCAGCAATTTATAAATGGTTTATTTTTGTTTACAGTTATGTCGAATTTTTTTCATATTTTTTTATCGTACAAATCTGCCAAAGAAGTATGTCAAAATAATTCATACATTTTAGCTTTGGTATGCTATTATTTTTGAGCATGTTTTCAACAACGCATTAATTTTTGAGTGTTCTAGACGTGATTTCTATCCCCCTAAAGTCACCACATCCATAAGTTAATATATTTATAATTTTTATTTATAAAATGACGTATCTTATTTATATATGTTGAAAGTGAAGCATAATTATTTAGCTTAATATTTTTTATTTATTTTGTACCAAACTATAACTTTGAATGAAGTTCATTGGACGAATATAAAATGACATTGCCAACTCCGTGTTTAGTTTATTATCGTTAGCAATTTGAAGTGATTTATTGTATGAACCAAATAATCTTAGCGAAAAACATTTCATATCAGGGGTATTCTGTCATAATCTCAATAAGGCCAAGGAATAGCCTTTTTTTTTTTTTTTTTTTTTTTTTTTTTTTTTTTTTTTTTTTTTTTTTTTTTCCCCTTCTTAGCCCCTTTTAATTTACAGACAATCATATACAATTATAGATCCTCTGGCGAATCCATTTACAAATTATTTTGTATTTCCTGTAGCATCACTACATTATATACAGGTTTTGTTATTTTATAGAAATTATATAATGAATAAACAAGTATAATGATATTCATTATATAATTTCTATAAAATAACAAAACCTGTATATAATGTAGTGATGCTACAGGAAATACAAAATAATTTGTAAATGGATTCGCCAGAGGATCTATAATTGTATAATTGTAGGAATAGCCTAAAAATATCAAGTCAATTTCAATAAGTCAAATATCAATTCGTTGACCAAAGTATTGGGAAGAAATTATAATGTGTCTAATAAAATCGTGTGCGATAAGATTATAATTTCTGCAGTAAAATTTAAGAAGAGTCTCCTGTGTTGTAGTGGTTAGCATATATCTTTCTTGGTATGAAGATCCAATATACGAGTTCAGATCCCTAGGTAGAAAGAAAGTTTCTTGTGGTTTTCTAAATGGAAAAGGGGGGCTTCTGTTATGATAACTCACCATAAAAAAATAAATACAAATAGTATACTAACTTTAGTTTTACAACCACATCCAGAGATACTAAATATTCTCATATTCAGAAGCTTTTTTCAATACAATTATTCAATAAAATTAGACATGAGTGATACTAATAGAATAATTTCTAAATTTACCTGTTATTCGTTCCTGTAAATGTTCCTGCTCCATACACGCAATTCCAAAGCTGTTGGCCACAGTGTTTTCTAGTTTCACACCTTCGGAGCTAAGGGACAAGAAAAGAATAGTAGTTGGACTAAAACAACGAGGTTTCCTGTGGACTCCTAGTCTAAATAGAGCAAAAAGGGCATGAGAAAGCAGAATTATAAGCCAGGCCAAGAAGAGCTTCTTTCATTAACTAGACTACAACTACAAGTAGTCTCAGTGGACTTGGATCGATAATGACTAGCATCGTACGCCTTACAAATTTTGAGCAAATTTTTCAAAAACTTCAGACCTCAAATATCACACAAAATGACACAGTTCTTTTCTTAAAAATTGGTAATAGAACGACTTCTCCGATCAAAAAAAAACAAAGTGCCGGTGTAAAATAATAGTTAAATTTAAATATTTCTGTAATTAATCATACAAGCAACACGGACAGTCATAATGTAGTTTTATGGTTTTTGTTTCCTTATTTTTTCCTACATGATTCCAGGAAAATTGTAGGAAGACAGTTACTAATACCCGACACACATAACACGGTATCAACCAAGACATCGAGACCGTTGATTGGATACCATAGTCTAAAGTTTAGACGTATTTGTGTCAAGTAATCAATTGTCTTCATGTTATTTTTTTTGTTTTAATTAATTGTGTAACTTAATCATTGTTTGTCAGGTTGCAAATATTTTCTAATACTTCAATATGAACTTGTGTTTTAGAAAACATATATTTTTTTTTTTTTCTCCTTATACTCTTTATTGGGCTATAATTAAAATCTGCCTTTTATAAGGCAATCAGCAAACATAGAAAACATAGAAGTATTTGTTTTGAAAAAAAGAAAGAATAACATTTTCATTCTGGACATAGGAATAATATTTGCATGATAGAAATAAGAATAACATTTTTATAATTAATTTATTTATATTTGATTGGATTCTGTCACTTTAATAAATATGTAAATAAAATGTAATTTATCTGATCCACCTGGTAATGGTGAAGCCTACTGAGTGTAGAGCTACTGCTAATGAAGTAACTTAATCATGGTTTGTCAAGTTGCAAATATTTTCTAATACTTCAATATGAACTTGTGTTTTAGAAACACAAACACTTGTTTTAAACAAATACTTCTATGTTTTCTAAAACTCAAGTTCATGTTTAATTATTAGAAAATATTTGCAACTTGACAAACCATGATTAAGTTACACAATTAATTAAAAAAAAAAAAAAAGAACATGAAGACAATTAATTACTTGACACAAATATGCCTAAACCTTAGACTATGGTATCCAATCAGTGGCATCGATGTCTTGCTTAATATTGCTTGATATTGATGTAATGTGTGTCGGGTATTAGTAACTGTCTTCCTACAATTTTCCTGGAATCATGTAGGAAAAAATAAGGAAACAAAAACCATAAAACTACATTATGACTGCCCGTGTGACTTGTATGTAATTATAGAAATCTCTAACATAATCTTTTGATTATGGACGTAGGCTTGCTGGGATGTGTTAAGATAAGAATTAAATATAGGAAATAATAATGACGAATTAAGATTTGAAGGAGATAAGGAGCTTTCAAAGTATAGATTTTAAGATTGGGAGACTTGGTAAAAGAGTATATTACTAGTGATAGAGTAACAAAGGAGATGAAAAGAGACTTGGTATGCTTCGTAAGTTATCTGAAGCTGATTTTATGTTTTTGTATATGATGTTACAGCACAATCCAGTCCAGATATCTAGATTACTTGCGTTTCAGAACAGCAGTTAAACTTAGAGAAGTAGTGACTAACTGAAAGGTGACTGGCTGAATAGAAGAAGCAAACAGGAGACTACTCAGATAGGACATAGACAGGAGAAGCTAGTCAGATACGGCAGTCCATCAGAAGTTGCTGGAACCAATTGTCACTTTTCCAAATAGGGTGGAGATATCTAGCTAACTCTGGCTCAGAAATGACTGTTTTGTGGGGAGGACTTGGTCCACCAGATGGCACTATAGTCTATAACTGGTTGTTACTACGAAAACCATGATATTGCCAAATGATTTTGGATTCCGCCCTCATGAGAAATACATTTGTGCGTTGTGTGGTTTTATAGTGAAAAAGTGCAGGAAAATATAGAAAATTATAAAAAGTATAACATTAATCATTATAATTGAATTAGTTATTGCAGTCCAATATTCAATATGCAGTCCCTATAAGTCCAAAATTTCAAATTTTTATAGAATTTAATTTGTCTGGTCCTGTTCACAAATGCAATTATATAATGATGATCGAAGTCTAATTTATAAATAAATGTCAATTATTGATTTAAAAATGAGACATGTAGGATTATTGAAATTATTTTAGACTGCCATTAAGTTTATTGATGACTGCTTATTTTTTCTGCGGCGTTACCGTACAGATCACTCTCCACAGTGAGATTAACGATGCCGTATGAACCATCATTTATTGAAGGAAAAAAATTCCTGGCCTGTGTTGTAATTTATAGGGTTTCAGTGAACCTGTAGATGAAAAGCCTTTTCCTGGTCCGGTCTTTTCAGCTACCGAGGAATTCCCAACAAGCCTCTTCTACATATAAATATTACTAACAACAGTTTTGAAAGCGTTAGGGCTTCTTATGGAAGTTGCATGTTGGGCAGGAAGGACGTAGCATACTGAAAGTACGGTTAGTTACCTGAACTTGGGAAAATTTAGAATTTTTTTAAAAATTAGGTTAGTAAATAGAGAAAATTGTTTTGTGGGGAGGGTCAAGTCTTGCAGATCGGTGAGGTTAAATTTGTTCTCCGGCCTTTATTTAAGTGGTGTTTAATAAGAATACCATGATATTACTAAATGAATTGGGATTTCGCTTTCATAAGAAATATGAACGTGCGTTGTGTGGATTTATAGTGGGAAAGCGCAGGAAAATATAGACAATTAATAATAGATCGTTAAAATTTAATTGATCATCATAATCCAAAAATTCAAATTTATGAAGAATTTAAAACAACTTTTGACTTCACTAAAATCAGTTATCTGTTTTCAGAAATTCTTGAAATAAGGGACGAACCGTAAATTAAAAGGTTAAGGGGTGGGGAAAAATCCCCCACACTCTTTATAAAAAAATATAATTTTTCTAATTCCATACAACTTTAAACCACGACCATAAGCTCAGGTAGACTTTCAAAAGACTTTGTGCCTCGACATGGTCGCAATATTTACTTACCACACAAAAAGCACAGCTCTCCATTCAACTTAAAATATTTATGAGGTCTGCTACCACTTTGATGTTTGATTTCTCCATTGGGGTTGGTAGAATTTCCACCTTACCGCAGGTCTTCAGCCATGCAAAATAACACCTGTATTGCCAGTATGGGATCCTGGCCAATTTTAGTTTCCTGATCACATCATTACTTGTGCACAGCAATAAATGTATTACATAAAAGAGGTTTTTACCTTTTTAAGTTTTCACCTTGTTAATTCTAAAAAGATTTCTCATTGATTTGTAAATGGGTAAAGCACTGACATAGCATGATAATCATTTTTTTTTTTAAGTAAAAAAGAAAAATCTGAATAATTGCTTTAAAAAAAACAATGAGATGTTCCAAACGTAACCTCTTATAATTTTTATGCAATTAAAAAGTAAAAAAACAAAATTACAAAAGCTTAACATTTTTTGAAAGCATATTGGGTAAAGAAATATTTCCTGTGAAACTAAACAAGTTAATCAAGATTTAAATTTATAACTCTCCCAGAGTTAAAATCAAACTTAGAACAATCAGGCAATACAAAATCATAAAAATATCAAGTTTTGCAAGCCGACAATAGAAAGTTTAAAGCCAATTTCTTAGGTTTATTTTGTTCGGCGATACATACAAAACAAATTTATGACTTGATACCTAATGAAGGGGTAAGGTTGTTGACAAAGCTGCTAAGTGGGACTGAGGTAATCTAGCATTATTTATAAACACTCTACAACAAATTAGATTTTCTATTTGCTATTCATACCTCACAGAAAAAAAATTCATAGGTGGTTTGTGGATAAAATCCGGGTCTAGAAGTCCTCATTTGACTCTGGGGAGTCCTGTTTGTTTATAACTTTTGTTAGATATTGTTTATAATTTTTATATTTTAAATATGAAATTTTCTACTAATACTAAAATAATTTGAAAAGTAAGTGTTATTGTCTCTTGTCGGGTGTCTACAATTGTCGTGGGGGCGTCACTAGGGGAGTGCCTGATCACTCTAGCCCTGGTGACAAGTGCGGATTGTTGTAGTTAATAACGTGGACCATGTTCCATGTCGGCGTTAATTTCTGACTCCATTTTATTGATAGGGATGTGTCCTGACAATACACTGTGTTCAGGAGAGAGGTTCAGAGGTTTCATAAAGAATAAGACCAGTTTTCAGGGTTCGGGCGAGGGATCGGCAGCGTGATAGTACAAGTCTTCAGAGGTCTGCTAGAGGCTGTGAGGTGACTGCTCAGAGGTGTGGCAGAGAGAGAGTAGACTAGTGGAAGGCTGAGTGGACTTACTCCCAGGGCCCCGGGGCCCTGGCGTATCGCGACGAGTGATAGCGGCTATCTAGATGAAGAGACTAGGAAAGAGTGGGTCTGCAGGGCGAAAACCCTTGATTTAAATATCCGTCCCCCCTTCCTACCGGAAGGTGGAGCCTGGCTGCAGGGGGTATGTTTTATGATGCCCAGGTGGCTAATCCCCCTTAAGTTTTATGACTGTTGGCCTAAAAGGGTGTGCTTTATGATGTCACACCTATTAAGCTACGTGACCGCTCGTCCCCTAAAAGACTGTTTCTGGCATGATTTTTAGATTTTCTGACCCCGGACAGTGACTGAAGGTCTGCTTGGGTCTATTTTATTAGTGGCAGTGGCTTATCCTCTCAGGTTTTATTGCAGGACCTTCGTCCCTCTGTTACCTGTTTCACGACTTCCGACCTCTCTATGATTTATTACAAGAAGTTTACAAAGATTTGCATTTATATTATAATACATTATGCACCAGAGTGTAGGGTAATTTACATATATAGTTAGCGCTTCGCTACATCTCTAATTAGTTCACAGTATTTTAATAAAGGTTAAAACAACTCAACCCCCTCTTGAAATCTTTTCAATTTAATCCTTACAGCAAACCTGCAAGGAAGCCATCAATTTACTCCATGCTCATAACATTTTCGAATGAAACCACATATTCATTAGCTCATGTAATAACATTTTAGTAGGTGAATATTGAAAACAAAATTTTAGAAACACAATGTTTAGGGCACTGATCCTCTTATAAACTATTATACTATCAAAATAATTTCACTAAATCCTAAAATTCGCATCTAAGAGAGACAACTGTCTCGTGGCCATGAGAAACCGCCCCAGGGAATGTTCTTGAGCAATGATGGATCATGCCATCCATCTCGTGGTAACCATATGCAGGGCCACTTGCTAACTCACTGTGCCAACCGTCAGCCTATGTTATTAATTGCTGTTTGTCAAGGCCTCTGTTTGTTGGCCTCTGTGTGCTTTTGTCCTCAAAACGGTACTCAGCACAGCGAGCTGTTCTAACCGCCATATTGCCATAGAGCCTATGCGATAGTAACGAACCATGTGAGCTGGTAGTCCCCTTATGAAGCCTTTTCCTCTTCAACGTCTATCCAAAACTAGGTTTCCGGCAAGTTGTTATTAACGATTTAATAATAATAATCCTTTATTGTGATAAAATTATAATCTGCCTTATTGGGCAATAGTTCATTGTGATAAATGTTCTTATTCATACCATTTTCATTCATATTTACAATTTTCATTCACTCGCTCATTCATACAGTATTTACAAACAGCCCAGAGACCTCCCAAATCCATATGGTTGTGTAAGACTCCCTCGATAGTGAAAGAGGAAGCGGAGTCTTGGGAAGACCCCCACGCTCCTCCACCAGCAGCGTCACTGGATACGAGCCAGTGGAGGCTGACCAAGAGTGCGAGAGCCAGAGACACTCAGGACATGATTGGAGGAACTGGCCATTGCAAGGACTCCCACTTTCACGCATTTATAGCAGGTTACAAGGCCACTGCCGTTTTAGTCTTCGAGGAGGATTATAGGGATGAGTGATGCAGTACAATGACTGTGCTATGGGATTAGGGTGGTTGGATAAGTTACTGTGGAATTTCATGAACTTTGAAGGGATGAGTTGAAGAATGTAGGGTATATTAAGATCGTTATGAAGGGTTTTGTTGCTGACGTGATTTATTATTTTTAGCAATTTAAATATATTTTCAGTTCTAAATTTTACACCATGCATAACTATAAGCGTGAGATATATTTAAAAAGAAAACCCACAGTCACAAGTATCATGTAATATAGGCAATTATTTCTGTTTGGCCGTTTATTAATTTGAGTGTACCAAACCCTCATGCTGTCCGCCTGCACCTGCGTTACTACCACGCTCTCCACCTTTATAGTGGCAGAAGTGCCAGCGGGGCAGAAATTTTCCAAAAGTGAAATTTTTGGTAGGCTGGTGCTTATTCTCGAGACTTAATGGGCTGTAAGATTTTGCGATACCAAAATGTTTAGTGAGTGAACACCAGTTAAATATGAAAAACTTTTTATTAAAATGTCCTATATTTCGAAAATTAGCTTACCTAATAGGTTCGTTCCTAAACTTGTTTAGCATAATATTATTTTTGTATAAGTACTTGATAATACAATATATATGCATTGGTTGGACAATAAACAAGTTTTTAAATGTGATTTTGAGTAAATACTAAATATTTTCAGTGATTATCGCACGTTTTTAAACCTGCCGAAAAAGCTCCGACCGCCTTCGCAATGATTAATTTGTATTTTACATAATTTCATGCAATAGCTCTCTTAATTTGAGCTGCCTTTCTGATTTCAACACCGTTTTGAAGAACACACATAAACAATAACGATAACAAGACATTGTTAACATTAACGATTGTTTGCTCAACTGAAGTTCCTTGTAAAAGATTATCATTGACATTACAGGCCTGTTACATTCTTGACATTGTCGGTGTGTTTCCGAAATGGAATCCATCACGATATTGTAATCTCTATGAATGTTTTAATTCAGAAAACTTTCCCTCCTATTGATGGGAATGTTGTATGTTTATTTGCTGAGTCATTAAAAAAAGTTGTGTGCCTCATTTTAATATAAAATTGAAATCAGTATAAAGAGACAGAGATTTTTTCCGAAAAAGTTCAGCGAGTGGTTGAAAAATTAATGCGTTCACTTTCCCGGAGGTTGGCGAAGATGATTCTGTCCGTTGGCATGCTTGTCGTAGAAGTCCGTCTTAAAACATCTAAGATTATGGCCAAAAAAGTGAGAGGAGTCCTCAAGCTTAACCCTCCCCTTTGGACTTAATAAATAAGGCAAGGTCATCATCCATTTCTCATCACCATCATACAGTTTTCAGTGCCAATGTAGCTTTATCTATTTTTATTCAATCTAAACTTCCTATGTGCCAGTATGAAATGATCAGAAATGCACCCAAAAACGTCGTGTGCCCAATATTTCCCAGCTACAAAAACAAAAAGGTAGCGAAAAAAGAATACTACCCTAGTGGCTCTAAAATTAAGGATACTTTCGCTGAGATTCCCTCAAAATTTGTTGGATCATTCAGTCGACAGGATTAATAAAAGCAACGTTGGGGAGGAGCTGGAATTGAACACCAAAGAACTGTTATCGACCTCAATGTGGGGATTTTATTGAGCCTTCGGTCATCAATTAATCAATCAGTATTAAAAGAAAAACATTATTTTAAGGTAATATTCGATATAATAAAGAAATCGAGATGATTTTTGCACAAAAATATACTCAAAACAAATCCGTACCTACCTTCCCACTATTACCCGTTGTAAATTGACCACCGAGATACGAATCGTGAAAAACTTCGACAGGAAATCCGTCAGAAATTCAGAATGACTATCGATCAGTAGACAGCTGCATTAGATTCTAGAGCATTGAAAACAAAAGTTGATATTCAAATTTACTCCAGGTGTGGTTGTTAGTGAGAAAAAGATTTTTTACCCGAAAACCAAGGTTTCGCCCTACTGTGAACCGTTCTCTTTTGCAGTTCATAATGAATGTTTGCGTGTTATTTTTCGAGTTATGTCAACAGTTTAGGTAGCTGTTTGTATGCAGCCTGCCCAAGGCCCTTCTCGTTTATTCCTCAGTTCCTGCCAAAAGTTGCATTTTAGCATTTCAGCTATATTCATCACTAGATACACCAATGTAACTCTTAATGCTTTTATTCGTTTTCTCTCCAATGAGACTGCCAGAAAACTGATGCATCATCTTATTTTTCCATTTTCTATTTTTCATACTACAAGTTAACATTTACATAACAAATTACGTTTTTCAATAAATTAATTTATTTTTTAAATAGTTAAAGATTGATCTATAAAAACGTTGTTAAAGGATCGGAACGTAGCAATAACAACTTTTTTTTTTTAAATCAACAACACTAAGTTGTTTTTTTCTGAACCTTGCCACAGTTTAGGCCCACTTCTTAATGGCCCGAGGGTCTCGAGGGAAACTCTTTGCCTTAGAAGAGTTTTCTTCTTGATCCCTGCTTTTTCGAACTGAAAATGTATTCTGATTCTATGCGCCAGTCAAAAAAATGTGAGTCAAACAATTCACAGTATCAATTCTATAGGAGGGTTGTGTAGTTCCAATCTGAGAATTTAAATTGACATTAAAAAACGAATAATTATATTTTATGACTTGTATTAGAACTTAAGCCGAAAAAAAAGTTTCTTCATAATAATTACTACTGACTTGAACCGACGACTTTTTACATAACTGAATATTTATTGTTTCTCAACGATGACAGTCTAGTAGAGTTTTTGAAAACTTCGGTTCTAAATAAAGAATATTGTGGAGATACAAAGGTTTTTTTTGTTTACATTACTCATCTATTAGCAACATTAATCAGATTACAACTCAGGTTGTACAATGCTTGAAATACGATTATGCTCGTATATCTTGTGAGTCTCCACTTTCTAGAAAGAAAATGATAGCCTCTATGTATTTGCCTTCTAAATCTCTTGATATAACTTTATAATTAGTACCTCGATTTTTAGATAGCTTAGTATATCAGTTTTTTAAAGATTGGTTTGGATTTAGCCAAAAGACTGGCATTAACCCACGCTGTGTTATCAAAGTGGATTAACAAAGATATCGGGCGCCACTGGTATGTTAAGCCCTCATGACTGTACGGTCGTGCAAAATGATTGACCAGCATATAAGATATTTCCAGGCTGAAACCTATTGGTTTTATTGAAAAAAAATAAATAAAACTCGAAATAATTAATTTTCCAGGGTTTGATTTAAAATTTATTATTATTTCCCGCTGCGCTTTCATTAAACATACTACGTTAATTTTTAAAGTTTTTTTTTTTATATAAACACATTATATATTTTTTATTTTTTTATATATTTTACAAAAAAAAACCGTAAACGTTTACTGTTAAAAGTCTGTTTCGGTAAACTTGATTCAAAATAAATAAAACACCCAAATAGTTAAAATATAAATGTCAGGTCTATAAAATATAATATAATCTTTTAGTTTTTATATATTCACTTCTCAGGCCTTGATGTTTAAATCCCAATCGGCTAAATTTTAATAAATCGTATATCTTCCATCAAACCTCATAATCAATCTTGGTTCACAAAACGCATCCGTAAACTAGTACTTTTTACAATACTGACATTATTTTGACTTTGTCAATATCACTTTAACTTAAAAGTATTTCAAACGATAAAGAAAACTAACTAGACTTGTTTCCTTATGTCTTAATTGTACACCGATCTGTGCCTGAGTGAAAGAGTAATCTTCCATTCAAAAAGTTATTAATTTTGAACGAAGGTTGAACTGGTTGGGAATCTTACTTAATTCCGCTCCCAAATACTTTCTTGCTACTTTACAAAGGGGACTAATAAAAAAAAAAAATTAAAAACCCGCTTCAAAAAATGACCTGATTCCTGAATAATTTACGTGGCTCTGTATCTTTATGGGGGAAAAAATCTGGTTTTCATTCAAATTCTGACTTTTTCCGGTTAGAAAAGGTTTTTATAAAATCAACAAGCAGAAGTAATTCCTTTGAAAAGGGTACTTTTTTTTCTTCTCTTCATACCAGTGCTAAAGAACCGAAAATAATCTATCGACCATGTTTTGAAACTGATGATATTCCTCGAATATCTCCCTCCCCGAATTAAAAATGGAATGCAGGCAACAATAATCTCTTGATCAAATCAGTATGCATTTATAACTAATTCGTCACTGTCAGCTTTGACCACAACATTCATTCTTTTCTGACCATAACGATTTACCAGGCTCAACTCGTATTTTTCATTTTGTTTCAATATTTATCACTCCTTCAATCCCTCCTCACTATTAATTTGTCTCTAACTAATCATTCCTGAAATCGTTTGATTCGTCAAGTCATTGATCTTAAAAATGATTCAATTTATAGTCGATTTTTGTTTTACAATTGTTCTACAGTTAATACTTTAGTATGTTTTTACCTTTCGGCCTTAGTTATCGTTATCTAAACCGGACTGCTTTCTTCCATTTCTCACTCAATTGAAGTCACTTTTGAAACCATTTTCATCCCACGGATATTACTTCTTCCGACGAATCTATCTTTTGAAATTAGAAAGTTGCAATTACAACATTGATCGAACTTCAACAAGTCGCTGGAACAAGTGGTATTCAAATCACCATGTTCCTCCCAACTTTATGCTGCTTGTTAAAGGGTGGGTTCCCCCAATAACCCTTTCATTCTTGCTCTGTGCTGTTGTTTATGAAGCTGAGAATGTTGTTTATGATAAAGTATGGAGTTAAATTAATAATACAGGGAATTTTTTTTTAAGCTTATCTAACAAAAATGAAATATTTTACGGTCAGCGGAGAATTGAGACCATTTGTCCACGATTAGCAGTAGGTCGTGTTAACCATTAGGCTGATTTTTGGTTATTTGTATTCTAACATCATTGTTATTTATTGATTCGGTCATCTAGACGAAACGATCTTATCGAATAATTAGGCAGTGGAACTCAAACCGCCGACACTGTTCTTGCTACGTCCATTTTTGTCTGGACTTAAGTATTATGCCAGCTCGTTGAACACTTATAAATAGTTCATAATGTTCCAGGAAAGAGAACGTTTACTTTTAATATTATGAATGAGAACATTTATCTCAATTACTTATTGCTTATTTTTTTCCCCCAATTAACTTCTTTATTGTGCTAAAATTACAATCTGCCTTTTAGGCAATAGGTAATTGAAATAAATGCTCTCATTCATACCATATTCACAATTCATCATTCACTCGATCATTCGCACAATATTTACAGACAGCCTAGAGGCCTCCCAACTCCACATGTTTGTCACCTCCCTCGCATACGAAAGAGGAAGCGGAGTCTTGGGAAGTCCCCCACGCTCCTCCCCTAGCCGCGTCCCCGGATATGAGCCAGTGGAGGCTGACCAAGAACGTGAGAGCCACAGACGCTCAGGAAATGATTAGAGAAACTGGCCATTGCGGGGATTTTTTTTTCTTATCTCTCAAATTTTTAAGATTATGGACAAGGGAAAAATAAAGGAAATTTCCAGGACACCAACTGTCACGCATTTATAGCAGGTCACCAGGAAATTAAGTATTAAAGTATTAAGTATTTAATAAGGCAGATTGTAATTTTATCATCAGCTGAATGTTATCTACTTTTAATATGTACTCAGGACCGACATGCTGCCCTCACAGGAAGCAGTGGAGAAGACAATTTGATGTGCTAGATAATAACACGTGCACACGCCAATGGAAGGGGCTAATTGAATGAAAAAAATATGAGGTGGCATTTTCCGAGAATAATTCTTGTTCCTCGTTACATTAAACGTTGCTGTAAAAATTAAATAATAACTCATCACCGTCTCTCGGTCATAATAAAATGCTCACACACACTGAGTACGCTACTGATCCGTTGATTAATTAGTTAATAATTAAAAGTCTCTACAAGAAAAAGTGGGTCTCTGTTTGACGTATAAAATATCTCAAGTCCTTGAAATGTGAAGAAAAGATTACTTTTTTTCCTGGGATATATTAGCTGATTTAATTAAATTATTTATGGGATGACCCCGACAGGGGTGTATGTATTATGAAACAAAACACGTTCTATCTTCATAGCTTTATTAATTTATACCCGAACGTTTTTGACGGACTAGAGAGTCATCTTTAAGGGTTCAAGCTGGTAGGTAATAACTATAGTTCTTGACTAGATTTCGCTTGATAGCTTTAATGTTGTTTAAGTTCAAACAATTAAAATAAGGAGGTATGACAATTAAACTCATGTACTGCTGGTATAATCTTTAATACGAGGGTGGTCTGAAAAGTTTCCAACCTAACAAAGCTTTTATTTCACTAGCTTTTATTTATTTTATTAACATGTTCATGTTGAGGTTGGAATCTTTTCAGATCGTAGCTGTCAAGTGAACTCCAGTCAAGAACTATATAGTTATTACCAGCGTTATTAACCAGTGGCTAAGGGGAATAAGCGGGAAATCTGATGTACTGCACAGGCGTGAGCATAGATGGTTTGGTAGACTCTTCGCCCTTCGAAAAAACGATTTAAATTGAATTTGATTAAATTATATGTTATAACGGTGCAAATTGACTTAATAATTAGCAAAACACATAACTGTTAATAGAACTGGAAAGGTTAACGAACGTTTTTTTACTAAAACACGTAAATATCAACGATTACCTAATTACACCCAGAAACTGCAGATATAAAGGGAACTGATTCATTAAACTAGTCAACATAACTTCATCACCGTCTCTGGTTACTAATTACAAACCATTTTTGTATTTCGTTCTTCAAATAAATATTTTGTTGTTGGTTACTAATGGTATGATAAAATTTAATAATTATTCTTTCTTCCAACGTTTAAATATAATTGTCTCAATCGGTTGGAAATAACTCAAACGGTCGAAAGGTAGACAAATCCTTCCGTATGCAATAAGACAATATCGGTTTAGGGGATGAAATAAATAAATGAAGATCTCAAAGAAAAAAAAAATTGTAAGCCTATGAATGATTAAAAAAATCACACTGTGATAAATAAAATGAGGACCAAAACAAAATTATTAAAGGCTTATAAACTAAAAGATTTTAAATGCAGGTTATGAGGTGTAAGAGGAGTAAGGAGTGTGGGAATCCTCGGTGGAGGCTGATTGTTGATGAGAGTCCACTGGTGGCTGGGCCTAGAGTCTTCTCTAGGCATGTAGTGCAGTCGTAGTTAGTCTGATATCAGTGAGGGTGCCCCTTAGAGGCTTGTTGTTGGTGGGAGGTTTTAAATAGTTCATGGGATAATAATAATAGGTATGCAAGGAAACATAAACTAATAGGAATGGGGCAACTTCTTGAGAATTAATGACATCTACATACGCCAATATAGGCTGCTCCAAGCCAGAAAAAAGGGGAATCTGAAAGAAAAGATATGTTTACGGCCGGTACTTTCACAAGCTACCTAAGTACTTAGGACCAGCAAGTACTACACTCAAAGAAACCTCCAGTCAAAAGAGAGGCGGTTTAGAAGAAGGATTGGGCAGGCCGGATTAAAACAGCGTGATCAGCACAACGTGACTGATGAAATGATAAACGCAATCATATAAATATGTTATAAATATTCTAAATACTTTGAACACAATCACAATATAAACAGGATAATATACGAACACAAACTATGATACGGTGGGAGATGTCTTATAAATATTGGACATTTATGGCAATAATGTCCAGCAATAAAAGAATCCAATTGTTTTTTTATTCGAGATCGCAATATGATAAAGTAATCTATAGAAGTATTGTACAATGTGAAATCCAACTTATAATATAGTATTATGCGTAGTGAGCCCGGAGGTGGAAAGATAACATAATAGAATCAATTCCGTTTGCCAGTGTGTTGTTAGCAGAGGCGGAGATAGTCCCGGTCCCCTAATACATAAGAGACAAGAGGTCCCTGGAGCGCCCTTCCAGTGGCCATCTGTCCAGATAACGGTCTCGCTGGTGTCCGATGGAGCTGGAGTATCCTGGAATCACGTTCGGACTAAAACATATAGCTCGCCGACTTTCCGGATCGATGATTGTAGTGAGTAGGGGGGTTTGTTCAATAGATGGTGTCTCGAATGGGGCAAGATAAAATACCAGAAAAAAAGCAGAATCCTATTATTTGATTATGATTAAGTTATACAACCATTAAGAGAATAATTATCTGAATAAAACAATATGTTTTGTCTTCAACTGAATATGAAGTACTTAAGAAATACATCATTATCACAAAAATACTAGTACTTATACATCAAGTTGATACAAGAGGTTGAGAATCGATTACCAGATAACCAACATCATAGGTCTTATATTAATGAATAATTGGCTTATTTGTTTTTCTCTTACGTGCTGGGCTTATGTTCTAAGTTAATGTTGGCACTCTTAATGTATCCTACAATTTTGAATTCATTTCTGTGAAGTTCATGAAATTCCAGGGTACAGAATGAAGAAGGCTCAAGGGTGCGACCGCATCTCAAATCAGATAATTGTTTTAGGGCTTGATACAATGCTACCAGTTCTAGAGCGTATGTACCAAGCCTGCTGGGAATATGGCGTATTTCCCAATCGATGGATAAAAGGCAGAACAGATATACACTAGTGGTTTCGAGGCACCAGCATTGTAGCTGGATTATTTATAGACATATACATTCACTGAGGAGTAAGATAATTTATTCATATCGTTTTAGTAAAAATAACTTACTAAAAATTAAGCGATACTATTATTAGTTTTATTAGAGCGATTGCAGTTCCTATTGTGTTAATAGTGGATTTCACTATGATTTAAAAGTCCCTTTGAGAGTGTATTTTACCCCATAAGACCGGAAAGACCCCCCCCCCAATAGTGCTGCTATTCCTGATTTCAACCATAATAGTCATTTCAACACTAATTTTTATTACAATAAAATTTATATTAAATTAAGTATCTATCGTAAGAATTACTTAATAATAAATTACTGAGGTATAAATTATATAACTACTACAAAATAGTATAGTTTAAAACTCCGTGGTTTTAATTAAAATAATATTTAATTTACAATTAAAACGTTCTTAAATTTTAGTTTTTTAGTTATTTGCCAGCCACATATAAAACCATGTAAAAAGAAGTCAAAAAATAAAAAAAATGTATTAAGCTTACTTCATAAGTTCCTAAAACTAACCCCTAATTAGGTCAGTTGTGATGCAGCATTGAAGAATGATCTTACTTCGTCGGTCATTGGCGGCCAATACTTCTAAAAGAGGTAGTCTAGATTGCCCCCCTTCTATTTATTGCGGGTTCAATATATAAAGAGCAATAAAATATGCATCAATATTTTCTGTAGATTGGCAAAAAACTAACACGGATTCTCTTATCTTGCTTGGCATCTACAACTAAAATAAATAATAGACATTAAGCCTATACTTATTTCTGTAAAGGAAGTTAACTGCACACATACATGCCGCGTGTTTGTTTAACGCACATGAGAAAATGTATACACCACATTGGTAGCCATGTCAAATCTGCCTACATTCTAAAAATAACAAAAGCAACTAAATGGCTTTCAATCCAAACTGAATGACCCAATGGAACAACAACTTGAAAACTGTATACCGCAACAAAATGTCACCGTTTATGATATTTCGCCCCCTGTACTGAAATACACAAATGATAAATTGGGTGTTTTCCTTTTCTGACGTTTGCGATTTTATTTCCCGACTAATAATTCCGCAATCAATACCAGTCAGCCCAAGGATTAATTATATTATGTTACATAAAAAAAAAAAAAGTACAACGAAATTGCTTGAATTTAATAGAAATCGGTTGCCTTTTTTAGATCCACATGGAGTTAAATTTCGTTGGTAGTGATCGGTTAGTAAAAATTAAACTATTTAATTAATATTTAAACTAAAGTATTTTTTTTGTCAAAAGCAAATTATAATAAACCAAGCAGTTGCAGTACTGCAACCCTATAAAATTAAATGCGACTCTACAAATACATGACCCATAAGCTTAATTCGTATGCCTAGAAACATGCAATTATAAAATTTGAAATAAATGAAAAGCAGAAAAATAAAATCCAATGAATTTATATTTTTTTTTATCAGATAGAAATTCTTTTCAGGCAGTTATGCAAATATCCATATTCAAATGTAGATTGAAACGCTTCATTTCCATTTATTCTAGTATACACTTGTCTATAACAGCAATTTCTATTCATAATTACTTAAAAATGAATCCATATAATTTTCAACATTTACCGTAGTTTCTTTAAAAAATTTTTTACGCATTTTCTGTAGACTTCTGTTGATTTTTTTTTAATTATAAACATTGATTTAGATTACATCTGGGTGTTTACCAGCATGCGAAAAAAGCTCCACTTACAAGTTTTAGTTTTTTTTTTTTTTTGAAGGGGGGCATTTATTATGGGGTATAATCCTCAAGTCGCTAATGCTTTGTTAGTATATCTTAACTAATTTGAAGAGGCAAAGAGTCACAGACTCCCCCCATGTATAGATTGAAGTCACATTTAATAAACATTAGCCAAATAACAAGAATACTGGATCAACAAATGCCACCTAAAACCCAATCCGTACAGATCGTTTGTTTCTGAAACAATGATTTTGTGTATGTTAAGAAGACTAATAGAAATATTCAAGGATAATTCGAGGAGTATGATATTAAAAATAAATAGCAGTTACTAACAACCCTCATCAATCCCCTTGGGTTGATTGTAATGACACGGAGACTGTTCAGAGAACGCTGTTGGATAATATTTCTTACAACATTTAAGTTAGAAGATTGTATTGAGCTAAATGTCAGGTCAAATTAATTAATCAGATTAATCTCTGCCAGTGTCAAAATTTTCATTATCACTTTGTCCCTCTCAGTAAAAATTCTGAACTTTAAAGTCACTTGAACTAAAATAATAAGATTACTTAGTTTGGTTTCTCAACAATAGCAAACTCAAATACCTTGAATTATAATGATTTTAATGGACTGTATTTACAAAGATGGTCACTAAAAGGCCTTTAATTATTCTTAAAATTACGTTATTGTACAGAACATTTTATTGTTTGGTATCTAAAACCTACTTTTAATTAAATTGTTAAGTAGAATGACAAAAAAAAGAGGTACTATAAATAATTGTGCAGAACATAGGATAAAAAAGAACATTGTAAATGTAAGCGTCTATTCGTTGAATAGTTTTTTAATCTAAGTCAACTGACCTAAGGACGGTGAGAAGGTCTTGGTACCTATATAGGTCTATATGTGTGTCAATGTTACCAGGTACAATCTGCAGGACTTAGTCCGTTTATACGATGGCTAAGCTGGTTACCATGAGCAAACTGATTGTCTAGTTGAAGACAAACATGATGGAGTTGTTTCCTCTGTCAGGTTGAGCTCTGAACGGGGTTAATTAACTTGTAATAATGTTATACGTTTGCTGTCTGACTGACAAGTAATGAGAAGGAAACAGGGATGCCAACAATGCACAGCTACAACACTCACGATTCTGATGGCAGTTCACTATACACTATACAAAGTATTATTTTTAACATGGTTTCTGAACATCTGCTATAAAGCAAGCTCTGCAATGGAAGAATAATCCAATTAGAGGCATTCTAAGCCGGTGTTGCCAAAGCCTTTACTGTAATTCATTTTCCAATAGGCACGAATACGAGAGCTAGTTCCAAGAGTTATTTTGCAATATGAAATTAAAGATGGAGCATTAAAACAAGTTACAGAACTTAGTCGTATGGCTTACTTTAATATCTGCGTATCTAATGTAATCTCCTAACTGTGGGAATTATGGATAGAAAGGATACAAGAGGAGTTATTTGATAAAGGAGGAAAGTTCTGATACTCAAAACCACTCACATAAACATTCATGTTATTTATTTTGTAATTAAGCGAACACATGTGTTTACTCAAGGTTTGCCTGGTTCATTTTAACCGGAAAATGGGCTGTCTAAGGGGGCTTATGCTTCTCAAATGGACCAGTCTTTTGTCATAAACACGCTTTACAGCGACTCAACTTCCTTCATATATTAAGTAGGGATTAAGATATGTACATATTAATTTAGTTTGATCCAAAAATCTAAAATATCATGAAAATATACACGACTATGGCCCAAACACCTCATACGAAAATTTCTTGTTGCCTTAGCAAAATAGTACGTTTAATACATCTGTTTGTTGTAATGCCTTCAGGGGGAAGGGATATTGCACTACAACTATGAATTGAGGTATCTGGTATGTGACTGGTAATATGGACTGTATATAATAAAGGTAAGGTGTGGAGGGTAAAAGTTATCAAGAGTTGAAAACATAAAAATATAATTAAATGACTAAATAAGTCTATTGAAAATATAAGAAGCAAAACTGAACATAATTTTGGAGGAGAGTGGCCAAAGAAATTCCCATTTGTAGTTAGTAATTTTTTTCCCCTGATTTAATTGCGTTTAACAAACTAAAAACCTGCTAGTCTCCTCTTTCTTCTAGTGGGTTTGTCGAGGGGCGAGGGGGGTTATTAAAAATGCCTGTACCTTCATCTTGCCAATCATCTGCCTTCTCCTCCTGAGCCCCCCACCCTCGGCTAAAATCTTCCCCCACTTTATAGTTGTGATTTATGAATTTATGTCGAAGGATAAAAAAGGTGGGGGTCGACCACGTTGCTCTCGAGCCCTTGCCCATGGCGAAGCTTTAGCGCCATTTGCATTTAAACCTGCCGTGCGTGTTCTTTTTACATTGAACAACCTCAGTTTTCCTTTTTTTTTTTATGTCTCAGGATTCGGCCTGCCCTCAAAATGGTAATGTAAGCTTTCATTTTTAAAATTATTGGGGGATGGACATTTATTTTAGTAAGAATATTTTTTGCCAAAAATCTAAAACAAAGGCATAGCGATTGGAGGATGACTGAGTAAGTTTTAATTACAGGAAAATTATTTGCAGCCTGGGTTAATAACTCGCAGGAGACTGGAGCAACTTGTTGTGTGGGTCCAATGAGTGGCAGCGCTCAGTTGCCAAGACACTCAAGACAATGCAAGACTGAGGATATCCACTTGGCCCATTATGGCTAGGCTCACTCACGATTTATAGGCAGAGATAGGACTTGGCTAGCCCGCAATGTTCTCTCATTTAGGTCAAGCCTCTCTCATCAGCCATCGCCTTTATGAAGACTATTAACAAAGCTCTTCTGTCTTCTTAAACCTATTTTGTACTAAATATGTGGAACGCGGCACTGCAGTTTACCTATCTCATTGTTTCTTCATCTACTAAGTACACTGGATTATCTTATACTAACAACAAAAGCCATAGAACATTATTTGATTCTGTTTCGTCTATCTATTTTCTTTTTTTTTTTTTTCCTTCATAGCCCCTTTAAACTTACAGACAATTATATACAATTATAGATCCTCAAGTGAATCCATTTACAAATTATTCTGTATTTCCTGTAGCATCACTACATTATATACAGGTTTTGTTATTTTATAGAAATTATATAATCGTATAAACAAGCATAATGATATACATTATACGTGACTTGACTAAACTGACCAATAAGGTGATGGGGCTCACCTTTTTGATCAACCTTAAAACTAACTTGCATACTAATTCTTATCCTAATTTTTCCCCGACAGTCTGTTGCCATCGATGCGGGAGGGGTGGCGGGGTCATAGTGTTAAACACTGGATTTGTCAGGTGCTGCAACGAGTCAAAAAACTTGTGTCTCCGGCGGATGAACTCACCCACCGACGGCACACCAAGCAACGGGTGCAGGTCAGCGTTCTTCAACCTCTCGAAAGAGGTATGTCGGACCACTTTTCGCATGATTCCATTCTTGAAGTGTTGGAGACATTTGGCTGTATTGTCAGTCAAGCGGGGCACCGTACAGCAGAGCTGGCCGGAGGACACATTTATATATCATCAATTTAAGACGAAGCGACAGGTTAGGTGAAGTTAGCAAGTGTGATAGCCGGTAAGACCTTTGTCGTACTTTTTCTATTTTATTACTAAAATGGGTAGAGAATTATTACTCACATGGGGAAGATTCTCGAAAAGATAATACTGAACTACCTGAAGGGGTTCTGTTCGGAAAATGCTATCATTCCGTACGAGCAGACAGGTTTTCAGGCTCATCTGAGTACAGAACATCCGCTTGTGAAGGTACAAACGGAAGCTACCCTTGGTATCAACAAGAATACAGCAACTGCTATGATCTTGTATGACTGCACGCAGGCTTTCGACTCAGTGTCCCACGGGATGCTGTGCCGACAGCTTTGTGACTGGGAATGCCCAGAGCAGCTATATACCATGTTGGTTTCGTTCTTCGGTGAGGGTACGGGTGGGTGATTGCCTCTCTAACCCATTCCCTCTGACTTGTGGAGTTCCTCAAGGAGCGGTTCTTTTCAGTATGTACACATCTGAAATTGTTGGGACAAACTATCAGAAAGCTACTGTAATCGCTTTCGCCGACGACATTGCGGTTTACAGCAGCAGCATGAGTGCACAAAGAGCTCTTACACACGCCGAGTCAGTTTGTAACGTTATCAGTGACAGACTGGGCATGTTAAACATGTAAACGCCGGGAAGACCGACTGCGTAATCTTCTCCCTCCAAAAGGGGAAAAAATCCTTGCCAAAATCGTTTAGCGTGGGAGGGCAAGAGAGCTCACCAGCTTTCTCAATGCACTATTTGGGTATAAAAATGGATAGGCATCTATTTTCTGGGATAGTACATCGTCTTTTATCGTCCTTGTATCCATTAGTATTGCTGGGGGGAGGGTTGAATCCAATTAATACACAATCCTCCTATCCCTTACCTAATTGTTGGACAGAAATCCTTCACACAGAGAGAAGTACAAGAAATGATGAGATAGAGAGAGAAAATAATGTTACTATCGATAATTAAATAATAAAAAATATGAAGAAAAAACGTTGATAAACATTAAAAATAATGTTAATTTTTACACAACTAATGACAGTTAATTTTGTATTCGTAAAATAAAGAGTGCCTAGAGCATGTACAATTTTTAAATGAACCTTCCCTTAATGGAGCTACTCTGTAAGAAAAAAACATACTCATAGCTATTAAGCAACCACCCTGCAATTATTTAAAAATAAAATGCTTTTGTTTTTGTTTCATGTAACGATAAAGGAGAGGAAAATTGTACAGTTGAAATTGCTGCATTTGTAAAAAAAAATATTGTTTATTACCACGTATAAAATTAGATCCTGCTCAATGAGGTGTATAGCACAAAGGTGGTTTCGGAGAACTGTCCCTGGAAATTCATTGACCATAAGGGCCTCAGGTATAATCAAGGCCCTAAAGAAAGGACAAAAAGACATTGAGTTGGCCCATAAAAAGGGCGACAATTCGTTAAGGGCTGCAGTTTAATTATCACCTTCTCATTAGTAGTTGCGGTCGCGGCGTCAATAAAGCAACGGCAGCAAAAACTAAGGGCTCTGTGATGCTGGGTCGCGTTCTGCCGTTTTATCTCCTTCCCACTGCAATTATCCCCGCTGGCCAGGGTATGTTCTTCCCAGAGGAAAAACAGCTTCTATTAATTGTGTTAGAATTACAGGCTAAAGTAATTGTTTTGTGCCCGCGAGCGATTCAATAGTCCCAACGCGACTCTTATTCGCAATAAAAAATGGCAGACTGAATCATACTCATTTAACCTTAGTACTATCACTTTAAATAACAATAATTTAACAATTTAATTTAAAAACAATTCTAGAAGTTACCAAAGAAAAAACACTATATTCTAGTTGGTTTTTGATGATTTAGTTTATAGCTAACAAAAAAAAAATAGGAACTACATTAATACTATGAGCCTGAAGTGTACTTACGGCATTTGGTTGAAACATAAATGAGTACAGGTTAATGATAATATTAACAAGAAACATAAGGAAAATAAAGGAACCACTACAGGAAGGAGCGTGAAAGGTAGCTGGGATCTGTTAAAATAGGGAATTAATACAATTAATAACAATAATGAGATATTATGAGTTGTTAGATGTGAGATGACGAATTGGTTAAGCTTAGATTCAAATATTGATGGGAATAGAGTTCCTAAGGTTTGTGACAGGGACAAGAAAAGAACGGCCAAAGAGGGCAGCTTTGATGGAGGCCGAAAAGGCGAGATTTGATTTTTTAATTTGACTTGAAGAGGATCTTAAGGTAAGGATGCTTATTAGGCATAATAGTACTGATGACAGATCCAAGGAAGCAATAACTGGTTAATCCAAAAACACGTTACTTCACTTTAGTTATTTTTTAATAACTACTTTTTTTCACATGAGTCAAGAACAAAATTGTATTTTTGGAAATATAAAAAATAAATAAATATAAATAAACATGAATTAGATAAATATTACCGAAAGTAAATGGACGCCTGTGCTAAGGTTCAGTTATTTGAGTTTCTGAAATAATTATTAAAGAAGTGAACTCTGAATTTTCACTCTTATTTTCATTTCTTAATCATCGTAGTCAATGGAAAATTCCTTTTGAATATAAATAAATTGTAAATAATAAAAATATAGATAACCTATGAAATTGCCTTTAATTACACTAAATATATTATATTCCTTATTTATTACAATATCCCTGAAATTATTTTTGGTTATACAATTTCTAAACTTTATTCAACAAATATCCTTTTCCAATAGTCATTAACTGTACAATTTAATGACTTTACTTGGTTTCATATTCGTCCAACGATTTGATGTTGATGATGTGAGAGTGTGTCTATGCCCCGGATGAATTCGCAAACTTAAATTTATTTTTAATGACGTATAGTTCCACTTTTCTAGGCCTGATATTTTTTGTAACGTCATAATTCTCTTCATAATTGTAATTACTGCTCACTTGTTTTTACGACATGATAGTAACCTTAAACCGTTCTGAAGACAATATTTAAATAAGTGAAAAGAGGTGTATTTTCAGAATAAAATTGCGTCCAGATACGTATATAGGAAAGTTGGCTGTATCAGGTATTTCTTACTATATTTCAGAGAGACAATTTCATCTTCATCCTTCTTTAAAGCCGCCTCAAAGGCAATAGCTGGACTTTATAAAGAAAATTCTTACCCCTTCAACCGTCAGTTCAAATATTAACTTTTCCTCGAGTATTGCAGCAGCTCCTTTTTCCAACGTAAAATTTATTATAAAACAATATTCCCTCCTCGTGATATATTGAAAAAGTTGCTGAGTAGTTATGATAAAATGTGGCCGGGAGACCGTTTTCTATTGTTTTTTCGGTTTTTTTTTTTTTTTTTTTTTTTTTGCTATGACAGGATCGAAATTATGTGTTTTTTCTCGGTATCGAAAGTTTTTCTATTAGAGGCAAGCTCACTTGGAGGTTGTATTTTTTTTTTTTTTTTAACTATTTCTACCATTTTGTCTTAGATTTCCTCTAACCCAATAGTTTGTAAATAATATAAACTAAACCTCAAATATTAATGAAATACTTTAAACAAGGATCAGTAGCCTCACCATATTTTTGTTATTATTTTAATTTTTTCCGCCTGATTACCGATTTACTTTTTTGTTTTACTTTGATTCTTCCATTGAACCAAAGTTTTATTTCAAATTTATATTACTGAAATAATAACACAAAAAATAAAGAAGTAAATAAAGAGATTATTGTATGAAACATATTTGATTCTTATGATTAAAAACTACTTTTATATTTATTGTACAAACTTAGTGAAGAAACAAACATCTATTTGAAATCTCCTGAAACAATATTGAATGCTCTATTTCTATTTTTTTTTTTTTTTTGTTTGATACTCAAACCTTTATTTTTTTTTATATTTCAAAAAATGATTTCGGCGTTATTGTCTTTAAGTTTTTACTAGGGAAAAATATAACTTTAATCATTTACTGTGCTCAGACTTGAGAAATTTTGAATGTAGGCAGAATGGGCGTGAACATTTTCCATACATGCTTTTATTACGTTTGAACCAAAACTAATCACCGCTTTATCATATACTACAATTTAAATAGAATTATTTCGTCACAGTTTTATGAACATAATAATTTCATAGAATTATTCTTTAGAGTAAACACTAAAAAAGAGATTCCTCTATATTAATAATTATATTGTGTTAGACATAATAGAAAAAAAATAACTGTAAGTTACAATTTTTACCGTAAGGTTAAAGGTTAAATTCATAGTGTATAATAATGGATTTATAGAATTTAGATTTTTTTCTATTTAGAATTTTAGGATGAGGGAGAAATATAAAATATTTAGGGTGATCGGATCATTGTACTAGGAGTACCTGATTGAAGGTGGTGTGAGAGGAGTAAGGAGTGTGGGAATCCTCGGTGGAGGTTGATTGTTACGGTACAGTGGTGAGAGTCCACTGGTGGCTGGGCCTAGAGTCTTCTCTAGGCATGTAGTGCAGTCGTAGTTAGTCTGATATCAGTGAGGGTGCCCCTTAGAGGCTTGTTGTTGGTGGGCCAAGCGCCGTGATGTCAACCATTTCTTCTGCTTTACTCGATCTTGTGAGTTGCCATCGTGCCGGTAGTGGTGGTGGTGTCATGTCTCGGAAGAGAGGGTTTGGACTGTGCTTACACATAGAATTAAGATAATATTCAAAGTGTTTTTATTCTTTTCATTGTTTCAAATTTCATTATTTGTTAAATCAAGTGTGTTTTATGTAATATTCTTCTATGCATGTAAATTAACGCCCTGAGGATGCCTGAATAGGCGAAACTTCAACTATGGGTTTAATATCCATAAAAAAATGTTTGTTCGGGGGGACTCTGTTTTTTTGGAAAACTAAATTTAACGCAAAATAAATATCGATCTCAATGAAGAATTTAATTCTACTTTTTATTTTTATAAACAATAACCTGTAAATGCTTACTTAAAAAGTTAAGTAAAAGTGATATTTTGACAACCTTAACCTCAAATATAATTTTTTAATGTCACTTTTATTTAACTATGTGCTTTTATACATCTTCTCATACTGTACGAAAATCTACTGAGCCAATATACTACTTGTCTTGAATTGAATCTGCGGCCATACTCAATCCCTGTTTTGTGGCGCTGATGCTCAAAAACTGGAATAAAAGCAGCCGGCCATGCCAAAAAACAAGCGAGGGTGTCGCTCCTAAGCGCTTATAAATAAGGGATTAAGTTCCCATTCTCCCCGCTGGCCGGTATTAAATGCTAGACCCGTATAAATCTAATGCTGCTTCAGCTAATATCTGCTTCAAACATATTCTCTAGTTATAATTACAATTATTGCCGGTAATGATATTTATCATATCTCGGCTGCTTATCACCGTTTTAGCTACATGAAAATACTTTAAAATATCACAAATATTCTAGAAGAATGACGGAATAAAACTGGGTATTCATTGAGGCATAAACATTTATAATGTTTATACAAAACATCTCACTTTAATTGTTCCCCGAACACATTTTTTTAATACCAAATGACAGTTAAAAGTACAATTTTGGAGGAAAGATTTTAACTTATAAAATTTTGAGTGATCTAAATTTATTTTAACCAAACACAAACGCTTTAACTGATTACAACTTAAACTTATTGGAAAAAAGCTTGGATTGATGTGCCATCCTCAATCAACGTTTCGCCTATTCAACCATCCTTAGGGCCATGAAAGATGTTATCATTTCAATTTTTATCAATGCATTGTTGTATAAAACTTTGGCATTGGTAACCTCATTGAACAATTCCAAATATTATAGAAAACATAATCAGAAATTTTTTATAAGCAAAACAATTATTACTGTGTTGGAAGGGATTAAGTAGGAGGTTATAACAATGGATAAATAAAAATTGAAATGGTAATACTCCTTTTACGGTCTTGAGGATGCTTGAATTTAATACGCGAAACGTCAACTAAGGATGGGATATCGATAAAAAAAAATATTTATTTTGAGCGACCCAATTTTTTTTTTCTAATATGTAAAAATACCTATTGTTGCGCTCACGAAGCATGAGAACTCGCAATGTATGCCAGGCCGGGTCGCCGCTCTGTGCACTACCTCTATTCTAGCCACGTGACCTCTTCCTTCGATAGTGTCAATCATTAAGCAATAAGAAAATTAGTAACCCGTCCGTATGTGGCAACAGCCACTTCATCCTGGACCCACTGATCCATGATTGCATGGAATTGAGCACAAGTGCCCAGAAAACTAATTCACGTCTAAATTTTTTTAAACAAACTGAGAAAGAGATGTTCTGCAGGGCGTACTTGTTTTTTGAGTAGAAGGCAAATGTAAGACAGATAAATTTGAAATCGATAACCAGAGGAGACATCAGCGTTTGGCTTTTCAGAAAATGATAATTAAAAAAAAGCAGTGTTCCCCCATGGGATCGCAGCTAGATTTGAGTTCAAAATAGTAGGTAACTGAAAAAAAATAGGGTTTGGGATTAAGAAAATTATAAAAAAAAGATATTCCCATATCTTTATCGTCTTATCGTCTTAACTGAAAATACCGTGGAACAAAAGAAACAAGCCAGGGTAGAAAATTAGTCACTCTTATTAACATCAGTACTGTTTAAAAAGAAAAATCCAAGATTTATGAGTAAAGGAAGTTTAAAGTTCGTTACTAAGGATAATCTTTTAGCAGCCTTAAAATACTAAAACCTTAATCTGGACCTTAACGAAGCTTCTAGCTAATTAATTGAATTAACTTCTTCTGCCCACAGGTTTTTCTTATAATTATAATAATCGAAGCGCATAAACCATCATCTTCACGGGTTACAACAAGAGAAACATAGACGATATTGACACATATATCACTAATTTTTGAAAAGTTTACCAGATTAAACTGGATTAAGACTAAAATATATTGTCACTCACAATGTACTCACACAATGTGACTCGCCGAATTTGTCCTAAGAGGGGTGTACTTAGGAATCCCTCTTTCTTATTAGTATCATTGATAAGTTTTTTGCGTCGTTTATCAGTTCCATATTTTCTAAATCGTTCATCAGTCTGTGTTGGTTGCAACTAAGTTATGATGCATCATGACCTTCAGAATTAATATTTGCTCATAGAGTGCATTATAATTCTAGCCAAAAGCTACCTAGATCTAATCTTTAGTTAATTATGATAACCTTTAAATACAACTGTGTTGAGATCGCGAAATATTGCAACCAATGGCGGATCAAAGTCAATGAAGCAAACATCCCACATTACCTTTACCTCCTTTACACTAGTTTTTTTTTTAATTCCGTTCTTCTTTCTGTATCCGAGACAATACGGTATTTAGGCTTCCATCTTGACAAAAGGCTGTCATGAAACCCACACACGAGGCTAAAAAGACAAGAACTAAATAGACGCTTTGGACAACTGTACTGACTAGATCGAAGGACATCCCATCTCTCAACAGAAAATAAATTAAAACTCTACAAAGTAATACTTAAGCCAATCAAGATATACGGAATAGAGCTATGGGGGACAGCAAAAAAGTCGAACATCAAGCGTATCTAATCCTTTCAATAAAAATGGCTGAGAACAATAGTTAATGCCCCCTATTACGTCTGTGACAAAGCCCTTCATAACGATCTTAATATACCGTACATTCTTTAATTCAGCCCTTCCAAGTCCATGAAATTCCAAACTAACCTATCTAACCACTCTAATCCCGTAAGCACAGTCATCGCACTGCGCACTTCATCCCTATAACTCTCCTTGCAGAAACTAGCAGTGGCCTCGTGACCTGCTATATATACGGAGTTCTGGCAATTCCAGTTTCTCCAATCATGTCCTGAACATCTGTGGCTCTCGCGCTTATGGTCAGCCTCTACAGGCTTGTATCCGGTGACGCGTCTGACAGAGGAGCGTGGGAGACTTCCCAAGACTCCGGTTCCTCTTTCACATGCGAGGGAGGTGACAACCATATAGATTTGGGAGGTCTCTGGGCTGTTTGTAAATACTGTATGAATGAGCGAGCGAATGAACATTGTAAATATGGTATGAATGATAAGATTTATCACAACTAGTTATTGCCCATTAAGGCAGATTGTAATTTTATCACAATAAAGAAGTTTCAACTTTAATTCCCTATGACTCCTACCCAGAAGTGTGGCACCACATTACCCATATTTTAGTCGTTACACCTCCTAATCGCCTGTCTATATACATGATATGGGTCTTCCTGGAAGTCTGACGTTTTAATATCGCCAGGTTTCACTAAAGAAATGCCCTGACACATTGAAACCCCAGAACTACTTCTTATATCAAATGTTAAAGAATAATTTTCGCCGAAGTTCAAAATATTTTCTCTAAAAATATCTTTATTAAGTATATCATATCATAGAATAATATATTCTTCCTTATAAAGTGTCTATTTTTTTTTTCTGAATAATTAATTGTTCTTAGTGGAAGTATTCCAAAAAAATTATAGACAGTATCCAGCGTGGACATATAGAGAACGAGATTTATTTATTGATCTAATTTAATATTTATTGCTGTTATTTTGATTTAGAACTACACAACTTGGATTGCTTTATATTGTACTGTTTAGCACCAATTGGAGAAAATTATTGTAGATGTACACATCCTTAAAAAAACAATTAATATTAAATTCGTGTAGTAGACACATTAAGAGCCAGAAATGGTAGGTCCTGCCATTGGTTTCGCCACGGCAGCCATGGAGCGTTGTGGAAGTACATGTCCAGGGAAGGAGATCAATGGAACTGGATCTATGCAAGTCAACAGTATTCAATGTTCCAAACACATACCTATCCAAACAAATACGATGGTTAATTGCAAGCACTGCCTGTTTGCATTTCACTTAAAACAATCAAGTCAGAGTTAATTATGTTACAATAATCTAGATCATCTGTACTCTCATATATTCATTTACTTTCAAAATATGAATAATTATGATAAATAACAATTTGCCTGATAGGGATATTGTGATAAATGATCTCAATCGTACCACATAATGCAAAAGAAATATAAATGATTTCTTTTAAAAATATGAATGATCATTTCTGGCCGTCACCACAGTTGATGTGTGCCGAGGGACGTCCTGAGGTCCTGATGACGCAGGACTAAAACATTGAAAGGATAGATGCAGAGGCTAAATAAGAAGACAATATTGCGACACATACGTACAACTGCGATTACCAATCCCAAGGCTCAACTGGGACTTCCCCCATAACCCCTTGTTACAGAATTAATTATACTATGAATGCCTGGTCAGCCCAGAATTCTGGTTATATATAGCCGGGCGGCCATTTGTTCCAGCCAATAAAAACTGGCATCACGTCTGACTGGACAGTCTAATCAGGCGCTCCTAGTGGTGGCCTGGGAAACAGTTGCAGTTCGTTCTTTATTTATAATGTTGGTTTTACCTTCATGCATTATTTATAATTTACATTATTTTAATTAGGCAGAGTATTATTATTTTTATGATTATTATTATTAGTATGATTATTATTATTACATTATTATATTTGATATAAGACAGGATATTATAATTTACATTATAATGTTTTCATTTGATATTCTAGGTACATATTAGATTATAATATCTCCCTTGATATAGAATAGGGAATCTTAATCTTGTCCGTGCTTTGGATGTGGATAGCTCGGAGGAATTCGCTCTGCATCTTACCCATACTTTCACACCTCACCTTCCTCATCAAAGCCATACTCACAGCACAACTGTGGAAGATTTCCTCACTTCACCTATCCCTCTCTCCCTTCCACCAAAAGCCGTTAATCCCTCTGAGGTCAAATACCTTCTGAAAAACTTACCTTACCGAAAATCGCCTGGATATGATCTCCTTACTCCTCAAATTCTCAAACAACTTCCTCCTAAAGCCATAATCTTTTTAACCTATATATATAATTGCATTATCCGAACGACGCACTTTCCTCTCCTCTGGAAACATTCCATTATTGTCCTATTCGCCAAACCCGGTAAACCACCCAATGACGCCTCATCTCACCGTCCAATTAGCCTACTCCCTATCCTCTCAAAAATATTTGAGAAACTCCTACTAAAACGTCTACTTCCAATTGTTGAATCCAAATATATTTTTTCCCACACACCAATTTGGTTTCCGCCAACGACATTCCACTGCTCAACAAGTCCTTCTCGTTGTTGATCACATCTCCTCTGCCCTTGAAACCAAACAGTATTGCACTGCCTTTCTCGATATAGCTCAAGCTTTTGAAAGGGTTTGGCACGCAGGTTTGCTCTACAAGCTCAAAAGATATTTACCACAGACCCTTTTCCTAATCCTACAGTCCTACCTTTCAAACCGCTTCTTCCAAGTCCGCTGTGGTTTAGAATACTCTAACTACTATCCCATAAGTGCAGGAGTTCCACAGGGCAGTGTCCTGGGCCCTATCCTCTATAACCTATACACCGCTGATGTCCCCTCTACTCCCAATACCTTCTTGGCCACATTTGCAGATGACACTGCAGTCTTGTCATCCCACCCAGACCCCGACATAGCATCCCATAACCTTCAAAAACACCTTGACGAGATCGAGTATTGGTGTAATCAATCAATGGCGGATCAAAGTTAATGAAGCAAAATGTTCCCACATTACCTTCACCCTTTGTCGCAAGTCTTGTCCACTAGTTTATTTTAACTCTATTCCTCTCCCTGTATCCGAGACAGTACGGTACTTAGGCTTCCATCTTGAGAAACGACTGACCTGGAACCCACATACGAGACTGAAAAGACAGGAACTAAACAGATGCTTGGGACAACTGTACAGACTACTTCAAAGGACATCCCATCTCTCAATAGAAAATAAACTACTAATTTACAAAGTTATACTTAAACCAATCTGGACATACGGAATAGAGCTATGGGGGCAGCAAAAAAGTTGAACATCAAGCGTATCCAATCCTTTCAATCCAAAGTCCTGAGAACAATAGTAAATGCCCCTTATTATGTCAGCAACAAAACCCTTCATAACGAACTTAATATACCCTACATTCTAGAACTCATCCCTTCCAAGTTTATGAAATTCCACAGTAGCCTTTCCAACCACCCTAATCCTGTAGCACAGTCATTGCACTGCGCCACTCATCCCTATAATCCTCCTCGGAGACTGAAACTGCAGTGGCTTCGTGACCTGCTATAAACGCGTGACAGTGGGAGTCCTGGCAATGACCAGTTTCTCCAATCATGTCCTGAGCATCTGTGGCTCTCGCGCTCTTTGTCAGCCTCCACTGGCTAGTATCCGGTGACGCGGCTGACGGAGGAGCGTCGGGGACTTCCCGGGACTCCGCTTTCTCTTCGCGGTGGATTTGGGGGGTCTCTGGGCTGTCTGTAAATATTGTATGAATGAGCGAGTGAATGATGAACTGTAAATATGGTATGAATGAGAGCATTTATCTTAATTACTTATTGCCTTATAAAAGGCAGATTGTAATTATAGCACAATAAAGGAATATAATATAATATAATATAATATATATATATAATCTTGTCCGTAAAAAGGTTGGCACAACAGGACATTATACTAGTTAGCTGTCATCCATATAACAATAGTATCAGAGACAAATTAGTACCACGGTGTAGAATTTTGAAACTCAGCTGTAGCTATATAATACTAAAGCGTTAACATAGCTCCTGCTCCTGTGGGTGCAGTATGGCTGGGATGGTGGGTGTCCCTTGGGCATCTTTGGGACGTTGACTGAGTCTGTGGGCATCGCAGGTCTCACACAGAGCGTGTTAGCTCGGAGGTACTGGAAAGACTTTTCCATGCTTATGAAAAATGAAACATTGGTGGATATTACCGATATATTTAAGTTAGATAAATATATGGTTTTTATCCACGCGCTCCGATCTGACATCGTGTCCGACAAAACAATATCTACGACTACCGCCTGACACGTGGGCCTGGGGTACTTCTTGGCCTCAGCCGGTTCTGAGGAGCCTAGGCTCTGACCCGGCGGACGTGATACTAATTCGGACTCCCACCGGCGGGCCCCCCAAAATGAATTTGAGTATGCAAAAAGTGGCGAGAACTTAATCCAAAATAAATCACCAAAGAACAAACAAACAAAATAGTATTGATGTTTTTTACCTTCACCATTAAGAGATTATAGCCAGTTGTGAAAATGCCATTTTATGTCAATTATATCTCCGACTAGCCAGAGCAAAACATATTTAGTTCACATGTAGTTGCAACGGTGCTAACTTTATTTTTTGTATAAATAATTTACATACAAGGCATGTAATGACACCAAATATATTTATTGCTTTACATAACGACATAACTAATGGATAATATAAAATTACGTCATTTCTGTAAAAATATAAAATACGCGATACTGTGATCTGGATCTAGTCTAACGTAAAAAGGGAATTCCGGTTTATTCATAATAAAGTTGTAAAATAAAATGTGCTTATCCTGCGTCAAAATTGTGTTCTAAGGGCACATTCATAACTTATACAACGTTTCACTTACCTAGTATGTCTAGTTGACACTCAGATCAACATCCATACAATATATCACTATTTATATCTACAAAACAGCATTAGCGTCCGATGCATGAATGAAGTTAAAAACCTTAAGAAAGCAAGGCTTTATTCAGCTATAATTACATAAACAGGACATTAGAATGCACTATATAAATTAGTAGTAGTAATAACAATAATAAGTTGTAATTATGAAGCAAGATTAGCTTCATAACAATAATCGAAACAGATGCACAGATTACAGAAGTGGTATTACTGAACATATGGCACAAGACTATAAACATATCACAACTGCCTCAGCTGCTAATAGGGGAGGATTTATCAGTCCAACTTCAAATTTAATTATTTAATCCTGATTTATGTATGAGAGATTACTATTGTTTGGGAAGTTAAATATGTGAAGTTATTTATAGTGATAATATTGAAACAATGGCCAACAATTGAACATTAGCTCCAACATGACCTTCAAGAAATAAACGAAAAAAAAATTGGAACAATGTAAATCCTTAATCAGTTCCTCTTTGGAACGAAGACACTTTGAGAAAGAAAACACTAATATAACTATCACACTACTCACAAACAAAGTTAAAGCACATCATAGAAAATTATGAAAATCACGCAACTACACCAAGATTGCGATATTCTGCCCCCCCCCCCTTGAGAGAAGATAGCTAGGTCGTCTTAAATTGAGATAAAAAACAAAAATGAAATACCTCATTAAAGCACTAATGTGGAACATAAACACAGAAATCTTCAAAAATACCGCGTCATCTTTTTCCATGATAAAACGATAACCAAATCAACCCTTATGAATATGTATTCATGACATAAAAAATAACACTGTAGGTCCTTTGTATGTATTTATAGATTGTAAAAAAAAAAAAATTTAAGATATCCCGACATTTCTTTGGGCGTTTGACAACATTTCTTTTGTGTTTGCCACTATTTTAAACGATCTGAAAACATATATTAGCTAAAATAAATTATGCACGCTAATTTCACAATTATTTTAAACATATAATATAGAAAATATAGCCGTGTGATCTACCATTATTGGCTCACAAAGCCTCTCGTGACTCAACAAGGATCAAGCTTGTCAGCTAAGCTTTGGAACGCATTAATTACCACCACTGACGATACTCCTAAACCAACTGGGGCATACATGATTGTGTACGCCGAATAATATATCACATCTAGTCAATCATGAGTCACTTAAATATTAGAAATCTATTACTAATAATTTATTGAATGTCTTATCAGATTGGTCAGAAACAAGTTACAAATTAAAAAAGCTTTACAGTGAAAAAACTAGTTACGTAAATATATATACAAGTAAACAATAATATGCCAGTACAGAGAGATACTGTCAGGTCGTCACTAGGGGGGTGCCTGATCACCCTAGCCCTGGTGACAAGTGCGGATTGTTCGAGTTTATAACATGGACAATCGTTCCATGACGGCGTTACTATCTGACTCCATTTATGATAGGTATGTGGCCCTACAATGCACTATGTTCAAGAGAAGAGGTACAGAGGTTTCATACAGTCGAGTTTTCAGAGTTCGAGCGGAAACCAAGCAAGCGTCACCGAGTAAAGGTCGCGAGAGACTGGCGAGGAGACTAAGAGACTAAATAACAGGGCCAGGGGCCCTGCCTCAAGTACCCTCTCTACTTCCTGCTGGGAGGCTGCGAGGGTTGTTAATGTTTATGACTGCCAGCTAGTGACCCTTTCTCGTGTGACTTGGAAGGGTTGTTAATGTTTATGACTGCCAGCTGGTGACCCTTTCTCGTTTATGACTTAGTTGGCTTCCGCCTTTTATTGCTTAACACTTTTACAATGATTTACATTTGTTTATAATACATTTAGTTCATGTTATTTTACTTTTGCTTACAATATATATATGCAATAGAGTATAGAGTGATTTATCTTATGTAGTTAGCGGACGCTACAGATACAATCAAGTATTTGTGTGTATTGTTGAAAACAAAATTAATTGTGACAGATGTACAGATGACATCTTTCTTAAATCTATGAACTTTAGAATTTATCTTAGTATTGCCACCAAAAATTCATGTTACGCCTTTCAGGCTATATATGAAGTACCATGCTTTATTTTTTTATTTAATAAATGTGTATACCTTTAAATTTTGAGAAAAAAATTGTGTAAAGCAACATTGAACTTGATTTATTCTCAACATTTACTAAGCCTCCTTGTATGAATGTACCATTAGTGCTAAATATTTACTAAAAAATTATTATTTGGTTCTATATTGTATTATCAACGAAATTGCTGATTGATCCTTAACGATGCGTAAGTTAAGAGGTGCTAAAAGTTTCAAATGTATCAGACACTACTCTAAGCCTTTCTCAGCAGTGAAAAGGTAGCTAGGCTCTTACTGTGTATCACAGAGAATATATGGAAGCTGTTTCGGTGAAGGGAATAGCCGTGAATGCAAAAATGAGTCATTCGTAAGCATGACATTGGAATAATGAATACATACATTATTGATGAATGGCTTTTGCTTTTTTTTTTTTCGTCACCTGCTCTGAGAACTCGATGTTTTGGTTTGTTATTCACGTTTCTCCCCATTATATGTTTATAGCGTTCGGAGGATTATCTAAATATTATATTTTTTTTACCACCGCAGGAATACTGAAATAATTCTATGCTTATAAAATGTTAGGAATACATATATTGTAGCATATTCACACAATCTAATATAACGACATGTAATGTCTTGTTCAGAAGTCGAATATTACCTGCCTAACATGAACTGATTTAATAATATTTATTGTCGATTTATTTTACTTTTTACACCTGAAGGGAAGACTAACAATAAAAACAAACGTAAAATAAATAAAGAGTTCCCAGAATTAACGCAAGATTTGAATTTGCCACCATTTGTGCAGCAAAGTGATGGCAACCCTAAAAAAAAAATTTGACAGTTTAGGGTTAGTAAAACTGGAGCGTTACTCGATAGAACAACGTGTCTTTATTGTTGAGCATTATCTAAAAAATAATGAAAGTTTGGCGGCCGCAGTTCAAAAATTTCGTACTAAATATGGCCGGAATAGTGTTTTGACCTCATCAACTGTGAAGAGATTAATTGAAAAATTTAGGGAGACTGGATCAGTTGGAGATACTAAACGCACTGGTCGTTCAAAAACAAGCCGTTCAAATGTCAATATCGAACAGTGAAAATCCAGAAACATTAATTCGCCGTTGCAGACAAGAAGCTCTCTACAGCGTATACTCACTAAAGATCTGGGTCTCCATGCTTACAAAATTCAGTTAACAAAACAATTGAAGCCTAATAACCATACGCAGCGAATTATAACACGACACGATTAATCTCCATACTTAAGGGGTATTATCGTGAAGTATCTTAAGCGTTTGAGCTTCGCCTATTGAGGTATTTTCTAGTAGTATCTCAAAGCATGACCAGAAATAAAAATATGATGTTTTTTTAGATTTTTAAGATCATTGCAAATAGACCAAAATTTTCATATATTGTATTTATTCGTGAATTCCTGCTTTCGAAATTCTCACACTTATGGTTTAGTATAACTTATAAAAATCAATAAATGTATCCTTCAACATTATCGCTCAATAAACACCAAAGTTTTTGGTGACGAAGTACTGGCCTTTGAAGTGTGCATTGTGGTCAACATTACGCTCCAGTCAGGCAAAAATCCAATCATGATGGACTCCTTCAGTAAAATAAGTGGCGTGAAAGATGAGCATAGAGGCCTCTCTAATCAAAAGAGTACAAAGTCATCGATCATGCCATCAAAGAGCGGATGCGACGTCATCTGATTGGCTGATGAACTGTGATTAGGCACGGACAGCCTGCTATCACAGTTGCAGTGGGGCCAATCATCACATTTTGGCGGCAGCGTCATAATCAAAGGGCGATGTTTCTTCTTGTGTCCTTCCATCTAGAACATCATGTCTGACTTCCTGGTGATTGGCGATAGCTTCGGCTCAATGTTACCAAACAAAATGTTAAGATTATGATATTAATTTTATCACTCGAGATGAATACACCGTAGCTAGTATGCACACATTTTCGTTTTCACGTCCATTTGTTAATTACAACGATCTATTTTGTAAAACATTCAACAGGCAGACAAAAAAACTACTGCTTTGTAATAATTTTTTTTTAAAGGAAAGACTAAAAGACAAAACCATTGAATGTAAAAAAAAAAATAAAAAATCTCACTTTAATGTCCAGAACAAATCCTCTATTATACAATATAGGGTGAAGATCAGACCATTTTCCTTCATGGAAAAAATAGAATATATTTTTTAAAAAATACATTTACGGTGTAGTGCTAGAATATGAATTATTCATCGTGCCAAGATTGAGTAGACTTCAAACTGTACAGTCCATTATTTTTTGTTGATTTCGCCCCTTATTGCGTATCAAACAGAACATAACGCACTGACTTGCACATGTCTTACACAAAGCAGACAAGCATATATTTATATTAAATACCTTCCATTACAAACTTAAATGCGTGCCTATTCTACATTCTTGAAAGCTTACTCTTCCTAATGTTCTTTTTATATTTCTCATGAACCACATATCCGCATTACAACAACATGATCTACGCACGATTGTTGTACAGTGAATATACAACAACAATATCAGTCAGTCATTCCGTTTTACGTTCCATTAATTTTTATAATGCACGTTAAATGTTATATAATTTAAATGATGGCTTCATCTTTTTCTATTTGTGTACTCGTCATCTCCCAGTTCTGTTTCACCTTATCTTACGTCTTAAATCTTCCTTCACTCTAGAAGGCCTATTCAGTAATCCTCCTCACATCAGTACTACATAGATTTTTCGGTTCCAATAACATTGTTATTTGTCTTTTTAGCATTGTTACTTTGAGGACATTATTTTTGATCTCTTATATTTTTTCCCATTGAAAATATTTTGATTTTATCTTCTTCGCTACATGAATGAACCATTTTCTTTCTGAATACTAACTAATGGACCAGCACCAAATTGTTAATATGTCTCCATTATAGACTTCCTATGTCTTTGTATTTTGGTTTCCAGTTGTAGTTATGGTTTCCAAAAAACCATTCTGCCTCAGCTAAAAAAAGTAACTTTTGAGTGTCAGATAATCAGTTGTTCATACACCTCAAGAACTGTGATCGCCGTGTGGCATAACATAGTGTAAAACTTATTTGCTGGATAAAAAATTAAAGACATCATCTAGAATATATAGAGATGATATTGTACCTGTTTAAATTCGATCAATAAGAAAGAAGGTTTCAAATGAGTTTTATTACTTACCCTCGCTTTAAGTGGCCAAAAGAGATGTGATAAGAAGAAATAATGGTAAGAAGGCTATGATAAAATTTACACACGGCTAAAAAGACAAGAACTAAACAGACGATTTGGACAACTGTACAGACCACTTCAAAGTATATCCCATCTCTCAATAGAAACTTTTTTTTTTTTTTGGATTCAATAACAACTTTACTATGATGTAATTACAATCTGCCTTTACTTAATAGGCAATAAAAAATTGAGATAAGTGTTTTCATTCATACCATATTTACAATTCATCATTCGTTCGCACATTCATACAATATTTACAAACATTTACAAACAGCCCAGGGGCCCCCCAAGTCCACACGGTTGTTGCCTCCCTCGCAAGCGAAAGAGGAAGCGGAGTCTCGGGAAGTCCCCCACGCTCCCCACCAGCCACGTCACCGGATACGAGCCAGCGGAGGGTGACGAAGAGCGCGAGAGCCACATACGCTCAGGACATGATTGGAGGAACTGGCCATTGCCAGGACTCCCACTGTGCGCATTTATAGTAGGTCACGAGGCCACTGCCGTTTCAGTCTCCGGGGAGGATTATAGGGATGAGTGGAGCAGTGCAATGACTGTGCTACGGGATTAGGGTGGTTGGATATGTTACTATTGAATTTCATGAATTTGGAAGGGATGAGTTCAAGAATGTAGGGTATATTAAGATCATTATGAAGGGTTTTGTTGGTGACGTAATAGGGGGCATTTACTATTGTTCTCAGGACTTTTGATTGAAAGGATTGGATGCGCTTGATGTTCGACTTTTTTGCTGTCCCCCATAGCTCTATTCCGTATGTCCAGATTGGCTTAAGTATAACTTTGTAAATAAGTAGTCAATAGAAACTTAATTACAAATCTACAAAGTTATACTTAAGCCAATCTGGACATACGGAATAGAGCTATGGGGGACAGCAAAAAAGTCGAACATCAAGCGTATCCAATCCTTTTAACCTAAAGTCCTGAGAACTTAAGAATAGTAAATGCCCCTTATTAAAAAAAAGTACATAACCACATGACTACGCACTAGAGAGAAAGAGAGAGAGAGAGAGAGAGAGAGAGAGAGAGAGAGAGAGAGAGAGAGAGAGAGAGAGAGAGAGAGAGAGAGAGAGAGAGAGAGAGAGCAGTGTTCCAAGTGCCGGTTCTGTATGTTCAGAAAACTGACTCAAGACGGCCCGGTTATATAGGCAGGCCAGCCGTGGTGGGGGGTGTTCCCCTACCTGCGGCTGGTTCCCCCACTAGCTTCCCTCTCTCTCTCTTACTTGACGCGTTAAGGTCTTTATTAAAATATGGAAAGATGGATAGATATTTTCTGGGCCGAGAAGGTAATTAAGAGGTTGTCACAACAGTTCTAAGAACCCTTCAAGCTACGAGCTTCACCAATATGATGGAGAAATTCCACCATACCATTTTGTCCACTTATTACAGTGCATCTGCTGGATGTTTTAGACGCAGCCGTCAATGAATAAGACCAAGATTTTTTTTTTTTTTTTTTTTTTTTTTCTATAGCCCCTTTAAATTTACAGATAATTATATATAATTAAGGACCAAGATTAAGACAATAAAATTATTTTATGTAACTTTTAAATTTGTTTCAAATGGGAACGTACAGAAAACAACTATCATTTAATAAAAAAAAAATTATCTAGAGAGAGATTCGTCTGTCTGTTTGGCCAGTGTTCCAAGCCACCCAGGAGGTCCTGGCCAAGGCTTTGTTACCTTTTTGTTTATAGTGGAAAGGTATCGCCCCACTCACTGCAAGGAGCTTGATGCAACCTGCAGAGAACGAAGCCCTACGAAAACCACTCTTTTATAATTAGTGAAACCACTATTATATAGAAATATGCGTTATAGGAACCAACGATAGAGAATAATTAAATATATCCATTACAATAACAATTGTTTCAATAAGTGTTTTTTTCTTTCTCGTTGATTATGAAACATTTCTATATAATAACAGCAACATATTATTGAAGTTGGATCTGCTGTGGACTCTCGGCCACTCTAGTAATAGCAAGCAATTTTTGGCAAAGGAGCTATTTGTATATTCTATACACCAATAGCTCCTGGTAAATCTTACAGGTTAGGTGTATTTACGCACATTATATATATTACCTCCATCATTGTATCTCATAAGATTACATTCTAAGGAACAGAATTTTATTTCTTTAATAAAATAAGTTAAAAACAATACTGCGTAATTAATATATCCTCTACGAGGCTAGATATTGAGTTCATAAACGGCTTAAACATTGCGTGTGATTTTGCTTAATGGTTATCATGCAAGTAGAATTCGTATATGTAATTAATCTGAAGTGCGTTCCGCTTACGGTGTATTAGTTTCTAACTAGCTTAGCCTGCAGGTTATATCTAGTTAGCAGTTGAGTGGTTATTTACTGGCGTTGATGATTTGTATAATACTGTCCAGATTTAACATGTGTCCTTTGCCAGCACAATATATTATTGTGGGTAATGGCTACGTTAGTGACTGCTGCATCTGAAGGCTAGGATTGTGAATGCTAAATTAGGGGAATGAGAGTGAAACCCGCAATGCCATCAGCAACACAATGCTTACCATATCGAAGATCACTTGAATTTTCGTCTCTCATGGCAAATCTTCTTTTGGGATATGGACAAGTTGATCCATGGGTCAGTTACCTCACCATTTCTTTATTTATAAATTATGAACTAAAATGTATTTTTATACAGATTTATATAAACTACCTTACAAACTGTAACAAAAGATACTCATGAGACCAGGGTGATATTTTTAAAAACCATCCCTCGCGTAAATAAAACACATTATCAACTAATAAAACAACTGTAAAGTATCCTCTCAGCATCCTCTCCGTATGCAGCGCATATCTTCCTGGAAGTTTCCACTGATTTCTTGCCTTTTTTTAAATAAAAAAGCATGAGGTGTCGATAATGTTCGTTTTGGTTTTCCATTTTCAGGAATTTCACGTCAAACTACGTTGTAGTGTCTAGTATCTGACGAGAGCGCACTCGCAAGGGACGGATTGAATTTTGCTACATATTAGACTGCTTGAAGTTTCGTGACGACAAAAACCGAACGGACTTTTTGGCCAACCATTTAAAATATCAACATACCAAAATATTAAAACCGGCTAGTGGTTTATATTCAAGGTAACTACTCTAAACGTTACTGTTGAGAACGCCGTTGAAGCGCTTTTTACTTTGAAGTCCGTGATTTAGGAGTATCCCACCCTTCTGGAAATTTGGAAATTTCTTGGATGCTTTTGAAGATGTTACGATCCCCAGAAAGAAGACATAATTTCCGGATCTAATACACCGACTTTCCGTATTTTATCGTAAGTAGACAGACTGACAGTTGCCTTCGAGAGCACAATAGTTCAGGAGGCTTAGCAGGGGTGCCTCTGCAGACATCCAAATCACTACACTTCTTCTGTGAAATGAAGTGAAATGAATGACTTAGTATAGACAGGCTATGGAAACTCTAAATTATGTAGATATGTTGGATATTTGTAGAAGATCTACAACGAGAAACAAGAAAGGAGCGATCGAAGGCCTGATAAGTGAGATATTTTGTTGAGCCTTGAGAATGTTAACTTAATTGATAAATGTTCAAAAAATCTTTTCGTTATTGTCTTAGGCAATAACTATTTGACTCCCCATGAACAAGGGATTTGCGTAAATGGCGGAAAAACATTTTTTTTTTAAGTAATGTATGTGAATATTTTGTATTTGACATTTTGAATTTTCTTTAAAAATATTATAACGCGTTGATTTACTTATTTTTTATGATGTTAAGAAATAGACAACGCTAAAAACTTGTGTATTATTCCAGCATGACATTAACTACGGATACGGATACGAAGCCTGCAAGAAGTTGATGATCATCAGGCTTTCGCCTATGAACAACGAAAAACAGACTGCGGAGAGCCCAGGATCCAATCCTGATTCCTCTGAGAAATTTCCGTTGAGAAATGGGCATAGATTACACGTTAGAATGACCGTGTAGCTAAATAGATTAAAACAGTTGGGTGTTTGGTGTTTTTTAGTCTTGAATATTTTGCAGATATTTTTGCGGTCAACAGTCTATTTCGAGCCTTGTCATTAGGTACGTCTTGGTCAACGTGTATTTGAAATTTCCTTGTAGTCAAGTTAGTCTGCTGCCAACCTTGCTGTCGTTTGCACAGGGTATGAGCGCGTCCATGTGGGGGTCGACCTATACATATATTTAAGTATGTGGCGTTTGTCTTATGGTCAAGGATAATTTATTGTTAACATTAGTCAGTTATTTGTTAGCCCCCTGTGGTCAAGGGGTTCTATGAATAAGACCAAACGAGGAACTCGTCATTATTAAGAGCATTAAATAACGATTCCTTTTTAATTCCTAATTAATTATTCGCATACCTTAGCTAAAATTATTTCACCTAGGTTACAGAACGTATTTCACGTAAATGCAGGTTTCAGTTTCAGAAGGTAAGAGATCACCTTTGTCCTCTTATTAGTCCATACAGTCTATTCAGCTCCGTGATCACCAGATACATTTAAATAAGTTTTGTGAAATATTCTCTTTATTTTATTTAACTTCCTTGTGGTACTTATGCATTAACAATCTGGTTTATATAATCAAAATTAAGGTAACGACTTAGCATAACCTACCAACTGCTGTGACTAAATTTAGTCTGACTTTATGAGGTTTTGTGCAATGGACATAATTTGTATTAAGCAATAATCCCTCAACCCCTCATTTTACTTTTAAATACTAATACACCCTGTTACTAATACTAATCGATTATAACAGAAATTGCTTTAATACAGTAGCATGGAAGGCCTACCTCCATGTTACAACCATGGGCAACCTCGCCTGTTGCCGGGCATACAAAATAACGGTGCTTTGCAGCCAATAAATCAGCTGGACTCAGAGAAACGGTCATTAGCCAGCAGTCACCAGAGTGCACATCATTGCTGTTTGTAGTTTGTGGTTGCACACCGACAGGGGTATTGCAATCTCCACCCTTAATCAGTCAAGCATAAATATAATTGATCACATAGCGATTGGATTTATCAAGCCGAACTCAATTACAGTCGGCGATACCTGGCAGAATAAAACATTTATAATTGAGTTTGACCCACCCTTCCACTTTCGATCACGTTATACATTTTACGTATGAGTATACGCAGTATGAGTCTCTCCATCTTTATTCCCATTTGGGGATGTTACAATCTTACCTGTGTCTGTTGCATGTGTATTAATTTGCGGTATTTTAGCACGGTGAGTAATGTATGTACTAGCGTTTCAATGCCATCTGATTTGTTACAGTTTCTGTTGAATCATACACATTGCTCATACAACAGACACAGGTAACATTGTAACACTCACGGATGTAAGCAATGATGGTGAGACTCATACTGCACTTACAGATAAAGGAAATAAATGTATTAAGTGGATGAAAAGGTGGACATTCAGACATAATATACTAAAATCTAGACTTCGGCTACTGAACATGTCAGAGTAGCAAGGCATATGGATCATGACTGAGAAATGTTAAGCGTGTGCATTCATGTATTCCTTCCAAATGTAGACGACAAGGTTCAAATTATAGATTGTCGATTCTGTCACAGAAGCAACCTTAGAGGCTGTTAATTAACATTCATACAACCCATACAATTTTACGTTTGAACAAACATATGCTTAGTTATATTGCAGCAAAATTGTCTATTTTTAGAGGAAATAAAAACAGATTAAAAAAATTGGCATTTTAAGGAACGATTCCCTTGCAGAATTGAAAAACTTTTCAAGACATGCAGTTTTAAATCTAATAAAACATCAAGGCAAAAAAGGTTGCATTATTCCTAAATAAAAATTTTTAAGGTTATTTTGTAGATTTTTATCATCATAGGAACATCGTATTTAGATACATTTATGAGTCTTATGTGCATGATTTAGTCACTTACTTTTAGAAAAAAATTTATTTATTTTTCCTCTTACAATTAATTTATCTTTTTTTTAATTAGTTTCTTCTTTTTTTTTGCTTTCCTTTAGTTTCTCACAATTTATTGAAGTAGAAAATTTATAATTACCTTATCAATTATTTAATGTATATAAAAAATAAGAATTTGTACAGTTTCATTGCATATTACAGCACACAGCAAGGAAAATGTAAATCAATTAATTTACTCCTTCTTAGCTTACTGCAATAACTTGTGATAAAACAAAAGAAATGATTATTTTGCTATGAAAAAAGTTTTAATAATGTTTTTTTTAAGAATTCAATAGGAATTTTCCACTAATTCACCTCTGCTACGCCACTGACTATCGAAAAGATATTTTTATACATTTGCGAAAAACGAAATAAAACAACACCTACTTAGCCTAAATTTTGAGGATTTTTGTCATCAGCAAATCCTTGAAGCGTTAAATTATTGCTTTCAAATAATGATGGGTTTAGTGGCATTAGATTCACTTTTTCCCTACAAAAAAGTGACAGGATTTACACACATTTTTTGATTAATCTCACTATGAGGAAAAGGGCCGACCCATATAACACAAACTGTGACAAGGAAACTTTAAAGGGCCCGTTGAGAGACGCGGAATTGTTTGCATAAAATATTCAACATTTATACAAGGCGGGAGTCGGTGGCATATACATTGCATACATACAACACCGAACCTCAGCTAGATACTACACCAGTCCTAATTGAAACGGAAGGACACCAGGGCAACCAAGTTATGTACTACTAGTCCTGTTGTGTTTCAAGGCTTATAGAGCTAGGTTCATTTCACTTTAAATCAACTTAAATTAGGCTGAAGAGTCGTGACGTTTCATTATTTCTACTCCGAGAATGTACCAACTTATTATTAAACACATTCTAATTAAATCGATTTTTTTAGCTTCCGATTATAAATATATGAAGTTACCGGCTATCGCACTTGCTAACTTCACCAAACTTGTCACTTCGTCTCAAACTGACGATATATAAATGTGTCCTCCGGCCAACTCTGTGTACGGTGTCCCACTATATACTCACTTGACTGACAATACAGCTACTCCAGATATTTCAGAATGGAATCATGAGAAAAGTGGTCAGACATGCCTCTCTCGAGGGTGGAAAGAACACCGACATGCTACCCGTTGCTCCGTGTGCCGTCGGTAGATAAGTTCATCCACCGGAGACACGTCAATTTTTTGACTCGTTTCATTACCTGACAAGCCCAGTGTTATTTATGTATAATTATAAATTGTTATAATATTTATAACGCTACTATCATTCCCGACTCTTGGGGAAAATTAGTTTAACTTTTCATAGTTAGATGTAAGTTAGTTTTACGTCTACGGTAAATAAGGTGAGCCCTATAACGTTTAGTAAATTCAGTCCATTAACGTATAATTTACATCATTACAATTTGTACTATGCAGATCCCTATTTAGTATCTTAAAAAAAAAAATCTCTTATAGTATAAACCCTTGATGTCCTTTATCTGTATACTGCTGAAGCTGGCTGACTTACCAGTGTTCCTTGGAGTAGGCCTTCAGGAGATTCACCTGTGGGATTTTCCTGCACAGCTTAAGAGAAAGAATCAGCGATCAGGGAGATATCCTCCACTTGCTCTTCCCCCACATAACTGCTGGTCAGTAACCACGGAGAGGAAAGAGAGCGCATGGGGAGAAAATACTACCCAGCACCAAATCTGCCAAAAGCGAGATTTCAAAGGCCTTGCCCGGTTCAATGTTCATGGCAGATTGTGAGAACATAAACTGTGAGACAGTTACGAGAACCCCCCCCCCCCCAAATGGTTAAATAACAACTAACTCCGAAAAGAATTATACCGAAAACATTGATTTTTTTAAACTATATTGTATCCATATTTGAAAAGACAAAGACTAATAATAAATAAACACTAATAATATCTTAAGAAAAACATATCAAAGTTCAAGGTAATTATATGCATCTTGGATTGTAAAACATCAAGGTTTTAACTAAAACATTTCAATATTTGAACGTTAAATATCAATCTTTCATGAATACGATCTATCTATCAAGAGATCAAAACTAGTATTTCAATTCTTTAGGGGAAAAATATCAGTCTAGATTAATTTTCGCAATGACATCAAACTGACAACAACACCTTTTACACTAGATGAAAATTATATTATATAATTAAATTAAATTAATTATGATTGAACAAAATACAATATAATGTTAAAATTATGTATTGATTTTAGTTTGTCGTTCTATTTTGTTCTAATGGTGTTTGTCATTCTACTGTGACAATTCAGTTATTAACTTATATCGTACGATGAAGTATATGGTTTTTGACAGTGGACATTGAAAACATTAATGATTAGCGACCAGTTTTTTAAAATAAAAAGTCACTAAAATTATATGCAAAATAAAATTAAGAATGATAAATGTATTAATTTATTGAGTTTAGTTTATATAAATTAAAAAAATACACCCTGATCATCAATAACTATTCAATATTTGCACCAAAATGTATCAATAACTATCTGCATTCTGAGAAAACCGAATTTAAAAACTTCCAATAATGAAATATATATAAAAAAAAATCATCAATATTTCAAAACAAAAGGTAGGATTTGACCAATTAAATAAAATCTATTACTGGAAAGAGAAAAAATCAGTATTCCTATTCAGTATTAATATAAATGTCAAATGTTTGAGAAAACATTGCTAATTTTAGTTTATAAACCACCAACTCACAAACTAATACTAAACATCAATACATGGGCACTACATACTGCCTTTTATTTATTTATGATCGTGTAGCTAGAATATTGTTAAATATTGCTATAACCCACGACACTATACACACAAAACCCGGAAAAACACCTAGTTCAAGATTTTTTTCGCTCACGATTATGCACTCTACAGAAAACTTTTAAGGCAGTCTGCACGGCCACCCTAATCCACTGGCTCCAGGAAACCTGGCTGGAAACAATACGGGAAGACGAAAGATATTACAAATTGTCCTGTCGGGAGTTATAGATGTGAGGAGTTCCCAAGGTGGGGAGGAGACGCCCACCGCGGGCTAGGGTCGCTACAACCTCTTAGCCGCCGTCCGGCGAGCGCCTAGAAAGAGATAAGGCGGGCGGACCTGTGGTCTTTCACCCTTGCAGGCGGCCTAGTGGGCGGGCAGCTTAATTTGCTTTGATCTGACTCAATAAGATTTTAGAAGGTGTCCCCCGACAAAGCAGTATGTTCAGGAAAAGAGGAACAGTGTGGAAGAAGGGGCTAGTAATATTAATTCACCAATCTTCTATCCCTTGCAAATCACCGACTGTCAAATTCAACAAAAAGCCGGGTGCCTTCCTTATCAAATAAAACAACAAAAAAAAACTTTTAGCTAGCTAGAGGAAAAAAACCCAACAAGATTGTGTACACAAGAAAAAGAAAATCGAGGTAATATCATACAAAAAAAAAACTGAAATTATAAAATGGCAATACATATATAATGTGAAATTAAGAAAGTACACTTTTCAAAAATTTAATATATAAACTGTTGGGGGGAGGGGCAACTTTGGATACCAAAATGCAATTCTCCGTCCCCGTTTCGAAACTGATCCGGGTCGCTAGCAGAAGGCAATGAGAAGGTGAAAGGGCCGAGGGATTTTAATGTTATAGAGGGCCAAGCTGAAATTCGACACTTGAAAATAAATTATTGAAAGCAGAAACAATGCAAACCAAAATGGTTTACCCATTAAGCAAATAAACAAATGAAATTAATAACTTAAACCTAAATAATTAAGTTTAGCGAAATATTCAGTAAAGCTGGCATGAAAGAAAAAAAAACAACATTTGGCAAAGGTAAATGTAAATATATTTGCCTTTCATATTTCTTAATTAGCAAATCCTTATATTGAGAAAAGCAGTTTGAAATACAAGGATCAACTAGGCATGATACGCATAGCCCATAATAACTTACAGTTTTCTAACAAAAATAACTGATATGAATTTATAAATATAATAAATCTATTACAACAATAAATACATACACGCATCCAATACTTACATAAAACAACAAACACGTGTGTATGCGCGTCCACAAGCACACATGTATTTAATATATATGAAAATGGTAATAGATAAAAATAATTTTTAGATTAAATAATATGGTAGTGTAACCTTAAAATATTATGCTATAATTGGAATGATCCAAGAGACAAACACATTTCATGAGTTTTATAAATTAATCAATTAAATGTCATTCTTACATTAAGTGACACATGAAAAGAGATAACAGTTGAGTTAACCAACCTGAATGTTATGCTTTATTTAAAATCCTGTTTCTGTTTCTATGTACTATAATTTTGCATTTTTTAGATTACCAAATAATTTCTAAATGTGTTCGTGAAAAGAATTTATATTATATACATAAAAACACATGCAGAAAATTAATAATGAATTCGCCTTATAACTGGGTTCAAATATTAAATATATATAAATAAATATGATAAATATAAACAAAAATACGCATTATTGACGAAAGCATCAATGGAGCAAGATCCTACAGATTAGTATTGTTAATAAATAAATAAAGCACAGTACTGATTGACGGCTTCATTGGGTACCCAAGCTGGCAGCTGGGACACACGCGGCGCTTGTGTTGCTAATAACCGATGGCATCGATGGCAGGCAATCGATTAGTGGTGGTTGAGCGAGTCCTCACTGCTACGACTTTCAAGACGAACTCATCCGATTACGACCGAGACGAATTGTGATATCGACAAAGCGAAATCGATAATGAGTGCGATCGATAGTTTGATAGTCCAAGTGTGAGGAATAGCACCTTCCCGTTCGATAGACTAAGTTGGACAGACGATCGTAGCCCTTCATGAGCCTTATTACAACGTGTACTTTGGCCGTTCACCATAAACACTGGACACTGGATTACTCACTAACACTATGATATGAAGGACAATTCACATCTAAATGGACTTAACAATGTAAACAAATGACATTTTTTTCACTGGTTAAACACAACTTATCTTTCAATGAACTGAACTGAATATTTCTCTTTTCTGATAATTAAACTAAAATCTTTCTGCCATCAACAAATCATCCCCCAATGAAATAAGAAAACAAAAACTTTACGAGAGAATTTTGAATTGAATTACAATAGGTTAAAACATTTCTTTTTTTTTTTTTTAAAAAAACAAAAAAAAAACAACTATTATTTTAATGTTAAAGGCCTTAACATAAACTAAAACTAGTGTTAGTAACAGGGTTAGTAACCGAAAAATAAAATGAAAGAAAAATATATATGTCCTTTAGCTTTGATAAATAAAAATGAATTATAACTACTAATACCATTTACACAATTACTATACTAAATTTACAAGAGTGTCAATAAGCGATAGACAATGGCCTTCTATTCTTGAAGGTAGAAGGAGGGCGTGAGTTAAATCCAGAGATATGTAGGTGTGTATGGTAAACGAAATCACTTCTTACCGGAAATCCCAAAGCGAGAAGAAAAAATTCTTCTTGGTCTTCTACTAACCAACAATTGGTAACGTGGTTGGGGTGGTTGATTTCAGGTGTGAAGGCAGCTATGAAGAGGTAGTGTGGGGTCATCATACAATGAAAATTTCAGTGTACCCTTCTTCTTTAAGAAATATCATGGGACTGACCCGGTAATTCGTTGACGACACTCGTGATATAAACGGAGTTGTTCCGCAAACTAACTCGATGCTGATCGGATCAGATTGCACCTTCTTACTTGCCAAGAAGTAAACGACATGAACTCCTAATATTAACTACATCTCGATGGAAACAAAATATTACAATCTTGAATCTTTCTTTTTTTTTTAACGAATTCATCACGTGAAATAACAAGGACAAAACATCTGGCATTTAATTAATAAAATGAAATCAATGTTTAGAATTACGTGAGTGAGAGAAAAAAAAATAATTAAAAAAAACCTTTTTTAATAAAAAAAATACGAAAATAATTATGGGGACCTGACAAACAGGGTAGGTTTATAGGTAGTTTATGTGGTCTTAAAAAGACCACGAATTCACACTTGATATCTAAGGGTAGGCGAAAACCGTCCGGATCCCAAAGGCGAGTGTGAATCGGAAGCAGGCTGGATTGCCTTTGGAGACGCTACTAGGTAAAGTTTGTAGGGCCACGACAACCGTCGTTCGCAAGGGATAGGTCTCTCCCAAGTAGGTGCTAGTTTTAGTGAGATGGAGACAGGTTACCACTAGGAAGTTGTGGGGCCTGACAACGCCGGACAAAAAACATAGCGAGGCTAGGAGATGTAGAGGTAGTTCAATGAGAAGGCCATGGTTTGAGTAGAGCAGCACCGCCAGTGCAGAGAGAGAGAGAGAGAGAGAGAGCTGTGTTCCAAGTGCCGGTTCTGTATGTTCAGAAAACTGACTCAAGACGGCCCGGTTATATAGGCAGGCCAGCCGTGGTGGGGGTGTTCCCCTACCTGCGGCTGGTTCCCCCACTAGCTTCCCTCTCTCTGTCTTACTTGACACGTTAAGGTCTTTATTAAAATATGGAAAGATGGATAGATATTTTCTGGGCCGAGAAGGTAATTAAGAGGTTGTCACAACAGTTCTAAGAACCCTTCAAGCTACGAGCTTCACCAATATGATGGAGAAATCACACCATACCATTTTGTCCACTTATTACAGTGCATCTGCTGGATGTTTTAGACGCAGCAGTCAATGAATAAGACCAAGATTAAGACAATAAAATTATTTTATATTACTTTTAAATTTGTTTCAAATGGGAACGTACAGAAAACAACTATCATTTAATGAAAAAAAAAATTATCTTAACAGATCCCGAAAAGTTTTTTTATCTAATGTTTGAACCCTTGTTAGGGCGTTGTGTAAACGTCCAGCTTCGTCAATAATTATGCATACAAACAAAAGTGCCGGCCTCTGGGTAATGAATTTTTGTCCATTATTTATCCTTTTTATCGCACGATGAATAATTTTGTTTTGATGAAGTAAACATTGGGAGAATGGAAGGCTTGTAACGCGTCATTCTAGCATTGAGCTCCCCCCCCCCTCACTGCCGTTTTTTTTATATATACAGCTTCAAATTTATTGGCTGATAAATAAACTAATTTGATATTATTTCCAGCTTTTAAATACAATTCAACAATTTATCTTTGAAATGGGCGTTCAGTGTTAAATAAAACTTTTTATTTTGTTTTTCAATCATATTATATAGTAATAAGCATGTTAGCAAATTTATGCATGTAGTATAATTCCTTTATTGTGCAATAATTACAATCTGCCTTTTATAAGGCAATAAGTAATTAAGATATATGCTCTCATTCATACAATATTTACAGTTCATCATTCACTCGCTCATTCATACATTATGCATGTAGAATTTCCATTTGGTATCTAACGCCTTGCCTGTTGCTTCAAAATTTTGTATAAAAAATGGTCTTTAACCTGGTTAAATTTAAATGACAATTTCATATGCGCACATATTTTCGTTAAAATTTAGAGGAAAGTAATTCATTAAACTTATCAGAGATATCCAATTTCCAGAAACACTTACTTTTGCTATGTAGCATAGTTTCTATCCACATCCTTCCCTGATCCTTGTGGCCTTGCGATCAATATACAGGCACAAGGGGTCAGCAAAGGATCTTTTTGTAAACAAAAACACATCTTTGCAATTGATAAGTAATAATATATAATCATCATACTTTAAAATACACTAAATATAATATACCTTACTTGAAGGTGGTTTATTTTCCAAGTAAAATTAATTAAAAGCATTCATAATTCACCCATGAGTTAAGTTCACCGTTGTTTTTATATTTAAACTGAATTATTTGTATTAATTTAACTAAACAAAGTTTATTTAATTATCCTTACCCAATGGTTGCCCAAGAGATTGCAAGGTCCTGAGCAGAGACCTGCTTCACGGAACCAGCCGGTGTTGATAGCAAGGAGGCACGCCAGTCCAACATGTCAGGCAGGAGTTAAATATAGTGTTTTATAGGACATAAAGTATGGTAGGGGAATACAAATACAAACTATGTAAACCAACTAACAACCAACCTAATTCTTGGAAAAGTCCAAATCATTCCAGTACCTCGGAGCTTACACGCTCTATGAGACCAGCGATGACATGGGGTGGCATGTAGAAACCATCATACCGTGCAATACTGATCTTTGTGTTTCCACTAACTAACGGAGCAAACCGCCATAAAGCATTGTCAATGCTAATTTCACTAATTTCATTAGTAGTTTTAGTTAATTTTATTTGTTAAACGTGAAATAACTTCTATTGAAAACCTTTCAGAAAAAAATTGTAATTATATTTTTTTTTTTGGGTGGGGTAGTAGTCCAGAAGTTATTGCTCATACTAGCTAATCTTGTAGTCTAGAAAATATAACCTCCACAGCTCATGCTATTCTAGAGTACATTTAATATTTAATGCTTTGAGAAAGGATAATATTTGCACCTTCACTCCGGCATAAGAAAAACTAGAACCCATTTCCTACCTGGAGTAGAATGTACTGTTCTTTTTCACCAGCTCAAATGCGAATAATTTAAAGCTCTAGGTTAGACTATTTATTTCAACAGTAGCAGCCCCCTGTGTTTTATTTGCAGTTCGTGTTTTCTTATTTTCTCCTGGTTGCTACAAACCAAGAAATAGGATTCTTTATTCTTTCCATGGAACAACTGGAAATGATTCGTCCACAAAAGCTATTCAAGCAAGCTAAAAAATATCACTTGTCAGCCTACTGACCTATCCTTCAATGACACAGGCCTAGAAATTAGACAGAGACGCAATTCACAGCTTCAGCCAAACTGAATGGATTTTCGTCTATTTCAAATACAAAATTAAACAAATACAGAAATTTAAATGAACTGAAATCTTTTTCATCCGAGAAAAAATGAAATGATAATTCTAGACATAAAAACAACTGTTTTATGATAAAATTACAATCTGCCTTATTGTGCAATAAGTAATTGTGGTAAATGATCTCATCCATACCACATTCACAATTTTCATTCACTCGCTCATTCATACAGTATATGCAAATAGCCCAGAGACCTCCCAAGTCCACATGGTTGTCACGTCCCTCGCATGCGAAAGAGGAAGCGGAGTCTTGGGAAGACCCCACGCTACTCCGTCAGCCACATCACCTGATACCAGCCAGTGAAGGCTGACCAAGATCGCGAGAGCCACAGACGCTCAGGACATGATTGGTGAAACTGGCTATTGCCAGAACTCCCACTGTCACGTATTTGTAGTAAGTCACGAGGCTACTGCCGTTTTAGACTCCGCGGAGGGGAGTAGGGATGAGTGGCGCAGTGTAAATGATAATTCTACTAATAATTAATTTATTCACTCATCGGGTAAGACTTTTTTTCATTAGTTTTTTTTTAATGCAAAAATAAATTTATAACTTAATGCAAGAGGGTTTACTGTGTATTATAACTCGGGACAAGAATTACTATGACTTTACATATTTCTTTTAACTCTTTTTTTCTTTAAATTTCATTATGTTTATTTTAATTAATAACTACTAGTTATCTGTAACTAAACTAATAGAATGAATGAGAAAACATCTGAAAACAGTTTTTCTTTTTTTGGGGTATGGTTTCCTCTTTTGATTAATCTTAATTTTCTTTCGAAACTAGAAACTTTTATCTTTTCACCCTTGTGTCTATCTGCCTGCCTCTTGTTTTTGTCTTAGTGAGGCCCCCCTTTTAGCCCAAAGTCATGAAATTTAGGTTAGACATTCGATGAAAAAGTTAAGAATCATGCAGCTACTTTAGCTACTGTTGGATATCCGCTTGTTTGAGGAGTGATTTTGTAACAATAGAAAAATTATTCAATGTAAAAATGTATTAATAAATTAGCTTATTTCAATAATTGGTGCTTAATCTCCTACCAGAGTTAATCATTCGATAAACGGATGCTAAAGGACGATGGGCGTGATCATGAAAAGGAGGATTTGACACTTCTAATGTCTGAAAACCACTCTTATTAAAACATTATAATCAATTTCGTACTGAGAGCAAGAACGTAACGCTGAGGTCTGTAGTCACTTTTAACTCAAAAATACCTACGCAGCCATCTACCACCCTCATCTATCTTCTGGAAAAATAGGGTGTGGAAGCCCCCGGTCCAGGAAAATAATAAAAAGTATTAAACAATCAATTTTTATTCATATTTGATTTGGATTAAAAATTGAAGTTTTCAACGTCCTTCCTTGTTAATAATGTGCAAAATGTAATAAAAAAAGCATGGATTTTTTCTCCTAGTTCACTGCGGTGCTCCTAAGCATAAAGCATCTTGGAAAATAACAATAAATTAAAATTAATAAAATATTTCCTCAACTAAAGAAACTGAACTAGAGGAATTCAATAGGAACTGAAGTTTCATTTAAACTTTATTATTGGAGATGGTATATTTTCAGTGAGTTTCTGACGTGTCAAAAAAAAAAGTTTGTACTAAATTGCTCTCTAGTTTTCCCGCAGATAGATGTTTCCCCTCTTCGTGGGATGGGTCGTTTTTCCTCGTTTGAACTCCTCTTCGCGGCTTCACAGTCAGTAACAATATTAGCCACTAACGACTCACCGCCCAGGTAAGTAGGTCAGCCTGTCTGTTTTGTGATTAGCTTCCCACCCCTTCTTTCATCAGGGCTATCAGATAGTGATTTTAAGGGTACTTTTAGAAAAACTAACTAACGGTAGCTGAAGAGTTAAAAAAATAATTTAAAATTTGTAGGTTCCCCGCCCTGTTGCTAACGTAGCAGGGCAAAAACCTGCTACACCTCGGCGCACCGCGAGCACGTTCTTATTCGTTCCCTCGTTTTTTACCCCCTCCCCCCTGTAGCCTAGAATATCAGCTCTGTTGGTACAGCTTGAATTATCAACTTTTTATAGCCATGGCTTTACCATTTACTGCTCCAAAACGAAAATCTTGATGTTTAGCGCCTGTAATTTGCTCCATTTATGTACTCCCTTGAATCTAAAAGCTGAGAGAAATTTATTCTGGAAGTATCCCATAGACCAGCGGTTATGGGCTGCATATTTTATATAGTATAATAGAACAGAATAATGAGATAATATAAACTGTATTTTGTAAGTGTGCCGTAAACCCAGATTTCCGCCTCTAGGGTTTTTACACCAAGGAAACCTTATTTTGCTTATGTACTGCATAATATTGTAATTTCAAGGATATATCGTAAATGTTATCAATCTAAAAGTATATGTTTAATTACTAATATGCTATATGTTAGTACCCATAATTTCTATAAATTGACGCAGCTAATTAATAATTATAGGTAATAGGACTAAGTTAAAGATTGGGGTTCAAACCAGAAGGATTTAATATTTACTTGGCTAGGATTCAAACAGATATTGCTCAGGAGCTATAGCAACCGACCTGAGATTGGGTGGTCCCGGGTTCAAATCTCCTCCCTGAATGAATATATTTTCTTTGGCTTTTAATTATGTGAATCTAGGTTATTTTGGAAAAAAAAAAAAAGGTTTACTTTATAAATCACACTTATAAGTAGAAGCATTACAAGCCAACTTGGGAGAAGTTACTAACGAAAATCTTATAAGTTTTGCGATAAAATTTAATTCAATCTCAAAGAGCTTTTCCACAAGTAAGGGAGATGCGAACCGGAAGATGAGGTTGTTTCATGACTATTAAGTGAAAATTAGTGACTGTTTGCATATAAACAATATGCAATATGTATATACCTTTGCAACAAATCTTTTAGGACCAAAGGTGTAATTGGCTAACAGAGAAACATCTCTTGAGTACACATGTAACTACTATTAGACATTCGAGACAACCAAAGGGAAGCGTTTGTATGTTCACATGGTGGCATGATCCATGGAACAATCGGATTCACAAATCTTTTTCTTAGGCACCATTTTGTGTATATTATAAAATAATAAGGAATTAGAGCTTTGTAGGTCTCAGTGGTTTTTGAATTTTTTTTTTTTCTTAGCTCTCAAATTTTTAAGATTATGTATAAGGGAATAATAAAGGATTTTTTGGGGGGTTAGTGGATCCTTTTACTAGTAGTGCTTTTTGAACTTATCACAACATACAAATAAACCCATGGAAGGAGTTGCTTTCACCGAGATTACTTTGCAACCAGGACAACCTCTGGCATCGAAATGACGAGAGAAATCGTTTTCCAACAGACTAGAGAGAGAAAGAGAGCAAATACAATTAAGAAGGATAGCATTAATTGAGCTAGTTTGTGATTCCTATTTCTACCGCCTTATTTAAAAGATGTTATACTATCATAGGTTTATTTTTGATCTGGATAACTGGTTTTGACAAATGACGTCTGCCTTCACTTTTGCGTAGGACGTTTAACCACTAATTAAAATGATATTAAACCTTTTGGATACTCTTAGTGCCATAAGGACTGGGTGGGAAGACACTATAAAGCAGAGGGTTGGACTTTAATTTGTCGTTGCTTACTCGTGTAACAACGAGATAAGCAAACGCTATCTCAGGAAGCACGAATGTGAATGGGGGTGTGATGATCGTGGTGCTTTACTTTGGGAGTGGATTTAATTTTAGCAAGATTAGTTATGTGGTCAGCGATTGCTGATGAATTCTACAAAAATGTTATGATCCTCTCCCTGTATCTGAGTCAATACGGTACTTAGGCTTCCATCTCGAACAACGGCTGACCTGGAACCCACACACGAGGCTAAAAAGACAAGAACTGAACAGACGCTTTGGACAACTGTACTTCAAAGAACATTCCATCTCTCAATATAACAAAATTGCTAATTTACAAAGTTATACCTAAGCCAATCTAGACATACGGAATAGAGCTATGGGGGACAGCAAAAAAGTCGAACATCAAGCGTATCCCATCCTTTCAATCAAACGTTCTGAGAACAATAGTAAATACCCCTTATTATGTCAGCAACAAAACCCTTCATAACGATCTTAACATTCTTGAACTCATCCCTTCCAAGTTTATGAAATTTCCATCGAAATCTATTCAACCACCCTAAACCCCTAGCTCAGTCATTGCACTGCACCTCTCATCCATATAATCCTCCTCGGAGACCAAAACGGCAGTGGCCTCATGACCACTATAGACCTGCTATAGACGCGTAACAGTGAGAGTCCTGGCAATGGCCAGTTTCTCCTGAGCGTCTGTGGAACTCGCACTCTTGGTCAGCCTCCACTGGCTCGTATCCGGTGACGCGGCTGACGGAGGAGCCTGGGGGACTTCCCAAGTCTCCGCTTTCTCTTTCGCATGTGGATTTGGGAGGCCTCTGGACGGTCTGTAAATACTGTATGAATGAGCCAGTGAATGAAAATTGTAAATATTCTATGAATTAAAACATTTATCACAATTACTTACTGCTCAATGAGGCAGATTGTAATTTTATCATAATAAAGTATCTTTAAATCTGAACTCTGAAATGTAATGAGAAAGTATTTTTGACAGACGAAAGGTATATTATCCAAACTGAATTTTTGACCATGTCCAGCCGATGACCCCCAACCTAGGCATTGCTGAGCAGAACTATGCAGAGCTTTTTCAAAGAAACACGTGGTGCACTCGCAGTTGGTTTCAACTATCAGAAAGTTCTAATCCTTACTTAATATTCATTTCCTTGGTTCTTAAAAAAGCTTTCTATCCAATTATTAACGCGAAAATGAGATAATTGTTTAGTGAGCAATGAAGTAAGGCAATCAATCTACAATGTCTAACTGATTTATTGTTGGATCGTTTCATTTTTCGTTGGAGGATTACTAACTATTCTTTACGACGGTTATTACCTCTACACACTATATGAGACTATCTTGGCAATAATAAATGTGATTGCAACCTGATTCAGTTAAATGTATTGCTTGCATTATTCTAGAAAAGAAGTTAGTAATTTTTATAACGGTTTTGAATTACGAATTAAGCTAAACCAATAAAAAAAGTTCTATTGAGAAAAATAGTGACGCTTTTAAGTTGGTTGTATTCCCGTCGGTGAGCTCATTACTGAAATAAAATTGATGCGAATACAAACAAATTGACAAAGGTTCATTAATCGAAGGAAATCCAATCCCGATGACTCAGGCCCAAGTGGTACCATCAATTAAAGCGAGACCCCTGAAGATTTTTCAGGGAGGATTTGTGCCCTTTAATGACCCTACTTGAAAGACCACAGCTGCCTCGTTTGTCAGGGAGCAGTCCCAGTCCTAATTGTATTTATTTATTTATTCTATTCCGGCCCTACCTGTGCCTCGTTTTTTTTAGGACTAATTTATTCTTTTGTTCCCGAGTTCGTTTATTGATTGATATTACTCACTGAGGAATTCTGTACTAGCTCACAGAAAATAATTAAATGAAATGAAAAATAAACTTTATCCTGGGACATTGTCCCCACAGAATAAACAAGACGGAACATAATAGGAATTTATCAAAATACAGATTTGATAAGTTATGAATAATATGCACATATGCACATGTGCATATGAAATTACTATAAAGAAGAACCAGCGAAAATTGCAACATTAAAAAACCTTAGAATTATTACAAAAGGTTTCAGGAATGAATGAGAACACAGAATAATAACGATGAATTATGAATTGTTAGATTAGAGGGAGATAAGAAAATGGTAAAGTCTAGATTTGAAGATTGGAAGAGTTGACGAATGAATTCCGTTGGGAATGGAGTTCCAAAGGCTTGCTTCAGGACTAGTTGATAGTCGTTTTACTAGGGATGTGATGAATTTGGCACTTTTCAAAAATGTCACCACTTCACCTAAAGTCAACTTCTAATCTAAAATGTCACAAATGAACGAGAATGCATAGTAAGTACGTACTTTATTGCTTTATCTACTCCATATACCTGAATTAGCCAAAACAACATCAATATGTAAACGAATGCACTGCGATAATTACAATCGGGGCCTGGGCATACATTCCTACAGGGCGCTCTAATGCTAGCCGATTCATCATCGCCACTAGCATCATTATAACAAATATTGCTAATACTTTAGAATTAAATAGAAAAATTAGAACAAAAAGAAAATATTTTTTATTGGAATCGACAATTTGGTTCACCTTTTGTTCGCTATTTTGTCATGTAAGATAGAAGATAGAAGAGTATTTATTTGATGCACTCCATTAATAGTCAAAAACTCTAACATTACCTTTTATTATTTCTAGCTACTAGGATGGTAAGACTTAAATATGAATAATTGTGCTTGAAAAATAGATCATACACGATGTAAAGAACCATGCCAAGATTTTCGTCAATAAAAGATATATATATATATAAGTTAATCGCTGGCGGTTAAGATAGATAAAGAGAAGAATAACGAAAGAGGGAAATGCACCGACACACTCTGACTCCAGTAAAAGACTACTTTATTGTTGATGATAATCCGACATACATAGGATCATGGGTTGTTTACATTCCACGATCGTATTAGTATTCGACATAGGCAGGCCTCTGGCTTTAACTTATATATATATATATATATATTACAATAATGTATAATTATATAATAGATATAACATATATATATAATAGATGAGGAAAATGAGCAAAGTAGGAATTACGAAAATGGGTTGTGTAGATTTGATCATTATTCTCTTCAACGAAGGTAACAACTTTATTATGATAAAATTACAATATGCCTAATTGGGCAATAAGTAATTATAATAAATAATCTCATTCATACCATATTTACAATTTTCATTCACTCGCTCATTTATACAGTATTTACAAACAGCCCAGAGAACTCCCAAGTCCACATGGTTGTAACCTCCCTCGCGTGCGAAAGAGGAAGGGGAGTCTTGGGAAGTCCCCCACGCTCCTCCTTCAGCCGCGTCACTGGATAAGAGCCAGCAATACTCTTCTATTGAAGAATATAACAAAGAGTATATTTTCTGTTAAATCAAACAATTCTAATCATTACTTTCTTCTAATAGAGAATATTAAAAAATAAACATATTTCTATTATGCGAAACAATTCTATGACTAGTTTAAGATAAAAGATAAAGACATTTGTAAATATTTGATCTTAGCTATTGAATTTGGTTGGCTCAAAATAAGGCAAAATTTACTTGGCAGCGGCTATGGTACATTATTGATTAAAACTCACTGTCTCTTCACTAATCAACGCTAACTGCAGTCTAAGCTCTAGGTCAGTCCCATCACTACTCTTAGATATTTCTTCCTTCCCAGCTTCAACCCAGAAAATAGAGTTTTTCCAATCTCTCCCTTTAAATGGTCCCCCCCCCTCCATACAAACTCGCGACTTAAGCCTCGTTCTCACCCAAACGACCCGCCGATAGCCAGGCGGCCCATCCTTTCATCTGTTCTAAGGGATGGGTTCTTCTTAGAAACACTTTACCCTCGAGAGAATATGTGTCTCTTACACATTTTTAGAGTTTAATTTGCCCTTAATCCCATTTGGCTATTTGACCCGCTTCCGTCCTTTACTTGTGTTCCCCGAGACAAATATGGTTGTGTGTTTTGTCTATCAAGCCAAGGACAACTGCGTTCTGCCAACCCCAGGTAATAGATTTTTAATTCTTTACGAACTATATATTACAAGTACACACACGATAAAATATTCCTTGATTATTCGTAAGCAACTGCTTTATTAAATAAATAATATTAAAACAACAGGAGAGGGGATACATGCTATTAATTGATCATTTCCTAGATTTTTTTTTACTTAAAGTTTAGAAGTATCTGATAAAAAACCATGTTTTTCTGTGTGGAATCAAGTACACGAGGGTTTCAAACAACCAAAAAAAAATCGATTTTAATTGATTTGTCTCCTAGAATAGAACATTTTAAGAAGTCAGTGTATATTTCAAATGATATTTCCTGTTTTATCCTGCAAAAATAATTGTTTTAACTTTTAATAACAACATCCAGATCTTGCTGTTTTTGTCGTCAGTTTTCTGTAGCTATACTCAGATTGATTGGTATAGTGTGGTTCTCATGGCGTAAACTCCTCAGATCCTCCCAGAAGACCGGACCTACTCGAACTCAAGAGTTTTAATGCTTTAAAGAATTTCATTGCAGATTCTAAGAGAAGATTTACAAGCAATTACTCCTAGCCAATTCTCGGGCGATCCAAAAATGTAAATTATTCTAATTACAATATAATAATAAAGCAATTTCATTTTCATTGAAACGATATTTTTGAGCTGAAATTTAAGCATTGAAAATTATATTAAATGGGTGTGCGATACCTCCTCTACGAAAAATTAAAATTGATTTATCACAGCACCGTTATTTCCGACATAACTATGTCGAGAGATGTAATAGAGATGTGTCTGATTAGAGGAGGCAAACTTGCTACTTTTTTAGCATTTTACATCAAGTATGGAGTTATTAATGTTTGATTCAAATATCTTGAATATGATATCAGTGTACGAGTATTTACAAACCCACCAACGATATGGCTTAAAATATTCAAAAGAAGCAATGTTTAAAATACTACATTGGTAATGGTTGGTTCAGGCATATTGTTGAATAGAAACATCATGGGAAACAGGATGAGCGAACTAGAAAATTTAATCGATTTTTTATCAAAACGTATCTAGGCTAGGCCTATATTTCGCATAATATTATTATTTAAAATCGATTTTTTTATATTTCGAATAAGTAAGTTACTAAGGACTCCATGGATTAATTTAAAACTAGTGTCCCCTAAAACTAAATTTTTAAAGGTACTCTGGTTTTTATTCTTCTAACCCGCTGTAGTTGTTGGATTTTTTTTTCCTCTTGGACGACTAACTCGATTCGGAAAGAAGATGAACCGAGATTTAAGAACTGAAGGGTGGGAGTGAGGCTCCTTAGCAATTCAAATCAACTTTCCTTGCAATCTTCAAATTGGCGGCTAATTAATTAGATTATGTGTAAGAGTCCATATTAAGAGACCCAGTTAGTCATTAAAATTTCAAGCAGCCGCCAATAACGCGCCGTTCATTTAGAAGTAGCTCCATTGTCCCAATTTCAGTTATTAATTAATAGCAGCGTTCCTTACTGTTTCAGTTTAATGAAATATACCATAATCACTTCATATAAATTCGTATGTGCTAATATTTTTTAGATGAGTTACGATTAAAGGCAAACGGTTAGTGATTACATGGGAAAATATGTTGTATAGTAACCTATAATTACTAATTCAAAGCAGGCGCAAGTTATGCAACCTCTTTAGATAGGGGTCCTTAGCGCTCCCTTGAATGTTGAGGTTTTAAACTAAAGGAAACAAAATAGTGTGGCAGGCAAAGTGCCCCAAATACAAATGGTTAGTTGAGCATACTATTCTCGTCTGAATAGCTCAAAACTAGAATACATAAAAGTTTAGCAGTTTACAGGGAAATTTGGTATTTACTAGTAGTTAAGCAGTAAATATTGGCAAAAATTAAAATCCCGTGAAGCAGGATTTTTTTAAAATTAAGTTTGAATTAAGTCAGAAGCCCCATTTGTGTAGGAGCAGATATAGGTCCTATGTGATTAATCTAACAAACGTCTTGTGATGGAAATATCCCAAGTCAATTTTCCTTTTCTTGTCTCGGGTCATTATTATTATAATTGTTTATTTTCCTCTCTAATTACCTAATAATTTAGCAGTAATAAGAATTGGCTTATAATTTCCCAAGTCGTTGACTAGTAAAAAGTGTTCTTTGTTAAAAATATTTTTCTTAGTGTTTTAATAGTGGACGTATAGGTATACAGACATCTCACACTTCTAATTCAATTTTCGCATCGGGGTTTGAACCCTTGATCTACTCAACGCCTTAGGTATCCTTTTGCCCAGGCATCGCATTTCGCCCAAGGCCATGCTGCTTGCTATAGGAAATAGTTGGGGAGGTCAATCGCCGTATTTCTTGATGCAATGTTTTTGAAGGAGACATTAATTTAGTTCGTTTTTAACAATTTCATCTGATACCCATCGGGTGAATTGGGTACTTTTCTTATGAGACATTCCTGCTTTGCTATTTCATATGTTTTCGCTTAAGATGAAAGATAATATGGCTTTACCCCACCTGCACACCTAAAATGAGGAACTTCGTGATTTCAGCCTGATACAGACTACATTTTCTCCCCTCCGTATAAAATTTGATTTAGAATAACGTAGTAAAATAAATTTGAATAATCCCTATGAATATAATTAGTAAAATTATTAATAAAAATTCATTAAACATGGTTACTTCTGTATAAGGTTATCTTGCGCTATGTTCTAACTATGTTGGAGGCTTCTTGGATGTTATTACTATCAAAGATAAAATGCGGCTTAAGAAAATTTGTTAATAATAAACCATTTATTTATTTTGTATCAACTTTGTTACTAGTTCTTTAATTTGTATATTACAACAGTTTTAAGTTTTAAGTCGAATATTATAATTGTAGCCTAAATAATACCACTCATATACCCTTTGAGAACAGCAATTTAAAAGACTAACAACTGTATACTGACAAAAATTGTATAAAATGCAAGCGAAAAGCTACGCTACTAATATGTAAATGCAATAAGCCTAAACTGCAATTTTAGTTAATAGTCAATTTATTGTAGATTATATAATATGTTAAACATGTAAAAAAAAATAGAGATAAAGGGATTTTGAAACCGAAAAAAAAGACGGATAGGGAAAATCAAACTAGCGTTCTATAATTTTTTTTAATTAAATATTTTTTCTAGTGCTAAAAAAAAAGTGAATAATCAGCAATTTTATTATTTTATTTTTTTCATCTTAACGGAGAGAGCTGTAATGTTCTTTTGCATTCCATTTTCAATCGGATGACACCCAAAATATTTCAAAGGCTCAACATTCCAGTGGTTGCTGTTTATGAATATTTTAGCCAAAAGGTGAAAGCGCCCTTTTTTAAGAAGCACTCTTTAAAACTTCGGATTAAAATATCTCGACAGCTGTAAGCTAATAATGTGATATTAAAATATTAAACAATGGAGGTGCTTGGAATATTATTTTTTTAACTGTAATAATAGAATACTATAGATTCACCAATTCAACAGTTGGAATGAAAAAAATAAAATGTTTCCACACACCACCTATCCAGATATTATAATTATTATGATGTGTGTAATTAGTAATACTTTTTTAGTAATTTATAAAAATTTAAGTTACTGTTCAAAGTGAAACAAGTTCATGATTATTTACGATTTTTATGTTATGAAAATAATTTAAATGTTTAAAATAACTCTAGTTGATTGATACGTAGGCAAAAAATGAAAATCCATCACTGACATTTTTCTAAAAAAAACAAATATTTAATTGAATTTTTAACTATATTTTTACGTTATGAAAATAATTTTAAATGTTCGAAATAACTATAGTTGATTGGCACGTGGATAAAAAATTACAATCCATCACTGACTTTTTTTCTCTCAAAAAAAGAAAAGAAGTATTTAACTGATGTAAATGAAAAGGTAAAAAATCGTTTTTCTACAGTCTGGAGAAAATATTATGTTTGGTTTTTAACAATTTCCGTTCCCAAGAGGGGTGGCTTTTGAGAGTACAGGGGGGCAGTAACGTACATCTTGTTGGCTGGGCCGGAGTGGGATTTGAGGGGCTTTCTATAAAAATAATGGAATAATAAACCTGTAAGTGTGGTGAAGAGGCTGTTCTCTGTAAGTAAAAAACTGGTCGCAGGGCCTGTATCAATTTTCCAGGAGAAGAGGATAGGGAGAGAAGCTTCCTATCTCTGGAGAGCCATACTGTCTGCACTCGGCCGTCAAATGCCCGTTTCGTCTTATCCGCTTACTCACATATTGTATTGTACTATAGCTTCTTCCAGAGTGTTCTTCACACATTGTATATATTTATAGCTAATGTGGAGAAACACATACTCTACTTAACAAATAGCTTACGACAGAAACTACAAATAAAAACCATGAATTAAAATACCATCAATCGTGAATTGTTTACTCTGGGAAAATACGACGACAGTCTGACTCATTTCTCCGCAAAAAAAAAAATAACAATTACTATGGAACTCATCCTTCAACCTTGATTCAAATAACTATTATTATTACTTTAAACCTTCCAACTAAAAATAACTATATTGACAATTAGGGAACTCATATTTTAACAATAAAAAATCACACAAAGACTTGGAAATCATTTACCAAGCAGAAAAAGATTCGCAATGACTAAAGAACATATTTTTCTAACATAAACCATCAACCATCATACTGTATCCTATTTGTATATAAACCTACTTGAACCAAAACCTGTTCCTGGAACATAATTATCGAAATTATTTTATGAGCTTATTACTGTATATCTGACATAAATAATTATACAGAAAATGGTAATAATTAACGATTTTAATTTAGTTTACTGTAAAGAAATTTCTTATTTTATACTTTAATTATTGGGTGTTGGTTTAGATTCAGTAAAGAACGTCCTGGTTTGTACATAACTGGTAACATGAGAATTGTTGAACGTTGACGAATATATGTCTACGCTCCTGCTTATAAAAAATTAAATAGATCAGGTGCCATTGATAAAAATATACTACGGTTAAAATAAATAAACTTTTGGGATTTATGTTGCTATGGACAGTTATGACGATGATCAGTGATGTTAATTACTCTTCACAGAATATTTCAATTCGATATATGGAATATGAGCAAAGTAGATATAAATGATCTGGGAACACATTGTGCCTCAACTTTAATTGATTATCTAATTTAAACTGCGATGCTACATTTTGTAAAATTCGTCTAAGCGTTTGTTTAGTTCATGTCTTTTAAATCTCGTGTGTGAGTTCTGTGTTAGTCGTTCGTTAAGATCGAAGTCTAGTTATCGTACTGTCTTTGTTACAGAAAGAGGAACGGGATAAAAAAGAAGTGATGAGCCGGATTGTCAATGTTGGGATATTCTCTTTCGCTAACTTTGATCCACTATTGGTTTCGCCAATGCTCAATCTCGTCAACTCAACCAGCAACAATGTCTTTAAAGAAGAAAAGGCTTCGCCTGGCCTACAACAAACCATCGCCTAGGCACCCCTAGACTCAATCCTTGGTAGGCTCTCACTAACTTCCTGACTCCATCCGCCTTTCTAGGCATTCCACACCCCATATCCTTCTCATACATCCTTCAAATAGGGGTCTCCCCTTAGTGAAAGGCACTTTCCAGCCAAAAATAATTTTCCTTTTTTTTCCCACATTCCAATTTTTATAAGTTTGAGAGCTTAGAAAAAAAAAAAAAATAAAAAAAAAAATAAATAAAAAAAAACCAGGAATGCTATGCCCTCTGTAAAAGTCTCTTGGAAGGTATTGGGACTATGAGTTGACATCTCATGTGTAGAGTTTATATAACAAAAAACCCATTATATTGCCATGAAGAACTCCTGCTTCTATGGGGTACTAGTCAGAGCATTATAAATCACAGTGGACCATAAAAGTTTTTTTTTTTTAAGTTTAGTAAGTATTTGCCTTGGTTTTATGGTCTCAGAATATTTTTACTTCTTTTCTGCTCTACTCACCGCTAGGGTACGCGTATTAATTCATTAAGAGTAACAATACTTGCATTAATGTCCCAACGCATAGCGCCTATAAACACAAGCCGCAGTGAAAAATGTTACAGCTAAGCGCTGAAAATACTGTCAACTACGTTTACTTAGTTTGTACGTTGTAACAGTACAATAACAACAGTCTTGAATATACATTAACAAAAAAATCATATCTAAGCACACCCAACTACGAAACGATTGTTTAAGTCTTGTTCATAGTAGCGGATTTTGTGTTAAACTTTAAAAAATATTTTTTATATATATATATATATATATAACAACAACTTTATTATGATAAAATTACAATCTGCCATATATATAAGTAATTGTGATAAATGTTTTCATTCATACCATTTAAACATGTCAAGACAATGAATTTGTAAGGTACATTATACTTTTGTAACAATCACAAATCGCTATGAAAAATTATTAAAATAAAATGTAGCCAACCTACAGGACATATTGACCTACAGTAAATATATTCATTTATTTAGAATCTATACTGATTTTAATAATTTATAATAACAAGAGGGTAAGAAAAAAAAAAAGCGGAGCTTGTCTTGAACTAAAGTAGGATCCTTGAAAGGAGGCAACATTGTGGTATTTTAAAAGCCACCGAAAATGTTTGCTTTTATCTCTTGATTAGGTTGTCATGGATTCGGATTTCGGCTCTGTTCTTGTCTTTCGCTAATAATCATGAAACCCGAGCGATATCAGACCACAATTAGTAAGTTTGTAACTACCCAATCACTTATGCCCCTCCAGCAAGTAAACTCGCAATTATTCGCCTGTTGCAGACTGACGTGAGCGAGCTGTGCGGGTCTGCAGTGAGCCTGGCCCAGCAGCTGACTCACATCGAGCTGGAAAGACTCAGCTACATCGGCCCTGAGGAGTTCGTCCAGGCCTTCGCCAAAGAGAGTCCTGCATCGGAGCCGAGGATCACCCACAACTTCGAGATCTACTGCGACTGGTTCCCCAGGCTGGTCTCGCTTGTACTCACGGATGTCTGCAGGGTAAGTAAGGCTGAGTCAGTACTTTAGAAGTTTCTCTAAGTTTCCTTTGCAACTTTTGGCATTTAATTAATCACACAATTATAGATAACAGAAAAATATTAATATTATCTTTATTATACTCACAATATGTCGCTTATGATCAAATATTTACTCAACATAAAGTGAGTTATTTGACAGAAGCTAGATACAGAATTAAATATTAAATAAAATATAAATCAACAAAATTAAATGAAATAAGAAAATAAAAACTATGCATATATTCATTTATCTGGAAACGAAAACATTTTGAGTGAGATAAGGACTTGATATAAAAATAAATGTATACACCGACACAAACACAACAATTCACAATCGGGTATTCACGCATAAATATTTAGTCGCATATATATCTAGAATCACATATTTAACAAAAATAAAAACATCCCTGTACTATCTTAATCTTTATTAATATTAATAATAAAAATCTTTTATTATTTCTTAAAAATTTTTATGAATATTTCAACCACTGTAAATGACTATTCGAAACGTAGTTGAAAAGAAAAGCTAAATATTTTGACCAGCAGATTAACAATTCTTGATTTATTCACTGTTGAGCAGCCCGAGGCATTCAAATACTAAACGTCACTCGTTACTGATTTTTGAGAAATAAATTCCACAAAATTAACTAAGTTATCTTCATCAACGAACGTTGCTATATATATATATAAATAAGGAAATTTCTTGATAAGTCCTGATTTTTTCATCAGATCCGGGCCATTAAAATTAAATTCATAATATCGTTACTTTGGTTAATGCATTCTAACGTATTTAAATTTTCTAGCAGTGTTAAATTCATTTTGTTTCCTTTAAATTTTATTCTGAGTAGATGAGATCCATTTCGGAATTATCTGTTATTGCATATACTCTTACTAACGAAAACATATTCTAATACATGTCTTTGTGAACGCCTCAACTTGATATTGAGAAAATCACTAATAAGTAGTTTTGTTTTGTTTTTATAAGTTCTCCATAAAAAATAAATAAAAACTTATTGCTAACTCTGAAGGTTCAAATTTCATTCAGGTAAAAATGTGGTCTTTCGTATTTCTGTCTGTGTTTTGTCGTAAAAATCCTCCAATCGATATCAAACTTAATGTTTTATTATAACACACCTTGAAATATCCTGATTGATGTCTAATAACGAGAAGTGTGAAACAAATTTATCAAAATCAAGTATTTCTTTAACTTGTTGTATGTGTTTGAGAGAATGATTATTACTTTCTTTGTTCTATGTTCCGTTTGTATATATTTAAAAATAGAACAATTGAATGGTGGATATAGAAAAAAATCGATTAAAATAAGTAAAATTACGAAGCAAGAGTATTATAATTTGGGTGTTTACGATTTTAATTTCGGAATGCATACCATTAATGGAACTGATAGTAAAAGTTAATTAAACATTTACCTTCAGAGTCTAACTTAAATCTCACATACATGATAAGAGCGGAATTGCCTCAAACGTAAATCAAAAGGTCTTTTACGACCATTGCACACGTGCTGATTCCCTTATAAAGCCCTCTGAAGTCACCCTCAGTGTTATCGAGAAGCTGGAGGGCTGAGAAAATGTTTTTCATACTTTCAGGCAATGTGATAAAAACACCTTTCGAATTCACACTGAGACCAGTAATTTACACGGGTTCCTTTTGTAAATTACTGAAATAAAATAGTTCGGATCTCATCTGTCATACTAGAACTGTTTGCCATTATGTTGCGTAATAGTGGTGTTTTAGATTTACGAGTTGAACCTTTATTTGACTAAGCTAGAAGCTAAATGAATCTATCAGCAAAAATTGCCACAAAATCTCAATAGGTCAATTTTTTTTTGTAAACAATTAGTTCACAAAGTACCGTCAGAAAATAGAAAATAGGTATTCGAACACGTTTTCTCCACATCCTTCGTCCAGTGTGGAAATTTCAACCTGGAAGTGGACTTTGAGTCACTTTAATCAATAAGCCACTCTGATCTTGGCAGACTTTCGAACCCCTGATGTTTGTTAAGAACTGGTAGACTTCTAAAAATAAGACTAAGATGTTGATGATCACGAGGTTCAACACTCTAATAAATATTGTAGTGATATTACTTGGATCAAACCACTGCCCTAGACTACGTAAGCTCGGTATGACTTCAGACCTCCATCGACGGGCTTGGTCGAGAGCAAGCTCGATATTAGTGTTTATTATATAGTGGTTTCCAAATATCAGAAGCATTTAATTCTCCTTCCTAGAGATCATTCTATCTAATATTGAAAAAAAAAAATTATAATTTTAATATATTGTATATAAGTTAATCTCCGGCGGTAAAGTTTTGATAACAAGAGAAAGAGGGAAACGAACTGACACACTTGGGCTCAAGAGAAAGACCAACTTTATTATTCCGACAATCCTACACATATAGGATCATGGGTTGTTTACATCCCATGATCGTATGTATTTACAATACAGTCATACTCCTGACTTTAACTTATATATAAGTTGTCGTCTATCGGCTTTAGACGATAAAAAAAAACAGAATGAGAGTAAAGGGAACTGATATTTGAGCAACACTAGGTTTAGACTGTCCGCTTCTAATCCGCTATCTCTGTTTACAGCCTTTGTTTACATGGGGCTACGTGGTATTAGGCCTAACATTGCCATAAAACGAACCTTAACTCCCCCCCCACCAGTTTACGAGCATTCTTCGTAAACTTAGAGCAGGTGACATAATGTACATACTAAAATAAAACCAAGTACAAAAATTAGCATACAAAAAGAGAAAAGAAAAACAAACCGTGCTCCAGATATATACAACACAACAAACAAACAAAAAATATTCCACTTGGGCTGATACGCTAACTGCGCGTAACCAGCAGTTTAACAAAATAACACCACGCAACTAGGTTGTCAAACTGATATTTGAACAACGGCTAGGTTTAAACTGTCTTTATTCCGCTTCTAATCCGATATCTCTATTTACAGCCTTTGTTTACATGGCGCTACGTGGTATTAGGCCTAACATTGCCATACCACGAACCTGAACTTATATATATATATATGTATATAAGCATATTGTATATATAAATATATATTGTAAGACAACCCATCACCGGTAACATATCACTTTCACAAAGCTAGATTAGGATACATCCAGCCAGTGGTAGGTTAAGTCTGTATGAAATAGTGGCTGTATTTTGCAGAAGTTACTAGAGGGCATTCTGCTCGCTGTCAGGTTACTTTGTTCTGGTGTGATTTTTCAAACGGCACCACTACCCACTCGAGGCTTATGTCTAGCGTTGCTTAGTCCCTACCTCGGGTCCTCTGAAAAAAAAACTACCCGGGTTTGTACAAATAAACCTTTTAAAGTTACCTACTGTCACGTTCAGGCACATCTAAACATATTTTCCTGCAGTACTCTTATCCACATCCAGGACGAAATATATGCCAAAAAGCTATTTTTTTTTTTATAATTATGCTTTTATGTCATATTCAACAGCTAAATCAGATAGAAGTGGAATCATTAAAATTGGCTTGGATTAGAAATTTTTTTTTTTGAATTCCACTAGGCGAACTTATTGCAAAAACTATTGACATACAAACTTCAAATGAAACAGATCTGGACATATGAAACCCCATTTCATCGATAAGCCAAGGAGACTAACATCAACATCTTTCAGATTATTAAATCACAAACCTATGAATTATATCAGATTCGCCAATCGTTGTACAATATCTACACCTTTTACACTGACATAAAAATTCTTTACGGCATTACAAATTTAAACACATTATATATATATATATATATATATATATATATATATATATAGACGTTGGAATAAAGTTTTTTTTTTTGTTTTTTTTCTTAGCTCTCAAACTTATATAAAAATAGGATGTGGGAAAAATAAAGAAAAATTATTTTGGGCTAATGAGTGCCTTTCACTAAGGGGAGTCCCCCATTTGAAGGATGTATGAGAAGGATATAGGGTGTGGAATGCCTAAAAAGGCGGATGGAATCAGGAAGGTAGTGAGAGTCTACCAAGGGTTAATTGGAATAAAGATTTTTTAAATTAATAACAATAAGATACTGGTAATAACAATATATGGGAGGTATCACTGGATGTTCTTTTCCTTCAAGCATTCATACCTGTCTATGCCATTTTGTAATATTTACAGAACATTCGCTAATTTTGGCACAAGTCGCAGTTGTCAATCAATAAATAAAATTTGAAAAAATATTCACAATCCATACACCTATGGCTTAAAATAAATTAGACTCATCATATTTATTTATATGAACAAAGTTTCGACATGGATGTTATTATCTAGCCCTTAAAAGCGCTTAAGAAAAATTATATTCTTAAAATAGTGTCAAACGTTTATTTTATTCGATTTTACCACTGCGAAATCATATTGATTCTGTGGTAAACTGTACAGTTCAGGTTATTTAGCCGAGCCAGCAGGCCTTGGGATTGGCAAGCACTCCCTGAAAGATTCTGAGAGCCGACCGGACGAATGGCAGGAAATGGAAGTGAATTTCTTCTTTGCGAGGTCGGGAACAAATTATGTCGGGAGGGGGTACCCTTTTGACGGAAATCGTCGCTCAAAGTCAAAGGGGTGGCGTTTTCACAAATGTGACCCTCGCCCTCACGACGTGGCTCAAAGTTAAATGGAACTCCTGTTTGTGTTTTTTTTTAAAGTAAACCTTATACTGTTAAATTTAGACAATGGTAAAGTTTCAATATTTTGTCTGTGAAGTTTCAAATCAACTATTGACATGCGCCTTAATAACTTTTCAATGACAATAACCTATTTAAACTATGACAAACAATTGTTTTTATGTAATAATTAACTACTGAATGAAAGATAGATTTTCCGTTTCTACTTAAGATTTTCCAAACTTATATTCATTATATAAGAGAGATTATTTATTACATGTCCGAGACATCACTCGTAAATTAATGAATATGTATCGAATAAATATTATATAACTTTACTAGCTTGTCCGTAAACCTAATTTTCCCTGTAGTATCAAAGCTTCTCTTTTGTGCAGTGACGAACATTAGTTTACATCACTTATAAACTTAGTTTTCAGAAATATATATAAACATAATTAAAGGAAGTGATGTATATATCGAAAGATTTCCGTCAGTTTTTTATTCCTTGTAAAATAAAAAAAAACTTCATGACCAAAATAGTTCACTTAATTCTTTTGACCAAATCGTTTACTATAACAATGATTACAACTTTCTGTAATTAAATTAAGCTAAAATATTAAAAACTTATTTTAGTAGTGTATTTATTGCAAAAATCATGAATATTTTTTTGTCGTTTTATTGCGCAACGTACATAAACCGTTATTTTAAATATGCACTAGTTTTTTCCGTTTATTCTTAAATAACTGGACAAGTATACTTCATAATTTGATTGAATATTAATTAAATGGTATAAATACTAATCAAAGTCAACTCAAGCAATAACAACACAAACCAATTTATAGTTCAGAATTATGACAAGATGGTAATGTCCTGATTGCTAAAAAAAGTAAAACAGTTTTGTTTATGCTTCAATTGAACTGATTGTATGTTCCATTGTGAGTGTCATTTACAAAAGCTAATTTTCATCAATACTTTAAAATTGGTTTCTGAACTGATGAATAGTCGACTGAGAACACTAAATTCGCCAAATACGACATGCAAACTAGTGTATGTAAGAATGCATGAATGAAAATAACTAATGTACATACAAGTATACTTATTGGGCCATTCATATAATTTATTTTATTAAAATTTTATATAGCATTCAATTAATATACTACGTCAATTACAATATGACCAACTGAGGTCATGCTTTACTTCGTAGTTACTATAATTGACCTTACTCGTGTTTATTACTACTATCGCATAACAACCAGCCTTGGACTAATGTACATTTTCGGTTCATTGAATAGTTTCAAAATATAAATAATTAACAATTTTGAAAAATAAACATGGTTTTAATTTAAAAATTAAGCTAACGTAGTTCTAGACAAAATCCGATTTGTCTGAAAGTCGATGTTATCTCATGAACAGTTTGAGGCAGTGTAAAATATGCAACTAACTCCTGATATATTTTGTAAAAGTGTACTCTATTGAGTTAATATGGAAATCTATTGAATTAATATTTCTATATTTTTTTTTTTTTACAGCAAATGAAAAGCAAGAAGCACCGCCTTCGAGTTGTTGAGTTTTGGATCGAAACTGCCAAAGAATGCTTTAACATCGGCAACTTCAACTCCCTGATGGCTATCATCGCTGGCCTCAACAAAACTCCCATTTCGAGGCTGAAAAAAACCGTATGTAATTCTTTAATTCAAATTTTTTTCTGTAATAAATTATAACTTTAATATCTTTAAATATAACGTTTTTCATTTATACTGTTGCTAAAATTTTACTAGTTTAATAGACACTATATCGCTGTAAATTGTAAAATACATTATTTATTGTTAATGAGCTTTGTATTTTTCAAAGCAGTCCTGCTCTGAGTAGAAAAGGAGGAGTGTGCCTGGAATATAAAAAACAGGGATAGTTTGTACCATTACACAACAACGTCTATAAACTACAATAAATAACTATTAAATAGTAACTATTTAACATAATATTTAGTTTATGGCATTTAAGTAGTTTCAGTTATTAATGAACATTAGAATCTAACCAGATTATAGTGCAAATAATTTATTATTTATGATACATGATGTGGTGCTTAAACACCTCCTGATCCAGACATACCATATACCAGATATACCAGACAGGTACTCTAACGCTGATAAATCCCTGTCCAAGCACCAGCCAAAGCAATATCGCAATATCGAGTATAAACGAGAAGTCTGACAAAGAGACCTGCCAAATAGTGATTTAATTTAAGAACCTCAAGAGTTAGCTTACCTTGTAGTTTTAAATGTGAAACATTTATTTTATTACTGATGGCTGTGGTACTGAGGCCATTATTTTGATTAATTTTGAGCCATAGAAAAAAGTGGAAATACCGCATAAATAAAGCATTGTTAAAATGTAAAGAATAAATCTTTAGGAATATAAGTATTATAAATACGAAAAAATAAATGAAGACAAAGATGGTAATTCATTACGAAAATATTTTTTTATAAAACAGATGTCTTTCGTAAATATATCAACACAGCTGTATCTAAAAATAGTCTGCGTTAAGGCCGAATTACACTAGAGATCAAGGGACGGTCAGGTCATATGAGCTCACGATCCACGTATTCATTAGTAACAATCGCGATCAGGTCAGGTCAAGTTTTAGATGGTGCTATTTCATTTGGGAGCTCATTCGACAATGAACAAAGCCGGTATATACCCTTAAATTTAATTAGAATCGCGCTGATTTTGTATGAATAGAATGATGCCAGGTCAATATCAGAAATAGAACAGTTAGGTAATAAAGCATCTGTTTATCTTGTTGGAGTTTTGTGAAATAAATCGCAATACTTTTTATGAGTAAATCACACAGTTCATTAAAACCCTAGGAAGCTCGGTGAGACGATCGTTGGTGGTATGACGTTCAGGCTAGCTTTCGGTCAAATCACGTCAGGAGACCTCTTGTACATCGGTGTCCGGCTCGATCTTCGGGTTGCACTGCCTTGCTCTGACTTGAGCGAATCGTGCAGCGAGAATACTCTTATTGGATTAAGGTTACAGATATTTAGATATTTGCCAGACTTAAGTTGATTTGACCTTGCTTGACCACTATTGTTAATCGGCCTTCAGTATTATTTATGCATTGTTGTAGCGTTATGCGAGTGAGCTATGTATTGTATTCATACGAAGATGTTTGTTATTTTATCGACTTAGAGAAGTGTAAGTAGTAATTCCCTTAAGTTTATAGTTGGCGGTTTACCGCCTAGTTTTTACCTTCTATTTCTTCTACTTGCCTGTTATTCGTGGAGATGGCAGGTAATACCCTTAAGATTACACTCGACTGTTCTGGCTGGAACTCCTCTTCCTTCCCAGAGCAGTGGGATCCTTAGCAGTGGAAATCCACTTAATCAGACCAACTTCCGCCTCTCTGCTATATTGCGCAGAGCTCTACTCTATAGACCCGCCTTATTAAAGTGGGATTATCCGCCTAGTTCGTGATCTCTTCTCCTAGTGGCTAAGTGGTTTCAGCTTCCTTTAACACACTACACGGTGGCGGAGGTAGACTACACCTATTTCAAGCTGTTTTATTGCATTATGTTAGGCTTATATAAGTTTCAAGGATGAATAAATGACTAAGTGTTAATTTAATAGTCCTAGTAGCCTAGTGATCAGCACGCTGACTTCTTAATGTAAAATACCAGGGTCGATTTACGCCTCGTGTTTTTCTTTGTAGGATGAATCTACTGAGGTAATTATAAAACAGTTTTATTGTCTTTCCACAACTTATAACTTCTTCTTTAATGTAATAGCGCTTTCGATACCTCTAAGATGTCATCATCAGTTATCTCTACAACAAAATAAAATTCAAACTTTTACTTGCTCTATATGGAGACTAACCAATTACAATCATTATTATACGTAGCAAGGGTTACTTATTTTGAAATTGTCCTGAAATTCTACTATAATAAAAAATTCTTACAATTCAAACATACAACACGTATGTATTAAACAACTGAAATCCAAAAATAAACTTAATAATTATCAATTAAAAACAATTTCAAAATACGTAACCATTGTTACGTATAATAATAGTAATTATTTTGTCTCCATGTGAGCAGGTAAATGTTTTCTATCACTAGGCTTTTTATTTTATTGTGGAGATAACTGAAGATGACAGGTTAGTTGTGTCGAAAGCACTATTAAATAAGAATTATAAGTTGTGGAAAGACAAAAAAACTGTTTTATAATTATACCATTCCATAATCCGGCACTAATAATTTTTATTACTCAAGGAATTCATATCTTCTTAAGGAAAAATTATGGCAACAATACTTCACATGAGATTCTGTATCATAAATTTATTTTCAATCAAAGTTTGACGAAAAGGCTGAATTGTTTCCTGGCAAAGTTTCAGGAGGCATGGGAGCAGTGTGTCACCATATTTTTATTTCACTGACGTTCCTGAAAGCTTACATGCATTCTCACTATTCCTTCCTATATGTACCACACTTTTTATCTACCTTTATTTTCTTTCTATCGAGGCCCGATGAAATAGCGTCGAAACGTTGTCCACTTACAAATTTCACGAAAATCACACGTCACTCTTTCATCAGCCTCAGCCGATCTTACGACAAATTAACGTACTCAATTTTTAATATTTTATTTTATTTCTTTTGGGCTTATTGGTTTGGAACAGGGGAGCCACACACTCGTGTCTGAGTAAATGAATAATTCTGATAAAATAAAAGCTCTCATAGCATGGATAGTTTATCTTTTCTCCAATATCAGTATTTGGTTGTATTTATACCTGTGTCTATTAGTCGTCCCTAACCCTTTATTGATCTATCGTGTGGAGAACAAATTAACAGAGCGGTGCCAAATGCCCGAGAAGTGGAAAAATGTCAATATCTTCCGAACGGTTGCTCTCGTTTACTTCTTGATTTTGGTATCATTCAACTCAGCGCACAAAACTCCGCTAGATGAATATAAATGTTTTCTTTGTTATCAGCGTGGCGAGCTGTAGCTGCCCCAACAGTTGTACGGAGTGATCGTAAATTTAGTACAAATATTTCGGGATCTTATAGGAAATTTGACGATGAACAAACTAAGACCATTGGCACAGTACAACAAGATGTGCTAGAACGAAAAAAAAATGATCTTGTCCTTTTTGTTTGAATACCTGAAAGTATTCACTCAATCAAAATAGACTTATTAGGAAGATCATTTGAGAATAATAGTTCCTACGTTTTGTAAATTTCTAATCTAAAGTTGGATTTAAAGTTATTTATCATTTATTCCTAATTATTTATAGTCACCAATTGTATTTACATCTTCATTTACGAATTTTTTCTCTCGTATTTGTGAAAGATTTTATGTTAAAACTCATTTTCATTTATCAATGATAATTGTTATTAGTATTACTGTTGTCGACACAATGAGTAAATAATACGTTTTCCCTGACATCCATATATACGAGGGCGGTCTGAAAAGTTTCCGACCTAACAAACCTTTTATTTTAGCTTTTATTCCACTAGCTATATATTTAAAATATATATATATATATATATATATTAAAATAAAAGCTTTGTTAGGTCGGAAACTTTTCAGACCGCCCTCGTATATATGCATAAAGCGTTATAATACATATATATGTTTATACTTGCCGTTGATGTGTCAAGAAGGAACAGAAATGCTAAATCAGAGGGAAAAATGTATTAGTTACGCCTTAATTATATTGCATAAAATCAATAAACTTATCTTAAATCTAAATAATTAGTATAGTAATAATAGTATTCATTTTAAAACGTTATTGTTATTATAAAACAAATATGTTACTAAAAGGTGATTATATAATAATTATTATATTGGAAGGAATCTTTTGGTAAAAATTAGTCATGAAAGGTATAAAAAATAATTAAATGTTCATTTAAAAAGTATATAAGTTACACAAAGGAGAGGTATCTTTTTGAGGGTCAGTTCTTTTAGAATGAAAGCTATGTGACGTTTCAATTTTCACTTAACAGGTCTTCAAAAAGTTTCTTTCATGAGACCAGTTTCTCAGCTTTAGGCAAAGTATTTTTTGACCTATTCATTTTTTGTTATGCTTTACCATATTCATTAGACCATGCTCGAACTATTTACGTCATATTATTTAGAAACTTTTAGGCAACACTGGAGTGTTGAACTTTCTACTTCATATGTTCACAAAGCATTATACTCGTATATACGCCTTTATTCTCTAACTATTATTCTAGCTGCCTGTTCAAGCCTTATTAGATGTTCCCAATACATAAAAAAAGATCAGATTCTACATGCCATTAATACTATTACTTAGCATAAAACAAAATTATTTTTTGTTTTGATTTTTATTTTTGAAAATTTTTATTATTGATTGATTTTTTAACCTACAAACACAAAAGGTCACTAAAGGTGTCAGCAACATCGTGTTAGCAACTACTTTTAATATTCAATATTCCAAATATTCAACCACTAGTATTTAGTTTTCCATAGTTATATTTTACGGTCCAATTAAGCTTAAAATAAAAATAACTCCGTTAAATCAAAAAACAAAACCGTCCACAAATATTTTAAAGACGAGCATTCTCATCCGAGATTGTATATTTTGGAGAAATATTTGGACGGACTTGCAATTTAATTTATGTATTAGAATTAGGTTAATTTTCAGGTATCGAGTGCCTGGTTAAAATCATCAGGATGGAGTGTTTACGAACTCGTCAGGTACTAAGAGATTATCCTGTAGACCTATTGTAAAAAAAAAAGTATTATTATGTAATAATAATAATAAAAATATTATTATCTTATGTTATGGTGGAGGTATGTTAATAGTAAATATCAGTTTAGTTAAACAAAGAGTTATTCTGACCTTAACAAAAGCAGGATGTGATATACTTTGAGTTTAAGTTAGATTTAAGTGCTATTATGGTGTTGTTTAAAGACATCACTCGTTTCTAATTCTCCTTTAATAATCACCTCCTTGCTTCCTAAAACAGTTTTACTACCCAATGATCACTACTGGTAGGTCATACACTACAATTATATACAATGTCTGATTGTTATATTATTTTATCCTTTAGTTTTATGTCAATAACTACTGATCAAAGATTAAACCGTGCGAATGTAAGATTCGTCCCAGTGCTACAGAAAACGTTTAATTTATATATCATAATGTTATCGTAATATCATGGAAAGTCGTATGCTTTATTATTTAATTATACACGTCTACAACCGGCAATAATCATCGAACTAATAGTTTTACTAACCCATTCGTGTGAGACGAATCCTGTTAACCCATTTCTAATGCCTGATACGAAAGCCATAAGGATGTGTGGAACAAGGGATTGACATGTTTTCTTCAAGCCCTGTTTTTTATTTTTTTTTAAGTTTTTGCCCTTCACTGAATACACAAGAAAATTTCTCTAAAGGCTATAGTTTCTGTTCAAGGTGTCCTATAAGGTGAATTTCGCTGTAGGTGAAACGGGAGTGTCCTCGTTACCTGCTATAATCGCGTGACAGTGGGAGTCCTGGCAATGGCCAGTTTCTCCAATTATGTCCTGAGCGTCTGTGGCTCTCTCGCTCTTGGTCAGTCTCCACTGGCTAGTATCCGGTGACGCGGCTGACGGAGGAGCCTGGGGGACTTCCCAAGACTCCGCTCTCTCTTCGCATGTGGACTTGGGAGGCCTCTGGGCTGTCTGTAAATATTGTATGAATGAGCGAGTGAATTATGAATTGTAAATATGGTATGAATGATAGTATATCTAAATTACTTATTGCCTAGCAAGGCAGATTGTAATTTTAACACAATAAAGGATTAAATACTACTTCGCTGTAGGATGATTATACCCTCTCTTTAATTTAAACGATTACACACTGAATCGAATAATAATGATGCATTGTGCTATCAAGAGATCAGTGCTCTTTTAATTTTAATTTATTTTTTTTTACTAAAAGGCAGCATCTCAAAATATATTCATTTAAAACAACAATATTTGCATGATTTAAATCATAATATTGTAAATGTTAGTAAAAATATACAAATTCACTGCTGTTAGATTCTGAATGTTTCATAAACAGTGAAAACAGATCTATTCAGTAAAATTTATGGCTGAAACAAAAACAATACAGATTATTTTATCGAATTGAAAAATGTGGTTATTGACTACGACAGTGAAATGATATTGATATAACGAACCGTTATTTATTAAGAAAAATATAAAACTGTAGGATATATAGTCATTTTATAGCAAGAGTACGCTTGATAATGATAAGAAAAATAGACTTTTTATGTCCAATAGGGGTAGAAATCATGATAATATATGTCCTCGACCAGGTTGATTTTGGAAATAAAATATAGCTTAATATTCTAGATAAATACAAGATAATTTGTGAATTTGAAAAAAAGTTAAATCAAAACAAACTAACAGCGTGAGCTGTCAAAAGCACTGTTGTATGTATTAATTATATTGATGATCGACCCAATACCAGGAAAATACTCTGTTTTGACAGAATTTCACTCACTTGCAGTGAAAAATATATCTTGGATAGTTACTTTTTAAATTAAAACTAAATTAAATTTAAAAGTTCATTCGTTATATTGGTGTTCTTTTTTTGTAATAAAGGCTAGAAATGAAGGAAAAGTCCCTTTAATACAAGCAGAATATTAAAATTTGAAACCGATTGGAAACGAGATTAAATAAAACCAAAAAGACGAATTTCTCTGGAATGGAGTGTCAGAAGAAGGAAATGTCCTGCTCGCTGGAGTTTATTCACGCTTAGGAATTCTTCCATAAACCTCAAGTTGTTATGGCCCATTCTGTCGGGAGAAAATTCATTAATTTCACCGGATGTCCTTTGCCTAATGGAAGCACTTCTAAAGGAAGCAGCCTCAATGGCAGTTAATGGCTGTTGAGGATCTGGTGATAAATTATGTCCCACCCTCAGGCCAAAAATTAATTAATATCCACTTGATAATAATTCAACATCGCTGATAGAGAGTACAAAAAAAATTTTTATCAGGAAAACTGCCATATCTTGTTATTTCCCTCACTTGCCATATGTTATTAGTATATCCAATTAAACCTATTAGTATCAGAAAAGTAAGCGTTTATTTAAGAATATATTTCAACGGTTTTTGCCAAAGCAAGATAAATAACATATTTTAACAATGAAACATAACATTAACCGAATGCAACAATGCCGATTGCTAAGATTCTGTGTCAGTGTCCCTAAAACGTATCGGTACCAACTTCTTGATAATTAACTTTAAAGATAAAAATGAAATTGAATTTTGGGGGGCAATAATACAATGAAGTTGATTGAAGGCTGTCGTACCAACTTCTTCACCACGAATAAATAGAAGTTGCCCCCTTCTCGGCCCAGAAAAGAGGCCTACGTTTCGATATTTTAATGATAAAAACCTTAGGCGTCAGTTAAAAGAGGGAAAAACTAGTGCCCGACACAGCTGAAGCCCCGCATCTGACCTGCCTATAAAAGGCCGAGATTAGGGGCTTTTTCCCATACTCTTGGAACCCGGCACCCAAAGTGAACACTGCTCTCTCTCTCTCTCTCTCTCTCTCTCTCTCTCTCTCTCTCTCTCTCTCTCTCTCTCTCTCTCTCTCTCTCTCTCTCTCTCTCTCTCTCTCTCTCTCTCTCTCTCTCTCTCTCTCTCTCTCTCTCTCTCTCTCTCTCTCTCTCTCTCTCTCTCTACCCTCTCTCCGTTTCACACTCGCCTTTAGGATCCGGACGGTTAACCACCTACCCGTAATTGTAAGTGGTGTGAATTCGTAATCATTTCAAGACCATATAAACACCTATATTACTTACCATGTTTCTTCTCTCTTGAACATGGTGCACTGTCGGAGCACACCTCCTAAGATCTTATGGAGTCAGATCAATACAAATAAAACTGCCCGCCGACTAGGCCGCCAGCAAAGGTCAAAGACTGCAGGTTTACTCATTTTATCTCTTTTTTTATGCTCGCCGGACAGTGGCTGGGTAGTAGAGACCCTAGCCCGCGGCGGGAGTCCCCCTTTCTCACAAACCCGACAAAGGTCAATAGCAACAGTGACAGAATCTTCCCCTCCTCATAACATAGCAGAAATATATCAAGGCATCGTTACATCATTATGCTATGTAGTTTTTATTGTGTTGGTTAGTAAGTATTCATCTAGTACTTAGCGTTCTTAGCCAGAAGCCTTGAGTTGCTAAATCTAATAACCTATGCCGATATTCCAACAAATATATCCACTCGATAATATCGGGACAGCTAGAACTCAAAGTATAAGATAAACACTTAGTGAATAATGGCAACAAAACTTTATTACAAAATAATCTAACGATGCCTTTTTCAACTTGGCTACGTTAGGGAGAGGAAGATCCTGAAACGCATTTTATTGGCTTTCATTCATCTTCAAGGGTTATGGTAGCCAATATTAAATAAGACCCCAGTGCGACTGATAACGGGCTATCTGGTCTATGATTCCAGTTTGGTCTCTATGGTGAGTGATTACGTTCAGAAGCAAAATTAGCCGAACATGGTCATTTAGACAACATTGCAAAACAACAAGCCATTAACTTACCCAACTCCTGTCAGCGTTTCACTTGTATAGAGGGGACATGGACTAACATTAACTTCAAGCACAATACGTAATCGATAAGCTAGATCCTTAACGAGAAACCATAACATGGCTTCATCTGGGATGACCATCCCTTTTTATGTACCACATCCATGAAACAAGGTTTTCCACGACGACTGACACATTAAGAACAGGTCTAACGTCTAAAAACGTTTTGTCAATTAAGTCAAGACAGTATTGTGCCTCCACAATAACTCACTAGTGAGTCGAGAAAATGCCTTCGATGATGAGAATCAACCTGAAGTATAATCACTCTGATTCTTAGGATGATGTTTTTATGTAATCGGTCACACAAAAAAACACACTTGCGCTTTACGCTTTATAGATTAGTGGTCTGAGTATGCAGAACCATTTTTAATAACAGAGTTTGGGATACAGTTTTATTCCTGTGTAAAAAATATTGCTATGAAAACTTATTCGTTTTTATTTATTATTGGTGCTTAAAATTCCTACTTTGAATAGCTTAACTAGTATTTACTAATATTATTATTAACTATTATTACTTTGAATTAACTTAGAAAAAGTAAATTTAATCAGCGTGAAAAAAAACAACAAGAAAACATTTACTGTTCCACAGAATGCACATGGTTAAGCATAGAAGAAAGAGATTTCCCCCGAGGATGTAGGTCTTTTTTTGTTTGTAAAGCGGCCTTAAAATAATATTGGGATTTCCTCTCTAAGAATAGAGCTTTTTCAGCCCTTAAAAGCGGTACGCCGGAGCAAAGAATAAGACAACTTTATTCATTCGTCGGTTTATTTTAACATTCTTACAAATATACATGTGTTTTAGTAATTGTGCTGATATAAATCAAAAGTACTGTAATAAGAATATTTCTTTTTCGTGCTTTTTTCTATATTTGGGCCTTTATTTTTTAAATAAGAATGATATTATATTTTATCACTCATCATAAAGGCTTTGGAGGTTTCTATACACATTCTTCTGAGTGTCCTCCCATACAATCGAGAGCGTTTAAAAAATCATCATGTTTTTTTGTTTCATTCATTGGTTTGTTTCATTTATAACCCATGTCATTCATGATATCTGAAACAACCAATTACTTCAATGCTAAACAGGGACAAGCAATCTCAGTACGTGAAGTCAACAGTAATACAATGTGCACAGCCTAATAAATATAATAAACTAAAAAGTGAGAGGCATGCAAATAATATACTTGCAGACCAATCTACTAAATAATATTAATACACCAAAAATCAAGAATTAATATACAATATTTAAATACAAAAGAGAATAATAATCTCATCACTTAGCAATTCTAGACATTTTGCTTGAAAGACCAATTCAGCATATCATAGGAATAATGATGAAGAGACCTAAAAAAAAAGTAGAATTGTGACCACATTACCCTCTGCCGCAAGTCCTGTCCACTAGGTTTTTTGCATGATATGCAACCCACACACGAGGCTAAAAAGACAAGAATTAAAGAGACTCTTTGGACAACTGTACAGACTACTTCAAAGGACATCCCAGCTCTCATTTGAAATTAAATTACTAATCTACAAAGTTATACTTAAGCCAATCTGGACATACGGACTAGCGCTATGGGGGACAGCAATAAAGACCAACTTAAAGCGTATCCAATCCTTTCAATCAAAAGTCCTGAGAACAATAGTCAATGCCCCTTATTACGTCAGAAACAAAACCCTTCATGACAATCTTAATATACCGTACATTCCTGACCTCATCCCTCCCAAGCTCATTCCATACCAATCTATCAAAGCACCCTAATCCCCTAGCACAATCATTGCACTGCACCACTCATCCCTATAACCCTCCTCGGTGACTAAAGTGGCAGTGCCTCGTGACCTGCTATAAATACGTGACAGTGGGAGTCCTGGCAATGGTCAGTTTCTCCAATTATGTCCTGAGGGTCTGTGGCTCTCACGCTCTTGGTCAGCCTCCACTGGTTCTTGTCCAGTGACTTCCCAGGACTCCGCTTCCTCCTTCGCACGTGAGGGAGGTGACAACCATGTGGATTTGGGAGGCCTCTGTTTGTAAATACTGTATGAATGAGTGAGTGAAAGAACTGTGAATATAATATGAATGAAAACCCAGTTACTTGCCACCCAATAAAAGGCAGATTATAATTTTATCGCAATAAAGATCGTTAAACGTTAAAAAAATATGAGGACAGTTGGATATAAAATTATACTAGCACATTTAGTTAGTTTTTGCTAATATCAAAGTGATGTTAATCCCTAAATCACTGTATTTGGCCTGTTGGCCTCATTCCATTTTTGCATGAATGTTTTGAAAAATAGGCATCCTTTACCAGAAGGTTATATGTCAGGGAGAAGATGGGCCCTCCTAAATTGAGTACGCACCGTGACATGGAGAAAAAGTTTATTAAGTGAAGTACAGTTACCGTTCATGTGCTAAGATTCCAGTATAACACGTCCTTCTGCTTAAGATCCATGGAACGCTATGAGGAAAATAATAAGGCATTGTACTTTATTGGTATTAAATCTCATCTATCACAGTCTTCAATCGGTACGATTCCGAAATGAGTTTAAATATACAAAGAATATTTAACGCGTTGATGACCTAGCCCTTTAACACCAAAATAAATCACCCAAAACAAACAAGAGATCTTTTAAGCCCACTTCTATTCACCGACCTTGTTCGCATCTATGGGCATTAAATTCATTGATTGGCACATTTGTTTATAGGTATCAAAACTAGCATAAGTTTATTGTTATATATATATTGTTTTTCTTATGGGATGCTTATCGTAAACTCACCTCCTACAATCCTCCCCTTAATAATACTATGATGTATGAAGGCACCCTGCTCCCTATCGACGTAGCCAATGGCCTGGTGACAGAAGATACAAATGATACTTAGTGAACTGGACCTTGTCAAAGTAATAGCAGGAAATAATGGCGGCCACCCAATGATTTATTTGGCACCTCTCGTATCGGCGATCGGTTTGGCCGTGGAGGGCGCAATTCCTGCTTCGGCCTACTTCCGGCTCTTCGCATTTCCTGATATTGACCCTATGATTACTGACAGTAAGATAAACGGTAAAATTAAATTAACTTTAGCCAGTTAACATATTCAGGTCACGATTAGCTTCGTTTGAGCCCATTCAACTTATGCAAACTCGATACCCCTCGCTAATGATCTGCATTCTGGCTTCGCATTCAGACCCGGATGTCAAAGTAAAACATTCTATGGAATTTATGCACTTGTTCATTTCTTTAGAAGGTGCCTCTGGCCGCAGCTAATTACTTTACATCGCCAAAATAAATGTTTTTTTTTCTAGACCCATTACTTACTTATTTCTCAACACATAAATCGAAATAATGGATATAGAAACGGTATTGAATAACATGAGTGAGACTCGGAGTCTGATCTTCAACATTTTCTTTGATACTTAAAACAATCGAATAAAAATAATTGTAAATAAGTCAATCATTATCTTAATTCAAATATATCTCTTAAAATTGGTTGAAGTGACATTTTTCCAACCAATAAATTAAATTACGTTTAACAATAAAAATAAAATGTTTAAGCAGCCCTTATATTACGTTGCGCTAGGCCTCTCTTTGTTCCTTGAGTCTACGATAAATCCGAAATTGCCAAACCTGAAAAATAATGTTGGCTTTCCGATAAATATTCAGATATATGAGACATATAAATATCTTTCGTTTTACTTTTGTTGACCCCCCACAAAAGCAATGCTGCTACGCAAGTGTAACTAGAGCGTTATGTCAGTGATTACGGTTTTGAACGCAAGATAAGGCTTGACTACTTTCTTTATTTGATAACGTTCAAAAGGGATCATAATTTAAAAAAAGTGGTTAAATAAGTACTTATACATGGAAATTTTTTTTTAAATAAACAATTATACATTTTGATTAAGATAAAACAGTTTCGAAATTCGAGGAAATTACAGCACTCATAAAGAGAGTTCCAAAGACAAATTTATTTTTTAGCTGTAACAGTAAAAATTAATTATTCTCATAACTAATTAAGCGTATAATTTTGCCATATATTAAAATAAAAGATTAAATACTCGTTGAATAAAGTAAAATTATTTGAGTGAGTTCATCCGCCGGAGACACATTAAGTTTTTTGACTCGTTGCAGCACCTGACAAACCCAGTGTTTAACACTATGACCCCACCACCCCTCCCGCATCGATGGCAACAGACTGTCGGGGAAAAATTAGGTTAAGAATTAGTATGTAAGTTAGTTTTAAGTTTGATCAAAAAGGTGAGCCCCATCACCTTTATTAGTCAGTTTAGTCCAGTCACGTATAATGTATATCATTATAGTTATTTATTCATTATATAATTTCTATAAAATAACAAAACCTGTATATAATGTAGTGATGCTACAGGAAATACAAAATAATTTGTGAATAGATTCACCTGAGGATCTATAATATAATATAATAATATAATATAAGGGGCTATGGAAGAAAAAAAAAAAAAAAAAAAAGTTCCGAGATTAAAATTGTGTTTTTTTTTTTTGATTTTTTATCCCTTTTAATGAATTTTTGTTCATTTTCTTCCTTCTATCGATTTTAAGTAGCTTTGTATTGTTTGAGTAGCTTTCAAAATTGCTAAGAATTTTTTTTTTCCTTTATTGTGCAATAATTACAATCTGCCTTTTATAAGGCAATAAGTAATAAAGAAAAAATCTAGGTTTTTTTTTCTAGAAGAAATGTAAAAATAATAATATATTTTTCAAAACTAGGTAAACTCACATTTCCTAATCATCTCATCTCATCCTACGTACCAATGCTATCAAGCTATCGTTGTTATATAGTTGTAAGTAGAGCCAAGAAAATTTAAGCGATTTCGGAAAACAACCTTTGCCACCAATACATTTTTTTTATATTACACTAAAATATTAAATTTATCTTATTAAATCAAGGGATCTGTGCTGTTTACAATCAATCTTGTTAGCCCTTAAACCGAGGATTTTATCCGGTAAAGTAATAAAATAAGACGTCTCCAACGCAGCGTCCGTGATGTGGAGTTGTTTGGTCGGATCAGGGCGCAAACAACTCACATGCTTCGTCTCCGAGGCTCAAACCGTATTATGGAAACGATTTAACAGGACAAACTATTAAAATTCAACAGTCTATCCTTTATGGAAGAGGTTATTTCCTTAGTGGAGGATCGATTCTCATCTGTATTCAATATCCAGGCTAGAAAAAATTACAATTTTTACCTCTTTGTCCTGTTCTGTTTTCTGTTCTTAAGCTCAATACAATTTGTATAATACCGGACCAAATCAAACTAACGAAAACACTCAAATTCGATTTGTATTCGCGGTAGGTACTAAGAACTCAAATGATAAGTGATCTGTCACACTGACACGAACATTTTTCAAACACGATTTTAATGGATTTAGTAATTGTAGCCCTCTTAAATTCTAACACATCTTACATACTGATAATAGTAATCCTATATAATTATAAATCCCATTTATTACCATGAACGAGTTTCATTAATTATTAATTAGTGGGTACAAAATAAATAAAAATGTTTTTTCATTTTGAGTAGGATCATGAATTAAACATATTTAAGCCCTAATTGACAACCTGTAATTTTTATTTTGTTGTTTTAAACCATACGCAATAAGTCATCGTTAATTTACTTTTCAGAGAAATCATATTTCTTATTATCGTTCCAATTTATGTATGCTCTGATGGCCCTAAATATAAAACCAGACCAGTGAACAAAAAAAAAAAAAACGAAGATCAGGGGTACATGAATTTAAATATGTATACGATAATAAAGTCATTGACCACATCAACGCAACATTCACAAACAACATGCAATAGATCCCAAAACCTAAAACAAAATGAATGTGTAAATGAAAAAAAAATGTGATAACCACGGGGAATCTAAGGTGGACTGTATAAATAAAACAACACCGTGGACAGCAAACATGTACGCGTAACAAGAATGAAAACATATTGAATTGTAATGGATTGGTTATTAACAGAAAATCTAAGCCTGTTCCGATCTTACGTTCTTACCCGTATAAGCCTTCATAACAAAGATCTACATCGACCACCAGACCACAGAGGCTGAGTCTGGCCAAGTGTCATTACCTGAACACTTTAAGCGTGATTTATTACGTGGGCAGCCGACAAAAAAACCCTTAAAAGCAGCATCTCTTAACTGAAATCCAGTATCAGGCGACCTCTAGTGAAAGTAAAATGTACAGAATAGAAATAGGGTCTTATAAGGGCGTATAAAGACCCTAAAGTGCCGGAAGCTCAACTTAAAAATTAATTCGGGATTTGTTCGCAATTCCAGTTTCATATATAAAGGAATGATACTTTGCCGGAAAGTTTTACTTAATGGTCCATTCGTTATTTGTATTTTACTATAGTAGCGTATAATTTGTTTTTTGTTTTATATCGCCTTGTTACAAAATTAATGTATGTACAAAATATAGATATATAATTGCTTCATTGTAATTCCTGTATCTTGGGTACATTTAATACAAATTCTATTTTCTACTAATAGTGTACAAAAGTATAATGATGTACATTATACATTAATGGACTAAATTTATTAGAGGTGATGGGGCTCACCTTAATTAACCTAACAAATACCAATTTAGGGTCAATTATATCGTATTAAACAAATAACTTACAAGAGAACAATGATTAACTAAAAATATATGGAAGCTGGAGGAGTATGTAATTAAAAATCACATGATTTCTAATCTCAATGACTACAGAAAATGAGGCCTATACTAATTCCATCAAACAGATAATAAATTTCATGTTTATTCTCTGTGTCAATAATCTCAGTCCTTTCCAAAGCAGGAAGAAAAGCAATTTATTATAAAAATAATTATGTTTAAATATAACACCATACTCAATAATTCACATAAAAATAATAATTATAAAGGATAATTTGATAGCAGAGGCAAAAGAGAGAGGTACTTTCACTCAGATACGTAGCTATCGTATTTTGTCTGTACGCACATATGATCTACGACGATGACGCTAAACGATTTAATTGATCTTAAATTTATAGGAGCGATACTCCAACTTGGAATAGAAGTCTGCGAGAGTGCCAAACCCTCTAATATCCTTTGTATCCACCAGCCTGTGAAGTCCAGAATCCTCCCCAAGATATCAACCACCGTACCCTCCACCCCGATCATAACATCCCACTCATTCAAGCCACCTCCCACTTCTTCTGTTCCTCCCTGGCCATCATAATCGCACTGCTAATGGTCACTGTAGCGACCGCTAACTACATAAGATAAATCACCCTATACTCTATTGTATATTGTAAGCAAACGTAAATAACATGAACTAAATGTATTATAGATAAATGTAAATAACATGAACAAATATAAATCATTGTAAATGTGGTAAGCAATAAAAGGCGGGGGCCAAGTAAGTCACACGAAATGGGTCACCAGCTGTCAGTCGCAGGTACCTCACCACATGAGTGAGGGTACCCGCAGGTCCTAAGCAACCCCTTTACAGCCTCTCCCGAGGGACAGGGCTGGCCTGGTAATTAGGCGTCGGCCGCGGGTACCTCACCACATGTGTGGGAACCAACCGCAGGCCTAAGCAACCCTTGTCAGCCTCTCCCAGTAGACAAGGCTGGATAGGGTACTTATGGCGGGCTCCTAGCCCTGTAAATTAGTCTCTCGTGACCTCCACTCGTTGACGCGTGGCTTCCGCTCGAACTCTGAAAACTTGACCAATTCTTCATATAAAAACCTCTGTACCTCTTCTCTTGAACATAGTGCATTGTCGGGGCACATACCTATCAAAAATGGAGTCAGATAGTAAGGCCGTCATTAAACGATTGTCCAGGTTATAAACTCAAACAACCCTCACTTGTCACCAGGGCTAGGGTTATCAGGCACCCCCCTAGTGACGACCCGACAGTCCCATTTCATCACCGAAAATCCAGAGTGACTCCTAAAGGAGATGCGGCCTAATTATCTCCTTTAAACCAACTAACATTTTGTTTATACTGCCCTATTTGTGATAAAGTGACAAGGTAAAAGGTTTTATCTAGCTAAAATATTTGTCCAAAAAAGTCTTTCCTGTTGAGTTATTTTATTTCTAATTAAAAACGTAGTTTGCAATAATCGTCGTTAAGTTTCTTCATACTATTTTTATTTTTAATTCCACGCTTCCTTATTCATAATTATCACGAAGAAGGAAGGTAAATAATGTTAAAATTGAATGAAAAAATGATAAACTATTACTTAAATGTGCTTCTAGACACATATTTATATTTCACAAAATCATACAGCCACTATTCGGCTGATCACTATCTCCTAACACCTTCAACTTGATAAAAATAGTGCGGAGGAGGAGACGATTAGGATATGTGACCTCACTTAGTTTTGAAAAACGTTTTATTATTTTCTACATTTCTTCTACAAAAAAAATACATAATTTTTTTCTTACCCCTTTTGAATAGCTACTCAAAAAAACCAATAGGAGGAAGCGAATGAATAAACATTTCTTTGAAATGTTAAAAAATTGAAAAGAAGTAGTTTTTTAGACTCGGAACTTCTAAGATGAAAGTAGAAGTATTTTTTTTGTTTCAATAATTTAAATTTATTCAACGAGAATTTACCAGTTTATTTAAATAACATGACAAAATTACACGCCTTATTAGGTGCGAGTATCATTAATTCCTTCTGTTCTCTGCTAAAAAAATAAATTAGATTTGGGAATTCCCTTTACGAAGGCCCAGGAAGAACCGAATGCCAAACTGTGTTAACTTGTACGATTTAAGGGAAAAAAACATTGCCGTCTATAAGCATTTATCAGACCGCTTTTCTTAGCTTTAGGTCCCTTTTGAACGTTATCAAATAAAGAAAGTAATCAAGCCTTATCTTTCGTCTGAAGCCGTAATCACTGACATAACGCTCTAGTGACTTCATCTTAGCAGCACTGAAAGGCTAGTGAGAATTTTTCCCTAAAAGAGTAACAAGATGGTAGAAACTTAAGCTCTAAGCACTAATTAAAGTACTTTTGTATTTACTTCATGTAATCCATTATAATGACCCTGTTTATACATAGACTTAACCGGACTATATATGCCTAGCCCTAAAGAAAATTATTCTTACTTTAAAATAAACTGATAAGTTTTCAGCCTAAACAAAATATCGGATTTTATGAAAAAATACCTAAACATGAAGATGAGTAACTCGTTTCACGTACTTGTTCGATCTCCAAAGTCTCACAATAAAGCTATTTTTAGCTAAAGTTTTCAATTTGCGATTTTTCTTATGTTTAATTGTTATCAAAGATCAAGCATCTTATTTACTACTAATAAAACCTCAAACACGGTCCATTTTTAGGTGTATATAAGCTAGTTATATGTTATATTTCCAGGATTCTTTACAAAATAAAATAACCAATTTTAGGTTGTAAAAAAAACAAATAATGTTTATGTTAATGTTAGTAAAGTTTTTTAAAAACTTCCGAGTGTCACATTGAAGTTTCTCTTGAGATGGTTTCTACGTGTTTTATGCATTTAAAGAAAATTAATACTATTTATTTTTTAGTAGAACGGAAATAAATTAATAATTCATACTCAAAAACCTACACAATTATTCAAAAAACGTAATAGCTACTGACTTCTGATACTTGGCCCAATCAGTCATAAAAGTGACACTGAAGCCCGGAAAGATCACTTTAGGAGTGAATAGCTCACTAGTGATGCTATTGGATCCGCGGTTACAAATGCGCTCTTCGTTAATCACTAGGTGAGTCACTGTGCCCTTAAACAGAGCATTAGTGTTATTGATCGTTCATGGATCAGATGCCCCACATTACTGCCTCTACATTAACAACCCATCGATCTTGCAGTTTGGCTGCCCCCCCCCCACCTACCGTTCTCTTAATCACCATAATCAACACAGCGCCTCAAATCACTTGTGAAAATAAAAATATGGCATTCGTTTATTCAAAATGAATATTTATAAGGCGGGCGGTATGCAAATTGTTATCACATTTATTTCTGTCAAAAGAAAAGATTTAGTTTTGTAATTGCTTCGGAATTAGCGATTTTAATTATTTTAAAATATGCTTATTGTTTTTTTATTCATTTCTATGTAATCTTTATTCAAAGGAACTTACAATATGTCATAATAGGTCAACGAATAATTGTAAAAGATGATCTCATTCATATCAAATTGTCCAGCTACAGTTACCCTTATTACAACAGAATTAAATGTCGATCCATGAAAAATAAAACATTGTTTTTATTTAACAGTTATTGCACTCTCAAAACAATATGATTTTTGAAACTTGCCTAAACTCCATAAAGCAACCAAACAAAGCATTGAAAAAAAGATCAGTAAGCTAATCAATACAACTTTTTGAAAAAAATTGGTTAAAGGGAAAATAATATTATGTTTATTTTAAAAAATTTATTTAAAATTTTCTCCAGATTATCATAAAAAAAAAAATTGTTTTTCAAAAGATCCAGACGTTTCCGTTCGTATAATAATCATAGTATGATCGCTACTTCATCAAAAGTTCCAATACCCGTTTTTGCAAAATTTTTGTTTTACCAGGCGTCGCAGTTTCAGGTCCTCGATATTTTTCTCACTAACTTTGTTAACCGATTTGTAACGCATCGCGAACCCGTTGTTGTATGCGACTAACAGAAATTGATCTACCATTCTTTTTTTTTTTTTATTATTAATCAATTTTAATAAGATAAAATTACAATCTGCCTTTTATTAGGCAATGAGTAATTGAGATAAATGTCATCATTCATACCATATTTACAATTCATCATTCACTCGCTCATTGATACAATATTTACAAACAGCCCAGAGGCCCCCCAAGTCCACATGGTTGTCACCTCCCTCGCGGAGTCTTGGGGAGTCCCCCACGCCCCTACATCAGCCGCGTCACTGGATAAGAGCCAGCGGAGGCTGACCAAGAGCGCGAGAGCCACAGACGCTCAGGACATGATTAGAGAAACTGGCCATTGCCAGAACTCCCACTACCACTTAATTATAGCAGGTCACGAGGCCACTGCCGTTTTAATCTCCGAAGAGGATTATAGGGCTGAGTGGTGCAGTGCAATGACTGTGCTAGGGAATTAGGGTGGTTGGATAGGTAACTATGGAATTTTATGAACTTGGAAGGGATGAGTTCAAGAATGTACGGTATATTAAGATCGTTATGAAGGGTTTTGTTGCTGACGTAATAAGGGGCATTTACTATTGTTCTTAGGACTTTTGATTGAAAGGATTGGATGCGCTTGATGTTCGACTTTTTTGCTGTCCCCCATAGCTCTATTCCGTATGTCCAGATTGGTTTAAGTATAACTTTGTAGATTAGTAGTTTATTTTCTATTGAGAGATGGGATGTCCTTTGAAGTAGTCTGTACAGTTGTCCAAAGCGTCTGTTTAGTTCTTGTCTTTTTAGTCTCGGGTGTGGGTCCCATGTCAGTCTTTTGTCGAGATGGAAGATTATTATCTTTAACTCTCGAGAAACAATCAAGCAAATATTTCACCATTTTAAAGTTGCTCCTCGTGCTGAAATAATTGCCCTTCACCAGCTGAGAGTTCGTCTTCAATTTCATCAGCTGGTGTGGTCGGGTGCAGATTTCTTATCACTACTCGTAGCGATCGTTCTTGCTTCAGCTGATATGTATGGAAGTCACCTTTGGTTTCATTCAAATATTTAACAATCGCTCGATAAGTATCGGGAGTGTCTGGGGAAATTTTCGTATCCCGAGAGCGTTTGAGGCACGAATATTTTCCGGTACCTACAATTTTGCTCATTTGTGAGCATAATAGTTTAAAATTGCTAATATTCCTTACGAATATAGCAGGCGGCTTGGGCTGTGTTAGTGTTTTAATAACTTCCATGTCGAGGTACTAATAAATAGGTTGGCTATTTATTAGTACCTCGAAGCTGTTAGGCGTGAAGAATGGAGATTCGTCTACTGTTTTTCTTTTGAAGTGCTGGCAAGTGGTGGTAGGTCTTCCATAGAGCTGGCGGCAGATGCATTTATAATGCACTACTAAAGTAAAAATATTAATTTAACAGAAACTAGAAACAATTAAGATAAGCTAAATGCAAACATTAAATTTAGATTGAGGATGAAAACAATATTTATAGTAAACTAACAATAAAATAACCACAGATTTAAAAAAAGCTAATAGAAGAAATTTAACTTATAATAAACAAATGGGACAGAAGCAAAGCAAAGCGCACACAAAGTCTAGATGAGAATGACAAAAGGGCAATGGACTGTTTCGTGCCTAAACGGTGTTGGGTGATTTCGATGTTTCCAGCTTCTTAATATGAAACAGTAAGTTGGTTTCCTATGATATTGTTGACGGATCTCTCCGTTAAAGACAAAACACGCCTCTTCATTTTGTTCAAGAACGAGTTCGATCGGCCACGAATTGTTCACTGTAAATGTGATTATGTGACGAGCACAGAGTGCATGGGGAATGTTCCGGCTTGCGGGGTACTTTGATGGTACAAGTCAGTTCCCCCTTAAGGTGACAGCGAACTGTTCCGAGCCTTATCAAATCTTGTGATCAGATGTTTTAAGTACTCGTTCAGTTTTGGAATTCTGAATTCATCGCGAATTTGTGCAATTCCTACGAACAACAAACCATTAAATATCTATATGCATTTTTTAACATTATCAATAAGTAAACTATAAAAAATAAAATGAAAAATGACTTAATAAATGTGGTTGATATGCCCAAAATGATTCAAAATGGTTTTAATATTTTTAGTATTTAGCCATTGGTTCCCTCTACGAGTTCAGGCAATGGTAATGCCCTCATACTAAGAGCATCCGCGTCTCTCACTCAGTTTTTATTGCGACGTAAATACTTGCCTACATCTTTGTAGCCGGGTGGGTGACAATGTTGTTTATGGGTATAGTAAGGCATCCCTGGGCTATGTATAAATGCCTGTATTGTGTGCATGAATATTGTAAATACGCTCTGAATAAGAGAGACAATATAAATTCATGAATTCGGCATGAATACGATTTTTATCACAATTATCTAGAGAATATAATATTATTTTTTTTCAAATAAAGCTTTAAAAAATCACTGTTTTCAAAAAGGAGACAGTTAATATTTAATCAATATAAGTTAGGTTGTACACTTTATATTTACAGTGCCATAAGCACAAACCGTAAACTTATATCATTAATAAATTATATATCTCACAGAGTGGTATAAATAGTTTGTCGGGTTGCCACTAGGGGGGTGCCTGATCACCCTAGCCCTGGTGACAAGTGCGGATTGTTAGAGTTTATAACATGGACAATCGTTCCATGACGGCGTTACTATCTGACTCCATTTATGATAGGTATGTGGCCCGACAATGCACTATGTTGGAGAGAAGAGGTACAGAGGTTTTTCATAAAGAATTAGTCAAGTTTTCAGAAGTCGAGTGGAAACCAAGCGTCACCGAGTAAAGGTCGCGAGAGACTAATTAACAGGGCCAGGAGCCGGACTTAAGTACACTCTCCCCTTGCCTACCGGGAGGGCTGCAAGGTTGCCTAGGCCGGCAGTTGGTTTTCACACATGTGGTGAGGAACCGCTAACGACGCTTAATTACCCGTGCAGCCCTGTACCCTGGAGGTAGAGAGGCCCCAAAAGGGTTGTTTATGTTGTCAGGCTTCTCGATCACGTCGAGGTCACCGGTTGTCGGGTTGCCACTAGCGGGGTGCCTGATCACCCTAGCCCTGGTGACAAGTGCGGATTGTTAGAGTTTATAACCTGGACAATCTTTTCATGACGGCATTACTATCTGACTCGATTTTTGATAGGCATGTGCCCCGACAATGCACTATGTTGGAGAGAAGAGGTACAGAGGTTTTTCATAAAGAATTAGTCAAGTTTTCAGAAGTCGAGTGGAAACCAAGCGTCCCCGAGTAAAGGTCGCGAGAGACTAATTAACAGGGCCAGGAGCCGGACTTAAGTACACTCTCCCCTTGCCTACCGGGAGGGCTGCAAGGTTGCCTAGGCCGGCGGTTGGTTTTCACACATGTGGTGAGGAACCGCTAACGACGCTTAATTACCCGGCAGCCCTGTACCCTGGAGGTAGAGAGGCCCCAAAAGGGTTGTTTATGTTGTCAGGCTTCTCGATCACGTCGAGGTCACCGGTTGTCGGGTTGCCACTAGGGGGGTGCCTGATCACCCTAGCCCTGGTGACAAGTGCGGATTGTTAGAGTTTATAACCTGGACAATCTTTTCATGACGGCATTACTATCTGACTCGATTTTTGATAGGCATGTGCCCCGACAATGCACTATGTTGGAGAGAAGAGGTACAGAGGTTTTTCATAAAGAATTAGTCAAGTTTTCAGAAGTCGAGTGGAAACCAAGCGTCCCCGAGTAAAGGTCGCGAGAGACTAATTAACAGGGCCAGGAGCCGGACTTAAGTACACTCTCCCCTTGCCTACCGGGAGGGCTGCAAGGTTGCCTAGGCCGGCGGTTGGTTTTCACACATGTGGTGAGGAACCGCTAACGACGCTTAATTACCCGGCAGCCCTGTACCCTGGAGGTAGAGAGGCCCCAAAAGGGTTGTTTATGTTGTCAGGCTTCTCGATCACGTCGAGGTCACCGGTTGTCGGGTTGCCACTAGGGGAGTGCCTAATCACTCTAGCCCTGGTGACAAGTGCGGTTATTTGTAGTTTATAACATGGACCATGTTCCATGTCGGCGTTAATATCTGACTCCATTTTATGATAGGTATGTGCCCCGACAATGCACTATGTTGGAGAGAAGAGGTACAGAGGTTTTTCATAAAGAATTAGTCAAGTTTTCAGAAGTCGAGTGGAAACCAAGCGTCACCGAGTAAAGGTCGCGAGAGACTAATTAACAGGGCCAGGAGCCGGACTTAAGTACACTCTCCCCTTGCCTACCGGGAGGGCTGCAAGGTTGCCTAGGTCGGCGGTTGGTTTTCACACATGTGGTGAGGAACCGCGAACGACGCTTAATTACCCGGCAGCCCTGTACCCTGGAGGTAGAGAGGCCCCAAAAGGGTTGTTTATGTTGTCAGGCTTCTCGATCACGTCGAGGTCACCGGTTGTCGGGTTGCCACTAGGGGAGTGCCTAATCACTCTAGCCCTGGTGACAAGTGCGGTTTGTTGTAGTTTATAACAGGGACTATGTTCCATGTCGGCGTTAATATCTGACTCCATTTTATGATAGGGATGTGTCCCGACAATACACTGTGTTCTAGAGAAGAGGTACAGAGGTTTCATGAAGAATAAGACAAGTTTTCAGAGTTCGTGTAGGGGCCCGACAGCGTGACAGGTACAAGGTGCCAGAGAATCTGCAAGGCGGCTGAGAAATACGGTGACGGGCTCAGAAGCGCTGAAGAGAGAGTAGGCTGACGAGGAGTCTAAGTGACTGCCTTCCAGAGCCAAGTGGCCCTGGCGTAAAAGTGACACCGCGTAACAGTGGGTAAAGAGAGTAGAAGACTGAGTGGACTTACTTCCAGGGCCCCGGGGCCCTGGCGTAATGCGACCGAGTAACAGCGGCTGTGGATATGAAGAGACTGAGAGAGAGTGAGCCAAAAGCACTAGTTTAAATATAGTTCCTGCTTGGGGGGGGCTAGGAAACGCGCACACCTGCCACGAGGTACGTGACCCCTCGTCCCCTAAAGGACTGTTTTATGGCATGGCTTTTAAATTTTATGACCGCCGGAAGGTGACCCTAGGTCTAACAGGGTATGTTTTATTACGGCCAGCTTTTAGGTCGGTGTACCTGCACTTGTTACGCCTGCCGGCCCATGCGTTTATTGCTAGAAAAAGCTTTTACCATGTCTTACATCTAATTACAATACATTATATATGCACCGGAGTATAGGGTGATTTAACTTAAGTAGTTAGCGAGCGCTACAATGTTTATGACTGGCAGCTGGTGACCCGTCTCATGTGACTTGGTTGGCTTCCACCTTTTATTGATTAACTCATTTACAATGATTTATATTTGTTCATGTTATTTACATTTGTCTATATTTATTCATTTTATTCATGTTATTTTAATTTTGCTTACAATATATATACAATAGAGTATAGGGTGATTTATCGTATGTAGTTAGCGGTCGTTATATAGTTTAACGGCTGTTGGAGCACTGATTAAATTATTTTTGCCAATGCATTGAAGTAAAACACACGGGTATGAAAATAACATCTACAGGCGAGTTCATATTTCACTGTGATTCCGGTTTATGCTCCGAGCAGGGTAGTAATTAATTAATTCATACTGACAGCCTTTGAAAGCCATCCTCTCTCTGTTTGCACCGTCCTCACAAAGAGTTATGAAACTCTTTTGAAAAGCCGTGAACTGGGATAATCGGCAGATTAGAGTTACCTCTCGAGGGAAAAAAAACTAATATAAAATCAAAAAACGGGCTTGTTAAACAAATGGTATTTATTTATTACCGAGATTCGGTAACCATCACTATAATCAGAGAGCATCAAACGGAAGCTGAACGGTAAAAACAAACAACCTACCCCACACATGGGGTTTATACAATGCGGAGTTGAGTGTAAGCCCCCCCCCCCCCCCCCCCGCAGACAAATTAGCACTGTAGCTTTATTTTATTAAAAGCGCTCCCGAAACAAAGGCCAGGTGGACTGGGAACCGCCCCTAACTCCATAGCATTCTTCCATAAATTTGCTAAATTACTCCTTGTACATTTGAATTAGTTAACCGCTGCTACTCCTGTTTCATTGTTGTGAAATTGGTCTAAATTGAGAGTGCTATAATAGCAAAATGATGTCATTAGCCCTCTCTTCTTCAGCGAAGTATATTTAAAATGTATACGTGCGGTCGGATGTAGTTCGCACTATACATATTTCTACTAACAAGTACTCCACAAAATAAACAACTGCTTCTTTTAGAGTCCTTTGATAGATTGTCCCCCTAATAGTTTTTAATAGGAATTGCTCAGTTGTGGGAGCACCTGGTCGGAGATCAGAACCTTCAATCATTCCTAAGCGTTATCAAACCATTGGGCTTACATGCCACGACTAGTAATTACTAATAAGCCTTCGAGTAGTTGTAAAAACTTCACTTCTGTGAAAATTTCGGCCCGATACAAATTCAAAATTTCCTTTGAAAAACTAAAAAAAAATACCTCTGTTGAATGGCATTCCTGTCTGATTGCAACATCAATGCAGTGTTTCTTCCATGTGCTGTTCGTATGACGTTTGAAGTAAGGTAACTATTACTTCAGTCACTAAATAAAACCAGTCTAGAAAAATGTCTATTCACAAAATTATCATTGTTGATTTCGTCAAAGCCTGGCAACGCGAGATAGCAGACATTTTTCCACTATACGTCAAAATAAAGATTCGTGAACGATAACATGAAGATGTATAAGCTGGGGATGTGATGAATGATGAAAAAGGATGTGTCGGTACCTATTTCCATTTGCATAGGATAATTGGCTGAGGTAGGTATAGTGTAGCCTCAGGGGCTCGTTTTTATTACCATCAGCATCCATTATCATCGCGGATTTGATGAGTTAGCACCAAGCTGCCTGAAGTGTTCAGCATATATATTACTTCGGTCTTAACGACGGCTTTCAGTCATCAGCTACTGTAGTATCATTTTCTCACGGTTCTCTGTTTGTCAGAATTTTTTCCTGTCGAGTCAAAACATCCTGATAACCATTGACAAAACCTTACCATGACAAATTTTATTTGCAGGAAGAAAATTAAAGAAAACAAATCATCATAACATCATATGTTTATAATTATCTGAAATTGGTCAATGGTTATAATATGACCAATTCGAAAGCCGAGAGATCTGGAAACAAATGATTCTTATAGTTGAATATAAAATGCAAATGTTGATAGCTAATATTAAATCCACTTACTTGCACATACGGTCAAATGTACAGTGATTAAGTAAATATATACTAAATTTACCTAACCAAAAGGAATAAAGACAAAATTCCAAAAAAGTTTGGTGGTTAAAAAATCCATTTATCTCCTAGATAATTTATTTATTTATATAAACATTATTTACGTGCGTATAGATATACAATACAATAATCCTTTAATAATCCTTTCTCACATGTTAACTCCTTCCCTCCAGTTCCTTCATAGGAGGAACTTTTGTTCCGGAGTTTCACAAAAATTTTTGATCCAGCTTCTTCGTCCGGATTTACATAGTATATACAAAAACAAAAAGACATATATATATTCTAAGGAAGAAAACATCATATGAATAATACATCATAAAGAAAACTTGTCAATCAACAGATAATATTACAAAAAACAATAGTAACAGAATATGGCTGTCCCAGCTTCTTCGTCTGGGTGCCCTACTTATTTCTTAACAAAACTAATAATCATTACAAAGATTTATGAGTCGGGGCGAGTCGGAGTATCCGTCCGAGCGCCACCGTCCGGCCCATGAGGCTCTCGTGGTTGGGGGACCCTAAGTTCGTCCCGGTGGACCGTGCGGTTCCGGAAGGGAAAGTTTACGTCCCGGATTGTATACAAATTGTATTCCCTTATCGCCGTGACCTTGTAGTACCTTATAGTCGAATGAGTCCGTACTGTCAGTGTAGGCAATCCCGCGTAAGTTGTCGTCTGTGTCTCTACCCCTGTTGTCTGTCGCTATTTTATTATGATCTGCCACATTTTGTTGTTAATGATTTCGTCAATTTCCTTTAACTCCCCCAGCCGTTCCGCCGGGGATTCCTCTGCCCGGGGTTCCCTTTCTACTAGCGGTATTTCCGGCCCGCTCTCCGTCCATTTCTGAGGTATCTCACCGCGAACGGCTCGGTCGGTGTGGTCCTCCGTTCCTCTGGCCGTCTTTGGACTTCCGGGATTTCCGGACCGCTCTCTACCCAGTCGCGTAGGTAGCGTAATGCGAATGGTTCCTCCTGTGGCGGGTCGTCCTCCGTGGCGTTAATGACTAAATCTCGTGACAGCCAATCCACTTCCGCGTTTTCACTGCCATTTTTGTGGGCTACGCTAAACGTGTATGCCGCCAGTCGCTCTTTCCACCGTGCCACTCTCGCGGAGGACTCTTTTAAGGTTCCCACGTAGATTAATGGCTTATGGTCGGTAAATAATTCGAACCGGCGTCCGTAGACATACGGTCGGAAGTACTCAACGCCCCATACTACCGCCAGCAATTCGCGCTCGATCGCGCTATAACGCCTTTCTGCCGGATTAAGCTGGCGTCCCGCGTAGGCGACAGGTTTTTCCCCCTCGCTGAAGGTTTGTGAAAGCACGGCCCCTATCGCCGTTTCGCTCGCGTCTGTCGTGACTTTAAATGGCCTGTCAAAGTCCGGGAACGACAATAGGGGTCGGGTTGTCAAGATCTCGCGACACTTTTCCACGCTCTTCAGTTGTGCGGGCCCCAACTGGAATCGACGCCCCTTTTTCAAAAGTTCGGTCAGTGGCCCTGTCAATTCCGCGATCCCCGGTATAAATTTCCTATAGTAGTTGACCATTCCCAGAAACCGCCGCACCCCGCGTACGTTCTTGGGTAATGGTGCCTCGCGAATGACTTTTACCCTATCCGGATCTGGTCTCACCCCCTCGCTCGAGACTACGTGCCCCAGGAATCTTATCTTGTTTAGTCCAAACTGTGACTTCTCTAGTGACAATTTTAGCCCAAACTCCCGGATTCTGGCGAGGACTTCCCGCAGGTGTTGGACGTGCTCTTCCCTTGACTTACTGAAGACGATCAGGTCGTCCATATACACCTGAGAGAAGTCCTCCCCCAGGCCGCTTTGCAGTTCGTCCATGAGGCGTTGAAATGTTAGCGGGGCCCCCTTTAGCCCGAAAGGCATTCGCACAAACTCAAAGTGTCCGCGTTCCCACGTGAAAGCAGTCTTCCCGGCATCCTCCTCCGCCATTCTCACCTGGTGGTACCCGCTCTTAAGATCTAGTGTACTGAATATTACCGCACCCGACAGTCTGTCTAGGATGTTGTCGATTCTAGGCAGCGGGTACTTTTCGTCCTGGGTGACCTCGTTTAATTTCCTATAGTCGACTACGACCCTATACCTTTTTTTTTCTTTTTCTTGTTCCGTCGACCGTTTTTCCACTACCCACAGCGGGCTATTAAACGGGGACTTATTTGCCCTAATTATTCCCTGTTCCTTCAATTCCGTCAACTGCTCCCTAATGATCTCCCTCATTGCCTGCGGGTACCGTCTGTCCTTCACGTAAACAGGCGCCTCTGTCTTTAATCTGATGCGGTGTATAGTCTTCCCCGTGGTGGGAAGTATTTCGCCCTCCCGGTAGAACAGGTCCCGATTCCTTTGTATTATTTCCCGCAATGGCTCTTTGATGCATTGGGCCGCTCTGATTCGAACCCCCTTTCCCTCTTCGCGTCCGCCCTTGACGACGTATTTGCCCGCCCCTAGCTTGAACGTCCATCGGCCCTTCCCGTAATTCAGATTAAGCCCCACCATTCTTATTGCGTCGCACCCGATAATCGCGTCGTACTCGGCGGACACCCTACTCACAATGTGCATCCGCACTGCCGTATTCCGTCCAGTCAGTTTTTCCAGCCCTATCGTCACCTCCCCGGCCGTCTTACAGCGCCCGCTAACCGTCGCAATTACACACTCGCATTGTTTCCTCTGCGCCCACACCCCCAATTCCCTAGCCCCTCTTTCACTGATTATCGAGTTGGTACTCCCTGTGTCTAGCAGAAAATTCACCCCGGTCTCCCCCCACCTCGCCACGGGCAACCTCTTACCTCCCGTTTCTTTAACGTTATTGATCTGTATCAACACTCCCCGGTTGCCCCACCCCTCACCGTACCCTCAGTCCTCCTTCTGCCTACGCATCAAAACCTCTGCTCCGGATGGCCCCCCCTTCCAAGGGACCCCCCCACTTACCTCACATTTGTCTCCAGCCGGGCCGCTGCGCTCGGACAAGACGCTCTCTCCCTCCAAGGACCCATCGCTGTCATTCTGCCGATCTCCTCGCCGGTGCGTCCTGTCGCCGTCCCATCTCTGGCAATTGACTTCCATCGGTTCAGGTCGATGTCCTCTCCTCCCGAACTTGCCGGTTCGTTTGGGGCACTCGCGCGCGACGTGTCCCCGGCGTCCGCATTCGAAACAACGGGTCAAGTTGCATTGTGCTGCTAGGTGACCAGTTCTGTTACACTCATAACAGCGCCTCTCCATTCGTTTCGGTCACTCATCTTGTGCTCTGAAGGGTCTTCGGGTCGGGCCTGTTACCCTTGTTCGGTCGCTGCGTTGTATTCCCGGTGGCCTCCTCTCTCTCCTTGGACTCCTGACCTCCGTCCAGTCCGGCTCCGGGTTCTTGCTGCGCGCCATACTTCTTTCCTGTGCATCGATGAGTTCGTGCGCACTGTCTAAGACGTCCTTGTCCTTGGCCAACGACCCACGCCTGTCTACGCTTTGGTTCAACTGCACCTTCATAATCTCTCTCACGAAAATCAGTCTCACCGTTGCTTCCGTCTGCCCGTAGGTCTCGATCATTTTTTCATTGAGGCGGTTATAGAGTACGAGCAGTTTTTCTGCGAAGTCGCCCTCGGTCTGTCCTGGTCTTCTATGTTCCCGCAGGAGGAAGAACACATCCTCTTCTGGTGACCAACGGCCACCCCCATATTGTTTCTTCAGCCGGTTTTTCAATGCTTCCCATGGCTGCGACGAGTCTCCCTGTATGGCATTCAGGACCCGGCGCGAGATTCTTCCTACCAACGAAGCTTCTAGGATTTTAATGTCCCCGTCGGACAGTGTCCCCGCTTCCTTCCTGGTTAGGATCAACTCCTTTATTTGATCTCCTCCCTTCAGGAAATGTTCCAACTCCCCCAACACTCCCGTGAAAGGTTCGAGTTGACCGATCACGTCGTGGATAAAAGCGCAGCTCTGGGTCCGAATCTTCGCTAGTTCAATCTGCGAGCTTTTGGTGGACTCGCTCAGTTGCAGTTCAAACTTCACGCGCTCCTCGCGTAGCTGGGTCAGCTCCTTCTTTAGCCTCGCCAAGTCGTCCTCGGCCATCGTGCTCCTCCTTTCTGGTACGCCCGAACTAAATAATCCGCCCCTGAGACCGCTAACTGCTCAAGTCAATGACTGTATCTCAGGTTTGAATCTAAAGGTCCCGGGTTTCGGCACCACTTAACTCCCGGCTAAACGATCGAACTAAAAAGGGGTTGGTAGGTGTGATCAAGAAGCAGAATAGAACTTAACTAACTATTTATTTCCATTTCTCTCCTATATATACAGTATGAGTTGAGGATTAGCCCCACTCTCTATTATTGTTTACAATAATCCTTTAATAATCCTTTCTCACATGTTAACTTATATATATATATATATATATATATATATATAATATATATATATGTTTTGCTTCAAGAAATAAAAGTCAACGTACTCGTTCGACTAATTCGGGTTAAAATGTAAAACATATTCGTCAAATAAGCGAAACGTCATTGTTATTTGTGGAAAACATGAGTTTATTTAGGTAAATTCTAAATACATTAATAGAAAACTATCAACGTTTGAAACCTGGTTGAACACACAATATATCTAGACTATATATATATTAAGTTTTACCTGTAGGTAACTGGACCTCTAGGCCCTATTTCACCTTAAGGTAATAAGTCTACTGAAACATGACAATTTTATCCCTATTCCCTCGCGCAGGGCTGTTTGAAAGGGTCAAAGCAACACCGTGGTATACTCTCAGTGCAAGTTTTATTGTGTTATCAAAGGGTGGTTATGAAGTTTCTTATTATCTTTGCGTCCTAAAACATTCTTTATACCCAACTGAGATTAAGTTACAGTAGACACTGAAGTAAGCGAATTAAATTTACGTCAAACTGTTTTATTTATTTCCCATTCCCGTTTTATTTTATGCAAAACGAACTCAACTAATACATACAAAAACTTTATTGATTTTTCATAATCATAATCCTCTCAGGCTTGCATGGGTGAAATATCTTTCTGGTTTTGAAACGGGATAATAAACCCTAACGATTATTAAATTAAATTAGGAATAATTTAATGGTAAAATTGACCATTCAAATATAAACGTATAATGATTGTAAGGAAATAGAATAACGACCCCAGAACCACGCCACAAGGTACAGCCTCGCTAAGCCAATCACAGTCTGATACACATAGACCGGGTCGAATTCACTCCCCCGAGAGCAGTTCCAAATGGGCTTCAACCACAGAGCTACATTTGGTGTTCTGTGGTCTGAAGCATTTGGTGTTGTTGGCGGTCAGACCATTTGCTAACTTGTGTTGTAAGTGAACGATCCCTTTCCCAGTCATCCACTCAAATAGACTATTTTACTATTTCAAATAGTTTATCTCAACTGTTGTGATTCAAATAATATAAATATCTGTTTCAACTTGGAAATCGTTACTGACTTTTACATTTACGTCCGTAAAAGTACGCTTCAGACCAAGAGCGCACCCCCCCCCCCCTCCCAGTTAGTTATCTTGTTTGACGTGGTTGGTACCACAAGAACAAATTTAACCCAAAACAATTACAGATATAAGGAGTGGTAGGAAATTTAAAACTAAATTTATTTTTATACAATGAGATTGATTAGTATACTTTAGGTTTTAAAAATACAAATGCTGGTTTTCCTTTAATTAGCCTGCGCTTTCACCCTTACCGGGCATCCTCAGACTATGACTATGAATAAACATAAAACGTCAAAATTCAAAATATTGACAAAGTTAAAATATCCAAGTATAATTTTTTTATTATTATTATTATTATAAACAACTTTATTATGATGAAATTAAAATCTGCCTACTTAATAGGCAATAAATAATTGAGATAAATGTTTTCATTCATACCATATTTACAATTCATCATTCGCTCGCACATTCATACAATATTTACAAACAGCCCAGGGGCCCCCCAAGTCCACACGGTTGTTGCATCCCTCGCAAAAGAGGAAGCGGAGTCTTGGGAAGTCCCACGCTCCCCCACCAGCCACGCCACCAACGAGCAAGGCTGACGAAGAGCGCGAGAGCCACATACGCTCCAAGTATAATATGAATAAAATACTAAAAATTTAAATTAAGGGAATATCATACGAAATTTAAAAATTATTTAAAGGAACATTGGTTTTATTTAAAACTTAGGAAATGCATTTAATTAGGTGGGTTACCTATCGTTTTTGAAAAACCATCTGCTTAACTGAAAAAAAAAATATGGTTTCCTGAAAAAAGTACCTTGTGCATTGGCAGCTGAAAACGTAATAACGGTCACTGACAAGAAAATAAACTCAATATCAAGGTTCTGGTTATTAGTAGTACTTTTCATTGTAATAAATCATAAAAACCTAGAGTTTCCTACAATTCTAAAAAGATTAAATTCATCACTAAAATTCTGAAATACACGTTAATAACAGAGGGTGCGCCGTTTTAAATAATAATTCTGATATTCCTCACAAACGAAGTACCCTATCTAATTAAATTCCCTAATCCTAGTAAGTCCCATTCCGGGACAGATTAGGATATTTCAAGGAAGGGCTTAAAACTTTTCTAAATGGATTTACAAAACACACAAAGCCATTTTAATTGGTCGCGTCCGTCCTGGGCCCGATAGCCTCTATCTGTGCCGCCAGGAGAAAACTTTTATATAAACGGCTCACCTAAATTAGCTGTCTCAACAGGTAGTTAAATTTCCCGTGGGTTTACATTTCCTCCCTTGGCTCAGTATCCTCTTTGTCCCCGGGTCCAACTTTTCGAAGAGGATAAAGTTGGCAAGTCCCGGCCGTAGCTCTCTTCGGAATGGCAGGACCGACCCATTCTTCCTTCTGTCGTATTCACTACACCTTTTTAGCCTGCCCAGGATTATGCTATTTACTCCTTTCGTATGTTATATTCAAGTAATACAATATCAATTTCACTCACGTCAACTTTGAGAAGCCTTCTCACAACACTTTCTCTATACATCTCTTCTAAAGTATCATTCTGTAAAAATACTTCAAACTTATTCTGAGCATCAAAAAACCCAAATCTAACCAATGTGACAAAGCTATTTGGTTAGTGCCGGTTGTGGAAAGATATAAGCTAATAACCAATCCTTGATCTCTCCACGATATAGCTTATTCAACAAAAACGTTTTCATTAGCTCTAAACTGTCTTGTCATATGATACTAACGTCAAGAGACAGAGAAAATCATTCATTAAAAGCAGCAATAAAGTAAAAGCAATTAATAAATCCTGTTGAATATTATTTAAAAAGTGCTGAACAGCTTTGAGTCAGAAATGATCCATCAATTTTATGAACCCACATACGAGGCTAAAACGACAAGAACTAAACAGACGCTTTGGACAACTGTACAGACTACTTCAAAGGACATCCCATCTCTCAATAGAAAATAAATTACTAATCTAAAAAGTTATACCTAAGCCAATCTGGACCTACGGAATACAGCTATGGAGGACAGCAAAAAAGCATCAAGCGTATCCAATCATTTCAATCAAAAGTCCTGAGAACAATAGTAAATTCCCCTTATTACGTCAGCAACATACGTCAGTCTTGAACTCACCCCTTCCAAGTTCATAAAATTCCATAGTAAACTACCCAACCACCCTAATCCCGTGGCATAGTCATTGCACTGCACCACTCATCCCTATAATCCGCCTCGGTGACTAAAATGGCAGTGGCCTCGCAACCTGCTATAAATGTGTGACAGTGGGAGACCTGGCAATGGCCAGTTTCTCCAATCATATCCTGAGCGCATATGGCTCTTGCGCTCTTCGTCAGCCTCCACTGGCTCGTATTCGGTGACGCGGCTGACGGAGAAGCGTGGGGGACTTCCCAAGACTCCGCTTTCTCTTTCGCCTGCGAGGAAGGTGACAACCATTTGGATTAAGGAGCTAGGCTGTTTGTAAATACTGTGTGAATGAAAATGGTAAATATGGTATGAATGAGAACATTCAATTATTATTATAGGCAATTATTTATTGCCTAATAAGGAAGATTGTAATTTTTGCACAGTACAATAAAGAATTTTCAATACAAGGTGTGCACTATACATGAGCATAACACATACTACATGCAATACAACTGCGATACAAGTGAAATTTAATAATAAACTTTAAAGGCAGTTTATAATTTTATCACAATAAAGAAGTTTCATTATTATATTAATAATAAACATTAGTTGTGGTTTTTAATCCTCCTGTTTAATAATTATGGTTCAGTTGCTGGTTCTGGGTTTAGATTAAGTGAATGACGTCATATTTTTGCCTTCCCATAACTTTCTTATCTTCTATTCACAAGAGCTTTCAGAAGGATTTGTATACTGTATACATTTAGAATTCTAATTCTAATTATATATAGTTATATATTGGCGTACCTAGTGGTTGTGCTATGAATCATTCGATTTGTAATTCCTATTTATATAGAATTGGCGTAGCTCATTTTTTTAAATATATTGAAACCATAGTACACAAAAATTGGCCCTTAATTGAGCGAAATAATAATCTGGCCGAGTTTAGTTCATTAGCCGCATATATTTAATATTTTAGAATCAAATTTGGCAAATAGAAGCAGGGTTGAGTTTTAGGGTGAATTTCCAATCGTATCCAATTCGAAATAATGCACCGTTGGGACTACGGGTGATTTACCTCTTTATTTTACGAACCAAGTAAGACCTCGTATGGACCGCTTTTAGTTAGAAATGAATTATACTTCGTCCAGTCAAAATCTCTCAGTCATAAGTTAGCTACTGTATTTTTGAAAGTGGTGCAAGCATCAGAAGCATCGTTCTGTACCCATCAATTCCACCTCCTTAATATGTCATATCCATCATTACCTCAGGTAGAAGATCAGATCGGTATATGTTAAGAACAGCTACTCAATTTACGTTGTCTAACTTGTTTTTGTTGTGTTATATCGATAATTTCGTATAGTAAAATCACTTCTTGAACTAGTGTGCGTACAGTCAGCAATAAAATAATGAAACATACGATATAAATAGGTGAGATTTACCTCAGAATGCTGTTAATGACATCAATTACTAACTACTGGCTTTATATCGCCTCAGTTATCAGTTAAAGTACGTTATTCGTTTTAGTAGTTATTAACGTAAGAGAAATGTTAGTTATAGAGCTGATGCTTGAGCTCGCAGCACAACATCGAATGTACCCGAATCATATTAAATCATGGGATTGCCTAATGCAAACAATGCAAGTAGATGCTGCTATAAAGTTAACAATGCAGTAACGTAGGTGGAAGGATTGGCATTTTTCTTATTCTTATTGGACTTTATGTCGGTGAATGAGGTTATAAAGTGGTGGTCAATGTGAAAATTTTTATTTGTGTCATAAAATCATCAGACTTAGAATATAATCTACTAGTTTTTCATGTTTGTTGTATGTTGAAAACTTAACATTATAAAAGATATGGAATTTTCGCATTTAAGGAAAGCCGTAGAGTATATAGTTTCAATATGTTAAGACTACGATTTCAATAGTAATAATATAACAAGTCTGCAACTAAAAAAACTGTGCATGATTTTTTTATACATTTTTCGGTGTTGATATAATACTCAACGAATTCCATCAGGTCGATTTTTCTTTCAAAACTCATTGGTTTATAGAGAGAGACCCGAAGTTTATTTAGAGAAAACTAGGGGTCAAAGGGGAGGGGGAAATTGTTTTGGAGAGACAGGAAAATACTCGCAAAGCCATATTGAAATGGTTCAAATCGTTCCTTTTGGATCTTGGAAAGCAAAGAAAACCTTGCCAACAAGACTGATTCGGTCCGAACGCAATCTATGGGACAGAATCACACTACCGTTTAATACTTCTGTTCCGTAGGCATAAAAGAGTTTAGTACACAAAATAAAAAATAATTACTTATACTTATAAAAATAAAAAAAAAATAGCGCTATTTACCTACTTGACTGACAATACAGCCAAATGTCTCCAACACTTCCAGAATGGGATCATGCGAACAGTGGTCCGACATACCTCTTTCGAGAGATTGAAGAACGCTGACCTGCACCCGTTGCTTGGTGTGCCGTCGGTGAGTGAGTTCATCCGCCGGAGACACAAAAAGTTTTTTGACTCGTTGCAGCAACTAACCAACCCAGTGTTTAACACTATGACCCCACCACCCCTCCCGCATCGATGGCAACAAACTGTCGGGGAAAAATTAGGATAAGAATTAGTATGTAAGTTAGTTTTAAGTTTGATCAAAAAGGTGAGCCCCATCACCTTTATTAGTCAGTTTAGTCCAGTCACGTATAATGTATATCATTGTACTTGTTTATTCATTATATAATTTTTATAAAATAACAAAACCTGTATATAATGTAGTGATGCTACAGGAAATACAAAATAATTTGTAAATAGATTCACCTGAGGATCTATAATTATATATAATAAAATTGGTTACTAAAACCTAAAAATCAGTTATTTATCCAGTGTTTTATAAACGTGAATAGCTAGTAATATACCAACCCTCACGTTTACATAAAATTAAATGCCCAACAATAAAAGTGGTGCAATAAGAAAAATTCATATATTTGCTCCCTAATAGAATTATTTTTGCTTTAAATTCTTTTTTAATTGATGTTATTATATGTAGATCAGGGGCTTTAAATATTAAAGACAAACTGAAGCAAATTAAAAACCATTAAATATTTAAAAAAAATTTAAACAGAAATTTCTATTTCGATTTCTTTTATTTTATGAACGACAAAGTAGCCCGTTTTATTGCTTTAGTGGAAGACGGTCGAAGCACTGGGTTACCTGAAATTACTTTTCCAGACAGATTTGTGCAATCTCAGACCCGGATCCGATCGGCCGCGAGTGACGAGCCGTAAGATGGTCTCTGGTCAACAATGGCCCAGATGCTGGTATCCGAGGGATTAAATTCACTTCAGTGAGTCTTCTTCAAACATTCTCTGCACATATTACTTCTCCCCGATATGTACGAAGAGTTTGAGCAGTCTCAGTAGCAGTTGAAAACGATTCCGAAGCGCGTGTATCCAACAAGCCGGTCATCTCTAGCCTCTGTCACTCGTCGCCAACTTGATATTGGTCTGCGATTGCACATACCTGTCTCACAGTAACGTGTAATTGCTCTCTGAACAGTAGTTTCAGGTAAACCCAATGCACGTGCTCCTTATCATTGGCTTCAACCGTCTTCCACTAAAGCCACAACACGGGCGAAAAATCTAAAGTTTTACAAAAAAGCCCATGCAGCCGATCAATTTTATTTTGCACACCTGTATTAGCAATGTAACAAGATAGGTAAATAGAGCCAATATAAACTAATATTTTATGTCGTGTCTCATGTTTATTTATGGAATATAAATATAATATTTATAATATTCTCTGAGTATTCAAATGAAAATGTTGCTAAAAATAGGGCTTAGCCGAGCAAAAGTAGTGTTTTACTATTGGCACAGCAACAGGCATGTCATGAAAATTTCGTTGATATTGCAATAATATTTTGGGCGAAGGGAGAATTTTAGTTGATGTACACATTTTGTGGGAAAGATTAATGGTTCCATCCCACTATTAGAAATTAATCTTTGAACGTATCCTTGTTTTTCTTTTATAAAAGCAATAAATTTATACTGTTTGGCAAGTAATAAAGTAAATTTAGATTTCCTTCCTTTTCACATAAATGCAACAAGGAAGGTAAAGCTCTCCAAACAGTTTTACTTTAAATGGTTTTTATAATTTCTAGCTTAGTGATTAATTTTCATCGCGTTATGCCATGATATATCTTAAGATTTATTATATTTCTTCTTTACAGGAAACGATTGGTAGATTTATTTTTCGATTAGTGCTTTCCTCAGTTAAAATGCCAGCTAAGAAAAAGAAACGAATTCTGTTTTTTGTTCGCTCTCAAAGAGCTTTCTCCACTCAAATATTTGCTATTGGAACCTTAATTTGTTCCACAAAGGTTCGTTGAACTCTCCAAGATATCCTGTCCATAGATAGTTTATTATGTACAAATGTAAATGTACTGAAATTATATTTTAAAAAAATATTACTACTCCTGATACATTTTCTAATGATTTCACTGAGCATTTATCGTTTCGAAAATCCTGAACATCATATAAACATATTCTGCTTTAACTTTGAAATTGAGTGCTGTGCTGCCTAATAGGAAATAAAAGGGTATATACAAATAAAATAACTATACAATAATTATATATAATATAAATAAAAATAACGAGCTCGTTGGTTGTTCTTTACCTGAGGCCATAAAAAGAATCAGACCTTCTTTAGGCCACTCTCAAAAACATATATAATTTAATGGTATTTAAGGAACTAAATTTATGAATTAGAAGTAAGTTGATTTAAAATAGTGAGCTTTCTTTTGACATCCTCTTCTTCACTTGAGTGACCGTGGACATCCCCAAAGCAACACTTTCTGCTCTTAGTGCAAGTTAGACCTTAGTGTTTTTCAGGCTTTAGAAGTGTTTAATCCTTCTTTAATATTCATATCCTTACATTCTTAATATCCTTCTGTCCAATGATACCCACTTGTTGGAGATTAAGCAACATTATGTGAGCGAATTCATTTTATCTTAGTTATCATCGCCGTTTAATTTCATAATCCGAAATTATTCCTAAATTATCGTCCATACAGATCTTGAAAAACATTAATTTATAAAAAGAAGTTTTAATAGATTAAAACGCATGACCTCGTCGATACTTTGTACTCCTATACAAACTATTAAATAGAAAATGTCACCTTGTAAAGAAGACCACATCTCCAAACTAAAGCGGTGCTTAAACGAATATTTATTTATGAACTTAGCCTATAAAATTAGTAGTACTGGAAGTTTATTCAACAAATTCAAGATGACAGTAGCTAACTCATCAATTTTTTTTTTTTATGTTGCCAGACGCATTTTTTTTTCTTATTAAGAATAGAAGAAACATTTCTGATGACTAAGCAATGCTGTCTAATATAGCTAGATTAATCAGTGATAAAAAAGATGTGCCTTGTATTTGATAGCTAATAGCATATTTATGGTGACCGTTGTCATGTTTTGAAGTAAAATTAGGCGATTTTTCAAGGGTCATTTGGTCTTTTTGATTTTTCCGCCTGCTCTCTAATGTCGTTATTAAGCTTATAGTCAGATCAAATGTTATGAGACGTCGTCCTCAGCCTTTGTGGCATAATTATGAGGTGAGAGACAGGTGCCATATTATGTTGACAACTCACATTCTCTTTAGGGATTTATGTACACGGGTATGCTTTGTAATTATCGGTGGTGTTTTGCACTTATTTTCTTTACATACATTTTACATTCTGAGGGTCATTAGCGTTGTTTATTTCTATTCTTTCGTTGGAGAAATAGTGGTTGATTCCCCAAGTATATTTTTCTTCTTCTCGATTTGTAGATGTGACCATCATGGGTTTGGAGGGGAGTGGAATGTTTCCAAGCTATATATATATATATATATATATATATATACTCGTATATAGTACTGTAATTTTAGTACGAGTGAGATCAATAAATACAATCATCGATTACCATAGTCTTTTCTTTTAAACACGTTGCCGCAAATGACGGCTATAGCTGTCTTTTGGCGATGTGTAGGCACACGACAGCTATAGCCGTCGTGCACATTTTAATCAATAAAAAAAATCGACACTTGTTTACTGATAATCCTCTTTACTATTCGCCAATATTTGCGTACACTATGACGGGTCGCCGGTTTGAACAGCTACTACGATGCATCAATGGACATTATACTGGACATGTTGACAGCAGTACCCAAAAATTAAACAAAATTTACCACATACTCCAGCCGATTCTCGTTAATTTTCAAGCAGCATATTCGCCGTCAAAAGCACTTTCATTGGATGAATCCCTTTTGTTGTTTCGAGGTCGGCTAAGTTTACACCTATTTACTCTCTTTTATTCATAGGAATCATTTTGAATTAATAAAGCAAATGTCGTATAGTCGTCACGACGGTCATAGCCGTCATTTGCTCCGGGAAGAGAAAAAATGACCTGATGAGCAAATGACGGCTATAGCAGTCGATAGTTTTTTTGGAAAAAACTGTGGCCAAATGTGATAATTTTCACTTCCAAACATACAACATACACTCGATTTCATCTGGCAGTCATAAACAATTTAAAAAAAAATGTGTTTCTGAGCACGATCGTCAAATTAAAAGTGTGCGGCAACGTGTTAAATATATGCATTTGAGATACTCTATTATGTCCGTTATATGTTCTGTATATTCGTTTTGCAGTATTTGAAAAACTAGTGACATGTAGAAAGTAGTAACTATCCTCCGGGAAAAGGAGCAGGTAGACCCTAGGTAAGAAAATGAATGCCCGGTTTCCTTTGGCATAAAAGAGACCTGAGCTATCTTTTATTCTGCGTGGGCTATTGAAAGAGACTGGTATTCTTACAAAATGTTGAACCTATGCAGACAAGAGCTTTTGTGTACTTGACCATGATGCCAACTTGCATTGACATTCGATCTTTTATCAAAACCCTTTCCATTTCTCTTTCCCTCTTTTCCTTCACAGAATGAAAATTTCTCTTTAGCTCTATAAGCAGAATAAGGATCTGGAAATATTTCGGTTAAAGCCATTCGAGAGTAAATGACAACAGATAGATTCAAAATGTATGACATTTAGAACTTTAGTTGCCTGTATCTAATTTTATTTAAATATAAACTTTTATTTTATGACAATAATTAGGTGTTGTGTAAGATTCAGTTATTATGTAGAAATAGCCTCGTTTATTCGGAAAAAAACATTTAGGTGAACCGATGATCCATCCTGGGTCTTCGCAGTTAGACGTTAGAATGATATGATATGATGAATACACATGGTTTTGATTGAATTCGTGTATATTTTTTATTAGTAATAACTATAACAGGCATAACGATATTTGCCAATAACCATTTAGGACTGATCGCAATACAAGTTTATGTTATTCCTATCAATATTGTTTATCATGATCATGAGATTGTTTTAGGTTAGTACTTAAAATTTAAGATTTTTTCAAGTTCTTAAGTATTTCTGAATCAGTATTTCCTTTAATCTATGGGTCGATAGTTTAGAAAATGTTATTTATGTTAGTCTTTTGTACACCTTGTGCTTAGCCCATTTAGTGCTATTTAATCTCAGAGTTTATTATTGAATACCAGTAAATTTGCCAATTAACTAAAAGTTTTCTTGAATTATTCTTTAAGTGCCACTCAGTCATGTCAATAAATTCGGTTATTGAGAGGGTGAATTGTAGCTTTTTGTTTTAGTCTTAAACGAGAAAAATTTAATTACTCTTGCATAAGTTAGATAAAATATCAAACATTTGCAATAAGGTGGAATAATTGACCTGTTCTGCCACATTGTATTCTAATGAAATAAAATATTAGATAACTTCTATAACTGGCTGAATATTTTGTTGTGCAGAAACAATCATATTCATAGCAGATATTAATGCTGCATAAGGTATAAAGAATCCACAGTACTCATAGATATATACAACTTTAACATATTACTCACCTTTAATATGGTATGAATGAGAACATTTATCTCAATTACTTATTGCCTAATAAGGTAGATTGTAATTTTAGCACAATAAAGAATATTATATATATATTACCTTTGTTATTAAATAACTCATTGAATAAAAGGCAGTTCTCAATTATTGCAATATAATTTAACCAAAAATCTCTATAAACTGTCATTATCTTCAACGTCTCTCTGATTAAATGTTCTATATGAGTTTAATACCTTCCTAAAAAACTAGGAAAACAACAGAGATAGGATAAACACAAACCATTTTTATATCAGCTTACTTCATGGGCCACTGCTGTCGATGAGGGTAAGAAAGCAAAAATTAAAATTCTTTCAACATTTATTACTACCAGTTTTACTTCAGATTTAAACTGTTTTTAATTTAACGCATTTTGATTCCATGTATATTAAAAAAATAATTGCCCGAGTGAAGGGACAGAAGGGTTTTATATGAAGTTATTCCTTTATGCATAGCCTACATCTAACTGGATTCATGCGAGAAGTGTATAGATCCAAGATTTTTGAAAATTCTTCAGAACACACAGGTTTTCGATAATTTATAAAAAACCACTTCAATACTTAATACAACATTTTTTTTATGAATTCATTCCTATAATGTCTTCAGATAAATTATCATTGACAAAACAATACCAAAGGTCAGCTGTATTGACCTTGATAACTAAACAGTCCACTCGACCAGTCACTGTTCTTTTTTTTTATAATCAATAATTTTTATTTAGATAAAATTACAATCTGCCTTTTATTAGGCAATAAATAATTGACATAAATGTTATCATTCATACCATATTTACAATTCATCATTCACTCGCTCATTCATACAATATTTACAAACAGCCAAGAGGCCCCCCAAGTACACAAGGTTGTCACCTCCCTCGCATGCGAAAGAGGAGGTGGAGTCTTGGGAAGTCCCCCACGCTGCTACGATAGCCGCGTCACTGGATAAGAGCCAGCGGAGGCTGACAAAGAGCGCGAGAGCCACAGACGCTCAGGACATGATTAAAGAAACTGGCCATTGCCAGGACTCCCACTATCACTTAATTATAGCAGGTCACGAGGCCACTACCATTTTAATCTCCGAGGAGGATTATAGGGGTGAGTGGTGCAGTGCAATGACTGTGCTAGGGAATTAGGGTGGTAACTAAGTAACCTATCCATTACTATGGAATTTTATGAACTTGGAAGGGATGAGTTCAAGAATATAGGGTATATTCAGATCATTGTGAAGGGATTTGTTGGTGACGTAATAAGGGGCATTTACTATTGTTCTCAGGACTTTTGATTGAAAGGATTGGATGCGCTTGATGTTCGACTTTTTTGCTCTCCCCCATAGCTCTATTCCGTATGTCCAGATTGGCTTAAGTATAACTTTGTAAATAAGTAGTTTATTTTCGTAGGTTTCCAATTTAGCTTACAGTGTTTATTATCAGTTCCATGATAAGTGATCCACAAATCATGCAGATACACTTGGCAACCAAAGGCGATAAGTTCCGGGCTCGTAACTCTATCGAGGGACAGATATGGGCCAATCAGAAGAGGCAGGTAGAGCCAGCAATAAAGCACATTCAGGCCTGACCGCTCTGCCACACTGACTGTGACTAACGTCATCAATAGCTCAGTCACTTCAGTTGGCTGCACCACGGACTGTAACTTAAACTGATCAGTGCCTGCTTAGTCCATTTAGAGCACTTAGTGAGTTCGTAATTTTCTTTGTTTAAAATTTTATGATGTTTATTAGTGACAAGAAGGGAAGAGGGCACAGATATTACACTGTGTGTATTCATACATTTAGCTTGCACTCACAAACAAGCATTAAAAGAACAGTGGACAGTCAAGTGGACTGCTCAGTTATCAAAGCCAATACTATTGAATTATTATGGCACCACTTAAGAAGGTTATCGTAACGTAACTTGCTACAAATAATCACTTCAGACTAATATATTGCAAAATAATTATACAAATGATTATACAGCCAAACAATATTTCATTCTATAAAAATTATCAAAACCTTCAAGCAAAATTTTCCCCAAGCTATAGCTTATAGATATATAGTGAGCACAAAAGTTTAGGTTGATTACCCATAAACAAGGAAATGAAACAAAAATATCTAACATAATAATTTTTTTTTTTAAATAAATATGTGAAAAGAAAAAACAACTTGTTTATTGGGTTTTCCCCCCTTTTGAACAAATTAGTCACAACTGGAAAAACGTGCATAAAAAAAAAAATATATCCAACCAATCAATTAGAAATAACTCAAAGAAAAATCAACCTAAAAAAAGACAAATACTCTGGCTTAAACTATATATGTTTTAAACTTTAGCTTTATTCCCTCCTTCTCAGAAAAGAAAATGAATAAATAACTTTATTAATTATTAATAATATTTGATTGGCACTCTTCTAACAGTTTAAGTCTCCAAAATAATTTCTTCTAAATCAAAATATACTTTTGAATACCTGTGGTTAATGTAACTCGTTGAATTAACCAATTATTTGTACGCTGTTGAGTACAGTTATAGTCCCCTAAATTATTAAATTCACAGTAGAAGAAAATTTAAACATGAGCATTTTTTTTGTATTGTATGTAACTTGGATTTTAGCATCCCAGCATATTTCGATGAAAATAATTATCTAACCGGTTTCTTTGCTTCCAATATGCAAAAGGTAGGTGTTGCTACAATGAGATCAAAGGGTTGTGCTAGGTATGAAATATTCTCTATGTTACAGACTGAAGGATTATCAAAGTTTTGGACTACGCATGGTAGCTCTTACATGTGGTAAGAGAGGAATGTTTTAAATAATATTTTATTATTTACTATAATGCTCTTGTGAATATTAATTCAATTAGGTGAGTGCGTGTCCAGTTGGCCTGCGGTGCGTACAATCGGCGTTCGTGCCCGTCTCCAAACTCCTTTCCCTCTGAGCATACCGAATTGAGTAGTGGATCAGTAAGACTCGTTGAGTAAAGCGACTTCTCTAGTCTAAGGCCTGCCCCTTTGATCATGTATTCCACCTGCTTCTAAATCATGTAAAAACCCCCTTAAAAAAGTAGTACGATTTTCGGCTAGCAAATTTGTAAATTGTTTAACTCTAGTCTCTTTTCAAACAAGCAGCTCTACAATTATTCTTCTTGACCAGTAGACATGTCTAGCTGGAGGAAAGCACTCAGATAAGTATTAAACTGTTCGCTATACGTGAATGTGTCATGCCTTCATATAATTAAACATTTGTTCTATGTGTTTAATACTGTAAATGAATTCCCATGAAACTTAACTCTGCCTTTAGTGTTTATCTTTGGTTAGCTCATAATGCACACTAAATAGAAATAGTTTCGTGCTTACAGCCTAGTGTTTGAAGATCAGTTTAGACACTTGTCGCTTATAGCTGCTCTGTAAACTCGTTAAGTTTGTTTCTAACACCACAGCTTGTTTTTTATAATACATTTTATCAAAATGAAGGACATATATGCTAATTTTATTACATCGAAATTACATTTAATGTAGATGAGTGAAGCAGCTTACTTGCTTCTTATGAAAGAGCTTTATGCCATGACTACAGTAATTTGTGAATAAATATAGAAATAGACCAATTTTTCTAATGGTAACAATTCTTATGAGTTAAATATCTCCTGAAAAATTATGAACAGAGGATATTGCAGATTTGGAAGCAGGCCCAATAATGTAAAGCGTTGAACGGCGCTCAGGGTATACAGTACCATGACAGCATCACTTCTTCTGCAGGTGGTAAGGACATTCTTGATGTCACTTGCACCTGTTCATAGTGTTATTTTTGTTTAATAAAAACAACACGATGCGAAAAAAAATGTTGATTCCAAGCTAATTCATACTGTCGGGCTAGTGTATCCCCAAAGTGGGAAGGAGACGCCCGCCACGGGCTTGGGTCGCTACAACCTCTTAACCACCGTCCGGCGAGCGCCCAGAAAGAGGTAAGGCGGGTGCACCTGTGGTCTTTCGCCCTGGCTGCCGACCTAGTCGGCGGGCAGCTTTAATTCGCTTTGATCTGACTCCATAAGATGTTTAGAAGGTTTGTGTGCCCCGACAAAGAACTATGTTCAGGAAAAGAGGTTCAGGGTAGGTTTATAGGTAGTTTATGTGGTCTTGGAATGACCACGAATTCACACTTGGTATCTAAGGGTAGGCGAAAACCGTCCGGATCCCAAAGGCGAGTGTGAACCGGAGAGGAGCTGACTGGATTGCCATGGGAGACACTGCTAGGAAAATTTGCAGGGCCACGGCAACCGTCGTCCGCGAGGGAGAGGTCTCTCCCAAGGAGGTGCTAGTTTTAGCGAGACGAAGGCAGAGATTCCCACTAGGAAGCTGTGGGGTCTGACAACGCCGGACTAAAACATAGCGAGGTTAGGAGAGAGAGATGCAGAGGTAGTTGAATGAGAAGACCATGGTTTTGAGTAGAACAGCAAGCGCCAGTGCAGACCGAGAGAGAAGTGTTCAAGGTGCCGGTTGATTTGTGTCTGGCCTCTGATTTTTTTTTTTTTCTTTCAAAACCTCTTTATTGATAATATATATACAATGACAAAAATAAATAAATAAATTTGGAATTACAGTTGTCTCCTCGTGCTGCATTCGCAGATGCATATTAAGAAGTGCATAAAATATAATACTTTCAAATTGTTGTTAATAAGTCCAATACAGATACACTCACTAGGTGATGAGGCTCACCTGGCCTCTGACTGAGGATGCAAGGTTTATATAGCCGGCTCAACTTGGAGGGGATGGGCCCCCACCAGGCGTTCTGGGGAAGGGATGGCCCCCACTCTACTGGCACCTCCCCCTACTCTCACTGACGTCATAATCTTTATTAACATAATGAAAAATAGATGCATATTTTCTGATATTCATTTGATGATATAGATACAAGATCTGATACGAGAAGATGGTGACTTATAATTATTTGTAATTAAGAGGGGGCCACAACACATACTATTGCATGGAAACTACTCACTAAAAGGTAATTATTATTATAATGCTTATTCAACATATGAGTCTAAAGTAACATATGAAGTGGCTCTTAACAATGTGCTTTGTCAAGTAGTGGGCGCATTTAAATTACATTGCATATGAAAAAAAATTATTTATTATTAAATTTGGAAGATAATAATTATTAATATTTCTGCAAGGTGTGATGTCAGTTTCTTAAGATTTTTTTATTGCAAGCCTGGAGTTTGTAAATATTTAATTTTTGAGCAATGCCACAAAATGTTTCAAAATATAAATTAATAGCAGTGTCAGTAGAATAGATTTTGACAGTCGCTAAAACAGTTATTAACTCAAATTGAGTTGTACCATGTTAGGACATTAGGCTCACATGTGAATGAACATTTTACAGCACTTTAGAAGTAGCATGCTTAGCTAGCACAGATAATTTATTATTTACTTTCTTAGTTCGAAAAATAAGCTATTAAATCAAAGAAAATTTAAATAGCTGCGATATAATTTTAGCTAGATTTAAATAGAATTGTTTAACTATATTAATGAAAATTGTATTGCTTTAAAGTAATTACAAAAATATACGCCTCATGAACAGGTAGCAATTTACTTAAACATAAATAAATGCCTAAAACTACAAACTAAAAATATTTTTGATCAATGTAGTAAATAAGGGATAATATGTACGTGTAAGTCCAGTATTTTTTTTTTGTAATATGCAATATTACCAAAGAAGCATGTAGAATCTAAAAATTTTGATTTTTACATAGACATCATATTCCTTGGCTGAACGTGCTTAGGATGTCTAAGGAATGAGACCGGTTAGGGGTAGTTGAAGACAGATTACCCGCATCTCCCAAAGTGTTCCCCCTGAGCCCTATCTCGGGTGGTGCCGTCTATATTGGCTACAAAGGTAGGGCTGTTCCTTGGAGCTACGGTTCCCGGAGGTTAAAGATTTGAGCGTGGGACTGAAAGAGGAATCTGGTGGAAATTAATGAATTAGACGAGATAGCGTATGTCATATTTGGCAAGTAATGATCAATCGAATGATGAAAGTTGACTGCTGATAATTTTATTATAAAAATGGACTAAATATCAGTTTATTATATTAATTCGTTGCCTACATTTTGGAGGGGTTGATCCAGAAATCTGTTAACTTCTTATTTTACTCAAATTCACATCTGGGATGCAACCTTACATCGGAATTTGACATAATGATTTTCCAAAGAAAAAGTTCCATATTTTTAGACATATAATATATTAAACTGTTCTGAAAACCGATCTGACAATATTCCAGTAAAATGGAAAGAAAATTATTAGTTTATGCTTTCAAACTGTTATCGTAAATTGTGAGTGTGTTCTCCAATGGTGGCTTTCAAAATGATCTCAGATATTTGAGAAAAACTGCAGAATATGCTGAATACTCTAGTTATTTATTAAGACATAATAACAGAAATTTAGTCAGTCTCGTATCTATTATCTAAGCCAATACTCACTGACTTTATTTCTGAGATTAAAGAAATAGGCCGGACCTTGAACATATAATAATGCAAATATAGACCAAAATACCGCGATAACACATACATAAAACACAAAAGTGTCTCCTGTTACTGTGTATAGAAATGTGTTGCCATTTAATGGGATGGTTCTTTTGCGTGTTTTTTTCACTTTTGTTCATAATTTTGGAGATATTTTTCCACTTTTCTTTTACTAATTAATTCTTGGAAGGCTCAGCTTTTTCAGTTAGCTCTGCACTTCTATTGAGCTCACTGTTGTCACTATTTTTTGATTTGTTCATTTTATTAGTCGATTTTTTTTAGTTTATCTGTGGCTAATTAACTTGGTTCAGTTACCATTTTTGCAGACAACTGTTATTATATACTATCTTCCACTTTGTGTTTTTTTATTGATAATAACTGTTAGATAAAATTTTTCTTGTGGGATCAATTTAGTATCTGTTTCTTTAGAATTAATCTTCATTGCAATTCTAGTTGACTTATTTCGTGGGCCTTCGTTTCTTATTCTTCGTTCTTACGTATTATTTGTATATTTGTCTACTTTTACAGTTTCTTCTGTACTGCTGTTAGTTGGCCTGTCTTGTCTGTAGATCACTTTATGAGTCACTTAACTTCGTTGATTGTTTAATGACCCTAATTTCATCATGATAGCTTCCAGGAAATATGCAGCTACATGTCTTGACTTTTAGAGATAGCGGATAAGTGTATCCACAGCTAGGAATGTTCTATAAGGTAACCCGTAGTTACTTGTGTTGCTTGGATTTTATTATTTCTTCGGCCTTGATGAAAATTATCTCCCTTCTTGACCTAGAGGCTTTAAATCAATGTAATTCAACTTGTGATTTAGTAAGATTCATAATGGTGATAGATTTGGTGGAACATTAATGAACAATTACTTCAAAAAGTCATAAAAATGTCTTAATATTGTGTTAGTCAATTTTTCTTAACCCTTACGTAGCTACCATGAGACATGGATTATTTTACTGATGTTTATTGACTTTTGTAATTTACATTTTGTGATAAATTTAAATGGATAGGGTACAGTTCAAATAGTTTCTTTAATGGTACAAACTGGCGGACGATTATAAGCAATTGACATATTGATAAGACATCTGTTTTGCGGACAAGTTTAACAAGTCCCATGTAGCGATGAACCCCTGTGGTCTACCGCCCACACAATCTACTGAATCAAACTTTTCCATCCACCGCCACCCCATACAACTCTACTCCATCGACGGGAAAAAGGTTTTCCCAGATTTCAGTATCGACAACTTTAGCATTATAGTATGGTTTATTGTTGGTTGTGGGTTAAGATATTAAGAAAATAACGTGAAATTGTATCTTCCCACTAAATTATATTTGTATTACACTAGCGCATTCGGCTCATACACTGCCATAATTAAGGGCATAATATGCTGTTTAAATTTATCCTGTCACGATTACTACTCAAAAAAAAGGGCATAAGGGAAGACAAAATTTAATTTAATTTAAGCTAATGCCCTTAATTTAAATTTCGTCTTCCTATATGCCCTTTTTTTTTAACAGTAATCGTGAAAAAATAAATTTAGACAGTATATTATGCCCTTAATATTGGCTCTTTGGTTTCCTTCTTGAAGAAGAGATCGGTGAGGGTACGGGTGGGTGATTGCCTCTCTAACCCATTCCCTCTGACTTGTGGAGTTCCTCACGGAGCGGTTCTGTCTCCGGTTTTTTTAGCATGTACACATCTGAAATTGTTGGGGCAAACTATAAGAAAGCTACGGTAATCGCTTTCGACGACGACATTGTGGTTTACAGCAGCAGCATGAGTGCACAAAGAGCTCTTACACACGCCGAGTCAGTTTGTTACGTTATCAGTGACAGACTGGGCATGTTAAACATTAGTGTAAACGCTGGGAAGACCGAATGCGTAATCTTCTCCCTCCCAGAGGGGAAAAAAGCCTTGCCAAAATCATATACTATAGGAGGGCAAGAGTACTCACCAGCTCTCTCAATGCACTATTTGGGTATAAAAATGGATAGGCATCTCCATTTCTCTGCTCATTTTAGTAATAAAATAGAAAAAGTACGACCAAGGTCTTACCGGCTTTCGTACTTGCTAACGTCACACAACCTGTCGTTTCGTCTCAAACTGATGATCTATAAATGTGTCCTCCGGCCAGCTCTGCTGTACGGTGCCCCGCTATTTACCCACTTGACTGGCAATACAGCCAAATGTCTCCAACATTTCCAGAATGGGATCATGCGGAAAGTGGTCCGAAATACCTCTCGAGAGAGGTTGAAGAACGCTGACCTGCACCCGTTGCTTGGTGTGTCGTCGGTAGGTGAGTTCATCCGCCGGAGACACATCAAGTTTTTTGACTCATTGCACCACCTAACTAACCCAGTGTTTACCACTATGACCCCACCACCCCTCCCGCATCGATGACCACAGACTGTCAGGGAAAAATTAGGTTAAGAATTAGTATGTAAGGTAGTTTTAATTTTGATCAAAAATGTGAGCCCCATCACCTTTATCAGTCAGTTTAGTCCAGTCACGTATAATGTATATCATTATAATTGTTTATTCATTATATAATTTTTATAAAATAACAAAACCTGTACATAATGTAGCGATGCTACAGAAAATACAAAAATGATTTATAAATAGATTCGCCTGAGGATCTGTAATTTTATATAATTATCTGTGAATTTAAAGGGGTTAGGAAGAAAAAAAAAAATCTAAAAATAGTTCATAAATTTTAAAAATGTTTATACAATGAATGTGCATTTTGCTTTTGTAACAATCACAAATCGAATTGTAAAATTATTAAAAATTGTATAAAATAAGTTTACAAATTGTTTAAATAAAAGTTACTGGGCATAATGAATGACCTACTGTAAATAGATTCATTTATGTAGAATCTGTACTGATGTTCATATTTTATAATAACAAGGGCATATGAAGGAAAACAAAGAGGAAAAAATAATACTAATAAAATTAAAAACTCATATATTAGTCGTTAATCGTTTAAAAGGTTGCAGTTACAGGTATAAAGTGATGGAGTATACCATATGGTTCTTCCCAGCCCTTATTCAGCCCTTATTCCCAGCAATTTACTTAAGTGAACATGATGTACCCTATTAAAGTCAAGACTCGTGACATATCTACGCTCATTTTATTTGCCGCGTTGTTTTAGGAAATTGTGGCCACTAGCATTGGACGAAACAATCGATCATAAATATTCTATTGATTGTACAACGTACCACACATCTGTAATGAGACAAATAAGCCCCGTTTTTTACAACTTCGTTTAACTGTTTTGTGTATTTTCAATCACACGGGGAATTGCGACTAATTGGATTTTTTTTTATTCGCGTTTTTTTTTGTTTTATTTTGTATTTTTAACACGTTTGGCTGTCCAAAGCTGAAGAGAAACATATCATTTGAGTTCAATATAAAAACAAAATAAATTAAAAGAATAATTAAATGTTCTTTACTAATTACTTTTCATAGTGTATACCTGATTATGGCTTCCATAAAAAAAAATCATCATTATCTTTTAAAGTCTTAATACAGTATCTTATAACCTCAAGCTTAAACCCACGAAAAATTATCCGCAGATCCAAATAGTATAGTCGATTCCTTCTTATGCAATAAACAATCCTCCGCGTCACCTCAGTTCGGGGGTGGTCACGTGAGCTGAGGGCGTTACGCCGAAATAAATCCCCACCAAAAAACAAATCTATTCTAACCAGATAAATATGCCATGGGGTCTTGTTACTGGGTACCATCCCCACTCCATGTCCTGAGCATCTGTGACTCTCTTATCCTCTCTTTGGTCTCCGTCTCCGAGGTATATTTCTCGGATTCGGTTGTGTCAGCACCAAAACATTCGACTGGGAATAGTTCCAATCCACCTCTGTTGGCTGTTCTCTCGCTCACTCACCTCCTTTCCCCCACTTATTCCTTCCCGCCCCCCCCCGTTCCTCATTCTGCCAGAAAAATATCATTTTCCCAGCTTAAAATTAATACCACCCTAAACAAAGTTTGTTTGTCTATACTAAAATTCTATTACTTAAATCTAAGAAACACTAATATAATATTGCTAACATATCCTAATCTTACAAACTAGCTACCCTAAAATGAACTTTCCAATAGCAGAATTTATAAACACGCAAGAGAAGAAACAAATTGTTTGAGGCAATTAAGGAGGTCAATAAACAATAATAACCCGAGATAACAAAGGAAAATTGACTTGAACATTTCCCATCGCAGTATGAGTGTGAATTGTACGCATTACGTGAGTGAAGTTGTGTATAATGCAGGAATGAGCTCTTCAATCAAAATTATTAATAGTGTGTGAGCGAATCGTAATTTTACAAATAAAGAACTTTATAAAAAATTCCTGCAGGATAAATACTACTCTTCAACTAATCTGTGCTATCTCACCTACACAAGGCAAATATCAAACATTTTGGTTTTCCTGCTTACCTAATGTGACCATCAACGGCCAACATAATTACCAGACCAGTTCAATGTTTCTTTCTTGGGTCCTCCAGCCCTGCGATCATCTTTGTTCCTTCAATAGAGTACATATTTACTATATAAGTAAATCTCCAAAAAAATGTTCAGCCTCATAACATATCATCAAACTAATTACATTGGACGCACATGTTAAATTAAAAAATAAAGTAATAAATTCATTTTAAAAAAAAATAAAAATATATTCTTCAAGCTTGACAAAAACGCCCATGCAAGTTACATTTACCAGCTATGAGTTCACAAGCAACAGTGTTAACAAGCCATTATAAAAGCAATTTATTTAGTTTCCAAGAAAGAGACAAAAGCTCATTCAAAGAAAGGTGTTTCAAGAGGAGCCTGTCCTTGTGCAGAGTTTTGTACGGCAAGAAACTTTGTTCCTAAAGCTCTAAGTGTATCTTATATTCTTTGCCCAAGTCTTGCAATATATTCTACTTAACATAGTTTAGATTCCATTTTCTTATGAACAATTGGGTGTTACTTCTACCCTTGCCATTCTAAGTCTTTTGTGTAAGTACATATTTCATTCCAAACATTAAATTGTTCTTATTATTAATTGAATCGCTCGACAACTTATTCATGTGGAACAGAGTAAATTCATGGAAGCACAGAAGGTATAAGTAGAAATTATCTCTAAATACAGATAATAAAGCTGGAAACATAATGAATTTGGACAACAGTTAACACGGTTTCATATAATACATTCTATTACTGTCCTTGTAGCTAAAAGAAATGATTTTCCAAAAAAAAAAATTGTTGCGCATCCATGAGATTACATTAACGCTCCAAAACAACGCTACAGAGTCGTGGTTTGTTGTGTAAATAATATTTATTATTGGAGAATTTTTACTCGACGTTCAGGTACAAAACGTTTCTTCCGGTTGTGTTTAGAAATATCATGATAAATAAGTGGTCTTTCGTTACCGTTTTTTGAAAAATATCGGCAAAAATGCATTGATTAGTTTTTTATGTTCGTTAAAAAATTATACAAACAACTTATATCACAAAAATTATAATTAAAATTTAAAAGTTTAAATATTATTTATATTATATAAATATTATTTATATAACCAGATTTTTTTTCCCTTTTTTTTTTTATGATCACAATAGCATGAACAAATTGACAGAAGCTCTCTTGCTGCATTCTTTGATGCATTTGAAGGAGGGTAGAATTACAAAACCAAATTTCTTTTTACAGTTATAAATACAATAGCAAAATAGACTGGACTAGGTGATACCGGGATGGGAAAAACTTACTAACTAAAAACTTTAAAACTAGAACCTAAAGACTAAAGCGGTTCTTTCCACTGCGACTGCGTCCTGCCATCGATAGGGGAATGGAGCGGGGGTTATCGTGCTAAATACTGGGTTTTTCATGTACTCTAATGGGTCGAAAAATTTGATAAGTCTACGTTGAATAAATTTATCCACCGTAGGCAGATCAAAGACCTCGTGAAGCTCATTGTTGCTCCGTTGCTCGAATGAAGTACCTCTGACCACTTTCATCAGTATGCCGTTTTGAAATTGTTGGAATCGCCGAGCTGTCGTATACTTCAGATAACGAAAAAGCGGTGCACCATACACCAGAGGCGGCCTGAGTGCACTGTTATAAATCATTACCTTGAGACGCAGTGATAGATTGGTGGAAGTCAATAAATGCGTAAGCCGGTAAGACTTTGTGCGAGTTTGCTTCAACTTCCTCGAAAAAAGGTTACTAAAACGGAGGTCTCGGTCCATTTTAATGCCAAGACATACTAGGTGGTTGACTGGTGAGTTTTGATGCGTTCCTACAGTGTAACTAGTAGGCAGTGGACTTTTTCCCTTTTGGAAAGAGAAAATTACGCAGTCAGTCTTACCCGCGTTTACAGAGATGAGTCTCCCCGATCTCTCACTGATCTATTTAAAGGCTACTTCAGTGTATCTTAGAGCTACCTTGGCGCTCATGCTGCTACTGTACATCGCTATGTCATCTTCGAACGCAGTAACTGTGGTGTTTTTGTACCGGGCTCCAACAATTTCAGACGTGTACACGTTGAAAAGTACTGGGGATAACACAGCTCCAAGGGGTACTCCACAGGTCAGTGGCACAGCTTCGGAGAAGCTATCACCCACCAGCACCCGCATCGATCTGTTGTTCAGGAAGCTAGCCAGAATTGAATAGAGTTTCTTCGGGCATTCCTGGTCGCAGAATACAGTGTCCCGTGGGACACTGAGTCGAATGCTTCAGTGCAGTCAATCGAAATGATAGCCGTGGCTATGTTTCTATTCAAGTTATGGCTAGCTTCTGACTGTAGCTTTAGAAGGGGGTGCTCTGCGCCAGGTTAAATATTTAAATATTTGATTACTTTAGTATTGACTGAATGAATAACTGTCAGTCATCACGTTGAGAGATGAATTACGAACTACCTCTGGCCTCACCTGTGTCTTTGCCTGTTGCAGTGGTCGGCCACTGACCGTGCGGAGCTGAGCGCACTCGAGCGGGAGACTTCCTTCTACGATGACTACTGCAGCTACCGGTCCGCACTCCGGGCGGCCTCTCTCAGGTTCAACAACGGCGACCCTGAGCACTCTGTAGTCGTACCGCTCTTCTCTCTGCTCACCTCCGATCTTCACACACTCTGCCAAGAGTGCCTTACCATGTAAGTGTCTCAGTCGTACTTACACACTTGTCCATCTAGAATATAGATACTAAGTAATAGATAGCAAAGATGGGTTATGTTTAGACGTTTTTATGGGCAATGATTTAAGGCTTTTCCTAGTGCTACATTAGGCATTCAAATACATGACCAATCGTTGGAAAACATCCCTAGATTCCCCCTATAGGGCATTTGGCACGCCAATTGGATACTACCGGACTTTCACAGCACGCAGAAGCTTAGCGAACACGGAAAAATAAACTCTGTAGGAGCTCTACTCGAATCCGTTATACTCTTATGGTGTATTGAAATCAGTAGAGTATATTATACACCGACTGCCAAAAGTGTAATCCCAGACAGTTAAAAGTCAGCCGTTTCTTTCCCTCTTTGAATGGCCCATACCATCATTTACATGTTTCATATACCAGCAGCTAACTCCGCATCCATCAAGTTTTGCAAGGTTTTGAACTCCAAATGGATATCTATTAAAATTCCCTTGAGTGTTTGTGGTGAGTTGTAATCAATAGAGCATATTACGCTTGACTGCCAAAAGTAAACTACACAGAGAATAAAACTCAGGCGTTTGCTACCCCTCTTTGACTGGCCCCCAGCCATTCACCATCATTCACTGTTTTAATAGACCAGTAGCCAGCTTCAAATTCATCGTGTTTTGCAAGGATTTGAACTCCAAATGAATATCTATTAAAATTGTATAGTTATTTTCAAGTCCTTTTGTATATGTGGAATATAAACATATATACATCTAATGCATTAATAGGGTAGGTTCTGGCTGTCATCCTTTTGGGCAATAAAATGACAGTTGCGAGTACCCCACAAACGTTTGTTTCATTCCTAGCCTGCGGCTCTTTGAGCTCAATGAAGTGCCCTGGTTTTACATTTCTAAATAATTTTCATTTGAAATCGAGACCTCTAGTAACCCAATAATACAGTGAAGGCAATAGAGGGACTCAAAACATTGGTGACATTTAACATTGATATATACGTTGTTACCTAAAGAGAAGATTTCTGTATCAGCTTTCCATGCAGCAACTGGTATTGGTCACAATTGGAGACTAACCAGCATGCCTGAATGTCATGCCAACGGACAGAACAGGTTACACACCCCTTCATGTACTGTACGGGTAGTACACGTACTGAAGGAAGATGAAAACCATTCTGCTGGTTCGCGAAGGGTTGATCCCCTTCCGATATACAAGTGTAGGTATTTTTCCCACGCCTTTCTTTTCTAAATGTACACGATGATTGATCTAAAATGTTACTAAATTGTCAACTGAGTACAATGAATTAATATTCATTATAAAGTTTGTTTGCAGATTGCCGAACGGGCACATAAACTTCGAGAAGTTCTGGCAGCTGGCTAAGCAGGTGACCGAATTCATCACCTGGAAGCAAGTCCACTGTCCCTTCCCCAAGTCGCCTAAGGTCATCACCTACCTCCAAGCGACCCCTGTCCTCAATGAGGATGGTAAGTATATATATATATTATGCGTAATATTGTTATGATTTGAGTTTATTTTATATAGTGTTGTAGATAATGAATATGTACTTTGTATCAGTAAGTTTGTGTAATATTTTATCGTATCGTAAAATATATATATTAATTATTGAGTGGGTACATTTTAATTTATTCTTAACTATAACAAAATTTCCATTTTGAATTTTAAATAGATTATGATCTGTCAATGATCAAATGAGACCAATTTTTTTTTTCCACAATTCTTGAGATCGAAAATAAAATAATATATAATAAGCTGATTTTGATGGTTTCAGAGTGATAGAATACATTTTACAATTGAGAGAGAGAATTACATTATCTCATTTTATGTACCAGCGGCTCTTTCTCATAGTTATATATTAGTTTTTATAATTATAAATAATTATCCGTGCTATATCGATTTTATGTCCACTCGACGACAAATGTGTATATCATCGTGGTCGAGCTGGACTCGGTTGTGTAACACCGAAAACACATAAAGTGGTCAAGCACTTCACTAATTTTTTCACCCCTAACCCTAATTGGTGACTATACTCTCTCGAAGTGAGCGAACATAAACATGTTCTCAGTACTTTAGCACCGCATAACACACTATGCTTGCGCAAACATACAGAAAACATCCCCATAAATTTGTACCACTCCACTCAACTCCCGCTCTCTTGTAAATTTAAACATTCTTTCAAAGGTTGTATATCCAACTTTGGAACTCAACCGAGGCAGCTTTTATATGACTTTATGTTGCGTTGTTGAAAGAGAAATCTCGGGAGTTGGACTTTTCACTACTCCCTATGCTTGTTGGGCATGTACAAATTTATTTGCATATTAAGCTAGTTAGTAGCAGGCTCGTTATATTTATTTTTCTAATTTTGACAAGCTTAGATATAATATAATATAATAATATATAATATAATATAATATATAACATTAAATTAAATATATTTAGGTGTTACCTAAAAATTATTGCGAAGAAACTGGTATACATTTTTGATCGAAAAACCGTCATTTCATCCATTGATCCGTCTTAGTTTTTTAACACTTTTTTAACTATTAGAAATTTGTGAGAAAAAAAAAACTACTGAAACATGAAGGCTATAGATTTGAGAGATCTTGAAAGTTCTGTAATGAGGAACCCACAGAGAAAAAGTGTAACAGTAAATAATTTATGGTAAAGTAAAGTTATAAACACATCTCACATTTCAATTCAAGAAGGGATTGTAACTTTCTAGAAGCGTCAGTTTTTTGCGTTTCCGATATTCGAATGTAGTGAGAAAATAACTAATGATCGATGACAACAGTCAGGGAAAATTAGGTTAAGATTTTGTTTGTTGTAAGTTAGTTTTATGATTCATAAGGTGAACCCCATCACTTTTAAAACATGTATAGACAATGCAAGTATTATGTACAATATACTTTTGTAACAATTTCAGATCACAGTGCAAAATTATATAAAATATAGCCAAGCTTCAGGAAATATAATATTGACCTATTGTAAATAGATTCATTTATATTGAATTCCATTTTAATAACATGGGGTCATGGAGAAAAAAAAAATGAGAAAGGATGAACTGTTAGTGAAAACTACAACTGGTATACTCGTATAATGTTCAATATCTATAGGAGAATTAAATGTACATTAATGCGCAAATACACTTAGGCAAGATATAGCCTATTAAGATGTTAAAAAGTATCGTTAAGCCAAAAGGGGTAGGTTCTCCTTTCATTCAGTAACGGAGTAATCGCCTTTCGTCAACTTGTATATTTTTCTTCTTCACGATAGTAGTGTTCAAAATAATGTGAGTTGTAATTCCGAATTCCCCTGCTATATGCAGAGTAGTTTTTAGGTAAAATAAAAAAATATGAAACAATTCGCCCTTTTCCATTAACTTTCATGCCCTCTCAAATCTCAAGTGATAGTCTTCGAGTAATTTCTTTTTTTATATAAATGTTTAATTATTTAAAATTTGTTAAATAACTGAATTCCATCAATGAATGAAATAAGGATTTTTGATCAAAAAATGCATGTGTCCTCATCACGCTAAATCCATCAAAAATAGTTCTTCTTGCTGATTTGGCTCTAATCCGTCTTAAACATTGTTTCCGAAAAAAATCGTCCCTCTTTTGTTCTGCAATATGGCACAAAGAAGCACCGATCAACGCATAAACTTATAATTTTTGTTTTCATAAAATTTTAGTAAACACTGTATCATAATCATAATTTAAAAAAAATTAAGAAAGATGACGCTTTGAACATTCTTTACCATTCACCTGTAATAGGTCAGTTTATTATTTTTTTTTTTTTTATTGTGTTAAAGGCAATATGTAATTAAGATAAATACTCTCATTCATACCATATTTACAGTTCATTATTCACTCGCATACGAAAGAGGAAGCGGAGTCTTGGGAAGTCCCTCACGCTCCTCCGTCAGCCGCGTCACCGGATACAAGTGGAGGCTGACCAAGAGCGCGAGAGCCACAGACGCTCAGAACATGATTGGAGAAACTGGCCGTTGCCAGTACCCCCACTGTCACGCATTTATAACAGGTCACGAGGCCACTGCCGTTGTAGTCTCCGAGGAGGATTATAGGGATGAGAGGAGCAGTGCAATGACTGTGCTACGGCATTAGGGTGGTTAGAAAGGCTACTATGGAATTTCATAAACTTATTTAAAGGGTATATTCAGATCGTTATGAAGGGTTTTGTTGCTGACGTAATAAGGGGCATTTACTATTGTAATTTGACTTTTGATTGAAAGGATTGGATACGCTTGATGTTCGACTTTTTTGCTGCCCCCCATAGCTCTATTCTGTATGTCCAGATTGGCTTAAGTATAACTTTGTAGATTAGTAGTTTATTTTCTATTGAGAGATGGGATGTCCTTTGAAGTGGTCTCTACAGTTGTCCAAAGCGTCTCTTTAGTTCTTGTCTTTTTAGCCTCGTATGTGGGTTCCAGGTCAGTCGTTTGTCAAGATGGAAGCCTAAGTACCGTACTGTCTCGGATACAGGGAGAGGAATAGAATTAAAATAAACTGAATGATGCTGTTATAGTATGAATGAGATCATTTATCTGTATTATTATTGCCTTATAAAAGGCATATTGTAATTATTGCACAATAAAGATTGTTATTATTAAAAAAAAAAAAAAAAAAAACTAGTGGACAAGACTTGTGACTGAAGGTGAAGGTAATGTGGGAACATTTTGCTTCATTAACTTTGACCCGCCATTGGTTGCACCAATACTTGATCTCGTCAAGGTGTTTTTGAAGGTTATGGGATGCCATGTCGGGGTCTGGGTGGGATGACAAGACTGTGGTGTCATCTGCAAATGTGGCCAAGAAGGTATTGGGAGTAGAGGGGACATCAGCGGTGTATAGGTTATAGAGGATGGGGCCCAGGACACTGCCCTGTGGAACTCCTGCATTTATGGGATAATAGTTAGAATATTCTAAACCATAGCGGTCCTAATAGGTCAGTTTAATGTACACAATTATTCCCATAAATATTTTAATCTCAGAACTGTATTTTGAATTTAGTTAGTAGTTAAAGACCATTGTCTCTTTGTTAGAATAAGACATTTTTATTGTTTTTTTCTTTGTTTTTTTTTCTTTTTTTTCCCCTATCCTTTATTTCGACCTTCATGAAAGTCACTTTTTTTAGTTTTACCTGAGGTGAAACGCCTTTTTAGTACATTTTAATAAAAAAAAGAATTATTTCATGTTTAAAGAAAATTAAATTTTCTACAAGTTTTATACCTAATACGTTGAAAATTCTAATTATATAATTATAATTAGATTAACTGTATAATTATATACAGGGCTGTGGAAATTTGCAAAAAATGTAAAAAAGCGCAAAAAATTAGACGGGTAGAAGATTAAATTTCCTACATGATTCATACACATATTTGTAAATATTCCCAATAGAGGCCGAGAAATTTTGAAATAACAATTTTAGTGAAAGTGGACTGGGAAATACAAATATCATTCGCTGATCAAATTAGAATCCCTGAATGGAATATCAAGTTTAATACATTACGTATGTAATATATATACGTAGTTCGTGATATTTAACAGTCAATACAAACATTTTTAACAGATTCACAAATACTTATATTTGATTGTAATACTATTTGAATGTACATCTTAAATTTTATTTTAATGATATAGACAAAATCTTAAGTTAAAAAAATTGTTGTATTAACTCAGGTATGGTTGAAATATATAGTTCATCACTTGGACCAATATACAGTAGACTATACCGTCTAAATCGTCTTCTTTGTGTTGTGTTGTGAATTGAACCTCTGGTAAGTTTTGGTCACGTTTTCAACCCCTGGACTGTATAATTTTATTGAATAATTCTATTTATTTATTCGAGGGCTATTAGAATTCAACATCTTCATTTGGTAAATACTTTGTTCTGCCGCTTGGATAATTCACAGCTGGAAATAGACCCCCAAATCTGAAGAGATAATGTCACGTATAAAAGATTAACAGAGCCGATAGGGGGTGAGCAGTTCAAACAGCCCTATTGTTCCCTCAACAATGGAGACCCACCTCATCACCAGACCAGCCCCTTCAATATTTATAACTAATCAAGGCAACTGATCATTAATTGACGGAATCGTCCCATTCATGGGACAATGGCATCGGCAGATTCCGATAGCTTCCAGTTCTGACATCAAATATATTTCTTGTTTTTCTCCAATGAAATTACATTTTCTCTCCCTATACAATGCGGTATTCGAAGGGGTATAGTTTAGGCTTTCAATAACAGCAGTGTCCGTTTCTCTTCATTAGCTCTAAAGAAAGCGCTTTCAACAACCCACGTCTGTCTACCTCAAAATTTAAAATATAAAAACAGTTAAACTACGATTAAACTTATTACAAAAATCATTACATACATCAATGTTATATTTAGATCAAACAACACTCGCCGCAAGACAGCTATCAGCCTACCAGTACAACCTAAGGAGTGCCAAAAATGACAGTTCACGGAGCCTAGAAATAATCTCCTTTAATATTAACACCTCTATTACTGGCATTTTGTCGTATTTTATCCTCGCGCTCTTGCGTTCCAGCGTCTTAAACGTTTTTACCCCTTTGATGCAAAACTTTTATTTTGTTTGCCCACATGACATTTTAACTGTACTGACAGGGTAAGACAAATGTAGTAGCACAAAAAATGCGTCTGTGGATCTAGTGCTCTAGGTCAGCCTTCACTGGCTCGTAACCGGAACCATGGCTCATGGAGAGCGTGGGGGGTTTCCCAAGACTCCGTTTCTTCTTTTGCATGCGAGGGAGGTTATTTACAACCATGCAGATTTGGAAGATATCTGGTATGAGTGAATTTTTATATTGTATGTATGAGCGAGCGAATGCAAAACTGTAAATATGGATGAGATCATTGATCGCAATTCTTTATTGTCTTAAACCTCATATTGTAATTTTATCTCAATAAAATGTTTAATTAAGTACGATAAATAAATTTTAAAAAATAGGAACTAGTTGACGTAGCCGTGTGAAAAACCATTAATTGTATCCCTTACTTTAAATACTGAATAAAATGATTGCTACATTTGGATCAGTTTAATTTAATAAGTCTCTTTAACTCACTCTATGAAACTTAAACAGTCAAATATCTGAGTATGAGAGAGTACTCAACGCGTTTCAATTTATTTTTTTGTACTTTTCTAGTCTTTAGTAATATTTTCGTTGTATTTATGAAGATTCAAATAGGTTGTTTTAATTTTGTTTATTGTAGGTTTTCCAGTACAATTAAGGAAACGCTCATTTGGTTATGAGGTGATGTGGAATAAGCCTTTGAGATTTCAGATAGATTGAGTCAATTTTTATTATTGCTATCGTGAAACATTTAGATCTAATGAGAGGGCAACAAGCTAAAGAAAGAAATCTATCTAGCGTAGACTCCGACCACCTGTCACATGGCATACTCAGCGACTCGATGTTATTCCTCCAAAGCGCAAATGGAATCAGGTCAAGAGTTGCAACCGTTAGATTTACAGCCGCCACGGAGTGCAACTCCTCCGGAATCCATTAGCCTTATTACAATCGGGGTCGTAAACTTGGGCCAATAACGTCTAACACGTTCCCGAGTGCCCTCGGGGGAATGTATAAAGCGATTTGCCATAAACCGCCCTGTATGGCTCGCATATAACCCAGTTCAGTGTCTGCTGGGGCTAAGTGTTATCGCCGCTGCGGAAATAGATACCAAACGCCATATAAGTGCAAGATTAACTTCTGAAACATGTCTGGCATTGAAGCAGCTAACTATGGCTTGGTTTCTTACACTTCATCATTCTATCTTTGTTGAGTCAAGGGCATACGCTTAAAAAAGGCTTGGGAGACCTAAAGCACCTAGTATAATCATATACACAAGAGCCTAGACATAAGCTCTATTTCATTAGTAAAATGGTTGTTAAAATATATACATACAAAGGTAATTAAAACTTGCATTGGAAGGTATATTCTGTATATGGGATTTCTGTGTTTTTAATGATGGAACCGTTAAAAAAAAATTACAAATTAAAAAAATGATTTAAGTACAGCCATTGAAAAAAAATATAAAATCATAATGACCATATCAAATGAATGAACACAGCAAGGAATAATAGTTATGCAATTATATTTATAGTATCGCCATGCACATTCAGGATGAGTGTTGGCGTATGGTAGAGATCGATCACTAACCTACTGTACTTTCAGAGACTTGGTATCACCAGAGATATACATAAATTATAATATTCGATAAAGAAGTTATATCACCTGAATACATGATTGTCAGAGTAACTACCCTGATCTTTTGCAAACTCTCCTTCCTTGTGGTGCTATTCTGTCTAGAGCGTTAAATGAGGAAACGACTTATGGTCCTACCGTACATGTACATATATACGTATACGTACACCCAGTGAAGAAGCTAGTTAAAGAAGTAATCGCAGGACAGCCAGGAGAGGCTACCCTGGCTGCTTCTGTGCCACTAACACGTACTGTAGGGCCAGATCCAGGTTTGGAGTAAACAAAACTGATTAAGTGCACAGTCACATGGTGCCACTTGGAATAATCAATAACCTTTATTTTGAGACGTAGACCCCAATAATAACAATAACGAATAAAATAGGAATGTCTAGCTGACACTGACAAGTGATTTCTAAAAGAAACATGTTTTACCTAAAGGCCTTTAATTAATCTTAAAATTACGTTACTAATTAAGTTAATTAATTCAATTCAAATATTGCTTAGAGTGACAAAAACAAAGAAGTGCTACTAACACAAAATACAATAAGAACAACACTTTAAAAATATGCGTCTATTCGTGGACTAGTTTTTTAACGAAATCAACTGACCTATGTACGGTGAGAAAGTTTTGAAGAAGAAGGTACTTTATTATGTTCAGTTTTATATGGACAATGTAAGCCAGTCGGCAGGCTGCAGGACTTGGTCACTTTACAAAATGGTTAAGCTGGTTACCGTGACCCAACAGCCACCCGGTGGAATAAAAATGTGATGGTGTTCCACTGTCAGTTTGAACTCCGTACGGCGTTAATTTACTTGCAATAGTCATGTTCATATGCTGACTGGCTGATAAGTGACGAGAGAGAGATAGAGGGGGGAACACAGACTGGCGTCTGTTGGCACAGTGCACAGCAACAAAACTCGTGATTCTGACGGCACTTAAGTAACTTGTGTAGCGTATAATACAAAGTATTGTATTATATTTTATATTGCTAGTTTCTGAACAGGTTGGGTTCGTCAGGGATGAGTTCTACCTAGGCGCGATCAGAGAGGAATGATTAAGTGCTCTTTTCCGGGAAAGGAAGAACTGAAAATATGGGGAGAAAAATTATAAATGTGAACCAATAGGGAAAGTGCGCAGCAAGTAACAGATGTAAGAGAAAAACAATTTGTCTGTGGTGGGAGTGACAAGTTCTGTTTGATTGATTGGATTGGAGGCAAGGATTAACGACAAGCGGTCGAGCTGGCCAGAACGTGAGAATTAAGGTAATGTGGAGAAATATGGCAAACAGCAGAAATAATTGGTTTTGTGATAGAAATTTTGCGGAGGAGAAACCATTTAGAGCGATAGTCCAATTTTAATTGGACAAGGCGGATTTGAGACAGTAAGGTCACGAGGGTTTAAAGAGGGGCTCATCTTCCGGGTTCCTGGTGCACTTACACCATGGGCAAAAATACAGACAACTCCACCGAACCGTTCTGATAGCTGAGCAGGGAGCAGAAAATGAGGGGATATCTGCTTCAGGCCAGGATTTGGTGAGTGATATTATTTTATGATAGTTGTCAAGAAAAAACGGAAGGAATTTGCCGTGATGAGCAGGTAAAGATTGGGCATTGACTTGGCATGTTGTTAGGACACTACCCATGAGGAGGAGAGGGGGTGAAAACCTATAACTACAATAGCAGTGATTATATACGGTACTGTGTTTGGATGTAATATGAAATAATTTGAGTATAAACTTAATACAAATCATTATAAAAGAAATGAAAACTAGAAACTAGAATTAAAAAATGAAAATAATAACATGTTGGAGGGTAAAAGGGGTGGTAAAAGGAAAGGAGAATGAGAGGTCAGTTGGGGAAGAGTTCTCTCCCACTTTATTTATGATAATTACAGGGAGACCATTGTCACGCCAACATCTGACCATGCCACAAGCAAACCAGGCGAATTTGACCTTACTAGCCATCTCCAGCTGTCTCGCCAACCAGTACAGATGTAATTTCCTCAGAGACATCTCTTCGCTTAGGTAGATGTTAGCTTCGTCTTCCCAGTTAAGATGTCTGATAGAGAAGTACGGTTTCGTTTTAAGTGGGTGACCGACAGACACACGAAATCTTTAACAATCTTTAAGTTTAATAGAAAATAGTCAGCTCACAGCTAATATGCCGAGCAGAAGCAGACCCGTATGTTCACTTCATAATTATCATAACGCACCATGGGCATTCGACAGGAGGATATAACTTAGGGCAAACTAATCACAGCCTAAGAAATAATATTTATACTACAGTAAATACATGTGATAACTCAATCCTAAAAACAATATTCTGTGTATCTACAACGTACGATCAATCTACGAGGGTGGTCTGAAAAGTTTCCGACCTAACAAAGCTTTTATTTATTTTATTAATGACTTCATGTTGAGGTCGGAAACTTTTCAGACCACCTGTGTAATTCATTTTTTATGTTTTTTTTGTTTTTCCTAAGCTCTAGTTAGAATTTTAGGATGAGAAAGAAGTATAAAATATTTAGGGTGATCGGATCCTTGTACTAGGAGGACCTGCTTGAAGGTGGTGTGAGAGGAGTAAGGAGTGTGGGAATCCTCGGTGGAGGTTGATTGTTATGATACAGTGGTGAGAGTCCACTGGTGGCTGGGCCTAGAGTCTTCTCTAGGCATGTACTGCAGTCGTAGTTAGTCTGACATCAGTGAGGGTGCCCCTTAGAGGCTTGTTGCTGGTGGGCCAAGCGCCGTGATGTCAACTATTTCTTCTGCTTTACTCGATCTTGTGAGTTGCCATCGTGGTGGTAGCGGTGGTGGTGTCATTTCTCGGAAGAGAGGGTTTAGACTGTTCATCGAGTCGAAGAACTGGATATGACGTCGTCTGATGGCTTCGGTGATGATGGGGAGCTCGAACTTTTCGTGCATGTCGGAAGCCTTCATTTCACGAAAAGGGGTATGCCACAGTGCCGTTCGCAGGATGTTGTTCTGGAAGCTCTGGAGGCGAGTTATGGTGCTGGCATGTAGGAATCTAAAGAGTGGTGTCCCAAACAGTAGAGCTGTATATGAGGAGTTTCAGTCGAAGGAATATGGCCTGGCTGGTGATAAGATGCTGGAGAGAGTAGTAAGTTCTGCGGACTCATTTTAATTTCTTTTTCATGTGCCGAACGTCATGTGCCTGCCTAGGTTGATGCCCAGGTAGCAGATGCTGTTGGCTAATTTACATAGAGTCCCGTCGATGGTAAAGCTGGGTGGACGCTTCTTTTTTCCATGCTGGAAAGAGAAGATGATCCCCTGAGTCTTGGCTGGGTTCACTTGAATGTGGACAGCTCGCAGCCTGTCGGCGATTAATTGGCTAGCACTCTCGGCAGCCTGGTGCTGTAGACCCCTATGTCGTCCGCATATGCCGCTACCTCACAATTGGAGTATGAAGCTCCTACTATATGCGCGGTGTATATGTTGAAGAGTAGGGGTCCCATCACCGACCCTTGGGGAACTCCGACAACGAAATCTCTTCTGGTGGTTAATACGGCTTCTATTCGCACAGAAAATGTTCTGCCTGCTAGGTAGGAGGATATAATGTTCTGGAGTTGCGCAGGAAAGTCGGCTCGTTCAGGCGTCGCAGGAGAGTACGATGATCTACGGAGTCAAATGCCTTCGTGCAGTCAAGGGAGATCATCGCAGTGACTCTGTTTTTTTTTTATGTATACTACTCTAGCACTAATTTTATATGCTACTAATATGATATACACCTAACCCAATTGTTGGAGAAGGAAGGATTCAAAGCATGATACGCACGTTTCTGAAATTTGCTTGGACGGTATAAAGACCTCCTACCCTTTAATTTGTAAAACAATCGAGTTTTGCCTCATGCATATTTCAATTAATTTAGGGAAATTCTCCATAAGCTAAAATATTGACGTCTTCATATTTTATATGTTAATCCACTAATGTATAACTTTTGAAGGTGGTAGAGAACGAATCAGCTATGTTGGAATTTACAATGAAAATTTTGATCATATGTTATCACGATACTTTAAAAGTGTTTGAAAGAGGAATGTGGAGAACATGGAACATTGGTTCTCAGAATACTACATGAAATTCATTATAAAGTCTCTCAAATGGGCGAGCAATTAAGAGCCACAGTCATCAATGTTCAGATAAATTGGCGCTTTTCCTTAATAATAATATATTAAAGAAAACGAAATAAAAGAAAAATGAGTTTTTGAGAAAAGTTTTTAAATGTTTGAAAGCCAATTTTAGCCTTTTACATTATTTTGCAAAGCCATTCCTCAATCAATGATTCCTTTTATTATAACAGCTCATCCGTGAAGTTATATATATATATATATCATTTTTTATGAAGAATATTATATAGAAGAAAGTTATTTGGTCACTTGGCTGGAAGTCCTCCAAGTGCTGGGAGGTATTGGCTTCGCTAATACAGTTTTCGATACAGTCCGGTCTAAAAGCACTTTGGCTTTGACACAACTTATGGCCAAGTCAAACTAACTTAACTACTTCCATCGCGGTTAAACGTAACTCCGGCGCAAGTGAAAACGCTGTTTGCTCTACGGGGTAAAAGTTACACCAAGGATATCCGGAGGAGAGGCAACTTCTTGAAGAAGTGGGAGGAAGCGAGTCTTTATTTCTGCCCAGCAAACGCCGACGGCACAGGCAAAAAGGACTACTCAACAGTTCGCGTACCAAAGACGGTTTGTACGTGCTGAAAAGAACGGATACCTAGAAATAAGAGAGTAATAATGTGCAATTACGTAACTTTATTATTATTAAGTTCTTACTCAATTCTCCATCAGTTCCAAAGTTGTCACAATGTTAGATTCTTGTTTTAATGAAAAAAATATTTTTATATCAATCATCGACAATTTTTAATATAAATAGGTTTGTTAACCAAACAAATTCATTAGCGTGAATGATATCAGGAAGGAATCTCATCGAATAATAATTATTTATAATTATCGTTATGATCATTATATTTATTTTAAGTATAATTCAAAACTTTAGCAGTTTTTTTTTTTTATTATTGTAATTCCTTTATTGTGCTATAATTACAATCTGCCTTTTATAAGGCAATAAGTAATTAAGATAAATGATCTCATTCATACAATATTTACAGTTCATCATTCACTCGCTCATTCATACAATATTTACAGACAGCCCAGAGACCCCCCAAATCCACCGCGAAGAGAAAGCGGAGTCTTGGGAAGTCCCCCACGCTCCTCCGTCAGCCGCGTCACCGGATCTAGCAAGTGGAGGCTGAACAAGAGCGCGAGAGCCACACACGCTCAGGACATGATTGGAGAAACTGGCCATTGCCAGGACTCCCACTGTCACGCGTTTATAGCAGGTCACGAGGCCACTGCCGTTTCAGTCTCCGAGGAGGATTATAGGGATGAGTGCCGCAGTGCAATGATTGTGCTACAGGATTAGGGTGGTTGGAAAGGCTACTGTGGAATTTCGTAAACTTGGAAGGGATGAGTTCTAGAATGTAGGGTATATTAAGGTCGTTATGAAGGGTTTTGTTGCTGACATAATAATGGGCATTTACTATTGTTCTCAGGACTTTTGATTGAAAGGATTGGATACGCTTGATGTTCGACTTTTTTGCTGTCCCCCATAGCTCTATTCCGTATGTCCAGATTGGTTTAAGTATAACTTTGTAAATTAGTAGTTTATTTTCTATTGAGAGATGGGATGTCCTTTGAAGTAGTCTGTACAGTTGTCCAAAGCGTCTGTTTAGTTCCAAAGCGTCTGTTTAGTTGTTGTTTTTTTTTAACAACTTAATTAGGATAAGATTACAATCTGCCTCACTGGGCTATAAGTAATTGTGATACGTCATCTCATTCATACCATATTTACAATTTTCATTTACTCCCCCATTCATACAGTATTTACAAACAGCAAAAGAGGAAGCGGAGTCTTGGAAAGTCCCCCAAACTCCTCCGTCAGCCACGTCGCTAGATAAGAGCCGGTGGAGGCTGACCAAGAGCACGAGAGCCACAGTCGCTCAGGACATGATTGGAGAAACCGGTCATTGCCAGTACTCCCACTGTCACGTAATTATAGCAGGTTCACGAGACCACTGCCGTTTTAGTCTCCAAGGAGGATTGTAGAGGGTTTTAGCAGTATGCATACAAACTTGTATTTGCGAAGGCCCAGGTTCGATTTCTAGGTATCCGCAATTTTATCTAGTTATTTTATGGGTTAACTCAACCTCGTGAAGAAACAATACTAACTAAAAATCCCATCTGGGATATAAAACAAAAAGTAATGTCAATTCAAGTTTATATTACTTTATCATTCATGTAAGTAAATGCACAAGATTGTATGTTTATTCGTACGAAGGCATTTATATATTAAGCGCGCTAGTTCAAGAAGTAATTTTTCAATATGTAATTAAACGATACAACAATAGAAAGGGAAAGACAATGTAAAAATTAATTCGTATACCTTCACATCTGAGAAACTAGCGTAGTCCCCTCCCTGTGGTAGCCCTTGGATAGAAAAATGTATAGGAATCATGGTGATAAGTATTACAAAAAGTGGATATGCTCCGGATGATCTAAAACATGCACTACAGCCTACCTTGTACTGAGATAACACATTCATTGCTGTCTGGTTAGTTCTGGGCTAAAACTGGAAGATAGATACCTAGTACCCCTTAGGTAAAATAGGACCTGAGGCCCTGTTTCCTTAAGGTAAAAAATATAAAATAATATGTATCTGGCTCTTTATACTTTATATTACAGTAGCTGAAGTGGCAATTTGATAATATCGAATTTTGTTTTTCATAATACCTCCTCTTTATGAATTCTCTTCTCTTAGATATTCAAGTGGAAAAAGTGTGGCCAATTCTTAGAGTGTGAACCCATTAAATCAGGGGGCCCCATCTTACCCCGGGGGGGCATTAATTGAACATTACAAGGAGGACGATACTCATCCAAGCACGGACCCAGCACCGCTTCCTACGTCTTGGTTTATCTACTGTATAACTCCTGCCTAAGATTATTTCTAATGATTTAAACGGTGCAATTTAAAATACGTATTGAAGCAGCATTTTGAATTAAAGTGCTACTATCAGCCTTCGTGCAACGTGTTGATTGAGGTAATGTCGGTTGTCTTAACTATGCACAAATATTTTAAGAAAATTTACCTTATTAAATTTTATATGCATTCTCTATTGTATCAAAAAGCCCCTGATCATGTAAATTTGAATCCCTCAACGGATGAATGTTTTTACTGAACAGCGGCCACAGATGGCAAAAAAAACGGCTTAAAAATAAAAGCGATTCGGCCATCAAAGATATGGTAATGCCCAAAGAAGAGGCACGCGAAATATTAGACGAACTGTGAGAGTCACCTTGCTTTCAATTTGCTTTGAGAGTCACGCCGCGCCCGGGGCCAGCCGGCTCTGTCTTATTACGATTACTCCCCAAGAGCCTTTCTCCGGGCCAAAAAAAAAAAATGATGGGAAGGACTTTTTCTTTTGCGTTTTTCCCCCTTTTCTGTAAACTCAAGCCCAAGGAATATTACTCTTGTCAAAATAATAAAAATAAAAAAGTTCGCTCGATATTGCCACACAGATTCATTTTCCCTTTAACGTCAAAGGTGCTGGAAAATTTTCATAGAAAGGGCGATATCATACGCTTGAAGTAGGGTTCGCCCAATCATGTGTGTTTTTTCTTTATCATTCAATTTCCACGTAAGAAACTGAGTGGCTTTACTTTGAACAAATGCGGGTCTATCGACTTTCATCTTTCTTTATGTTCGTATGTAAGAGTGTATTCCTCCAATAGCTGCCACAAATTCTAATTCACATCAAATGTCAACTGAGATTCCTCGATATTTTAGCACACGTATAACCTTTTTTTTTATTTATTTGTAGGAAACCTGAAACCAAAAACCTATAACTAACAGACTAATTTATAGTAGTCCTTAAAAATAAAAATACTGTATTCATGTGTCTTACATCTAGTTAAAACGTATGCACAATACTTTTTACTAAATTGTTGTTGCTACTACTATAAATTTCAAGAAACCTTTGAGTGTTTTATTTTTCTACGTTATAAATACAGTACTTTTCAGTGGTATTATGTAGTCAGGAGATGGTAGCACGCCTAGGTGAATTTGCTATTATTCTTAGGAATTAATCTTGTGTTATATAGCGATGCAGAAGTCTGACAAGCATTTTATAAACTATCGTAGAAATTAAAATTAACTTTTTTCAACTCAAAAGGTATTTAAAATGCAAAGGTAGTTTTCATGGTTGAAGGCACCTTAAACAGAGAAGCGTTCAGAGATGCCAAAACTCAAATTCGAACAATACAAATCTCGTTTTCAGCATTGTCTTAGCCTTTTTTGTCAATGATTTCAAATAGTCACATTTGAATATTTTTTAAAACAAGAATCATGGCCTGTACCAAATGATCATCCCTGTACCACCAATCCTCGACAATTTGGGAGTTTCGATGGTCTTGATAGGAAAAAAATATAAGACACTTAATTTATTTTTCTATAAAATGTTTTTAAAGTATTTTTGTCCACTGATTTCTGATTACTATTTGAAAAACATGTACAAGGTACAGCTTGCACATTTTTTGTATATTACACACGTCTTTTGGCGTATTTAGATTTTCATGTTTTTTTGTTTTTTTTTAAATATACTTAAATTATGATATGAAATTTAATCAACACTTGTAGTAAGCATAAAATTCAATTATGAGCCAAAGTGACTCTACAATTTCTCGGATATTCTAGTGATACTCAAACAATAAAAATTCTTGTCTGCTGCCATTTCATCGACGAAGTCGAACAAATAGAATTTTATCAGTTGGTTGAGTGAGTGGTCCTCCCTCAATATTCAATAAATCAATTCCACCCGAACGAATGAAGAATCAAATAGCGTTTGTTTAGTTCTTGCTACTATCTCTTCGACGGCAAACCTCGGGAAAACTCACATTTTTTATGCTATCGCAGCAATCGAGTAGTAGCTTTGCTCAATAAAACTTAATAAATAATTATAACTGGATAGTTTTTAGTGTTACCAATGGATGTATAGTCCACAGTGATGGGTATGAAAACTGGAAAAAGTGACTTTTAAGTGTTAATCTAAGGCAGAAGTAGTAGAAATCTCTTCGAAATTTCGGAGTTAATTTTGCAATATAAAATAAAACGATACAGCAATAAACCAGACAATGCTAAGTTAATTCGCTTTCCTCAATGTATGATGCTCTAGCCTAATAGGATGCGGTTATTACAAGGTACAAATGGAGTTTAGAAAGCAAGAGGGATTAGAAGCTTCTGAAAACCACAAGTTGCGAATAGAGTTCACCACTGCTTGGACGTTGATCTGAAAGGCTCTGCCTTTGTTCCACTCTCTGCTATTTCCTGGCAATATACCCAAAAAAGAAATCAATAGAAATACACTTTAACTTTACACTAAATGGCGAATAAACTACAACTAACAATGATTCTTGTATTTATAATTATATTTTAACATATTTCAAATTGGGTTATGCGTTTTAAATCGCTGAATGGAACTGAAAGATCATCCCTAAAATAGGGTCAACCCGCTTTCCAATTTAAAGATACCGCTGACTTAATTGAGTTTTCTATTCCTTTATTAATTCTTCGACGGTGGTGTTAATTTGTCCGAGGTTAAGACTGAATAATACCAGGCGGTCACAGTCTAGCAGATTCAATAACTCCTTTCCCCGGACACTCGTGGCTCCAATCTGCCGCTTTACCGCGAGATTTTTCATTAGTTCATCGGGAGGGGGGAGTCTTCCATCACGCTTGGTTTATTGCATCGCTTCTTTTTTTTCACCCAGCGCTGGATTGATGGAACTATTGACGATTTTGGGTCCTTTGAAATATTCAATTTCCGCATCTCTGGTTCAGATAGGTTTGCTCAAGACAAGTCTGATGAACTGTATCAATCAATTGTATCCAAATTGATAATTTCCTATAACTCTTCATTTGAGTACTATTCATTTTATAAAATACAAACCATTTCCCCAATTTTAGCTGAATCCAAGAGACGGTAGAAGCAGTGGGTCAAAATAGATCTCTATGATGCACACAGTTCAAAGATGATCTCATTCCTGCAGTAACTATTATTGTCTCAAGTGTTGATATAATTATGCATTTTATCAATTAATAAACTCATATAATATCAGATATAAAGCATGGCTTATAAATGTTGTTGTGCCAACTCCTTCACCACGAATAAATAGAAGTTCCCCTCATCTTGGCCCAGAAAATATCCACCTATGTTTCCATGTTTTAATAATAAAAACCTTTAAAAAGCGTCGGTTAAGAGAGGGGGAAACTAGTGCAAGAAATAGCTGAAGCCCACAGATTTGGGGCTTTTTTTCGAGACTCTCGGAACCATGGCTTTCTTATTTTAACTACCTCTCCATCTCTTTTTCCTAACCTCGCTATGTTTTAGGCCGGCATTGTCAGACTCCATACCTTCCTAGGATGCTCTGCCTTTGTCTCGCTAAAACTAGCACCTCCTTGGAAGAGATCTCTTTTTTGCGGACAATGGGGCCCTACAAACTTTACCTAGTAGTGTCTCCCCTGGCGATCCAGTCTACCTCCCTCCGGTTCACACTGCACTTTGGGATCAGGACGGTTTTCGCCTACACTTAGATGCCGATTGTGAATTCGTGGTCATTCTATGGCCACATAAACTACCTATAATACCTACCCTGTTCCTCTTCTACTAAACATAGTGCACCTTCTAAGATCTTAAGGAGTCGGATCAATACGAATAAAGCTACCCACCGACTAGGCCGCCAGCGAAGGTCAAAGCTGTGGGCGTCCTCCCCCCTTGGGGTGAACCGACAATGTCATTTTTTTTTTCTTTCTAATGATAGTCAATTGTAAAATAAATAAAAAAAAAAGGTGTACCACTATAACATCATCAAAATGAGATTTTTAAAGTTAATGTGAGCTTAAATTATAAAAATGTCAAGGAACATTTTAACTAAAATTTACAGAATTCGTTCATTACGGTATAATGAAAATTTCTGTTCCCCTTGGAATGGTTACCACCTCTATAAAAACGACTCATCTGTCCCTGTCGAGGATTGGTGGTACAGGGATGATCATTTGGTACAGGCCATGATTCTTGTTTTAAAAAATATTCAATTTTTTAAAAACGTTTAGAAAAAAGTAATTTTTATTACACGATTATATCAGTCTGTATTAAATGGTTTCCTATATTGATTTTTTTAGAGCTAATTTTCCAAAATCACGGTTTGTAGAGAGGCTTTTTATTCAATCAGGAATTGTCATTCGTACTTGCGCTACTCAGATAATATCATCCGTAAAAATAAAACCGGAATTCGGAGAGGATATTATATTTTTATTTGTCTGATTTATTAAAATATATTTACGCGGGCAATGAGAAAGCAATTTAAATTTGGAACCAGTCGTCCCCATTTCCCTTGCTTTTATGAAATCTGAACTCTCAGCATAGAAGATAAGAAAAATTGAATGCTTTTATTTTTCTCTATACATGGCAGCGAAGCTAGAGTAATTTTTATTTTAATAACCTGGTTACGACCTATATTATTTTTAACCAATTCACTGAGGCACTAATAAATAAAATAAAGGGGTTTTGCTCATAAATAGTAGTATATCGTATATCAGTACTATATCAATAAAATAGCGTGTAATATCTATCAAGTTGATGTCCCACCCTAGAACATATCTTGGCATTGTTTTTTCACCCCCCCCCCGCCTTATTTATTTTGTTGTTTTTTTACCCTTACATTAAGAAAATGTGATTTAATTTATAATTGATCTATAAAAATAAAAATTGTACACAATACCCTGGCATAATATGGCGGTCCATTTTATTGAATATAATATATATTAAATTAAGGATTTCTGGTGTGACGAGGAAGAATAGTGTCCTGCTTTGTTCTTAACAGGAATTTTTCAATCTCGGACAGTGAAAAAAATAAAGAAATAATTGATACTTTGATACAGGACAAAAATACATCGCCATGGCGCTTACGCATGTTATGAATCTACATCAGGAAAAATCAAATATTCGCCGGAGAGAAGATATTGGGCGATAGGCTATATTGCAAGTCCCATAGAAGGAATTGGACCTGAACAATCTCCTGCCAAGTCCTGCTGAACCCAGACAGAGGTCCTTTGTCCTTATTGATATTTACATGGACCTCCTCTGCTTCCAAAGACTCCTCCGGACCAAAGACCCTCAGGCTATTGACCCAAAGTCTGTAAACAGTCATCCTGTGGCCACTGACTCAACTCAGATTGTAGAAGTCTCTTCCGCGCTGCGTAATTAAATAATCAATAATTAAATAATTGTCAATGGTGTTTTAAATAAAATAATCTTCTAATAATTTTCACATCAAGACTAATTAACAGCTGAAGACAATTTTAAGTGTATAATCTGGATGTGAAGACTTTATAAAGTTTGATATTCTTACTAAAAATTATTAATACTGATAGTATCTATATTAAGAGATAAAACACTCTCCGTCTTTTCAAAGCTTTATTGATTTATACCTCAAGGTTTTCCAGTAGACTTTAATGTCTATTTTAGAATGACTTTCTGACATCACAAGCGTCTTTTCCTTCTTTTAATACTCACTCCATTGTTTCATAAAGATCATTCTATCCCATTAACGCCGCAAGTAGGAGATTATGCTAGGTCCTCGGAAGCAATGGTAAGCTAATTACTTTTTACATCTTTTATTTTTTTATTATTTGGTCGTTATTTTATATTGCAAAATTACTCCTCAACTAGCGTGCACACAATTACTATTAATTGGTTAATCTAACTGACGTCACCAAGCTCATTTACGCAATCCCTCCTTACTGTGGTCATAGGAGAACAGATGTTGCATATAAAATAAGCTTTTAATCACCCAATAACTTGCTAATGACCCTTAATTTTTAATGGAATCGCTTTTATTTTTACACTCAACGGGACATCAAATATGATGCAAAATATCGTAAAACTAAAACAAAATTAGTCCCAACGTTCGAATTATTGGTGATTCTATCACTGAGGTTATATAAGAACTCGGTATGTAGTTTGTAGTCAAAGTTTTGCAAAACGAGCACTCATATCTCAGGAACAGGAACTGAAGACCCTTCCCTTCCTCTCTTCATTCGATAGTTAGTAAACGAATCGCAAACAATTTAGCAACTGTTCGAACCATACGCGAGGCATAAGAATATATCTCCGGTTCGAGTTGAACATGGTTTCGGTGACCATGTGGACATTCATCATGTTCACTGTATAAGAACATTCCCTTTAAAAAAAGCCTAAAGTTTGTACATTTAAATATCGCATAGTAGTATTTTTTTTTTCCTTTTGCGCTCGATCTCTTCGTGCTTTAGGAAAATCTCCATCCATTGCTGGCGAACATAAAAACGAATGAAAGAGTTCACTGGAGATTTCCCAAAAGACTAATATGAATGATATATTTCCTTGGTATTTTATCTTCTGGGAGATAGTTTGTTCTCCATCCAAAATTCTTAAGTCCTTTTACTACAGTAACGGCTCTTAGAATTATTAATAGCTTGTGTTATCTCATTTGTCTGGGTTCTTTTTATTTTATTTTGACGGGCATGTCTTAGTGTTTTTTTTTTTTTTTCTTAGCTCTCAAACTTATAAAATAGGATGTGGGAAAAAAATTGATATTTATACTGTCTTAGTGTTTTTTTTTCCTAAGCTCTCAAACTTATAAAAAAATAGGAATGTGGGAAAAATAAGGAAAATTATTTTTGGCTGGAAAGTGCCTTTCACTAAGGGGAGACCCCTATTTGAAGAATGTATGAGAAGGATATGGGGTGTGGAATGCCTAGAAAGGCGGATGGAGTCAGGAAGGTAGTGAGAGTCTACTATGTCTTAGTGTTTTTTTTTGTTTTTTTTTTTGTTTTGTTTTTTTTCTAAGCTCTCAAACTTATAAAAAAATAGGAATGTGGGAAAAATAAGGAAAATTATTTTTGGCTGGAAAGTGCCTTTCACTAAGGGGAGACCCCTATTTGAAGGATGTATGAGAAGGATATGGGGTGTGGAATGCCTAGAAAGGCGGATGGAGTCAGGAAGGTAGTGAGAGTCTACTATGTCTTAGTGTTTTTTTTTGTTTTTTTTTTGTTTTGTTTTTTTTTCTAAGCTCTCAAACTTATAAAAAAATAGGAATGTGGGAAAAATAAGGAAAATTATTTTTGGCTGGAAAGTGCCTTTCACTAAGGGGAGACCCCTATTTGAAGGATGTATGAGAAGGATATGGGGTGTGGAATGCCTAGAAAGGCGGATGGAGTCAGGAAGGTAGTGAGAGTCTACCAAGGATTAAGCTAACTACTAGTAGGTCTTAGTGTCATACACAATATTGTTGACATTTGCATCATTGCTTCTTCTTCATCGGGAAGGAGGGATGTAGTCAGGATCAAGGTCACTGTCGTCTGGGTTTATTATTATCTCGATGATTGAAAACCTCTTTACCATCGGAACATAGATCGCACTCAGATCATTTTTATAAGCGAATATCATCATTAGGCCTTATTTCTTACAGACAAGATGATACTGAGATAAGATACCGACTCGACATTTTAACAATTATAAAAAAAAAATACATTTATTTTACGTGGCGGTTAGTAAAATATACTGCTTAAGTTAAAATTAAAAAAAAATAAATGAACAGTTATATCGACGTAACTGCTAAATTGCTGTGAATTATAACCTTCATGTTTCTTTTTTGGAAAAAAAAAAACTGGCTTACCTCATCATTCCATGAAAATATACGGTGCAATGAAACGATATGAGTTGAAGAGTTGCTTTGTATTTAACTGCAGTACAGGTCGTTCAACGTTGAGATTGCACAGGATTTTCCACAGGAACTCTTGGATCGCGATAAGCCAGCCATGACAAACACATGAACGAACACGTGCCTCGTCAATTCAAGTGAGGTACGTGACTGCCTCAAATATGTATTAGCCAGCTATCACGTTGGCCACGTATCAGAATGGAAACTTTACTTGCTGAATCACTCGTCACCGGTAATAGGCTCAGTTCACTACGTCATTCCATTGAGTCGATTTCCAAAACGAATCAAATAACCAAAATTAAAACTTAAAAATGTCGGTAATGCTACGATCGCACATAAAAAAATCGACCAAGTAAATAGTAATCTAAACAGCTAACACAATATGCAGAAGTCCGTACAGTAAAACAATAAAATTGTTACAAAAGAAAACAATAAAAAGACATTCGAAACCGGCAGCCAACATTTATCAATATAAAGTGAACAATTAAATAAAAATCAGGAAATATAAAAATGAATAGGTGAATCGTTCCCGGACGTTTTGTGTTAGTTACCTTTTTTTTTTCCCCTTAGCTCTTTAATTATAAGATTAAAGATGAGGGAAAAAAATGAATATTTGGGTTGAGCGGATCCTTGTACCAGGAGCACTTGCTTGAAGGTGGTGTGAGGGAATTAAGGAGTGTGGGAAGCCTCGGTAGAGGTTGATTGTTGCGGTACAGTGGTGAGAGTTCACTGGTAAGTTTAGTTATCTTTTTTTTTTTTTTTTCTTAGCTCTCAAACTTATAAATAGGATGTGGGAAAAATAAAGGAAAATTATTTTGGGGTAATGAGTGCCTTTCACTAAGGGTAGTCCCCCATTTGAAGGATGTATGAGAATGATATAGGGTGTGGAATGCCTAAAGGAGGCGGGTGGAATCGGGAAGGTACTGAGAGCTTATTATTATTAGCTTTAGTTATCATTATTTTTCTATTTATTTATAATAATTCGTTTTTATATTCAAGTCCAGAAGAAAGTGTTTTATTTAGCTTTAGAAACTTAACATAGCTTTAGAATTTTTATCATTGGATGGACAGTTGTGCGAGTGGATAGATCAACGTTGAGAAAATATATGTACATATATATATTCTGTTTTATTTATTTCTTTCATATCGATTACATTTTTTATGACTGCGAGAACTAGACTAGATCTAGAACTAAACAGACGCTTTGGACTACTGTACAGACTACTTCAAAGGACATCCCATCTCTCAATAGAAAATAAACTACTAATCTACAAAGTTATACTTAAACCAGTCTGGACATACGGAATAGAGCTATGGGGGACAGCAAAAAAGTCGAACATCATGCGTATCCAATCCTTTCAATCCAAAGTCCTGAGAACAATAGTAAATGCTCCTTATTATGTCAGCAACAAAACCCTTCATAACGACCTTAATATACCTTACATTCTAGAACTCATCCCTTCCAAGTTTATGAAATTCCACAGTAGCCTTTCCAACCACCCTAATCCTGTAGCACAGTCTTTGCACTGCGCCACTCATCCCTATAATCCTTTTTTTTTTTTTTTTTAACCCCTTCCTGGGATTTCGCCCACACGGGGAATCCTCATGGCCCGTGAAGCGGGCGCATGGGTCTGCTCGTCGACTATGGTGCGCGTATTCCGTGCAATGGGTGTTTGCAACGGTCAGCGCACCTTGGGTAATTCTGTTTTTTTTTTTTTATTTCACCATCCCTATAATCCTCCTCGGAGACTGAAACGGCAGTGGGCTCGTGACCTGCTATAATCGCGTGACAGTGGGAGTCCTGGCAATTTCTCCAATCATGTCATATTGTATGAATGAGCGAATGAATGATGACTGTAAATATGGTATGAATGAGATCATTTATCTGTATTATTATTGCCTTATAAAAGGCAGATTGTAATTATTGCACAATAAAGATACAATGGAATGACTGCGAGGCAAACGTGTCTTGACTGATGTTGTCTATCATTCCAATGAAACATTACTACTTAATTGTACTTATGATCTGCTGTTGAAACAACAATTTATTTGGTTTGTACAAACAAGCACTTTAATGCAGGCAGATCCTTTCTCATTGAAGGCCTTGAAGAATTTTGTTTTACTCTAACAAAAACCTTCTCATTTTCACATTTAAAAACAAGGCTAGACACAAAATAGTTGGCTGTAGGGGAACTTCCTTTAATGTAGACTCTATAATTTTTGTCTTTAAATCGACTCTTTACTGGAAAAACAGAGGTTGAACAGTTTTTATCCCCAGAAACCACTTATTCCATAGAATTCCAACGAGCTTCACGTTCTCAATTACTCAATTATGATCATCAAGTCAATTATAATCAAGACGGTCCATTAAGTACCATAACCACCCAATGAAGCCTCATCTTACCGTCCAATTAGCCTACTCCCTATCCTCTCAAAAATATTTGAGCAACTCCTACTAAAACGTCTACTTCCAATTGTTGAATCCAAAAACCTTTTTCCCACACACCAGTTTGGTTTCCGCCAACGACATTCCACTGCTCAACAAGGCCTTCGCGTTGTTGATCACATCTCCTCAGCCCTTGAAACCAAACAGTATTGCACTGCTGCCTTTCTCGATATAGCTCAAGCTTTTGACAGGGTTTGGCACGCAGGTTTGCTCTACAAGCTCAAAAGATATTTACCACAGACCCTTTTCCTAATCCTACAGTCCTACCTTTCAAACCGCTTCTTCCAAGTCCGCTGTGGTTTAGAATACTCTAACTACTATCCCATAAGTGCAGGAGTTCCACAGGGCAGTGTCCTGGGCCCCATCCTCTATAACCTATACACCGCTGATGTCCCCTCTACTCCCAATACCTTCTTGGCCACATTTGCAGATGATACTGCAGTCTTGTCATCCCACCCAGACCCCGACATAGCATCCCATAACCTTCAAAAACACCTTGACGAGATCGAGTATTGGTGCAATCAATGGCGGATCAAAGTTAATGAAGCAAAATGCTCCCACATTACCTTCACCCTTTGTCGCAAGTCTTGTCCACTAGTTTATTTTAATTCTATTCCTCTCCCTGTATCCGAGACAGTACGGTACTTAGGCTTCCATCTTGACAAACGACTGACCTGGAACCCACATACGAGACTAAAAAGACAAGAACTAAACAGACGCTTTGGACAACTGTACAGACTACTTCAAAGGACATCCCATCTCTCAATAGAAAATAAACTACTAATCTACAAAGTTATACTTAAACCAATCTGGACATACGGAATAGAGCTATGGGGGACAGCAAAAAAGTCTAACATCAAGCGTATCCAATCCTTTCAATCAAAAGTCCTGAGAACAATAGTAAATGCCCCTTATTATGTCAGCAACAAAACCCTTCATAACGACCTTAACATACCCTACATTCTAGAACTCATCCCTTCCAAGTTTATGAAATTCCACAGTAGCCTTTCCAACCACCCTAATCCTGTAGCACAGTCATTGCACTGCGCCACTCATCCCTACAATCCTCCTCGGAGACTGAAACGGCAGTGGCCTCGTGACCTGCTATAAACGCGTGACAGTGGGAGTCCTGGCAATGGCCAGTTTCTCCAATCATGTCCTGAGCGTCTGTGGCTCTCGCGCTCTTGGTCAGCCTCCACTGGCTAGTATCCGGTGACGCGGCTGACGGAGGAGCGTGGGGGACTTCCCAAGACTCCGCTTTCTCTTCGCGGTGGTTTTGGGGGGTCTCTGGGCTGTCTGTAAATATTGTATGAATGAGCGAGTGAATGATGAACTGTAAATATGGTATGAATGAGAGCATTTATCTTAATTACTTATTGCCTTATAAAAGGCAGATTGTAATTTTAGCACAATAAAGGATTATATATAAAAAAAAAAATCGACTCTTAAAGTCAATTGTACTAGTATTGTATGCATTTAACTAACTGTTGCTTCTTTGTTTTGCCTTACCATAGCAGCCATGTTGGCGTCGTTCGACTGTGAACACCCGGAGACTCCTGAGGAGTTAGAGTTCCATAAAAAGTTACTGTAAGTAAATTATTCTATTTCTATTTATAAGCGACTCACAGTTCAAAAATATAACCTCACGTTTTCTTAACTGTTTTCAAAACGATTGTTAGTATTAATGACATCACAGCCCGGGTCTCATGTGGTGTTACTAACAAGGACTGGTCGCATAAGTACCTTATAGCATGAGTAGATGTGCTGGACCTCCTAGACATCAAAACTAGTAAACTGATAAAAATTTGACTGATGGCCTTCTAGCATGAACAACTCAAATGGTATGAATAGATATTTCTTATGCTTGTATCACATTTTTCATTATTAGAAAAAGTCTCCAATACCACACGTTTAAGGATTTCAATGATCTTACCAAATACTCCCTCTTAATTTATTTCCAAATCTTACTAAACTTACCTGCATTTCGGATTTAGTCACCAATTATTAATCTTAAAACAAATTCTCTTTGATGTGATTTTATGTTTTTTTGAAGTTATAGCCTAGTAGACACTAAATATTCATAATTTGATACCCTACAAAAAATGATTGGAAAATATTTTGGTTTTAATTACGTACCTAACAAGTAATTAATCACTTATGATCCGTTTGGGCATTAAATTAAACTAACATAAAAAATATCCCATTAATTTGTAATACACGTAATAAGTAAAAAGTGCGAAGACAATTTTAATAGCTATGTTAAATGGTTGTTAAAAAATAAAAACAAAAAAATACATACTATTAATCATTTAAATTCAATTCAATACCCTTTCGAATATTATTGTTTTATTCACCAAGCAGTTATTTAATTCAAAACCTTAATTAGGTTTTATCGGTTTGAGAACATTGTTCTTGTCGGGTTAATCAGATGTAATCTCTGTTGAAGCTGACATGCTGAAAGGCCTTATAATATACAAAGACAGACCAAGAGATATATAGGTAAGAACACAAAGGTTTCTAATTTTTAAAAATAACCAACAAAACTTTAATAATGACAATGACAAATTACAATAGATTTACTGAAAAATTCAATACTCTTATGTTGTAAATATATTTTATGATTAATAATTGTTTAACTTTCCATTAGAATATTTACAAATACCAAATAGCAAAGTGTTATAATGAAATTGTCGATTATATTTTACAAAGCAAACACAAACATTATGGGATATAATTTCTGTTTCCATTCACGTGTGTGCATAAGGTTGAATTTAGAAGTGGTTGCTGGAATAAATTTAGTTATTATACATAAGTTTAATTCCATTTGTTTGTTCTGGGTAATCGTACTCAAGATTGTATGTTCAGCGAAAGGTTGTCACTTATTAAATCCAAACGATGTGTCAACACAATAAGGAAATTACAACTATTAATTAGTTCTAATAACAGTAGTAATGACATCAGTATGAAAAATAGACATTAATTGTATCTACAGAACCATTTAGATTTTCCATTTATCAATTACAGGATTCGAATTGATACATGCTTGGTTTAATCGCAATATTTACAGAGATAAATTGGATTACGAATGCGTATTTATTTTAAACACATGTTTGATAACTGTTGTGCAAAATGATCTCGTTAGGCACGTAAGAATTCCTACAGCTCCATTCGTTGAAATATACTGCCCCACAAAAAAAGTAGCGCGCTTAAAAAAACTAAAATATTTACTTCCTAATCGAATTTCTAAAGAATTTCTACTTTGATTTCTTCTGTAACTAATCTCTGAAAACTAAGCTTGGTAATCGGTAAACTTTCATCAGCCCTTCTGGCATATAAACAGAAAATAGTGGCTCATCTGAAAACAGCACGTTGCTCCATTCGTTTTCAGTCCTGAGCGAATTCAAAACAAGCATTGCTATATTCTCTGGTCAAACACCCTGATGCTGATCTCCGGGGGGGGGGGTAAATTAACTTTAACAAGTCTTCTTTTAACAGTTCTTTTAACAGTAACACGGACTATTTGCTCGACCATCAAAACCATTTTTAAATTTAAATTAATAAATATCTTTTTATTGTGCAATAATTACAATCTGTCTTTTATAAGGCAATAATAATAAAGATAAATGATCTCATTCATACCATATTTACAGTTCATCATTCACTCGCTCATTCATACAATAGGACATGATTAGAGAAACTGGCCATTGCCAGGACTCCCACTGTCACGCGATTATAGCAGGTCACGAGGCCACTGCCATTTCATTCTCCGAGGAGGATTATAGGGATGAGTGGCGCAGTGCAAATACTGTGCTACAGGATTAGGGTGGTTGGAAAGGCTACTGTGGAATTTCATAAACTTGGAAGGGATGAGTTCTAGAATGTAGGGTATATTAAGGTCGTTATGAAGGGTTTTGTTGCTGACATAATAAGGGGCATTTACTATTGTTCTCAGGACTTTTTATTGAAAGGATTGGATACGCTTGATGTTTGACTTTTTTGCTGTCTCCCATAGCTCTATTCCGTATGTCCAGATTGGTTTAAGTATAACTTTGTAGATTAGTAGTTTATTTTCTATTGAGAGATGGGATGTCCTTTGAAGTAGTCTGTACAGTTGTCCAAAGCGTCTGTTTAGTTCTTTAGTTTAGGGGTCAGGGTGGGATGACGAAACTGCAGTGTCATCTGCAAATGTGGCCAAAAAGGTATTGAAAGTAGAGGGGACATCAGCGGTGTATAGTTTATAGAGGATGGGGATATGATACATAAATATTTATCAATCTGTTCAATAAAATCTTTTGAATACAATTCTAATTGATCAACCTGAATATTATCTGATACAAGACGTGTCTAGACAGCAGTTGCATCCGGGTGGGAGAGACACTAGGGTAGGTCTGTGCCGATAATAGAAAGTAATACGTACAATATAAGTATAAGTGTGTAAATAGATTATTATCTAATTAACTGTTAATTAAACTGACCAATATTTTCATTCGATATCAATGTAGTGCCCCTGTTACCTGAAACCTATTCACAAGTTACAACACTCTACTCTGCAGTAAGAAGTGTATTTTTATGGCTTTCTTATAACCGATAAGGTTCAAACACTTAAATATTTCATTCACACAATTTGTATTATGTAACAAGTATTAAGGAATTATTTTTTTAAATCTGATGTTAAAAACGATGTAAATATGCCAAAACCGAAGGGAGAAGGTTCACTTTCAAATCGGTACGAATATCATCTTTTGTATATTTTCACAGTATGTATGTTCTAAGTCTGAAATTGATATTCGTACAAGCTCAAAATGTGATGGTTAATTAAATCCTAGTAACTAAAAAAACAACATAAAAAATGGTAGCAAGTCCGACACCGCTAATATTAGCATAATTGTGAGCTCTTTGTACTAAGAATAGATACCAAAAACGCCCACTTTTGGGAAGACAAATTTGGTCGTTGTTTTCTTAATCTATACCACTCATTAAACCATAAAATATCAGACTCATTCCGCTAAATTAACGTATAGTCCTACCTCAGATCTTATAAGATGAGATATTTATAAGTTCTTGCTATAGTAGGTACATACACACCGTCTATAATACACATATATAGTGTAGTGTGTATGTAGAATAGTATACAACATTGTGGGCAAATCAACTACCATTCAAAAGCGCATAAATTACAAAGTAATAACTAATTATTTACAAGTATTATTTGGTGACCATCAATAACTTTATCGAGGTACTTCTTGGTCAAGGCTGATCAGCTCTTAACCAAATTCTGACAGTCGAAGATAAAGTGGTGTGTTTTTTGAGAAGAGACGCCGTCACAAATAAATGCGAAATCATGTGGAAACAATGGATATTTGACCCGAAGGCTCCGTGGTTAATTAGGAACTGAGCCAATTGAAGGTTCGATTTAACGTGTGTGATAGCTAATAATTCACCGTAGGGAAGTTTAATCTAGTTTTAGCTTTATGTGTTGTCGATGGTCAATTGGCGTTTACAATAGGATTTAAAATGCTGAAATCAATGAGCTGAGTTTAATGTCCGTGGAAAAAAAAAATATGTTACAAAACGCAATAGCCACTTTAAAAAAAATGCACATTAGCATGGTTAGGGCATTAGGAACAAAAATAAAATACTAAAGCATACACTAAAATGAGAGCGGTGAAAAAAAAAAAAAAAACCTGAACTGAAATATCTGCAGCAGTTTATTACCTTTAATTACCTTCTCTGCTGCCTCATCCGTCTGATTTTATAGTCCATAATTTAATGTGGCTTGATGTGATTAACCCAATGAGTTCTGTAATTAGCCTTTCTGAAATTTCCTGTAAGCAGTGATTTCATGAAAAAATAAACACAAAGAAATATCTCGATAAATTGTGATTTGCCTAACTTTCTTTTTTTTCCCCTCCATTCTACAATACTTTCGATGTAATGCAAGTACGATAGCATTGTTCTCACCAAAGTAGGCTTATAGTTATTCTGGGCCAAAGTAAGGTCTCTTAGCAAGCCAATTTTTAATTAGCTCCTTTTTTTTTCAATATGACTTTGCAGGTTGGCTCAAGAGCCTTCTGATGTTCGATAAGGCAGTAGCCTTTCGATGCTGTAGTTTTTACGACTTAGCCACTTCACTATATTGCGCAGTTTACTAAATCGGTTTGTCACCAATCAAAATCCCTTCTCCTAAGTTCAAATATTTATGATGATGAGCTTTTTTAAACTCCAAAATTCAAAAATCTCTAAAAGTTTAAACCAATTCATATCAGTTAAACTCATTCTATTTTTTTAGAATTTTGAAGTGCATTTCAATCTAATTGTGATCGCTCAAAAATACCTCTTCTCAAATTTTATGGGAATCGTTCTATTAAATCAAGAATTAAATCTTGATGGTATTTGTTCATTGTAAAAATAAATTTCAAATTTGATGTCTAGTTCGATAAATTTCATCTTCAAAGGGTTTCATTATTTTGAAATATAAAATGAATTCATATGAAATCATTGTAACACAAGTCTATATTGTGTATTTTTTATAAATCAAGAAAATAAAAGATCAAATTACCCCGGAGAAGGGCCGGTAACCCTTGCTCCTTTTGCTTGTTGACTCTTCTATAGATGAAATATTTTGTTTAATATCTTTGTGGACTAGATCGCCTAAAAACGCATATACAGGAGCATGTATGCATATCTACATATGTCATTTTTTTTTATAATTCCACATCGAAGTATAAGTATTTTTACTGTAAAAAAGTGTATGTATTTTTCAGTTATATTATATTATTTTCTTCATATATTTTTGTTCTTTATATATATATATTATTATTATTTCTTCTCTAATTTAATTTGATTTATTGATACTGCATAAACTTTATAGATATCAAATTTATTATGCTATCAAATTTATAGATAAACTGATACTGTTAAATAAAACCCAGTTTATGTGAAAAATATTTACTCCTAAAGGGGCACAGTACCAGGACAATCAACTTGCATTATTATTGTAATACATGGAGCTATAAAATTAGGGAACTAGTGCTCGAGTAACAGGCCAAAGTTTGCCGAATACCCACTAATTCGGATACGGGGTAATTGGCTTTGCCAGATTCCCTAAGGTCTCAGATACAGCATTAGCTAGCTCACTGACGGTCTCGGCTCACCTCTCCCTCTCGCTTAGTGCCTTAGTGGCTATGTGGGGGCGATGATCACTTATCAATCAGTGCACTCCAGCATCCTAAGGAAGTGATTGCTGATCACTTATTTACACATGATTCCAATCAATGGACTAATGCTGACTAGTAATCAATAGACGTCTCTAATAGAAATACGAGGCTCTGTATCTTCATTTTTTGAAAATTAATTAAAGGAATAAATTATAAATATGCATACGTGAAAAACTATTTAGCCACTCAAGACCTCTGACACGGGAACTGCCCACAATTTTCTTACCCTATAATACTCATACCTTAAACATTTTTCAATAAGACTAGCAAATCGTCTTCAGCTGAATAAAAGGGAGGTTTCACTGGATACCTGTTTGTCTTTTGGGGGAGGGATTTAGATAGGTCAATCTATAACTTTATCAACGATGTTGTTTGAATATTTAAAACTCATTTGTGGAGTACACCGTTGCAACCTGAGGTAGTACAAGGACGAGAGAAGAGCCCATGCTTCATGGAACCAGATGGGACCCTAGAGGCACCCCAGCCCACATGTCAGGTGGAGGATCTTCTGTGTAACCTATGGTACGATCGGAGGATGTAGATAAAAAATGTGTAAACCAGCTAATTTATATACAACAGTACATTTCACTAATTTCACATTTTCATACAAATGTAAAGGTCCACCTCAGAGCTAAGACGCTCTCACGTCCCCACCATCACACACAACATTTTAACGTTTTATTCCCATGTATGTGTTAATGGGTTTCTCTTAACAAACTAAACATTAAAAAAAAGCAATTTAATAAAGTACAAGTAAAAGGTGTCAAATAAAGTACAAAATTAGCGCATCATATCATTTCCATAGCATGTGATAGATGAACACTCATTCATATTTATCTTCAGGTATTTGTAGCAAAGGATATTTCTTGGTAACATGGTCAACATTAGAAGGGTAAAAAAGAAAACAAAAACAGGGAAATTATTTACAGTGTTTGTATCCGTCTAACAGCTTCCAGTCTTTGACACTTTTGACTGACAATGGACAGGACGACACGGGCAAAGTCTTCTTGAGGAATGTTCTCCCGTTCTCCATCATGCGTTATGAAATTCAACTAGTATTGTTGGTGCATGATTTTGAGCTCTGAGCATGTATTCAGCATATACCGCCATTGAATATATGAACGAATCTCGGTAACATTTTTGGCATTTTGGCATACAAAATTATTCCCTACCGTGCATAAGATGTGGTCAGGAGAAGAAGGTGCATAGTCGTCTATTGTCCCAGGTTCCAGCTGACCATAAGCAAAAGTGTAGTAAAAAAAACAAACAATTGGATTCTATTTGAGCAACTCCACGATCAACGGTGAAATATGTTTGATTATTTCTAAGCAGTTGTTTGAGACTGATTAAAACCGAAAGTGTGTGGATTCGGAGATTCGGGTTTGGCAATAATTGGAACGCATTTATTGCAAACGTTTCGTCGATCATATATAAGTAAGTGATAGAGTATTTCACTTCTTATGATTGAAAACTCATCTTTAAGTGCTTTAGAGGAAGCCCCTGTAATGGAATTTAATGCTCGGTTTGTTATAAATGGAGAAATTAAAATAGATAATGGGAGTAAAGGGACTGGCAACAGGTGGATCCGAAGAGCTATTATCTTATAAATGATCTGCGACAAATCTTCTGTTTTCCCTAGCGGCTAGGGATAAAGTAAACTCTGGCTCCGGAAAATGTTTCATTTAAGCTGTTTGTTTCCTCTCGTTAGATTTATATATAAAATTAAATTAAATATAACAACAAATTATTAAATACATCAGATTTCTGACAGGTCAAAAACTGAATATCCACAGAAAATGTAGCTACAGTAAATACCATAACCACAAATTTTGTATTAAAAATGTATTAAAATATTTGTAGCTTCTATAATATTTTAAATATCTAAAAAATTAATAAAGGATTTTCAAAAAAATAATATATATGCAATATACATAAGAATTATTGAGGGTTAAAAAAGTGAAAAGTTCAAATTAACTGGATCATCAGGTTTTATTATAAATTCTTTATATATATGTAATGAAAGTGTTCTCTTTCATTTGAATTTGCTGTACTGCTTCCACTGGCTGCCACCAGATGGAGCAGCAGTTATCAAATAGAGAAGGTTATGTGAGGTAACAGAACATGTAAATAGTGTGAATAGAGAATTGATAGTTATAAACTGTAATTGCCGTTTCTTTGTTCACAGGTAAGATTGTGTAAATCAATATTAATAATTGTTATAATATAATATATATTGAATAAAATTGCTAACTTTGTTTACAGTGAAACTGATTTCAGTTTATTCACCCCACCTTCAATAATTGTCTTGCATATATAATACAAAATACAAAACAACAAACTAAAATATGTATGTACTTCGTAATTCTTGATAAAAAAAAAACATCAAATGGAAAAGAAATCAGTCATTTTTTTTAATTTTGCGTTTTTTTTTTACTTCGGTCAAACCATCCATCACTCTCTCCGAAATTGCCTATGCCTAATCTCTCTGAAAAAAAATTGCCCTTTTCCCTTATTATCACTCCTCCAACTGGTACATTTAATTGTCGGCGCTGTGAAAAATCTGAAGTAAAAATAAAGGATATTTAATCCAATTTAAACAGAAAGAAATGTAAGCAAACGTGCTTAAGAGAATACAAGAGCGGGGAGAAGCAGGTTATTTCGAATGAACGGGATTGTCAACTGAAACTTACGAACTATAATAAGTGGTCTTAATGTAGGAATGGTACGAAAACCATTACGAATTATCCAAGGTCCCGAAGTGTTTTGTTGTTTACGAAGGTTGTTTACCAATAGCGACGATTTTTCCAAAGGTTATTTTTCCAAAATAGCAGGTTATTGCGAATAAGTGGGATTTACTTATAACGGGATAAGAATTTTTTTTTTTTTTTTTTTCTAAGCTCTCTAGTTAGAAATTCAGGATGAGGGAAAAATATAGAATATTTGGGTTAATCGGATCCTTATACTAGGAGTACCTGCTTGAAGGCGGTGTGAGAGAATTAAGGGGTGTGGGAAGCCTCCGTGGAGGTTGGTTGTTTCGGTACAGTGGTGAGAGTCCACTTGTGGCTGGGCCTAGAGTCTTTCCAGGCATGTAGTGTATTCTTATTTAGTGTGATTTCAGTGATGGGTGCGCCTTAGAGGCTTGTTGTTGGCAGGCGTAGTGCCATGATGTCCACCATTTCCTCTGCTTTACTCGATCTTGTGAGTTGCCATCGTGCCGGTAGCGGTGGTGGTGTCATGCCTTTGAATAGAGGGTTTAGACTGTGTTTCATCGAGTCGAAGAACTTGATGTGTCTTCTTTTGATGACGTCGGTGATGGTGGGGAGCTCGAACTTTTCTTGCATGTCGGAAGCCTTCATTTCACGAAAGGGGGTATGCCAGAGTGCCGTTCACAGGATCATGTTCTGGAAGCTCTGGAGTCGAGTTATGGGGCTGGCATGTAGGAATCTAAAGAGTGGTGTCCCAAACAGTAGAGCTGGCCTCAGGACGCTCTTGTATATTAAGAGTTTCAGTCGAAGGGATATGGCCTGGCTTGTGATGAGATGCTGGAGAGAGTAGTAAGTTCTGCGTACTCGTTTCAATTTCTTCTGGAAATGTGTGCCGAACGTCATTTGTCTACCTAGTTTGATGCCTAGGTAGCAGATGCTGTTGGAAAGTTGGCATTGAGTCCCGTCTATGGTGAAGCTGGGTAGACGCTTTCTTTTCCCATGCTGGAAAGAGAAGATGATCCCCTGAGTCTTGGCTGGGTTCACTTGAATGTGGACAGCTCACAACCTGTCGGCGATTGATTGACTGGCACCCTCTGCAGCCTTTAGAGCTTTCGCTAGGTTGAGGCTGGTGCTGTAGACCCCTATATCTTCCGCATATCCCGCTACCTCACAATTGGAGTATGAAGCTCCTACTATGTGTGCGATGTATATGTTGAAGAGTAGGGGTCCCAGCACCGACCCTTGGGGAACTCCGACCACGAAATCTCTCTGGTGGTTAAGACGGCTCCTATTCGCACAGAAAATGTTCTGACTGCTTGGTAGAAGGACATGATTTACTGGAGTTGTGCAGGAAATTCGTGCTCGTTCAGGCGTCGCAGGAGTGTACGATGATCTACGGAGTCAAATGCCTTCGTGCAGTCAAGGGAGATCATCGCAGTGACTCTGTTGGGGCGCATGTTCGTTTCAAAGTGCCACTGCAGTTTTACACTAGATTGCAGTCAGAGCTGAGTCCTTTAGTGAAGCCGGTCTGTTAAAGTGGTATGGTGTCTTGGGCGTCGCAGTGTCTGGTGAGATGGTTATGACCAGAATGGAGAATCCTCTCGTAGATTTTTGACAATTGGGTCAGCAGACTGATGGGCCTGTAGTGAGCTGGCTTATACCCATTCTTGGCTGGTTTCATCAGTGGGACGACAACGGCATGCTTCCACGTCTGGGGAAAATAGTGTAGCCTCATTGAGGAATTTAGGATGTTTACTATGTGGGATATCCCCTTCCGTGGTAGCTGTTTCAAAAGGATGTTTTGGATGTTGTCGTCCCCTGGTGCTCTGTTGCCTCTGGTGCGACGAATGATTGCTGCAACCTGGTGCTAGGAGGTATATATAGTAGTGAGGGTGGCACAATTGGGGGCAACTCTGCGCTAATGAGATGCTTATATTGGGCCCAATTGGCCTCTTAGTAATCATATCTTGTAGCTGGTGGCTCCGGAATGTTGCCTTCTAGCTCATAGATAATAGGCCTATGATCTGACGATTCGAAATCAAGCGCCAAGCAGCCGGTGACCCAATGAGGTTGTTGGGTGAGAAGTAAATCTGGTATGGAGGTCCTATCTGGGTTGCCATGTTGCCTAAATGTCGGTACGCCGGGGTGGATTACTGTAAACGGTGCCTTGATTATGTGTCTGCCGAGGGCATTAACTGTTGTTCCACTCCATCAGCTATGATTGGCACTGAGGTCTCCAATGATTATGTGACTTTTATTTTTGCTGACCTGGGTTATTAGGAGCCTGGCTGTCTTAGGTTTGTTCTAGGCCTTCTATAGATTCCAGTCACGATAATATTGTTTGTCAATCGTAGTTGGAGAGGGACTACATAGTGGTTCCCGTCAGATGGCACCACTGTGTTTAGCCGTTTACATGGTACTCCCTGCCTGACTAAAATGGCCACGCCCCCTGTTGTTGTTTCTGTGTCCTGCCGGTAGGTAGAGTAGCCTGGGAAACGACAATAGCAGTCCTTCTTTAGTCTGGTGTCTGTTAAAATTGCAACATCCGGGTTATGGCAACGTAAGATAGCCTCGACATCGCCTTGTTTGGGCCTAAGGCCGCAAACGTTATAATTGAGTATGTTATGACCTATCATTTTGTTGCTGGTCCATTGAGTATGTAAGAACTCTTTCTATGAGAGTCAGCTGTGTGTTCATGGTGCTTAACTTATTGAACATGGCATCCGTGGTTGTCTTGGGTGGGGCCGAGGGCGCGGGAAATCATTCCGTTAACAGGTGCTGTCCATTGGTCACCTGAGAGTAAGAAGCCGTTTGTCGTGGTGGTGGGGGAGCCGGAGCGTATCGAGTGTCCCTAGATGACGCAATAGTTTTATGCTGGGCCTGGCGTCTAATCTCCATTGTCTGCATTAGTTTGATCCTATAGGGGCATTGCTGATATGAAGCAACATGTCCCTCTCCGCAGTTGGCGCAACGTAGGGGTACCGCCTGGTCGCGTGGGCATTCCTTAGTTTCGTGAGCCTGGCTACACCTCACGCATTTCGGTGATTTGAATCAATATCGCCTGGTATGGCCATATTCTGGCACATGCCGATGCCACGTTTCTCATTATAGGTGCTTACTCGGAATAGCACGTTATTTACATGGCGGATTGGTTTAAGTTTGTCTGCAGTAAGTGTGGCGTCCCCTATTACGAGAACTGGTTCAATTTCAGTTTTGGCGCCATTGTGGTCACTTTTTCTCAGTCTGTAGACAGATATTACACCCCCTGCAGGAATGATGTGGTTTTGTATTTATTCGATGGGATGAGTTAAATCGAATCCGTGTAATAGGAACTTTTTATTCGGTTTTTTTCCCCTCGGGGCGTAGGTGTGGAAAGGTATTTTAGCTGCTTTAAGACTACTGTTAAGGCGACTGTTGATATTAGGTCTTGCTCCGTGCCACAAAACACTTTAGTGTCCTGTTGCCCTTGTATTACTCGGTATCCCGCAATTTTGTGTTCGGTTAGTATAACTATTTAACTTCCCCATGACTAGCAGAGGTATTGACTTGGGCTTATAGTCGTAGGCTCGGTTTGTGGAGCACGTTGTTGAACCGTGTTTAGTGGTTCGAATGAGTTTGTGACATGGGTCGCGGTCTGGGGCACTGTTCTGGGTCGACATCGTTTGGGATGTTGGAATCCCTACACATTGGGAATTTTGTTTTCGGGGGAATCACGTAAGTCATATGTGACTTTTCTGGGGTCCCTACGGCTTGTCCCCTGCCCACGTCCAGTTAAGGGGGAGAGCCTCACTTATAATAGTTAATGTACTCACCTGTCTTCACGGGAACAAAGTGCCGCTGACTAAAATATCAAAATTTTACCGGATTTGAGCTATTGCCACAATGGAAGCTGGATAGCGTCTCTTGTTGTTCAGAAACTATGCATTCAGTTTTAACACAACGAGAGCTAGGTTAATTTCAAGAGAAGATAACCTTTTTGAATGTTTCACACTTTAGTTGCAACAATCAATTTGTGCCCGGGATAAGAATTACCGAGAGTGTACTATATATATATATAAGATGATCGCTGGTGGTTAAGATAGATAAAAAAAAGAATAAGGAAAGAGGGAAATGAACCGACACACTCTGACTCCAGTAAAAGACTGCTTTATTATTGATGACAATCCGACATACATAGGATCATGGGTTGTTTACATTCCATGATCGTATTAGCATTCGTCATAGTCAAGCCTCTGGCTTTAACTTATATACATATACATATCAATGAAATTAATTTCTTAGGTAATAAAATGGAACGCGTTACAATAAATAATGTCTTCATTATCCTGGGACAAATTTTATTTAGAAAAACATTTATTTAACATATATTGGATTGTTGACAGTATCTGTACCCACTGAAATTCACTTAATATCGGTTAATATTAAATAATATATCGGTTAAGTATTAAATTAAAAAAAATTAAACAAAATAAGAAAATATATTATAAAACAATGGACATACAAAAAGCATTTGATTTAAAACATAAAAAAATAACCAACAAAAATATGAAGAAAATAAAAAAATACTGACTACCAATATAAAAATAAAATATTTAAATATTTACACGAATATACAAACACACAAATGAAAATTGGATATTGACGTATAAATATGTAAGTAGGCATATCTCAAGACTCACACATTAAAAAAACAAAAATACCTTCTAAAGATATGCACCAGAGCGTAATAGTGACCAACATAGCATAATTAGAATTAAAATCAATACTCTTTGTTAATTTTTTATGCTATTACTCATTTCGTTGTGATAGCAAATAACAAAATAATAATTTAATGACTTGCTGAAGTACGATATTAACATTGAATATAGTTGCAAGTCAGGTATTATATACCGGAATTGTGCCATTGAACAAATATCCTGTCTACAGCCACTCCATAAAAGCTGTAATTTAATAAAATAATTTTTATTTTATTGCAGATCTGAGGTACACAACAGTTAGATCACAAATTTCCATAAGGAGCCTCAGGGTGTGACTACATCACGATAAGGGCGCTTTTTTATTGGATCTCTTTAGGTAAGTGATTATTTTTGTCATGAAAACAGACTTGAACATAAATTGAATTCCGTCGGATGGATGTTTGTTTTGTTTACATTCCGCTCGATGCTGGAATGGTAGACATCATATTTTTTTTTAATTTCCTTTTAATTTTAATTTTAATTTAATTTAAGAGATTGTTTTTTTCTGTATTCCTGCTTGGTAGGGAAAACAGCCGAACAGATTTACTCTTAATTCCAATTTTTTTTTCTTATTGATTATGAATTGAACTTTATTTTTTTGACAATATAACAACGGAAACATCAACGTATGCCAGCTGGTCCCTGCGGTTGTTCCTCAAACATTTATTGAATGATATTAACAAAACCACTGGGTGCTTTAATAAAAAGTACGTTTTTATCTTCATCTAAGATGTTAAATATAACAAATTAACTACATACTAACCAATCTGAAACAATGATATAAAAATCGATTTTCAAGACATAAACCGATTCCTATCTACCACTGAATTAATTTTTTTTTTTAATATCTTTGAAATTGTCAACTCTATGTGTTAGGAACAACGTGGAGTCCCAAAGACGATTCGGGATCAGTTTAATTTGTTCTCGAGATATCCCCGTTTACCATACAACTATTGTCAAAGTGAGGAAGGAAACTAGGAGTTGGTTAGTACGCTGGGAAGATGGTGAGAGCGATGGAATAGCTTCAATGAGAAGGTTTAATCATTAATATACCTAAGTACCTTAAATGGCCTACCATAAAGTGGTAGGATAATGGTATAGTGAAAAGGCAGGAGAGCCAGCACAGAATCTGAGGATGGACCGGGGACCCTGTGACAATAACCTGGTTTTTCACAATACCCTGACTTATTCCTGTTTGCCCAGGCACTCATTCGAAGACTTTTGAGATTTTGTAAACAATGAACAGCATACCCTTTACTGTTTGCATGTTTAAATATCCTAATAAAAAAGCAACAGAGACAAAAAAAAAAGCAAATTAATTAACTGAACTTTTAATTCGGATTTTTTCTGTATTGAACCATATTTTATGTGGGTTATGACAGAATATCTATTCAGCCGACTAGAATGGTGGGAAAAATTAGACAAGATGCGAAACTGAAAATGGGCTCGGACCAAATCTGAAAAGAAGGAAAGTTGTGGACGTGTCATACCGGGTATACTTAATAATAAAAATATCTAAAAATATAAAAATAAATTATATTTAAATTTAAAGTGAAATTTTTTAAGGAAATACAAACTTATAAAGTTATTTATTTACCAACCAAATGAAAATGTATTTTTGAATCTAAAGTGCGTGCAAATATGAGAGGTTGAGAGTGACAGTGGTGTAACCGTTCCACAGAATGGATTGTCCACTGTTTCATAATATTTACCTGTTGTTCTGTTTGTCAGTCTAAAGCATTGTCTACAAACCCAACATAACTAACGTTCAAACTATTCACATGCAAACAGTACACATCTTACTAACTAACTTATCACGCCGTCATTCTCAATGGTCCCTATGAAGGATTGAGTTATACCACCTGTGTACACATAGGCTATGAAGCTCACTTGGCAGAAGTTTTCCTTGTCACAAAATATTTCACGCTTGTTTAGTCCTGTCATTCTGTATATCCCTTGTGTCTATTTCAATAATATTTAGAATTGCGAATGTCAGCAAGTTCACCTTATTGGTAGGTCAGATGTTGAAGTAGTTCGGTATTGCCGAATACGACGCTAAGGTTGAGAACATTAAACCCAACAGCCCAGTGTTTCCCGGACCCTACAGCGCCCCCCTCCCTTTCGGGGGCCTATCGACGACCGATCGTATCCGATAGACTAACGATCGAGTTCTCATGGGACGGTTCCGCCTAATCGACTCCTTTCTGATAGACGGTAAGCCGGACATTCCGATAGCGGTTTTCAAATGGTTCGGAATAAATAGTTTGGTCGGCAGTTGCTCACAGTGAATTAAACTCAGGCAAAGGCCGTACCGCAATCCCCACAACTAGTCGAAAACGAAATCTGTATTTATTGTTTTTACTTTTCTTTTACGGCAGCTTCAGCGTTGTGTAAAGTTTGACTTGATCCAATCGTGCGGAGATAATCTTCGGACTTAAGCGGAGGAACCGATTTAAGTCTGACCTAAGCAGCAATTTTCCCAACCATAAGAACGAGGTGGACTTTAGGCTATATTTATGTTTTATCAGCTCAAAATCAGTCCAAATTTAAAGTTCAGTTGGCCTACTAACACTTACGTAGTACCTGAGTAAAAAGCTCACATACAATACACTCGCTACTCGCTACTTGCAGTTATGCGATCTTCACCAAAAATATTGCATTTTCATTTCTAATTATAATCCTTGCTTACTTATTGTATACAATTATATTCAATATGAAACGAGAGAACAAACTATTTTTCTTAAGACTGGAGTATGGCTACGTAACGTTAATGCTGTAATTCTTTCCTTTTTCCTTATTTTCCCAGGCAATCGGGAAAAATGTTCCGCAATTGAACCGACTACACGGAAACTCATGAAAGTTTTGTAATTTTATTGGTGTTGATTAAAATTTAGAAAATAGCATAGTGCTTATTCATTATTTCGTTTTCATAAGACACGAAGAAAGAAACTATTTTTGAATATTTCCTGCAAATGTGTTTTTTTTCAGGATTCGCATGTCCTCACAACGATTTAGGGCAGAGATACTCAGCAAAGCAATGATGTCCATTGTTCAGTTTCCTAGTGGTTGGTTGCAACGTTGAATCATTTGATCCCTTGTTCTTAGCACATAAGCCTGCTGGCATAGGCCTGTGTTTCAGGAAGGCTGACTGGGAATGCCTCGAATCTTAATTGAAGGTGGCTCTTTGAGTCACAGAACACCTTTGAGTTAGTCACCCCGCACAACCGGCACATTGACGATGACACATTCAAGCCATTGCATTCTCATTCAACATGTATTCTTCTTTTGACACCATACCGTGTGATAGAGGTTTTCAAAAGGATGATGTATTCATGAATAGACCTAAAGAAAAGATCGGAGTCTTTTCTGTAGTATTTCCTTAGCTGAGGGTGGACTCTTGTGGACAAGCCTTCCCTATCCTTCTTCAAACAAGAACTGTTTACTGAGAGAGAGAGAGAGAGATATATAGAGCATCATATTTATTCTGATTTCATCGCATACGTTAATAGCACGTTATTACAGTAATTAAATATATATATATATATATATATATATATATATATATATATATATATATATATATAAGTTAAGCTCCGGGCAGCATCAGTACTCAACCTTAATCCTCGAACGTCGGGATGTAAACATCCCGAATGTAAATATACTGTGTTATAGACTCGAAATAAACAGTCTAGTTCTAACTTTTAAGCGTGTTGTTTCTCTGTACCTTTTTTCCCTTTGTTTTTTAATTCTAAAGCCGGTAAGCATTAACTGGTGCCGAAACCCGTGAACTCGTGGCGTGGAAAGAGAAGTAAGCGACGTCTGTTCGATTTTTTTTTTTCTCATCTCCTTTTTGCCGTGTTAAAAAAAAAAATTGAAGAAAGAATGGCGGAAGGAGGCGTGCTATGACCACCTGTTCTGAACGTAGCGGATGGCGCGGAACATGTAGTAACGAGAAGGGTGGGCGTTTTACCAGAAGCTCATGCTACCGCTCTTGCGTTGATGAGAGTGAAAGCAATGAACACTCAAGATCTGAGAAATGCAATTTCAGAGCTGGAATGGTTCACTGGCGAATTAGGAGAACTCAACCACTTTCTGAAGGGAGGAGATCGCCTCATTGCCTTAATCCTAGCAAAATCGGAGGAAAATCTTCTGGACCCCAGGGATGCAGAGTCACTAAGAGCGGCCCTGATATGTCGGGTCAAGAGAAAGATTCTCAACCAGATCCAAGCGGATGAGGAGACGTCGTGGGAAACGGTGAAGATGCGGCTAAAGAAAGCATATGGAGGAGGGCGATGGACGCCCGAAGAAGATATTTTCCAGATGTTCCGGGAAACAAAATCATCAAGGCAGAGTAGCGGCCAATATGCCGCAGTTCTTCTAACCCGTTATAATCAAATAATGGAGAAAATGAGAGAGACAATGAGCATCGAAGAGGTAGAAGGCAGAATGGGATTTCTGTCTACTATACTGAAGGTACATGAATCCCAAGAGACCTGTTCCCAGACGGTACTGAGGGATTTTTAACGACCGTACCTGTCCTGAAGGACTACCCGGTCGCCCCAGTGCAAGCACTGGGGATAGTTTTACAAGAAAGGTTTCCCTGCATGACAGACGTCGTGCAGAGGTGCCCGTTGGGCACTCCTCGCTTGACCCATTGAAGGGCAGTTGCCTACGGGCAACCAGACGTGTGGATATTTCGACCTGAAAATTATCCACTACCAGTTTTTATAGAGAAAGGCGCTCTATATAGCTCGGTTGGCCGCACCCTCTAGCAGAGGCACTTCTGATATTTATCAGCATTAGGCGAGTTTTTTATAGTGGAGCCCTCCACTCGGCTCACTAGTCAGGATGACCTTCTAGTTGCCTGTTTTTAAACCACGACCACTACGAATCCTACCTCAATTGCAAGGTTGGCTTAGAGCCTTGCTCCCGTAGTTCAGTATTTCGGTTCCCCTTTCGGAGAGCCATGTGACTGATTGCACACCGACATTCGGGTCGCCCCGGCAGTCTACTGATTCGTACCCGCTGCCTGATGGGTCAAGGATTCAGAATTCTAGGAAATATACTGAAGGTACAGTTGGCGAAGGAAACAGGGAGAAAAGAGGTATTCCCTAATGAGCGCTCATTCCTCGAATGTGCCCAGGTCATGATTGACACCTGCGCCAGGGAGGAGGAATCGAGGATACAGGAGGATGAGGGAGAATGGAGCCGGATAGTGTACAGGAGAACCAGGGTCCCTAAATCAAATTGGAAAAAAGTCGAAACACCAACCGGTAGGGACAGGGGAGCGGCAGGCGAAAGGAGGTTCAGGGCGGCGAGACCCAGGTACGGACCCCGCAGAGAAGAAAGAAAATGCCATGGTTGCGGGAAGACGAGTCATTTAGTGGTACAGTGCCCCCGCACAAAATGTTTCGAGTGCAGTGAGGAGGGGCATATCGCTAGACATTGCCCTTACGTGTATCGGAGGAGAGATGTTCATAGGGCAGAACCCATGGAAGTGAATACGCAAACGATGCGGGAAAGAAGAAATATATCACCCAGGGGTAATGGATCTTCAGCTGAGGAATCTTCAGGAGCGTCAGGAACGTCGGAAACGGAAGAAGAGCCGGCTCGCGGCAGGAGCCGAGAGCATGAACGAAAGAAGACTACTTCGAGAAGATGGGAGCGGCGTGTGGCAGCCTGAGAAGGGTGGCAGCAGAGTGGCGACCGCACCCTAAAGTGTAATACAGTGAGAGGGATACTGTGCGAGTTGCCAATAATTAGAGTCGAGGGGGGGGAGAGGTGCTTGGTGGATACAGGAAGCACCAATACCATAATGTCACGCGGTGCGTTGGAGCGGCTGTATGGCAGAGAGAGGGCACTCCAGGTCAAGGTATGTAAGTGCAAGTTAATTACCCTGGGCGGGCCCTGTAAAGTGGCGGGAGAGGCGGTCGTGAATTTAGAGAAATGGGCGAAAAAAAAGGGCGACATTAACGTACATATTGTGGAGTACATGCCGCGCGAGTATGAAATAATAGTGGGGTGTGACTTATTGGGTCGGGTAGGCGCGCTTGTAGAGAACAAGGGAAAGGAGTGGCGGATCAAGTTGGGGGGGGGGGTTACTTATCAATGTCAGGGCACCGTAAGAGGTGGGAGTGCGCGGATAGGGGCAGTCAAGAAAGTTGTGGACTGGAGGGAAAGTTTACGTAGGGAGTTCGGAGATATTTTTTACGTGGAGGGTGATATGCTTGGGGCAACGGGGATGACAGTACATGAAATCCCATTAAAATCTGACCGAATAACGTACGTGAAGGAGAGAAGATATCCGCAGGCACTCCGCCAACATATCCGGACAGAAATCGACAGCTTAAGACGACAGGGTATAATTGTTGATAGCACATCCCCTTATAATAGTCCTCTGTGGGCAGTACGAAAGAAGAGTAAACCGGGAGAGGAGGGGGAGAGATATAGAGTCGTCGTAGATTTTAGAAAATTAAATGAAAACACAACGGATGAGAAGTATCCGATTCCCCGTTTTGAGGACATTCTCGACAGACTGAATGGAGCCACAATCTTTAGCACTTTGGATTTGAAAGCAGGGTACCATCAAATCAAAATGAGCGCTACCGATCAACACAAAACAGCGTTTACTTTCGAGAGGGGGCACTATGAGTTCACTCGGATGCCATTTGGTTTGAAGAACGCTCCGATTACTTTCCAGAGATTGATGGACGAAATCCTGAGGGGGATAGACGAGGCGGTATGCCAGATTTATATGGACGATCTGTTGATCTTCAGCCGAACAGAATCCGAACACATCGAAGATCTCCGGAGGGTATTTCGACGATTGCGTGAATTCGGGTTAAAATTGTCGATGGAAAAATCATCGCTGGGAGAGGATCGGATCAACTTCTTAGGGCATACCGTCTCGAGGGAGGGAGTCCAGCCGGATTCTGCAAAAGTCGACGCAATTCGAAAGATAGCGGTGCCGAAAGACGTCAAGGGCATTCGGCGACTTTTAGGTACGCTAAATTACTATCGGCGTTTTGTGCCAGACATGGCAGAGTATCTCGTACCCATCAGTAACCTGCTGCGGAAGGGGGCGCGGATAGCGATTACACCTATTATGGAGCAAAACCTTCGAAAATGCATGGCTCGACTGCAAGAGGAACCAATCCTGGCGTTTCCCGATTTTGAGAAGCTATTTACGATCACCACCGACGCAAGTGAGTATGCATTGGGAGCGGTGCTGTCGCAGGAGGGACATGGGGGGGAACGACCAGTGGCGTACGCGAGTCGAAGACTGACCGACACGGAGGCGCGGTACAGTGCCCTCGAGCGTGAACTTCTTGGCATCATATGGGCTATTGATCATTTTCGTCCATACGTCTTCGGGCGGAGATTCAGAGTACATACGGACCACAGACCTCTTCAATGGGTGGGGAAACTTAAGGAATCATCCGCCAGGGTGACACGCTGGAAGGAGTTTTTGTCCCAATACAACCTAGAAATTGTATACAAACCAGGGAAGGACAATGTAGTGGCGGACTGGCTATCTCGAGCGATTACCATAAATGCAGTCGAGGAAGGGGAAACGTCCGGGGATCACAGACAATTTATCCAGGAATGGGCGCCCGGGGAAGATGGAAGTCGCGGTACGCGGGACGATAGCGATGGGAGCGAACACCAATCTGCCGGAGAACGTCCGGTGGAAATGGAGACGATCGAGGGTATCATTAACGATAAACGGCGACAAATTATTTGGAAGACGCAAACGACCGGCCTGATGCGAGCTACTCATGAAAACTATTGCAAGAATAGTATTACGACAATCTGGTCCCAACCGGGTGTCAAGGGTGACCAAATTTGCCAGGCATTGAAAGATGCATCCAGACCAGGGAAGACCTACCATCTATTTGTCGGCAACGCGACAGTGTGGGATCTGATCAAGAAATTATGGAGAACAGAACAACTGGGTATTGATCGATCGTTTGTTCGTTGTCTGTCTATGGTCCAGACACTGCGTGATGAGGAACGGCAGCGGGAAGTAACGCTTGCCTACCATCAAGGGAAGACGAACCACCGCGGTGTGCAGGAGACTTTGCAAGCATTACAGCGACGGTACTTCTGGTGGGATATGAAAAAGACGATCCAAGAGATTATAGGAACGTGCGATATTTGTCTTAAGACTAAATATGATCGACACCCACCACAGGGACAACAGGAGGAAACACCCACAGCAGAGACGCCACTGAGTGAACTACAGATTGACACGTTCACTTGGAAGGGATATAAGTGGGTTACGACAATAGATACCTTCAGTAAGGTAGCTATGGCGTACGCCGTAAAAGACAAATCATCCAACGCCGTCTTACAGGCATTACGAACGTGGTTCCAGTTTTATAGGTTACCGGACCGAATCTCGTCGGATGGGGGTAGGGAGTTCGATAATGCAAACGTTCGGGCGGAGATGAAAAATCTTGATATCGTGTGGCATCTCAACACCCCAGGACATCCTAAGAGTCGTGGAGGCATCGAAAGGTTGCACAGTACCTTGAGTGACCACCTGCGGGTGTATCAGGTAGAAAAGGGTCTGCAGGCAAACGAGGCGATGCCAAAGGCAGTGGCGGCATACAATCATTCCATCCACTCCACCACGGGGTTTACGCCGTTCGAGATCCTCTTCGGACTGCGCGCGAGGCGCCGGAACGGGACAGAGACGGTGGCGGACGAGGGAATGGCGGAGCAAATGTTAAGTGCTCACTTAGAGCTCGGAAAACTTTGGGGCAAAGTTCGTGACAAAATCGTGAGGGAGAAGAGAGTTGGGTCAAGAGAGTTGCTCGGGTAAACCTCAAAGTCCGGGGTCGAATGGGGGACCTTAAAATTGGGACGATTGTATATCGTAAAATTGGCTCTAATAGGAGCAAAGAGTCGGTCAGATACGAGGGTCCATTCAAGGTGGTGGTGATCAGGGAGCATAACATCGTCATCATCGAGAGTACAAGACCTCCGACGAAACGGAGGACCGTCCACGTCGAACAGTTAAAACTCCCACCAGGGGGGGAGGGTGCAGGCCATGAGTGAGTTGGAGTGTCCTCGCTTCTGCACGTAGCCAAATTTGGTATGGTATACATACGTACACTTTGTACCATTTGTAGAAGTATTTTTTTTTTTGTAATTCCTTTTGTTGTTTTTTTAGAATGTACACAGGCTATGTAGAAATATCGACTTTGTGTAGCGTGTAAGATGCCATTGTTTTCTGTGAGTAATGAGCCATGTAATTTTTTTTTGTTTTTTTTTTATTTTGTCACTAGTGGCTGCAGTGTTAGAAGCAGCGTTTTATTTGGACTATAAGTGTCTTACCGAATGTGTGTGGACCGAATGTAAGGGATTACAGGTTGTGTACTGTTTGGGCTGGCCTTCGCTCCCTTAGTACGATTAGGAGAGTGATCGTAATATCGCCTAAGTCATCCTCAATTTAGACTTAGACTTCATAGTTTACGAGGAGATGTGCGTAAACTGGCAGGGGGGAGTTAAGCTCCGGGCAGCATCAGTACTCAACCTTAATCCTCGAACGTCGGGATGTAAACATCCCGAATGTAAATATACTGTGTTATAGACTCGAAATAAACAGTCTAGTTCTAACTTTCAAGCGTGTTGTTTCTCTGTACCTTTTTTCCCTTTGTTTTTTAATTCTAAAGCCGGTAAGCATTAACTTATATATATATATATATATATATATATATATATATATATATATATTAAACTTTCAAATATTTAAAAAATTCTACATTTTGAATTTTTTCCAGGTTCCTTCAATTTTAATTAGAAATCAGCATTCTGCATATAAATAAACATCGTATCAAAATGTAGTTATAATTATGAAGTGTCTATAGGTTACGTTTATAAGGAATATACATTTAGTAAGAAAAATTATATTCTGTTGTTTCCCAAAAATTAATTACAGTCACTTGCCGAAGAAACGGTACTAAGATGGCTGGTGATGTCATTGAAAACAAGAAGTTGGTGGGGATACCAAACATAACTTAACCAGGATTAAGTGACTGAATATACTGTCATATTGGGATGACTTGAGTTCCAAGTTGGCTAAGGGCAGCTCAACAAATTTCAAAATAATCAGTCTCCGAGAGAAAGTTATATTTGGTGAAAGTGGTAGTATTTCGGATACGCAATCCTCAAAAATGGTAAAACACGTTTCTGAAAACTGATAGCTTTAATTATATTTTGCATCATATTGATGAAAAAATACAAACAATAACCAGCCAATATAAAAATCAGTGGCAAGACAGGGAATCTGGGAACTTGAATTTTGAAATCTCCAAAATAAGACTCGTGTATAGTCAAGGGCTCTATCGTCAACTGTACCCAAACGAAAGCCCTGGAGTTAACTGGTTCGATATTTTATTTGGTTGTTAATGGTTCATTATGAAAACATAAAATTTATCAATACTTGTAAATATCTATACCACGATTTTTTTTCTCGATATTTATAATGGTGGCTGTCCAATGAAACAATTCTCATATAATGCAACAACTAAACAACTAGTACAAACTGATGTATTGGTATAATAATAATATGAGCAAGTTGGCCGCCTGTGGCGCAGACTGGTTGCGCCTATTCATTACCTCCAGACTACAGAAGTCGGTAGGAATAACCCCCTCCGTTTCTATGAAGGCGGTTCAAACTAAGTTAGGGGCAAACTAGTCGGAGCCGAGCGTGCTTTCCGCTCTGTGAACATGTAAATTGAGATTAGCTACAAGTTGGAGAAGAGACTCATTCTGTGTGCGGTATGGTAGCTATAGGCTTCGCCGTTCCACAGTCAAGGATTGATAGTGGGATAGAAGTGAGTTTGAGAGGACAGGTATGATCGCTAGGCTCAGGTTTGAAACTTTGGACCACACCTCATTCGTCTTCCTACAATAGCATATAACATAAAGCATACAATACAAAAAATTATAACAAATAATCTCAGAACTATAATCAACAAATTATAGTTGATTTTAATTAGTTAAGTTTATTATAATTATTTTAAATTTCTTTACTTGTTTTAATTTGATTGTTTGTTTGACTTATTTTCTATCCAAACAACTTCTTGCTTGATATTTTGTAATTTGAAGTATAACCTTTATTTTTTTGGATTTATTGTATTTTTCTTGTAGGCCACAGATGGATTTATTAATTCGCGAGTTATTGTGATCAATCGAGCAAACGTATTTAAAACAAGATCACTCCCCGAAAACAGTCATGTCAAGCCAATAAATAAGTAATTAAAATCTATTGTCCACCATAACATTACAATATGAAAATTGCAGCGTGTGCTGGCGAAAAAAGTCGCTTATACGAGAAAAGTATACTTCTGTGTTAGACAAAAGAAGTGCTATTGAAGTCTGAGAATATGTTCGTATTTTTTCTTAACGATTCATAAATCGTGGCCTATACCGAATTGAATGTCTCTGATTACATTCAAGCACTGAGCAACGCTCTTTCATCAGCCAGATTGTCTGCCTAAAAAATGAATCAATCGATCTGAAATTAAAAATATTATCGAACAATTTCTCGCAATGTGCTGATTAGCACTGATGACGTGATGCGTGATCTATCTTATAATATTTCTTAAGTTACAGATCATCAGCAATTCAAGATTTTATGTTCTCATTTTTATCAATTCAAAAATAGTTTCAATGATACTCCTTGGACAACTTTTCATCAAATATATCCATAGGCCACGTAGAGGATTTTAAGAACTGACGTCAATAAATGTTGTTGATGAGGCCAAAAAAATATGCTTTTAATAGTAAAAAAACACATTTACCCTTTGCAAGTGTTGTAAAAAAACTAGATGAGCTTGAGATTAGATGAAGTTGGAGAGTATCCGTGGCTTTGTGTTCTGCAGTCTGGGCCTTGGCATTCCAGGACCTCGAGCTGAGAAAGATTGATGGGGGGACCTAACACCCCAACGTTCCCCGGCGATTGGGCATTTGTTTGACTGGGCTATTTAGAGCTTTCGCTACTCTTTCGTTAGAGAGGATATTGATTGCTAGGAAATAGCTTCGCGTCCAATTTTTAAACTGAAATATTTCTCGAATATTTTACCTTCGTTGGGAGTTTACTGTTTAAGGTTTACGTCAGAACTAAAGAAGTCATGTAGGATTGTGAAGACCTTGGGTTGTATATTTGTATATATCGTATAAAATAATGACTTAGTGTTATCGCATTAAGAGATTAATAATCAATTATTTCCCAAATAGCATGGATTGTGATTTTATTGAAGTAATTCGTTATTACATCCAATCAGGTTACGAGGCGTTATTGAAAATAAATTACAGAAGGCGAGAATTATTTCCACGACTCCTGGCGTAACACATACAGCCTGAAATTGTATTTTCCCGCGCCTGCTTGAAAGTTGGTATATTTTACAAACCGTTTTCAATTTGTTTCTAGTTAAGTGTATGCTATGATTCCATTGTTAATGAGACACTATTTAAACGAATCCCGAGGAGTTGGCTTAAAGGCGGCAAACAAAAAGTACCTTCAGCCCTTAAGTAACGTAGTTAAAATGGAACTTCCTTTAATAAAGCGAACTAAACAGGTGTACTTTGTGGGGCAGACAAGAAAGCCGTTATTTGTGAGTCAGTTGTTGTCTTCTTATGTTCAGCGTGTAAATAAAACCGTTGCGCTTAGAAGTTATTCGAATGCTTGATGGTCACACTAATACCTTTATGCTTGGATTTAATTTAATGTAAATTTCACAAAACTTCAATTATTTCTTCTCAGATACATAATTCGACTTATCAAACCAAAATAACTCGATCCATTATTCTTTATTTTTCCATTTCCTTAAAATAATGATGACAGCGTTGAGAATTAATCAACATAAAAGCCTATTGGCTTTATTTTTTATATGATTATCATTATTTATTTATATTATTATTTATAGTATATGATTCTTTATTAAATGAAGAGGAAATCCGTAGCACAGTTAATATATTCTCTAAAATATATACATATACATTAATTATTATTAAGATTCTCACACGTTCTCCTAATACCGCGGGGATATTGTCCTACCCGGACAATTAGTCGAGGGTTTTTCCAGAAACTTACACTGCAGCCTACATTGATCAGCAGGTATTTGTAATGTCATTTTTATTTCTGAAAATGGAGGAATTGGACATTGCAAAAACGTATGATTCTATTTCGGTATCAAGTTTTCTTCTAAATTAACTCAATCTTCAGGATTGTGGTTCCACTTCGTCCTAGTTTTGCGGTTATGTTCTCCTCTTGGCGCACAGATACAAACGGCATCATATTGCCAGCCGACGTCGCAGGATGTCCAATCCATCCGGACCAGCCCTAACGCTGGCTTCTCCGAGGCTGAATGGCTTCTTGAACGCGCCATTGTTATTAGGATCGGTATATTTTATAACTACTACCAGGTCTTCCTAAGTGAGGCAGCTCTTGGTTGTGTATTCAAATTGTTCTATGCTACCAGCGTGCGTGTTTGCGAGCGGAGTGTACTGAGAAACCCAGGGGCGTTCATCAGTTGCCCCATTCGGGATATATTTATTATTATTAACACACAGATATTGATAATTATACACACAGACACATATACAATTATTAACACTATATTCACTTGAGTTTCTGCGCATGCGCTACTATTAACAACCACGTACCACTATCGCTCTCCAAATCAATACCGATAACTACCGTTTATAGACCCTTTTTCGGCTTTGGGATTGTTTCAACTGGCAACTTAAGTGAGGTGGCCACGAGGGAGCCCTCAATAAGTGAGTAGATCGCTAGTACATTGGTGTGAAGTGTAAATAATAGTGACATCGGACTGAGTAGTCGGCCATCTTGACTGAGGCATTAGCCGTCGTTCACGATACATAGCCGTTCTGAGCCAGACCTGATAGGTGGCTAAGAGCCAAGACCGGTGACTCGCCACTGGAATCCCACCGGCGCTACGTATTTTATTTATATTATTTTATTTTTTTTTTTTAACTAACAAAAATCTTAGCTAATGACAAAATGAGATTTTATCAGCAGCTAATATCACAAAATAAAAAGAAAAGATCTAGGTCCTTAGGTCCAACTCCGCCAACGTCGCCAGTAAAGCGAAAACCCAGACGCTCAAATAGGAATATCCCTATAAACTCATCTGCTGCCAGCTCTATGGAAGATCTACCACCACTTGCCAGCACTTCAAAAGAAGAAACTGCAGCAGAATCTCCATTCTTCACACCGAATAGCTTCGAGGTACTGAGAAATAGCCAACCTGTCGACATGGAAGTTATTCAAACACCAACACAGCCCAAGCCGCCTGCTATATTCGTAAGGAATATTAGAAATTTCAAACTATTATGCTCACAAATGAGCAAAGTTGTAGGTCCCGGAAAATATACGTGCCTCAATCGCTCTCGGGATACAAAAATTTCCCCAGACACTCCGGATACTTATCGAGCGATCATTTGGAAGAAACCAATGCAGACTTCCTACATATCAGTTGAAACAAGAACGATCGCTTCGAGTAGTGATAAGAAATCTGCACCCGACCACACCAGCTGATGAAATTGAAGACGAACTATCAGCTCTGGGATTCAAAGTTCGGCAAATAACCAACGTTTTACATGAGGACAGACAACAAAACGAATCCACCAAAACGGCATTACCGTTATTTTTTGTAGATCTCGAGCGGACACCTGGCGTGGAGAAAATTTATGACTTAACAACCCTGTATTACACAAGAAAACAGGTCGAAAAACCTTACCCCAATAGAGACATCGTCCAATGCCATAATTGCCAGGCATATGGGCACACAAAATCGTATTGCCACCACCCTCCTAGGTGTGTAAAATGTAGTGGGCAGCACAAAAGCGAATTGTGCAAAAAGCCCCTAAAATCACCTGCTGTATGCGTGCTCTGCCAGCAAGACCATCCGGCCAACTACAAGGGCTGTGAGGCCTATAGAATCCTCAAGTCCAGGAGCGAGCAACGTCGCCGGCCAGAAGAAGAGAAGCCAGTAACAGGTAGCTCAAGAAGCGCCCCCACCAGAAATTTGAGGCCTTCAGTCTCTTTTGCTGATGCCCTTCGGAACAGAGAGCAGTCACAGGCACTGCCCACTTCTCGTCCGCAAGTATCTCTTCCCCAGCATTCCGCTCATCCCACCAACCAGCAAACCCAATCCCATCCTCAACCACACATCTCGCATATTCCTTCACCTCCAAGCTCTTCAGATCTCACTAGCCTATTAACATCATTCCTTACAGAATTCAGAACCCTAATTACCCCTCTCATTTCCCTTCTTACAAATCTTGTCTCCTACCTTATCCCCGTTAAACAAAATCCATAAGTGGATCCTTCCGACTCCTTATCCATTCTCCTTTGGAATGCGAATGGTGTTCGCACCCACACTAACGAACTGACAGCACTACTCCATGACAAGAAGATCGACGTAGCTCTTATTACTGAAACAAGACTTACGAGCAAACGACCATTTACCGTTCGACAATACCAGACTTATCGTACTGATCACCCAGATGGAACAGCTCATTCAGGTACCGCTGTCATTGTCCATAACTCCATATCCCACCACATAGTTCCTTTGGTATCACATGATTTCCTTCAATCCACTGCAGTGTCAATCACCACCTTCACTTTTCCTCTTACACTTGCATCAAAGTACTGCCCTCCCAATAAATCCATTTCCGACTCCCAATTCATCTCCTTTATAGACTACATCGGACATCGTTTCCTTGTGGGTGGGGACTTTAATGCGAAGCACCAACACTGGGGGTCAATATCCACAAATACACGAGGACGTGCTTTGCTGTCTGCACTCACACGGAAACATTGCTCCACTATCACTCCTGACACAGCCACCTATTGGCCATCAGATCCCAACCGAAATCCTGATCTCCTTGACTTCTTTTTTTACAATAGTTTAGGAACACTAAACTACTCACTCACGCGCCTTGATGACCTCTCCTCTGATCATAGTCCTTTATTATTAACCATTTCCCTAAGACCAATTCACAAACTGCCTCCTCCTTCATTTATTAGGGGCCCAGTTGACTGTGACCACTTCCGTCAGCTTCTTACAGAGTCCGTAAACCTCAAATTATCCCTGAAAACATCCCAAGACCTAGACGATGCAGTGCATTCTTTCACTACCCTGGTCCAGAGGTCGGCTTGGGAGGCATCGTCACCCCATCGTCACACAAAAATCCACAATCATAATCGTTTACCTCAGCATCTCAAAGATCTAATCCAATCCAAACGCCGCTCCAGAACAGTGTGGCAAAGATCCCGGCATCCTATTGATCGTCATACGTACAATCAGTACTGCCGATTGGTAAAGCGGCGATTGGCATCCTTCCGTTCCGATTCTTTCAATTCCTCCTCTCTGTCCACCAGGGATAACTCCTTTTGGAACGTAACCAAAAAAATCCTAAAGTATCAACCTGTTTCACACCCACTCCGTCGTGATGATGGATCCTGGGCGGCTTCGGATGGGGATAGGTCGGAGGAATTTGCTCTGCATCTTACCCATACTTTCACACCTCACCTTTCTCATCAAAGCCATACTCACAGCACAACTGTGGAAGATTCCTCACTTCACCTATTCCTCTCTCTCTTCCACCAAAAGCCGTTAACCCCTCTGAGGGTTAATACCTTCTGAAAAACTTACTTTACCGAAAATCCCCTGGATATGATCTCCTTACTCCTCAAATTCTCAAACAACTTCCTCCTAAAGCCATAATCTTCCTAACCTACATATATAATTGCATAATCCGAACGACGCACTTTCCTCTCCTCTGGAAACATTCCATTATTGTCCTATTCGCCAAACCCGGTAAACCACCCAATGACGCCTCATCTTATCGTCCAATTAGCCTACTCCCTATCCTCTCAAAAATATTTGAAAAACTCCTACTAAAACGTCTACTTCCCATTGTTGAATCCGAAAACCTTTTTCCCACACACCAGTTTGGTTTCCGCCAACGACATTCCACTGCTCAACAAGGCCTTCGCGTTGTTGATCACATCTCCTCAGCCCTTGAAACCAAACAGTATTGCACTGCTCCCTTTCTTGACATAGCTCAAGCTTTTGGCAGGGTTTGGCACGCAGGTTTGCTCTACAAGCTCAAAAGATATTTACCACAGACCCTTTTCCTAGTCTTACAGTCCTACCTTTCAAACCGCTTCTTCCAAGTCCGCTGTGGTTTAGAATACTCTAACTACTATCCCATAAATGCAGGAGTTCCACAGGACAGTGTCCTGGGCCCCATCCTGATGGGCCCCAGCTGATGTCCCCTCTACTCCCAATACCTTCTTGGCCACATTTGCAGATGACACTGCAGTCTTGTCATCCCACCCAGACCCCGACATAGCATCCCATAACCTTCAAAAACACCTTGACGAGATCGAGTATTGGTGTAATCAATGGCGGATCAAAGTTAATGAAGCAAAATGTTCCCACATTACGTTCACCTTTTGTCGCAAGACTTGTCCACTAGTTCATTTTAATTCTATTCCTCTCTATTCTTTTTATTCTTGGTCAGCCTCCACTGGCTCGTATCCGGTGACGCGGCTGGCGGAGGAGCGTGGGGTGCTTCCCAAGATTCCGCTTCCTCTTTCGTATGCGAGGGAGGCAACAACCATGTGAACTTGGGGGGCCCCTGGGCTGTTTGTAAATATTGTATGAATGTGCGAGTGAAAGATAAATTGTAAATATGGTATGAATGAGAACATTTATCTCAATTATTTATTGCCTATTAAGTATTAAGGCAGATTGTAAATTCATCATAATAAAGTTGTTTTATAAAAAATATATATGTAAATATACATAATCGTAATATATCAAATTTTAGATCGATTGGATCGTTTTTCGCTGATCGTCGTTGCTGAACATACAAACAGACAACACCGTAATTCCCTTAGCTTCATCCCTAAACAGTCTTAACATTAGCTAGACATGCCAACAACTAGGCCACAAAAAAGAACCTGTGATAATTTTATTAGTAAATGAGTAGACGTTAAAATAATAAATTGGTCATAGGATCAGTGAGCGAGGCTCTTTAATCTATTTAAATAATTTTTTCAACCACTATGGCAGAACCCCACTGACAAACAGAAAGACGAAATACGACCACCCCATCCTGATTGAAAGTAGATCCTATCCCCTTGGGCTTGGGAGTTGTAAGAACTGCTCGGCGCTCCTACACAGTACGATGCAAGCGGCTAAGTATAGCGGGTTAAGCATACACATAGCGCCTCAATCACAGAGTGTTAGCTTTAAGCTGGTCAAATCGGAATTTATTTCAGTCGATCGATATTTTTGTTCCATTGAGCTCATTGGTATATATTTTTGATTTTTCATAATTGCAATGTAATAAACTGTGATCGGAGTGGCTCCACTACCACCACGTCAGTATAATAGCTCACTTGCCTTAGGATGATTGCAACTTTTTGAAAACCTCAATGATGCTTAGGGTAGGAAATAAAATTTAAGTGCACTGCAAACATTAAAAATTAACTTTACTTAAATATTAATATCAAATATGTTATTTTACAGAATTTGATATACATTGGAGAAGCTGAACCGGATACTTGGTGTGGGGCCATGGACTTTTTGTGAGTATGTATTTCACTAAGGTAACATTGGGCCTAGCCCAATTTCTGATCTGTGACTTTTGACTATTCTAATTATATGACCTTATTGTGTACTCCATTAAGTATCCAAGTACACTAGTTTAGCGTCCTCCTCCCATGAAATATATCTTACAATTTTGGGAAGTGAAGAAGACTCAGACACAATTTGCCTTCATTCAAATAAGAACTGTCATACGACAAGGCAGATAGGCTAAGGAAAGAAACTGAAAAATATTGTAATGCTAAATAAATAAGATTATGATAACTTAAGTAGTTTTTAGGATTAGTTACCACGAATTTTTAATGGTATTTTTCCATATTTTCAAACAACTGCTTTTTCACATTTACTCCTACGAAAAGTTTTTATTTATTATTATACTACGCCAAAGTAATGCTCATGAATTCAACCAGACATCAAATTACGAGAATTGAAATTTGTTGCGTATTTATTGGACAGTCGTAGCTCACATCCTCTCCCTATTTAATTTTATAAATAAGGATTTTAGTTTATGTGAGGATAACTAATATTTATTATTATTATTATTTTTATATAATATTTTATTATGTTCAAGGAATTTAGAATTATTCAAACTTATATGTTTATAATTGCTTCATATCGCGTTTATCATTTAATTAGCCAGGATAAGTTGGTCACGGATCCCCAACACTTTCTCAACCTGATCTATCCTGACTGGAGGCTTCGTTGAGTAACGTATTTGTCGGGTCCGAGCTCAGTTTATCGTAGCATGTAAAAGTGCATACCTGATATAGGGTATATATATAATATTCGCGTGTGTCGATATATTCGATTTTCAGGGAGTTCACATTCCCATTAGGTGTCCGTTTCCGTGCATACCTGCAACGTATAATTGTGCACTATAAATTTAGATTATTTCATGAACTATTTGAAACCTCTAGTTTCCTCCTTCTAAGCTTGCCTGAAATGGGTTTGTATTTTCAACCACTCTAAAATCCTTGCTTCCCTTTACTCTTTTTCCTTATATTAGAAAAAAACTATATCTGCATCACCGAAAGTTATAGGTATGTATTTTTATGTTTCATATTACTCATTGTGCTCGCCAGAGAACCTTTTATATATATAATTTTTAATTTCCTTTTTAGTTGAATTTTTGTATTATTTCATATGCCCTGTGGGCTATATATTCCACAACGTTACTAAATAAGTGAGTCGCAGACAACTTGTCCTCCCGTGATATTACACTAACTGTACAATGCAGACGAAACTCCAAGGACTACTCCAAAAAGAAGCTATTACTTTTTCGGACTGTTCCTGAATGTCAAGCGGGCGTTAGACACAGTTTGGCAACTAACAGGATAACTTCCATTTTCTGTCTTATTTGACAAGGAATGCTTTCTTGAAATCTGGCAGTATGAACAGTTGCCTGCACTGGAACTAGTAATTCTGTAAAGCCATCACATTCCTACGTATAATATCGTGGCACACCGATACTACACTATAATATACTAATCGCGATTATTGCAACTGGCACAGACATAACATTGGTATAACACATTGGTCATCAAGCAAGCAAACACTACATTACAAACAAGCTATAAATCTTGGAGAGCTGTCATTAGTTGCGTCATGCTGAAAATTGCGAATTTTCCCTTAACTCTGTACTGTATCAATGCTACTATAATATAACACAAGTTGAATTTTTCATTGTAGCTTCATATATATATAAGCAGAAAGCAAAACAAGAAAAATATTAGAATCAGTCATGAATTGTAAACTTTTTTGTTTAAACCCCAAAAAAATGAGAGTTACAGGGGTTATGGGAAAGAAACCTCATTCAACGGACATTTGGTCCAGACTGTATTGATGGGTACTGGAATGACAAAACTATTTGAAGGGTTTCTTGAAGGGGTTTTCCCGAGTTTTCCATATAATGATTAGGGAGAGGGTGCGTTTGGAAGGTACACAAAGGTGAACCAGGAATCCACTGAAAAATTCCTGAGAACTAAACTCCACTGGCTTAAAGATTGAAGCAAGGCGTGCAGTCAAGAGTAACGATCAAGCAATGATTGAGGAGGCGTTGTTGAGAAGGTTTTTAACGTGAAGTCATGGAGTGTGAGAGTAAGAAATTAAGCAATGTAACTAAAAATAAAAAAATTATTCGAGAAACACACTTCGTCATTTTTACAGTTTTGCTCTGCATAGCTCACCTTCGTATAAAGTAAGTCTTGATACTGGATTCTAAAGCTGTTAGGGACGAAATTTATCTCACTGACGTTAGACAAATCGCACCTTTAAGAGAATAGCTAGTTAATTTGGGGGAAGGGGAGGGGGGTTGCAACCCCAGAGGACCCCTCGTTTGGCGCATCTTCAAGGCTCTACTGAAACAGAAAATTAGGATTATCCGATCGCTGGCTAACTGTGTAGAATTAACCGTTTGGTCGGCTTTAATCTTCAAATAATGAGTGTTCCACTCTTTTCTTTCGATTTTCTTTTAATCTGTGATTACTGAGGCTTTGGAACAATATAAATTAAATGTTTATATATCCTTAGTTATTAAAATATCCTTAAATATCCTTAGTTTTGTTTTAAATATACCTGTACCTGTATTGCAGTGTAAGAAGACCTTACTTGGTATCCAGCGCATCTATTTAATGTCATTAATAATTATTAGAAAAATAAAAAAAAATATCTATTTCGTAAAACAAGTGGTCTACAGTCAAAGTAAGCTAAATGTAAACAAGGAAATATAAAATACCTTAATTAATCACCCTAATGAGCGTACAAAAGAAAGTAAGACAAATACTAATGAAAACTTTTTCTCAAACTCTTTAGTATAATTCCATTCTTCTGGCTAACTGCTTAAGTGTCAAAAAATGTTCTTGTACTTATGCTTGTGCCATCCTTTTCAGTGATATTGTTGAACATTACTTTTACCTTACATTTCTTTCCTCTGTTATCATAATAATAATAAGTTTCTGAAGTTTTTTTTATTCCAACTTCCTGGAAGTTAAGCCTGTTATACTTCGCTAACAACTTGTTCGAAGTCATGGAAGACTCGAAGAATTGGCCTTGTTAGACCATCCTGACAAAGCGCTGAAGCTGCATCCATCAACTCAAAATGGATAAAAAATAACCAAATTCTGAAGGCTTTAATGTTTAAGGCTTAATGTTACTAATATTCAAATGACTTAAAAGTGATTTGATTTCTGTGCACAATTTGTAATTTTAAATTGTTATAGTTTGTTCCTTTTATAGTTATTTAGTTTGTTTGCTATTATTTTTGTGTTAATAGAGGGTTGGTTTTTATTAAGGGCTCAGTCAATTTTTATTAAGCTTCCAGGTAGGTAGGAAGATATGATTGTAAGAAAAACATTGTGGAATCGATGCTGTCATTGCCTCATAGCTAAATATATTCGAGTTTTGTTTATATTTAAATCGATATTGGATGAATGAAGGGTTGATTTACGAATTTTCTTTCTATTCAATTCGTTTTATTTTTAAAAATGTGGATTCACATAATTAATGTGAGTTGGTTAAAATAGGCTTTGGACTAGGATATTTTTAATTAACCAAGGTAATTAATTTCCATCCTTTACCGTATAGGACTGATCTAAAACAAATATCTTGTGTTTATTTATTTAAAACTTACTCTATTGTTTAGCCTAAACTGTGCTGAATTAATTTATCAGGCATTAATAAACGTGGTTATTCTAATATTTAAGTAAATACCAAGTCTTACAGGTTGAGTATGATTGAGATTGTTAGGAAAGTATGGAATAAGATTAGATTTAACCAATATAACCAATTACACCTCCTATTCCTTTCTGTATATTTCGTAACCTGGCCCTGAGAACCAGGCCGAATATTCAGGCAAATGACGAAAACAATTTCAGGCTGATTGTAATGTATGTAATACATGAACTAAACATCATTTCTCCATATAACTGTGCGTTCCAGATTAGTATCTTCATTGTATCATAATTAACACTCAAGGAAGTAACTAGCTAGAGTGATTATTAAATTAAAGGGGTAAGAAATGAAATATGGCATTGATAAGAAAAAATATTGGATCTGCCATAAAAAAAAACCGGAGGGGAAGTTATTTATGCCTGTGCAGTGTTCTTTGTACTGTAGGTAATAAACACTCAGTGTGTTAAATGTGTGCAGAATAACGCAATGCAAAAAATACAGTGCATTGCAAAAGGTTAGTCATTAACCTATTTCTTGGTAATATTTACGATTTATTACATATTATTATGGTTTAAGGTATTTAGGTTCAAGTCCATAAATCAAGTAACGACAACACACTCTCTAATAATAGAAATGATTTAGACATAATGTGATCAGCATTTTTTATACGTGTTGAACTTACTAATATATTAAATGAACCAAAAATACTTCGCATCTCTTCTAAGCAATTGGTAATTAACCTTAAGGGTTCTTAAGTGTAATAAGACGTACGAACATCGAAATTGCTTTGAGAAATCGTATTGCTATATGTTTTTTGCTCAGAAGCAACATTTAGTTAAATATTCTTGGCTTTCTTCATTTGTAATAATGTCTATGATTTTATTATTTAATAACTTCGAAATTATCAGACATCATTCAATTTCTTTTTCATTAGCAAATTTTACGTAATCTTAACCAAAACATAATTTAAAATCTAAAATAACTTCCGTAAGGAAGCAGTAACCTTTTTCTTTTCAAACTTTATCTTTTATTGTCTTCAATATAACGGTATGTCAGAATATAACTTTGCAATTACAAATTTATTGGGTTATTTTTATTGTAGCCCACTATAGCGGAACAGAAGCAAGGCCAAATAAACTTGCAAAATATCTTCATCCTTTCCACCACACCAATTATTATACTTTACTTTAATTTTTTTTTATTCAATGACTTCAAACATTCTTTTTGCGATTTTCTTAAGGTATAAATCATACTTTATTGGCAAATGAGTCACATCTGTTCACTGAATATTAAATTAGGCTTTTCTTTCATTTTCCCATATCCACTCCGTGGAATTGGTTTGCATACAAAAGTGTGTGTGGGCGTTGAGAGTGGAATACCAAATGTTGCCCGTATGTATTAAATTCCTCAACCATGTTTACTTTGAGAGAATCTCGATTCTGAATACACTCTTACCTTGCAGAACCAGGTTTACAGAAGAGAATCAGGTTATCAGTTCAGAGATAAACTTACTATTTATTTATATATATATTTATTATACATTATATATATCTATATATTATTACATATTTATTATTATATATTATTACTATTGTCCTGTCATCATAAAATGTATTTCTATACATGCACCTATTTCAGAACATCATTCACTAATTAAACATTTAGTCTTTTTTCACTTAGATTCGAATTGATGAGTTAAAAGACTGTTCTGTTGTTTTTTTTTCCTTTAATGTAATAAAATTAATAACCCTACAATTTTACTTATACGTGTTTTATTTTGTTTCAGGTGAACGATGAGCGACTATATCAGAAACTATAAATAAAGAAAAGACATATATAAACGTATTTTTGTTATTGTTAATATAGTTTTTTATTAAAGATTTTACGAAGAAAGTTAATTTGTATGTGTTGTCATTTGAATCTTCCCTAAATATTATTTATACTTACCTAAAAAGTGTTAATTTCACTATTTTATTTAGTCACACAATCTATGAAATTAATAACAGATCAAGAATTCACTTTCGAATCATGCGATATTATGTAAATTAGAGTTAAAATCCATTTTTCGTAAATGCTGAGAAGAAAACCTAGGATGATACTTCAAATGTTATATTGCCGTAAAAAAGGTAATAATCAAAATAGATTGCCATATTTTTTAAATTATTAGTTATTCTGAGTCCGTTTTTCGTTACTTAATTGCATTTCAATATTTTTTTTCGTGTAAACGTCTTTGAAATTGTTTCGGTAATGGTCTTGTCAAAGTTTGAAAAGTTACCAAAATATGCCACCTGTTGTAATGTATATATTTAGCATACATATTCACCATCTGTCGTGTATATTTCAAAACTAGGCCATGGAGCTTTGATCTTACATGGGGTATGCGTGAGTTCTAGATCATGCGTCGCTCGGTAACGGAGCGAAATAAAAATGTATTTTCTATTGTGACGTGGAGAACTCGCCGAGTTTTGTAATACAACGGTTTAAATATTGTTTTGGTACTGCTCCAAAAAAAAGTTAAGAGCAATATAAAACTGAAAATTGTCAAAAACTAGCATGAATTATTGGCAACGGATCTTGAATACGTGGGTAAGATATACCAGACAAACAACAAGAAAGAATACCGAACAAGGAGCAATCAGTATTAGCACTGTGGTTGCATATATTTCAACGTAATGATTAAAAATTTACGCAATATTTTTGGGTTTTAGTTTACTTTTCAAAAAAGATTAAAAAAAGAAACATAAAATCGGATTAATTACAATTTGCTTCAGAAAAAGCAAAGAATTTCCGTGTACAAAGTTAACTATATAATATATATAAATAATAATAATTCAATAAAACCTAGGAAATCAATCAAGAAGAAGCAATTATTAAGATCATGAAAGCATTATTACTGTGATACTGCGCATTTAACTAAAATTTACTTCTTTTTACTGAACTATCTAGTGCTGATACCTGACTTACAAACACGCCTCGACGACTCATGGGATCGGCTCAAAAATGCAGCCATGAAGATATATCGCTTGATGGGCTTCACTGTCGTTCCGTCACGCTTCAAATTTGTGTGTTGTATTTTTATTTAACAGTTTGGAAGTGTTTAAGCAAGCATGATGTTTACATTTTTTTATTATTGGTCGTGTCTGAAATATAAACTGTATCAATGCCGGGGGTGCAAGATAACCAATATTGCAAACTTACCACATCATCTCAAATCCAAAACTGTAACTTTTTAACTTAGATCGATTTTACCTTGTCTTTTCCAAGACCAATATCCTTTTGAGATGTAGATTAATTATTTAATAAAATGATTATAGGCTATTTTGGGAGGCAAAAAAATGAAGGCTGTAAGATTTTATCTTAATTTATTCATAGGGTAATACTAATAAAACTAAGTACAATTAAGTCTGGTAAAATTAATATTCATTTGTCATATTCTACAACTCTCTTCAAGAGAGAGGAACTCTTAGCATAAATAAAATACAAAAGAGAAGGAAGTAATAAAAGAAATAAAATAATAGTAAGGTACGATAGAGGGGAGGAAGTGAGGCGAGTATACATTACAATATATAGGTTAATAAAATAATACAAATGAAAAATATACACAGATATAAACAAAGGGTTAATGGTGAGTGTCCGAGTCCTGTCGGCGAGAAGTGACGAGCTGCCCGGCCTGCGACTGCCTGTTAGATATCGCTCGTTAGTGACACTACAGGCTCCATCAGCTGCTTCCGCTCCTGCTTACTTCAGGGACTTATACCTCTCCTTTTCGTGGTTCTCAGGGGGCTCACACTCGAAGGAAGCCAGTGCTAGAGCTGGAAGGGAGACCCAAATATCAATACAATTCCAAAAATGGAATACAAAAAAAAAATGAAAAAGTAACACTTCATTGCAAAATCGAGTTTTAGGAAATAAAACACCTTTCTCTCTAAAGCGTTATTGATTCCCATCTAAATCTTTTCCCGATCCAATTGGACGTAGGAGGGCGACACGTAAAGGTGAGCACTGATGTATCATTTTTGGAAGTGAGAATGGGAAAGATATTGAGTATGTCGTCCCACATTGAGCACACAATAACACATGGTGATAACAGTAACCAACCAGGATATGAAAAGCGATGTAAGAATTAATGTTACCATACTAAAGGACCCTTTACTGGGTACCAGGGGGTGTTGATGAGAATCATAGGATACGCATACCAGTCAGGCAACCTTAACAAGGGCAAACAGCACAAGATAATGCAGATACATTATCATATTATATACATCCTGTCGTTTCCCGAGAGCCTATAAAACTGTCTAATTGGCGGCAGCGTCTACCAACAGATGCCTCAGGATGAACGAGAGTAGAGGAACGCTACAAGAGCCTTCACCTCCTTTCTGGTAAATAATCGAGGAGGAACCAAGGAGTTGGAAAGTCAGGTCGACTAGAAAAACTTCTCCTCAGCCGGGGATAGGTTGAGGGCAAGATGGGACTCCAAGATTATTGGAGCTCGCAGATTCTCGCGGAACACAGCAGTTTTCGATCTAAACTGCACGAATACTAAAGGTCAAAAGACCCACACTGCGGAAAAGATTACACAGTAGATGTCATGTTCTCCTGTCGAGGCCTGGAACCCACGAGGGCACGGATACTCTCTTCGATAGGAAGGTACAGGATTGGACGAATCCGACCTGACGTTGCTGGTCAATACGGAAGAGAACTTCGGGGCATTCATCATCTCTTCATCCAGGACTGGAGGATGACCATGAACAGCCATAATTTCAGGAAGTCTCATCAAAAAGGCATCGTTGTAAATGGCGTTGTAAACATAGGATAACTTAGGATTAAGGGTGAATATTAGTTAAACTAGATTTATAAGAAGTCGAGGATGCACTGTTTGTAAATAGTTCTTAGCGAGATAGTAAGCATCCCTCTTTTTAGTTTTTAGTCTGTAAATAGAGTTTAAGAAGTTTATTTAATTAGGTTTTCATGAATAAATACAGCGCTAACTGGAGCACCAACCCCCCCCCCAAACCCCCCACCAATCCCAATTGCCCATACTACGAACACCCGTGAGTCCGCCTCATGGGCTCGTGGGGAAAGCCTGTCATGGGATATCAATCCCATGAAAAGGGGGAAAAAACTTTACCAGTATTGAAATTAGAGAAGTTAGATGATTTCAATAAAGTGGAAATTTTATTAAATAAAATATAATCATAACAATAATACACATAATATATATACTTACCATCCTCATTGAGGACAGGGGTCGCTTGGAGGTAGGTGATGACCTTAGGCGACTTGGGGAAGGGACAGTGGACTTGCTTCCAGGTGATGAATTCGGTCACCTGCTTAGCCAACTGCCAGAACTTCTCGAAGTTTATGTGCCCGTTCGGCAATCTGCAAACCAAACAGTTCATAAACGACGGACACAGGTAAGTTTTCAGTACATATTCTCATGATTTACGCAGGAATACATGAAACTTCCATGGAATATAAACCTTGCAGAACTAATGTGCAAAAGGCGAGTGGAATACATATTCAAGTTTGATATTATTTTTTAGATACAATCCTTTATTGTGTTAAAATTACAATCTGCCTTAATAGGCAATAAGTAATTAAGATATACTATCATTCATACCATATTTACATTTCATCATTCACTCACTCATTCATTCAGGACATGATTGGAGAAACTGGCCATTGCCAGGACTCCCACTGTCACGCGATTATAGCAGGTCACGAGGCCACTGCCGTTTCAGTCTCCGAGGAGGATTATAAGGATGAGTGTAATATTATTACGATTATAAACTAAGTTGTATTTATTTTTTTCACGAGCGAAATTGAGAAAGTATAATATAAAGCAACAATTTCAAGGCATTTTAAGTTGCTTCAGTTTGGAGTTAACGTCTCTAATGCGTACTTAGGATCAGACCTTAACTGAGAACTTTAAATCAGTATGCTTTATCATTTTTTTCAGCAGTGACTGTACAAGTTAGTGAGACGTAACAGATTTATTTCCAATTTCTATCGTTATTTCCAAACTTGTCATTACTATATTTTAAGTATCATAAGAATGAGCATATTTCTAAGTATTTGAGTTGTATAACTTTAAATTTCTGACTGATTAGATTGTTTTTAGTACCATTGTCATATAACATACAGACAATTAAGTAATGCATTTTTCTGCGTAAGAATAAGAGACAATTACTATTAGCAGCTGATTCTATCGATTTAATTATAAGATAATTGAAAATGGCGTTTTAGACGCCCGTGTTAGTATAAAATAAAATGTGGGCACAATTACTCAGATAGTGTACAATTACTACCAGAGGGGTGTCATTTATTAACATACAGACAAGCTGGCCAAATTCTGCAAACTCCTCCCTCGGGCTCGGCACTAATTTCCCGAGACTTTCTCTTCTTGATCGTGACCCAGTTGCTACAATAACGATAGATACACTTTGATGAATGAGAGGGGGAATGAAGCGAAATGAAGTTCTCGCGCATCAGATCAGACAACATTGGTTCGATGAGCGTTCAGACTGTATGAGTGACATCAACTTGCGAGCAGGGTCTATTTCACTAGCCACAATGGCTTGACAGCGGGCAACTTCCAGCTGTCAGTCAGCAGGTGCTTCGGCTCCGCCTTCTTTTGAGAGCTCTGTCGCCATCAACAACTTTAGAGTGGAAAGTAAGTTTGAATCAGATTTAGAAATCGTTGTGTATGTATGAGATTCATTAGCGACAAACCCCCGATTCAAAATGAAGATACTATGTTTATACAGAAAATTGTAATAAATCAAACTGATAAAATTGTCTTGCCTTTGTCGTGAGTGCTTCTGGTTTTCTTAAACAATTACTCTTTTTGAACATTCCTTAAAGGTAAAGAAAACAATTAGACGTTTAAAACCTCTGTCTTATTAAATCCTTGTAAGCTGGTACTTATGAAATCTCAAAAGATTACGAAAGTGTCAAGACTTTTTTCTTCTTCTCTCTCTCCACTTTCCCCGTTGTAACTTTCCAAATATTTCGTAATATAGCCAAATGTTTTGCTGTATAGCTTTTATAGAAATTAAGGTTAATTGAATCGTTTCGACAGTCAACCGAATTTAATCGACCAAAATTATGTCTGAACGAAAGACCTCCCAAAATATCAAGTAATAGATGTGACGGAATCACAGAGGGGAAATTGAATTTTGATTCGATTTTGTTATCATTTTCTCCCACGAGGCTGAGCTAGGGCTAGATACATTCCACCCGGTAACAATCCGAATTCATGAATCTATCTAGTAAGGCAATGAAAAGCTAAATAGAAAACACAGAAGACGCAGAAAATTAATAGGCCTTGGAATGTGCAGGACTCTTTGTGAAAGCAACCATTTATCTACAACGCTGATTCCCTCAAGGAACTCATGGCTCTCGTCCTTGTACTATCTCGGACTCCCCAAATAAATTTAAACTAATACAAACAACAGCGTTGATGATCTGAGGCTAAAACAAACAACCACTCAAAATATTTCTCAGAGATTCAGACAAGTGACTCCATCATCTGGAGGGTGCTTAATGATCGCTCGTCGATTTTACCCACCTCCATCCCTGTCAATTATATTCAACATGTACTCCTGAATTCTTTCACTTATCAAAACTTTAATAATTTGTAGTTAAATTAACTACATGAACCTCTCCTCAAGAACTACATAAGTCTCAAAATTGATTTTTGTCACAGAAAAAGTGGTCTTAACTTTACGATTCCGTCATAATTCCTAAATATTAGTTACAGTACTAATGTTTCTCTAAAGCTACTGAATGCCAACAAATAGGTAACTTAAAGAATGAGTTAACTTACTTGTTAGAACAGCCTTCGTTGAGGAAGTAGAGGTCCTTGACGAGAAGAGAGAAGAACGGAATGACTATCCTCTGGGTGTCGTCCGTGGCAGCTGCCGACCTCCAGACAGCGGCCTTGAGGGTCGACCGGTAGCTGCTGAAGTTACAAGAAGGGTCCATCTGGTGCTCGAGGACCAAGAACTTGGCACACTGCACCTTGCTCCACTAAAGGGCAGAGTACGGAGTAAATGTACAACATATCAGTGGATATATTTGTCCAAAACAACAATAAACAAATAACAAAATATTTAACTAAGCAAATAGTAAACAAAAAAATAAGTTATAATGAACAGCCAATGAAAAATAACACTGGCAGAAGCAAGACTCGAACCCTTCCCAATATCCTAGTCGGGGGTTCTGCCATCTAAGCTACCTTGCCTCTAGTGATTACCACTTTAATATTAACACAAAATTATCGTTGGGCAAACTCTCGTAAGGACCGTTCGAGTCCCAACCCCTCAAGTGTATTCTTTCTATGATTTTTAATTATAAATAATAATAGCACCTATACCAAAACTAAAATTTCTAACTAAAAGTTACAGCACAAAACAAAAATTGAATATCGGTTGTTTTCTAAATCACTGAATTAGAAGAGATAAATTACAATTGAAATACAAACAAAATGAATAGCAATAAAAAACTCAATAATAGCAACATTAACATAAGATGTAATTTATTCGTATTGTATTGATCTAATTAACAAATATAATATTATCCGACTCAAATAATACTACTGGAAAAAAAAACTTCTATCATAAGTATCATTCATCTTGAACCTACGGATATTCTGTTCTTACCAAAACCTTTTAGAGGGCTGTTATCCAGTTTAATGTATAAGTTCCCGTTTCTTAATCTAGAGTAGTAGCTGATTTTTCTCGTAAAAAACACTTGTTATTATGTATATGTACATCTTGAAATTATAACAGAAATAAAAAGTAATGACTTACTGCTTGATTCATGCTAAAAACATCTTCCCCCCAAATATTTGATAATAATCGTTCATTAAATACTACCATTAAAAGTAACGATTACAGCCCCCCTCCCTTCTTCTTCAGAGGTTCTTAGATATTTGGCCTGATGATGTTTCACTCGTTAAATATGCAGGGTATAAAAAGTCCACTTCTCAAGTGCCATCCGCAGCGACCACTTTTGTCGCCCACAGACCTTCCTCGTACAACTTTCCTAGTCCTCACTACCGGTCTCAGACTAATTAACAGATAGAAATGTCAACTAGCTAGTTGCAAACTAATAAAAACTTTTAGAACAGCAGTGTAATTGCCCGAAGTTTTTTTTTGGATTCTAGTTTATTTTTATTCTAATTTTGTGTATATTTTAAATACCCTAAAACTACGCCTTAAAGGTTACCGTTATCGTAAATGAAAACGTAATACAGCAACATGTAATCGGCAAAACATATAAAACAATAATCCATAAATGAATAATAAGAATAAAATAGCACACTTCAAGGATCGGAACATTTACTTCGTCCGTCAGACTAAATGCAGAGAATATTTTACACGCAAGGAAAGACGATTCCACTGTACATGAGTGGTTCTGTCAGATCTTTCGCCGGTTCAAAATTGTGCTAGAGTACTCGGTCTGTCTACGAAATTAGCTTAGAGACAGACCAAGACCGGAGACCTGGATGGACATAATCCTGACCTAGGAAGACTAGGAATTTCTAGGAAAAATCTCGAAAGCCTGGAGATGGTGAGAAAATTTACTTGAAGCGATCTTTAGACAGAACTGTGCCCATAGTAGATTCCTGACATAGTATGTGGCAAGATATGAACGCCCTTTATGGTCTAAGTTGGTTGAGTAGTAATCACGATCGCAGAGTTCGTACTATAAATTATAGACGATTTTCAAAAGAACAGATGCCCGGAACATGCTACACGCAAGGATAGGCATTTATTTTCTTTTATTATCAAAGCGGGCCGTCGCGACACACCAACCAAAGTTGATCTTGTCATACACAAAAAACATAGAAACAACGTAGACAGATGCATTGATAAAAGTTGTAATAAAAGTACGCCTTCATTAATAATGTTTCCATTGAATTATGCTATGTATTCATGTACCCTGTATTTTTATTGGCAAGGATGATGAAAACTCTTTTAACCCAAAAAAAGCACCTTCAACATTTTCCATTCAGCTACAGGCTCTTTCCCCTCAGAGGATATTTCATTCGCCGTCTAATTGGACTTGGGCTAAGAATAGCCTTTAATTGAGACGAAGCCGGAGAGGAAGCTGCCCCGCTGTTGTTAATGGGCTGTTATTTGTTACCTGGCGAGGGGTCAGCTCTGAGTGATTCCGTAACGGGAAACTAACCACTCAGTGGGATGGACTCAACACTGCGGGATTTGTATTGGAGGCTGAATTTTAGATACGCCATTTAATTTAATTAAATTTAAAAATGAATAATTCAAACAAAATTAAAAAAAAAAATTTTTTTAGTTGGAGTAGGTATTGGCAAACTCTCTAAGAGATTAAAAGTAGCTTTATGCATTCAACACACAAAATTCCGTTACTTGTTACTGGAAGCCTTGAATATCTTTTCAATAAATTCCTAACGATTAAGACATTTGATGTTTGCTGCAGTCAAAAAATATAATCGAGCAGCGACACTTATTGAATCGTGTTTCTAATTTTGTGTCAATAATGTAATTTTACCCAAAAGAAAAGAGCAGATCATTATAACTGGGCTAGATTATGGTCTTTTGTTGAAAGCATAATACTTCACCTTCCTTCTTTCCTAGGATCGACCCCATAACGTAATAGCAATAATCCTCAAAATCCTGCTATGTGAAGTAGATTAGCATAGAAAAAAAAAACATATACAGGACCGAATTATCCTATGAATGAGAGTCCCAAAGACAAATCTAACGAAGCAGTTTCATGTTTCACTTGAATCTGCCCTCGAGTCCCGGTAAGACGCCCTCGAAGTGCGGGGAAATGAGGGAGGTACGTGGAGTTGATGTATAGTCTGGGTGAGCAAATGGCAAGAGGAATGGAAAAGTTTCAGTGCCCAACATTGGAAGAGGTTTCTAGGATAGGGTTTTTGTCTATGGTTACCCCTAGGTTTTTAACGCTGGATCAGAAAGTGAATTTGACATAGGAAATTATTAAAGGAGGAAACTGGAGCAAATACAATTGCTTGAGTTTTCGTCCCGTTTAATCTATCCGTTCTAGGTCTCCCTGATATAAATACATTGGAGGATGGATATTTGAGAGCTAACCCCTACCCTCACTACTATATATACCTCCTACTACCAGGTTGCAGCAATCATTCGTCGCACCAGAGGCAACTGAGCACCAGGGGATGATGACATCCAAACCATCCTTCTGAAGCCGCTACCACGGAAGGGAATATCTCACATAGTGAACATCCTCAACTCTTCACTGAGACTACACTACGTTTCCTAGACGTGGAAGCACGCCGTCGTCGTCCCACTATTGAAACCGGCATACGCTACCTCGGCATCAACCTAGGCAGACACATGACGTTCTACACACACCTGCAGAAGAAGTTGAAAAGAGTACGTAGGACTTACTACTCTCTCCAGCATCTCATCACAAGCCCGGCCATATCCCTTTGGCTGAAACTGTTAATATATAAAGGCGTCCTGAGGCCAGCTCTACTGTTTAGGACACCACTCTTCCGATTCCTACACACTAGCACAATAACTCGACTCCAGAGCTTCCAGAACAAAATCCTGCGCACGGCACTATGGCATACCCCTTTTCGTGATATTAGGCTCCCAACATCCACGAAAAGTTCGAAGTCCCCACCATCAGCCATCGAAGCCATCCAAAGAAGACACATCAAGTTCTTTGACTCGATGAAACATAGCCAAAACCCTCTATTCCGAGACAAGACACCCCCACCGCTACCGGCAAGATGGCAACTCTCAAGATCGAGTAAAGTAGACCAAATGGTGGATATCTCGGCGCTTGGCCCACCAACAACAAGCCTCTAAGGGGCACCCAACACTGCTATCCAACTAAATAAGACTGCACTACATGCCTAGAGAGACTCTAGGCCCAGCCACCAATGGACTCTCATCACTGTACCGCAACTATCAACCTCTACCGAGGCTTCCCACACTCCTTAATTCCCTTACACCAACTTCAAGCAGGTACTCCTAGTACAAGGATCCTGCTGAATCGCCTGAGGATCTATAATTGTATATAATTATCTGTAAATTTCAAGGGGCTATGAAAGAAAAAAAAAGAAAAAATAGATTTAATTCGCCTGAGGATCTATAATTATCTGTAAATTAGGAGGGGCTGTAAAGGGGAGGGGGGGGGGGGAATCGGAAGTTGTTGGCGTAGAGGTAAGGAATGGAGTTAGCAAGGTCGTTTATTTAAGAACTAAAAAGAAAGGGAGAAATTCTCGATACCTAGGCTATGCTAGGGGAAAGAGTGAGGGAAGTAGATAGGGGTTGATAAGGGATAGTAACTGCATGCGAGCCGCTGGAGAAAAATAATGGAATCTTTTAGCTTAGAAAGAGGACCAATGCTTTCTTCCAGAAGTTAGGAAAAATTGTATACATGGAGAAGAACATGTAAGATGACTGGAACGCACTGTGTACACAACTCAGAATTCAACCAGGGCCAGTGGTACTGTTGCGTGATCTCAGTAAAACGGCTATAAGATCAGTTGGCGAGGGATGGTTAAAATAGAAGTCAATGCCATTAAATGAGGGTTCGCAAAAGCTATGGGGTGAGGTAGGTGAGATGCAGGTATGTGTGTTCTAAGCTAGAACCTGCAAAAACTATTTCGCATGGTTTAGCTGGCAGGATTAATGATATTATGGCCCACTTAAACCGTTAGCTTGATAATATAGAATTCAGTTCTATTAATGCTAAAAAGATCAAAAATTAAGAGATGTGACAAACGATAAATTCTCAGACGTAGAATGGAGCTGAAATCTGCGGGGTACAAACAGGTGAATCGATTCCGCCCAGAGGGAGTGCTGAAGAAATATAATAGGAGTCGATCAGATGCCCCAGAGTGCCCACACCCGGCCTGGGGATTCTTATTGGCACAGAATTACATTTCAACAGGATCGCATTACCTCAGCGATTTGTGGAAGAAAACAAGATCAGAGGCTGACTTTGAAATACTTTTACTTAAACCTACTAAATTCAGAGACATTTGAACTCATTTAGGCGACACATTAAGTCAGTCACAAGATGCCACTAACTCTTCTTGAGGTGTTTTTTATTTATTTTAAATTATATCAAGTCCAGAGAAGTTGACATTATTAATAAACTTTATACCAATTTAAAATTATTTCTAATGATATTACATTCCTCATAAACATTTTCACCGAGCAGTGTACTTATACACATAGCCTTTATTTTTGCGAGAGCTGCCTTACAACAGACTGAAGAGGAAAGCTTCTCCTCCTGTGGAATTGAACACAGCCCGTTAGACACGAAATGGAAGAGAAGAGGAAACGCAGCGAATTAACAAGTCAGCTCACTCGAAGAGGGAAGAAGCAGTTCCACTGAGGCAGCGATTCGCTCCAGTGACTCTTCACTCGAGGGCTGTCTTGATACCACTCCGGAATCACCTTTAAGTCCTCCTTCACGGATCTCTTCTTTATAGCTAACTTTGTCTCTCCCGTTATTTATATATTTACTCTGAGGATGCACTTTCTTTGATGAACTTAAATTCTCAGAAATATTTAAATATCTACCCATATAGCAACGAAGGAACCGAAACATGTAATACGAAAATTTATTCAGTGAGGTGAAATAATAATCTAATTTAATCACCAAAAGGCTTGACTCTGAAGTGAAGATGACAAACGAATTATAGCAGATAATAATACAAGGAAATGACGAATAAAGGATAATGACCAACAATTATGTAACAAATATTACTTAACATCTGGAGCTCTCAGCTGTAGCAGTTCTGTGCCAATTATAGATCTGCCTTTAATAAAATCCGTCCGGTCTGACTCCATTCATTTACACAACAAATAACTGAGCACTATAGCCCTCAAAGTAAACTAACGCAATACAATCACTCAAAAATAAGTTCTACTCAAAGTATTTACGCGGTACTGCCCTGCCACACACTGGGACGAAAAGCACGACATCACTATGCCACGGCCCAAAGCAAGTTCCTGAATCTGTGAGAAGTCACATTTAAAATCATTTTTGTTTGATAGTTCAATTGAAAACCTGCTAATTTAGTGGAATTTCGCATGACTTACAGGTTTTGTCAAATTGTTATTTCGAGCTAGTAATAATTTTAATAATTTTGTTTCGAAAAATTCTCAACTTTTTATTATCATTCTGCACCCTTTAAATAAAATACGTGCTTTTAAATGTAATTTTTACGAAGAGGTCAATTTGAAAAAAGTTTCAGAATGTTCGAAAATTGGCTTTCTCCACTTTTTCCTTAGTTATTGGGTGTGAGGCATTCGTAATAATTATTTATGTCCACCATGACCCACCCGGGGCCAGTACGTATTTTCGTCCGTATGGATGTTCAAGCAAGTTGTAGGTACTAGCGTCTCCTAAAACTGGACATCGTGCTTAACTTATAATAATGAACAATAGTTGTTGGTTGCGGAAAATTCTTTGAACTGACGCAAGTAATATTTATCAAATAATAAATCTTTTATACATATGTGTTGGTGAAGGACATTATCATGAAGAAAATTGAGTTTGAAAAAAAACATGTATAAATGCACACTTTTTTTACTTAAAACTAAATATACCATAACCGGGCTTTTGACCGGTTATGAACCTTTGCATTGAAAAAGCTCATATAATCTTATCGCTTTTGCTTGATGACTTTTTCTATTTATTATATACACTCAATATTCTATTTTTTTTTTATTTGTATTTTGAGTAATACTTGTCGTATACCGTTATATACCACAGCCGGTCATTTGACCGGAATAAATAAATTATTGCTTTATAAGGTTTTAGGTCCAGAAATTATTATGTAAGTGCGTATTCAAAGTATTGTATTTAGTTAGTTCCACATTTCTATTAAGACTGTTGCATAGTTAGTTCAATCAAAAATTGAATTGCGTAGTTACTTTTTCAACTCTGAAAAAAATTCCAAAAAAAATTAAAGTAAGTAGCTCATGTTTTATTTTGATAGCTTTACTTCATTACTAACCCAGATTATTCTTTACCCAGAAAAATGTCGAAACAATCAACAGTACAAGTTCTCAGAAGATATAAATAACATAATACAGGCGAAGAGTTTTCGGAAATTGATGAAGATGAATTTTCTGGAAATGAAGATATACTGGTTAGAAATAATAATGAGTTTGAATGCACAGATGATGGAGAGGAAAATATTTCAAATATATTTCGTGTACGAAAAAGAATAAAATTACTCTCAAGTTCTGAAGAAGAGATAGAAAAAAATGAACAGCATGCTGGATCGATAGATCTGTTTGGAAAGAAATACAAATAGGTGGTATACCTGGGAGATCACCACTTCATAACATTTTCAGGCTAGACGTAGGTCCAACAGGATATGCCATATTATGAAATTATTTATGAATGAATTACATATTATGAATCAATTATGATAATTTATCACCGTATCATGAACCATATACGAACATGCATAATAGAAGAACCAAAGAGAGTGTTAAGAACCGACTGGAATTTATCTCAAGAGAAATTAGATGCATTTATTGCAATATCATATGCATATATAAATCCGATGAGCAATTAATTAAAAAAATTTTATTCTTTGTGTTTGTAATTGAAATCAAAAAAATACAATTTTGTTTAATTATAATAAAGTTATTTTGTTTATTTCCTTCCTAAAATCCATATTTCAGACATTAAATCAGGAAACATAACGCCAGGTCATTTTACCGGGCATGGTAGAAATAGGTATGTATTAAGTGCTTGTATGTTTAGTGTTGATTTCAGTTGTGGGTACCAAGTTGATTCGAGGTTTTTTTAGATGTGTAATGTAATAACTTGTTACATGATTATATTCCATGTACTGTTATTTTACCCTATTAGTGGAAATGTTAACATTTTATTGTGAATTGCATTGATTCAATTGAATATTTTTTGCTTTTTCCTTCTACTGGCAGACTTTCAGCCAAAGTAAGCTATGAAAATCCTTTTTTTTTTTTAAATTTAAAGACCAACAGAAATTCTCGCTAAAAATGTACAGCAAGATTATGAAAAGTTTTTATGCAGCAATGTAGGTACTACTAAAATTATGCGTTTGTAGGAGTTACAAGACGTCTTCATTACGTTCGAAGTTAATTTTTCTTTCAAATTTCAAAAATTCCAGGTTTAAACCTGTGTTGATTATCTCTACTTTTCGTGAAAATTTACCCATTCTGAATTTATATTTGTGTTCCTCGCCCTTGAAAATTCAGCACTGTTTTACCGAGACAGGCCACATCTCTCCTGGGATATTTCTGGTCAAATTCACCAACCTTTATGAGAATCTCTGAATAACCTTAAAATATAAAATAATACTACTCTGACTGCCAAGAGCAGATGAACCGTCGTGTTCCCGGAATATCCTTCCAGGAGGCTATCCCTAGGGTCGACTGATCTGGAATTCAGCTGGAGTCACACATAGTTCGGCTGGAGGCGTCGCAGGTATTTTTATATACCTCCGGAGTAATATCCCAGTTTCCAAGATCTCAGTAGACCTTATGACAGTCTCCTCTCCTGGCCTAGCCAATGTTTTTCTAATATTCGTCAAAAATTTATCACTTTAATGTAAGAAATCATGTGTGCTATGAAATATGCTAATATAATAATGATTTGTTTGTGTGTCTAACCCAGGCACGGTCGACACACTGCCCGCGAGTGAATAATAAAAGCAAATTATTTTCAAGTATCAGTCTTTTACACCACACTATATGCCACCACAGTAATGAAAATTCAGCTGAAATAGTTGTAACTTTGCGAGGTAAAGTTAACCAATTTAAAGTATTTTAGCATTCGATAAAAGTACAGAAATCTCAGACACATCTCAACTTGTGATATTTATTCGCGCTGTGAATGTTTTACTCTAAGCGACAGAAGAAATGTTTTAAATTTAAAAGACACAACTAGAAGATAAGATGTTTTCCAAGCAATTGAAAAATGTACAGCCGAAAATAGCTCACATTTTAAGGCTCTTGCAGAATTAACAACAGATGGATAAGCCGCTTTGGTTGTAAATATAAAGGGCCTGTAAAATTAATTATGGATAAGCTATATTGCAGAGGTATTAATACCAATGATATTTTTATTATTAAATGCTTGAAATAGCAAGATAATTTATGTGGTGGAGTATTATCGATGTATCTCGTAATGATCGTAGATTTAAACATATTAAATTATCTTTGTTCATGTTCTATTCAGTATCGGCAATTCGAAGAATTTCATAGCGAATAATCTTCAGAATATAGCGAAAACTTATATTTTACTAATGTTAGACGACTAACAGAAAATGTTTAAAAAGATTTTTAACTTTACGGGAGGAATTAGATATATTTATGAACGAGAAACAAGAACCTGTTCCTAAAGTAAGTAATGATGATTCGTTGTTTTTTAGCTGATAAAACAGAAAAAACTCAGTTGAATAACTACTTGCAAGAGCAGGTTAATTTAATAATCGATGGTTGCAAGTTTATCAATTGTTTTAAAAAGATGTCATTGTTATTTGTGTGCCAACTTAGAAATAATGGTCAAAATTTTCCGCTGTTAAATAAACATCTAACAAAGTCAAACTAAGAATGTTTCGGGATATGCTAATGAAATAAGGTAACTTATAACTGCACTTGTATCCACATATATTTATGAAACATGTTATTCGAAGATGAAATTTATTCCCGGTCATCCCGTGCTTCATCAACTGCTGCCAATTTAGAAAACCTGCTAAGATATGCAACGACGAACATAAATATGGATTTACAAACATTAAGTGAAAAAAAGGATAAACTAACATCTCATTAATTAAGACTCGGGAGTAAATTATATTGAACTATACAATAACAACATGATTTTATTCATTTTGTATTTACATGTTTTGAATTCATGTGTAAAGTGCTGACCACTGTTACGTTACACGTCATCAAACTGGCCCGTGAAACCATTGGGGTTGGCCACGGCTTATCTAACCAATGCCTTTATGTCTTCCTTTTCGATAATAGCGTTATTTATCACTTTGTAATAAATATTGATTTAACTAAAAGCTTTAAAGGCAATTCTAGGCATAATCTGGTCCTAATCACAAGAAGTAGGAGTGGTTTATGACCGAAGGAATATTAAATTTAATAATTACCCATGTATGTAATAATATGTAAATGCAGCATCAGAACATTACATGGAGAATGATTCTGTACAACTGATATCATAAACCTGATCTAATCATTCTAAGACATTAAATTTTAAAACACGTGGGATTTCATTGGCTGAAGGTTAACAGAATTTCACGGAAGATATGCACGAAAACCTATACATAAACAGTAAAGGCCATTTTCTTTATTTATAAACACCTCTACATTTCTAATAAGTCAGGATAAAAAGAATAGTGGAAAGAAAAAAACCTCATTGCAAAAAACTAAGGAATTTATGTAGTTTTCAACTTTCAGAACGATTTAAATCTGTTTCATTCTTCAGTTATAATGAAAGGAAGGGCAGAGACAAATGAAATAAATGGAACTTCATCAGGGATAAGACTCCAAAATACCCATAATGGATGTTAAAAAAACTTATCAGCCAGCAGAAACAACATATGCAAAAACAAAATAGCAATATTTTTTACATTGTTTTTTCGTAAGAGTGTTCCAACGAGTCAACGCTCTAAAAAGAGTCACCTGCATTCAGAAATATCAACACAAATGTTTCAAAGAAGGTTTTACAGCCTCTCCTAATATTTATATTATAATTGTCAACGTGTTATTCAGGCATCCTCTGGACTACGCATGATAAAATATTTTTTAGACTCATTATTAGCGTTCTTCTATCACATACGAAACTGTTAGACTCAAAAATTCGTTACAAATCGTGAGAAGATAAACATTTCTATCCACCATAAAATCAAGTTGTACTGTGTTGAGGAAGGAGGAGGACTTAAAAACAAGAAAACAACGTTTTTATGAGTACAGATAATAATTTACTGATGCTAGCTAGCGGTTGATATTTTTTCGCATAAAATAAGGACTCAATTTTTTTTTTAACTGCGCACAAGCGAAAAACAAGATAAATGACGAAAAACGTGAAGAAACTATATACTGAAATGAAGGATTATGTATGTGTTCTGTTAAAACATGTTAACTGATTTTAAGAAAACTATCCCACATTTCTAATCAATAACACTTCATATTTGTTAAACCGAAAATTCCTTTTTTATGTAATAAACCAAAATCCGAATAAATAAAACATTAATAGGAAAAAATCGGCTGGATAGGCACTAAGATACGATATGATGAACTAATCTAAAATGTCAGCAATAGAGGGTATACTTGATTTTTTTTTTCTTTTAATTAATGGATTCAACCCAAAAAATATCCAGCAATATTTATAAAATTTCTGATAGATGAAAATGTACGACCACTACCAGGGGAAAACAGACGATATACGATCTCGTCATAAATGAAGGAAGTAGTGCCTCTAGCCCCTCAGTTGAATTCGTTTTTACAAAAAAAAATAACTCCCAGAGATGCATATCACCGTCGTGTAGTTAATATAGCCCCTTGAAATATGCATAATAAACATGAGGGAAGGCTAACACTATAAAGTGTTGAAAGGATATCACGCTGCTAGGAGATACGTGGAGCACTTACTTATGACCAGCCACAAAGGTCACACGTGACCACTGTACCGTCGCAGGAAAAGACAAATCCTAAGCCTTACCCCCGGCCTTTCCCATAATTTTTTCTTCGTAACTCCATTCAGAATTTCAGGGAATGAGAAGTTCCTAATCGGATTATGTCATCTTCCTTTCATCGCCCTCTTTTTTTTCATTAACACTAATGAGACCCTTTTCGCTGGATATATTAAATTTAAAAGAGATGACAGAGTGCTAAATACTCATGGAGATTATAAGCTTATCTTAGTCGTTAAGCGTTCGCTGATAATTTACCTTAAATCAGTAGATATATTTAAATAATTAAAGTCAGATGACAAATATATATATATATAAAACGTGTTTATTAGTACAATGAACACAAAACAAAAAAATTACCAATACCTAAAATTAAAAACACTCTGGCTATGGTCGTACTTATTTCACCAGCGTCTATCCGTTTTAAACATTTTTTATGTTAAAAAATTACGCCAAACGCCCGCGTCTAAATATAAATATGATTATGGTATAGCATCTCAATAAAAAAAAAAAATTCTTCATAAAGTCAATAAAGATATATAAAATAAAGCATCATCAACTCTTATACGAGAACACTATTTATCACGTAAACGCATTAAAATAAAAATCAATATGTGAATTACCCATCTGAGAACAATATCTACCTATACCTTAGCATATAGTATTTAAGAAAGATTTTTAAATTTTGAGCCATTCAGTAATTTAGTAAAATTTTGCTTTTGCAACATATTCTTTCCGTTGCTTGGAATTTCCAAGCAATTTTAAGCCTTGTTCCAATAACGCGTGTAATATCCACAGCGCTATTTTTTTTTTTTAAAGTTAAATTCCTTTATTGTGCTATAATTACAATCTGCCTTTTATAAGGCAATAAGTAATTAAGATAAATGCTCTCATTCATAACATATTCACAGTTCATCATTCACTCGCTCATACATACAATATTTACAGACAGCCCAGAGACCCCCCAAATCCACCGCGAAGAGTAAGTGGAGTCTTGGGAAGTCCCCCACGCACCTCCGTCAGCCGCGTCACCGGATACTAGCCAGTGGAGGCTGACCAAGAGCGCGAGAGCCACAGACGCTCAGGACATGATTGGAGAAATTGCCAGGACTCCCACTGTCACGCGTTTATAGCAGGTCACGAGGCCACTGCCGTTTCAGTCTCCGAGGAGGATTATAGGGATGAGTGGCGCAGTGCAATGACTGTGCTACAGGATTAGGGTGGTTGGAAAGGCTACTGTGGAATTTCAAAAACTTGGAAGGGATGAGTTCTAGAATGTAGGGTATGTTAAGGTCGTTATGAAGGGTTTTGTTGCTGACATAATAAGGGCCATTTACTATTGTTCCCAGGAATTTTGATTGAAAGGATTGGATACGCTTGATGTTCGACTTTTTTGCTGTCCCCCATAGCTCTATTTCGTATGTCCAGATTGATTTAAGTATAACTTTGTAGATTAGTAGTTTATTTTCTATTGAGAGATGGGGGGTCCTTTGAAGTAGTCTGTACACTTGTCCAAAGCGTCTGTTTAGTTCTTGTCTTTTTAGTCTCGTATGTGGGTTCCAGGTCAGTCGTTTGTCGAGATGGAAGCCTAAGTACCGTACTGTCTCGGATACAGGGAGAGGAATAGAATTAAAATAAACTAGTGGACAAGACTTGCGACAAAGGGTGAAGGTAATGTGGGAGCATTTTGCTTCATTAACTTTGATCAGCCATTGATTGCACCAATACTCGATCTCGTCAAGGTGTTTTTGAAGGTTATGGGATGCTATGTCGGGGTCTGGATGGGATGACAAGACTGCAGTGTCATCTGCAAATGTGGCCAAGAAGGTATTTGGAGTAGAGAGGACATCAGCGGTGTATAGGTTATAGAAGATGGGGCCCAGGACACTGCCCTGTGGAACTCCTGCATTTATGGGAGAGTAGTTACAATATTCTAAACCACAGCGGACTTGGAAGAAGCGGTTTGAAAGGTAGGACTGTAGGATTAGGAAAAGGATCTGTGGTAAATATCTTTTGAGCTTGTAGAGCAAACCTGCGTGCCAAACTCTGTCAAAAGCTTGAGCTATATCAAGAAAGGCAGCAGTGCAATACTCTTTGGTTTCAAGGGCTGAGGAGATTTGATCAACAACGCGAAGGCCTTGTTGAGCAGTGGAATGTCGTTGGCGGAAAACAAACTGGTGTGTTGGAAAAAGGTTTTTGGATTCAACAATTGGAAATAGACGTTTTAGTAGGAGTTTCTCAAATATTTTTAAGAGGATAGGGAGTAGGCTAATTGGACGGTAAGATGAGGCTTCATTGGGTGGTATACCGGGTTTGGCGAATAGGACAATCACAGCGCTGTTAAACATGGTTTATTTATTATTTATTCAGCTGTAATCAAGGTACTATTAAAGTGATGTTACGTCCTATTATTGTATTATTATTATTATTACAGTCTTATTTATCAATATTTCTATTTATTTATCGTGGAGATTGTATAATTTCATATTTATATATCGTACGTACGAGTTAAAGGTATTTGTTAGCTGATCGACTTAGGTTGAATAAAGTAAACAGTCGTTATGTAAATATATACATACACGAGCGTTCTCCCTCAACTCATATGTATACTCTTCAATACAACTCAAGTATACATCAATACTATTCAACTCATTTTATACTAATAGCTTACAATGAACATACTGTATATATTGTAACATTCATGATATTTGAGAATATCATGGCCAGGAACCCTCACATCTGGTAAGCATCTTCCCTTATGCTCCTAGGAGTGGGGATGAGATAACCGGGCAGTCTTAGCACAACCGTCGAATGGAACACAGTTAGCAAGCTCCCGAATAGGCGGTTACCATACAGGAAGAGAGGAGAAGAACCAACAGCAGAGAGTAAAGTTGATTGTATTACAGGAAGATCATCGATTGGGTGATATTAATATTATTTTTATTATGGATCTATTAAAAGAAATTGAGCTCAAATTTCATGTTTTTTGTAATTAGTAGTAACTATCCTAATTTCAAAGGAATTGAATATTTTTTATACTTTTTGTCAGTACTCTATATAATTATAATTATTTGTTATAACCATTTTATTTGAATATATTTCACAATTCCTAGTTTCTAAATTTATTAATAACCACAACATTAGCCTTGAGATCGGGCGATTCAATCGGGATAAATTCCTGTCAAAGACAAAAAACAATTTGAATTAAAGATCTCATGACGGACCTGCCAAATTAGTTAAGGTAAATTGATCAAATAAAGTAGAAAGAAAAATGGTAAAAAATGAGGTAGGTTTCAATATATGTTTCGCATATTGAAGCGTTATTATTTTTGAGGTATCAACAGACGATTTGAGCTGTTTTGGTTCGCATTTGAGCTAAGCCATCGACTTAGTATGTCGAATGCAATATATTGAGTGTAATTGTGTCAGCCAGACGACTTTATGTGATAACATGGTCGAAAATAATAAAAAAACGTGAGGAGTGAGAGGCCAAAAAGTTTTTTTTTGGGACATTTATCAACTTGTGAAGCCAAACAATTTCAATTGTTTCCCAATTTTTAAAAAACAAAGCATACTTAGATAGGCACATTATTTGCCTTTTCCTGCAAGCTGCTGACTTGCTATGAAGGTCAAGATCCTAAAGTTTGCAATCAACAATTAAGTCAGACTACTATGCACTGCTGCAGTTTTTAACCTAACTATACAATTGGTTATATTATCTGGATATAAGCAATATGCTGTTGTTATTTTATTGATTTTTATAAAACAATTTTAACAATGATTTTCAAAGGCCACTTAAACTATTTCAACATTGTACACACAGACATGTACACACAGCGTAAACTGAAACAATAATAATTAATGTTAGCGACTTACCGTTCGCTTGAGCCTGGAGATGGGTGACATGTTGAGCCCAGCAATTATAGCCATAAGCGAATTGAAGTTGCCGATGTTGAAGCACTCTCGTGCCGTCTCCACCCAGAACTCGACCACTCGCACCCTTTGCTTCTTACTCTTCAGGTGCTGGAAAATAAAATAAATGTCAATATTTGTATATAAGGTATCGACTCGTTATATATTCTAATAAGAAGTAGTTGTACCATGTTCCCTTTTGATCGAGAATAAGTTCAAAATGCATTTCGACAGATTTTAGGGAAAATCAGTACGCTATAGAATCAAGAGGGAGGAACGCTTTATTAAGTTACGCTGTCTAACCTTGTTGAATTTCTGTTTCACAGCGTATATTGATTCGAGAAGATATGTTTACTTTCTACATCAAAAATATGAATGTTTGCATATAATTGTGCCTGTTGGGATATTACGAGTCCCCAGTTTGAAGTGGGATTTGAACAGTTAAACATAAAATAATATGTACGGATTATATTTTACTACCTTACGATAGAAATTATATATTCAACACCATAATTCACGATTAACAGTTGCTAATTAATTACTTAGAAATTATTCGAAATTTTTTTTTTTCAATTGTCCTTTACTTCCAACAACTTAACATAGCAAAGCTTGGGTTTGATATAGAACAATTTACAAAAAAATGGATATTTAAAGCTCGATTATAATAGAGTATATTAAATCATAACCAATTGTGAACGGCCACTATAATTGATTTTGAGGAGAAAATCTTCCCATTTTGTATCAATAGTGACGATAAGTAAATAGTGGTCCCCAACTCTGCTAGTAGCTTATTAGGAAACTTCGATGAGGGTTTGACCTAATGTAAATTTTGCGGCGAGCCCTGAATCCCATGTAATGATTGGGAAAGGCAGACTACCCCTGGTCCAGGGGTTTCCACAACCAGAGGCTGTGACAAATCTCCAAGTACAATGTTGTTGCCAAAACCGAAGAGTGAAACTATTCTTCTGAACAGGTTCATTTTTCTAATGTATGTGCAAACGTTTACAATATATTTGAATGTTCAAGAGTATATACACCGAAAGGGAATTTCGTTATTACATTAAATTGGTTACAATTGTAAAATGAACACGTACAGCATTTTAGGACACAGTATATAGGGAGGTATGTAAAATAAAATTCTCCCCGTTTCCAATGACTAACCTGCTTCACTCAGATTTCACATCTCAGGAGTTGTTCTTGGTTTTAAGGACGCTCAAAAGATGGAAATGCAAAAATAAATTGAGCAATACCCAACAAATTTAGGATGAACAATAGAAATTGGACATTTGATTTCAAGGGTTGTTATTTTGTTCTTTTGTATATCATATCCCAACGGTATCCATTAGGTATCGGCAGAGGATAAGGGAATGATAACAGGTAAAAGGTTGTCATTACTAACGACCAGAACAGCTAGACACCAGGGGATATCGAGAGGAGGATGAAAACGCTGAGAAGTTCGCCGACGCCGGCAAGAAACTAAAGGAGAGCTTATAGGCCAGAAATGAACTAGAATCTTATGCCTATTCATTAAAGAACCAACTGTCCGACAACGATAAACTTGGTGATGGCAAAGTCCAAATGGAAGCAGCTATCGATGAGAAAATCAAATGGATAGAGGAGAACCAAGACGTGGGCTGTGAAGCGTTCATGAAACAGAAGAAAGCCAGTCATCACCACCAGGGAGAAGCACCACCTCCGGGAGGAAACGAAGAAGAGGAGGCAGAACCGCCTCAAGGATGAATAATAACACTTTATTTAGCTGTGGAATTAATAACATTGAACCCAAAAATTCTTCTTAAATTTTCAAGAAGATGAAAACTGCAGTATTTATATTTGTATGTTTTAATGTAATCTGGCTCCAATAAATTTACATAAATATTGCGATTTGGTGGAATATACGTGTCACTGTATCTTATGAAGAAATACCAATGTCTTATATTTTATATTAATTGCGAATTTGCAGTTTCGTTAATAATCACCAAAAATAGGTAATGAAATATATCTATACAAAGAGAAAAATATTTTAAGTACAATAGGCGAGTCAAAAGTCAGAAAATGTTAACAGTTCACAGACAAATTTTATAAGAGACTAGATTTTTATAAAGAATATTTATTCTGTTCGCCACTGGGAACTGATTCTAATTATGAGTTCTATCTGGAAAAAACTCATTAACAAGTCAGGTTTTGATGGCTTCGATTCACGTATGAATATCTTTACGTTATAAGTAAACAATTTAAGAGAAATCCGTAAGTAAAATCTGGAAGTATGAACATATTTCATATAGATACATTAAGGCTGGTATATATTGATAAAATAGTGACTATGTTTCCCTCACTTTCACGGCTTCTACCCAAGCTAAAAAACAACGCGGATCTTTCTAAGCGTCCCAATTTACATCATATCCTATCATAAACGAGTAATATTTTTGTATAGGGTAATAAAATATTTTTATGTTTATATTCTCTGTTAGTAGAGTATGCTGATCAAGTATCCTGCAAAACCATGCATGCTCCTAATTGTTGTATTATTTTTCTTAATCCATAATATTTTTTTTTTTAATAAAATATTGTTCGTGGTTCTTCACGTATTTTTTTGTCTTTTTCACAAAACATTTTTTTAGGCGTCAACCCCATCACATACATAATTACATACATTTTAACCCCTAAAATAAATGGCTATTATTGATAGCTTATTTGGTCAGTTATGGTTCAAAATGAGTTATGAAAACTTTTCCCCTTAATAAAAAATGAATATATTTTAAAATAAGTTGGATGAACGAGAAAATTATGCTACATATTATAAAATTAAAATTCTACATTCAATTATAAAAAATTTTATTTTTTTAAATATAATAATAAAAATTTTACTATTACTACTTATTCAAATTACTATTTTACTATTATATTATTTCTCCCCGGTTTTCCTCTTTGATACGTACCATAATGACTTACTGAGCTGCTGAACTTATATTTATTAAATATGATTGATATATCTTTCTCTTCACTGAAATCTCTTCCCCCAACTTTTTACTTTGCATTTACACCTAACTCAGAACAACTCCCTCTTTACTTCTTATATTATGAAAATTCGTTTTTCCTTAAATAACCCATAATTTTAGCTTGAAAAAAACCAATACATACCAACTTATATGTAAGGTATCGAATGGTAGCCCATTCTAAATACATACCCGCAATAGCACAGTAAGTGTGATTTGCACGGACCGAAACTACCGCAACTAGTGACGGAAAATAGTGATAAAATCAGTACTACTACAACTCGATACTAGGCCGGGTGAATATAAAAGGATTTAATATTAAGTAATGTAATAAAATTATATATATTAAGTAATGTAAATAATATAATACAGACTTAATATTTAAATACGGAAAGGATTAACAGACTCTTCTTGACACATATCTTTTGTTGAGCTGCAGGTGGGGAGGGAAAGAAACGATGCTATGGCACTGCCTAAAATTATATTTCAAATCGTGTTTTATTTATTTATTTTTTATTGATATACTAATTATTTATTACATTTTTTTCCGGTAGGTTTGTTTATTTTAATATTATTATTGGTAATAGTAATAGTGTTAACTTTTTTTTTTTTTAATTTTGCAATATGATATTTAACTAAACAACAACAATAATGAGACGCTGTAAAATTAAACCACATCGACTGGTGCTCTAGGTTAATCTCTCACATGTAGTAATTATTGGATTGAAGGATGTTTTTTAAGAAAGTAAGAAGGTGAGAATTCAAGGGGCTATAAACCACTTTAAAATAAAACACTATAATCCAGAGTACTGAGAGTGCACCCGTGTTGTTGGAGGGAGGCTGAAATAACCATGCTTGTTGTTTGATCAATCTACAGTTTATTGGCACATACCCCTAATATCATAAAAGTACTGTTCCCTAAAAGCCTAAGGTCCTGACTAGGTATATACCTCTTGGTACCCGTCAAGGTCCCGTAAAACTCCCTAAAAAGATGATTTTAACCGGAAACTAATCCTTTTAAATCCACCTAATTGTAATAAATAAAATTACAATGCATATGGCTGTTAACTAAGCAAAAAAAAACCTTCTCAAATCCCACTCGAACCGCAGGCTCAAACCATTGGAGGCTTCTCCAATGGGATTATAACTATGTGTCTATTGCATATTATCGTATTGTTAATCAACGCTGTATACTCACTTTACAGACTTCTGTCGCTACGAAATAGCTGAGCCTATTGAACCAGGACACGTAGGACTCCAGATTACGGGTCTGCTTCATGTCTTTGAAGGACGTCTCGAGGGCTGGACTCTCTTTGGCGAAGGCCTGGACGAACTCCTCAGGGCCGATGTAGCTGAGTCTTTCCAGCTCGATGTGAGTCAGCTGCTGGGCCAGGCTTACTGCAGACCCGCACAGCTCGCTCACGTCAGTCTGTCAACAGATAGATAAATAATAGTAACTATATCAAATTGACACATCGCATTCTTAAAAAATATAAATTCAAGGGCATCCATTATGTTCTATCAAAATTGTATGTCTTTTAAGTGCCTAAACAGGGATACAACTCTTGAAATTATTAATAACAAAATTTTCTTATTGGTTTTAAAAGTAATCACTCTCTAAAACAGGGAATTCATGCAATGTACTAGTTGGTTTAGTTTTGACAGCCAATCACTCGAATTGATCTACCAAAAGGTCATATTATGAGAATTTTTCAGTAAGTTAAATGTTATGTTTATAAATAAAACTTGATGAAATGAGATAAATTAAAAATGAAGACAAGCAAACTCCTATGTTGCAAAAAATAATAATGTGGTATAATCAGGAATCAAACAAAACTAAATAACCTTAGACAAGTATGTGATTTATTTTAACAGTATTTACCATAAGCTATTAAAAGCAATAAATAGGCCAATAATGTAATCGGAACATCAATTCACAAAATTTATGAGGTTCCAAAAAGCATTAAAGCACCTTCAATAGGAAAGGGTAAGATAATTTTTAGGCCATGATTCACATCCGATGAGGAGAGGCAATTTCCCGCCTGAATTATGCAAGAGCAGGACAATTATGCCATTGCCTCGGTGATGCCGAACGGAACGACCAATCTCTTTAGTACCTGAATATGACTCAATTGTTTATTTGCGTATCTACTTAGATTGAAGAATAGATGAAGATTTGTTTCACATTTATTTTTTTACAACGCTTCAGTAATTATAATTATACTATCAGTAGTAAGCTTTGACAACCAGGGCAAAACCTGTAGTTTTCGTAGCCCCTCTAGTATTACTGAACGAACAACTTTGATGCACCTATTGCAACCATACGTCGTCGTCGAGAAAAATCAAAAAAATTCACAAAATAAAATTAAGATTCATAATAAAATCTAGCCCAGCAATGCCGTATCCGAATTGAGAAAACCATTTGTAGTGACCGCTAACTACATAAGATAAATCCCCATATATTCTATTGTATATAAGTTAATGTTTATTGAATTACAAGCTAAGAAAGGTTGGTAATAAGAACACGTAGAACGTTATAACAAGACTGCTTTATTTAGACCAAGATACCTCTATCTATAGGTATTACCTGTAAACATATACAGATAACATATGTTTGGGGATTAAGGCTGGGCACTAGCGGCGCCTGGACTTAACTCCCCCCCCACCAGTTTACGAACACCCATTCGCAAACTTTGAAGTCCAACACTCGGACGTCTTAGTCCATTCAAATAATGCTCCGCTAATGTTACAAAGGAGCAAAGGCCAGCCCCGCCCGTACACAGCCTGTAATCCCTCACATTAAGCTCTAATCCTATAAAACTTAAAAACCAACTGTCACTTGTAAACAAAAAACATAAAAGAAAACTTTGACTTTTAAAAAAAAACAATACTTCTGTGGGAAAAATCACATAACTATAACTATTTACAATGTTCCTCGCGTGTATGCTGCGAGGACACTCCAGCTCATTCCTGATCTACAACCTCCCCCCCTGGTGGAAGCTTTAACTGTTCTATGTGGACATTTCGCCGCTTCTTAGGGGGTCGTATACTCTCAATTGTCACGACGTTGTGTTCCCTAATCACGACCACTTTAAATGGGCCCTCATATCGCACCAGCTCTTTGCTCCTATTTGACCCTAGTTTTTTATAGACGATAGTCCCGATTTTAAGTTCCCCCATTCGATCCCGGACTTTGAGGTTTTCCCGTTCCACTCGTCTCGCTTTGTCCTTCGTTATCCTTTCTCTGACTTTGTCGCAAATTTTCCTCAAACCGACAGTATTACTCGCCATTTTCTCCGCCATTCCCTTGTCTGCTACCGTCTCTGCCCCATTTCTCCGTCTTTCGCGCAGCCCAAAGAGGATCTCGAACGGGGAGAACCCCGTCGCGGTGTGGATCGAATGATTGTAAGCGGCCACCGCCTTTGGCATTGCCTCATTCGCCGGCAGACCCTTTTCCGCGTGATATACCCGCAGGTGGTCACTCAGGGTGCTGTGCAATCTTTCTATCCCTCCTCTACTCTTAGGGTGCCCTGGGGTATTAAGATGCCAAAAGACGTCGAGAGTCTTCATTTCTTTTCGGATGTTGGCATTGTCAAATTCTCTGCCCCCATCCGACGAGATCCGGTCTGGTACTCCGTAAAACTGGAACCAGGTATTTAATGCCAGCATTACCGCGTCTGATGACCTATCTTGCACCGGGTGCGCCATGGCCACTTTGCTAAAGCTGTCGATTGTGGTAACCCACTTATACCCCCTCCAAGTGAAGGTATCCACTTGTAAGTCACTCAACGGTGTCTCGGCGGTGGGCGATTCTTCTTGTCGCCCCCGTGGCGGATGTCTGTCATACTTCGTAGTGAGACAAACTGCACATGCCCCTATCATTTCTTGTATGCTCTTTTTCATTCCCCACCAAAAGTACCTCCGCCGCAACGCTTGCAACGTTTCCTGAACTCTACGGTGGTTCGTTTTTCCTTGGTGATAGGCCAGCGTCACTTCCAGCTGCTGTTCTCTGTCTTTGAGTGTCTCCACCATCGACGTGCACCGAATAAATATCCTATCCACTCCAAGTTGTTCCGTTCGACAGAGTCTACGAATTTTCTCCCAAATAGTGGCATTCCCTACAAATACATGATGGGTCTTTCCAGGTTCCGAGGCATCTTTCAATGCACGGCAAATTTGGTCGTTCCTAACCCCTGGTGGCGACCAAATCGTCGCGATTTTACTTCTCCCATAACTGTCATATGCGATATGCAGCCGCCCTGAGGTCTTGGATTTCCAAATGATCTGCCGTCTTTTGTCGTTCACGATCCCTTCTGTTACTTCCATTTCAACAGGTCTTTCGGCGGCGGAACCTTCCTCTTCAAGGGTTTCCTCACCTTCGCTATCTCCTCGCGTACCGAGGCTTCCATCCTCCCCGGGTGTCCATTCCCGGAGAAACTGTTGGATTTCCCCGGGTGTCCATTCCCGGAGAAACTGTTGGATTTCCCCGGGTGTCCATTCCCGGAGAAACTGTTGGATTTCCCCGGATGGTTCCCCTTCTTCCAATGCATTCACAGTAATGGCTCTGGACAGCCAGTCTGCCACTTGGTTCTCTTTCCCGGGTTTATATATGATCTCCATATTGTACTGGGACAAAAACTCTTTCCACCTCGTGACCCGCGCCGAGGACTCCTTTAACTTTCCTACCCATTGTAGGGGTCTGTGGTCGGAATGAACACGGAATTTTCTGCCGAAGACATATGGGCGGAAATGGTCTATAGCCCAGACGATACCTAGGAGCTCTCTCTCTAGAGCACTATACCGCGCTTCCGTTTCTGTGAGCCGTCGACTAGCATACGCCACCGGGCGCTCCCCACCGTCTCTCTCCTGCGACAACACTGCCCCCAGTGCGTATTCGCTGGCATCAGTGGTGATTGTGAAGGGATGTTGGAAATCGGGAAATGCTAATATTGGTTCCTCTTGTAAGCTAGACATACATTTCCGGATGTTCTGCTCCATGATTGGGGTAATTACCACCCTCGCTCCCTTTCGCAGTAAATTATTAATAGGCACCAGGTATGCCGCCATGTCCGGCACAAATCTTCTGTAATAATTAAGCGTCCCCAGAAGTCGACGGATCCCCTTTACATCTGTGGGCACCACCATCCTTCTAATCGCCTCGACCTTCGTAGAGTCTGGCTTAACCCCCTCCTGTGAGATGGTGTGGCCCAAAAAATTGATTTTTTTCTTCCCCAACAGAGACTTCTCCATGGACAATTTTAATCCGAATTCGCGGACTCTTTGAAATACACTTCTTAGGTGCTCAACGTGCTCTGCCTCCGTTCTGCTGAAAACTAACAGATCGTCCATGTAGACCTGGCATACCGCTTCGTCTATTCCCCTCAAAAATTCATCCATTAGGCGTTGAAAGGTAATCGGGGCGTTTTTCAGTCCAAATGGCATCCTGGTAAATTGATAATGCCCCCTCTCAAATGTAAAGGCCGTTTTGTCTTGGTCGTTCGCACTCATCTTGATCTGGTGATAGCCTGCCTTTAGATCTAGGGTACTAAATATTGTCGCCCCGTTCAATCTGTCTAATATGTCCTCAAATCGGGGAATAGGATACTTCTCGTCCGTCGTGTTCTCGTTTAACTTCCGATAATCGATAACTACCCTGTATTTCTCCGTGTCGTCCCCAGGTCTATTTTTCTTCCTCACTGCCCATAGAGGACTGTTATATGGCGAAGTGCTATCAATTATAATCCCTTGCCGTTTGAGACTCTCTAGCTCCTCTCTAATATGCCTACGTAGTGCCTGCGGATATCGTCTCTCTTTCACGTATGTGACGCGTTCTTTCTTTAACTGGATCTCGTGGACCGTCTTCCCAGTCGCTCCTAGCGTGTCTCCCTCTACGTAAAAAATATCCTCAAACTCCCTCTGTAGGCCTTCCCTCCAGCCCTCTATTTTATTAACCGCCCCTATCCGCGCTCTTCTGTCCCATATAGTCCCTTGACATTTATATTCCACTTTCCCCAACTTAATGTTCCATTTTTCCCCGATATTCTCCACACGCGCACCTACCTTCCCCAACATGTCGCACCCAACTATCACCTGGTACTCCCGCGGCATGTTTCCTACGATATGTATCTTTAGATCTCCCCCTTTCTTCGCCCACCTATTTAGCCCTATGACTAACTCTCCCACTACCTCGCAAGGGCCTCCCAGGGTGATTAAACTACAATTACATACCTGAATCTGGAGTGCCCTCTCTCCGCCATACAGCCTCTCCAGCGCTCCGCGGGACATGATGGTGTTGGTGCTTCCCGTGTCCACCAGACACATCTCTCCTCCTTTGACCCTAATTATTGGCAACGCACACATCCTCTCCCGAATTGCATTACATCTCAGGATGCGGTCGCCTCTCTGCCGACACGCCCCTCAGGCTTCATCACGTTGCTCCCATCTACGTGACTCGACCTTCTGCCCTGTCTGTCTCCAGTTTCTGCTGCGCCTCGCTTCTTCTCCTTCAGTTCCCGAAGTCCCTGATGACTCATTCTTCTGATGATCCACTCTCCCCATGTGCCATGCTCCGTCTCTCTCTTACTTCTTGAGTGTTTACCTCCATTGGTTCTGGTCGTTGGTATTCTCTCCTCCGGACGATATACGGGCAATGCCTCGCGATGTGTCCTTCCTCGCCACACTCAAAACATTTTGTTCGAGGACACTGTGCCACTAAATGTCCTGCCTTCCTACATCCGTGGCATTTTCTTTCTTCCCTGGGCGGGGCATACCTCGGTCTCGTTCCTCTAAATCTTCTTTCTCCTGTCGTTCCCTTGTCTCTGCCAATAACGGACGTTTCTGGTCTCCTCCAGGTTGGTTTCAGGGTCCGGGTTCTTTTGTATGCAACTCGGCTCCACTCATTGTCGACGTCTTGCACCCTCACTTCTTCCTCCTTGGCACTAGTGTCGATCATTGATTGTGCACACTCCGAGAACGAGCGCTCATCAGAGAATCCTTCCTTTCTTCCTGTCTCCTTGGCCAGTTGCACTTTTAGAATTGTGGATAAGAATCCCATTCTACCCTCCACCTCTTCTACGCTAATCGACTCTCTCATCTTCTCCGTTATCTTATTGAAACGGACTACTAACCCCGCAGCATATTGCCCGTTACTTTGTCTTGGGGACTTTGTCTCCCTAAACATTTGGAATATGTCCTCCTCGGGAGTCCATCGTCCTCCTCCGTACGCCTTCTTCAATCTCATCTTAATTAATTCCCACGGGGTTTCTTCATCTGCCTGAATTTGATTCAGTATACTTCTCTTGACCCGACATATCAGGGCCGCCTTCAACGATTCCGCGTCTCTGGGATCTATTAAATTTTCTTCTGCTTTAGCTCCAATTAAAGCTATGAGACGGTCTCCTCCTTTTAGGAAATGGTTCAGCTCACCCAGTTCCCCAGTGAATCTCTCCAGCTCCGCAACAGCCTTCCTCAGATCCTGGGTATTCATCGCTTTTACCCTCATCAGCGCGAGCGCCGTGGCATGAACTTCTGGCATAGTTCCCACTCTTCTAATATCTGCTCCCTCTACGAGATTCAAGACGGGCTGTCTCAAAACTCCTCCTTCAGTCATCTTCTCTCTTTCGCGTATAGAAGAAAAAAAAACAAAAAAAAATTACGCTCGCACTCGATAACTCTCTTTCTCCACGGTTCCCGGGTTTCGGCACCAGTTAATGTTTATTGAATTACAAGCTAAGAAAGGTTGGTAATAAGAACACGTAGAACGTTATAACAAGACTGCTTTATTTAGACCAAGATACCTCTATCTATAGGTATTACCTGTAAACATATACAGATAACATATGTTTGGGGATTAAGGCTGGGCACTAGCGGCGCCTGGACTTAACTTATATATTGTAAGCAAACGTAAATAACCTGAACTTAATGTATGATAGACAAATGTAAATAACATGAACAAATATAAATCATTGTAAATGTGGTAAGCAATAAAAAAGGCGGGGGCCAAGCAGTCACACGAGATGGGTCACCAGCTGTCATTCGCAGGTACCTCACCATATGAGGGAACCCGCAGGTCCTAAGCAACCCCTTTACAGCCTCTCCCAGGGGACAGGGCTGGCCGGGTAATTAGGCATCGGTCGCGGGTACCCCACCACATGGGGGAACCGACCGCAGGCCTAAGCAACCCTTGTCAGCCTCTCCCAGTAGACAAGGCTGGGTAGGGTACTTAAGGCGGGCTCCTAGCTCTGTAAATTAGTCTCTCGTGACCTCTACACGTTGACGCGTGGCTTCCGCTCGAACTCTGAAAACTTGACTAATTCTTTATGAAAAACCTCTGTACCTCTTATCTTGAACACAGTGCATTGTCGGGGCACATGCCTATCAAAAATGGAGTCAGATAGTAACGCCGTCATGAAACGATTATCCAGGTTATAAACTCAAACAAACCCTCACTTGTCAGCAGGGGCTAGGGTAAGCCGGCACCCCCCTCGTGACGACCCGACACCATTTATCTCAAAACTCACAAAACTTTTAATTTAGCGAAATATATCTCTTTTTTTCAATATTTTTTTTTCTTCATATTCAACATAAATGAATCTACACTGATTTCCATAATTTATAATAACAATGGAATATGAAGAGGGGGAAAAAAGTTACATAGGATTACTTCGTGTAGTGCCCAAACGCGTCTCTTCACTAAAACTAACGTAAAACCCAAATATCTACTTATTTAATTTCTAAGATATCTGAAACAACAGATGCAGTGCAACTGAAAAAGTTAGCAATAAACCCGACTTTTAATTTGAATCTGAAATAAAGCGAAATATAATCTTGAAATCCAAGCTACGAAGAACAATAGTCTTTATTGAGCTCGTGAAAGTTTAAAAATAACAAATAAACTGGCACTGAATTCGCATTGAAAGGAATTAAGTTTTAATGAATTCTACAAGGTCCCTCCTTTGACTGAGTATTAAACGAATAATAAGGCAAGATCAAATTCAAAGTTGATTCAGTTGGACTTCATTTTATCCGAACCCGTCAAGCAAAACGTTCCCTTGTTCGGCCTCGATTCCAGAGAAAATACCAATCAAATAAACCAATCAACACTGTAAATACTAACACAGGAAAATGTTGCGCCTTCACATTTGACTCGAGGGCTTAACTTATTTCTGACTTGTAGAGACTGACTGAGTAGAGTAGGAGCACTACATACACCCAACCAGGTATTCGGGATAAATGATAAATGAGATCAGCCCATCCGGGGAACTAGCTCACATCAGCAGTTGCTCCAATAACGCCAAACCCTCTTGAGCTGATAACTCAAACCTTCTCAGACAAGAGTTTCAATCATGCAGTCTTATAGACTCTCCTAGGGGCACTTTCCCTTGGAAAGAAAATTGAACTTTTTGATTGATTTATATTTAAATCATAAATATTTACGGTCGAACATACATATTCTTCATAGGAGCTTTTACTATTTATTACTATTAACCTTTTATTAAACGATTAAAGATACAATTACAATTTAATAATTCTATTGGAACGGAAGTCAACTGCTGTAAATTACAAACAGCCCACAAACGTAAACATGTAAACGCGTGTGAGCATTCTTAAAAAGTAATAAAACTCTTTAAAGCAATTACGGGCTAATTATATTTAAATCAGAATATTACATATCATAATTTCTAATGAAGTACTAGAAGCCTAAGCTTCAAATTTGACTGTGAACAAATTACTTAATTCTCTAGGAGTTGCGGTATTTTTTATGACTTCTCATAAATCGAACGAATACTTTAGAATACTTAGAACTCACTGTTTAGAAATAAATGCCCCAGGCACAAACATGGAATGTATTTTTCCGTGATATGTTCAGCCTCGTAAGGGAAATGACCGGGTCTATTAATAGTCCAGTCAGCAGGGAGCTAAAATAGGCATATGTTTGAAAATGGTCAGGTAAAAGGTATTTTTCTAATTTTGAATATATTAGTGATAGTAAGAAGAATATGAGTGTTCGACCTCCACCCTCCCTGGCTTGGTAGGCATAACTTTTTTTGGTAATTATTTTTTTATATATTTGAAATAAATCAAAAATTGCTACAACGTTTGTTGTACAACAACCATTTGTCGCCATCTATTGGCTCTACTAGCAATTATTGATGTGTTATAGGTTGTATACGTATATAAAATCTATTTTATCATGATAATAATAATTATTTATAGTCATTTATTGCGATTCTAGTCAAACCGCAGAATCATTAGATTGACGTCGAATATTAACAACATTTCAAAACAATTAGTGGTCTACATCTCGTGTCCTCAATAAGTTTCTGCATCAGGAGTCGGTAAACATCAAAAGATCAAATGACCAAACCAAAACAGAGTTCATTGGGAGCAGCAAAATCTATGTTAATTATGACGGACACCTTCGGCATAAAGTATTATAGCATCGCAATTACCACATCGGTTTCGTTTACGCAAAAAATATTAACTAGTTGATATGTATCTCACCTAATATTAGGTTCGGAAAGAAATGATTGAATAAATTTTGTTATGTTTTAAATTTATAAATGAACATTTATCGATACGAGTAACCGGAAAAAAAATATTTCGCAAAAACCAAAAATGTCCGAATTTTTTGTGTTTATTTAGCTACTTAACATTAGTTCGTGGGAGAGGTCGAAAACTGTATTTTTCTTATAACTACTTATATGTACAAAATAAGAAGATCTTATCTTCTAGATTCTACCTCACCTTTGCAAGGTAAAAGTACCAAGTGACTGAACTATAAACCACGGTGACTATAAACATTTACGTTTTTACGTTCGGATAATTAAGACTTATTTTTATTCTTGACCATAACATTCTTACACTTGTAGCAGCATATCGATGTTATAAGAGAAAGGTTATGCCAATGTTCACAAACTACTCGTTCAGCGATATAACTAACTGACTAATAAGTGGGACAATCGATATGCAATTTACAGCTGAGGGAACTTGGTTATGACCTGACATTAAAAACTTTTAGTTTATCCTCCTTCAAAATACTTTTTATAGCATTTATACATTTATGCTCTCATTTTTTGTTTGTGTATGATGTTGGTTTATTTTCTTCATCCAACAAAGCGAATTTGTTGAAGACCTTAAATCATTTTTTAACTATGCAAGGCCGAAATCCCACTGCCAATACTACAAACGAAAATAATTTATAGAAATAAAACACCTTCAGTCTCTCTCCACAACTTCATGTATACCGGAACGTTTTAGCCAGGCTGTCATCCTCAATGGTTCGAGCTGATGGTAACTACACCACTTACTGATTCGGCTATCAAATGTCGTATCCCATACATATTTATATAAATTTTCTTTAACTGTGGAAAATTATGTTCCGTTTGAATGCCAATCAACCAAGTGTTTAGTTACCATCAACTTGAGCCATTGTGGATGCATAGTCAATCGAAAACAGTCGGTTATAAATTAAAAAGCAGTAGGGTTATTTTCTTCTAAATATACACACTCAACACCAAAATTACACATTTATTGATGGATTTAAATTGCAAACAAATTTAAAAGTAAACCTTTTTTTCAATCATTGTACACGTGTCTATAATTAAAGTGCATCAAAGTCCTCAGGAAACTACTCACAAATCAATCAGAAATTTAGTCGAAATCAACATGGCACGACGACCGAAAGGGACAAATGATTTTTAATTGTTGATTGAGGCAGCGTCAGAGCACGAACTGGTCTTGTCAGCGTTGTGACAACTCAGTGAGATGGAAAAATGACAGCCAGCGAGCCCTTGTCCAAACAGCACACGACATCAGCCCGACCCTGTCTTGCCAAATGCTGACTCCCGCTATCTGCATAAACCTAACTTACGATAAGGCTGATATTAACCTAAAGGAATCAGAGCCCCATCACCTTTATTAGTCAGTTTAGTCCAGTCACGTATAATGTGTATCATTATACTTGTTTATTTCATTATATAATTTTTATCAAATAACAAAACCTGTATATAATGTAGCGATACTACAGGAAATACAAAAATAATTTGTAAGTAGATTCACCTGAGGATCTATAATTGTATATAATTATCTGTGAATTTAAAGGGGCTAGAAAGAAAGAAAAAAAAAGAAAAAAGAAAAAAAAAAGAAGTGGATTCGTATAACTATCATTTCGTTACCAGACTTTAGCAATGGATTGGGGTTAATTATATTCCAGGTTCATGTGAATTTCCAGACTTTCAAAGCTAATTAGAATCTAAACTATTAAACTCCACGCTTCTCCAGAAATCAATTTGGGCATTTGAATCCCTAAATTACAAGTACGCAAAGACTAACATCAGGACTAAACAGATTTTTCAATCGAAAGCTCTAAGACTTAATACAGGTGTGCCATTTAACTGGCCTAAATATTCCTTGAGTTCACGACTACTTTAGAAGATTAGACAAAAACTGATACAAGAAATGTTCACAGCTGACTTAGCTAGTAACATTCAACGACTGAGGAAAGGTTGAATAGAGATCTTCTGAATTAATAACAATTATAAATTCTCAGACCCAGCTTCAACAATACAGGGGCGGTATCACTGGGCGTCCTCTGTCTTCATACGAGAAATGTCGTCTTGTCGTAAAACGAATTTTATCCTAATTAAGAGCCGATTATGTACTGTGTAACGTGTATTGACATAACTCTTCAAAATCACAACGATTTCACTTAAACATTGTCGGAAAATGGCAAAATATCGCCACAGACACTTTGCGCGCTATTCACAGGGAGGATGAGTTCAAGACAAAAAATAAAATTTTGCACCTAGAGAAGGAGGCCACAAACTTGAACACGTCACTATCGAAAGCCGACGTCATAGTGTTTTGTTTTCATCAACGGACTCGACTCTACTTTAGCAAATCAATACGTATTCATAAATTAACACGCACATAAATACTAAGAGTAACGTATATACAATTCAAAGGAATGATGAAGTTTTCTGAACACATGAAAAAACATTTTTGACATCACACATAATTTACACGCTCAAACATCTACTCTTCCAAGTCGTGTTTAATTATTAATTACCAAGTCAAAAGCTATGCTTAATCAATGTGAAATTTCACTCCAGTATAAAAAAAAATTAGGTAACTCATTACTTGACATACCCCTTACATTGACATACAGGGGCATACCCCTTTTCGTGAAATGAAGGCTTCCGACATGCACGAAAAGTTCGAGCTCCCCACCATTACCGAAGCCATCAGACGACGTCACATCAAGTTCTTCGACTCGATGAAGCACAGTCTAAACCCTCTCTTCCGAGACATGACACCACCACCGCTACCGGCACGATGGCAACTCACAAGATCGAGTAAAGCAGAAGAAATGGTTGACATCACGGCACTTGGTCCACCAGCAACAAGCCTCTAAGGGGCACCCTCACTGATATCAGACTAACTACGACTGCACTACATGCCTAGAGAAGACTCTAGGCCCAGCCACCAGTGGACTCTCACCACTGTACCGCAACAATCAACCTCCACCGAGGATTCCCACACTCCTTAATCCTCTCACACCACCTTCAAGCAGGTCTTCCTAGTACAAGGATCCGATCACTCTAAATATTTTATATTTCTCCCTCATCCTAAAATTCTAACTAGAGAGTTTAGGGGAAAAAAAACAAAAAAACAAATTACTTGACCCTTTACTACCTTATATCGGGTAGTACAATTCATGGCATTCAAAAAATAACAACCAATTTTATGGACCAATTCGAAGGATCCAATAATATACCTATCAACAAAGTTTTCACTTGTCTCCTAGCGAATCCTTCATTTCAATATGCATTAAAATATATTGTGGACACATAACAATTCAATGTTTTCACGCTTACGCGCATAAATGTATTATAACTGTGGACAATTATACTGTACATTGACCACTCCCAAATGAGAAAAAATTCTATGTGACTAAAATAAGGTGATTTTTAAATTTTTTTTGATTGGGTGGCTCGGAAAAATTTATTTATAACCGTTAGACGATCACATTATCACAAGGAGAGTCGTTAAAACCAAACGCCCCAGCGGAAATCCCCTAAAGTGAAAACAAACAACTGGAGATATTGAAATTAGTCAGTGAAGTGGGGGGGGGCTGCTTTAGTGGAAATGTTTGTCGGACTAATGAGGGCCCCGATATAGTGAGAAGCGGCGATGGCTGGACTTGAGCGGTCTTTAGCCCCAACCTATTTCACCAACCAAGAGGCAATTTTAATTAGATTTAATCAAATTCGGAGGGCTCACCTTCTCACTTAATGGAGGGCTTGCAGAGTAGTGCGGACCACAATTGGGCGAGCGCAATAAAGCCATTGTTACTTCGTAATTGTTATTAGCTTAGCTATTTAAAGTAAACTCCATTAGCGGAAAGAAAAGCTATAAACATTTAAAGGTCAACAATTCCCAAGTTTTCCGTAGATTTAATTGATAGAACAATTCTGCACTCCGTATTTTCTCAAGCAAATTCAACTCAAGTTTTGATAAATACTAATGAGTTTTACTAAAGCCAAGAAGAAAATAACAGAGGGAAATATCGACAACAAAAATATCTCAAGTGGAATAGATCAATAACAACTGTACAAAAAAAAAATGTACAAACCTGCACAAATTTCATTTAATTTTTTTTATATTAGAGACATGTAACGAATCAGGTGTTTTTTGGAAGAAAAGAAAAAAAGTTTAATAGACGCCACAGTTATTTATCACATATCATTCTTACAAGTGCTATCAAATTTAGCAGCATGAAAAACTAGATTTTTGTTTTATCGTACATTTACAATTTTGAGTTCATTTTAATAAAAATATTTAGGCATACACATATAGCTATATAAATATACATCTTTATTGCGATAAAATTGTATAGGGCAATCAGTAACTGTGATCAATGTTCCCATTGATACCATATTTACAGTTCTTCATTCACTGAAAAAGTCCTTTAGAAGCTTTAAGTCCAGAAAAAATCATTAAACTGGACTATTATCAAATCAGTCAACAGTAAAACCTTTACGGAGGACAATATACCGACTTCACGCGAAGGCTGAGTTTCTGAGCAAAAGAAATTATCCTGTCTAGGATGGGCATATTTCGACAAAGAGGTTAACATAAACTTGAACAATCTGTTGCCAATAGCTACAGAAATAATTAACTATTGACTCTCCGGAAATTATCAGCCACAACGTTTTTTTATAATTCATGAACTAATTTATTTACGGAAACTATATTATACATATTAATGCAATGAACTTTATATATATATGCAATAAATGTATTAAAGGTATCATAATTATATATTATCCATTTGTCCAAGGGGTGGGTAAGTACGCTGTGCACTAAGAAATTCACTATACCAGAGCAGACTAAGTTTTATCACTTGTTACAATAAAGTGATTCTCTCTTGCCAGTTTGTTATTAAGTGTGGCCAATAACGAAAGCAAAAAGAAAGAAGAAAAGTTAACTTTAGACAATTAAATAGTTTCCGGTCAGTCCCTTCAAGTGTCCGTACAAAGAAACTGTTTGGATTGGTTCCTCTTTCAAGCGTTCCGTCTGTGAGGAGGAGCAGGTTTAATCACTGTGGCCGAACAGCAAACAGACACACACACGCTGCTATAAAGGTAATTAGTGTTAACTTTAATTAATTAACTTTATGAAAGGCTTTAGCTGACAGTCCAGGAGCCTATCTCGTTGGAACAGCCAAACCACACGCTCTCGGCGAAAGTGGGGGGGGGCATCAGGCACATATTATTCTGTACCGTAACATAGGATATTTGATGCCCACAAATCATACCCAATTATTAAGCATTTGAAATAGGCTAGCAGATCCAAAAAGTCTCTACGTTTTGTTGTACTTATTTCTATATCTAACTATATATTAAACAAATATGAACTGAATTTTGTCTATGTATAGACAGAAAATAAATTACTTAGGAAGTAAATAAACTGTATCAAGAGATTCGGGAATTCAAGCCAGTTTATCAAAAACTTATTAAATAATTATCAACAAGCTGCTCAGAATTTTTAAAATAAAATCCTTTACTTAGTTTTGTTAGATCACCTCAGTTTGTTGGCGCACGGATGTTTATTTTCAGTAGTTCATCAACTTAGTACCATTTAGTTTTACAGACCATATCGGCATATTATAGAAATTTTCAAGTCTCGTATGATTCAACTAAATAGTAAGAATACTCGACCAGCCATCGAAAAAGGCAAATATGGTTTCAAAACTGTTTTTATTTCGAAATAAACTCACAAGTGTTCCAAGTATAAAGAATTTCGCCACTTTTTCCTTATTGCCTAATATGTAAGATTGATTAAGTCGCAACTAGCGTCTTTATGGACCCGATCAAAAGTAAAGACTCTCCCAGCAGTAGGTAAGTATTCGACTAATACTCGTGCAAAATTTATTTGGAATGTTTACATCAAGACTAAAATGAATATTTAGATTCTAGCAAGATAGCAAACACTTGAGAAAACGGCCTGATTTGAATGCAAAAGGAGGCTTAGAGCGCATCTGTATTCAAGACAGCCGGATGCTCGATTGGATTTGGGCTTTGTTGGATAGTATAGTTTGTACCTGAGGTCATCAACCTCTTAGAGCTGTCCAGGTCAGTAATATAAGAGGGATAAAGGGGAGAATGTGGGCTCAAACATTTCTTGTGTCGCTATGGTGTCTCTTTGGTACTACTAACTCTTCTATTTATTATTTATATTACTTGGTCATGTGAACTAGGTTAATATGAGCCGCCTATGGGATTATTGTTGAACTCAATGTATTAAACTTTGGTTTAAAATTACGTGCAGCCTATTTCGTTAGCAGTACAACACCAATCTATATATATACGATAGCAATAGCAATATATATACGATTGCTGTTGTACTGCTATAAATATATATAACTATAATGTAATATGTATATATCTACTGATGTAGAGACCTCAGGTAAGTCCGAATACATAAGGCGTTCAGGCGCCAGTTCGACTTTCTATCAAAGTTTAGGTACATCAATTGACTGAAAACAACTTTTTAATATTTACCAAAACCACTTTACACAATCTTAAGTATCATCAGTTTCTTCTGAAAAAAAAATAGCCAAAATATGTAACAGAACAAAATCTACTGAAATCACTTCAAGCCATCTTATAGATTTCTTCCAAAAGTTCAAAAAGAACTCTTTTTTTTAAAATGCTTTTTATCGTGACTTACCTTAATAAAAAATGTCTAAAAAACAAGAGAAATGCGACCATTGATTGTCAATACTGTAAAGTACTGTGTCATTAAACCATCTCTAAGTACGTATTAGAAACAATATGCTGAACTAAACGAGAAAAAAAACTAAAATAGATGAATGTAACACAATTTAAAAGATTCTATATAATAGTAAAAATATGTTTTTCGTGTGAAACAACACCTCTATTAAAAAGGTAAAAAAGCCAAAATCTTGCTTCGCACTTTTAACCTCACTTTGTTTCTTATCACAAACATAGGCATATATATACATAGAGTGATATTCAGTTAAGAAGCCCTCAAAAAGCTACCGAAATTCCCTTCTTAAAAAAATAGGATAAGGCTACGGAAAATATTAACATATTAATTGCTGTGAATTCGGTAGCGTAAGAGTCACTAGGGCCAATTCTCTCTCTCAGAATATACAGAAAAATCCACTGTGTTCGTAACAGGGGAGAAATTAGCATACGAATCGGTCTCATTCATGAAAACTACCAAATCTCAGTGGAACTAATAAGAAGTTTCTGTAATTTCTTTTAAAGCTAATAGGAACCTTTTCCTTATTTTTTCTAAGAGTAAAGGCAGAAGTTTCATTGAAGTGAAGGTAGTCGTTTTTAGTCTTCCTGTGTGATCTCCGATTGTAGAAATGAACTAATCGAACGGAAATTATAAAAGTTATTTTAGAAATATCTCAAAATGGTTAGTAGTTTTGGTTGAAATTCAATAACGAAAATTGATTTTGAAAGAAATCGGGTATTAAACGCTATTCTACGCGATTAAAAAAGTGTTGGCTATTTACATAAAACTATTTTTATAGTTTAAGATAGTTTAGCACTGAAAATTATTTTTCATTTTAAATTCTGAGCAGTTTTTTTTTTACTATACTTAAATATTTACCCAATATACTGTCGCAGAGAACCGTAAGTACCTCTTCATATTGCTTCTTGACGTTTTATTTCGTTCACACTGTTCATAATCTAATTCATAACTGATGCAAACGATATTGGTATGTATACATTTAAAAAAATAAGTTAACAATGAAAGCAAAATGGGCGTGTGTGATGACCAACTAATTTAAACATTTTAATTGAAGAAGTACATTAATAATACAGCTTGGATTGTAGAGGTGGTACTTCTTCTTAGTAACAAAAACAAAGTAATATATTGCCTTATAAGGGCAATTTATGCCTTAAAGGGCGCCTCTTAAAAGTTAGCTACTTCAAAAGGAGCTTTACCACTAACCCTTGTAGTCCAATCTGGAACTTGAGCGTGAGTCACAGTGTATTCTTACGATCTCATAATAGGTAGGGTGCAATAAAGTTGCCAGCGTACTTAACCGGTTACAAGAGTTATCGTTATAAGGATTTTAGTTTCTAATAAAATAATTTTTCATTTTTATAATTATATTTTTTTCGCAAATAATAATTGAGTGATATCGGCAATATATACGGAACAGAGGTTTGACAAATATATACAATATGCATACAGTCACCAATAAACCGTAATTGGTAACGACAAATGCATGTGGAATAGGTAAAATATTTAAAACTACAATCGGAAATTAAAGTACATATTGAACGAAGAGCATATTGTACTTGTTTTAATATACTTTTTTATTTATTTTTTAAGATTTATTTTTACGTGTCGGGAATATATATCACAAGCTATCTATTTTATCCTGAAATTATTGTTTTAGATTACTTTCAGACAGTACAGTACTTAGGCTTCCATCTCGACAAACGACTAGCCTGGAACCCACATACGAGACTAAAAAGATAAGAACTAAACAGACGCTTTGGACAAGTGTACAGACTACTTCAAAGGATCCCCCATCTCTCAATAGAAAATAAACTACTAATCTACAAAGTTGTACTTAAATCAATCTGGACATACGGAATAGAGCTATGGGGGACAGCAAAAAAGTCGAACATCAAGCGTATTCAATCCTTTCAATCAAAAGTCCTGAGAACAATAGTAAATGCCCCTTATTACGTCAGCAACAAAACCCTTCATGACGACCTTAATATACCCTACATTCTAGAACTCATCCCTTCCAAGTTTATGAAATTCCACAGTAGCCTTTCCAACCACCCTAATCCTGTAGCACAGTCATTGCGATGCGTCACTCATCCCTATAATCCTCCTCGGAGACTGAAATGGCAGTTGCCTCGTGACCTGCTATAATCGAGTGACAGTGGGCAATGGCCAGTTTCTCCAATCATGTTCTGAGCGTCTGTGGCTCTCTCGCTCTTGGTCAGTCTCCACTGGCTAGTATCCGATGACGCGGCTGACGGAGGAGCGTGGGGGACTTCCCAAGACTCCGCTTTCTACTTCGCATGAGGACTTGGGAGGCCTCTGGGCTGTCTGTAAATATTGTATGAATGAGCGAGTGAATAATGAATTGTAAATATGGTATGAATGATAGTATATCTTGATTACTTATTGCCTAGCAAGGCAGCTTGTAATTTTAGCACAATAAAAGCAGATTACTTTCAGTGCTGAAGGACTGGAATCTGATGTTTATTTGTACAACTTGTTGGTACCCATTTTATTAGACCTTATGAAACCACCAACTAAACAAGTGGGGAGTGTATCCTGGGTGCATGGAGTCTACTGATTTAAATGTAAAAACGGTAACCATATAACAAGCCCCAGTCTAATGATCTATTATTACAATAATTTTTATTGTTACTTTTAAAGACGTGAAAAGTTTAGGAGTCTTTGAGACAACTGCAAACAAAAATAATCCTCGAAGTTATTGACAGATATCACTTCACATATTTATCAACAGTATCAAATTTTGTGTTACTAATCACCCCCACATATAAGTTCAATGTATCAGCAGGCTCTTATACAGTATATAACTACACATCATTAAACTCATTAAACCGAACAACGCTATGTCATTTCATAGCCACGTCACCGAGAGAATAAATTATACAACTCTGATTTAGAAAATGCACAACAAAGAAGAAGCAAATGTCCCAACATAAAGTCAACTATTGAGGAGATAAAAATAAATTGAACGATGAAGCGATAGTGGCTCATTTCAAATTAAAATAAACCTGGGAAGCGGAGGATTAAAACAGACCTAAATTTGGGCAAATAAAGAGGTTCATACGGAAAGGGTTGGAGATAAATCCAGTCTAAGGGTCGTTTGGAGGCTAAATATCTTAAGGGCCCGGCGGTTGAGAATTTTAGCATTTAAATGGCCCTCAGCCACCCCTGGCGTCTTTGTCCGATTGTGAATGTCCGAGACGTGAGTAATCCTTTACGTAGGGAACATTTACTTTCTTTCTAGTTGATTTCCGATACTGCCCAAGGGCAAGGGTACTTGAACCTGCCCAGGCAGTTAACGGTTAGGGCATAAATACGAGGCTAGCCACACATTAAACAGGGTGGAATTTAATAATAAATACAACGAAACCCAAAAATTAACCAATCAAAAAGAATTATGATTAAAGATATTTTTACCTACCCTACTAAAGTAAAAATCTCCTAAATAGAATCTAATGTAATTTGCTTTTATAATAGATGTCTAATGTTTATAAAGCTGATTTCTGATCCTACAAAGGTCCTGGTTCGAGTCCTGGATAAACAGTTTCTCACTGTGGGATAATTGTGATCGGGTTACACTAAACTAAGTGGGTTCAAATGAGTAGCTATTGGAAATTTATTTAGCAAATCCTATTAGAATAAGTAAAATTAGTGTTACAAGCAACATCAAATTTCTCAACTCAATCAATCGGCCAGGCGTCGAATCTAAGGCTCCAAAATTAAGAAATATATTCTTAAAAAATAAGCTTGGTTATAGTCCGAAAAAGCTTTTTTTGGAAGGTGTCGTAAGTTTCTTTTTTAATCTTGAACTATTCAATTTAATTTTTTAATCGTTTACGTAATTTAAGTATGGAGTAGAATCAGATACAGTCGATGTCACAGGCCAGTGCTTAATATCCGTATTAGTTTAAAATTAAAAATTTCTTTGTAAATTCATTTTGTTTAAGATTTAATATCTTATCACACCTATAGATATGACTAGAAAACAATAGGACTAATCTACAGTTTATTTTTATAGGGATTCACACCATTGTGTATTTCTCAGACTTTTCCCGAGGCCCCTCCACTGTATAAACAAAATTAATCGAAGCTGTGTAACAAAAGGGTAAGTTTAATGAAAGTTTCCACGTGTCATGCTAGCCTTAACAAGTTCCTGTCAATTACACTGTCTGACGTCTGATCTTTCAAGACAACCACTTGTTAAAAATGTCACCTCGTGTGCTTTCCCGTCCCCTCCATGTAATAAAGGTCCCAGCAATTTAAAGTTAGAATATTTAAAAGTGCAGTCAATTTGAGATATAATAGCTCTCTATAGTCAATTTCTGATGCTCAGATCACTAATGCCCTCACGAAGACAAAGGCACTGATCACGATGGGCATGTTCCAGAATAGCAGTCGTAGGAATCGATTTTTATAAGTATTAAAGGCGTATTCAACGACATCTTATGTTATAATATCAACAAGATTATGTTGACGATATATTGCTTAAAAAAAAAAAAGATTAAACAAGAAAGCTTTCTGTCCCTAGTCAGTAACTTTTAAGATAACTCAACCCATAGCCCAGAATCTAGCCATAATTATAAGTTTTAAATTTTAATTGACACCACCGACTTTGTGCTCGAGTCGACATTCCTTACAAAACTGAATTGATTCAAAAATACTATGTATACTGTAAACTAACTTTACCTGATTGTATAAGTACTTCCCATTGATATTGTATCACTGAAAGTTACCTTTTTTTTTTCTTTTATAGGCCCTTTAAACTTACAGATAATTATTGATCCTCAGGCGAATCTATTCTTATAAAACTTCCCACTGGGAGCCGGTAACTTTATTTTACTAAAGAAAGGTATAATAATTGAATGGATGCAGATCAATGGAAGGTGACAAGTTGAATGCAAGACGATTGAGCATTAGAAACTTATTTTTTGAAAGCATCATTATAACGTTTTAATAAATAACGACACAGTGAAATGGAAAATGGAAAGAATACCATGTTTACTGACAATATATAAATGTACAACTCCCTCTCTGTCTCTCGTCTACCTGCAATTTATTTTATGCTACAACGGTAGCTTTTGGCGGCTACACAACAAATTCTCATGTTTCTTATAATAAAAATTATAGAAAAGTTAATAAACAATAACGAAAGTAAAAAACTTAAAAACAATGTATTATATTCTTGCACAGTCGGTCTCTAGAGGTGTTAATTTAGTAATATGAATAGCATACAGCCAGTCTTACAACATAATATGACTGTTTGATAACTGTATCATAAGCGAACGAGGCCCAAACTTGGCCGCTGGCCTTGAGCCTACAGAGGCCACAACAGATAGGCGGGCAGGGAAGCAGAGGTTCGATGCTCGCCTAGTAATTATAAAAAGTGCACGAGGGGGATTGGAGAGGGCCCTGTGTAAGGAATACTACTTCAAGGATGAACCCATCCCATCTGCTTCAAAGGATACCGAGCACCCAAGGCAGAGGGAGACCCCCCAACGTCCGACATTTAGAAAAAATTCACGTGGCTTTTCAATAGATTTTTGAATCTGACGAGCTCGTTACATAGCAAGCATTATATCTTTCGGTATTTCCATCCCTTATTTCTAAGAGCGCTGCGGCATTTATTTTTGAAATACTAAAAAAAAAATACCCTTCTATAAAGGAATTAGGAATTACACTTTTCTCTTTAAAATAAAGCTACATTTACAAAAGATCTTTAAGTACAAAAAGAACTACAAACATTTATTTTGTTTCTTCTTTTGTCATTTAAAATATTATCAATTAATCTGCGTAACTACTGCATAAATATGTAGTGCTAGTGAAAAAATTGATAAGTACCTCTTTCTTACTAATTTCAGAAAATACATGATTCGTAACAATATTTTAAGGTTCTATTTATAGTGAAAAGGTACTTATCCCATTTTACCCTAACACCAGCGAAATAGACAGCATTATTATTCAATTGTATAATTGTTGTTTTGGTATTGTTATTGATTCTTAATAAGTAACAACCTATATTATATTTACACCAATTATATTTTAACAATGTTTTTTTCAAATTTCCGCTCTACATGTTAGTTAAGAAGTGTGTGAAAATACTACAAATTTTTACTCATCTTTTTATTTCTTAGAAACCAAATTGTAAATATAGTACGAATGAGAACATTTATTTGCTTATTGCCCAATGATGCAGATTGTAATTTTATCACAATAAAAAAAGAAGATATATGTATGCATATAATCAGGTGAAAATTCCTGTCAGTATAGTGTTTCGGTGATTAATAACCATAAAACCAATAGAATTACTAACTATAACAAGTAATGATGTCGAAATAGAATCTTAAACGATTTAAAAAATGAATGAAATATTGAAGTACACTCCGATGTATTAACGTTTCCATTAGCATATAAAAATAAAATGCGTATACCAATAAAACTTCCCGAATTGGACGGTAGATGAAATGGACTGGGGGGGAAATTGCAAAGAGTTTGACAATAAATCCATACGAGAGGCGGCTTGAGGTGAGAAATTGCGTGAGGGTTTACCTGCAGGGCAGATGGGTGAGCGATGGACCCGCCAGCGCCAATGGACCAGGATATATCTGTTTAATTCACACCTCTGGGTGTGGCCCATGGAAAAATTGATTCATCTCAAAGGGGTGGGTTCCGGCCGCTTTAACGAGGGGTGCGTTCAACCACCGTAATCCTTTAAATCGTTATAAATCCATGTTAATTGGCAGGACCAACGCTCTGTTTTCATTCGGGTATGGTGGCCTTTTATCGTTTGTATGTATTTATGCTCCACGATAGCGGACACAAAAAAAATATTGACAAAGTAAAGGTTATATACACATCTCGAAGTAAGTTGCATATTGGTTAAAGTACAATAGCTGGAATCACACAAGATTAACGATTATAGCTGGTAGCTCAAAAGAATGATAATATTATAGCTGTTAATAGCTTTTAATTAATTGACATGGCATTTTCTAATAACTGGGATTCTGATAAAAAAACAAAACAAGTAGTTCTTTTTGCAATCATTTCGAATAATCTGATACAAAGTACCTGAACAATCTGATACTCAACTAGTTACTACGTGCAAAGAGTACGAAAAATCATTTTAATAAAATAAATAATTTAGCTAGAAAACTTTGAACGAAGCTATAGCCCATCACTTCTGATAACTTGAACCAGAATGAAAATATTATGCTTGTGGTCGTATGTGATCAACCCCTCTCCACCAGGACTTCGTTGGATCTAACAATTACAGTCAGTCTGACAATTACAATTATTAAATTCCTAATTTTTATATTTCAATTTAATCGGCCAATACAGGTAAAAGTAACTATATATTCCACAAGATTGTAATATTACTTATAAATCTGTCATCTATATATTACATATAAGTTTATTTTTCAAAATTTATGCACGTATTTTTAATTAATTAATATTGTTATTGTTAAGAAATCAATAGATTTCAATAGTCAAGTACGTTGTGTCATTTAAAAAAACTTTACGAACACACAAGTCTTAGTATTTCTCGAATTCATAACTCCGCTACTGGAACTAAGACATTATAATTTAGTTACTCAATTAATAGCGCTTGAAGCAGTCATGAATATGCCAATATGCCGGGGTATAATAACGTTTACCTTCCTTCGGTTAGTGTCGCCTTGAGTACACATTGGGTTTCCACGAAATCCCTGTAAAGTTCTATGTAAATATGGTAACATTTTCAAACATGTAGTGTATTATTCGTCTTTTGTGTTAGTTTAGCATAGCTGACATGACGAAGGGCGCATTCCGCAGACCCGTGCACACACATTTACCATTAAAAGACTACTTAACTTCAACATTCCATTGACATTTGATGTAGCTATACTGCCATGGTACTGTTGGGTGTAGCCATTAACATTTAATAGTATGAATAATCGTTCACAAGTTTTGTACATATGCTGCGGATAGCAAATTTCAAGCTTTAAGGAAATAATAGTAAAAATATCATGGTATTGAATTTTTTTAACGAAAGAGTCTAAAATTTGTACAGAACATTGTAAATGACAGGGTACAATCCAGCAAACGAATGTAACTGCGCACAGTGCACAAAACAATGGACAAAAATCACTGTTTGCTAATTTCATTTGGCTCATTCGGACTTGTTTGGTATTGGTCAAAGGTTTAGTAAACAAGTATCAACATTCCCAGAAGCTTATGTTATTATAAATTTTTTTTTTTTTTTTTTTTGACACCTGAAAAGGACACTACTGACGAAAAATGGGATTTCTCGCCTCTTACCTTTATTTCATGATCTCGAAAAAAACCCACCAAATTCGTTCCATCTTCTTCTATTGAAGCCACCCATCCGTTCACGTAACACAAGACCCTGCCCATCAAACTTCTACACTCCATCAGGCAATTCTTCAACCGATCCTTCACGGCCCGAGCATATCATTTCCCCAACTGTATTCACCCTACCATTCGTCAAGCTACATCAATTTTCAATATTCCAACTTCTGATTTCTTTCTACCATCTCGCATTTATGCTGGTCATATAAATTATCAATACTGTAATAGTTTACATTTGTCACTTCTGTCTTAATTTCCTTATATTAAACATTCAATAATCTGCTGTTTTTTGTTTATACCAATTAAGGAATCCTATTATTTTTTCGCGCAACTTTTAACACCTAAATCTTTGTTATTTCACAACAATTGCTACAATAAATCTTAACATCCTTTAACCTATTCTACCACAGAATAGAGTTAGGGTGTTCTTTTACGTGTAGACACAACTAAGGCACGTAGATCTTATTTGTAAGATTTATATTCAGGATCCCCAGAGACATTTCGCAACACTGCTCCGAGTTGATGGCTGTACCCTTCTGTCCGTCACCAATACTTGCTTGTAACCTTCCTCTTCAGTACTATTGTCATGACTAAAAAGCCTCACTACCTTTACAACCTCCTCCAATGAAATTACGAAATACTAGATCCCGAACATCTCACCTGTACATCTATCTCCACAAAACTTAACTCTATTCCCATCAATATTCTTCCGCCACATTATTATTATTCTTTTATCTATTTATTTTTTTATGAATTCTATACATTCCCTATACATCCCAGAATTACCTTACCTCGATTCACATATGACTTTTGTTTCCGTAATATGCTTTTGGTTTATTAAGGTCACAACATATATACATAGGCTCATTACTATGTATAAAGGGTGTCCCAGAATTAAGAACAGGGTTAGTAAAAATGAAGCGTTACACGATAGACTAACGTTTCTTTATTGTTGGACATTATCTCAAAAATAATGAAAGATTGGCGGCCGCAGTTCGAAAATTCATTCAAAATAGGATCGGAATAGTGTTTTGTCTTCATCAACTGTGAAGAGATTAATTTAAAAATTTAGGGAGACTGGATCAGTTGGAGACACTAAACAAACTGGTCGTCCAAAAACAAGCCGTTCAAATGTCAATATCGAAGCAGTGCGTGAGAGTGTAGTTGAAAATCCAGGAACATCCATTCCAGTAATTACAGTTCTTTGTGCCGAAATTGGATGATATTGATGTGGCCAATATATGGTTTCAACAAGATGGTGCCACATGCCATACAGCCCATGAAACAATTGAAATACTGCATGAGACATTCCCAGGTCGTGTACTCTCTCGTTTCGGTGATCGGAATTGGCCCCCTAGATCGTGTGATTTAATACCTTTAGATTTCTTTTTATGGGGTTATTTTAAGTAAATGTAAGAGGAAATTCAACGCTGTATCAACGAAATTCAACCACATTTATGCCCAACGGTCAAGGAAAATATTGATAAAAGAGTGCGTATGTCCGAGCAAAGTCGTGCAGGCCATTTGACCGCTGTGTTATTCCATAAATAACCCTATTCTATTTACTTTATAATTCAATAAAAAAAATAACGAGAAAAATACTAAAAACTGTGTTTTCTATTTAAATCAAATCTTGCGTTAATTCTGGGACACACTTTATAAGCTAGTTGGATCAGTATAATTTGTTGTCAGCTAGACATAATTATCGGTATCTTTATGTAATTCTTCGCAGAAAATGTCTTAAACGTAAGTGTTCTTTTTTTTAAATTATTCATTCATCTTTTGAATGAAATAAAAAATTACAACTGAATGACTGACACATCTAGGGGAAATATATTGTGTAGTAGTGGTATAAGCGAGCGGACTTACCTGACTGAGGGCTTCTATGGAATTGGTCGTTGCCTCAGTGTGTATCGAGTGGAGGAAGGCCTCGTACTGTTCCAGCTTTTTGAGTCTATATAGAAGGTTGTGGAGGAGCAGGGACACTTCCTGGCGTGCAGCACCTTCAACGTTGACGGCAACCTCCCGGACGTGGTTCATCACCCGTTCGTCTCGGAAGTCGTAAGGGAACGTCTCAGACCACTCGCCGATCAGCTGGACTAAGCGAGGAAGCAACGCCGCCCGCTCCTGATTACAAAACCAATCAGTGATTCGTGATACTTACTCAGATCTCTTTGTATACATAAAATGTACATAATAAAATATATGTCATAAACACAGAGATCAGGATAGCAAATACTTGTAATAGAGGCGTTATTGTAAAAACAATAAATAATTCTAATTAAATATAAGTAGTAGATTATGAAGGAGTAGATCTACGAAAAGATATCAATAAAATAGTATGCTACCATGAAAAAAATATCAAAGTTTAGCGCCTCTCAAGCAAATTAGTTATAATAATTTTACTTCTGATATTGTGACAGCTGTGAGATGCTATGCCCCTCCCCCCCAAATAAATCTTAATAATCAAGTATATTCTAACCTGTAATATTTATAATATAATAATAAATAATATTTCATAGCAACTATACCTGCAAATATTATATAATATATTAATAATTATTAGCCATGGTCTTAAGTCCCAATGGTTAGTTAATTATGATCAAAAGAAATATGTTGATAGAGATGGTGTGGACTTAAGCCCGGGGCTTCATGATCTAGGGCCTCTAAAGCATCAAATACCAATGCAATATTTCAGAGAATCTGTTATCTTTTCGGTCACTAAAAACCGATTCAAAAAGCAGTTGCAACTAAAAAGATGTACTCAAAGAACCAATTAGTTCTAGTACGGTAAAACTAAATCAATTGCTTTCTCTCAAAATTAATTTGAATGTCTTTACATTTATATTTTCATTATGTTTTAAATACAGTTTTTGCCGTATAAAAAATAAATTAGCAATATTAATTTTAAATAGCTCTTTAGCTCTAAATTGACAAAAGTAGTCGATTCCGGTCCGGTGATAATCGTTCGGTTTAAAGGCCGAGTAATTAAAACAAAATTATATTCACAAAGATTTAATATCAAATGCTATGAACTCAACGAACTCAATTATTATACTGAGAGCTCATTGTTAGCAGTAAGGAAGTAAATGAGTTGAAGTTTTCGTTAGAAGATCGTCCTGTGCTGATTAAAAATAGTTGTTAGGTTTTATTCAATGTTTCATTCCTGGACAATGTTTCAAATACTGTGCATGAGGTCCATGCCGACATTCACAGTTCGCCAAATGTCTTAACAGTTTACATCAACCTTCTCCTCACTTCATGCAGACATACATCGAATACCCAAACTTTGATAAAACATTAATTAGTTTGATGAAAATCTGACAAATCTTTTTTATCGACCCAAGCCGATCTCCCAGGGAAAACCTTCAACTTATTTTTGAGTTGCGCATATAATTACTTTTCTACACTCATGGCCGAGGGACCATACTTTTTGGTAAGGACTTGGAAAAAACCATTTCTGCGTAAAACATATGATATAGCATTCGCATAACTGGAAATAACAAAAATCCCAACAGGAGTTGATAAAGACACAACTATTACGGTATGCGTCAGTAGAAAGCCAGTTGTACTTTGTCAGGCACCCATTGTTCCAGACTTGTCGCTGTAGTTTATAAACTGGAATTTAAACCGCCAAGGGGAGAATTCAGAGGATTCCAAAAAAAAAAATGAGGTTACATCCTCTCCCTTCGTCTCAATATTTCACAGTCGTGCTGAAAAGTTAGTTTCTCCCGGTTCGTTTTTCCCACCCACAGCTGTCCACATATCTTTGCGCCACTTTATTAACACCAGTACAATTTAGAATTACCTTTGATGTGTGGACTATTTTCCTTATTTAATAGGATGGCAGTATTGATTTTTTAAATTGAATTTTTGCCATATAAAAAGTATAGTTATTATATAAAAGTATAGTTACAGGGGAGGTATTCAAACACGCGACCTCATGATTTAAGAGCTATCTCTGGCTTACAGATTGATCTAATATGTCTCTAACGGGCCTCGTCTATTCTCTAAATTTTGAATTTCAGAGAATATACAATTTTATTTAATTCCTATATCCAATCCTTGTTTAGTTTTAAGTTGTCTGAGCACATACTTAAGGTATAGCAGTCTAATTTTTGCCAATGGCCATATTAAAGACGGTAATGCAAAAATATATTCTAAAAAATAAATTTTCGAGAACCAACAAAAGATTTCGTATATCGATTTGATGATGTTTAAATATTTTATTGTTTTTCCACAATAGTCAAATATAAACTATTTTCAGTAAGTGTACTTCATGAAGTGCAATTAATTATTATTTTAGATTATGCCTCCTGGCTCTCATCAAATAAAACTAATTAGCATGAGACTTATTTTTTTTTCTAAAAGTTACCCCATATCATTTCCAGAAGGTGCTTAACTTCTGGTGGGTTTACCTTGGGAGACGCCTGCTTTGCCTTGAGCTGGGACTCGGTGAGCGCCAGGATCTGCCCGAGTAGATCGTGCGGCTTGACGAAGAGCCTGGAGGTGAGGAGGAAGGCGAAGAGGAAGGCCCGGTCTGGGTAGTAGTCAGCGGTGGGCACCATGTGCTGGATCAGGGCCTCCAAGCGCCCGCTCACCAGGTTCCCTTCTCGGTAGACCACCGCCTGCAAGCAGATAAATAATCATTAACTACGCTTATGTAAATAAACCAATATGTTATAAATTAATAATAGGAAAAAATATAAATTAATTATAAAATACACTTAGATCCATTGATTTTGCAGTATGTTTCTGTAGTGTTTTTTGAAGGAGAGAAACGTTTGAATGACATTGTAACTGTAGTTCCCAGATGAGTGTTTATCTTATCCAGACAAATGTAAAAATACTTTAGAGAATTTAGTTATAACTATCAATGATTTCTTCTAATCCAAAGTCATACATTTTCGGCTTCCAAAAGAAATAAGTATACAAAGTTTGATTGCTAAACATATTATTATTATTACACTATGCTATTTAACTAAATCAATCTATTCAAGTTAGAAACACAACTGTACTACATTCTTAACCCTCATACATCATACAACTATCGTACTAAAGTATCGCACTAAAAGTACTACCAGAAGGCATCAAGTATTTACGTAATTATCACTGTGAACCATATCCATTCATTCAGGTAAGGGAATACACATTTCATGAGCCAATCTATTTGTCTAAATTTATGTTCTACTATTAACGGTGAACTGCGCACTACTTTAAAGTGTTCTGGTTAGTATTTGGTTCTAATAAAATAATGAGATCTTGAAAATAAATTACTTTGGTGAACATTAATGATTTTTCAAGTTCCAGCTCAGAATCTTATTCAGATTCTCTTCCTCACGGCTAAAGCACATATAATATCAAAGGTATTTAAAAAACATAAGTTTTCAAAAAGATCTCTTTACATTTAACAAATTATACCGTCTGGTAGTTTGATACAGAAATTCAGTTTTTCAAGATCGTAGCACTGAACACTGTCTTCACAGTTTACGTCCATAAGTCATTTTATTTTTTTTTAAATAGAATTTAGCTTATAATCAATACTAAAAAAAAGGTTACTGAGCAATAAATGTCATCTCATTATCTGACAATGTCATGATCTGGGATCATATGTGTTAATTAATGTTATAATAATGTTGCAAAAAAGTAATAATTTGTTTTTATTTATTTTATTGGCGTTACAGTCATTTTGCTGTAGGTATAATTTTATCATATTACTTGTTAAAAGTTGTATAGTATTTTAAATGTTTGACGTAGATTTATATTCCTGTGTTATTGGCAGTGTTGTTTTTTGATTTTATGAATCACTTTGATTAAATTTATAAGGTTTTAATGCTACACTGTTGCTAAGTTTTTCTTTAGTTAGTTGTAATTAGTTTCAAGTTATGGTGGGGGTATGACCAACTGGGAGAAATTGGCTTTTCTTTCTATCCTTTGAAGTAAAAATTTCATGGACACTCAAAACATTCAAGAGAATGAAATTCTAAACTCAGGTTAAACAACGAAAGGTAAATAATTTTTTCTAGCTCAAATTCAAGTACAGTGAGTAAGAAGGGAATAATTTATCTGCACACTCGCTAATAAGGGAAAAGACTAGTCATGCGTAGATAATTAGTTCCATTACACGGGGGCTCACGTGCAGAACTCGGTTCTTGGCTATAATTCTGTTAGAGGGGTGACAAAGGATCGTTCTATTACGGGCCGAATGGCCCGGTATATGGACGCGGGGACGTGGGACTCTAATTCGCCAGATATGGACAGATGCAGCTGGGGCCTGCAGCTTTTAACGCGATTATCCTCAGTCGGCAGGGATATTGCAGTCTGCTTTGGCACTGGGATTGCCTGGAGAAAACCAGGATATTGGTTAAAATAATGCGACGTCGTTTAACTACAAGACGTAATGTCCGATTTTATTCCTTGAGAATGTTTCTCTCTATAACAATAATACACAATAGAATATATAGTCATTGAAATAAATTACAACTACATGTACGCCGACATATAAAGAAATTTAAGCAAATTGTGTATTTTTCTAAACGATCCAATTAAATTTCAGTGTAAATTTGACACGGTGTTTAATCTCATCCAATGAATTAACGATACTCTTATTTTTCTGATCAATGTAATACCTCTATATAATTAATTACGTAATGTAATCTAGGTGCGATAACATGAGTTGCTATTTTAAATTTCGCCAAAAATACAACGATGCAGTAGGTATTTCCCTCCCCCCAATCCCCTTAAAAAAGAAAAAACTTTTATTGACTATAGATTCTTAGGCGAATCTATACATACTACATTTTATATGTCCTGTACCATCGGTACACTCTATACAAGGTCTGAATCGGCATAGAAGTTATGTAATCAATACAAGTACAATGATACACAATGTACTTGGCTTCATTGACAAGACTCTACAAGGTGATGGGGCTCAGTAGGTAATGATAAAATAATGAGTTTAAAGATTTATAAGTGTGATGTTTTTCTATGGGTTGGTGCCAATTTTATTTATGAAAAATATAATATTTCTATGTTGTTTCAAATGTAATTTGTTTAAATTTTATTCCTCCAGATGGCTAATTTGGCAAAACGTCATCTGATGATGTAACAATAATAAAAGTTATTTAGAGTGACTTTTAGAAAAATTAAATTTTCACGCAGACAAAACATGTTGTTATTTGCTCTTTAGAATATTACTACAAAACTTTGCTTAACAAATCCCTTCTTTATTTTCCCGGTGGTCTGATAATTTATTATTTTATCTACTCTCTTTGTTAAGTTATTTGTATTACTTTATAAAAAGTAATCTGAGTTCTATTCTCAGTTCTTCCCCCCCCCCGTAAACTTATAATTGTTACTGTGTGATCTCAGCTAAACCATTCACATTTTCACTACTGTTACTACACACAAAGCGTTGACTTTCTCTTCAATTTAATTATGACGTTGTCCTTTTCTTAATGCTATATTTAAAAGGTTACTAAGGCTAATTCTTTACCTTAAAACTATTTACAAAAGTTAATTTAACCTCTTATCTTTTGTGTCCAGCTAACCTAGCTTCTAGAACATCCAGTTAGAGAGAGTTGTGTTAAGTAAAGTAGACTTGTTAAAGTTTATGTTCTGGCGAGACGGGTCTCGGCTCTTCTAGGTAACGGAAATGCGACAATCCAGATGAAAAGTGAGGATAAACCCGAAGAAGCGGGTACCCCCGTGAAAGGTGGCTCATAAATCGGAGGACAGAAGCTTGATGGCCCCGCAGGGGACCTCCTACCCCGAGCTCCATATTTCCTGCTCCTACACTTAGCATCCACTAGTTTAAACCAGTCCTATATCCAGCTACACTGCTACTGCATTAGTCCAGCGGCGAATCTGCTGTGGAATGTTTATTAATTTCTCCTGGATCAGTTAAATGCTATCGAATGAAATCTAAAAAAAAAAATTTAATTTACCGTCCGAATTCAAACAAGTGAACCCCAATCACTAAGACAGGATCAATATCCATTCTGTGTAAATAGGAAAATAAAATATAAAAAGAGTTAATGTTGAAACATATAAATATGGCATTTGTGAAATTCAATAATCAAGCTGCGTAGAATGGTCAAATGTTATATTAGTATTTTTCATGCTTCCCTCACATCGAACAAGGGCTTGCTTATAAAACTTCATGACCTCTACGACAAGAATTTAATTTTGTCCTGACACTCGTAGCTTTTTTCATAGAGTAACTGGTCCCATAGATATTGGCTGCCTAAATTTTTTTTTAGCGAGGGAAGCGATTGCGATTCTCCTTTAGGCCTGTAAATACACCATTTCATATCGAAATTCCGTTTCATTAACCACACGTGACAACACATTTAAGGGTTATTAATTAATTATTTGGCTTTAAAAAAAATATACTGTCTTATAATATTGAGTAGTTAATTAAAAGTCTTGAAGTGCTCTGTAAGAGTAAGTCTATTTTGGGGGTTGAATGGACTTAAATACAAACAAAATACAAAAAATCAGATTAATGACAATTTTGAATATCTATATGAAACAATTAACTAAAATTAGCGCTGATTGGCAGAATTTGGAAACAAAATATAACCACAATCAATGAGGTCCGTCGTAAGATAGTGACTTTTTTCTTTACTTGATGCGATAATTGTTAACAGGGCAAAAGGACCCAATAAATACTCACTTTCATTCAAGTATCCGTACTACAAGTACCATGGCCATCAAAAGCCATTCTTACAAATACAAGCTCCTCCATTTCATGAAACTATCCTATATAGGGGTAAAGTCATTGAGGAGTTTGGAGCCCTGTTATTCGTCATCGTACTTACTTCGAATCACAATTTCTCCGTCCCATAATGCTATTCAATAAAAAGTATTACACTTAGAATCTTTATGAAACGTGTAAAATTTGTGTATTTGTTTTCAAGTTGAGCTACTATTTAAGATTTCTCTACAAATCATTCAATCTGCATACTAGGATTTATGGACTAGTTCTCGCCATCTCTGTGTCTGCATCTTCGTGACGTACGCCGATTCAGTTGTAGTGTTTCGTCTATAATACGAGATTAACTCCTTCAGATGGGAAATTGGTTAGTAACACATTTAATAAACATTATAAAGTACCAAACAGTAGCCATTTCATTTGTTATTCATTGGCAACGTATCAGATTGGTTCATACAAACAAAACAAAACTAGGAGAAAAGGAAAGGAATAATAAAAAAAAATTAAATCAATTGCCAACCAAAAACAGAGGATGGATAACGAGTTTTACTATGCCGGACTTCTAAAAGACAGCCGGGTCAAGGGCAGGAGTAGAGGGTGAAATTACCCGGGCTGCTAGGGGGTGGGGGGGGATCAAACGCATTTAAATGAGGCGAGGAGGCCAGAATTTACATGTAAAACCCTATCGAGTGGTTAGGAGGGGCAGAGGATAATTGGGCGTAATTGGTCAACAGGGAGACTGTTTAGTTTGATCAAAGGGCGTTCCATTATCTGCAGGGCTAACGCGATTTCCAAACTTGGACGGGTCTCTTCAAGCCCAGCCTTGGTTAGTTTCCTTAAGAGGGTGTTAATTGAATATTCTCAAGATAGCAGAGTTCACTCTTGGAACTAAAACTGTTTATCACAATGTTGTGACGGCAGATGTAAGAAGTGGGGCTTACATAAATGAATAAAAATGGAGGAATTCCAAACCTATTAAGCCGAGTAGTCGAGCAGGTCGACTGTCTGATTTGTACAGAACGTACTTACTGCAGGCGTTCCTGAGGTCTTTCATGTTTGAAAATCTAAATTTGACAGCAACAGACACTTTCATGAAACAAGTTGAGTAAGAAGAAACAACAATATACCAGAAATAATAAAAGAACAGAAAAACAGAGCTCTTATTTTATTTAATATTTACCTAAACGTGTTTTAAAAGAATAATTTCTTAAAATCCAGAACGCTACTAGGTCTCATAAATAAAATATGTAAATATGTTTGTAGGAAAATTACAATAAAATGAGAATTTCCAACCCTTTATTAATTTGTCCACAAAGAATTCAAAACATAATTATGCTCGTCTTGATAGAACAAAAATAATGGCTAATGGATATTTTTAACCCACCGCCGTACAACATTTAGAGGACTAAGAAATAGTTGAACCTACGCAACCAGACTGAAAAAAAAACAATTATACATTTTCTAATAGCTTTAGACCTAAGTCTATCATTGGAAGAGCACGTTTCTTTCAGTTTTGCTCACTCTTCTATCATGAGCAATGATAGCCAGCAATGTGCTAGGATCGATGACAGGGCCAGGCAAACAGTATATAGAGAAAGGGATGACCAGCAACAAACAAACTACCACAATGTATTTTATGTCTTTCCTATGATTTTCTTTTCATTGTTAGATAAATCGCAATATTTATATATCGACATTTACATCTTAACTATAAAGTACACTCACCAGTTCCTCAACTTTTTTTTATTTGTTCTAAGCCTTGTTAAACCATACCCGTAAGGCTAGAAACGTATATTACATATTTTGTAATATATAGCAGGAAGTTCGGTTTACATTCATAAAACCCACTTTTTATTCGTTAGACCAGAAAATAGGCTTTGTTTATTTTATCATTTTAAGTTTATGAAGTAGATTTTCAAGAGAAAAAATCTCTATTTCCTCGACGAATATGACTCGAATTCAGTCGACATACCACTGGATGTGTATCGTGGCAACAGGAACAAGAGGACCAGTAAAGCTGTTTGCCTTTGACTGGTGTGTGACAACGCACGACAGGGCGAATACGACAGCAAGGTACACACACGCCCTCCCCAACACAGGCCAGTTAGCGCTAATTGTGCTGTCTCTTTCTCCGGACCGGTCTTGCCCAACCTGCTATTTTCTAAAGGGTCCCTTTACAAAAATAGAGAGTTGGAGAGTTCTGAGTGGAAGCATATTGGGTCAATTCCAATAAGAGGGATACTAGAAATATATCCCATAGGAGACATCAGATGTTGATATATTCCTCGGGATCGGCTAGTGTGCTTGCAGTTTAATTGTAGCTGGTTTTGGAACCGTAACCGTGAATATTACCACGAGAATTTTGGAAAAATGTGGATGGAATACCACTAATACCATACCGTAATGTAAATCAAAGCAGTAAATGTTGATGACTCATTAAAAGCAGCACTAGACAAAGAAGTATTAATAGTCAATGATAGAAATAATCTGGCTCTGTTAAGTAATAGATTTTTCAAAAATAGTATAAATAAAATAAGCCAAATGCAAACTTGTGGGCTCGATAAAATTCTAAAAAAATATCAAAGATGGAAGAAACAAAAGAAAAAGATGATACGCAGAATATAAGCCCACCAGTGAATAGTCTTTGTTTTTACCCAAAGGTTCAAAACGATAGAGATGAGATGAGACTTAAATTAGAAATGCTTTTACAAAAACCATTAGCCGTAATAAGTTTGGTCGTCTTTGATGTATTTCAAAATGCATCGTATTTACTTTACGTTTTAGCCATATTTACAAAGGCCCTTGCCAGGATTCTGACTCGCTATGCCATCATTCTTTTGTTACATGCACCATTTGACTTTACTAAAAAATAAATAAAATAACAGAGACGTTATTAGTGTGACGGTATCTATTGTCAAGGATCATGGTGGTGAAATTAGGTAGGAACATAAAAAAGAGTTTTTCTTTTAGTTTAAACAGCTAGGGTTCAAGAGACCAGATAGACAATAGCTTTAAATTAGAAACACATTTTAAGATAAGAACAAAACATAGTAATCTAATGTATGACGATAGATAGATGTAGGTGGGAGAACTCATCAAAATAATCGGTGCGACAACCTTTATCTTCAACCCATTCCAATAATGTATGAAACTGTAACTTAAAATATTTATTATGAATAAAAAACAGAAAATTTGACTTTAGCCGGTAAAATGATAGTTTTAAGCGAAGGATAACCAAAAAATTAAGCGTGGATTTAATGGCAAATGATAAATGGAGCTCCCGATAAGCTCACCCCTGGTGCCTGGGTATGCAATAACCACAGTTCTTAACTGTTTGCAGGGTACTGTATAACTACAGCCCCGTGCGGACAAAGCGCAATGAAAGTATTAAATATCACATAATTATACTGAAGGTCAAATATTGTGATAATGATACAAACTATGCATTCAGTACTGATTGCCGTACACGAAGGGACCGGCTTTATTTTTAAACAGGTACTCGGCTAACGCAAATACGTCGTCCTGGACGTGTTAGACATCAGCGCCAGTAAAAATTAACTCATCGATCTTAAACTTTAAAGTAATATTTACTAACTCCTAACTGTGTTTCAGCCAATATATCACAACTGAAATATATTATAAATACAATACCCTTGAAAAGGGTTGATATTCTTCCACTAGATTTCTCGAGTTGTTATTCCGCAAGATTTCTCGAGTCTCGGTTCAAAAGTTATTTAGGGTTAAAAGTACTGATCCTTTCCTAAGAATAAAGACACATACAAGGAAGCAGCGCAAAAATATATTTAAGCACATACCACTCAAAATTAGTATCAATTCCAACAATATAAAACACGTATTTCATTTCACTCAAGCCAATACGCATACATTTTCGGTGTTGAAATTTAAACTATTTTTTTCAAGACGATGTCAATTTATGATAATGAATATCAATAATGGCTGATAATTAATACTTAAAGTTGGTTTGATACCCTAACAAAAGTTTTAGAAATTAAGAAAAATCTGGATGCGGTTCCACCTTACCAACCTTAATATATATATTTAAAATATGCAATTCAGTTTACTCTTCATTTGGCACAATTAGTAAAGTGGCAAAAGTTTATATAAATGTACATAGCCCAACGATCGATAATTTGACTAGTACTTTGCGGTGATGTTTTGACCGTAGTGAACTTGTTGAAAGTGTGCAGAGACTGCTCAGACGCCTCGACTCAGGACAAGGCTAAATTCCAATTTAAGTTTCTTTTAAAGTTGGGACTACTTCACCTCATTAATCCGTTCGGTTTGTTTTTTTAATTAGACTTTTCTTCGTAGAGCTGTGGGTGCTAGAAAAGGACCCGGGACTATAACTCCCCACGCTTACCAACCCCCCCCCCCAAGGCCTACCGGCACGCTGGAACCAATCGATAAAAACAATTTAGCATCGTAATTAAAATTTTCCAACTCAATTAACGTCGGTAAAAAGGGGGCAATCTTAGCGCACCCGTGGTCCTCCGCATAGCTTCCATCCCCTCAGACTGTGATCACATCTGCATCCTCCACGCTCACCTGCTCTCCGCCAAAGCAGGTCTGCAGCTGGCAGCACTGGTCGATACTTTTAACAAGCGTAACTACGTCACAGACGAAGGGAAACTGACAGTGTAAAAAGTTTAGCCCTCGATTACAGCGAGTAAAGTTTTTTGTGTACTGGCCCCTAACATCAGTTACAACCTTGTTGTTTTTTTCACACTCAAAATAACTTTTTTTGCTGAGTATGGAATTAGTTCATATAATTTATAAACTAAATTGTAATTTTATAACCTGGTATAAACGAGAAGGTCCCTTAGAAGACATCGAAAGATACTCAATTAAGTAATTGTGATTAATCTATTGGGTCTCATGTATGTAATTCATCACAAAAAATTTATTTGTGTCCATAATTATCCTGATTAAAAAACGGGACTTTAAATCTTGAATGTTTCTGTGTTGGTTATTAAGAGACGTTTTTCACAAAGTATTTTTGTTTTTTTGCCGTACTCCTCTTCATTGAAAAACAATCGAATCAGTATTGTAGCGCATATATGGCGACGGGCACGCGAAATACAAACTCCCTAAACCTGCATGAATGCAGAGCTCCCCCTTTTAACTAAATTTTATTTCATTTTTTATAATACTACGTTGACTCTTTTATTTACACTACGTGAAACTCGAATATTTCAAAATAAACAAACAATACGGTCCACAGGTTCAGCAGCAAACAAGAAGTATTGCTTGTTTTTATGTCAGATGTACAAAATAAATGTTTATCTATCGCAAGTTTAAAAAAAAATGTGTTTGTACATCTGAGAGTAGTAACCGATTCGGTAAGTAATAATGGAGAAGTGTAACAATGATTATAAGGATAGTATAATTCATTCTCCTAAGGGTGAAAAAATAGGCGAAATCAGACTATCGAGGTTTCACTGCAAAAGACAGTATTGTTTAACCCCAGGGGATATATTGATTACTAACACAAAGAAAATATTTCATAGAAGACATTCATTTTAAGATCACACATTGAGGTTTTACAAGGTACTTATATGGGTGAAATTAGTTGACAAACAGAGCCAAAAAATTAGGTACAATACCCAATAGGGGAGGAAATGAGCCCGGGTACTGCTAGTAGACAATAGTGGAAACTAGAGGTCTGGCCCTTGGCCAAGAGCGGAGCAGCATTAGCGATGTTACTGGCACCTAGTCCTATCTTACAGCTTCCATCGGATTTAGAGGTGCCTTCGGCAACTACTATTTATCGTTCTAGTCGCTTCGGCTCAGTCGAGAAGGAATCTTCTCCGAAGCGCCTGGAATCAGAGCGATTCAGCAGACATTTAAATAACATGTTTCTGAACATTTCAAAATTATTGGTATGTAGTATGTAATCAATCGATCTCAACTTTTTTTAAATCCTGAGAACAATCATCCATATGATCCTCCTCGAAGATTAAAGTGTGAGTGGTTGGATTTTTTAAACTAGCAATTTATGATTTGGGAATCGAGAAGAATTGTGCAGAATATGAAATGAATGAATTCTAAACTGTAAATTAGCTATGAACGATATTATTCATCATAGAGCTGAATGTAATTTTATTTCAACGAAAAGATTTTCTAGTTAACATGAGTACAAAGAAAACAAAAAATTGTTCACTCCCTTGAACATTTTATGAACTAAATTATTATTATATTCATGCAATGTTTATAAACATAATAAAGAATTCACAACAGAGAAGAATACATATCCAGTAAAACACTTTATTACCACTACAGGGTGCTTTGATGAAAAAAAACTAAATGTTTGAAACATTCAATAATGGATTTATACTATAGGAAAAATGTCAGAACTTTTTAAGCTATATTTACAAAAAAATAAGAAGGAAGTAAAACAGTATCGTTTTATTGAAGCTTATTTATTTCATACTTTCTGTAATTGAACTTACACATAACTATCATATTTAAAGTCGTGGTTGGCATATGGGTTAGGATTCTAGATAGATTATAATATTTTCGATACATATCAAGTAAAATGTGCATGACTTTAAATATCAGTGTAACATTCACAATTTAGATCAGCTTAGATTTTGCATGAATTGTTAATTACCTTCACTCTTGGTTCCTCCTACGCATTGCAAGATTTATCTATAATCATCATAACGTATACTATAAAACTCGACGATTTACCCCTTCTGCCCTTTAAACATTTTACCTAGTTATTCATAACAAGCCCGAAAATATATCAGAAACTGTGTTTTTTTTTAGATAAATAATTAATAAACATATGTTCTTCGTTTGGCTTTTTTTTTTTATAAACAAACGTATAAAAATCTAATGGCAGGTTGTTTCCAATACATAACTTAAATCAACCCTTAAAATTAAAATTAGGCCAACTATTTCTGGCTATGAAATGATCACAGCAATGGCAGTGAATGATGAGACAGGAGACAGTTGATATTGAGCAGACCAGACGCAGCGGTCCAACAACCACAGACTACTTACCATACCATGGTAATACCATTATCGCGAGGGGTCAGTTCTGTCCTCACACCCACTCATGCATAGCACATATCTACATCTGAAGTACATTCGATTATATTAACTAACGAACAGGCTGTTACACATATTCTTACACGGGGTACTTTATTTAAAACATAAAAAAAATCACGTTAGAGACTTTAACTCCATTGTACTTACTAATCCGTATGTGGCCACGCATACATGGAGCAAACTGCCGAGTGATTCACGACCCAGGCCCGACATGAGCGAGACACGTCTTGAATACTGGTATTCCTAGCACCGAAGCGTTCAAACCAAAACTAAACAACATTGTGAACAAAACCCCTTTAACTACCACCAAATTTCTTCGGCTGCTGTTTGCACTCAATCCTGAATACCAGAAGTATTCAAAATACAGCGAATCAAAATTTTATCTTCATTAAAATATATAATAATAAATCGAACGCAAAAAGGGAATGCACAAACAACTAAAGGATTAGTCAATATAAATCATATAAACAAAACAATAATATACGGAATATATATGTTTCAAAATTCAACTTAATTATTTCAATGCGTTCACACCACATTTACTCTCCGTCGAGGATCCTGCCCGTCCGTAACCTTCAATTCCATTCCGCTTCCCATGTCCAATACAGTTAGATATCTAGGTTTTCATCTAGACAAAAGACTGACTTGGAACCCTCACACAAGACTTAAAAGACAAGAATCGAACAGACGGTTTGGACAGTTATACAGACTACTGAACAGAAACTCTAACCTCACACTAGAAAACAAACTCCACGTATACAAACAGTTATTAAAACCAATTTGGACTTACGGAATAGAGTTATGGGGGACAGCCAAACCATCGAACATCAAACGTATCCAAACATTCCAATCCAAAGTCCTCAGAACCATAGTCAACGCACCCTTTTATATTAAAAACTCATCCTTTCACAGAGATCTCCATGTACCAACTGTCCTCGACCTTATACCCTCAAGATTTTCCAAATTTCACCAAAACCTTTCCGCACATCCGAATCCTTTGGTCGACTCCTTATCCAGTAACATTCATACTTACAATCCTCCTCGACGCCTAAAACGGCGGTGGCCTCGCGACCTATTATAAATAGATAATCTATGTCATGGGGTCCTGGCACTGGCCATCATCCCCACTCATGTCCTGAGCGTGTGTGGCTTTCTTGCCCTTTCTGTGGCCTACGCCGGATGGCGCCACGACCGGAGAGGGGGCGGGGGGAGCTTCGCTGCTTCCGGCCTTTTCGCCAGCTTGCTGGGGGATTGGCTTCGGGGGCGGGGGGGCTCCTGGGCTGAATCTGTATGTATATTGGTATGAATGGACTGTATATAGGTATGAATGGAATTGTATATAAGGTATGAATGATCTCTCAGCACAATTATTAATCCTGGAAGGCAAATTGTAATTTTTCTTTCAATAAAATAGTTTAAATCAATTATTTCAAAGTTATCTTTTTTATTTTATTTTTTTTTTGTAGCGATGCTACAGGAAATACAAAAATAATTTGTAAATAGATTCGCCTGAAGATCTATAATTATAAATAATTATCTGTAAATTTAAAGGGGCTATGAAAGAAAAAAAAACCCAAATTTTATTGTATAAAGATTTTTGAAACAATCTAAATGTTAGTTGTAACGAGTAAATATTCCAATGGATTCAAGGAGGAGGATCAGTCGTTTCCGATATATTCCATCACCGAAATATTCAATTAACACAAAGTCCCGCATTTGCAACGGTAGCGATCCGGTAACAAGACAAATAACCACCAATGAACATTTATTCAACTGAATAATAAGAATGTACCGTATCTTTAATTATAGAAGATGACTTTCTGCTGATATTTTAGGCGAATGTTGTAATATTCATTTTCCCTTCGTCGTACAGAATAGAAAAAAAGCGTGGATGCAGGGCCGATCTATCAAGCCCTACCGGTACCTAGCAGAGAGATACAAGGGAAGGGGTCGTAAAATTGGAACTGACTCCTATCGCTGGATGTTACTCCTGTCCCTGGATACACGGGGCTATTGTTGGGCCGATAATTTATAGAAGTCCATAAAATAAAAACCTATTGCTATGTTTGGTATTTTGTCGACTGGTACCTATAGTGTATCTGATCTCTGAAAATATGAGTCCCATTAATTTAAAAGAAATGGTCCAAGCAATCGAATGATGAGTTGAAATAATTGTGTATTGTTTCAAATTACTGAAAGTCCCAATCATACAAAACGTGTATTTTTGTCATCATGGTCCTCAGCTAGTCACTTCATTTTCTAAAATTAGGTAGCAGTGTATTATCAGTAGTAAAAAAATTCCTCCTCATAAATACTAGGGTATACAATATCACGGACTATAATCAATATCTACAAAAGATCTTCCTCTTTTTAGTACAACCTGCAAAGTATATTAGGAAAATGGTATTGGTCTTATGAATATCGAATAATAATAAAAATAGATAAAATAATTAATGAAAAATTGTAGGAAAAGGAATATAAATAGTAGGAGTAAAAGCCGCAACATTTTTCAAATTAAAAATTAACGCTAATAAATATAAGAATATCCCATTTTTAAAAAATAGTATTACGTCAATATAATATTTACCATATGAGCAGTATTTTGAGTTCATATCATTCTCACAACGAACATACAAAAATTCATACTTCCAGACAACAATACTTTGATTTACGATCACGTAATTTTTAAAAGTGATCTAGGGTATTCTAACCAACACAATATTCTACTAAATGTTATTGGTCATCAAAACCCTCCGGCATATAATTTGTAAACCTTAAGGTATACTTAGGCTACCGTCAAACAGTCCATAAATAACGACCCAACAAAGAATAATTGTAAACGAAACACTCCGTAGGTAAAATAATATGGAAAAAAATAAACATCAACAACGAATTAGATTATATACACAAACAAAATTACAATGGATATGCATTAGTGGAGGTAACAAATATCAATAATTATTATTTACAATCACCAACCAAGCCTGCATTTTTTCTGCTTCATCTGGTATGTCAAATATGTTCTGTTTCATCTATGGTAAACACAAAACTGTTTATAATCCTATGTTAAAACAATAAATAAACATAATTGAATTTAAAGACTGTAACAGAACATTAAGCTAAATGTAAACTTGGAAATATTCAACATACCAGAACATCAATTTTAAATATTTTATATATGTATAATTTCCACTCTATTTTTATTCAGTATACAGATGAATTTTAATTCAACCAACACACTATAATAAACACATATCCACCATATAACGTCAAAGCCAAGCTTCCTAATGCTACCTGCTCAACAATGGCCCCAAGCCTCTGTCCTGAGGCTGCCGGCCTAGTCGGCGGGCAGCCTAATTCGTTTTGACCCGACTCCATAAGATCTTTAGAAGGTGTGTGCCCCGACACTGCACTATGTTCAGGAGAAGAGGAACAGGGTAGGTTTATAGGTAGTTTATGTGGTCTTGGAATGACCACGAATTCACTCTCGGTGTCTAAGGGTACGCAAAAACCGTCCGGATCCCAAACGCGAGTGCGAACCGGAGAGAAGCAGACTGGATTGCCGTGGGAGACGCTATTGGTAAGTTTGTAGGGCCACGGCAACCGTCGTCCGCGAGGGAGAGGTCTCTCCCAAGGAGGTGCTAGTTTTAGCGAGACGAAGGCAGAGATTCCCACTAGGAAGGTGTGGGGTCTGACAACGCCGGACTAAAACATAGCGAGGTTAGGAGAGAGAGATGCAGAGGTAGTTGAATGAGAAGACCATGGTTTGAGTAGAGCAGCAAGTGCCAGTGCAGAGAGAGAGAGAGAGAGAGAGAGAGAGAGAAGTGTACAAGGTGCCGGTTAGTTTCTTTCTGATTTTCGTCCTATGGGGCGCTTCTTATATAGACAGGCTAGTCGTGGTAGGGATACATCCCCACCAGTGGCTGTTCCCCCCACCAGCTTCTCCCCAACTCCGACGTCATAATCTTTATTTGTACAAATATGAAAATTTTCTGGGACGAGATGAGGGTAACTTTTAATTATTCGTAATTAAGAGGTGGTCACATAAAAGATAATATTCATCTAAAATGAATTCATCGTTCCTCAGTAAACAAGGAAAATACGCTTCTCGAAGGACATTTTTCCTGTGTAACGAAAACTCCAACAATTCTAAGGAAGAATAAATTAATACAAATAGTCGAGTGCCCAAATAAAAAATCACCTAAAGACAAACAGACCAGTCACCTCTGTAAGCTCTTTAGACCCCTACACCTGGCAAGGACTATACTCAATAAGTCCGAGATGCTAAGTCCTCCCATACTCAGTTCACAGCTGGCCAACTTGTGAGAAAGGGAAAAGTACCCTTAAGTACTTGTGTGCCAGGGCTTTTCCTCCGGACTAGGATACCTAAGTAAGTAGTAAGTTTGTTTTAGTAACTTAGGGACAGTTGGCAGGACAGCACTGCAGGAACATACTACCCAGCATCTTTATCTGAACCGTCAAGACAGTCTTCTCTATTCTATATTTCTAACTCTTATGCAGAATGAAATATTTATTTAAACTTATGTATGCTTTATGAATACTAAATGCTATATACTTTCCAAGTATGGAAAGAGACCTCTAAGTAAAATTCTATGCCTGACTTGAACAGGAACACGCAAACGTCAAACAGGCAGACAGCTACAAGGATGAAAATTTAATAAATAAAAACAAAGGCTTGAAACCGAAAGTTTTCATCTTCCTTTGGGGGATATATTCCGAATGGAAATAGTAAAATATTTGTGGCGGGCATCACATTATGGATTCAACTGTGAGCCACAGCCCAGATGTCACACCGTGTATGGACTAACGATCTAAAAGCACCGCAGATATTGAAGCCACGCCATTACCCAGACTAATTAGTTTAGTTACAACGACCATAATGTATCGGAACGACGATATAAGTTTATCCACTGGTATTTAGTGTAGTGGTGTTCGCCAGAGTCGATCCTATCACCAGAACTACCGCCTACACCGAGTGTGGCTCCAAACAATTTCTGCACGAAAGTTTTATAATATAAACTCCTTGAGAAGCTGGTGCTCACCAGACTGAAAATTAATTTTACAGCACATACATAAAATTTGAGAATTTTTAAATGTTTTAGTAACTAAACATATCAGCCAGAATGATTGTGTAGCCAACGCACACGGCTCAATTTTCAACCCCCCCCCCCCACCCAGCATCTATATTCCACATCTAGTCTCACTGCAGTCACAGGTAATAGTAGCCAGTCCAGGTAGTCTAGTGATTAGAATACCGAGTTCCACCAGCGTACAACCAAAGTACGATTCCTTTCTCGCCTAAGGATTGTTTTTGGAAGGATGGGACTGGTCAGTGATGATAAATGAGTGGCTAGTTGAATTTAATTAGTAGCAAGTGCAATCTTCAAATTCATCACCGTTCTTTACCAGGCAAACTAATTTGTATCTTATTGTTATTCTTTGGAATACATTTTTTTTTCATTTCATATCAAATCCAGCCAATTATAATAACAAGTGATAACTACATTGATAAAACTTACATTGTCCTGTGCCGGATTTGAGTCCGGCTGAGGTGGTGGTAAGTCAGATCCATTTGACACACCCGGAGGCGTCGTCTGGGGTAAACTCTGTAATAATAAAAAAAATATATATATAGTACAATTGTTAACATACGTAATGTTATATATGAAGTTTATTCAAAAAACAATTTTTTATAATTTCTCTTCAGATTTTACAGATAATACGTGAGATCTAATGTTTGTGATCTGTTACTTGCTTTAAGTATAAGTGCTTTAAGCTTCTGTTTAAACAGAAATAACGGTTATAAACCTCTCGCCTCTTCTAATTACAATTAATTATGAAAATAAGCCAGATCATTAAACGATTAAGAATAATTATTTACTATTCACTCTGGCAGGTAACGAGGATATAACCCGCCCTCGAGGAGCCCCGTCTTTGCGGCCATCTTAAGCTCATTTGTTAACAGCACTTGAGGCTTAATTAGCTTATTTTGTTGAATCGATTGCAACATTTAGCGTCGGTGGTCTGTTTAAACACTATCTCATCAGAACAGGAACAATTGTTTTATTATTATTATTATTATTTTTTTTAAAAATTCCGATAATATTCCAAACCTAAATGTAAATATCCATATTTTATTATATCAACTCATAGTTTTAAACGTATTATGATTCGACTTTGTTTGAGGAACAAATATTTATTTATTAATGGACCCGTATCTATGCTTGGCAGGCGTGTGCCACACAATCAAGTTAATCCGAAATATTACTTCAGAAACCATAATTAGGTTATATCATTACTGCATACAGCCACCTAAATTTTTCATTTATAATATATTATGAATCATAAACTGTTCTAGATGCCTATTTTCAGTAACCTATTTCTAATTTATCATCGTTGAATTAATTAAAAAATTCATACATGCAGTGTTTAACTAATTGTTAAATGACGTTTATTAATTTTCGCTTTTTAGTAATAATTTTCATTTATATTGGTTTTCATTCTGATTGCAAACAGACTTTCATTATTAAATCACTGCAATGAAAATCTAAAATATTTAATCAACCTACGCCCACTCTTAGCTAAACAACCACCCTTAGCTATTCTTTTAATAATGTAGCTAACAATAAAAATTCACTTATATGCTATAAAAAAATTTAAAATGACTGTTATTGAGACGCAATCAAACAATATATAGTGTCTATATTAGTTTTGTATTCAAAATTTTGTATAAGTAAGTCAACATACGTAAAAATATATTTAATTATAGACTAAAGCAGGACAAAACAATAGAGCCACATACTACAACATACACATAAAATAAGAAAAGAGATATTCTCTTACATCGGACCATTTAATAATTACAAACAAAAACAAAAATTGCCACTGATCATTTCACCCGACGTCCACAGCCAAAACAAATCATTGTTTTGTACGAAACAACAAACAAACGATTTCAACAAAGCAGTTATCCAATTACGGCTACAAAACTATTCCAGGGAATTGGTTCATTTCATTGTAGGACTTAACAAAGCCACTGTGCTTGGCACTTAGAGAACAATATGTCGGACGCATTAAGCGGACTTCTCTTTGTAACGGAGAAAACCGTTTATTGGTTTTTTTTTCTCTATTTCTTTTCGAGTACTTTCCAACCACTTTTATCATAGCTTCAATGGAATCTGATATCCTTTTGATTGGAATCGGTGAAAAAGGAGCCAGAAGGAAAAAAATACGAAAAAACGAAAAAGAGAACTGAGAAAAAAACAGGAGCAATCAGAGTATTGCTCGTTTTTATCGACACCTCTCGCTTCCTAATATTTTCTTGTTGCCTGAGATGAAGATTCAGTTTCCTTAACTGCTTTCTCTCTGTTTTTCTATTCACAATCGTTGTGTATCAATCATAGAGTAAGGGACAGCAACGGTTTTATAAATAAAGGAAAAAAAATTGCAACAAACTATTAAAAACGCATAAAAAATGCGAAAATAGCCATTTGGATCGACTATCAAACCTCTCATTTGTATCTTTTAATCGCTATAAAATAGAAAAATACTATAATGAAATTAAAATTTAGTACGAATCATCAAATACTGGTCTGACTTTTCCTCTACTACTATCGTTGCATATATAAGTTAATGTTTATTGAATTACAAGCTAAGAAAGGTTGGTAATAAGAACACGTAGAACGTTATAACAAGACTACTTTATTTAGACCAAGATACCTCTATCTATAGGTATTACCTGTAAACATATACAGATAACATATGTTTGGGGATTAAGGCTGGGCACTAGCGGCGCCTGGACTTAACTCCCCCCCACCAGTTTACGAACACCCATTCGCAAACTTTGAAGTCCAACACTCGGACGTCTTAGTCCATTCAAATAATGCTCCGCTAATGTTACAAAGGAGCAAAGGCCAGCCCCGCCCGTACACAGCCTGTAATCCCTCACATTAAGCTCTAATCCTATAAAACGTAAAAACCAACTGTCACTTGTAAACAAAAAACATAAAAGAAAACTTTGACTTTAAAAAAAAAACAATACTTCTGTGGGAAAAATCACATAACTATAACTATTTACAATGTTCCTTGCGTGTATGCTGCGAGGACACTCCAGCTCATTCCTGATCTACAACCTCCCCCCCAGGTGGAAGCTTTAACTGTTCTATGTGGACATTTCGCCGCTTCTTAGGGGGTCGTATACTCTCAATTGTCACGACGTTGTGTTCCCTAATCACGACCACTTTAAATGGGCCCTCATATCGCACCAGCTCTTTGCTCCTATTTGACCCTAGTTTTTTATAGACGATAGTCCCGATTTTAAGTTCCCCCATTCGATCCCGGACTTTGAGGTTTTCCCGTTCCACTCGTCTCGCTTTGTCCCTCGTTATCCTTTCTCTGACTTTGTCGCATATTTTCCTCAAAGCGACAGTATTACTCGCCATTTTCTCCGCCATTCCCTTGTCTGCTACCGTCTCTGCCCCATTTCTCCGTCTTTCGCGCAGCCCAAAGAGGATCTCGAACGGGGAGAACCCCGTCGCGGTGTGGATCGAATGATTGTAAGCGGCCACCGCCTTCGGCATTGCCTCATTCGCCGGCAGACCCTTTTCCGCGTGATATACCCGCAGGTGGTCACTCAGGGTGCTGTGCAATCTTTCTATCCCTCCTCTACTCTTAGGGTGCCCTGGGGTATTAAGATGCCAAGAGACATCGAGAGTCTTCATTTCTTTTCGGATGTTGGCATTGTCAAATTCTCTGCCCCCATCCGACGCGATCCGGTCTGGTACTCCGTAAAACTGGAACCAGGTATTTAATGCCAGCATTACCGCGTCTGATGACCGATCTTGCACCGGGTGTGCCATGGCCACTTTGCTAAAGCTGTCGATTGTGGTAACCCACTTATACCCCCTCCAAGTGAAGGTATCCACTTGTAAGTCACTCAACGGTGTCTCGGCGGTGGGCGATTCTTCCTGTCGCCCCCGTGGCGGATGTCTGTCATACTTCGTAGTGAGACAAACTGCACATGCCCCTATCATTTCTTGTATGCTCTTTTTCATTCCCCACCAAAAGTACCTCCGCCGCAACGCTTGCAACGTTTCCTGAACTCCGCGGTGGTTCGTTTTTCCTTGGTGATAGGCCAGCGTCACTTCCAGCTGCTGTTCTCTGTCTTTGAGTGTCTCCACCATCGACGTGCACCGAATAAATATCCTATCCACTCCAAGTTGTTCCGTTCGCCAGAGTCTACGAATTTTCTCCCAAATAGTGGCATTCCCTACAAATACATGATGGGTCTTTCCGGGTTCCGAGGCATCTTTCAATGCACGGCAAATTTGGTGGTTCCTAACCCCTGGTGGCGACCAAATCGTCGCGATTTTACTTCTCCCATAACTGTCATATGCGATCTGCAGCCGCCCTGAGGTCTTGGATTTCCAAATGATCTGCCGTCTTTTGTCGTTCACGATCCCTTCTGTTACTTCCATTTCAACAGGTCTTTCGGCGGCGGAACTTTCCTCTTCAAGGGTTTCCTCACCTTCGCTATCTCCTCGCGTACCGAGGCTTCCATCCTCCCCGGGTGTCCATTCCCGGAGAAACTGTTGGATTTCCCCGGATGGTTCCCCTTCTTCCAATGCATTCACAGTAATGGCTCTGGACAGCCAGTCTGCCACTACGTTCTCTTTCCCGGGTTTATATATGATCTCCATATTGTACTGGGACAAAAACTCTTTCCACCTCGTGACCCGCGCCGAGGACTCCTTTAACTTTCCTACCCATTGTAGGGGTCTGTGGTCGGTGTGAACACGGAATTTTCTGCCGAAGACATATGGGCGGAAATGGTCTATAGCCCAGACGATACCTAGGAGCTCTCTCTCTAGAGCACTATACCGCGCTTCCGTTTCTGTGAGCCGTCGACTAGCCTACGCCACCGGGCGCTCCCCACCGTCTCTCTCCTGCGACAACACTGCCCCCAGTGCGTATTCGCTGGCATCAGTGGTGATTGTGAAGGGATGTTGGAAATCGGGAAATGCTAATATCGGTTCCTCTTGTAAGCTAGACATACATTTCCGGATGTTCTGCTCCATGATTGGGGTAATTACCACCCTCGCTCCCTTTCGCAGTAAATTATTAATAGGCACCAGGTATGCCGCCATGTCCGGCACAAATCTTCTGTAATAATTAAGCGTCCCCAGAAGTCGACGGATCCCCTTTACATCTGTGGGCACCACCATCCTTCTAATGGCCTCGACCTTCGTAGAGTCTGGCTTAACCCCCTCCTGTGAGATAGTGTGGCCCAAAAAATTGATTTTTTTCTTCCCCAACAGAGACTTCTCCATGGACAATTTTAATCCGAATTCGCGGACTCTTTGAAATACACTTCTTAGGTGCTCAACGTGCTCTGCCTCCGTTCTGCTGAAAACTAACAGATCGTCCATGTAGACCTGGCATACCGCTTCGTCTATTCCCCTCAAAAATTCATCCATTAGGCGTTGAAAGGTAATCGGGGCGTTTTTCAGTCCAAATGGCATCCTGGTAAATTGATAATGCCCCCTCTCAAATGTAAAGGCCGTTTTGTCTTGGTCGTTCGCACTCATCTTGATCTGGTGATAGCCTGCCTTTAGATCTAGGGTACTAAATATTGTCGCCCCGTTCAATCTGTCTAATATGTCCTCAAATCGGGGAATAGGATACTTCTCATCCGTCGTGTTCTCGTTTAACTTCCGATAATCGATAACTACCCTGTATTTCTCCGTCTCGTCCCCAGGTCTGTTTTTCTTCCTCACTGCCCATAGAGGACTGTTATATGGCGAAGTGCTATCAATTATAATCCCTTGCCGTTTGAGACTCTCTAGCTCCTCTCTAATATGCCTACGTAGTGCCTGCGGATATCGTCTCTCTTTCACGTATGTGACGCGTTCTTTCTTTAACTGGATCTCGTGGACCGTCTTCCCAGTCGCTCCTAGCGTGTCTCCCTCTACGTAAAAAATATCCTCAAACTCCCTCTGTAGGCCTTCCCTCCAGCCCTCTATTTTATTAACCGCCCCTATCCGCGCTCTTCCGTCCCATATAGTCCCTTGACATTTATATTCCACTTTGCCCAACTTAATGTTCCATTTTTCCCCGATATTCTCCACACGCGCACCTACCTTCCCCAACATGTCGCACCCAACTATCACCTGGTACTCCCGCGGCATGTTTCCTACGATATGTATCTTTAGATCTCCCCCTTTCTTCGCCCACCTATTTAGCCCTATGACTAACTCTCCCACTACCTCGCAAGGGCCTCCCAGGGTGATTAAACTACAATTACATACCTGAATCTGGAGTGCCCTCTCTCCACCATACAGCCTCTCCAGCGCTCCGCGGGACATGATGGTGTTGGTGCTTCCCGTGTCCACCAGACACATCTCTCCTCCTTTGACCCTAATTATTGGCAACGCACACATCCTCTCCCGAATTGCATTACATCTCAGGATGCGGTCGCCTCTCTGCCGACACGCTCCTCAGGCTTCATCACGTTGCTCCCATCTACGTGACTCGACCTTCTGCCCTGTCTGTCTCCTGTTTCTGCTGCGCCTCGCTTCTTCTCCTTCAGTTCCCGAAGTCCCTGATGACTCATCTTCTGATGATCCACTCTCCCCATGTGTCATGCTCCGTCTCTCTCTTACTTCTTGAGTGTTTACCTCCATTGGTTCTGGTCGTTGGTATTCTCTCCTCCGGAAGATATACGGGCAATGCCTCGCGATGTGTCCTTCCTCGCCACACTCAAAACATTTTGTTCGAGGACACTGTGCCACTAAATGTCCTGCCTTCCTACATCCGTGGCATTTTCTTTCTTCCCTGGGCGGGGAATACCTCGGTCTCGTTCCTCTAAATCTTCTTTCTCCTGTCGTTCCCTTGTCTCTGCCAATAACGGACGTTTCTGGTCTCCTCCAGGTTGGTTTCAGGGTCCGGGTTCTTTTGTATGCAACTCGGCTCCACTCATTGTCGACGTCTTGCACCCTCACTTCTTCCTCCTTGGCACTAGTGTCGATCATTGATTGTGCACACTCCGAGAACGAGCGCTCATCAGAGAATCCTTCCTTTCTTCCTGTCTCCTTGGCCAGTTGCACTTTTAGAATTGTGGATAAGAATCCCATTCTACCCTCCACCTCTTCTACGCTAATCGACTCTCTCATCTTCTCCGTTATCTTATTGAAACGGACTACTAACCCCGCAGCATATTGCCCGTTACTTTGTCTTGGGGACTTTGTCTCCCTAAACATTTGGAATATGTCCTCCTCGGGAGTCCATCGTCCTCCTCCGTACGCCTTCTTCAATCTCATCTTAATTAATTCCCACGGGGTTTCTTCATCTGCCTGAATTTGATTCAGTATACTTCTCTTGACCCGACATATCAGGGCCGCCTTCAACGATTCCGCGTCTCTGGGATCTATTAAATTTTCTTCTGCTTTAGCTCCAATTAAAGCTGTGAGACGGTCTCCTCCTTTTAGGAAATGGTTCAGCTCACCCAGTTCCCCAGTGAATCTCTCCAGCTCCGCAACAGCCTTCCTCAGATCCTGGGTATTCATCGCTTTTACCCTCATCAGCGCGAGCGCCGTGGCATGAACTTCTGGCATAGTTCCCACTCTTCTAATATCTGCTCCCTCTACGAGATTCAAGACGGGCTGTCTCAAAATTCCTCCTTCAGTCATCTTCTCTCTTTCGCGTATAGAAGAAAAAAAAACAAAAAAAAATTACGGAGTTAAAAACTCTTTCTCCACGGGTCCCGGGTTTCGGCACCAGTTAATGTTTATTGAATTACAAGCTAAGAAAGGTTGGTAATAAGAACACGTAGAACGTTATAACAAGACTACTTTATTTAGACCAAGATACCTCTATCTATAGGTATTACCTGTAAACATATACAGATAACATATGTTTGGGGATTAAGGCTGGGCACTAGCGGCGCCTGGACTTAACTTATATATATACTAATATTTTTGAATCACACCCATCTTCTGATTGTGGTTTAAATGATGGCTGTGGGTATAGATTGTTTTCCCCACAAGTATTTTTTTCTGTTTCACAATAGCTTTCAATAAACTTTGCTTTCATTGTCAAGTGCTCGGTATGGCTGCAAGTCCATGTGGGAAGACGAAACTTGACGTTATTCACATGTTCTGATATCACATATATTAGAAGCTGATATAGATAAATAAAGAAAACTCGTTTGATGCATCAAGCAATTAAGGGTTTCCTGATTGATGTTATTACAGTTTTAATGATTTTTTGGAGTGGTTGTCTTCAGAAGTTCTAAAACACGATACTTCCTATTAAACATAGCGTTTGGTTACTTAATTTAATAACTTATGTGGATCACTTGATATGGGTATTTTTTTATTGACGAATAAGTAATTACAGGTCCCTATTTAACAAATAACCATACCTCATAGAAATGCATTTATCGTCTATTGTTGTCAAAAAATAAGAACACCACATAACATTCCATATCAAAAATATGACAGACCTTGGATGGAATCGTACTGTTTAGAAATTAAAAAAAACGCAAGTAAAGCATTATACGAAGTTAATATAAAGTTTCACAGACGAAACTTCCACCAAAGTTGTTTTTGTCCGAAGTTGTACATTTATTGTTGGTAGCGAGGACGATAACGGAAAGCTGGTGCTTTTATCAGCCGAGCGGCTGAGCCTGCAGAGTTTTAACTTTTGGAGTGGCGGGGAAGCCAGGGCCATTAAAAGGGAATAAATCCCAGGGAGGTGTTGGTCGGGTCCCAACTGGCCTGGTCAGACCTTGGCTTGTGTCCAGCAGCTTCCACCAATCATAGCGAGATCTCCGGCTGATACTGTCTTCTACAGCTCCGGGCCTTGCATCTTATTCCACCGTACCCGTATCACACCTCACCAACACCGTCACACCGTACCATCACACCATAGTCTTATGTCAACTGATGTACGCCAATGAGATGATAAATGGATCATATTGTCAACTAGACATCAATAAACAGCAGTGTTGTCTATGCGAAACCTCATCTTCTTCTTCCGGAAAGAAAAGATGTATTAAAAAAAACATGTTTCACAAACAGAAGTATCAGAAGAATAAACATTATTAGGGTTTCTCAGAATAAATATATATATTTTTTATCAAGAGCTTTCAGCCATAATTCACTTATTTTAGAACTACAATAGGATGTTACGATAACCTGAATATGGACAGAAAATATATTTTCTTCAAGATATTCTGGTTTTTGGAAACAGGCCTGGTTTTAGCCTTTATTTTGAACAAAAATCAATAAATAATAAATAGCACTGAGGGAAATTAGGCTGTTCCCTCCCTCAGGCAAAAGGGAAATTCACTTTTTTACAAAAATATTTGCAGCATTTGTATAATATATATATATATATATATATATATATATATATATATATTCAACTATATATAAAGGGTGTCCTAATTAAAGAATTAACGCAAGATTTGATTTAAATAAAAAACACAGTTTTTAATATTTTTGTTATTATTTTTTTATTGAATTATAAAGTAAATAGCATAGGGTTATTTATGGAATAACACATCGGGCATATGGCCTCCACGACTTTGTTGGCACATACCCACTCTTTTGTCGAAATTTTCCATGACTATTTGGCATAAATGTGGTTGAATCTCGTTGATGCAGCGTTGAATTTCCTCTTTTAATGCACGGATGGATGTGGGCTTGTTGACATACACCTTCGACTTCAAATAACCCTATGAAAAGAAATCTAAAGGTGTTAAATCATACGATCTAGGGGGCCCATTCTGATCACCGAAACGAGAGAGTACACGACCTGGAAACGTCTCATGCAGTATTTGAATTGTTTCATGGGCTGTATGGCATGTGGCACAATCTTGTTGAAACCACATATTGGCCACACCAATAGCATCCAATTTCGGCACAAAGAACTATGTTTACGACATCGAATTGATGTTCCTGGATTATCAACAACACTCTCACGCACTGCTTCGATATTGACATTTGAACGGCTTGTGTTTGGACGACCAGTGTGTTTAGTGTCTCAAACTGATCCAGTCTCCCTAAATTTTTTAGTTAATCTCTTCACAGTTGAAGTCAAAACACTATTCCGACCATATTTTGTATGAAATTTTTGAACTGCGGCCGCCAAACTTTTATTATTTTTAAGATCATGTTCAGCAATAAAGACACTTTGTTCTATCGTGTAACGCTCCATTTTTACTAACCCTAAACTGTCAGCTGTCAAATTGTTTTTTTTTTTTTGGGGTTGCCAGCACTTTACTGCACAAATGGCGGCAAATTCAAATCTTCTGGGACACCGTTTACAACAATGCTAAAACTGTAGAGAATACGTACAAAACTAGATTCAAACGAAATTGAACTGAATAAATAACAACAATATAAAATAATGATAAATGAAAATTTATTAGCTAATATCAGTTAATGTAATTGTCAGAATAAGCCTATGTTTGGTCACATTACATGGGTAATTTTCATATACATAATAATAATAATATATATATATGGTTATATAATAGAATATAAGCACGATCATTTTTTTAACATAGCAACAATGAATGGATTTGTAAGGTGATATAATGCTAAAGTATAAAAGGTTTATAAAAATAATTTATAAACGAAATGAGGTAAGATAGTATCAATTAGAAACATTTTTAACTGTTGAAAATTGATGGAAATAGTTCATTATATTTATATCAACGTTTTCTGGTTGGTTGGTTGAGATTGGGTTGATCATTATCTTTGTTTTTGGGGCCTTCAGGCTCGGCGTTCATAAAGATAGTTACAATTCAAAATGTTCACGCTCGAATAAAAAAAAACGCAAACATTTCAGGATTGCTGAAATTGTTTCAATGTTCAGCAACAAAATTGTTCATTCACTGCAAAATGGATCTGAAACTATCACCCAACACATAAAACAACAGTACATGCCCAGTGAATGTTTAGGTAGGAGTATATCTACCGGAGCAGAACGGTTTATGGTTCAAACACCGACTGCAGGTTCATCCGGCTGTTTATCCCGCTGCAATAGACAATGCTCCCACCCCACCCTCGACCGCACTAAATTCCCCGGTCGGATTTGCATAGGAGGCGTTAGCTGGGACAGTTTCAGTTTGACACACCCCTGTCACCGAGTCCCAGGTGTGTGTCACCTTCAACACTTCTCCCATCAACTTCTAACGGCAGTCTCTCGCTACGCTTGTACGAGGATCTATCTCATACGCGAACCATGATATATGGCCGTTCGATAATTGGGAACACGTTATTGGGCCAAAAACGTACGAAAATTACCAATAACTATTCAAAAATTAAACTATAAAGCCATAAAAGAATATGTTTTCACATGAGGTGGAATATCATATAATAACTTTTATATAGGAACCAATAAAAAAATTACATCATAAACGTTTTTCAATTTCACGTCTATCTATATTTCCCATTTTCCCTACTTTGTTCCACTTTCAAACTATTTTTTTTTTTTATAAATGTGTACCTTGACTATAACACCCATATTTAAATCTACTAAATATTCCTGTGATATTTTTCATTAAATCTGAGGCTTTTACATTAATTTATTTACATTACGCCGAAAGTGGAATGGGAGGATTTCTAGGCTATTTATATTTATTGATCGTATGTATGTATATTCTAAAAACTATGTAGTTGGATTTTCCACATGATGTTATCAAATTAACTGCCAGTCCATCTAAAATATTTTATTCTACCATGGTAGTAGAGCAATAGACAATAACACACAAAAGGGCACGTTGAGATAAATAAATTGAAATTCATAAATTAATAAAATCTATAAAAAAAAGTCTTGAAGGCGGAGAAACTAAAATTTTCTATAGTAAAGAAGGATCGATCGTGGCCCAGTAAACAAACAGCCAAACCGTAGAGGGCGATCATCGCGCTTAAGCGATTAGCGTTCGTGAACGAAGGCATAACCTTCTTCCTGTAAATGGTGCTACAGTAGGAAAGTAAGTACATTCTAAATCCTATATGAATAAGAGATTTTATGCAATATTATAAATAAAATTTCAATGATTTACAAAGATGACTAGATAATTTCACAGAGTAATAAAAATTAAAGACCTGGGAAGTCTGAAGGAAATTAACTGTTTTTGTGTTTTTTAGGACTTTCGAGGGGTAGCTAAAAGTTGTTCAAACTGTTAATAATATCATTTTCACAGTTTTTGTACATTCTCTGCTTCATATATAGATAAGACATAGTTCAAAGTAAATTAATATGACGTGCCAAAGACGTAAAAAAAAATGATGTATATCGGGTGTCTTGATCACGTCGAGGGTCACCAATTGTCGGGTGTCTTGATCACGTCGAGCTTCTCGTTCACGACGAGGGTCACCAATTGTCGGGGGCGTTACTAGGGGAGTGCCTAATCACTCTAGCCCTGGTGACAAGTGCGGATTGTTGTAGTTTATAACATGGACCAGGTTCCATGTCGACGTTAATATGACTCCATTTTATTGATAGGGTTGTGTCCCGACAATACACAGTGTTCAGGAGAGAGGTTCAGAGGTTTCATAAAGAATAAGACCAATTTTCAGAGTTCGAGCGAGAGATCGGCAGCGTAATAGGTACAAGTCGTCAGAGGGTCTGCTAGAGGCTGTGAGACAGGGTGCCGGCGCAGAGGTGTGGCAGAGAAAGTGTAGACCAGTGGAAGACTGAGTGGACTTACTCCCAGGGCCCCGGGGACCTGGCGTATCGCGACCGAGTGATAGCGGCTTTCTAGATGAGGAGACTGAAAAAGAGTGTGTCTACAGGGCGAAACTTCCTGATTTACATATAATTTCCCCTTCCTAGTGGAAGGCAGAGTCGGCTGAAAGGGGTTTATGTTTTATGGTGCCCAGGTGGCCAATCCCCCTTAAGTTTATGACTGTTGGTCTAAAAGGGTGTGTTTTATAGCTGCTAGGGACTCACCTACTTAGGTTTTATGACCGCCGGAAGGTGACCCTAGGTCTACCATGTTGGTTTTATTAGGGGTAGGTGGCTTACCCTCTCAGGTTTTATTGCAGGACCTTCGACCCTCTGTTATTTGTTTCACAACTACCGGCCTCTCCATGATTTATTACTAGAAAACCATGTTTTACATCTAATTACAATACATTAGTTGCACCAGAGTATAGGGTAATTTACATATATGGTTGGCGCTCGCTACAATGTATATTGATTAATTTTCGGTCAACAACCTTCAAACCGCTCCAAAAAATAAATAATATATTATACTCCTTCCCTACCAGGCCAACAAGCTAATAGCGAATATGAATTTTAGACATATACCATAAGACGGTCCGAAGCATATACGCTATAGGAGGCAGTTAACGAAATGACACGTTAAATTTTCACTTTATGAATATTATTTGACGACGAAGTGGCTAAGGAAGCGGGGCATGAAAGCGGTTAGACTTCATAATGCAAATTTTCTCCTCCACACGGGATGTGCCCACGGCTCGGTATAAATAATGTACAGCTCCGCCAGCGAGGGTATTCCGAGTGGCCATATCTGGCATCCTGCCATCTTTATATAATATTTATTCAGCTTATTCTCTTTCCGTCATCGGGGCTCGCGGCCAGGGTCTTGGCTACTGTAGATTATCATCGGCGGTAAAATCCACCCCTACCAAACCCATTATACTGTACATAAGCCTCACCGAAGTCCGATTAACTACTTAAAGTCAGGATGACTACGCTTTCAAAGGGGGATGCATATCACGTTGCATGCTTGGAATATTCAATACAAATTAATAAGAAGTGTCATAATGCTGTTATCCACTTATGTAAATTCTTAAAGCAGCATTACGATGAGGAGGGGGATGAATTTATTAGCGAGTAGATCAGGCCGATTTCGACTCCTCAAAGGATCTAAATTTAAGTTAGCAAAACTCACCGACCTAGAAAATTCTTCGGTTTTTTTCAAATCAATTTAATTTTACATAAATTAATGCTGAGCTGGTGAACAAAGGCTTATTTATAGAAGCTTTCAATTTTTTCATACTTTCAATAATTCAATAAACACTATAAGTAGCACGATCAAGAGCGTTACGAAAGATTGGCAGAAAAACATTTTTTTTAATTGAAAAGAGAAAATGTCTTGATATGATTATACGTACATGGACTCATTACATATAGTGTAACATACTTCGTTTCCTATTTTTCTTTTCGGGTTGTCGGTATGTCCAACGACCATTGCTCATTCCAGTGCTTCATCCAGTGCTTTTTTCTTTTTTTTTGAAGCGGCCCCCACCACTATGTTAAAAGTGGAAATATTCTTTATTTGTAGTATAATTGATCTTCAATAATTTTAAAAAAACCTATCACTATAAATCAGAGTACCTCCATTTTTAAGGATAGGCGTGAACTAACCTTTCCCGCTTCAGCACCACCTGGCTCACTTTGAATGGCCAAAGAAGAGGTCACGTGTTCGGAATTTTAAATTAATTGGAAAACCAAAATTGCAGGACATCCTAATAGTTACCAGACTCCAGAACCCCTCTAAACTAATACTATAATAAAATTATACGACATTAGCTTAAACTAAAATATCCACTTGTTTATATGTAGGAAACTCAAAACAGTAAAGCCCCTCACGGACTATTATAGTGCACAGACAGACCGTAGATGTTTAAGTTCTCTTCTTCCGGTCTTGACAGTAAACATTTTACTCCATCGTATGCTCTAATTTATTCTTAAATTATTTTAAATTCTGAAAACTAGGTGCAGTTATTTCATCTCTAAGACAAGCGTTCAACAGTTTCCACGCTTCCGATTCTCCTCAGCCGTGTAGTGATTATCTTATAAAAATCTAAGAAACGGAAGTGGACTAGCAGGTAAGGCAGGATGTGAAGGTAAGGACCATCAATTGCCCCTTAGCTCCAGCTTGATAATTAACAGCACCCTTGGAATACTGCTCTGTTTTTGAACCATGGGTCTGGTCATCCGTGGCACTACTCCCTTAGAAGCCCTTTCAGCTCCTTGTAAGGGTTCCCTGGTAGTGGGTACTCCTCCTTTCTTGGACCCTTCTGGAATCATCGTCCCTTTGATGGATTAGCCCAAGGTAAAGAGGATAAGGAGAGAAGCAGTGAATGGGTGCATCAAACCGCCTCTTCACCCTTCGTTAACCGTCTGGCTGTTGGGCTTCTACATATCATCCGGTAGGAATAATCATATTAGAACACTATATTGTTAATTTTTATTTCTGTTAGAATATTTTAAGCCTGTGTATTACCAATTATAATATGATACCCACTGTTCAGGTACGAAAAACTATGTATACACAAAGGAAGGTGGAATTATTAGCCAAAGAAAACAGGTACTAAGAAGGCCGGGCTATGTTACAAAGAATGGCTATTGTTACATAGGAATGATCGTCTACCAAGTCTAAATAAATTATATGCTAATGATTCGATAGCTATTATAGCAATGCCGTCAAAAGCAAAAAGTGCTCAATCCCCTGTGCAGGACTCCTATCCCCTACCAATATCTAATTCTTTCGATAATAATTATTATTATTTGAAACTTCCACCTTATTGGGCAATAAGTAATTGTGATGATAGTTCTCATTCATACCATATTTACAATTTTCATTCACTCGCTCATTCATACAGTATTTACAAACACTCCAGAGTCTCGGAAAATCCCCCACGCTCCTCTGTAAGCCCAGTCACCAGATACGAGCCAGTGGAGGCTGACGAAGAGCGCGAGAGCCACATACGCAAGCAAGGTCATAATTGAAGAAACTGGCCAATGCCAGGACTCCCACTTTTTGATAATTACAATAAAACCAGTGAGATTACGCAGCACAAGTAAAAATTATTACCTAGAAATACGCAATAACATTTGTGGAGACTACTGTTGATTCTTCATGAGTAAGCCCCGAATTTTTATTCAAATGAGTATTCTTTTTGCATCATTTTTTTAATTACATGAGTATATATCTTCACGAATTAAAGCATTCTAAATCTTTTTTTTTAATTTTGATGTTGCTTATTCGGTGAAATTTTGTCTTTTACGCATTTGAACTTTAAATGTATAGTTTACCTATCCTTATTTAAAAAAGTTTGATTTTTAAATTTGTTCAAAAGGCGTAAAAACAAATTTTTAGTTACATGTTCATTTAAAATTTGAGACTATTAGATATTAAATTAAAAGTTTAAAAATTATTATTTAATTTAAACAAAGTAAAAGTAATATTATATTGCACAATAGAGGATGTTTGATGAGTTTGATGATGAAGCTTTGATGTAGATACTAAAAGCTGTTTTTGTTTACTTCGTGAAAAATACCCGATGAGGGCAGTCAGAGAGAGAAATACAGAACCAAGGGGAAAAAAACACGGACGATATTATAATTTTTCAATAGACAGGACAGTTGTTTTGTGTTGTGCATGCAACAAAAGCATCCTCTGTGAAAGAAAACGGATCCTGATGGATCGACATATCAAAACGGAACAATCAAAATCGCACAAGTAAGTTTTGAAATGCATATGCTTAACGATTTTAATATCTTTGTTACAAAAGATCCAAGTGGTGGTAGTGATGAATGAGGAAATAATTTATTAATAGAATAGTATAAATTTTGTAATCAAATCATTCTTAATAGTTTAAATGATAAAAATTTAATTAAATCCTTTATTATTTAAACAATATAAATATTGTCATTAGATCAATTATTTCTTAAATAATATATTTATTGTGATTCTTTTTAACATATTTTTTAATTAATAATTAAAATTATTAGGTATAATGAAAAAATTCATTTTGTTGATTAATGCTATTGTTGTTTGTTATATTTTGCACCTAATTAAGGCTCGATATTTCATCATTATTACCTTGTTTCACCATTCGGCTGCATAATGCATATTTTACTGCATATTATTATAGTTTATCTCAAAATGATAAACATTTGGTAATGAAAATGCAAATTTCTAAAATGCCTAGAAGTGATTAAAAAAAAAAAGTTTTGAGATCTAAATTTAGGGCTGAACTACAATACCAATGATATCTGCAACATTTATCACCATTGTTTTCTAATTCGTAGTGAAGTCAGTGCGCCACCATCGTTAGAAATATAACAGAAGACCTTTCGTCATGGAAAAAACGGGTTTCAAATTTGATTCCAACGTGACATAAGGCACAAAAGGTGCAAAGAGGGGGTAGATTAGTTATGAAGTTTCAACGTAAGCATTCATTAATTAAAATCAAGTTCTTTTCTCGGAATTATTAAAAATTTGTTATCTGATAACATAATTTGGCTAATTGATTACAAGATATTACCGATATCCTAATTTGACCAGAACACAGGACTTTTCATAAGACGTGTTGCAATTTATTATGTTTTTTATATTTTGCGTACTCTTCCACGTATGGTCTGTTTGTTTAAAATCAACCTATCATAAACTATAGGTAAGATACAAGCTATTAGCACTCTCATTGACTTGAGGCAGCGAGTCTGACAAACACTTCGCTGTAGCTCACTTCTCCAGTGGCAGAGCAATCTCTCCAGTGGCAGTCCATCAATTGTAATCTGCGAGCCGCACTGGCGGTTCTGCCATTAACTCGGAGATCATATTTCAGCTGATGCCAGCTCCACTGGAGGAATCTAATCGCCATGAAGCCTCGAGTATCAATCATACTGCCACTCCTTGGGTGTAATCAATGCCATACAGAGGGATGCTGCTTGATTAGGAGAGATGTAAGGGAAGGACTTGGCGTATACGCTACAAGTCTATAAACAACAGAAACACACAAGCAGGCCATTTTACCACACGATAGAAACTTGTACATACACAAACTGGAAACAAATACCAACGTAACTCAGAGCAAACATACAATAGCACACTATTGTGGCAAACGAACTGACAGTAGCTGGATATCAAGCAGTAATGGTTGCGATTCACCATTTATTGAACTACATCATCAAAGCCTATGTTCAGTTCACTTCCCCTGAACATATCTTCAAGACTTGTAGGCCTACGCTAAGAAGTGAGAGAATGAATATCTAAGAAGACCCATCTAGTGGCAGCTCGGCGGACTAACCTACCCCCACCAGCTCACATAGCTAAGCAGATTCCAGTCTGAACCAGAAGCAAGCACCAGTGTATGCACTCCATTCATGCCTGTTTCTCTGCTGTACCATTCTCCACCATTCATTCAATCTTCAGGAGGAGGATGGAGAGAAGACCAAAATGATAGACACCATATATCAAACCAGTATGAACTAACTACTTTTATCAATGCAACCGCAAGTAAATCAACCTATGCTGCAATCAAAATTTATAACTGACTTCATTTATTACTTCAGATTCATTTTGTCTTTATTTTTCACTTCTTCTTATCTTGTATCCCAGTGTTTTTCTTTGTTTCTTCCAATTACAGTTTACTTAATTACTTTACTACAATTTCAATTCTCATGTTTCACATAATGTTGATACAAGCGAAAAAGTTACAATGAAGAAATAGGATAAAAACATAAAAATTGGAATTAACTATCCCGGGAAACGCGTTGATTCTGCTTGTGGATATATGTATACAATTATTTATTGCTTACAACCCATTACTGCAACACCATTGTGCACATCAGCATTGAATCAAAAGGTTATTGAACATTCCTTGGTGTCCTAAACTAAAATAAAAGAGAAGATTAAATTGCGTAAGATTGTAATATTATCTATCCTGAGAAATGAGTCGTTAGCGAACTCTAACACCCCTTTCCCCTAACTATAAGTTAAACAACAGAGATGGGGGCCAGAGGGGCCAAGTCCCTCCCCACTAATGACGGACGGACTAACGAGAACGTGCCTTAATGACAGGCCGGCCATCGGATAGTTTTGCCTGCCATGTGTCGCGTCAGGTTCCAGTCGGGTCACGTCCGATGTTGGCCCTTCGTAACTACCGATGTCCCCACCAGCCATAGCTACATTTAAACAGCGCCTCCTATCTCCTATATATCCGCTATTGATATGTCACCCCCTTTATTGGCTCATCGGATCGAGATTTTTCACTCTCAGAGGCCTGAATCGCATGAAAAAAAATCAGTTATGGAAGTATCACATGCAGAACTGAGGTACAAAAGTCGTTTGTTCCCTTTAAAAATATTAGGGTAGTAGCAGATTCTAAAAGAATATTTCTGGCCCCTCTAGAATTCAGCGTCAGCCAAGCTTCATTTTCTTAAGCCTTCAAAAACCACAGGTTCATGCAAGACCGTTTCGTTCCACAGCTTAGAGTTCGTAGTAAACAATTATTTCTTCAATTGAATATTTTTGTTAGAAATCTACCAAAAAAAATAGGCATAAGGTAAACAATTTGGAGTAATTTTACTATCGTTTGTCAAATTAACTATTAAAAATAGTTGACGAGCCAACTTCATCAACACGAACAAAAAATAGAAGTTACTTTCTTCACGGACTAAAAAAACGCCTACCATTCCATATTTTATTAATAATTCTTCGGAGTCAGTATAGAGAGAGAGGACTACTTCACGATCCCGACACAGCAAGAGCTCAATAGGGGCGCGGACGAAGTAGTCCCTGAATGGTCAAAATAAACGATCATACGATTGATCGAAATAAACCACCCTCTCATTCGCTGTAGGCAAAATTACCTGCCTAAATGAGGTAGAAATTCTGAGCTTTTTCAGTCAGGAATCAGACACTTGAAGTGAACACTCTCTCTCTCTGTACACTAGCGCTTGTGGGTCTACTCGAACCATGGCTTTCTTATTTCATTACCTCTGCACCTCTCTTTCCTAACCAAGCAAGGTTTAGACCGTCCGGCATTGTCAGCCTTCACGACCATCGCGTTGGAGTTCCCTGGCCTAGCCCCGCTAAACTATAATATCCTTGGAAGGGACCTCTTCCATGCAAACAACGATCTCTGGGGCTCTACAAATGTACCTAGCAGCGTAACCCCCAGTGGTCCAGTCTGTCTATTTCCGTTTAACGCTTGCCTTCGGGATCCGGCCATTTTTCGCCTACCCTCAGTTACCGGGTGTGAACTCGTGATCATTCCAAGTAAACTGCCTATAATACCTAGCCTGTACCTCTTCTCCTGAACATAGTGCACTGTCGAGGCACACCTTCTAAGATCTTATGGAGTCGGATCAATAAACAAATACGAATTGAACTTCCTGCCGATTAGGCCAGAAAAGGTCAAGACCACAGATTTATTTATATCTTTCTGACGCCCACCGGGCAGTGGTTGGGTCAACAAAACCTCCCCCGGCGGGCGTTCCCGACAATATTGATAACATACAAATTGCTAATTTTCATCCCAACCCATAGAAACCTCATGCCAACGTGGTGAGCCACAAAACTCTTTCCTTCTAACATTCATTCGTTTTAAAGTTTAATCTTATTTTTAAATTCACGCTTCCAGAACGTAGCAGGATGTTTCAAAGACAAACGTAATCATATTTATCTGACCACTTCATCAAATGTTGTAAGTTGCCTGCACGCGTTTCTGAAAAAAACCACGTTCTCGTGATAGGAGTTTTGCGACTCATAACCTGAAATGTACAAGTAAAAATAAAATGAGAACGCACCCTCGGTAGACTCTCGCTACCTTCCTGATTCCACCCGCCTCCTTTAGGCATTCAACACCCTATATCCTTCTCATACATCCTTCAAATGGGGGACTCCCCTTAGTGAAAGGCACTCATTAGCCCAAAATAATTTTCCTTTATTTTTCCCACATCCTATTTTTATAAGTTTGAGAGCTAAGAAAAAAAAAAAAAAAGGAGAGAACCTTTCTGGCAACTTAACCACCAGGATCATGTCACTGACGCCTGAGGTATTTTTTATAGTTGTATTGAAAACTGAGAGGTTTTGGGTAGTAAAAATATTCTATAACTATGGGATCATGGAAGTATGGCGACTACCTCTTACCCTCCAGCATGCATAAAATGTCCCCTCCTACCCTTCTCATTGTGAACTGGGACAGCTCTACTTAATGTCTTGATGTGTCGGCAAGGCGCTTTCTCAAGGATAAAATCTTATTACTTTACGGCTCACCTAAAAAAATTAATGAACGGTTACTCGTAATGATAGTCTGGCTAAGGCGGGCATAAAAAAATAAATAAATAAACGAAGAACGATAATGGTTTCCAAGATTGAAGGCTAGTAAGGGAAAAAATGGCGGTAGATGGGAGGATCTGGACGAGATTGCTTTAATCGAAGATGTAACAACTGCTCCTTAAGTGGATTAAATTTTATCCTGAGGTCCAATACTTAGCTTGATGAGTTCTTGAGAGTAATTCCCCGTCTAAAAGAAATGGATGATAAGCAAGATACCGTTTACCAGAATTATTAATTTATCTGATCAATCTTTTTTCTATCATTATCTCCTGCCACTAATGATTTGTAATGCTCACATACGTAGTATATCAATATGCGAAGTATCCCGAATCCCAGCGTAAAATTATTAAATCTGCTCTACAGGTGAGAGTGTTTCAAAATGTAGTTTCAACTGTTATAATTCTTTGTCATAATAGCAATTCTATGCCCAACTAAGTTAGTATCCCATTTTGCACATGACGATGTAAGATTATTCTAGCATTTTTGTTTTATTACAAATTGTTCTAAGGATCCTCGATTTCTAACTCTAATACACGTCCAAATGTTCAAAATGGGCACAGAACTTTTAGCGTAAAAAATACTGCTAAGATTAAAGATTCAGAGTTTTTTTTACCTTGTTGGCAGTGATTTTGACCTGTTTTAAAAGACTTTTAAAAGTCACAGAAAAACATGTCAGTTATGAGGCATGAGTAACTTTTTTTGTATTATCATTACCAGAACGCATACACTCTAATCCAAAGTGTTGCTGAATATGCTTTTAATATCTTAGACCTATTGGCTTGTAATTGAGACCGGCACTGTAGGATATAAAGTTACCTCAACAAGGGTTATCTTTATAAGTAAAGTATTACACTTAGAGCTCATCAATAGTAATGGAAAAAGCAACATTTCATCAATAACACAATTACTTGAATAATGTTTCTTCGTCCATCTAACTTAGCTTATACTTGAAAACTTGCAAAATTTAAAGCATTCCGAAAGAGCTAAAACTTTCCGGCTTGATGAAACGAAGCTGAGCTCCCCTCGTTTAGAGCCTGCCAGTAACTATCTTATGGTTTTGAAGTTTGCCGGCAAGTAGTTCGTCTTCCTTCCAACTCGTTTGCGGTGGAAAATAATAGGCATAATGAGCCAAAGGACGGACGGTCTTTCCTCACCATTCAGTTATAAGCTTCAAGTTCTAAGTTACTGCGATAGTGCCTAAGGGGTTAGTTACCTCATGAATCCTATAGGAACACAAACTGGAAGGTTATTTCAGGGTCTTATTAATTAATTAATTCTTGATAGGTTAAAATTAATAAAAACGTTCTTTGTCAATTGTCCACGAAAAGCGTACACCTGCTTAAATGTTTAGTGGAGCGTTTAATGCGTTGCTTGTCAAGTAGGTCGAATATAATCAAAATTTCACTTCAGAAATGCAGTCATTTTCCATATGCCTCAGAAACATTAAAAAGTCATCAGTTATGACGGTTAAGAAGTCATGCGTTACAATTTTTATGTGTTAGTTTAATTTTCACCAACAGTATTTTGTTAATGTTTAAGTTATGAACCGTCATAAATGTCTTCTCTATTTATATATTGTCTGTTCGTACAGAGTATTATTCCATAAATACATTATTACCCGTTTAACCAAAAAGGCATTAAGTTCTCATTACCACTTAACTTCACTCTATGAAGCCAATATAGTATCTGATAGTACGCCGGGCGTTTAAATATGGAAAGAGAATTAATCGGATAATAGGGGCAAAAACCGTGTCTCTTGTCAATATTATTCCAAACATCGTCACACTCAAAAAATCGGATTCGTCCAAACTATTGGGTTGGCAAGAAACTGACTTCAGTTTGCACCAGTAGTTAGCGTTATGTTTGTTTCGTTATTCTTTTGTCAATGTTAGAATTTTTTTCTTTTGAGATTTGGTAGTGGATAACTTTAGGTTGCTGTAGAAAAAAATTCCATGTAATTTTGTTTACAACTGTCAGTTTACGGTCAGTTTTAACATGGAGTGCAAAAATAAGCATTTTCGAAACATTTTACATTTTTATTTTCATAAAGGCAAAAAAGCGGGTGAGCCTAGCAAAGAGATATACGAAGTTTATGGTGTTGATTGTTTGACAGAACTCACGTGTCAGAATTGGTTTAAAAAATTTCGTTCTAGAGATTATAGATTATAGTGGGAATACATAGATTCACTGAAAGATGACCAACGTTCTGTTCGGCCTTCCGAAGTTAAAGATGACAAATTGAAAGCCATAATTGAATCGAATCGCCATATAACTCTGCGAGAGATTCCAAAACAGTTAAATGTATCACACAAAACAATTGAAAACCATATAAGACGTCTTGGAGTTGTTAAGAAGCTCGATATTTTGGTTCCGCCACGACAATGCGAGGCCTCCCACTTCTTTAACAGCACGTACGAAACTATTGGAGCTTGGTTGGGAAATGATGTCACATCCCCCATACAGCCTTGCCCCATCGGATTATAATTTATTTCGAAGTTTACAAAACTTCTTAAATGGTAAAAATTTCAGTAATGACGATGACCTCAAATTGCACTTGGTTGAGTTTTTTACTGATAAGGACCAGAAGTTCTATGAGCGCGGGATCTTGAACCAGAAAGATGGCAAAAGGTCATCAAACAGAATGGAAGATATTTGGCTGATTATAGTTCATTTTTTGTTTATTTTGCACTGAAAAACCGAAATTACTTTCTTGCCAACCTCAATAGAATCTCGCTAAGATTTGATTTTGATTTTTATGATATCCCTTCCAGAAACCTTAAAAACATAAACTAAAAATGACTAATCAAGAAGGTTTATAAGTAGATATGTGAAAAGGATATCGGCCCCCGAGAGGCCAAAGCTAGTGAGTGAAGTGGACGGCAAACAATAGTGGCCCTGTTTGCTGTAACCAAAGAGGTTGAGCCAGTGACAGCATGATAGGGGCACTTAGTAAGGGGGCTTAGCGCGCCACTATCTAAGTCTGTGGGCGAGGCTGCACTTCATCATCGAGATAGGGGGAAGTTTTGTCTACTAAAAGAATATTCTATTTTCGCAACACAGCACTTTTGGTAACTACACATCGCCTTCATCAATGGCACCATGATTTTAAACAATACATTTTACACTAGTCAAATACTGAAAACGAGATGATTAAGTACATTTGTAAACATAATCCAAGTCAATATGTACTACAACTACAATATTCTAAAGCGACTGTAGTTCAACTCTATTGTTGCATAACATGCGGCCCATAATGACTTCTGGTTAATTATTACCAATATATTAATTAATAAATAAAAAACTAGCAAACCATTTTCAATGATAGTTTTTTTTTATCGATAATAAATTCACTGCAAAACAACAATTAATCGATTGGTAATATTATATTTATTACAATAAGTAACAAAAAAATTGACCCCTCTTAACCCCAGTCCAAAGTATTTTATTTATTACCTGACCGTAATTGAGCAGATCTCATGACATTTTATAGCAGGTAATATTTAATAGGTTCTTCCCAAATCCATATGTCTTGTATTACACGAGACCATATCACCTCTCTTCGATACATGAATTTATCTGAGTTTATGTTTAATTAAAAGAGAAGAAACCATACGTCAAATTCATCTGGCATACAAAGTTTATATAGCCATCCCACGATCAACAAACGCACAAATTTAAATCAAACGAAAATATAATAATAATTAAATTAAAACTATGCGATAATAATGAAATATAAGTTCAAAGAAGAAGACGAAAAAAAGGGTTAAACTTCTACCAATCCATCATGCTTTGAAGAAAAGATTTTAATGAATAGCGAGGAAAGTTGTTAAAAACTTTATCATTCACATAAATCATTCAATGGAGATCTTTGACGGTTCAGCAAAATATTTAAAAAGCCCTTTCTGTCAAATCTATAATTCAAAGAAATGACAACTCCAACCTGCCCTCTTTAACTTAGGTCGCTACATAAAATGGAATTCAAATTTCTCTTTTACCACAAGCAACATCGTAAAGGAGAAATGTACGCCTACGGAGCAATCATAACTTTCTGTATAAATAATTATATAAGAGTTGTTATTAATTATTAAGGAAATAATAATATTATATTTTAATATAATTAACGTTGTATACACCGATTCAATTGATACAATTTTTGGATAACACTCACAATTTCAAATTGAATTGTTTTTAACAAAAATGTCCAAAAACGATTTTAAGATAAAAATGATTTACATTTACTTATAATTAAAAACTTTATTACAAGATAGTTTTTAGAAAATTACAATTTGCTTATACAGTATTATAAATTGTGATGTTAGAATTCATACATACTACGTACAATTCCATTCATACCGACATTCGTACAATATATACATACAAATTCTGCTCAGGAGCTCTCCGGCTCCCATTCATTCCCCCAACGAACTGACGGAAGCTCCATCTCTAACTGTCCAGTGGCAGGACTCCATGACTTCCATATATATTTACACAATAGATCGCGGGGCCACCACCCTTTTAGACGACCATTGTATTGATGAGTGCTACTGGATAAGGGCTTTGTCGAATTTTGAAAAACTTAAGGGTACAAGTTCGATGACACTTGACACGTGGAGAGCTCTGTGAAGGGATGAGTTAATAATGTAAAAGAGTGCGTTGACTACAGTTCTGATGACTTTGGATTGGACTGTTCGGATTCGTTTGATGTTCGAAAGTTATGATGATGAAGTCCAAATTGGTTTCAACAACTGTTTGTGAATGTGAAATTTCAAAATTGTTAGGTAACCTGTATAACTGTCCGAACCGCCAGTTCAATTCTTGTGCGAGGGATTCAAGACAGCCTTTTCTTTAGAAGAAAACCTAGCTATCTAATAGTATCAGACACGGCAAGCAGTATTTATAAAGGCTTTAATCAAATATTAACAGTAATTTTTAGTGATTCTTTGAAAGTTCTGTAAGTACTCTTTCATCGTGACGTAAAGGCTCGGCCAGTGAAATTTTACCACGGCGGAGTAAAATGTAAAGAAACCATAATGCAACCTAATACTTTGAAACAAAAACAAATTTTTCCTTGTAACTCGAGCTTAGCTTTCCTTGGGTCACGTGGGTATAATTTAAACATATATATTATATTATATATAAATCAAAAAGAAGAGAAAAACATGAACTTTATAGTTAAAATCTATTTCAGTAACTTCAAGCAAATGTTTTGTGTGTTATTCATTCAAGGACATTCCAGGAATGGAAATGTAGAATACAGGTATACATTATTTGTGTTTCTTTCAAATTTTAAAATTCTATAATTTATCTCATTACAGAACTAAGTTTAAACATATCCTCTCCTAATGTCCATATAGTATGGTTAAAAGTTTAGTGAAATAAGACTATCACAGTAACGTTTAATAAAATGGTTTTTTTTCCGTGTATAATATTGTATACAATTAAAATTGTACAGCACACCTGTGAATGATTTAATTTTTATTGTATACAAAATTATACACAAAAAAAAAAAAAAAAGTGAATGATGAATTGTAAATAGGGTATGAATGAGAGCATTTATCTTAATTACTTATTGTCATATAAGGCAGATTGTAATTATAGGACAATAAAGGAATATATCATATCATATAAATTTTTACAAATCCATTGTTCTATAAACGAAATCAGTAATCGTACCACAAAAATATATCAACATTTAAGAAAGCAAACCAATATTGCAATAAAAGCATATTTGTTAAAGCAAAAAGCATTTTACAAATCTGAGGTATATAAACTTACTTGAATAATCCAAAATGGAAAACATAATTCGCATATTTTACCATCAAAACGTAAATTTTTGTGTTGTCTCTTTTAATTGATTCCAATATTGTTATTTATTAAATTAAGCGATATTTTTCTTATAAACATGTAAAATTATGTAACTTGCACATTGTAGTCCTGATTTTGCTATAATAGGCGAAATAGGTGAAAGGTGTATCAATAAAAAGTTATATTGGAAGCGACGTTATTTTTCCGTCCAAGATGACGCTGAACGTATCCCGTGACGCCGAAAAAGTAATTTTTAAAATGGCTGTAACAAACGGAAGGTTCAAAGGGCGAGGATCCAACCATAATTATAATCAGGCGGTTTAAAGATACAGCTGTGATTATAAAAGGGCAATATTGATCGATAATCCGTGCAGTATAATACCCTTCTAATGAAAAGGGCCGGAGAGAAACATTATTTTTCCTCTACCCTTAGCCGGCGCTTTGTGGGAGAAGATATAATCTGGTTAGGGGGCGGTCCCTTTGAGCCGGCGGCGCTAATCAGAGAGCCCGGATAAGACGTTAATGACGGATTACTGCCGGAGCTCAAAGCCGACTAGAAGGATTAAAGAAAAACTCAAAACCCGTAGCGACAGGGAGTTCTTTCCTCTGTTAATGAACAGTTTGTAGAGGGCAGTGATGAGACCTATTGCCGGACATAAGTCCGTGGAAACAATCAACATACGTAAAGACTCTACTTTCATTCAGGTACGAATCTGTATGTTTTAGGTAGTGGTCATAATAAAAAATTTCCTTCGATCTGAATGTTTTCTTTATATCTATCCACCTCGTTAAAATACAAGAACTAAACAGACGCTTTGGACAACTGTACTGATTAATTCGAATGACATCCCATCTCTCAAGAGAATTTACAAAAGTATACTAAAACCAATTTGGACATACATAATAGAGTTATGGGGGACAGCAAAAAAGTCTAACATTAAGAGTAATCAAAAGTCCTAGTCAGCAACAAAACCCTTCATTATTTTAATATAGCCTACACTCTTGAACTCATCCCTTCCAAGTTCATGAAATTCCATAGTAACCTATCCAACCACCCTAATCCCCTGGCATAGTCATCACTGCACCACACATCCCTATAATCCTCCTCGGAAATTAAAGCGGCAGTGGCCTCGTTACCTGCTGTAAACACGTGACAGTCGCAGTCTTGGCTCTTTATTAATACTTATCTACGTATAAATAAAAGCCAAACTGTAATTTTATCGCAATAAAGATTGTTCAATTAAAAAAAAATTATATGCATTCACCGGAAGAACAATTGCTATGACACTTGATTAATAAAATATAGAATTAATAATGGAATTTATTGCACTCCTGACACCAATCTGTAACAGTTAAATTTAAAGAATTTTCCATCCAGTACTTGTTTTATTTTATTCCCATTCTTTTGGTTATGTTTATTTCGTTTAATATTTTTATGTCCTGATAAGTCTATTTTATGTATCGTTTGTTTATCTTTTCTTTTTTAATTTTTTTTTTACTAAATTTTAGCGGAGATTAATTCAACAGGTAAAAAGCCCAGTTTATGTTAAATAAATGCTGTTCTTGAAGGTCCCAGGATAGCAAAGATATTATTATTATATCTATGCAGGGTGACATATAAACTTATTTTTTTATAATTATTTATAGTCTTTTACATCGACCATTACTAATTATTAATTTTGTTTTAAATCGCACTTTGGAAAATGATTCAAAATGTGAATTAAGTAAAGTATTTCACACCAACTAAAAGATGTTCTTTATATGAACGCCAACTTACCTGGACTTACCTACTATAGCTTGGTTATGGATGGACAAATGGCTTTTGTTAATGCTTTGATGATGAAAATTTTGGAACAGTTGGTTGCGACAACAAGCATGCAGCTTTATTCATTTAGTTTTTTATAAGTAAACAATGATTGTTTTAAAATAAAATCAGTGAATGTGGATACTAAAAACTGAAGGATGATTGTCCCATTTAAGAACTTCATCAAAACAACTAAATTCCTCCGAAGACATTCATTGTACAAAGGATGAAGTGGAGTCGTTGTAAATATATTAACAATTTTGATCTGCACATATGGGATAAGCCAGTTTTAGTTAACAAAGAGGATACAATTCTGTCTAGTGTAATAATGATAATTTTAAGTAGATTTAATAAAATGTAAATAGCATAATAATTTGTTGGTTATGTTCATGTTATTGATTTCCTTTTTAGATGCTTAAATTAAAATTATTACTGCGTATGGTTGTAAATTGCAGTTTTTGAACAACCGACGGTTTGAGAGAGTAATCCATCGTGCAGCAATCCCTTGTGACTGCACCAGAATACGCGCACCACTGGCGACCACAACCTTATGGTTCCTATATCATGAGTCATGGGAAAACCCAGTTTCGGGATAACGCTCCCAGAGGGAAAATGTATCCAAATACAAATTGTGTAATATTTCATTTCTTTTCAGCCTGTTGTGTCGATGGTAAGATGAGAAACTCCTCTACCCTCAGCGCTTATTGAAATATTCTACCAAAGATAAGATTAGTAATATAAGTTACCAATGATGTGTACCTGATACACCTGAACAAATAACAAAAACTAATTGTCTCACGACAGAGGGTGATATAAACAATTACACAGAATGGGAGGAATGGCTCTAAGAGTATGCATGGCACGACATCACAGGTGCCCAGTCACAAGGCAATTAGCCTGCAAAGTGCTGTTGTCAGGGTTCTAACATGGCCGTGCCAAGTCCCGGATCCTGAGTATGCTCGCTGAGCGGAGCAAAGCCAATCGCTGCTCGCACTGGCTGTTCGTCGGCATTATGTTTATAGAGTTTAGGTAACATCTCAGACTCCCAGAGAGGGTACATAACATGGTAACTGCAGTAAAATTTAAGAGAAACTAGCTTACCCTAGTATAATACAATACATCATATATATTATAAATGTAATAATACAATTGTAAAAATTTGTATTATACGATAATAGCCACGTCCATCCTATATTGGTTTCTTTAAATATTATTTAAGATCGATAAATCTGAGTTAAAAATTAGTGTTTACACTATGTAACAGTTTATGTTCAAGGTAAGACTCCGAGTCTATGATGTGTCTTCATATTGTCGAATTTCGACTTACAATATCATAGTTAAATCTCACTTATGGATCAACAATATTAAGTAATCGGCAATTATCATCACTACACAAACAAGGATAAAATAATCAAAAACCTATTCCAAAACAACGAATCGTAAAGTTGCCATGTAAATTTCCATAAAACATTTAAAACACGGTAATGTTTTTATTAAGGTTTCGTTTTTTTTTTTCTTTAATCAGAAATCTTATGTTTTAAACAGTTTGTCGGTCTGTCCGTCCAGATCTTTCTTAAGTCCACTCCTTGTTTAACCAAAACCTGAAAGTTTTAAATTATGCTGCAAAGTAGTGACTGAGGTGCTAAGTGGGATCTAGCACTAGGCAACGTTAATTTCAATTTTTTCTTAATCGGATTGATACTTGTTTTTATTCAAGTAGCTATTCATTTATCCTCACGAGGGTGAGTGAACCCCTGAACGGAGACAAACACCAAACGAAAAATCCCCGAGCGAACTGGGAATTGAACCCGCGTTTCCACGGTTAGAAGTCAGTATGCTAACCACTAGGCTTAAGACAGTCAAACATAATAAGTGGTCACTAACCATTAAATCACTAAAAGAGATTAAATAGAGTTTTAACTGAAGATCTCGATGTCATGATTAATAATTTGTAATATTTGTTTTAACTCTATTAGGTTTAACTAATAATTCAGTAGAACCTCGCTAATCCGACTAATTCGTTTTTTATATATATATATTTTTTTATTAAAAGTGATTATTTAAAGCATCTTGGTTGAGAGGATACACAATATACAATTGAGTTAAACAAAATTATAAATCATTGAAACAACTAGATGGTCCTGATATTGTCGCTGGAGTCGGATAAACAATTTGTATAATTTAGGCCAGATTCATGTTATTAACTTGTCCCTGAAGCAAGTTATAGTCTATTGCATGTTGTTGAAACTTATCTATGAATACTTTTGCCCCAGTCAGTGAATGTCTAATGAAAGCTTTTTATCCAAAATGGAAAATATACGAATTCCATAGCGATTTTTCCAGGTCCAAGTTTAATATACAGCTCAGTGAATTGCGCCTAAAATGATAGGACAGGATTTCAATTTAATTAAAAGTTTGTCACCGTTAACTCGCCGTTGAGCTGGTGGGTGAAGTCAAGAGATGGTCGGATTGCCCGGAGTGTAGAACTAGCGAATGTTAGCGAGCTTATACTGTAGTTCTTTAGCACTGAAGTATTAAGGCAGCAGTGACGACGAAACGCTCGATTATCTTATACGCTTGACTTTTTCTCAGTGTGTAATTTCAAAATTTAATAAAACAGGAAATATAAATATGTCGAAAACGTGCCGTCACAGGAAGAGGGTGGCGCTGAAACGAGTTTAAAACACCCCTTTTCCATTGTTCCGGGGATAGTCATCCTTTCTAGCCCATAACCTGAAAAGCCATAACATTTCAGCAAAGACATTCCGGTCTCTACGTGTCGGAAAAATAAAAAGGGCCGTAACCTGAGGACAGGTGGCCGAGTTACGGATCCGCGGACAAGTTACAAAGAGCTCACTGACTCGATAAGGGCCAAGATGGGAGGGAGGAAGGGGGGACCCTGGGAAATGGGGGGGCAGTAAAGGCTGGGATTTATACCGCGGTCTTCCTCGGGCTATTTCTCAACTGCTAACATTTCCTTTCGCCCCTCTTCCCTACTTTATTTTATTTTTTCCCCTTATTTATCCCCGGCAGTGTTTTTCTCGGCGGTAACAAACCTGTTAGGGCCGGCTAACTAATGCAGGGTACCTTGGATGCAGCATATCTCCATCTGTTCCACTTCGAGGAACCGCCTACATCTATTGCACCATTAGAGCTTTCCAAACAAAGCCCCATAATACTTCTTGAGGTGATATTCAGTCCACCCGGGTATATTGCGGTATTGGGAAATTGCCAATCGGGATTAGCAATTTTTGTTCACTTACAAAATTTCCAAATATACGAATTAATAAGAGATTCTTTTAGTCGAAAAAATTGTGTTACAGATGTTTAAAATATAAAATACATGTAATTAACAGGCTTTTACGTCAATATTTACTTAGCCTGGTGTATTACCCAAGAATATTACGCTTCTTCATCCATTGGCGGTTGAAGAAAGGAGGGTGTATTGTAAAGTATTACTTTGTTGCTGGCGAGTAGTTTGTAAATAATAATTATAGCGTTAGTGGAAATAATATAGAAAGTAGTTAAGTGGACACTCAGTCATCGATTTGTACAAAGGGAAAGGTATGTATTGTTCTTTTTAATTATATGTAAGCATTTAATTAAGAATTTTATATTTTACTACCATTTCCTGTAATAATAATAAACTACATACGTTACTAGGTATGAATTTGATTTAATTCAATGTAAAACTGTAAATAGGTTTCTAACCAACTCCTAAATTCTAGTCCAAATGCAGAATAGCGGTATCTTTGTGTTTCTACTGATACATCTTTCTTTGAAATAAATAATTTGTGCATATAATAGTATTTCATGCATTTTCACATATTTTATTTTGCTTTATATCAAATAATTAATAGGGATTCTGAAAATACTGCAAATGTGGACCTTATGGTTTACGGTTAAGCATGGGAGATTCGATACTACCACCATGTTTATTGTGATATATTACATAAAGTTCCATCTGCTGACTTGACTCATAAATTATGGAAATTCCACTTCAATTCTTGTGATTCAAACACAGAAACTTTATTTAATGAAACAGTTAGGTAAACACTACGTCACAACAACATAATACTGCCTGAGACTGGTTAAATAAAAATAATACACTTTTAATAAAACTTGGAGGCTGAAAAAAGAAATATTATTTTTCCCTTAGAAATAATTTTAATCAATGGTACATTAATTGTCTATTCCTCTCTTTTCTTCAAATCCCCTACCGTCCATTCTTAAGAATAATGCAGAAAAAAATTAATAATTTTTTTTTGCCTTTTGAAATGAAATGATTAGCGCCAAAGGAAAGAAACAGAACAAAGCGTTTTTTAATCAAAAAGTTTTAGCGGTTTCATCACATTCATTTCATAAATTTTAAGCGATTCATACAAATTCCCGCCGGGAATTTGTTCATATTGTTTATTATTTTGTGCCGTTGTTCTTGTTTATATATTTGTTTTGTTGTTATAAAGTTCAAAAAATAAAGTTTCATGTAAAAACCGTGAGGCTACTGACGCTTGTATCAACTATTTCACGTTTAACACCTTCTTGGTAGACCGCCTAAAGGATTCGAGCAACTTTGAAAGCCTCGGGCCGGAGAAGTGACCACGTTCCAGGGCTGGAGAATGACAATACCTCGGATTCCAGGCACCCAATTGTTTTTCTCCCTGGCTCCAGCTGGATATATTATTCAGTGCCATTATCTCCAGCCGCCCTCATTCCAGTTTTATAGCCCTTATATTGCTTCCGCCTAACCACCAACTTGATACACTTGATCCATTTGAAACCACATAAATAATCTTAGTTCGTTAATCAGCTGTTAGACGATACTAAAAAAATAAATCTCTCCAAACGACATGAATCGGCGTAGAAAATTGATTCTAAAAATTATATATTTAATACAAATATTATTGGTTGGTGCTTTATAAAATTGTAACTCCTTATTACTCCCATTAGCACCTCCTAACTAGCCATATGCCAATACCCGACTGAACTTCATGTTGTTCTGAAGATGCTGAGTAGACTTAATTTTAGGGGAGGGGGTTGACCAGTTAGCTAAAATAAATATACATGCAGAAGTACATAAATCATCTAACTCGAAAAGTGAAAATTATACCGCTGAAAAACGGAAAGTATATTTTATATATTTTCTCAGTTCAAATTTTAATTTCAAAAGAAGGAACTTTGAGGAATTTTTTTTGCAAATGAAATTGTACCGCTAATGCACAAGAAATGCATAAATTGTAAAGCGAAAAAAGAATAAAATTCTTGATTATTATTAATGAAAATGATTCTAAAAGAAATTAATCACTTCCTGCGACGGTGATATTGCACAGCCGAAATTCAATCGGAAATCCCCCAGAAGCTACTTAAAACTAAAACGAGTAAGTAATAGGCGGGGCCATCCGAACTGGCTGAAAGACAGGACCCGTATTAAGGACGAAGGACACCGATGAGGGGAAAAAACAATTGAATTTGAGCCGTAGTGAGCCAATATCGAACGGCCTCCAGCGCCAGGACACACACATTCCTTTCAACATCTCCGGCATTCCAATTCCACTTTATTTTATAGATCTTTGATATGTGCAACAGATATTACTTTATATGAAAGCACTATATCGGTTAATTGAAATGAACAAAAAAAAATATATCAAATTAGTAACTTAATACTTTTGGCTCCAAGTAGCAAATACCTCCTTAATTTTATATTACAAGCCGTAAATGAGGTTATATATCTTAACCACTATTTATTAACTCGTCATAAATAATTTCTCCAAAAAATCTTAGCAACAATCTGACATATAGATAACTATTTTTTTTTTTTTTGCCATATCCATACTTATATCACTTAGTGATTCCATGCTCTCAAGAATTCACGAATGTACAATTGATCAGAAATTTTTAAGTAAATGCTTAACAATTTAGTGTTAGTACCTGAATTTGATATGTTCTTGTAATAATGTGCTTTTCTTAGTCTAATAAATAAAAATTTTCTGATCTGGTATTCAGTTTTCATGTCAGTTAATCCCAGGCATTTCGACTAAATGAGTGAATCTGAGAATAGAACGGTGCTCAAATTATAGTAAATATAAAATTCCCCATTTGAATTGAATTGAACATTCCTGAGTTTATTTTACATCTCCATATTTAATTTTGTTGAAATTTTTCGGAAAAAAAATTTTTCATTCTCTGAGAGATGCATAAGCTTTTTTTTTTTTTTTTTGGTTAACATTATAATCCTGGTAATTTCAAACCACTTTGATTGTTATTATAAATATAAATAGACAAACCGAAATATTGAATCATAGTATAATACTGACAGATTTTTTCGTCATGAGCAGTTTAAGGACAAGTATGATAATAATTATATTTCAAGTATTACAGGTTCCATACAGGAGTATTAGTACATACCGGGTTATGTTTTTTCTTCTCTTTGCATCCACTACATTAGGTTATAGTTTATCCGCAAAACGAAACTAGTTGTTTATGAATTGCATAGTAAAGATCATACAAGGGACCTTTCCGGCACATTATAAGTTATGAGAGGGTAGAGAACTGGTTCAAAGATCGGCCCTTTCATTATCTTCTTCGTTAGGCTTATAATTATTACTACCACTATTAGTAATAATTAATAATGTAAAAGAAGTGTATTTTAATACATAAACCGTTCCAGCCCCAAGAGGAACCAACCAACCTGTGTAAATTGCCAGGAAGGATTTAATCCTTATTTAATTCAAGTAACTTAATCCCGAAAAGAGATCCCAAGGGCTACTTTTAAAGCCGGTTTAAGGGAAACTATACGGTCGCGATACATCCAAAGTGGCCCATTTGTATTCGGAACAGATTGTACTCCGTCCATTGAGAAAATTGGACCTAGGAGAGAAACCTCAAGCACGCTTGCGGAGGGCAGTCCATAGAAACGGCGATATTAGTGCTTCTTAGGGGCTTTTCAATCAGCTCAGGAATTCTAGTTTCAAACCAACCACGGCGGCTCCTCGGGCAACTGGAAATTGGATCTAGATCATTAAAGCCCTTTGCTCGTAAACTAATGATATTCATTATGGGCATAACTCTTCCTTAATTATTTCCAAGCCCAAATCTAGACGCTCTAGTTTCATCCAAACTATTCAGATTGCATTCAGATTGTAACGATTGTACGAGGAGGGCATTTTAATTTGAAAGATGAAGATGTCAGAATGTACCTCATGAATAAATGAAATCATTTACGTGTTATTAATGAGCTGATTTATTGTTTTCGGGAGGGGGGAGGATGTTCCCGACTATATAAACAACAAGATAATCTCATATTGTAGATCAAGCTGGAAAAATTTCACTAGTACGTCGAAAATAAAGAAAAGTAGACAAAAAATCCAATATCAGGTCAAGCCATTTACCGATGGTGGAAATTTTTACCATTCACGGTATTCTATCAGTGAATTTGGTCTGTTCATTCGTAATTAGTAACGGAATTCGTAGTCAATAAGTAATAATATGACTTATTTGGTCCAACTCCTTCATATAGGCAAACTTGAGAGAGGAAAGATTGGTTTTCCGCAAGACACTTGTGATGGTTCGCCTTCTCAATAAACCCAGAGACCCTTAGATTATCTAATATTATTTTCAAAATGTCATGCTACGAACGAAGAGTTCTCGTGAAAAAAATATTAAATGATAATATATGAAACCACCGATAATATTTTATATAAACAGCTCAACAACTAAATTACCTTCCTGTCCTGACACATATGATTAAAAATGTTTGTATATAATATTTTAACACTCCCTGAATTTTACCAACACCATGCGGCGTCTTTTTTTTAAAACGCGATAATTACAGATATAAAAACTGGAAAAACGAATGTAAAAAATAAATAAAATCAAACGGAAAGCCATTCCAGGGGGTGCTTTTAACCCTGAGTGTCGCCATGCCATAAAACCGGCAATATAACCAAAAAGCTTTCTAGTTTTCACATTTTCATAGTTCATTTCCATTCAGGTAGGGGGCATAACAAAAAAATATTTCTACCTATATAAAATTGTCGATAGTCAGTGCGATCTGAATGATTCAGCGATTCATTTGAACTAATTATAAAGGCACTCTATGGTCATTTTGCGCTATCCGCATCCCTTTACACCCCAATCACTATCAATTAAAAAACAGTAAACAGGTATATAAAAAATAGGTTTCATAGAGCACACTAAAGTGATTTTTCTTTGGTCTCTCCTTCAAAAAAGAGACAAAATTATTACTTGAGTGTATCACAGGTGTTAGAGGGCGATTAGCATTCCCCCGGAGTCGAATCGGAACCCATGTTCTTATCAACTAACAAAAACTTCCAAGGTATATCAATTTTGAACAATGCTGTTTACATATAATCTCATAAGCAGTATTTCCGATCCAGGGTATAAATATAGCCAGTCATGCCAGCCTAGAAGTAATAAAGAGTTTAAAGTATTTTCTTTCAATATGTTCAAAATTAGCCCATAAGCCATTAAAGGAATAACCCATTTCCAGAAACAAACAGACGGAGTCTGAACAGATATCTCAGAAGTAATATTTCTCCTAAATCACGGGGCCATTACCCTAAAAGCTTTTTAATAATGGAAGAATTAATTACTGGCTGTATGCCTAAAAGCTTTCCAGCTACCGCAGCCTACAAGGAGTACCGGTAACGTACCTTTCGGTCCCAAGAGGTTATCCATCACCAACTTTAGTCAATAAGTTAAGTTTCACAAGATCGGCTTTCAGCAACAGAACAATTTCGAATTGAAACGAGCATTATCCAACCGGAATAACCACTCTTATTGACAGACTGATCACACACACCGGACCTGACAACATAAGACAATGATTTAGTCGAGTTCAATTCAGGCCGCCTGTACTCCATAGTACAATGTACTGGCAAAGGGTAGGGTTCACCAATTGTCTACAGAGCTATAAATCGATTTTATCGACTTCATACAACCAATTAATTAACAATCGAACATTTTGGATATATCCAGCACTGTTTCAAAATTCACATATTGCTGCTCCAAATTCATAAAAACTTTTATTATACATTGAAGGATCAATTACGATTTAACAATTGTATCTCGTCCATAAAGTAAACGGTGATTTAAAACGAAAAAAGGAAATGTTTTTTTTCTTTTTAAATTACAGCAAAAATATCTTATGTTATTTAGGTCATTAAAGATTTTAGGTTGTTTTAAGAATTATTAGTTATGGATATCATAGATATCCCACTATTTTTAGTACTAATAAAAGAAACAGAAGTGACATGAACAGAAACTTTGAGTACCTCCTGAGATCGAATGCTCTTCTGCAGAGCACTCCGTATCCAGTACGAGGTTATGCAGTATCATATCTCCATGATTGATTATTATTATCCAAAATTAAAATCTAATAACTCATTAGTATAGAATTATACGATTCTGCTAACCAGTTTAAGAAAGTCCAAAGTTTAAAATTTTGGACATAGACAAAAATCTATAGTTTCTTCTATATATTTATTCGCAGTATATTTTTTTAAATTTTGCATTCATTTGTTTTTATATCATGTATACTCGTTGGGTCTTTTGCGATGATAAAAAACCGGCAATTAAGTACCCTCGTATATTCTTGTTGTTTTTTTTTACAGGAACTCCACCACCTTGGTCTGTGAGAGCTTCACTGGTTAGGCACCTCTTGTCATGAGTCCACTCTAACCAGTGCACAATGACTGCAACAGTTCACAATTTCTAATTTCTTCAACAAAAATCATGAACCGGGTCTCTCAACCTAACAAACAAATAAGATACAATATACACTGAAGTTATTGTCTTTAAAATAAATTACGAGCTTCTTTTTCTGAATCAACAATGATGCAATAGACTACGGTGCCGCTGATGGGCTGATGTAGGTGGTAGAGCGTTACCTCTCTAACAATGATGGTAAATTACACAATTTTCCTCAATGTTTCTCTGATGTTTATGAATCACCCATCTAAGAAAAACTCCGTATCAGAAGCAAGGTCTCAATGCCTTGCCTTTCCAGTGAACTAACTACATATTTTTTTTTTTTTTTTTTTTTCCTTTTCTAAGCTCTCAAACTTATAAAAAATAGGAATGTGGGAAAAATAAGGAAAATTATTTTTGGCTGGAAAGTGCCTTTCACTAAGGGGAGACCCCTATTTGAAGGATGTATGAGAAGGATAGGGGGTGTGGAATGCCTAGAAAGGCGGATGGAGTCAGGAAGGTAGTGAGAGTCTACCAAGGATATTCCTTGGTCCTTGAAAACTTCTGATTTCCAATTTTCCTAAATTCAACATGACGTTCAAAAAACGATGGGCGTTCATGTAGTTAGTGGTAACGCTTACCACGCCCATCGTTTTTTGAACGTCATGTTGAATTTAGGAAAATTGGGAATCAGAAGTTTTCAAGGACATACCAAAGACAATCGACTATCATATAAATATACAACAAGCATCTGACTAACAAAAAATGGAGTTATTAATGCACGGAAGGGAGCCCTGCTAGATCCGAAAATTTTGTTTTTAATCAATCGAAAAATAAAAGAAAGAGACGGTATAAATGTTTATTCCATTTCCATATCTTATTTTTTAGCAGAGAGGGGTTGATTGAATATTCATAGGGGCGTGGCCTATTGTGCCCACTTGGAATAAATAGCAAACAGGTTTAGGCCGCCTCTGATAACTTATCAGCCAACTGGCTTCTGTTCTTCATCCCTTGTGTTTTTTTTTGTCCTTTAATCAGACCCTTGGGCCCTAGAGCCTTCTATAACCACTAGACCTTCCATCCGGCCCCGCTATGCAAAACACTCTCGACGCTAATTGTCGAAGTTGTTTGCCTTTCTCGTTTTAATTCCACCGAATCTGTACCGCCTCAAAAGAGCCTCCATCGTAGAGAAAGAGGCTTACTTAACTGAAACCCTTTGATGAGCAATATTGACGAATGGGAACTATCCCAAGTGATACAAAACTGGCAAAAATTCAGGACAGCAAACAAAAAGGTTTGGGAATTCATACGCACAGTTTCTAACAGCTGATATGTGTTCAAACCAAAAGTTAATAATAGTCGTTATCTTTCATTTTGAAAATGTTTCATTTGATCTTTTTCTAATTAATAATAGAAAAAGTTTTATTTCCAATGAAGCGAATCGACTTTAAAAAGTTTTAATAAAACCGTTATTCGGTATTTTAAATATGTATCTGAGTCTATCTGTATATTACAATTAAATGTACAAAAAAAATATGAAAATAAAAATTTACAATCCTAATTTGAACCTAAATAATTAACAGTACTATCACCCAATTGAACTAATTAGCACAAGTGACTACGAGTTTCATTTTATTATTTGTTTTTGTAAAACATCTGATTCCAAGTTAAATCTTAACTATCAAAACTTTCATTCGAAAATTGATCAAAACTTTTAAGTTATTTATCATATTAAAAAAGTATAAATTTTCGCACTGTACACTCGTAAACTGTACAAATCCCAATCCAATCCTCTCATCATACAATGAAAACTAACCAACTATTTTACTTAGCCACTCACAGAAATATTATGCACATTGTGTGGGTGAGTAACTGTCCGGCGATTTTGCCTGTAAACAAAAATGAATAAAATCCGAAATATAGAAACTAAAAGCCCGAAATTAATGGTATACTGAAAATCAGCTTCTATAATAAAAGAGATAATTCGAGGTAGCTTGTTCAAACAGATAATGGCCATGAAACCTTAATGTAATTTTCCACAGAAATATCTATAAAGGAAATTCCTCTTGGCCGATTCTAAAATGCACGGTAGGGTCTATAAATATCTGATCTCGCCGGTTAATATTTAAAAAAACAATTGTGATTTCCCAAAAGGTTGGAATAATCGTATGCATGCTGGACAAGGAATGAACCAACATAATTTCATACCAAGTAGTAATACTCCATTTCAGTACTTCAGGTCATTTGGCTATAGATCATGATAAATTAACGACTTCTTTCAAGTACCTGTTTGATTAAATACCTCTGTGATCTCTCCAAATGGACGATTATAATGAGATTCTAATAAAATCCTTTGAAAGTAGCTAAATTGATTCCACGATAATATGTAACGGTGAAATAATTAAGATTATTAATAACTCGTTGAATGTCATACATATTACTTCACATTATACGAATACATATGCATTGGATTTACAGTAATAAACGTACTGTAGACACTTGTGGAATATGGATAAAAAACGGGCTAACATGCCAGAATTATCATCCTCATTGGCGTAATAATTACAAAACCAATAATCTTGATAGCACCAGACAATGAATGAGTCGGGTTCCATTCAAGCCAGCTTTACAGGACAGTACAAAGGGACATAAGGAAGCTGGAACCAACCGACTGGAAGGTATGTTCGATTGTCGATAGTGCATTACAATTATATATATAGACTTCATACAATTGAATATTCGATTAACAACCTAACATTCTGTGTATATCAAACACCATTTCAAAATTAAAAATATTAATATATTAAACACATTCAGATAAAACAAATACCTTGGACATGTTATGGTGTTAGAAAGTATGCTCATTAAGTATGTATTATGTATATGCGTTTAAGTACAATATGATCTATAGGAATAGCCGTAAAATAAACGGTGATTTAAAATCTCGAAACCATATCTATAACAAATAAATTAAAGTAAAAAGTTCAAAATGTAGCTTAATAAATAGTTCTAAACAGTCGTTTGAAAAGAATATTAAAAAAAAAATTGAAACATCGTTTTCTCCCGTATAAATTGTAAGGTGTAAGGGCATTTTTCGGTGTTTAAAAAAGGGGGAAGCGTCCTGTTAAAAAGTATGGGGTATGTTTATCCATTTTTTGAAGAATAATCGAAAGACAATCAATGGTTAACAATCGACGATCGGACACCCATAGCTACAGGACGGAAGTAAGTACTCATAAGTTACTATTGCAGATTAGGGTTTTTCTTAATGAAATTATTAGCTATTGACTGAAAAATATATCTTTCTAACTACAGATAGTATTGGAAAATATTTTAAACAGAGATACGACCTAATTTTGATTAATAATTATAATAACAGCATAATAACAATTAATCATCATTTGATGAAATGTATGCAAGGGCGGGCTTGCTAACTCATCGGCGGGTTGTAAGGGTTTAACACTTATTTCCTATATGAATCCAAATTTTACTTACAATAAGACATATAACAATAAACACAATCTTATTAATATATTGTATTTTATTTCTTTTTTTATGGACACTCGTGCTTCTCTAACAGTATTGAGCTTACAAAAAATAAACTGAAACCAGCATAGTGTGGAACGAAAATCATTCATTTCTCGGCAATCAGACGGCGATGTACCCTACTCGAGAGGCGACCACCAAAAAGGAAATTGGGCTATCGACTATGTTGGACTGTCGATTTCGACAATTTCTCCACTTCCTCCCTCTGGGTCCCAGGACGACCTCATCATCTCCCAAGGTAGAAGCGCGTGGTGAGTGGTCAGATTTGCACTTCTTCCATCAATAATGTAAAAGAGAGATCGATCCGCATAGCTGACTGCGGAATACGGCAGGGTCTGACGACTAATAACCAATTGAACGGATCGACCAATTTTCTGATTATAATGACATTTCTATCAAGCTGTATTTTATTATTGTCAACAAGTTTATCACCGGTTTTATTATCCAGTTTGATGACAATATGGTCTTATTTATTTAATTGTGATCCTATTGATATCAAATCCTTGGTGCAACAACCCGTAAAGAGGTAGAGCCAGGCGAAGATTCTAGCCTTAGTTGATAGGTAGTAATGGGAATCCATACCAACTACTGGGCTTTTAAAGAATATGACGTATTGAATGAAATCCTTACTATTATGAATTGTAATGACGTATCGATCCCATACGAGACAACCCAAAGGTAGGTACAGCAAATAAGAGGGGATGACTGCGAAGCATTGATACAGTCAATAGTGCCCCAGTATTTATAGCGGCAATCTAGTTTTCTTGGAAATTTAGTCAAGGAGTCTAAGTATGGAAGCAGTCATTTATTTTCTCGGGGACGTTTCCCTACCTTCCTTTACATTTACCCACAACCTTCTAGCTTTTCATACACTACTCACCTATCATCGAGGTCATTGTAGCGGCCGCATTTGAATTGTCTAACAGTGAATTTAGTGAATTAGTAGGTCAGGTATTATTAGTAATAGGGTCAGGTGCCTAGAACTGCCCCAGATGTGAAGTAATTCTTGAGCAACCTTCAACCTTTAACATCTCTCCTTTCATCTCTCGCACAGAGGAGTGTCAAACGTGAGTACCGTCGCCATAAGGAGCCTTGCCCCGTTTAGCGTGCGTCAGCAAGTGCCTATTGGACTCCTGGCTCCTTATTTTAAACAAGTAAAATTTATAACAATGTTAACCTTCATTTGTCACCTTTAAGACCATGTACATTTATTTTCTTTATTGCCTCTTTCGGCAGTTCTTTAAATATTTCTTTATTTTGCACTATAAAATTTAGCGACAACATTATTTTAGAATCAAAATATTTTCAATTAATTAAAGTATTGTCAAGAGTTATATAATGCTAAGAATATTGTAATGCTAATATTATATATAATGCTAAAAGTAGAAGCAAGCCCCTTCTAGTGTACCTACCTGCCTCATGACTTCATGGATGTCACTGATGTTTCCTATTATTTTTTTAGTAAGCGACCGCATCCCTCCAAGACCTCCCTCCTTATTCTATGAACTACCCTTTTCTTTTACATATATGTCTCAGATTTAGCTCCAGACCACTTGTTCCCACACATCCCAACTAGAATGTAGTAACCTAACTCTTAATATTTGTATATACCAGTGTTTTGCTTGTACATGAAATTGCTATTCAGTTATTCCCTGTTGAAATCGGCGAATATTTTACTGATGCACGGTGGATTAAGCTTTCAGCTTCGAAAGCCCTGTGAGGCTATACAGATATGTTCTATGACTATGATGTATATGTTGTATGTCTATACAAGAGTAAATAATTGTTTATTTAAACAATACATGAATTATATTCATTAAAACACGGTAAATCTAATATACTCTGACTTATCAAATGCATCGTCGACGTCGAGATGATTTACAGCCCAGTGTTCCTTAACTTTTAAAAAATGAATGTGGCGAAAAAACGGATTCCTGACTGAATCATAAAGCTGGAGTATGTATAATTCATTCGTATTGGCAATAATCTATTATAAATATTGTTGACATTTTTATTCTAAATCAGTTATTATTCATCATCTCGCTAGTATAAAATTGGCTACGACTAGGCCTAACGGAATACGAAAAGTTTCCTTCGTTCAAGCTGATAATACAAGTGAGATACTATTTAGGAGCCTCTTATGCCGTTAATCTTTCGAGAGTATAAATCTATGGGAGAATAATACTCCTATAGATCCGGGCCAATTAGTGATTTATATACGAAACTTTATTTCCGCTTATCCTTACAACTTACTTTTCTTTTCGGCAATCATCTTTTATTTTTTATCAAGATATTCTCCCCAGGCGGTCGAACAATGAACGTTGTTTCGCAGTATTTTTTTATTGAAAATATTTTGTATGTACAGCTTGTATGCATTTGAGAGAATTGCAAAAATGTCAGTGTTACAAATGACATTCAGAAACACTAGCGAAAACTAACGGTTCCATTACGTCATTAAAGGCAACTCCAAGCGCCGATTAGCTAAAAATGAAATGTCACATGGGATAGGAAATAGAAAACTAAATATAATCCGCCAAAATCTGGTTTTTAACCATTACATGGCGACGAGTTACTGCCCTTGGGCAGACCTGGAAAACTCACCTAAGGAAAAATAACACTGAAACTATACTTTTTGCATAAACATTGATATACATGATGATATATACCCGCTTTAATTATATCACTCGAGGAACGTTCCCTCTCTCACCCTACGAGTTCGGCAAAAAGGCTCCACCCTCGGTAGACTCTCACTACCTTCCTGATTCCACCCGCCTCCTTTAGGCATACCCCACCCTATATCATTCTCATACATCCTTCGGGGGACTCCCCTTAGTGAAAGGCACTCATTAGCCCAAAGTAATTTTCCCACATCCTATTTTATAAGTTTGAGAGCTAAGAAAAAAAAAAAAAAAAAAAAAAAAAGTTCGGCAAATAAAATTATTCTCAACGCTAGTTATTGGATCACATCTCATCGCCAGTATTGATAACAGATGCGAGAAATGATAAAACGAGGATAGGTCGTTACCATCACAACAACTGTTCGCTGCAGTGAGACCGCAAAGTTAATCCTGTACGAAGCCGTAACATAGGAACACTGAGCCGGCCCCGGGGCTAACAAGATCACACATACGATGGGAGTACATCCCCGGTAGGGATTTGCACAACTCAGTGGTCCGTGAATCGAGGCAACTTGCTTCTGTTTGTGAGGGGAGGAAGAATTCTGACAGCACAGACCTAACGATAAGAGGGAAACGTTTGGGAGGCAAGCAACAGCCAGGCCAAAAGTCGAGTTCAGCTACTTCAAGCGTGCCATTGTTAATTATCAGCAGGTAAATTACATCTATTATTAAATGTAAAATGAGTATGATTATAATCGCACATTTAGGATAGGTTATTTCTAACTCGCGGAATTCGCGCACCACATCCCAGGGCTATAATATGAAATAAAACATCTTATGGTATATACATATACATAATAAACACCGCTTTATTAATTTATACCAGAATGTATTAGTTGGACCAGGTGTCATCCTAAAGGTTTCAGGATGGTATGGGCTATAGTGAATCAGTACTATCCCACGAAAAAGATCCTTTTGGTGTACCGGGTTGATTTCACCCTGACAATTTTTTTTACTATAGTTGTAATAGGCTAAACTTTATTTTAATATGTATTCAAAACATTTTTAATAGTATATACACTTTACTGTTTTCAAAAGTGACGTATTCAACTTTAGCTCTAGAAACGAAAACGGTTTAGAAACAGAAGGCGTTTTATTTCTTAATATACACACTCCTAACTGGCACCACGCTATGATTAACCGATATATAATAAGATCCATTAAATCCAAACATAAATCTTTTTCGGTCTTTGAGCGGACAGGTAAAAGTCCTATGGTATGACAACTGAGCACTTCAATTTAGAGTTATCATGTTTCGTAAGGGTAGAAACGTGATATGTAATTGCAAGATGAAAGTTAGAGCACAAAGTTAGTATTTGTTCTGTACTATAATGTACTATGTATTAATATATAATGTACTATAATGTATAAGCAGTATTAGTAAAAGTATTACTATATTATTATTATTATTATTATTTTGTACCGGCATTTGTGCACCGCGGCCTCAGTGAGACCTATTGTGCGCCGTCCATGTCCCTGTCCTATATATGTGACAGGCCCACGGCCCTTGCAAATCTGAGGATACCGAATGGATCGATCAGTTCACATAGTTTGGGGTCTACAATGCGATCACTGCCAAAGTGAAGGTATCGCCTTCTAGCTAGGTTATCACAGTCACATATTATATGACGTGCCGTTTCTCCCTCTTTCTTGCAGAATCTGCAGATTGGTGATCCAACTATGCCCAAATTAAAGAGGTGTTTATTTAACCGACAGTGACCTGTATAGAGTCCTGTCACACTTTTGAGTGTCCACCTGTCCATTGATAGAAGTGCTGAGCTTCTTCTCTTACAGGGTCCATCAAGAAACAGTTTCGAGTGTTCCTGTTTCTTAGTTTCTCTCCAAGAGAGTCTTGCCCTGTCCTCTAAAGCTAATTTTATACGCCTTTTAGCGTAGCTGAGGCTGATACCACATATGGGTTCAGGTGCAAGAGGTGTCTGTTCTGAGCCCACCCTTGCAAGGCCATCTGCCTTCTCATTGCCTGTGATGCCTGTGTGTCCTGGCACCCAGTCGATTCTAACCTTATTGGCTAGCGAGAGTGTGTTTAGGTTGTTTTTGCACTCCTCAACCAAATAAGATCTGGTCGTATAGCTTCTCAGGGCGCCAATTGCAGCCTGGCTATCCGTGAAAATTGTGATCAGTCTGTTTCTTACACCCTCCCCAATTAAGGTTTGGGTACAGACATTGATCGCCATCACTTCGGCCTGAAAGACCGAGGTGTGTCTACCTAAAGGAATAGAAATCCCAGATTCTGGTTTATCTTTCCTCCATATGCCGGCCCCTGATCCGTTTTCTGTTAGTGAGCCGTCTGTATAGCAATTAATCCCATTACACAGTTTATGTGGTTTGGTCTTTGTGTTTACCGCACAGTATAAGACGTCTGTGTGTTTCTTAACTTGTAGGTCAGAGTGCATTGACAGCACCTCGTCCTCATCAATTCTTCTGAACAAGTTCCCATGCCCCATGTGAGTCATGACTTTGGATCTTGTTCCTGATTTCGCAAGTCTGTAAGCCACGTTCAAGGCTTGCGCTTCTACTTCTATGTGCAGTGGATTCAAGTTCAATAAGACTTCCATTGCAGCAGTAGGAGTTGTACTCATGGCACCAGTAATCATGAGACATGAGAGCCTCTGTAATTTGCCAAGCAAAGTTTTATTTTTACTAATGCTACCTCTGTGCCACCACACCATAGAGGCATAGAGCACCATTGGTCTCACTGCTGCGGTATATAGCCAGAATAACATTCTGGGTTGTAGTCCCCAGGTCCTACCCACAGCCCTTTTACATGCATAGAGGCATCGAAGTGCCTTCATAGTAGTATTCCTGATGTGTTTGGACCAGTCCAATTTACTATCCAGAGTAACCCCTAGATGCTTTACCTCACTACAAATGCTTACCTGTGTCCCCCCTATATAGGGTGGTCTAACTTTAGCATTTCTTTTGTTAGTGAAGATACAGAGATTTATCTTCTGGGGATTGATTCCTAAACCATTCTTTTCACACCAATCCCTCAAAAGATCCATCGATGCGGAAAGCAACTCAGAAATGGTTTCTGAGAACTTGCCCCCTATGAGCACAGCAATGTCATCAGCATATCCCTGTGCGTAGAACCCTGCAGAGTTTAGGTTTGTTAACAATGAGTCAACGACCAAACACCACAGTAATGGAGATAACACCCCTCCCTGTGGACATCCTCCTACTGGCTTCATCCACAGTTTGGTTTGTCCCAATTGTGATTGTAAAATCCTATTCTCTAGCATGGTGTTTATCCAGCTAGAGGCTAAGGAACTAATCCCCTTTCTTTCTAAGGCCGATGCCATAGTGTTATAGGGTGTGCGATCAAAGGCACCTTCTATATCAACAAAGATGCCTACCATTATTTCTTTGTGAACTAGTAAAAGTAACTTTAACTATGTTAAAACATAGTTTCGGAATATTTCGCGTAGTTATTCAGGGGAATTCCTTTTGATGTCCAAACGGATAAAATAACCAAGGCGCATTTATTAATTTCAATTGTGTGTATTGTAAAAAGAGCTATAGACTGACGGGAGGGGGGAGGAGGGACCATGAAAGCAGCTGATTGGTCGTCTGATGAAACGTGGGTTCAGTGCCTGAGCTGGGTGGCTACGATAAGGTCCTTCCCATCAAGTTTAATTGCCAGCCGCCAGAGAAGGTAGCTGTCGTCAGTCGCGCTTCCACACCGGGGCCAACCCCCGTCGGAAACTTGACAAATACCAACCCAGCACCTGCGTCGGAGCGATCGAGGATTAGGTAGTTTAATTATATCCCTTTCGAGCCGAGTGTATTGTTTGGCCTGAACTCAACAGCCCTTAGAACCAGGAAACGGCAGTTTCGGAAAGGCTTTTGTCTTCTCCTTGGCTTCCCGAGCATCGACAGCAACCGACGAGTCAATCTTAGGCTATAGTTACTTAGGATTGCATGTCAACTAAACTGGTGAATAACAATAAAGTCAGATTTTCATACAAAGTTATATTTAAGTGCGGGACAGAAGCGGAGCAATTGTATCCGGAAGGACTATCCCACGATCCCTTGAAATATTTATAAAATATAGTAATGGAAAAAAAAAAAAAAGACAAAAGCTATTTCCTCATAGCAGTTAAGTCACAACGGTAATACAAAACTATTTTTTTTTGTATTTAATACGTTCCGATCAGGTTTTCACGTCAAAGGGTCCCCCCTATTATTTTGAAAAGCAGTATAGAATAAAATGAATTATTGTTCGGTCAAAAGGCGTGAAGATTCAAGAACGATACACTAGTCGGGAAAAATACTAATGTCCACCGACATTTTTCCCGGGTCAGAACATGCAATTTTAAATCCATGACAAATTTTTCTTAGTATTTACAGCAAATTTGTAATGTGCAAGTTAATTTTGAATTTATCAAACAAGTTATACTTTGATATTTGACCTTTGATATTTGAATCAGACCCTCTAAATTTCGAATACTTCCTTTACGTGGCCTATTTCACTACCCAGCACAGTGTAATTCCTTCCACAGTAATTAGCTACGTGGGTTCGATTCCTATCTGATTTGTATGCGGTGCGTGAGGTCAATGGCGTGGGCTGGCGTTCAGTTCGTTATTCCACATGTCCTTACCCTCCCTTCCAAACCAATTCTCTTTAAACCGCTTCATTTGTAGTACTTGAAGAGAATGGTGCGAAAAAAGGAGTTTTAGTTTATCTATTCAATAAAACACAGTTAATAATTAACATAAAGTCCATGTTAAAAATCTCTGCCCAATCTGACATGTTAACTATTCTGCAGAAGCCTCCAAAAATTAAATTGTATTTTATATAATAACCTACGGGAACACCACCAAATATGAACAAGTGGAAACCAGCCAACGTAGATCACTAGAATAAGCCTTAAAAATACCAAAAATAGCGTTCAAAATCGATGGGAAACAGACCCCCATGTTACAAGTCATACCCAAACTAAAACAAAACCATCTTAACTGGTGGAGGTGCAATTCCACTGTACTGGTTTTCATCTCATACCATTAAGATGCCCTAGAAGCTGATTCTGGCACGGCCCATGCAAGTGAATATCCTTAATTACACGGACATACTGACAGAAGTAAAAGGCGAAAAGATAGCTTAGGTTACACCAACCAAATGGAATGACGCCAAAGCGTACGTGATAACCCGTTTGAGAATAGGACATAATAGACTCATATGCACATTCTTCTCAACCTCGATTCCGTGCCGTAAAAGCTAACTCCCAGAAAAGAACCTCAGAAAAACACGACGGAATAAAACAGGAAAAATTTTAAGAAAAGTATTAATTCAAATTCATTTTTTTTTATATCATTCTATTGTTGGTTTCTTCGGCACTCTTTATTTGTGTTTACTGGATCAAGTCGTGCCCCCCCCCCCCCAGTGTACTCGTGTACTCAATATCCTCGGAACTCCGGGGCTACCGAATCGGTGTGTTCACGGTGAGAAAATTTTAATTCAATTGAAACCTATACTATTATTTCAGATGCAATCGTTTCAGAATTATTTGAAACTTGGCGGTGGAAAAATAACCATGGATAGCATTCTTGATTTAGCAGAAATGCTTTCATTTGACGTTTCTAACTTAACTTTTAGCTGGCGTGGCCTAAATTATACAAATTGTTTAACAATTAAATAAACAAAGTGCTCAGCCTACTCCCCCCAACCTGCCGTATTTGTTTCACCTCCAGTTATCAGACCTTCTAACCGTTCCGACTTACCCCCTGGTCCCGCTGGCGCTTCTTCAGTTGGTTTCTCGTTAAGTCACTTTGTACAAGCCGGTGCTATTTACAAACCTAAATAATTCTTTTATACGTTCTGTTTTATGGCCTATGTATCTATCACCTTATAATAATAACAACCAGCCACATGTTTAAATTTTTGTAAGAAATGCTAAACTTGTTAAAACAAATTGGTTTTTAAATTAAAAAAACAGCTTTAAATATACAATGTTATCACTAATAGTCATCGTTACTGATGCGAGGTTTATTAAAGAGTAATAAAAAAAATTCCTTTAATACCGATAGCAAGTTTTTAAACAATATGCAGGTAAGAGAAATGAAGTAATTAAAAAGCTCTGGATTTATCAAGAATAGGAAAAGGGTCTCCAGTCAATCCTGCCTGATCCAAAAATAAGAAGCCGTGAAGGACATTAAAAAAAATGAAAAAAAAAATTGAGATCCGGAGACTCGAAGAAGCTCGGCCAATTACCGAGTACACGGCAATCCAATTAAGGGCCACTATCAAAGCAGGAAAACAAACGCAGGGCTAATGCTACCCCTTCCAACTACGGCAGGTCCTAACTAACCACTTCAGATCACCTTACCAAAAATTTATTACCTAGATCATGTTACCTAAATACCTATATTAAATGAACATCTTGTTATTCTCGATTCTCACATTTCGGAACTTCGGAACTCGGAGTGCGATATCAGAACTTAATAAGCGTAATATGAACAATTCAATAACTGACATTGTCTAACTGAAGATGTTCAGAAATATTTCTTTTCCTTCCGTAACAACTCTATTGAATTTTTATTCATAAATTGTACAGGCACTCTCTGCGTGCTACATGGATCAATTAACTGTCAATACTACAAGTATAATACATGAACATAACTATGCAATCCTGGACGTGAGCCGTTCTTCAAATAGGTGAAAATGAATTGTCATTTATTAATTTTAGTTATAAGTAGTCTTCTTGACCCTTTGTAATGGATGATTACATTAGGCTTGGTGCCTAAAGGACTGGAGCCTTCAATAAACAGAATTTGTGCGTAGACAAGAATAAGCCTCCACTGGCTCGTATCCGGTGACGCGGCTGACGGAGGAGCGTGGGCTACTTTATAAAATGTTGAATAAATCTTTAAGTATTGCTGGTTCAGCAGTTTAATACATCCTTAAATCATATGGATAGTAATATTTGATCCAAGTTATGTTAGACTGGTGTAGCGACCGCTAACTACATAAGATAAATCACCCTATACTCTATTGTATATATATTGTAAACAAATGTAAATAACATGAACTAAATGTATTATAGACAAATGTAAATAACATGAACAAAATATAAATCATTATAAATGTGTTAAGCAATAAAATGCGGGGGCCAAGTGGTTACATGAGTTGGGTCACCAGCTGTCAGTCACAGGTACCCCAACACATGAGGGGACCGACCGCAGACCCTAAGCAACCCTTGCCAGCCTCCCAGAGGACCAAGAGGTCGAATCCTATTGGTTACACCAATCTCGACCCCTATTGGATAACGTCAATAATTGCCGGGTACTTAAGGCGGCCCCCTAGGCCCTTTAAATCATTCTCTCCTGGAAACTCCTGGCACCCAATTACTGGCTCGTGGTTCCCGCTGGAACTCTGAAAACTTGACTGCTTCTTTATGAAAAACCTCTGCATCTCTCTATCCTAACCTGGCTATATTCTAGTCCAGTCATTGTTAAGCCTCACACCTTACTAGTGGGAATCCCTGCCTTCGTCTCGCTAAAACTAGCACCTCCTTGGGAGGGACCTCTCCCTCGCGGACGACGGTTGCCGCGGCCCTGCAAATCTTACCAGCAGTGTCTCCCATTGCAATCCAGTCTGCCTCTCTCCGGTTCACACTCGCCTTTGGGATCCGGACGGTTTTCGCCTAACCTCAAATACCGAGTGAGAATTTGTGGTCATTCCAAGACCACATAAACTACCTATAACCTACTATGTACCTCTTCTTCTGAACATAGTGCACTGTCGGGGCATATAACTATCAAAAATGGAGTCAGATAGTAAAGCCGTCATGAAACGATTGTCCAGGTTATAAACTCAAGCAATCCCCACTTGTCATCAGGGCTAGGGTGACCAGGCACCCCCCTCGTGACGACCCGACAACCGGTTCCCAGGATAGGTTACATTATTCCATTATTACGTTTCTGACTCTGGGTAAGTGTCAGATCGCATATTTTGCGCTTAGAAGCTATTTCTTTACTCAAGTTACTGAATTTTTTATCGTGAGGAGTTATCAGTATAAATTTGCTATGGTCTAAGATCATCGTCAGTGATGACACGGAGACAGCGTTCAAAGTAGAAAACGAAATCGAGAACTATTTCAAAACTCTTCACAGTGGAGTCGTATCTACAAACTTAATTTCACGCAGAAGCGAACATCAAAGGCCTGCGGATCCAGTCTAAAAGGAAAATAAAATACTGTTCAAACACAGGGCCCAAAAAAAGAAACAAAAAAAGAGCAAAGTAGATTTGAGGGTGTGGAAAATTAGTAGGTGAAGTAGAGTAAGCGAGCGGGATCTAATCTGAAGAACAAAAGGCCCTTTCAGGGGGCAACAAAGAGAGGACGGGGAAGTCGGAACTACAATGCTCTGGCCATCAGTGCCGGCTTTTTTGTTTTTGTTTTCTGTCTTCTCTCTGTCTGCTGCTCTTGTTTGGGCCGGCGGTCACTTTAAATATTCATCAAGTCCGGGCTTCACTCCCACTGCATTAGCCGCCCCTGTCGGGGAAAAAAATACTTGATGAAACGTCCACATACGGTTAGCTTGTGGCCACCATGCCCTTATCTTCGATTTTCCTGATGAAAACTTAGATAAATACTCCATCATTTTTTTTTTTTTTTTACAGCTTAAATAAAAACATATGTGAACTTTAATTTATACGGTCCTCCGGGTCAGATTCTGAATACATTTTACTATATCACCATGTTTTAGAAAAAATTGATCACTTGTTTATTGTGGTTTAAACCGAAAACACACAAATAATTAAACCGTGACTTTTTTGTAAGCCAGGGTGAATCGTGACCTGTAATTGAGGACCTTAAAAACAGCTGTATGCTGTTCATTGTTAATGATTATTAGAACAGTTTATGTTTGAACGAATATAACAGTTGGGATATTGACTTATGTTCACTAAAGAAAGACGTCAGATTATAATCAAATTTATTATTGGAAGACTGACATTAAAGAACAAGTGGACAATTTTACGCATTTATCGTTCGTTGGTTTTTGGTCCTTCGGGCAGAATGTAAACCATTGATAAGCGAGGTTTTAACACTCCCTCATTTTAATTCATGGTCCTAATTATGATGATAAATAAATTACACTTAGGAGGAAATTTAGCATATTACAAACAGTGGGCAATTTCACTTATTTACTGTTCGTTCGTTTTTGGTACTCCCTACCGGATACCTTCAATATCCCCACAAAAAAAACAGCTTTTTCTCCTGAGTAAGTTAACAGCCACCGAAATTCGGAGCTGAAAAGAATTTATGATAGCTTCCCACTATTACTAAAACTGCAAAGAAAAGGGGAGAGGTATGTTATGTCTCAAAAAGCATGAAAAGAGAATAATAATACTGATGAAACTGTAACTATTAGACAATAAATTAGAGAATTAAATTTACAATTCATGTATTTATAAATACTAGCATTTTTTATTGTAAATTTGATCTGAATTTTAACTATGAAACCATTCGTCAACTGGCAACACAAGCTGAATCTTAAATTCACTATTTTAAAACAATTCGCAAAACAGCTGGGGCAACAACAGCTGCAGGTGTATTGAAGTACTCCGGGCGGGTACGGAAGGCTGATGGTGTTTTAATGTTGTCCAGCTTGACTGGCAAGTGGTGGACATATGGTGGGCCTGCATGTCGTCTGCATAATACAGACACCCTCCCTCAGGCTCCGTCCCTGTAGGGTCTATATCCAGTTGGTCATCCTCCCTCTATCATTTCACCACAGAAATATCCTTCACAAAAGAAGGTAATATACTCGCACACCTCCCTTCCCATCAAAAACCAAGTATGATGATGCGTAGAACCATACAATACAACATGGTAGCACAATTAAACTTGGAATCTGGAGCTTTGTTAACCACATCATCGCAGAATGTGTAATTTCCACAGACAACTAGACTACCAGAATGACTCGAAGGAACAAAGCATGGGTAATTTCATGAAAGCACGCAGCACTTCTTTGGACGAATTGACTTATACCAACAGATTAAATGATGACAGCAGCGCTAATGATCGCTGCTACTCATGTCACGATAAATTAAAAAAAACTTGAGAAATTGTTTTTTTAATATTGCACCCCATACCCATACCTCGGATTCACTTTTTGATTCTACTCCCATCTTTAAATAACTACCTAAATATATAACATGGTCCATTTTAACAGTGAGCTAGCTAGTCAATATAATGAAGGCGAAGTGTCAAAGTGGTATGTAAAAATATTTTGAAACCAAGAACTATTGTTTGACCAACCCGAGAAGTTTATAAGTAAGCGAGGCATAATACCTGCTAAGTGAGGTTTGCATTACAGTCAAGAAACAAGAAAGCCATTTGGCACAAAATCCCATTACCTAAGAATCAATTGCGTCTTATCCAATTCCTGTTAATCATTGGTCATTTAACACGAAATAAAATAATAAGCAATATTTTAAAATTTAATAAAGGTTCTCCGACAAGCAGGAAATACATATCTTAAGAAATATCTAAATAAAGACCAGAAATTGTTAAGATTCTACGTACCCGTTTAGTTTTGAGGAATTATGATCTCGAACGTCGGAAACAGATTTGAAATAGACTGAGCATTATGAGAGGACCACTCAGTAAGATTCCTCTCCACCAGCCACAGGCTGAAATAATGGCCCTTTGATGGTGGCCGTTTTATAGAGGGTGGGAGGGCTATTTTTTCTCCATCCCCATTCATCCACAGGCATGAGGCAACTTCCCTCCGGTGGATTGTTCTTCGGCAATAACCATCTGCAGCAAAACTGCAGCAATCACTTACCAGGAACAAGTCCTACTCAAAACCGTTCCAGCAACAACACCTTACCCGGTAAATGATATCTCGGGTATCTAGTCAGTGAGCATGCGTTTGACTACATGTAAGAAGTTCAAGTCAAATGTGATGCATCCCTAAATACAGGGTTCCGTTACAAAACTGATTGTTCTGATCTACCCTGCTGCGAAATTTCTTTGTATAGTGATTATATTGTCTCAACATAAGAAGCTAGCAGACAACCAATTATTAAGTAATTTTACACAAAAGTTTGTTGTTTAACAGACAAATATTTTGTTATATAGTATGTAATCAATTTTACTTCAATTTCTAACTAAGTTTATCTAAGCCTTAAAACTATAATAGAGGTGCAGATTAAAATTATTCAACCAGTAATTAAGCATAATAGATCTACTATTCATAGTCTTTCTAGCCAACAATGTAAAATATCATCATTGCATTCATCTTAACCGTATTCAAACAACTAAAATTTAGCAATAGTACTGGAAAACAGAGTAATAATAAACTGATGTTACAAATTTGAAAGTTCAACATACCCTTCGACACGTGCTGGAATCCTTTGGTGTCTGGTCAGAAGCAACAGTACCGAATATCGTGGGCTGAAAAAAAAAATACAAATAAAATTAGTCACTTAAAAAAACAGTAGATAAGGCACATTTCTTTCATTAGCAGTAATCATTATTATTACCTGAACTGTTTAAGGGTGGTTTAGTGTGTTCAAACGTCAATTATTTGAAAACTAGTAACATATAACGTTACCTAATATTAGATACAGAAAACTACTACGGCGAGGGCCATACAGAGAAGTTTAATACCAAAATAAGAATAGAAAAAAAAAACTAATTTTATCGGGGCTAATGAGAAAAAATAATAATTGATTTTTTTGTGTTCAAATTAAAAATTATTTCTATGCTAATCCAACAAGGGTTAAATAAAAAAAAAAAAAAAACATAATTGTAAGAAACTTCATCCAACAAAAAAGTTGACAATTAGCTATGAACTTGACTACAGCTCAAAACCGTATAAGAAAGCCATATGTATAATAAACAAGTTATGTAAGGCCAAAACCCAAAAATCATGTAAGCGAAGCTTCAGGTAACAATAATCCAATATAACGATAAACTCTGTGAGTCTGCCCAGTAACGCTGACAGCCCATCAAGGGAGTGCTTGGCGCTGGTATGGGCAGTGAACAGCACTTAATGCAGAGGTCGGGGAGCTGACCACGCTCGTTTCAATGGTGAATGGGCTGCATGAAGAGGTCTACGAGTTAAAGGCCACGTTACAGAACTGGTGGAGATCTCTTTCGAGAATGCCACGTTACAGAACTGGTGGAGATCTCTTTCGAGAATGCCACCCGATTAAAGGCTCGACAGGAGCCCAGCGAGAACCAGAAGGGCATAGGTACCCTCAACTCAATCCTTGCGTTGAAGAAGGAGGTAAAGAACCTGGAAGAAAGGCTAAAATTTGCCTTTTGAATGACAAAGAAACCCGTAGACGTAGACGTAGACTTAGTGCATAGGAACCAGCAAAGAACCCCCCCTCCGTCGCTCCTTTCGTCTATTACATTATATACACTTTGGGAAATTGGAACGTCGATACTACATTGACTTAAGCGACGACATATATCGATATCTTCTGGTTTGCGTGACAGATGAAGATGCCCGGGAAAGCCAAACTCGTCTGGTTCGCAGGTGGCCGAGTCAGATGTCATCGGGGTAAGTAAGGGTCACCCAGTAACATTTATAAATATGGCGGATGGCCATGATATCTTTGCCTGACTTCCAGACACCAGTAACTCCATGGTTGTATTTTCTTCTTAAATGATCTATCCTTCTCCTTTCCTTTTGCTACCCGACTCCCGTGTGTCTCTAAACATCTTTTGTTTTAAGTTTCTAGTTTAGCCTATTTGATATACTCAATTTATTTCACATTGCTTCCAACCACAGCACATTCTGCATTTAGTATTTTCTGTTTCAACTCTCTTTCTTATGTTTATTCTCAGCCCTTTTCTTTCTTCTCCCTGCTTTTGGTTATGTTTCATTTATAGTTTCAATTTAAAATATTTTTTATTTCAATTGTTTGTAGAAATCACATATGTACATAGCAATCGCACATCGTATTATGTATGTATACATATATATTAATAATATTATTCATAAGCTTATCAAATCTGTGTAATGTAAAGTATTTTTTTGTCAGCTGGAGAATTCATTTCTTTTCCTTCTACTTACTCTTAGGTGACAATGTCCCCGTATAATTTTTCATTTCACCTATACGTGAAGCTGTCGCATACCAATTTAAACGCAGCCTTTAGTTAAGGACGCACGAGGCGATTTCTGGTATCTAAAAAGTAATCTGTTTTTAAATTTCTGCAAAGAAAAAACAAATTAAATAATAAATAAAACCTGAGAGAGAATGCAGAGTCCCACGGTAGGAAGATTGACTTGAGTGGACCCCTGTGAGGACTAAGAAACTTCCTAATGGTCTCCCGAGGCAAGCTCTTCAGCTAAACTTCCCTGCTATCCTCAAATATAAAAACATAGTCCGGCAAGTACTTTGTTTTATCTAAAATGTATTTGGCTTTACCGTCCTTCTGGCTTTTCAAGGGATGAGGAGTAGTATGTTTAAGGGGGTCATTTTACCTGTGGGATGGCATTTGCCTTAGTCTCTACAAGTCACTAACATTTTTAAATGTAGTCATTCCAGTCGTACAACTAGTATAAACGACTCTTACATCGAAATGAGAGTCTGTTTATGTATGCTTAGTTGTGGGTTATCAATTTGTTGTTTCGGAGTTCAAACATTACCAGAGTTCACGTACAGAGGGGAGTAGTTCATGGGAGTTTGATAGTCATAGTTTGTGCACTTCCCTTCATATATCACCAATACATAATGTAAGCAACATATCTGTTTCAGCGTTCTTGTTATCATCGATTTTTTTAAAAAGGTGCTACTCAAGAATCGTAAGAACAAACAACAGTAGGTTAGTCAAATGATAATTTTATAAACCACATTAGACAGTTATATCTTATTCCATTCCAACATTGCAAAAATACAAAAATCACTTCACTTAATAACCATTGAGGAGACTATCACCGCAGCGATAAATAAAGTAAGTAAGGCGGGACTATTAAAAAAAACTAATAAGTAACTAAAAAATAAATACAAGAAAACGTCTTTCCATTTTTGTTCTCAAAACTATAAATTTTGTAATATGTGTGTATTTTTTGAGTTACCACCCTCAATGCGCCTTAATCATGGGGGAAATGAAGAACATTAAACCTTAAATCTGATCTGTGCCTTAATAAATCTTGAAATTTAGTAAACTAAGACCTTTTTTCACGTTTATTTCATTTTTTATTTTTCTGAAGAAGCCTAAACAAAATCAGATCAATCAAATTCAGCCTCTTACTTCGGTGTCGACAAATGTATATCAATTCTGTTTCGGTCTCCAGTTATTACCTTTTGGTGTAGGGAAAAACAAGGAAAATTTTGAGCTTCCGACATTAAAATACAAACCCTATAGTTAGAGTAAGCTAGTCCATCCAGAACAACCGAAATTATTTCCTTTGACGCTTGATTGACTACAGTCTCACTAATCCACAAAGATATTATTCTCTCCAAGAATGGACGTCCGGTGACAACTCACAGACACAAACGGCCTTTGTCTGGTCTAATTTAGCGGCACATTTGTCAGGGCAGTTTGTGTCTGTCTGCCTGTCTGTTTTTATGTTTGACTGTTGCGGCTGCTGTGTGATCTGTGGCGGTCGCTAAAATTGCCGGCGCTGGGTAGGGCTCTGTCGCCTTTTATATTGCTACCAACGCTCAACTCCCGCCCTCTGATTAAATTCCATTCTCTAGTCCTGTCAGCGATCTGGTGGGCGATGGAGGTCGTTATGAAGTCCTGCTTTAAAATATGCTAGATAGCATCGCCCAGGGTAAAACGGCTCGCCTAGTAAATTCCTCAAAAATGATGAAAAACAAATAAATACTATTTTTCATAGAATGTATAATTTTTTTTTTTCACAACTTGGAAATTCAGCATGCTTTGTACACATTCTTTGCAGTCGCTAAGGGATATTTCCAATTCGCTGGGTTCGCCAATAAACTTACGTGGGTTAAAGAATATTTAACCCTCTTTTAATCCGTACGCGAACCTACGTGAATTCTAAACAAGATATCAACGGCAACGAACTGATTAACGCTGAAGCTCACGACCACGTCATGCAACTTACGCAAACAGGCTTAAATAAATGGCATAACAAAAAGCAAAACGAAGAAGAAAATTGAAAATGTGTGGTGAACACGGTAAAAGTAAAATGGACTACATAAATAAACTGTTGGCATAATAACTGAAAACTGCTGACGCGCATGAGTAACAAGGAAGAAAAACAGGGTTATTTCGGATATTTACGCCTCTACCTCGAGGTGTATTAACACATAATCGAGTTTGTCTCTAGCGAATCTTATTATGCATAAGTCTTTATTTATAACCAAGAATTACAGCAAACGAATCCCTCTACCAGAGGATTTGTGAGTCATCACAGTTCCGGCGAGCTCTGAGAGTTCCTCGGAGCTATCGATATCAACTACTGTGGTGAGACTATACATTAAACATCTATTAGAACTCAGTGTACTAACAGGGAATGCCTTCTTTGTGAGAGTCAAGGTTTTTCTGTGACTCGAGGCTTAACAGAATGAAGAACTGGCAAAGAGTGGTGGGTCCTATGTGGATACACAGGCAGCTTCCTCGAGTCTTGAGCTTCGGTTGCATGTGGACCAGGTGGCAGGTTTGTCCTCTTGTTAACTTGGGACTGTCAGGACTATTATTTCTTCTGAGTATCATTATGTTGAGTACTGAAAGTCAACCTTCCTTTGAATGGAAATTTATACTTGTGCTATTTGTTTCTCTGAGATCGAATGCGAAAACGTCAGATTCCTCCAGATATGTGCGTGTGAATGTGATGGCGCCCACAATGAGGCTACTCTTTTTATAATCTGGAACAACCTCCGTAGCATATTTTAAAAATAAATAAATACTAAAAAAAAAATCTTCTACGTCAATAATGGACTAAATTTCCCATACGAAACGAAATACAGGGCGTAGAAAACTAAAATATAATATTGAAATTTACGCGAGGGATTAAGTACGATTATCTTGACTACTTTTTAAATAATTGTAAAAAAAAATTTGCACTTACATTTTTATGAAACATAGTTTATTTCACTTAACTGGGTTCCGGCATGGCCCAACAGTCTTGCACTTAATGGGAATATATACTTAAGAGCTTAAAACTCAAAGTTTCTTTATAATACATCTACAGGCTATTATTGAAAAATTCAGGGTAAATATATTCAGTGACTTAGTTTAGCAAGGTAATCATTAACTGCGTGAATAAATGTACAAATAAATAAAATTAGTTTTGTTTATATTCAAATAAAACAATAATAAGTTTTAACCTTCCGGTTCCTAGGAACGAAATTTTCCGCTATTCTTGTATAACTTTAGTTCACGTCATTCCTTAGTGTGACACTAAAAAGCTTTCCGAACCAACTTGAAAAACTGACTTGAAGTTTCTTAATTTAACTTTTTCCTCTATTTTTTTTTTAACCCTTTCTTAATTTAACTTTCTAAGGGGTTCCGTTTTTTCTTTTGTTTTGTCGATCAGAACAATTAGTGGATCCTTGACTCTTCGAGCCTCAGCCTTAACTTTGTCTTCCTTATTTCTTCTACTCGGAAGGTCCTACTGAATCATAGTTTTGTATTCATAACTCGATAAAAATAAATCATCAAATATAATGTATATAGGCCATTTTAAAAAATGAGAGACTTTATTTTCATGACTAATACGATGATCGGATTATGAATACATAACCAACTATGATTCAGTAGGACCTTCAGAGTAGAAGAAATAAGGAGGGCAAAGTTAATGCTGAGACTCGATGAGTAAAACAAGCTCCATTTGTGATGGTACACCTACGAACGACAACTAAGGAACATGGATGGTTTGAGCGGGTTAAATGTTCACGAGGTTGTAATTACCTAACCGGAGATCAGTGACGACACGGGGCATATCTGTTGGCCTCAGACTAATTGTGCTATCGGAACCGACGGCCAGGCCCACAACCATTAGAGCACTGGGTAAATGAACCAATTAAAAACGAATTAGGCCTAGGTATGATCTAATAACAATAGGCGATCCCCGCTCATGAGTGCAGGTTGTACGACCGAAGAAATAAATATTAGCAAAAACGTGACTCGAACCCGGGACCTCGACCGTCTGAGCTATCCTGCCTCCAGTCCTTCCCAACATGAATTCTCTTAGGTCGAACTCTCGCAAAGACAGTACGCATGCCAAATGATTTTCAGATGGTTTAGCCCCGAACCACCATTTTTCTATTGATATTTTTTCTTTGGCGGTTATTATAAATAATAATACGACCAATACCACAGTAGCAAGCTCACATTTATTTCAACTTTGGTGTCGTGAACAGCCACGCCGTCACAGGCAACTTTTTAGCACAGTTTAATTAGTATCACTAGCACAGATCAAAATCAGTCAAAGTAAAATTCAAATTCGTATAGGATGTTTTGACTTACATACATTGATGTACGTCCTTGTATGAAACTAGCTTCAATCATACTAACCACCAATAGTAATAATAGACCATCTTTTTTTTAGTAAATATTGGCTACTAACGGAATAGTAAAGTAGAGAAAGAACAGAATCAGTTAAGGACGAATCAGACCAAAAATGAGTTGTACAGGGATTAAAAGTGACAAAAATGAGTTTAAAACAAATAAAATAATTTTGAGGGCCTACCACGTGACCTAGTCAGGCAATACTAATTCAACCTTTATTTGACCCCAACCGTTCACTGTGCAAGTTCTGAAGAATTTCTTTTGAGTTTTAAAGAACTTGATCACATTATTATATATTAGATGTTCTGAGCATGGAAGCAAGTTGCGTATAGTTTTAGTCAGCCTAGTAGGAGAAAACGAGTAGAAAAAGAATTTAAATGTAATGAAAAGTCTATAAAACCGAAATAAAGTTGGAAAGGTAATAACTACACTACGTTCCACAAAACAAAGTGGCGCGCTTAAAAAATTCAAATATTTTCTTCCTTATAAAGTTATTTCGGCTTTCAATTCTTTTTTAATTAATATTAAAGTTCAGTCAGTGATAAGGATCTATAAATATGAAGGCAGAGTCCTGTGCTCAACTGTTTTAATGAAACCACATTTTTTTTTTTTAATAAAACCTATAAATTCCATTTAATTAAAAAAAATATAATATATTATAACAAGCATTTTATCTTTCAAGATCAGAGGAATTTTATTTAATCAAAATATTGCAAGGATTTTACTATGACGTGGGGAAGGAATACATGAAAAAATACTTTACTGAAAGTTCATTATCTACTACAAACAATGCCATTAGCTATAACAAATATTTGTATACATTAACTAGTTCATTCAAGATAATTTATTTAAAAATTTCAAGAAAAACAACAGTTTATTTCGATTAAAAAATATAGCTCAATATTTGTCATCGAAAGGTTGAAGTTCTTACAGCTGTAACTCTTGGACATGTTAATGAATCAGAATTAGTCAGCACTTCGTCGATGAGGTGGATTCCGAGAAGTCCATTCAGCCTCGAAGAGGAAAGGAACATCTCATTGTAAAAAATAAAATAAACAAAGTTGCGGATTCAGTCCGTAAAAACCAAATGAAGTTTAGGGAGAAAACAGCACTGACCCAGCTCAACCAGACATTTTTTCAAGATTTAAATAATGGACCAACTTGCGTAATATTTAGAATAACCATAACTTTTAAACCACCAGTTCAATTTTGAATTAAGCGTTCTTCAATCAATTGTAGAAAACTCTTTGTTTTTTACCCAAAATAAAGCATTTTATTCAACAAACCTTCGTGGTCTTTGAAAATTACTATTTCAAAACCATATATTTTTTTTTTTTTTTCCCCTAAGCTCTCTAGTTAGAATTTTAGGATGAGGGAGAAATATAAAATATTTAGGGTGATCGGATCCTTGTACTAGGAGGACCTGCTTGAAGGTAGTGTGAGAGGAGTAAGGAGTGTGGTAATCCTCGGTGGAGGTTGATTGTTACGGTACAGTGGTGAGAGTCCACTGGTGGCTGGGCCTAGAGTCTTCTCTAGGCATGTAGTGCAGTCTTATTTAGTCTGATATCAGTGAGGGTGCCCCTTAGAGGCTTGTTGTTGGTGGGCCAAGCACCGTGATGTCAACCATTTCTTCTGCTTTACTCGATCAAAACCATAAATGTATATTCACTGAACTATTTAAGAAAACAATCTATTCAAATAGTCTCGACCGACATTAAATGTATTAGTTCTATTGCCAGCTTCATAACATTATTTTGGGGAATTATTTGATATTTTTTTTCTACACGGTTACTAATGTGCCCTTATGAGAAAAATCATCACATTAAATCTAAAATAGGTTTTTAGATGACACTTGAGAAATATTGAAAGAAACTGGCCACATTTTTTTTACATTTAATTTGTTTTTCGAATTTCCCGACCAGTGTTTTACAAAATTTAAATATGAGTTAATAATTCTACCTGAACTACAGAGTGTAAAGTGTTTTTAACAGGTTTTGTTCCTTATTCAGGCTAAGCTTTTAACTCCGGTTGTAAGACCTGATACCCGGAGTAGAGTTAAGGCTTTCTAGGTCCTGCTAGGTCATAGATAGATACCTGAGCAAATGCTCAGGTCGATAGTGCCACCTGCCTATGGTTAACTCAAATGGCACAGAAGTTTCCAGCGAGGAGCTCATAGTTCAATGTTTTGCTTTATGCCAAGCCAAACTTAGTTGGGGTACAGCTTTTGTACAGAGCTTTTGTCCTGTAACTTAAGGGGGAAAAAAACTAGTCTGCTTATTTTTAGGTGATTTGGAACACAGCCTAGAAGTTTGGAAGGATGGGAGCGTTTTCACGACTGCGAAAGACGGCCCATAACTGAATCAAAGTACAGCCTCTCCCTTGGAACGCATCAATAACAAAGCCTTGTGTTTTCATGAATGGATCCAATAAATCTCCGATTTACACCGCGTTTGGCACACATAGGGGTGATTAAGGGACAGGAGTTTCCCAGATGCAAAGCAATCTAACGATCTAATAATTAATTGGAGAGTAGAGAGTAGAGAGTAAATTTGATTGGATAATTTCAGAGGCGGGACTGTGCAAATTATCTCCATTGTCCTGCGCAGGTGATGCTCACTTGACGGGCCGAAATAATTACAGCCTACTGCTCTTGTAATTTGACAGAGTGTGCTTCATCCCGAACCGATCGACAACCCGCACCGGCCTGTAGTAAACCAGCATGGACTGCCAGCTGATTTTGGTTTTATTTTAATTAAATACTTGACAAATGCACTTCCAACGTATTTATTTGTAGATAAGTTGTAATACAAATATATTTTCTTTTTAAGTGCGAGTTCATTGTTAGCCATGAGTACATAAATAAGTAGAAGAGTGCGACCAAGCTGTTGGCAAACTTGGGTAGCCTAACAATAACTTTGCCTCAGATGTTGCGCATATTCTATATGTATGATTGTATTTCCTTTCCTTTATATTTAATTCCCTTTTTATTTACGTATTAATTTTTGTTTGTACAGTGCAGGGTGTATAGCTCTCCATGGTAGGCTGCATGTCAGTTCCATTATCAATAGTCCAGCACCATACACATTTGTCCAAGCGGTCTCATCGCATCTGCGTCAAACCGGCAAAAAGCCGTAAAAGTGGAAGAAACATCCCTATATTTTCGCACATACCAGCCTTTGTATATTTATAAGAAGAAAAATGAACTATATCAAGGAAATTTGGTGTTTTTATGTTCCAGATTTTACGTACAGATTTCTCTCATATTTTAACTCTTGACACGCCCGGTACTTATAGAGCTCAAAAGCTCATAAAGCCATAAATGCCGGAGTTCCACAGGGCAGTGTCCTAGGCCCCATCCTCTATAACCTATACACCTCTGATGTCCCCTCTACTTCCAACACCTTCTTGGCCACATTTGCAGATGACACTGCAGTCTTTTCATCCCACCCAGACCCCGACATAGCATCCCATAACCTTCAAAAACACCTTGGCGAGATCGAGTATTGGTGCAATCAATGGCGGATCAAAGTTAATGCAGCAAAATGCTCCCACATTACCTTCACCCTTTGTCGCAAGACTTGTCCACTAGTTTATTTTAATTCTATTCCTCTCCCTGTAACCGAGACAGTACGGTACTTAGGCTTCCATCTCGACAAACGACTGACCTGGAACCCACATACCAGACTAAAAAGACAAGAACTAAACAGACGCTTTGGACAACTGTACAGACTACTTCAAAGGACATCCCATCTCTCAATAGAAAATAAACTACTAATCTACAAAGGTATACTTAAACCAATCTGGACATACGGAATAGAGCTATGGGGGACAGAAAAAAAGTCGAACATCATGCGTATCCAATCCTTTCAATCCAAAGTCCTGAGAACAATAGTAAATGCCCCTTATTATGTCAGCAACAAAACCCTTCATAACGACCTTAATATACCCTACATTCTAGAACTCATCCCTTCCAAGTTTATGAAATTCCACAGTAGCCTTTCCAACCACCCTAATCCTGTAGCACAGTCTATGCACTGCGCCACTCATCCCTATGATCCTCCTCGGAGACTGAAACGGCAGTGGTCTCGTGACCTGCTATAATCGCGTGACAGTGGGAGTCCTGGCAATGGCCAGTTTCTCCAATCATGTCCTATTGTATGAATGAGCGAGTGAATGATGACTGTAAATATGGTATGAATGAGATCATTTATCTGTATTATTATTGCCTTATAAAAGGCAGATTGTAATTATTGCACAATAAAGTTCTAAAGTGAAAGTGACACGCCCAATGTACAGAAAATATTTTTATATTTCTAGAGATATATTAAATCACCTACCTACGCAAATTATTAACCACACTACTCATTCACAATTAACACAAAATAAGAATGTTTGTTAATTTTTCATAAGATACGTTTTTTGTTTTTTGTTTTTTTTTGTTTTGTTTTTTCTTAGCTCTCTAATTATAAGATTAAGGATAAGGTAAAAATAAAGGAATACTTGGGTTGAGCGGATCCTTGTACTAGGAGTACCTGCTTGAAGGTGGTGTGAGGGAATTAAGGAGTGTAGGAAGCCTCGGTAGAGGTTGATAGTTGCGGTACAGTGGTGAGAGTCCACTGGTGGCTGGGCCTAGAGTCTCTCTAGGCATGTAGTGCAGCCTTATTCAGTTGGATAGCAGTGATGGGTGCCCGTTAGAGGCTTGTTGTTGGTGGGCCAAGCGCCGTGATGTCCACCATTTGGTCTGCTTTACCAGATCTTGAGAGTTGCCATCTTGCCGGTAGCGGTGGGGGTGTCATGTCTCGGAACATAGGGTTTTAGCTATGTTTCATCGAGTCAAAGAAATTGATGTGTCTTCTTTGGATGGCTTCGGTGATGGTGGGGGCCTGGAACTTTTCGTGGATGTCGGGAGCCTTCATATCACGAAAAGGGGTATGCCATAGTGCCGTGCGCAGGATGTTGTTCTGGAAGCTCTGGAGTCGAGTTATTGTGCTAGTGTGTAGGAATCGGAAAAGCGGAGTTCCAAACAGCAGTGCTGGCCTCAGGACGCTCTGATATATGAGCAGTTTCAGCCTCAGGGATATAGCTGGGCTTGTGATGAGATGCTGGAGAGAGTAGTAAGTCATAAGATACGGGGATACCTAGTTCACTATATCCCAGTGTGCATTACAACTTTGTGCGAGAAGGAGGTACAAATAAACTTGATGAAACCAAGCAAATTCTTCAAAAACCTAAGCCAATCTCCCATTAAATTTGTCTACTAATTTTCTTAAATTTAAAAAATTGTTACTTAATTTCTTGCTAACGGTATTTGTAAATTGTTTTAATTACATCGAATATAATAAAAATATAAAGTAGAATTACTGGTTTTATTTAATAATTCTTCAACTGAAAACTATTTTGTAATTTTAAATGCTGTTTTATTGAAATCAAAATTAAAGTTTTATTTATAAAATATCATTACAATGTATGACAGTGACAAAAAAATTATTTTGGCTCAAAATTGCAGCCTTCACATCTAATCCAGTTTTATATCAGTCACATTAGATATTAAATCATTATAAAATAAATACTAGTGTTACCACCATAAAATAAAACAAATAGATAACTTGAGTCTGATTTGTTTACCGTTGTTTTGTTTTCAAATGTAATGAATGTTTGGAGGGAATTTTAATTTAAGACAAATAGGCGCCGCTAACCTTTTAATCAACAATTTAACTATTTAATTTTACACCCCCCCCCCTCCCTCCTCCATTCATCGGCTATTTACTTAACCAATCCCATTTCAACTTGATGGGTATAATTTAACTTTGAAACAATCTAAGTAATTTATTTTAAGAAGTTCACTTCGGAGCCAATTTATACAAGATAAATTTGTATCGGCACCAAACGCTGTTATAATTTCGAAAACTTTCAAGGCGATGAGGCCCTTATGAATATTCAATGCCTTCACAATCTGTGGGGCTGCCTGTATCATCACTAAAAATATGAAAAATAATACTGTGAGTTCATAGTTAGCCGATAAATTAAATATTATCGAGTTTTACAACATGAATCGGCTTAGCAATGTCTACAAAAAGAGTTGGAGTGTGTAATTAGAGAGAGGGAGAGAAAATAAATATCTTCATCCTTATAACCTAATACGTTATTACTCTTCCTTTTACATGTTTTCTTTATGGGAAGAGTCTGGTCCGAGTACACTCAGCCTTGTGAGGTTTAATGAGTAGCTACTTGAATAAAGAAATCCCAAATCCTGTTAAGAATATTTAAATTAATGCTATAGCCTTTGCCGGGTGTTTGTTTTTTTAATTAATATGGAAAATCAACATAAATATAATTGAAGAGAATTTTGTTTTCCTTCAAACCTTGATAATTTAAGACGATTTCCTATTTTCGATAAATTGTATCTTATTTATAAATTTCACACTGTTAAGAATATTTAAATTAATGCTATAGCCTTTGCCGGGTGTTTGTTTTTTTAATTAATATGGAAAATCAACATAAATATAATTGAAGAGAATTTTGTTTTCCTTCAAACCTTGATAATTTAAGACGATTTCCTATTTTCAATAAATTGTATCTTATTTATAAATTTCACACTGTTAAGAATATTTAAATTAATGCTATAGCCTTTGCCGGGTGTTTGTTTTTTTAATTAATATGGAAAATCAACATAAATATAATTGAAGAGAATTTTGTTTTCCTTCAAACCTTGATAATTTAAGACGATTTCCTATTTTCAATAAATTGTATTTTATTTATAAATTTCACACTTTTATAGCTTCATATACGAGTATGTTTTATTTCACTGGCAATTAGACGCTTATTTATACACATCTCTTATAATCAATTTGTCTTAATAAAACATTTTTTACTCACTCAACAACATTATATGATGAAACTCTGTCCATAATCCTCCATCCAAATAAATATGATGGAAATGACATTTTTAGTTTTAAACAAGATAAACACATACATATATTTGGTGTTAAGCAACCAAAGCACTGTTCACTATTATATCGATGAGCTGTTTAAAATTTTGAATATTGGGAAATCTAACAAAACCCCCAACTAAATAACGAAATAATTATTAACATAAGTATAACGTGAGTAAGTAAATAATAATATATTTAAATAAGTAAGGTTACTATCATTTTAGTTTGACACGTTGGACTATTTAGTAAATTTAGTGTGATTTCCTATTTCTTTAATTAGAGAATTTATGGAGTTAGGGCAATCGTGGAAAGAAAATTAGTTTGAGAGTACGAAAGGAATATTAAATTCATCACTCGTTTTAATTCATTTATTTTGAAAAATTTTGCTTTTTTTTTTAAGGGTGAATTTAAATAATGGTCACCCATTCATAATATCAGACAAACCACAGACTTGTAAAGGATTAAATTATTTTTTGGAGAAAGTCTGATACATTTTTTTTTTCGGGATATGTCGGGAATAAGTTATTTTTTTTCTAGGTGTATTCCTAAGTAAGGTACATAGAGAAGAATAGAATTTGGTCATCAACCTAAGGCAATCCATAGGAAGATAAAACATTTGAATTGTTCTCCGGTCGTCTAAAAGCTGTCTTGGGTGTGCTGTCAGGTGCCAGGGGATTCGGGTGGAAAACCCCAGCTATAAATAATTCCCCCTGAAATTGGGAGGATGGCATAATTGCCAAAACTCACTCAACAATCCCAAAGGGCGCAGGGACTGGAAAATAATGGCAGGAGAGAGAGAGAGAGACAGGTCTTTATTAGGAGGAAGTCGTCCTGAGCCCCGAGCTCCGGAGAAGGAGACGATGTTTGCGGGGTATCGGAGTAGACTTAATGGAAAAGCTAATTCCCTTCCAAGTCAAACAGGGGTTATGAATCCACTAAGAGCCCGTGTAGAATAATATCCCGGCTAAGATGACGGGGAAACCCTCTGGATAAACTGAAGAACAACTTATTCCTGGCCTCGTACCAAAAAGCATAAGGAGAACATTTTCCAGTAATGAGCTTTCACAACGTTCCCGAAATAGGCAGCAGGTTCAATGATTAACTAATAAAATTTAGTGGTCAGTGAGTGCTTATGGGACCTAAATAATGCTATCAGAATAGGAAGTCCTTTGGTAAGTAGAAAAACCGTATTGCGTTATTCCTATTGCGTGTGCATTAAAAGCTCCAACCCCCATGTTATGAGCCCTAAGGAACGCTACTGTAAAATGTGCCCCATCACCTGGTCACGTGTTCACATGTATAATTCCGTAATCTAATGAGATGGCTTCAATAAACTCCTATGCGGTATAAGGAGCCCATATCATTCCATGTATTTATGCAATATACTTTTATTTAACAATAAATAATTAATTAAAAATAAAAGGGGTTTAGAAAAGAAAAAAACTCACAATAGGTCATCTATTACTAAGTGAAAAACTTTTTTTTCCTAGGGACAGGGAAGTAGTAAACATTAAGCTCCAACCACCAGATTTTCATACGTTTTGAAAGAAAGTAGCGTTTTAACATAACAATGGGAAATTCACTAATAAAATATCCACAAGTTTTTTAGGGTGTTCTTAAAATTCCTTAAACTTAAGTTAAAAAAGTTTCTTTAAACTAATCAACAATTAAACAAATCCATGTTACTAAATTTCATAGAGTTAAAGCCGACCGATGCTTCTGTCATAGCTGAGGATATCAAAAACTATGAAATTATGAATAAACTAATATCAAATTCAACATGGTACGTGTCAAACCGAACACTGCATAACCACCTACAGATCCTGGAAAATACGAGGACACGAGCAGCATTTCAAAGCAGACCACAAGGTAAAAAAAATAGTCGAAAGTTTTATTTATTTTTATATAATAATCTTGTCTTTATTTACTGAATGCCGGACCACCAAGACTAGAACAGGAAAGCATATCCACGCTTGTTACAGCACGTTTTCGGTTTTGAAAAACAAAAAAAAACAAATCAATGAAAACTAGAAAAAGAAACTCGGGGAAATGAGTGAGTGGAGTTCGACACAAGCCTTGGTAGTTCGATGAAGTGCCACACCGAGCGCTAGCAAACAGCAGCTTCACTTTCACCATCTAGCGGACAACTTTGGGACTACTTATAACATCCACCTTGGATTTTTTTTTTTTTTTTTCAATTAGCATAACATATCGTCAAATTCTTTAATTTTTAACCTAGCTTTGAATTTTATTTTAATGATTAATAGCATAAGTCATAAAAGATTTTTTTATTGGGGGGGCTTCATGCTAAGTTGAATGCTAATGAATTAATAGTTGTACATCCTCCCAAAGAAACACTGTCAAAGAGCCAACAAATTTTAACAACATATTATTAATCAGTTTGACATTTAGTTCCATACTTCAAATAGAAAATTGTTATTGTAGTTCTACCCTCCTTCGAATGCACCTGCGTATGCAGTAAGAGGAGAAATTTGTAAATCGAAAATTTGTAAATTGTAAAAAATTTTGATCAAAAAGGGGTTTTGAAATAAATAAAAAAAAATCAGGTCATTAAGATAATATAATAATAATATAATTTTATACCCTACTAAATATAATATGAAAACTTTTATTTTTAATTGCAGGTGACTGATAAATTAATAACCCTTTGTTATTTATCATTGGAGTCACATCTATTTTTAACTCTTTAATTTTTTTTCTTCTAGGACATCAAGTAAAACTTTCATGCAACATCTCTCTATGTGAAACTAGTGCTGTGAGCACAATGATCACTGCTTTTGTTACTTTTGGCAATTTTGGTAAATTTAAATCCTAACACTTGGCACGTCTTATTATTCTGTCTCAAGCTCATTAATCTGATACCCTATTTAAAATGACAGAAAAAAATAATATTTAATACTAAGTAATTAATGGCACAGTTTTTCATCTTACCCATATATCAAACGATGAATTTCATGTCCCTAGCATGAAAATGGGGCTCAAAAATACCAGAACAGAACGACGAAACAGGTAAAAACAAAAGTGTTTATTTATCAATCAAGTAGGCAGTCAGGGAAATATAAGCAGTTACTTAAGTTAGCTTCCAATTAAGTTAAGATACCCACCCCCATTATTGTAACCAGAAGGTGACCACCATCACCTTATTATATTGTGTTGTCTCTTATAATTAATAATTTTGTAAGAAGCCTAACCTTACAAGAACATATTTAAATAAAACTAGTGAAGCAGACACCTCCAAAGAGACATCCCCTATGATCAAAGGGAGGCGGGTAATAATATGTTACAATAATACTTCATTATACTCATAACATATTTTAGATCTTAGATATTTTAGAATCCAAATTTTCTAGTAAACAAAAATAAATACTGTAGGTGTGTGAATGTGCTTACTTTGCCCTGATAAATTAACAACTTAACAAGCCAGGAAAATTCAATCAGCAATTAAATAAATATTTGTAATACTAAGTTTTACAAACATTTCTTGAAAGCTAATCACTAATACAATATGTTTGTTTTGTTGTTTTGAATATTGATTTTACCAAATTGAGGACGTTTATAAATTAACTTATTTATTTTTAATATGAGACATTACTTTTCAGGCAGTCTTCAACGGGTAAAACGTTCATTTTTCTAGATCAGATAGAGTTGGACAAAACTGATATTTAAAATCATAATGCTTTGTATTATAATATAATGACCCAAACAACACAACCATAAGTTTGCCTTTTCTGATATTTATGAGTTCCATGTTCAACCTAAAAATATCCCTCTTCTATAAGACTGTGAGATCCCCTTTGATATAGCGGTGACCTGAAAAATATCATTATCTTAAACAAAACACAATGGAATGTTTTAATTAATTAGGTATTAATTGATTAGGGTATCAAATTAATGTAGTATGTAGCTGGCACAAACCAATCCATCACAGGTAGAATCATTTGACTTTTGGGTCAAAAGATATCTAAAGGAAACAGCACTTAAGATCCCGGATAATTATTACATAATCAACAGTATATTATCTGTCAGTAGCTTAAGTTGATAAACCCTGAAGTAGCTTGGCTGTGCCCACCAATAATTATACTTATCATAGATACTTATCAAAGAAGAATTTGTTAGCTCATGGATTAATAAAACATTTCAAATTGTTATTGGGATATAAGAGGTATAAGGTCATGAGAGATTTTTTACTGATGAGTCAGAAACAAAAGAAAGTATTGGATGTTCTGAAGTATCACACAATAGTTTATTAATTTAAACTTGATCAAATAACTTCAACTTTACCACGAAACATATGCAATTTAAAAAAAAAACCTTGAGCACCTAAAAGAAGGTAATGCACAAAAACCAGTTGCATAGACTGACCTCTGCTCTTTGCTTGAGTGACTAAAAAACAAAATGTCAAGAAACTATTAGTAACAGACTATAAATCATTAATAATGAAGCAGTTGACGTTTTTAAAAAAGACGATATTCAGTTCTTCTGGGTGTCCTCCTAAATTGGAGTTTAAGGCAACGAACACACTGGCAAAGCCACAATTGATGAAAAATTGAATTGCCCAAAATTCGTACTTGCCTTAGAAGTAAAAAGAAACATAGAACTTTTTGTGTGGGAAAAATGAGACAAAGGATGGGAAGCACTTAGCTTAAATCATTAGAGAAACCTCAAACACACAACACGCCATGGACACCTCCATCGCCATGGACACCTCCATCGCCATTGACAAGAGATTGTTGCGTGTTAACAAGACAGAGGATCAGATGGATCAAGCTTTTCGTGAGACCCCTGTGTGATATACCACTCACAGTCGAACATGTGTTCGTGTTAACATGCCCAAAATATAACTTTAACTTCAATATAAAAAAAAAAGAATAAAGATAAGAGTTATAAAAACCTTGATGCCCTGATTAACAAAATCTAATTTTAGCTTTGGCTTCCAATACTACAATTTCAAAATCAAAATAAAGCTCAAATCTTTTGTTTTCACACAATAAGTATATATTACTATAAACAAGTGCTTGTAGTAATGTATTCTTATTGGCGGAAGACAAAGTTGAGTTTTAGTTCATCTATCTAAGCTATCATATTTGATGAAGCTATCATTAACAATGTGCTTTCCATTTTTACTCAACTCTAATTTTTTTAGAGGCATAATTCGTACATAGTATTTCCATTTGATGCTGAAAATAAAAGAAACATCATGGAAATAATTAAGGTTCATCAAAAAATTACTTAGTAATGAATAATGATAAACATTTTCATAACATATTAAGGGTGCATCAAATTAAAAATATCAACTTCCTAATTGAAAATAGGCAAAAGTGCTGATACTTTAATTTAATATAATTACAGAAAGTAATTACAATTGTTTCCACAGTGCCACAAAACTCTTAACTGAGCGACTGTATACCACATTTGACTTAACTTTCAATAGACTGTTGCTATGTGCCTGTCAAACTAAATATATTCCTTTAATATATTGAAATAAAAAATAAGGAAGAATAATAATTAATTAGTTATGGTATGTAATTTCACTGCTGCATATTTTAATAATTATAGGTTAAAAATAATCAATAGCGACATCCTGCCAATAGATATTCTGTAGGAAAAGGCAGTTAAGACAATCACTATGTCACAGGATCGGATCCTGGCCATGTAAATATTTTTCTTGTTCACCAATAATTTTTAAGTAATAAATAAAATTATTATTAAAAAGGTCGTAAAATTATTTTCAAAGGACCTGAAAAAGTAATAATATTGTCGAGTTTATATTTCATTTAATTTGATAAAAATAAAGATTTGAAATCAACTTATTAAGGCAATACAGTTGATATACATATAATAGAAATACAATTATAATATAAGAATAATAATAATAGAAGTTAAGATATAATATGAACATTTTTATTAATAATACTATAGTTAAAAAATAGATATTGATCACAGGTCATTTCAATGTACGTTAAATTGTAAATTATAGTCAATGATGAAGAAAACATTAAGTTCAAGTAAAACATCTTGGACAGATACATTCAAGGACTGTTTGGTACGTATAAGCCTGTACGCTGAGGTGAAAATACTGAAGTATTTTCTTTGTCGAAACCTTTAGTTGCTATTTGATTCATAGGATTATCCTCACAGATGTTACGAATAGCAAAAACAACTGATTCTACAATAAATGGGTTTCTCATATCACGAATACAATTGCTTAAAATTACAGGTATACCTCCAATACAACGTACTCTATCTTGTTGCATCCTTCTTCGCCAGCATAAGTTACCAATGAGTCGTATTACTAATGTTTTTAAATTATATACTTCATTTTGTTCAACATTTATATCATTAGATAAAGCAAATTCACTGTCCGGATTTTTACCTTCCTCTGTCAAATATGATAAAAAAATACATGAAACATCCAATACATTAGTATTTTGCTGTAAAACTAAAAGCGTATTAATGTTAGCTGAGATGTTTAATAATATTTTAATCAAAATCTTTACTTCATGTACTTTAGTTGCATCGTACAAATTCATTCCGATAAATTCAGCTCTTCCATGATATTGTAAACTAAAAAAATTAATCTGATGCTCAGAAGGTTCATTTTCCTTTGCAAAAGAATAAAAAATGTTATACAAAAATAAATGGGAATCATCTCTACAACCGAACAATAACGCCATTATGTTTTCGAAATGTTCTATGTTACACTTGAATAAATTTTCTATATATAACCTGGGAAATTCTGTTGATTTCATGGCAGAATCAATTACCAACTTCAAAAGAGGGACATCAACTGTCTCTAAAAGGAAATCTGAATTTAGTGAAATATTGTATATAATTCCGCAAACAAAGTTTCTCGCAACTTCATTTGAATCAAGGCTCATCCAGTTCTTAAAATATGAATAGTTTGACTGCAATATTAGTTTGTTTTCTTGATTGTTAACAGAAAGGTTAAATATAAATTGAAGAGCCATATTCAAGACAAACTCATAAATATCTTCATAATTTTGAATTAATTTATCTATAATAACTAGACTATGGGTAAAACTGGCACTTTCGCAAAGAGCTGTTTGAACAGTAGCATCTACAGAACATAAGTTACGCAAAGTCCTAAATGATTCAAACAGTTTCTCGGTATCAAATTGGTCTACTCCTTTGTCGGAATGTGACTCTATGCAATCTGCCGGTAGCTGAAACATGATGAATTCTATGTGTGAATAAACAGGCTGCGCAGCACTAATTCACTGAACAGTTCTTGAGAGCTCAGCAACGGCAGAAACTGCAATTTATTAAACTGTAATTTGACCACCAAGAGATTTGCACTGACATATGTTCATAATCCTACAGTATGTTATCGTTCCCAAGTTCAAGTTGCAGCTAGAGGATATCGGTACACCTTGCCCACTGAGACGAGATGAAACCTTCCTCGTGAGAAGCCTGCCTAGATAGTTAGACTCGTCGCCGAGAGGTGGCAGCACAGTGCGCTGTAGACAGCTGCTGTTACCTAGCGGCCTCTGCTAGAACCTCTTGCTCCCCTATTCCTAACCCTCCTTGGGGCTTCCTGGTTTTATTTGGTTTTTTTAAAAACCACATATAGGTGAAAACCTTTAGTTTCCACCCGTCTGCCTGTCAGGCTGTCCTAGTCTTAATGAGTTCCCTGTTCTAATATGAAATTTCACACAGTTTGAAATTGAGAAGAAATAAAAATAAATGCCAGTTATTCCTTTAAAAAAAAAAAATTAAAAAAAGATTCGAGAAGGATATAAAATTAAAGATTACTACGTCCTGATTTTCGCTAGGGTTTTCAATCTATGGTAATCAACATTGTATTTTTTAAAAAATTTTTTTAGAGGCATAATATTTTACATGGTAATTTCAATTCAAGACCCGATAATAGTAAAAAAAAAAATAATAAAAAAACAGCACCGTGAAAAATAATCAAGCCTCGTCCAAAAATTAGTTAGTATAAAAAAAAAACTATACCACATTGATTAGAATATCAAATTACGTCCACGACATCCGGATTAAAATGCCAAAGGTAATTATAATTATGTAAAGACATAAAAACTGTTATCGAAAATGTATTTGGAGTGTCGCAATACAAAAAAAATACATATTGTTAATAAAGATTTCGAGATCATTAATTCAATACCCCAATAAATTTTATAGGTTTTTATCAGAGTAATTAATTAATAATACCTACTCATTATTTATCGAAATGGTTATGTTTTACTTCAGTTCTTAATACTTAAAGGGACCTAAAGGTAAAACTTTCTGTCGGAACAGAGGACTTATCTAAGGCAGGGGCAAATGGGGTTTTGAAAAAATAAAATTTACGAAACCCTCAAAAGCTGTGTAAACTATTTTGCTGAGCTATCAAGACTAACTCACGCTCATTATAGAGATATTTATCCCACCAACTCAACATCATGTAGGTGGGTCGTTTTACTTAACTTATCCATGTGGGTAAAAATCCAACCCTAAGGTTTAGGGTACGTATGTGTCGCAGTTACGGCTATGGAAATTTAATTACGTATTTAATTTATTGACCAAATTTTACATAAAATACGTGTCATTTTCCTCTAGATTACGTAAGTTTACGTTTCGTTTTAAGAATTGATGAAAAATTCAATACATTTTTATTAAAACAAATACAACTAATTATAATTTTAACTGCAATCAATTAATTTTGATATTCATGGTCGATTAACAAATAAGATGATTTTTTTTTTTCCATCAACCTAGCCTGAAACCCTTCACCCCTGCGAGTGCCTGTAGGTTATGTTTATTGTTGAAATCCCATGTTTGTTGAGTTGAAACTATGGTTCATCGATATAATTGAACCATTCGACCCCTACAGTTATACTGAATCATTTAGATCCAATAATTGATAATACAATGTATCAAGACTTCAGTGCATTATAATTTCAAAACTTAAAATTTTGTCTGCAACCTACTGTTTGTCTTTGTAAATATAAATAACTGCTTTAATAAAAATTGTGAAAATCCCTGTTTTATAGACCCTTGCTATCTCATTAACCGTTGACTCAACGGAATCAAAACATTTTTATAGACAATTTTGTGTACTTAAATATTATATATAAAATATTATTTCTATACCAGTATTTTGCGAGATATTTGAGAAAATCTGAAAAATTACCTTTAAACGAAAATGACCCCATCACCCTCAGGTGGACCTCTCCCAACAACTGTACCAAAACTCAGAACTACAACCTTTTTTTTTTTCGCTAAATAAATGTTTATTTGAAGAACATTACAAACGGATTCTAAAATGACTACAGATAATTGTGATAAAAGACCGGATTCGTACCATATTTACAAATTTACATTTACTTTCTCATTCATACCGCATTTACCATTTACATTCATACAACATAGGCGTAAATGTATGACCCAGGGTTATAATATAGACTATAAACTTAAAAAAGACACTAAAACTGTCATGAAAAATAACAACTTTTGGACTATCTCAACAACTACACATCATACAAAAACGTAGACCTTGTTTCCAAACATGTTTAACTCAATAAGTTTTTATTTTATTCATTAAACTAGCTTCATTTGCTAATCTAAGTAATTTAGTAAATTATTCATTTGTTTATTTAATAAATTACATCTCATAACATTTCATAATTTAGTATTAGATGACTGACGACGCCTGAACAGGCAAAACATTGACTCTTAAATAACACTTCGTCAATACAAGAATTTTTTAGAAAGACTAAAGCTTGATGAACAACCCAAAGTGCATACATAAATATGTAAACCTATCTTTCTCAAGTGTCAGTAAGTCGGAAAATAATGTTGCAAAGTTTTGTCATTATTTTTTCTCCTATAAAATAAAATGAGTTGCTGAAGTGCAATGAAAATAAATGGCAACATGTCTACAAGCATTCTCGTTGCTAACACGTGGCAGTGTGAGCCCTTTGATGGTACACCGCCTGTATTTGGAACTCAAGAGCCCCCTTAACCTATATCGGGACCTCGCTCTTTGAACGGACCAGACGTCGGCTTCAAGTGCGATGAACCACAGGCTCCAGCTGGACAATCCTTTAACGGCAAACGCCGTGGATGGACACTACCGGGGAGCATCGGTGCCGAGAGTCCTACTTGAGGTCTAGTGAATCTCTTTGAGCATATTGGCCGAGTCCAAAAAGAGAGGTTCTACTTTCAGTCAGGTTCGGTGAGATCCGTTTTGTATACGGACGAAAAGAGCGCGATATCCAGAGCTTTTCAGGTTCTAGCAGACTCCGGATCCCTATTATTAATAAGTAATATAATTATTAATATATATATTGCAAATTATATTTAATTACTACTTGACAAAGTAGTAATATGCGTCCAATTTGTTTCTTCTCAGAAATTTTTTTATTAATATTTCACAAGCCCTTTCAGCAGCTTACAGGGCCATTATGAGCACTTGACAATAGCTGAAGGCGCTTGTGAATAAGAAATAAAAAATCTTCTGAGAAGAAACAAATTAAACGTTATTTATTTGATCTAAACCCAGAACAAGCATAAATTTCTATTGTATTTTAATAAAAAATATTTGAAGAAATTTCTTTGTGATGTCTGATTGTTGCTTATTATGATTTTTATGAAAATTGCAGTTCTTTATGTAACATTCCTCTACATAGTAATGTTTGTTTTCCATGTAAGGTATACAAAACATGTTTTCCGTTCTAGTTTATCGTACACCATTGGTTTACGTGGTTTTTTTTTTGTATTGAAAGAGTTACATTTTAATGTAATATTGATTTACCATTTTAATTTATTTTTGCTGAAAAGTTTCCAATTCGTTATATAACAATCTTTGAATTATTGCCAATCATACTAATTATTATTTTAAGTGTTTTGTATGTAATTTATGTGTATGAAAATTTATGAATTTGTGTGAATGTAAAAAACCTGTGGATGCCTTCGAGGACTTCGAGCAGTTTTGTTTTTAATTAATGTTCACACAGTAAGAATCAGTATCACTATACAAGTGTCTATTTTTGAATGTTCTTCTGAAAAATAATATTATGTGAAATCCTTGTTTATATTCTAATTATTCCTTGGTCTTCTTGAATAGTTTTCAAATTATTCAAAAACGCTCGTAGATTGGGGAGCTAAGCCGGAGAAGGTACAGCCCTCTTCTAACAAATTTATAATAATTATACTTACCATTATATCAGGTGAAATTGGCTATTTTATTAAATCTATAAACCTACAACCAATAGAAGTAACACATGTATTTTCTTAATTATTTCAATTCTATATTTCATTGAAATTAACTTATGTCAAGATATTCAACGTATATTTCTGAAAAGGGCAGAAAATGCCACGTTTTATAAATTTAAACGGCTATTTTTTCGGAACAGACTTAAACCATGTCATTTCTTGTAGGATATTAAATATTCTAAAACTTCGTTCCTATACAATTCTGGAACTAACCGTTCTTGACATATCGGAACCCAAGTAGGAACAAAAAATTCATTAATTCGTCAATTCTTGGCATATTCAAGTTTATAGAAAAAAAAAATTAAGTTCATTTTTTTAACTCCAGATGTTTTAAAAATCCCGTTACCTAAACTCATCATTAAATGGGTAATGTTCAAAAATAGCCCAGATCTTCACAAGATACCTGAGTCGCATTAAAAGCGTACAAATGATAATGATTTTTATTTTAATGCATATAGATTATCCAAGCATTATTTATTATAGAAATAAGTAATAACATTGATTCGAATAGTCATTTGGCAGTCGAAATATGATTCTATATTCACGTTTTGAGGGTGAAGCCTCTCCCTATAAGCATTCTTCCTTTGAATTTTTTTTATATAAACGCCCAAACCAACCAAACTGCCATTGACCCCTAAAGGTGCCGAAACAGAAGTTTCTCCATTGACTCATTAAAGGCAATTGTTCTTGTGAGTCGTCTAATTGGGCTGGAGTTGCCAGACCACGGGAACTGTGGCCGGGTCCTTCGGATTTCCCCAAAATTGCTCTACTGATGACAGTTATTAACCTATTTTCATTTTCATTCTTAAAACCGAAAATTACATTCATTGTACAACGATAGGAATCAGTAGAACAAATAGGTACATGCAATCCCCGAAGAGGAACAAAAATCCATTGTATACTTATACAGTAAGAATGTGAGCTCAACATTTGTATTTACTATTGTACGTATTATATATTGTATAATGTGTACTGTAAAGAGGAGAATGATAAGAATCAATGGAGATGTCAGCCGAATCGATTGGCATACCTTAGGAGTATTCAGAGAAAAAAATAGTGTACGAAATATTATAGATGGGTAATAATAATGGAAATAAAATTATTTAATAAAAACTCGGATATTCAAAATTCTTTCTCGTTTTATATCATTTTCCATTTGTCTTGTATCCAACAAATGTGAAGTCTATCACCGGAAGTAACCTAATTGATTGACCTTAGAGTAATACTATAAATTAAACAAACAAACAATTCCCCCCCCCCATTTTTCAGACAAATATTGGAATTTCATATCCCATTGTTATTATATATAATGGAAATCAGTATAGATTGTACATAAATGAATCTATTGACAGTAAGTAATTCATTGTATGCCCTGTAGCTTGACTACAATTTATACAACGTTTAATAACTTTACATTGCGATTTGTGATCGTTACAAAGGTATAGTGCACATTACACATTCATTGTCTAAACATGTTTAAAATGTTACCTTATGAATCATAGACTTAAAACTAACTTACATCTAACAACAAAATCTTAACCTAATATTCCCCGACAGTCAGATGTCATCACGGGAAGGATGGTAGGGTCACAGTGTTAAATACTGGGTTTGTTAGGTGCTGAAACGAGTCAACAGACTTGATGTGCAAAATAATGACACTACCATTAGGTGCAGCTTTTATTCGCGCATGAATTTCTCGATTATACGGAATGGGATCGATTATTCCTTTTGATTGATACTGCAGTCGATTTATAAGAAATAAGAAGAACGGCTCTATAATTTTGACTAAAGGTTCTGGATTCCAATCCCTGGTTTGAAAGCGAATTTATTTCACATCTATAAAGATAAGCGCTTTATTTATTTCACATCTAAAGCTCCCAATAGAGTAGCTCTAAATGGGCTTAATAAACCAAACAAAAAACAATTTTTTTTTCTTACATATCGTTGACGTAAGGACGTTAATAAATCAACAAACAAATTTAACGAGCTGAAGGCTTGTGAGGCAAAATGTTTTCGAAGATAATCCCGAAGCCATAATTTTCACCCGGGTTCATTATCCTGTGCTCCTATCGCCTTGGACGGTGCATAGCCGAAGAGACGACAAAAGTTCGAACCGCAGTAGTTAACAAGTTGTGGGGTTCCGGTAGACTCCATAATGGCGCTATCGGAACTTGACTTGTTCGGGCCATGAATCAAGGTGTTAACGAGGTAAATTAGCTTAGTGGGAGTTATAATACCTCTCGCGAAGCACTTGGCTGGTTTGTTTGACCTCTTTGGGCCTAAAATACCCGATGCAGAGTGATGTTAATTCACGGCAATACGTGTGGGATATCATGACACTCAAACAGAGACATTTGTATTTTGAAATTTACACTGCGTCAAAATTACTTTAAATGAAAAAATCTTGAATTCTCTCGCAAAATATTATTTATTTATTATTAACATCAAACAGTCGACGTTTCGCCTAGTCAGGCCTATAATGTTTATTTTTCGTAGAAAATGTATAATTAATGTTTTTCTTTCTAAATTTCTCGAATATCTATTTCACATAGCTTAGAAAGATTACCAATTCCGGTATACAACAATATGTGAATATGAATTTAAATATATTATCATTAGCCTGAGGAAGCCTTAGTGCGCGATTTTTTTGGAAAAGTTAATTTTAGCGCAATCAAAATAGGTATTCCAAAATAATCTCTTTAAATAAAACAAAAAATATTAATACAAAATTATATTTTTAAAAAATAGTAGAAGAAAAGAAAAATAATAAAATAAATAAATATAAGTGGTTATTCCCTTATAAGGTTGCAGCTTAGAGTTTAACAACGGACAAGTTAAATGATAGTGATCACATTAAGTCCATACAATAGTAAAATAAAATAACAATGATCAAAAAACTAAGCCTGGTTATTAGAGGTCGAACGAGGGAGTGGGATTCACACGTGACGATATTCAAGAGTGTGGCCACCTTAAGCTAAAAATTAAAGCACTCTACAACGTCCAGGAAAAGCCTAAATTGAAAACGGGTCAGGCGTGAACTGAAGAAAGAAAACAACTTGGAGGACGAATGCGTTCATAGTTGGAAAATGTTACAAGACAGTTGAAATACCAAGGTTCATAGGTGGCCGAGGAGAAAAAAAAATGGTCAAAATGAATACTTCCTAGGTTAGCAGAAGCATGGCGGATATTAAGAGGATGAGAATTCTCGAGTTGTGAAGCGACTAAAAAGAGGCGGTCGAATGCGGCGGTTCTGTGGGAAAAACGGTCAGAACGACTCGATCTCGTAAATATAGATATGTTGCTCACAAGGAAAAACAAGTTTTTGTAATTAAATTTCAGTCAGCTAATGTGAATTAATAAATTTTGTAATTATTAAATTGTGTTTGGCTTCCATATTTTGACAATTCACTATGTGATTCAGCAATGTAAGATCAAGATAAATGAATCACGCAATGAAAATTTTCAATTATTAATCACAAGGCGGAATTTTTGTTTTGTTGTATACCGTAGCCAATATCACAGATAAATATTCTTTATTACTAACTAATTTATTAATGCCCCTTCATTATAGTACGGTACCAGTTTTATTTTTAGCACCACCACGGTACCATTATGAAAAACGTCACGCCATTAAAAAAATAAAGTTGAGATAACTTGCGAACATATGAAAATTATAGTTTAAGAAAACAAAACACAAATTAAATGTTCGTTATCCAAGACATTAAGAGACCTAACTCGATACACCACTAAAGATCTCCTTATACACATCTCTTTTTCATCAAGCCAAGCAGATCTCACATACCTCTTTTTCATCAAGCCAAGCAGATCTTACCTTCGACTTCTTTATATACTCAGTTGTAACAATGTACTTACAGTATAACTTTGTCTGATGTTTTATAAAGGTAATTTCTAATATTTTCCCAATACCAAACAGGAACTTTGAGTAATGTATTTAGCTCGAACGTGAGACTTAAGTCCAGACGCAAATTAACCCCTCGATCCGGAATGTTCTTTTCCTGCACTTACTTATTGTCCATTTTTCAATCCGGCCGCATTTTTCTGACTATTTATTTTTCGAGTGTCATATTCACGTTTGTAGAGACAAACAACAAATATCTCACCGTCTAAAAGAACGTCTACTCCGGACTCACTGGAGAGCCCTTCACGGAATGGGCAGTCGTCCATCCCAAGCCTCATGATGGACGTAGACGCCAGGGGATGTAGTCGTGCTACAAACAAACAGACTCCACCAGAAAGACACAGCCCCAGGGCAGACAGCAGATTGGTGTGAATCCGGACGCCTCCATTAGCCCTCAGTGTCAACAGATGCTCCTGCCGGGCCAATATCACTTAGTTCTGTTTGTACAGGCGTCTCAGTCACCTCGGAGTAAGGGAAAAAATACGAGGAAAAAGTGAGGGCAGTTTTTCTTCTTTAGATCTCGGCATCTGGAATGGATTAGGGGATGATTGAAACGTACGTGGCCCAGCCGTGACACGCTGCGATAAACAAACAAAGCGCAAAACTGAAAAATATTACAGTAGACATGTATTTTCATTATAAACTAGACAAGCTTTAACTTTTAGAAAGCCCCTTTAATTTTTGAAGGTTCCCACAAATTTGGTTAATATTAATTAAATATCCTCAGCTATCAACATTTTGGGATTTAGCCATCCTCCTATCTAACTACGTAGTCTGCCCAGCGGAGCCTCAAAAGTAAATTTGAGGATATCTACATTCTGGGCGAGGCCGTGAATTTCTTGGATCATCCTCGTTCTCCTTACATTCTTATAAATTTTGTTACTAGTCCATGCCTCAGAATAGTTAGCTCAGAGGGTACCACCACTTTCTGGAATCTTTGTACCTTGACCTATAAGCTTGCCTCTAAAGGGTTTGAAAATACAAAAATAGCCATTTTTGGCTGCAGTATACCTTTCTTATGTAAAATTAAAAGATATAGTACCAGTGTATTCGACATTATGGCATAAAGGTAAAGGATCCCGATTTCAAATCCAACCACATAAACTAAATAAATACTATCTTTGAGGATAGCCCACTGTTTCTGTCTTTGCTTTTCACAAAACGGTGTCATTAACTGTAATTAGACAAATCAAAATGTAGTACGCGAATTCCATCACTAAATCAAAATTTCCTCTACTGCATTAAAGTATGTATAGACAATTCCCATCAATAATAAAAATTAATAAATTACTCAAAATATCATTCTACTAATACTTTTTTGTAATAAGTGTGTTGTAGTGGCACCAATTGAAACTTCTAAGAAAAATATCTCTAGATAAAAAAGGAATGCCTGAAATTTGCTAACACGTACATAAAACTTAACTATCATCAATCAGGGGATCTGTAATCTACAACAGAATAATAACAAATAGTGTTTTTTTTTTGGGGGGGGGGGGGTATAAATACACGGTCATTCAGCAGTTAGATAACTCTCAAAGTAATAATACTTACTGAAGGCGTAAACAAAGGCTCAGTAAAGCAGCCCGGTACACTCACCTGAAACAAACATAAACAAATATTAGTCTACGTCGTATTCATTTTAAATAAGTGTCGGCATCATATGACAGAGAATTGAAAAATATCTACATAAATTGGTGCTTATGTCCAACCGCTCATTGAGCTTAAAGCATTATTAATATAAACCCTTCATTACTGGAGATTCGCTATCAAAGAGGAACTAGTCATAATTCTTTCTGGCAAATAGAGAGAAGAAAATTCTGAGGTAATGAGCGCGCAACTGGTGCTTTGTGAAATTGAAGCAAATCCGAACCCGCCAATCCTGATCGAATGCTCATACAGGAACCTTCATCATTTACCGAATAAAATTTCAGGCCAGAACAGGCACAAAAAAATTAGCAGATCAAACCTGACGTACAATTGCTACTGCACTGCACCCAATTATTTTCAACCTTTGCTCCAAAACAAGACAGGGGAGTCTCCTTTCGGATGAGTAATGACATAGATATTGAGGACATCTTTGTCAGCTCTATGTACTGGAGTAAATACTGGGTCTTTATAGGTATTTATAATATGACAATTCAATAGCCACACTAACTTCTTCAAACCGTTTCCTGAAAAAGTACCTTGCAATGGAGGATGAATATATCATACCAAACTATGTTATCAGAAAAAGTGGGTTTGTCATTTTTGATACCTCGCTCCTGCACTAGACACGATAGGCCTGGTGGCAATGGTATCTTAAAAATGTTCAGAACCAGAAAAAACTTTGTAGTTTTGGCCATGCGCTGATTATTGTCAATTTTAAAAGGTTTTTTATTTTTTGTTCACGTAAAAACTAGTAATTTTCTTATTTGATAGTTTGACATGGCATCGACGATTTAGGGAACCAAATGGACACCCCTGGAAAAGAACCCAACAATAATAAGAAATAATATAATTATTTGTTTATTATTTCTTTGGAGACTCAATTATTCAAGAAAAATTACAATCTGTTCTGCTAAGGCGAATGGTTGATTGGTACGATTCACATCACATTCACTCTCTACATATATATCTATGTACACATATATCTAATATAATAATTCACACAGCCACCTGCAGGACCTTTATTATTTATTATCTATTACCGAGGCAATAGCCAAAGACCTTTTCTGTCGACAAATCCGGGCTGCGAGGTGGCCAGTTAACCTCTTTTTGATATGACTTTTAGTCCGAAATTTCACGAATGTCTGCTAAAGAGTCTATGGAGGAGCGACATGATACCCCGTATTTTAGAAACCATTATCTTGGATTAAAACCTGAGAAGTCCTGTAATGCTGTTTAATATAAGTGGAAGTGTGCCTTATCTGAGAAAAAAATGGTTATACAAGCTCGTTAACCTCTGAAGCACTTCGTTAGCAAACTGCCATGGCCTGACCATGGTCATTAGACCGTATTTCCTGCACACTTTGAATTGTTTAAAATAAGATTTAGAAATTAAAACACTCGACCACTTTAGGTTTTGACCTGGTTGTTCTTGAATAGAAGCTCGTACACACTCTTAAGGTTCCTCGCGATGTCCTAAGTCGACCAGATCGTAACTAATTCAAAGTTGAACTCTACGTGTCGAACTTTGTTTATCATTTGAATTGTTTGAGCTTGATTTCTGATCCGTTAATTGTAATAAATACAAACTACACCCCGAACTATAAGGGAAAGTTGTTACGAACAGTTGATTATTACTTACGGTTTTATACTTGATGTTTTTTACCTAATACAGTAATAACTAGTGAAATACAGTAAAAGTTGCAGAGACAGAACGAGACTGGGCAGTACTACAGCCTACAGCCAAGACCCTCCAAACTTTGTACAGCAATTAGTTAGGCTCCACTGCCCCGAAGTAACTGCCACTGTTGCATTGTCTCAGAAATTAGTCTGACTAGGCAGGCAATCAATCCTGCCCCCTGTTTGCAAACGTACTAATCGCTCAATTATACAGCCTGCTTGTATTGGGTTCAAGATAATATGGGTCGTTTGTAATTAGGGGAACCACTCAAACCTTGGATGAATAGATTAATAAAAGGAAGCAGGTATAAGATATAATTCGAATTTTTTTTTCATAAGCGATACGTCATATGTGAATTTGGGCATCGTGGAATATTGGTAGTGGACGAGTAAATAGCAGATTACAAGAAGACTTATTAAAAGGAGAATTTTTTTTTTTATTTTTGTTCAGTAAAGTTCAGACTAAATGAAAACTAATATAATTAAGATGCGTATAAATAACTATCAAACAACTAAGATAGCAATTAAAAATTTAAATAGAATAGAATGAAAATTTATGAAAGGAAAAAAAAACCTTCACCAAGTATACTTTGACTCCCTCTACAATACATATTAACCACATGTACCTATATGAAGACTTTATTACCGAAATTATCAACAACAATTTTTCAATATACGATCGAAACTTCAATGGCCACCAGATATATATATATATATATATATATATATATATTGCCCGATAGGGTCGGTTTAAACTAAAAATCCATTTCAAAGAGTATAAAAGTAACATAAAAACCATTTTTAAAGACGAAACATGAGTATTTATGGTCATGATTGCGAGACCCATTGAAGTACGCAAATAATGCCTATGGAAGTGAAAAATGTATTCCATAAACAATAACTCAGAAATACATATCACTTCAGAAATAATTTCATGTTTACGATTCTCTATTAAAATCTTAATAATTAGTCCACGCCAGGAAATATTAATGACGATGTTAATTTATTTATTTCACGTTTATTAATATTACTTTAATTTAGAACGACATAGTTTGCCTGAAAATGGACTTCACTTCGTAACAAGAGATGCGTAGTAAATAAAGGTATTTTATAAAGAAGGATATTGTGCACAATTTTTGAAAGTTATTATGTATATACACATCTTTCAACAAGGAAAATATTACAGATTATAAATATATTATGGGAAGATTTCCCGAGACGCTTTATAAAAATGTTTCTCCGATATTTATTACTTATATTTTTCATTTTATCTTCAACTGGTAAAGTTACAGAGTTCGTTTTATAAATGTTTTTCAAAGCATTTCTACCCTTGCTAACGGTTAAAATGTATACAGGATATTTGAATCCAAAGTTAAGAGCTTAAAATGTACAAGAACCAATTATTAGGTATGCTATTCCAGCTAAAAAAATATCGGGGATTTCATACCCTTAGAACGAAAATAGCCCTTCTGTTGAGAACTTATCAGGCAAAATAAGATGAAAAAATAACAATAAAATCGCGGAATTTCCACTCATTTTTCACTGTTATCAAAATATTTCTAAAAGCGGATTCACCTCTCTTTTTTTGCTGAATAATAATTGTTCCAAATTTGGTTCCAATCCGTCAAACCATCAGAACAGATGCTTTTACATGTACACATTATCCTTTATTGTTTGTGTAATTATTGTTAATTTCGTATAATAATTTTTTTTGTATATACATCGTACTTAAAAGTCATCTAATATTATTTATTATGTTGTTAAGACCCCCGGAAGACGGACACCTGACACCTTAGTAGGGGTTGGGTTTCAGAAAAAAAAACACTGAACTTTGAACCCTTAAAGTGACAGAATCATTAAGGACTCGAATTACTTCGTTTTCAGCGGCTTAATTACCTAGAAATCGATAAGATTTTAAATTAACGTCAATTGGACTTGTCTTTAACTGTTATAAAATGTTTCTTTCAACTAAAATATCAGAGCGTGAATAAATTGTATATTGCTGAAGCATTGCTCTTCTATCTACACCTTAACGAAATGTATTTAAATAAGAAAACGAATCTACATAGCTGAAACGCTTTCTCTCATTTATTGTTTTTTATTGTTAGTTTGTTATAAACCGTACCCAAGAGTTATTTTATTTAGTCAAAAACCACTGCTTTTTTTATTTATTTTTTTTTTCAGAGGTATCGGTATTCTGTACACACAATACTGTTGTATATAACACAGCGTTTTTTATTTATACATTCTTTTACATTTATACAATTCTTTTAGTTGTTTTTTAAGCAAAGAACCACCTAACCCATTGTTAGACGCCTAGAACGAATCGCCTGTACCGCTATCCCTGGAATTTTCCTGATGGGAGGTAGAAAAAAAACAAAAAATCCTACAGTAGTTTCACAACCGCATGAATACTGACAAAAACAGGTACGGTAGGAGAGAAATTAACGTTCTGACAACCACTTTTCTGATTAACTTAAAATTATAAATATTATTCCTGTTTTATTTCATTTTGTCACTTTTTCTAGCGTCTTGAAGTGGGAAAACTAATAATATAATACTAAATTATATATTTGACTATTAATTCAAATTCACTTTAATAATATTATCCTTCCTATAATCAAAATTATGTTTTTATTACAAGAGAACTAATGCAGAAAATATTTTAAAATCAATGTATTAAGATCATTATTAGTTACAAATTGTTTTATATGTCAACTCTGCCCCCATGAAATCACGTATTAACATAATTAGAACGTATTTTATATTTACAATAATCAATAGGAAGTTAAGAATGTAAAATTTAAAAAAAAAAGGTATGAAAATCGTAACACGGAACAGCGAGTGATATGAAAAACATTTGCATAGATAGTGATTCCTCTCTCTCTCGGAGAGCTTTACAAATCATCTGGTATCACAAACTCAATCTGATATAAACTGCGATAAAAAAAAAATTTTAATTGTGAACGTTGAGTAGGCGTCCTCATAATCTCAATGCTCATCTTGTTTAATGCTCTAACGGTTTCAAGCGCTGTAATTTAAAAGTCAAAGTTACCTATTGTAGTCAAGCTTGAAAACAACCATTAGGGTACTATAAGTCAAGAATAAATAAACTTCTCCTTAGGCAAGAACTGAAAGTGTTTTTCTAATTGCTAAATATAGATTTTCTATGATAGTAATTACTTACATGAAATATTTTACTGGTCAATGGAAACGTTTGTCTTTCAATAAAATCAATTCAAGTTATACTATAAAGTAGTAGTATGATAGGTCTTTATTGTGCTATAATTACAATCTGCCTTTTATAAGGCAATAATAATTAAGATAAATGCTCTCATTCATACCATATTTACAGTTCATCATTCACTCGCTCATTCATACAATACTTACAGACAGCCCAGAGACCTCCCAAATCCACATGCGAAGAGAAAGCGGAGTCTTGGGAAGTCCCCCACGCTCCTTCGTCAGCCGCGTCACCGGATACTAGCCAGTGGAGACTGACCAAGAGCGCGAGAGCCACAGACGCTCAGGGCATGATTAGAGAAACTGGCTATTGCCAGGACTCCCATTGTCACGCGTTTATAGCAGGTCACGAGGCCACTGCCGTTTTAGTCTCCGAAGAGGATTATAGGGATGAGTGGCGCAGTGCAATGACTGTGCTACAGGATTAGGGTGGTTGGAATGACTGTGGAATTTCATGAACTTGGAAGGGATGAGTTCTAGAATGTAGGGTATAGTAATGTCGTTATGAAGGGTTTTGTTGCTGACATAATAAGGGGAATTTACTATTGTTCTCAGGACTTTGGATTGAAAGGATTGGATACGATTGATGTTCGACTTTTTTGCTGTCCCCCATAGCTCTATTCCGTATGTGCAGATTGGTTTAAGTATAACTTTGTAGATTAGTAGTTTATTTTCTATTGAGAGATGGGATGTCCTTTGAAGTAGTCTGTACAGTTGTCCAAAGCGTCTGTTTAGTTCTTGTCTTTTTAGTCTCGTATGTGGGTTCCAGGTCAGTCGTTTGTCGAGATAGAAGCCTAAGTACCGTACTGTCTACTATAAAGTAGAGATAAAAACTACCATGATTCTATTCCACCTGCGTACGATGCACAATACTCACTATACTACATGCTCATAGAATTCCCATTGATTGCAAGGGAAGAATTTTTCGACGCCACAAATAAATGGATCGTCTAAAATGAAAAATATTAACTCCGCCCTCACATTATACAGGGTTTGCCTAAAAAATCACCCTCTGCTGCAAAAGTTTTTTTTGGGGGGGGGGGGAAGATAGAAAGCCAAGGACATGTGATCTCAATTATCAGTTCGAAGATATTTGTAGATTTGAGTGAGTATTCTATGAAGTTTAGCGTGTCATCGCAGATAAATCACTTTTAATAGAAGAAAGGTGGATGCTCCTCGGTTTTACATGGATTTATAAATACCGAAATGTATTCTGCACTTGCTTCAAGATATGAAAAACGCTGTAAAAAATACTTCGGTTCAAATTTATACAGGAATGGAGATTTAACTTCTGTGACTCTATCAGTCAATTGTCAGTAAAAGGACTTTATGCCAGTATAAGTATTTTTTTTTCGTTGTAATTTTAGGTTGAACCCGTTGAGAAAGTTTACGATATCTGCAGCGAATATAATTTTCAAAGCTGATCAGTGTGTTAACAGTAGTGGTGTAGGGTGAATTTTCTCTTTGATAAAATCAAATTCAATCTCCTCTGTGCTTAATACACTGGGATACAATTATACCACTACTCGGCCATTCAACTGCTACACGATAAATCAGTCTAATCAGCTCGTGTTCCTAGCGAAAAATGGTAGAATTGACCATGGTCAAGCCCACGAAGTTCACCAACACCACAATTGTTTCAAAAACATCCGATAGATTCAAATATTCCCCACAATGTGAATATTAAACTAAATGCCAATATGCGTTGAACACTACGCAGTTTCTAAGTCTTTAGTGGATTCCACTCAGATATATATACATATATTGTAACATTCATGATATTTGAGAATATCATGACCAGGAACCCTCCCATCTGGTAAGCATCTTCCTTTATGCTGTTAGGAGTGGGGATGAGATAAACGGGAGTCTTAGCCCAACCGTCTAGAAGAGCGAACCAGAGCAAGCTCCCGAATTGGCGGTCACCAACAGGAAGAGAGGAGAAGAACCAACAGCAGAAGTAACGTTGATTGGATAAAAGGAAGATCATCGATTGGGTGATATTAATATTGTTTTTATTATGGATCCATTAAAAGAATTTGAGCTCAAATTTCATGTTTTTGTAATTAGTAGTAACTATCCTAATTTAAAAGGAATTGAATATTTTTTTATACTTTTTGTCAGCACTCTATATAATTATAATTATTTGTTATAATCATTTTATTTGAATATATTTCACAATTCCTAGTTTCTCAATTTATTAATAACTACAACATTAGCCATGAGATCGGGCGATTCAATCGGGATAAATTCCTATGTCAAAGACATAAAACAATTTGAATTAAAGATCTCATGACGGACCTGACGAATTAGTTAAGTTAAATTGATCAAATAAAATAAAAAGAGAAATGGTAAAAAATGAGGTAGGTTTCAATATATATATATCATAAGTAGAGGAAGTAGGAAATAATCAAATGCTTTTTCAATATCTACCGACATCACTCTACAATGAGATCAATAGTAGAAGGCAGATCGTCGATATCAATCAGGAACACTTACAGGTTGCTACTTTGTATGAACCATTCAAATAATGGGAAACCAAATTTTCAGAGAGTGAGAGTCGAGAACTAACTAAACCTTTTTTGACAAAGTTCAGTCTTAGCCAATCGAATAAGAAAAAACTGCTGAAGAGTCAGCGAATCGGCGCAGGATATAGTTATCGGCTATGACGCAGAGAAATCACAGACTGATTACTGCAGGGATTGTATGGGCCGCCAAATTGGCTTGAGATGCAAAAGAGTCTGGCGCCGATTTCGGCACTGTATGATTTATGAGCAGTCCTTTCTGAGCGGAGAAGATTCAACGACCTCTGTCCGACTCTCTCTTTCCGTCGTGTCTCCCAGCAGTTCCACCTCGTCATAGACATATACGACGTTGAGTAACACATAGGAAGATTGAGTATGTATACTTGCTCATGTGAAATAAGCATTAAAATTGCACCCAGAAACAATTAGACGTTTAGGGTGTCGCTTACATTTTAAACAGATATCAAGTTAAAAAAAAAATCTTTTTATCTAGGCTCAATTAAATTACTAAGTCAATACTTAAGGTGATAATTCACTATCTTCAAAAAACGTAATACAAGATAGCCATGATCAGGATAAGGCTATGTTTAACATGAAAGCAAATTGGCATATGCCAGAACTGTACCTTCAGCTCGCATAGATTAATGTAAACAAGATTTGTTTGCGGCAGAAAGAGTGAACGACAGACAAACATAAACATTACTTCCAAATAAACAAAGAAAAGCGTCAGCCAGTTTCAAATTGACAAGTATTTTATATGTGACCTGCCAGGAAGGGGTGAAGGTTGTCAGATCTCCAGTTCGAACCACTTAAACAGACAAGACTACACAATAAGAGTTTGTTCGTTTGTTTTTGGACGCAATAAGAGACGGTACCGCCTCACGGTCATCACGAAAGGGAACAAAAACTATAAAAAGTGTAAGAGTGGAGAGCACGAAGGACGGACGTTTGTTGCCGAGCCGAACCAGAAAACACCTCAGTGACACGAACCTAACAGACCGGTTCTAAGACTAAAATAGCTCATAGATGTAGTTCGATATTAGAACTTATCCAAGATATTTTAATGGAATATTAACGGTATGTAATATTTCCATCGACGCTCAAGCAAAGTCAATAATAAAAACTTATTTCTTCTTTACTGCCGTATTGTGGAAAGAGATGATTATAAAACAGCTTTATTGTCTTTCCAGAACTGAGAACCTCTTCTTTATTTTAATAGGGCTTTCGACAGCTCTAAGCTGTCATCTTCAGTTATCTCCAATTGGTTATGTGCGATATTTAACTCATCTAAAACACTAGTATATATATATATAGAAACTTTTCAGGCCACCCTCGTACATCCACTTCTCAAGACCGGAAAAATGATTGAAAAATTTGAAATTTATAGATTTTGAAATTCTCTCATTCAGACTTAGGAATAAAACGAAGTTATACTTATGTTGGGTATTATTCGAATATGGTTATTATACGAACTTATCTGGGTATCCGAAAATATCAATTATACAGTCGACCATTTAAGGACTAATCACCTCCTCCCTGCGAACCATATCCTAACACAACAGGATCCCCTTGATAAATCACTTGAGATGATAGTTGTGCCATCAATCATCCTGTGGGAGGGGCTTGACGAATAGTTGCTACTCCAGGACCCTTAATAAAAAACGGACCAGATCCAATAAAAAAAAACACTCCGATACGAATGCTATATATTTACTTTCCGCGAACATAAATATTTGGTGGGAATGTTTGCCCTCGATAAATTTACCTGCCGCCCCCCCCCCTCACTAGGGAAAATTTATCCGTATTGTCGCTCTTACGTCTGAGATCCGACTTTAAGCCCAAGGGTAAAAATATTGCGGACGGGTCAGATCTGAAAAAGAACACGATCTGGCGGGCCCAGGGCGTTCCCCTCGGAGTGAGGTATCCACGGAATCCGAGATGATATGACCGCTGCCAGGGGCGGGAAGAAAAATGTGTGAAACAGCGAGCGTCTCGAAATATTACGAACAGGTCTATTTTTACCAGCACCAATTCCTCAAGTGCGCACTTCATTATATATTTTTTCCTGTAGTCGGCGAAGGAATTCACAATCAATTTCGTATGAGGAAAAGCGACATTAAAACATCTCGTCAACGTCACTCATTGGGGAAATGTTTATTAATAAAAAACATATCAGTTGAAATTAAATTATAATCTATCCGATTGACCGATATGTAATTGCGATCGATAATTTCATTCTTGGCAAATTTACAATTGAGCAATCACTCACTATACTATATACGTTGCAAAAATACATTCCCGGGACCAGCAACCCATTGTCATCTTTGTACATAAAAGACGAAAAGGATGCTCAAGAGATCACACACGTTTTATCTTATTTAGCCCATCACCGGATACGTGCTAGTAGAGGCAGACCAAGAACGCGAAAGCCACGTTAGCTCAGGATTGGTAAAACTGGGCATTACGAGCACTCCCACTGTCATGAATTTGCAAAACCACTGCTGCTTTAATATTTGAGAATAATTATATGGATTTGTGAAACTAAATAAATTCTAAGGTCAAAAATATAAAAACTACCACTTTAACCTTTGATTGGTTCCTCCCTTCTTGTGTTTTAGATGATTTTTTTTCAATCCTTACGGAATTCGTCAAAGTAAAATACAATGTTATCTTTGATTTTTAAAGAGTTAGTTTACTTTCCAATTATCTAGTAAATATTTAAACATTAAAAATGTACCAAATGTATATCAATGGTAAAAAATCCGGGTGTTCTTTCGTTTGTACTATACTATATCGAACACGAGTCGTCCCGAAATCAAATCTCATAGCTACGCCCTCGTAACCCTTAGATAAACATCAAGTTTGAAGTGGGGGTTTGAATACCAGCCTTGTCATTATGTTTAATCTTCAGCTAATAATTGTTGTATTCACTCATCTTATTACAATATCTCTCTTTTAACTCTAAGTTATGCGGAAATTTATGTATGCGATAGCTTAGGGATAATAAACAAAAGAAAAAAAAAACATTTATTCTAGGGCAATGTCTCCTAAGATTGACAGATGAAGGTAAGGTACAAATGAGTATGTCTAGCTGACAGGCAAAAAAAGAAAATACATAACATAAAATACATTAATGAGGTTAGCTTATACTTGTCATATGTTCTGACTTAAATAGACCAATCAGCATGGTATTGGAGCAAATAACATAAATGAGCAATGGCATTAAAAACAGTTGTAAGTATGAACCTAAGCAAAATTATTTAAATTATGACCAGGAGAAAAAACGCGTGAAAGGTTGAAGCGATAAGTTATAAAAGGGAATCGATAAAATTAATAAAACAAGAATAATGACGAAATATTACGTGATGGTCTATCAAATCTAGCCACAAGAAATGCATCTCCGTTTCATGTTCAGGGAAAAAGAAAAAAAAAAAAAATGAACGTAACTACAATATGAATAATAAAATAAAAAAAATAGAACATCAATAATTTACAAGGATAAAATTCAAGAAGATTTAAGGTTGAATTATGCCAATATAGTAAAATAATATGTTCAGTTTTTTTGGATGTACGCAAATTTAGTGTAATTCTCTATTTCTTTAAACGGTGGATTTATAACGTTAGGGTAGTAGTCAAAAAAATGTTTGCGAGTACAAATATTCTTCTATTAATGGGATATTTAATTCTTCTGTGTTTAATTATTGAAGAATTAAATTTTTTTTATTAATTTAAATTGTTAAAACACTACTGTTCAGGTATAAAAATTCAGGTAATTTTTTATTGTATCAGTATTTTTATTCTTATTGCGTAAGGATAGCATGATGATGGGCTGAATGTGTCCGAAACGCCACAAATAATTGTATGGCTTGGTAATCAAACTCGATATTTAATTGATGTTAACCTTTGCAGGGCAGTTATTACCACCATTACTGTAATTGGCGCTGGGCAGTTAAGTGCTGAAAGTGATTGAAAGTGAATAAGAGACATAACTGTATAACAATAAATAGTAAAAAAAAAGGAATACTTTATCATAAAGATGAATAAATAAAAAAATATAGGTATTTTTAACTTGGACATGATTTTAGTAACAGAGGAGTTAACTGGCCAAAATCAGGGGGAAATGTTGGGTTAGAATGCGAGTAAAGAAAAATGAGTTCATTGTTTTTAATTAAATGTTAAAATAATATGATGGATAGTACAGAAGGAATGGTGGGCGGAGGTGCGAATTATGAAGCCAAAGGCTGGTGAATCGGGGGAGTTACTCTTGATCCATTTTTATTAGACTTAGTAAGAATAACTTTCTTCGTAAATGCGGTGAAGTTAAAACCCTACTCCTCTACTCTGTACCTGCTCGGCTGATGTGCAGTTCTACTCATGATGCGCATGACGATTATCAAGTAGAACCAAAGGAGCTAAGCTCCTACACGGTTCTTTCTATTACTAAGAACCTCCTCGTCTGGTCTCTTACTACTGTTCAATAGGTAACTATAGGCTTAGGATTTAAGGCCGGAGAGCACCAAATATCGGTTGTCATGGAAGCTCTTGCTATTTCTCAATAGGCAGCAGCATTAACACAAGTCAAAATTCTAGATTTTTGCTGATATGATCAAATGAGGTGAAGGGTTGGTCAAATGAAAGTTCTTTCCAAAACACTTCTGTAATACGGGTAATTACGAATGATTGACATGTATTTATTTTGTGATATTCGAATGTTTATTTTATTGGTGAAGCACCTTAAAGTTGTCGTAAATCTAATATACATTGAGGTATTTTGATTATACAATAGAAAGTTCTTATTTCCATACCACCACCAACACTTTATCAGCGGACTACACTACATAGACATGCCGTGGGCGAGGCACCAGTCGGTCTGCTGGATATGCCAAGAGCCATGCAATTAACACGGCCTTAGTCACGGCTCGGTCATGGGCGTCGTCTTCTCGAGGTCGTCAATGTGGGTGTATGTTATATTGTCGGCTACGTCATAGCCTTATATGTTAGCCTAATGAGGAGTGTCTCTTCATCAGGATCTCCATAATACCTCCATTCATACAAGAAGTATAGGAGTATTTATATTCAGGATAAAATTATACAACACTTAATTAAGAATCAGCTCCTCAAACTAAAGCTCTATATGTACATATAATAGGTTACATTTCTGGTTAAATTGTGAAATATACGCCTTCGAATAATTAAACCTATATAACTTTGTCCGAACAACACCAAGTATTTTGTTTATGTCATTGGCTCTAAAAAACTTTATTTTATAGACAGACAGAAAGTTCCAGCTCATTGCAGACATCGAGTTACAGATGTCAGAAAAACAATTACATGTTCGAAGTGTAGCTTACAGTTTAAATAGATATCAAATTGAAAATAAAAAAAGGAATTTTCCATGTACGGTCAAGTTAATGGCCAACTCAATGCTTACAGAGATATTTTATAATATTCAAAAATCGTAATCAAAGATAACCGTAGTCAGGATAAGGCTATGTTTAGCATGAAAGCATATTGCCTGAACGGTATCTACAGCTCGCATAGATAAATACAAACGAGATTTGTTTGGGAAAGAAAGAGAGAACGACAGACAAACACCATAAACATTACTTTCAAATAAACAAAGAAAAGTCAAGCGTCAGCCAGTTTCAAAATGACACGCATTTTTTATAGGACCTGCCAAGAAGGAATGAAGCCTGTCAGATATCCAGATTACTATACAGCCTGTCTACACCAGATAGTCCAGAAGACTACACAATAAGTTATTTTTTGGGGGACGCAATAAGAGATGGTACCGCTTCACGGTCACGCGAGTAGGAACACGAAAAAAAGTGTACGAGTGGAGAGTACAAAGGATGGATCCGAAGCAAGCCGGAAAATACCTCAGTAGATGCAGTCCAAAACACAATCATAACAGAACGATTTTAAGACACACAAAAATAGTTAATAAATATAATTTATTTATTAGCTATTTTTCTTATACTTCGAAATATTGTTTCGATATTGAAACCCAGCCAAAATATATTAATGGACTATTAACAGCGGTAATCCAATAATATATTTGAGGTCTATTCACACACATTAATTTTTTAGACGAATCCACACCTTTTTTTAGTAATCTTTCTTTATGCTGACTAATAATTAAGAGAGATATTTATAACTATCAGCGAAACAGTTATTGTAACTAAGAGGAACAACAAAGGTAGAGGTAAAAGATTTGTCTTTACAATGTGGTTCGTCGGTAAAAGCTACAACTAAAACTAGCAAACGACATTGTCGATAAACTTATAACCAAAAAATATATGTTATGTTCAAAGAAATCTATCTTCAGTGCGAGGACCTATAGCCCAAGAGCGCCCACGCCACTTAGAAGGTTAAAGGTTTAACACAATATAATTGTTTCATGAATGTCATTGAATTGTTTGCATTTGTTGCATCAGTTTATCTGTCCAATTATACTTGTTTCTCTCACTGTAACTAACGCCCACTGTATTCAATAAGTATAGAAGTGGCAACAAATGAGTATTTAGGGTTAGAGGTCATGACTCCGTGATCTAATCTGATTTTGATTTGATTTCTCAGTGACTATAAACTGGGTGGCTCTTTCATCGTAGAACATAAAGGTCATTGCCAAGACCCTAGAGTAGAGCCTCATCCTTCGGGTTCAACATTAACGGCAATCAAATGGCCTAATGATCCCATTTGGTTAGTTGTCATAGTTTCAATAGAGCGATCGTAACAAACGAAACTGCATACGTACACTTTTATTTTCAGTTTTCTCAAAGTTTTCCCCTCAAGATCTCCGCTGTCAAAAACTTAAATTTCCTGGAATCCATTAAGAATTTTATCAGTCTATTTCATTCATCCTTCTTACTTCCTCATGAGATTGAAACCGTATTATTAAGAAAGATAATGGCTTTTCTTTAACACTATAACCTGATTAAGAAAAACTTGAAGAGGAAAGTTGGCCCACCTGAGATGAAGAAGACCAAGCAGGATTTTCGCCTGGCCTGGCAAGGACAAGAGCGGTTATTGAACCAGGGCTTTTTATGTCACCAGCCGGATCGTTCCAGTGTTTTACCGCCGTCGTCGTCTTGTGACAGCTACAATTGTCAGCCATGTATGGAGCTACAGAGAGCTGGAAAAAAACTGCTTCGGAATTGATTTATAGTTTTTAATCGAGTTAATAAAACCACTAATGAACAGAAGTAAGACATCGACGAATTTAGATGTGCGCAAAGGCCAAGAAGAAATCCTAAGCATAAGTAGTTATTTGACCTAAATAAACAAAGACGAAACTTCTTTTCAAAAAGAATTTTCTGTTATGTACAATAATTACTAATCACCAGTTTAAACATTATTTGGCACTAAGCCTGCTATTGTTTGCGTATTGCTTTTCAGCTACTACATCGAGAAATCGTACCAAAATTTGCCAAATAGTGTGAAATTCCACATCGTTAAAAGTTGATGATTTTATTTTTACTTTTGAATTACTGGACGGAATAGAGCTATGGGGGAAAGCAAAAAAGTCGAACATCAAGCGTATCCAAACCTTTCAATCCAAAGTCCTGAGAACAATAGTAAATGCCCCTTATTATGTCAGCAACAAAACCCTTCATAACGACCTTAATATACCCTACATTCTAGAACTCATCCCTTCCAAGTTTATGAAATTCCACAGTAGCCTTCCCAACCACCCTAATCCTGTAGTCTTTGCACTGCACCACTCATCCCTATAATCCTCCTCGGAGACTGAAACGGCAGTGGCCTCGTGACCTGCTATAATCGCGTGACAGTCCTGGCAATGGCCAGTTTCTCCAATCATGTCCTATTGTAGTGAATGATGACTGTAAATATGGTATGAATGAGATCATTTATCTGTATTATTATTGCCTTATAAAAGGCAGATTGTAATTATTGCACAATACAGAATGTAAAATACCTTTTGAATAAGCTTTTTTTTAATTAACTTAAAAAAAAATTTATTAAATATTTAATCACTGGACATAATTTACTTCTAAGATAATTCATTCGTACTATATCGCAGATAATTCCGAATAAGACTCTTATCTCCTTGACTGCAACTTTTAGCAGCCTCGTCATGCATTGCAGGTAAAATTCAATGAGTTTTTTTTTCCAACATACTATTATTTTCCTTTCAAATCTTAGTATCACTAGTTATTTTAAACTTCAAATTTTAAAAAGTAAAAAAAAAAAATTTTTATTACAACTGAAAAAGAAACAAATATAACCCTTTTAAAAGTATTAGTTATGGTATGTGATTTCACCGCTGCAACGCTTAATACATATCTCTAAAAGAGGAAAAAACTTAGTGACACACCGTGGATTGCAACTAAGGACCAATTTTTTTCCCACTCTGTCAGTCTTACCAATTTCTAACCCTGCTGACTGCCGGCAATATAGCTTTCTATGTATTTTCCTGGAAGGTGTCAAAAATGGCTGCATTAAAGTAAACTTAAAATTGTGTTTTTTCAAGAGGTTTTCACCAACTCAAAACGTCCTTCACACTTCATGTCAATACTCAGTCACGTCAATTTGAAGTAGTTATCTCATACCGAGGTGCCGACAAGAGAGGTCTGAAACCCCTCATTGAGGTTTAATTACTACATACAGCCCGGCCTCGACTCAAGCCCACCAGTTGCTGAAATTGATTCCCGACCGCCCTAGAGACCCCTAGGACCCACCTACTTAACCTCATGTCCCACTGACACACTATCGAACCGATCGCGACGGTTGTCATATACAGGTACTCGGGATTTGAACCCTATCAATTCAAGAGCATTCTATACTCTCGTCCAACCCTATGAGTGAATTTTATAATTGTATTATGTATCGTTATTTCCTATGAATCTTTGAGCTCAACACAGCTCACCCATTGTGTAGCGGTCTCGTAATGTGGAAATATGAAAGTACATACTTCTCACTTCTGTATATAATATAATACATAGGTATTCAGCTTTAAATTTATAACAGTAGTGAGGCTGTTAAATATGACCAATTCCGTAACAAACGTAGCTCTTGTTGTTGTAAACGGTTACTCTCCCGGAAAGAGCGAATCCTTGTTCCATTGCCTCTATGAATTTTCTAGCAATGGACCATGTGAGAATTTTTTTTATGAATGAAGGAATTATTAGTAAAGTAATTGTTAATAACAAAAAAATATTATTATAAATATTTGGGGAAAGAACAATATTTAAACATTTATTTTTTCAATCCCTCTCTCTGCCCTAACCCTCGTTTTGAAAATATAAAAAAAATACTAAGGCACAATAATTTTACATATGCATATTATTAAAGGGTGAAATTATAAGTTAACATTAAAAAAGTAGTAGTATTTTAGAAACCTATTTTAATACTTGTGGAAGTTCTTATATAAGAAAAGGTTCTAAAGAATTCAATTAAGCGGTACGAGGGCGTGCATTATAGTTCGACACAAGCGAAACATCCCCCAAAGGGACAAATGAATTTTTCAAGGACATAGGGATCAATAAATTTGTATTTTTTGAACTACAAGCTCAATTAGAACCACACAACTTATAGAAAAATGCTTTTTGGAAATAAATTCATTTGAGTTCTAAGGTTCAAGACTTGTTGTTTGGACGTGTTTCGGTCCAAAGTAGTCGAAATGATTTTCCTATACAGCTAGTTGTTCGAGAATCAGATTCCTCATCATTTAGACCCTATTATATGAACGTTTTATTGTATTTTGCTGAGACTAAGGTTACTTGGCATCAATTATTATTTTATACACACTAGAATTTTTAATTTGTAAATTTACTTTATTAGTAGCTTATTTTTTATCTTAAACTATTGCCAATTCATTGCTGTTTATTAGCAGCCAAATTACAATCAAGCATCCTCTCATCATGTGACAAATATAGTGTTTCTCTTCCCCAGCTTCAGAAGACAACCATTTAAATGTTTAGTAGAGTAACAGAGCTAAAAATAGTTACCTACTTGAAGACGTGACTGAGCAAGAGTGTGAGAACGACTTGTTTATGCAACAATGCTCAGGTAATGGGTCATTCTAACAGCGCCGATCCGCCAGTAATGGCCACTAGGCGTACCCCATGGAGATACCTTACGACCGTTTACTTATTGTTTATTTCCCGGTGAAGGTGCGCCCATCCGGCTCTACTCTACGCTCGTAAACGGCTGTCGGCACAGAAGAGTGTGTGCCTCTACGCCAATTACGGAGTCCAAGCCACGCCCATGATAAGTTATTGGAACGCACGGTCATCAGAAAAAAGGTGACTATGAAATCCGCGAAGTGAACATGTGTTCGTGTGAACAGACACGTCGACTGTACATGACATGAGAACACAATATTTTCCTCATTATTGTTTTGACAACCACTCATATTCTTACAGTCTGTGATATCAACAAAGAGCAATGCAATCGGAGTTTTCAATTATATCAGTACAGTAGTTAAATTGAACCTATTTTTCAAAAGGTAGAGAAAAAAGTCAATTATTTTAGGTATTTATTTTTTATTTTATTTGATGTAACAGGAAATGTTTTTATATATTCACCAGACTCTAGAGTGCCACTATACTACTACATTGAAAATTCAACTAATACTGTAAAGCTGAAATGTATAGTAATTATTACTTTTCATGTAGGAAAAAATACTCTGGCCTATAAGTTTTGGTAAAAAATATAATTAATGTATTTTCATTCTGGATGAGACATTCAGCACAATTTCTACTAAACTAACTGTATAATTAACAATAATAAAAAAACTAAACTTCGAATTTTTCCGGGTACCCACAGTTATAAAATACATTTCTTTTTGCATAAGTTATTTGTAAGAGGGGTCCCTTACTAGCATCAAGGCCGTAAAATACATTTAAGTTGTGTAACTGCGGGCACGAAACCTATAAAGATATACTTTTGCCTTTATTTTTCAAATTAAGAACCCACAAGCCATAGAATTTTTTTTATTATTCATAAACAAAACTTACTGGGAAGATCAGGATTCGGACCAGGGACATCCCCAACTTCTTAGTCGGGTGCTCCAACGTCTGAGCTATCCTGTACGAGTGACGACATTTCGAATTGGAATTGTCTTTGACCAAAGTCACACCATGTTATCCAAACTAAAACTTTACCTGATTTAACTACTATAGACCAACTGATACATTTGAATTTTATTAAATTCCACCGCTTTCATCCAGTGACAGGAACTAAATTAGTTAATATTTGGTGCGGAGGTCTTTTTAAGAGGGATGTAGTTAGGAAATATTCTTACTTGCTAATATTATTGTATATACTCTTAAGAAGAAGTATATACCATCATATTTTAATTTGTTATGGAATAAAATTTTTAAATTTCAGATTGGTAGAACAGGTTTTTCTCCGACCGCTATTGCAGAACATACCGACATGCGATTTACACGTTCCTCAATGACAAAGTAGAGCCTCTCCCTTCCGGCATATAATCGCCTGTGAAATGTACACACCTCGAGATGCGGTTAAGAGTCCCTTAAGAAGAGAGAGATAGAGGAAGATATGGGTTAATGACTGGCTGGGAGGCTGGAGTACCCAACACCATATACAGACGGCCCGCATCCAGCCAAGCACCGTTAGGGAAACCTGTGGCCCGCATTATCTCCCTCTGGGCAGCCACTTATTCTCCCTGCCTTACCAAGGTGCTAGGAAGCGGATATAGGGAACAAGTATATTGTAGGTAAGTAGGTATAAGTGAAGAGAGAAATGAGAGAGGTCTTCGAGAGACAAGCTGAGAGAAACTTGAGCGAGTAAAACTATAAACTAGATTTAATAAGCCATATACATACATCTGAAGAGTGGATGAAAATACATGTTTGACGATCCACCTAGCTAGTAATGTGTATTTCATGGGTTTCAATTATCCTATTTAACTTCACGGGCAACATCACCTTGCTAAACCTACCGTTGTGAATTATCATAATCATTATCATAATCTGTATAGTAGTAAATGTTTCAACTATCAAAGAATGTAATAAAATCTTGAAAAGTTAGTGTAGGTGCGATTAATTATTTATTGCAATAATTTGCCGACCTATATCCAGGTATCCTTCCTAAACATTCCCCAACTTCTCGGTCTTGGAACAGTTTTCTGAACTTTTAATAGTGTCACGCACTCATGCTTTGCCAACGGTCTATCATGATAATTTCCTGATGAACTCATCGTTCTTGTAGCTCTGTTTAAATGCCTAAGGTCTAAGTTATTAAAATTGGCAATATTTTAATAGGACGCCGTTTCTTCCAGTCGGAGATCCTCCATAGGTCTAAGCTCAGGTTTATAGAGAACAATTGTAATTTAATTTTTTTTTTGTATCCAAAAACTTAAAATCTTACAAGTAACATCTTATTTTCATGCTTCTTGAAATTCTGTACAATTTGACTGTTTAATAATTTTAGACCTTTCAGTTTTTGCCGATTGGTTCATAATTCAAGCAGTATAAAAATTTAGGTATAATTCACATAGGTTTATTACCGATTTCACCGAAAGCATAGATTAGAAGACAAAGACTGTTTTTATTATTTACTTTTATGGCATGTCATTGAACCTTAAATACTAATAAGGTATAAAGTATCGTGAAATGTAAGTTTAAACTTTAAAATCGATGGTATCATTTTTACCACTGCTATTGTAAGTAATAAACAGTCGATCAGACAAATGACGATTCCCTCTTTAAAAAGGAGCCTTTCCCTTTGGACTCGGCAAATAAACGGTAAATGATTTATCTGGTAAACAATAATAAATTTTAGAAAGGCGTTGGAAAGGAGGGGAGAGAGTAAGACAGCTGTTAATCTTCCGTGATCGGAAGCCCTGTAGGCGTCTACAAAGCTAATAAAGCAGCGGAGAGATAAGATTAAAGAGGGGCTCGTGCCTAGTCCAATCAGGGGCAAGAGGCTTGGGACTCGGCCCTGCTTGTTGCTGACGTCGACACTTCAGTGTCTTCTTATGAGCTATACAAGCGAACACAATGTCATTTACTACTTTATTAGACTAATGCACACCCAGAAATAAAAGTCACGACAGAGGGTCAAGCAAGGTGAAATTACAAACCGAGAATAGAAACTCATAAATTACACAGTAACAGCAAGTCGGATCGTTAAAACAGGAATCCAATTTAAATTTAAAAATAGTTACTTGCTCACGGATCAAGCATAACTATCCTATAACTCATCCCTTCTCGCAATGATCTCCATTTACCTACAAACCTTACTCTTTTATCCTGAAGATTTAACAAATTACATAAAAACTTATCCAGACCCTCCTTAAACGGTAACACTTGTCCATACAATTCTAGTCAACTAAAGCGGTTATGGCCTCGCCATATACTGTAAATAGATAAGTCTCGGGGTCTTGGTTTGGTAAATTGGCAACTATACCCACTCTTGTCCTGTGCGTCTGACGCTCTCTTGCCCTCTTGGGGAAATGGTCGGAAAATGAGACTTCCTAACCAGCTTTACTCAGGGAATGGTCGGGTGTTTGTTAGCTCTCAGGCAGATTTTGTAGGTATATATGGTATGGACGGCAGTGTGTATAAAGTTATTAATGAGTATTTGAATCATAATAATTAATGCTGGATAAGGAAATTTCAATTTAATTCCTGAAGATCTTCCAATGCCTGAACTTAAAATGCAATAATACATATTTTTTTGTAATGTTCTACATCCTTTTTTTTTTCCCCCCTTCCTGAGCTATCAACCTCAAACGGGGTTTCCCCACAAGCACGTGAAGCGGGCTCAAGGGGTTACGTCGCCTGTGGTGCGCGTATTCCGATGCAATGGGATTGTAGCACCGGTCAGCGCACCTTACGTTATTCTGATTTTCTCCTTTAATCATAAGACAACCACAATCACACAAAAAAAAAAATGCAAAAGAAAAATTTAACAAAAACTCTTTAAACTTAATAACTACTGTAGCGACCGCTAAATACATAAGATAAATCACCCTATACTCTATTGTAAATTGGTCATAGTATGTTGTAAATTAATTTAAACAAATTTAAATAACATTACCAAAACATAAGTCATACCAGTGTAAATATTGTATACAATAAAAGACGCAGCTCGAAAAAACTAGTCAGAGGCCCTTGAAGGGTGAGTCAGCGACCCAGGCCTACGTGGGTCCTGGTCTAGAACAGTCTAGCGTCGCCGCAATCCTGCGGTTTGGTTGGTCAGAATAAAACCCCAGATCATTGGTTACTGGGGGCTATATATACCCCTATCTTAATAATTGGAATGAAGATTTATGGGTATATGCCAATGCTCAAGGAGTTGATCTTTGGTAAAATAATCGACAAAATATATAGCAGAGAGGATACATACCATGTTTGGAAGGTTGTCAAAGTTAGTAGGGCTAACAACGAAGAAGTAATCCCTCATTGGCAGATCCATTATACCATGCTCTTTAATTGACTGAATTATTCATGAGGTCTAACCGGACTGTTTGCCAAACCTGACCCTCGCTGAGGGCTGAGCCCCCCTACAAACAGTGAGCTCCTGCGAACAACCGTCCCCCTGCCTGCCTAACTGTGGTCGCCTTCCGGCCCATGTCGGATTCGACTCAAGTATTTCGGATAATTGCACTCACTAAACTTAAGCTGAATGAAAGACAACGAAGGGCATCCTCCGAGGATTCAGACTAAGTCCTCCTACTATCCTACTCATTGTAATTAGGAACGCAAAACTGTCTAAAGATAGGATGCAAAAATAGTATGCTTGACACAGAAACTCAAAGCCAATCAACTAGTTTGTCCGTTTCCAAAGGGAGTGGTTATACTTAGAAACAGGTCTAGAACAGTCGCAATGCCATATGTCATCTTAATTAAAGATAACGACCTAACAGAATTATGACGTTTTTTTCAATATTTTTTCAAGTAATTTTCATTCAGCGAGCTTGTTAATTGTTAACAAATGGTACTAAATTTTCACGATCGACTTCCTTAATTCATTTAATATTTTATTTATTACTAAAAAAAATCATTGAAGTTAATAAGCTATAAAACAATATTTTAATTAATATAAAAATATAATAAAGAAAAACGTCAAGCTATCCTAATAGGATCCTAACCTCACTCATTCATAGCAATACCTATCCACACGTTAGTGAATTTATTTACACGCACGTGTAGGAGGGATCATCCTTATTGGCTACAACATCAATAGCACTTGAGAAAGGCAGCGTGAGCTGTTGGAAGAATTGATCCCAATCCCCTTAATTTCTTAGTTTAAGGCAACTTAACAAAATTATAAGTTATCAGACGCCCGGTTTTAAACATTAAATTGTTCCTCTCCGCTGTAATATTTCTATCAAATTGTAATTGATATTACGCACCGACAAATATACACGTCGACATTGCAAACCGTTATAACTAGACGCTCCGGCATGACAGTCGGAAGCTGCGGCGAGTTCCCTAAACATTATAAATTAATCTGTGGAGTTATAAATAAATTGTGAGTTCAACCTCGCGGTTTCGGAATAACGGGGCCGGGTAATTAATTAGTCACCCCACCGTTTTACCTGACCAGCCGGCGCAGATGTTCCACTGCTGCTTTTTTTATTGCGGAGATTTCGTTTAGATTTTTTCTTTTTCTTTTAGTGCTCCTCTTGGCTCATATATTTTATAACAGATGGCCAGTTGCAAATATATTAACAAATATTTTTTAATAGTTGCTACCGGTTTATCATATTATTAATTTTTTTTCTCCCCCCCCCCCCCAAGCTCTCTAGTTAGAAGATTAAGGATGAGGGGAAAAATTTGGGTTGAGCGGATCCTTGTACTAGGAGGACCTGCTTGAAGGTGGTGTGAGAGAATTAAGGAGTGTGGGAAGCCTCGGTAGAGGTTGGTTGTTGCGGTACAGTGGTGAGAGTCCACTGGTGGCTGGGCCTAGAGTCTCTCTAGGCATGTAGTGCAGTCTTATATTATTAATCTGTACAGCACGCAACCTTAAATACAACGAGGTAATACACAGAAGTATTATAATTGAATATAAAACAATAGACACATAAATATAGTTAAGATCTCAAATTATAAAATTATTATCGTAACCGAAACATCCAAAATTGAAGTGATTCAACCGATTTGCAATTTCAGATTCTTTTCTAACAATTAGTAAGTTATTAAAAGCACAATCTTTGACATTTTAACTCAAGTATTTTGAATATTAGATGCATGGCAACAAAGTTTCTTCTTTATAACTGAAATAATATTTTTGATGAATTTTAATTTAATCTTTTTTATAACGTTCAATTGATTAACCGAAAATGATATATAGACGTAAATTAACGTTGCCTCTATTTCTTCACAAACTTCCCATAGGATCTCCATTCAGCCCGTTTGTCGCTGCCATCCGCAAGATTTGATAGGGAATGTGCAGTATTTTCCTATAATTTTCTTGTTTGTACGGCATTTGTATGCCAATGTGTATTTTCTTGTTTAAAACGTAATAGGGTAGGGGTGAAACAGTTTTATAGTTTTCATTAAATTTTTGAGAAAATTGATAATTATATCATTTGTTTCCATTTTTCCATCGGGCCAAAGTAAAACCCTATGCGTTCATTTGGACAGAAATAGCATTAAATATTATGTATTATCTCAAGCTACAAGTTAAAAGGTGTTTAAACCAATACGCTACAAGGTAACCTCTTCACGCCATGAGCGTTATGTGATTTTTTTTAAACACGTGGTGCTTTGAAGATTAGAAGTGAGTCATTCCTAAACGCTGGTTCGAAATTAGAATTCAAGTTGGGTATTAAATATGTTCATATATATATATTGAAATATGTTAATTATATTTAGAGAAAGCTAGTCATGGCACTACCATAAAAAATTGAATGTGCACCGAGATACGTTTTTTTTTTTTGTTAAATGGTTTGGTTTACCCAGCGCAACTATTCAATAAGATCTAAATTACATAGAGTTGTAATTACCACTATCGGTAATTGGAGAGTATTGGCATTGTTGTGAGACCATTGTTTTATTTAATGACGACACGACAGTTCGTTAATTCACAGCACGGTCCAATGACTAATAATGATTAGAAGGGAGTTTGAATTCTCGTTAAAATTTTTATTGTTTTTGAAATACACCAGAGTTTAATGATAGACATTCTGTGAAGATTCATTCTCTGCAAATAAAATTGTCTAAGCGTGCAGGAACAAGTGTAAAATGAATCACTTTACACTATAATGAATCGGAGTCAGTACTTTGTTTTCCATGATTATCTTTAAAATAACTATGTACAGATCAATCCTAAGTTAGGATATATTGTAATTAAAACTGTGATGCACTTCAGAAATATCCGTCTCTAGGAGTACCTCGGTATACAAACATTTAAAAAACAAAAATTATTTTAGCCATATACCAGTCAAAATAATAAATTACATATTGTTAATTTCTGTAATTAATATTATAATTATACTATCCAGAATAATAACTAACTTTAGCTAATTTTTTTTTTCTCTTTAGCAAATAATTATTGAAATATCGGGATTTTATTTTCACCATAATTAATAATTACTAATATATCTGATCATTATTATATATACGAATGCATGCGACTGAAATTCATTTAAATGGTTGGAATACTAATATGGTGTTAGTATGTCCAAGAAAAGAACCTTTTGATTTAAGATGAATCACAACACGACTGACGAGCCAAAAGACAAACAGTTGAGTGAGTGAGTCAATATTTGTTTAAAACGTAACATTCCGTAGAGTGACAATGATATGGAGGAACAATTACAAGGAAGTGTAATCGTTTCCTGGTAGTCAAGAGTAAATAGTGTTCTTCATTACATAAATGGAGTCAAATATTCAAACACTCTTACTATAATATGTTTTAAATTGACAAGACTACCTCAAAGAGTACATAACCTTCAAAATCATCTTATTTTATCAATTTTACGTGAAATGTTCCTACACCAACAATGTTGGACAACCTTCGAAGATCTCGACTTTACTGACGAGCTGTGGGGATGTAAGAGCATTAGTAACGGACAACTGGTCAATAGTAATCCTCTGAGATCATCACGCGGGGGAGTTATCGACTGTGGAGTAACCGAGCGTTGAACCGGCGAAGGGCATCGATACAAGCGATCGGTCCCATTACAATCCCATCGATGATTTGAATGGTGCGGAAGCTTGTTAACTACAGGGACCGTAACAAATTCTTATTGTGTATTCGTTAAGGTCACAGCATCACTACGGTACGGACCGCAGTAAAAGAAGATCATAGTAAGAACACAGCTTCCATTTTGATAGACTAAAGTTTCCTTCTACAATTCTCACTCATGAAAGATACAACGAATTTGTTAACGGACAACGTTTCGACTTACGACGCATATTTGCATCAAGTAATGGTAATAAGAAAAAAAAGATTAACAAGATGTAGACAAAATTACGATACATAAAAAAAATGTCTGCTCGGAAAACCCTGGCCTGCCTCTATTTTAAGTTTTTAAATATGTGTTAAGCTGCCTCATATAACCACCTCGAACTTAATATAACGGATAACTTCTGTATAATAAGTTTATAACTTCCTCATACATTGACTGATGGTTTTCTCTCTACACAGAGTAATACAAATTACTTCATATCTTTTAATAATTAGCAGTAAAATCTATTTCACTTTCACCGTACTTGTCAACATAAAATATATATCATTACTGTAACTTTCTCTCTTATTCATCGACTATTATCTAACTTCGATTTCACTTACTGGGTTTACTACTATGAAATTACAATTGATTTATGTCACTACAATATACTTACTACATTTAGTTTTTGAATGTATACATTCTTATACAAACTAATAGAGCTATATTTTTACAACCTACCTTTTATTTTTGTTATGTTTATCTTCTGACAAAAAACTTATTTTATATATTATTCATGGTACCCAGTAACTTTTTGATATTTATATCATTTTATAAACTATACAATAACTATACATATTATATCTTATTTACATATTATATTTATTGTTAGGTTATGTTGCACATCAAGTTTACTTATTTTGTCACCTCTACCATAGGCATTATCGATGTGTCTTGGTGTCTTTTAGATCAAATTGTAGAATTCAATGGCATTCAGAAAAATGAAAAGTGTCTGTATGGTTGCCTCATCATGTTCTAATCAGTTCTAACATCTAATCAGTTTGAAGACAGACAAATACAATCTAGTGTAGTCTAGTAGTAGTGCATACTTCACTGATCGGTATAAGCACACAAGCGCTGCAGTGGGTGCTTCTGGGCTACAAAGTATGCAATATCATTGGCCAAGTCTTATTTCTATAATTCTAGAGCATTTGTTTTTTATTAACTTTTTTTCATTCTATTAAGCCTACAACACTTGAGCGTAATTGTATTTCTATACATCTCACAAACACAGCACTTTGATTTAAGTGAGGATTTAATGCCCTGAAGTTAGTGCTTCAGAAAAACTTCCCCTAGAGCGTCCTTCAGAAGATTTATGACTGTCCCGGGGATGTTTTATAGTCGAAGACGACCCAGGCGTGAAATGGGCCCAGATGTAGCTGTTGAAGAGATCGGGGATGAAAGAACTGCAGTTCGTTTATGGGCTCTTTCTCCCTCGAGGACAGGACAGAAGGGTATAAATTAAGGAAGTAAATAAAACTTTAAGGGCTGGCTGTGATGTGAAGACAGGCATTACCTATGCTTATTCCCACAGTTGAATGCCGATGACTACACATGCACAAATCATCGATTCCTGCTAAATAAGAAATCGTTAACTATAAACATACTTGTAAATTTAATACTCATTAATACACCTAAGTGTAAGGGTAGTAAATATATAAAAAGTTACAATGTAAGGCGAAAACTTTTTTTGAGGTAAGCGTTCTGTAGTATTTCGTTTGTCTATACGTATATATTGACACTCAACAATAGCGTTGGTAAATATGGTTCAGTGGGTCTGATATTTTCAAAGTATGTTCATTTCACTACACTTCGAAATTGTCTTACTTATTTTTAGTCATAATAGAATAACGAGAAGTTAAGATAAATCTAATGTAATCTATGTACAAAACTCGGGCCTGTTTCTTTAACTTTTGAGATTTCTCAACTACCAGCTCAGAAGCTATAATTTTCTACTACGTTTTTCAATTTTAGTATTTTTTTTAAATTTGTTACAACTTCAATAGAATATATTGTTTAATGAATCAAATGAACCTGCTTCGATCAAAAATGCAAAGCGATACAAAAATATTATCACAATTTATGAGAATTCAAGAACCTATATATTACATATTTATATGGTTTATACATATATTAACAAATTACAGTATATTAATTTTATAAATGATGTTGAAGATTTTATTTGGCAAAAAATTAGCGAGGTTACTGAACCACTGATAACTAGAACGTTAAAGAGATTATGACACATAACGTGAAAAGTTAAAGCAAAAATTAAATCTTAAGTTTAGATTGTACAAGGCAAGTTTATTCGTTGAGGAAAACTTGCTAACTTGGCCAGTCTTCTAGTTTTTCCTGGCCAACTTCCTCAGAAACTCCTTGATGATTGTTTGTCTTTAATTTTCCATTTTTTCACAAAGTGGATATGCAATAGAATTTATATTGCTTCATTATTATAATAAACGTGAAGAAATAAACTCGCTAGAGATTGCAAAGTCAAGCAATAGAATCCAGGTTTTATTAAGGTGATAGAAGGATTTATGCTAAAATGCTTGACGTAGACACGTTACATAGAAATGTCTCACTATACCTAATTTATTCTAATTTAGAAAGCATTAGGGAATCAACTCCACCCCCTCCCTCCCTTGGGGACTTGGGAGCCCGACAATAACTTTCTCTCCTGTACGATTTATGTGGGGCGGAAGGAACCTTTACAAATATTTGTTAGAGAGCTGAAAGTTAATTAAATAATTCTCATGTGTTCGAAAATGATTAACCCCTCAATGTAGCAAATAAATTCGATCTGTATGTTTCCGATATATATCATTTATAGTATTATATAAATACCATAAATACAAACGAAAAAAAAAATTGGTTGAATTTAGAAATGGTTCGGTGTCGTATTTCTCCTTTCATACATTTGAGTTGAAAGAAGTTATGCGATTGATAGCAGCATGAGATAAATTAAAACAGAAAATGTGTTCTTTTTCAGTTCAACCAATAAGTAAATTTACACAATAAACTAACACATTAAAAAACTTTACAGTAAATCTAGCATATAAGTAAAATAATCCTGCCTGCCTGTGAGTAGTTTTCTACAAACGAATAAGAGACGGTTCATCCACGATACCACATTAAGTAAATGATTACTATGACTAGTCTATGAACCTATTAGTTAATTTCGTTGGTTACACCGCATTACTAACATTGATCTATAACCTCTCTGACCCCTTACGTTGACTCACTGATGATAGTACTCAAAACGTAACTCACGATAGAGCTAATGGAAGAATTTGGTATCCATTACAATTGGTTTTATATCCAAACAAACAAACTAGTATTGCCCATAGTTGTGCTGTCCACTTTTCACTTCAAAAAAGATTATTCACTTGACTGGGTAAAAAGACAATTAATAGCTCCTATAAAGGCATCAGGTCGGGACAATACAAAGAAAGAAAACAAATTTATAAACACAAGTGTTAACAAGCGATTCTAAAGTAACACATATAACATAAATTGACAGACATACATACAATCATGCAACGAGTACTCAATGCATACTAGTCAGGCCTTGAACATCACTACTTTTAAGTGGTTTTTAATTGTTGTAACAGAAACCATAACAGAACTTCGTCAAATATTTTTAATATATTTCGTTATTACTAATATATTTATTTTTCATAGGCTCTATTTTTTTAATATCCTTAATTGGTAACATTTGACAAATGTATTAAGTTCTATATGATTTTAATTGTATTTTATACAATTTTAATTTTCATTGCATGGATTCCTGAATGAGTGGATAAGTTCGTAGGGATGTTGGCTTAGGTTGATAAAAGAGGGTAGTTAGATTTTCATTAAATTTACTGATGAACACCGTTTCGACATACCATAGACGAGTATATCTGCATCAAGTCCTAGTATGAAGTGACCATAATGGAAGAATGAAATAAACACCAATTAATATATTTGATGAAAGCTCAACAGATCTCTTTCATCAGCTTCAAACCGTACCGTAAAAAATTCATCTGCTCATCTTTGGATATATATGACATACACTATTTATATATTTATAACAATCCACAGTCAGGGATACGTATGGAAGTTGTGAATCCAATGCTAGTTCATCCAGCTCACCGTAATTGTTTAACTAATTCATCAGCCTGTAACAAATATAACCATCTTAGAATATATTTCAGTCATGAGCACAGACAACAATAGCATACGCAAAAAGTTTCGCGGGCTTGTCGTCACATTGTTGGCCGAAAGTAATCCTCCCGAACAATTGTTGACGACTCTGCTGTGAGCAGGGAGGAGAGTTCTTTTATCTTAGCGCTCAGATAATGGGAATTACAACTTTAGGGGATATGTTTATCATTTGTGATACAATAACATTTTACAAGAGAAAAGAGGGGGCTGAATTAATCCAGCCTTGCTGGTTGGTGAGTCAGGCAACTCTCACAGATAGCATTTAATTCCTGTAACTTTCTCTGTATTTTTATCAGTTCTATTGTACTCTCATGCACATTGTTGAATAAATCCAAAATTAGATCTGTATCTCTGTAATGAAGGACTCTACTTGAAAACTAACCCAGTTAAAAGAATTAGATAACTAACTTTTATCTAGAAATGTTAACTTTTACAATAGACAAAGCGGTTTTACCAATGCTCACAATTAAATTAAGACATGTAATGCCTACGATATAATATAGTCAGGTTGTGGCCGATTCTAAACATTACATAATAACAGTAATATTTATTTACTTTCAATTCACTTTGTTATCAATATTTACATAACAAAAATAACTTTATTTAGTCTAAAAACGAAAGAAATGTATTTATTTTTTTAGCTGAAAATACTATTAACAAAAGGTGAACACATTTTTAACTTTAAAACCAGGGCATTCTTTGCTACCAAGCGCTATTCAGCTATGGTCATGTACGCTTTTAACACGTTAGTCTTTCTCAGATTGCTCGCGAATAAATAAGTTCTCATCCGGTTCAGAAATTTTCTAAAGCGGTTTAGTATTTCGAAGATAACTCAGAACACGCATTACTTATTTTAAATAAGAAGTAAAACAGATTAAGTTTGACATGAGTATATACTTACTGTTATAAAATTGAAGCAATTAATAATCAAGAGTTGCCGAAGAAAAGAGTGGTTTTGGAATATAATCAATATTTCTGATGTAGCATCTTAATCTTATATTTTGTAAAGAGTAATTAATTCTAATAATAATTTGTTATTAATTTTTTTTTTAATTCCGGAGTTTGGTTAAATAAATATTAATAATGCTATTATATATAGATATTATCGTTTCTTTTATAGCATGCATCATCATGGGTATGTTTTTATCAAAAAATATATAACGAACGCGTACCGCGGAGCCCTAAATCACGCTGTCTTTTATTATCATGATGGTCCCAGGGTCAGTGAACCCCTAATAGGTATCAAATTAACCCCCTTTCGAGAAAAAAAACTGGTTCCCTACACAAACACTGGGAGATATCCTTTGCACCACCGACGGCGGGACAATGCTGCAAGATCCAGAAGTACAATGAGGACTAGGAGCAGCCACGTGCCTGGAATTGGGGGAGGTACAATAGGGCAGCTGCAGTGGCCGAAGGCAGATGGTGAAGGAGCGCACCTTGTCTATCCAGGCATTATAGCTCTTGGAAGTCACAGATCCGTCAGAGGTTGGTTCGAAATGGAGAGCTGCTGTTTGAATAGTCATCAAGCATCTGTCGTCTTGACAATTTTTTTTTTTTAATACTTAATCTTTAAGAAAATTGCAATCACCATTCATTAATATCAATGTCTGCCACAAATCAGTAATTTATTATAGTCACCAGAGCTTTCGACAGCTCCCATTTCCCAAGTTCCAATTGATAAATTATCTCATTCATTCAAATTTACATTCACTATCTCAGTAATACGGCATTTACAATACACATTCAATTCCCCGAATCCCAAACAGAATTGTCACCTTCCCGACTAGGTAAACGGCAAGAACGGGGGGGGGGGGGGAGAGATCCTGCAGTCGCATCACAACTATCTTAGTTTAACATTATAACAAATTTTGATTTTCAATAATATTAATAAACGAAATCTAGAAAAATTAATAGTAATTTAACGTATGTTTCTTTATGCATGTGTTAAAATTCATATTAAATATTGATCCATATAGGCCGGACATGACAAACCATTTAATTAAATCATGTATCAATTTGTCATTTTCAAATCAGCAGTTTTACATAAATATAATTTAAAAAAATAAATAAAAAGCATTATACAAACATCTACCGCCAACTCACAAACTCCCAATGAGTTTTGTTATTCATGTCTGAAAATCAAAGTTCAAGTCAAGTATATAGGACACTGAAGATAAAAAATGGTTTCTGAACAGAGGCAGGCAGCGTGCACCACCCAATGATTTGTACATCAGACGTCGTATGAAGAAATTGTAGCTCGAAAATAAATTCATTGTAAATAAGTAATAAACTACGCAATGTAATGTGGTTTTGTTATTCACACAGAATGGGTAATATAGTTAATTAAATATAATTAATACTTAAACATATATAATTAATGGGTAATACAGCGTAGCAGCAAGTTATTTAAAACGCATACCAGCATATTTGACCTTTACAGAGGGGTAGAGGCGTTGAATTCGATATACTTTGTGATGTACACAATACTCATTTGTCAGGGGAATTTTCCGATATATTGATTTGTTTTCATGAGCTCCCCTCTTGTTCGAGCCCACACTTGATATTCACACTCATTCCCTAACAATGTGTAATACAACAAAAAAAACTATAGCACGTAGGACGAAACACAACACCTGTTCAGAGGGCGATCCGAACCCACATGAAACAATAGACAGATTCAATCTAAATTTTACAATAGGATTACAACGGCACATATTAGAGATTTTAATGAAAGTGTAAAAAAAAAATTGATATTCTTTAAAGTTGTTTTTTTTTGTTTTTCAACTCAACTGGGAATCTCAACAGTTAAAGAACCGATTTAACAGGGAGAGGCTCTACTTTTAAACAGAAATGGAGTCTTATGTGTCAGCCATGTGCAGCTCATAAGATATTCTAGTTTTAATATTTACTTACTAATCCACCTGGCTAAGGAAATATTGTAGACAATAACGCAAATAGGATTCCAAAAAAGTTTTTAGTACTAACCATATAACTCGCTTTTGAATAATTGAGCTGGTTTTAAATGGTTTTCAAATAATATAATACTCGTAGCTACTGTCTAGAGGACCAATGATGGTTTAGAAAATAAAATGTTTTTTTGTTGAAAGCACTGAGTACTTATTTCATAATTATTTAACGAATATTTAAATAACACAAGAACCCATTTCATATCATTTCGGGCATCAATTACCCTTGTTTGTGATGTCCTAAGAAAAAAAAATTATATTTGGTTATTCTTCCCTTTGCATGTATTTATATATAGGCGAGAGCAATTATCCCTGGATCAAATAGTTAACATAAATAGGATTTTCTTTTCCAAACTAAATTCGCATCATTCTGTGTGTCGAGTCACTCATCATACAGAGTGGGGCGTCTGATACTGAACCGTAAACCGCACGTTAATATCGTTTAGTAATCAATATCTGGAAATGAAAAGATAAACAGAACTGCAAAGCTAACAGTAATAAATAACTGGACACTTCAAAGATACTTCAGCTTCCCGTGACCGCAAAACCGGGTATCAGGTATCCATTCCATCTAAGTTGATTGAACTAGCGGAAAGTCTACGATCGTGTGCACTACCGCTGAGCTAGCCAATAGATGCCATATCTTGAAGTCTTACAACATAAGTGGCAAGTTGTCTTAGATATGGCATTGTTGTTATCAAGTATTTATTTTTTACTGTCTATTTATTTAATACATAACAAAGTTTATAACAAAGGATATCAAGGGGTTGCAGGTTTGGTCTTTGGCTAATAAATATAAAATAGGGGGATGCATACTAAAATTAATGATTATTACTTCAAACAAACTACAGCTAACAGGACATAAATAATGTTTACAGAACGTTTTCTCGATCTAGCGTTAAAATAAAAAATGACATTTTCACCGTTTTCTAGTTATGTATTGACGTAAACTGATTTTTTTACAGCCTGTTGACTGGTTAGGGTAGAAATCATTCAAGAGTCAGAGCAGAAGTTTAACATTGAAATCTTTCATTGTATAGATTTTGTTCAGTGTGAATCTTGTGAAATATTATTCAAAACACTTTATGAAGTAAATCAATCAGTAAAATAACTGGGAAACCGGTTTGTCAATGACTGTTAGTTCCAGAAGAATCCCTATAATAATGATTGAAACCATGGTGAACCATTAATCTTTACACAAAATGAGTTGTTGTTTTTTTGTAAAATAAATTGTATTGATCTTAATTTTAGTTCATAGATAAATTAATTGTTTAATATTTTTATTAAACTTTGATGATGTGTCATATGTGAATGTGCAGAGATTAAAAAATAAAATGTTAAATTGTTTTTCCATTGATTCTCAAAGTGCTGAAAATAGTTGATTAGACCACTTGAGCAAATGGATCTAAATATCAAAGTTCCTACATAAAACCCACTCAAATCTAAAATAATTTCAGCTACACTCTGCTGCTACTAAACTTCATATTAAAAATATTCACTGGCGGGGGAAAAAAACTCTTACTACGTTGACACCCCATTTGATTAAAAACAAAAATGCATAAGGAATTCGGATCGTCAAACCAACATTTCGGAGTGGAGTCGAACAGGCCGCTTCAAACATAGCAGACTGTTACACAGCCAATACAGAAACAGATTGACTGTATTCAGTTATTTGTATCTCTTCCGACTTATGCTAAGAAATTTGAATAATGAGCAATAATTAATAATAATTGAGCCCTGAGTCGATGGAATGGCTAACAGGCTCAAGCACGGACAAACTCGGACAGGAATGGACGGTTTGTTTCGACAGTTACAGGCTAGGCCTGGATGTCAGCATACCTTATTTGTACAGTTGCCCTCCGTATAGTTTCGTAACCGTTTCCTCTTCCTTCCATTCAGTTTTACATCTCATTTATCACTGTATGCTTTGTGTCCCCTTCCGGTTCAACACGGTGAACTAGATCCGTCGTTGATGAGAGACCTAATAAATTCAGTACTGAAAATAATAATTATTTGGGTCATTTGAAAAAGTGAGGATTCTCACCTCTTTTTGATGGATTGCTGTATTAACACACCAATAGCCAACGACCACTAGGTTTTGAGCTTGCGGTTGAATATCCTTTATTGAGAGTATCATTGGTGCTGTATACGGCAATTTAGTGCCAACATACGTTTGACTTAGTGACCACCCCAACCTGACTTACATGATATGAATACAAATTAATCGCCTAAAAAATTCTTAAATAATGAACATTGATTTTGATGTTGTGAAATTTCGAAGTGCCACTTCAAAACAAGGGATGGGAGCGCTACATGTTTCTGTTTACAAAAAAATTCATTGAAATCCGGAAAATCAACATTTTATTCTAATAACTAAAAAACCCGATGACGTCTAAAGAGGACTGGATCACCGCAGAGCAGGCTCGGAGGGCATATTTTTTGTTTCCTGCCTTCATTTTGTAACATGACATGAAATTCGCGAATCAAAATATGCTTTGAAAAAAATAATCTTTATTTTGAAAACAAAAACATTATATTGGAAATGGCTTTAAAACTATTTATATAGAAAACCCATTAAAATCGGCTAAGGATGAATTGAGGGAGCAGTTTTACTGTTTGTTAGATACTATTTATGTTTGCGTTACAGTATTTTGTGTATCTTTAATCAATCAAAAAATTAAAACTGTTAATATTTAATAGCTTCTGAGCTCTAACTTAAAGGAACTCAAAGCCACAAACCACCAAACTCTAAGGGTAATCCACGTGAAGGTTACGCGTTATTTTTTTCTCAGATTGCTCACGAATAAATAAACTTAAAAAAATACTAAAATTTTCTATACTTTACTATACCTATATTTTTAAATTGTAGTACATTTCCCGACTTACCAGGGCAAACGGCCGAAAGCCAGTACTGTACAGTTCAAAACGGCATGTTTGGTCAACTTCCCCTTAGCTGCTAGAAAGTAGAAAATTGACAAGAGCAGCTACTACGTTTCACAGCGGTCAGTTGCATAATGCCTCGAACACCTGCCGGTAGCAGCAATTGCTCGAAGGGATTCCATTTCGAATCAATTGATATCCATATCTTCATAATGACAATAATCGTTCACTAATATAAAATGAATATAGTCTAAAACAAAAAATAAGTAACTCCATCGCTCTTTGATTATAAATAAAATCTTTACTCAAGTACATACATTTTTAAATTAGGAAAAAAATATATGTTAAAATAAAAACAGTTATGTATAATACAGCATGCCCTAAGACCTTATGTATTGGCAGTATTTATCTATCTAATTTATTTAACACTAATTTGAAGTAATGTATTCTCACTGTTTTTCATTTATCTATAAATTTTGCAGTTGTTGGTTTTAAAATATCTAGAACATAATGAGCTTTGGATACGGCGTACATGTTAACTATTGTAGTGTACCTTGGTATATACAATATCATTCTTAGAAACTTATTTTGGATCTAAGTTTGATGATATTGATAAGACTTTAACAAGGCGCATCATAAGTTAATATGAGCTTTACTAACAAATTCGAAATATGTAACTTAGTATGTGAATATGATTTCCCAGTTGTGCATAAATGGTTTATATGCAGTGTTAATACGTGTCTGATCGTATTCCTTTAAGGTAAATAGCCCGCAAGAGTGTTGCCAACAGAGAGGCAGACTAACAACGACATTCGCCAATAATTAGGTACAGTTACTGACCGACCCGCAATCGGCTAACAGGTGGCACGACTGCTGCCTCGCCCACTGCACACCTGCTGCCCGCAGATAAATCTCACCATGCGCGTACATTCAGGACCGGAAGTCTGCCTGTCTGCATGCTTCTAAATACATCTGCATATACCTCGTGGAGTCTCGCTGTATTTGCACGGTGACGATTTCTCTCTCTGCGCTCTCCTGTTTACTTTTCAAGTCGAATAAAATCTAATTTCCTCCGCTGCTTCTAAGAGTCTGTGTAAATACTGTTTGTTTATTTAAATGCTCAGTTCAATTTGTTTTTACATTTAGCCCCTTTTAACACACAGTTTAATATGCGGACACCGTCTGAAAAAGGAGTTTAGGTTATATGCACCAGGCCATTTCACAGAACGCGTTGTTTTTTTACTTGGGTGTAAATATTTATTTCTAGTCAGTCAGAGAAAAAATGTTTTTAAAAGAACCAAATTATTGCTAGCAAATTCAGGGTCGCGGGTCTAGAACAGTTCCCAAGTCATGAATTTAAAAGGTCATAAAAGTCAGAAGACTCGTTAGTTTTAAAAGGCTGATAGTTTTGAATATCAAACGTTACTATTATGAAATCCTCCCCAATGCGTGCAAATTCATAATAGTTCCAGGTCATAAATTTGAATCGTACACAGTAGTCAGTAGTAATAAATAGACACAAGGTAAGTAGAGTTCCATAGCTAATAAAATTGTAGAGGTAAAAAGAAATGAGTTGTTTCGGGGCCCGATCTGGCTGAAATACTAACTTGACCCGAATAAGACCCTGAGGAATCGCTCTTCAAACTTTGGAGGATTTCTGTTGAGTTTGGAAGGACTCAGAAAAATTATAGGGTTGCAGAGCTCACGGCATTATTATTATTTTTAGCATCATTGGAGTAGAAAGTAGAACTTTGACGAGAAATTTGATACTTTTGTGTACACCGTTATAATATAACATTGCCTCAGGTGTCAAGAACTTTAATTTCCAAGTCCACTGGGAACTATTCTTGTTTAATTTCAATTTGGTCGCTTAATTTCCATGGCGTTCGTGTTATTTTTAGCATCACTTCAAAACAGGGACTGCGTAAAAGCTGCAAACTCAAATTTTGTAAAGTAATTTCCGCGAAGCATTGGAGATATTACAAAATCATTAGACGGAATTATACATATTTTATAAAGATGGATATTTTTTTTTTTTTTATTATCGATTCATCTGAAGGGTTTACAATCCCCAGAACGTGATGATGCTGGTATAACATCTGGTTTGAAAAAAAACAAAACCTAAAACCATGATTTTCATTTCTCTGCGTATAATATCACACTCTAAGACTTCATTGCCAAGTGTACTGCCGCTACACTTAATAGTTTATGTATTATATTTGTGATACTCAAAAGTCGATAACTCAGGATGCACTAAGAATTAATTCTAAAAAAATTATACCTTAACAAGTTTTATAACTGTTCATAATTACAGATAGGACAAAAAAAAAAAAGATAAAAAAGCTGTTAATATAACGGGAGATGGGACGAGAAGACTCGTAAAATGGTGGGCTTAGAACGTGACTCCGTCAAGTTATTATGCTGCTTCATCAATAGAATAGGCTTTAGGCACGGGGTTGTTCCTCACATCCAAAAAATATTACAAAGGCAAAGGCACTTGAAGAGTTTCCTCTTCGAAATAGAAAGTAAACCAATTCATACAAAACAAAACATTTAAAGTATGTCGTTTTTAAACAACCATTAACAACAACCAACAAAGATGTTAGAAACTGATAATCTGGGATAAATGACATTTTAGTATCATGAAAAGTTTTTAATATTAATTAATTTATAATTATTCGCTATGTGACAGTCAAAATGGTGTTATAGTTCAGAGATATTTAGTAGCACAATTTTTTGTAATTATTCTAAGAGTAATACGCCAAAAAAAAAAACCTTAGATAGGCAGTGTTTATAATAAAAATAGATGTTGAATTAATTTACAACTGATAGCGAATTAAGTAACAAACATAATACTTTAAATAAATTGTTTATAGAATAATTAAACCAATTTAATGACTTTTATCAATTAATATTGTTACTTCAACTTATTTTCTGAAGTTGAATAGGCGAAACGCCAACGTGAGGAATATATATTACAGACTTAGAAATACACTAGAGAAAGACTTAAAGGCATTTTTAAACTTAATTCAATATCACCATTAAATGTCTAACATTTAAAGTGTTGTACTTACTCAAACTGTAGCCAACCAGTAAAGATAATTTGGAACTTACCTGAAAAATAGAAGAAAAACGAATTATAATGATGATAATTAATAGTGAAATATTACATTAAATTAAATGCTTATAGTAAATATGATTATTAATAAATTCATTTGAGAATGCTGGTTTTGAACAATTCGTATTAAATATATATTTTAAAAGAGTTAAATTGGAAAACTTACTTAGAAAAGTCAACCAACAAGCAACAGATTTCGTTTATTTAACTTCTCAGATCTGATATCACTCTGATAAACATTTCGGTACTTGATAAAAGAAGTCCGGACTGCCGAAGGCGCTTGGGCGTTAACCACATAACGACTAGTTCCGTAATATCTCAGACATTCGCTTTTGGCAAAAACACGACATCCGTAACATTCTACGATCTTCTCTGTAAACAATGGACCTGATACTGGTCTCGGAAGGTTTAAATTTACTCCAGCATGTCTTTTCCCTGCACACATTAGGACTCCCCGAGTTGTAATCCGGTTGTAATCGTTTAGTTCCGAAAGGTTTGTAGTACAACAAACCGGTCATCTATTGGCTCTGTCACTCATGGCTAACAAAATACGGGTCTGTGATTGTACAAACCTGTCTCACAGGAGCGCGTTATTGCTCTCCGAACAGTAGTTTGAGGTAAACCCAATGCACGGGCCGCGAATCTTGGGCTTTGACCGTCTTCCACTAAAGCAATAAGATAGCCAAGTAAACCGTCAAAACCATTTTTAAATTTAAAATTTTCTCGCGCTCTTGGTCAGTCTCTACTGGCTAGTATCCGGTGACGCGGCTGACGGAGGAGCGCGGGGGACTTCCCAAGACTCCGCTTTCTCTTCGCATGTGGACTTGGGAGGCCTCTGGGCTGTCTGTAAATATTGTATGAATGAGCGAGTGAATGATGAATTGTAAATATGGTATGAATGATAGTATATCTTAATTACTTATTGCCTAGCAAGGCAGATTGTAATTTTAGCACAATAAAGGAATTATAAAATTTAAAAAATTTTAAATTTTAAGAAATCATTTTGTTAAATTTTTAGGGATCAATTACACAAGAAATCAAAATGTAAATCTATGTAATTATTTTTAAATATTTTTTTTTAATACTTATTTGGGTTTTCTTTCATATTTGCAGGCCCTTATTGCTTAAAACGTTCAGTATTATTTAAAAAAGAATTGAAACCCGATCAGGAAGGTAATATATGAATTTTTTTAAGTGCGCCATTTTTTTTTGTGGTACAATGTTGTTATAATTTTAGAACGTAATTTTACTTAGCTCGCAACACTTGCGTTTTGTTTTAATTATAATTTCTAAAATATATCTGCTTTTATTTAATTTGTTTTCTGGTTTAATTGGTCTTATCTCACTATAACCTAATAAAAGTAAGTCGTATTTTTCGGTCACGTTTTTTCCATTTCACTCCGTCCTTAAGTGGTCAAATAAACGAAAAACACCTAAAAGTTCTTATCCTTTCAACCCTTTGAAGGACGGTTCACAACCAGCTGACAAATCTAAGCCGTCAAAATGATTGTGCTTTTGAACGAGATGTGTTTTATTTTCTATTGCACCACTGGCTTCCCTCGTGGACCGGCCACTCCGACATAGAATGCTCCAGTGATCAGTCATGGATCATTTCCCAAGGCTTCGGTCTCTCCAAAATAATTTACGGACTGGTAAATGTACTGCCCACTTATAGACTCCACGTGTCCATGACAGAACTATTGTAGTTCAGTCAGGGTAGAATTTCTAATACACCGCCCACAGAGGACATACTCCGAATGGAGAAACTTTCCGTAATTTATTTACACTACAGATAGTAATGCTCATTCGGACTGATGAGAGGCCATATTACCTTAAGATCAGGAATGACCTGAAATTAGCTCCCAAATAGATGAAAATTACTACTCTTCTATACACACTATGTCCTTTCAGAACGCCCGATACTATATTACCCGTTTGCTCTCCGTTGGCAGGTCACCTAATAAAGCGAATTCGTGCAAAAGTCATAAAACAAAGTAACAAGTTTTTCAACGAAGATGTTTTCCTTCGAGGACAATGGTATTCAAATGAATATTTTTCCAAGCATGCGTTTTGGTCACTTCATTTCTCTCAATAATATCCTCGATTTGAAGCACGTGTGATAATATAAAAATCACGCGATAGGCTACAATCTGATTATAAAATGAGTTTTTACGTTAGTTAAATAATTGCCATATTTATGTTTGTGAAGAGGCTATTTTCATCGTCCAATTATGAAAGTTATACTTATATCACTGTTATTCTGAGATTCCGTTGTGGATTATATCTTCAAATACTATTCCTTCGCATTCCACTCCATTGATTTATGTTCGAAAATATTGTTTCCAAAAATACAATTTAGTTTATAATATATGTAAATAAATTTGAGTCAGTCACATCTTTAATATTAACCAGTAGAAAAATGTCTAGGTAACTTTTCCATCGATCAAGTGGTGTATTAGTTTTCTCACATCTAAAAACGGTTCCCGGACACATGCAGCATGTTTTATGATACCCCACATTATACACTGGCACATTGAATGGCCAGGTAATGATAGGACCTCCCCGGCAACACTAACAGCTGCTACTGCGCAACTCCCCTCGTCCCATTGAGAATGTACCCCGAGATTGATGTGGCTTTTTTCAGCACTTTCCCTCGCCAGCGGACACGTCCTAGGCAGCATAACAGTCTCCTGTGATATAATGTAACTGCGGGTGACAGGACTCTTCAATCGCTTAGTGGCTATCCTAGATTCAGCAGAGCTGGCTGGAAAATGCTTCTAAGCAATTGAATACAGCATTTGCAAGTATAAAGTAAAATCACGACCTATGTATGCGGAGTGAACACGACCCATGAAAATTGTTACAATAGCCTAACGGTAAACATATAATACCCACAAGTTCATGTTACCACTGCACTTCCATTTTCTATCTGTAAGATGATCTCTGTAAGAAGATCTACTGATGATAATGTACATTATACATTAACTGTCTAAATGTTTAAAAGTGATGGGATTCGCCTTATGAATCATAGACTTAAAACTAACAAACAAAATCCTAACCCAATTTTCCCTGACAATCTGTTCCAATCGATGCGGGAAGGGTGGTGGGGTCATATTGTCAAACACTGGCTTGTTATTAAGCTAACTACCAATCCCCTTCATAGCCCCTTTAAATTTACAGATAATTATATAGAATTATAGATCCTCTGGCGAATCTACTACAAATTATTTTTGAATTTCCTGTAGCGTCTCTACATTATATACGGGTTTTGTTATTTTATAAAACTTCTATAGTAGAATAAAAGCTTAAATTTTTTTTAATCAGCTCTCATACATTGAAAATAAAGGATAAGGGAAAAATAAAGGAAAATTTATTTGGGGTGAACGGATCCAAAGCTAACTTTGTCTAAAATAGTAGTACTAAAACATATAATTGAAATTCCTTTCAACCGGAAATTTGATGGGGAAATATAAGTGTAATGAAAAAAAAAATAGGTTCTAGGATCCTAAAAAATCAAGTGTTACGATGTCAGCAATATTCAAAAAATAGATCTAATATTCTGGGTTTATCAATTTCAAAATTCAATAAGAATGTAGACAAAAACACTGAATTACTGAAAATATTTGTAGCCTGTTCATATTTTTATTACTAAATTGTTTACTTTCGGCTCTACTGCCATGATTAAAGTACTATACTTTAATTTATCGAACAAATATCCCAAGGGGATATGAATTAATATGATGATGATTTAATATATTTCTTTTTATGATGCTGTTATCCGAAGTTTTAATAAGTGTTGTGCTTGTTATGTGAGGAGGCTGCACTATAAAATAAAATCTTAGTTTAAAATTCTAATAAATTACAGAATTATAATCCCTTACAGGGCAAAATTAAAGTTTAGGTTGACTGAATGAATTAACTGACAAAAAAAAATCTGATTGTAATATTTAGATAAGCAATAGTCGGGAAACGTTTCTCTACATGTGGCGTTGCATAACCGAAACGAAAAGGTCGAATCTAATAATACGTTAAGACTTTAATTGCAGGATAAAAAAAAATGTCCTTATATAACATAAAATAGAAGGTGGCTGCGATGGGAAACACCCTCAACTTATTCAATGCATTTAAAAATTAATTCAAGATGTTTGAATAACTTTACTTTTTTTTAATAATTCGTATCAAAGCTGAGCCCGGAGGGTCAGGCTCTACATTCAAACTGGGACCGATCTTCATTTGTCATTGTTCTTGACCTCTTTTTCCTATTATTGTGAGCACATTAAAGATAATAACGAAAAGATAATATGTACATATTGTAACATTCATGATATTTGAAAATATCATGACCAGGAACCCTCACATCTGGTAAGCATTTTCCCTTATGCTCCTAGGAGTGGGGATGAGATAAACCGGCAGTCTTACCACAACCGTCGGGAAGAACGGGTTAGCAAGCTCCCGAATTGGCGGTTACCATACAGGAAGAGAGGAGAAGAACCAACAGCAGAGAGTAACGTTGATTGGATTACAGGAAGATCATCGATTGGGTGATATTAATATTGTTTTTATTATGGATCCATTAAAAGAAATTGAGCTCAAATTCAAGTTTGTAATTAGTGGTAATTATCCTAATTTAAAAGGAATTGAATATTTTTTTTATACTTTTGTCAGTAATCTATGTTAATTATAATTATTTGTTATAACCATTTTATTTGAATATATTTCACAATTCCTAGTTTCTCAATTTATTAATAACTAAAACATTAGCCTTGAGATCGGGCGATTCAATCGGGGTAAATTCCTATGTCAAAGACATAAAAAAATCTGAATTAAAGATCTAATGACGGACCTGCCAAATTAGTTAACTTAAATTTATCAAATAAAGTAGAAAGAGAAATGGTAAAAAATGAGGTAGGTTTCAATATATCATAGACTATTGGGGGGAGGGGCAACGAAATCAGGCACTCAATAACGTTCTTACCTCTTACAGGTTACAATCGTTATAGTTATTTACAATTTATAAAAGTATAATAAATTTTAAACGTTAGAATGCTGGATATGTTTATTTATTTTTTCAATTGGTGATAATGATTTCTCCTAAACATAATTATTTTTAAAAAAGACGAATTCTTGGCGACAAGATGGAGCTAACGACGAAATAACCAAATTATGTGCCCGTAAATTCGAACGAGATTCGGGATGTGATAGGTATTGATTGAGACGAAAATCATCATGAAATAACTCGTCTCACACGTATCCCTCACATGCGTACACGTTTGCTGAAAGAGAGACAAGTGGCCTATTTTAACAGGTTTCAGTTAACAATAGACATTCATCGGGTGTGTTTCGTTCATCAAAATATATAAATCGACAGGTCAACTTTTTCCCCTTACTATGCGATTTATCGCTACCTCCATGTAACCGTAAGACAACTATGGAAGTTTTTGGAAAATCGAACTTGAATTTTGCTAAACTCTTTTTTACTGAAATTATCAATAAGTAATACAGATCAAATGGTTTCGCCAATTCTATTTTCATACTTTTCTTTAACTGTTCCAGTATTAACACTTATCGTCCTAAAAATCACGCAAAAATGAGATGTCCTACTGTTGCACTGACGTACGTATTCCGACCCTCAAATTTTAATTGTTTGCTGAAAGGCGATTTCTAGTGATAAGATGTTTTGTCTTTTAATAAATCGAAATTAACCAATTGTTTTTCAGTAATTTAATAATAAATCTTAAGAAACGTAGGTCTCCGGTCCACACTAGTACCACCTACCTTGATTTCGTTTCTTAATTTTCTTCATCGTTTATTTTCAAGTATTTTACCATGAAATACAAATCAGTTCATTATTGATGTAAATAAATTTTCGAAAGAAAAAATATCTTCTTCTAGAGTATCATTTAACAATACTTGAAGTTATTCTATGTACAGATCAGACGATCTCAAATGCTTGAAAAAAATGATCAGAACAACAGCTAGAATGTATTGAGTTCGAGACAAGAATGTTATTTATATCAGACAAAGGAAGCGCTGTCATTATCGTGACAGTGTCATGGCAGTATGGTCTTCTTGGTAATCGTTTCGATACAAGTCAACCTATAAAATCCGAATGGGTTCATTCCTACAGAGCTGTGTGGTCTCTAACTAACATCTAGTCTAGTATTTAAAGCGTATACAGAGCTGTGTGGTCTCTAACTAACATCTAGTCTAGTATTTAAAGCGCATACAGAGCTTGCGGTTAGCTTAAAAACACTTTTCTTCACGTTATATTATTTTTAATGCTTAGTTATGGCGTTGATGTATCTTGACCATCACAAAAATCAGACAGTTGTTTTTGATTAAAAGAATTTTTTATTTATTGGAAACAGCCAGACCTGACTGATACCTACTATTATGTTTTTTATAGAGTATTCTTTGTTTGGCAAAGCATTTTGTTTTCTAAACCCCTCCTTTTCACCTTCTCGTCTCTAAGACACTGTTATTAAATAAAGCATATTAATAATAGTAAATATTTCAATTATAAATGATTAATACTCAAGTAAAAAGAATGAGAATACTCACTGATGAGTCAGTTAGGGAGAGATCGGAGATGCCGAGATCGGAGCCTGCAGATTCTTCGGAAGTGGAAGACCTCGAGGAGAAGGGTTTGGTGACGGAGGTGAGGCTGCTGGCCGGCGAAGGTACGGGCTCCCACACTTCGGCGGTTGTACTAGAGTAGTAATTGTCCTCCTTGGTCTCTCTAGAGCGTCCGTCAACCACTTTGCCTCCCCGGGCCACGGTCACCTGCTCCCGGGTCACCACGGAGGACTTGACGCTGAGGCTGGTCTCCAGGCGGACAGGAGCCGAAAGGATCCCGGCCCGCATCAGGATCTGGTTAAGGACGTCCGAGTGCGGTGCCGTTCCGTGGACCAATGCTTCCCTGATCACAGCACCCTCGGCACCTTCCAGCCGGATCCGGCAACCGTTCACCAGCAGAACCTCCTCCTCGCGGATAGTGGACTTCTTCTCGCAGTCCAGAACCTTCGCCCCTTTTCCCAGGATCGACTCCACAGTCTCCTGAATCTCGGTGTCGTCCATCTGCAATAATCCACTATGTCAGGATTCCATAAATGCCATGTAAAGTTGATGCTGACCCTTTCCATACTGCTCTGTTTTTGTTTTTTGTACATAACTCTACAGAAATGAATAATATTAAAACTTATTCTTCAAAGATTTTGTATTGCGCGGTATAAAGAATGTAAACAGTGCAAAAGGTTTATCACCTCATTTCCACGGGTTGCCCTAGAATATCTTCTTTGTATAAGGAATGAATGAACAAGTAGATTATGTATGAATTATGTTATTCTTTTAGTTCAGCGGATTATAATTAAATTGCCTAACAATTGGGAATAAAGTGGTGTTCACAGTTTTTGACCAAACCTTAAGGACTTATTGTCCCTTGTGCTTTCCACGGCGCGAAAATGTAGTTGTCGGGTTAGGAAGGGGGGCGCCCACCGCGGGCTAGGGTCTCTTCAACCCGGCCTCTGCCCGGCGGGCGTTAAGAAAGAGATAAAATGGGTAAACCTGTGATGATTGACTTGTGCTGGCGGCCTAGTTGGCGGGCAGCTTTATTCGTAATGATCTGACTCCATAAGATCTTAGAAGGTGTGCCCCGACAGTGCACTATGTTCAGGAGAAGAGGTACAGGATAGGTATTATAGGTAGTTTACGTGGACTTGGAATGACCACGAATTTATACTCGGTATTTAAGGGTAGGTGAAAACCGTCCGGATCCCATAGAGGAGTGAGAAGCGGAGAGAGACAGACTGGATCACTGGGGGAGACGCTACTATATAAAGTTGGTAGGGCCCCAGAGATCGTAGTCCACATGGAAGGAATCTCTTCCAAGGAGGGAGAGAGAGAGAGAGAGAGAGAGAGAGAGAGAGAGAGAGAGAGAGAGAGAGAGAGAGAGAGAGAGAGAGAGAGAGAGAGAGAGAGCAAGGTTTACTTCAGGTGCCGGGTTCCGAATAAATGGAAAAAGCTCCAAATTTCGACCTTATGTAGACAGGTCAGAGGCCGAGCTACACCCATGCCACTAGAGAGATCCCTCTCTCTAACTAAGATTTTTATTATTAAAATATGGAAACGTAAGCAGGTATTTTCCGGTACGAGAAGAGAGGAACTTCTATTTATTCGTGGTGAAGAAATTGGTACAAGAGCGGTCAATGTTTTATTCGACTGCTATGTTTAGTTGACCAAATAATCTAGAAGTTGGTTATCTGCAGTTCTCCAATGTATTTCCTAATAGCCATTAAACTCGGCGGTAATTTTGTCACGAATTTGTTAGAAAATTCCACAACGAGTACATATTCAGTATTTATAATGACTAAAGTATATTAATGAGACTGAAACCAAGGACATTCAGGATGCAATATTTATAGGAAGAATAACAGATGAGTGTATAGTATAACAGCTTTCTTCAGGAGTATTATGAGTCGATTTCGTAATTAGAGATCATTAAAACATAATTAATTATTATATAAGAAGGACAGAGTTTATGAAGCGGATATGTTTCGTTCCATAAAGCATGCCTCGTCAGAGAAGGCAGTTAGAGTCAGGAAGAATAATGCTCCCCCAAGATATATTTCACGTCAGGTTTTTTTTTCGGTTTTTTTTTTCATCCCTCAAATTTTTTCAACCCCTTTTCCCCCTTGAGGTTTATGAAGTGGTTGAGCTAAGGAGGGTGATTATTGTTTATTTATGAACGGCTAGGGGTTGAGTGCGTTCGTTGCCCCGGCCCGGCCTCAAGTCACAATAGGCCCTCAAGTTGCGGTACTCGAGCCACTCCAGCGTAATGCTGCATAGAGTAAATATTAAATAATCGAACGGAAAAAATTCAAATATTCCAACCACCTTCAGTAATACAAAACGATTGACAAATACCCTTATCTAAAGAAACCGAATTACTTCTGGTAAATCAACCCTTAACAGAGCAAAAAATGAATCCGTGCAGAGTTAATTGTTTAATTTCTAAATCTAGAAAGCGATTTTTTAACTGATAATATATTTCCTCAAATCGTGTAAAATAAGTAGCGCATACTTCGAAGTTTTGTTTTTCGTTTAATGAAAATTCATAACTCCATCTGCGAAATTGTATAAATCTGGTTGACCTGGAGACTACTCGTCACGTCAACCCTGGAAGAAAATGTCTAGTGGATATTAGAAATGAAGAGTGGGTCGTTATTAAAGCAGTTAAAACTCACTTCTAATTTTTAAAAGTTTTTTTTACCGCGCATGTTCTCACAAGTTCGAAAAATACATGCGGGTAAGTTGAGCCGACTATTAAATTTAAATATAACGTTCAATTCGTAAACATGGTCTCAGAGAAAGTAGACTTGTTCTGAAAACTATGCCAACGGAATTTCTATGAACGCCGCACGTGGGACATTTATTCGGCTTATTATTTATTTATCATGACTTGGATTATTTTGCCAAGAATTTTGAATTCCAAAAATAAATAGGAGATTGCAACTCGCAATCGCGAAGAGCTCGCGGCTCATGTGAAGAGTTGACGTAAGAGCATCAGACCGCGTCGAGACAGGCCGTCTATTTCAGAGGCTTTTCACGCCAGCTATGTCAGGCATTTGGACCTGGTCCAGATGTCCCACTTGTTCTGCTAAATTTCCTCATGTCACTTGGACCGGTATTAACCAAGAAAACTTAATGATGCCACCGCATGTATTCACATCAGGGGACATATCTGGGAAGTAGGAAGCCACCAGTGAAAGACCAATCAAACCCCCAAAACGAGGCATCGGCATTGAACGAAAATAAAAAGATTTTTTGAAAGAACTGCGTTTGTTTAAATCATGATGTTTGTCTTAATGATAATGTTTCGTTTTCATGTGCTTTTGTTACTGTCATCACATATACCTTAGTGATTTTTCATTAATCAAATAAAAAATTAAGGTATACCAGGTGATTTATATTATAATATAGACATAAAATTACACTATTAACATAATAATAAAAATAGTTACGATACCTAACAAAGCTTTATACTGCCTCTAATTACTAACAGGCTAATCCGAATCACCGTTCCTACCGGTGTCAATATTTTACACGATCCCACTGCATGTTTAATAACTATTAACTTTAATGACCACAATGCTGGTTACAAGTCATCCAAATTGCACTAAAATATTAATCAAAAATATGTTAGCTTTTCATTTTTTTAGCAATATCAAGACTGCGATATTTTTAAACGAAAACAGCAATTAGTTGTTGATTCCTATGAGGTCAGGAGTTCAAAAGTATGGAAGCTCAGATCTGAAACCTGAGAAAGTAAGGGAGAGAGTGAGTAGGTAAAAGATACGGACTAATTTTTTTTCACGTTGAATAATTTTTGTCAGTTTTTCCTTTATTAAGTATATATTAACACCAAAGCACATGACAAGTAATTAAATATGCCGGATATAAACGTTTCCCCACTATTGTAAACGCAAGGGTCTGCCGCATCACTACTCTGACCAGTTTCAACTGAACACTTCTCTACTAGTTGACTAGAATAAAACGAGATTCAGTCACCCCCTTCTCAAAAAAGAAGCTAGGCGGCGGTAAAAGGAGTATGTGATCATTTATGTATAATTATGCACTCCAATTGTGAGGTAGCGGCATATGCGGACGATATAGGGGTCTACAGCACCAGCCTCAACCCAGCCAAGACTCAAGGTATCATCTTCTCCTTCCAGCATGAGAAAAGAAAGCGTCCACCCAGCTTAACCATAGACGGGACTAAATGCAAACTTTCCAACAGCATATGCTACCTAGGCATCAACCTAGGCAGACACATGACGTTCTACACACACCTGCAGAAGAAGTTGAAAAGAGTACGTAGGACTTACTACTCTCTTCAGCATCTCATCACAAACCCGGCTATATCCCTTCGGCTGAAACTGTTAATATATAAGAGCGTCCTGAGGCCAGCTCTACTGTTTGTGACACCACTCTTCCGATTCCTACACACAAGAACTCGACTCCAGAGCTTCTAGAAAAAAATCCTGCGCACGGCACTATGGCCAACATAGTGATATGAAGGCTCCCGACCTCCACGAAAAGTTCGAGGTCCCCACCAACACCGAAGCCATCCAAAGAAGACACATCAAGGTCTTTGACTCGATGAAACATAGCCAAAACCCTCTTTTCCGAGACATGACACCCCCACCGCTACCGGCAAGATGGCAACACTCAAGATCTAGTAAAGCAGACCAAACGGTGGGCATCACGGCCCTTGGCCCACCAACAACAAGCCTCTAGCAGGCACCCACCCATCACTGCTATCCGACTAAATAAGACTGCACTACATGCCTAGAGAGACTCTAGGCCCAGCCACCAGTGGACTCTCACCACTGTACCGCAACAATCATCCTCTACCAAGGATTCCCACACTCCTTAATCCTCTCACACCACCTTCAAGCAGGTACTCCCAGTACAAGGATCCGCTCAACCCAACTATTCCTTTATTTTTCCGTCATCGTTAATCTTATAATTAGAGAGCTAAGAAAAAGAAAATGCATATAATTATGCAATCAATAAAAAATTGTTCATAATCAAGACGCAATATTACTTTTAACAATTCACGCTTCCATTATCAAGTGCTGATGATGTTGCCAATCAGTACGATGTCTGATCTCATACTCACACAATGTCAGCGTGAGCTGTTGAAAGTGTTAGTGCGAATAATATATTTTGTAAGTAGATATTGTTGTTAATGAATAAAAAATGTTTGTAGTTTAGAAAAAGTACACCTTTAAAATTCCGAGTGGAAGCCAAGATTAGTATGAGACCACACAGGATTCACTGGTGTCATGGGGATGTCAAGTTCGCATTAGCAAAAACGTCAGTAAAATACACATCGTAAGTATATTGATTTTTTTTAATTAACCAGTTTTATGGAAAGGAGCTTTTATGCAACGAAAAAAAAACAAAGGATAGCATAGTTGTATGCCCTTCAATGATCGGGTTAATTACGCTTTATTTTTCTTATGATAATGAGCTATTGACAGAATGAATCCAAGCAAGTGCCTACGTAAGTGGAAATATAAAATAAGACTCTGCTTCGACGAGGGCAAAAGGTGGTTGAAAGGTGATTAAGAGAGAAGCCGTAGACACGGCTGACCCCGGGAACGCAAGGACTGGTGCCAACTATTCACAAGTTCCTCTCACCTGGCCACTGGAGGAATCTCTCGTGCCCGGTGGCCTGCAGAGCGAGAATTCCTAATATGCAGTCAGAGAGTTCCTGCAGAAAATAGCGGAATTCTCAGCAAATAATTATAAAAACTGACAGCAATATTTTCCAAGCATAAGTAAACTTACGCAGCATCTTAGAAAAACTTCAAAAAATCAAAAAAGTTTTTAAGAATAAATTTGACAAACCATGGTGCAATACAATAGTTAAGTTGCATGAGGCATTAAAAGCTTATTATTTATTAAAGGGATAGCCAACAACATTTCTAGAAAAATGTAAACACAGTGAGGGTACACTACTTCCAAATATTGCTAACATCGATTAATTACTTGTGGAAAAATAAATTATGAATAAATGTTTGTTATTACCATCAGTTCAATGAAGGTTTTATTCAAAGTCAAGCGTGTTGATGTTAGTCTACTGCTTTTATACTAGATTTGCGTGTTAGCAAAATATTACGGACAATAATTTTTATAAATATGGGAAATAAATTGATTTGGTTTGAAGTATAAGTAAACTTTTCATATTAAAGATTTTTTTTTTACACTTACAACTTTATTGAATCAAAATTATTTTTATAAACAAAAAGTATAGATTAATGTGGTTGGACGACGTGTTTCGACGAGTTCGAGTCCTACGCAAGAACAATGAAGATGTGCAAGAAATATTCCGAAGGAGATTCTGGCAAGAGAATATGATTGGCGCAATATATCATGTAAGGATGTGGTTTTTACTGAATGACTTAACTTTTCACTTCGCTAAGCAAAATTAAACAGCTAGAATATTGACATAAAAAAAAAAAAAAAACTATTCAAACTGACTCGGATTATTTTTAATTAAACGTCGGATTTCTATCATTTGCTCTCAAATCAGTCAGTTTTTATAATATATTTGAATGTACCTCACGTTATTCTATCCAAAGTGAATCAGTTTGTAATTATCACCGATTTGCACCGCAAGAAGAGTTGCACCACAAATTCCGACCTTTTTCTAGTGACGATATGGACAAGATGTCAGTTTTAAATGCGTAAAACCCATAAATGCGTAGAATCCGGCGGCTCAACAGGTCCAAATGCCAGGTAAAGTAACTTATTCTTAAGGCGTTGAGAATGTGGTTCAAAAACCACGCCTCTACACGTAAAATAGAAATACACTAGAGTACATGGTACAGAGGGCATGTACATTTGAGCTTTATTCCTGGTTGAAATGGGCACATAAAGATAAAATGGTAAATTAAAAGCATATCTCATCCTCATTTGCACATTATAAATCCTCTATTAAATGTTTCCCGGCTGTAACGCCGCAACACTCAACGCCGCTTGGTAACGACGTAGTTAACACTGTTTCGGAATATAGATGAGGGGACATGGCCACAGTGTAATTTTCAAAAGGATCTAAATGCGACTAGTAAATAGAGCGGCAAAGCCCTACTTTAAAACGATATTTCTCCCCGAGCCCGGTCTCGAGCAACAAGTGTCCGTTGCCCCAGTCCGGGAGTATGCGATGAAATAACGGAGTCATTCAGAGGCAATGGAATAATCGAGAATGTAAAAACAATAAATAACGAGGCGATGGACATTTTTCTACTTACCTGTAAGAACACTGGTAGCCGACCACAGTTATGATCCTATAAATTTAAATATGAAACGAAAAAAACACTTTATTCTTGTCCCTTAACAATAACAATAAAGTTATGTCCAGCCGGAAAAAAAAATAATAAAAACATTCCACTTATGTGATTAGATTCAAAATAATAAAGGATCTAATTACATTTGTGATGACTACAATGCACCAATAGCAAACGATTCACTGATTTTTATTTTTTTTTTTCATAGCTCTTAAACTTATAAAAAATGGATGTGGGAAAATTATTTTGGATTGATTGGTGCCTTTCACTAAGGGGAGTCCCATTTGATGGAAGTATGAGAAGGATATGCGGTGTGGGATGCCTAAAAGAGGCGGGTTGATTCGGGAAGGTAGTGAGAGTCTACCTATGGTGGGATTCACTGACAATTGCAACTAGGAACATAAGGAGAATATAGTAATTATTGCGACAGGGAAAATAACGTGAATGGTCTCTAGGATGAAAATAGGAAATTGATAAAAATAATATGATTGAATGATAAATTTTAGTTTTATTCCTCAACGGGTTTCACAGACTTACTGTGACGATGGTATTAAAAACATAGTGCTCCTACCTAGGATTATAGCCATAATGGGATGGTTAATAACAAACAAAAATATCAATGTGAAAAAAGACGCTTCAATTAGTTTAACATTTCTAATTTAAAGTCTCCGCTCAGAAGCAATTTAAGATAAGTTAAGTTTTGGATTTTTTCCCCACGGTTGTAGTTAGTTACATTAGATAAGCCAAATGATACTTCAGAGATATCACAACGTTTTTAAGAGTCAACAGTAGAAACCACTCCTTCCGCCAAGACCCCATGAGAAAAATAAATAAGGGTCAATAAATTATTTTCTTGTTTTTTTAATTAATAATTTAAATAAAATTAAACCATCTTAATTAACGCTTAATAGAATATGTTTATTAAAAATCCAAAAACGCTAATAAGAATTTTTTTCCTCATTAAACTAAATGAAATTTATTCAGAGTGTAAAATTATAAGCGTTTAATCCTTTTATAAATGAGAATCGTGAAGGATAGTGACGATTAAATGATGTGACATAAAACCTCATGAAAACTATTATTACAATATTTAAACTTCTTTATTGTGCTAAAATTACAATCTGCCTTATTAGGCAATAAGTAATTGAGATAAATGCTAAACAACAAAACCCTAATGCTGGGTTCCCACAGGGTGTGAATCACGAAATGGGTATTATTGATCTACCTAATACGGATTAAGGAATCTAATTACATTTAAAATTGAACCGTTCACACGATTTGGCATATCACACGAGCTGTAAAGACAAAATTAATTTTAAAGTAATAATAATAACACTCGCTTTCGTGATTCACGCCCCGTGTGAACCCGACATTAGTTGTGTAATACCTCACACTTGACTTAAAATTGTCTCCATTATTCAAAAATTAAATTACTTTAGCACTAGTAGAGTTTATTATCTGTCTCGACCGGATACAATGTTGGCAATAATGGTGCTGTAAAAACAGCAACACATAAAGGGAACATCCTTATCTACGTCGTGCACGCTAAGCATGGCCACTCATTTGACGGTCTGCCAAATATTTACTCTTTGCTCAGATAAGCTAGATCAAACATGTAACGAAGACTGCGGATTATGTAGTAGCATAATTTATGCACCCGGTCGGACTACAGCGATGGTTGTAAAGATATCATGCGCGGCCTTCTATGGCAGCCGAACTGCCATGTGGTCTGCCACCGGGCGCGCCATGACATTTGCAAAACGAATTTCAAAATACGGAGTGTTATGGAAGAAGCGCCGCCCTGAATAAATATTTTCTATGCGCAAGCTCAGAAAGGTCTCGAAGGAGAGAATTCAGCGTTTTTTTTTTCCCTTGATGTCAAGGCAAGGCTTTATTGCTGCAATAAGGTCGGAGTAAGATAGACGATGAAGCAGGGTAATAAAACTGCCATGTTCATTCGTTTCAGTAAAGTGAGGAGAATAGCAAGAATGCATGTTATATGACTGCCGTGAAATGAATAAGAACAGCAGTATCAGTGGCCTTGTCATTCAGGTTTGTTATGGTTAACCTTTCCTATACCAAGTATATATATGTTCTGGTATCTGAATAAATAAAGAAAGTGATTCGAATAAAATAGAGTCCATCGCTATTCAAATATTGATTAAACGACAGTGAAAACACTACTTGATATTTTTAGCAATGGTCAGATTTTAGTTAAATCATGTTATTCATTTAAAATCGCTTGTAAACACAATGCTTTGTACTTAAGCCAAAACAAAATTTGAATAATTCATCATAAACAATAAAAGAAAAATATTAACAAAGTAACTAATGATTTTTTTATGTTTTATAAACGTTTGTTTTGTACTTAAGTCCGCAATTAGCTCGAAAAAAAAAACAACACTTTTTTATAACTTAATTTGTAAACTTAATAAACCAAATTTGTAATTTATTAAACCTGCCCTTTTCAACGATGCATATTTATTTATATGTAACATATGTTTTACAAGGACCGTTTGTGTACTTTGACGACCTGTATCTCAAGACCCAATCGTCAGATGTAATACCGTTCGAACTATTTCAATAACTGGACCTACTCTTTTCAAGTGATATCTCGAATTAAAAATTCAGAAAATTATAGACGGAACAAGATTGTCGTAAATGTCTCACCCTATCTTGCAGCCAAACCTACTGCCCCAGAATGGATGGATGAATTCTTTATTGAATAAAAAATGTAAATAGTTGAAAAATTAAACAAACAAAATAAAAATACCAAAATCGGCTTGAATGATAATAAACACTCTAATTATAATGTTGGCACATACACAGGTGGTCTGAAAAGTTTCCGACCTCAGCATGAAGATGATAATAAAATAAATAAAAGCTAGTGAAATAAAAGCTTTGTTAGGTCGGAAACATTTCAGACCGCCCGTATCACTTTATTTATTTTTTTAATAGTTTTGAAATTTATTTTGAGGTTAGAAAATAAATAAATAGCTTCTGAACTGTGATTTGAAAGAGTTTCAAACGTCAGAGAAAAAAACGAAATTTTTCAGGTGTACTTTTTTTTTTAATGCTCCCCGATATTGTACTACGACATATATTTTGCCAGTAAAGTATATTTTGAGGAGTCGTAGAAAATTAGTAGAATGAAATTTCAGATTCAACATATTTTACAACCTGAATCACGATTTCTCCTATCGGATTCTGCAATAATTGAATATATTCAATTTGCGTTGTCCCAGCCAGTACGTTTTCTTTGGATGATAAAATTGATTACAGTTTGTTCGGTACATCACATTCACATTATATGAAAACAAATATTTTTAAACGAATTTCTCGGAACACAAAATATAGATAACACTAAATCTAATTGCCTTCTGAATCAAAAGATATATTTGCTTTGCTTTGCAAAACTGTTCAAAAAACATGTTTAATCTGGTTTTCATACTTGTCTCCCACACACACACACATACTATGAATAAATCTCTCGGAACAAAACTGTTTTTGCCACCGATCGCGATAGCATCAACTTAATTTGCAAACGTGAAATTAAGCGGAGCTAATTTATCACCGGAAACCCTGATAAATATTCCAGATGGGGAATATATATCCGAAGAAGATTTATCACACGGCCGTACAGTCAAAAAGGGCGAATTAAGTCCTGGCAGGTACCGTAATCGGGCTCTGCGCGCAACTTGAGTCTCATACATACAAACGCCGAGTTTATTTTTATTATATCATGTAACACATACGTATGTATTAATGTGGTATAATTAAACTATTAAATACAAACATATAAAACTCCAAGTGCAGTATTCTTTCGACTTAGCAGCTACACCGTGGATAGACTAAGGCCTACATTTCTTACTACATAAATTTGTCTGAAATCCCTATGAATCTCTCAAAACACAAGTACTTGGATTGATTGATATCTATGAACTAAACTGACTTCAAGTATAATGCTAAAGAGGTTCATAGAAAATATGTAAATTCCGCATTAGCTATAACTAACAATATACAACTATTCCACAAATTATTGTAAAAAAAAAATTTTCTAAGAAAAATAGCCTATCTAGGCTATAAAGAATTATAGCCGTTTTGCATTTTTTTTCTATTTATGTTTTGTGTGTCATTAGTAAAATCAAATTCATAATTCACTGTACTCAAGTTTTTTCCATCCTCCAGCATCGTTTTTTTATAAAGAGTTATCAATTTCATGATAAAATAATTTAACCTACTTGACAAAGTATTGATTTTTATTATATGAATGCTCAATGTAGCGATAATCCAATTTTCTCTCTAGAGTTGACCTAGCTCATACCTATCCTCATAAAGAAAAATCCGCCTAAGCACTCGGCAACGTCTCTTGTTCTTATTAGGTATGTACATTCCCACTACCAAATATGAGCTGCTTTGAAATTATTTTATAGTTTGGAGCGAATGTGCCTAACAACAGCCCCCCCCCCCACCTCCTGGAAGACCTGACCTAAGTAAGTCTCAACTTTCGTTTTAAAGGTTTGAGGGATCGTCCCGGGGATCTGTTGCCTCACCTTTCCAGCGATCCGAAATTGATAGAATGAGGAGGCGGGCCTAGCTCAAATCAAGTGAACGTGAAATTTAGAAAGCTTTATTAGCAACAGGAAAAGTCAAGGCTGGCATCTGAACTCTGACTCCATTTATAAACCCTGTGGGCAAGTTACGAAATTTAATCGAACCTCGTCAGTTAGAAGGCGCCTTAGTATGTTTTAAACCAATCCCATCGAATTAACATGACAAATAACTTAATCATAACTAGACACAATAGTTGCAAATAAAAAAAGTCACCCTCTCTCTTCTGTCTCTCTCTCTCCTTTTCTAGCTTTAACCTGATCAACAGTTTCATTTATACGAGTATACAATGACGTTTTGCGTTAAAATAACTGGAATTTATAATTTATGTTAATTATAAAACTTACACACTAAATTGTCCCTCATCTTCACGCTTTGAATACCTCACCTCTGTCATCATCAGGCACAGCGATCAGCCCATCATCATTACAACCTATGGAGAACCGAGTTGTGCTGCGTGCGTTAACGACGTGGGCTGTTGTTAATCCTTGCCAATTAAAGAAACGCCTTTAAATGAAACAAACATGGTTGCTTTTTAAATCCTAAAAAAGTTACATTTCTGTTAATAAGGTTGGTTTATATTTTTTAATATTTTCATTTATTGCTATCAAGAATTCAATAAAACCTGGATTATTCCTTTTATCAACCTAAACCGATATCCCAATAAAAAAATACAACCACTCAATTCGTAATTACGCTCATAGAACGCAATTACATCATATTTCGTTTATTTGTTTAAAAGACATTTCGAACAATAGGGTAATTGATGTTCTAATTATAAATATGAGTATTATTAAGAAATTTACAACTTCAAATTTACTTATCAATTAGAGTCCTTTAGATATTGAAATATTCTCTTCGACAGAATGCTGTTCAGCAATTAACCGATGTCATTGATCTGTTCTGTGGTGTTGGTGTCCAACACTCTTCATGAGGATATAGACATAGGTAAGTATCACTCCGCAATAGCGGCACGTCGGTAAAGGGCTCCGAGACATCACATGTTCGTGCCTGAGGCGAGTCCCAATTATTTACTAACTCCTGGATAGATTGTGACTCTTCCATCCTTGTATGACAAGTTGTACGATCATTCTTAGATTGATGTCCCTGAGATCGTTCAATGTTTGATGACTTTGCCTTTGGTCGTAAACTGCGACATTGTGTCGTGGCTCGCTTTCTCTTGTGGCGATTTTTCTCTGCTCATCATGTCAGCAAGAAAGTTACCGTCGACTCCAGAGTTGTCCTGGAACCATAAGAAATCTCCCTTACATCCATATTAATCAATTATCTTAATGTGTAGGAGGATCTCATCGACTAATCGACGTTATTCGTGAAACACATAGATTTTAGAGCGGAGGCCCAATCGGACAAAATAATAAACGTAATAAAAATCTCAGAGGCTCAAATCACAAGGACAACGTCAGTTACCAAACTAAGCAGCGGCCATCTACCAAATATTTGCCAGAGTGTAAACACACTGGCCGCAGTATGGGCATTATCCCATCATCAGGCTGTGTTACACAATCTTGAAGCAAGGGCTGCAGTTTTATTGTACCTTTCTCTCTCAAGCCTTGCACAACCTGCCTACAACGGGGTCACCTACAATCCACACAGCACCAGTATCAACCTCTTGCCACTACAACTAATTAATTATGGAAATCGTCCTGTCTCGGCAATTAATTAATACTTAATAGTAGTAGGAGAAAGCAATTAGACAACAAAAAATGTTTCATAAACATAGTAGTGTTTAAGTAAACATGTAACCTCTATGATTAATGTTTGCCTGAGAAATGTAAAACTTCATTTTTTTTTCTTACTTTAGTTAATAGTATAGATTTAAAGTGGATGTTTTTTTATGAAAATTGAGTTGATTAGGATAACATTTTTATCTGACAATAAAAAATAACTTGATTAGTTTGTATTTGAAAACCGTTGTATTTCGTGTTTATATTATTAATATATTTATGTATTATTTCTTTCAATTTCATATAATTTTTTTTTTACTTATTTAAAATTGTTGTTTCAAATTTTTTTCTATGTACATTTATTCTTAGTATTGTTTTCTTTGTAACTTTAGGTAATACATAAAACGCTAATATTCTAATATTTATCACTTTCAACATAATTATACATTATTTATTTTCATTCAGGTTTACGGATTCAATCTATAATTACATTATATTTCATTCATTACCCTGGAGCTTGCTTGGACTAGAGTTCAGAATGTCTACTGTTATATTAGTGTCCAGTAGATTACCCACTACCTTACGACCCGATGACCGATGAGAACTCATATAGTCTCATTAAAACAAAAGATTTATTAAAAAATAATTTTCCGCTAACGAAATGAACCTGATTTTCAGATCATTTTAACAATCAGTACTCTGCTGCGTCAGTTAAATAATTGAAGACCAAAGGGGCCTTTTTAAAAAGTAGTTTATTAACTAGACAAAAGAATACAACTTATATGACAAAGTGATTAAGTAATACGTCAGGGGTACAGTAACGAGATGAATGAGAGCTGGTGAGAGGAAAGGAAGGATTATATAATGACAGATTAGATTAAGGAGTGCTGACTGAGGCGATGGTGCAGGTGTCAGCTGGGTGTTGTCTGTCGGTGTGCGTGTGTCAGCGGCTTCCATAACTCCTTCCGACTTTAGGTTTCTTGTTCCATCAAGAAATTAAGTTGATGGCTGCGGGTGCATGAGGGCTGTTATTTGGGTGATAAACCCTTGTTGCCAAAATGTTGATAGGCTCTTGTTGTCCGGGATGGTATACAACTGTTGGTGTAGGGTTTTGTAAGGAATTGGTAGTTTTACATTTTTTAAGGTAGTAGAGGATTACAATTATAATAGCTGCCCCTATAATTAAATAAAAATAAAAATAAGTATTGGATTGATTAAATATAAGTGGTTCTAAAACTATGTCTGTTATATTTAGGTTTTCTATTTCGCTTATATTTGCGATTACATCTATATCTATTTTATTGTACAATTTGTTTATGGTGGAGTCTATTATATGTCTTGAAATTTTGGGGAGTTCTTTATAACAATCATTTTGATCTAGGGTGAGTAAGCTAACGGGTGGTAGGTATACAGTATCGTTAGTAAGGCAATTGTCTAATTTGGAGAGGTTAGTAGTTATAAAACTGTTTATATTATCTATATATCTAATGTTAGTATTGGTTAATTTATATTTGCATGCATTCATCGTTCCAGATGAAATAATATTATTTATACAAGTATTATTTAAAATAAAAAGGTTTTTACAGTAATATTCATTGTTTAAAAATGTACAATTCGTTGTATATAACATATTAAATTTTTTTATTATAATAGTTTCGTCTATATCTAAAGTTACATATTGGTTGTTAATTTTTACAGGCGAAGGTATGAGTAAATAAGTCTTTATATTTGGGGTTGCCTTAGGAAGGTCTACAAAGATATGAAGTGTTTCATTATGAGTAGTGCAGTAAATTTTACTCATTATCCACAGGATTTCAGGATTCCTAGAAGCTAGATTTACATTTTGGTTTATGTCGTGTAGTATTTGGGACATTAATGATGAGTGTGTGATGCCAATTTTGCATAGTTCCAGTGTTAATGTAAGTTCATCTATTTTGTTGTGTAGGTGTGTCAGAATTATGTACATGTCAAAGAATGTCATTTCTTTGTTTATCTTCATTATGTTGTCTTGTTCTGTTTTAAAATTATTATTAATTAATTGTATGTCTTTTTGAAAGTTTTTAATTACGTGTTTATTAAGTTTTATGTCTTGTTCTATGTTGTGTTCTATATTATAGTTGTTCCGTCCTAACTCATTTATTACTTCGTCATAATGTGATTTGTCATCAGCTGTCATGGTGCCAGTAAGCCAGCTGAGAGCTGTTCCAAGTCCGTTTATTAGTCCTCTCTTAGTTCGTTTGTTGTGTGATTTTAATAGGTTTAATTTGTTTTGTGTTTGTATGATAAGGTTTTTGATTATAGGGTATGTCGGTAGGTCCCTATAAGATGGTACATTGTTCTGTATATTGTTTAGTTCCTTGTCAAGTAAGCTAATGTCATAAAAATGATATGTCCTGTAGTAATTTTCTATTACCTTTGCGTTCTTTATAGTGTAATGTAGGACTCCGGGGTTATCTCTTATATCAGTCACTGTCATAGTATATGTTAATGTCCATAGAAGTGTCTGGATTAGTACTGTCCGAGTAGGATTCATTTTCTCCTTCTGAAACAGTAATGTTTGGTCTCGGTCTCAAGTGTTGTTTACGTGGTCTTTTGATCCTATTTATATGTGTTTTGTTTATTTCTTTTCTGTCTTTGTACAACAGTACGGGTCTGTAGGGATTATTGTATTTGCGGTGATGGGTTGTTTTTATATATATCTGTTCGTCATTTATGTCAGGTGGGTCTTCGCGATTTGTATTTAATAACTCTGTTCTATTTTCTTTTTCTGTCACGATTTTATTCCGTATTAGTTCATGTATTATGTTCTTTTCGTCATGGTATTTTTGTACGTATTGTTCTTTTATTTCTATTTGTTTGTTAGGTCTTCTTGTTATTCCGAATGTTATTTCGTCCGGTGTCATGTTTAGTTTAGAGTTTAAGGTATTGTTGTATGCTATTGTTGCTAGCATTAGTCTGTTATTTAATGATGTGTTTGTTAGTTCTTTTTCGTTAAGTGTTCGTAATATTTCGATGAGTGTACTATGTGCTCTGTTTAGTGTTCCTAATGAATTAGGATTTCCTGGGGTCACGTAAATTGGTTCGATTTCGTTAGTTTGTAAGAAGTTGAGTACTAAATTATTTTTGTATTCTTTGCCGTTGTCCATTTTTATCGATACGGGTGTTGGATATAGTGTTAAGTAAAGTTTAATGGCTTCGCATATGTTAATTCCAGTTACGGCTGGTATCATGTGTGTAAATAGTCTTTTCGAGAATGTGTCAATTATAGTTACGATATATTTTCTGTCAAAATGTAATGTGTCTATCATTAATTCTTCGAACGGTCTATTTGGTGTTGGTGTTATCATGTACTTTGTTTTTATAGGATTGCGTTCGTATTTAGTTTTCTTACATGTCTTACAATTGTTAATAAAGTCATTAATTGTTTCTTTCATTAACGGGAAGTAGTATAATTTTCTAAGTTTGTCGTATGTTTCGATTGTGCCTCTGTGGGATGTTTTTCCTATGTGGTAGTCATTAATTATTTCAATTTGTCCTTCTTTGTCTAAGATATCGGTTACATAGTTTTTGTATCTTTTTAGTTTAACTGTTGGGTATGATTCTTGTATTAGTTTAGAAATGTCTTTAAATGTTTTATCGTACCATGGTTGGAGTAATGGGATATCTGGTTCACAGTAAATTCCATAAGTAATTTTGGGTCTAATAAATTGTTCGATTAGTGATTCTAAGTCGTCTAAGTTGTCAAATTTAATTTCATGTCTGTTTTTGTTAAATGGTTTAGTAAAGTTTGTTTCTTTTATTCCCTTTTTTATTATTATCTGATGTTTCTCTATATTAATATTCTTGTCATTGTCTACTATCCAAATTTGTTCGTTGGATGATCGTTGGGAGTGAACAGTTGCTCCACATGTACTAATTGCGTCATTTATTTGTTCTGTTTGAGTCATGTTTTCTAATTCTTCTATAAGTGTGTCATAGTCTGGGTTTTCGTCTAACGGGAGTATTGCTAGTTCGTTTAGAAATTCGTCAAAATCTCCGTCTATATGGTTAGTATTTGTGTTTTGTTCTAAGTTCTCGTTTTGTCGTGATAGTAAGTCCGCTACGTAATTTGTTTTTCCATTAATGTGGTTTATGTCAAATTCAAAGTCCTGTAATTTCCAGATCCATTTCATGATTCTGGTGTTTCCGTTTTTCATTGTATAGATCCATTTTAATGGTTTGTGGTCAGTTAGTAATTGGAATTTAGTACCGTACAAGTATGGTTTGAAATGGTGTGTAGACCAAACAATTGCTAGAAGTTCTTTTTCAATTGTTGAATAGTTTATCTCGGGAGGCTGTAATACTCGTGAGGCGAATGCTACTGGGTGTTCTATTCCGTCGTTATCTTTTTGCGATAGCACTGAGCCGATGGCTTTATCACTTGCGTCTGTCGTTAAGTAAAATGTCTTATTCCAGTCCGGGTATGCTAATATTGGTGAATTTGTCATGAGGGTTTTTAGTACGTCACAAGCCTTTTTTATTTCTTCTGTCTCGTATGTTTTAGTCTGTAGTGATTTCGAAATTGGTTTCGTTATTTTCGCATAGTCTTTTATGAATTTTCGGTAGTATCCGGTCATTCCGAGAAATTGTCTAGTCGTTTTTTCGTTGTTTGGGTATGGTAATTTTGTGATTGCTTCTATTTTCTTGTGGTTAGTTTTTAGTCCGTCGGGAGTGACAATATATCCTAAGAAGGGGATTTCAGTTTTAAAAAATTCAGTCTTGTCTAATTGGATAGAAAGTGCATGTTCTTTTAACTTTTGGAATACGTTTTCGAGATGTTCTAGGTGTTCTTGTATTGTGTTCGAGTAAATGATTATGTCGTCAATGTATATCATAGCGTTAGGGACGTTCGCTATCATCATATTCATGGCTCGTTGGAATGTGGGTGGTGCGTTACAAAGTCCGTAGGGCATTCGTAAGAATTCAAAGTGTCCGTCTTCTGTACTAAATGCGGTTTTTGGTATTGAATCTGGATCCATTTCGATTTGATGGAATCCTGATGCAAGGTCTATTGTTGAGAATATTTTTGCTTTTTGTAGTCTGTTTAGTAAGTCTTCAATGTTGGGTAGTGGGTATTTGTCATTAGTCGTCATTTCGTTCAGTTTTCGGTAGTCTATTACCATTCGAACTTTTTTTATGCCTGAGGCATCCATTTTTTTTGGTACTATCCATACTGGTGAGTTGTATGGGGAGTTACTCTTTCTAATAATGTTATTTTTTAATAAATTCGCGACTTCTTCATTTATTTGATTTTTGAATTGCACGGGGTACCGATAGTTCCTAGTGTAGCAAGGGTTTTCGTTTTTTGTGTTTATTTTGTGTTTAATTAAATTTGTCGCGCGTAATTTTTCTTCATTTGTTTTTATTATTTCACCATATTTACCAATCAGTACCACAAGTTCGTCCGAAAGCTTGTTATCAATGTGGTCTGTTCTAATTAGTTGTTTTATTGTCTGTAAGTCATTTATATAGTAAATTTCATTTTCCAGGTTATGTTTGGTTCCTTTTATTATTATTTCGTCATTGTGACATTTTATTTCAGTTTTCAGTTCTTTCATCGTTTCGTATCCTAAAAGAATATCGAAACGATTGCTAAAGGGGTAAATTAGCATTTTTACCTTTGCTTGAATTCCTAACAGGGGATAGAGATCGATTATGGCGCTTTGAGTGCCTTCGGCTCTGCCTGTAGGAGTTTTCATTACAAAGTCTTCCGAATTAATTTTTGTTCCCTCGGGTAAGGAACGGGGATTGATATAATTTTTAGAAGCTCCAGTGTCAATCAGCCATGTCTTGCCTTTTTTGTCTTTTATTTTTGGGAGACTGTCCGTGTAATTTAATTGGTATTCGGGTCTGGAGGTTCGTTGTTGTTGGGACCTACGTCTAAAAAATCCTCATAACGAGATTCTAATTGTTGTATTCTGTCTTGTAATTCATTTATTTGTTGGTCTTTGTCATTTTCCGTGTAGTGTACGCGATTGCTGGCTGTGCGCATTGATACGGTTTGATTTTCTCTTTGTTCCGGTCTGGGGTTTGGTTTGTTAAAGTATTGTCTTTGTTCATAGGGTTTCCATGATTGATTGTGTCTTTCGTTTTCGTCTCGGGGGTAGTTATTGTTAAAACGTGGTTGTTCTTGATTGTACTGTCTTGGTTGTTGGGATTGTTGTCTATTATTGTCATTAAATTGTTGTCTATTATTGTCATAAAATTCACGTTTTTTCTCGTGATAATGTGGGTCGTAATTCCTCCCTTTATAATTGCTAGTGGAGGGTGGTTGGTTTTGACTGCGTCTTTGTGTGGATTCGTTGTGTGTTAGTTTGCTACCGTATGCTCTTTCGACTACTCGTACTGCTGTGGTTTTTAATGCCTTTTTCAAATCCCTCAAATTTTTAATTCGTAGGTGTTGGAGGAAATTGTCAACTGAAGTTTCAAGTTGTCTTTGGCAATGGTCAACTATTTGTTCATCAAATACGTTTATTTCTGTGTGTTTTTGTAAGTCTGTTTTTGTGTCGTCCGTATATAATCTACCTTCAAGGTCGTCTCGTAATAATATCAGTCTTTCTACATAGCTATTGGGATGTTCGTTTCTTAAGGGTTTAGTTTGATATATTTCTGCTATGGATTGGGGTATTGTTTTGTCGTCACGAAAGTTAAGTTTGAGTTCTTGGATCAGTTCTAGTAAAGAGTTATAGTTCCGTCTTCCGCAATATTCGGCATGTCCTACTAATTTGTTTGTTGCATGTCCTATCAATTGTTTCGCGTTATATTCGTGATGTGGATTGTCAGTTGTGCAGACGTTATTCGCTACAAAATTTATTTTATTAATAAATCTTACTAGATGGCTGGGATTTCCGTCAAATTCTGGGATCAGTTTAAGGTCTGTAGTAGAAATTTTGTAATCGTTAGAAGTCATGTTTACGGTTTCTTCTAAGTTACGGTTTATATTAAGTCTGTCAGTAATGGGCATGTAAATGTGTACAAAAAATATATTTACCAATACAAGTGATGTCTTCTTCTAGTTAATGTTGCCTTCTATCGGCTTCCTCTGGTCGCTAGATAACAGATTTTGTGGTTCTTGGAGCCTCGGTGAATGTATATTAAAATATACCAGTGCTCGATCAGTCCTGAAGTCCTGTTCAATATAGCATCGGCCTTCTCATGGAAAGAATCGAAAAGTTCTCAGGTCTAGCCTAGCCAAACGCGGGATCGCTGAATGGGGAGATTCTTCTGAAGTTATATAAACACTGCCAAGGTCCCTGTTCGGGCGCCAGTTAAATAATTGAAGACCAAAGGGGCCTTTTTAAAAAGTAGTTTATTAACTAGACAAAAGAATACAACTTATATGACAAAGTGATTAAGTAATACGTCAGGGGTACAGTAACGAGATGAATGAGAGCTGGTGAGAGGAAAGGAAGGATTATATAATGACAGATTAGATTAAGGAGTGCTGACTGAGGCGATGGTGCAGGTGTCAGCTGGGTGTTGTCTGTCGGTGTGCGTGTGTCAGCGGCTTCCATAACTGTCGACAGAGTGCAAAAATAATAAAATCCGAATCTGTGCGAAAGGGAAGCGGCTGATATATAATTTAATAGCACAATAAAGGATCTACCGACCGCAACAAAGCGAGCAGAATTATTGATATTGCCTATAAAAGACAGGGGCTACCTGTTGCACACAGTTGACTGACCCAGAGCAAGGGCCCGTGCTCGTTAAGTAAAGCACTCGGTTCTTTTGTTTCGGCCTATTGATAATTCACAGGGTATTGGGAAGCCACGAGGGGGGCATTAGGCACGTACCACTGGGGGAACGGGACTCGAACCTCGAAACGAATGGATTCGAGTCCCGACGAATAAAACGAATAATTCATGGCCAGGCGATTGGCCCTGCGCAACGTCCTGTTAGCTCAGCCGCCGAGTTTGAAGGCTTTAAAACCCACGAAATTATTTGGACTTAAAAAATATAATTGAACAGAACAGGCATGGTTTAATTGAGGCGTGGAATAATAATCAATTATAAGCGAGAATCAAGGAAAATAAAATTACATTTGTAAAACACACATTTACTTTATTAACATAACTAAAACACAGCATCAGATATCAAGATAATTTCTTGTCCATAAGTCTGTAGAGTCAAGTCATACCAATAACAACGAGCCCTTTTTTAACCGGTATTTATATGATTTGTTTAAAAAGTAAATACCATTAATTGAATGAGCCATAAGATTGATAAATAAGTATTTTTTATAAGTTGATTTTTGGTTTTTATTTAAACTCACCTGCAATAGAGGGTCATTTATTAACTTAATAAATTTGATGTGTAGTTTCACAATTTTTAAATTTTTATATATGAATTATATTTATTGTTTTTCTTTCATTGATTAATTTGGTTTGTCTCCAAATACGCGAACACTATTTTTCATCATGACACTACTTATATGTTATTACTGCTATTAGACTATGTCAAATGTATCCATACCAACCAACTAATATAATTTCAAATCCATTTTACAAAATTAAAACAACTTGAACATTAGCTAAAGCATCATTCCGGGTTTAAATCCATAAATGCAAAATAATTTTATTTCGCAACCATAAATAGTAGCGGGCTTCATCCCGATTTTCAGCACTTAATTTGAGTACATTATGACGTAAATAAAAAAACATATATATATATATATAAGTAATTTTTTTTGTAATAAATAAAGTTTATTTTTAGTAATCGACCAAGGTTGTCTAAATAATCAATTAATTAATTCAGAAATGGCTGTTAATTATTTAACTTAATTGGATTTCTTTAGGTCAAACACGAGTTGTAAAATAGTAATACCTGGAGGGAAAGCGAACAAGTTTAATGTTCATCACATAAACATGTAGATCACGGGAGGAACATAAAGGATAATATTCGATTATTGTGATATAGGCGAGCTACCATATCTACTTTTCAAATCTCAATTTGGAAGACAGCTGACAAATGGTCTGGGCGGACAGTCGGACCAAGCAGGCGATAAATTACTTTAATTCCTGGCTGTCCGTTGAAACAGATCTTGGTCTAAGCCACAGACAGGTATTTAGGAAAGAAAGGATACAGAAAAAATGATTTGTGGGACTTAAGTCACGGTCAAATCTTTTCATAATCTTCGCTTTAAGTTGAGCTCAGATTGGTGAAAGAAAGATGTTTGATTTTGATCAATTTTATTTATGGATGACGTTCCGACAATTTTTTTCTAAGAACTGTTCAGTAAGATACGTTTACGGGACAATCCATATCACATCTTTACCCCGAGTTAAACTTGTTATTCCCTTCCCTCTGCAAACAATACTTTCTTGGTTTCATCCCTTTTCCAAAATGTCCCTTATATTTACTTTATATTGTATTTATTTATTTCTATTGAGAGCCCTTTTCACAAATTGTAGCGTTGGACCGATCATTTCTTTCTCACTCCCCAACTCTCTGGAATTCACCACTCCTAAAATCCTCCAACCTTGCGTATTTTAAAAACCACTCAGACAGAATCTCGCTAACCTAGGAATTATTCATTTAGACTATTGCTTTAATGTTTTATTAACATTTAATTAAAATTTTGATAAACGCATAACTAAAGCATTTTAAAAGAGTAACCACAAATATCTATTTATTCCTTCCTCTTCATTTATTTAATTTTGATGGTGTATAACAATTTCTATTGTATTTAATGTATTGTAATTTGAGTATATTATGTGATGTACTTTTTTTTGTTAGCCTGTATTTATTTATTATTAGCTTTTCTTTAAGGCTTGATGAAAATTGCGAATAATTTCCATTATTTTATTTCAACTAAAGCTTTAATCAGCATACTGCATGATGTTGGGGAACATTACTCTGTAATGTCAAATTGATTGAATAATTGTGACGAACACTATCGTAAAAAATATATACACGCAGGCCTGTATCTAAATGAAATTCTCCATTAGCCTCCATCTGCCTTCGGAAATTACATTTCATCTCACCACCAAGTCATTGTCAACCATGAATTCTCACAAATGATAACTTTCTTACAGAGCCAGAAATCTTTGATCGAACACGACATCAGGTTTTTTTGATTTATAAAGAGTTGACGTGATGCGAAATGTACTTAATAAACCGGGACTTATAGAAAGAAATTTGTGATATTTATACTATTGAAATTATTGCTCTTCTTAAGCTACCGCTAATGCAATGAATAGTTGTGGCCACTTGTGAAATACAGCTTCTTTTTGTTCTGAGCAGTGATAGATAGCTTGATTGTTTTCTACGTTAGAACTACACGTATAGCATGACTACATAGAATTGTACATGACCTCTGTCTGATCAAGAGTAAAACCCTTAAAACAAGTTTCGATTAGTACTGCTTGGATAAAAACGATAAGGCTGTTAGGAAATGCTTCTATTTTCCCATTAGCGCTGTAATTTCAAGAAACAATAATTAGCACACACGCAAGTGTAGTTAAGTAAAGCGTTAAACGATCTACACAACTTAATCGATCAAAAAAAAAAAAAAAAAGGTATCCCAATGAGTCATTTTTGTTGAATAAAAGAAATAAAGTACCCATCATTATCAGATAAGTAGGATTACGGAATGAGGAAGGTGTGTCAGAAAGGAATGCTCAGTTGCTGATTCCTGTGGAATTGCCATCCATTACTAAGTACCTGTGTTTCACCTACCAATGAGCTAAGGTTTATCAAAAACGTCCCCACCGCCTAGAGTACAAAAAGAATCAGATTCCTAAAAACGAATCATAAAACTGTTTAAAAAAAATGCCAGAACTTCTCACCACTTCTCACCTCTCTTCTATTCCATAGAGAATATAATATAGACGAAATGTTCGAGATTATTCCTGCTGAGTAGATACGAAGGTAAATTTATCAAAATCCAATAATTCGAGTTTAATCTCCTTAGATTGTTTTGACATTTTGAAAACCGTTGAGGAATTTTAACCACATTAGATGGTCTGAAATTACATATAGCAACATAAAAAAATTTAATACCTGCAAAAGGTAAGTTTTCGCAACTACTATAATCGAATTTCTAATTATTTGCCCCATAAAGTAATGGCTAAGTGAACCCCCTCTTACCCAGACTTCTTGTAAAATCCGTGCTCTAGGGTGGCTGAGAAAATATCTGGTACGAAAAGACACGACCAGGATGATGTAAGAAAATTTCATCCCAACAAGTGTTATATTGCGTTTTGTGGCTATAATTTTCGTGACTCGGGGCGCGTGCTTGATCTGTACAGACCGGACGTGAGGAGATAAGAATACAAAGTTGTGAATAACAGGCACAAGTTTGTCTCGGCCACGTGGAGCGAATTAGAGGGAGCCGCAGGCGCTCAGGATCAATATCTGCCTCCCCTAGGCTTTGTTATCCCACCCTCCCTCGGCCTGCTTGATGCCAACTCATCAAGTTAGTAGGCACACGCAAGTTTTTCCCTAACTATCACGTGCTACAAATACTTGGTGTGGTGGTGGATATTATTGTTGTGGGTACAGGGTCTTAATTGATAATACCATTACCAGACCGCTGTGAAATTACAGCGTTGTGTGAGGCTGTAGTTTCGTTATAAGAGGCCAGGCATTACATGATTGAAGTGCGGCTACTAAAAACGTTAAGATATTAGGTGCTTTAATAAACATTTAAGTACTTTTTTATATTTTACACTTTTTCCGAATATTTCACCATATAACAATTAAAAACATAATTTATGTTCGAAAATTAAGCAGAGTAGGAGTGCAATGAAAATTACACCTACATTTACAGTTCAAATTATTAGAACACAGGTATTTTACGGTTCATTTCATCCAACCTCATTCGTAACATGTTTTCCAGATGTAGTTTTTAATGTCTTATTCGCTTTTAATAAATACTTGATATAATTGGTTTCGTGTGAATTTGAAGCTGAATAGTTTTTTTGGCCTTAATGAAGAAACTAACTTTTGGTCCTGAGTATAACTTGGCCAAAACCGATCTCCTTGATCCCGGTAAGGTGTACACTTGTAGTTAAATGTAACGGCCTTACACATCCCACGGTAGTTCTTCGAATATTTCTTGTTGTATAAATGATTTAGGATAGAGAGACAATATAACATTTTTCTGATTCCTGGGTTATCTTTTATTGTTTTTCTTTAAATGTTATGGGAAACCAACAAACTGGAAATATAAGAAGTTGGATGTTTTCAAACCCTGCTTTATTACAGTATGGTAGCCACCAATCAAGGGGAGAGGGCTTAAGTCAAAGCAACGGCATTTTTTATTTCGCAATATCTCTTGCTAAAGGGTAAAAAAATTTTTTTTTTCCCTTAGCTTTCAAATTTTTAAGATTATAGATAGGGAAAAAACAAAGGAATTTATTTGGGGTCAGCGGATCCGTTTACTAAGAGTACCTGTTTCTCCAAATTTGTTTTTTTTTTGTTTTTTTTTATTTTAAAACCTCAAAACAAAATATTGCAATGTACAAAAATAATAAAATAATTGGATTACAGATTTCTTCTCTTTCTGCATTTACATGCATTTGGAGGAGTGCTTAAATATAGTAAAATTTGTATTGTGGTTAAAAGTTCATCGTTCTTATACAACACTAGGTGATGAGGCTCACCTTCGCCTTGTCACCGACACCAAACAATAAACACTAAGACACTAAAACAAAACAAAATAAACAAAACAAAACAAACAAACAAAATCTGTACCTAGAACCTAGTACTACAGTGTTCCAGCCACGATAGCGTCCTGCCATCGTTGGGGGACGGAGCGGGGGTTATAGTGTTTAACACCGGGTTTGTTAAATATTGTAATGAGTCAAAAAATTTGATATGTCTACGCTGGATGAATTCATCCACCGTAGGCAGCTCAAATATCTCATGCAGCTCACTGTTCCTTCGCTGCTCGAATGAAGTACCTCTGACCACTTTCATCAGTATACCGTTTTGGAATTGTTGGAGTTTCTTAGCTGTCGTATACGTCAGATAACGAAATAGCGGTGCACCATACAGCAGAGTAGGCCTTAGTATGCTCTTGTATATCAATAGCTCCAAATTTGTCTTGTGATTAGAGTATATAAAGGCATGCACCGAAATACAAATGGCGGGAGGAGCAAGGTGGATTCTTCTGAAGGGATCGATCCACGTGCCTTAAGGAACTGTAAAGAAACAAACATACTTCACAAGAACTGTTTCTGATCCCGAGGAAGAAAGAGGACGACATTTTCAGAAAAACTTTTAGAATCTATTCGGACGTATTTCTATGTATCGGATCCTTTAGTGAAAGTATAAAGATTTATTCACTTTGACTGCATTCCTACCTCAAAGCGAATAAATCTACAAAAGGCAATTTCGTTGTTCCCGCTTTTTCTAGCAGCCTGCTAGAGGCATTGCCTCGGGGCGCGTGGGATTCCTGTTCCGATTTTGTATGTATATACGAGTATAGTACAAGCTTGAAATATTGATTTTTTTTTTTTTTTTTTATCCATATATATATATTTGAGACTACAAATGATGGGAGGATTGCGTACAGCTGCGGTTTTGTAGACCTCGGTATCACCCAACGATCCACAAACAGACTAACAAGCAATTGTCTTTGTATAAACTCTACAGAAAAGGATACTATTTCCAGACGAAAAATAAAGAAAAAAAAAAAAAAAACGGACGCCACTTAAGGAAGCGACGCTGACTTGAAAACACAAGTTTTACTTTAATTAGCCACAAATCATCAAACGATTATCTTCGGCAGTTAACTTCACACGGTTAACCTTGGGAAACGATAATTATTAAATGTAAACAATAACATATTTTGAATATGCGCGAAAACTCGTGAAACATTGCATGAGAATTATAAAAACTTGAATTAATTAATCCTTAGTGCTTAACCATGACGAGAGGTCATCGTCAAGAACATCAGTTAAAAAACAATTTTTTCCTAACCTTAAGTGAGAGGTTCTACATTCATGTCAGTTAACAATAATCTAATCGTGTTTAAATTTTAAAGTTATTAATATTTTATGTATTGGTTAGAATACAAGAATACTGTTTTTGTTTTGTTTATATTTTAACTGTTCAATTTTTTTTTTTTTTTTTTAGAGATATCCAAAAGTGTCACTTAGACACTGCACATCGACATCGGGTATATCTTGATACTGTTTCTTTCCTTTTTACTTTCTTTGCACGTTTAAACATAAAATTTAGCACATAAATGATATAAAAACTAGCTAGCTGTTTAGAAGAAAAAATAAATAAAAAGAGAAACGGTAAGTGGATCATCTAATCTTTAGTTCCCGAAAAACCTAGGCAGAGAGTTAGAGAAGTAACTCATTACAGAATATCCACAATCCAAGCTACGAGAGAAACAGCATAGTTACTCCTAGAGTTTTGACAAAGCGTAGTTTGGGAGTTGTTCAACCAATGACTGAAGTTGGTTATTATTTAAGAGACAAGGAAGTGTTGCTTAATAATACTTGAACATGTGGTTTACGTTGGAAAATATTAATTTTGTATTATTGGCTTATGTAATTTTAATATTAAATTTATTTAGTTTTGTTTATATATTAGTTTTTATTAATTTATTCTTTACTCGAATAAAAAGACGTAATCTCATTGAAAAATACTACTAATATTTTTTATTTCTAATATATTTTATTTTTTTTAATTTAATAGCATTGAGCCTGAATGCCTACATTTTATAAATTGGAGTAAATGTCAAACATTCATAAAAAAAAAAAAACACACAGGCGACTAATGTTTAGTAACGATTATTTTACTCATGGCTGACCATATATTCTGCGACCTCCTCCTGGAAGACAACCCCCGGCCGCCGTGACCCGACAGAAGGCGCGTGACGGACACGGTGAGATGTTGCCTTGGCACGAGCGGATGTTGTTCCGGTCCATGCTTCCATGTTCTGTCTGCCTCAGAGTCTCAGTACATGGCATCCTCATTCATTTCGCTGTACGCAATAGAAAACCGAATATCTCCGATTCACAACTTTTATTGAAGAGTCCATTGATTAGTGACCTTGCGATGCTTTTCTCATTATATCAACGATCAATAGATTTTTATATTTTCTCGCCCCTGACTATTGTTGATACCAAAATTGTATTTTCCAAATGAGTAAAAACGAAATAAATGATGAACAAGGTGAAGAATGAAAATCAACAGATACTTACAAGAGATATAAAAACGTCATTATTCTGCTATAAGCTATGGCGAGAAAAATCGGAAATAAAAAAAATATAACCCTTAAAAGTGCGGGTATAATAAAAGTCAAAAGAACAATAAAGGCTTAAGTTTAATTTTCTTTCCCTTACGGCAATTTTATTTTAAATCACAAGCACACTCCGTTTTGAGAAGTCTTGTGAATATCCTTTCCTTTTCTACTTCCGAGATCGCCAATAAAATTGTATCGGAATTTTATTTAATGTTATTTTTACACGTTTCTGGAACGTCTAATATTTAAACACTTTTGATGATCCTTTAATCACGGCAGAAACTCTACAAAATTTGCAGATCGAAACCTTGAGGTCTCTAATAAGTTCGTATTTCAGCTAGACCAAGCCCCACCTTCACGCCCTGTGACCTTAAAACTAGTTTTTTGCCATTTCAGACTCTAAGCAATGCATTTTTTATTTCAATCGACCTAGAGAAGTGGAACCATGATTAAACTCAAGACAGAGTTCAGACCAGGTAATGTTGACCGCTAATGTTCATGGTCCTGTTACCCTAAAAACCAATTTCATGTCCTGTGCAATACATTCTGTGAGAGAGTGTTTTGACTATTTCGTCAATAAAACATGTTGTACTAAAATAATTCATTCTTTAGTTTGTGTTATACGGGTTCACTGTCCGAGTAAAATATGTATAATTTACAGGAGGAATATTCACACATGAATTCGCACTTATAAGAGAGGATCTCATAATATCATAGTAATTTATCAGTGACATTTGGAAACCACAACAATTAGCAGCCACGGACGATTCTGCATCTTGCTAAGACAACAAAAAGAGTCTGAGATAAACAAAGTTGTTTGTCCAGCGTGTGTGGACACGAGACTGAGGTGGAGTCAGCAAAATATCTGCAAGTCTCAGGCCTTCAGTGAATGCACGATAGCACGAATGCGCTCTGCGATAAACATATTTATCAGGCTTATGGCAGATCTCAAAATGCTCTGCAATAAATTGGATGTCTGCAGGGAACAATATAGGGGAAAATTAGACAGCATTAACCGTTGCCATTATCTGGTCATTATTTGAACAATGATTATTTGTCTTAACATCCTAGGTACAGGAGGTGATAGTCTTCTGGGGATTAAACATTTTCTCCCACAGTTCTTGCATGCATATATTATTGTTAGACTGAAGGAGTGTTTACGGGATTGTATCTATAGAATGAACGTTTGATTAGTATATATTTATGTCTTTACATATGCGCGGATGAAAGGTGAGCTGTTCTATTGGGAATCACCCGCTTCTATTTATGGAAGTGAGATACATTCATTGTCGGCCATATAAAACATGGTTAAGTATAGTAATTGCTAATATAAAAATAAATAATTTTCTATTGTGCGGTGTAGAGCGTCGAATTACAGGTCTCTTTGTCTTGACTAATAAACTTTATTATGTGTTTTGTTGTTACACAAATTATTGATACGATGTCATTAAAACACACACAACACAACACAACGCAACCTTGAGATCGTGGGTCTATTGGTGAAAAGCAACCCCTCGAAATAGGATCAATTTAGAGAATAATATTATAGAATCAATATGGTGTTCTATAATAATTTATGGGTGATATCGTAATGTATGATACTCTCCCTTCGGATCGCAAAAGCTTATATTATACGATATCCCCCACGGCCGTTACAACGCCAGGCATACATCACGCGACTACACCGAGTGCCTGTGAGAACCACACAACTGCTCCACAATGGACTGCTACCGGCCTGGCTCATAAGCGATAATTAGCAGGTAGCCTGCTGCTTAGACTTGCAGATGTCCGACCTAGTGTAGAACTGTGTCACGAGTCCTTCGTGTCCACTAGTATTTAAATGTATGTAGGGAATGGGCTAGACTGGGTTAGCGGGTTAAGGTTTTGTCAACGATGGTATCTTTGGCCGTATTCATAGCCTGCAATAAAGAAAAAGCCTTTGCAGAACAATTTTCGCCTAGTAGATCTCATGTAAGGTAAATCTTATTGAGTACTACCACATTGACAGCCTCTTTTTGCGTAGACAATTTTATATTTATGAATTTTTGAATTAAAATAAATTAAATAGTAAATGATGATAAGTGGCTTATAAACCATAATGCATTTTTAAACACCAAATAGACATCAATGGCATACGTTACTGAACCGTGGAACAAATAAGGTGAGGCTTTTTGAAAAGAGAAAGCTTACAACTGCGTTCTTCCTACGCAAGCAAAGGCACTCCTCTTTTACTTGTGTTTACTCCAAGTGACTATGCTTTTGGTAGAATTTTTCACATATAGGGAGGTAATTGCCGAATCCAAAATTGCATTCATCCTTATGCTCTACGGTTAAAGTCTTTAAAAATAAATTATACTCACGCTGAGTGTTGGTTTAAGCACAATAAGGAAAGGTACGAAAATAAAAAACCGTGAAATAAGTCTTCTTCCTCCGTTAATTAAGTCGTTGTGGTTAAATACATTAGAGACAGTATCAAAAAAAGGAATTCAAAAATATTCTAAACTTTTTTGGGAGCCGACAATAAAATTCAATAATTTTAGGTACACTTCAATTTATTTCGTTTAAATAGCGATTTTCATTTTAGCTAATAAAATCAATTATTATAGGTCTAAATCAAGTTTAGATACATTTATTAAAATTGTATCCAGTTGTGTGAGTATTGTTAGTGGCCCTATATTCCATAAGTACATCAGGTGATAAGGAAATGAGATAGTATAGCAAACATTATCAGCGGAAGAGCCACAGGACGCACCTACCCACCCGTGTCAGTCCAGCGGACCACAGATGTAACGGAGGCGGTAATGAAGTCATATCTCATGTCCTCCTTGTCTTAGTTACCTGTCTCTCTGTCTGTCTGTCTTCATTCAATAGAGAAAATGGTGACGATTCGAGTATGTTTGCGAAACCCGAAAAATAACAAAATATTATTATTATATTTCCTTTATTGTGCTATAATTACAATCTGCCTTTTATAAGGCAATAAGTAATTAAGATAAATTCTCTCATTCATACCATATTTACAGTTCATCATTCACTCGCTCATTCATACAATATTTACAGACAGCCCAGAGACCCCCCAAATCCACCGCGAAGAGAAAGCGGAGTCTTGGGAAGTCCCCCACGCTCCTCCGTCAGCCGCGTCACCGGATACTAGCCAGTCGAGGCTGACCAAGAGCGCGAGAGCCACAGACGCTCAGGACATGATTGGAGAAACTGGCCATTGCCAGGACTCCCACTGTCACGCGTTTATAGCAGGTCACGAGGCCACTGCCGTTTCAGTCTCCGAGGAGGATTATAGGGATGAGTGGCGCAGTGCAATGACTGTGCTACAGGATTAGGGTGGTTGGAAAGGATACTGTGAAATTTCGTAAACTTGGAAGGGATGAGTTCTAGAATGTAGGGTATATTAAGGTCGTTATGAAGGGTTTTGTTGCTGACATAATAAGGGGCATATACTATTGTTCTCAGGACTTTGGATTGAAAGGATTGGATACGCTTGATGTTCGACTTTTTTGGCTTCAAACAAAATATTTTGTCTAGAATTATGCATCACACTATTAGGGGTTGCGTTACGTCATAATTTCAATGAATGTTCTAATAGCTGGGCAATTTCCTCTTTTAAGCATCATTGCCTTTATAAGTTTGAATATGGGTCAATCTATAGTAGTTGCTATTGGTAACTTCCATCTTTGAATCCGAATGCAATCTAAAGGATATTATGTTTAGTTCTGTGGCTGTTCCATTTGCCTTGTATGCACTTCACTCTGGAAATAGGCTGGCTATAACCAATTATCCTGTTCTGTTCACATATTCATAACTAGTAAAAGTTCAACGCTATAATTACATTTACATAAGCAATTTATTTTGGACAAGATTTCATTCATAAATTACGAATTAATCACTACGATCAATATATGTATTCCCATCAAAAACTATACAGGATCTAGTTCTGTCTGTCGGTAGTACAAGTTCTGACCATTAGTTCTGCCTCGTTATAATGTGGGACACCTTCGACTCCTGTGAAGAATGTGGGACATCGCACTTGTACGACTGCTTATGTAATCTGGCCGCACGTCTGAGTTTAACATGCGCTGCAACGAATGCGTTCCGTCAGGAACTCGACCAGTGTGATGCTCCCAGCGGCTGGGATTCCACCAAGCAACGTACTACTTTCACCACAGCCTTGCCATAGCAACAATTCTATATTAGATAATGTGAAGAATACAGTTTTATATTTGCTCAATGGCAGTAGTCTATTTGATGAGAAGATAAAGCTGAAGTGCTTCATGTCTACTGAAACTGTCCATATGCAATTCACTTACTGCCTAGTACTCAGGACGTAAGAGTTTATTTTGAGAACAAAGGTATTTTTGGAATTGCACAAACATGTAAAATAATTCAGAAATTGCTAAGCCACCAAAAAAGGTTTTAATTATAATTTGAATGAGTGTTTTACTATATCTAATGTAAAATCAATCCAACTGAAATAGTAAATTCCATATCACCTCGATGAGGATGTTTTAGTTTATTCGTAAAAACTAAATCTGAAAAAGTCGGTCTGGTTTCTCTAATTTACATTCCATATAAGTTCCATTTATTCCGAAGGCTAAGGACAGAAATAAGACACCATAGCAAAATAGATTTCGAAGATCTTCCAAAAACCACAGTTTTTGAGATTTATTATTTAACCCGGTTTTTTTTACTGTTATTAGCTCAATAATTTAGTTAGTATTTGTAGAAAAGATGATTTTTAATCCGATTAGAAAAAGAAAACGAACTATTTTACGGAAAATAGTCAATATTCACAGCTGTTTAATTTAAACTATATTTAAAGTTTAATTCAAGGGTTAGGGCCGATTAAAGGCATATGCTACAATTTTGATCAAAAAACTTAATTGTCTAAAAAGGGCTTTGATAAGTTTTTTTTATTAAACTATTTCGACATGTTGGTTGATCAAAGAGACAGGGGCGCTCACCGTGTCGACCAAATATACTCTAATAAACAAGAAGGTTTCAAAAGTAAGGTCATTTTCCTAGCACACCTACTGGAAAGTAATCGTCAATTCGAACAAGAATTCGAAAAACAAATGTTACCATTTAAAATAGGGAGCTAGTTTCTGTATGATCTTCCCCTAGTGGCAGACAATCAAAGTACTTACTGCGATTTCTTGATCAAGTTTTTGATCATAATTTATACACCTGTAAAAAGGCCTTTACTACGACATAGACCCTTGTTACAATTATAGAACTCTATGTTACAATTTAGTACACTGTATTATATCAGGTCAACAAATGAGTTTAACTCTTTAATGATAATCTTCCGCCATTGTTCTTCGGACTGTAAATATTCATACAAATGTTTTCAAATGTCATAACTATATTTTATTATGCATTCGTATCAGTTTGGCTTTTATACCAATCTGTTTCATTTGATACCTGTTATGAGTGAGATTACTCAACAGTTCCGATAGAGTAATTAGGCGAGCTGTTATGAACAGATTAGAGTAAACAGAATGAAGGTTAATTCAATACCGCGATGGTTTGATTAAACAAAGGAAGCGGCGAAAGGGACGCAGACCCATAAACCATGTTAATAACCATTTACCAAACCGGCTTTAGACCAACCAGGGGCTGTCCGAACACCTCACGCCAACGAGGTGCCAACTCCTATATAAATCTCTAACTGGCAATTACCGATCAACTCATCATTATCATACGGTTGGTATTCGCCTACGTGTGTAGATTTTATGCTGATTGGAAAATTATATCCCATACCTGAGTGAAAAAAAAAAATCGAATTCCGAATCGACCGAAAAAATGAATTGCGGACGATTACTCAGTGTGCCACACTGCCCACTCCAATTCATTCGGAACAGGTAATTGACACATGTGTGAAAGTAGCCGTTTTACAGCATGACATAATAACAGGTACGGGGCAATGGTGTTACGTTCTTAAATAGCGCCTGTAAAAGTGATCAGAGCTTTTTTGAAACTTTTTGAGAGGTTTTCTGAAAGAAATTATTACGGTTTGAGTGTAATTTATACCCAGGGCTTACCGATACCAATTGTAAAATATAACAACAAAACGCCCAGGAATGTGGTAGCAATAAAAGTGAAAAAAAAACTCTGATTATGATGATACCTCAGGTCACAGCTCAAAAGTTACATCAGGTCAAAACATCTTATTTTTTCCAAGTGATTAGCAAATTAAAGACTACTCCGATTCAAGTTTCTAGTTCAATTTTGGTAAATAAGCCTCAAGTAACTCTCGATTCTTTAGTGTTTATTAACCCATAAAACTGGTAATAATAATAGGATTTAAATAACAGAAATTGAGCCCCTTCACTTTTAATAAATTCCGTCCATACAGTACAATGCAGATCACAATTAGTAGAAAACAGAATTTGTATAAAATGTAGCTAAGCTACAGGAAATATAATGAAGCAATTGTAAATAGATCCATTTGTATTAAGGGGATATGAAACAAAAAAATAAATTCTCTTCAAAAGCTTTTCTTTAATTGTCAATTGCTTTGACAGCCCACGTCTGTCATCCTCATTTTACTCTGCGATCAGTTAACCACTACATGGATACCGTGCACACAGAGTTCTATCAAGCTGGTCTAATTTAAAACCTGACTATAATTTCTTCCAATCTAACACTCTAATAATTTAATAGTCACCGATGTAACCTATCGTCAATGAAAGTCAAAAGGCTCTTTTTCATTTTCAGTTTGTTCAGTAGGATGAATGCCCTCTTATTTTATACCACACTTTAGGGCCAGTGACTTATGACCGCACGCGACCAAACAGACCTCAGCGCTAATTATCGGACAAAAGCGAAGTCTGCGGTCAAAAAGGGCCTATAATAGCGCACGCACTATAATTTACGCGCACGGGGGGGGTACGCTTAAGGGCCAGGTGGAGTTTTAGGGAGTGCTTCGGTCACAGCCCGCGCACAGCAGTTGAATTTATAACGCATTTAACTAGTCTTTTTCTTTATTCATAACAACATTCTCATGGCATAAAGAAGGGGGACACTTAATAGTTCACAACATTAACCTGAACATATACGGCTTCAACTATTGTTGCAGATTGACATTTCTGATAGATTGCATCGAGCATTTTGTACGTAAACGATAGACAAGTAAATCTAGTAAGAATCATTGGCCCTAATGTTACGGGATCTATTACAATTAAGTTATAAATAAAAGATGCAGTAATTTATATCATGAACTATGATGAGTTATTATTATTCATGAACAATCATAGACGGACTTTGATGAATATGAATAAGTCAATTATTTTCCTCCATTTTAGAAAGTAATGAGGAGGGGGGGAAGTTGAGGTCGACTTCTATGTGAATCCCATTTTATTTTTATCTCATCTCTCTCTTTATGCATAATAAACCGATCTTTGATGATGATATATAGGACTGATTTTTTTATTTTCAAAAAACCGTTAGACGTTCATAAAAAATTATTATTACCAATGTTAGATTAATTTTTTCTGGCATAAGGGGAAATTTAAGGTTTAATATTAAAAGTAATCAAGTTTAAAGTTTTAAAACGACATCCATCAGGTCTACTGGCCGTTCATGCCCTGACAAAGTAAAATGAAATTAAAACGACCTAGAAACCTTATTATTTATTTTTAATTAATTTATTATATAATTTGCTTACATGGCAGAATCCCTGTGCAAGTGAAGCCCATCAATGACCACGCAGTTCTTACGTGCATAATATTTTTCCGTTTCTAATAACTTGACAAATAACAGGATAATACTACAATGATACATTAGCTGGAACCATTACTCATCTTTTTCTTTTTTTTTTTCCTCCCCCATATCTCCTCGTTACAAAATTAATATATTTTACAAAATAAAAATTCTACAAAAGAATCTATTTACAATTGTTTCATTATATTTCCTGTAGCTTGGCTACATTTTATACAAATTCTGTTTTCTACTAATAGTGATCTGAATTGCACAAAAGTATAATGATGAACATTATAAATTAATGGACTGAATTTATTGAAAGTAATGGAGCTCACCTTATTTATCATAGACCTAAAACTAACTCACATCTAACAAAAATAACTCGAATGAAGCTCCTGAAATAAGTTTTTAGCCGAAAATATTGATTAATCGAGATGCAGGGAGAACTCAAAAATATCATGAGAGCAAGTAAATAATAAGTGCCACTCTCTTGTTGAATGACGCGCAGGTGCAAGGTAGCGGCCAACAGGAAGAGGAAACCGAAAAGCTCCTTTGTCCACCAACACCCAGAACACCGGAAGCGTTACATGATGTGATCATCATTTCATCGCCATTTCATAAAAAAATCGCAGTTTGCATAATATAACTTGTCCTGCTTGGTTTGGGAGTGGGGGGCATATGAAGTCTGTTAAGAAATGTAAGGGTGGAAATATAAAGGGACAAAAACAATTCATTCTTCATAGGTAGGAATTTTGTCCATGTAATTTGGTTTCTTCTATTTTTTGAGTTTTTTTTTACAAATAGATAATAAATTTTCAGATGGATCTGATAATTAGCTAAGTATGTTCTACCGTAGAAAATACATACAGGTAGACAAAATACGATTACCTTGGACAAGTTTGAAAGTATGACCTCTCCCGTCCCTCTCGGCAACAAGAACTGGTAGTACTCCACACCGTCAAACATTCTCTGCCACACTAAAGGTTACAGAAGCGAGTTGGGAATCCCATAATTAACGCACGCGGAAACTTAACGGTTACATCAGGCAGCCGATATCTCTCCTAGTCTCGACTCCGGTCACGAGGCATTTACTACCTATTTATCACCGCGGGATCTTAAGGCGGTTTCTCAAAGTGAAATATGTTTGAGAGATTTCTTCCAAGGTGTGGGTAAGCATAACAGACGGTGCGAATCCGCAAGCTGCCCACGCTCGCCCGCATTTCCCTCGCACGATTGTCACAGACGACTGGTCAATATTTTTCAATCAAGGGTAAACATTTTCTACAGTTCAGTTATTCTCCTATGCTATAGGAATTATTATATGTATAGCAATTATTTTTTAATAATAAATATTTTTACAGTAAGGTGTTTAGGCTTCCATTTCGACAAAAGTTTGACATGGAAGCCACATAAGAGACTAGAAAGACCAGAACTAAACAGACGCTTTGGACAACTGTGCAGGCTACTTCAAAGGACATCCCATCTCACAATAGACAATAAATTAACCTACAAAGTTATACTTAAGCTAATCTGAACATAGGACATCAAAAAAGTCGAACATCAAGCGTATCCAATCCTTTCAATCAAAAGTCCTAAGAACAATAGTTTATGTCCCTTACTACGTCAGCAACAAAACCCTTCATAATGATCTTAATATACCCTAGGTTCATGAACTCATCCCTTCCAAGTTCATAAAATTTCATAGTAATCTATCCAACCACTCTAATCCCCTACTGCAGTCATTACACTGCGCCACTCATCCCTATAATCCCCTCGGAGACTAAAGTGGCAGTGGCCTCGTGACCTGCTATAAATACGTGACAGTGAGAGCCATGGATTTTATTGAGTATTGAATAGCTTTGCAATTATTTTGAGGTTACCACCTGTAATTGGTCTTTAGCCACATGGGAAAAAAAGCTGATACAAATTGACTTTTTACGAGGAAATTTTGCGGCAATATTTATTTCATGATCGCTTTAAGCTTAACTTTACGTATGAAGAAGTGAACACTTGTCTGCATCTATTTATAACAGATATCACTCCGGCGTTGCAGGGTAGAGTCTCACCCTGTAATTTTTCAGTATAAAATTACCTCATAGTTGTTGGAACAGGCTCGCAACTTACAGATAACCAACCTCTCTCGGGAGTCACCTGAATGGTACCAAGCCTAAAAATGAAAAACACTCTATACCCTTGCATAGCCCAAACGACTAAGGTACAATTTTTCTGAGAGAACAACAATTTATTAAGATAAAATTACAATCTGCCTTTTATTAGGCAATGAGTAATTGAGATAAGTGTAATCATTCATACCATACTTACAATTCATCATTCACTCGCTCATTCATACAATATTTACAAACAGCCCAGAGGCCCCCCAAGTCCACATGGTTGTCACCTCCCTCGCATGCGAAGGAGGAAGCGGAGTCTTGGGGAGTCCCCCACGCCCCTACTTCAGCCGCGTAACTGGATAAGAGCCAGCGGAGGCTGGCCAAGAGCGCGAGAGCCACAGTCGCTCAGGACATGATTGGAGAAACTGGCCATTGCCAGGACTCCCACTGTCACTTATTTATAGCAGGTCACGAGGCCACTGCCGTTTAAGTCTCCGAGGAGGATTATAGGGATGAGTGGTGCAGTGCAATGACTTTGCTAGGGAATTAGGGTGGTTGGATAGGTTACCATGGAATTTAATGAACTTGGAAGGGATGAGTTCAAGAATATAGGGTATATTCAGATCATTGTGAAGGGTTTTGTTGCTGACGTAATAAGGGGCATTTACTATTGTTCTTAGGACTTTTGATTGAAAGGATTGGATGCGCTTGATGTTCGACTTTTTTGCTGTCCCCCATAGCTCTATTCCGTATGTCCAGATTGGCAGGTACAATTAAAGATAGCCAATGGATAAATAAATCGTTTGATGATAAAGAGTCGAAACAAGATATTAAAACCTATGAATGAAAAGTTGGAAATTAAAAAACGTGATTAATTGGTAGATTAAAAAAAATAAACATTTAAAGTAAACATTCTTTCTGACTTGTATAAAAATCCAATTTACATATTTTTAAAAAATAAAATCCCCTGGTTTAAAAATAATAAAATAAGAACCAAACCTTATCAGTATTTTTAGACCCTCGCTGTAAAAAGGATATGGGTTACCGCCTATTATTAGTTAGACCGGTAGGGAAACGATCGATACTCCAGCCCGGTGAAGTGTAGGTCAACCGGCAACATATAAAAAGACAACAAAGAGACAAGAATAGAATCGCGATCTTGTATTCCATTAGTTGATTGTAGTTTTTTTTATGTCAAACTACTTTACGAATTCATAAACTTATAGTTTTTTCTCGAACTTTTCATAATTGTATAAATAAAATTTTACAGCATATTATCAAAAGATGGAGATCTGAAAGTGGTACAATTTTGAGGTAATAAAAATTATTAGATATTATTATAATTTCAGCTATTAACAATTTTTTTTCTCAAAAAAGTGGTTTTCAGATTCATTTTTTTAATAAACAAAATGAACATTTTTAAATAGTTTTCACACGATCTTTTAATAAATTTTTAAGTTACACATGCCGATCTCTTATGCAGTTTATCTTCTCATGCCGAGAAAAAAAAAATGCTAAAGCCCAACACGAGCAGTTAAAATTGACAGAGTGTGTTGGAGGAGGTAGTTGTAAGAGTCGCTAATCAATCCTAATTTCAAGTCTATTGCCTATTATTCTAGTAGCTACTCATTTATCTTCAAGAGGCTGATTTTACCGCAACCAGTCCCACATCCCCCCCCCCTATCATATTGCAGGGAATCAAACCCAGATCTCCGCAGTTAGAAGCCAACATACCAGTATAAGGACGTCATATATACATCGCAATAAAGATTTGTTTTTTTATTTTATATATGAGGCTCAGTTAAATTAATAAATGTTTTATCAAAGAATATTTCAAAAGGTTTAGAATTATTAAAGACAAAGTTATGCTAATGGAGAGATAACGTAAATGCGGCCTCCCATAATACTAATACAAGTAGCTATTTTTTTATCATCATGAAGCTAAGTTGAACCTTAACCGGACCAATCCGAATCCCCGAATCGAGTGTCTCCAGGACTAGAAGTCCTCTAAAGTTAATTCTATCAAAATTAAAACAAAGGAAAAAAAATAGTGAGGCTTCTGCTTCTTAGCTAGTAAGCAATAGGACATGTACAGTTTAGGAGGAACATGGAAATATATAGCAATGTGATAAAGATGGGAACCGTAACTGACAAGGAAGGAGACTTCAAAGGAGAGAAGAATGGCTTGAGGTGGAGAAACATACAACAGAAACCAGAAGGGGTAACAGGGGCCAGCCGACGTCAAACAGAGCGAATCACAACTAGCCACAACAACTTCACTAATTAGTGTTGCTGGCCTGAGCCGGCACTAAATGGTGATGCACCATCTGCAAGAGAACAGCAATCTCATGGTGGTTGGTACGTCTAAGTAGGGAGTAACCTCTCTCCCTCTCAGGCTATAATATCTGGGGTCTTGGGCCTTGGTCCAATCCACTTACGAGTACTTCTTATATCCACACCCCAGTGCCACTGCGAAAGGCATGTCATCTATGTTGTAATTAATATAGCCATGAAGAAAAAAGAATTGCGAGGGGTGTACTGCAGGATATACTGTTATGTACCACAATAAATCCTGCGTTATTCAGTACTAAATCTGAATAACTTTAGTAGTTATACTCTAAGCCTAAAGGGTCAAATTTTCATTTTGCTGCTGAACAATCGTTAATCTTATCGTTCAATCTACGATAGCAGTAAAAAGTATTCTGTAGGAGGATCTAAAATTTTAAAGGTATATTCTACAACTTGGAATTTTATGACTAGTAATTTGTCAAACCGTATTGAAATAAAAAATTAACTTGGAGACGGACCCGTTTCGCTAATTTTTCAGATTAAAAGCCCCCATTTTTATGTTATTATATTCATAATGTATCATGATACATATAGCATATATATATATGATATAGCATCCACTAAGTCAAACAGTACAGCACTAATCTGAATCTGAAAGATCTCTGGTTGAGGATTCGTTAACAGCCTCTCAATCCTAGATGTTTGTTATTAACTTTATTTTTATTGGCATCGTCAATGAAAAAATACTCCCACAAATTGTTGCCCCCATGTTGGATTTATGTCTCTATTTGAGTTAAATTGTCTAGATCTACCTTCCCAGAAGCCACAGGTGACATAAAAAAACTGGGCGTATAAAAACTTAAAAATTAGCGAAACGAGCCCACCTAGTTTTACATTATGTATTTATTAGTATAAAATTTTGCTATTAATCGATGTAACTAGTATTTACTTATTGTAAGCAAAAGTGAAGAAAATGTAGCGAAGCAGAAAGAAACGCAGGCGCTTTCTATTCCTGCCCAAGTGTAAATCACTTTCTGTCGGTATCTTATCTGTGTCCAGAAGAGCTAAGCTATACTTGGCTGGAGGACCGGCCTATTTCTCTCCAGTCAAACAGAAAAAGCTTCTCTATACAGAAAAAAATAAAAAATAAACTAGTTGATAAACTAATTGCTTGCTAACCATTCGCCATGAGTTCAAAGAATGTTTCCATATTTATTATGAACTTCTTAGATTTTTACTGCATTGTTAGAGATGTCCTAGTTAGGGCTGAAGTCTGGCGGGACAAAACGAAGAAAGTCGATGTACTTGTACTTATTCGAAAGTAGAGCCTCTCCCTTAAAACCCTTATATAGAAAGAGGAGCTACGCTGTGCTGGTCTAAGCATAACCTGAACACCTTTCTCATCTGCTCTCATTTTCTCGGCATCACAATCAATTAGCTCATCCTCTGCCTTTTCAAAATATCGTTTATTCAGATAAAAACGTTTTCGACAGCTCTGAGTCATCTTCAGTTGCCAATTGACAGTATGGACATTTTACATGTTATTCTAGTACCGAATCAAGCTGTTAAACGAGTTGGGCCATCTCCACTGAATTTACTCACAACTTTACGATAATGTGTATAAATAACAATACCGGGCATTAGCATTGACATTAAACAGGATAAATGGAGCTAATTAAACCTTAACCGAGGAGAAAGCTGTTTACCTGAGCAGAACGTGGCCGTGTTTAGAAAGCATGCAGAGGATTAATTCCTGCAAAAGCAACTGAACCAGGAAGCAGATTTTCGAACTTCAAGTTATATATGCAGTATGTGCATTTACTCATTCTTATCAAATGTTGAAATCGACTTAGAACTGAATAACCTCAAGAGTATACAATGTAATCCGTGTTCTGAATAGCTATGATATCGTCACCGACCAATTACAATACAAAGAACCAAATTTCAAATAACTGCAAATATATTGCAACAAATAAAACAGTGCATGGACTAATAAAAACTCATTAAATAATTGATGTTTATTTGTGTTTAATTATGAAGTATTTAATTGTATAAAAACTAAATATATAACCCAACAACTTATGAACAGGCAGAACCTTAAAGAGCTTCTCGTTTCACTGTTAGGTGACGCTGAAGTAATCAGCGTGGTTGGTACAAGACTGTCACCACTCAACCAACATTTTGGTATTCTTAACTGGATTCACTAATGTATAATTGAAACAGCTACTCATTTATCCTCACAAGGCTGAGTGAACCCCAGTCACACTTATCGCTCAAAGAGAAAATCGTCGTCTAAGCGGTGAAAAATTACTGCATTTAACCCTATAGCAGTATAAACAATTTTTTTTTACTTTTTATTTTTGGGATTTATTTGAACTGATTAATTAAATCAGACAAGATTTTAAAGAGTACAGAATTACTCAAGATAAAATAACACAGAATTGTACGTCATGCTGAAAGGTCAACGTGATTGCGGCGTCACATGATGACACAATGGTATTGTAACCGATACAAAGCTCAAAGCCAAAGGGTTACAATGAGCTACATCAGTCCGACAGCCAGTTAAATTGCCAGTCGTGAAAGACCCATCCTTTTAACAGTCCCACTGAAATGTAGATTTTCCCCCCTGATCGGAAGTGTTTATCTTGCAATGTAATAGTCCATTTAAATCGAGTCTTTCCGAAGGGAAGTCCGGGCCTAGGTTTCACATCACTTACCTCTGATTTCGTCCTGATAGCACTTCTAATTTAAACTGCTCTTGTGATTTAAACTTGTGAAATAGTTGCTTAATGCTCTTTTCCACTTGATGAAAAGTACATCGTGGAACCTTTCTTTTCAGCAGGCTGCTTTACCTTGGTGTAGATGAACTATGCCTGAAGCCTATAGAAATTTTTACCAGAACGACGACGAAAGTCTGTAAGTTAAACTTGTCAGGAACAAAACTTCGGGAACCTTACTCATTATATCCCAAAATGAATGTTTTGAACAAGTAAGCGTTCTGACGCAAGTTAGGAGGGAAAAAATGCAAGTGGCAAAAAAAAACCAAGAAAGAAATTCACCTAATTCGGTATACTTAACTATTTTGATACAAAAGTTTGATAAAGGTTGGGAAATCATCCTGTATCTGGTCAGATGATCTGCTAATTGAGCTACCTTGTGAGCCGCAAGTGCAGTTGGTCTCATAGGCAATTATTTGATAACACTACAATAGACTATAAAGCAATCTCGTTTGAAAGGCTGGCAAGACCACCCAAAAAATTTAGTAATTGACTAGGTTAAGGGGTTTAAAAGGGGCCGCATTTCAAGTAATTTTCTTTTATGTTAGATATTACTTACATCAGTACCAAATGTCTTACACCTCTTAATATTCTATGGTAAAATTTCAAAATAGAAATATGTAGACTAAACATTTTCCATTGGATGGCCTATTTCTTACGAAAATGTAAACGTTTCAAGAACATCTCTGCCGGAAGATAAATCCAGAAATCGCATCAATACGATTGGAATTTGGCCAGTTGTCAATTTTCACTTTGGAGTGTAGGTTTAATGACCCGTTCGAAATAGAATGTAAAAGTCTAGCAGAAGTTCTGGCCTAATTCCTACAGATTAGTCGGAGCACTTATGAAAATATTCATTCCCCCATTTTTTTATAAATAGCAGAGAGCTCCCATTTTGATGTTCAGCGACCATCGAAAATGATTTTAAAATAGCTTGTAAAGTTAACAAAAAGAGGAATCTCTGTCGTGACGGTGGGATTTGAAATAACTGACTACCCAATGCCCTAGAGAAAGGTTACGATGAAAAGAAAAAAATACTATATACTCGTTAGATGTCTTTAAACACGTGAGGATTTATATTATTAGTGACACTAAATGTGTTTGTGTAAAAAATGTGAGGAATGTAAAATTAAGCATGCGCAGAATGCATGTATTAATGGTGTAATGAATAAAATAAACAGAAAACAATCAAACATCACTCTAAATAATAAATAAGCAGAGTCAAGTAGGATGACATTTCAAATGGGCTGTCAGAAGCGAATTATTTTTCAAATGACCCTTGCGACAGACTGAAAGATAAGGAGGGCCCTCTGGAGAAAAAAAAAGAGATGAGTAGCCATCAAGCTGATCATCTCAACGAGCTCCCTTATCTATGATCCTTATCAGATACTGGAGAACTTCTCCAGCCTGATTATCCGGCCAGTCACTGATCTGAACATCCCAGTTCACGGAAGTTCACTAGTAGTTTTGGTTACACAACTTTATATACAATGCAACTACAGGAAACTCGATATAACTACGACGCGTCCCGTAAGCCTTACAAGGAATCCCGCAATTCAAAAGCGTGGACAAGTTTTTTTTGATATGTCAACCACAAGAGTCATTGACGACGAAAATAAACTAAATAAATATATAATAGTGCATAGACACGTTTGAAGCTTTTGGATGTTTTTAGTTCGGTTGTTAAATTAATCACCAGTTTAGTTTGGAATTGACAAGTCTCTTGTAATTGGTACATCAAGTAGAGTTAAATACAAAATGTTCAGGTCTGGAGGTCTATCAAGGGCTGAACATAACCTATACATACTGTATTTTATTGAGTTTAGATGAAATTTGATTAAAACTTTAATTCAAATTAAAAAAATTAATTAAACTTTAAACAATAACAGATCCGGAATTAGAACCCAACATCTAACAAGTCATTTCCGTTCGGACGCCTTACCAAGTCGGCTCTCTGAAAACATCAATTATTATATACTTGGAAACGCATTTCAAATTTCCTGTTTTAGCTATTAAGTCTGCCAGTGCACCATTGAATATGAATCTACAAAAGTTGACGTCATGAAGTCAAACTGGGAATTTCGAATCCGAAAATAGACACATAAGCTTAAATATCCAAGTTCAAGAAACCCAAAGAAGTTTTTTTTACGTTAAAAGTAAATACTTTTGTCACACGTCACCGTTGTTGATGAGTCAAGAGGGAAGTCTCGAAGTCCCTGGTTCCCCGGCTAAGAATGAGCTAGATGGTGTATGTCCTTGACAATGGCTGGGAACATGTGTGATTTATCTGACTCCATTTTCTCTTTGTCCAGGAGAACGGGCCGGTATGGGTTAGGATTTGGGAATCTACATGGTCTTCGAGTGCCACGTTATCACACTTAAGGTTAGGCGAACGCCATCCCCTAAGTGTGAATGTGAATGAGAAAGAGACGGATTAAACCGCTGGGGGAGTGCCACTAGGAAGATGTGTTGCCCCAGGAACCGTTGTCCAGAAAGGCTAATTTTAGCGCGACAGATCCAAGGAATTTCACTAGGAAGTCGTGGAGCCTGCTAGCACCGGACTAAAATGAGCAAGGTTAATAAATAGCAAGAGATTAAATAAGAAGACAATATTGCGAAACATAAGTACGACTCCGAGTACTAGTTCCAAGGCTCAAATAGAACTGGATGCCGGTCAGCCCAGAATCAGGACTGTATAAGCCAGTAGGCAGCTAATTAGAACGCCGTTTGTTTCGACCAATCAAAACTAGCTTCACTTCTGACTGGGCAGTCTGAGTTTACATAATTCCAATCAGACAGAGCTTTAATATTTGCATCTGACATCAAACAGAGTATAATTGTATTACATTATAATGTTTGCATTTGGCATATCACATTGCAGGAAAACCTAATCTTGTCCGTGAAAAGGTTGGCACAACAACTTTAATAACCCAATGATTATGAATCGGTTAGACTTTCTAAAGGTGTCTCGAACCCTTCCAGGCGCTATTTAACGAATTAATGTCATTACTATGACTACAGGGGCTTAATATGTTTCAATCGCAAGTGTGTCTCCGGGGAATCGACAAAGGCACGAGAAAGTAAAAAAAAAATAGACTGTCTAAGCATTTTTACTTTTTAGATACCGGTACTCTCGACCAATTTACAGGCAAAAATCGGTCTTGGCTCAAAATTTACACAAAAGAAGATGAAAAGAAGAAACAAAATGAGAGCAAAGAGCCTCCAAGTAGATAAAGACCCGCTGATATAAGAAGTGGAAAACATCTATTAGTTTTTCCAGGGGTCTACTGTTGCAGGAATACTTACATTCATGAAGTTGAATATATTGAAAAACACAAATAGCTTGAAGCTAAAAACACAAAATTAGTGGGTGACTGGATTAGGGAGTTGAATAAGAAATAAAAAACAAGGGAAAAAATTATAATACCTTTTTGTTAATATTGCAAGCCAAAAAACAATAGAAAAAAGTCACTTATGCCAACTGAGATGGGACCTATCTATATTCTATATTTTCAGTGGATTTTTTATTTACGCCTTATATACTCCGAAGCGTAATCTAGCTTCATTCAGTTCCTGCTCTTTTAATTGGGTCTACGTTATTTAAAATACATTCAGTGAAGCATGAAATATAATCATATTTTTTTGTTTAAAAAAGTTTTTCAATAGACTGAGATGGAATTGTCACAACAAATGAACCGAACCAAAATGCAAAATGCGGGCTAGTCCACTCACTATTGCTGCGGTTTCTGACGTTTGTAAGGTAAGCCGACATTACTGCAGTGCTAACGAGAGGGTACTGTCGGAGCTCACTGGATCACTAATTAGTGAGTTGAGACAGTCCTCATCGAGCCAGTGACCACAATCAAAGGGATCTAGTGGCTTTGAAGCAGTGTACACCAATGGCGAGTAGCACGGTCTAATCCTGCAACTGTCATCTATCCGTAAGTCCGGTCATCAGCGGTAACGGTTATTCCAAACCAATGAATAGTTGAGAATTACTAAACGAATCGATTACGAAGTTAAATTCATTATTTTTTTAATGTATACACATGATGAAGAATCAAGTGATACGAAACGAGAAACTACTCGGATTCTCTCGAAACTTTGTGACCCCCTGATAAAATAACAAAAAGGTTTTAAATTACGCAAGAAAGTTGTATTGAAGTAATGGTTCCACTATTATTTATAACTATTGACATTAAACTGCCAAAGAAAAAATCATTGGAGATACGAACCCCCGGACCTCCCCAATCTCTACTAGGAGTCTCAATCAACTGAACAACCAACTAGCAGTGACTGCGAAAATGGGACTAAAGAGAATTCAGGGTCGTCATTCTTGGCAAGTTGAGGGTTTTTTGAGCGGGAGAGTCGTTTTTTCCCCATACTTTCCAAGATTGCATTTTAACCGATAACTAACCATATTATTTCAAGGAGGCATGTGCCCAAAGCTAGACTATTCAAATCTGAAAGCATTCCTTTATTTCGTCCTTTAAAATCTGCCCAGATCTAAAATCAGGCGAATATTCATTCATTCTACAGACTGACCCTAAAAAAGTGGTTAGTACAGCGGTGGGAATGTTGTTGTAGTGCGTCACGTATTGCCGGCGTATACAATCAATACGAAGGTTCTATTTGCTAACAGTGGACTACGTTGACAATAAGAAGTAGGACGCTCTATTGAAAACTCTTTTGGAATGTTAGATATCCTTGCCAATAGCCTTGCTCTCAGCCTGTACCGAAATCCTTTTATTGAATATAATTACTTATTATAGTAGAAATTCAATAGAGCATACATTATTATGCTTTTTCCATCTATATTGAAGATACAATGACGAGAATTATATGAAAAAAAAATCAATAATGAAGATATAAGCATTTAGTTACGGCAGTGGAAAAAATCCAAACCCGATTTTAATAACTTTTTGTAATTATAACCCTCTGAGGTCCCTATAGATAGTAATTGTAGCGACCGTTAACTACATAAGATAAACCACCCTATACTCTATTTTATATATATTGTAAACAAATGTAAATACCTTACATTACCAAAATATAAATCATTATAAATATGGTAAACAATAAAACATGCAGCTAGGAGCCAATTAGACCCTAATTAACAAGCCGCCAAGAGACCCTTCCCGGCTCACGTCTCTTTGTCACAGGACAAAGGAAACCACACACTCAAACCTCATTGGGTACTATAAAAACAGTCCTTATTGGCTACTGACGAAGTCAGCTGGGTATTTAAGACCGGTGGTTTGGGGCCTGTATGTCATTGAAATGTATCATATTTATGCACTCCTTCGAATGCATCTGCGTATGCAGTACGAGGAGCTAATTGTAATCCAATAATTTTTTGTTCATTGTAAATAATAAAGAGGTTTTGAAAATAAATAAAAAAGCCTGTATATCATTCTCCTGGGAACTATAACTGGCTCGTGACTGCTCTGCTTGAAACTCTGAAACTTGGCTGCTTCTTTATGAAAAACCTCTGCATCTCTTTCTCTCCTCACCTCGCTACGTTTAGTCCGGCGTTGTCAGACCCCACACCTTCCTAGTGGGAATCTCTACCTTCGTCTCACTAAATCTAGCACATCCAACGGTTGTCGTGGCCCTGCAAACTTACCAAGCAGTGTTCCCCACGGCGATTCAGTCTGCCTCTCTCCGGTTCACACTCGCCTTTGGGATCCGGACGGATTTCGCCTACGCTCAGATACCGAGTGTGAATTCGTGGTCATTCCAAGACCACACAAACTACCTGCACTACCTACCCTATACCTCTTCTCCTGAACATAGTGCATTGTCGGGGCACATACCTATCAAAAAATGGAGTCAGATAGTAAAGCCATCATGAAACGATTGTTCAGGTTATAAACTCAAACAACCCTCACTTCGTCACCAGGGCTAGGGTAACTAGGCACCCCCCTCGTGACGACCCAACAGTAATATTTAACTATTTTTCAAATTTATTGATAAATGACTCGTGATTGTTTCGTATGAGATTTCTTTAATTTTTATCATATTTAGGGCATCGATTCACATGCATTCGTGCAACGTATCATCCTCAACAGAGGGATGATTGAAACTGGGGTGCGAAATAGTTGGTAACTCAATTTTAAGAACTTTTTAAAGACTTCTTGTAATTGTATTTCATTGAAGTGGATAATACTACGTCTGGAGTTTCAACATGAATGGTTTTTTACCCGCGTTATCAAACCGTATACTCACCTCAGACTTGCCTTATTTAAAACTGTTATATGTTCTATCTCTGCCATGTAAAGTAAATATAGAATCGAAAACATAAATAAATGGATTGTCCATGCTGGACATGGCCAAAGTACAGAGGTCCCTTTACTGACTGCGATAAAAGAAGGTTTGGACCACCAGGCAATAAACTACCTGTCGTAAAAGTAGGCTAGGATCGAGGCAGGCACTAACCCTTTGGGTCGGCTATCATGCCTAAGAGGGGGTGGTCACATCCCTCTTGGTTTTATGTAGGTGTTAAAAAATATTTCTTAACACAAAAGGATCAAAGAAGAGGCGGCACTCGATAATTGGACAATGACTGAGTCCAGAAGGCCTGCAAATAAGCGGTAGGACGGGGTGTCTCACTTATGTCGGTAGACTCTCACTACCTTCCTGAATCCACCCGCCTCCTTTAGGCCATCCACACCCTATATCCTTCTCATACATCCTTCAAATGGGACTACCCTTAGTGAAAGGCACCCATCAGCTCAAAATAATTTTCCTTTTATTTTTCCCCACATCCTATTTTTATAAGTTTGAGAGCTAAGAAAAAAAAAAAAAAAAGTGTCTCACTTCATTCTATGACGGAGAGCGGAAGGCTGGAGTATGGAAACGCTGAAGGGATGAGACCTCGTTGTAACTCGTAAGAATAGTTTTTAAGTAAGATATATGTAATCCTTTTCATCATATGAATCCACTTTACTTGTCCCTACAATTTGTTTTTTTCACTGAACCATTTAAAAGAAAACATTGTATTTTAAAATTCTATTTTATGAATGAAATTTCTTCCATTGACCATTTAATTTATTGAGGTATATTACTTTGGATTAGAATTAATTGGTAAAAGTAATCAAAATAGATTAAATATTAGTAATCAAACATATTTGGTATAACTTTACTCTAATGCAATACGCTAATAATAAGGATTCGAATTAGGAATCAAATCTGTTAGGAGTTGAATAGTTAAACGGCATCGCTTTTTTAAACAAAATATTTTAATTATTCAGCAGGAGCGTATCGGTGTGTTGTGGGTAAGTGAGGTAGATAAAAAAAGGATATATGTATCCGCAGATATTTATCTTTATATATTTCCTTACAGTTTATTGGATACAGTATGATATATTAGCAAACACTAGTATATTGGTATGCAAGCAAGTACCCACGGAAAAAAAATTTGACATGGAAACATGTAGAAAAAATTGACAAACTTAAAAATCTCTTCTCAAAACTATTTTATTAGTTTAATGTTTCGTTCTTAAAATAAAATAAGAAAAAAGTTTTAATTCTAGGTCTATGACATGTATTCTTTTTTTTATAGGATTTTTGAGAACTTTCTGAGAAGATTATTATCATAAAATTCAAAGATTTTGAACAATAATACGCGGCAATTTCATTTGCACAAAGGCACAAAAGATATCATTTTGAAATCACCAACCACTAAGAAGTTTTTAATACATAGTAAGCAGCTCTAGTAATAGTTATTATAGATCCAGCAGTCAGCATGTCATCCTGATAAAAGAAAATATACATCACCACATTGATAAAAAAAATAGCAGAGTGACTATGAATCAGCAGCTCGGAGATGGCAGCTCTAGATTCGATTCCCGCTGACGAAACCTAAACAAAACTGCCCGCTTGCAAGTGCGAAGTTCGTGCCGCTCTGACGACACAATCGCCTCTACGTGACTGAGCCTTCGCTAAGAACTAGCTGACTATCTCGAGCTGTTACAAAACTGCTGCCATAGTACTAGTTAGGTTTGTTTCACTTGTCTTAGCTCTTATTGGTCATCGCTAATATCATTCATCCCAGGAGTAATGGCAAGTTACAAACCAAAATACTAGAGCTACTAGATCTTAGATTGTTGATAAACAATAAAAAATAGTATTTCGTCATTAAACGATTTTATTGACACTTTTTTTGTAATAAAGACCGCTAAAGCCCCGAACGATAAAAAATATTATTAACGTCGATCCCCCTTTAATTTGATACCATATTTACATGATGGGGAAATGTTTATTTTTTAATTCAAAATAATTGATCAATAATTCGAGCTGTATTATTCATGCATCGTTCTAACAATAATTTTATTTTAGTACCTTCGCGACATCAAGGAAACCTCCCATGCAAAACATGAAATCCGGGATCTGTCCCGACGCTAGAGGATTAAGTAAACAGAATTTCGGGTTGACTATTTCTTTCAACCCCAAGAACGGCCCAAAACCAGCTTGCATCCATAAAAAAATGCTTTTGTCAATTGTTTCTTTGTTGTTTAATGGCAATAAAAATATAAAACCCTTTTGACGACTTTACGTAATTAGTTCGCTTTAGCACTGATACATTATTGTGTATCATGAGATCTTTAATTTTATATCCTATTCAATATAATAGAAAAAAAAATTTTAATATATAATATAATGTAAAATATCTTCATTTCCTCTAGAAAATCACTAGTTGAGTTAAAGTTGTGAGCCCGGTGTTAATGATAGTTTAAATTAATCATTGTAATAACAGAATGCCATAAAAGGCAAATTACATTTTAATTATCAGTGCGTTGATATCTTCGACTTCGTATTCTACTCGATATTATGCTAACTTTTTTTTAATATTAATTAATTAATAGTACCCATTTTTATGGCATGGGGATATACTTTAAGTCTTCCTTATAACAAATAGGACTAACTCGTAAAATTGCTAAGTCCCTAGGTAGATCGGGGAATGAGAGGCCTCATACAAAACAAAAGACATATAGGGTGAAAACATAAATTCAATTGATATATAAGGGAATGTCGGGACATACTCCTAACATCAAAACAATATCAGATTTCAAATGTAAGCCGGCAGGTTTATACAGCTGCGAATAAACATTTTATAAAAAATTTTATATAAAAATTTTATACATGAGTGACTCCCCAAGGCAAATACCCCAACGGGCCTAGTTTACTAAACATATTTAAGATACACTAACTCGAAAACTTTGTAGTAAACATTGTTTTCACAAAACAAAAACTAACCCTGGAGGAAGAGGTTGGCAACTTGGAGCTAAGCCACTAAACTGCTTCCAAACAATCCTTCTACTTCCATCTCATAACACTGGGCTGGTTTCGTTGCGGTTTCATAACAGCAGGGATACTAGCTAACAGTGAGTATAAATAGTTGCCACTCCGGCAGTTGCAAACCGGTGCCTCCAAGAACGAGGGGATATTGGTAAAGGAAATATTTACAAAACAAAACTTAAGGATGCATTGCACAATTGGTTTATTTTCAAACTTTTAGGGCTACTTCGTTTAATAGTCATAATGCTGAAACGTTTTTTCGACGATTTTTTATTCATAACTTATCATGGACACGATTAAACAGTTTACCAAATAACATAAAAGTGCCCCAATCCCACCTCGCCAGAAAAGTAATTTCATAAACCCTTGTTCAATTTGAAAGTTAAGTAAGCTTAAGTTCTTGATTAAGATTAAATTAAATGTACTCCGTAATCGTTAACTTTAATTACGGCCAATTTTCAAGAAATACGTAACAAAACCAAAAAAAAAAAACCAGACATATGGTTTTAAAAGTATAGTTTTAAATATCAAATAAGTACATAAGCCTCCCTATATCCTGGAAGAGTGACCCGGATATATACGAAATATGTAAAGAAAAATTTAAATAATTATACATTTAGAATAAACTTTATAATTTTACATCAGAATAGTTGTTTAAAGGTTTTGTTGCTTTGTCAACCATTCCCGAGCCGCGATGTTTCGCCTGTGCCTTATGAGCATTACGTATATTTAAATTTATAAAATGTTAATTACCACCATAGTTTCATCTTATTATATACGTAATTCTCATTTTAAAAATGAAAATGATTTTTTTTTTACGTATTGGCCTGTCCGGATATAGGGAAGCCCCGTTACGGGAGAGCTGTACCTAAATTCAAAGCATTGGATAAGGAATTTTTATATTTTATAATCAATATGCTTCTACGTGCTGAGTTGATTAAAGTAACAATAAAAAAAATCCATGTCCATCCAGTCCAGTTGGAACTCTGCCAGACCATCGCTGATTGGTTACGACGGGCCAATCAGAGATAGCGCATGTCAAAGTCGGGAAAAATGAACTCAAGCCATTACTAGTTCTTGTTGAGGTGAGGCATCACCTAGGGTTTTTTCTCCTTGATCTCGTTTACTATGTTCAAGTAAAGAAGGAAAGCTAATACCAGAGATTAAGCGGAATCCTCAAGGATGACTGTTGACGAGGCAAGCCGTGTAAATGATGAAACACTAAATAATTCTAAATAAATGAAACCACTCGGAAATCCACTATATTTCAAATATAATCCCCAACGAGTCTTCGCAGCCACTATAGAGACACCCATAAAAGTTACGGTCATTTAAATTTACTCATGTTGTTCCTGCCTATTGCTCAAGCCCCGTATAATTACTATAGTAACTTTTTAACAATTACTCTAGGCCATCTATGCATTTTCCTATTATGTATTTAAGCCACTTTTCCAGCTTTCACATAAATACAGTTCACTCATACCTTTGTACCCACAAACTTTTATCTCTAACCCCTTCACCATCATTTGACCGGAAAGGCCGGAGATCACACAGTGTCCTTTGCAGTGCTTGCAATGGTTAAATAATACAGCCAATTTCATTCATAATTTCTTCTAACTAATACAAAAAAAATAACTCTAAAAAATATCCATTTTTATAACTGCGAATGATAAGGTATCGTTGAACAATTAAGATAAGATAAATGAAGGAAAGTCTTTGGGTCAAAACCGCCGGTGACGGAATCCACGGGAGCAAACAAACCTATAAATCCGGCAGTATCAGTGAGATAACTCATACAGATGACTCACATCTCAAAGAAGATAGCAGTTGTACTATGTTTGTCCATGAGGTGTCCACTGGCGGAAGGGGTCAAGGTTGGACTCAAGCAATCTGCAAATGCACTTGGAGGATAACATTATCATATCCGATTGTCCTAATGGATAAGTCATGCAAAAAGGGTCGTTGTAACTCAGCTCCAACTGCCTGATTTATATTTAACGCAATAATATATACACAACATTAAACAGCTAATAGCAGTGAGAGTTCGCAATTAAGACAATTGTAGAGGGTACAGTTACCAAGCTCTTGGTGAGAGGTCAATATTGACCCCCCCCCCCCCTATGATGACCCAATACAACTTCCCATTAGAAATATATCTGACCGTATTTCGAAAGACTCACCTCAAAATATTAAACAATATGTAATGTTATCAAAGTAGGCAGAGAAAATAAAACAAGTTCCACAAGAGGAAAAGCGAGCTACTTGGAAGGAAACGAGGTATCTTCTTGCTGAGAGTTTATAAGAGCGTTGATGTTTATAAATAAGATAAGATAGTATCGACATGGAGTGAAGAGAAAAGCACCTTCAGGTATCCAAGTTGTAGCTGTTTAGTATGCGCATACATTTCAATAATTAGAGAAGATGTGCCTTCTACTAGGGTGTTAAGGGGTTTTATGTCATCAACATCCGCTAATAAAACAGTTATTTCAGAAACAAGACAGCTACCCCAAATCCTTTAATTTTAAATAATTTAATTATTTCATATCAGTCTTATGAATTCAGACTATTGATTAAAAAGGTATAGACACCACCCTGTTTGCATTAAACTGATTTAATATATAAAAAAAAAAAATTAAGAAGCCTCGCCTTGTAGCAAAAATGTTCCGAACTATCTGATCGTAAAATCGTAACAGGAAAAAAATAAGGAACGTCTTTCTAATTCATAACTTTTCCTGTCTACACAGAAACTAATTAAGAATAAATGTTTTAATACATAAAAAACGGCAACGGAAAAATTAATATTCATAAAGAAAAGGTACGAAAGTCAATTATAAAAAACGTATGTTTTTTTTTAAACCTACTTTCACTGGCCGAGGAGAATTAGCAAATTAAATCAAATATTTTCGCCAATCACAATAATATCAATAGATACGCTACAATTGTTAAACTGCACGGCTTACCCAAAGGCGATTATCGTAATAAGGGATAACCACAACATTTGTAAATAAATGTAACCATCGCAAGAATCCATTACTTCATGATTCTGCTAATATGAATTAAATTTACGAAACATAATGGCTCAGGGCATAATATATTATAAAGAAATGTTTTACATTAGATTTTTTTTTTTTTATTTATTTACTTTATTTTATAGTTAGGATTTTTATTTATATATTTTCCTAAATTAAAATTTATTTGAACTTCAGTGAAATTTTTATTTTAATTATCAAGAGCGATGATGTTGAGTAGTTTTGTTTTAGACTAGATGCATTACATATTAGCATAGCTTATGTTTATCATGTAAATTTTAAATAATAATCTATAAGTAACCTTATAGAAAAATCACCTAGCCAGCCTCAATCATTTTATATAAGCTTATAGGTTTGTGTTGCTATATATTTAAATAAATTAAAAAAAAGGATTTATTTTCCTTGATCTACAAGCATTTTTTTTTTTTTTAAACTGAAAAAAATCAGGAAATTATAATAATATATATGTCTGTTATTACATATGTATATATAATAATTAATCTGTTCATGATAAAAATTAGCTAAGATGGGACCCAGCAGTTATTGAGTGGGCGAGAGCCAAGACCCACCCTACTTCATCTAGGTCAGTATCGTCAAAGACCAAGGAATTCCTTTAAGGCAAAGTCAAGAATTTCTAGGGCGCATTGAGTCCATCATAACTATTTTATAGTCTCAGTAGAAATATGTACTCGTTTACGACAGATGGTTTAACACACGATATTCAGTAACTGGATAGTTCGAAAACTGAATCAGATTTAAATTCCCTGTGGTTAAAAACAAATTAAACCCGGTAAGGCAAGGATAATTTCAAAAAAGTAAGTCTTCAGAGCCAAAAGAAACCCCGCACCTTCCGATAGGGAAATTTAATATGTTTAATTTGTAATTATTATAGATATTCACTACTTTTTTAATTTGTTGAAAAAATAATTTTTACAATCACTTAATGACTCTCAATACAATTCCTTCATTTTTTAAATTATAAATCAGGGAAGAAATGCAGCTAATAATTAAAAAAAGAAAATTTTGATATAATGAAAAAAAAATGGCAAAGCCACAGTTCTTTGAACCAACAACAATATCTCTCCCGAATTCTGTAACTGTTATAAATTTTTCAACAAAGTTTCATAACACCATGGTGTAGAAACAAAAGGAGAATAGATACAAAGGAACAACAATCTATGTTTATTCTGTCGGCCAAAAAAATAAATCCCACTCGAACGTCAGTACTGAAAGTTGAAAAAAAATAAAATAAAAAAAGAACGAAACCAAAAAATAAAAAGCCAACTAAAAGCAAACCACACAAGAGGGGTTATAAAAAAGTTGGGGGCGGGTCGCACGGTGTAGAGTTGCCTCGCCTGTAAACAGCTCGTTTAATTCCGGGTCCGCTGGTGATGTCCAGTCGTCTGGTAAATTGACGAACGTTTTATTGCTTCCATTAAATTAATTAGTATCGATTTATCTCTCTTCTCTATTGGATTTAATTGAATATTCTTTTATGGTATCGTCGCGGTAAATTCCAAAAGAATATTTTAATTCATCATGCAAATCTGCTGTACACAAGCTTGAATAAAAAATACTATGGAATATGAGAATATACTACACACATTCAATGCCTTATTCTTAGCTGGATAATATTGTACTTATTATAAAAATGAGAGCGAATTTCATATTACTAATACGAATTACATATACTAAATTACACATTTAAGCTTGTAATAAAAGCTTTTACATTTTGGGGATAAAATGAAACTCCGTGATGCTTTCCAGAATTACAGATCAAATGATCTAGCTCACTTGTTAAAACAAAAAAAAATAGTAGGATTCATTTGATGGTTCAATTTTCAAATTTCAATTTTGATAATTTATGAAAAAAGTAGTCACTGGTTGGTGGGTGGCGCGGAGGTGTTGTTTGTTACCATGTCGTTAAATCTCACACTCAATTTTCGTTATCATGACAGGATTCGTTGCTGCTTTATTCAAGTAGCTACTCATTTTTTCCTTACGAGTAAACCTTTTTCTAGCGTTGTATAACGAACACCCAAAAAAATACACCGCCCCAGTGACCCGACTAAAGCAAGAAAGAAAAAATAAGAGTTTACAGACCATATTTAATAAAACATTAGCAATGCTTTTGATGTAACTCTACCGGTCGATATTAAACGTTATTTAGAACCTTGTAGGACATCATACGAAATAGGCTAATGTATGACAAATAGAAAGAAATATATATAATAAACGATAATAATAGATAATTTTATTCTACCAGAATGAAGATCTGTAGACTCATGCATAACTCTATTGCATCAAGTTATTAATTAAACAATAGGGGGGGGGGCACAATACATCGATATCGCTTCCTGCTGAGTGTGGGAACAAACATTTATAAAAATTGTTGCGGTTTACTTTAATGTTTAACCCAGTGTCCGTGATTTTTATGATGGCATATTTCGCGGAAGATAGTAAGTGAGAAGCTTTGAAGGAGCGTGTTTTTCTGCACTATCCGGAATGTTTGGAAACTCATAATTACAGGATACCCTTGGAGACGTCGAAGAATTTCACCAATAACCCACGTAGGACTAATAGCAGCCTTCGACAGTACAGAAATAATCAGCGTAGAAGACAATTTCACGTGGAGTGGGCGCGGCGCTGAGGTAGGTCGGTGACGCTTAATAACGATTTTAGGGCACCAAGGACACGGCCTGGACAATTTCAAACAGCTGTCTGTCAGTCCATTTTGACAGGCCTGTCTGTCCAGACCCATCATAGTTCATTTGGGGCAGCGAGCGAGTTATGAATAGTACGGTCATGGACGAGTATCTGAGTACTCGGGCACCATGGGCAACCCGACAACTTATCTAAAGTCTTGCAACGAGTAACGTAACCAAGAGAGAAAATTATTGTAATAACGACTCATTTGTTTCAAATGTTAGCAACGGCTATATAATTTACTAAACGTGTGTCGATTACATGATCGGACATTTCCCAGGATCCCGGACCTCTCACTTACAATCCTCCACCAGATATTCCAAGATAAAAATCGCGACACTGGGGTAAATAATAAATTAAACCACAAAAACGTTTTATAAATACTTTTTCCCAAGCTATATACCCCCCCCTCCTTTTTGATTAATTGTTAGATAGAACGCGCGTAAGTCTACAGATCAGCCATGTAAGTTGGTAGAATAAAATTATCTGTTTTTATCGTGTATTATATACTTTTAATTTTTTTTTTTACATACATTTGCCTATTTTCTAAGGTATCCTATAACAACAAATAATTTTCCAACGGACATAGACATTGGTTTTGGCTTGCTTCGTGTAGTTTTATAATGGTTACAATAAGTCAAATTATGGCACCCTTACTATGTCATTTCATTTTCTATCTTCTTGTCACCTTTCTAATTTGTCACCATTTTCACGAATATTTACGTTAAATATCAATTATTTATTAATAATACGAGGACACCAAGAAGTATTAAATTATTATTAATGTCCGAATTCTTATGCTGATGAATCCACGGGAAAAAAAAACCTAGAAGTAAATTTGTGATGTGGTAAGTGGCGCCATAGTAGGTCAGTGGCTATGAAGTGCTAGTTTGATCAACTATAGGCAAGTCAACCTCTCAACCTTGAATTCGGGTTTCTTAATCGGATTCGATACTTCTTCATTCAAGTAGATACTCATTACCCTCACGAAGCTGAGACAGCCCAGACCAAGGAATCCACCATTGTAACTAATTGACTGTCATAAGTCGAACAATGTTGATAATAGGAAAAGTTTTTTTTAGAAATGATGAAAATTCAAACGAGGTGCAGCCAATCAAAATGTGTAAATAAGCCGATCCCTTTCAAGTGACAAGAAAGTGGTCATCAACGCCACCGTTTGATTACCGACTGACCGGAGCTGTGTTTATATTATTCAAACCATTTCGGATATCTGTGAATACCTCGGTTACACAAGACATCTGCTTCCACATGTGTTCGTGTTTCTGTCCGGGTAAACACTTGGCCGGTGTATCCCTCATCGGCGCTGTTCCTAGTTGGCCAAGCGCCAGCGGCCTTCCCTTGTGTCCAAGCGATTTACGTGAGCGCTTGTTAAGAAGGCATTCGACTATGTGATAAAGGATTTTTTCAACATTAAAAAAAAAAATGAAAATATGTATGTTCTGCCTTAGTGGTAATAAAAATAATTTCATTGATCTGTCATATTTTACAATAACTCGAAATCTGCTGATCTGTTTTTGTTTTAAATAAAAATTAAATTAAAGGAAATATAAAATTAAATGTGAAAAACGTTCGTTAACTACTCAGTAACAGCTCAGATTTTATTCCAAAAAATAATTTTTTGAGAGCAATGGTTTATATTGAATATTACAAGCACATTATAATAGATTTTTTAATGTCCATATTTTAGTTATTAGTAGTTAGGCTCTATCAAATAAAAAGGTTGCAGACCAATAAACAATGCACAGGTTGTCTATTGTAATTATATTCTTTGAAGTATTATCTATGAACTTGTATGACATCTAGTTCAAAGAAGGTTGTGTGGCTTTCGCCCTAAATGTACAGTTACTATCGTTACTATTTTACTAGTTACTATTTAACATACAGTTACTATCGTATTTTTCCAAGTTATTTTAGGTTGATATTTGAGCGGTGTGTAATATCACAGTTATATTTCATTATTATGATTTATTTCGATTTTCATTTAATGAGAAGTGTACTAAAATATTTTATTTTTATGAGGCCATGGACATCATCAATTCAACTTGGGTAGCCATTATTCGGATAGGCCACCATCCGAACATTCTCTAAAAGATCTTTTTTCATGTTTCGTCTTTTAATTGATTTATATTTTACTGGCTCTTATAGATTTGTTCAGTATGAATTCATTACTAGTGAGATGAAATTAGGCATTGTTGTATTATGGGGTGTGATGAAGCCACCGAACCTTGATTCCAGTTCTTTTTTTTTTTGCTCAACAACAAAACGTAATATTGTACAAAATACAAAGTTATTACATTTTGTTTGGAATTATTCTTACTTTTATTTTTTTTTAAGTAAAAAACTCTTTCCAATCTCGAATTTCAGAAATTATTGACAGTATTCTTAATTTTGTCGATTAAGCCCTTTTAAATGTGTCAAGACCATTTTAAATATTCTGTAAGAGTATTTCATAAACTGCTGCTTTTTATAGGCAGTTAATTATGTGTCTATGTTTTGTCATTATGTTCTCCTATACTGGAGAAAGCTTCAAAATGTATAATATTGACATTTTTTAACAACGTTTCGTAACTGTAATTCACTATAGCAATAACAATCATTATACACTAGGAAACAAGAGGCGAAGATTTTAACTTCTTATTTGTTTTTTACCTTTAGTGCACTATTACTCCATTATTATTCATTGCCCCTTTAATTTCTTATGTGATCGTTACTACGTGTCCTATTACGTGATCATGACGGGTAGCTTCATATTAAATTTCACGTACGTCAAACATAGGGCTTTAAGTTAATTTCTTTAGGATAAGTGGTCATGTACCCTATTCTTTCCATATATGAGAGATGTACTAAAATATATATATATTTTTTTTTTTGACACTATGCACATCAAATATAACTTATTTGTTAGCCATTGTTTGGATTGGGCAACATCCAAACACTCTAAAAGATCTTTATTCATGTTTTCGTCTTTTATTTGTTTATATTTTTACTGGGACCTATAGATTTGTTTATGAACTCATTACTAGTGAGAAACAATTAATCTTTATTATATTACGGAAGAAGGGGGGGATTAAGCCACCTATCCATGATTCCAGTTTTTTTTTTTTTTGGTCAACAAGAAAAAGTAGCTTTTTGTTAGGTATTATTCTTACTTTTATTTTTTTAGCGAGGATAGAACAACCCTAAAGGTAACTTAAAACTTTAACACCATCCTACATGCTTAAGCCTTTATGTCAATGGATTCATTGTGAATTCCAGGAGTCATCCCACATGTTACCTGCCTAGCTTAGTCACCCTCGATTAATATTCCCATGCGGTGAGTCCCGTCTGGGTAAGGTAAGGTATCGACAGATTTGAATCAACTACTAATGTATACATTCACAGACTGTACCATTGCCGAATGTATATGTAGCGTTGAACCTAAGCGCTGAGAAGACATGAAAAAAAAAAATCAAAGCGGGGTTGTTTTTTTTACCCTCAGCTCTCAAACTTATAAAAAATAGGATGTGGGAAGATAAAGGAAAATTATTTAGGGCTGATGAGTGCCTTTCACTAAGGGGAGTCCCCCATTTGAAGGATGTATGAGAAGGATATAGGGTGTGGAATGCCTAAAAAGGCGGATGGAATCAGGAAGGTAGTGAGAGTCTACCAAGGGTCAAAGCGGGGAGGTATTTCAAGAAAAACAAGTAAAGACTACAGAACTGTTGTTGCGAGAAGAGATGACCTCGATAGCAACAATCCGACTTAAGGGAAGAAAACCCATATCTGCAAGAAATCTCCAGATCCCTTCTTACTTCTGGGATGTCTTTTGCAACTGACTCGTCGGAAACTTACGTTATCTCCATAGCAGGCATTCCTCCACACAGATAACGGATCATCAATCAGCCTCCAGGGAAAGATAAAACTTTTATATTGTTTTCCAGCATTGTATATTGCATATCCTTTCGACCTATTTATATGTAAGTTTAGTTGTTGTTTTTTATAATTTAAAGTAAATAAACAAGATTTTTAAATAAAAAAAGGTAACAAATTATTATTTTTAGTAATGTGTAGTTTATTTTTGGGATTCTTTGTCAGTAATTATACCTACTAGTCTTGGGCTGGAATCCTGTCCGTTCTAGAGATTTTACATTTGGTTCCTATTGGATATAAATAACACATGAAAATCATAGTCATATCCATTATATACGGTAAGTTGTATTACAATATACAATTTACAATATGTAATTTGTGTTTTGTTTATTCAAACTATAATTACATGATGTCATTAAAGACGCATTAGTAACGTTATCTTAAACTAATTTTGACTTGGAGCTTTGATATTTTGCAAGTTAGTTCATTTTGATGCTTGAATGGGACTTGAAATAAAAGCGACGCCCACCTAAACAAAAATTAAGCGTATTCAACCGATTAATTGTCAAAAAAAAAAATATGTATCCTGTACTATTGGATAGTGGAAAGTAGTATGGATCCGGACTTGCTCGTTAATGGCGAGGACTAGTCACGTGTCTAGAATAGTTCCCAGGTCACGAGCTCAGTATTAATAAATAGACACAAATTAATAGATATACTTTAAAAAAACTACAAGTAACTCCTAATAATTGTTACTGATTTCCCTATATACAACAGTAATGCTACAAATATATAACTGAAATTACTATTAAATCATAATAATAAAGGATAACGGTAATGATAAATTTACATAGAAATAGATGGTAGCAGAAGGAAAATTTATAAGGATATGAAATTTCCTACAATTAGCTTTTAATATGTAAAAGAAAGTTTTAAAAGTCACGATCAAGTGACAAAAAACGAGAAGGCCAGATGTCAGTTGCGGTTCTTCTTCTGAGTGTACAAAAGTGACAAAAAATCAATTCTTAAGGACAAAAAAAAATGTTTTTCTATGAGACTACATGACCTGATCTGATCTATTTGGACCTCTTAGGATCGATATAGACCAATAATGCATTGCATGGAGTGTACCTGTCATGTTTTTAAGAATTGTTTATGCAAAATTTGAAGAATTTATGTTGATTTTGAAAGAATATAAAAGTATTAAAACAGAACGGAGAAGATCACGCTATAAAATAGATGTTACATTTGGGGGAGGGGGTTGATTTATTTATTTGTAAGCCAGGGGTTATTTATTTGTACCATATTATTGTTCATAGAGGGCACTATAGTAAGTTGATATTTGTTTGTATCCTATCATATTAAGTGGGACCATGGAGATGTGAGAGGAAGACGCAACACCCCGTAACTGCATTGGCCGTTTGACCCCGCCGTGTCCAATCGATTTTTCAGCTGGTACAGACAACCTGACCCCGAGAACTGCCGTTATCTGTACTGCTGAACTTTCATAGGAGCTAACTCAAAATAATATCAACGCATTCATGATACAGACATGTCAGTTAAATGTTAAGCTCTATTACCTAATTATTTATTAGAAACGACTTTTTTTCCTTCAAAATGTTCACAATCTCAGTTTTAATCATAAAACTCCATCCGATCTCGAATTTCAGAAATTATTTTATTATATAATTATTCCTCTAATTTCGTCGATAAAGCCTTTTCAAATGACTTTTGGATGTGTCAAGACGTGTTTCCATTTTAAATTACTGTTAATTATTTTGTTATGCTTTACATATTGTTTTTCTATAGTGGAGAGAGCTTCAAAATTAATATTATTGACAATTTGTAACTACTAATGAACTAAAGCCATAACAGTGATTATATATAAGGAAATAAGAAGATTTTTCCTTTTAACTTGCTTTTCCCATTACTGCACAATTACTCAATTATTATTTATTGCACCTTTAATTATTTGTTATATGATCATTACTACATGTCCTGTTATGTGATCAGAACGGAGTAGCTTCATAGTAAATAATTCACGTACGGCAAACAGGGGGGGGGGGGGCTTTAAGTCAATTTCTTAAGGATAATCAGTCATGAACCCTATTTTTTCCATACGTGCCAGGCATACCATTACACTTTAGAAAGTCACACACTCATTAGTTAGGTTAGATAATGACGAGGTTCCAACACCGTTATCAGTGCCGGGTATATATGCTATCAGACCTTAGGCTAAGCACCTCTACAACGACGATCTAAGTCTCGCCATTAGAACTAACTATCTTGGAACCCGCAGAGGACTGTCTAGTATCTGAGTGGTACAGTGGTTCTGTGTGGGTTATATCCCATTAGTTTGTATAGCCAACGAAGGTGTTAAGAGAGTACAAGCATTACCAATGGTAATATTTTTTTTACATATTTAGTTGAAGGTTAATTCAAAAGTAGATGGATAATATATGCATATATTTCTCTGTATGACGTGTAAATATAAAAAAAAACTAATAAAAAAATCCTAGTACCAGCACTAATAAAAAAAATAATAGCACTAGCAGTCTGAAAGCAGTTCAAGGACCAATGAAAAAACACAAGACATAACTAACAAAATATTCAAGACTATTTTAAGCTAATTATTTTATTGTTACAACAGAATAGACATACAAAACAATTTTATGCTTAAGTTTCATCATAGACGTTATCATTGGACATTTGAAAGTTTCATTGTTCGCAGCCATTACAGTCTATACTTTCTAATTTACCCTATCTTTGACTCTATAAATAATTTAATTTCACTTAATCTAGAGCTTCGTTAGCTACTTATCGTTACGATAGGTTGCATTAGTTGACAACGAATAAAAGAAAGTATTTTCACTACTACTTTACAAAGTATCAAATCTTCCTTGAAACGAAACCATTATGGTTTCCACCAGCATTCTGGTGCATAAAGAAATTTACTTTCAATTTCATTCTTAAGTTATTATCCTGAGTAAATTGATTTAATGCCAATATTTATTTACGAGTCCATATCCCAAACCGGTTTCAGCAAGGAGGTACAAATTTTCTGTTTTAGACCATTTTGAACATGCGTTCTGGTATGGAATGATAGTCGCGTGATTCGTTCGATCTTCTAAGTCTTTCGGTTGTCGAGTTTAAGCCCAAAATACTTTACTGGGTCAATCTGAGTCATAAGTAGCGAATTCCTGCCAAACCGTACTAAAAGCTTGTTCAACATCGAGGAATGGAAGACACAACTTTATTTTCAAAAACTGAAACAATATAGTCTACTACTCGGTACAATTGGCAAATGATAATGACGGAAGCCGAATAGGTGGTTTAGAAGTGTGGTGTCGAAATAAGTATTCGTCTGAACAATTTTCCGTGATGAATCAACGAATAAAATAGTGTATTTTACTTAAGTGTTACTAAGCCCGCTTAGTATTGTCACAATACTTTTAAACACTCTCGCAGAGCCCTGTGAGTATCCATTGTTGGAATTTCTTCACTCATTCGTGGTTAGAAATATAATCTGGACCTAATGGAAACTGGCAAAGCAAATTCGCTCAAATCAGTGATTTTTTCCCGTAGTTACCATCATTACCTCAGAGTTATAGTGAATCACACCCGTGGCAGGAATAAATCCATACATTATCCCCAAGATGGCCTGCACAGCGGTGGATCGGAAGCGTCCGTCGACCGCCATGAATGCAGATGTTAACTTTTGAGTGAGCCCTAAAACCGAACAGTATTTTACATAGGGCCGGACCTTTTATAGACGGCGGTCGTAAAGTAAGGGGTTCAACGATCCACGGCCACCGTTAAACACCGCTTTCTTTTTTATCATTTATCACAGTATGGCGACGTTGTAAACACAACACTTTTACGGCTCATGGGTCATTCGCCAGAAATAGGGTACGAGGGATGTATCGGGGATTTTCAGTGCAGGGCACGAAGAAGAAAGTGTGCCTCCTTCACCTGTAGACAAGTAATCAGAAAAATATTACTAACACTGTTAGTTAATTAATTAACCAAAGCAACTGTAATATAAAAACAAGCCGATGCGAAGAAAAATCTGTTCGTAAATATGTTCGCTATGCATGCACGCTCTGACCGTTTGAGAACCCACTTTCGAGTAATAATTAAACGATACAAATGGATGGTAATTATATTGGAAGGCTGGTTGTGTGCTATTCGTATTATTAAATATACACCTCAGTCTAGTCCACCCACAACTTTATTATGCCGATACAAACTTTTTTGGCAGCTGTGCCTCCGTTCTCAAGTATCTAATAATAATATTTATCAAATAGGAAATAAAAGAGAAAAGTTCAAATTATGTCCTCCGATCATCACCGTACTCATCTTGTGGATCATCATCTGTGGAGTGACAGATTGGACTGCGTAAGAATTATTTGTACTTTCACATTAATTATTACTACGATTATATCATTTTGTATCAATTTTATTATAACATGCTTGAAAATTATGGTATAGCCACCGAAAGAGCGCGTGTATCAGTATAACATAAATTGTGGGTAAACCAAAGAGAGGTGTGAAGATATGCTCTGATGTCATCCTTTTTAAAATGGTATCCAAACGAGCAAAGTAATATTACCCGTTTAATTCTCAATTAAAAAAAAAATAAAAAATACAGTTCATTTGATGATCCTTGGAGCGTCCATTTTTAGTTTCTAGCTTACTTTGTAAGAGTGCGAGATATTGATGGGGACAAATCATCCTTCTATAGCCATACTAAATGACAACCACATCCCACACACCAAGCGTGTATAGGTGAGCTCTAGGCAGCGCCGTTCTCCAGCTCCAGAGGGCGATAATTGGATTCCCTTGACAAAAGCCGGCACGTCCGCCGCTCCAATTCCAGGCTGTGGAGTCGATTCCAGGCTCGGGGGGGGGGGGAGTCTGGAGAATAGGCTGGGGCCTCTCTGCAAATATTGTGCCTCATCAGGGCGCTAAAGGCATCAACAGCGCTACTGTGTCTGCTGCAATGTAATCAGCTTAACTCTCGCACCTTCTAATCAAAACCACTTTTAATATCGTTATAATTTCGTTCATTCCAAGTTCATGAAATTCCATAATAACCTATCTAACCACCGTAATCCCCTAGTCATTACAGAGCACCACTCATCCCTATAATCATCCTCGGAGACGAAAACGGCAGTGGCCTGCTATAAATACGTGACAGTTGGAGTCCTGGCAACAGCCAGTCTCTCCAATCATGTCCTGAGTATCTGTGGCTCTCACGCTCGTATCCAGAAACACGACTGACGGAGGACCGTAGGAGGCTACCCAAGACTGCTTCCTCTTTCGCATGCCAAGGAGGTCACAACCGTGAGGATTTGGGAGGTACTCTGGGCTGTTTGTAAATACTGTATGAACGAGCGAGTGAATGAAAATTGTAAATATGATATGAATGAGAACGTTTACCACAATTACTTATCGCCCAATAAGGCAGATTGTAATTTTATCACAATAAATTTATATCATAGTTTAGTTCAAAAGTAATTAATTACTTAACTTTTGATGTAAACAATACAGCAATGAAAATTCTAGTATGTCTGATTAACAGTTAAGGATTAAGCAAAAACAATTTTATTGCTTCTTTGCAATTTTAGTACATCTTAAGTTCCACCATAACTACAATACATTATAAATGAAGCAATTGACCAGAAAAAAAATGTCCAGTTATTTTGTTTACTTTCTCGAGTTGGAATTGAAGACAATGAAGAAAGTGACAAAACTGCAAAAGAATGAAAGAATGAACTGTTGAACGACCCATTGCCTAAACATCGTACTTGCCACAGAAGTCAAAAAAAAAAAGATAAAGCATATGACGAGAGGAATTCGGAACAAAGGAGGGGAAATTAATTTAAAACGGATGCAAGAGTTAAATCAACAACATTGAAATAACTTATTGATTAATTACTGAATATGCTAAATAGAAATATGCTGCGAAGCTACTGAATGATGAAGAGATTTAATTTAAATTTTATTGAGTATCGTACGTAAGGCTGCTTCAAAATTTATTGAATATTAACACTTATTGTATTTGTAAGTCAGTTATTTAAAAAAAAAAATCTATTTCCGAAATATTAATTAAACGAAAACGGATTAACAAAATGAAGCTCCTTTCCTGAAAAATTCATTATCTGGACGGAACTCAATCATGAAAAGTTAAAGGAAGGCCTTCATATTTGAAGGATCCTAAGCGTAAATTAAAAATACGGCTTTTAGATTGGTTAAGCGTTAACTAATTGAAGGTATTCCTGATAAAGACAGTTATTAATGTTTGATAGCTACAACCTGAATCAGATGTGGGTAGAATCGACGTGTCGACTATCAAAATCAATCCCCACATTTCACTTTAAAACTATTTAAAATCACAATGAATTAGCTTTAGAGGACAAGGCAAGACTTTCTTGGAGAGAACCTAAGAAACAGGAACACTCGAAACTGTTTCTTAATGGACCCTGTAAGAGAAGAAGCTCAGCACTTCTATCAATGGACAGGTGGACACTCAAAAGTGTGACAGGACTCTAAACAGGTCACTGTCGGTTAAATAAACACCTCTTTAATTTGGGGATAGTGGGATCACCAATCTGCAGATTCTGCAAGAAAGAGGGAGAAACGGCACGTCATATAATATGTGACTGTGATAACTTAGCTAGAAGGCGATACCTTCACTTTGGTAGTGATCGCATTGTAGACCCCAAACTATGTGAACTGATCGATCCATTCAGTATCCTCAGATTTGCAAAGGCCGTGGGCCTGTCACATATATAGGACAGGGACATGGACGGCGCACAATAGGTCTCACTGAGGCCGCGGTGGACAAATGCCGGAACAAATAATAATAATAATAATAATAATAATGACACAAACCATTTTCCCTTAATGAAATTCGATTGTCAACCTCTCAGTTATTATTCCCAAAATAGAAAGGTTAGTGGAAAGCCAACTATTACGAAATTTCTGCACAAAAAACGGAACAAAGACTACCAAGTGATAAATATAAACTAGAGGATTAGTAATTGCGAAGATCAAAACAAGGGGGCAAAAAGCTGCCAAGTGCTCAGTAACTTTTTTGGCTTAATCCCAAATAAAGAACTTTTTTATGTGTGCTTTTCCTGAAAGGTGGAAGAATATTTTTCTTTCCCTTTAAAACTTTTTAAACTCGCCTTTTTGAATGTTTAAAAGAAGTACTGATGAGTCTTCAATTTGAAATTTATGGGCAGATAAGGTGGCATTAAAAATCGAAAAGTCGAACTGTATAGAAAATTTAATCAATAGAATCGTTAAATCGCGAAATATAAAATTCAATTTATTTTGTTTAGGTTACATTTCTACCCTCATCATTCGATCAAGGTAAATTAAACAGTCTGGCCTACAAGTGTGGTTGTGGTGGTTACTCTCATTCCTGCTGTTTTTTATTTAAATATAAATACAATGCACACTTTGTAGAAGGCTGAGCTTTTTTTCTACACAATGGAAATTCCCAGCCTCGCTTTGAGGCACTAATAAAATTAATTTTTTCTTCAAGGACGTAAATAAACATGCTGTTCGTTATTTAAATAAACATGTTAAACAATCATAATTCTCTAGGGATTTATATATTGGGTTAGATTATCATAGCTATCAAAAAATAAGAACTTTCGAAACAGAACTTGCACTATCACCGTTGCTAGGGGAGCCTTTGTGAACCCTGAAATAGGAGACCTAGCTCGTTCTCCCAACTTTCTCCCTCGGGGGAAGAAAGAGGGAAAGAGTGCCGACTAACGAAAGAAAGAGTTCAGTGCCCACGCAACCGCCTCGATCAGCTGATGATGACAAATCGTGAGGTCTGTTCTACATCCGCTGCCGGTCGGGCCCGTATCGTGTTCGCCTGGTTACGGTTCACGAAACGTAGCGCTTCAGGCAAGCAAAGTAATTACGAAATCGAATATTTACTAAATTTTGCTTTTTAAGTTTATAGATCGTTTGGGATCTTCCTAATCATTGTCTTCTTCTCTATAGCCTGGAATGTGACAATAATTAGGTCGAATTGAAGGATCCCTAGGCTACGAATATATGGATACATAGTATGAATAAATACGTTAAGAATAGTAGAGCATGTGTAAATTTGTATGAATGCTATATATTAATAATAATAATAATAAAATTCCTTTATTGTGCTAAAATTACAATCTGCCTTGCTAGGCTATTAACACTATTATCTATTGTCCTAGTAGGGCAGATAGTAATTTTACTCAAATTAAGATATAGAAAACAGAAAATAAATTAATACAAACAAAATAAATGTCGAAGAAAGTGAATAAACAGCACTGTGGGGACTTTAATACCTGAACAATAAGAACTTATTAGATAATGAAACGATCTTCACCTTCAAAAAATTAATTTAAACATAAAATGACTAAAAGAGCTTTTTGAGAAATCGGCTTAGGCTGATAAAATAAGTCTCCAAAATATTTTAAACAGTCTACATCACCTACTAACTCACATGAGGCACTTGATGCCGACATACATGGTATGCCGAAACGTTCTCCATTAAAACAAATTAGGTGAAAACATAATTCATAGTAAAATACTAGGAGGGCGCCATTGTACGAGTTTTTTAGCAAATCATATTATTTATCATTCTCAAGACCCATAAATAAATGAGTTCTTAAATTCGGTTTAAAGTAAAAAGGCACTGACAATTAGCACTTCCAGTGCCCATGGCAATAAAAAGACATGTTTTGAGGGAACGCAATATCTTCCTTCATATATACAAGATAATCAAATTTACGCGTAGTTTTAGTACTTGATGTATAACAACCATAATTTAAACCATTACACTTTTGTACAATGCAGATCACTATTTTGTACACTAGAATTTGTATAAAATGTAGCCAAGCTACAGGAAATACAATGAAGCATTTGTAAGTAGATTCGTTTGTAGAATCTATATTTTGTACATATATAAATTTGAAACAAGCGGATATGGGAGGGGCATATATAGATATATATATTACACTATTTATGCTGTAAAGCTGGTTTTGGGCTATTCGCATTAATAAATGTACACACTTTCCTAGATAGGAAAGTAGCAGCTGAGTCATAGATCTGACTGAGTTAGAACAGGAGGCTTTACTTTTCATTTGTATTCCCTATTCCATCCATTTAATTATAAAATATTTGAAAATGCTGATGTACCCGCTGAAAGCCATTGTTGGTAGACCCGAAGGAGGTGCATATTCAATTAACACTATTTCTTGGCTAATATTTATAAAGGAATGGATAAGGAAGAAAATAAAAAAAGTAATAACGAACAGACCAAAAAGGAATCATCAATCAAACAAGTCAGCCTTATCTTGAGAGAGAGAGAGAGCGATTCAATACAAGCCGTGAACCCGCTGGAAGTGATAAGGGACATCAATACTGCAGTAGAAGGCACAGTTTATTACAGCCCCAGAGGAACACCGTCCCTACATATACCGCCTGAGATATGGCAGGAAGGGTGGGTATGTTGTCGGGACCGCTCGACCCATGATCTGAGGGGAATAAATAATTCCCCGCCCTATTCCCCAGTTGGAGGCCCTGATTCGGATTTAATGGCGGTCTGTCCTACTTGTTTGGGTTTAAGGGGGATGCAGCTCTACCTGGTCATCCCCTCTTTCGTTCCACAGGGATATTCCCCTTTTATCTATAGCTGAGGTTGAGGTTTTCTTCTATTTGGGTCCCTTGTTAGGACTAAGGGCTAGAGATGATCAATCGTAACTTAGGCTTCTACCTTCATAACAGATTTCGTATGAATTGCAAAACTGTAGTTATTAACTAACTAAAACATACACACATAATGTCCTAATTATTCTATATGGTAATTGTTATCTTTTTATTTTCTCCAACTCTCCCTAAATATATAATTACCAGTTCCTTAACTTCTTACAATTCACCGCTATTCCTCTTTTTCAATTAATTGTATTCATTCCTTACTTTAATATATCCCAGAAACATTTAACGCTATTTGTCCTTCTAATAATGGCTATATTTTCCATATGTTCCAAGTTAAAATTGTTAGTGAATGTCATTGACCTTAAATTATTTATGGTGTTTGTTTCGAACTATGATGTTGATTCATTGAAGTCACCACATATGAAGCGAACAGAGGCACGTTATTATTTACAAGCTTATCACATCAGTGTGTATGTCGTTCTTTTCTGTTATCCATCCTTATTTGTACTTGTAAGGTTATTGTTAGGATAGTCATTCATTCATATATTTTTTTAAGGTACTTGGTTCTTTCAAAGAAATGATTGTCCACACCATTTCAGATAATAAGTACTGTCAGTTAAATATTACGATGTGTCAGCGTCGTTTGTGGTATTTCATTGAGATCAGTCTATACTAGGAAAGGATTTAAAACAAAATAAATCCATTCATTATCTTTATCGGAGGTATTAACCCGTCGAAAAAAAACCTAAGATAATTTTTAAAATCACTGGTATTATTTTTTAAAAAAAAAATCATATCTTCAGCATTTGCTTTTGTAAAATTATAGCTTTATTTTTAATATTTAAATTATCTTTTTTTTTCACGAACCAAAAAAAAAATTACTGCGAAATTGATAAAATCAGTGAATACTCCTAGGCATTCTTCTCTCCAACGCTTAATATATAAAACGAATTGCATCTAAGGTATATGTAATGAAAATCTTATCAGTTCATAGAGGCTGGTATGATCCAGTCATTATCTCGATAATTCGATAAAAGTTATTCGTAACAAAAAACTATCTTCAGAATCTCTTAAGAACGAAGGACGAAGGATTTATAGGATCTTATCCAAGCAGTCTGACAGGGGAGTATTGGGCTCCGTCAGGGTGGGAGGGGGCTATACGGATTCTGAGGAGGGAACCCTCGGTGCCCTGGCGCGCGCGCATTTTCCTGGCTGCGGACTGATGGATACGATTAATAATGACCCTACCAACTGTGAACACACTGGTTGCAAGGGTAACTGGGCAGAAGCAAATAAAATTGTCAATTCTGCAAGAGTGGAGTGGGCAATCAATTCTTTTGCTCCCTTCAAATCACCTGGTACTGATGAGATTTTCCCAGCCTTGCTACAAAAAGGCCTACCAGTAATTAGGCCCCTTATACTTACCTTGTTAAAGGGAAGCTTGGCACTGAGCTATATTCCAGTAAGCTGGAGGATGGCAAAAGTGTGTTACATACCAAAACCTGGGAAAGAGTCCTATGACGAACCCAAGTCTTACAGACCAATATGTCTGACTTCTTTTTTGATGAAGACCTTGGAAAAGGTCATAGACAGACATATTAGGGATGGAATACTGGTAGAACGACCGCTCCATAGCGCTCAATTCGCTTACCAGGCAGGAAAATCATGTGAAATTGCTCTCCACCACCTGGTTTCCAGGATTGAGAGATCCCTAGTTCACAAAGAAATAATGGTAGGCATCTTTGTTGATATAGAAGGTGCCTTTGATCGCACACCCTATAACACTATGGCATCGGCCTTAGAAAGAAAGGGGATTAGTTCCTTAGCCTCTAGCTGGATAAACACCATGCTAGAGAATAGGATTTTACAATCACAATTGGGACAAACCAAACTGTGGATGAAGCCAGTAGGAGGATGTCCACAGGGAGGGGTGTTATCTCCATTACTGTGGTGTTTGGTCGTTGACTCATTGTTAACAAACCTAAACTCTGCAGGGTTCTACGCACAGGGATATGCTGATGACATTGCTGTGCTCATAGGGGGCAAGTTCTCAGAAACCATTTCTGAGTTGCTTTCCGCATCGATGGATCTTTTGAGGGATTGGTGTGAAAAGAATGGTTTAGGAATCAATCCCCAGAAGATAAATCTCTGTATCTTCACTAACAAAAGAAATGCTATAGTTAGACCACCCTATATAGGGGGGACACAGGTAAGCATTTGTAGTGAGGTAAAGCATCTAGGGGTTACTCTGGATAGTAAATTGGACTGGTCCAAACACATCAGGAATACTACTGGGTGTAAGAAACAGACTGATCACAATTTTCACGGATAGCCAGGCTGCAATTGGCGCCCTGAGAAGCTATACGACCAGATCTTATTTGGTTGAGGAGTGCAAAAACAACCTAAACACACTCTCGCTAGCCAATAAGGTTAGAATCGACTGGGTGCCAGGACACACAGGCATCACAGGCAATGAGAAGGCAGATGGTCTTGCAAGGGTGGGCTCAGAACAGACACCTCTTGCACCTGAACCCATATGTGGTATCAGCCTCAGCTACGCTAAAAGGCGTATAAAATTAGCTTTAGAGGACAGGGCAAGACTCTCTTGGAGAGAAACTAAGAAACAGGAACACTCGAAACTGTTTCTTGATGGACCCTGTAAGAGAAGAAGCTCAGCACTTCTATCAATGGACAGGTGGACACTCAAAAGTGTGACAGGACTCTATACAGGTCACTGTCGGTTAAATAAACACCTCTTTAATTTGGGGATAGTTGGATCACCAATCTGCAGATTCTGCAAGAAAGAGGGAGAAACGGCACGTCATATAATATGTGACTGTGATAACCTAGCTAGAAGGCGATACCTTCACTTTGGTAGTGATCGCATTGTAGACCCCAAACTATGTGAACTGATCGATCCATTCGGTATCCTCAGATTTGCAAGGGCCGTGGGCCTGTCACATATATAGGACAGGGACATGGACGGCGCACAATAGGTCTCACTGAGGCCGCGGTGCACAAATGCCGGAACAAAAAAAAAAAAAAAAAAAAAAAAAAAAGAACGAAGGACTCCACTATACTTTGAAATATATACAACAAATCCAGGGTCACTAAACAAAAAAATCCTTGAAAATTAACAATGAAACATAAACATTTATAATACACATAAATTAAATACACATATTATATCTGTGAGACTGGTACCGTGCATTTTCCTTCAAGTGTTAAAATTAGCCTTGAGGAGGACTGAGTACTGATAAAACCAAACGACACACCTACCAAGAGTGCGAGGGAAACGGAAACAAATCCTTCCTTTCATCCGGACAATTCGGAGGCTTTCTATTAACAACTTTCCAGAAAAAAATATACTAGGTACTTGCGACCAAAAATAAAATGTTCATATGTTAAATAGAAAAATGCATTTTATATAAAATCTAAATTTTTAAACATTTACTCTAAAACAAAAACTTGGTTGGTTTGAATAGTTAATGTCTCAAGAAACAACAAGTTGTCTCCCGAAATTTTATCTTTTTAATAGTAACCTTCTAATTCAGTAATAAAATCATAACTTTCGTAAGCATCTTTATTAGAGATTAAACATGAAAAGGCTTAAATGCCCAGGAAACGGATCATCGGAACCTATCTTAGAATATACATACAAACGGACGGCGATTCGGGCTCGTCAATAAAGTAGAACGCGTTGACTGAATTTTGTATATATCTTTTATAAATTATTAATTCCTCCATCGATGAAATTTACGTTACATATAATGTGTGATATCTCATGCGAAATACATTTCATTTCTAATCGCAGCGCGGTGGATATATGTGTCAAGCGTTTGAGAATAATCAACATGGCATCACTTACAGATGATTACCTTGAATACATCCGGCCGTTTGAACGCAAATCACCCCATTATCTAATTATTGCTCCCCGGCTAAAGAAAACTATGACTAGTAATGTCACCTGAAAATATAACTTTTTACGAGAGCGTTTTAATGAAACTCTTTGTATGATACAGCCAATGCCTGAACTGTTCAAATTTCTTTGTGGTCTGACTTAGTTGTTGGTGAATACATTCTATAAATGTTTTCTTTCACAAGATGTCAAACGTTTATTTATATCTCCTTAATTATTAATTTTGGTTAGTAATATTTTTCACAATTTCTAAAGTTCCCTTTTTTTGTTGTCAATAACATTTCCATCCTCACTCATAAATAAATACAAAATATTATTTCAGTCTGAAGTTCTTCCTCGGCAATAAGGTATTCAACGGTTTGGTTTATGCCTGAATTTCCTCTCAAGGTTTCCGGCCCAGTAACGAACCGTAATATTGGCTGGGGCAAAGGAAAATTTACGACACCTTGTCACTGTAAATTCTGCTTACGGATAACTGTAAATAACACTTTTCTTCTTATTAGTAGGTGAGAAAAATAAGAATGTCTCAACCCTTTCGAGGATTCTTGGCACCAGCGATTTCTGGAATGAAAAATAATACATAGGCTCCATGCTCAATAATATATTTGAATTCAAAATTTTAAGAATGTAGCTAGTACAATTACATAATTATTAATCCTTGGTAGACTCACTACCTTCCTGATTCCACACCCTATATCCTTCTCATACATCCTTCCAATGGGGGACTCCCCTTAGTGAAAGGCACTCATCAGCCCTAAATAATTTATTTTTCCCACATCCTATTTTTTATAAGTTAAAATTACAGAATAAACTGCGTGATTTCAATATTCAATATCATTCCTGCATTTTCCACAGGGCTTCAGGCTTAAAGTGGTGGGTTAAAGCTCAGGTGAAGTGTAATGCAAACTCCTTCTCTTCTTAAACGTTTAAAACAATTAGGACACGAGAAACGGTAAGAATAATATTGATAACCATCAAGGTTTTTAAATACAGTGTGTGGTGTAATTTGTTGCTATATTTATAAACGACAACACAATAAGTGTTCTTTTGCCCTATTTAAAATAGGCTTATCAGCTCTTGAGTCTACAAGTATTCTTGGTTAACATAATGAGCCAGATACTTGTCGATAGTATTATATAAAATAATTAATAAATTATAGCTAAGATTTTTTTTTACCTAATTAATTGTACGACTGCAATCGTCGCAGAATGACCGACGAAAGATGATTACCCCGTATCAGTTCAATAGTTGCGTCTCACCCCCTTCGAGTTCGGCAACAAATTGTCATGATCGATCCGAATGTGACTATCCTAAATGCCGATAACAACACTTCAATAAACCCTTTTAGGTTTCTTTAATAGCCCCCATACCCAGTCAAGCAAGTGTGACAAACTTGGCTTGTCAAGGCTGTACGTATGACGAATAAATTTGAACGCGTAGGCGTGAATTTTGTAAGGGATGGTTTGACTGTTAGTTTGGCAAGAAAGTTAGACGACCGAGTGGGGACTTGAAAGTTCCATCCGATAGTCGGCAGTTTGAGAATTTATCAATTGTGATCATTGTTATCTTTTGTGAGTTTGGGTTTATCGGTCTTTGATACCCGTTTACTTCCGCTTGTGCCTTGTCGTTTTCCGAAACAACGGACGTAAAAACAGGGAACAAGGACTTGGGGTAGGAGTTCAGACACCACCCTGATTGGCAACATTATTGACATTTAATAACAGCGTGGGATGTTGAATGCGCTAGTGTGTCTAACGACTAACTGATTTGTGGGCAGACGTTGTTCTTTAATGATAAAAAAAGGGTATCTTTTAGCTAAATCATTTAATTTTATAATCCTTACCCGGAGTTGTGGAAAATGAAATCTAAAGAGCAGATCAATCCAGATGTTTGTCAAACTCGCTTGACAGTGTAAGGATCACACTTACTTGACTAATTTCAGTCAAACTTGTTAGACCGTGTATGGGTGCCAATAGGTGGATGTCAAAACTTTTTAGCAATAAATTCTCATTGATTCGGTGTGAGGGAGTAGAGTTAACTGAAGGCTGTTAGACAAGGTTTATTAGCGCCTGACCACGAGGACCCAGCACCTCCAGACTGAGGGTCAGGTATATGCCGCCAAGAACCTGTCCCGCCCAGGTAGCTATTGGTATTCCTGGCGGGTCTCGGCACCGCCCCTCTGGCTGTCTCTTCTTCAGAGCTACCGGCTCCAGGCACATTCCGGCCGGTTAGATTTTGCAATTTCTACTACTGACATACAGACATACAAGAGTTCAAGCATGAAAGTACTTTGAAAATGTTAGGGACATTCTTTATTATCCTCCTAAAATGATCCACTAACTCACTGATGAAATTCCGACCATATACTTTTAAAATAGACTACGCTCATTTGATATTAGTTGAGAAAGAATAATAATAATAATAATCATGTAAGAGAAAAAATCAAACGAAGTCAGGGCCTTTTATCTTATTTTGATATTTCTCAATTCTTTGTTCTAAATCCATTAAATAAAAAGAATTTTTTTTTTCTACCTCTCATATCCCCTTTATAGAAAATTAATTAAACTATTAAAATAGGTATTCAAAACAACGAATCTATTTACATCATTCTAGAGCGTATTTAGATATACTGCAGTTGCCTACATTTTATATAATTTCTATAATCAAATAACATTAATATTTTGCTAATTGAACATTGTTCTGAAAATATACAAAGGTACAAAGTTGATGGGGCTCACCTTATAAATCCAAAAACAAACTTCGGCTGCTAAGGAAAAATTAGAGGCACGAAAGATAATTCGGGTATAACTATGTACATTTATGTACGTAAATTATAATAAAATAAATTGCATTCTGGGAGATATTTTAATAGGGTTCTAGATTGGAATAGTAGTCTTTGACAAATTTTGTTTGTTTCTATGCCGGACTAGTACTTGAAAAGTTAGTACATTTTGATATGGTTGTAATATAAAAAATAACAACGCTATTTGTTTATTTAATTTGACATCGAGTAGTATATTTTATAAATATTTTTTAAACAATATTGGGTATTTGCCAGTCAATTTATTATAATCTTATATTGTTCTGCTCAAGGCAAATTTGTTTTATTTTGCGAAGTAAGGATATTTTTAGAGAAAGCGATGATCCTCATTCGCCCACCCTCCGCCGCCTTTAAATTCATGCTAAAAATTAAATATTCATATCTTACTGAATAATTTGAATTAGAATTTATTTAAAACATTTAGGTAACGTATAATTTCAAGGTTCTGTTTATTAAATTCATTAATAAAACATTTATTTATTTAAATTTGTCTATAGTCGTTTTAATCTCTAGTGATCAAAGGACGTAGTAAAACGCATTTTTTCAACAACTCAGATCAATGGCGTGTTATTTTTTAAAAAAGCTGAGACAATACACGAGTCCTTCTGGCTTTCCTCCTAACTGGCCCTGCCATTTGCACTTCCTTATCGTCGAAGAATAGACGACGCCTCATTGTTATGCAGAATGCAGTCAAGGCACACTTCGAATATTTGCATAGTCACTGCAGTTTATTGTCGGAGAGGCCACCCCAAACTCCAGTTCCACAATGTTTTAGACTATTCGTCCCCCATCCTGTCGGTGACCCGAGTCAAAGACCCAAAAGGGAATTTTAAATTTAATACTGCTTGTCCACAATCGAAATGTTGATTTTGGTTCTCAACAGCAGTGTTGTCATATCAACGAAAAATCCATTATCCTTATTCGACTATCTTTCATTCAATGTCCTCCATCAACTCCCATAAACGATATCTTGCCCTCCGTCCACTATATGTGTAGAGTTATCCTAAATGTAAGTAGAGTTATCAAAAATTTTGCAGCATATCATCTGATTTTCGTTTTTAATATTACTTTACTAGAAATAAATTGCTTCTATTATGCAGCTGATTAATTTCATAGAATCTATGAAAATAAGACGAAAAAGGAAGGGGAGAAGACTCTCCCATATCCGGATTAATCTAAGCGGGTGTAATCCGGATATGGGAGAGTGACTTGGATATATACGAAATAAATATGGAAGTAATTATACATTTAGAATAAACTTTACAATTTTAAAAATAATTTTTTTTTTTAAATTGTTCGTTATTTTCAACCTGGCCAGAGCCTTATGAGCATGATTAATTCTATCTATTTAATATATATTCAATTTAATATTCTATCTATTTAAATGTTAATCGCCGATATAGTTTTGTTTTATTTGATACGTAATTCTCATTTTAAAAATGACGAAAGTAATGATTTGTTTATTTGCGTATTTGTCTGTCCGGATATGGACTACAGTCCATCAGAAAGATATCGTCCTAACGCCTGAAACTTCAAATTCTAAAATTTTTTTTGTTTATTTTTAGTTTCTAAAAATAATCATTTATACTATCCTAACTTCTTGACTAGCAAAACCAAGAAATCCACAATAAAACCCCTAGGAATCACTTTTATCAAAACCATTTAATTTTTCTCCTTTACCACCACAATACTATGTCGTATTAATTAACATTAAAGCTTTAATCGTGACTTCGAAAGTACAATTTGTGTTTTATTGCATAATTATTCAAAAGGGAAAAGGGGTTATATTCATGAAGAAACTAAGACTTAATTCGTTAAGAAAATAAATATACCCTAACAATATTGTTATAACAGAGGCGGTACCGACGCTTATATAATAATTTTTTTTTCCTCTCTCTCTTTCTTCATTATTTTTCGTCTCTATTATGTAAAAGCAATCCAGCTGGCTTCATAAAAAGTGCCCGCCCCAGGTGAAGCGGCGTTTTCCCTTAATACGTTTGCCCCCGGGCAACCTGAATATTTCAATTAAATCCAAAATTACGTCTCCTCTCTGAAATATTAATCAAATATTTAATTCAAAGCTCAAAAATGATAATTTTTTTTTATAATTTTCATAAATTATAAATTGTGCCATTACCATAAAAAATGATTTCGGATTTTTATTCTTGATTAAGTAAAAAGAATCAAAATTTTCAATTAATACTACTTTTTTCTTTCTTTTTTACCCCTTCCCCTCTCCCAAAGCTCTTAATTTGAAATGTAGAAATGGGTGAAAATAAGGTGGAAAGTATTGGAGTGAAAGGGATCCATTTACTAGGAGGAAATGTAAAATAAAAGGCTACCTTGCGTTTAGCTTGAATGAAAAACGTTATTACAAATATTAATTTGATGGGAATCAAATTTAAGATAAGGGCCGAACTTTCAAATCTAAGTGATGCAATTATAGAACAAGAAATATTATGTATATGCTACTCAATTACTATCGAAAGAACATATTTGATGAATGAAAGCGTTGAATCAATGATTGCTTTATGATGTTATTATAATTCATTGTAGTTGACGGCCAACGTAACTTATGAATAATTCCATGGTGATTACATAAGTAAACTATGCAATGTACTGATACAGGTAATTACTGTACAAATTATCAGTTTTACGTATTATAATATACTGTGAGTTTATAACATAAATGAATAGAAGAGTTTGTTGGGAGATTGGCTTTCGTTGATGGTAGTAACGTGTATTACTAATTATTATCAACCATGTTTAACAACTACATTATTTATGTAGTCCAATAACATTGTCCATTAATAAATTTGATGATAACCTAACAACTCTCTTCAATCAACCTAAGCCAATCTTTAAACAAAATCGTCTACTCACAGACATTTGTTTATTACATTGCATTTAGTATTATTACTTGGTATGTATAAAACACCGACTGGGAGAGTGTCGCCAGCAATAAATTAGATTTTCCAAATGACGATAGCATTTCTTTATTTGTAAAATTATAATTTGCTTGTCCAGTAATATTGATCTAAGAGTTCATTCACAAAGATAAGCTTCAGGTTTGATTTGATGGCATGTTTGAAAAAAAACTTCTGTAATCTAGATGAGTTTTAAGCCCCTTCGAGTTAGTCGCTAACTTCACAGGCAGGCTAAAGAGGCATTAAAGACTTGGCAAATTTCCTTTGCCGAGCTTAACGACGATTTCACAACAAAATCTAATTGGGCCAAGTTTGTAAATTATTAAAATTGTTTCATGGTAAGATTAAACGAAGAAACTATTAAGTTAATATTCAAACTAAGCTACATTTCTTGGGATTGGGTTTGAACACAATTTATTGTAATTTCCTTACAATAAATTTATTAATATTTTTCATACCGACATTCAAAGACACTCTGATGTTGCATTGGTTGAGCTAACTAATTCATGATATGAAGTACATAGGTTCATATCCCAAAAAATACAGTGAAGGAGGTGGACTAAGTATTCCGGCACGATATGCAAAAATCTTAAGTGATACCGAGGGCAATTCTCAGATGGCAAATCAAAAGTCCTTGAAGTCATGCATAAAAGTTAATAAACCTTAGTTAATAACACCTAGGGACAAATTAAACAACAAATATAAAACCCACAATTCAAGACCAGGTCAAATAGTAAACGAGCATTCTCTCAGCTTGCCCCAAAAATAAATTATAAAGTCAAAAAAAAATATTCCGCTCCGGTTTTACGAGTTTCTTCCCCTTCCAGGAATCTTTGTGTTAAAATAAAAAAAAAGAATTTCTCTTGACATCACTTATCTCTTTCTACGTGGTCACTGCTTGTATTTTGTCTTCCGAAACTGCAACAAACACGACAAGGAGTGGATTTTGATTTTCGATTTGCCACCCTCTTATGTCCCAATCATGTCAAAGGTTCGCCTCAATTTCATCTTAAAATAACCTTCATCACGTGATATTTAATAAATATTCCAAGAGATCTTCTCAATGCTAGCGTATAAGGGTTATCTATAGACAGTGTTATCCGAATGTAACACGCGTACAACTAGACCACAAGAGATGGCGTGGGGAGTCACCCATGTTTTAGTGAGTTTTTTTTTTCACACTTTCATTTCGCTAGTTTTTTGTCTGAACTGGTTTTCGACCTTGTAAAACTAAAAGACATGAAATTTAAATAGATTTCCGGTAAGAGGTTACAACGACATGACTTGATTGAATCTCATTGTAATTACATGGTATTAAAAAAATAAAATTTTCCTACAGTTATGAGAATGATATGGAACTAAAAATCTCAACTTCCTCATTAACAATTTGCGTTTTGTTTTCAGTCAATACGAGATGGAAAGATAATGGTAGTACCCTTATCACACTGGCACCTGATGCACACTCAAAATTTCAAAATAACGTACGTAAATAAATTTTTGGTCAAAATCAAACATCTTTCTTTCATCAACCTAAGCTAAAATTCCATACGTTTATTAATACGGTGTAATCCCAACCCGGTCACTATTATTTGTAACCAATAAATACAAAAATGATACCACTTATAACAAATAATAATTGCCAATAACAAAAATAAAGGGAGGAGTCTCAGCTTTAAATTAAAAAAAAAATACAATTCTAAGATCCAAACAACATTCTAGGTTAGTGTTATACTGAATCGAGCTATTTCTTCGTATGTTTGATGATGTGTTTAACATTATATTTTATGTCCGTCCTATGTAGACTTGATAGATAGCAAACTTAATCAATTGTAAAACAAAAACAGAAATGTCACCCATATATCTCAGTAAGAACGCAACATCACTCGGCTAATGTGATAATTACCGTCGCTCACGTGAGCGAGCTGTTTATCGCAGCACTTTATCTCCTATCTGAGTACAGGCCGACTGGGATACAAATCTTACTATCGCTTCATTCATGAATCTTAGCGGGACGCTTTGGGAGATTAATAGCGTTCCATGAGTTGGATCGTTCCACTGAATGATGGTTCTCAGTGACCACCTTGGAGTTCGCCGATGTAGCAATGCAGGATGTAAGGGCAATATGTCCTGCCCATCTTGGACCGCCACAGATGAAAATAAATTATTTTTAGTGACGGTTAATAATCGAGAACTCATTTCATGTAATTACATAGTCACTTTGACTTCAGTATCATAGAAAGTCTTCCAAGGACACCCCATATCTTAATAGAAAATAAATTAATAACTTACTAAGTTATACTGAAGCCAATCTGGACATACGGAACATGGAGCTACGTAGGGACAGCAAAAAAGACAAACATCAATGGTATCCAATCCTTTCAATCAAAAGTCCTGAGAACAATAGTAAATGCCCCTTATTACGATCTTAATATACCTTACATTATCGAACTCATCCCTTCCAAGTTCATGAAATTCCATAGTATCCTATCCAACGACCCTAATCCCCTAGCACAGTCATTGCACTGCACCACTCATCCCTATAATCCTCTTCGGAGACTAAAACAGTTGTGGCCTAATCTAATATATTCCCACCTACCTAATGCCAAGCATATTTATTAGTTGATTTATATTGCTCTCTAGGTGGTTAAAATCAGTTATATTTTTAAACAGTCTCCCTTTTATTAAAACTAAAATGAAAATTTATATAAATTTGATCAATATCTGGAAAAGGTGAGAAAAATGTTGCATAAAAAGATGTGTTTGAGCAGGAGGAAATGTTCGAAATTCAAGAGTAGTGCTGTTAAGAATAATTTGTACCGGCTTTCTAGTTTGATAGAATCATTTACAAAATGATATAAGGAAACTACTACGAAAAATACAGGAAATGCAAACATTCAAATTCGGCTTCCCACCTCGCAAACAGTTGATAACAACTAACGAACCCTTACCTTGGATTTAATAACCAAAGATTGTGGTCTTTAACAACAGAGGAAGTCGCACCTAGACCCACAATCAGCTCTATTAACTGATGGTTGATAGCTTATTTCTATATAATAAGGATTCGTTAGTGTTGTTTATATGTCTTATTTAACTATCGTTTTACAGATACGTTCCCAGAGGTTTCAAATTGCACAATGATACGGAGTGGATAGCGGTGTTAGTAGAACCTACAAAAAGTAAAACATTTGGTACGAATGGAAGACTCACTTGGATCACTGACATCAACATGACTTGAGCATCAAATAGAAGGGGGTTTGGATAGCTTAAATTATTAATTCAACGACAATCACAAGGGAAGTCTTGAGTACTACCGCCAGATCCAGCATGTGCCTCACTCAAGCTATGCAGTCAAAATCTTAACCTGTATCAAACTCACCATAATCGTACACTGCGCACTGACATCGAATTTTACCCAAAAGCGGCACAGATCATTCTTCAACAAACCACATGGATATTTCAACACCATTGCGCACAGACCCTATCAACACCGTCAGACCAGCAACGACCTTTCAACACTGAAGAGAGGCTTGCTTAGATCCGAGCACTATGCAATTAACGCCAATCACTAACAAGTTGAGCCAATGTAACAACATACCTTTCCCTAATAGCAGTTTCTTTAGTGTAGTATTTATAAAATAGATTTGATTGATAGTTCATATTTCCCATAAACTGAGGGAGCGACCTTAAATGACGAAAACCACTATTGACAGATTTATCGAAGTATTCGGCCGCAGATGTCTTGGAAATGTTTCGAAAGCATTCAATATTGTGGCCATGTGTCTTCTTTCACGTCGCAACGGAGCGAAATCGCCCCTTCGGGAGGGTGAGAGGGACCCCAGTCATTGCGCACCCAGTCCATCTACCATTCGATGGTTGCCATGGTAGATCAGGGGCCAGGAAGAATTCAAAGACAATTCATCATATCGTCATGGAGCCGCTGTGACCTTTTACAAAGCATTTTTCATTAACAATTTAAAAGCAAAACATATTTAATAATCTTTATGACGGGAAGCTGGTTAGTTAGTAGGAGATTCCTACTTAATATGTTCTATTTCCAAGTGTGTTAAAAACATAAATAACTGCTTACCTTAATTGAGCTAGTTAAACGACTTGACTAAATAAAGCTCTTAAATCAATTTTTTTTTTTTATATTGGATTACTGATATCAAAAATACATAGAGGTGTATAGGTAAAAGGCGGCGGAACAAGGGCTGTAATTTTAAATTTAGTGACTGTCAAACAGTCTACACTTATATTTGACAGCTGTCACGTCAATAAATGGTCAATTTATTTATGTAATGCTGCACTGTTTAACAACAATTTCTGCCACCGAAGGCAGGCGTCGATCGATTTAAGGTTTTGCCAAACGATCCCGGAGCTTTCTGTGAGCGAAAATCAAATACTCGATGAGATTGGTCTATGTCTCATGCGAAAACGTAACGAAAAAAATTCGACAAAAAAAGAAGAAAGACTAACTGCTGGTTGTTGGTTTTAATCGATGAAATAAATAAAATACTCCTTCACATGTGTATTTCTACCGACGAGTTCTTTTGGCAGTAGCTGACTAACATAATTTATCTGAATTAAGTATGTAGTATTAGGAACGGTTTTGAGGGGGGAGGGGGAGGGGTATGAGTACAAATTCATGAGAAAAAGTTTATTTTATTGTTTTAATTGTTGATGAATTCTAATTAGCTGAGACTTGCGTTTGTTGCTGGTGTGCTAACGTATTAGTTTTGAGAGTTTTGCAGGACTCGGAAACACCAGCGTGAGCTGCCGAAAGCTCTCATTTTTAGGACTACACACTTTTTGGAAGATAAAGCAGTTGTGTTTTATTTCAGCTATGTCTACAGTTTATTATTATTACAGCAGCCAAGCTATAAGGTGGAGACTTTTTACCTTTTACCTGTTTTACCTACAAACAGGTACAGGCGATCACCGTCTGAATGTTTAAAAATAGTCGAGAATATGATGTAATCTATTTCAAATTTTAAAGGTAAATAATAAAGAGAGGAAGTATGCGAGAAAAAAAGTAAATTAAAAAAAATCTAGTTTCTATTAGCTAAAGATAACCTGCTTCTCATTGTCCTTTAAGATTACTCAAGTCACTTCTAAGAAGATTTTTCACAGATTACCTTCTGTATAGTCGACAGAAATCGCATTGACCAATTCACAACTTTTTTATTGGCTGATGGGGCAATTTTCAATGTCAAAAAAAAAAAAAAAAAAAGGACGAAGAAAAAAATACTGATTATTTTTCACATCATTTGTAAAAGACGATTTAGAAACTAAGATTTTTAAATTAATCAGGAAGTTACTCGTAATTGGATGAAATAAAATGTTAATATTTTTAAATCCCTTGTATCAATCCTTAATATAAAAACGAAAGTTTTAAAAAATAACTGTGTATTGATACATATTTCCTAAACATATTCAAAAAAATAAAGAGTACAGGCCAAATATGCATTCCTTTTACAACCCATTTTATTGCCTTTGGCTATAAAGACAGTAAAGGAATGAGACTGTACGACGCCGTAAATAAAAGGATGAAGGAAAGGAACGGTTGTGCTTCATCGAGCGGCATAATTAACATCCTAGAGTTTATGTTCTTCATTAATGTACTAAACATAAAAACATCTTACAACTAAGAGTATGTACCGCCGTGGAAACAGAGCAGTATGGAAAAGAGATCAGCTGAAATAGAGATAATGACTTAAGACTACGCACAAAACGTCAATGGTTAAACAACAAGGATTTTATAATGACGTGAGGCATTAGCTGGCCCGGTATTCGATGATAACATACAATTACCATTGAATCGGGGCATGAGAATATGAACAACCTACACACGAATAGGGACTGATCATATCTTCAGGTGAGCATTGTCACAACACAATTCGCTCAACTTAGCTTTTATCAAATAATCGATACACCAAATACTACTGCACAAAAATAAATATTTATAATGACTACTAGTAGTATATATCTTTATTTTTTTTTACTGTTATTTGGCAATAAATATATTTGTAATCATCTTATGTACAGTTGTTTTTTTTGTAAATGGGAATTAGATTTTTTTTTTTATAATACGTCATAAGAATCTTCATGTATTTTTTTTCAGAACTTTCAAAAATCTATGCAGATAATATACTAGTTTTCGGTACTTATTTCATTGCATTTAATCCGTTGTTAATATTATATGTTCTTTGAAAAGGAAATTTAACTGCTAATTTTTATGTTTGGGTGTTGCTCTTAATTATATCATATCTGAGAACGTTACTCAGTCTAATTTTTGAAAGCAATAGTCTTTCCAAAAAAATCCACTATTTTCAATCTGTATAACATTTATATTGACATTTTGAATTTAGTTTGCAATTCTCTATTGTATTTTTGCTTTCTAGATTATTTCTTACAGTTCATCTACACTTAAATTTTATTATGTTATATTTACTATCTCGTAAACTTTTTATTCCTTATTTGTAAGGGTAATTTGATGTTCCTTGTTGTTTTCACTCAATAAAACTTTTCAGAGTGTGATAACCGACCACCCGTGAAAAAAATTAACGAAATCCAAGAAACCGTGGAAGATCTACTTAAGAAGTTTCGGTCTAATGGACAATTCAAGTATGGTAAATCACTATTATTAGAGCAGCACAAATGGCCCATTGTTCTTAGGGTTATTCAATGGAGAAATCAAGGTAGACAACCTTATAACTACTAAGAGAAATTTAGGTAACAAAAAACAAGCTGACATAATAATGGAAGAATATTTTTACGATGATTAATGCTACTCATAAAAAAATATATTATAATAGCTTTCATAACGGATAAATTGACTGGAATGCAATTTAACACAAGATTATTTTCTTAAAATAAGAAAAATTTTTGTTATCAATCTTTTTATTGACAAGGTTTTGTTTAGACATTGATTATAATGGAATAAAGTTTACAAATTAGTGTACATGATTAGTTAGTTCTAACCCATTAAAACTGTCTAACATTAGCAATATTTGTGGCCAATGGTTATGGAATGACTTTACGAAAACAAAAACAAAATATTGACAAGATAGTAAAAAGTTTTGTTTTTTTCAATAAAGGTTTTCATAGTTGGTATTAAACTACCCTATAAATGTTGAGAAAGTGAAGTTTCTATACTATTAAAATGATTACACCCAGTTATATTTTTATCTATAAGAAATGTCTTTTTAATAAGGACACGAGTTCTTAACATTTTATTGATCATTATTAAAATCGGCAAACTGCTCAACATTAACCGTAAGTAAAATTGTCCAAAGTTATTTCCCATGTGGTATTTCAATACTTTTAACTTGATGCTAATATTATTTTAAAATATTATACATTATGGAATTGACACGCTTCGTATGATCAGTTGAACATATTCAGGCTAGAAATCCAAGCAAGCCAATTTGCCTTGCAAACATGATTTCTTAATGAGTACATGTTGTTTAACCATTGCTAATACGAAAAAAACATGTATTTTGATACTAAGCTGTAAGTTAAATACAAATCAAATCTGTAACCTAGATGGCGCCAAAATGACGTAAGCAATGTTTGTAAACAAGACGATCGTGGGAATTTCTATTGACTTTCCCCTGGCTATCTAGGTAACAAATGTTTGACATTATGGCAAATTTTTTGTCTATTGTAGATGACATACCTCGAACATATAGGAAATCTTGTCCTCAGGAATGTAGCAGTATCGTTGCTGTGGTCAGCAGTACGCACATGTCATATTGACTGATAAGGAGGTATCGCAAGGCACACTTTCATGTCACTAATACAACACTGTCGGTCACAAATATGAACAGGAGCACAACAGAACTATACGACACACTCAGAGATGCACTCTATACTGGTTTTAAGCTGGGCCGACGAGACCTCGTCGCCATGTCTGGACGACCGGAACTGGCCTACACGTCCAACAACAACAACAAGAAAAGGAACAACAGACTACAAATAAGAGATAGAACAACACGAACAAGTGAATATACAAGCCTCACACAGCCGCGCGAAGGCAGTAGACTGGGCATTGACGGGCCCGACTGCCCTGCGCAGTGCTGCCAACCTCTCCGCCACATTTTCCCCGCCAGCTCCACTCAAAACCTGTTTGTTTACTATGCCTCTAACCGGTCTCCCATTCATTTAGAAATATATAATCCTAAGCATTGAATATTCTGTTTGCTTAGTGCAGCGTATATTATCTAGGGATTCAGGGATCAGTAGTATTTAATAATTTAAATGGCCCATTTTTTTAAAACAGGCAAGAATTTTATTACATCAATTGGACAATTGATTTTTAAACAAATATTTATTAAATAGTATCTGGAATGGAATTAGTGAAATTTAATATTGGCTAGGTTTGTGCTCTAAGAGGATAGCTATGCATGGCCGCAGACCAGGAAGTCCCAGCCAAGTCGTTAACTTTTTATTTTGGCAACAGTTTTAGAATTCTTGTTACAACTTGTTGTAATAAACAACTTAAAAAACATGTAATAAAGTCGATACACAAAAATAAATAGTAAAAAAAAAAATTTATTCAATTAAGTTAGGTTACAAATTTCCTTAAGCCACATTTTATCTTTGATAGTAGTAACATCCAAGAAGCCTCCAACATAGTTTATGGGCCAGCGGAGTAACTAATTTTAATTTAAGTAAGTAACTATTTTTAATTTAATTTTTTTTAATAAATTTACTAATGATATTCAGGGATTATTCACAAATTTATTTCATTACTTTCTTCTAGATCAACTTTTATATGGAAGGGAGAAAATGTAGTCTGTATCAGGCTAAAATCATAAATCTCATTATGTACTTCTTTTTGGATATGTATTTGGGTGGGTAAAGCCCTATTCACTTTTATCTGAAGCGAAAACATATGTAATAGCAAAGCAGGCCTATCTCCTATAAAAATGTCACAAATTCACCTGAAGGATATCAGATGAAAATCGTTAAAAAAACAAACACAAAACTGCCTCCTTCTAAAACATTGCGTCATGAAATACGATGATGGCCCTCCCAAATGATGATGTTGTTCCCATAGCAACTAGCATGGCCTTGGGCGAAATGCGATGCCTTTTAGGTGACAGGTTACCGTAGGCGTTGAATAGATAACAATAGAAAAATAAGAGCCCTCAAAGTTAAGTGGTTAAAGTGACCGATTCACAACATGTAAGTCAAGAGTTCAAATACATAATGCGAAAATTGAATCAGAAGTGTGAGATGCCTCCTATACCTATACTTCTTACTAATAAAACTCCAAGAAAAATATTTTTAACAAGGGACACGTTTTACTGGTCAACGTTTATAGAACAAAATAGAACTACAAATTGGTGATTTGAGAAACCATAAAAGACATTTTGTGACATTCTCTCATTCACATCTATCTATAAGAGCATTTGTTTTACTAAGGGTCCAGGCTGAACATGAATTTGAAATTACTGAAATAACCATAAACTGGACGGATGATATAAAAAGCGAAAAAAGGACATAGCAAAAACTTCGACTGGACATGAAACTCCACTTTTAACTTGAAAGGAACGTGTAAAAGGCATGTAATAAGATACGGTATACGTATTTTTTTTTGCTTTCTTATTTCTTCCATTTCACTCACATTTATTTGTAATAAATGATACCCAGAATAATTATACAAATTTAATATATCCGTAACTATAACTATAACATAATCATTTTCTACTTACTTATATATATATTTAAAAACAATAATGGCCTTTATCATTAATTACATAAGGCCATTAGCTGGATTGACTAATCACTATTGTCTACAATTCTCTTAAAACCATCTGCAATTTATCGACTCGATTTTTCTACTGCACCACTCATCCCTACAATCCTCCTCGGAGATTGAAACGGCAGTGGCCTCGTGACCTACTATGAATGCGTGACAGTGGGAGTCCTGGCAATGGCCAGTTTCTCCAATCCTTTCCTGAGCGTATGTGGCTCCCGCGCTCTTCGTCAGCCTCCACTGGCTCGTATCCGGTGAGGCGGCTGACGGAATCGTGGGGGACTTCCTAAGACTCCGCTTCCTCTTTCGCATGCGAGGGAGGTCACAACCATATGGATTTGGGAGGCCACTGGGCTGTTTATAAATATTGTCTGAATGAGCGAGTGAATGACGAATTGTAAATATTGGATGAATGAGAACATTTATCTCAATTACTTATTGCCTATTAGGGCAGATTGTAATTTTAGCACAATAAAGAAGTTAAATATATATAAATTTTCTATTTCATAATTATTACATTGTATTATTATTTTTTTCCCTTTGGGAAAACGTCTTAAATCAGCTAATATAAAATATTGACCAATGTATCAAACTCGACAAAGACAAATAAACAGTTTTTGTTGAAGAATTTATTTTGCTTCATTGATTACCAAATTTGAAAGTGTTCATTATTTACATCAAAAGAAAAAAATGATTACAAAACACTAATAACGAGAATCAGTAAACACGGATTTTGTGTGGGTATTGGGCACGGCATGTCCTTTGAGATGGAATGTCCAGATTATAAACAAATAGATATTTTGCTTTAACCGAATCGTCGCAGTACGAGACAAACATTGATGTAGATTCCCAAAAAACAAAATAAACATGGTTTATTTATGTTCTAAATTAATCGGAAGTCAGTGCTATAAATATTCGTGTCAGTGTTGTGTTTGGCGAGGACCTTGGGCATCTATGGGCACGGCCTTACCATACAAAGGAAACTGAACGAACCGTATTCAGGTCGTGGAAAATAGAATAAATAAAGATAGAAAATGTATGGCAGATAACAGCAGCTTAATATGGGCAGTCTGCGGTAGTATTTTTGTTTCAGTGCCACCTAAGGTTTAGTACCAAAGGCAATCCAATGGAACGAAATTCATCGAATGGATTCTCGCCTGCATTAAAATTCGTTCAAGGGTAAAGAAGTTTATTTTCAAAATGGCTAGACAATGTGTTATCAATCTATATAACCTTATTTACTTATATATTGTCTAGAAGTGATCTATAGAATTATGTCAAGATTAATAATAATAATTCCTTTATTGTGCTAAAATTACAATCTGCCTTGCTAGGCAATAAGTAATTAAGATATACTATCATTCATACCATATTTACAATTCATCATTCACTCGCTCATTCTTACAATATTTACAGACAGCCCAGAGGCCTCCCAAGTCCACATGCGAAGAGAAAGCGGAGCCTTGGGAAGTCCCCCACGCTTCTCCGTCAGCCGTGTCACCGGATACTAGCCAGTGGAGACTGACCAAGAGCGCGAGAGCCACAGACGCTCAGGGCATGATTGGAGAAACTGGCTATTGCCAGGACTCCCACTGTCACACGATTATAGCAGGTCACGAGGCCACTGCCGTTTCAGTCTCCGAGGAGGATTATAGGGATGAGTGGCGCAGTGCAATGACTGCAGGATTAGGGTGGTTGGAAAGGCTACTGTGGAATTTCATAAACTTGGAAGGGATGAGTTCTAGAATGTAGGGTATATTAAGGTCGTTTGTTGCTGACATAATAAGGGGCATTAACTATTGTTCTCAGGACTTTTGATTGAAAGGATTGGATACGCGTGATGTTCGACTTTTTTGCTGCCCCCCATAGCTCTATTCCGTATGTCCAGATTGGTTTAAGTATAACTTTGTAGATTAGTAGTTTATTTTCTATTGAGAGATGGGATGTCCTTTGAAGTAGTCTGTATAGTTGTTCAAGGCGTCTGTTTAGTTCTTGTCTTTTTAGTCTCGTATGTGGGTTCCAGGTCAGTCGTTTGTCCAGATGGAAGCCTATATGGAAGAAGTACCGTACTGTCTCGGATACAGGGAGAGGAATAGAATTAAAATTAAAACTAGTGGACAAGACTTGCCACAAAAGGTGAAGGTAATGATGTCAAGATTATTGAATTTTTTTTTTCCTGTTCTCAATAGAATATACTGTATTTAGAACAGTTTCGAACTGCTGGGAAAATATTTATAACTAGTTAATCAGTAACCTCACTATTTGTTTCTATGTAATATATAAACATATATATTTGAATTTACTAACTTTCACATCAATAATAAACAGTATTGTATTAGAACTGAAAAAAGCTATTGGCAAGGTCGAGAAACAAACTCGTGACCTCTCCAATATCTAGTCTCGTTCTACCATCCGAGCTGAAATGATGATGACTTTCCCAATAATTCTCTATTGCCAAACTGTCGCAGTAACTGTACCCCCTGTAGCCAGCCATCAATCTCTCATTTATAAACAAAATTATTTTCATGTTATAAACAAAATTATTCTCATTTATAAACAAAATTATTCTCATGTTATAAACAAAACAAAGGAGTTATATAGTGAAGAATCGATACCCAGAAACAGACATGAGTCTCCTCGTTAGGTTCTTAAAAAGCTAATTGGTACTTTTTTTCGATAAACCAATTAGTATACTGAAATGACCTTTTCGACAATTAAAGGAAATTGTAAAGAGATAAATACTCAGGTAAGAACTCTATTGAAGCAGACATTAATGTATTAAATACCCCATTTCCAATTTTGGCATCCGAAGCGTTATGTTTTGGATCACAGGACTGACAAGAGGTTATATGAGACATTAACTTCGGGCTCGACAGTAAACACTCCCTGGCCTATGTATCGAAAAATCAGGTTAGTGGAATTCCAGAAGAAAATTACATGTTATAAACAAAACTTATACAGTGAAGAAGCGATACCCAGAAATAGATATGAGTCTATAAGAAGATAAATAGTTCCCAATTTAGGATTAATCGAAAAAATTTACAAATTAGATTAAAAATAACAACCACTTTACTCGCAATTTTTTTTTCTTCCATTGTTATATCATGACCGAAGCATATACTTCGTGAAACTGGGTTGTTATTAACCTTTTATATTTCAGTCTCGTATCGTAGGACCCCACTGGAAAGCAGAGGACGATTTGTACTCAAAAGAACTTAGAATTACTTATCTTCTTTTAAGATCGGCAATAATAATAAAACAAATAAATTAATGAAATATTAAGAAGAGTATTTATTCATTAGATACTACAAATGTTTAAATTAAACAGATAACAAAACGAGAAAGGGGAATGTATCTAGAAGAGAAGATTTCTCTACATAGAAAGTGGTGGCAATCGGATTCTCAGAATGAGAGTACTTTTAAGCTAGAAAAGCCCCAATTTTCATAATGCTCACACCTCGACCCGATCTCCATTTGAAATTTGAATAAACCATGACGGTTACCACTGCCAATAGACCCTAAACGAATGGACATTCGCAAGACAATCATCAGTCTCGAGATTCTTTATTGGCCGAAGTAACGAAACATTTAAAGTTAAATGGGACATCGAAATTAAAGCCTCCAGTAGATCAATTAATACGAGGATAATAACTCGTATCTTAACTCAAATCATACCATTTTTTTTTTGGTAAAAATCTATCCATTTTTTAGTATAGTATTTTATTTGTTCATTCATAACCGTGACAAACGTCATTCTCCACCGTCACAAGAAGGCATTCTCCGCCCATATTGTTGAAGCTCTGTTTTAATATATCTTAAGATTTTTAATTTAAAATATCTCCCACGTGGCCGTCTGTTCACTGAGTGGTCAGGCCTCAGCAGTGCGAGCCGGATGGAGTGAGATGTTGATAGCTTAAACCAGAGAAGTCCAACCTTTTTCGGTCGGGGGCCTAATCCGTGGTTTCGCAAACTCCGGTGGCCCAACACGAGACATTTCGTCCACTAGTTTAGAAATTTCCCGATCGTTCGTCTGTTTTGCAAATTCCTTTTAGCTGGCTTCATAACTTGCTCTCCCATCTCCTTACGCTTTCATATATTGTGCTAGTAGCAAAGATATTTCATAGGAAGCTGTTACCATTAAAGAAAGCTGATTACTTTGTTTTCTTTATATTAATTTTACGTTTGTTTTCTGAATATTAATTTCTGCTCGCATAACATTTTTTTTTTCTTAATGAGATCTCAAGACTGAACCAACCAGATACATGGAATCAAAATCAGAGTGATTCTTCGTGATTTGTCTCTCCAAATTCCATTTTTCTTGAATTAAAATATTTCCACCAGAGATCTGACATGCTGGTTTTGATACGTTTGCATCTATAAACAGAAACTGGTCTTCCCAATCTCTCGTTTCAATGTATTTTTCTACATTGACGTACCACTAAAATTCTACTCTTATTAGGCACTGTAATTCTACTCAAAGACTATATTAATCCTACTACTAAAGAAAACTAGAATTCTAGCTGAAAAGTGAGGAATACACTTGCCAGTTGATCTTCAGAAAATATCAGATGTTGCACTTCCTTTGTCTTTTCCCACCTGGATCATATGCACCATAAGATCAAGAAAAGCGGCGCTGGCCTTTGTTATCTAACCTTGTTATCTAACCTAAACCTTTATCACTTGACAATTTTCCTATAATTTTACCAAATCACACGATTGTGGCCCTATTATGTGTGAGATAAATTTAAACCAAACAGACTCAAAGAGACCTCATTTGAACTATTCCAACCTAGCTAGGAGCTGATGCAGACATGTGATATGTCGAAATATTGTACATTAATACAATTAATCAACTCGCATTAAATATCTTTTTTTCATCATCTCTAGGCGATATACAAAAAAAATATTCACTAATTACGAATAATTAAAAAAAAAAACATCACAAAAGAAGTCACTTTGTTTACTCTCTTAAGCGAAATAAGTGAGAGGAGAAAACGGGAGAAGTGACTAGAGTCATTAATTAAGCAATGTATAACATTAAGTACGAAGTTAAATATATATATGTAAATTACATAGCGTTACATCCTGTATGTACAGGAAGTGGAGTCATATGCACTTTTGAATCTTATGGTTGTAACTATTAGTAATTATTAGTATTTGAATTGTATAAATATGAAAAAAAAAACATTTAACTATTGAAATGTTCGGTATTCATAATTGGATTTTTATTGGCATCAGTAACAAACTGAATAGTTTGTATAAAAACTTAGCAGAGTGGATCTCAAAAGAAAAAAAAATGCACATCAAATCATCTATTTTCATATATAAAATTTCATTAAAGTGTGATGTTTCAATAGGGGGTTCGTTTATATATTTAATAGTCTATTCACACGTTCTGCGGTGTTCGAAATTCCTTGTAATTGACTAAACAACTGGTAAATTTTTTTTTTGTGGAGCTTCTGTGGAAAATTTCATTTATTTAAGTCAATCGTTTAAAAAAAAAAAGAAAAGTAGATTCTGTATACTCAATTCAAGTAGATAAGTATATACGTGAATACTCATTATAATATATTATAATTGTTTACTATATGTAGATAAATGTTGGGTGCCAGTTTTTGTTGTATCTTTTTTTCTCTCCTCCTTATAGGTGAATCCTATGGACTTAATTATTTACTAATTTACTAAAACCAAGTAAACAATTTTTATTACATAATTATTATCATTCCTATAAAGGTTTACACTTTATTTTACGTTGCTGTTAATATTTTGTTTATGTTTTCTTTTTTTAATATAATCTTATAGTTTAGTTTATTTGCCAGATGTGAGTTTGTTATCTGATCATCAATGCTATTCACTGGGGTTTGGTCCCGGAAATTTTTATTTTCTCTATTCTATTCTATTCTATTCTAGATGTAAGTGAAACAGTGTATATCTGAGTTAGTTGATCTGAATGCGAGCTGATAAATGACATAGATAGACATTTTCATATCCCATCCAATTTAATTACTTCATAAAATACTTCTGGATGAAGTAGCAAACATTCTCACTGACAGTAGGTCACGTAGTAGAATTCGTAGAACAAGCGCAATTATTTGCCACAATTGACAAGACAATGATTCCTATTCTGTATTACCAGTGGATGATTGTAAAGCTTCATTGTATAAAATCTGTTGTAGGAACAGCAGAGAATGACTTGGCCTACGCTTGAAGTAAAGAGAACAGCAACTGATGACCAGCTGCCAGCAGCATATGAGTTTCTCCTTCCTCAGAGAAGAGAGGGTGCTGCGGCAGCGAATAAATCTTGAATGGAACACACAATGGAGGAACGCTCACAATGGACGACACCTTTTCGAGTACGTAAGAAGAATAGAAGAGGGTACTGGAAAGTAAGAAGCTACCTCTACAGATTTAAACTGACGAACAACACATGCAGCTGCGACAGTAACACAGAACAGGCGTACGTTCATCTGATAAATTGCTTTTCTCCGCTTGATCACTTGAGGGTGAATGGCCTTTATCTATAGAAGATCTATTAAACAATTTATTTAATGATTTTAATAAATTTATTTCCGAAAATGACCTGGACAAAGTATAAACCTTCTGTCATCTGCATGCACTTAATGCAGGTTTTTGAATGATGTACTACCAAATAAGTATATATACCACATATATATAAATGTAATGTAAAACCAAATGCGAAAATAAAATCGTGTAATACCGACTTCAAGGGACTATTGGTCGATGACATTTTTATACGTATCGTTATTAGTAAAGTAGTTGACCAGGAAAAGGCTGCTCAGTTCTTAAGGGTATCTTCCTATGTTGGAATGTAAGGCTGGACAATCTGATAAAGCTGCAAATGAAGCCGCAATTGATGGACAACTACATTGCACAATTCGAGGGTCTAACTATTGACTCGTAGGTCGAAAGAAAAATAGATCTCATGTCGAGGAAAAATGAAACGATGTGGTAAGCAATGTGCTTAAATCGTTTGAGAAACTTCAAGGAACACGACAAGCATTAGACATCCCCATCGCCGTTGTCGAGAAGAGGAAGCTGCATGTTAACGAGACTGAGGATTGGCCACACGAAGCTCAGGAGTATCCACATCTTCTTGTAAGACCCCATTTACTCAAATAACCCGAGCAATGAACCATCCAGCACCAAAAAAGATCAAAGTCGTCAATGAAGAAAAGATAATAAACACTGCAGTTGAAGCGACGTTGAATATATGAAAACTAAAAAGTGATACAAGTATATTGATAAAGGAACAAAAACATTCACCAAATATATAATAATGAACAATAATCATTGATCGCAAAATATTACATTAATAATTAATAAGTCAATGTTTTAAATTTTAACAAATAAATCCGCCAAAATTTAGATCTAATATATATCTAACTAATAGTTGTTCAGACCAGTTCTAATAAAGAATGTTATATTTTATTAAGAAGAGCCTAGTCATAGATGTCTAATTCTGACATGCCAATTAAACTGTTCGGTAATAAATCCCCAAGACAACAGATATCTCTATTCCAGATGAGTGATGTATGGGTCCGACTATTGTACTCATAACTAGTCATCACTTACAGAATCGATGAATCGGATTATTTCCATGAAATTCAATTTTGAAATAGTATTTTTGACCGAATAATTAATACATGACTTCTGTCGAGGATATCAAATAGTTATAAGGGCAGTAAATCGTTTCTGGACTGCTGATCCGTAAGCTAGTGGATCCATCGTTGCCTCACCAGTATTGATAAAACTCCATATAGAGAAACATGGCGAGCACGGTGTGTCGTAATTCCATAAAGAACTGTCAAAGTGGTAACTTTCCAAAATTAAAGAATCATGCTAATAATATTGAACAACGATCATCGTAAACTATTGAAATAAAAAATACACAGTAACTGTATTTTACTCATTCCGATATCCACGTCAGAGTGCGAGTATTTATTTTTTAAAAATATAGTTTTTGTTCCCGAAACAACCCACAGTGTTTTTTTTTTTCAAAGAGTCGTGAATTCTATTTCCTTCAAATAACATCTCCTGCCCTTATAATGTCTAAAGCCTCGTTTATCTGTCAACACTTACAAAGTACATTATCTATCGCCTACCGTGGCCTCAAAGGAAGTCGAGCCACCGATTTATTTCCATCTCTATAAGTGTTATATTGTAAGCGCATGTACTAACACTATTTAAAATCACAGTAGGCAAGGGTTAGAACGGCCTCCCATAACTCCGCTACTAACACAGACCCAATAGGAACTGTAAGGCGCTGGCAAGGCGCCACCAGAAGTCTTGCTCACACATTAGGATTTTCCATTCCGGGATAGAGTGCTGCTGTCTCTTGGTTTATTTAGATAAATAACAATCAGCCGTATTACTTCGCTTTTAATTTGTAAGTATTTAAATCTCAATCTTCCTGAATTGCGTGCAATATTCAAAGAACACAATTAACATGTATACATTAACTTTGAATTCGTATTTTCACCATGAATATTTTGTTGAGAGATCGGTTTTGGTCGATGGACAAGAGTTGTTAGACTTTCATCAAGTTTGTTTCTACATACTTCGCGAACAGTCAACATCTACCTCCTCCACGCACGGACCTGATGCAGCCGTATGTAACATGTACATGTAGCATGTAGCATGTAGCATGTACATGTAGCATGTAGCATGTACATGTAACATGTAGCAACGTTATCAACTCTTTTACATCAACCCAAGCCGACCTCCAAAAATTCTTGGGCTCATCTTCATTTGACATGGATCGAATTGTGTACAGTAATAGTACGTCTTGGATTCTCAAACAGACTCTAAAAGTCGGCTACTGGATGGTAATTGTCACGTTTTGGTAACAGCCGTTCATTCACACTGTGCTAGATCAACACAATATTAGCCATATTGAATAATATACAGCCGAGTTGCTCTGAATTGGAATTCTTACTAAAAAAAATTGAAACTATCAAAAACACCTTTAGGTAGGGAAGTATGTCGACTTTGCAGCTCCAACTACAACTATAGTTGCAGTCAGAAAAATAGAAGCGTGAGAAGCCGCAATACATGGCAAGCCTTGTATCTTCTACACACGTGATCCTTTTAGTTCGGTAATGTCATACGTTAAGCAATAAGCAAATTAGTGATCAGTCCCCCAACCCGCCCATTGTGGCAACACCCTTCCTCCCAAGCGTCTAATTTCATGATGGCGAATATAGGACTCTAGGAAAGCCCCCTCGGTTGGACAGGTCCCAATCGCTTGTCAGCTGACTTTCCCTAATCTCTGTACCTAAATGCGGCTATATTTTTCTACAGTCAATACCCGGGGCTAAGAGCAGTCAGTTTTAAAACATTCCAGGCACCGTCTCCCCTGCATTGCGGTGAAAAGTCTATAATGCAACCTCCAGCCTCAGCGATCAACTGGAGTTTCATTAACTATATTTCCGGAAATTAGTATATTTTAAACTAACGTTGTGCTTAACGTCGGCTAAACGTTAAGTACATGTAAGCCATGAGGACTCCAAAAGCCAAGCTTATGCTTAGCGTAACTGATTCATAATAATCACATTCTAGGTTCAATTCCCTAGATGAACAGCAATGATATATTATATGATTTGGATCAATTATAAATAGATATAGGAAATGTTATGACTTTCAACTAATAGTAGTTGCACATGTGTATTTAACCTACAAAATATCATTCCATGACGAATTAAATAGAAAGAAAATAGGAGATGGACTCTGACCATCCCAAATTTCATGAAACCTACAATATGTGTTTTTGAAGAAAGCACAATTGGATGTGCTGTAGGTAGTAAGTGACACAAAGTTTGTTTTGAATAATTTGACTTTTTACAAGCAGACTAGACTACAAGTACTTACTATACTACCAAAACCTAATGAATAATTTAATTAAATCCATTGCTTTATGTAATAAATGACATTCTAGATCTATCATCTTAATTCATAGATGGCACGTAGATGGCTCTTAAGTGATTAAGATAAGTGTCAACAAATGTACTACCTCTTCTAAAATTTAAATAGATGTAGTTATTATCGCCAATTTAGATAAATCAATAATGACTTAAATATATATTTTTCGTGGTTGTCCAACGGATTTCCATCATTTTATCTTAGAAAGGGGAGAAACCCGGTAGCGCCATGGATACGATCGATAGCTTCCTTCCGTAACCCGTAGTCAACGAGGGGTTGACTCATAAATACCACTACTTCTGTTTTATACATCAATAATATGTTTGACAGCTTAAATATATTTTTGTTAAAATATTTACTGTAATGTAATTATAGCACTTGCCTTGCATGACACTCACGCATTTCCAAATGGGTAAAAATATGTATCTGGCACTCACCTGAAAAAAAAAAATGATTAATTGTTTATAGAAATACTTTTAAATAAATTGTTTAAATCAAAATTTCATTCAAATTATAGTTGCTGCACATATGTATTTTATACGACAAAATATCATTCCATGACGAATTAACTAGAAAGAAAATAGGAGATGGACTCTAACCATCACAAATTTCATGAAACCTAGAATGTGTTTTTGAATAAAGCACAGTTGGATGTAGTAAGTGACACAAAGTTTGTTTTGAGTAATTTGACTTTTTACAAGCTGACATACTAGACTACAAGTACTTATATAAGTACCAGTACTTATATTACATAAAAGTACTAGTAAGTTTGTTTGAATAAGTCAAATTACACAAAACAAATTTTATTTCACTTGGTACCCATTGCAAAACTACATCCAATAGTACTAAAGGTGCCCGGATTAAACTTTTTTATTAAATATCCAAGTTTATTAGCATATAATGAAAATGGCAGATTGGAATCTCAATGGGATCTTGCCATAGTTAGAATGTAATTAAGAATTATACAAAAAGTAAATCCCCCCCCAAAAACATACACTTTTTTGAGTTCGCAACCTCTGCATTTTATTTATAAAGGATTTCTTCAACCACTCTACTGGATGAGGGTCAAAACAGTCCTTCCTCTTCATCTAATTCGTTGTATTGTTTTCTTTTGTTCCCATTCGGTCTTCCTTTTTTTCGTTTTCCACTAATTCCCTGATTTTCTTTCCCCTTTCGTTTACGATCCATTCATACAAATTTATCCCCATTTAAATTGTTGCCATTTTTACGAGTCCTTAATAGGTATTGTTCTTGGTGGTTATTTTTGCTTGATTTTCCTATAATATTGGTGGATTACAAGACATTTCGCGCAAATGACGTTGTATTCTCTATGAGTATAAATAAATTTAACTTTTAACCATTTTATTTATAATTTTTGTATTTGTTTATACATGTACAGTTTGACTGTTGGTTTTATTGTAGAATTGTTATATCCATGAGGGTAATAGACGTGGAGTGTCAAAAGCACTAGTATTAAATGCAGAAAATTATCCATAAGTTCCAATATTTCATTAATATATAAAATAATTTTATATTGATCTCAACGCGGAGTTTTAGCTGATGGCGCATTCGTAAAACAAGGCATTTGTGCTCATTTTGAAAGACTACGCAGGTTACACATTCGCATTGGAATGGTTACAAAGTATATGACATCACACGCTTGATGATGACGTATTGACGAACTGAAGACGTAAGAAGAAATAACCCCGAAAGTGAGTTTTATTAAAAGCCGGCGGGGGTGCCTGTGGGGTGAATGACCCCCCGTTTCCATGGTGACACACCCCGCCTATAATTGGTGTCACCCTCCGGGCTCAGCCGTACCGTGAGGGCTGCAAGGTTAACGGTGCCTATATTGTGCTTTCATGCTCTCATCGTCACACACTCTTTCTCTCTCTCTCTCTCTCTCTCTCTCTCTCTCTCTCTCTCTCTCTCTCTCTCTCTCTCTCTCTCTCTCTCTCTCTCTCTCTCTCTCTCTCTCTCTCTCTCTCTCTCTCTCTCTCTCTCTCTCTCTCTCTCCCTGTCTCTCTCTACCTCATATATATCGCCAATATTGGCTTTGACGGCCGCTGATATTGTATTTCAGGATATCCTTATTTTTATGAAAAGAATAACAAAGCATCAGAATGTATTACAAATGAACAGATTCTTTTGGTGGCACGAGAAGTTGTGTCGAAAGACACGACAGGGCGACTAGCTCCAAACGTTCAAGTCTCTATGCTTTTTTTTTCTTCATACCCCTTGTTATTCAAATTTATGGAATTCAATATACATTTTATATAAATGACTCTATTTACTATTGGTCAATACTATATGTCCTATACTATTTTCCTTGCAATAAAGAAATCTTGAATTGTGTTCACTTCACACTCGACTTGAATTTTTACCTGTATTATTTTCACAGTCAAACTTTGTAAGATTAAAACAGTTAAAATTTAATTATCAGAAATATATATTTAAAAAGTACCTATAAAAATTATAAATAAAAGAGTTAAAAGTTAAAATTATACCCGTAGAGAATACAATGTCATATTTGCGTGAAAAGTCATGAAAAAAAATCATGTGTCAAAACCCCAAACCAACCAAAAATCCTACATGAACAGTTTTTATACAGTAACCAGACGATAGAGTACTTACTTATAGAGTAATTATTAATTTACTTTAATTAGTCGTTTAATTTTCCCATGCCATTGCAAAAACGAATTAATTTCAAATTTGAAAACTATCAAGGGGAACTCACAAAGACTCAATTTCTGATATTAGAAATTGCAGATAGAATAAATTTTTAGCGAAATACCCACCAAGACATTATGACCCATATTCCCAGTTGTTTTCTTCACAGTGGTCTTCTGAACAAAAGGGGATGAAACATCATTTTTTTTTTCCTGCAGCTTCCATTTCACTAATTACAAAATGTCATTTACGTCCTAATATCAATATTTTATTCTTCGTAATTAATTGGTTTTTTTTTTATTAGTAAAAGTTTGTTAATGAAAATGAAGATACTATTAAACATTACAGTATCTTTAATCATAAAAACTAGGGGGCGCAACAATTAACTAAGAAATAATTTTAAATCTTATCCAATAGGAGTAGTTTAGCTGGAGCGTTTCATTTTAACTGACTTTTCCGAACCTTCCAGAACATGGATGTAAAAAAATAACCGAATGGGGTACTACTTACTGTACCTGGTGGACATCACGTGATAACCAGTGGGTTAAGCACTAGGCTCTCACCTCTCATCCTTTATTCAGATTTTCACAGCCCCTTTTTCTAAGTATGTATTTATTTAAATAATTTCTTTTCTTTGTATGACTGAGTTAAAAAAAAAATCAAATGTGATGTAGCAGTGAAAATTATATGTTTCGTTACGCCTTACGGAAAAAGTTGGGAATGAGATTTTAATAACTTTTCTTTTACCCGTTTTTAACTTTTTTCGGTGTAGGGTGAAAGGGTTCTGGCTGCCTCGAAATACGAAAGGACTTGTTTTAAACGCACCATTGCTGACAAAACCAGTCTTAAATAATTATCTCGATCAAGTCACCCTCCAGTTGCCAATAATGATGAATTTATCAAGCAAGGTTTCTTTCGTAAGAGACCAAGAGAGAGAACAAATTATTGTCTTCATATGGAAATTTTTGTTTTTTGGTTTAGTAAACTTAGTTTAATAACTCTTGCAATAGTAAAGTTTTAATTAATTAATGATATTCATTCATTTTTCATGGAGTAGGGAGTGTGGCTCACACACTTAATGTAAAATGTCATGAATACAGTTAAAACAGGACAGATAAAACTTGAAGGTTTCTTATTATTGGCGTGATTCCGGTGTTTGTTTTATAAAAGTTTTTGTCTCTCCACAGCTTTATTATATTTCCAACTCCGAATATTTTCAACGGAATGGCAAGTTATTTATGTTTAATTCCCTAATGTATGTGTTGTATACACTTCTTCTTCATTTGTGTATGTTATTTGTATGAACTGATAAAAGAAGAGCAGATTATGAACCTTATCGAATCATATGTACGGCAATAGAAACAACTATCGCCGAATTTCTTATACTAGCAAGAATAGATTAAATTATCTCCGAAAATAAAATATAAGTATTACACAAATTTACTTAAGCAGTCGCGAGCTTTCTTTCACTCTCATTGATCATGAAATATTTCTATAGAATATTTTCAGTAATTTTCATTCATCGTACAGCAACGGTTGGTTGGTAAAGATTTGTTTTTGGATTGAAGCTATATATTAGCTCCTGAGAGTGGGTGTCATGTTCAAAACTAGATTTGCCTGCTATCTCTTTGTTTACAAAATGTTTAAAGTTACATGTGTCGCTACGAGATCATTACAATACCCTCATCAGATATCTTGTTCCTACGACTCGTGACTTGGCAAGCCTTGAGGTAATCAAGCTTCCTACAACTGGACTTGTGGAAGGCGCGTGGTTTGGCCAACATCTAGTCCCCTTCTCATTAACACGTCATTGCCAGACTTCTTCAGTTGGGTTTGACTCGTTGTTCCAAATCCATGAAGTTTACGAATCGGAGAGTGAGAAGGGATTAGCGAGTGCTGTAGCTGTTTGTTTAAGTACTGCCGAGTGGTGAATGTTTGAAGAATTGTTGGTAGATGGTGTTATTAATTGAAATTCGGAAAAGGTCTCGCAATAAATCTTTCCTAGTTGTGGGTCATTATCATCTATCATAAGGGTTCCCCGTTTTGAAAATATCAACAAAACCCTAAAAACCATCACATTATTTATCGTGAGGGTTTTTATTTATGTTTATTTAATTCTTAATTAATTAATTAATTCTTGTGCATATTATGTTTTACTCCTACTAAAACCATTCCCTTCAGATAACCAAACTGTAGTATGCATATAATGTGCGAATAAGTGTGTATGAAGGATGGTGTACTTAGGTGTATTTTTAGTATGAGAGTGTATGTAAATGTGTATAAAGATAATGATTTCATTTTTAACCAAATTGAGATCCGGTTTACTTTTATATCATTTTTATTTAGTTCCACTTTATGATTTTGTTTTATCTTAAATGTCAGAATGAGCATAACATAATATGTTCATTATTATTATTATTCAAAGGGAACTTAGTCCCGTAACTTTTTTTTTTTTTGTCCATTCATTCATAATACCCTTAAGGAACGTTTGGGCGAGAGGCATGTTTCCGTGGACATAAAGCATGTATTTGTCATCAGAATAATTTGTGATATTTGGAACCCAAATGTTTCTAGGGTGAGTAATGCAAATATGAAGTCAGAACGGGGAAATTTCTACGAACAACAGAGAACAGAGAAAATAAAAACTACTATGCTTAAACCTGGAATTTTTTAAAAATTTGACAATAAAATTAACTTCGAATACGATAAGGACGTCTTATAACGCCTAGAAAGGCATAGTTATAATAGTACTTCCATTTCTACACACAAGCTTCTCGTAACTACCTATATTTCTAAATAATTTTATTTATTTTTTTAAAGTAGATATTGTAAGAACAAGTTATTTTATCAAGAATTTTTGTTGTTCTTGAAATTAAAAAAAAGTGGATTTTCTTCGCTAATTTTGAGTGAAAGTCTGGCGGTAGGTGGAAATACTAGAAAATATCCACTTGAATCACTGCAATGCACAATAATGTTAACATTGCCCTAAAAAGGGAATATAGTAGGGCACGAAATATAATTATAAGAGTAATAATAATATAAAAATCAATCACATTACACATAAAAATTAAATAAAAGGCCTTGATCAATTTGGTGCCCAAAACTGAAATTACGTATACTTATATTTCTTTTAAAATCAATATTCATCATGTTAGTGCCAGTAAATCACCAACACCATTATATGAATAAAAGATTTATTATTTGATGTATATTATTCGTTTCAACTTTTAGTATAAGACATTTTTCACAAGCAATAACTACCGATGCTTATTTCTTCAATACGATTGTTAAAATCATCAAAAGTTGAGAGCGACGTCAGAAGTTTTAGGAGACACTAGTGCCTCTACAAATTGTTCGAACACCCGTATGGACGAAAATACGTACTGGCCCCGTACAAATTACATGTAAAAGCACGTATTTTTATAAACAAAAGAGCAAAAAAAAAACGAACGAAAATCAAGTTTTAGAAGCTATTGAATTTTTTTCAAGTGGAGCAGAACGATAATAAAACGCTGACAAACTTTCAAGAAAAAGTTATCAACTAATGGCTGGAAACAACAGTTTGACTAAACCTGAAAATCATGCGACATTTCGCAAAATTCACAGATTTTCAATCGAACTATTGAACGAAAATTATGGAAAATGTATCTTCGGCTCACTCGCTGATTTATCTTGCATTCAGGAACTTACATATAAAACAGTTTATCTATTTTGTTGGGCCATAACAAGACATTTTAATCGGCCCAATGCATCGCGATGTCGTGGTATTTGCCCTTTTCGTCCCAGTGCGCGCCAGGGCCACAGCCTGTTGTAGACGGTAAATAATAATGCCTTATAATTGAGCAAAAGCTCTACGCTTTGTATCATCCGAGTTTTTTTTATCAAAGCGTAAAGCTAATAACATTATATACAACAAAGGACCCCTAAAGCGTGAGCAGACGGCCACAAACGAGGCATTAGAACGAGCGATGGGCCCGAGGTCGCAATAATATTTACCCGGTGAGTGACCGGTGTTGGGATAAGGGAAAATTCCCGTCAGTAGTACTCACATATCGATCTCAAGACCCGACCGCTGGCAGGCCACAATTCAACCCTACCCTATCTCATCTAAACTTTTTGACGGGATCTACTCAATTATGGATCTATTATACGGCGAAAGGTATTAAACCGAACATGTCCGGGTCGTTTTCGCCCTATCGGCAAAATGATGAAACTTTCTTATCTCTTTTAGACAGTGATTGCCGAGACCGAAGGGTGGCGATGTGATTCCATTCGGATAAGGAGCGATTGGGGGGACCGCTAGTCGATAGTTATATCGATGTATCGATAGTGTTTATCTATCAATAGCCGCTTGAACTATCGATAGGTCTTTTTTCGCCCTGGTTTAATTACTAGGACTGTTGACAGAAGCCGTTTCACTTCACTGAATCCCTTTTTACAATTGAACCATTATGTACCCCGTTCTCCCTCATCCACGGTCAATAGTCAGATCGTGAAAATAGTCGCAGGGTCTGCTTCCTAGATTTTTTTATTTCATTATTCCAGTAAGTGATTAGTCTTATATTCTCTACTCGTGGAAAATCATACAATATTTATTAATTCAATGACAACAGAGAATAAACTTGCAAGTTAAACCTTTTAAATAATTAAAATGTTAGAGCAGGTGTCTCTCAATATTGTTTGTTTTCACTAAAGCGTCAAGAATTTTTTCTGAATGTGTTTTCAACAAAATATTTGTTTTTTTCAAATAAATAAAATTTTCTCATTATTTTGTTTTTTTTATCTATCTATCCTTTTTATCTAACAAAAAATACTGACAATCATTGATTAATTAATGTTATATATTAATTAATAATTTATAATAGCAATATTAAAGTAAGTAATAAATTATTATTATTAGCGGTCATAAAAAATAATTCGATAATAATAAAGCGATATATTCCACAGGACTTCGAAATATCCTGAAGATTTTTTGGACAAAATAATTCGTGACCGTTTCGCAATTTTTTATTATTTCTTGAGTTCCTATTAAGAAGCAATTTAAAATTTGAATTTATGATTGTTTATCTCAAGATCAAAGAAGTCGCAAAAACAAACAGCATTAAAAGATATTTTTAAAAAATAAAGTTTTAAGAGGCAAACATAGAGATCACATGTTTAATATTGTTTTGTTCAATTTCAATAGTTTTTATTAATATTAATATTATAATTATTTACGGTTTCTTAGACCCAAGCATGTTCCGAGAGTATCTGTTTGTATTGTTTCTTCGCATCCTACGTCCTTTAGTTGACTAACTTCGTTTGAGCTGTTATTAATCTGTTGATACATTTATCTGTGTTATTTAAGAATAGAAGGGTTTGTCGCAAGAAGCAGGCAGGTTCATTTTCCCCAACTTTTGAGAAACAAAAAAAAACTCAACTCCATGAGCTGCCCTCCTTCTTTCCCCGAACGTAGCAGCAGCTTCATCTGTTGAGAAATAGAGGGAACTATCGCCTGGGGCTACATCGTTCATGCACCTTCCTGGGGCCTCTTCAATTTTACATCAACAAAAAAATGTTTTTGTTTAAATAGATGACGCAAGAACACCTTGCTTTTAGAACCATGACTCTTTAAATGGAAATTTAAAGTGAATGATGACAATTCTTCTGGTGGGAGTGACCTCGCGACTTCCTCCAAGAAACTAGCATTTTGTGCTTGCGAGATCTTTAGTGATTACTAAAGTGATAAGTAAAGTGAAGTAAGTAAAGTTCTAAGCAGTGGTTAAAATAGTGCATGGATTGCATGTAATCATTTCAATAAAGATCTATACAATTAAAAAAAGTGTAAATGGGCCGGGTAAAATAAATTATATTAGTATTGCGAATACTTTATGAGTGAAAGTATATTCACGCGAGTATTTGGAGTTATTCTGCGAATATACAACTAAGATATTAACCTGAGTCGTGTAAGGTATTCCGGTCGTGGTTATATTGGTCCATTCGGCTGAAAAATTCCGATCTCGACCGTCAGGCCCATCCATAAAGAATTCGGAGGGATAAAGAAGAATTTATAGACAAAAAGAAGATGTGAAACAGGGGGAAAAAAGAGAAGAATGAAAAATGCGAGGACCAAAGGCAGCTGCCGCCCTTAGAGAGAGATCCCACTAGAAATAGATACATCTGAGCTTTTTCAATTTTACGATACTCCCTCCCTACTGCTCCCTCTTTATTTGGAAGTACTTCAACGTGCTCAAAGAAGGATATCTCCCAGAGCTATACCTCTCTCAGAGCAAGAATATGTCCGCTACAGGAAACCAGACTTACACCTTGTTTTGTACGATGGTTCCTTTTTGGAACACAAAAAAATTATATTAACAAACAGTTTATTTTTTTTAATATTTCAAAGACCCTGGGGTTAACGCAAACCTTGTACAAAATTTAAAAAGTTTAATATCTCTATAAAAATGGTCCTATACATTTTTTTCTCTGCAAACTGATGAAATTTCGGATACGAGAGAGAGAGAGAGAGAGAGAGAGAGAGAGAGAGGACAATGAAAAAAAAAAAAAATGAAAATATGATGTATTGAATAAATGACTAGCAATGAGTTATTGATTTCCACATTGAACATGCTAGAGGGTGTATGGAGAAGTCTTTATTAAAATTGGAAATTTGATAAATTTTACCCCGTCCATATCACTGCAATCATAGACGTCATTGAAACGATGTATAGGGCTATCTGTATGAACATTTTAAAGTACTTAATAATATTTGGGTTGAACCTCATAGTTTTTGATACATTCATAAAAAACGTTTAAAAAAAATCACCTTTTCATCCCACTTACTGAGGGACTTTGTACACTTACTAAGGGAAATGTAATGAACAATCTTCGACTTATTTATTTATGGATGTTTAGGTTAATTCATAAATTGACTGTACTCTAAAAATGTATTTATGAATAGGAAAACCTCTCCTTGACGTAGACTGGTCCGGAACGGTGGGTTTACAAACTATTTTTGGCACCGGGTGGTTGAACCAGTTTTACGTTACTTAATAAGAGGTTAGCGCAGTAGTACGAAACTTTCACAATTTGTTTTTTCGGATCCAAAGGCACAACTTTATTGTCATCACCTCTCAGAAATGAGTCAATGATAATTCTAGTACCATCGTAAATATCAGCAAAACTATTTATCACTGAATCACTTCTGGCAAAAAACCTTACATGCACCATTAAAAATACAAAACACAGCTCAATTAGTGACATTTCTCGTGTCACTCAAATTTCGTTTTAATTTGACTTTTGCTCCTTGCTTATGAAGTCAAGAAAGTTCCGATTAAGGACACGTAGAGTAAGACCGGAGCTATGACTGAAAACGCCCTTATCTTAATGGGACGAAGATACAACAAAGCTAATATTAGATTCCACACAAGATTCGAAGAACGGCCTTGCCGGCGGACATAATCAGCGATTCCAGCTAAGATCTGACAAAAAAAGCCGACTACGGCAACCGCTCGCACGGTGACTCAGTCCTGGAGAAGGTTGCTCAACAGTAATACCAAGAACGGTATTAAACAATAGCATTAAAAAAACAAAAGAGGGCTGAAGGACAGATGCCTTTCTTCTTTTTCCCGAGAAAGGAAGGACTCGTCGCTAGGCCGGAAAGCTGAATGGAGATGAGTCTTGGAGGATGCTGATTGCGGCTCCACAGAAGACTTGATTGCCGGTAGTTCTCTGTGCAAGCAAACTGAAAGAAGTTTCACCTGAAATATCCCGTGAGGAGGTATCCTCCACTAACGAAGTAAATCAGAGGTTTCAGTAATTAATTTCTTCCCTATAACAAATGGACGGCCCTTAAAGAAGATGTCTTAGCGGAACCATCATTAACGGATTCTATGCCGGCAGGACTTTTGATAAAGTAACAATTCATCCTGGATAAAAATCTCTATAGCTCTTTCTACATCATCCTTACAAGATGTTTTCATTAAAGCTTCATGTATCCACACACCTGTCAAAGGATTTATTTTACTGTTTCAGAAACTATGTAATACTTAAACTTACGATTATTCCCTTCATAATTGAGGGCGTATTAGAGACGGTAACGCAACAACAAATTTAAACATTTTCAAAAAAAATTTAAGTTTTGCTAGCTTACAATATAAATTACTCTATTAAATTTTCAAACCAATTTTAATTGCTGTTTACAGGTCAATTAATTAAAGTAAATTCTGCCAAAATATTTAGTTGTTTTTCCAAGATCATTTAATAAGTATTCTAAACACAAGTCCTCCCCCCACACAAAGACCTATCCTTATATTGTTTACTAACTTTATACTTCCTTTAGATATATTTTAAAAAAAGGCAATTTAGTTCACTCACAAAACATAAAACTATTGACAAAGTTTAAGTGATGGATTTATTTATTAATTTTAATCATGATACTTGTGTTTCTTATTTAAATATTGTTGATAATGCTATGAATTCAGACATACATTAGCTTTTGATATAACTATTTGATTTTTCTAGTAATTTTGGGGAGACAAATGTTCGTTTTTTCCTTCAAGAAAGCATAACTTTGAAACAGATAACCGAGAAAGTTATCAATCCTTGAATATACATCAGAAGAATAAAAAGAAGACACCGAAATCAAAAACAAACAATTGAAAAAGATAATAAATAATTATTGTTAAATAATTCAAACCTTATTTCTCACAAGATATGTTAATAACAATTATTTAGCAAGGTAAAATTATATTTTCGACCATATTACATGATCAGGAAGTATTTTTTCTTTTATTGGGGAAGATTTTGAGAAAATGCTTTATAGTAATTACTAGCTTTTGTTGCCCTATGCTTGACTTTCAGGTGTTAGCTATAAAATGTGTTATTTTCATCACACTTGCACTATCATTTTAGAGTATGTCTTATAGTTGTGAGCACAACCGATTCATGGAATGGAATGGAATTCAAATGGAAAGAAAATTAATTTGATTTCAGTTAGTAACATTGAGAGGCTCCCACCTTAATAATGAAGGCGTAAATAATTATAGAAATAAACACTACTTACCAATAACCATTAATATTTGATATTTTAAAATAATTTCTAAAAAGTTGATTTGAAATGTGTTATTTAGTTTAATGAATGCGGCATAAAAATACCATAATAAACACTTATAAACAGTTTGAACAAAGCCTTAAGTAACTTAGCAAGTAAATATATGTTCATGGAAAGCTATGGAAAACTGAATACCAATAAGGAACTGAATTCAGAAAAGCTTAATTATTTAAGACACTCCTTAATAAATAAACAAGTAATGAGAACCATTATGAAAAACATTATTAATTTTAATGTTCTATTGATTTATTATTCTAAAAAATAAAAATAAATACTCTAAAAACTGTATTTTCATTAAGCTTGATCAAGAAATATTGGGACTTAAATTATGAAAAAAATTATTTTAACAAAGGGCCAAATAAATTAGGGAATGAGACAACTAATTTTTATTAATAGTAATGAATGCATTAGGTAGAGAACAAATTTGGCAACAAAATTAAAAAAATGTTAAACATAACTAAAAGATAAATTATAAAATATGCAAGAATCATGTATTATATAAAAAATTAGGTGTCTTTTATGCCCAAAATTATACATAGGAGAAACTTCTCAAAATTTAAACAAAAGCATAAAAGTTAAAATTCACAAACATAGATTTGACTTTGACAATATGTACATAGTACAAAAAAAGCTCAACAAATTTGAAAGAAGACGGAAGGAACAGCTTGACATTTCACAAAATTTTGATTTGGGAGTTAACAGTAAGAATGACTGTGGGAGCGTTTTATTCAAGCATTTTCTGTGCCGAAATTTTAATAAATTTGGACTGAAGGTTTTGCTTGAAATCTACTATTTAAGTTTTTAGGGTTTTAGGGATTATGTTGTTTTTCATAATATATTCAAAGAAATTTTCTGATTTTTGCTAGAATGATTTTTATTATTAGTATTGCTCGTCTCTAATTTTAGCTGGTTAATATTTCTTCCAAAGTAATATTACCTCCCCCAAAAGGGCAAGCCTTACTTTTCTCATAAAATATAAAATTATGGTTTTCATTCTAAATTATTCAAATAAGTTTTTCATAATCCTTAGGTTTGTTAAATGGTTTTTGTTTCAACAGATTTAATTTTTAATCTAATACTGATTTAATATTTTAAAATTTTAATTTATTTTGACAGTATGGTTACCAATTTAGTATATATAACAATGGATTTTTAAAAATTTAAACATATTCACTGGTGTGTTTTTATTCTTTGCAATCTTATTATTTATTAAATTTAGTATTGAATGTAATTGTCTCCTATAAATATAAATTTATGTTTCTTATTCTCCACTGTAGTCCTGAGGATGCCTGAATACGGGAAACTGATGATATATCAATAAAAACAGATATTTAAGAAGACTTTTTTTTTGGCAGAACTAATTCAAGTGTAATGTAAATATCAATATACAAGTGTCTCTGTTTGAGGGTAAATTGTTAACCTGAAGAATAATAAAACATTAGGATTAGGGATTAATTTTTGAACAACTAATCCCATAGAAGAAACAAAACAAAAGATTAATCTATTTAATGGCTAGTCTTGACAAACAAGCTATTTTATAAAAGTAATTGTCTACAAAACAAAAAGGCATCGTCTGTAATCAACTAATAAAATTTCAAAATTTCTTCATTTTCTCATGTTAAACTTAAGTTTCTAAAACACAAATTTGAAAAATAAAGCAACAACAATCAATTATAATAGCATATAAACTATCAGGGAACATATAAAACAAAAACAACTATCATTAATTTAATTTAAAAAACAAATGGTAACAAATTCAAAAGTTAATAAAGAAATCCATTTCAATTTGTAAATGATTGATCCTGAAAAGAGAAAAAAAAAACCTTCTATAAAAAAGAAAAGAGATTTGTTAGGAGCCTTCCTTCGAAATAGGCATAAGATCATTTAAGAGTGTTTCTAAATTGAGACAAATGGTTTCTAGATGCTCTCCTAGGGAAAAGAAAAAGAAGAAAAAAAAGTTTCACAAATCCTTATAAGAGAAGAACTCCACTAAAGGGAAGAAAATAGAGACAAAAGAGAGATATATAAAAGAGAGGGTGAGGCGGACGAAGTAAAAAAAAAAGAAAAAAGGCTTTGCCTAAACAGGCTTTCAGGTGCAAATGAGTTTCCCCCCTAAAGTGAACGGGTAGCTCTATAAATGTAAGGGCTATCACAGCCGAATGCCAAACCGATTTCTATCGTGCCATTCCTCGGCCGTCCTGTACTGTATGGACGGTCTAACCAGTAACATTATCACCATTTTAGAGCCTTCAGCAACTCTTCAGGCCGTCATTCCATGAGAGGGGCATGCTCCTATCCATTAAAAAAAACAAGTACCTTTAAATAACAGATAGGCGAGGTTGAATCAATCAAGTGCTCAATTGATCAGGAAAAAAAATGCATTAATATCAGAAGAGTGGATATTTTTGTTGGGAATCAGCTTAGGTTCAAGAAAAAAAAAAATTCACTTAATAAGTGACGAGTCATTGTAAGTGGTGAAAATATTCATTTTTTTTTATAGTTGTTAATTAAGTTAATCATTCTCAATTTTAAAGACAAATTTTCATAAAAGTGGTCACAATGGGGTACAAGTTAGAATGACCATATTGGAAAAAATAATCCAATATAATATTACAATAATACAAGGAGACATTAAAGCTGTTGTTTTTGTTCAGAACTTTATTTCGGTTATCTTATAGTTATGGTATTGACGTGAGTGATTCGATTTAATGACCCGGTGATACTAAAAATAAAACAAGCCCCCTGAAAAATAATGAAGGGTAACATATAAATTAATTAGTTGTAAAAAGATAAATATTTATCTATTGTATTGATTAGGGTAACATATCAAAGATCCCAAAATCCTGATTAATAATATGTATTGTGTTAGAGCTAAAGTGATCAATAATTACTAATTTTACTATTTACTAATTTAAAAAAATTCACATACCAAATTTTATGATGGTTTCTCAATAATGATGCAATGTATATGTAGTGCAGTTAGTTTGTAATGAAATACAATTATTTTTTAAAGTGTAAAAGTACAGATAACTTATTTAAATAAAACACAACCTATTTTTGACTTCATGAAACAGTCAGAACTGGCTAATTATGAGTATAATCACATAAATGTGTCATAGCACCACAAATGGGGTAAGTTACGTACCCTAAACTTCATGCATTTAACTTATAACTTTATTTGTTCTTAATACAACCCATAGTAACATCATCATGAAATTCTAATAACAAGTATGTAACATATATTTGTTTCCAAAAAATTCAAAATTTTGGTTTTGAGTTTAAACAAATATTTTTGGAAATTTTAAGATTGGTTTAGTAAATTCAAATGACACATGAAAGCCCTTGAAATTCTTCAAATAGTTTTGGAGCTATAAGCTTTTGACTATCAAAAAACAGTTGATTATTGGTTTCAAATTTATAACTCAAAAACTGAAAATGGGAAAAACCTTAAATTTTGCATTTTTTATCTTAACTGGTACTACATATGAATGAAAAATAATTGATTTCCGAGACTTCAATTTCCAAACCATTGGTTGATTTGACATGTAATAGCCCAAAAAGTCATTATAAGTGGTTATAAAATCGTTTTAATGCATGAATCAAACCCTCATTAAAGTGATGGATCCTCTAACTTCAACTTTTGTTTACTGTATTTTATATTTATTAATAATATGAAATATTTTGATTGTAAGCCTTGTAAGGGCCTACTGTGGAGAGGCAAAGACTAATAAAATAAATGTATACAAAAATAATAAGAATGGTTTCTTCGAGAGTAAATTTGTATTTATCTACTGTGAAGAAATGTTTAAATCATGAGTGATTTGAGGTATCAAAGAAACAAGGTAAAAACCAGTAACGAATAAAAAACAGAAAAGGAGAGAAAGAAAGGGAGAGGGTTGATTTTGGAGAGTTGTTAGTTAATCTCCATGGCTGGCTACCCTGGAAACAGTATCTCTTCTAATACAAACCACTGCAACATGCAAATGTAGTGAAAATTTAAGTATGCAAATCTCCCCCCTCTTGCGGAGCAGCCTAGTCCCATGAAAATATTTTGAGGCAAATTTACAAACCCTGTTTTAGATTTTAGTCCCTATTCGACCAATTTCTTATGTACACCCATTAAACATGGTCTCATCTATTTTTCTTAACTTCCTCATAATTTATAAAAAAAAGGAAACCTATTAATATATACTAAACTTTCTATAATTACATAATTTAAACTAGAACATTTCTAATGAAGAGAAAAAAAGAATACAGAGATGGGATGAATATAAATACGGGATACACGGGATCAGTGTATTGTTGGGAGGAAAATCAAGAGCTCGCTAGGTTCTCAACTAATATGACCTAACTGTGATCATGAAGAGTAATACCTCACTATATACCAATAAACTTTTTCAAAGAGAGAAAATCCACTGACAATTTATAAATTAATGTTCTGACATTAATATAGAAGATAAATAAAGTAATGAATTGATAACATTTTTATATTATTAATTTTCTCCTAAGTTAAGCCTAAATTAAAATGGATGCTATATCTATTGTTTTTGTGTAATAATTACCAATGGAAAGTATTATCATGTATGTTTAATGTTATATTGATTGTTGATTTTATGACTGAAATTAGTTTCTCTTAGTTTGTAACTATAATAATTGTATCTAGGTTTCTATTGCGGTTTTAGTTGAAGGTTTAATGATTTGTCGGAGGTTAACTACGGTATTACGATATATAATTATATTGATGGAATATTTTCCAGTTGCATATGTATTATACAATACTATATGGATAATTTTATATCATCTACAGTTTATGTATATAATTGTATATCATTTATGTATTATTAAGTTTAAATAAACGTAAATTATGTTCACTTTGTTACGTTACTATAGTAAATATCACTGTTAACCAACTGTGACTTGACAACAGTTCCATTTGGATAGGCCCCCTTCCTGATAGCAAATAAATCATTATTATTGTAACTTTATTTATTTATGTGAAAAACATTATAATAAAACATGAAGGAAAAAAAACAATACTGAACATACTCAAAAACTTCACATCCTAATTCTTTATTATTGTTAACCACTTTTAAAAAATCAAAGAAATCATCCCCAAAATTATAGTAAAATCATTTTTTATCTTGCCTTTATTCAATCATAACACTACGAAGTTTCCATATAATAACAGAGTTATCACAATTAATTCCAAATAGTTAATATTCGTATCATGCTGTGATTTTGCTCTTGGTCAATTCCCAGTACTCCTTGACAATCGCTATTGACTTATATTAGATAGGGAGTAGAGTCATCAGGTGACCTAAACTTGGCAAAGTTCAACAGCTAAATTCTTTTTATTTTAGATTTTTATTCCTTCTTTTTATTTTATTTCTTTTAGGTCATTGTCATGATATGCTCCCACATGTTTAACTGGTTCTCTGTAGTTTTTATTAATCCCTGCTAATAATTTTTACATTTTAGTAAATGTAAATCTCACCATAGGTAGACTCTCACTACCTTCCCGAACCCACCCGCCTCCTTTAGGCACCCCACACCCCATATCCTTCTCATACATCCTTCAAATAGGACTCCCCTTAGTGAAAGGCACCCATCAATCCAAAATAATTTTCCTTTTATTTTTCCTACATCCTATTTTTTATAAGTTTGAGACTACGGGGAAAAAAAAAAAAAAAAAAAAAGTTAGATCATAAATATCCAAAATCGTTACCAACCTTTAGCTATAAATGTAAGGGTATTTGTTTTTAAATGACACTTTTTAATAAAAATTTTTAGACACATACCAAGTAGTCAGACAATAAGGACCTTCAACAACACACTTTTTCATTTACCTAACAGAAAAATCATCGCTTGACTGAACATTTTTTTTTCTTTATAATTTCAAGTAAATTTTATATTGTGGTTATAAGTTCACAAACATTTGTCAAAAGGTCTGCGAATAAAACTTAAAATACAATTGCCAATGGATTTGTCGATAATGTCAGACTATTCTCTGCATGATTATATTCAACGAAGTGGCTGTATGAAGCAGTAGAGTATATAAGGGAGGGGACGGGGGGGGGGTATGTATTTTGGGGTGGCATTTTTTTTTATATTTTAGTCTAAATTGTATAAAAATAAATAGTAAAATAATTTTGTAATCAACAGAATCAATGATTATAATAAGTATGCAATTTAATAAAAATGCATGCTGAGCCCGGTGGCCCGACTGGATGTAGACATTTTTACGCTTAATCAGTAAATTAAAAAAAAAACGTGCGCCATAAATTTGGAATTGGCAATGGACACATACAGAAACGTCGCGTGGTGGTAAAAAATGTTCTTTCCAGAGAATTATTGCAATGGCGAAAGCAGACGTATACCTACCTAAAACAAACTGGTATATTTTAGGTTGCTATCTAAAATATAGATAAAGAAAAAGAAATGTATAAACACGATTACATTTTGTCATGCTGTGTACAATCTATTTAAACAAAATCTTTTTTTTTTACGTTCAGTAATTGTTAATAACCACTCTTGATTTTGATTGACTTAGAAAGGGTGGCAAATTGGGGACCGCCTGGATAACGAAAGCTCTACACACGCCACTGGTGAAAGAGCTCCAACAATCTCGGCGTTTTTGCTTTTGAAGATCTCTTCATCATAAGTTTACATTGAACAACTTACAATTTGAATGATTTATTTCAGTTTCTAAAGAAAATAATCATAAGAACACTAAGAAAAGCACAAATATCTCAAAAGAAGGCTTCACAGTCTCTCCAAATGTTTATTTATTTTTTTCACCTATTCATGGATCCTCAGGATTAAAAATCAAACAAAATTACATCTAAAACAACTAATAAATAATTAAAATTATTTTTGTATAAAATAAATAATACAATTGGTAATAATCCAACAAATAAAACAAGCAAAATATCAAATTGTTCACTCTCAACATTCTTATTATTTTAACATCATATACTGAAATTGGTATACTCCTGCAAAGTTAATACAAAATAAATATTTGATGTAAATCTTAGTAATCATTTTAAATATTTATTAAACTTTCCAGGGGTGTATTAATTCGGTACATGATGTTAGAAGAACGAGAATGATGAGAGTGAAATTTTTTTAGATCATGCATAGGTCTCTTTGTTTTATTCGTCGAATTGTTACCAGTTTTATTATTTTTTTAGTTTTTATGTTTTAGTCCTAAGGATGCGTGAATAGGTGAAACGTTGGCAAACATTAAAAAAAAACATTTGGATAGATTTAAAAGCCTTCTATTGAAAAACTACTGTTTTTCATGAAGTGTTATTTCGAAATACAAGTATCTCTCTTGTTTAGGGGTTGACTCGTTGGAATATTAAACTAATCTAGGTAATTTACAAAAAGATAATTTGTATGTACTTTTCTAATTTAACATCTTCACTGTTCAGTATTAATAACTCCGAATAATTAGGCGAAATATTGATCTGACGATTTATTTCAAGAAACACTGACATATGGCTATCTCGCCACTTCAACGAGACTTATAAAATAACTCCCAAGAAAAAAAGGTCAATAAGAAACAAAAAAACAGGATTTTTTTTTTGCACGACAGGGATTCGACTGAATGATGAGGAATACTGACTAGTGTACATTTTTTACTGCGTCTCCACTACGGATGAATTCGAGGAAAACATGTGTTTCCTGATTCAATTATTAGGAGCACCGGTTTTGGAACCTTCACTAGATAATCAGTCTGTTTGGATTGTCCGCATATTGCACATTCGCTGTGAAGTGATCTCAATGTGACCGTGTTCAAATCCTATCTTTGGGAAATTATTTTGTGTTCGCTATTATCAAATACGGATATAGCGGAGGCTATAGTTTTAAAAAGATACGATCGCCAATCGTAACAATTATTTAGCCGATCTAATCTAATGTTGTAATTTTATAATGGCACTTTTAGTCACAGAAAGTCATTTAAGAATCTAAATCGTTTTTGGAACCGTAACAAACTGTCACACTTGACTTGATTTGTTTTTGCTATTTCGGTCTTAATACTTTTTTTTTTGGAGAGTTCAATTTAAAAATTTGAGTGAAAAGAATAACTATTTATAGAAATAAATTATATATTTATAGAAATTTAGTATATATATTTGGTTTAATACTTTGATAAGTATAATAGTAAACTAATAATCAACGTCAATAGTATAAATGATGAATGAAGGGAAAATAGTCGCAATAATTATAAATAAGCCGTACGAAAAAACTATAAAAGGTAAATGAATTTAGGATACTTCATTTGTCTGCCTGGGTATAAGATATCGTCTTGACATTTGTCAAAAGTAGAAGGTTTTTTAAACGAATTCCCACAAAAACATTTCAAATGGAGACATTTTGTGCAAAATTAATTAAAGTATTTTTTTTTTAAATAACAGCGCCGATAGCAATTTTGATTGGTTATTGATACGAGTATGTTATACGTCACTAACTAATTATGTCACAGTCTGGTGGATGATAAAAAGTTGCCTTCTTTTTAAATGTGAAACTATATTGGCCGTGTGACGCAATTCATTTGAGAGTTGAAGGTTAAAAGTTATTGCAGTTTGTGGGAAAGTGTTGTAATTAAACCAAAAGTAAATATGTGTCTATATCAAAACAATAGTTTTATGTTCCGTGACCTCATTATAAAACAAATCACACTAAAAGATAGCTTATTAAAACGGGAATTATGAAGTTTACTCAACTCCATTATTAAGCCAAAAATTAATAATTGGTTTCGTTAGTACATATTTAAATAATCAGTATTTTGAATTAAAATTGACCCTTTCCTGCTCTGGAGAATCTAACCGTTGACACGTTTATTGAATATTAATAGGTTTAAGATTTGGGCATATTTAGGGGCGTTATTCAGCTCTTAATAATGTTTTTCGGAATGATATTGAACGGGGAGAAACAAATAATTGTAATTAGACATATACTGTTAGCCAGTGATATTTATATTACAATACAATATTGTTCACTAACAGGCATATAAAATAAAACTAATGTCTAATAGAGATTAATTTTTATAATTTTATCAATATAATTTTCTGTATTTTTAAAATATTTTGTTATCAATTTGGGGATCTACCCAACCGTCCTAAGAACCACGCAAATGTTTCAATCTACGAAAATTCATGACGAAATTCGAGTTCGTATCGTTTTTAAATGTTATCTATTACTTTAATGTAATAGTTGAGTGAATTGTATTGTGATGCCAAAATCTTGCAGTAAGCCAAAAGCTATGAGGTTAAATATCAAATTATAAATTTAAATAATATATTTTAATTCGCAATTACCTGGTTGATAACAGTAGACACTTCGTAGACAAACACTGTTATACTATGTACTAATTAGAGCTGAAAAAAAAAATGGCGGTTGGGTTGGTCCTCATTTAAAAAGAGCAGCTCCTGGTACTTCAATGAAGACTGTATCCGTAATCAAGAGGGTTGATGTCGTGCCTCGCGTAGACTAGGCGCATTGAAAATTAACGTAAGATAATTGTAATTTTGTAAATATTGGAAATAAATTATAGATCCTTGAAAACGTGGAAACGATAATTTGAAGATTCGAGAAACAACTGTTCAGTCTTGTTCCCTTGTGGTGTCACTTCTCTGCAGAATGGACGCCATTGCAAATGAATTTTTTTCGCTTTTTCAGTCGTTAATTAACCAAAGCAAATGAAGGTATTTTTCAACTCCAATATTATTTTTGAGACATATTCACAAAGGTTTTGTCCTTCAATTAGATAATATATGAACTTAACACTTCTAAGTTGCTAGGGAAGAACTCATCAAAACTTATTAAAATAGATATATCTTTCTCCTCCTTACAAAACGAAAATATGAACTCAAATATGCAATATTCTTCTATAAATCATAAAATGAATAAAAATATAAAATAATTTTCTCTTAATTAAACCATGTAGCTATGATTATACTGGTAAATATCCGTACCTCTATACTAAATTAGGAAAAGCAATAAAGATAAAACATTAAATAGCTATCACCTAATGGAAACATTTAATAGAAAGTACAATTGTTCAATACATAACATGTTTACAGTTTTTATAAATTTGGGCCCTATTCCTCAAGCACAGTCATAACTTAAAAGGTAACTTATAATAAAAAATCCTTAATTATCACTAATCACTTTGAAGATGAAAACTCCAAATCTCTTTGAAAGCAGAATATGTTAAGTTAGGTATGGTATTAACTAATAAAGCTTTTTTACTTAAGAATGAACGGTTATGCGAAGTTTGGACACAAGTAAAAACATTTTTCAAAAACTAATAATATAAACAGAACAGTTTTTTTCCCCAAGATTCTTGGCCACTATAAAATTTAGATTAATATTTCCGCTAGTTAATATTTTCTGCATTAAAAGCACTAGTTTTTTAAAATGTTCAGCAAGATCAATTGATATTCAGATTTTTTTTTTTTTTCATTTATTAAGTTATGTAGTTACTATTACTTATATTATATATTATTATTATAGTGAACAATCTATTTAAGTTATTGAAGATAGTAATTCGAAATTTATTGAATGATAATTAAATTTTTGAGATGAAAAAGTTAGATTATATATGGGAAATCATTTGGCGATAAATAATGATTATATAAAACTCATTAATAAAATACCATGAAAATCCAGCAAATTTTGTTTTATCAATCTAAACTAATTCCCTACAAAGAATCCACTCATAAGGAAAATATAAAACTAACTTTTTTTTACATTCAGTGAACTCTCATCAATGCATAATTATTTTATTGGTTGATATCTTTAGTTATATTACCTGAATAAGAATTTTATAAGGTAATGGGTACTTTTGTGTTGGGGATGGTATTAGTGCAATCGTGTAAACAGGCTGAATAAAATTAAACCTAACTCTATTATAAAAATGTATTGATACAATTTTATGATAGTAAATATACATATTTTGCTTTTATATTCAAACATTTTTATAATAAGGAATATTAAATCTTTTTTTTTCATTTCATCAAGTTAGGTAACCGCTAATTAAAAAAAATAAATATGCCACTTGTGTGACTTAGTATCCCTCATAATGAATTCGTACATGTTGACAATTTATAACTATATTATTATTGTTTATGCATTTTAAGCTTAATTATTGTTCCTTAACTGAAACAGTACCATTCATTTCTCAGCCAAAAGTACATTACCAAATATTTGTTACATTAAATTAATGAGAAATTTCTGAATAACACCCAATTACTTGATTATTAGATATTCTCTTCCCTAAAGGTTTAATAGATTTATTGTGACCTCTTAGTAGTGTTTATAAATGGATTAACTAACAGCTCCATAAATGTATATCATTTACATACAGAGATTTACCATTAAAAGAAGAGAAACTGAATATTCCAGCTTCAACTGCTTCATTGTTCCCTTCTATCCTAGTTTGTTATGTTTTCCGAACAAATATGACTTCTATTACTTTATTGGATAGCTTATATCATATGACAATGAATAATAACCCGAGCATGGAAAAAAAACTTAATAATTTAGTCTTGTCTTATTATTAAAAAAAATATTCAAATTCTAGTAGTGTACCTGCAAGTTCTCCTAGGGTCCATGATTTATTGATAGCCAAATTAATGGTATAAACTTTAAGTTCTTTACGAACATGCTATTTAATGAAATAGCCATTAATTTTCAAAAGAAATAAAATGACAACATTGAGTTTTTTACAGAATTACTAGTATATTCTTTTTCTGTCAACTGTTTGCAGTGTACATTTTCCAAATGAAGGAGAGGGGAAAATACCTCTTCTTGTTTCTTTTCTGGCTGTTCCCGATTGCCAGTGGTTTGGATACAGAGATTTAGACTGAATGACATGCAGAAACTTGAGATTGATTCCTGGCTTCCCTGTGCATTTTTTCTTCGGGTATGGGTATTTTTATGGAATAAAGAAGCAGCAAATCTGGCTAAGTTACCAAAATTAAGGTTGAAAGGTAACACTGTCTCCTGCCCACCACTTTCCAATCACGGCCACACTCCAATTCTCGGTTGCACCATTAATTTATTATAATTTCATGTCATAACATAGTGCTTTTATCTTGGTAAGGTACATATAGATATATATACATACATTTCCTTATGCCTACACCTTTAGATTTTGTTGGGGGCATTAATATATTGCAGGATTTTTTATTAATCCTTATTACTTATCCACTTTTCTGATGATTCCAATGTTTTGTTCTATGGAAACTCCAAAGATATCGAGGTTTTGTTGCTGTTACATGTATAAAACTTTATTTGGTTTTACTATATCACCAGTTGCCTTCCAATGTTGTACTTTATAGCCCCTTACTTTTTTCTCAGTCAGTCTATTCCCATTCCTGTTTTGACGTGTAGAGCACAAATAGGTTTATTATTATTTTAAAATATTTTATTGGTTCTTATTTCAATATAAAGGAAAAAGTTTGTAGTTCTCGGGCAATGCCTTCCCTTGTTTGGCAATTTATTGTTTTACTGTAGATTGTTTTGTTGTTCAAGCATGTTGCTCTTCACCTACAAGATTACATTAGTTTGTTTACACAAACCTTCCTCTTGTTGGTAAGTTCTTGTTCACTTGCACTTAAATGTTGATTTTTTCTGCCCTGAACATGTTATCTATAATCCTTCCTTCTTAAACAGGTTAATGTGTATCCGTTTCTATTCTGCAGGAGGTAAAGTGCATTTAGTATGTTCGGAGTTAATGAAGTGCGTTTAATGTCGGGAGTGTCAGTGGTTCGAGAAACAATATTGTTGCCGGATGGCATCTGCGATGGGGAAAGTTGGTAAGTTAATTTAATATTATGCAAAAATTTGGTCACCTGAATGAATACTCTCATTTTTTTAAAAGCTGCCTCATTCATACAAGATTCATTTAATTTGTTAATGTTAATACATTGGCTTACATCTACATCTTATGATTATTATTCAACAAATCAATCAAGAATCTTCTTAAGAAGAATCAAGTAGATTCATCTAATATGATTACTGATATTGACTATTTCTCAATGAAATTGTTTTCATTTATTAATTCTATGGAATTTTCACAGTTTATAACGCTTTCCAACAAACATTTTAGTGAACTTAAACTTACAAATATACAAAGTGCTATGGTCTAATATGAGTTAATCCTATATCATTATTAGTATGTTATTGAAAAATAATTTTATTTGTATTGAATATTTACAGAAAAAAGTATCAAACTAACTATTTTATTTTTCAGGTGAGAACTGGAGCTGCTGTATGTAAGTTTAATTCCCCCCCCCCCCCATTTTGGTTAGCTGTAATTTTTTCAAGATTTCTTAAATAAAAGAGTAGAGATTTCTTTTTGAGGGTTACTAAGCATTACTTTTCTTAGTGCTAATATGCAGTAAAATTTAGTTGTATTATAATTTTATACTATATAGGTTGATCTGGAGTTTAGGTGACAGTGAAACTCCTAATAGTGTGCTTGTGGGCAGTGATCGAATTAAGAGCTTACTAGTCCTTTGTTTAGGTTGGCTTTATGGTCTTAGATAGTGTTAAGGTGTTATGATGGGTAGTTAATCTCTGGGAAGTTTCAGGGGGTGGTTATCACCTCCAAATCAACCTATTAATATTATTTTAAAGAGCTGAAACCAAAATATATATTGCATTGTTTAGTAATTTTTCTTTTTCAGAGCAGGAGATCTTCAAAATAGCTGAGTACTTACAAATAACACAAACATTTACCATTCTTTATTCTTAAATAGATTTATTTATAATACATGCAGTAGTCAAAACTTGATAACAGGCAGCTCGTGAATTTGACTCCCTAATTTCTCTTTTGATATAATCAACATCATCGTTGATAGCATCATCACCATCCCATTTGGTGGTACAGTCAACCTTGTGATAGGGCTTTGTCTCTTCCATAAATTTTCACAACTCATTACAGTTCTGTGCTGTTCCTCTCCTGATTCTGATCCGAAGAATGTTTCTGGCGACTCCATCACTCCATGCAATCAGTGCACTTTTGGTTTTCTTACTTTTTTGGTACTATCATCAACTCTTTTGCCCAGAACTATTAGGGAGTTTATCACCATCACTCATCCTCCTTACAAATATTATTTTTGGTAGTAGGTGCATTATAGATTAACAAATAATAAGCCACCACACACTGATTGTTGACCTTCTATTAGTGGGCAGGTATTTTATTATGTATCGGTAGTTTTATTGCTGGTTGTGGGTTGCGATTGAATTAATGAAAGACCAATCAAGTTTGTCTTTTCACTAATAAATGTATTACTATGTATAAATGTACTATTTGTGAAGTATTGAATTAAATATAATAAAAATAAAATAAAACAATTACATCTTTATACTCTTATGTAATGGTCCTAATGATCAAAACCTCGTACTTCCTGGTAAACTCTAGACCATTACGATAGTCTCCTCAAACCAAAACTTCAAAAAAAACTGCCAAAAACATATTTATACCACTGATGTGCTATATAATCCCAGAATGTGATGCGTGCCCATTTGATATCCATTTCCAGTAGACAGAAGTATGTGTAAAAAAACCAAGTAAAGCCAGCCAAAAGGCCTAAAAATACTGAGCTGGATTTTTAGATAAATAAACCCTGAGAAAAAAAAATTCTGAAAAGACAAACCCTCCTAAATTCCCGATAACTGGAATAATAGTCTAACTAAAAAGTCACTGTGTTCAGCTTCCACTTATTGAGTTTTGACTGAACTTGTTTTAGGACACTCAATACTATCTGTTATATAAAATTGTGATACTTTTATTAAATTAATTATTGTGATTAATTTTCATTTACAAATCATACAGTAGTGTATATACTATTTTTAGGTCATAGAACTAAACAACATTTCTTGTTAGAAATTATACTTTTTTAATTTGATCAACAATAGTAAACTGTTTCATTTAGGTAGTCATTGGATGTACTTTTTTAGGACACTAAACAACGTCTCTTGTAGGAAATATCACATATCTCAGTACATCTTAAATTTAAATGTAACTTTTTTAAAAAGTTAACTCTATAAAATAAAAAAATGCTTTAGTTTTTTTTTAAAGTTATACATTGTAGTTATAACTTTTAAACACAATTTCATATCAAGAAAAATAAATCAATAAAATGGTTTAACTTTTAACAAATAACATAAAACACTTGAACTTCAGAGGACTAACATCAGATCTCAAGCAGAGAAATCATATTTATCTTTTTTTTTAATTTCAGTGTACTTTTATTAATTTATGAACATTATATATTTATGTGTTAATATAATTCGTACTATTCATCAATTTAATTTTTGATACCTGAATATTGTTACACATATTTTTCTAACTCAATATTACCGGTCAATATACAAAAAAAAAAGATTTCTAAATAAGAAATAAGTTTAAAAATACATAGTATATTAATATTATAATGAACAGAATCAATGATTATAATAAGTATGCAATTTAACAAAATGTGTGCTGTGTCAAGTGGCTTGATCCAACCTCACATTTACACCCTAACATCAACATTGATCACCTCCTGGTGGTAAAAATTAGAACTGGTAAAGGAAGTACTTTTTAAAGGACCTCTTTTTTTTGAGAGATTATTGCAATGTCAAATGGAGACATAATACCAACCTAAAACAAACTAATTTATGGCTGCCATCCCTAAGGATTCCCAACGTCATTCAAGACTTTTCTGATAAAAAAAGCAAGACAAATAAATATATAAACATGGTTACATTTAATCATTATGTGTGCAATGTGTTTAAACAAAAATTTATTTGTTTATGTTCCGTTATTGTGAATAATCACTCTTGATTTTGATTGACTTAGAAAGGGCAGCATATTATTAATGCCTCAGTTGGCAAAAGCTCTAGGTACATCACTGGTATCAAGCTTTATTTTTACATGTGAGGTGTATTAGTAAGAAATCGCCGCATGGGGAGTCCAGCACATGTGGAGGTGTTTGATGAAAAGTGAGTTATTTTAAAGGGCTTCAGTCACTGTTAGGGGTTCAGAGGGTACATTTTGTTCATCGAAATTGATATATGTTTGAATTGATCCGTAAAAAAAGTTTTGGTTTGATTCCTATTATACTTCGGGGAATAAATTCAGAAATCTTCAGGAATAAATAGTTAAAACCTAACATTATCCACTATTTGTAATAATTCATGAACCAATATGGTTTTTTCCCCCAGGGTAAAGGAGAAATTAATGGGAAAGCTTATATTTGTTATTTCAATTATCAAAAACAAATTCTCAGCATTACAAGATAAAAATGTAAATGAAAAATGAGTAAAAAAAAAAAAAAATAAAGGTTATTATCCTCAAATGAAACAGCAAATAAAGTTTAAAAAATATAAGTTACTCTACTCATGTCATGTCATGAAAATCCACCAATTTTCATTATAAATTCTGTTAGTTGGACAGATACTATTCAGAATCGGTGTCAGTTATAACACTGTTCAACCTGAGGCATCTCAGGCACCCTTCCAGCTTTGCTACCTCAGCGAGAGCTGCTGGCCTATTACGTTTCTAGTTTGAATCCAGACTATGTCACCATTTTTTTTCCTTTGGCTAATAATAAAAAAAACAGTGGGGTTACAGACTGATCTTAACTAATAATACCTTGTCAGTATGCTAAATATTTGAAACATGTTAGCCATAAAAAAGCGGCATTTCTTGGTAACTTTAAATAGACTACATTATAGCCCCTTTTGTCATGGGTTAAAACAAAGCCAGCTAAAAAGATTGGAAATTTGCTATCGGATTACAGAGGTAGCTCAGTTTTAATGGTGCCTTTCTGGAGACCAGGAATTTCCCTGTTGGGACCCCACCCCTTTCACTATATTTTTTCTTTGGCTAATAAATTATAAAGCCAGTGAGATTAAATAACACCTGTAGTCAAGTTAAGGTTTTTGTGTTAATGTACAAATCATTATAGGTTAGTATAGCAATTTAAGTCCAGAAGAGGCATCTTTCCTGTTTTTATGTGGAGAATAGGTGAAATATAATACTTGCCTTTTAATTGAAATATTGTTATAGCTTGTGTATTGTATGTAGATTAATGTAAAAGAATTTAATAGTTCATATAAAAATGTTCAAAATATTTATTATCGAAGATGAGCAAGTGCATCAAATGGACAACTGGTAGTAATCACTTTCATAATAATCCTGAACTTGAGGAGGGAATAGGTAATGCTACTACCTAAGGAGTATCATATGATAGAAATCTATTTAACTCAGATGGTCTGGGTTATTATGAAGAAATGTTTTACCAAATTGCTCTACTAGCTCCAGTACTTTATTCCTTGCATTGAAAAAAAAATATTATGAGGTGTTTAAAGCATGATATGATATACATTTACAATATGTTCACAAAGTTTATGAAAATATACGATTACCAAGAGAAAAACTAAAAAGTGCAATAGTTAATAGTGCTGAGAGACATTAATCCCGAGGGCTAGGCTAAGCCAACCCTACAGGAATGAAAAGGTGACTTACCCTAGCTTTAGGAGTTTGCTTCAGTCCAATCGCAGGCTGACTTCTGTTGCTCTGTAATGAAATCACTCTATTCAATTATTCAGAACAAAATCTTTTAGGATCATAGTACTTATAGACATAGAAGAGCTAAGACTAGCTTGAATAGTGTGGATGTTTTGTGTAAGGATTAGTTTATTCAATTGAAATAGATTAATTGTTTAGTTGTTGCACTGATTTATAACAATATGTGATTAAATTATAGAATTAACTTAAAGATTTTTGTACTCTAATCTATTTATACCAATGAAATTATAATTCAGTGTCTAAAATTTTTCAAAAATTGATAACACAAGGTATAATTTCAATTAGAATATGAGATTATATACTGTTCATAATAGCAGAAGCTCATTGGTAACACAATTTTTAATACTGAAAATATTATAACTTTTGCTTATTAATAGCTCATTAATTATATTAAATTAAATCCTAGGCAAAACATTTCATGAAAAGATAAAGGCGGCCAACCGAGTTTATTTTGCTACAATTATTTTTTGAAAAAAAATAAATTAATTATTTTATAAATGGTTCAAAAATAACTATAGACTGAAGAGACTGATTTCGCACAACTATGCTCCAACCTACCTCATCTTATGGAATTAAAGTCTGTGGGAGTTCCAAGCCCTCCGATATTCTTTGCATTTAATCTCAGCAACCCAGAATCCTCTGTAAGATAGCCGTTGCTGCCTTCTTTATCAACAACCCTAACCTTCAGACTGATCTCAACATCCCTCATTCAAGATCTACCTAGCTCCACTACCAAAACTTCCCTGGTCATCCTAATCTGTATGCTAATGGCCTATACACTCATCTCACCCCGACAACCCAGAGCGACGCCGAAGGTGGTAGTGGCTTCGCGACCTCCTCTAAACCAAGTAGCATTTTGTTTATAGCAAGCTTTAAGTTATAGAGTGGTGATTATTAAAATGACAAGTTAAGTGGTTTTGGCTACTAAGCCTTTGCCCCCAAAAAATGAACAAGACGGTATAAAATGAAGTTCTAAGCGCTGATTAAAATATTGCTGTATTGATTACATGTAAACATTCCAATAAAGATAAATTAGTTACTGATAATTGAATCGACCAGCAACGACAATAATAATAAAGCTTTGTAGGGGCGAATCGATAATTGTGAATAAAACCGGACAGACAGCTAAGTGGAATGGACAAGTGCCAATAGCTCAGATCAAAAGAGTGCAAATGGACGAATGTAAATTGACCGATAGCAATAGAAAATGGGCCGGTTGTTGTTAGTTGAGTACACAATGATGCCCAATCTGGGCCGGCAATGGGCCCTCAACCCGGCCTTTATTTGTTCAAATATACCAGGCAGACTATTTGCCGGAGACCGCTTGAGGCCCATAATACCCTCATTTCCTTTCAGTATTTCGACACGATGGTTTCATCACTGCTACCGGTTCAGCGATAACATCGGCAGCTGTCCAAATGGTAAGGCAGTGGAAGGCATTTTTAATTACAAACGTGCGAGAAACCAATGAAATGGTAAGGCGCTTAGAACTGTATTTGTCAGTGTACAAACTAGTCGGTTGAATCATCAGCGGTGTCGCCATTTTATTTATTTTTGTCATTATACAGTATGGTCATACGGACAGTTGAACGGTCAAACATAAAAGTCGTGGTAACATTAGTCAATACCCTTTTTAAGTCCGGAACAGAACCCCTCACAATGACTTCATCATGACGTACTAAATAAGGCTGATCAAGGAATGTGAGGATCTTCCGAACCTCAGGATTCAAGAGAGGGGGCAATTATGTGAGGTGGGAAGGCATCTGAGCTGTATGTATTTGTAAGTAATCACAAATCGATTGTGATTATCGCCAATTAAGCCAGATTGTAATTTTTGATCCTCTCGCTGTACGCTTTCTAAAACAAATTATGGCTTCAATTCATTTTTTTTAAATAAATATTTATAAAAGAAATAAAGGGCCTCCTCGCGATTTAAAAGGGAAGCTGGGGGGGGGGATCCACCATAACTACTTTGAATGACTTTGGAGTTCCTCAGACGGTCATAAGGATAGTTTGATGACTATATCTAGAAAAACTGTTCAAAAATGCAACCAAAAATATTTTTTTATATACTATTGCCGTATGTGGAAAAAAACCAAAAAGAAAATTTAACGATTTCAGGCCAAGGCAGGATAAGCATCTCCTCGTTGCAACATTTATCTTGGCAATATTTACGTAAGCAGAGAATGACAAAGGCTTGGACAAAATTTCATTAAGAGGATTTCACAGATAACCGTCATTATTGTCTTTTGATTGCAGGCAATCTCGCTTGATAATGCGTGTTCCGAAAGCCTCTTCTTACAAGAAGGTATAGCTTTCAAATGTTTTATCGCAATAGAAAGACAAAATAACGAGTTGTGACGAATGAAAGATTCGATGATTGCGAAGTTATGAGTCATGATTAACAATGATCATTCAATAATATAAAATATTAACAGTTTTTATTTTGACTTCAGTTATAAAATTAATGAATACAAATAAAATAACGCATAAAAAAAACAACGTAACGACAGAGAGGACCAGTTTCAACTTCTCGAAAATATAAAATTGTTAAGAATAATTTTTAATTTAAAAAAATGTAGATTTCTGTTTTATGTAGTGATGCTACAGGAAATACAAAATAATTTGTATACCTGAGGATCTGTAATTATATATAATTATCTGTAAATTTAAAGGGGCTATGAAAGGGGAAAAAAAATTTGTAGGTAGACAAATAATTTCGATTTCTTTTGTATTTGTATTTGGTTTATTAAATACAGTTCAGTTAAAAGAAAACATCACTCAAGTACTTACAGTTTTTAATGTATTTACGAATAGCAATCATAAAAAAACACCACAGAACTTCTCCGCTTAATTAATATACAACTTCTTATGCACTACTACAAATATCGATAATTTAAAAAAAAAAAAAAATTCACCTGTTATTTTCGTAGAAGAATTTGTTCTTAAAAAACGAAAGAAAATGAGGTTTGACTCTCGTTTTAAACCCATCATGATAAGTTAGCCCCAAATGAATATGAGCGGTACTTAATTTATGAAGGGCGTGGCTCCTGGAAGGAAGCCTTGTACTTGTGGTCAGCTTTAACTCGGAGTCCAACTAGATGTCGCTTAGCAATGAATTGAATTGAAATTTACTAACAATTGTTCACTATATTTTTTTTTCATATCACCTTGTTACAGAATCAATTAGACTATTTAAATATAAATAGATTCAAAACAACGAATCCATTCTATCTCTACCGAGGCTTCCCTCACTCCTTAATTCCCTCACTCCACCTTCAAACAGGTACTCCTAGTACAAAGATCCTCTCAACCCAAATAAATTCCCTTTATTTTTCCCTTATCTATAATCTTAAAAATTTGAGAGCTTAGGGAAAAAAAAAAAAAAAAATCCATTCTAGATTAGTATGTAAGTTAGTTTTAAGGTTGATCAAAAAGGTGAGCCCCATCACCCAGTTTAGTCCAGTCACGTATAATGTATATCATTATACTTGTTTATTCATTATATAATTTCTATAAAATAACAAAACCTGTATACAATGTAGCGATGCTACAGGAGATACAAAATAATTTGTAAATAAATTCACCTGAGGATCTGTAATTATATAAATGTAAATTTAAAGGAGCTATGGGAAAAAAAAAATCCATTCTAGAGCGTATTTATATTTACTGTAGTTGCCTACATGTTATATAAATTCTATTACCAACTATTATTATTATTTTGCAATGCAATGCTCATAGAACATGTTCTGGAAATACACGAAGGTACAAAGGTGATGGGGCTCTCCTTATGAATCATAAAACTTAAAACTAACTTACATCTAACAACAAAATCTTAACCTATGTTTTGCACGGCTCGTGTAAGATACGGGGTAGCTATGATGGGGATCATTATGCCCTGGGTTCAAGTCTAGCCACTGATACACTTTCTTTGGCTAATAATAAGCAGATGAAAAGTTCTATTGCTCCATTTGATAGCCCCCAAAATAGAAATGATGACAACTATCCTTTAAAAATAGTTAATAAATTAAATCCGTGGCACATTTTAAGCAGCGATGAGGCTGGCCGAGGTTGTCGCAGTAGTTAGGTGGCAATGAGCTGCTAGGCTATTACTTTACGAATTTATTTCAGTTTTTTAAATTAGACTCACTGCCTTTTTATTGAAATGGCTACTCATTTATCCTTACGAGGCTGTATGAACCCCACCGACGAATACCCATATGCCACAAAAGTACTTCTTATGAAAGAAATCATCCAAAACCCAGGCCTAAGTAGTTAAAATCGACATGCAAACCACCAGCCTACTAATTAATTTATTACGATGCTAATTAAGCCTCTTGCAATCAAGGTTCGGACTAGGATACACTCGGCCCTCATAGATAATTTTGAGAGCTGAGAATCTATGATAAATGAATGTTGTTGTTTTTTTCGTAATCAGCATTCTAGAAAAGTCCCACCACGTGGTGGGATCATCTTATCGAACAGGAATAATACATATATCAAAAGACCATATTTATTCTCGAACAACCCTAAACTTCCAAACGAAGAGACTTCCTAGCAGATAAGGGTCCCGGAGAAGACGTTCGGGGGCGGACACCCAACCTTTGCCGGCTGACCCAAACCCTAAATAGGGTCGGGGCGATGAGATGGAGTTTGCCGGGTTATCGACCCGTACCCCTCGCCAGCAGATACGTTCCCCGGTCCCGGTTTGTATCCAGCCCGTGGGAGGGAAAATTTATATTGATAACAGTTTCCCGATATAGCAGCTAGTCACGTGTCCTCAAACTGCGGAGGAGGAAGATTTATCAGCGGTTGTGGCTCGGAAAGGGAATTCTATCAATGGCAGCTCTTAAGTCTATATTTGGCTGCAGGGAATCATGTGGCAACAAAAATAAAACATAAAATAATTTCTTATGTCTATCTTCAAATACAATCTGTGAGTTCATTGGTAGACTCGAGTATAAAAATGAGTTAAAGTTTTTGTTGGGAGATTGACTCAGATGAAAACGGGTTAGATTGTCATATCAGGGCCGCGTGAGGAATAGGTGGATGTGTACTGTTCAAAACATTTGGCGAACTAACTCTTATGGCGAACAGTTCACCTCACATGGGCCTTATGTATACATTATAAGCAATGTGTTAACACAGTGTACACATGAAAAAAATTGATAAAAACCTAACAAATCGTTTTCATCAACCCGAGTCGATCTCCCAACAAAAACTTTCAAATATTTCTTCAGTACACAACTCTATAAAATTTATTCACCCTTATACAAATTTAACAATGTTTTTAAAAAATGATACTAGTTGTTGATCGTTATCCTGACCATTTCTTTTTCATTACTTGATTTTTTTAAAACAATTTCTCATTACAATTTGTTAAAAAAAAATTATGAACTGTATTTTTTTAAGTAAATGATGTAGAAATTGAAGGAACGATGTCGTGACTTACTTATAGGTGGATGATTATGACTGTTGGAAAAAACTACTTGATATTTTTGATGGAAATTAATGTTCCCTTAAATCGGAGGGTGCTTGGAGCTTTTTTCTTGCTATCGTGCTGCTTACTCGGATCAACAAGATACATAATTCCCTTTTTAATAGTATAAAAATGCAATAACAAATTTCTTTCCAAGCGCTGCAGAATATTAATAAAAAAAAATTAAAAAATCGCTATTGTGAAATTCAAAACATGAAAATGATCGTGTAATATATATTCAAGCGTCAATAACCCATGTTGTCTTTCATTTTATTATTTAAATAATTTTCTTGGATTTTCTCTCCAGGGGTGACATTTTGTCTTCCTGTATACCTGGCTATTATTTAGGGCTCTTCTGCGGAGATAAAGGCCAGGAATTTCAGTATTCCTGCCCCTCCCCCTCGGGGCCTATTTATAAATAAGATGACCAATTCACTAAGTAGAAATGATTTGTCTGTCTGTTACAAACATAAGGCTAATTTGAATATATGATTCGTATGATTCTTATATTATGTTTTTTTTCTGCATCTTCAGAGTATTTAGTTCATTATGTTATGATGTGTTTTACTGGAAGTGTAACGTCGAATACATCCAGATTCCCCTTCAACTACCCATGGGCGCAAGCTGCATGGGCAATCTGGAGTCTTGTTAAGGTGCTATCATCGATCCTTTTCCAAGCAGTCCCATCCTTCTTCACATCTCCTAGAATAGCAACATAGGGTAGATCCTTCCTTGAAGCAAAAGTCAAGTTTTTTGCAACAGTGGTTTGTACTTGCAAATGACTTATTGTATCGACGATAATAATATTTAAAATACGTTCCTGAACAGGAATATGAATATAAATTGTGGGAGATAGCAAACAAAAAAGGAGATAAATGGTCAGAAGAGAGACAGGATCAGTATTTAGGAAGGGCGGGCTAATTATAGAGGAAAACAAGGGTCCAGCCACCCTTTTCATCTCCACTGACTTTTATATTAAACAGTCTTGCCTCCCGAGCATCTTCATTCCATTATTATATAATGAATTTAATTGTTTCTTTATTTTTCAGTGGCTTACCCCTTCTTTTATCAGCATTCGTTTCATTTTTTATGAGTTACTTAGTGCTGCATGAGACTAATTAGGACCAAGGGAACGGGGAAATAAAGACGGCAGGTCGGAGGGATTTTTTTTCCATGCGAACGGGCAGGATGAATATTATTTTCGTACTTTTAATTTAGTATGACATCAGTCACAAAGACTATCCAATTTTAAATTGGTTCATAGTAGCAAGTTTCTTCAAAAACGTCGAGGCTAATATGTTAGATCGATTCCAGTCGTTCATGTAGTCTGGTATTTTGTCTTGTAGTTGAAGTTTGGAACTTACCGCACTAACGAGTAATGTGTATAGTTAAGGGTGCACTGAAGCTGGGCTATCGAGGTTGAGAAGAAGGCACATGGTCGGCCTAGTACGTCCAATTCTCAAACGGGTAAACACTTGCGATTGCTTTGGCGTCATTCCATTAGTTGTTACCCAAGCTCTGTCTACTCTACCAACCTCGGACATCTTGATTGTCTAACTCACTGTGTTCTGCTGTATGGGATAGAAGATCCTTGAGTCAATATATTGTAACATATTTGAGAATATCATGACCAGGAACCCTCACATCTGGTAAGCATCTTCCCTTATGCTCCTAGGAGTGGGGATGAGATAAACGGGCAGTCTTAGCACAAACGTCGAATGGAACACAATTAGCAAGCTCCCGAATTGGCGGTTACCATACAGGAAGAGAGGAGAAGAACCAACAGCGAAAGTAACGTTGATTGGATTACAGGAAGATCATCGAGTGGGTGATATTAATATTGTTTCTTATTATGGGTCCATTAACAGAAATTGAGCTCAAATTTCATGTTTTTTGTAATTAGTAGTAACTATCCTAATTTAAAAGGAATTGAATATTTTTTATACTTTTTGTCAGCACTCTATATAATTATAATTATTTTTTATGACCATTTTATTTGAATATATTTCACAATTCCTAGTTTCTCAATTTATTAATAACCACAACATTAGCCTTGAGATCGGGCGATTCAATCGGGATAAATTCCTATGTCAAAGACACAAAAACAATTTGAATTAAAGATCTCATGACGGACCTGCCAAATTAGTTAAGTTAAATTGATCAAATAAAGTAAAAAGAGGAATGGTAAAAAATGAGGTAGGTCTCAATATATATATTTCTTTATGAATAACAAAATCTTTTACTTTTTTAACAACAATATAAACGTGATACGTATACCAATTATAACTTGGTGCGTTCGCTTACCATTATGTTTCCTTATAATTACATTCAATAAATGTAGTATTTTCCTTGTGGCTCCAGTCACTTTTTTTAGGAGGGAAAGGGTCATTAACCAAAATCATCGTCGCTATAGTCTGCCAGAGATGAGATGGGAGTATACATTAACATACGGGCTAGGATGGCCAGGGAGGTGGGAATGACAGTTCGGATAGTGGGAAGTTTCAAGATCTTGAATGAATGAGATATTAAGATCAGTGTAAAGTAAAGTTTCAAGATCTTGAATGAATGAGATATTAAGATCAGTGTATAGTAAAGTTTCAAGATCTTGAATGAATGAGATATTAAGATCAGTGTAAAGTAAAATTTCAATATCTTGAATGAATGAGTTATTAAGATCAGTGTAAAGTAAAGTTTCAAGATCTTGAATGAATGAGATATTAAGATCAGTGTAAAGTAAAGTTTCAATATCTTGAATGAATGAGTTATTAAGGTCAGTGTAAAGTAAAGTTTCAATATCTTGAATGAATGAGTTATTAAGGTCAGTGTAAAGTAAAGTTTCAATATCTTGAATGAATGAGTTATTAAGGTCAGTGTAAAGTAAAGTTTCAAGATCTTGAATGAATGAGATATTAAGATCAGTGTAAACGGGTACGGTTGTTAAAGAATGGAGCATTGGCTTTCTTGCGGACTCTGGATTCCAAGGACTGTATAGGAAGAATTTTGGAGGGTTCGGGACTCTCCATGTTTCTATTCTGTAGGACGATGTAATTTAGATTTTAGTTGTGAAGGTCAGGGTCGTATTTTCTAATACTAGTGTAGAACGATCGCCCAAGAAGATTCTTAACGATGTCTATTGCACTGTAGGTCAGAAAAAAACTATGCTATTTTAAGACGGATTCCTTCTCACCAGTTTGAAGGCACATCGCGCCAATTCGGTAGTTTACGATTTTTTAAGCTCCTAAAATATTTCTTAGCCCAAAATATATGAAAGTGTAATAAATAAAATTTATACTTTGAGGGTATTTGGGGCTATTGTGCTGACCGAAAGGATCCCCTAATCGCCTGTCAGAGGCCACTTTATGGCTGGAGTAAGAAACCGCCTTGATTGATCGGCTTCATCTATCCCCTGTTAGATTCGTGGCTGTCAAAGACTGCTAGTAAATGTTAAATTTTTATAGGTTTATGGGGTTGTCTTCGTTTTGTATTGCCATTTTATTATTTTTATAGTACCACTGTATTAATTATACCTTTGGTAATTGGTTAATTAATGGCTTTCTTTATTTTTATTGGTGCTGTTTTTATTTTAAGCATCTTTGGGACGTTTCGTTAAAACACCAAGCAATCATCATCGAATTTGTAAAAGTGAGTATGTAAAAGAACTCCGAATCCAACTTTGATGATAAGTTATTGACTTTTTGTGTTTATTGGGCATTTAATTCCCAACTAATGTTCACAACAACCTTGTGAACGCATTGTCCAATCAGCCCTCGTGTCCCGTACGAGTGTACAGCATTGCTGTACGTGCCACGGTCGGACTCAGGGGTACTCCTGGAGTTTCGTTCTCGCCCGGAAACATAAGATATATAGTTACTGTTTTAAATATTATAAAAAACACAAAATAGGTCAACAAATCTCTTCCCTAGCATTGTAAAAGAATAAGTTAAAATAATTAAAAAGCCGCTGTTGTAAAGCCAAAATCAAAAAAAGTTATCGTATATATGCGATATTAATGATACATATGATTAACACGTCAATATATTTGATTTCATTCCCTATTTAAAATTATAAAAATATATATATATATATATATTATTAGCAAGTAATTAATCATCATGTTTTATGGAGATGGCTGTCTATACTCAACATGTCTTCCCATGATCATTTAGGACCTCAATATAAAACTGGATCTTGAACAGAGTACTAGTGACCAGAATATACAGATCAGGGTTTCAAGTTTGAAAAATAAACAAAAAAACCAACCCTAAATAACTTAAGAAAGGGTGTTATAAATAGTCCGAATCACGTACACATTTTAGTTTGAGAAGGGGGTTTTCTGTATGACGATAATTCCTTCATAATTTCGCAATTACTTTTCCGAGTCCTCAAGGTTTGAAATCCTGCAGAGAGAAATTTAGCTCACCCGTGTGCGTTTATAATTTGCTTAGACAGGCCTGTAATAGCATCCAGTGAAGGGCTTAGGCGTTCACTAGTTGGTGCGCTTTGATAATTACGTAGAAACTCCATCGGCATTGGCTAAATTACTTTGTGTGATTACATTCGTATAAGTGGGCGGGTAATGTGATGGGTGGTACTTTCCTGTTTGCGGAGCCCTGGCATGTTTAAGTTATATTATTACTATCATCATTATTTTCGAACGCGAATTAAAGAGGCTTGAGTTACGTGGCGGTCGTGATCTCTTTATCTTTTTTACGACAGGAAGGTATAAAATCAAGTCAGTCGACCAGGCCATAATAACAGGAAGTATATAAGCTATCATGAAAAATGTCCCTGTCTTTTAAGAATTTTCGAATCTCAGCTCAAATGCTGTTTTAGACGTATTGTTCTAGTTGTATCCCCTCGGTTAACAAAGGATTTAATGGGTTTTTTTTTTACAATACATAAAGGAAGTTTTGCTTTATATTTTTTGATTAAGAAATTCATCCCAAAATAAGGGCTGATTGTTAAAACGCTTTCTATTGACTTTTTTCAGCACAAATTTCTTAAGCTATTTTCATTAAAGGTCAAGTTCCGTTATTTTCCCATAGGTAAAGAAAAACGTAAAGGATGGTAATGTAAAAAAGAGTTCAAGGATATTATAGAAAATAAAAATTTAGGAGATCTCGTTTGTTTAAAAAGTATGTTATTTAATAAACAAAATACCAGGTAGTTTTTTTCTTCAAATAATAAACTCGTGCACCCGTGATCATGTCAAACATTTTTTTTGATCAACTAGCCGTCGATGCTATAAGATAAACTCAAGTCATTAATAATTTTTTTAGTTAACATAATAAACATTAGCGAAGTAGGGTATCAGTTTAAAGATCTTGATTATAAATATGCTTCACCTAATGGGACTTTGGTAAACTGCATTTGAAGCCTTTAATTCTGTCTTTAAAATCGGTTTCACAAACGCAACGGAGTGGTTTCACAATCCTAACCTTTAATGCATCACACACAGGATTTAACAGTGATGTGTTTTCCCGTAACAAAGATATGAACTGCAGCCGGATAGAGGAAAATACTAACGCATAGCATTGGTGTGCTGCAGGATTGAGTTTCACGTAGCGCCTTAATCCTGACGTGGCTGAATCAATGAAGCCTATCCGTCCTGTACACGTAATATCGACGGTCTCAGGATAAAGCCTAAACCATAAAAAAATTCTTTAAACCGCACACATTATATAAAATACGCTATAGTGAATATAACTAGCACAATGTGCGTGTAAGTAGATTCCATATTGTGGAATCTGTAACTCACTCTGATTATATTGAATGAAGGGCTTTGAAACAAAAAAAAATTATAGTCCCCGTTTAATTGTGTTAAGTTTTAATATCGTTCTGTAATAATTAATTTTCCGAAGAAATGAGTTGAACTCAGAATAAGCAGTGTTATTCTATTGTTAATGTAAGATAAATAAGTGACCGTTAGATTACCAAAGATAGGACACTAAAAAAAAAGTAACGTGAGTGTGAGAGGGTAGTAGATTCGTGTTAGAGCCAAACGTGTTTACAGCAGGGAAAATAGGGACTAAGAGTTTCCTAATGCTGCTAACAGATTTGAGGGAATCGCATTCCTTCGGGAAATTGTCATTGGGTTCAACTTAAACGGGATGAGTTGCGGCCTTTGAACCGGAATAGAATTAGTGGCTGAGAAGATTGCTGTCCTGGCTTAGGGCTTCAGCGACTGGTCCTTTTACAGAGGCTATGTAGTCAGGGGGTCTGGAAGCTAGTGATGTAGTTTGTTAGACTGATTTTGTAGAATGAACCAACAGTTCGCCTAGTTCATAGAGAGGGGGTTAATCCGCTAGCCTTAACTGTCAAAGGCTACTTATTTTGACCTCTGTTTGTCAAGTCATTGACCTGAAGCACATATGAGACATGAGGTCAAGGAAAACGAAAAAGTCGTTATGAACGTTAATGCATCACGATAAGGAAGTACTAGCCTTTATCCTGAGGATTAGTGGATTTCTGAAAGTAGAAATTGGTGACTTTCAATAGATAACTTGCCTTCAGTACTTAATGAGAATAAATACTACCACGAAGAAATAGAGTTTTCAAAGCAATAACCTAGCATTCACCACCCGTTATTTACCAGATCTTATATGTCAATTCTCGAGAAAATGCGTTATTCGAACGGGAAATTTCAAACTGTTGTACGCGCTTGAGAAATAAAATCTTGGTAAGCAGACAAAGTCATCTGCTCAGAATTTATCCTACTTTTGAATTGAAGACTCACTTGAACTCTTCACCTTTCCTGAGACATAATAAAAAATGAATAGGAAGGAAAACTTTTAGAGATGTCAGTTATAAGAGTTGCTCTCGGAAGAAACTGGCATTTACTAACTTTTTCTATCTTTGGAACTTGTTGGAGATTTTACCCCTCACTTACAGGGCGCCAGTTCTATTACACATGAGGAAAAAAACTTATTTACTGGAGAATATGCTAAAATAATCAAGTGGCAACAATATATGAAAATAAATCCATTCATTTATAGGGTTTTGACTGGTTCTTCAAGTGGCAATCGTGTTTCTATTTATCAAAATTATTATTTTTCTTGTTTTACTTATAGTATTAAACTACAAAATTATACATCTTTAATTAAAATAGTTATCATCAAGTTTTTTAAAATTATTTTCAAACGTATTGATACTTAAAAAGAGACGTTTAAATGTGTATAACACACAGAATTTATATATATTTCGTTATTAAATGTAATTTATATATATACACATAAATTTCTTCTATTTTGTAGCATTTATATTATTTTAATAGTTCAAAGTGTGTATAATTATCATTGAATGTTATTTTAGAGCAGTTTTAATTGTTTGCCTTATTCGTCAAACTTAGAGACTTGAAATTTGATATAAAATATCCACGACATGACGGAAGGAAAAATACAGTTAACTCCATGCATACTAATTAGCAATTAGATCAAAATCGTTCTCATTCTGAACATTTTGCTGGACATAAGTAAACAATTTAAGAGTCTCTATTTGCTTCCAGAATTTGCTCCCAAAATCACAGCCGCTACGAAACGTTTAATTGTTTTCTGATGGTAAACAGGGATGAATTTTATATAGATATGATATTTTTATTTACAGCTAATGTTATTTTTATTGTCTTTGGTAATTTAGACAATAGAATGTCATTCTCAGAGGATTGTGAACATCAGACTGGTAGGAGAAACCTTTTTATTGCGTGTTCCTCCTCAGATCAAATCCCTACTCAACAGTTAGACTTCTTAAAAAGCAATTTATTAAATAGAACATAAAAAAAGTACATCATCGGTATATACTACTTAAATGGGTATAATATCAGTCTAGAAACTTGAGAGTCTATAATCTAACTTCTTGAGATATGTATATGTGTATACAATCATGGTGGGGGTGAGTGAATGTTTGATATAATCAATGGTTCAATAGGTAGAAAGGTTTAAAACATAGTCTTATCATATACCTTACAGTAAGTATGATAACATGAATGACATTATAATCTAGGGGTGGTTATGGATAAAATATAGGATGAGAAAGTTTGGCTTTAAAGTCATCATATCCCGAGCATTTAACATAGTAACAAGGATTTTATATTTATATTTGTTATTATTTTTAGTGGATAATTAGTCATATAACTCATTCCCAGTCGATCAGAGCAAAGTTGACAACTTAGTTCCTTGTGCATTTTTCAAGATTCTAAAATTTTGATATTGAATATTGGTCGTGAGTCAGAAACTAGTGATTTATTATAAATATTCTTGAATAGGAACATTGTAAGAAAGTCTGGACGTCAGACAGGGAGTTTAGCTTCCCACGAGAGCTAAAATTTATGAAAAGATCCTATCGGTGTAGGAGAGAAATCGTCTCCCTATATCAGACTTTACTGGAGCTGGGAAACTGTAGCAGCCCCGACTGATCTGACCACATAAATCCCCTGTCCTGGGGATTAGTGGTCTCAGATAGTGGGCATTTAGGTGGAGCTTTAATTCTCGTCAAAAATTGTTTATTATCTCTCTTTAATAATTACTCTAATTAATATCTGTAAGAATAAGCCAAGGGATTAATTATCAGAAAATATCTAAGTCAACCCAAGATTTCATTCCAAAAAGAACATGAAATAATAATTATATATAAAATAAATTATTCATAATAATAATTAGTTAAAACACTTAATTATTTAATAAGTTAGGATTTAAAAAATGAAGTTAAGAAACAATGGAATTCATTAGATGTTTCAAGGTAGAATATCTGTACGAATACATATAAAATTAGAAAGCCCCCCCTACGAAATAATTAGTATTGCACTGATTAATAATCATATTTAAGTACCAATATAATACTTCATATGTGATATTTTAGATATAAGGACTGTAACTAATAAAATTGTATCCGGTCTGTATCAAACTAATATTTTATAAGTTTTAGACTCTGTGCAATTCTGTTAGGTATTGCTTATTTTTACACATTAAAGCTTCTCACTTGGTAAATAAATTTTTTCTTTTTCATACTGTAGGCACTCCCATATCCGGATATGAGAGAGTGACTAAGGTATATAAGAAATAATAAAATATAAGTAAGTAATTAAAAAACTATGAGCCCAGATTTGAAATAACATAGCTAGAAGAATTATGCATGAGTGTTTTTTGTGACTAAAGGATGTAGGTTTGTAATCTGAAAGGTGCGATAGTTCCATTTTAATGTATGAATCCGAATTGCTCATTAAACTATTGATATAAAAAACGAAAGAATTATTCAAGACATTTATTTATTGAAAGAAAGTTCCACTCCCAAGCGGAAGTGATCGCAAAAGTCAGTTTCTAACTGTTAACCTAACTCTTTACTATCCAGTTTCCCTATGCACCGAATAAATGACAATTATGATGGCATTGGATGGATGGACAATTTGATAAAAAGTATTATTGAAAAATACATATTAAAAACTGTTAATTTTAACAACATATGTGCTACTGAAGTTACCCAATTGTGACATTAGAAAAATATAATTTTATGATTGTGCGATGGATTTTGTTCGTTTTTTAAAGCAGTTGTTTTGTAAGGGGTATTAAAAAATATCTAGTTGTATGTAGCCTAATTGATTTTCTATTTAGATTTGATTAAAAATTATTATTTTTTAATCATTATTTAATTATAATGGTATTCTCCGAGTGTCTTACAATTTTGACCCATATTTATCAATATTATAAAACATCTTGAGTCGTAAAAAATCAGGGCTACCATAGAGCTACAAAGATAAAAAAGTTGCCATTAGTTGTGGTATTGATTGAACTATTTTCAACAAATATCTGCCAAAAGAAAAATATTTTATCAAGGCTCAAACCCGGGTTTGTCTCCGGCATTCAAATATTTTTGTTTTGGATAACAGTCATTAAAAATAATAGGATCAACACTACAGCCTACAATCAATACCATCGGATTCTGATCAGTATTTAATATTATACATTCAAGTGCCTTACGGCCAAGAAACTCTCAAATGTTTAAATGAGACTCCTGCGTTGGAATCCAGTGAAGAAGCGAAATTGTACAAGGTTGGGAAGAGATTTGATATTCACAGAGCCATCGGTCTTGCAGGAGTAGCTCTGAGGTTGAGCGCCCGACCTGAGATATAATAGGGTCATCATCGCTAGGTAGCAACAAACCTCACCGATTTCGACCTTGCACGAGGAAGTCTAAAGTTAAAAATAAACAAAAAACCCGGAAAGTTTGTATTATGTTTTTTGTATGCCATGCTTAAATTTGTGATTGTCAAACTATTTCAGGGATCACGGCTACTCTTCGGGGTATTCGAGAACGTTGAAAATTGTTTTTAATATCTTCTGAATGGTTTAGAGACGAAGCTTGGTCTATACTAGGTTCTTTTGTTGAAAATGAGAAAGATTTTGACTAAAGTGTAAATCTTAAAAACTTGAAGTGAGCTGAGCTGTATTCTTGTTCTTAGGAAGTGGTCACTGTAAAAGAGTAAAACGAGTGTCACTTATACCACAGTTAGAGAATTTTGTTCTTTTATTTATTTTGATGCTTGTTAACATGGAAGCGAGGGATAGCAGTTTCTGATGCTCTTTTAAAATCACAACCTTAAATCCTAAGCATTAAGCATTACATCCCACGACATACCACATGTAGGAGTTTAAATTAGAAGCAGTGAGAGTATTTTAGCATGGTTGACTGTTACAACTGGTTTATCATTCTTGGCGTATTCACTCTCATACTAGAACATGCAACAAACAAAGCGAATGTTTAAAACATGTATTTAATAAATATCATAAAGCATAAGAAGCGATAATAACGACGTATTTCTTAGGAAATTTCCTATCTGGAGGAAAATAAAAGGAGGAACGAAAACTGTCCATTTATAAAGACTGATGGTCGGTGATAAATGTTCTCGACTTCTGATTAGTCACCGCTGTCCGACTGTTCCCAGCCACAACAGGTCGCTGATTAAGGACGACCGAACAGCCATCCTTACCGGAACCTAAACTTCGTTGCTTTAAGACTACTTCGCAAAAATAATTGACGAACCCGAAGGGAGTGGGCTCTACTTTCATTCGGATACGAGGGACTCGTCTTTCATGTAAATGGATCTATATTCTATATATGCGGTCGTAAGAATGATTCAACCGACATGAAATTTTTACACACACACTGTACACTGCAATCTAATTTTTACTGTTTAATGACTTTCTGTAACTAAAGCTCGTTTCAAACCAATAACCATAGATTTATATATCGTAATGAGGAAGTAGTGAACAGTAATTTGACACCTTACTCAGCATGACAAGAATATATTTATTGTCATTGGCCATTCATTATTTAAAAGTTATCGATTTTATTTACAATGACCTGGGCAAAAAATGGTACTAACAAGCAAAATATCGAATAACACCCGAGACCTTAAGAATAGACTTTACCTGACAACTCTAACTACGCTAAGAAATTAACCATAATTACCCGACCTACATATGCTATTAGAAGTAGCGTTACAAACGGCAGTTTGGCACAACAGTCGAAACTCGGCTCACAGCCCATGGTTAATTCAGCATCGCCCCTCATGGTCTTCATGCATGACCTGGAATACGGAATCCGAGATCGATATTGTGCATTTGCTCTGTGTCCGGCAAGATATACCAAAAATAAACCCTAATGAAAATCGGTTCGGATGATAAGTGTATATATGTGTACATGTGTATATCGTGTAACTCCAAATACTACACTTTCTCGAATGTCTCTTAATTTATTTTTGCGCTACCGTGATTATCATCCGAGGAATGATAATATTTTTTTTGATAACTTTTGAACACGTGACTAAAGGTCAGCTGCTATTAGATGCTTATAATATTATAGATAAATCATAGATACGGGACCGACGTTTTGCTACGTTTTATTTTTTCACCGTATTTCCCAGCATTCCAACTAAAATACATACAACGTAGTTCATGGTATTGTTGAATATAAATTCAAAATTTTAGCTCGACAGAATAATTTTTAAGGCTGCTACAGTAGAACATAGGCTTCTATTTAAAAGTAGTGCCTCTCTTTTCATGGCAAATACATTATATATTACATTGCTGATAAAAGCATAAAATACGTACATATAAACACCATTTCTACATATTGAATGTAAGGTAAATCTCTTTCTACCTCAGATAACTATTTGAAAACTTGAATTCATTTTGTAAAGATGGTATTGCTGTTTTAACGATATTAAGGTTTTGATAAGCCTGTTAGTGAATGATTATATCTAGTACGCTTTAGTGCTTCGTTATGCATAATGTACAAGGATGGCGTAATACCTCGTAACTTCCCAGACCATGTTGCTCATAAATGTTCAGATTCCAATTAATAATAAACCAGGTACACTACAGCGGACAGAAGGGAGGCGGGAGTATACGCAAATATTAACCCATATTTACAAGCTGATGAAGCGAAGAGAAGAGGCTCACAACGAATGGGGCAAGCTGGGTTGTTAGGTGTAAGCATCATTAACACGTCTACTCTGAAAATTTACACCTCAAAAAATATGACTCCACTTAAGGGGGGAACTTCCGCCGGCCAATCTCCATTGAAAATTTGCATAAAACATTTTCTACCCTTTGCCAGTAATTGCTAAGTTATGAAATGCGCGTGTAGTAAGTCGGTAGTTAATAACTGATTACATTACATCATTTAACATTTATTTATATAATACATCCTAGGGAGTGAACAAATAAAATAATAAAAATGAATCGATAGCTCCCGTCTGATGATATATGAATTTGGTTAATAATTTGTTATTTTATCTTTAAATTGTCAATGCGTGTACACGTGCAAGTACCCCAAAACATGTTTTTGTATAACCATTATGTAATTGATAATAGAAACTATTGCTGGTATCATGCAATATTTAATATGCGACTGACTACCTGTTGATGGTACTTGTCCTCAGCATCGTAAGATCTCGCCCTTCCAGTGGCATGGTACTTGGGGGTCGCTCCTCCACTGGCGCCCATCTCCTCTTCAGACAGGGCGAACGTCACCCGCGGGGACTTGCCAAAGGAACTTCTGGCTGAGCCCGTCGTAGACGAACCACGCACAAAGCCGCCCGACCGCAGCTCTTCGACCGAGAAGGTCCGTTTCCCGACGTCCTGAGGGTGCCGGCATTGTCTCGGCTCCTCTTTATGGAAGTACTTGGTGCTGGAGTACTTGCCTATCCTAGACAGCGTGCTGGAATAGCTCTGGGTTTCCCAGTTCTCTGACTTGAGCCTCTGTAGTGTCCTACTGTCTGCCGACTGCCCCCTTGCTCTCTCGTGCCGCCTGTACTCCTGCTCCTGGCACTCACCGAAGCTGCTCCATAACTGGTGACTTGGACAGGAGGTGCTACAGCCCATTGACAGCTTCGTGTCTGATAGGTTACCTAGGCTCTGCCTCCGGAACTCTAGTTGGTTTTTCCGCTTTCCAGGTGGAGGACGAGGACACGGTTTGGCTACCACTCCCAGGGCCTCTGCAGCGCTCATCTTCTTCCTCTCCTTCTCTCGCTCACTCGCGAAAGCCGCAGGACTTGATGACCTGCTTGTGGCCCGAGATCCCGGACGACTGCATGGCAAGCTCTCAGTTCCGACCTTTCCCAACCTCTTGTCCACTATCGGGTATTCAGGTGGCAACTCCCCTTCTCTGGTCTCGATGATGATCTGTGGCCTTTCCATTTTTGAGGGTGTTCTGAGCTGAGAGTTATCAAAGGACGCACGGTGGGGTATAGAGTACCTCTCCTCTTTGTCGTCACTGGTAGAATTACTTCTAATGTGCAAACTCTCAGGTTTCTTCACAGGTGAATCTATTGCACGGACCCAAATGTCAGCAGTAGCACCTTCTTCATCGGAGGATTCTTCTCTTTCTTCGCTCAGTCTATTCAATGACACCGGGGCGTCCTTCATAACGGGACTGGAGGAAATCTTGGAAAGACTGGATTTACTATCGCTATTGGGAAGTTCTTTTGAATATTTCTTAGTTTCAGGGTTAATACTGGCATACAAAACTTCATTGCAATCAAAGTGAACTGAATTTTCGTAGTCTACAACTTTTGCTACAGGTTTTATTTCTGAATTCGATCTCACTAAAGGCTTACCTGATTTCCCGGAACTTTTACCGAAGCTACCTTGCCTTTCGAAAAGCTCAATAGTTTCAGAAAATGTCTTGGGTTCATCACTCTTCTTTTCGGCACTATTTCTACGTAATTGACCTTCTTCCTTGAAATCGGCTAATTTCCTATCGATGGCGGACTCAGTCTGAGCGTTGTCCCGGCCTCTGTTTTCTATCCTTTCGAGGATCTTCCTTTCCAGGACCTCTAGGGGCTTGGCCACCTCGTCGGCGGAAGGGGACATTGCCCGCTCCGGTCGGTAGATGGGGATTGGCTCTTTCTTGACGGTAGTGAGGCGCGTGAGCTCATCCCGTTTCGGAGGTACGGGGGGTTTGGGCTTACCGGCCCGCGGGGGCACCAGCGGGGGCAGGACTTGAACCCCGCCCCGCACCCCAGGGGCCGGGGGCTTCGCCTCCCTGAAGGTGGACCATTCGGGCTCCATGGCCATGCGGCGCGCTGGGCCGCCCCGGGCCCCTGGCTCTTCGCTCAGGGGCAGGCCCCCAACTCCCGGGAACCACAGGGTGAGGACTCGACACGGGCTACGGTGTAAACAAACTGGCCGGCGATCGAACCCACCCCCGCCACCGCGCACGCCCTCTGCAGCCCCCTCCCGCCACCCCTCGCTCCCAGGGCCGCCAAATTACAAATATAAACAGTTACTCGCCGCTGTAACTTACTCTGTTTGTGAATTATATCTAGATAAACCCTCTTCAGAGAAAAATCTATCGTACTCATTAATCAATTTAAAAATAAATACATAAAAGGTAATTTTGAAATTAATATTTGCACTGCCGGTGTGAACGAATTCAAAGTTGTTAAAATAACAATTAATAATTATAGCCCTTTATCACTGAACACATTCAATATTAATTAAAATAGAATTGAAGGCTGAAATAATTTTTTAGGAATCAAATATTTGAATTTTTTCAAGTGCTATATATATATATATCAAAGTTTTGTTATATAATAAAATATATATTACTTTAATTCGAAATCTTTGTAAAGGAAGACGGATATTTTTAATGTTTAAATTAGGATTCGACAATGTGGGTAGACAAATGTCAATTAACTCAAATGGTGTTACGAAAAATCAGTTTAAAATCAAAAAATATTACAGGACTTTTGTGAAACAAATATTTAATGTTCTTTTAAAGGAACCCCCATAAATTTTCCAACAATTTATTTTAAAATAATTATACATAAATTTCTATTTTCATTTCTTGTGAACCTTATCTGTAAAAATTTAGCACAAGGTTTTTTTTTAAATTTTCTTGTTGATTTAGTGGAAGACGGTCCCTAGCCAAAGATATGGAACCTTGCATTGGGTCTGCATGAAACTACTTTTAGGAGAGAAATTACACCTCGCCGTGACACAGGTTTGTGCCATCGAAGACCCGGCTCAGGCGACAGATCCAAGAGATAGATGGCCTGTTTATTGTACTACTCACATGAGCTACTGAGACTGCTCAACTGCTTCGTACAACTCGGTGAGTAACAGTATGTGCAGAAACTGAAGACTTGCTAAAGTGAATCTAAACCCTCAGAAACCAGGACCGGGGGCATTGTTCACCAGAGAACATTGTAGAGCTCTGTGTTCGCCGTCGAAGAAATTCCACTCCACACCAAACTCTTCCAGTGACATGACACTCAGTGGTAATGGCTCACCAGACCTTCGGTGACTTATCCGTTCATCTGATGTATAAATAGAGAAGCTTAGAGCAAGTTGCTCCATTTGTTTTCAGTATAGCTCATATGGTGTTTCCGAGCAAATACAAAACGAGCTCCGAAAAGTAGTTTCAAGTAAACCCGGTGCACGGGCTGCATATCTTTAGCTTGGACCGTATTCGACTATAGCAACAACATCATGGGCTACTTGCTCCACCGCCAAAATAATTTTTTAAATTAAAATTAATAATCCATTTGCTAAATTTTTGATAGGGCAGTTACTCGAAAAATCATAATAGAAATTTATGTATTATTTTTAAAAAATATTTATTTGGGTTATCCTTCATATTTACAACACCTTATCACGGAAAACGTCTAATATTAATTAAAAAATAATTATTCTATTAGGAAGCAAATATTCGATTTTTTCTAAGTGTGCCAAATGTTTTAGTGGGGCAGTGTGTATATATATATTTAAGTTTTATAAACCTTAAAATAGGATACGTGACGTTTGATTTTAATTTTAAATTGCCTAAAGACGATGGAAATAGAATAATCAGAATAATTTAGATTAGTACTAATATAGTTAAGACGTCCAGGTAATATAACATGTCTCTAACTCAAACAGGAGCTCCACAAACAATTTAATTTTAATAATGGTGGCTGAATTATGATTATGGCCATTATGTTGAAATAGTGGCGAGCTAAAGCCAAATCGAAAATTTCATATTCTAAAACCTTTGATACGAAATCTATCTATATAAATGCTACTTTTCATAGCTAGTGAAATGTTTTTATTAGGGCTTTTTTATTTATTCCTGTAGGCCTAGAAAAGTACTGACAATCACGAAAAATGGAAGAAAATTAAACACTGTTTTAAAATATCTTTAATCAAATACTCAGTCAATCGCGATTTTCTTATTTTCCTTGAAAAAATGAGCTATTTAACTGTATTTTTTGTGTAGATATTTATACCAATTTATAATGATAGTAAAAAAATAATTTAGCATGTAATATTTGTTTATAAAAGTTGCGAGTTAAAATTCCTCAGAAGTGAATACAACTTTTTAACTTATTCTTGTACTGTAGTTTGCTGCAGTTCACATTGATTAAATAGTTAGACGGTCTAGCTAAGTTACTTCATATTCAATAGAAATTTTTTAAAGTTTGCAAAGCAAACTTAAGGAAAATACCCACTCCGTTTCGCATCCCAGCCAAATCAGGTCACGCGGTCGTGACTAGTAACCATAAAACCTCATTTTTTGTCACCTTTATACTTAACTATTCAATGGTTTAAAATGAGTTTATGAGGTCCGAAAATGATCAAATTCAAGGAATCAGATCAGGACAGGGCAGTAATGAAAGTTATGATCTCATGTTAAATAATCTCAACTGTAAGCTTTCCAGAGATAAATTAATAATAAATTATAATAAATTAATTAATAAAATCGTCTATAGTCTACATCTAACTTATATTTTGTCCCTAAAATCTCATTTGTAGTCACTTTTAGACTTTATACTCTTGAGGGTTTTTCCATATTAATAAAAGCTACTCATTGGAGAGGGCTCCTCTTCTTAAATTTTCATAGCTCAGTTATTTAATAGTAAGAATAGCTAGATGTTTGTATCTTGGTTATTTTAGTTTCTATATAGTTTGTATTATGATGTAGTATAACGTCAATAAAACAATTTTAACTAAAAAAAAACCATTTATTACTTTGTGTCTATTTAATGTATTACTACTTTGTATAATACCAAATACGTGATGGTGGTATTATTCTAGACATAGGTGCATGCCTAGAACACGATCTCATATATCTCGTATGAATATATGCATCGCATTAAAGTATCCAGTACTGATAACAGTAGAACTGAATTAAAGTACGTATTGATTGGGCAGGGAATGTGCTTCTATCTCTTAGCCAGACAGGGAACTATGAGATACGTAGACCAGCATTCCTTGTCACTAATTGTAATAGCAATTTGTGTCTTTTATATAGTGCAGTGGTTGAGGTATTTGTGTTGTGTAGACCTTGCTATTTTAGAAAGTCGACAAATTTTTAATTGTGATTTATCCTTGAAGCAGATCCAGAATCCCCGTGCTCCCTAGAGATTATTAACAATAAATTCATAAGTAGTAAGAGTTATGTTTTTTGGCATAATATTTGTTTATTTATGTGTTAATTAAAAAATATACAACTCGTGAATGTGACGGAAACGGTGGTATGAAAAGTTTCCGACCTAACAAAGCTTTTATTTCACTAGCTTTTATTTATTTTATTATCATCTTCATGTTGAGGTCGGAAACTTTTCAGACCACCTGTGTACAAAACGATATTAATAATTAATAACATTAGATTAGAGAATCGTTTTCATACGTCTAAGGCAATGAATGATTGAAGGATTAGTAATGCAATGTCAGAAGCGAGTGCTCTGGGTCCTAGATTAATTTGGGGGTCTAGATTATACCTGATCAATTGTAATCAATGTAAGATGCCCCATTCTGCAAGACTAAATAGAGCGCTTTAGCATTTAAAACTCAAGGGAGTATAGTTGTTAAATGAGGAGAAAAGAGTCTTATAGTATTGAGAATATAGTATGATAAAAAGTGTTCTTTTTGATTGATATTTTTTTTCAATTTCCGATTATGATAATCAGAAACGTGGTCAACTGGCAGATAATTGTTGGGTTGTTACTCCGAATATATGACGATTCAGGTTTCCACAAATGTAATTTTATATGGAATGATCCATACAGACAATATGTACGTATATGTGAAATTGGAATTGTTAATAAAGTAGTATTTTTGACGTAATGTGGCATTAGGAAATTAAAGTTAAAGGAAAATATTAGTCAAAATATGGTTTCATAATGTATATATATATATATATTATATTATTTAAAATTTAAAATATATTCTACAAACCTTTCCGGAACCCCGCGTATTGGAGGAGCGAAGAACCCCCATCGCTTGCTGTCTGTACTCCTTGTCCAAGTGGTCATATTGTGTTTGGATTTTTCTGCAAAAACAAAATGAAAAAAAAACATTAATAACACTGAAATAGTTTGGCCAATGACTGTACATATTTTATCCTTTTATATATTTTATGGTTCTATTAAATGAACGAAATAAAAATATTAAATAGTGACAATATCTAGAGAAAAGAATTATAATATTTTTGACCAAAACTACTTTATTTAATTATTTAAACCATTTTCGTTTGTAAACAATCGATTTAAAAAGAATAAAAATCTATTAAAATCAATGTGAAACAGGTGTTTCTACTATCGGCTGTCAAAACTTTTTGTCTGGAAAACCATTCATATATTTTTTCTTTTCTCCATCCCAACCCCTCTCATTGTCTTCCGGTGTAGTGGTTCATATAAGCTCAGGGTTCAATATTTCGCTATTACTCATCGACAATGGTCGGCCTATCCAATTCTCTACTTCAGTCAAAAATCTAGGTCTCTGCGACCACCTCCAGACCACATTCTTAAAGTTATTGCCTTGCGCAATAATTGGAAGAATAGATGGTACAGGACGAGAGATCAGCAAGCCAAGGTCGTTGTGAATTCTCTCAACGGACGGGATACTACCACATGCCTCCTCCGGTAGATGCGGAACAGAACCACATGTATGTATCACCGAAGCAGCTCAAGCCGATTCTTCGCCGGTGTCAGGGGAACCGAGCACCAGGGCACGATGGGATACAAACAGTGCTGCTCAAACAAATGCCGAGGAGCGGGATAGTACAACTAGCAAACTTATACAACTCTTGTATAAGATTGCGGTACTTTCCTGACACATGGAAACAAGCCATCGTGTTCCCATTACTAAAGCCAGCAGAAAGCGGAGATCACCCAGCCCACTACCGCCCGATCTGTCTGCTACCACAGAAAAAAAAAAATCTCGAGGCTCGGTTAAAGTGGATGTTTTCTTAGACTTATACTCGGGATCCTTAGATACCGTCGCATTCTCGAGGCACTACTCCGAGTTGTGATGGCTGTACCCTGACGCCCGTCGCCAATGTTTCCTTGGATCCCTCCTCTTCAATACTATCATGACCAAAAAACCCCATTACCTTCACGATCTCCTCTTACTTAAATCAGCGATCAAATCCCACAATGCTAGGATCTATCCTTTTTTTTTTTTTTTTGTTCCTTGTTATTCTTAGGGGACAATGTCCCAGAATATATTTTTTTTAATTTTTTCATTTAATTTAATGCCTCAAAATTGCAGCGAATACATTCTTAATTAGGAAAATGAACTCAAAACATTTAATCTTAAATACCCTTTAAGCGGTGAAATTTAAAATTTCATTGTAAAGCCTTTAACGTTGCGATTCATGCAGCGTACATTAGAAACAATATCAAAGCTACTCTGGGACATTTGTAGTTACTATTAAGGAGGAAATAAAAAATACGCTTAGATTTTGTAGTATATACATGCTATTTATCTAACCTTATTACGTTGTAGTACGTATTATTATTTTGCTGTCTTTTTTTTGCCAAAATATATTTAAATGATTGATAGATAATTAAGGACGCCTGTGAATAATAAAAAAATTCCTCAATACCTTACGAATTATTATTAAAAGTTCTTCATTAAATAAATGGAACAATAATTTCCAAGCAAAACATTATTGGCTAGCTGTTAAATTTGTTTCTAAGTGAACGGTGAGGCGAAAAATCCAATATATAGAATGGTTTGTGAAAACAGCCCTTTACTTTAGCAAAGAGGGAGAGAGAGCTCTGAGGGAAATTTGTTTCATTAACAATGTCGCGACGGCTTGGCACGTGCTCGACCACTTGACTGATTGTTTGTTCTTCACTGATGGTGATGGTGAAAACAGAACGGATAGGATGGTCTGTTACAGAAAACGAAAAAAACAACGACAATTATATTTGAATTTCAAATATACCCCGAATCACCTGAAGCCATGCGTAAACGTTTATATAACCCCAATTAACGTTAATGGTAAAAGAAACGTCACATCAACGGGCACAAGTTCGTAAGTTCGAGGTAGTCAACCTTGTGACTGTCATAAATGATAAAATGAATTCATTATATCATTAACTAGGCTAATTAACACATATCACCCAAATTTACTATTTTCAGTCATCAATAACACAAAACATCTTCTGGTCAAAACTTATTTAAGAAGTGTGTGCTGGTTGTGGGTTAAGTAATTTTTCCTCGACAACAATCTCTGCCCACAAAACTGTAATTTATAATGCACACTATCGCTTTCAACAGCTCACGCTGCCATTATCGTTATGACACTATAGAATGTCAGCCTGACCTGTTGAAAGAGTTAGTTCGCATTATAAATTACTGCTTTGTATTTAGAGACTGCTGTTGATAAATAATAACTTAACCTACAACCAGAAGCACATTTAAAATATTTGTTAACTATATGACTCCTTTCGTATACTGGATTAAAGACATATCCTTGACGCTACACCTCACGATGAGGTGAGCCCTATCGAAGATTGCCACTGTAGTTGGTAGGTAGCGCTGAGGAGCTCAACCTTTTTTTCGGTTTTGGGACCAGAATTTGTAACTTACTCTCAAAGGTTTACGCATGCATGTATACATGTGCAACATGATAGGATATGGAACATTACAGACTGCGTAATAATCCAAAAAGGAAAAAGTTCACTGCCTACTACATACACTGTAGGAACGCGGCAAAACTCTCGAGCAAAAAGCCTCGTATATTTAGGCATTATAATGGACCGACACCTCCGTTTTAGTGGCCATTTTACCAGGAAGTTGAAACAAATACACACGAAGTCTTACCGGCTTACACACCTACTGACTTCTCCCATTCTATCACTGCACCTCAAGCTCATGTTTTTTAAGAGTGTAATCAGGCCTGTTCTCCTGTACGGTGCACTGTTTTTTAGTAATTTGACTGAAGTTACAGCAAGGCGACTCCAACAATTTAAAGTCGGCATACTTGTGAAAGTGGTCAGACACACTACATTTGAGTATCGGAGAAACAGTGAGCTCCACGAGGATTTTGAGCTACCTACGGTGAATGAATTCATCCAACGTAGACATATCAAATTCTTCGATTCTTTGCAGCACATGACAAACCCCGTGTTCAATACGATTATCCCCGCTCCGTTCCCCCATCGATGGCAGAAGGCAGTCGAGACAGGAACACTCTAGTTTTTAAGTTAGTATGTAAGTTTAGTTTCTAAGTCCCTTTTTGTAACCCGAAGGTGAACCTACTCCTTTTTGCATTTGTATATACATATAATATGCAACTGTATATAACTTTTAACCATAAACATATAATGTTATGCAGTGGAAGGAGCTAATTTATATTGCTGTATATAATTATTAATTCATGAAACACACACACATATACATATATAAAGGGGTTAAGAAAGGAAAAAAAAATATGAAGCATTAGAAATTCGTGTACGAATTGCAAAAATATCTCAGCGAAAGTTTTTCCTTGAGTTTTTCGCATTCTATTCTACTGATTTTCTAATTTTACCAACTAACACTTACGTGATAGCTTGAATGAGTTCTTGTTTCTGATGTTCTTTGGCTTTGATAGAGCCGCCTTCTTCTAAAGCTATCTGCAGCTCCCTCTGGAGAACGCTGAGTTTCCTTCTTTCAGCTTCGAGTAGAAGGCTGGTGACCTGAGAAAAAGATAAAAAAAATATAATGGTATATATTTGCGCTTTAAGTATAAGTCCTTTATATGTATTTGTAATGACATAAAGGATGTATAAATTGAAGAATCGAGTGATAGTCTGGCTGAGGACATGAGTTACATAAATACTTATATTAATTATATAATAAAAGAAAAATGTATACTTATACATATAGCTAAATTATTGCACTATTTAAATCGTCGTTATTGAAAATGATGTATCTGAGATTTCTATTTGTGGTTTCAAAAATTTTTGGTATATTTATCATAAAAAAACGAAGATTAAAAAACAGAATTTATATACTGCTATCGCTTCTGTGGGCTCAAAATGCTTAAAATTGAGAAAGACTCTGTACTGAGAGAAGATACTGTACAATTTTTTTCAGGCTATTTTTTATTACTAATCATTTCTGAATTTTTTTCGAACCCCAACATGTGGTGGACCCCCCCCCCATACAAAAAAATTTAGATTATACTTTTATAGTACCAGGGGTTAGGTCCGTTCATTTATCACGAAAAAACATAACAAAACCAAACGCTATTGTCTCGAACCCATTTAAAAGTATAGCGTATCTCTTCAGAACATCATTACAAGTGTAGTGATTTTTTTTCGGTACATAATAAACACATGTAAAGCGAAAACACGGTTATCATTTATTACAACTGATTTTGGAAGAGATTAAAAAAGAATATAAAAGGAGAGTATGAAACGTTTTAAGACATATGTGGCGACGAAGCAAAAACAAAACAAAACCGAAAGTCGCCCACTTTCTCTGGGCCCAAAAATAAAACCAGTCTTGCCTTGTCCGGATTTTATAGTTACAGGACACTGGTGGAGTTTTAAACCTCACCATCAAATCCCGCCTTTAAAACCTTCTAATCAAAATGACTGGTTGATGGGGGTATTCATTGAACAAATGGACAGTAAATACAATGTTTTCGAAATCATGTTTTTTTGCTGTTTGTTGGTCAATTTATTAGATCGATTCGGCTTTTTCATCAAACAAAGAGAGGTCACTGAGTTCCTGTCCATTATCAGCACGCAGGAGACATTTTTAAGGAGATTAGAACAACGAGGTGTTTTTCAGTATAGACTAATCAAAAGAACATTACCTTGTTGGATAAGTTAATGGAGTTACTAACAAAAATAAACGAATATATGAAATAAGTTATAATGACACTGAACAATGGAATTTGTGTAGCTGTTCAATAAATTTTCCTTCTAAAATAAACTTTGTTTTATTATCATCATGCAACAAATTTTACTACAGACCAAACCCACTAAAGCAATGACTAATACAGATAATTAATAAAATCCATTGTGATTTTTTTTTTTTTTTTAATTAAAATGAACACATGAAATCTATACAGCATTATTTTAAGCTGTGCATAGAACTTCAGATTATACTTTCTGAGGAGAGGGGGGCGGAAGACTCGTTAGCCGAAATCACTTTACTTTACTACACTGTAGTAATCACCACAGAGTAAGTGAGGTCTACTTACTGGTAATTACTATGGATGAAATGCTAGTTGATTTGGAGAAGGACGCGAGGCAATCTCATTTTTAGGCGTCGCTGTGGGTTGTCGGGGGTGGGATGGGAGTACAGAGAATTAGCATACGCATTAGGATGGCCATGGTGGAGGGAATGGATGTCTGGTAGTGGGGATGTTGGGGAAATGAATGGGTTGTTTAATCCAACCTTGAAGGGATCAGTAATGAATTCAGCAGGGATGGTGTCGGTATAGAAAATGTTTAAATTTATTGAAAAAATTTTAGATTAGGTATGCCATTTTTCTTGATACCTACTTTCAAACCGTACGCAGTGAATGTAGTGGTTCTGCGTGTATGTATTCTCTACAAATGGTACGATTCGGGTATTAAAATAAGAGAAGTAACCGCAAAACAAAATTCGATGATATTACAAAAAATTAATTACAACGCGAGTTTAATAACGTTTGAGTTAAAATTAATATTTTTTTGTCATTATTTTGTACAATTACAATTTTCGCTTTTAAGATAAAAAGCGATTTTGAGTGAGTGAGTTGGTTTAATGAAAATAAACAGAATGAGGAATTGTTTTAAATCAGAAATATCGGGTAGTTTTTATTTACGATCACTTACGTAAGTGATCTTAAGTATTTAATGCAGTCATGAAGAGTGCCGTAGTTACCTTTCGATACCGTTTTTTTTTTTCTTTTTTACTTTCTGCTTTCTGTTTAAATACAATAAAAATATTTAAAAACAGGTTAGTTCATAATTAAATCTGTAAATAATAGGCTGTTAAAAATTCCTTGTGCGGGAAAACTTTGCTCACTATAAGAAAAGCGTGTGTTCCTTGGATGGTGAAGAGATGATTAGAATACGTCAGTACTTTGGTTCAAACCCTTCAATGCTGGGAATATCTGTCTCAATACACCTCTTTTTAGAGCAAACACCTTCATCATATATGTATATATATATAAAATTTATGTTATTTTCAATAATACTCTATATTTTGTTTACAGCTTACATATACACTGCATAGATATCACACGCCAGAGTGCCTCAAAACTAACCACTTTATTGATAATAATAAAATAATAACTGCTTATTTACATGGACAAAAAGAACAACAAATAACCGACGACTGAATAACTAATTTTTGAGGTCATTAAATATAAATTAAATGTCATTATGTGCCTTGTTACTTGCCCGAGTTTGATTTTCAATTTTCATGAAATTTTATTGTACTTTCCTTGACTATGTTATATATAAAGCATATGTATATGTTGCCGTGTATTTGGCCGTACGTCTGGTTGAATTAGTTATTATTCGAAGGAATTTATTTCTATATAGGAATAATTTTCTACTCTCTGTGGTTTTAAGAACTTGCTCTTACAAGTGATGCTCCAAATGATACGTCAATATATTTTAACGGAAGCTTCGATGAATTCGATAGAAATGGAATTCATTATATTTGCCAACTATCTGGGTCCTATTTTTTCAAAATAAAAGCTAGTATTGTGTAGACAGACTAATTTAAATTAATCTTCTTTAAATATTTTAGCTACTTAATAGTTTTCTAGTCAGTTGGGAGATGATTTTGAGTTTTCTTATTTACAAGGTTTGAACTGTTATTGAACTGGTTATTTCTATGGTGTTTTTAAAAATATTTTTTTATATTCCCCTCCATCCTACCACAAGAATAGATGGAACTTCTTGATTAACTCACATGATGGTCACTAATTTGTAAAATACCAGCAGCTAAATTTAAATAACTTTTTTCGTTTTGACTTTTATTTGTTTGGCCTATGGCCTTTAAAATTCTACCCATAATGGTTAGTATACGATTAAATATAATATTATTTTGGTCACAAAAAGTCGATTATCTTTTTTTACTTCTGCCTATCTTACACCAACATATAATTGACAACCGTATGTATTAAGTATTTAAGAAACTCTCGCATGTTTTGCAAGCATCCATCGAAATAGTTTCTTTAGTCGTTAGTTTTATTAACTAGTTTTGTGGACAAGAGCTTTCTAGTAGTGTACGAATGAGAGGGTGAACGCTAGTCGTAAAAATTGTCTAGTCACTCGATGTCGAAGTGGAGTGTTTAAGGGTCAATAAGTTTATCACACCCGTACAAAGGCTGACGTGCAACTTGGCATAAAAGTTTCTCTATGATTTTCTCTTGTGCGACTGAACTTATACAATATGATTGACTTCAACACTACTAAATGTTCTAGAACGGCTAAGAACTTAAGTATGAAAAAATCGTTCTTTTTTTTTTTTGCCATTTCGGTTGACTGGCTACAATAATTAACGAAATTTTCCCATTTAACTTATTCCGAAGGCTCAAGGCTTCTCGTGCCGCTTTAAACAAGGTCAACAAATGAAACAAAAGTATTAATTATACAACAGAACAATATATATTTATAAGGAAATGTATTTACGTAATTAGACGGATTTGAGATGATAATTACTGGTTTGAATAGTATCCCCCGTGGGAAAAGAAAGAGTTGAATATTACTAAATATTTTGGACTAATATTTTATATCTGTCAAAACTGAATTTAAAATCTCTGAATATAATTAGTAACGCTTTAGTAGTTCAAGGCTTATAGGATTAGTTTACAAAATAGCATAAAAATGGTCAAATTGGTTTCAAATTATTCAATTTAAGTGCGGTGATGTGCAATGAAAAGGGCTATATTTGGTGTTGAATTTCGTAGTGTGTTGTTAGCGGTTATGATCTAGGTTGAGACATATAATTTTAAGTGGTTTCAATCGTTTGCGAGTTAGATTTTTTGCGTTACATATAGTATGATTAGGTATACCAAAACTGGTTCGAATGGCGTATTTAATGTATTTTACTGTTTCGGAGCAGACCAGAATAGCTGGTATAATTGATCTTCTTCTGTAGTTATATAAGCGCAATAAGTCATGAAAATAGTTTACACAACTTTTTCGCCGCAGCGGTGAATTAATTAGTGGCCCATTAAACTTGACCGGAAATTTCAAATACTCTGAGCACCTGATAACAATTTTAAAGCAGATTTCCATTAAACATAGCAACATCTCATCCATTTAGACCACTCCCCACAAACAGGATTTCCATTCCTGCCTCCCTGAACTAATCCCTGTGCTAATAGTGCTAATGCACTATACTCTTATCTCGTCCCTAGCAACCCAATGTCCTCCACCAAACCAAGTAGAATTTTGTGTATTGTGAGCTCTGTATTCATTACTAAGTGGTTTTGGCTAATAAGTCTATTACTAAAAAAAAATTAACAAGACGTTATAAACTTAAGTTTTAGTAATCATTCGAATAAAGATTCATAAGAATGTAGTCAGATAAAAAAGGCACGTCGGATTTTGGGCATGCTGTTGGCACGAACAACGGTCTTAAAAATGTAGAAGGTTGTCAGTGCGGTTTTTCTTCTATCCTATCTTATGAAGCTTTACATATAGCAATAGAAAACTCGAGAGCCCGAAAAGGCAGGTTGGATGGTCGCATTCCCACCGACGATTTCCCACAGGAGCAGTTTCCACTGAGATCTCTTTTCAATCTGAGAGTATAGTGGGACAGTCAAAGGTCGGGTCGGGGGTCTAACGACTTTCTAGGCCCCCGTTGCTGCCAGGGTAGAAAGTGGCTGCGAGGCAAAAGTGTTACGGCTGGTGGTAATTTGAATTTTACCGCCGCGTCAATGGAGAGAAGTCGCGGCATCACACCGACTTGCAACAACTTCATTATTGACTCTCGTCCCGGAGAAAGGATTCGACCCTCGGCTAATATGCACTTGTACGAATCCGGCCTCTTCATCCCCCACGATCGGCCCAATCATGCCAGCTCGAGGAGATAAACATCAATAACGCTCGATCACTCATTTTCTTTCTGTGTCATGTTTGGTCAGCATTCAACAATAATAATAAAGTCTTAAATTAATTGTTGGCAAAGTTCAGTTATGGATAAATTTATTTGGAATTTCCCAGCAGGTATTGCTAAAACATAATAGAATGGAAAAACATTCAACTCCAAAAAAACGACATCTGCGTTTTTTTTGAATAAGTGAAACATGAGTTTGTGACATTGATATTAAAATAAAACTTAGTAGCAACTATAACGAATACATCATAGGAAAAAGAAGAAAAAAGATGTCGAGAAAGAAAATACGTTTATCAAAAATTATGGGGTGTTATACATTTGGTAATCCTAGGCGTATTACATGATACCACTAACATTGATTTTATTTATTACATTGTAAGCATTCAGAAGTTGTATGTTTTAGTATTACGAACTAATTATATTTTAGCTTTTACGTTTAGAGGCCTCTGACTTTTAGCAACTTTGTAGCTTAACATGAAATAAATAAATTGTCTCTCTAAAACAAAAATAAATAAGATAGAAAAATGTATGTGAGTAATATACATAGATTGTATATGTTATTGGGTAATTAAAAAATCTTGTGTATCTGTGATACAAAGCTTTATTTAAAATAGAATGGGAATTAGTTTTTAAAACGTTGAAATTGTTCCTGTTTTACTAAAATCAATAATTATAATTTTTTTTTTGAATAATCATATTAATGATCTCAAAATTTCACTAAGAAGTCATCATAACTCAGAAACATGATTTCAAATTAGCGTCTCGTCTAGTAAGCGAACGGGAGGTGAACGTGAGGTTGAGTAAAGTTATGGTATTCAGTGATGATTTGTTGGACGAAAATTTTCAATTGACCACATTCCGGTTGACTAATTCGCTCTCTCGATATGGAAGTTGAGGAAAACAGACGAAGCAGATCAGAGTACTTGCATTGTTAAAGGTTCATAAAACATTATTTACAGGTTATGTTATGTTTTTTGCTTTAATGTGTACATAATAAATAACTTATCAAAACACTAATAGTTAGCAGAAATTCATTGTATTATATAGTACAATTCACATGTTTAAATTACTCAATGATAAAAGATGTGTAAGTAAGAAAATTCGTATTAGGTATCGAAATAGTTTTTTTTTTTTTTGTAATGTTCGATATTGTTTCACAAAAGTATATTCATTTATAATTGCTTCGATGAGGAATTGGTTTTGGAACTGGCAAACATGATGGAACGAAGACAGTCTATTGCTTGGAGGTCCCGCGGCATGCCGTGGGCGCAGGCCTCAGACCTCAAAAGTGTTCCAATTTTTTTTTTTTCTCTGAATTTGGGAGTTTGGGAGGAGTGGTATTTCTCAAAGTCGTTGCACCCAGAGTGGAATATTTTGGCTGAGAAACTCTGTATTAACCTAATAATAATAATTATAACGATGGCGAAATTACATGGAGTTTCTAATAAAAATTTCCAAAATACACCATTTGCTTTGAGTAGCTTTTGTCTTACTTGTAAGCAAAATTTAGCAGAACTACTGTGTAAGGTTTCTCACTGTACAAGGAATGATAAAAGTTTTGATGAAGAAATACATCCAATAAAGCAAACTATTAAGAAGCAATGACTGTGTCTATCAGATAAGAAGTATGGCACAAATTATTTTACAACGACAAATGATTGTATACATTGGACTTAAATTTATGATTGATTACCTCAAGCTGGACTCCGAATAGTAATCGAGATCTGTCTCTGTTCCTTTGAATATTCTCGACGTCCTCCGCCATCTCAGGCGTCATCATTAATGGCCATCTGAAAAATAAAAGCAAAATTGTCCGTTATAGTCAGTTGATAACAAATAATATTTATGGAAAGAAACAAGTCTTATTTCAAACTAAAACAATAAATATGTCATGTTTTCCACGTTAGAAAATAATTTCCGTCATACATTTATTATTCCTTAATTTCAAAAAAATTATTCATTCAAGAAATAATCATAGCGTCATGTCGTTTTTGATGTTAGACACTGAGGTATAATAGTTAATTTAAATAAACGGCTGTACTTTATTACAGAGTAATTTACGCTCACTATGTCGATGTTGAAAAAATATTAAGAAGAGAAATTCAAAACCGGGTACTCATGACTACCTAAGTCAATTAAGGACAATCTAAACGTCCCTGGATCAAATCTCAGACCTTTTTGACTTTGATTTAATATATTGTATTATTAACAAATGGATATTCAAATTGAATGCTGGCCAGTGTTCTCATGTCACATTCACCCTTCGTCACTTATCCTTTCCTTCAGTTTTGCTTTTCAAATAACCCATTCCTGTTAAATTCAAGACCTCTTATCTAGGTCATAACAGACGATTTAAAATACTTCGCTTCATGGACAATCGTTGAAAAAATAAAAATATAAAACAAGATACAGGTCATACAGATTGAAGTCTGAAGGAGTGGCAAGACCTCCAATATTTTTTGCCAATGCTCTCTTCTATACCAACAACCGTACGATCCACGCTGATCTCAACATCCCATTCACTCAAGACCTAGGCGCCTCCCGCTTCCAGAACTTCCATTCCCTCCTCCCTGGCCTTTTTCACACGTTCGCGTATGCCCTATACTCCAATCTGATCCCAACAACCCAGAAGGACGTCTAAAGTAGTCACGTGACCTCTAAACCAACTAACATTATCTTAACTTGTAAGATCTGTGATGACTACAAAAGTTACAACGGAAGCAGTTTTTCGGCTAATGAGCAGTCCACACCTTTCCTTTTAAAGTAAGAACAAGAGAATATAAACTAGTTCCTAGCATTGCTTAAAATACTTCTGTATCGATTGCGCCCGAAAACTTTAATAAATAAATATACATATTTGTTTAAAACCATATTTTTTTCCAGCTGAGACCGCAAAAACTACCAGTCACAGATGACGATTGGAATCGACAGACGGAAACGACTTGACACTTTCCCCCTGTACGTGAGCGATACGAATAGTTATGTACAATAAAGTTTTTCATACGGAAATGACTTTTTACAACTGCCAAAGATCATAGGTATAGCCTAAAAATGACGGTTTTTGACACTTTTTATCGAATGGCTTCCTATCTCAGACAAGAGAAAGTCCTATCGGAGAAATATCATGGACGAGAGAGGCCGGCAAAGTGTTTCTTCAAAACCATGACTAATCTATCCTTATTTTGCCTCTTCACAATAGTCCACGACAGACCAAGTGTCAGCCCTTGACAACTATTTAGATAGTTCGGAAAGCGTGAACCCACTCTTGGGACTAAATCTGAAGCTATTTAAGATTTCAAGTTTTTTTTTTACCACATGGTTAAGGAAATTAAAGATGGTAATGAAGATAGTTTTGGATAAAAACACAAAGTGAATTAACTCACTTGGGTTCCCATCAGTATCTTAGCATATACGAGTATATATAACTAAATAACAGTTCCGAGTTCATGATTAAGAAACTAAACCAATTTGTAAATGTAAATTTTTGAATTGTTTCACTGAAACTATACCGTGCTGTGGAGTGTACAAGGTTCCAAAAGAACCGTCTTCCCCAGAGTCTCAAAACATAGCACCCTAATGATGGATGTAAATATCTCTTAGTCTGGTTGAAGTAATCGAACATGTAGAGTCTGGTCTGAAGAAGATGAACTAGAATTAGAAACTAGAAGAACAACAAGAGAGAAGGACGAGAGAAAAAACTACATAAAGAATGATTATGCATCACTATAAAATTGAATAACCTGCCACTATTGACCCCGTTTGTAATTCGGAAAGGTTATATTTCTTTGCATCTATATTTTTTAGTAAATTGTCTATTTTAGTTCCCTCTTAGCTGTTACAATTATTTTAATAATAAATCTTTATTTGAGTAAGATTACAATCTGCTCTTGGAGATCACTAATTTATATATCTCACATTGTATTAATAAATAAAATTAACGCGTCACGGGAATTGAAGACAAACAATGCAAAGATTCACCGACCTTGGTATAATTAAGGCGTTTAATCATTCCGAATTGTCTGGTCAAATCCCCAACATACATACAAATGACAGCGTGTGCGTATGAAGATCAAACACCTCGAAACCTTGGCCTTGGACTGCCGCTGATGGTAGGTAGCACTTTCTACGTCCTGTGGGTGTCGTGCAAGGGTGTTCGATGCGCTCTACTCGTCTTATTGCCTGTCATAACACATTAGTTCGACACACTACTTCAATTTATGTTTTTGCTGAATTTGATATTTATCAATAGAAGCATTTCAAAACTCTTAATTATTAGTGACAAGTTCGTACCTTGTTAACGATTTTATAACTTGAATGTAGGCTGCTTACTCACATTGGCACTTTCAGTTTAATGGATTATTACGCAGCTCAGCATCCCGCAGGAGCTAGTAAAGAATGGCTTTGTCGAAATTTTAGCGTATTTATAATTTTAGCATAGTACCTTTTTATTCTATTGAAAGTACCTACAACAATTTCAATTGTTAACGTAGGTTATGTTTTTACGTTGTTATGTTATGTTTGAAATATGTTTTTAATTTACGAAATTTTAACGCTATACTTTACTAAAAGTTTCCTGTAATTTTTCAACCCTTCAATATGGCAGCTGAAAGCGTTTGAGCATAAACGAACTTACGTTGTAACTGAGCGTATGGCGCCTTGAAACGTAAACCTTTTTTTTATACTCCGAAATAAGTACCCACAGCCAGCTAAAACATCATAAAATGTGTCTAAAGTTTATATCTGCGGTAAGGGTTAAGAAAGTCCCGGAAAATTTAGCAGAAGAGAATCTTTTGCAGATTATGAAAAGAAAGCAACGGAAACGTGAATAATGATCGGACGAAAGAGCAGAAATTGTAACTCAGCACATAAAACGCTATGAAAGGGAAAAACGAAAAGTAAATACTAATAGAAATTATCTTAATAACAAAAAAGTGATATATCCTTAAGGTGATATGTGGAAACAATTAGTGCCTCCTCTCCAATTAGTTTAAAGATGATTATGAGTTGCTATTGACTCTCGTTATACAATTTTCAACACAAGTTAATAATAAAAACCACATAAGGAATGAAGAATATATTCCTTAATTTTTCCTTATCCATAATCTTACAAATTTGAGAGCTAAGGAGAAAAAAAATGAAGAAAATGTAATTAATAATCTAATATAATTACATAGTTAATTTAAATAAATAAAACATATCAGAGCCTTAGGCATAATACACATTGACATTATCTAGAAGTATATTTCAATCAGAAAGCCTACAGACTGACACCCACTTACCCATGTCACGGTCGACAAAGCAATTGCCTGCACCTAATAACGTCATGCTCCGGCGGTATTCCATTATAGAAACAATAGCAGAGAAACTGACAGTACTAGTGGAATAAAGAAATGGGCTTTATATTGTAATTTTTCCATAATTCCATATGGCAATATAATCACATGGATGGATGTGATATTTGTTGGGACTATGAAGTATTTGTAGTAAAAAAATGAATCGCCCTTTTTTCGATTTTTTTATTTTTTTATCCAATCGACACCCTTAACTTTACAGTCCGGCACCATATAGGTGAACCAGGTTACAAAGGGATAGACTACGTATAGGTGGCCACCCTTTTCTAGCTATCGTCTCGCTATGTATTAAATTTATTGTTATATTTTACCACAAAATTAATAATTTAAATTAAAAATAATTTAAAGTTATAAAATAAAAGAAGTAATTAAACGAAACAAGTAAAATATTTACTACTACTGCTTCTAAAAAAAAAAAAAAGCATTAGGTTTTGTTGTTTTTAGAAGTGATTGCAGTAGTCGACTTTGCGGGAGGGCAGAGCATAATTATTTTATAACAATGGAAGTGTAGATGTTAAATAGTTTCTAGAATATAATCACAGCACTTCTTTCTCGGAATACAACAGAATTTTACACTGCTCCGGAAGAAAATTGGCTCGTTGAAGTAGATAGGGTCAATACTTCATACCGCCCGCAGCCCTATATTGCGACTTGTCACCACTGAAGTGAGATAAATGATCTGCAGTTTGCAAAAGAGTAGGATAAATGATAGAAGGCAATCACGGAAACATTCATCTCTAACCACAAAAACTTGAGGATTTCTGGTCACCAAATATTATAGTAAAGACACGTTAAAAAAGATGATGTTATATATATTTTATTTAAATAATTTATAAAAATAATAAGAAAAAGTTTAATAGCTGATAAATGCGCGGCACTCAATTAAACTACAAACAAGCAGTAAACAACTAATAATTAACTTATTTTAACTTTTTTCGAAGGACTCTTTAAATTAAAACAGCCTCTGTTTGTAAGTATTTTAAGTTGAATATAAATAATTTGTTATATAATGAATAATTTTTTATTTGTATAGTCATTTTGTCTTACAATAATGCGTTTCCATGACATTCATATAAGTGAATAGAAACTGCTTGCTATGAAATCATGTTTTCCAAATAGGAAATTATAAATTTACCAAAAGAAAGTTATGCGGACTGAGGCAATGCTGGTAGGTAACGCCAACACGTTTCTCTCGACAGAGGTTATCTCCCGAGAATTGGCACTGTGCTATAGCAGTGAAAGCTAGAGGAAAGAGTAAAACTTTGTATTTGGCATAAAACAAAACTTTCTTACTTGAAGTGCAAGTGTCCTTTTGAGACGCATGTATTTATTTATAATCATTCTTTAAAATTTCCGAATGAATTAACTCGTATCGGGAAAAGGAACGGGGCACAGAAAAAGGAACATCACTGAAGTCAGTATTTTTCGCATGGCCGGACCAAGGTTGTCTGATGTCCTTCGCCGAAGAAAATTCAGTTAATCCTACTCCTACAAATAAATAGAGATAAAATAAATACTTCATTGCTAAAATTAAAAGTTGTGAAAAATCATATTTGTGATTAAACATATAGAAAAAGGAATATCACTGAAGTCAATATTTTCTGCATGGCCGTAGCAAGATTATCTGATGTCATTCGGAAAAGAAAATTCAATAAATAACTAATTAAATAATAAACATTCTTCGATCGAATCAACCTCGGCGTCTTGTTTAATAATACATATGTGATATTTGTTGGGACTATGAAGTATTTTTAGTAAAAAAATTAATTAAAAAATGAAATTTTTAATGGTGGTATGAATCGCACTTTTTTCAAATTTTTTTTTTATCCAATCGACACCCTTAACTTTACAGTCTGGCACCATTTAAGTGAACCAGGCTACAAAGGGATAGACTACATATAGGTGGCCACCCTTTTCTAGCTATCGTTAAATTTCTTGTTATATTTTACCACAAAATTAGTTCTTAGGACCAACCCTTCAGGCACTTAACCTTTCCACCACACCGAGTTTTTCAATCTAAACAAACCCATTCATGCATGACATCAAACAGAGGGTTCCTGGAATAAGTATTCTATACTCTTTCGAGGGGAACTAGTAGTCTAATTTATATACATCCGTGCTTGAAAGGAGTGTTCTCACTTTCCGCAAACAGCCCTAATCCTTTTCTCAGCCGATCGTAGTTAATCGTGGCATATTTTCGGCATGCACAACTAAGCCGCTTCACGAACGGGAGGGTGTCCCCTACATAAAATCGATAAAACACCCCCTGCGATTTCGGCGAACCCCTTGAGGGGTGGGTTGTTTTTTTTTACGGCTTTAGCATAATTAGCATTAAGGGCAGAAGCGATTTTGTTATCCTCACCAACAGTATGAACTTTAATCCACTCTGAACTCCATTTTAAGTGAGGAGTAACTATTCATTTTAGTAGTATTGAGTATTCTAATTTTAAAGATCCGTCTTAAAGAAAAAACTTTACTAGCAATCGAATCAGTAAGAAAAATATACAAATCTTTTTTATTAATAGTATTTTAAGCCACAACGAAGTTATAAATTTGCAGCAATAATTTAGCAGTTGTCACTATTTGCATTCGTTTTTTATCTATGGAATTAAGTACACGTAGTCATGTCAATGCAAATGAAAATTGAAAAAATAATTGATAGCTTCAGAAAAAAAAAACATTATTCCTTATTCACTTGAAATATAAATAAGAAAACGACACAGATTAAATACAGTCTGTTTCGTGGGCATGACATACGAGGAATATGCATGACCTGAACCTAGTAGGTAGATAGATACAAGTGGGGCCTAGCAGAGACAATAGTTGGAATTCCTCTTACATTTATTTTAGTAGCCTGGATCTTACTTGCCTCCAGTAACAACTCATTTCCCCTAACGAGGCTACTGACCTAGACTCGTCTCAATCACAAAAAGTAGGAGTTAATTGAAGCTGCGTCTTATTAAGCCTAATGCTAACCCGGCCATAGAAACGAACAAAACACAAAATTCTCTCAGAAGGTTCGATGAGCTTGTCCAAATATCTAAACAACTGATGTAGTCTGCATCACGCTCCAAAACCCAGTTTAATAATGATTTTTTACCTATTGCCACTACAGGTCATTAAATATCAAAACGAGTCTAAAAACCATCATGGCAACTCTGGTATACAATATGAAGTCCTACTAAAACGCTGAACCAACAAGAAAAGAAAATATTTACTCAACTACCGATGATGTAAGCCGGTGTTGATCTACTTAGATTTTAATCTGGTTTCAAAGAGCAAAGCCGTTTATTGTGAAAACTTAAATCTGATAATAATTTAAGTACCAATCGATTTTCAAATATTTCCTAATTCGTTAAGATGGCAAAATCCAATTTAAAATGTTTAAATGTCAGAGAAAAGTCGACGTTTGAACAAAGTGTTTTAGCTGATATACATTTATGTTATTAAAAACCAATAATGGTTAGGACACAAGTCGAATAATTGGAGGGATAAATCCTATATAAATCCATTTTCCTAGCAATTCAAATCTATTTACTGTGATAAAAGTTAATTTATACCAATAATACTGTCGGGTCGTCACGAGGGGGGTGCCTAGTTACCCTAGCCCTGGTGACGAAGTGAGGGTTGATTAGGCTATGACCTGTACAATCGTTTCATGACGGTCATACTATCTGACTCCATATTTGATAGGCACGTATCCCGACAATGCACTATGATCAGGAGAAGAGGTATAGGGTAGTTAGTTTGTGTGATCTTGGAATGACCACGAATTCACACTCGGTATCTGAGGGCTGAGGGTAGGCGAAGTCCGTCCGGATCTTCGTCACAAAAGCGAGTGTGAACCGGAGAGAGCCAGACTGGATTGTCGTGGGAGACACTACTTGGTAAATTTGTAGGGCCACGACAACCGTTGTCCGCGATCTCTCCCAAGGAGCTGCTAGTTTTAGTGAGGTGAAGCAGAGAATCCCACTAGGAGAGTGTGGGGTCTGCAAGGCCGGACTAAAACATAGTGAGGTTAGGAAGAGAGATGCAAAGGTTTTCGTAAATGAGATGGCCAAGTCTTGAACACCAGTGCAGCCGCAAGTCATCAGGAGAATGATTTACAGGCCGAGATCTGCCCCTATTTATAGTTAGTGGTGGGCCGTTATGCCCAATCATCTGCCTCGTTATTGTATCCAATGCCAGCTCAGTATGCGGTGGCCCTTTGTTCGGCAGCCCTAGTGCTGGCCTGGGTCGCAACCTGATTTTGCGTACAGGGCGCTAATTTTAATCCCAGTCCCTAACTAATTAACTTGCAGCTGCGCTTTTTATTGTTTACAACATTTACAATGACGTATTTATGTTATTTACATTTGTTTAAATTAATTTACAATATATATATATATAATAGAGTATAGGGTGATTTATCTTATGTAGTTAGCGGTCGCTACAAATACAATTGTCTACATAAAAGAGTTTCAGGTTCGCTGACATTTTATGTTATGTATATCATGCTGCGATAATAGTCGTCACAATTATTCAAATGACATTAATGAAATTTACAACGTATGTATGGTTAAAATAGAATAATTGGGCGAAATAATTTAACGAAAATAAGGGGGGGGGAATTTAACACGAAAACATTTGTCCAGTATTAGATTTACAGTGTTTTAATATTGTTCAAGTATCATCTCAGAAGATATTTAAGATTTAAAGGTCTGATTATTCCCATTATTTATGAGCGCCAAAGGATTTTCAAAAATTTTCCATGATGTACAATATCTAATTAGTTCCCAGTCGGATCAAATGCATTTAACATTTATTCATGAAGCTAGCTAGCCAGCTGTGGTCCTATGAGCTTCTATACTATCCTTTAGTAATGGTAGTGAATTTTTAAATTTAAGAAATAAAAACTGCCTCTCCGCACCAAGACAGTAGAAAGCGTTTTGCAAAACAGATAACTTTGTGGAAAATACATTTTATTTCTTCATATATAGCATTTTTTTTTTTTAAAAAAAAGCTTGTAATTGATATAAAAATAAGTCTTTGATCCATTGAAGAAAAAACCAGCAAGGCAGTTTATAAAAAATCCGAAGCTCAAAAATGTGTGAATCTAGGAAAGTCTATAAGGAAAGTGGATAATTTCAATTCGAGACTATCGGTTTTTTTTTTGTCCAGTAAGTTATTGCAATACGCAGCGCCAATTCTAACGTCACCCTCCGTTTTGGCAATAACGGACACACAAATAAAGACTCGACAAGGTGGTAATCGAACACTGAACGGAGATGCAGAATCGCTTTCGAAAACCAGTTTCGAACGCGTTCACTTTCGTCACCGGCATGCGTTTCAGAAGCGGTCATAAAAAAAAACCTGTCTGAATTTCAGCCAGTCACTTAACATCCTGAATTTATCGTAGTTCAGTTTTCACTAACCTTTCTCTGGGCCCATAAATGTATTTGGTTGTAAACAAATTTATAGTTTTCCGTTTGGGTTAATACATTTTGCCACCTGCATTTTCATTTCACTTTTACTTTCTATAGACAAATGAAACGAAGCTGGAATAAATTATAAAACGTTTTAGGACTTTCTAATTTGTATGTAAATCTAAGAAGAAGAAATATATGTCCCGCAATACCGGTTTTTGATCTTAAATTAATTATTATTTTGAGCCTCTTTCGACCCCACACATCTGTGAGTTTTACAGAACTGCCGTAATCGAACGAAAAGCTCGTTGGATGTTACCTAAACTAGGCGATAACTGGAGGAGAAGCATCTATAACTTGGCCCAGTGCTTAGCGTAAGTGCCGGACTGTTGTGGACGTTAAGTGCTGTCTCCCAATACCTTGATAGTTTCAGCGGCACTTAATGCTTTGTTCTCCAGCGGGCCTGGAAGTACCTCTTGTTTCGAGTAGAAACAATTCTGGTTTGACAATTGCTTTTATTTAAAGTTATAACGAACATAAAGTGTGGGTTAATGCCAAAAATTCAAGCATTTCCAACGCTTACGATTTAAAATTGTTCAAAACCATCAACAGATCATTTTCCGTATTTTGCTATCCCCAACAACTAAGTGAAAACCACTTGCCTCATAAATATATTTTACACACACATACAAACAAACAAAGTTAAAGACAAAGGAAATAATTTATATATTTGACCAAATATACCATCTTCTTATCTTAAAATAGTTTTTAAAACCCTTTTAAATAAATAAAATATTGATATAAAAACTCTTGATAAACCAGCCACATTTTTTGTAATATCTATTTTTTGCGTCTGTGGGAAAGTGAGAACTTCAAATGTTATGGTGCTCCTGAACTATCCCTTGAGAAATCTTGACAGCTATTGAAGCAGGTACAACTCTTTCCATGTTTGAATAGAAATCATTTAGATATTTCTCGTAATTGTGTCTAACCCAAAAACTAATCAGCATATAATAATATTTTATGGAATACACTTTTATAATGTCATAACGATTGTATCATTTAAAATAAAACTATCTCAGAAAATGCAGACAGACAAAATACGATACACAAGTAGAGATTCTCCCTTTAATAACAGGTGCACAGATACATTTGACAAAGCCCTGGCTGGGAACCTCAATGATTGGGACTACTTCAGCGACCACTGGTTCTTAGGAAACCGCAGAGACCGGGTCATGGATTCTGTTTTTGCCTCCGACCGAAGCCAAGTTTTTTTTTTTTGGTTTTTGCCAAGCCGCACAAAGGCGATCCGACCACTTCTTACCCCAGGTCATCAAACCTACAAGAACTATCCACTATCTAACACCCCCTTAATTAGGAGTCAATCAGTACTCAACTTGTACCCAAGTCTGTTAATTAGGCAATAAAATATATTTTACAAATAAGGTAAATAATAGTTGATACAAACATCAATAACCTCCTATTTCTATTTCAATATTTTAAAAAAAAATTTGCTTTTACTAGCCAAAATTTGTTTTTATCAATTCTGAAGTAAATTGGATCCATATAATGCATAAATAACAAAATAAAGGACTTAAAATGTGCCAATATCTAAAGATTACTGGATGCAGGTGCGGGATTTTCTTAAATATTTAATAAAAAGTCACAGCTTAGCTGAAATTTATGATTTATTCTTCGTATCGATATATGTTAAAGACGGTATCTCAAAAATTCTAAAGATATTACAAAAAACCAGTGGTTCGAGAATCGACAACAGTAAAAACGAGATTAATGATGTTCCAGCCAATTTCAATTGGTCTTACAGGCTTAGTTTAGCCTAACTGTTTTTTCACAGTCATTTATAATTATATTTTTAAAAAAGTGGGAGACTCGCACTCGGACAGGTTCCTTGGCTATAAAGGTCTGTAATATGTTTATGAAAATGTAAACCTTGGTGGACTGTACTCATGTATCTATTAGGTGGTTTACATCGGGTTTATGTAGATCGTTCGATCATACCTCACGACCTATTAAAAAACCAACGGATGTGGGACTGGGGTACCTCCTGGGGTTCCGTGGCTCTGCTCTCTTCCTTGTACTCGCACCAGAATCGATGGGCTCTACAAATGATTTGAACATCCAAACAACGGCGTTGACGACCTGTAAGAGCCTTACCCTGAGATGAGACTCCCCTTCCCCCAACGTAGCTCGTAATTGATCAATAATGAAGATAAAAATGGCGACCCAGTGATCTTTGGTACGAGTAGTATCTTTCAGAATGACATTGAAACCAGAATCAAAGATGTTTAATCACTCGCTACAGCGAGTGATTACCTTCTGACTTTCATGGATGGCTCCTTACATCTTTTGGTTTGAGGATGGATCTCGTTTGGCGCAGCCATCAAGCAGATGGAAGATGGGCCTGTATTAGAGATATGCCAAGACAACCGTGAAATACCAAGACGTTTGAGACTTAAACAGTTTAAAGTCGACCCCTGGGGCACTTTGTTTGGTTAATTTCACAGACCCTTCAAATTTATATTTCAAAAGAGATGGTTTATATTTCAGTGAAAAATTCTTCTCGGAATTAGAAATCACAATAAGAAAAATTCAAGTCAATTGTATTGCATGTCACAATTAAGGAGTTCTTTCCGGCAGCGATTTTAATGTCACTTTTGATGGCTTTAATTATAAGTCGACCTAAGCCTTATTAATTGTTTATACTCTACTCAAAATGGTAGGAGAATTTTTATTTTTGTAAACAAAATAATTTATTAATGACCCTTCGGCTCTTTTTATGTTTAGCATTCTGGGGCATCAAGCAAACTTTCGTTCGCTTTATCACCCCTTCATATAAAACTGGGGAGATAAATTTATGAAGACCATGATTATGATTTTCAGTAAATACATTCGAAAAAACAGCAACACGTACCACTTAAAGTCCTGACTAACAATATGTATCTTATCTTCAATAATAACATATTTTCATTTTGATTCACTACCCATAGCTATAATACAAGATAGATATATTTTTAACTGACTAATTAATTTATTAACGACACATTTTACATGTTCTATAGAAATGGCTGTAGGTGTTAAAACAATATCTAATAAAGAATAATCATTCAAAATTTTAGAGATTTTTTTTAATGAGCACTGTCAAGTAAATAAATAAATTGAATTTCCGAATAATTAAAAAAATTTCCATAGAAATCCTATAACTATCAAAAGATTGGTAAACAATAGGCTGTAACAAAGCCGTGGGCTGAGAAGATTCCAGGGGGTAGTGATACCATTGTTATCGTATTTTTGTTTTTTAGTTGGAGTAGTTAGAAATAGTAACAGAACAAACATTGTTCTTTTTCCGAAGGGATTTGGCACGATTTCAATTATGAATCGGTAATCCGCGTTATCATATGTTGTTTGATGCTGGATGTGTATGAATTAATTCCGTTGTGTACGGTAACAAGTAGTTTGTGATCAATACCAGTTTTATAAATCTTGTTTTTGCAGAGAAAATCTTTTGATTTCGGCAGCTGTTTTTTTTTTCCTTTCATAGCCTCTTTAAATTTGCAGATAATTATATACAATTATAGATCCTCAGTCGAATCTATTTAGAAATTATTTTTGTATTTCCTGTAGCATTGGTACATTATATACAGGTTTTGTAGCCTAATTTTCCCCCGACAGTCTGTTGCCATCGATGCGGGAGGGGTGGTGGAGTCATAGTGTTAAATACTGGGTTGGTTAAGTGCTGCAACGAGTCAAAAAACTTGATGTGTCTCCGGCGGATGAACTCGCCTACCGACGACACACCAAGCAACGGATGCAGGTCAGCGTTCTGTAACCTCTCGAGAGAGGTATGTCGGACCACTTTTCGCATGATCCCATTCTGGAAATGTTGGAGATATTCGGCTGTATTGTCAGTGGGTAAACATCGGGCCACCGTGCAGCAGAGCTGGCCGGAGGACACATTTATAGATCATCAGTTTGAGACGAAGCGACAGGTTGGGTGAAGTTAGCAAGTGCGATAGCCGGTAATACCTTTGTCGTACTTTTTCTATTTTATTACTAAAATGAGTAGAGAAATGGAGATGCCTATCCATTTTTATACCCAGATAGTAGATTGAGAAAGCTGGTGAGTTCTCTTGCCCTCCTATACTATATGATTTTGGCAAGGATTTTTTCCTCTTATGGAGGGAGAAGATTACGCAGTCGGTCTTCCCTGCGTTTACACTGATGTTTAACATGCCCAGTCTTTCACTGATAACGTTACAAACTGACTCGGCCTGTGTAAAAGCTCTTTGTGCACTCATGCTGCTGCTGTAAACCACAATGTCGTCGGCGAAAGCGATTACAGTAGCTTTCTTATAGTTAGTCCCAACAATTTTAGATGTGTACATGCTGAAAAGAACCGGAGACAGAACCGCACCTTGAGGAACTCCACAAGTCAGAGGGAATGAGTTAGAGAGGCAATCACCCACCCGTACCCTCACCGATCTGTTCTTCAAGAAGGAAACCAACATGGTGCATCGACAGCTGTAGAGAGTCTCTTCCGGTTTTAATGTCGCATGTTATTTATATTCGTCGATGTGAACAATTTACAAGTATTATTGATTTTAAATAAATCATAGTTGCTATTATTTCTACATCTACATAAATTATTCGTCATTCCATTGATTGATAATTACGCAGATTTTCTGATAATTCAGAGAATTAATCAGGTTTATTAGTTCTTTTGATACTGATAAAATTCTATCTTTAATTCTAGTCACCAAAACGAGCTCCTACTGATCCCACTGAACTTTTGTTAAATATGTGGGCTAAACATGCCAACAAAAAACACATGCAATGTTTTGGGGGTTATATTACAAGGATTTAAATCAAATACTACTGATGAAAACAAACTAATTGAGCAGTAAATGCGATGCAACATATGTTTTATGCGTGTCCTGATTATTCTTTTCACTCTCCTTTTACTTAATTTTGTACCGATCCAAAGCCCATACGAAATCTATCTCAAAATGAGCCATCATTAACAGTACTTAATCGAACCAAATTCAGTTTTATCTACATTCCTAATAGTATTCCTTAGAGTTTCGAATACAAGATAAATTCGGTAGTGACTGCACGAACAAATCAGAGATCACTGAACAAATCAAGACAATAGTGTTAGAAGGAAATACTAATTTATCTATTTATCCATTAGGCATTATCTATTATAGTCATCTATGAGTCAATTCGGCTCCATAGTCCCTCACACAAGAAAATGAAAAACATTATCTGAAGAAGCAAACCCACTTTCATGTCACTTGTCATGTCCAGCCAACAAATGAAAAATTGTTCGCTTACCTCATCTTGGACGACTTGCCTCCCAATAGTTCAGCTTTTTGCGGAAATGTTCGAAGGAGGAATAGGAAACAATTGGGAAACACAATATAAAATTCTGAAAATTCTTTGTATAACAAAAGTAAATTTTTATGAGTCAGGGAAATGAATTAGTAATGTGCTGGCCCACTGTTATACTCAAAACTTAAACCGTTAATTTTGAGAGAAAAAAAATGTGAAGTAGGTCATTTGAAAATTAATTAGAAAGCAGACGTTGCCTATGAAATGTACCCTGCCAAACTAGACATAAAGGTTTCACCATACGACAATCAGGCCTAGGTATTGCATTGAATACATTCATACATCCTTTTTCCTGCCTAGCACGGAGGGACTTCATACATGCATCGGTCTGCATGGCACGGAGGCACGTACGAATACAGGGCGGCATGCGACCGCTGTCTCCTCGCAGTGCCTATCCGTTCCGAACCAGTTATCCTCACCTACTTCTGCTCAACCAAACTGGAAACAAGTTCCAATTAACTCCCAGTTTCACTAGGGGCATTGCTTTTTGGGGGTATCTTTTTTTGTAGCTTCGCCCGAAAAAACAAAATTAACAAAAAAAGCAGGCATAGCAAGCATACAGGCATGAGTTTCTTAAAAACACTCTTACATAGAAAATATTAGTAACTGGGGGGGGGGACCTCCGTCATTAAAATGGCTTTTAGAAATTAATCAGTCTTCATTCGCACTCCACCTACTTCTCTACATTTAAAAATAAAGTATTTTTTGGAATACAATTCTTGAATGTGTAAATTGCTTCGAGCAGAGCTCGATGGTAAGAGGTGTTGAGCTATTTTTTTTTTTCCAAAAAATCCCTAATTACATATCACATTTTATATTGGATCACCTCCAACATTGAAGCATTTTGTAACCAAGTGATGTCGTATTTCGATATAGCACCCTCAGAGAACAAATATAAGTTACGAAAGGGTCAGTTGCAGGATCAGGAAGGTGGTATTGCAGGAGCATTCCAGAGAAGAACTTCCCCACCAATAAAACGCTCCACGAAGCGTAGAACCAAGATGGGATGGAACGAGCTGATCCGAGTCTGATGGAACTCCTGTGAGACGACCATTTGTTAGGTCTGACTTTCATTCATCTGATCCTTATAGAACTTTCTCATTATTGAAATTCATATTCAACACGAAACATTTTTCGTGTTATTTTTAATACCGATGTACGGGATCGCTAGTTTTCAAACGCTTCGATGCTGGAAACAATGCCTCGACCAGGTCGTCCTTTATGGCGAAGTGGGCGATTTTTGTTAAGTGTATTGAGTAGAGACATTCCAGGTTCTTTTTTTTTAATCAAAACTTCCTATCATATGGGCAGCATAAATGTTTTAAAACAACGCATTTACCTTTTTATGTACCCAACTAATAGCACTAACCACTATTAAATAACATTATAAACATTTATAGATATAAACCTTAGGGTATTTTTTTTGTAAAATATTTCATGGTTCTTCCAGGATGTAAAAATGTTATAACTATATTTTTTTATAATTAAATTTAGAGATATCATAGATTTGGCAAAATTTATTTTTCAATTTACTACAGAATTCCCATGGCTTCCGTTGTAAATTCTAAACTTGTCCTTGACATCATACTAGCCTAAATATTTGGCCCAGGAAACAAATATTTTCGGCCGAACCAAGTAAGGGAGCTCAATCCTTTTTTTTCGAGTAGTGTCTTATCGGGAATGGGAATCGATTTTTTCCTTCGGACATTCCTGTTATAATATACTGATGTAAGTGAGACATGGTTAGGCCGCGTAATAAACGACTAGTCAATGCAAACAATGATGTGAATTAGATAAAAAAAAAAGAGTCAGATAAATATATGTTATTTTAATGTTAATGTAACAGTGCTTTCAATGACTTTTGTGACTTTATTTAGTTATTATATTTAAAAAATACAATAAATTACAAATCAATGATGATCAATAATTTTTTAAGTGACTGAGGCTACTCTTCAATGGATCAATTAATTATATTATAATCAGTCCTGGACACTGAGACCACTCCTGGGACTCCTGACTGTCTATCTGACCAATACTGTGACCGCAGCTGATGGAAGTACCTCGGACCGGAGTACTCCCTTATTGATGCCCAGGGCAGTTCTTCAGGAGCAATCGCGGCCACGCTAGGAGATCTTCGGCGTTCCTTCAAAGCAATTGCAAATGAAGAAATGGGATTGGCCTTTCTTTTTCTTCTTGAGAAGCTAGTTAGCTGACAAGACCAGCATGTCAATAGCCAGGAGAAACTTCACTATCTCCTTATCTAGATCGATGGCAACTTTTTACAAGAACATCTCCGGTTTCAGGCGCAGTCGTCGTCTATTCCCTTATCGGATCAGCGCACATATTTTATTATTAATTATAAATTCGATTTTTTGTCATTTCCTTTACTAATTAACGCACAACTGTGAAATATGAAAAGCTCCTTATAATAACTCATCAAAAATGCATTTAGGTTTGGCCATACATCTCACGTTATCCCTCTGGTTTGTGGACAGGGTAGTATACAAATTTAAATTTATTAAAATGATTGGGAAAAACTACTCAGTATTTTAAATACTGTTTTTTTTTGTTGGAACTCAAAACTTTACTTTTTTTAATTTCTTTAAACATTGTTATGCGTTTACGTCTTCAGCGTTTCATCGACAAAATAAAATTTAGTAGAATCCTATAACGTCCCCAAGCAGTCCCGTCACCGGCACCCAGCTAAAATATGATGTCAAATTAAGTTGATTAAAATGGATTCTATAACAGTTGGTTTAGCCATAAATATAACTATAACTAATTCGTATCCACAGAGAAGATTAACTAAAACGTATGATACAGAGAAATAATTATCCTTTTCTGAAATTGGTCCACAACCTTGATGCATTATTGTCCTCTAAACACGATATAGTTTTTTGTTTTGTTTTTCTTGGTTTTCGACTCTAAAACCTTCAGACGTTTTAAAGTAGGATGGCGCTTGGCAATTAAGATGCATAAGTATTATTCCATTGATTAGGAACAGAGCGGGTTTGTCTAGTTGCGACCCCCAAACGTCTTTGCAAAGGACACTTTTCAAAGTTAATGCTCCCAGCCAGTCGAAGCTATCGACCCTTAAACTGAGCGATTGCGGAATTCAAGGAAGAAGTCCTTGAGAATATAGACATGCTTATCATGAACCATGAACTGGGCCAACTGTAGTATTAAATAGCTATGGTTTTATTTATAACATTAGCTCTAATGAAATATTGTTTGTTATATAACACCAAGGAAGCACCTCACATACTGATTAATGATATCTATATTAATTTCCACCGTGCTGGTGACCGTATGCATTAATGTTAATTACTAGTAGCTATACAAAGAGAAGAAACCTCATGTAATAATGATAGGAGCAGGTAACACAGTTTATGTAATAATAAATTATAATTCTGATATAATAAAAAATTATCTGGTCAAATTCTCTTGATTCATTAAAAAGGTTGATTTTTTGATTTGAAGTTTAATTTGATCCTGTGAAGGTTGCTCTTGTACTTCAATCGTTGTTGCTGGAATAAATAAATTAAACCCAAAGGTGAAATCGTTAGTGAAAATGGTTGTCTTAAATACTAATTATATTATTGTCATTTCATTTCAATCAACGTTAACATCTTTTTCAAAAATTATTAAAAAAACATTGTTAATAACCAAAAGATTTATTCACAAATAACCTTGAAATCGGTAGAACGTATATAAAAACTGACAGACGCGAGTTGATTGTACCGAACCTGTTTGAAAGTAGAACATTCGGCTAGGCTACATTTTTATGAACTACATTAAAGTTTTCTAATAACGTTTCATCGACTTTTCTTCTGTTAAAAAACTAAGTTTAATTCTGAACTTTAATTTATGCTTGGTTAATGTTATGGGTCTTCGCAGTTTAGTCATGAAGCCAGTACAACGTCAGAATTTATTTATTTATAGTATTAGCCTACTTTCCTAAAATACATTCCACCTCACAAGGAATGTACATAAATTGACTTATGTACCTTCATGGATACAGCCTAACCGTACGTAGGTTACATAAGAAGTACAGCCAGAAGAGTCAACACGTCGACTTACCGTTAGTACAACAGGGCAGTTAAAGGCTGGCCTAGTTGTCAACTGCTCTTTTTTTCTTTCTTTATATTTCTTTAACTGGAGCTAACTGGTCCGCATCCTGGCACCATCCTATGCCTTTATGGGTGAAGTGTCGACACCATCTGATTGCTGCGGTCAGAAAGCAGAGGCTCTGTGTCTTCAAAGTAACAATCAGGGATTTAGAACTGATAGATAACTAAGGAGTCTTAACTCTAAACACGAGAGGCTTAGTCGTAGAGAAGCATTTTCTGGACGCATTATTTATAAACATTTATACCGAGTGCTTTTAGTTCTTTTCACTTTCGGTGTTTTCTTCAAGCTGTATGATCCGTTATTCGAAACTGCCCTTATCGACTTCTTAGTATTCTTTATTATTATATTCTTTTTATGCCAGGTAATAACCTAGTAACACTCATTCTTATATCCTTCTCAACGGCTAAAGAGGTCGATCTTTAATCTCTTGTCTTTGATTTTATTAAGAGGTTGGAGCTGATTATAAAATGCAACGTTGAGAGATTACAGTCCAGATGTACCTGAACTTTTTTTTTAGAAATTGCGTTTTGCGAACTTTTCACGCCTAGTTTATGACATTACTACTGGACACATTAAACTATGTCTAGTAATACCCGAAGAGGGTCAATTCAACTATCCAAGCTGTGTCCCTAAAAAAAATGGTATTCTGCCACTTTTTGACTCTGAGCAATGAGACCTGTCCAACAATGATTAAACTCATGAAATAATAATAATGATAGATCAGATCCAGATTAGATCAGGTCTTATTTTTCAGATCAGGCAACCGTTGGAAATATTTTTACTAAAACATTGTTTATATAAAACTCATTTTTTGTCATTCGGTGGAGTGCATTTTGGTTTTTTACGCTTTTACATATTAAAATTCACTACGTCATGACTTCTTTTCCTGTGCATATCAATCATATTTTCCTTCTGTTAATATTTATTTTCTTCGTTAATTTATAAATAATAAATTATTTATTTAATAGTAATCATAGTTAGATAATTGTATTCTGTATTTTACTACGTTTTCGTTATTAAAGCAATTTTTACTGCCAAATTTAATTTATTGCTTTGTATCTATTTATGACTACTGTGCGTGATACTAATCCTGATTCTAGACCTGTCTGAGTGGACAAAACATGGTCCCGCGCCTACAACTCATTAATCATTAATAATGATATGCTAAGGATTTCGTGAAAAAGTAACATTATTATTTAAAGGGATAAATAAGGTAAGCCCAATGAATAAATCCGTTTAAATAAAAAAATCGTTTTGAATAACATAAGTGTCCATTGGGGCATAAGTAGCACAGAGGACTTGATAATAGGTCTCAACTGGTACAAATACAAGAAGTGAAGGTATATTGTGCAAGAGAGCGGTAACTTTACATAACTGGGTATCCTCTCTTCCCTCTACGATGCCCTGGGAACCGAGGCGACATATGAAATACAAATTGCCTACTAGATTCTGAGGGAACTTTTCAACCGCAGCAATTCATATGCGGCTGTAATATCCCAGATAAGGCGATAGCCTGCATAAATATCATGTATTTTACCTTTTATGTCGCTAAGTACCTTATCTCTCTCTTATGGAGGTATCTTTTTGTTGTCTGGCATTGGGGCAGTATTTTTCGGGCGGTTCGTCATGGCGGTGACACGGCAGTTTATAAAGCGAAGTATTAATATTTCTTTAATTTTTTTTTTTTTAAAGACATTGGCTATGACTGATCTTTTCACAAGGATATGTCGTCTATAACGAATCTGTAATATAAACAAATTATTTTCGTTCTGATCTTATAATCTTACTTCTGAAATATTTCTTTTATTAATAATCTTCGATCTAATAGTAGCCCCGACATAATATCGTGAGTTTCTTCAAAACTTTTTGCTCACGCAAAAAAAAATATTGAAATATATATAAATCTATTGTACTATACAGCGAGATAGGGTCTTCTCTTCTTTAATACTTCTAAGCCATTCTGAACTTAACAGAAATCTTTAAAGTTTGCAAAGCCTACACATAGGGTCAAATAAAGTTCGTATTTAAGCCAGGTCCAGGTCACGTGGTCACATATTATAAAACTAAAATTTACTTTTTGCACTTTTAGACTCTTTGGCCTTATGAAGTTCCATGGTTAGTAAACTCCAGAAATAGATCAGGCCAGGTCACGCGGTCATGAAAGTTTTATTGGATGTTGAAGAATCACTGTAAATTCTTCATATGTGGTGTTAAAGAGGGACTTGGGCTCTTTGTATTGCTTATTGGTGTTGTATGCATTTACATATTAAAAGCTACGTAATAGATTTTTTCCTGTCGATGTTTTTTTTTTTCTATCTCCATATATTACTACGTAAATTTATTATTTCTGTTATAATATACACAGGTGGTCTGAAAAGTTTCCGACCTCAACATGAAGATGATAGTAAAATAATTAAAAGCTAGTGAAATAAAAGCTTTGTTAGGTCGGAAACTTTTCAGACCACACTCTGAAGTAAGTAATTAGTTTAATAGTAAACTTAGTTACTTTAGTTTCTATTTTGTCTTTACTTTAAAATCACGATCATAAGACAATTTTTTTTATTACTGTGTGAGTGATTTATTACAAATTCTTGACCCGTCACCATAACCAAAACACGGTCTCGGGCTTTCACCTTACTGAAATTAAAAAAACAAATACCCTAAAACCTGTTGGAAAAAAAAAAGAAGTTTTTATTATTGGTTCTCAAAATTTTATTTTATAAAACCGACATGTCCTCATCCAAATAAAAAATAGTAATAGATCAATAAATCTGGATTAGGTTTTAGGAATCTTTAAAAAACAGAGATAAGTGGGTCAGTGGAAAAATATATGAATTTTTTTTCTTATCACGTACTTTCCGTGGTGACATCTTAAATAAAATGTGGGCGTTGTTGAATATATATATTTAAAATTTCAGATCGATTGAATTTTTTTTCTGAAGGAATTCGCTTAGCTCATCCCATCATCTGAATGCCACTTTAAATATCCGGGTTATAGAAATCTATTTATTCACACTTGTTTTTAATTAACAGCATTCCATTACTAATAAGGGCGGTTAGAATACAAATTTCATTTTCAAGTTAGTTACAACAAACCAACGGTTATTGAAATCTGATATGGCCATATAAAAGAAAGAAATTTTTTTTTTTTGTGTTCCCTTGGACCGCTAAGCTAATGTATTTTGGTGCCCACTGGGACAGCGTGTAGGTTTCATTGGCTCTCTGACACAATTAGCTCTCCGACCAGGAAATGTATGAGTGTCGAGTTACATTCACTGGTTTTATGATATACAGCAGGCAGGGACTTTCTTCGTTTTGCCATATATTAGCATGTTTGGAACGTAACTCATATAGGATACGTCCCAGTGCGGTGAGACGTAGGATGTTTTTTGTTGTGATAGATCTTGTCACAGGACACCCACCCACTGACATTCATACATATGTTAGCGCTAGTTTATTTTTGGGCTGAGTAAAATATTATGTTTTTATTGCAATAGTTGTGCATTGTATAGTTATAGCTATGATGTTATAGTTATAGATTATTAAAATAGTTGATCCAAAAAATCCGAGTAGCCTCGCCAATCACTATTTTTGTCATAATTAAATTTATTTTTTAGATATTCATATTTCAAAATCACCCTCCATGCCTCTGCTGTTTTGAGTGCCTCATTCGTGCTAAAGACGTCAAATATTACATATATTTTCGAAACAAAAAAAATATAGCCACCTTCATAAAACATGATCGAGTGTCATAAATTACTCGATATTAGGAAAACATATTTATCTACCATATTTTATAGAGGTATTAAATTACAGATCTCGGAAGATACACCATCGAAACATCGTTTTCCAGGCTGCAACAAACCAATTACTGCTCTCCGACTAAATAAGACTGCACTCCATGCCTAGAGAGACTCTAGACCCAGCCACCAGTGGTCTCTCACCACTGTACCACAACAACCAACCTCTACCGAGGCTTCCCACACTCCTTAATTCTCTCACACCACCTTCAAGCAGGTACTCCTAGTACAAGGATCCGCTTAACCCAAATATTCCTTCATTTTGCCCTCATCCCTAATCTTCTAACTAGAGAGCTTAGGGGGGGGGGATTATTGCATGATGCACCTTGAATTACCAACAAAATTGTTTAACTTTCATCAGGTTTGGTTAGCATAACTGCTTCGGATATGTTATATTTTTTGATCCGATTCTCTAGATGTAAAGTGAATTATTTCATTTCATATCAAGCCCTATGTGGGAGTACTTAAGGGACTAGTTGACCCCAAAGAAGACAATTACCTAAGGATACGGTCATGGGTATATGTTTTTATTTTATTTTGTTAATTACTCGTTATTTATATCTACGTTGTTGCTTTTTTTTGTTGTCTTATGTGTTCTTACAATTTACTACCGTATCATCAATATAATTTAAAAAAAAGTAGGTTTAAAATATGTTTCAACTATCATACATGTGGATCTAATAGATGGAGCGTATAGTTATAATAAACTTATTTTATAATAAAAGCGTAAATTTTAAACTAAAAAATTATAAATATATATAAATATATTTAATAAAATATAAATATTTATATTATATAAAAATATATAAATAATGTCAAGAGAGGTAGGTATTTCGTCAAGGTCAATGTCCCGAATCATCAAAAATAACCTTCATATATATATACCTAGTCCTGCCCTAAGTTCTGTTAAAACCTTAAGACTTGGATAAAATTATATACTTATATTCAATATGAAGCTTATAATCCCTTTTAGTTTGCCTCTGAGTTTTATTTTGACGCGATGGAGAGAAGCCTAGAAGAAAATCGACACGTTATATCATTATTGCTCTTTGCAGAGCGGGTAACTCTAACTCAGACATTTTTCAAGCTCTTAAACCATTAATAATTAATCGAATGTTTGTGTGGTGCGCAGTTGCTCGCTTCATTGCAATCAATTCTATAAAGGAAAGGTCCCGGTCAGATCAGGTCGAACAAAAAATGTAATTAAAGCAGTTGAAAATCGAATTCAAAGAATTCCACTAAGAAAACATGTAAGTCATGTTCATGTCAATGAAAAATGTCAAGAGAGGTAGGTATTTCGTCAAGATCAATGTCCCAAATCATCAAAAATAACCTTCAAATCAGAAAATGGCAGGACAAAGACCCACTACTTCACTTAAGAAGATTAGAAAATTAAGAAGAAAGGCATTGCTAAGTAAGTACCCCGATGGTCATCATCGTAAGATATTGTTTTTGGATGAGAGAATATTTAACATTGAAGAAAAATCTAATCATCAAAATGACAAAGTGTATGCACAAAACTCCGGGGAAGGAGGCTAAGAGGAGATTGGAAGGTTGGAACGAGGGTACCATCCGTGCTTATGGCGAACATGGCGTCAAAACTAGAGCCAGGAATTACTGATAATTAGTGGTTGGTGGTAATAGATATTTTGGACCGTGCAGTGAAGCCCGTGAACATGGTCGCGCAGACTACAGCCAGAGGTGAGTATTTTGAATTATTTAATTTTTTATATTTAAGACATGTTATATAAATAAATTACAGTCAAAATTCAATCTGCGTTTGATTTTGCCAACTTTCTCCTGCACAAAAAACTTACGGCAGGATTATATATATATTTCTTCACCTGCTTTATTTTATAGTAACTGAAACTTACAAAAAGTTACAATTTTTTTCGGAATTTCATAGAGATTCTCTTAGGTTTTTCTCTAATGTGCCCCTAACCATTGGCACTAAGTTCAAACTTTAAATATTAATTATCTTCTGAGCTGATTACTGGAAAAAGTAAGCAAAACGGGACTGAAATTTTCACATTATCAATTTTATTTTGGATAGTTAAATTTTTCCCATTTAAACCAGAAATTAATCAGAGTATTTCAAGGTGTTTAGGAATGTAACGTTCAATTTTCAGATTTAAATGTTGAAAGTTTCAGATTTGGGTCTCGGCCATAAAGGGTCCAATGGTTTCATGATCAGCATCAATTTTCTATAGTCATACTATTGACAAGATGAAAGTAAGTTACTTCACTTTAAAAAACCAACAAGTTATCATAATGCTAGTTGTGGGATATAGGTTGCATTGGTGAGGCTTCTCTTACCTACCATATTGTAACCCAAGCCATGTTTGTTAGTCGTGTAATCTATAAGTAAGGGAAGACAGTGGTCTAGAGGTAATGATTAATTGTTCCTGATATGCTTGTTATCTGTGAACAGTAAAGCTAATTTTATTGTTGCGGAATTCAACACTCATTAAGTTGTGTCTTTTTTAGTACATTCTAGATATTGTTTAGATTTTGTAACTCGTTTAGCAATGCGGCGCATGGTTATGAATACAGAACACAATTTTATTTGAATCCTGTCACAATCCATCAATTTGGATTCCTGTGTGGGAGGATCAGTAAATCGATCCTACAAGTCATCAGTCATTTTACGATCCAAAAAAAAAAAAAGAAGTTTGTATGGTTAGGCAATGCGATCGTAGGGGCAGTTGGCCCGGCCATAATTGGTTGTATTTTAAAGGCGTGATGGGGCTCTCTATATTTGGGGTGGTTTTGAAATATAATTGATGGCTTGTCCGGTAGTTGATGGATCTATAGTTGACAGCCAATAAATATATGAAGGGGGGGGGGAATTGGTGTGCGTTGAAATTTGACTTTTTCTATATTATTTAATTGTAGCCATTAATGTATGTTAGTCCCATTTAACGTTTTGGCAAGAATTTCAGTTTCCCTTTCATTGTATATTGTAATGTTATTTTTACGGAGTTATTTGAGAGAAGGACTATTTTATTGTATAAGATATTAAATAATATAAATTAAATTATAAAAAGTTTAAATTCAAAAAAGTGAATTAATTAACAGTAAGTACGTTAGTAATTCGAGAGAACAGCTAATACTTAAGTTGTTTAAATTTATTAGGGTGGACGAGATGCTTGCTGAAAGGAGATGTTAGGAGTTGTTTATAATTGCTGGAGAAAAGTGGTGTTGATTTTTTCCAGTTCATGGATCGTCAAACATATTCGACTCATACCTTTTATTTCTTCATATTACCTCCTTTCATCACATACCATCATATCACCTCATACAACATATTTGCATATTGGTGGAATCTACCGGAGTCCATTGAGGCAGCATTATATTTGGAGCGTCGGGATCGAAACCATGATACTTGGGATTGAGCAAGGGCAACAGTCGACAGATAATTTGCGAAGAACCTAAAAATACTGTATATGTATTATTTTTAGTTATTTTATATAAATGTTTCAATTTCTCCTCACTCTTGGTGACCGTTTCGTTGAATCTGGTAATTTTATGTATCAGTGGGCTGGAGTTTCCCTTCTACGTTTTTTCTGTCTGTACAATAAACCACACAAACTACATACCCACCCTGTTCCTCTTCTCCTGGACATAGTGCTTTGCCGGGGCACACCTTCTAAGATCTTATGGAGTCAGATCAAAACTAATTAAGCTGCCGGCCGACCAGGCCGCCAGCAGAGGTGAAAGACCACAGGTCTACCCATTTTATCTCTTTCTAGGAACTCGCCGGACAGCGGCTAGAGGTTGGACTGACCCTAGCCCGCGGCGGGCGTCCTCTCTTCACCTTGGGGACAACATTCACATCGCTGAACCCGACACCATATTTACAATTTTCATTCACTCGCTCATACAGCATTTACAAACAGCCCAGAGAGCTCCCAAATCCACATGATTGTCACCTCCCTCGCATGCGAAAGAGGAAGTGGAGTTTTGGGAAGTCCCCACAATCCTCCGTCAGCCACGTCACTGAATAAGAGCTAGCGGAGGCTGACCAAGTGCGCGAGAGCCACAGACGCTCAGGTCATGATTGGAGAAACTGGGTGTGTTTAGTAACTATCTTTATTAGTGATGGTTCTATGTGAAAATTTAGAAGTCAAGTGTGGTTTCAAAACAGGACCAAAACAGTCCAGGACGTAGAACGGAGGTAATTTAGATGTCTTCATATAATGGAATTATATCAATTACAATCATGCAGTATAATTATCAAAATATATTACAATAAAAATTTGGAACAACAGGAGTCCTAAAATGATCCATGTCACTGGTCTATCACACTTTCTAACTCGGCAAATCATCTTCCGCATCTAAGTACGTCCGTAGTTTTTGAGATCACCATGGCAATTGTACATCTCCTCAATGGTCGTTTATTTCAACATATTTTTATTACCTTATACCTATTATAAATTTAAATCCTTGATTTGAAAAGTAGTTTTTCAATCTAAGGAGAATTGAAACCTTGGTTTTATGCTCTCCGAACGAGAATTATCTTAATTTGTTATATTGAAGGGCACCAAGAAGATAAACCTGAAAACATATGAGTTTGGCATAATTTCCATAATATTAACATAAAGTATTTTACAGGCACCCTGAAAGACGAATGATCATTCTTATGGTTGATCCTCTGTACAAACATAGTTTGTCATAGTCTATCCCCACTGCGGTTACATGAAAAGTTACCCACGGAAGCTTTAAATGTACTGTTGCCAAGTACATAACTATTCCATTCAGCAAACTATGGTAATTACATACTTATCATATGAAATCACCTTGGTTTGGAAAGTTGACTCATTAAAATTATAAATTTGTTTAAAACCTAATAGAAAAGTTTTTGGCTTAGCAAACCACTCGATACTAAATAACACTATTAAATATTTATTTAAAATTAATACAAAAATCAATGCACTTCAGGGCTTAAAACACTTTAACACGGCATAATTAATGTGCTAAAATTCAATATGTTCATATCAATGTGAGCTGACTGAAATATCTTGTCATCTGATTAATCTATCATATCGTAAGTAGGCATAAACTTTTGCCGAATGAGCATTGATTCGTCTGACTTGGCCAGTTTAGAAACAATGAAATTTCGAAATTGGTGGTCGAAATCGTTAGGTCAGATTTTAGCAAGTTTTCGGAAAATCGAAGAGTTTGAATTGTCTAATACTCACTGATTTTTAGAGAAACGTCCATTTAATAACTAGAGTTATCTTCGATTATTGTTATTCTTTAACCACCTTCTTTGTACTTCTAAGCTTGGGTGTATCTTCAGCTCATCTTTTGAAATTTCTTGGTCCCTTGCATGTTTCATTTCACCCATAGAGGCGCCTCTTGTTGGTCCCAATATTTCAATTAAATCATTCTATAGCTTTCTGTTGGTCTGGTTTTGAATATCCACCTGGTTTTCACATTAGCTCCCATAAATCATCATTCTTATTCTTTTACCCAGCCTCTTCGAGTTCTACCGAGCATTCTTCTCATGTACCTCATATTGATTGCTGTACCTACAAGAACCGTAAAAAATAGGCAAGGATAACAGTCTTATAACGTATGCAATATTATAATTTCAGTCAAATTGCCACACATAGAAAAGTCATTTTTGTGGAAAAAAATGAATAGTGGTGGATAGAATTTTTGCACACCCATGGATATAAATATATGTAACTGAGGTTAACTAATTATCAACGCAAAAATAAAGTCACAGCCACCATCCTTTCTCGTGTCCTGAATAGGCAGGCGGTGGAAGCCCCGTTGTTTCTGGGACTTCCATCAGCTTTATAAGGGAATTGTCTGGGAAGTGGAGGGCTCGTGGTAGAATATTGTCTGAATGTTGGTATTAATAAAGTTTTACATCCCAATCAATAACAAGATATTAAGGATATGGAAATAAGCTTAATATTCCATTGTGATCATTAGGAAAATAACGAGTTAGACAAATACCAGGTTATTTTTTTATCTAAAGGAACAGGAGCCACGGGCAGACAATAGTGGGACGGATTGGGGGACTCCCTTTCATCCTCAGTGAAAAGATTACAGTTACAGCGTGATTTATTTAACAGCTGATGATTGAGGGAGCCATGAGAAAAGCCCACAATCAGAGAAGGCTGAAAGGCATTAATCCCGGCTGTGGTTGTATTTCCGCAAGCTTTGGGCCATTCATACCATCAGCGTCATCCGTTAATTCCATCTTTGTGTCTGACCGGGGCTTACTTCTGCCACTCAACTTCCGGAGGGAGCTTGTCGGAAGATAAATCTTAAGTTCTTTCATGCGCCTCAAATATATTTTATTACAAGTACATCTGCATTATGCTGTAATACCGGAGGAACGGTCAAAAGGAGAGGTCTTAAGAATTATAGTTACATTACTGACAGCCTAATAACTTATTTTTTCTTGATTTTGCTCCCTTGGGCTTTTGTTTAATTTTCAGGTTGGCAGAATCTCAGGCAAGGAGAAGTGTAGGAAGCCTGTTTTAGAATATTTGTCCAATAACGAAATAGTGAATGAGAGAAAACTCATTAGAAAACGTAATAACTTATCACTTTACTCGTATGCTCAGCTAAGGAGAGAAAAAAAAAGAAGATGGCGGAAGGTGTAAAATACAGCTTTAGACACCCAAGGTAAATCTTAGCATTACTCAAAAACCGAGATGTTTCCACTCAGACAACAAATGAACAACTGACTTTTCCCACGGCCGGTTCAACCTGGATAGCGGGAGAAAAATACCCAGAAGCAGAGAGCTAATCAGAAGTTACTCAGTGTAATCCTGATGCAAATATGCATTATCATTATGCAGGGTTTATGTTAACTTGTAAAGATTATAAATATATTTTACTGATGAATCGTTGCGTGACGCGGGTGGTACTCAGAAGGTACAATGCATAGTCGTAAATCGATACAAAAATTTGATGAAAGGAACTTTTTATGATAGAGTTAGTTTGCGAGTTTTCGAAAAATATTACCTTAGAGTTAATTGGGGCAGAAGTGATAAACCAACGGATTTGACAAAAAAAAAAGAAGAAAAAACATGGATCAAATAATGGACAATATCTCATAGTTAACAGTGTAAATATGTAATATTTTCTATAAGGATCTTTACAAGTTTTTTAATAGTCAAAAGCGTATCTTTGGAACTGAAAGATCTTGAATGAAAGATGACAGTATATTCAACTTGTGGTAAAATAATGCAGAAATACCCATGTGTTTGAAGTTCATAATGGATCAAGACAGGGGGGAAATGAGGTTTAATGCTGTTAATCTACGGAAGGATTATATGTTATTATTTCTTAACCTAGTTTTTTGATAATATATAACTCATCACTCATGAATGCGAGTTTAGCCAACAGATCTTGTGTGATACTAACATTAAGGATGTTTTTCCAATATTATAAACAGTATGACAAAATAAAGAAACTAACTATAGGACAAACAAATTTATGGAATATAATCCAATCATGTCCTGAGCGTATGTGGCTCTCGCGCTCTTCGTCAGCCTCCACTGGCTCGTGGCTGGTGGGGGACTTGGGGGCCCCTGGGCTGTTTGTAAATGTTTGTAAATATTGTATGAATGTGCGAGCGAATGATGAATTGTAAATATGGTATGAATGAAAACACTTATCTCAATTATTTATTCCCTATTAAGTAAAGGCAGATTGTAATTTCATCATAATAAAGTTGTTGTTGTTGTACATATTGAATATAATCAATCAAGTATGATTATATGATGATTGCTTTCATAACTGTTGCCCGTCATAACTATGTATTCATAGTCATCAGACCATTTCTTGACAGCAAACGGGACAATGATGAAATAAAATTATGACTAGCTATCCTAAGTAACGGCATATACCATGGTAATATAATACGAAGTACACTTCCACTTTATTGCATGTCATTTTCATGATATGAGATCAGCTGACTCATAAAGGTTTATTCGTTCATTGAATGAATGCCGAGCCGGAATGGATTTCACGGTCGGCTGTATGTCTTTTGCCAAACCCCTTAAAGATTGGCACGACTTTTCATCGTTCTGCTCGCTTGTTTTAGAATGGGTCCGAAATATCAAAGGCGTAATCAACAGTGTTCAATTCTACGGTGTCGTTGTTCAAATATATAATAACGGTAAGTAATAGAAAAAAAATTGTGAATTTTATATCGTTAGCCGATTTAAATTGTCAATAGTTTAGATATTTATGTTTTACACATTATTTGTTGAAAAAGATGAGTTTCAGTACCCGATATGGTTGAAGAATTAAATTACGGTTAAGTAATTTTCAATATTATTTGATTACTTTTTGCATTCTTTATTTTCTTTAAATGCATTTAAAAAGAATACAATTCAGTTCATAATTACCTTGTTAATAAAAGTAATTATATTATTAATTATTATAGAATTATTTGTGAATTTCATGTTTAGTTTTTAATTTAATATTATATTACTTATAGGCCAATGAGGCCGCTTTTAATTTTTTCAACATTGTTCTTCATTTATGAAACGATTCATGCATTCATTTACTGAAAGTGTATTTCTTTTAATTTCGGTATAAACTTTATTTTGCCTTTATGGTGTACTATTTATTTATTTTTTAGCAAGAATTTTTATTTGTCTGGGCTTATACTGTTATCTATGGAGGGCGTGACATATAGATTTTTTCCCCTATTCTATTCTAAATCCTGTACCCCCCGTCGGTATTAGAGGCCAAGTGACTGTGATACGGCACTCTGGGGAATGAACCCTAGCTACCACTAACTACGGCAATAAGAAAGCAAGGATATTGGGTGAGGTCCCATGGCCGAGATGGAGACCGCAATGGCAGTCCTAGTCTCCTGCCTTATATTGGCAGGGATAGGCCGCAGGTTAGTGTTATTGGCATCTCCGGAGGGAGGGTATCAGGTGAAGGAGCAAATCCCCTTCCATCGGTAGATCGGTTAACGAGATTTGGATGTCCACATAACACTCAGTCGAAACAAATAACGGAACAACGGTAAGAAATCAACCTCATACCCGTTCCTAAATAAAACCTGAGCATGTAGCCTTAGCGAGAAATACAATATACAAATCAGCTACGAAATGCCAATAAAAAGAAAACAAGTGGAACATACACCGACGCACGAAGGAACCATTGTGCATTGTGCTTGAAGCTTAGTCAAAATGGATGAGTTCGAAGTTAATTTTTAACAGGGGGGTCCCTGTATCATCTAGCTAACAAGGCTCTTGGTCATTTGATTCTTCAATTAACCCAAGATGTTTTTTTAATGACAAATACTCCACAGTAGACGTTTCCTTCTGCATTACTAACTTGTACCTTCACAATGATCTTCACGTATCTACTGTCTTAAACCACATACCATCAAAATGTTACAATTTTATCAAAAACCTCCAGTCCTTTTGTCAATACATGTTCCTGATGGAATTGCCTCTGGAGCACGTGCCTGGCCAGATCACATTAGTATTTACTTACTCCATGAATTTTGTATAAATGTGTACTGTACATAATAAATGAGAGGAATTGTATATTTGAGACTGGAGTCTTAAAACATGATTTTCAATGGTGTAATAAGCATATTGAACTTTTTTAAATGAAGGTAAACTGGCTAAAAAATTTGTTAGATCATCATAAAACAGAGATCGATGAAGGTAACGGAAATATATCGAGCTCTAGTGAATAAGTCTAGGCGAAAGTTAGCATTTAAAATATTACTCGATAGATTTGTCAAAACCAACTCGACCGATGAAAATCGCCTTTTGAACGAATATGAAAAACTAACATCGGCCCGGAAGAAATTAGAAATCAGTGGTTCAAAAAACTAACACAGGCACTTTGTTCCAAGTCAATTGTGGAATACGTTGTGTTTATGCATGGAGAGAGCGAGGGAGTGCTATAAAGTATTATTCGTTGTTAACGAGTTATAAATATTAATGTTAGAGTTATTATGAATCTAGATTATAAAAGTAAGAGAGTAGTTTATTTGTAATGGTAATAGATTATATATTATTAGCATTTAGATTAGTATATTTTAGTTCCGTTACCGGTACACAAGTTTATGTTAATAAATATACATTTAATATGTATGTAAATGATTTCCTATGTGAGAGAAAGGAACATAATAGGTTAAATTGAATAAATTATTATATTTTTTCTTCTATTTTAGTTTTTATATCTATATAATGTTCCGTGGCCAAAATACAATTATTATTTGCCTACTTACATCACTAAATAATTGGGAAGTACTGCGATGTGTAACTTCGGGGCCTTGGCTTTACTGCTGTAAAGGTACCTATGCTCTCAATGGTATCATATCAATGGCTGACCATTGCATATTCCCCATTATTATGATGCATTCTTAAAAATTGGCAATAGATTAAAATTTAATTGAACGATTAAAATCAAAAGGAATAAGGGTAATTTAGTCTACCTTCGTTCACCCGTATGGTATCTGGTAATACGTGCCAGCTAGATAAAAAAAAGTATTTATTAACCATCCGCAATTAGGAATCAAAACTTTTATCTTAACTTTTAGGTTTTATTAGTTTGAATACTTATGCTTGACAAATAACTAATACAAATGGTAGTGAACCATGTAAAGAACATTTTTATTAAAGATAAGAGGAATATCCTAACTTACAATATAAACAGAACCATGATACCGCCGATACATAAAAGCTAGCCGATACACAAACATCAACACCATCCATTCCAATTGAAAACAGGTCAATGGAAATAACAGCACTTCTACTGCTTAAATAGATGGCGATACAGTAAAGGCACCATATTGCTTCGGTTAAGGATGACAGTTCGAATACTCGATTCCATTGGTCTGTGGGGAGTTAACCTCGACCTAACATACAGAACAATAGAATGCACCCGTTGCTTGGTTAAACCCAGTGTTTAACACTATGACCCCACCACCCTTCCCGCATCGATGGCAACAGACTGTCAGGGAATCTTAAGTTAAGATTTCGTTTGTTAGATTTAAGTTTTAGTGTTTAAGTTCTTATGATCCATAAGATAAGCCCCATCACCTTTTTTGAAATATATACTGGCATATAATGTACATAGAATTTAATCAATCACAGTAATAATTTACTAAAAATTATATAAAATATAGACAAGACATATAATGACCCATGGTAAATAGTTTCATTGTCAGAATGTAGATTTGAATTGTATAATTTTATAACAAGGAGATATGGGGAAAAAGATCAATATAAGTCCTATTGAAATTGACATAAACAGCATAAATGCGCGATTTCTACCGCGTCATTGTGGAAAAAACAAACCGGGGGGAAAAAATCTTTCAATCGTAAATACAGTGCTTGATTAGGTAAAAAAGTTTGCTAAAAATATAAAAATGATAAAATGTATAGTAAAGTCAATATGAAATAAATGGTATTTTATTCGTCTAGTGCAAAAAGAAACATGTATTTTGTAAATACCAACATCTCTTCGGACCAACAGCATATTAATTAATTAACGAAAAGTCATACAGAAATGGGAATGAAAGAAATTATAAATATGATTAAGAATGAAATACCCAAAGAGGCGATGAACCATACACACTATTCAATTGATGGGTAATACTATCCAACCGAAGGAATCCCATTACCACGAGAAGGCAGAGTAAAAAGAAAACAATAAATAAAAAAGACGATAAAGCAAATACCAAGGCGTCTTATCATCTTCGGAGAGTTTTCCTTTCTACTTTAATAACGGAAAGTGAACTTCTGAAAAGTTACCTTTCTCAGTGATCGCATGTTTTTTTGTTATTTTTTTTCTCTAAATGCCAGCCTGGGATATTAACTTTTAACTAAAAAGGACTTAGCAAAGTTTCGTTCACACAACTTTACTCTTCGTTGGGTTTTCTTGCCCACTCGGCTCTTACTTAAGCTCGAGTAGGCACTAACGAGAAAAGCATCGTTTGAAAAGCGAGAATTCTTCTATTACACATCCACGTTTTAGCAAGCATTATGCTTTTGACAATCTTCAAATATAAAAAATCGGAGAGCTAATGACAAAATATTACTGCAAACTATTAGGGTGCATTGGTAATCTTCGCGCGTTCAAAGGTGACATCATAATTTCTAAGATAAATAAATTAATTGTTAATATGTTTGTAAAGGTAAATAAATAAATGCACGATGTTATTTTCCATACATAATGGGATCGATAGGCCTTTCAAACCAATAAAAAATTTCGATGATATCTCACACACACTATGTTTTATTTAAATTTAAAGATAGGAAGCGCTTAATGAAAGACCCTTTATAATAAACGACCTGAAAAAGCAATCATTGATACTACAATCAATTAGGGTAATAGGGGAAGGTAGCATTACTCCACGGTTGGCTGAGCACTAGGAATCCCCTATAGAATAGGCCTGATTAAAGAGGTTGATTTTGATTATTTTCTGGTTAAAATACATTTGATGGAAAATCTTCAAATTTTGGACCCGAATCGCCAATATTTTCCATTTTTCAGAAGCTATTAGAGTTCAGGTTAATATTTATGCTCATCGTTAAGGACTCATTCAAAGCGGTAACACAAAAAAATGTTTGAGGATCCAATAACAGAAAGTTCGTTCTAGATTTCAATAGAATTTTTATATTGATGAACAATTAGTCACAGAATCTTTTTTTTTTTATTATCTTGTTAATAGGTTTTTGTTATAGAGTTGAAAATATCTCTCGATATCATTTGTCATTTTTCTAGCCGATTTTTTTTGTTTGTATATTAAAAAAAACATATATAGTTTAGCTATTGTTCGATGTAAACAAATGTTATTCGGTAAAAATAAAATATTTTAAATGCCGAGGTAACTGATCCGTGGATCTGGAGTTCTTTATAGATCAATTGATCTCCATAGCCAAGGGTTCATCAATGCTCACCGACTGAACTATCCCCACAATTACTACCCACTATATTAACTATCCCTCCCCACTATAGAGGGTCTATTAACTTATTAATATTCAAATAACTGTCCATTCTCTTTACAGAGCACTCTTGCTCTATGCGGTGAGCATTCTGTGTCACTAGGCTTCATAAGAGTCCTGTTATACCTGCACAATCTCAATCGCTCTCTAGAAAATAAATGTTTCTATCGCTTTCTATTACATAGAAAGTACCTTGAGAGCCCGCATTTCATGTAAGAAACTGAAAAATATATCGACTATGTCTTTCTGCCCTTTAAAAGGCTAGTTTATCCGTGGACCCGTAGATTTGTCATATTTTTTTTTTTAAATTATTTAAAGGATAGGTTTTCAATATTTATTATTTACATATGCGAATAAAGGGAGTGGAAAGTCATGACAATATATTCCTGGGAATCTCCATGAGTTTTGATTTTAGTTATTGAATTACTAAAAAATTTATATAGTTTTATATAAAAAAAAACAACGTAATTTTACTGCTTGATTTAATTTCACAATGAATACAGGTGCTAGAACGACAAATTGAATATACCCTACCATTTGCGAAAGGGAAAAAGTGATCCAGCCTTCAGTCCGTTCTCCGCCTACTTGGTTAACCTACGGACACATGTGTCGGTAGTAAACTGCTTTCTTTCTTATACCAGACCAGATACTACTGTCACGCATTTGATGGCCACTCTTAAGATAAAGTGGCCGAGTTGTTTCGCAACAGGTCCAATAAAGAAAAAAAACTCGAGTAATCTTTCTTATGATAGTTACATTACATCCAGAGTAGGAGCATTAAGACTCAATGGCGTAATATCGGTAAAAAAGAAGAAATTGTTATTATTATGAAAAAAATTTATTGAACTTGTATACGGTTATATTTTTTAGAAAAAAATATTCATTTTGTTGTTTTAATTAATTTTTTTAATATCATATGTTGTTTATTAGTAAAATTTCAGTTTGCTCATTCAGCATTAATAATTGTGATTTATGAGCTCAATCATACGTTATACGCAATTCCACTCACTCAATGCGCACACTTCACACTCAACATATTACATATACAATATACAATATGGAGTATATGTACAATATATAGATACAAAATCTGCCCACAAGCTGGTAGGAAATCGGGGGAAACGAAGCACCCCCTTCCCTCTTCTCCTCACTCACCAAAAAGAGGGCGAGAAAGCCACAGACGCTCAGGACTTTAGCGGTGATTGTAGTCAGTGCCTGTCCCCACTGACACACTTCTCTATTAACAAAATATCGTGAGGCCACCGCCGCTTTAGGCGATGAGGAGGATTATAAGAATGAGTGTTACTGCTTAAGTATACTATGACTATATATTCATGGAATTCGAGAAATCTTGAGGTTAAAAGATCAAGGATTATAGGTACATTGAGATCATTGTAAAGGGATGAGTTTTTAATGCAGAAGGGAGCGTTATAAGGACTTGGATTCGTTTGATGCTTGAAGGTACGACTGTGCCCTGTAGTAATAGTCCCTAAGTTCAATTGCTTTTAACACCCGTAATTTTAATTTTGGTGTGGATAAAGTATATAAAATATCAAAGATAATCACAAATACCTTTTGAACTGGGTTCAGTTTATTAAATTTGAAACTTTATATTAAATTAACCAATCAAAGTGAGTGTAATTCTTACATTAGGTACATACATATTTTAACGATGTATGATTTATTGTTATTTGACAATTTTTATTGTTTTATTATTATACAATTCATTATCTGTAATTATATTATTTTACACTATTCAACAACATGATTATAATAGATAAATTGTCTGTAAGTTGTGTTAATCCTTAGCACATATTGGTTATTTTACCACTGAAAATGACTGTTGATTGGTCGAAACATTATACGAAAAAAGAATTCCTGTGTACTTTTTATTTCATAAATCGATTAATCCAAACCAATACAATAATTAAATTATAATTAAATAGTTATTGATATTTATTTATTCATATTTAAACACAAGTCAAATACGGGCTTTTTTTTATTAACTTTGTTTCCGAATTTCCGTGATGTTAATTAAATACACATTTCGATGTATTTGACTTAAATTGAATGTTTTCAGGAATAAAATAGATATACTTTAGAACCTCTCCAATCTTACCTCGACGGGGCCAGTGGGTAGATCGGATTTACCGGGGATGAAACAAATACGTTTTTACATATTTTTTAAAAGTTTTAATTGCTTCTTATTTTACAGGATAATACAGAATTATATTAAACAAAGTAATAAAAAATTTAAACTACATGGTCTTGAAACCGGCTGTGGAGTCGGTTAAACATTTTATTTTATTTATTTGTTAAATTTGTATGATTTAGGCCGGTTTCGTCGACTTGCGCCGGAAGCAAGTTATTTTCTATTGCGAATTGTTTAAACCTATCCGTGAGTACTTGTGTCCCATTGAACGTCTGATGAAAGCTTTCCATCCGAAATCGAAAATTGTCTAATTCCATTAAGATTTTTCCACCGCCAAGGATACGTTTTCAATTGGATTAACATTACCTCATCGAGAATTCGTTTTATGCCCCGGGGTTCCGAGAACATTGAGTACACATTGGGAGCCACGAGATGGTCTGATTACTCGGATAGTTAGACTAACGAAAGTCGGTTTAGCACGGTTGTACAGTAACATTGTATTCCGAATGCCGAGTATAATGATACCGCCACACCATTGAGGTCACCTGGGTCTAGATCGAACCAATAACACTCTTTCGAAGTACACGCCGAATCTGGAATCCATTGAAGGCCACAAGGAAAAGTAAAGAAGCACGTACTGGATACTACAAGGCAATAACGAAGGATAATTGCAGACCATTTGTGCTATTGCGAACATATATAATATGAAATTATTTTTCATATACATTATATTTTGAGAACGGTTTATTACAGATCGGATTCTACAAAAGATACTACCATGATTGACTTACACATGAAGACGATTCCCTAATCACTTCCCAGAAAATGGCGTCCTTGGGTGATACGTTTTAAAAGCTTCCTAAGACAACGGGTCAGCCAATAACCACCCCTAAAGACAAAATGAAGACTTCCAGGAATAATCAGTTGACTGTAGATTGTGAAAAGTGTGGCCTTAATAATTAAAGTCAGAATGGCACTCGATAGGAACGCGAAGCGAGAATAACATCTGGAAGCATTACTGCTCTCCGAAAGCCCATAGGCAAAAAAAAATACATTTAATTTTTAATTTGGGTGGTTTCAATGTATTTATTTGATAATGCTTGTTGTTTATAGAATTATATCTTATACCTATGGGTATATAATCATATACCCTGAGAGAAGCAAATAGTACAGGCTTTTTAGTATCGGAGCAGTCTGTTTATATTAGCTTTGATTCAATTTTTATATTATATATTTTTAAAGATATTCGTGATCACGAATAATGTTTAATTATTTACCAAGATTTTTGTAGTAGTTGAGAAAGGGATCTTGAGCTGTTGAAAGCGCAAGTTGTTGTTTTTTTTGTGTTGATAATTTGCCACATCGAAAAATGAAGAATTGAAGAATGAACGCTCCATGTTCACACCAGAGAAGCAAAAATAAATTATTTATTTTGTTTATGAAGCCATAAGGTAGACCAGTGATTATGTACGGAAGTGAAATCTGGGTGACCATTGCTAATGAGCTCTTCTTAATCCCAGGGATGATGGAATACTAATGAATCAGGTAGATGGAGAATCCGGATTATTTGATTAAAAATTAGGAGGTTCAACAATATTATTCCATATTTAAGAATCATTCCGGACGGATGATGAGGATGAATGATGAGGATATTAATGCCAGGATACAGTGGTTGGAGATATTGGCGGGTTCTACAATGATAGGTAGTGAGTGTCATTGAGTGAGTGAGTTATGGGTACTAGTATATAATTTGATATCATTGCACGAATACGATATGTTTGTACCATTTAGAAGTCTAGCTGTTAAATAACATTTTTATACATTGAGTAGTATTTCGGTAAGTAGGGCACCGATATAGAAAACGTTTCACAGATCTAGTGGTCGGTCACACCGAGTTTTCCACGTGGTTTCTTTTCTAGTCCAAGTAAAAGTGATCGATAACGAAATTGTGAAACGAAGGATGCCTCGAATTTAAATGACCGGGACCTGGAGAGAACTGGAATCTTATTAAAAATTATTTGATGCTAAAGCATCGAAATCAATTGTGTGATAGTTCTATTTGATGCCACTACATTAACGAAACTAAAAACAGGCCATGAAAAATAACGAAGGATTATTAATCAGTTGGTATTTAAAAAATAAATATTTTTCATCAAAGTTACTGCTGACGGGAATAATCCATGTACATAATACAGGAATTATAACATCACTAGCATTGTTTTCTATCAGAGTTATAGAACCTGAGGGGTCCTGATCAATAATAATTATTATATGTTGGGACTTGTAATTGTAGTGGATTAGTTATAAAAAGTCATAGAAAACTCTCATGGATTGTACTTATATTCTATTGAAAGTAAGCGAACGTCATGAAATTTATTATTAAAATTGTCTGAATATACCTTGGGTGGGAGGAAGACATTCAATATAAAAAAAAGTTTGAAAGCAAATAGCAATTAGACACGTATTCTTTGTAATTAGGTTTTCTAGCAGGAAGCTGTGCATACTTCTTCAATTATTAGAATAATTATTGCCAAAGCATAATTGGTGACTTCCTCCTCTCTCCTATGATGGCCTGGCGACCTCCTACTAATCAAAATTTTGTTTATAGCGAGCTCTGTGTTTTAAAGTTAAGTGGTTTTGGCTTCCCGCAAAGAAAAACGACGTTAAAAAACTGAAGTCCTAAGCACTGATTAAAATACGTTATCGATTTCATAAAAGTAATTTCTAATTCTAAAATTACCAAATTTATTTTAAAAATGGCGAGGCTACTTGTCCTTGGTTAATTAGTCGAAAACGTTTGATGGCTTTGGAGAAATGGAGGCTTGTCAGAGTTTGTGAGAAACGACGAGGACGCGAAGAAGACCTACCGTAAGGGCCCTGTAATGGCGACACAAAGACCCGATGTTTGGGGCCGTGACAACGAACCATTGTCGCTGGGTCAGTGGGGCCTTTGTCGCTGATCTCTCTGTTAGAGGCGGTCGACTTCTGAGGGGCAAGTCTGCGTGTGAACCGCTCTCAAGCCATTTTGCACATCGTATATCGTATTAGCCAGGTTAAGATAAAAGTATATCTAAAAAGATTCTTCTTACGAAACACAACATACAAAGTAGCATCTGCATCGTTTACATCTGTATCAACAGTCATATTTCAGTACCTCCTGCATTATTAGCATGTCTCCTCGACAGGGCAAGGCTGCAAATACTACAGAACACAAACCATTATCTAACGCTGGAAACGTGTGGTTTGTCAGGAAATCCCGAATTAAATTATAATTGACAATATCACCACTATCAATACAAATAAAAGAAGAGATGGTGTGATCATCCTCAACTTTCTTCAAGGATTCCACCTACCCGCCAGAGGCTAAAGGCAAGAATGTGCCGATACCTATAATTTTTATTTTATTCTTTAGTGTTTTTATATTAATTTCCTTCCATGTTTGTTACGGATGAAACCAGAATTTCCATTATTTGCCATAAAAATGAGTTTAATGAATGTAAATTTGCCTATTCTATCATGTAAAATACGAATGCATTGGAAAAAAAAATAACTGAACGATTAAATTTCAGAATTAAAAGTCATAGTACCTTTAAAATTTCAGCCAATGGTGTACCTAGAGGAGAACCCCCCTCTGAAATTCCAAAAATAAACTTTAAAATAGGAAAAAAACATATTACATAATATTTCATGGTTTATTTGGTGTAAAATATCCCATTTTTTTTTAAAAATCTCTCTCACGAAAAAAGGTACTTGCATCAATCCCACTCATTATTAACAAATATGTTTTGAAAAAAGTTCATTACATGTCTGCAGTTAAATATATTTCGAAATAAAGGGGTTTCGCTAAAAAATATACATGTACATATACCAACAATCTTCCTGCCTTACATTAGAAAATAATAACGCTAAGCCTAAACAATAAGAATATCGTCAAGCGGTTTACTATTCCGCCAATATAACCGTGACACTATTAAAGCCTAAGAAAAGACTTACGATTCCAGGCTCCATTAGCAAAGCGGATGAAGCATCCGAGGAGCTGGAATGCCTCCAGCTGGACAGGAGAGGAGGAAATACCAGCGGTGTCCTTAACAAGGCCGCGCTCAAAAGTTGTTCTGTGTACCTGCCTAGCTTCTCGAGGGAACACGGGAGTGTGGGATAAACGTCAACCACTTGATGTAGGCCTCAGAGTACATGTGGGAGAAACCGTATCATTCATTTATTAGCAAAATGTTAATCGCAAAGACCCAATGTTTGAGGAGAGGTTTTACATTCAAACAGGTACTGAGCAATATTTTATCTGTCTGTATGATGAGTGAGTACTAAATAAAATAAACTTAAAACAGTAATAATAAACAATTAAAAACAGATAAATGTATCGTAAATATGCAGTATAGATACCCAGAGGTTGCATACGCACTCCAGTTTGTAGAGAAAGGCGGATAATTTTCAGTCACATCATAAAAACATAGCAATCGGAACGAATATTTTTCATTAAATACTCTACGAGTCTTCTGTCATCAAGCTAATAAAAAAGCTATATATTTGTAAAATCTGGCGGTGATAGAATGTAAGCGAAACAAAATTAATTTTAAGTCCCGTTTCTAAAAACCCACAACTATCGGACGTTTAAATAGCTTTGAAGTAGTAAACAGTTCTAATTTCGTTAGGAGGAAAAATTCGAAGTTATTAAAATAAATATGTTAAAATAGCCTTCAATTTATCGTAATACAGGCTGATTTTTTTTGTTTTTATTGGCTGTAATTAAAATTTTTACTCGATAGGTTAGATCAATTTATCCTAATAATTTATTAGGTCCTTGTCTATCTCTTGATAATATTCGTTATTTTCTAACAAAATTTAGTTATAATTTATTCAACAAAATATTCGCCTATGAAATGATAAAAGGTTCATCTGATATTTTCTACTTAACATTCAGTCAAGTCACTTCCACAGGTTTATACAATCAGCAACCTTCCTTAACTGTGTCGTGGAAAATGTTTTGGTTGGAGCACTAAACTGGCCATCTCAGTTTCCTAGCATAATAACCGTTCAAGAAACGGTACATATCTCATAATAAATGCACCAAATAAATTATTATAACTATGATAATGAAAAGAAGGATAAAACTAATTTCATGGATAATGAAACTAATTAAATAAATTTTCCTTTATTAACAATGCATGCAGACTCTAACCGCTTCCTTCCTCTGGCCAAAGATGATAATTGCAGGTGCACAAGGTTGCGACACCTCGGGCATTGTTTGAGAGTTTAACCAACCGCGAACAGTCTTATTATAATTACATATCTGGCCTTAACCATATTACCTCAATTAAACAATGAGGCAAGTTATGGCCAATCAACACGGTTAACGCATTCGTCTGAAGATGATTCATCTTCATTCTTCGTATCGGTTTGTGAGTTCTATATTCAGATAGATACTCAGCATACCTGGTGGTAAAGTGGATTTCTGCAGAAAAATTCCCTAGTGAGTAATGAACCCAGTCTAATCTAACTACTAACAGACTACTAGCTAAATATGGTTGATTTAGACGCCCTTCCCAACTAGCTTACTAAATATCCTCAAACTTTTAACATCTGTATAGGGCACTGTAGTAGAGTGTTAAAAATAAAATTTATTATTAATTATGAACTTACTGATCTTATTGACCTACCAATATGTCCTTTGTGCAGACCAGAGATGATGGATTCCTTTTACTTACGTACTAACGAAAACCATACTGGGTTGCCAGGAATCCCATGACATCTACCATATTAACCAGGAGTAATGAAAAAAAAATTAAATTTCTGCCAAATAGATATACAATGAAAATTATTATTAATATGAAAATTTGAATAAGTTGAAGTGCCGATAATAAAGGAGATGAATAACCCATAACTTGCTCGAAGAGGTCAATATTTCCATGGATCCTTCTTTATTAAGTCATTTCCATGATATAAAATATCAATTATTAAAAATCGTATTCTTTATTTTAATTAAGGCATCGCGGAATTTTTAGTTATGTATTATACAGTTTACTATTATACATATGTATGTTTATCTACGTATGTTATTTCAATTTTACTATGCATAAATCTAGGTATTCACATCATTGCGTATGAATAAATGTAAATGTGCATGTTTCATTTATGCGTATTTATTATATATTACTACATACCTTCATATAAATTGTTTCTATTCTTTCTTCTCTTATTTTGTTTGATTTGTTTATATTTTATTTACTATGAATATATATTTAACGGGAACTGATAATGTTTAATTATGTAACCTCTCCATCTAAAAAAATGTCTCTCCTTTAAGGATATAGTCCTTGGACTAAAATAATATATTATTATTGAAAGCAATATACTTTGATCTCCTTCAATATGAATCTTCCCTAAAATCCAGCAACATTATATCTCATCTCGTCCATTTGACCTCTAACTTCCATTCTACAAATCATAATTTTTTTTTTGATCAAGTTACTAGTTCAATGATGCAACCTTCATAATTCTACTTCTCAAACTATTCACCAATGCCATTCGCTTCCAGTCTTTTAATGTTACATCATTATCAATAATTTCAATCGACTAGACTAGATAGATAGGGTTAGTATGGAAGAGTTGTAGAGTTTACTTTATCTTTATTTTATTGTTGTTATTATTTTTTTCGCATACTATTCATACTATACTATTCATTGTTTTTCTCTGCCTTAAGAGATTCTGTTCTTCTTAAGTATTTATAGTCTCAGAAATTAAGATTTATTTGTTCATTCTTCCATTCATAATACGATATAGTACATAGCATAACACAATAAAATGGTAATACCAGAAAATATCTCATAAACATTGGAGCACTTTTTCTAACTTTCAAAGTAATGTTTCAGTTTTTAGAATTGAAAACTGCAGAAACCGTTAACAATAAAGACCTTTACAACTTTTAAGGTACTTGGTTAGTTCTAGCCGTGTTCTGGTCATACATTATGTGTCGTGTTTCTCTTTAAACTTGGACGTTGGAGGGAAGCCTTGGCTCTTTGGATGGAGTCGTGGTGTTTAATTTAGAGGGTCCCTAAATGAAGAATTGTCCGAGAGGAAGGGCGGCTTGTTTTAACACGTATCGCCCTCCTGCCTACGTGACGGCAACTTTGGCCCCTTTTACGACCGCTAATTATCCGAAGAAATGGAGAAAATATACCTGTTTCCTCCGAACTGTTCTTGTCTTCTTAGGAGCGATGCTCTAAAGGGAAACATTAAGTGTTTATAATTAATATTTCAATGTGAGCATTAATAAAAATTCAGTAATTAACATCAACAATCAAATAGAATGAAAACAGTCGGCTAATTCTCGTGTACTTTGTGTTGGAAAACAAAAATGTCATACCTGTGTATTGTGATAAGTAATCTGGCACATAGTGAGATCGAGTTGGTCTCTGTCAAATAATTGTTAGTACCTTTACTCAACTGAATTTCTTGAAATTGTGCAGAACCGAACCCTTCGGGACCATTGAAGAGCAAGGCCGTATTTTAGCCAAATCAGGCCACAGAGGCGTGATCTGTAACCTTAAACATTCATTTTTTGCAACTTATAACAGCATCATTAGCTAATGTGCATGGAGAAATTCTGATTTGTGGGCAGACATCGTTAATGATAAATATAAACTCAACCAAAAACCAGTACACACATTATAAAATAATACATACTTAAGAAATATATAAAATAGAAAAGTATAAGTGCATAAATCTTTATGGGTATAAAATTTTTGGTTGGTTAAAAGTTGACTGGTGTTGTGTATGATCCCTTCATAGAAATTTCAACAGAAAAATGTTTCCTAATGAAAAAAATTCATTGGCTAATCTTGCTCCGGACTGCCCATACTTTCGTGCAAGCATGCCGTATTTAAATGCGAATATGCGATGACATTGAGCTCCTTTCTCGGAAATCGCAACCAATTTATGGTAGGAGTAGATTTTTCTCTGTTTGCCAACATGCAATTCCATTTGCCAGAAAATTATTTTGAAGCATATTATGAAATTTAAATACATTTGTATATCGAATTTCCTGCCATTTAATGAATTCTTTCTTAAAATTCCTAGCCAGTTTAACTTATTTATAAGGGTGTGATAAAATGATTCGTTCGGAATTCACTAGTCAAGTCATGAGGTTACATGTTATACTTACGTAGAACGATTGTTACCAACTATCATATATCGATCAGAATCTCGACCTTAGTAGTTTCGCAACATTTATCATAGCAAAGGCTAATTTATCACTTTCAAATGGCCACTATGACTCAGTCCATTTTGGGTCGACTCATTGTCAGTCCAGAACGCTCTGTGTACGAAGTCACGAAGCAAGCCTTGAAACTCACGAGAAAATGATTTGAACAGGCAATCAAATTCGGAGAACGGCCTTAATATAATTCTACAGTTGCTAATGCAAGCCGGTTCCACTTTTATTTTGCCGGCGTTGAAGCCTAATCTCCTAATCCACTTCCTGGAACGTTGTTCTTTATTTATTCCTACGGATTAAAGGCATTTTTGATTTGAAATTCGAGGAAGTTGAGTTATTTTATTTGTTCAAGAGTCAAAAATCATTTTGCGGACTCTCTTGCGGTTTAGTGGTAACTGTTTAACTGCTTCCCCATAGGAAGCCTATAAATTCAGTATAGCGAATACGTTCCTACTTCCTTAGAATTTTGACCGTTGGAAGTTAGATATGATTTTCAAGATGGTTGTCAGTTCTGAACCATTTGGACAAATAAATTATGAATGCATTCATGTAATTAATTGTTTTTTATGTTCTTATATGCTGGTCATTAATTGAGTTTAATATATTCATAACAAGTTTGATGGTAGTCTAATTCTTAAACTCTAGAGGATTTATTTGTTAGGTAATCGGCTGATGTTGATAAAAGTAAGAATAAGTCTTGCTTTTTAAAAACAGTCTTAAGTCTGAAATGATGCTTCAAGTCAAGAAAAGTTAAAATTTAAACTGTTCGAAAGTACGAATGGTTGTATCTTTAAAAATTGAAAATAATAAGAAACATTAGAGGCTATTGTTTAGATAACTACGATAAATTTGATTGCAACTAATATCTTCAAGGAAACGGCTGTGGAAAATTAAATATATCAATTGAAATTAAAATCTGTCATGACTATTTGTAGCATTTAACAAAAAAAAAAATCACCTGTGCGGGTCCCAAGAGATTTATGAATTGTTATCTTACAAATCAAAAATGTTCCATCATTTTTTTTTTGGTGAACTGAAACGAATGAAATTAATTAAAATTGATGGTACCACTGACAAAGATTGATCATTCGTTTTTGGCTTTTAAACGTCAATCAAATGTTCCGCAAATTCGAGTATTTACGTACATGATACTGTAGAACATAGTTAATCAATACGTTTATAAAATTTATTTGTTAAATACAAATTATTTGATCATTCAGTTAAATAATCTTTGTAGAGGAGAGTATTTTAAAAGAAAAGAAAGAAAATATTATGAAGTACAAGCAAAACATTGGTATATACAAATATTAAGAGTTACGTTACTACATACTGATTGGAATGTGTGGTCTTTTTTTTTTAATTCCAAAACCTCTTTATTGATAATTTTTACAATGAACAAACATTTTTGATTTACAATTTTCTCCTCTTTCTGCGATACACTGATGCATTCGAAGGAGGGCATAAATATAATACAATTTCAGATTGAAGTTAAAAAGTCAACACATACCCAACACTAGGTGATGAGGCTCACCTTCAGCTTACAACCGGGAAACTAAAAAACTAAAACCTATAACTAGAACCTAAGACCAAAGTGTTCCTGCCACGACAGCGTCCTGCCATCAATGGGGGAACGGAGCGGGGGTTATAGTGTTGAACGCCGGGTTTGTTCAGTATTGCAAGGAGTCGAAAAATTAGATATGTCTACGTTGGATAAATTCATCCACCGTAAGCAGCTCAAAGATCTCGTGAAGCTCACTGTTTCTTCGCTGCTCGAATGAAGTACCTCTGACAACTTTCATTAGTATACCGTTTTGGAATTGTTGTAGTCGCCGAGCTGTTGTATACGTCAGATAACGAAAAAGCGGTGCACCATACAGCAGAGTAGGCCTGAGTATGCTCTTAAGTAAGTGTGGTCTGGGGCTAAAGATGAGACATATGTTTAAGAAAAGGATAGTTCTGGGAAGTGGGAGGGAGGTTTTGGAGGGATGCGGTGGCTTACTTAAAAAATAACCGGAACCATTAGTAACTTCCATAAAGTCACGAGGGAGGTATACAGTAGAAGGGCTTGCTTCTACTTTTAGCAATATATATTGTAACATTCATGATATTTGAGAATATCATGGCCTGCAACCCTTCCAGCTGGTAAGCATCATCCCTTTGTGCTCTTAGGAGTGGGGATGAGATGAAGGGGGAGTCTTAGTCAGTCTTAGCTAACAGCCAGAGAGCAAAGCAGAGCAAGCTCCCGTTCCGTTGACGGTCATCAACACAAGCAGAGGAGAAGAAGAAGAAGAAGAAGAAGATTACACGGATATCATCGATTGGGTGATATTGATATTGTTTTTTTATTATGGATCCATTGAAAGGGATTGAGCTCAATTTTCAATTTTCATGTATTTTTTTGTAATTAGTAGTAATTATCCTTGTTCAAAGGAATTGAATATTTTTTTATATAATCTATGTCAGCATTCTATATAATTATAATTATTTGTTATAACCATTTTATTGTATATTTTTCACAATTCCCAGTTTCTCAATTTATTAATAACTATAACATTAGCCTTGAGATCGGGCGATTCAATCGGGATAATTTCTTATGTCGAAGACATAAAAATAAGTTGAATTAAAGATCTCATGACGGACCTACCAAATTAGTTAAGGTCAATTGATCCAATAAATTAGAAAAATAAAATGGTAAAATATGAGGTAGGTTTCAATATATAATATTCTTAGCATTATATAACTGTTCGATTTTTTCTGAAGGGAAGATCGATTATCCTTAGTTGGCCGTGAAACAAAATTTTTGAAGAGCTCTAATCGAGAGTACCTATTAGAAATATTGGCAATTTTGCCCTTCTACTGAATTCCGGCTTTGATGTTGGTATAGGTGAAGGTCGAGTTTTATTTCTATTTCTTGAACTGGATACGTTGAGCCGGGGCCTTGGGACTGCTGACAACACAAGCTGGAGAATGTCTACAAGGAAAGAGCATCAACATTTTGTGTTAATTACTTGTGCACTAATATTACAATATTTGGTTTTAAAATTAAGAATGATGTTTTATTGCTTAGCTGATTTACCCCCAGGATTAGTTCCAATAATTCATTGAAGACAACCGTGAGCCAACAATAATACCGTGGATTTGAAATGATACTCAAGGTCCATCTTGGGATTTGAACCTTCATTTTATGAATCACTTAACCAAACCACGCTATAAGAGTGCCTTGTCTTGCTTCTTCTTTAAGAGAATAAATAAGTCTTCCTTCTTAAAAACTGTCTTTTATAAAAAGTCTTTTTTTTTTTTTTTTTCTAAGCTCTCATACTTATAAAAATAGGAGTGTGGGAAAAATAAGGAAAATTATTTTTGGCTGGAAAGTGCCTTTCACTAAGGGGAGACCCCTATTTGAAGGATGTATGAGAAGGATATGGGGTGGACTGTCCGACGATGTCAGTTTGAGCTTACTAAAGCTCTTAAGTCTGATATCATACTTCAAGTGAAGGAAAGTTAAAATTTAACCTGTTCGGGAGTAGGAATGTTTGTATCTTTAAAAATTGAAAATAATAAAAAACAACAAAGACTATTGTTCAGGCAACCGCGATAAATTTTATTGCAACTATTGAAGTTTTAGTTATTATTATTAATTCTATAATGCACTCAAGATAGCCTTAAAACACCTTATTCCCAAAAAATGTTTATCTATCAGACTATATTTATATTTCACCCGGTAATTACAACAATAGTATAGCTTCAAATCTACTTGTTGGTCAAAAGATTAGTTTCCTTGCCCTTTTCTTTGTTTTGAGCAAAACCAGAAAACACTTATGTTCTTACCTGTCAGTTGATGTTTTTGTCTTAGTTAGACAAAAAAACTATAGCGACCACTATAAAAACCATGATTAAGTGCCATTAATTTATTAATTGCTCGGTTTTTATTTAATTGGTTTGCCTGCCTACAAATGGCAGACGAATAATTATTATAATTATAATACAAGAAACAAACAAATAACACGCCTGAAGAGAAAAGTCAAAAGACATCCCAAGGTAAAAATAATTAAAGTATTTATTAATGAAACAAAACTATCCTATCAAAATAATTATATGATCAAATTTTAAAAATCCAAACATCAATTAATAATATGTAAAATTATCTGGGAATTCAGTAGGCCAGTTGGCTGTAATTGACAAAATTGATTAAAACTGCCATTAAAATCGTTTTCAAAGCAAACTTGACTTGAATTATTATTGAGTAATTATCAATTTATTTTCGTTTGTTTATTACAAATGATTTCTAAAGCTTGCCTGATTTAAAGCATATTTATTTAATAGGTTAATATTATATTAATATTTTTATTTACATATAACATCAGTGCAATTTTCAAAGTAAACTGATATATTTAAATATTGTTAGATTACTGAGAAACGATACTTATCGATGAAGACGCGAGCCACCCTAATTTATTTTGAGACATTAAAGAGTTCGTTACTTTTGTGCCATCTGTTATCTTTTTTTGCCCTCTTGTCACATCTGCGGCAGGTGTAACGAACCATGGCTCCAAGTCTCCAAGTTAGTGCTTTTGCTCCCGTGTTAACTTAAATTAATTTCAACGTTTGCCCAAGACGCCATACAGTAAAATGCGGACCTGTGTCGAAACAGTTAGAGGTAGGGGGCCATGAGCGATTACAGAACCTGACAATGACAGATGAAGGACGGCTTATCTACAATTGGCAGCCTTTTAATCCAGCTCTGGATAAATTCAACCGAACAATATTCAGTCAGCTCAATATGATTATTTCGTAATTGGTGATTTATTAAACTGTTTAATTAATAAAAGGAACATTTTTTTATAAAAAAAAAAAAAAAAATCTGCATCGATCTAATGTAATATTCTTTCGATGGCTATCAAACATAACGCATGAGGCTTTACTTTCAAACAGATAAGGGCAAATTGTTTTTAAGTCAGCGGGTTCTATGATAACTAACTTAATAAACGCCTGCCGTTCCCCTAGTATCTTTCTTTATTTTCTACGTCTTGCATTTCGTTCCTGAGAACAATAGCAAATGCCCCTTATTACGTCAGCGACAAAACCCTTCATAACGGTCTGAATATACCCCACATTTGTTAACTCATCTCTTTTAAGTTCATGAAATTTCATAGTAACCAACCAACCTAATTCACAAGCGAGGGAGGTGACAACCATGTGGATTTGGGAGGTCTCTGGGCTGTTATGTTTATCACAACTGCTTGCCCAATAAGGCAGATTGTAATTTTATCACAATAAAGAAGTCTTTATTTCGTTTATGTACATATTTAAAAAAAGAAAATATATTATAATCCATGTTAGCTAATGTTAGCTTAAATCTAAAGATTTAATAATAATTAAAATTATGGTTATGTTTCTGAAGCTCATGTACTTTCTGCAACCAGTCGTAGCTAACACGAACGCACACTATTGAATGCCTTATCTTGCCAACCAACGAAAGGAACGGTTCAAGGTTTACTGGCGAGCTCTGACGCTGTCCTAACGCATGTCCTGAAATCATAATTCCTCTTGTTCCGGTGTCAAAGCCCTCGGGAAAGATCTCAGAGGCAGAGGAAGCAGCTTCCCACACAGCTGCAGGTGGTCTTCGGCGCTACAGCGAAAACCCATTTGTCACGAGATGAAAATGTCATCTCTTAAATGATTTTATCTGTTAGCTGGCTGCGACGTTTCTGGCAAGGATAAGGGGAGAAATATAACTTGTCTGAAAATAGTCATCATAAAAACAAATTCATTATCGTAGCCCATTTCGAATCATGATTTCAAATTACAAATGCACAATAATACAGGCTCTATTTTCATTCAGTTACTGGACTGCTGCTGCTATGATATAAAATTAAACATGATTAGCAAATATTACTAAAGGTAATGTTAGTTACTATTTATTTACTAAATAATACTTTGTGGAAAAACTCAAAATCCTTATATAAATTTGTGTGTTTAAATAGAAGAATCGTTTTTCAATGGATTGAAACATATTAAGTTAAGTATAAATATATTTCAGTTTCCATACTACTAAATCTAAAAAAAATTCCGTTTAATCGGTGTTTTAATTAAAGTATTTATTTACAATCAAAAAACTAAATAAGCAGTTAAAGGGACGACATCCAGTCATCCAGTCGTCAAAATGATGCAATCCGATTGATTATAAATACATTCTCCACAATACCTCAAAATGTGTTGATTTAAGTTTTGGTCAAAGTGTGTTGAGTGGAGTTTTGGCTTAGAATACAATAACGGAATGTTTGGGAAAACAAATTAAAAGTGAAAAAAAAACCGGTGTTGCTAACGAAACATTTCTCAATTACCGACTCATTATAGTTGTCAAGTTTAGATCTTTTTCTCCATGGTTAAGGACATACATAACATACGCATGATCTGTCGGGTAAATGTCTATAATTTTCACCGCTGTATAAGTAAAAATAATAAATAACTATACGATAGAAAAATCAACCTATGCCTCCTAGGAGAAACCGTAAACAACAGAATCTGTTTCATGACACAGACTTATATTATTATAAATAAAAAAAAAACACTTTTATTTGTATTTCGTTTCTCTTTTACCATTTGCTTGCATCAATTAAGCCGTATGAAATGTTTAATAATAAATAATTTTAATATGAAATTCCCTGCTCCTATATACAAAAAAATTTATAATTAATTGAAACAAGTGACTGCCAACAAACAATATTTGATTTAGTAATTGATTAGAAAAAAATCCCACGACCATCCATAAAGCAATCACAGAAGATTTACACTGTAATCCATTTTAAATAATTCCAGCTAACCCAAGGATTTATTATTACTATCTGTTTCAATTAATTTCTAAATCCTCTTTGGTCACTGACAATTTATTTTTCAAACCAATTTAAACCAGCCAGGACTTGCACGGATCAGCGGTTTCTAGTGTCGACTCCGTTTCTTTGTAATACCTTATGTTCTATTTCTCATCAGAGTTATTTTTTCAAATTAAATCAATGTCAATTTCCAATATTTACGTAGTAAAAATAATGTTATGCTAATATGCAATACATCTAGTCTAAGACCTAACATTACAAAAGCGTAACAATATATGTATAAATACATAACAAACATAACATGAGCACATTTCTTGGGAACTTTATCTAGGTTAGCAATATTTTTCGCTGTGTTTACATTTATTTATAAATGTAATGGTTATCGCTTTTTAAAATATCTTGAACATAATCAGTTTTAGAAACTTAACTATTGCAGTTTATCTTGGTTTGGTCGAATTATTGCTCATAGAAACATACTTTGGATTATTTGTAGTTAGGTGGTGTGACAGAGTTCAACTAGGTCTGCGTAAGTTAGTATTAGTACGCACTTGTGAAACATTTTAAATGAGCAGTTTAGTCTAGGTATTAAAGTAAGAAAATTTCTATTTATAAATGTGAAGAAGATCGATAAGCATGATTTTCCGGTTGTTAATATAAGGTTTATAAGTAAAGTGAAAGTGATTGTGTGTTCTAGATAAACCTCAAGGTACTTCACTTAGACTGCCGCTCTGATAATCCGGTTTTGCGTGTTCTTAACAGTCGGCAAAACATATAACTTCAAATATTGTAGTTTCTGAGCTAGGGCTGTATGTCAATTAACGTAATCCGAGATGGTTCTTAATATATCTTTAAAATTTCAGACCGATTAAGACGCTTATATGATAGTTGAATTCACAGACTCATAGACGAACGGGAGTTTTACCTGTACCTGTTGCGAAGTAAAGCCAATCGTTCCTTGATATAATCATTTAAATTAGGTTATGAAATTCAGCACGAACGGACTTCAACTTTATCTAAATCTCTCGTAGCAATATACCTTCCAAACCTGAGTTCAAGACAAACTATTACAAATCGTTTTGAGTAGTCCATTCACCCTTCATTTAGTACCTCTATTTAATCTGATATTCTATAGTAGTCATCATATAAATCTATAATTTAGAGGTAAAACTAAGTAATAAAATATTTACAGAACCTTTACTATTTTTAAATCCTGCGAAATATTCATTTCTCTTTCTTGAATGTGTAAAAAAGAGCCTTCCCCATGTGCTAAGAATATTATAATAATTTTTAACATGGTTTCGTTGAATAATATTAAATGTTGTCAAGCCTGAATAACAAACAGAGGAAAGTTACTACCTTGCGAAACGCCTGCAACAGGAATACTAATATTAGCAAAACCATGTTTGGTTACAGGACCCAAAGTGGTTATGTTTTATGCAATGTACGGGGCAAACTTTTATAGTCTACCTACAGACTATTTTTTTTTGCTTAAAATACCATTATAAAAAACAATTAACATTGATAAAATTCGGGGGAGAGTGGTCAGTTAAAAATTTCACAATTAGACGTTATTTTAAGTTTTTAAAGTTCTGTTGTTTTTTATCCGTGGTCAATATTATAAACTGATAATGGTAGATGTATTATAGGTATAAATTACAAAGAAATCGCAACAAAAAAATTGTTGGAGACAGAAATAGAGATGGCGAATTTATTTCATACTATTTGACTTTTGTTTGATCAATATTTTGGATCTTTACATAGATATTTAATAAATTTTTGGCACAAACTGTAGATAAATATTGGCACTGTCTCTTCATACATTTCAAAAAATTAATTTAGTCCGTGGTCGATTCATAAACATTTCACTATAAAAATAAAAGTGTTTTTTTTTTTTTTTAGAGTTTTGTAAACCAATTTGAAACAGTTGGGAACTAGTTTTCCTTTATTATTGTCCCTACTACATAACCCGAGGTGTAACTGACTATTGGGTAGGCATTACCACACCCACAGCACCCACACACAACACAGGCTCAGCTGTTAGTCAGGTCACCTGCTAATTGGCTAACGTAGAAAAAACAGTTGCGCAACTTCAGGAGAGATATCGCCCTTGACATCGCGACGACCCGAACCAATTCGTACTCCATTGGTCAGGATGGTCGTCACTAGTTGCATTAAACTATGACAGTCGTGAAGGACACTACACAACACAGTGTAGGAGCATCGTGTAAACTTGTATCCATGGATCAGTGGACTCTCTGTATTTGCTTTTCACATCAAATGTAAACTAAATTGATTTTAAAATTATATTTTGGTAAAATAATTAATTAATTACACAAAAAGTATACTCTTTGTACTCTTTATTGGGCTATAATTACAATCTGCCTTTTATAAGGGAATCAGTAATTGCGATAAACGCTCTCATTCATACCATATGAAAGGAACTATTAAGATTGATGCTTAATTGACTTTATTTAAGTGCGCAAATAAGTACTGCTAATGTAATTTTAGCACTACAAAGAATTAAATAATAATCTATTGAATTTGAGTATGTTGGCTATGAGTTGTCCAAGTGTACGACATTGTCTGTTCGGATACTATCAAAAGCCTGAGATAATAGATAGTATCTGCCGGTCCATACATAAGCCAATTTATAAATCTCCCTCAACTTAAATGGACACGAGAGAAAATGGCCTCGCTTACCCCTATAAATGGATCTTGATAACTAAGAACCGTACACTCATCCATGATTAAATGGTAACGAAGATGACGAAACGCTGACATTTTCCTAACATGCCATATATTTTCTTTTCATGGCCAACCTCTTTATACCAGACAAAGACATGACAGGAATTGAATATAGCACTTATTTATAGACTGTAATATGCTAGAGAATAAAGTTTATTTTGTGAACTAGATGAAAAAAAAATATTATGATAACTTGATAAAATTTTTTAAGAGCTCATTTTCAAAAGAAAGTATCCAGTGAATAAGTTTTAAAATGAAAACTATACGGGTTTTTTCTATATCAACAACTAAAACAAAGTAAACGGTTAAAATTACCAATTAATTATTAAATATGAACGTGATTTGTTTTCACCTCATAACATACGGTTCTGTACGGGGTTCACTTAGCCTCATAAAAGAAAAACAATTGCTACGTCAATAAAGGAAAAGCTAATCACCACCAAAATAAAAGTTGGAAGGAAGAGGAGAATTTATAATCCAACCACTAACCTATTAGAACTTAGTCTTAGCCTCCTTCGAAGATATGCACGGATTATTCCCATTTTTCAAAAAAGGATTTAATTCTTTATGACTAAATAATTAATAATATACTAAAGAGCAAGCACTCCAAAAAGAGTGAATAAAAATTTTAAATCGTAAATCATATTAGATTGAAAGGTAACTTCATTTAATTGGTTTAATGTATCATTCATTAATTTTTGCAGAAAAATTAACGATTCGGCAATAATGACTTTGAATTGCCTGTTGTTTTATTCTTTGGATTGTAAACGATTTCACTAAGCATGATTTAATTTAAAAAATAAATATATATTTAAATGGTTTTGGAAGGCTGAAAAAGGCAAAACATCGCCTGATGATATATATAAATTAAAATATTCTATGGAGACTTTAAAGCTATTGTGAAAAATTTAATTTTTGCGGTGTGGATTTAAAAATAATTTATGATAATTGAATTTAAAAACGAATATCACATTTACATAACTTTCATTTCTCTGAATTTGACAACAGACTGATGTTATAGAATGTTCCAACTGGGATTCATTTGAGTTGATTCCAGTTGACTGACGAACTCAACCCAACAGAGCTACTTAAAAAAGTTCCTTAGAGGGATCAAGGAGTTCAGTGAACCATACTCTAGAGTGAAGGTACAAAGGAAGTGAGGAACGAGGGAATATCAAGGAATGGTTTGGTATGAAGATCTAAGCAATTTTATCCCCTCCATCCAATAATCCTCTCTAAGAGTTGAGCGAGTTATGAATCAGTAAGTGCGTGCGAGAGGCAATTACCATCCCAATCGGTAGAGGGGCCGAGTTGCTGAAAGTTTTTGCCTGCAGATCGGCGCACACGAAATGGGGCTATTTTGATGGTTCTTGCGGAATCGCGGATCACGCAACGCCATCAAAGAAGAAACGTACCATGAAATTAATCACGGAGATAAAAAAAGTTTACGGATTCAGTAAGTGATCTCGAGCTGTTCTAGTACGGCCTACAACGTCATATGTCAGAGACATGCTTTAATTGCACGTTAAACATCAACTGGTTAGTTATCGACACTAAAAATTTAATTTCATTTGTAAATATGACATTAACAGACTGAATAACTAAACATTTATGTAATCAACCTGATAACAATTGTTAATCCCCTTATTACTTCATAAACATAACCCTTCATAACGATATTAACATACCCTTAGATCCTTTACCTTATTTATCCCTTCAAAGCAGAATTCAATCATCTTAAAGCTTCACTCATCCCTGTAGTTCTTTTCGACAGTTAAATAATCTTTGTAGATGAGAGCATTTTAAAAGGAAAGCTTTATTATGAAGTACAAGCAAAACACTGGTATATACAAATATTAAGAGTTATGATACTACATACTGGGTCGGATGTTGGGGAACGAGTATCTGAGAAACAAGTGGGGACCGGGGCTAAAGCTGAGGCATATGTGTATAAGAGAAGGGTAGTTCCGGGAATTGGGATGGAGGTCTTGGAAGGAATGAAGGATACTTAAAAATATCAAACTTCCATGAAGTCACGAGGCAGGTACTAGCTTCTACTATTAGCATTATATATAATATTAGCACTACAATATTCTTAGCATTATATAACTGAAGATTAAAGCCTCAGTGGCATCATGACCTGCTAGAAATTCCTGCGCGGTCCTGGTAAAGGCCAGGTCCTCCAATCAAGCCTGAGCGTCTGTGGTTCCAGCGCTCTTTTCAGTCTCTACTGGTCAGTTTACCGTGATACGGCTGATGAAAGAGCGTGGACGATCCCGAGACTTCTTCATATTTCGCGTGTGAGGGAGGAATGACAATGATACAAAATTGGGTAATCTTTACCAATTTGTATATTTATATTTCGTATGAATAAGTGAGTTGATTCCTAGCTGTATACATGGATACTTATATACAGCTGGATTCTCATACTGGGATGGATGAAATATTGATCACAAATACGTATTGCCCAATAGTAATTTTATTTTAATAAAATAAAAGTTTCAAGCAAAAAAAAAAAGCTAATTAATGGAACTGCCACTACACAAACGAAATGCTTTCCTTGTATAATACTTTTCCCCCGCAGACTCAGCAAATCTCGTCCAACTCCTTGTGGGTTTATTGACAGCAGGTTGTTGAAAACAATACTGCTATTCTTATACTCTCTCAATTCGTCGTAATGACCTTTGATCTACGACAGATTTGAATGTTCCTTAGAAACGAAAACGCTTTTGAGGCTTGGCAAAGGGCTTTGTACTCAAATCTATCCAGCTTATTGATGGCGGTTTAGGCAGCTCCGATCCAGTTAGGAAAGACTTAAGAAGCGATTAGAATCAGGATTGCAATCATCTGAAATAGATTGCTACAATATTACTAAATAACTCCAATAGTCAAATGACAGGAAAGATGTTGCTTCGGTGACAAGAGATATCTATACTCGATGCATCATCGTTCCTGCTAGATAACAACAGTTGTACTCATAGGCAATCGAGGCCTATCTGTAGCTTCTGGCCTTCCTGGGAGAAAACAACGGCGTTGAACCTCAATCATCAACAAATTTTATCACTAGACTAGGCCAAAAAACGCCTTTTTATCAAAACGTGCTATGATAGAAAATTCATCTTATCATCAGAAATCCCTGATATAGAAGAGCGGAATCAACATAATGATATAAAGGCAATGAACTATCCTCCTGTGATAATTTTAATACCGAATGACGTTTTTGCGATTAAATTTTTAATAACAAATTGATCCTTAAACCAGTAATAATTTTTCAATTGTTTATGCTGTTTTAAGAATTTGTTTTACTTCAAAATTAAACTTGCCAATATAACGGATAAATTCCATAAAAAGATAATAAGAAATATCGATTTTATCTAATAAAATATCTTGGTTCATAAAATATTAAAAAAATAATTAATTTGAGAGAGAGAAAGGGAGAATTTCATTTTAGGCTACATGGGCTCAATAAATACATTCTGATAATCTCAAAACTAAAACTAAAATATAATAAACAGGTAAAATTAAAATTATTATTTCTAGTGGTCAAAATAAAATGAAATCCTAGCTATAAAACTTTTGACTAAATTATTTTTACTTTGCTTACCGGTTTTCTAGAATCCTCTATTATTGTGTTACGAAAAAATCAGTTCGCAGTTACCATGTTACCATCTTCAGTGGTATCATTCAGACGAGGGAGATGGTCCTGCTGATCCTAAATCTTGGAAATTCTCGATTTCTATTGTTGTCTCTCAAAAATGTCTTTTCAAAATTTATTTTTGTTTTCATTAATATGTCCTTGACGTTATAAAAAGACAGAATTTCAAATCAAAAATAGCCATAAACTTGAGAAATATTATAAGTAAGAGAAACTAAATGGATACAATTAGTATTATTTTCAGCATTAATAAACATTTTAAAATTTCAGATAGATTTTTACGACCGAAACTATAAGTGTACCATATTATATCGGGCTCGGGAATTAGAAATTTCCGATGAAGTGCCAGGACTCATAGCAAGTGATTACAATATACGCGGTGTAGCTCATCTATTCTTGAAGCAGGGCCCTTCACAGCCACCTAGAGCGAGAAGGATGGAGGGCTGAGAAATGACACCATTAGTACTGACTATACATACGGCAGTGGTGATATATCACTGCAAAATGGCTGCTACTAATGATCCCAGTGGCAGGTTTTATTTATGATTTCACTTTACCTACGTGTCCTAGGATTGTGTGGAAGATATTTGGGAATCGGACCAGCACTGGACAAAAAATCTCCCTCTTTTACTGATTTTTTGATATATCGAAACTTTATTTACATTATGTAGTATTTATTTTTATATTTTTTAAGTTTTAATTTTTTTTTCGCATTGATTTTACCTGTTCGGCATTTTATTACAATGAATCAACAAGAATTTATAGATATTATTCGCATTTTATTTAGTAGTTTTATTCTTTTCATTGTTCCCAATCTTATTATTATTATTCTAATTAATGCGTTTTGATATATATTGTAAATTCATGTCCTTTATTATCGCGAATTGTAGTCCTGAGCATTCCTTAAAAAGGCGAAACGTCGACTGATTATTAAATTAAAAAAAAATATTTTGGGAGAAACATCAAACTTTTTTTAAAAAAATTTTTTAAACGCTATATAAATATCAATATACAAGCCTGTCTGCTTGAGTGTCACTCTGAAGAAGAATATCAAATAAATAAAATTAGTTAATTCGAGTAACGGTTCCTTACCAATTAAATTTTTTTTATACTGATTAATAACTATTTTTTTTACAATCTATATAACAAAACAAAAAACATCTTTATAATAAAAAAAAAGGGCGTTGGGGATACTTATTAAATGATTGTCCCCTCCCGCATCGATGGCAACAGACTGTCGGGGAAAAATTAGGTTAAGAACTAGTATGTAAGTTAGTTTTAAGGTTGATCAAAAAGGTCCAGCAGTTTAGTCCAGTCACGTATAATGTGTATCATTATACTTGTTTATTCATTATATCATTTTTATAAAATAACAAAACCTGTATATAATGTAGCGATGCTACAGGAAATACAAAAATAATTTGTAAATAGATTTGCCTGAGGATCTATAATTGTATATAATTATCTGTAAATTTAAAAGGGCTATGAAAGATAAAAATATTAAATAATTGTGACAATCGCTAGTTTTTACTAAAAATACTTCCTGTTTCAAGGTACACCGACCATTTTTTTTAAATAGCTTAAATATTACCCAATATAAAAATATATCCAATTTGTCTCAGATGTTATTAAATATGTTATTATTATTGTAATCAGGTATTATTGGCTCTTAAAGCCTTTTTTTTTGTGGTTTAAGGATGGGTGTGGGTTATTCCTGTTAACAAATGTACTCTCTCTGGTCCACCCACAATTTATTTTATATTGATAGAAGTGCTCAATTATCTTAAAATTAAAATGGTAGAGTATGACAAAGAAGTTTAAATAAATATTAATTAAAGTAAACAGTTTAAATAATGTCTCATATTCTTAAGAAGTCTACTGCTCTATGACTTACTCGATATCCGATTCTATCAATTTAATCATAAAATACTTAAGAATCGTGACGTAGCCCCCGAAAGTAGTTGTATCAGAATAAAATAAATTGTAAATTAATATTTGAATTTATTTCAGCAATATCATATTTCATGTATCTTAAGCCACTGGGGAGATACAAGAACTTCAAGATATCAATCATCAGGCATCAAAAACTTGTCGGAGCAAGACATTTATACGTTTCAATTTTTTTCTTCACATACTTCATGTTATTATTATTCAGAATATTCACACCGTAATGTAGTGTTTTGTTGAATTAACTTATAAATTTCCCTCATAATTGTTGTTTCTCACTTGGGCTCAGAAATATTGAATGGATGGTCCTCTAACAATTATGACTAGTGGAAAAATTACCAATGGCATCGACGTTGTTATCTCATAGTCTTCATTCACTTTTTCTCCACCGGAAACTACTTCTACCAATCCTAAACTTTACCTGGACATTAGAGGATAGATTGGCTGACTAGAGAGCCAGAATGATGACTTACTCAATCTGTCAAAAGACATCCCCCCTCCCCTGTCCCGTGTAACACCGGGCAGACTTTTCCGACCGGAGGGAAAGCAAGAAAGAAACGGGAAACTTATTCAACTATTGTTATTACGAGCTCATCCGGCACTCAGTCACTTTGGTCACGGATAGAAAAGTCAAGAGATAAAAAGAAAAAAAATAGCCGTAAAAGAAATGAAAAAAAGAAAGAGCTCATACTGCAGTAAGCCGTTTGAAAGGTCAGCCTTTCCGTCATTTGTCGCCTGTCCTTCTCTTCGTAATTTCTTTTATTGTTTTTTTTTTATTTCTTTTGTTTTTTTATATTCTACTTCCGATGGATCTTTTGAAGGAGTAGCTTTTCATTAAAACCGTTAATTTGTTTCCACAGTAATTTAAGAAGTTACAAGCAAGTCTTGGCATTCTCGCTAGATATGGTAGTTGCTACCATTCATTTCATGGTAGTGCTACCACGAACTAACTTTTCAGTTAGTGAATTTGTGGCTTTGAGTAATTATTTTTATCGCTGCTAAAAGATGGCCTATATATTTTTTGTGCGTAAAGAAGTATGTAAAACATCTACTTTTTTAGTATTTCTAACATGAAAAATTAAGGATAAATTGCAAAGAAATTGCAAAGAACAACGGATGCAAATGTAGTCGGAGTGTCTGAACAGCGAGTGGAGGCCCTGGATTCAAGTATAGGCTGAATCTCTATTTTTTTTTTTTTCCTTTACCAATAATTATGTCTGGATTAAATTTAGCAGAAGATTGTATAAACATGAAGAGTAATTAATTGAATAATTTTTTTTTTTTTTTTAATTTCAAAACCTCAAACAAAAAATATGTGATGTACAAAAAATAAATAATACAATAATGGAGATACAATTTTCTCCTCTTCCTGCATTTACATGCATTTGGAGGAGTGCATAATATAATAGATTTGTGTTTCGGTTAAAAGTACTCAGTCTCATATTCACACTAGGTGATGAGGCTCACCTTCTATTTGTCACCGACACCAAACACTAAACACTAGGAACAAACAAAACAAACTAAATCTCTACCTAGAACCTAGGACTACAGTGTTCCAGCCGCGACAGCGTCCTGCCATCGATGGGGGAACGGAGCGGGGGTTATCGTGTTAAACACCGGGTTTGTTAAATATTGTAATGAGTCGAAAAATTTGATATGTCTACGCTGGATGAATTCATCCACCGTAGGGAGCTCAAATATCTCATGCAGCTCACTGTTTCTTCGCTGCTCGAATGAAGTACCTCTGACCACTTTCATCAGTATACCGTTTTAGAATTGTTGGAGTTTCTTAGATGTCGTATACGTCAGATAACGAAATAGCGGAGCACCATACAGGAGAGTAGGCCTGAGTATGCTCTTGTAAATCAGTAGCTTGAGACGCAGTGATAGATTGGGGGAAGTCAATAAGTGCGCAAGCCGGTAAGACTTCGTGCGTGTTAGCTTCAACTTCTTCGCAAAATGGTTACTAAAATGGAGATAATTGAATAATTTATTTTACCACCTTCAAATAAATATGCAGAATTTTAGACATACACGAGTCAAAAGATTTGAAAAAAAAAACAATAAGAAAAAAGGAATAAGCATAGAGTTGTGGGAATTGATTCGTGAATTGAAAGTTCCTGCTTTGATTAAATCGTAAAACGAACTTCTTGTCCCATACAAATTAGCGAGAAACACATTTTAAACTGACGACTTCAAACGATAATTGACTCATATTAATTTACACTACGTCAACAACAATGTTCCGACGGTGTGAATAAATATTATCATCATACAAACATTATGGGGGGTTTCCATTAGAATAAATAATAAAATAGGGTGAATGAAAAGGGCGGAACGACACGTAAACACGCACAACATGCGTCGATATCCCGCACACTGAAGATTTAACAGTAATAGTTAATAGTAAGTGGTCAATCCCTATTCGTGTTCGATGTCGAATCCGCTTGTGTCTGCCTAGACAAGAGACCACTGGTTTAATGAGCACATCACGCGTTCGTTATTACAATTACAGGCTGTTATTAGTCTATATAGAATAAAATATCAAAGATTTTCAAACACGAAGCTAATTACAATATTACGATTCTTAATATTAACTTAAAAGCAATAAATATATTTGAAACTCACTAGATGACTGTCCCAATCTGCGAGCGTAGGATGAATGCCGGGGGACCTATAAAAATAAAAATAAATATTATATATTTATGGTATGTTATTATTGACAAAAATAAATAGATATAATAATATTTAATAAGTCATGCCATAAGAACTATAAAAGAACAAACTAAATATTTAATGATCGCCTCTAGGGGTTAAAATTATCCGTGTCAATCAACGAAAAACAAGTTTCGAAAGTGGCAAGGACATATTATTCTAATGTACTCCTCAAAGAATTATAAGTAGGTAGTGCATTTCCATAATTTCAAAAAAGGGTAAAACAAAAAAAAATCGATATATGCTCAAGTAAACACTCAACTGATCATGAATGCTAATATAAGCTGAATGTAAAAGTGTCACAACGATAATTTTCTCACTAGTTGAAAGTTAGCATCACCTTTAATGGAGTTAAAAATACGCAGGAATCGATCAACTCCTTCAAAAGGCTACAAAATCCTGGAGCTTTTTCTCCGTATTAACGATTAATCTAATGTGAAATTAAAGCCGCATTTGCTTATTATACGTGTTTTCACTTTAAAAAAAAACAAATCAAGAAGTTTTGAAAGTTTTACTTAAAAATAATAGCCTTTCATTTAGAAGAGGATTAATTATGTACAATTTTACGAAGGCGAACCCGCGAAGTTGAATTAGGCCAGCTTGTTTTTGCAAACAGTGTCGCGTACCCTTTACGCATTGACTGAAGCTTCTCCGTTAAAGGATATAATTAGCAATAATTGTGGTAGTTGCCTCGATGGAAGTTAATGATGATTCTCGACAAGTTATAATAGACCTTAATAAAAGGACTGTTTCCTTGAAAACGTCGATCTGCTCCAGCGGCTATGACGTTAAACACTAAACACTATTACCAGCCAATCCATCCATGAAACTAGAAGGACGAAATAGAAAAGAATAAAAAATTGATAGCCAAGAAAAATAAATAATTCAAGGTTAAGTCTCGAAAATAAATCTTAATACTAATCAGAAAAATGCTTGATGTCCGAACTAATCATTTCCTCAATATATAAATTATTGTCGTAAGATTATTTTTTTATTATGTAAATATGGGAAATAAATGGATTTTATTTAAAAAGAAAATTATAAATTTGTTGAGAACAATCCAAGTAGAATATTTCATTAAGAAGTAAATATTTTCTTTCGGTGTTCTTTTTTTTCCCCCCTTTTTTTTTCTTAGCTCTCAAATTTTTAAGATTATGGATAAGGGCAAAATAAAGGAATTTATTTGGGGTGAGCGGAGCCTTTTACTAGCAGTACCTGTTTGAAGGTGGAGTGAGGGAGATAAGTAGTGTGGGAAGCCTCGGTAGATGTGGAAATGTTGCGGTGCGGTGGTGAGAGTTCACTGAAGGCTGAGCCTAGAGTCCCTCTGTAGTGCAAGCTAATTCAGTCCCGTCAGAGGCTTGTTGTTAGTTAGCCAAGCGCCGTAATGTCAACCATTTGGTCTGCTTTCCCAGATCTAGAAAGTTGCCATCTTGCCGGAAGTCGTAGGGGTGTCAGGTCTTGGTATAGGGGGTTTTGGCAATGCTTCATCGAGTCGAATAATTTGATGTGTGTTCTTCTGATGGCTTCGGTGATGGTGGGGAACCCGAACTTTTCGTGGATGTCAGGAGACTTCATTTCACGATAAGGGGTATGCCATTGCAACGTGCGCAGGATGTTGTTCTGGAAGCTCTGGGGTCTAGTTATGGTGCTGGTGTGGAGAAAACGGAGTTTCAGCCTCAAGGATATAGCCGGGCTTGTGATGAGATGCTGGAGAGAGTAGTAAGTCCTACGTACTCTTTTCAGCTTCTTCTGCAGGTGTGTGTAGAACGTCATGGGTCTGCCTAGGTTGATGCTTACGTAGCATATGCTATTGGCAAGTTTGCAATCAGTCCCGTCTATGTTGAAGCTGGGTGAAAGCTTTCTTCTCCCGTGCTGGAACGAGAAAACGATCCCTTGCGTCTTGGCTGGGTTTACCTGAATGTAGACAGCTCGTAGCCTGTGAATAACTGACTGGTGCCCTGTGCAGCCTTTCCGATAAATTTTTTTTATTACACATCATTAAAGTTTGATGTTAATCGGCTAGAAGGCTACTGACTAACAAAAGCCCACATATTTTACAAATATATAATTTTTTTTTTCCATACCCTCTTGTTACATGGGGTATACTACAAGCCATGAATACTAAATCTAGCTGTATAGATTTGAAGAGATATATTATGGTTATCGTCAAAAATCATATTCGTAACTTGCAATATCGACAGTAAACAAATAATAACAACAGACTAACAGCTAATAGCTACGTTTGTTTTGTTTATAACAGTTTAATTCGTTCCAGGATGTTTGTTAATTAATCGTTTTTCCAATTTTAGCTCTACCACGTTAAGGTGATGTGGCGATAAAAAGGAAGCATTAGAGATCGGTTTTGCGTTTCATTTTACATAAGATAGAAGTAGGACTACTTAGACCAGCCCAGGCCATGATCGTCGAACCTTACATAAGCAATTAACGGCCTCAGTGAAATCGTCATTACATGATCGCAAAGCACATCACAACAGAGAAATTAGTAACCAGGGCAATCGGTCCAGCTGCTAACATTTCATGAATAACAATCGAGCTTAAGAAAGTCTTCAGGTCATGGCTTGGATATGAAGTTCTTTATTTTCCTAAGTACTGCTTAAAAACATTATTTTTTAGATCTTAGAGAATTTATTAAAAATTGAAGCAAACACAACCACTTGAAATAAACATCGTAAAACTATTATTAGGATATATATGGTAAATAGCTTTCAGTATTTAACATGGACCATCTTTCTCGTTTTCATACTCTGAAGTGTACCAAAGGCAAATAACATCTTGCCCTGCTTCAACGCTGTGGTTCAACTAGGTTAGGTTTATGTTTTGATCGGCAATAAATTAGGCTAAATTATGACTTTGGTAAGGTAATCAATACCTTACTCCTTACTTACTTATGTTACTTATTTAAATCTCTTGGGGACAGGGGCTAGATTTTACAAGTAGATGAGTTTGTTAGAGAAGTCTATCTGATCGATTTTTTGGTAATTTAATTACAAACAAATTTAATTTCTAACGTCTGAATTATAAGGAAGCAGAACAATATACGAAAAAAAAAAATTGTTATCATAAAAATGCGACATAGGTGATGCCGAAAAACCATGAGTTGGTCTTGTAATGAAATTATTGTAAGAGTGTTAGATCGTGAGTTTCGAAAAGTACTGCCTTGCCTCAATAAGGACAGATGCCATATATCATTAAAATTAGAAAAGTATTACTTGACCCGCTCATCATTAAAAAGAAAACACATTATCGCGTGTTATAAATAAAATTTATAAGTCAAAATATGCATTATTGCCATTGGCTCATCTAAGAGCCATTATGTAAACTCTTATTTCAGCATCTTTGACAGTCGATAAGAATTGTCAACACCTTTGCATTATCTTACTAACCTAAGACCCTCAACATTCACGACACGACTATGACCCACACTACACAAACCTCGCAGATACACCTTTCCTCTAGATACAACACCATTGTGGGAGGTAAAGTTGGAAGCGAACAGGTTCGTGAGGATAAAATTGTCTTTGAAGAGATAAAAGTGGTAATAAATGCTATAGCGACCGCTAACTATATATGTAAATTACCCTACACTCTGGTTCATAATGTATTATAATATAAATGCAAATCTGTTTAAACTTCTGGTAATAAATCATAGAGAGGTCGGAAGTCGTAGACAAGTAGCCCAGAGGGCCCCACCATAAAACCTAGGCCAAGCACACCTGCCCCTAATAAAATAGACCTTCAGTCACGTTCCCACGGTCAATAAATCATGCTAGGAACAGCTTAGGAACCCTTTTGGACCCATGGGATAATAGAACAGACCACCTATAGGCGGTCAAATAACCCAAGGGGGTGAGGCCCTAGCAGCCATATAAAACACACCCTTGTACCCCAACGGTCATAAAACTAAAAGGAAGTGACTACCTGTGTATCGTAAAATTTACTCCGGGCAGACAGACCCAGCCTTCCACGAGGGAGGGGGTTATCATATTTATATCAGTAAATTTCACTCTTCACTCCCACTCTGTCTCTTAACTTCATAGCCGCACGACTTATCACTTACCCCAGGGCCACCTGGCCCTGGTGGGCTCGATCTGTTTACGAGTCTCCACAGCCGATTACCTCGCGATATGCCAGGGCCTCGGGGCCCTGGGAGTAAGCCCCCTCAGCCTTCCGCTAATCGACTCTCGCTATGCTACACCTACGACGGCACTTTGCCTCACAGCCTATAGCAGACCCCTGACGACTTGTACTTATTACGCTGCTGATCTCTCGCCCGAACTCTGAAAACTGGTCTTATTCTTTATGAACCTCTGAACCTCATCCTGAACACAGTGTCTTGTCGGGACACATTCCTATCGATAAATGGAGTCAGATATTAACGCCTACATGGAACATGGTCCATGTTATTAACTACAGCAATCCGACAATTGTTGACCTCCGACAATTGTTCACCTTTTCCGACAATTGTTCACCTCCGACAATTGTTCAACCAATATCCCGACAAATGCAAATAAGATTACCGCCTGTGCGCAGCATCCTTGACAGAAGATGACGGCAGGATTAAAAAATTACTGCATACCTTACAAGTCGTGGCCTAGCGGAAGATGCAATGCACTTCATTACGTTTTATTGCAGTGACTTTCATTACTATGATGCAAACGAGACTTTTAGCACTTATTTATATAGTTATTTTAGCAATTTTTTGTAACTATTCACAACATTGGTTTTACGTGCATACATATTTACTCGTGGAGATATTAAAATTCCCTATTTTACTCCATTATAAAGGAGGAAGCGTAGGTGGGCTATGAAAACAGAAAGGGTGGCACTTGGTAATATCCTACATTGTAAAACATCTCCAACATATGTATTTTTAAAAGTTTACCATCTAATTAAAAAATAATCGAACATGAGCTGAATATTTATACAAGACGTAGAAATCGAGAAGGATTTACATGAGCGAACAGTAACAACTTATTTATAAAAACAACTCACAATAATGACATAAAGACTTCTAATAAACAAGGGGTGGTCGGGTAAGGCAGCAATGGACTGTAGGTATATTGAGAAATGAGATGCAGATCAGTGATCTACAGAGTTTAAATATGCCTGTTTGATTTTACCTGGGCTACAGCGTGTGGTTTTTATTCTTTAAATATTTTCTTTAACGCACTTAATTTGTCCTTAATTATTGGGGGGAAATCAAAACTTTAAATCCAAGCAGGAACTTAAGATATCTTGGAAATTAGCGAAAAGTGCTCGACTTCATCATGCTATAGTTTCCATCATTGCATTTTAACAAAAGCAGTAGCTGTAGATATATTGATCTGATATATCCGTGTAGGGATATTTGCGAACGATTGTAAGTCATAATGAAGTGAGTCACTTAGTGGACACATGACCATTTCGTTTTTCACACATTGCCGTCATATTATGATGACGGAAAGTAATGTAGCTTAGCCCGGGATGTTGTTAAATGGACCTTTAAAATTTCAGATCGACTGGGTCATTTTTTTGGCTGCTATTGGAGAACACACGTATACATACTTCCCATAGACAACAAGCAGAAAGATGAACATATCCGATTCTGCGATTCTTAGCTGCCTACTGACGTAGTCAAGCGCTATCACACGATGCAATGCGCTTGCAAAACAAATGCGCAAATTTACTTCCTAATACAGTGACTTCTGAAAATATGAGACGAACGAGACTTTCGCCATTAATATTATCAACAAGGTCTAATTTTTGGGTACGATTTCAGACCTAGAATACCCGCTTTACGAATTCAGTATTATACAGAGTACATTTTTCCGTCAAAAAAATTTTTATTAACGCATATTGAAGACTGAGCAGGACCTCTTACCTCTAGGTTAACCAAGAGAGTCTTAAAAGTGACAAAAAATGAGTTTATAGGGACATAGGTCGTTACCGCGTGACCTGTCCTGATCTTTTTCATGAGTTTGATCTTGTCGAAGCTCTTAGCGTCGATTGAGACCAGAAATACGTTTAATGAGGTGCTGTGTACATTACACAGAGTCTAAAACTGACATAAAAGAGTTTTTAGGGTTTTAAGTCGTGACTATCTGACTGAAATACGAACTTTAGCTGACCTAGCGGACCTTACATTATCAGTGTTGATGTCATTACCTTCGTAAGTCTTTCATCATTACTCCGTCATTACTTTTCAACCTAGTGATAAAACGTAATATCATTTCAAATGATCGTGTAAGAATGTTAGGGTTAGCTCGTCAAAAGGCCTTTTTCAAGGGACTCATTAAACACGAAGAGACTCAATCTCACGGTGTAGTAGATTTTTTTTTTTTTTTCCAATCCCCTTAAAAAAAATGACCAAACTTTTATTTACTATAGATTCTTAGGCGAATCTTTTTACATATTACATTTTATGTGTCCTGTACCATCGGTACACTCTATACAAGGTCTGAATCGGCATAGAAGTTATATAATCAATACAAGTACAATGATACACATGTACTTGGCTTCATTGACAAGACTCTACACGGTGATGGGGCTCACCTTTTTGATCACAACAAAAGAAAACTTAAAACTAACTTACATACTAATTCTTAACCTACATTTTCCCTGACAGTCTGTTGCCATCGATTCGGGAGGGGTGGTGGTCATAGTGTTAAACACTGGATTTGTGAGGTGCTGCAACGCGTCGAAAAACTTGATGTGTCTCCGGCGTATGAACTCATCCATTGTCGGCACATCAAGCAACGGGTGCAGGTCGGCGTTCTTTAACCTCTCAAGAGAGGTATGTCGGACCACTTTACGCATGTTCCCATTCTGGAAACGTTGGAGACTTGTGGCTGTAGCGTCAGTCAAGTGGGTAAATAGCGGGGCACCGTTCAGCAGAGCTGGCCGGAGGATACATTTATAGATCATCAGTTTGAGACGCAGCGACAGATTGGGTGAAGTTAGCAAGTGCGGTGTAGTAGATGATAGGCCTTTTGTTGTAAGTACATGTACCTGTAAATTTATTCATTGGTTATCTATTAGTCAATATGTAGAGGTCTAATAAAGCTTTCAAACGTTGTAAACGATATAAATAAAAAATGACATGTTCAAATGAAGTTTCATTTTATGATAGTTACGGTATAGTGACTACAACAATAAAAAATCAACCTTGCAAATGAGAGAAGGCATTTTATGGCAATAGGCATGGATATACTTGAATCGTTAATGTCAAAGCTTTGAGCTTGTCAGAGAAAGGTCGAAGGGGTTTTATGGTGATTCATTCCAACAACATAAAAAAAACTGGTGGCCTACGGTTGGTTTAGCACGAGGTCGTAACCTTGGCTTTTTACGTTTGATTATTGATTAAACCTTAGCACAATTCGTTAAAGTTACATGAATATGTTTTTACTTAACTCATGGTCCTTTTTTGGGGGAAAGACAAATAACATTGGTCACGGACGAAATAACTTTTAAGATTTTATGTAATTTTCCATCTTTTGAGTCAAAACTTAATAGAACAGTAACCTATAAAGGTTTTTCTCCAAGGCCAACAGGAAAAACGGGCAAGATGGGAGCTTTCTTAGTAAGTAAAAAAAAAAAAAATAAGGAGAGAGATTATACAAAATAAAAAGTTAATTGGTATGATTCGTTGAACCAAAGATATTGTGTATGTAGCGCAAAATCAAACATTAATAGTTCACATTTCCATCGGAATCAATGAAGTTTTAAAGCTGTTAGCAATTTCCCACCATCCTCAGATCTAGCACTGGGAAAGTGAAAAGAGCTGAACAAAGAAAAAAAAAACTGGACTAATGGCGGATAGACTAGTCATTAAGGACTGGCCAGTTTTGGCAGAAGAATGCACCTATTAAATGACCACTTTCTTCCCGCGATAATTGTACATTCTACCAACGTGACGGTTAAGTTCTCTGTGCTCTCATTCGCAAATATATGGAGCATTTCTTCTTCTAACGTCTTGTTACTTTTTGGCTCATTACTCAAAACCACTTCCCTTATAATAATAAACTCAATGAAACAAAGCGACGAACTTTAAGCTGTCTTAGGGACTGCTCTGGGATGAGGTGGGAGTATAGAGCATTAGTATAAGGATTAGGATGGCCAGAGAGGTGGGAATGGAAGTGGGAGGTGGCTTGGATCTTGAATGAATGAGATGTTGAGATCAGCGTCAAGGGTACAGTGGTTGTGATACATAAGAGAGCATTGGCTATCTTACTGAGGATGCGAAGAATATTTGAAGGCTTGGTACTGCACCATAAATCAGACTTTTGTTTCCTATTGTTATTTTTGAACGATTTCCATGAGGTGAAGAAGTAGTTTGAATCGTCTGTTAGTTTCTGTTCGTTTAGACGTGGTTCAAATAATATTAAAGTCAAAGGAATTGGTGAAATGTTTTTAAAATATATGTAGTAAAAAGCAACACTTTCGGTAAATTCAAACAGATTATTTTTTTGGAATAGTTATCTGATATGTTTTTTAAATTACATTAGGTTAGGTAAAAATATTAAAAACTGATTAGACTAATTGTTGAGCCTATCATTAGTTGCAGTGAGATCGAGGAATACCGGTTCAGCCAATCTGTTTTTCTTTGGATAATACTTATTATTCATCGTATTAAGAAACAACTTCATACATACACATTCTGGAAATCTCCACCAAACACTGCTTCGCCGATAAAGAAAAGCTGCTTGCACAGAATACTCATACAGGATAAACATCATGGTTGGTAATATGGAAATCTCTTGGCTGAATACGTCAGATCCAACAATAACAGAGGAGAATGAATCAATAATATTAGCCTGTTCCAGCAGTAACTGGCTGAGCCCAGTCAGCACAAGCTGGAACTGGGACCCCCTAAGCCATATCTGTGATACATGTGCTTTATCACCGTGACAGACGTTAGTTATCTGTTATTCTTCGAACTGCGTTTTTGCTGCAATGTAATCGAATCTGCCTTAAACACAGAGTGATGTGGATAGGCAGTTAGGTTTTGTTTTTTTAGTTTTAACGTTATTCATTATACAAATTTCTGCACAAGCCAGGAAAAGTTATAAGGCCGAAATTTTCTGCTGTTGAAATGACGTTATAGATAGGATATTTTTTTATGTAGCCTCTGAGAATGATAATTTGTTTCTGGAAGCACTCAGGACAAAATTCTAAATATTATTGCTAAGAGCCAAAAAACTATCAGCTTTTTTAATTTAGTTTCTTTTGTAAAGGCATTTTTTAGTGAACAAGTAGAACAAAAAAATATAAATACTTTTTTTTTACAATCATTTAATGAGCTTTGAAGAAAACAGGCTCCCTTCAGAACTCAGATATCGCTCTGTATTCCTGAATTTTCTATTAAATATTTAATTTAGTCATATTTCTTGAAAAAAAAAAACAATAAATAATAGTATATGAATTTGTTGGGGTATCGGCTATAGTTTATGGAAGATAAGTATTTAATTATTAACCATATTTTATTTTATGTATTATTTTAATTAAACATATTTATTCAGGGACAACGTTTTGGCGTACCATTTATGTCTGTATCAGGTTGTAGGATGAGGTGAGGTGTCGTTTCTCAAACTCATGAAGATAAGTAATCCTTCCAACCATTTCACTCTAGGATCTGATGGAGAGATAAATATATGTTGAAACGTTGTGCATTAAAACATTCGATGACATTCTGTCACCTAAATTTTTCCTTCACGATTGAAAATATTCTTCCAGTCTATAAAAAAAAAAAACAGTTTATATTTTCTAAAATAATGTGCTTTGATCACACTGAGAAATTTTGGCCAAGCGACTGATCCTCAAAAATTCAGGTAAATGCCGTTTCCACTTTCGACAGGCCAAAAGCACCTCTTTTGAATTTGCGATGTCATTCCACTTTCGACGACCAGCGTAAGTGTCATCAGGCACGCTCTTGTTGCCATTCTTCAGCCGTGAAAGCTCGTCGGCTCCAAGAGGGCATCAGCATCGTGCCCTTAATCGTACGAAGGACCTACCCCCAAATACCGTCTGTCAGTTACAAGGAGTCATCTCTCAATGACGAGTGGAAACTGTAAGGCACAAGTGCGCATCTTTCTCCTCAGTCAACGTTAGGTCTGGTGACTATCATCGCACTGATGACTGAAGACTCCGACCTCATAACAAGGCTTGTATGTCTCCTTTCAGATGAAAATTAACGGTTTTCTTTCAATTAGCCTTCATAAATCAGCATGAGTTATCATCATTAGATATGTCACTAAGAGCGAAGTGAAATCGCTTGGGACGGGTATTAATGTACATTCGCCGATGAAATCATAACGATAGAGATATAAATTCAAAACTGAAGAGAAAGGTTCTTTTTTAATCCAGGAAAGGTGCTACAAAATCAAAATGTATTGTGAAAAACCGTATCGCTAACTTTTAAGATTTCTTATTTCACCAATTCAGGATCTGTTATGATTTAAATTCTGATCCCCCCATGGTAAATAACAAAGGTTGGAAGGAAAAGTCACTTATAGACATCTCTAAGTTTATTTGGCACTCAAGGGCTTTCGGCATCTCACACCGCCATTATCAACTGCCAAGAAGACTCACCGCGGTGTGAGATCTGAAAACTCTTTTACGTTAAAAAAATGGAATTTGTGGGTAGATGCCTATAAATAGCTTTTCAACGATCTGAAGGACGGCCCACAGCCAGCATTGCATCCTAAAAGGACACAGTTTCATTCATAAGTATTTACACCGGCCGAGTTGCGTAAACATATTTCATTATTATTAATATCCACTACTTTTGTCGTTTATTTCTATATTATTCAAAAATTAAAATTCAGTCCTCTTTGATGTGAAAAAATGAATCTTTAGCTAGCTAACTACAGCCTTAATATATTCCAATAGACGTTGGGTGCTGGACTTCAACCTTTATTTCTGTGTTGCAAAGGTTATACTTACTAATACTTATTTATTCAAGTAGCACTTGACAACCCATTCTCCCTCAGAAGGCTGAGGGGGTCTCAGAAAAGCGAAATCTTTAATCGGTTAAAGAAATCCTGGCTTTTCCTACGTAGTAGCTGTCACTCTAACGCAGATATGACTTCGCAAATGTATATTATTCATGTTATGTATGCATACGGCTACATAATCTGTTCAACTCCTAATGTGGCCCAAGTGGCTGCACCATCTTGCTACCATTTGGAGTTATGACTCAAGGTATCAGCGTATTCCGTTCGAGGGATTCCTTCCGCCAATTACAGATCCCCCCTCCCTCATCGCCCCGATAATCTTCACCTGCAGAAGAAGCAGAAAATAACGTAATGTCTCGGGAGCAGTTATAGTTGTAATGTCCAGCAATCATGGCAATACTCTACGACTGACCGCTAGCCACCTGACCTTCAGGCTCAGGCCAGATCTTCGACCTATCACATAAGGCCGGTCTTCCGTTTTACCGTTTTCCGGAATCCAGCACAGGTTATTCACGTAATAAGAGTGAAAAAAACTCCCTAGCGTATTCCTTCTTTTTACATCTATATATTAAAAATCAATAATGAAATCTGAGTATATTTCACATAAACAGAAATATCTTGAGAAATAAGCATTAATAATGTAAATGCACCTAGTAACCGATGACTTTACATACTTGGATTCATTCTTATCGGTAAATGGCTATTAAAGACATGGAGGGCGGAATTGACGAAGAAAACTGAATTTCGACTATGGTCCATATACCTCGAAAAGTCAGCATTGGGGCAAAATCAAACTTTTAAATAATTGAACAATTACATACGTTTTATAATGACGGGCCTAATTTCCGAGATATAGCTGCTAAAAGCTAAAGATGCTTCATATTGCGAAGTAAGATTCTTCATTAAATATATCGTGGGGAGGTGTCTTCTTTGAACATTTTAAAAATTAGCGTGGTATTTTCAAATTAAAGTTTTAACATGTTATTTTTACTGTAAATTTTTTTAGTTTTATAATTGATCATAAACAATTGATTAGCTATGTGCTTATTTGGATAGTTAATGAATTTATTAATCATGAATTCGAGAACCTAGTCGTCTCCTTTTCATCGTATTATGATAAGATAAGATTCTACTTCTTAAACTCTACACGTTGCCAATCATAACTGAATTCATATCAAAATTTCCATTTCGAATCTCTTTCGTGAACTCTTAAGGAATCTCATGTAAACAGTTCAAAATACCCACATAATCAGCATGAAGCACAAGACTGTCATTAACTGTTGGGAGAAACTTTTGAAGGCCTGAGTTTTATCGGCGATCCCAGGAACAGGTTAATCTCGAGGTCTTCGTTATTAAGTTTCAGGATATCCTTGAACCTCTTCTCGATGAACCCAAGTCTTGGAAGATTAATCCAAGGCGATCCTATCACCGCTAATTCTTCATTGTGTAACCTGTGTACGTTATGCATGCGTTAAAATCTTCTCTTTGTTTCTTGTTGTTATCTTAATGACACATCGATAGATAATAATATAAAACTCACAGAATATAATAGGTATTCTTGATACCTGATAGTCAGTGTATAAGCCGGTTCCACAAAATAAAATAAAAGCAGTTAGAGTAAGAGTGCTCACTCCATTTTTTTTAAAAATGGCAGCCAGCGTAAGTTTTAACTTAAATGAGACTAACAGTCAAGTATATTTCGAATAGCTACCATTGCTTAGGGACCCTTTCCCTCCTGCACAACTAACTAAAAGAGATAGACAAAAAAAAAAGTAAAAGCAAATAACTGATAATTACGGTAAAAAACTAGTCAAGTTTTATTTATTTAAAAAAAATTTTAATTTTGGATTTATTTCTATGGTGTGCGTTTTCACTGGAACTTCACGGCAGTAAGAGCCTGTGACATCAATACGGCTAACACTGCTTAACTGCCAGCAGCCACCGCCAACCGCGATCGCCTGCATTTCCAGCGAAAACACGTTTTGTTTGTATCATTGTTTCTAATTGTTCTTTTTTTTTCAATTAAATAGAGTAATTTATAATTTAAAAAATCGCATTTTACATTATGAATCGATATTTATGTGAATTAAAGTACGCCTTGTTTTGTCTCGCCACTATAAACTTCTCAGTACGCAAAGTTTAAATACTAATTATGCTAACTTCACTCGTTCATAACCTGCTAAAATCTTCGTACATATATCTATTGTGGAAGACAAAACGACGAGCCCTTTATTTCAGCGCTAGCAACTCATAACCAGCAAAAATGGCAATGATAATTTTGTTGTTCAAATTGATTTTAAAAAATGGTGAAATTTTAATAAGCTTTGATATAATAATATTTTACTATAGTGTGTATACTATGTTATATTTAGTGTCATATTCACTTTTATGTTAAATTTCTGAAATTCGAACCCTGAATCGAATTTTTTTTTAATTCAACTTTCATTGTCGTTTTGCATGGGCGCAGTCATTTCTTTTGTAAGCCAGCATTCAATCTTCGATGTATAGAATAACGGCTAAATCAGAGAGTGTAGTGAGTCTAACGGACTATGTATGAATTGCAGGCTACTTGCGCAAGATTCTGCACAACAGATAACAATGCGTGTTACCGATGTGACAAAAGGCTGCACAGAAATAATATCCACTATAGAGTTTTTCACTGTTACGCGAGCCTTGACAGCAACAGTTGAAGTGAACCTTTTCATTGGTCGATTGAACGCGGGGACAAAAGATTCTGCCGATAGGTGTGAAGTAACGAGTGCAACAACAGAATTGTTCTTTGGTATGGGACGTAGCCATGGTAGCCGTCAAATATGTTCTTACTTAATGAGTTGATGACTACACGACCCGCTGCTAATGAGTCTGAACCTCATCATATAGCTATCACCAGAGATACTCCGTTTGATAATACTACCATCCAGTTGCGAATCACAAACCTTCTGTTATCATTTGTAAAGCAAATTCCCCAAGCATGTGTGAACTTTAGTCGATATGGTTTTCCCCCAAATATCAAGTTACCAACTTAGTGTGGAAATGTAATTTATTAACATATTATCTAAAAGAAACGTTTTTTGACAGAATCAAGGTTCTTGATATTGGCAAAAGATATGTCAGGGACGGCCTAGCAGCTGAATGCACTACGAACTTTGGGATGTTACACATACTCAAAATCGTTCATTAGTTGTAGGTTTTGTGTTTCTGTATTCCTGGTATTGAGCCTATGTACCTAACATAAAATGAAATAAAGAAATTCTCTATCCAAAAAAAAAGAGCTGTATAAGCCAATAATATTTGTTATTTGTCCAATATAAGCCACAAGAAATTTACGTCTACGGTTAGGTAAAATCGTACCTCTTTTAAGATCGCTGGACACTTCTATATTACTTATTATATTGTTTTTATTACTATTATTTGTATTCGTACAATAAAGATATTACGGAGTAGAAGATCTTTATTAAAAAACTAAAATTTGCATTAATAATTGTGATGTAAGGATTCATGCATATCTAGGTACAATTCAATTCATACAATTCTGCCCAGGAGCCCCTATCCCAAGACAATTCCACCCGTCAAACTGGCGGAAGGCCGGATGCAGCGAAGCTCCCCCCACCTCCCTTTCCAACCGTTTCACTATCTGGTGAAGACCACATAGAGATTGAGAGAGCCACAGACGCTCAGGACATGAGTGGGAATGATGACAAGTACCATGAATACATATTTACACAATATATCGCGAGGCCACCGCCATTTAAGGAGGACGAGGAGGATTGTATGAATGAGTGGTATTAGAGGAGTTGACAATCATCTAAGTTAATCCATAGAATAGAAGAATTTGGAAAATCGTAAGGGTATAAATTCGAGGAAGATTGCCACAATAAATGAATTATATCCGTAAAGGTGTGAGTTTGTAATGTGTAAGGTTTTTCTAACTATAGTTCTGAGGACTTAAAACATTGGTTTCTAGTGTGAGAGTTTTTGTTAGAGGACTCAACTGACTAAACCGTCTGTTCAATTATTGGGTTCCAAGTGTGATGAAAACCTAGGTATTAGACACGCGAAGCGGTATTAAATTGAATGTTACATTTTTTTTTTTTTTTCTTTTAAAAAACCACGTTTAGTTTTTAAGACAGTGTGTTGGAGTAAATGAATTTATTGAAATGTTAAAAATCAATAAACCCAAGATTAGACTCTGAAATAATCCAATAAAAACAATTATTTCGCTAAAAATTGGTGAATTATAAAAGAAGCAAAGGAATAATGAATGACTAAGCGGTGACTTTAGCCACAACAACAGTGTAAACTATCAATTGAACTACACAATCGTTCATGCGATTCAGTATTAACATGTATCAAATATTCATATAATAATATTATGTATTACAAATGCTGTGCAAATGTTATAAGAAAAAATGAGCTGAATTCTTGAACTTCGAAAGTCTCGACGCCTTCTTCTTTTGATTCTTGAATGAGAATAGCCAGGCAAGGGAATGTAGAAAGGTGGAAAATAAAGAATTTATTATATCATAAAACAGATTATGATCTTACATGCCCAGAAACGAACGAAATTTTCTTAAAAATATATTAAGTTTTGTTGAAAGGCTGGTTGTGGGCTATTCATGTTAATAAATTAACACTTGTCTCTATCTCTGGTCTAGCCACAATTTATTTTATACTCATATGAGAACTTTCGGTGGCTACACCACTATATCTCGTGATTGCATTGATAGAATAGGAAATGAAAATGAAAACTTTAAATATTGTCCCCTATTTGTAAGCAGGCAGATCTTTTCCTCTGTAATTAAATATATTTAGGAATGTTGCTGTACACACCAAAAGCGCTTCTATCGTCATAAAATAATTTATGGGTAGAATGGAGTATTTATTCAAGATTATGTCGGAAATTTAGAAAAGGATCGAAGTGGCTTTTAGCAGTAGAGTATCATTTTCAAGAGACCCAAAATTTCTGACATTTAGGTTAAAAAAAAAAAAAGAACGTGGATGTTTTAGATTGAGCAAATGAATGGAGTAGACTGACAAAGCGGCAGCCTGTAAAAGCCCAGAAGGGTCCTAGGACGAAGCCGCTGATCCGTGAACCGTAGCTCCGGCCCTTTCTTACCCCAGCACCCTACCTGTCACTGCGTTAAATCGATGAACAGCGTAATCAGAAAACATAGCGTAAATATAAGTTACCTTAGTATATAATAACGTAAAAGGAGGAAAGGTCGGACTCCATTATACCGTTTAGCATAGAAGAAAAAAAACGGAAAGTAATTCAACAGGATGATGTAATGAGGACCATGACCTAGACAATGGAAGGTTGCGCAAGGACCTCCAAGAAGCGGATATTTTAAGGCAGTTAGGGTTTAATTAACAAACACAATCCACGGCAGCGGTTAACCATCCAGGGATATACGAAAGGCGAGAGAAAGGGTCCACTAATTGCGGACTTGGTATTATTGCTATTGACGCAGCTGAATTACTAATCTTGAGCCTGAAGTAACATAGGAAAGTAACTTGGCAACGATATCACTAAGAGAAAGAGTTGAAGAGAAAAGCTTAGAAATATTTTGTACTTTCAGTAAATCCTATGTACTTATAGGCATTAGAACAAATTCCGAAAATACCAAATCCAAATACAACTATTTGTACAAGTTTCATCTGACTGGTGACCAGTTACTGTGTCAAGGACCAAACCAAAACGTCAATAATAAAATGTGGGAATGACCTATTCAGACTAATTCTTATTTAAAAGAGTTAAATGAATTTGTCAACATCTTTAAATCTAGACTTTGCCAGTTCTTTATCCCCCTTCAATCTAACAATTGATCATTCATCATTATTATTATTTTTCATTATTGTAATAATTCCTAAATTAACCATCTGTTCCGTAGATAAAACACCTATCATTCACCTATATTCATTTTTTTCCCCCTAAGCTCTCTAGTTAGAAGATTAGGGATGAGGGAAACATAAGGAATATTTGGGTTGAGGGCTCCTTGTACTAGGAGTACCTGCTTGAAGGTGGTGTGAGAGAATTAAGGAGTGTGGGAAGCCTCGGTAGAGGTTGATTGTTGCGGTACAGTGGTGAGAGTCCACTGGTGGCTGGGCCTAGAGTCTCTCTAGGCATGTAGTGCAGTCTTATTTAGTTGGATAACAGTGATGGGTGGGTGCCCCTTAGAGGCTTGTTGTTGGTGGGCCAAGCGCCGTTATGTCCACCATTTGGTCTGTTTTACTAGATCTTGTGAGCTGCCATCTTGCCGGTAGCGGTGGGCTATATTCATTCATGATTTTTAATTTTAATATCAATTCTGTTGGTTCATTGAAGTCATCGAATATGTACACGGGTCTTTCTTTACAGGATAATCGCAACAGTGTAATTTATGTTATATATATTTTTTTTGTCAGACGTACTTTTTTTATTATTATCAAGAAGTATGATATTTCACATTGGTTCTATTCGATGCCTCAATAGCACTAAAATAAAAGCAATTTTAAAATAAAACGAGGGGATGGTAAAACATGAATTCAATCATTTAATAATTAACAAAATTACTGGTTTCCTGTTATATGAAGTGGGGATATAAAATTGATGCTTTCGAAACCATAAAAGTCAGCCTCTGAAGGTATGAAGGCACTAAACACGATAAAATATATAGTAGCTTTATAAAATATTAACTGGTATTAATTAGTCAGTTATTTCTTAATTAAAAATTTTTTTTATTGTTTTATAGAGTATTGAAATAATGATCTTGCTCATTTGAATAATACTATGAAACCTATGCAATGTAAGCTAAAATAGACAATAATTTTAAAAATACATAAATATCCTGTTCGCAACTTTTTCGATTACTGCGTCCTTTATTAAATTTTACTAAATCAATAAATAAAATCTAGTGTAAACTACAGGAAAAAAACAGGCAGTTAGAAATTTAGCCAAACAGGGATACGAAAAAACAGAGAAAAAGGAACAAAAAAACACAGGTACATTAGTAAGGAAGAAATGGCAGAGAGCATAAACTGGCTGAAATGAACAATGGAAGGGGCTCTCGAATTGCATCATTAAAATGTATGCAGCAAGTTTATTACCGTTAACTGTCTGTAACACATTTGGTATGTTCTTCAGTTGATCCCTATTTCTTAAATTACATCCAACTGATGGATCATGTTTACTTCTGATTTATTTTGACTAATAATAAAACCAAGTCAAACAATGTTTGTTCTGAACAGAAGACATACTTGATTCAAAATCGCACAAACTGTGGGATTACACACTGGTATCGCAGGAATGCCACAATTAAAGTAATTTCCATAAGGTTCATTGATCCCCACATAAGTGGCGATTGAGTATTTGGAGAGGAAAGAATGTCTGGGATCTTTAAAAAATAGGAAAAGTACAAGTATTCAAATCTATCACGTACTCTTATCTGTAGAATGATCTTTTTGAGTGATTAGAACATGCTCTGAAGACAGTATTTGCAAGATCAGTAATAAACAAAAATTTCTGATTGGGGAACAAAAATATCAGGCCGGGAACTAAAGCAGACATATTGTTCTCATTGTTGGAACAGAGGTCATCGCTTGTGTGTGGATGCGGAAGGGACAGTTGGAAGAGGATGCACGCTTTTTAAATTGCAAATTTGTGAGGTGCGAGGCCGTAGCTTGCGGCGAAGTCGTGGGCAATCATCAGGCTTGCGTAGTGAGTTCATCATTGGAAATAGTGCCCTTAAATTTAAAATTTGACTTGAACACAATTAACTGATTGTTTATAGAGTGAGTTAAAGTTTAGAACTTTGCATAAAAACAGCTTATTTTCATTAAGAGAAGATAAAGCTTTCTCTGTCAAATTAATTGTGTTTACACACGTTGTTGGCTATTTACTAAGACCACTTCTACTAAATATAACTCTAAATATTTTTGTATGAACGATGGACGATAGGACACTCCGTGTTTAGCGATATGATAATTTTGGTGGCCAAAACAGCGCCAGTACTCCAATAGGTTATTGTGTCTATAGAATCAGAAATAACTATCTACCCTGCCTGACGTGTGTTTCTGGGGTGTCTCCGAGCCTCCTGGTTGCTTGAGATTTGTTTCTTTACCTGTCTTCTTGCTTTCTGAAATTCAAGCATTCATTGATTAATTGCTAGACCATGGCTTAAGCATTCATAAGCTATAAGCTGCATACAGTTGTAATGATACGAAATTTATTTCATCTCAGCACCGTTGTTCAGGAATCGGTCATGCTCTTTTAGCAGCAATTGACTACTAGAAAAAGCACTGAGGTCTCTTTAGAAACAGTTTCGGCCTCAGATCGAATTTCACCGTCCTTACACTTGCCAGGTGAATGGCCAATCTTATACTTAACAACCCAGAAGGCGACCGTTAAATGGATCGTATGGAAAATACTTTTGAATATTAACTGGTGAAGTGTAGAAGGAGTTTGCGAGAGCGCAAAATCCAATCTTCTAGAGTGCTACTTGTGGGTTTTGTTAAGGTCTCTTTGTAATCTAGAAACGTTTCCATCGATTTCGGATATGGCTCTGTAAAACGTCAGAATTTACAAACACGAAGGATTCTACTTGATGACCTTACGTAAGAAATAGATCAAGGCTCCTTAATTAAGCAATTGATTTGGAGTCAAAAATATCCTATGCATTCATGATTAGGGCACGCCATGAAAGTTCTTAGCGTTCTTAGAAAAGGGAGCTGACTTGTTTTAGAATTGAAAGCTCTTGTCTTAAATAGATAATACTGTTTGGAGTTTCAACGCATCACAATCAATTATATAACTTTTGAATATCTTCGCATATTCCGTGCAGCAACTTTTTCACCAAAATACTCATTTTAACTTCACATGGTATTTTCACATTGGTTCCATTGGATGGCTCAATAGCACTAAAATAAAAGCAAATTAAAAAATAAAACGAGGGGATGGTAATACATAACAATTAATTCGATCACTGGGGTTTCTGTTATATGAAGTGGAGGTTATATAATTGATGATTTCGAAACCATAAAAGTCAGCCTCTGATCGTGATTCCACTAAACACTATTGTTTTATAGAGTATTAAAATAATGATCTTGATAATCTAAATAACACTATGAAATCTATGCAATGTAAGCTAAAATAGACTATAATTTTAAAAATACATAAATATCCTGTTCGCAACTTTTTCGGTTACTGCTCCCTTCATTAAATTTTATTAAATCAATAAATAAATTCAAGTGTAAGCTACAGGAAAAAACAGGCAGTTAAAAATTTTAGCCAAACAGGGATACGAAAAAACAGAGAAAAGGCAACAAAAAAACACAGGTACATTTGTAAGGAAGAAAAGGCAGAGAGCATAAACTGGCTGAAATGAACAATGGAAGCCCTAGGGGCTCTCGAATTGCATCATTAAAATGTATGCAGCAATTACTGCCCCTTGTGGTTCACCTCGGCTGTTGGTATATAAAATGGCATAGCTGGGAAAGAAAGGTAGTACACGGACCCTATAGTATTATATGTACATGTTCTTCGGTCGAAAATGTTCAGTTACATTAAACATAGTTCTTCAAGGACATAGTGACTCTTCTTTTTCGCTCGAAATGTTGATGGGATACTTGTAGGCTTATTGTCGAGCCTGGAGTGAGAGCGAACGAATGCCTTTCGTATGTCTGTTAGTTTTAAATCAGAGGTCGTGAACATTATTCAATCGGCATGAAAATGTAAAGGTATAATCTAAAACTTTTCGAAATGTTTGATCAACTTTTACTTCAAAAACAGATACAGGAAGTTTTTATTTAAAAAAAAAAAACGGGGCCGTTAAGCTGAACGTCTACCTCAGCTTGTTTTGGCCTTTCATATGGCGCATATATCATTCGGTATAGTTTCGTCACTTTCTAGATCCTATCAAAGATTCTAGAACACTAAAATTTTATTACATGAATAATTAATTTATTTCTTGAAATTCATTAAAAGAAATAAACAACACAGAACAAAAAACTGTTCTGTAAGAATTACTCTTGGAAATTCCAAATTCAACAAATTACGTTACGAATCTGGGTTTATTTAAACCCTAATGATTAATGAGAAATTTCAATTTATTGTTCACTAGTGAAGAATTATATTGGACTTTTAATGCTTTTATATGTTTAATGTTATATTGGTGTATATTTACAAATAGTGAAGGTTAGTAATAATATTATACGATGTGGTTTAAAAATAGGAACAAGTTTTTGAACAATTTTATCTGTTTTGCTTTTTTAGTCCTGATGAAAACCAAATTTGTTGGTGAAACGTGATAATTAAATAAATAAAATCACTAAACAGACCTGAGGCTGTTATCTAAAAAATAATTTCAGGAAACCATCACTTTTAATTCCCGTTATTGCATAATAAACAACTTAATGTCACAAATCGAATTTATAATTTTAAATTTCAGATTCAGCCTCCACTGGCTAGTATGCGGTGACGCGACTGACGGAGGAGCGTGGGGGACTTCCCAAGACTCCGCTTTCTCTTCGCATGTGGGTTTGGGAGGTCTCTGGGCTGTCTGTAAATATTGTATGAATGAGCGAGTGAATGATGAATTGTAAATATGGTATGAATGTGAGCATTTATCTTAATTACTTATTGCTTTATAAGGCAGATTGTAATTATAGCACAATAAAGGAATATATATAAAAAAAATTCAGAAACATTTAAGGAAATTTGTACGATAGCTATCATATATGATATAGTCAAGTGCCTGTTTGTCAAGACGTAGAGCCTGCCCTATTAGACGCGGTCGCTAACAAACAGCTTACTTACAGAACTCAAATATTTGAATCATCGATCGGTCAACCCGAAACAAAGAGTAGTGGAAAAGTTAACGTTCCTAATTAAAAAAAACTCCATCAAATGGAAATATCAGGTAAGACTCTCTAATATAAAAATCATAACCACGATTTAAACTTCTAGATTAGTTTTTTTCTGCATTGAGTATCCATTGTAGACCACACTTGTAAAAACTTAAATTAAAACAAAATTTATTAAAGTTTAGTTGAATAGCTGAAAAAACAAAGAAACAGAAGTACAAAGGAAGTGCTTATTAAAAACTCGATGTGAATAAGCGATCAAGTTAAAGTTTTTCTTTTTCTTTTTTTTAAATAGCGATATTAAAACGGACGTTTTCTTATCAATGGCATGGTATGGAGAGACCATTTCAATATTTTTTTTTAGATAAGAATAAACTGCAATTCGCATAAAATCTTATGTCGCATAAAAAAATTGGTATATACAGAGTCTAAATTATAATATAATCCGTTAGGTAATACTCTTCTTTTTACTTACAACTGCTTTTAGAATTAATTAATTGGTAAACTACAATTATACTGACCGGAGAAGAGCTGACAAGAATCATATATGTGAATTTTCATAGAAGTATGAATTTAATATAAACTATCTAATAATATAAATATAATATATATTATCTGTTGAAGTGCAGTTTAACGATGTTTTAAGTTATTACAGTAAGTCAATTGTTAATTATAATTGTTTTGATGATAGTCATCAACAGTGAACTATGAATAACGCAGTTTGTAATATTATCACAATAAAGATTTGATTTGATAATAGTTATCGATATTTAAGGATGACGTTTAATACGTATTAGCAAAGCAAATGGTGTGATAAATCACTCATCACTTAGAATTTTCGTTTCGAATATACCCTGTTTTGGGTTAAAAAAAAGTGTCTGATTTTTCAAAATAAACAAGAAGAGAAATTTTTTTAGTCGTGGTATTCGTACCACTATTATTTATAATTATTAACAATTAAGCTACGGGCCACTTTGTGTCCCCGCTGTATGACCTTGGGCCCATCGTGGTATATTAAGTACAGTATATGCAATTGTTAGGCCATAGAGAATTCATATAGGGATGGTCGTTACCTAAGACAGGGTAGCTTAGTTGGTAGAGCCCCTGACTAAATGTAGGCGAATCCCGAGTTCGAAACCAGTGTTGGCAGTAAGTTTTTCTTTAACTTGTTTTTATACTTTCTAGGTTTTGGTTCGTTACCTGCTAATAGCTTGAACTATTTACATCGTTTGTACAGAATTACCATAAATTTATATATGTTTAGAAAATATTTTTTAGATTGATACAACAACAACTTTACAATCTGCCTGATTGGGCTATAAGTAATTGTGATAAATGATCTCATTCATACCAATTTACAATTTTCATTCACTCGCTCTTTCATACTATACATACAAATTCCCCAGAGGCCCCTCAAGTCCACATGGTTGTCACCTCCCGGTGAAAGCAGGAAGCAGAGTCTTGGGAAGTCCCCCACGCTCCTACGTCAGCCGCGTCACTGGATGAGAGCCAGCGGAGGCTGACCAAGAGCGCGTGTTTAGAAAATATATTTTTTTTTTTTTATTATTATTATTATATTCCTTAATTGTGCTATAATTACAATCTGCCTTATAAAGCAATAAGTAATTAAGATAAATGCTCTCATTCATACCATATTTACAGTTCATCATTCACTCGCTCATTCATACAATATTTACAGACAGCCCAGAGACCCCCCAAATCCACCGCGAAGAGAAAGCGGAGTCTTGGGAAGTCCCCCACGCTCCTCCGTCAGCCGCGTCACCGGATACTAGCCAGTGGAGGCTGACCAAGAGCGCGAGAGCCACAGACGCTCAGGACATGATTGGAGAAACTGGCCATTGCCAGGACTCCTACGGTCACGCGTTTATAGTAGGTCACGAGGCCACTGCCGTTTCAGTCTCCGAGGAGGATTATAGGGATGAGTGGCGCAGTGCAATGACTGTGCTACAGGATTAGGGTGGTTGGAAAGGCTACTGTGGAATTTCATAAACTTAGAAACTTAGAAAATAGAAATATTTTGAGTGGAATATTTATCTATTTAAGAAGATTTTTATATTGAAGAACACAACTTGAACTTCAATCTGTACTATGATATACTATTGACATATACAATACGTTACACACTTCGCTTTTTTACTGAAGGTCTTTGGATTCATCCGAATTCACTATCAAACTATTACCTCCGAAGAAAAGACTTCAGCGCCCTTATATTCCTGTATCGATGAGTTTCAAGTTTCAACATTTATGAATAATTATCTTTCAATATTATCGTTCGGTTACTCAGAGATCAACAAAGGCTCAGGGAAAACAATGGGTGAACGTGAGTCTGAGTAGCCGAGTGGGTTTGGAAGTTGTGAGCTAAGCAAATCTGGTGAATGAATCAAGGAGGAGAATAACTAAGATCTCACAGTTAGGCATTCATTCAGTCTGCCTTTCAGCTCGAACTCTTTGGGCTTTTCCAAGTTTGGGCTTCCAACAAGTGGGCTTTTTTTTTGGGCTAGGGTGAGAACTGTGAAAGAACTACACTTACTTCGAACTTTTATGTTTGTTCTAACGTTTCTCGCTTATGAGCCAAGTCATTAATAAACAGGCAATGTTCAAGGCAAAATATATTACTCAAATGAATAATGTTAGTGTCAGTTTGCGTTTCTAGTCATCCAAACATCTTGAAATCTGTTAGCATTTCCTAGGAATTTACGAAAAAATTACTTTTAATTATTTTTGTAAGAATTCGATTACTTATTTTGCTACTAAAAAAGCTGTAGACATAATCTAACTGTTAAGTCAAGCCATGAATAAATTGATCTATCTCTCATGACACCCAGATTTGAACAAATAAGTAAGTAATTATCTACTGAAAAAATTACCTGATTGATAATAAATAATGTTTATTATAACTTTATCAGATTATAATTTAATGTCCTTAGACTGTCTTTCTCTTTGTGATTCCATTTTTTTAAATCTATTTTAAGGCAGTATCTTCCACACGCTTATTAATTATATAACTAGATTTAATTAAAATTTAACATTTGATTTTAGAGACATTTTGTTCTTCCTAAGAAATGTACTTCACGGTATTAATTTTTATTTACCCAGTCCAAATAAACAAAATTCTCTTAGTTAAAACATCCAGATGTTTTGTCCCTTCCTCATATTTCACTACATGTGCTATAGTTGAAAAACGGATTTAATGAAGGTTTTAATTTTTTTATTTGCAATGTTGGTAACATTTTTTATGAAAATAAGTTATCAATTAATTACTCTTACAATTATATTTTGATGTGGATAGCTATACATTTAAATTCTTCCCAACAACAAATCCATGTAAAATTTCATGTCACTTTAACTGGGGACACGAAAAATTTTAAAAACCCCTTAAATTTTCATATAAAATCATCACCCAACCTTAATCATCGTAGTTGTTAACTGCATAAATCAAAAGTATTTATCCTAAAATATTTTATTTCATTTCTCCCGGAAGGTAGTCGATGACAGCGAAATAGGATTTGCAGTTTATCACGTTTGGTTCTTTTGGTTTGTTTATCCTCAAAAAAGAAATAGTCTGTGTTCATTGTTTCACGAGATGACAAATAGCCTTATTTATACTCCGTTTGTAACCGTATCTCCTCTGTCGGCCATGGAGGCAAAACAAACTAACAAAAACTGTAGAATGATAAAATAACTGCGATGGAAATATAATAATTATTTATTCCATGTCAGCAATAGTAGTACAATGATAAAATGACATTTATAGTATAATTTTTTTAACTGATCCATATTTTAACTAAGAATATTTTGTTTGTTTGGACTTGGGTAAACTGTTATTTTAAAAAAAGTTAAACCAGTAAAATATATTTCTTAGATAGGAGAAAATGCCTGTAAATTCAACTGTTAAATATTAATTAATTGATTGCGTGAGGTACCAAGGCAGTATTGGTTTTAGATCAAACAAAACCGATTTACAAAGGGACATTTCTAAGGACATCAAATTATAATCAGATAAAATTATAACAAACATTATATATTATCCATCAGGTGATTGAGGAATTTATTTTCACACTGTAACCGATGGGATAGTGCACATTTATTATTCACTACGTAATTACTTACTTATATGTTTAACCCATGTAACTATTATTGTTTATTAATCTACGCCGCCATTGTAGTCAGTTCCTCAGACTATTTATGATATATCACACACAACCTCTTCTTTTTTTCTCGTTGATATGTTGTAGTTTTTGACTTTGGAAATATTTTAGACTGCTGACATTTATAGATTTTTGTATGTTTAAAAAAAATTGTTTTCACCCTTGTGCGTCCGTCGACTTGCTTGCCTCCTCTGGTCGTTGTAAACCAGTGTTCGACCTTAAGACCTAAAATAATAAAAATTTATGCCATATTGAGTATTGTTTTAAATTAAAAATGTCCTTAAAAAAAAACGTGTTGAAGAAAACCCAAGTTTAAAAGAAATGTAACGTGATAGTTCTATTAAATTCCCAAATAGTGCCAAAAATAAAACACATACGTAAAAAAAAGTTTAATAAGCTTTAATAAATAATTAAAAAAAAAAAAAAATGAAATAAAAATACAGAATTATTTTACTCAGTATCTCTTATTTCTTTGATACTTAATTCTGTTTGACTACAAAGCGGTTTTTTACTGAAGAGAAATCTACATAAAAATCTCTGTGGTTTGAACGTTGACTGAGGCATGAGCAGGAATAGAAATGCCTTTCAAATCTTAACAAATTCCGTCACTATCTCCCTTCACGGCAGACTACCTTATCACCTGTGCTCGTAGAGTCGTACAAAAGCTGTAATCAACAGATGAGTTTCCTCGAGGCTCAAACGAACGGCTTGCTAAAAGAATAGTCTTCACGAAAGGACCTTTCTCATCTTTGTCATTTATTCACACAGGGTAAAAGGCTTTACTTTCAAAAGGGTTAATGGCAATGGCTTTTCTCCACTTTGCCTGCATCTTCTAAGATAACATACGTAACAATGATACAATCGACATAAATATTCATTTTGTCATCAAAACGTAACATTATAATGTAGAGTAACACACAAAAGTAAACAAATAATGCACTCCAATCTAAATCATTCAAATGTTTTATATAAATTTATGTTGTAAAAGGTACTATTTAAGGAATTAGCTAACTCCCAAATCCACATGGTTGTCACCTCCCTCGCATGCGAAAGAGGAAGTGGAGTCTTGGGAAGCTCCTCCGTCAGCCGCGTCACTGGATACTAGCCATTGCAGGCTGACGAAGAGCGCGAGAACCACATACGCTCAGGACATGATTGGAGAAACTGGCCATTGCCAGGACCTCACGGTCACGCATTTGTAGCAGGTCATGAGGCCACTGCCGTTTCAGTCTCCGAGGAGGATTATAGGGATGAGTGGAGCAGTGAATGGCCGTGCTACGGAATTAGGATGTCTAGATAGGTTACTATGGAATTTCATGAACTTGGAAGGGATGAGTTCAAGAATGTAAGGTATATTAAGATCGTTATGAAGGGTTTTGTTGCTGACGAAATAAGGGGCATTTACTATTGTTCTCAGGACTTTTGATTGAAAGGATTGGATACGCTTGATGTTCTACTTTTTTGCTGGCACCCACCCATAGCTCTATTCCGTATGTCCAGATTGGCTTCAGTATAACTTTGTAGATTAGTAATTTATTTTCTGTTGAGATAGATAAGATGTCCTTTGAAGTAGTCTGTATAGTTGTCCAAAGCGTCTGTTTAGTTCTTGATTTTTAGCCTCGTTTTATTTTACTACATGAATAAATTTTAGTTCATAATTTACGCTGGTAAAATTGGCTATAAACAATAGAGAGGCTGATGATTCTTGAATATACTATTATTCACTCTGAGATATAATTGAAAACGAATAATGATTAAGAGAAATAGGAATTTTGCTGAAAACAAAAGGCAACGTAGTGTAAGGTATAATCGTTCTGAAGTATGCTGTTGACATTTAAAATGTAAAAACTGCCAGTAAGTAAACTGCCAAAAAAGTTAAGTTGTGTCTCAATTTGACAGACATGCGGCACAAAGTTGAATCAAACGCTACATCCAAAATAAATATTACATAAATAGGCCCTAAGTTTGTCGAACAAATAAATGTAGATAGATTTTTTTGGTTATAAATAGGATAGTGCCTAGAAATAATCTGTAGTTAAGCTAGCACAATGCAGACAGGATCCCACTCAAGTTTATTTAAGCGGTTTTTCTTTTGTTTTTAAAAAGTGTGGGCAGAGAGCTCTTGAGTGTTATACCAAGGCCAAATAACCATAACATATAATTGCCTGTCAAGTATGGACAAATCCTATTCGTCTAAAATCATTTTCCTTGATTTATCTTTAGTGATCCTCTTAATCAGCTTAAGTCATCTTCAGTACATAAAAGATACGATTCTACATGATATTGCTTAAAATAAACAAATATTTTTATATATTGTAACATATCTCGTTTCCTTTTCTTCTTCCGGTCGTCGGTATGTCTAATATCCTTCAGCTTCTATAGCATTTCTTGAAGCGGTCCCTACCACTATGTTAATAGTGGAAATTTCATTTATATCGTGGAATGAAAATTGCAATATAACTGATCACTTTCGATAGGGGAGTACGTTCTTCTCTGAAGTATAGGCGTGAACTTGCCTTTCCCTCTTCAAACAACACCAATTCGTAGTTAGGCTCACTCCCGTTGGGCAAAGAAGAGGTCACGTGTTCACGGAAAATTGAAGATAATAAATATATAATATATGTTGTTTAGTTTTGGGTAGGGATCCCGTGCTGTACCTATTATTGAATACAAATTTTTATTGGCATTGGATTAGAACATTCCATATCCTTTCCTCCTCCCTAGTCGGCCGGATTTAATTGGGGGATTCTTAAGCAATATATGTGTAATATGGTTTTTATTATAAGAATGTATATAGTAAATACGGTAAGAATCTGGAAATTAATGTAAATATGCAAATACTGTATGAATGCGATCTTTTATCATAAAAAATAATAGTTCTTGTATAACTGTTACGAGTGGAGCCAATTAATTTATTTCACCCTAGGGTTTGTTTGTTTATGTTAAAAAAAATTTTTCCTTTGCAACGCATTTAACGGAAATCCGAATGAATATAACTTTTAATTGAAATAGGCCTTTTCTTAGCTTCATGTCAGTGAGTCTGTGAGACATGGATAAGTTGTGAAGTGTACAGACACCGAACTCTTCCCGCTGGTTAAACACGTTTTATCCCTTAATATTTTTTTCAATATCTATCCAGCTATTGAATTGTTATCTTCTACTGAACGGGGACCATGAAATGGATTGAGATGGTAAAACAGATAGACAGTGCCGGCTGTGAGTAACCAGGAGCAAGTAGATGAAACTCTTTGTCAAGGACCGCCCCACGTGGGTGCTCCCACATCCACCACATTATCTCCAAGATATCTGCTTCTTCGCCGCCTCCGGATACACAAGTAAAACCCACCTATAACTCTGTTTCTCTTTATTTAGAATCCTATGACTCCTGAATACTAAACAAAAGTGAGTAAAGTTTATTGTTTTTTCTAATAAATAAATAAAGAAGTATGCTAATTGTAATGGGTTGGTTAATATGTAACTACTGGAATTTGATATTTTTCAAGGGTGCAACTTTCAATCAATGCCAAAAATAAAATAGCAAAATATATTTCTTTCAATTTTTTTAATTTACTGCGACGTTTTGAACTAAGAGCAGCGTAAGTTGTGATATACGTCGTAATAAATTTTCTTAATTTAAACGTTATAGCTTTCTCGAGTCCTAGTTAGTCCTTTCTTGCCCGTGGCTTCAACTTTTGGCACTCCGTACCTCTTCTTTGAAATATAGGTTGCAACTAAGGCTACGCAACAATCAGACTAAAGCAAGCTATGGGGGAAATAGATATATCAATATTATATTTACAGGTTTATAACAAGTCCATACATTTGTAAACAGTAAAATAAATCGAATCACCACAAATGCAATATTATACTATTCATTGGACTCGATTACTATGTGTACTATTATTCTAGAATGTGTACGGACAATCTGCCATTATAACAATTAAGAATGGAACATTTTGATTGGATAATAAAACGACTACCAAAGATAAATATGAAAAAATACAATACGCAGGCCTCGACAAACAAGGCTAAAATGGCTACACGACGAGAAGTTCGATCTTAGAAGATTGGATGTAAGACGATGGAAAGTGTCTTCTGCCGATTGAGTTTTTTTTTTTTTAATTCTGTAAGGCGCGGGCGGTTCCATCGTATAAGAAACAAGACTCTCGAAATTTGTGGCAATACATAAATCTTTTATTCATTGAACGCATAAATAACTTGTCACTGAGTTATTCTAGTGGTTGTCACTTGTCGCATAGTGGTTGTCACTCTGAAGAATTCTAGTTACGTTCTGTTCCTGCTTATCAACCAATAGATCTGGGGCGTCTTCTAGCCCCGGTCTACCCCAGACAGAGTTGCTTCTGGCTCAATTCATAGTCCTTCCTTAAATCCGCATTAAATGACATCCAGTCCTCCTATGTGTAACGAAACTTAATATGCTCTTCTTAAATAAATGATAAACCGAACAAATTCTGGAGTTCTTAAGCATAATATAATGAGACGGAGCTAAACTTAAAAAAAAAAGAAGGAAACGAGGAGCTGTTGTAGACCATTCTGAGGTCGTTTGCACCGCCTTTAACATTTAAAGGCCAAACGAGTTGTCGTAAATCAGTACAGTAAGCCATTACAGATAATGAGCAAGATGCAAAAATTATTCCACCAGTCCCGGAAGGAGAGGCCTATGATTGGCTACTGATTGCGGCCGTTCCCCTCCCCGATGCTCAGTCAAGGGGGATTCAGTTATTCCTTCATCGGTTCCTGTATCTCAGAAAGGATGCTTTGGATGTACGGTCAGTCAGGGTGGTAGCTTCGTATTAGGGATTTAGGGAATTAGGAAGAAAAGGATCGGTAGAATGGTTGGTAGCCACCAAAAACTAACTTTGTACTTAGAACCAATAAAGTACGGTCTTGTATAGCACGTTAGACAAAATGGAATAAGTGGATAAATACACCTAACCTCAAAACGAGAACGTGTAAATGGTTTTGTTGACACCGTACTATTGATTTTGAGTACATTAATTCCAATGAGACAAAAAAGAGTTCATGTTTATCAAACAGATAATTTTTTATGGATGTTGAAAATTCACAGAACCAACTCAGGCTTCAGATCCACAGGTTTATTCACAATACTTTAAAAAATGTACCCACAACTACGCACATTTTTGTTAATCATTTAAGGAAAACATGGCAAACCTGTTCCCAATAAACTCGTCCTCCAATATAGGATAAAATCCAATATAGGCGGGCAGCTGTGGTGGGGATGGGTTCCCACCTGCAGCTGTTCCCCCCACTAGCTCTACCCCCACTCTCACTGACGACATAACCTTTATTAAACATATTGAAACATAGATACATATTTTCTGATATTCATTTGATGACATTGATACGAGAAGAGGGGAACTTATAATTATTCATAATTAACAGGTGGCCACAACAGACGACACCAATTATTATCCAGTAATAAAAGACACATAATTTACTACCATTGTAGAGTCTATATCAAGCCCCGTTATTACTTTTATAGTCACTTTCGGACTACTTCGTTCAACTAGGTAGTAGAGAGTACTCTCGCCAGAATTTATAGAACTATAATACCTACTGTCATCGTAGATACAGAAAAAATAATTGACAGTGTGACAGTGATAGATCAAGCTTTGTGTTGGTCATATCACATAGGAAACTGTCGTGAGTCCACATTAGTGAGAGTTCTATAATCTCTAAAACGAGTCTTTGGTCAAGACTTCATTAAGCAGTATGAATGAATGTTGGATGTTTTTCAAACCGGAATCTGGGATAACTGGCACGCTGTAAGAACATCCATCTATCTCCCAACTGCTAACTTTCACTAGAACTGCATGTTGCGTACGGTCGCTGCACACATATCGTGTTCTGCATCCCATCCAATGCATGTAAAGTTATATATTTGACACATCTAATGACTATTGATAAATATAATATAATACAATATGAATGGACCTAATTTTAGTTATGAGCGTGAGCACAGTATCGGATGAAAGTGTACTTCAAACAATCTGTAGACCGTAGTAGTTAGTTACATTAATCCAAATAATGGACATGAGATCGGTAGGCCTTTCATTTCAACTCTCCCTTGTCACAGACGCATTTAGACAAAATATTTCTGTTAAATAATATATTATAATAATATTTCAAATGATTTGAATTTATTCGCAATGGAACCTATAGTTCGACGTTTAGGTTTAGCTAAGTACTAGTAATATAAACAAACATTTAACAATATTAAGTTTTTTCAAAAATAAGTGAACCAAATAACCAGCTATGTAATACAGACCCGAGACATTATTTAAACGTTTCATTTTATTTCCTATTCAATCAATTTAAGTATAAGATACTTGAATATGAGGTTATAGCCAGTGAGAGGGATTGTATTAGTATAAAATATACTGTAGGGAGAGGTACATTTATTTTCTGGTCCGACATACCTCTTTCAAGAGGTTGAAGAACGCTGACCTGCACCCGTTGCTTGGTGTGCCGTCGGTGGGTGAGTTGCTCCGCCGGAGACACATTAAGTTTTTTGACTCGTTGCAGCACCTGATAAACCCAGTGTTTAACACTATGACCCCACCACCCCTCCCGCATCGATGGCAACAGACTGTCGGGAAAAAATTAGGATAAGAATTAGTATGTAAGTTAGTTTTAAGGTTGATCAAAAAGGTGAGCCCCATCACCTTTATTAGTCAGTTTAGTCCAGTCACGTATAATGTATATCATTATGCGTGTGTATTCATTATATAATTTCTATAAAATAACAAAACCTGTGTATAATGTAGTGATGCTATAGGAAATACAAAATAAATTGTAAATAGATTCACCTAAGGATCTATAATTCTATATAATTATCTAGAAATTTAAAGGGGCTATGAAAAAATAAAAAAAAACATTTATTTTCTAAGCTACGAGTTTAAGCCGGGGCCCTTCTAGCAAATAACTGACAGTATTTCACACATAACGTCTGAAAAAAAATCTCAGTCACATTCATTAAAACTATACTCCGATATATCTAAAATTACGAATTATATGTACGGCATATTTCGGTTGTTTCGAAAACCGATGAATGAAGAAATTGTGACCAATATGGAGAAAAAATGTATTTTCTATAAACTCTTTAAAATGTATTAATGTTTGGTATGTTTTAGATACATGGAAATCTTTACTTATTCTACAACCTGAATAAAATAGTTTATATTTGGCATTTAAAATATATTGATAACATATATTAACTAGAAATAAGCAGATATGTCCCTTTTCTAACCAAGGGTATAATTCACAGTCTAACAATGCACCTAATCTAGCTATATAGAAAACCACAGAGTATTAGAGAAACGAGGAAAAGGTCACTTTGCGAAAGTCCTGAATGATCATCGTTACCCGTACGTTACATTCCGCATTAAGTGTAACGTCTTATTGTTGACACAGACTGGGCATGAGGAGATAAAGAAATGCTTTCACCTGACAAACGAGTGAACCGAACAGTAATAGGAACTTAGATCACAACTTGACAACGGGAAGTAACGGTTGGTAAACGTTACTGGTAGCAGTAGTGTACGGAGCGAAATGGTGTAACTTGTCAGTTCCTACTGTGTGGGAAGGCTACTTAACAAATGTTCGGCTACGATCTTGGACGAATCGGAGGATACGACAAAAGGGAGAAAGGTCACCTAATAAGGTGTGTTACAACCGGAGAGAACACGAAGAACGAACCGCGAAGGAGTTATGCGAGCTTCCTTCTGATATGTCAATGGTCACTAGTAGAGTTACTATTGGATGCGAGGATCAATGACCTTCCCAATAGCGAATACTAGTTAACTTATTTCATCTTTTTATCTAATACTTTTTTTTTGTATGGCAACTAGAACTTTGCACCTACTTGGCAACAACAGTTGTATGAACTGAATTTTTTGAATGGACACAAACACAGTGAAATGTACACAAACTGTTCCAATACACTAGTGAGATTCCACCTTATTAGAGGCCAAGTAACTGAGCTGGGCGGATCCGTGTTAGAAGAGGAGAAGAATATATTACTATAGTATACTGATGATGACTGCCAATAAGAGAGAATTCCCCCATCACGAATAATCATCTTGATCTCCCCGATGTTGGATTTAGGCTGAAACAATTTATAATTTGATGATTTTTTTAAGTTGAAGAGTTGGTACTATACTCGCCAGCATGAAATTAGGCGATTGGGAATGAAGGGGCTAATTGGCGCGGGGTTGCCACATAAGAGCGGGCGCGAGACTATCTCAAATTGTGTTATTGCTTAATTATTGACATTATCAAAGAATCACGTGGGTGTATGAAGAGTAGTGTACAGAGCGTCAACAGGGCTTATCATGTCAAGTGAGACAGATATCAGAATTAAGGGTTTCGATACGGTTGCTAAAACAATTTTATAGGCAGTCAATGGCCACTGCCAACTGCCCGGCGGACGCCAAAAAGCGATCGTCCTATCGTATCTGTCTTTGTCCTTTGCAAGGGACCTAGTCCATAGGCTCACACTTGGTATCAGAGGGTAGGAGAAAACCGTCCGGATATCAAAACCGGAAATAGGCAGACTGTACGGCTGGGGAGACGCTACTCTCCTGTGTATGGTATAAATTACGGTAGGTACTTTTTTTAGAGCCCCAGAAGCCGCCGTCTGCAAGGAAGGGGGCCCTTCCAAGGGTCTAATAGTTTAGTGGGCAAAAGTCAGGAAACTCTACTGGGAAGGCTTTAACGGCTGACAGCGCCAAAACTAAATCTAGTCGGTCAAAGTCATAGTTCGATTAAAACAGTAAGACCCAGTGCAGAGAGTTTAAGGTTGTATAACGAAAAGTTGTGATGTCAGTTTTGATTTTTTTTTAATTTAATTTAATTAATTTTTATAATCAAAGTTTGTTAAATACAAAACACAAATTACATATTATTGAGGACGTATAATCACTAATTTGGTACTCCAGTGAAAATTGTAAAAAAAAAAATGTTTACTATCGACTAATTAATTAATTATGACACTTGTTCAAATTTTATGGATGTGGCTATAATTTTCATATATGTCATACTATGCGATTCTCAATGTAAAATTTTAGATCGCTAGCCCCGATAAGAAAATCACAAAGACTAGGACAAACGAAAAAGCGGGTTGATACAACGGTTTCTGATATAGAAAAAAACTCATAGAAGAGCTGGGAATCAAACCCGAGTTTCCGGCGTGCGACTAAGCATGGTAGACAATTATCTATGACCTCAACTGGAATATAGATAAAACTTGACGACATCAAGAATGTATCTTTAAGGAAAATAATCTGTTTTATTAACGAGGGACATTGCGACTAAAAACAAGGTATCGTTTGGTTTCCCTTTCAGCAGGAACAGAAGCAGCAGGAAGCAAAACAAAACCAGCAACCGTAAAATGAAGCTACAATGAAAAAACAAAAAAAAAAAACAGCACGTAAGCCCTCTGTTTCACTGCCAGTGTGTCGGGTGTCGGTGAAACGCATACTGTAGCTCCTTTGATTTCTTCTGTCGTATCCCGGCGAGGTAACTGCCCCGGGTCTTACAGTCATCACTTTCACTGTCTCGAGAGGTTTCTTGGACGGCTTGAAATCCGTCATAGAGTCATGAGCTGACTCTAGATTTGTTACAGCGTTTTTTTTTAACAGAAAAAAAAAAGTTATAACAGGGAAATCGCGGTAAATTATCTCATTTAAATACCATATTTAATCACAACCACTCCCTCATGTTTACAGTATTTATAATGTAAAAATATATTCACAAATCCCGTGAATTCACGAACCGTCCGGATCCCAAAGGTCAGTGTGAACCGGAGAGAGGCAGATTGGTAGCTGGGGGAGACGCTACTAGGTAAAGTTTGTAGGCCCTCAGAGACCTTCGGCCGCAAGGAAGAAATCTCTTCGAAGGATGTGCTAGTTTTAGCAAGACGAGGCAGAGAATCCTACTAGGAAGGTGTTGGGTCTGACAATGCCGGACTAAAACATACTAGCAGAGATAGGGTAGAGGTTGTCATACATGAGAAGGCCAAATCTTGAAACATCAGTGCAGCTGCAGTACCAGTCCAGAAGCGACCCGTAGCTTGAATGAATTGTCGGTTTTTTTTCTTAAAACCTTTAAAATAGGATAAGGGAAAATAAAAAAGGATGATTTATAAATTGTCGGCTATAACTGGGGTGTATATATAGCCCAAAGCAGCCAATCGCACTGCAGTCCTGGACGTAGCTCGTATGTTCCAGACCGGGACCCAGCCCTTCCAGTAAGGGTTGGTGGATACCAGCCTCTGAACTCGTGTGCAACTACATCATTTATTCTTTACCATATTTACACTGATATGACTTGTGGTTTGGTAATATTATTTACAACATATTATAACTAATTTACAATGCATACAATAGAGTAGAGGGTGATTATCTTATGTAATATAGTCAGCGGTCGCTACTATATTAGTAAAAAAACGTCCCCCCCTGAAACCCGAACGATGGCACCATGAGAGTATGGAGGCAGAATTTTCGGTCGTGCTATGGACATTATTTTTCTCTACGTACTTAAAAGTATCCCTTCCCGAGTGAATACTTTCATTGGTTAAGAGGAATTTAAAGGAGACCACGTTCTTTAAATCAAACAGTAGAATGGAGAATCGCTCAAATATTAATTGTCTCAACTTTCTACTTTGAGACATCGTATACCATTTTCTGGACAGCCCATATACTATAACCAACGTCATAAACGTTAATTGTTTTACATGTACATACCATAATTACATAACTTACCTGAGAGCGGTTATATGACTCCATAAGTAATAGGATCTTGGGCCGCCTGTATCCCACACCCACTGCAGTATATCCTATTTAGCGAAGTCGGTGAGCGAAGGCCGCACATCTCCCATGCACTTAGTGGCTCTGTTCCGGTGAATAAATCTCTGACGAATACATCATTTCTTAGAACATTCTACAGCGAGTATTCTCATGTATTCTATTTCACAAAACAACTTCAATATGAAGACGAAGTCAGTAATGATGAAAAACGCCTTTTCAAAAAAGTGTGATGTATCACATAATTAAGGTTTCCGTTAGATTTGTGAAAATGATTTTATTGATAGTTTAAATGATCTTTTGTAATGATAGTCCACTGAAGCCTACTACTGGTACTAATTAATTTATTGATACCAATCGATTATTTTTATTAGGGCTGGTTTTCCTTTTTATCAACATGAAGGCATTCAATTTAACTACTGGGAAAAATATAAACTACAGATTGTAAATTTTTACTTCGAACTCCTAGCTAATAACTCCGTAACCTAATAATTTGATAAAATTTTCATTTCTTCATTAAGTAATTGTCTTTCTTGGTAAGAACCATTGTAAAATTTAATGTCTGTAGCTTGTAGAGAACATACAGTCATAAACACAGGATTTTATGAAAATTTAAAATGGCTAAAATATTCTCATTAACGTTTTAAGGAAAAACCCTTAAAAATTCAGATCAATTAAATTAATTTTATTTTTTAATATGTGAGATGCGAGAGAAATTTTTGTTGGCAATGACATAAATATATTGACACATCGATGTTGCTATTGGAGATGACCCGTGGGATCCAGATGGACCTCACGTTTGACCGGCCATTTTCGCTGTTACCGCAGGCGCATCAGGGTAACATTAGACATGCAATAGTTACATAACGCCTGTTATGGCTGCTAGCGGGGCTTAACTGTGTGGGCTAACTGCTCAGGCTATCTGTCATGTATTGGCTCATCTGCTCATCTTGCGGCCAACGCTCACTCGCCAGTCTAGTGTGCCAAGGCGTTGCAACTTATTTTGTTGCGAATAGCAACAGCAAGTGTTGTGTGAAAATATATGCACTGCTTCCTCTCATAAGGGTGTTAAAATATTATGGTCAGTTTTTAGGTAACAATCTCCCCCCCCCCAATGTCCTTACGTTCTGATAGCCACTTAATAGGAATATGAAAAACATTTGAAAATAAACATGTGATTTCTGAAAAACCCAGAGGCAGTAGAAACAATATGGTTTCAGATCTGAATCTACCTTACTATATCACTACTCCGATTCCTCTTTCTTATCCGAGGAAGGTCTCTGGGCTGTTTGTAAATACTTTATGAATGAAAATTGTAAATATGGTATGAATGAAAAAATTTATCACAATTACTTATCGTCAATAAGGCATATTATACTTTTAACAATAAAGTTTATATTTCATCACTATACAAATACACATGATATCTGGTCCAGTTATAATTATTGTTCCCTCTATATTGAGTAGTGAAATATGCTAAAATTGTTGATTAAAGCGATTACTTTTGAATAAAACCTGATGAAAGAAACTGGTTTCGAATATGAATTCAGCGGGGAAAATTCTGTAAGATCCACTCATTTATGTTTTTGTTGCATTGTTTTTCTGTTCGCTAGTTTTGTTGGAGAAGGAAAAGGCAGGGATAGCTACACTAAATGAGGGGATGAACTGAAACAGAAGTCCCCAGGATTCGCATCCCGTATCTTACACCAACAATTATTGTAACTTATACAAGGGAAACAATAACTACTCGATCACTAGATTATTTGTCATCAAAGGCGCTTTAATGTATTTCTTAAAACACCTTGATCCCTGAAATCAACTTTTCAAAAAAAAAAATAAGTATTGATCAAAACAAATTTAATTTTTGGTTTTTAAAAACATTATATAGAGAAAATATCTTAAAAATTTTTATTCATTTTTAACAATAAATGGAAATAAATCGTAGACACAAAAACACCCAGAGACAGGCATAGTAGCTACTAAATAAGTAACACAGAACATGTGTATTCTTTAATGTTGTATTTATGCCACTATTATTTATAATTATCATTAATTAACAGCCAAAAAAAACCTACTGACTAGAGAAAACATAATTTACTTTGGAACTTCTCCAGAGATATTTTTTTTTTTAAATAAAAGAGTTTGCTAAAAACTTGCCACGATTACAGCCAATCGCGGCCATTAAGTACGCCTGTAGAATATCAAATCCGATTACACTCCAATGAAAGTTCCACAGCAAACTTTCCTTTCTCCTTTGTGGGGAGGCCAGAAAAATTAGTAAGAAAAATCATAACCAGTAAAAAAAATCAAATAACAGAAGAATAAAGAAGAAAGGAATGGACAATCCCAAAGAGAAGTTGGAGCTTAAGAGTACACTTGTACAATGACCCATAAAGGCAGGAATCTTCGGCAAAAGTGAAGGCGCTTAGCGGGCTCGAACTTACGAAGAGCTGATTAGTTTCCAAGCGTCTTTGCAGTTAGCCTTTTAAAGTTCGTTCGGTCTGTCGTTTTGACAATCCTTTACGTCTAATTGAATCGCAGGACAACAGTTAGAGAATTATTGTTAGGCATTAAGAAAAAAACATTTAGTATTTCCGATTCTAATAACAACAATTATCTGAAACAGCTTAGGCTCAATTAAAACCATGAAGCAACATCTCATAGACAGACCGAGCCCGTCACCGCAGTCGGTAGATGGCGCTGAGCTGTACATCATTATACTTTTGTACAATCCAGATCACTATTAGTAGGAAACAGAACTTGTATAAAATGTAAACAACCTACATGAAATATAATGAAGCAATTGTACATTGATTCGTTTGTAGATCTATATTTTGTAACATATATTAATTTTTTAACAAGAGGATATGAAACAAACAAACAAAAATTAAACACTAACCAACTAATATGAAAAAAAAGGTGAGCCCCATCACCTTTAGTAAATTCAGTCCATTCATGTATAATCTACATCATTATACTTTGTACATTGCAGAGCATTATTATATTGTATATTAGAAACTGTAGAAAAGCTACAGGAAATACAATGAAGAAATTGTAAATAGATTCGCTTGATGATCTATATTTTGTACTATTTATCTGTGTACTTATGCTTCCATCTCGACAAACGACTGACCTGGAACCCACATACGAGACTAAAAAGACAAGAACTAAACAGACGCTTTGGACAACTGTACAGACTACTTCAAAGGACATCCCATCTCTCAATAGAAAATAAACTACTAATCTACAAAGTTATACTTAAACCAATCTGGACATAGAGCTATGGGGGACATAAAAAAAGTCGAACATCAAGCGTATCCAATCCTTTCAATCAAAAGTCCTGAGAACAATAGTAAATGCCCCTTATTATGTCAGCAACACCCTTCATAACGACCTTTATATACCCTACATTCTTTAACTCATCCTTTTCAAGTTCATGAAATTCCACAGTAGCCTTTCCAACCACCCTAATCCTCTAGCACAGTCATTGAACTGCGCCACTCATCCCATAATCCTCCTCGGAGACTGAAACGGCAGTGGCCTCGTGACCTGCTATAATCGCGTGACAGTGGGAGTCCTGGCAATGGCCAGTTTCTCCAATCATGTCCTGAATTGTATGAATGAGCGAGAATGATGAATTGTAAATATGGTACGAATGATAGTATATCTTAATTACTCATCACCTAGCTAGGCAGATTTTAATTTTAACACAATAAAGGAATTATATATATTTATCTGTGTAAATTTTAACAAGAGGATAAGGCAGGAAAAAAATATATGAATTTTTATATAATATTTAAACAATTCCGTGATATGGCCTCTTCCAGTCAGCATTTCCGTCAAACTGTTAGAAAGTCATAGCATTCATCTTTAGTCTATAAGTAATATGTTCAGCAGTGAGTTTTGTGTTACGTTATTTTTAGGATCTCATTTGGTAAAGTGTCGTCTACTCTTAGTCTAGTTAGATTTTATTTACGTCATAACGATTATGGAAACAGAATTTTTCTTTTAGTACTAAAAATAAATTGAGGAAATTTCGGTTTGAACTCATAGCACTAATAGAAAAATAAAGTATCATTGATTTTTATTATTTTTCAATATTCGATATTTTAGTATAGTGGGGGATCTTTGCTAATTGAATAAAGATTACTAATACTTATTACTAGAAACTGTCATTCAAGAATAGCCAACCAATGGCCCTACACAAACAATCGCTATTATTCACAGGATCTTCCCGGAATGTGTACAATTCCGAAATATGTTATTAAAGACGAGAATCGGCTAAAATATTTAGAGAAAACATGAAAAGTTTCTTGATTCCGTCTTTACTACCCAATAATAAACAAAATCTTACACTAATTATGTTAAAAAGTTGTGGGATGTTCATATTAATAAATTTACTGCATATTACTCCATTGGAGTAACAGATCTGTCTGCATTGAACTTATTAATATTTAAAATTTTCACTTTTTAAACTTTTATGTCCAAATAACAGGAGTACACCGGAGAAAGGTGTATTTTTTTTTTTAAATAAACTGTTAATTCATAGTTAGCTGTGAAACTAGATGTATTTGTCAGCTTGGGTTGGTGAAAAAAATATGTTCCATTTTTTAAAAATTGATAGAAAAATTATTAAATATGACTTACAGTATGTTGCCTCCAGCACACTCTGAATTCTAGTGTGACGTACGTTATATACTCCGAATATATGATATCGACACAAAGTAGAAGACTGCGTGTGAGAAACAGTGCATCTAACTAAAGAGAGATACAACCCTGTAGGAATTTCGTATAGGACTGCCAATCGAAGCCCTGAGGTCGTAAGTTCAAATCCACACACCTGTCGGATCCTGCTCGTGGGTAAGGCTCGTTCTGAATGAATATTGGTAACTATATAATAATAATAATAATAATAATAATAGGTATTCAATAACGACTGTTAATTTGCAACATTTTCAGGCAACATAAAGAAATTTATGAAGAAATTGTGTAGACACAAAAGTAATTAAGAAGAGTTCGTCGGATACTCAAGTTCGGGTATCACCTCATTATAAGAAATTATTTTCTACTAGAACACGCAATAGAAGTAGATATAAAAGGCGGTTTGAGTATGAGTCCCGAGATATGACCTTGAAGGGTGTCGTATCACGTTATCTCGTGACTCATACTCAAACCACCTTTTATATCTACTAATAGAAATATATAAAGGGTACTTACCTAATTGTTCAAATGCGTCCCGGTAACTGATCGGTTAACACAAGAAATAGTACTTGTACGTGAAATACATTATATTACCTTCGATGTAATAACATATTAATAGAGTCTTGACAAGGAATACAGCTCACATTACAAGGGATCGAGCACATGACATAATGGAAATTCAGTCGTAAATTAACAAAGAACTGGCGTTCCCAAGTTCAAATCTATGCCCCTATACCGAACTGTTTATGGGCATTATTCCATATATTTCTTCTAACAATATTAAAATTTTTTGGTACTACTTATAATATAATATTACTAACATTAAATTCTTTATTGAACCGGTATTATTTATGTATAATAATTACAGGTATTGCGGGACTTTTCGGTACTAACAAGCTGTATTCATTCGTTTAGGCAAATCGATTTATTTTCTCTTACGAGCAACTTTACAATATTGTGTTAATTATTCTTACTTATATTCATTCAAAATTGTTGACATGTAATATTTTTGTCATATAATTGACGGAATAATAATATATTAAGTAGGATAGGATCCTGGTTTTATTTAATTATTTATTGTTCGTAACTCCCTTCTTGTCTGTAAGGTATTTAAGGACCCCAACATTTAACACGAATAAATAAACAGTAAGCTATATGTGACGAATATCTCATTTAATTTATCGTCTTTAATGTTATGATTGAATTTTTTTTAGCGAAATAGATTGATATTCATTTTAATGAATGAAAAAAAAATGCAAATATTGGAGTAGTATGTGGGAACCTGATTTTACGCTTAGGGGTACGAACAATCTGGGTTAAAATGCGGTATGTTTTGCAACTATGACACTCAAAGAAGTATTTTTGTAAATTTTAAGTTTAACTGCTCTTTACAGATTTCATTTTTGATATTGGCTAGAGCAAGGATTATCTTGTTAGAATGGAATAATTTAAATTAGAACATTTGGAAAGACGAACGTGTTCATGCGATAAAAAGCATTTGAATATCTATACATATTACTACTTAACGTTGACTTGATATACACTTACATGTTTGAAACATTTCTTAATCGTGAGGTTCTGATCAAAGCTTATTTGGATTATTGTCATTATACTGCTTATTTGATGTATAATTGAGAAATAATACTTACGATCATTGAACATAAATTATTGTTCGTTGAGCAGGTATAAGAAATGTTTTTACGAAAACTAAAAATTTTACACCGAACTGTGTAGAGCGAAGCACAGATAACAGTGCATTCGTTATCTAATGCTAGCACCTGGCGGATAGGCACATAACCCGCATCGTACCAAGAGATAATGGTGTTTGTCTCCTGCCATGTTTAAACTACAAAAACTCTACATATAAGTAGGCTGGTAATAAGTTCTGTTATATATAAAAATTCAAAGCAGACAGAAAAACACTGAATATCTGTACGCAAATTATATAACTAAAAAATCCTCGTTTCTAATTTTAACTTGCTATTTGTTCCACCAAGGGGGGAGGGGATTCGTTTGCCTGAAACAATCCATTTAATGGCATTTACCATAACAATGTAATTTTCAACTGGGCTCACTCACAAAAAAAAATCTCTCTCTGGTTTTAGACCTCGGGCATTGTAAAACGAATTTTATTTGACTTTTTAAGTCGCATCTCGGCCATTTAATGATTTCATGGAGTTCAAAGAATGATGGAAAATTTATTATTGTATCTTAACAAACATGCTGTTTTAAAATATTTTTTTGATGTTCTCCTTTTTAATTATTTACTATCAAAAATAAATGGGTTTTTGATAGTAAATTTTCTTTATTATTAAAAGTTTCTTTATTTTATATAATAACTTATTTTTATGTTATAGTATTACAGTATTAACAATATAGTTACGATATTTTCTGAAATTTAAACACATTGAAATTAGCTGAAATTATTTAACAACCAGAGAGGAAGAAAATAATTTAAGAAATCGTAAAGGAGAAATACTGCAAGAACCTTATTGGTTGTATGCAACTCATGATTGATTTTCCATCAAGTACTTACCGAAATTTTCAGACAGTTCGTCTGTCCTAATGAATGCCGGGCAGGATGGAAACAACACAAGTAGATGCAATGTATGCAATAAATAAAAATGAATAGCTCGGATAAACAAAAAGCTACTAAACAGATTAACTTATTAATAGCTGACGGTAGCAATCACTCCACTCACTGGTCAATAATGACTTCTAACTTTGTAGACACAGAATCTTTTCTTTGAGGGTTAAGTCTGGTCCAAGTCCACTTAGCCCCATAAGGAAGAATGAGTAGCTACTTCAATTACTTATAAGCTCACCTGGTGTCAAAAAACTAAAATTAAGGTTTACAGCCAACGGACTCGCTAGGTTCTCAGCCCCACCATGGATTTAATTTGATCTAAAAACAAAACATGGTTCCTACGACGAAGCACATACCAACGTGGAATCCTAATTCCCACTTGAGCAAGAATCGATACATGCAATAAATGTTTTGAATCCGAAGAAATAACTCACCTTTGATGGGCAATTTTATTCGCCGCTGTAAAACTGTTGCGGTCGATAATTGATACGATTTCGTGGATTCTTGCGGAGTTCGGATTTCTACACAGGTTCGGCAGAGCAATAGTATTTCACCGGCACAATGCCCGTGTTAAACCTTTCGGGCTGATCTAATCATTCCAGTGGACTGATCTTCAAAGCAATTTTACCTAATCGTAATTAATCTGATCTCTATCCCCTGATATTATGATGAGTAACCATCTGATAATTTCTTGCGATAAAAAATAAGTGACGCTATTAGTGCAGTGAATCGCTAAAAAACCGTGTAATCATGACGACATCTACAGCACTAACTGTTCACTATTTATCTGATTCAAGCAGGAAGATTAAACTGTTACCTGGTTTAGTTTTTTTTTATATATACCTACTTACTCAAGCTCTATATTGAAAACAATCAAGTGTTTTGCTCAGGCAGTTGAATGCTATTCGGAATTTTCTATTCTTACATTCATATAGATAAGGGGACTGCCGTGCTGAGTGTGTGTCAATACTAATTGCGCTTAAGTAATTTGGAAACGATCTTCTACCATTGCGGCAAAGCACTTTTTTCGCACTTAACTCAAGAGCAGTCAACTTCTGATGTTCTATCTTTTGCTATGGAGCATGAAGTTCAGAGAGACCTTTAATGTCTTATGACTTAAATATCGATTGTTGGTTTGGATTACATAATAACAAGTCATGTTTTTGTCTTCCCTCAAGTTACTGAATCCTTTTTACAAGTGTTTTCCGCAGTCTGGGCTGCCATTATGAAGAGCTCAGAATACTCTTAATGTGTGCTGTGTCTGAACTGCTGCTTGAATAAGTATATTCCGGAGAGGGGCATTGAGTTCCGGGAGAGGGTTTGGTAAATGGAAGTCCCGAGATTTTTAACGGTGGAACAGAAATTGATAGCATGGTCATTAAGCGATAGAAAAAGAAATTCGGCGAAGGATCTCAGGAGGAAACAGGCAACAATGAGCTTTCGCAGCGTCTAACCGCAATTTACACCTGTTTGACCAGGTACTGATTCCATCTAGGTTTTTTTTTTAATCGATCCATGAAACTTGCTTCTAATAGATCAGAAGTAGAAAGGGTACATAGATTAGGGAGTCATCAGCGTAAAGTTGATGGGAACTATGATGGATGGGTCGTTAAGGGAGCTCGTTAGTATGGAAACTAAAGAAACATATTCAATTGTTTATTGTGCTAAAACTACAATCTGCTTCATCAATGAGTAATCGTGATAAATGTTCTCATTCATACCATATTTACAATTTTCATTTATACAGTATTTACAAACAGCCCAGAGACCTCCCAAATCCACATGGTTGTCACCTCCCTCGCATGCGAAAGAGGATGCGGACTCTTGGGAGGTCCCCCACGCTCCTCCGTCAGCCCCGTCACCGGATACGAGCCAGCGGAGGTTAACCAAGAGGGCGAGAGCCACAAACGCTCAGTACATCATTGTAGAAACTGGCCATTTCCAGGACTGCCACTGTTACGCATTTATAGCAGGTCACGAGACCACTGCCGTTTTAGTCTCCGAGGAGGATTATAGGGATGAGTGGCGCAGTGCAATGACTATGCTACTGGATTAGGGCGGTTGGATAGGTTACTATGGAATTTCATGAACTTAGAAGGACTTAAGAACTTAGAGCTCGAGAATGTAAGATATATTAAGATCGCTATAAAGGGCTTTGTTGCTGAGGTCATAAGGGGCATTTACTATTGTTCTCAGAACTTTTGATTGAAAAGATTGGATGAGCTTGATGGTCGACTTTTTTGCTGTCCCCCATAGCTCTATTCCGTGTGTCCAGATTGGCTTGAGTATAACTCTGTAAATTAGTAATTTGTTTTCTATTGAGAGATGGGATGTTTTTTGAAGTAATCTGTACAGCTGTCCAAAGCGTCTGTTTAGTTCTTGTCTTTTTAGCCTCGTATGTGGGTTCCAGGTCAGCCGTTTGTCGAGATGGAAGACTAAGTACCGTACTAACTTGGATACAGGGAGAGGAATGGAATTAAAAGAAACTAGTGGTTAAGACTTGCGGCAAAGGGTGAAGGTAATGTGGTAATGTAATTTTGCTTCATTAACTTTAATCCACCATTGGTTGGACCAATGGTCGATCTCATCAAGGTGTCTTTGAAGGTTATTGGATGATATATCGGGGTCTGAGTGGGATGACAAGACTGCACTGTCATCTGCAAATGTGGCCAAGAAGGAATTGGGGGTGGAGGGGGGAAATACTGAAACTACTTCGAATTAGTGGAAATTTTATTGCATTAGTACGAGTTACTGTTAACATTAACTTGGTAAATACAGAAAATTTACAAAAGGGGAAAAATATTTTAAAAAAAACAAGCTCCTATACTATATAGAAATGATTATTGTGAAGGTTGCAGGTTATAGGGAAGGGGGTACAGTTTAGTCACGCCTCAAAATAAGAGGAACGCATGGTTGTGGAACGCGTTCTAAAAACGCAGGGCACCCCTGCACAAGGACATTAAATTATTTCACAGCAAGTCGCTTTTTTACACAAACTTGTACTCCATATTTATTATTTATTATTATATTTAGTTTCTTTATTTATTAATTTCACATAATACTTTTTCTCACGGCCAGGCCGAAATTAATTCATCGAGGCGATTGGCTTTAATAAAATAATTCGTTAGGTACTTACATGAGGCCATCCATTCAAGAACTATGCAATAGAAATAACCGATGTGGTGATTAATAATCGATTTCCTCAACATTAACGCTCCTGCTTAGGGCATTTTTAAATTCTAATTACTGGCTATGAAGTGAAAGTATTACTGGCATTAAAAATAGCTGTTACGCAATGTCTACAATACCTATTCATATGTGGTTTATGGCGGGTTGTATAATTCCCCGAACGCCTAATAGCGTGTGAAATAAATCGCTTAGCGGTTTAAGCCTGTCTGTGTTTTATCCTCAATTCCTACTTTTATCTAGTCCTTACGAAACAGTTTTCTAATTTATTTACATTACAAATAGTGAGAGCTTTAAGTATGAAAACCGCAGAATACCTGCGTAGATACACATATCAAATTCTCCTTCTGCGGTAGAATACGGAAGGAAGTAGGCTAGACTGCGTAGACCCATTTCCATCTTATGTCTAGCGGTACGGGCTATGCTTATGAGTGTGTACCGAGCGTATCGCTCATAAGCATACTTCAAGATGAGCCAAGTGTGGACTATCTCGTGTGTTCTACGTTTAAACACAACAGGGGACAAGCTAATTTTAATACACTAAAGTATTACACTGGTTTAATGTCATTATATCAAAGTGTATTTCCGGCTAATATTTCTTTAGATTTGATAATCTCGAAAATGCGAGATTTTAGCACACAGATCAATATCATTAGCTATTATTTAAATTTATGATATTACGAAGCAATGAAACATGAACCAGGCATATACAGTCTGTTATACTAGCTACAACCCGTCCTCCGAGAAAAAAAAAATAGAAGCAAAAAAAAACAACTTTTTCAATTGTTCCGGTCCGATAAGCAGAACAAACGGACGGCTCTAGAACAGGCTGAGTAACTTCACCAGTAACACTTCGGCACTTAGCGTCAGCACCTGCTTCCGTTGCCGTGTTATTGCCACGGCCGACATGATCATTAAACTAACATCAGCTTACTTGTTAACCCGTGCTTTTGAAGTCTACAAAGGTACAAACTTAGTCGTTTTCGACATTTTGGCGGAAATCTAGACAGGACATTTTTTAAAAGAAACCGAATGCTCTCTCTTAGGGAATGATATTCCGGGCAGGACCCCCCATCAGGAACAACTAATTCCAGTTCACTTATCTTAGGTTTTAAATCAGAACCTACATACTATAAAACATCAATTTTTAGGTTGTAGCCCACAAAAAATTTTCTAGAAGTGCGTAATTTTGTGCTTATATGACAATATGGGGGCTATTTAGGAAAGGGGTCGGTGTTGAGGAACGAAGAGCTAAAATTTTGGAATAAATAATTCTACATTATATCTGTTAAAGTACAGAACAGGATCTATTGCCATTAGCCACCCCTAAATAATATATTTAATTTATTAGTTTCATAAAATTCGAAAAAATATATATTTCATTTCTATTGTATAGTTATTCTACACGTCCTTACCTGTTACTGAAATTGGAATGTTATTTACTGAAAGTGCAGCTATTGACCACTAACACTAATTAGATTAGACGTGGGCATTTATTTTCATGGTATTTATATTGTTGTAAATTCAAAAATACTTTGATTAAAATGAATTTCTTTCTATGCCTCACCACTCCAAATATCGCCTTCACGACTATAGTTTTCATTACTTAAAAGAGTCAATTATTCGGACACTGAAAATAGTACTTTCAAAATTATAAATTTATAAAATACAAATTGAAAAAAAATGGATTGAAGTCAGCTTTATCGTCTATAATAAATACGCTATTTCTATTTTTGCCTCCAAAAATTTATTTTTTGTAATATCATTGAAATCATTTTTACGTTGCCGTCACGGCTTTGTCCTTGACCATGGAGAATAAAGTTATGAGCCCAACATTTTTTAGATTTAATTAGTAGTTCATTCCTGCCATTATTTTATTTTAAAGAACACATAATCAGTGTATTTTGAAGTAATGTGAAATTTATCTATAAGACTTCAGAGTGATCAAGCGACTTTTTACGAACACTAGCACAGAACAAAGAGTATTGTTTTCAGAGGTAGTTGTTTCTAGTTACATTAGCAGTTGTTTTTTTCTATCGTTTTTTAAAAACAAGTCGAAATTTGCTTTTATTGGAAGCAAGGACGGCTTTGTTTTGCCCAGAGACGCGAAGATCGTGTCTTTAAATATCAGATAGTGTTTTTTTTTACTAATTATTCAAAAAAAACTAAAGCTATTCGTAAATAAATGGGAAGGAAAACAAATCCAAAAAAAATAAGAAGTCTTAGAATAGATACAACAATATTAAAATTACTTCCTGGTAAACAGCATGCTAAGCCAGCAGAAATAATTTATGCTGTAATTTTCTTCAAGACAAAACAAGAAAAATACCTCTGTGGTTTCCATAATAACGTGGTAGCCCGCTGGCATACAAGTAGAACAATAGACTCTCAAATATTACTTCCTAGCAAATTGACATAAATACAAAAATTGAAAATAAGAACTACTCCAGCCAAACTTGGCAGAGCTATAATAGGCGAAGAAAACAAAACCGGCCATCTAAACAGATTACTTAAATCGTAAAATATGTTATTTAGAGAGTTGCTGACGCTCTCTTAACGGTTAAGTGATGGGTTGTCTTTCTGTTCCGATGTAAATGAGACATCTGTAGTCTTAAAATTGCCATTGGGATTGGAACGAAAATGGAGGTAACAAATGATGTTGCCGAAGACATGAACATTACTAAAATCTCCATAAAACATGGTGAGGTGCCATTGCTTTGTGAAAAACAAATTCTATGATATTAATCAATGTCAGTGTTCACAACTTTGACACAACCCGAATTTGACTTGTTTAGACCTAGTGAAATTCAACATGGAATTTTCACTTGATCGTCAAAATTTAACTATTTAGTAATAATAAGTAGACTGCTATTTTAAAGAAGCCATTAAAATAGTTTGATAGTAATTAATAGTAATGATGAACCCAGGTTTCTACAGGCCAATGCTCCGGAAGGCTTTTTAATAAGCTATAAAGTTTATAAGATAAGAACTCCTGTACTCCGTAGAGCAATAATTGTACCGTTGTGGTCATAGGTAGGCTGTAGTTAATTAAAAATCCACAAACGTCAAAGATTTGGCGGTCATCTCCCTCAGTTACAGGATGTAGAAGGAGCCAGAAGGAGAAAGTGGCCGTAAGGTGGAACCACTTACCCACTAATTCCATGGGCGGGGTCCCTACTTCCGCTGACATGTGTGCCTCCTGTAACGGTCGACGAGCAGGTGAGGAAGAGCTTGGGATGATGGCAGCTCTTGTGGGCACAGTTTCCTATGACAGTCGGCAATAGATTAGATACTTTTAGGGTGCCAGTTGTGGGCCGGTCTTCAAAGGAAAAGTCACTTGTCTGTGCCTATTCACGAATTCCTTCTATGTATTTTCTCCAAGAGCGCTTCGGGCCAAGTTTCAAGTCTGCGACTGCTGTTCATCTACGCATATAGCCCGTTAAATAATCGGAATTATAAACAGTGACACAATCTGTATCGTTTAATACTGACAAAATACTCAGTTATACACTAACAAAAATAAAACAATACAGACTTAACATATGAAAAGAAAATCAGACGAGCACATTTCTGAGCTCTTTGAGAGCTTAATTTGACAAACAAGAAAATGCTTAGTAGTAGAAAGTACATTTCAAAATAAATACTTCACATCACGGGCCATCTCGAACTTAAAATTGTAATCCCAACTTTGATTCGCATTGTAGAGACGATTTAGATTATATTTCATTATAAATTCTTATTTGAAAAATAGTTATGAGTTTCTACTGAATTTCAAATTTTTAAGAACTTATTTATGCGAAAAGAGATATTTATCTCGCAACTATTCTCTGCTCGTTCTCAGCTTGAAATCAAAACGTTCAAGGTCATGGATAAACTTCTTTATCCATAAAATAATTTCAAACAAGCCTGAAAAAACAGCACGCATAAAATTAGATTAAATTATTTTGGATTAATAGAACTAAATTTAATAATTAACTACTCAGTTTCTTCTCACTGATTAAGCTATTTAACGTCACTGTCAAAAGTTCGTTTTTCTTTCGGTCAGTCATTTTGTCGGTCAAGTTTCAATTAGTATTTAAGAATTTTACGTATAGATTTTTATAAATGATTATTATTTATAAATAATCGTCTTCTCATTTTCTACCACTTTTATTTCATGTATATCTATATTTTAAAAGTAAAATTTGGCTCATGATTGATCTAAAGACATTCAAATCTCTGGAAAATTGACGACTAGTTCAAATTTGATTTCTTCTGCATAGTTAAAGGCATATTAAAAAAAAAATGGATAGTCTCTGATAATAGAATGAAATAGTTATTATTATAGAAAAACTGAATCTTATTTTATGTGATATAAAATAGATTACATAGATACGAATAACATAAGCATGCCCCTGCAGACGCATAGGCTGTAGACAGAAGATCAGATAGCCTTAAGCCTAACTACGCCAGTCACAGATGGTCAGCACAAAGAGGCTTAGTAGAGAAAACAAAGGGAAAAAAAAGAACGGACTTGCTTCAGTATTCTTCAATGAATGAGCCAGGAATGGACTTTATGAATATGAATGGGATCGTGGGCAGATCCCATCTTTTATTCATCGTATTAAAGATGCTGCTATATATATTACAAATTATTCAACTGAGCATGCCTCCTTACTACTTACAGTTCTGCGTTAACCTTACTGCACATATTTATCGTAGGATCAAATTGTCCATAACTTACTTACGTTCTGAATAATATGAATTTTGAATCGAGGAAACAAAAGGCAGCAGTATATTTACAGTTTTTTTGTTTTTTTTTGTTAAGGCTAAAATACATAAGCCTACGGATAATAAGTTTTATAAAAACACAATTTATTCGATAAGAATAGAAAATGTATAGTTAAGTTATCAATCTTGTCACCTATGACTAATATGAGAGCAGAATTATTGGCTAAAAAGAAATAAATAGTACATAACTATATTTTTAAAAGTATATCAGCATACGCATAAATCATTTTAAAAATAAAAAAATAGGTATGGCAAAAGTTCCAATAGAAACTAAAATTATCATCTGTAATACAATATTGATACCTTTAACGTATTAGTTTGTTTTTTAATGAAATCGGTTGACGAACCAGACTAGTTCAGAAGGTTTAGAATTTAAGAAAGGCTTCAAAAGTGACTCAGCAGGTCACTGAGAAAGTACCTTAAAATAGGTACACCATATCGGCATTGGTGTGCCCAAAGATAAAGGCCTACTGTGAAACAGGTACGGTGCAAACATGTCTGTCTGTCTGTACCATCTGTTAAATTTCAAAGGCATACTCAACATGAGAGTATAAGCGTGAAGAAAGACATTCCAAGAGATCTGCTTATGGTTAAGGTACAACCATTACTATTGGCTCACCATCTTCAAGGAAAAACCTTAAATTCTCTTGACGAGGTTCAAAATGGAGTTGAAAAATTCGTTCCAAAAGAGTGCTATTGTGAAGGAATCTGATAACCTCGAGATGGCAACAAATCTTACTTTGAACACTTCAAAAAAAAAATTGTGTTAAAATAAAATTATTTTTAAAAGTCGCAAGAAAAACTTTCATTTTTTATTACTCAGCCCATTTACTTTTTATGATACTCAATTGTTAAGTTGATAAAAATTCTCGAGACGTGATCATAATGATAAAGTATACTCAATGACTACTACTTTTCACGTCATTTTTATTTACATAACCAAAAAAAAGACTCCTAAAACAACAATAATACCAATAAAAATAATAATTTTTAATGACTGAAGTGTTTTTATTTTATAATTTAACCTGCACTACAAGTGAGAAAGTAATCTCACAATAGCATTTTTTTTAGGTACAGGTACAGCCATGGCAAGTATTAAAAACAAATTAATCGTGAAAAATGTTTGCTCAGTTTTGATCAAAAAATAAGGTCAAAAATTTTAAAATAAAATAGGAGACAGTATTCAGTATTTTACCTATTTATAAAAAAATAAAATAAAATATTTTTTTTAAATAATGAAATTGCCCCTCTACTGCTCCAAAGAACAACTGTATTGGCTCAAAATCACAAAACGCGCTTTTTTCATATTTTTTGCACAATAATGCAGATAATGTATTTAGGTAATGAATTCTAACGTTTCAAAACAAAGAAAACAGTAAAAACACATTTAATGAACTGTCAGATATTAGTGGTTAAATAACTTGCTTTGTTTTTCTATTCATTAATCCTTAATGGGTTTTTGAGTGAATTTAAATCACCTAAAAGCGATAAAAGGACGCTTAAATGAAAGAAGAAAGAACATATCCTACCTGATGCACCACTAATGACAATTTATTGCAAGCAATAAATTAATCTACTAACGCGCCAACGTGACTATCTCTGCAAACAAAAGAATAAAGAGGATTAATGGAATTGTATAATTTTATGGGTAATTATCTAGAAATCGTTATTACTAACATACAAGGGATAAATAAATAGATTCGTCTCTTCCCAACCCATTTAATTGGAAAAACGATTGCGACTGTTTAAACAATAATCACCGGTGCTTTAAATTGAATTAGAAAAAGTACGACAAAGGTCTTACCGGCTTTCGTACTTGCTAACTTCACCCAACCTGTCACTTCGTCTCTAACTGATAATATATAAATGTGTCCTCCGGCCAGCTCTGCTGTACGGTGCCCCGCTATATACCCACTTGACTGACAATACTGCCAAATGTCTCCAACACTTCTAGAATGGGATCATGCGAACAGTGGTCCGACATACCTCTTTCGAGAGATTGAAGAACGCTGACCTGCACCCGTTGCTTGGTGTGCCGTCGTTGGGTGAGTTCATCCGCCGGAGACACATTAAGTTTTTTGACTCGTTGCACCACCTGACAAACCCAGTGTTTAACACTATGACCCCACCATCCCTCCCGCATCGATGGCAACAGACTGTCGGGGGAAAATTAGGTTAAGAATTAGTATGTAAGTTTTAAGGTTGATCAAAAAGGTGAGCCCCATCACTTTTATTAGGCAGTTTAGTCCAGTCACGTATAATGTATATCATTATACTTGTTTATTCATTATATAATTTCTATAAAATAACAAAACCTGCATATAATCTAGTAATGTGACAGGAAATACAAAAATAATTTGTAAATAGATTCGCCTGAGGATTTATAATTATCTGTAAATTAAAAGGGGATATGGGAAAATAAAATTTAAATTGAATTGCAATGTAAAAGTTACAAATTAAAGGTATTGTTTGAAGAGAGTATAAATTTCAGCGATCTACTAATCACTAGAAGAAAAGCTTTTATTATTATTATTTTTTTTCATAAATCGATAACTTCAGACTGACAATAGTATATAATTACAGTGATAAGCTCAACTCAAAATAAAATTTTACACAAGTTAATATCTGTTTTACATCAAGACAGGAGGGAAAAAAAAATAAGCCTTTTCCCCAGTGAGGCGATATCGCACTGGACCAACGTTATGCACCTCTTACCCGAGTAAATTTCTAATCTGTTTTATCAGGAATAAAAAATACCCATAGCCTTTCAAATATTTGATACATATATTGGCTTTAAAAATCGATTCATAGTAACTGTAAATAGGCTATGTAGTAGTTTACTTTGAGAAATTGTTAATTTGGCGATTTTTCAGAAATTATAACGTATCAATCATAGAGATTGTAAATAAGGCTGAGCAATGGGTCGACAGGGATGGCTCAGAATGAATAGTACGTAGGTTCAAATCACGGCCATTTACTACAGTTTTTCTTTCGCTGTTAATAATAATCTCATTGGTTTACAGGTCAGGACGCATTTCTTAATATTATTATATTCGGTTTGTGCCATTTCAAATTCCAACTGGGGCTGGAAGCTATCACCAGGAGTATAAACTAAACCATTTCTAACTTCAGGAGTTGAAACTTGACGGTACCTTTAATGATTTAAACCAAATCACTTTATATAATGAAATTGTTACGCCAGCCTCCTGCTTGTGCCCTATCCAGACATTAAGAAGAACCCTGGCTTAACTTCTGCCCTGTCAGCGTAACACAAACTATGTTCAGATACAATCGCTCCCTCAGTGAGTATGTGGACCGACAGTTATGTAATTTTATTAGGCGTTGATGGAAAACTGTAACAGATTACGCAGGGAGCAGTTAGTGCAGTGAGATGGGAATAGGAAAACTCAGCTAACAAACAGTGGGAATAGGTCTGGCAATTATGAGTGCCAGCGCAAATATCGCAGAACGCAATCACTAAGTCGAATAGTTTACGAAATCGGTGTATTGTGTCTATGCCGCCTTACAGGAGACGTAAAAGTTAAGAACTAAATCCACCTATTTGACAACAATGCAGACTGCCAAATAGAAAATCTCATCTCTCCATAGAAAACAAAATACTGATGTATAAAACCAACCTAAAATCCTATGGGGGGGGGGTTCCCATATGTAGTCCGATGTTGAGCTCCACCACCTAGTCCCTTTTACATTATATAAAGTATTAACAATAAAAAGATAGATAGGTCAGGTTTACAAAAAATGTTTACAATGGATAGCATGCAGTAAAAGGACAAATTTATAGCTCATCATATATTATATAATTTTATACATCTAATTTTTTACTCAATATAAAATTAGGGGTTAAGGAAAAAAAAATTTGAACATAATAGCTCAAACTTAGAAAGGAAAATCAATCACATCCAATCAAGACTCCTCAGAACTGTGCTTAATGAACCTTCCCAAGTCACCATTATTGGTTATGAACCTACACACTGACTACTCACAGTCCTGGAACACATTTACCCTAGATTTTTAAAATTTCATGAAAACCAATTTCGATCTTCCCGATCAAACAGCAAGCTCGCTATCTAGGGACACTCACCCCTAAAATCTTCCTCTGAGATTGAAGCGGAAATATACTTGATATCTCCAGGGAGTTTGGAACGTCTGCGTCTCACACACTCACTTTGTGTCTCCACTGTTAATATGAAACAGTGATGTGGCTTCAATGTACTGATCCTTGCTTCCTTCTCCTTAGTTGGAGAGGTGAAGAATTTAAGGTTAGCCAACTTGTCGTCCAACTTGGTTGGTAGCGGTGAGGAGCTTGCGACGTTGGCATATTACTTTCCCTTACTGGATTTTCATTGACGGTTTTTGTCCGTAGTTTTAACCGGTTTTGCTAATTTTTTTTTCGGTCTCATATGAGTATCAATACATTTTCCCTCTCGAAGCCGAGTGACCCATAGGCCCATCCACACAAAAAAATCCTTATGATCATGCCTGAAATGTATTATGTTTCATGAGGGAATATGTGGACAATATTTTAAATAAAAACCAGGAGAAACGGGGGGGAAATGTAAATAAGTCGTTAAGCGTTTATGCTAGCCGTGCCCAAAGCTTACTGCTTAGTCTTGCAGGTTCGGTCGGCGACTCCCGTTAGATTTTTTCTTTGGGGGATGAGTCGAGGGTTCACTCAGTCTAACGAGAATAAACGTTTAGCTACTTGAATAAAATAAGTAGAGAACCCGATCAAGAAAGTACGATGGCAACCTCGGGTGGTCCTACCTCTTTACGATGTGTTGCGTTATGGATTTAATTTTAATTGTATATTTAAGTTTAATTTCCGAAGTGTTGAATACAGGAAATAATCAAAAACTGCAATAATCGCAACACATCTTCCCTTCGCCCTGAACTACGCCCGTCCAAGTATCTGAACTTTTTTCGGTCACTGACCCGTAGCACAGAAAAAAACGTGATTATTCATAAAATTCGGAAACAAACAATGAGGAATTCTCTTCGTGAAAGTCAAAGAATAAAATAACAAAGGGAAAGGAAATGAATATGATGAGGTCAACAAAGGCTGAACTGGCCCACACTGTCAGCTCAGGTGAGCGTTATTTGATGTGAAGGTTCTGGGTCGAAGTCCCCCAACGAGCTGTGTAGTTTCCGAATTAGAAGCCAAGGCTCAAATTTACTTGATTTTTGTTTAATTGTTCTTTTCGCGCATAGATACTCATCTTTGAAAAAAGCTGAGGACAGATCTACCCACATATAATATTAAACATTTATCAGTGTCATTTTCTTCAGAGTTTCTTCAGCCATTTACTCGGAAAGTTTCTAGCGATATTATTCTGGTAGATAAACTTGCTGAAAGCATTACAAGCTTAATCTCGAGTTATTAAAAGCTTTACTCCTATTGTATCACTACTTCAGATATTATGTGTTAATACAATAAAATAAACATGTATTCACCAAATACAAACTTATTTAGACACCATTTTCTTAATCGAAAAATAATTCAAACCCCCCCCAAAAAAAAAATTAAATAAATAAACCCACCTAGCGCTACGAACTCCTTTTTATTTTTGAACTGTAACTACACGAAGTCACATTAAAATTGTGTACGCATTATTAGATGAAGCCGTGTTTTACACATAAAGAATGCATGTTAATTTTATTTTTCACGCCGTCAGTACTAAACATAGAACCAACCACATGGGCAAATTGCAAGGTGTCATAATTAATTAATTACTTGTTAATTAAAAAAATATTATCTTATCATATTGTGTAAGGTAATAAATAAATGATATTGCCCCAGGAAGTGATTATTAATATGATTTTTATGTTTGAGCTATAATTACTCAACTAACTATAAAATTTTTTTTAGAGACGCATTTTTCATGGTAGTTCCATTTTATGGCCCAATGACATTAATAATAAAAAGTAATCCTATGAGATTCATAGGATATAAGTGTCATCAAATCTTTAAATAACTGTATAATGAAAATCAATTTTTTTTTCATATATATGTCATATATCAAATCAAAGATCACGACGTGCTGATTAAGAATAATTAAAATATGTTTGGGGCTTTGTTTACTGTAACTACAATAAAAAACATAAAACCAGATTATTTTTTTAATATATTTTTATGATACACCAGTAGCCGTGTGCCATGTAAATATATTATGTGTATTTTAACATAAATTATCTAATTCATCTATACTTTACTTTTTTCAATACAGTTTTCAATACGTGTTTGTAGAATATTGCTTGTTCATCAAAGACACTGCATCATTTATGAATGAAAACTGAGCGTCACGGGAATACAGGAGGCAATTTCGACACTAACATTTGTTTGAGCTGTAAATTCGCCATAAAATTTTTGTTTTCGTCTTATTTATTATTAACCATTCAATTTCGTGTTTCGCTTGTTGCCAAGCCAGATATTTTTCCTTGGTATACAAAATTGTTTGTATACGAATTAGTAAGGCAACTCGACGCCCAATAACACATACCCAGTTGGAATCAAGGATTAAGGGCACAGATACTGAGGAAAAACAGTGATTTCACGTACCGATGATCGCACAAAGGAAGCATACATCCTACAAGGTACCTTCCGTGATACTGAACCGTATAACTTTTGCCGCTAGACTGTTACTTAATTATAAGCGGCCTCCTGCGTATGACTTGTATTACAGTCTGTTCCGCTGGAGATACCGTAACTCCTAGGCGTTCCATATAAAGCGGAAAAGGAACGATTCGTGGAACGGCTGTGTAACATGTATGGGCCCTAGTATTATTTGCAGGACGGCAACCGAAGACGAATAATTCTTCGAACGACTCTTTGTCGTCTTGTCCCTTTGAAGTCAGAACCCACAACCAGCAGAACATCCTACTACAATAGAACAAGAACTAATTATTATAATTGAAATGATATGTTTGGTCTCATATGATTTAAGAAATATAAATTATATTTTTTGTTGCATGCAAATAGCGGCACGTTTAATAAAAACAGCATTCATATTTGAGAGCTATCTCTTGAAAAGTAGGTTGGATGTAATACAGTGCCTGACAGCATTCGATTGATTTTATTTTCTAACTAATAACAATACTTAAACGAAATTTTATATCATGCTCTTTTAATAAGCCATCTTGAAAAGTCGGATGAATGTTGAAAGGAGAATGATCACTTATGATGATTTCCATGAATTATTTCGTACTGTGGCGTCTAGAACGAAAATAAATAAATAATAAATAAAATGTCTGCACACTGTGTTTTTCATTTCGCCATTAACCTTTTAGGCAGTGCAGCTGCATCTTCGGATGGTCATGAAAAATATAACAAAAACTGCACTACCTAAAGAAAAACACAATGTTATAAATAATTAGCGAAGCTAAAATATAAGTTAAAACAGATTTAAAAATAGAATGATTGCTAGAATCAATAAAGTTAAAATCGTCAGTTTATCATAATTATTTATATTTGTGGGACCAACTCCGTAATAAAAATTTCTGATATATTATCATAAATGTGGCATATATGTTAATGGTACCACTAATAATATTTTTACATAAATTATGTAGATTTTATGTTGTTTGCTGTAGCACCTGAATACAGCTGAAGCAATTTCGAAAACGTTAGTAGCGAAATAAAAAAAATTAGTGGGTAGACCAAAGGTGCTTGTTTATTTATCTATACAACACACGCCCACAACCGCCTATAAATATTTTTAAAAATATAAATAATTTATTGGGAAATAAATAAGATTGAAGTGGCTAGCGTGAATTCTTCGAGATACGGCAATTCTGTTTGGAAATTCCTTGATGGACTTTATTTCAATTCCGTATTTAGAACCAATGAGTATGTATAAGAGCTCCCGGATAGGATAGCGTTTGCGACCCTGGATGGGGAGTTAAAAAGGGCGAAGAATCCCAATAAGGTAATGTTTTCTTTAACCATACTGACGTGTGCATTATAAACCGACCCGATAAACAAATTGCAATAGTATTAGACAATCATGGATTCCACATGACCTACATTAGAAATCTCTACAACAAATGATTCATCAGAAGACGTACAATAGATGAGCCTCAAGTCGGTTATCTAATGTTTATTTTATGATGGCCAATATCACAATGCCCTCGCTATCTTAAGTGGTCTTATTGTCTGCGAACGATTAGTGTGCTGACAACTGATTTATTACATAAAAAATATGTCACATACCAATTTAGAAGTTATAAAAAGAACAGTCAAGTGTGGTTTGTTACACAAGGGTTTTTATTGTATTCGTCCCGTTTCGGTATGTTTCCTTCAAACTCAACAAAAATTCTACAAATATTGCATCGAGAACCCTAAGGGTGAAATATAGGTTGTGTTTGTTTTTATATTTAACCTAGATCAGGTCACATGGGCATGGCCTGTAACATGGTTTATGAAAAACTCATTTCTGTGCCAATAATCTATTATTTGTTCTCTTCTGGACTCCGTGCAATGCATTTTTGGTACGAATCGCCATAAGAGGTCGAACACTGATCAAAATCAATTAAAAGATCATATCAGGTCACGAAGTTATAACCGATTGTCGGAGGACTGCAACTATAGGAAATATCTGCACTGAATTCTTCATAGAATTCAGGTATTTAGGTCTCCTAGAAGGACTATATTAATAAATCGATTCCGGTAGAAACAAACCTTTTTTTTGTCCTTTTTGCACTGCATTGCAAATTTATTTTGCTTTTATGTATGTTTCAATATAAAAATCTACCAATTATTATTGTATTTTTCCAATTTTCGTCAATAAAAATGTCTGCCCACAGATTCTTATGCCTATTTAAATTGAACTTGCGCTTTGACAACAGACTGTTGGGGAAAATTAGGTTAAGAATTTGTTATTAGATGTAAGTTAGTTTTAAGTCTATGATTTATAAGGAGAGCCCCATTACTTTTGAACATGTGTAAGTTGGTTTTAATAATTCAATAACTGATTTTATTAATATGTAAAGATTAATTAAATTACACGTTATTTACCAGGTATTCTAGTGGATAGTCACAACACAAAAAATAAACGTAAGTCTTATCTTGAAAGTAACCTTCCCGTAAGTAAACTCTATGAAGAGTTTTAGAATAAATAAAATGAGAGTAGACCAGAACCGAAGAACCCACGAATTCAAAGTACTCTCATTTTATTTATTCTAAACCTCTTCATAGAGTTTACTTACGGGAAGGTTACTTTCAAGATAAGACTTACGTTTATTGTCTGTGTTGTGACTATCTACTACTATACCTAGTAAATAACATGTAATTTAATTAATCTTTACAGATTAATAAAATCAGTTATTGAATTATTAAAACCAACTAACTAATTAAATTACAAGTTATTGATTGAAAAATGAATCAGAAAACAAGGGAATCCAAATTATTTGTACATATCATAAAAACAGACGAAGGTGATTATGAGCTAGTGGACATTTCTGAAGATAAACAATTATGGTTCAGTTTACCAGCTGATTTTCGGAATCCACAACATCATCAGATATTATAAACAAAATCAACTATTAAACACGCTGTCTCCATAATAAGACCAGTCAACGGATATGGGAAAGTAACCTTCCCACACCAAACACAGATCATCAGCTGGACTTTACACATGTTTAGACAATCATTGTATAATGTGCATTATACTTCTGTAGCAATCACAAATCGCAATCTAAAATTATTAAAAATTGCATAAAACGTTGCCAAGCTACAGGACATATAATGAATTACTGTAAAATCCTGATTTCTATAATTTATATTAAAAAGGGGATATGAAGAATAGCAAAAAAAAAATCAGCATCTCACGCTGCCATTCTCTATTAAATTAAATTGAGATTAAACTCCGCCCTGATTGGGAGCATTATCAGAACTTAAGAATGGCAGTGTGTAAATAAATATAACAATTTGTAGCCAGATATTGTCATTGATAAATATAAAATTAGCTCAGAATAGTCCACATATAATTTAAATTTATTAATACTTATCTTATTTAACAATAATATTTTTTAGATAATTGCATCGCAGTTAGTTTCTAGTCAGTCTGTACCTATTTTGTTAATAAAACAATTTTTACTAAAATACTTCATCTATTCATTTGAGTCGATTTATTTTTTATCTTGTATGATACCAAAAATACTATTACAAATCCATGACCATGCCCCAAACACGGTTACAGGTTCACACCTGTTTTATATTACATAATATTATATGAGTAACTCATCAAAATATACCAGGTTTTATCCTGACATGTACGTCCAAACTAATTGTATGCCTGACTATAATATCAAAGTTTCGTAATTATAGTCCACTCAAGCAAGTGCAGACACACATTGAATATTCTTGATCATGTAGTCGAGATCATAAATTTGAAAGTCTACTCAATATGATTAGCAACATTTTATTTTGTAACATAATAAGTAATAATTAAATCAAAGGCATCTCATTGTATAATGTCATATCTATATGTCTAACAGAAGGCTCACAATCCCCAAAACAGGCACGAGGGGGGAAAATAAGGGTTTCAGGTTTGATAAAGAATATCAATTGGTTAGGATTCAAAAAATCCTTTTAATGGGCTGCATACAATATATGTGTTTTGACAGAAGTTTGTTAATTTTAATTAACTACCGTATAAACTATTTTTGTTTGGTTTTTACTGTTTGAAGTAGGTCATTCTTCTCGCTCAAGTACAAGGTCAATGGCCTCACGGACTTCTTTTGAAGAACTGTAAGCTCACCGACAAGTAGCCCCTAGGAAAATTGATTTTTCCGCACGGGCTTTGCCGGTGGCGCTACCATTTCGAATCATTTACATACTCGGAAAACATCGTGAGTCCAGAGAGAAAAAAACTCTGTTTACTTCACATTACGAATCCTTCACAACACACTACATCATACGAAGTATTAAAAAAATATTTCATGTGAGGCCACCAAGTGGTTTAAGATGTTTTTTTTTTGTTTTTTTTCTTCCTAGCCCCTTTAAATTCACAGGTAATTATATCAAATTATAGATCCTCAGGCGAATCTATTTACAAATTATTTTTTTATTTCCTATAGCGTCGTTACATTATATCGTTATCGTTACAGGTTTTATTATTTTATAAAAATTATATAATGGAAGCATAATGATACACATTGCATGTGACTGGACTGAACTCACTCTAATAAAGGTGATGGTTTTTTGATCAAACTTAAAACTAACTTACATACTAATTCTTAACCTAATTTTTCCCCGACAGTCTGCTGCCATCGATGCGGGAGGGGTGGTGGGGTCATAGTGTTAAACACTTGGTTGGTTAGGTTCTGCAACGAGTCAAAAAACTTAATGTGTCTCCGGCGGATGAACTCACCCAACGACGGCACACCAAGCAACGTGCAGGTCAGCGTTCTTCAACCTCTCGAGAGAGGTATGTTGGACGACTTTCCGCATGATCCCATTCTAAAAATGTTGGAGACATTTGGCTGTATTGTCAGTCAAGTGGGTAAATAGCGAGGCACCGTACAGCAGAGCTGGCCGTTACTGTTCTTCCGAGCACTTGGGTCCTTATTGGTTCAAACTAATAAATAAGTTCGATTAGATAGTAAGTACCTTACTAGAAACCCACTCGTGTTATTAAAACTCATAGCTGTCTTCAGACTTCGTTCTCAAAGCTTTGCTAACAGTCAGCATAACTCATTGAACTCTGCGTGTCCCATGTCTGTACTATGTTTCAAAATTTCAGATCGATCGTCGCATTGTCTATATATTTTTAGGAGGCCTATATTAGTATATAAAGAAATACATGCAGATGAAAGAAGATATTTCCTTTCCCTGCTTAAAAGTAAAACCCTTGATTCATGTTACCCACCCATGTCATTCAGAATCGTTCGTTTGTAGCTGTTTCGATTTTATTGATAATATAAAACTATTGTAAAAATATCTTTAAATAAATTCATAATCTCTAATTTTTTACAGTTATGTCACACTTATATCCCCAATAATTGTTGATATTTATTGTTCCTCTTTCAATAAATCAGGATGACCGTTTGAAGTCATCAGTTTTATAGTTATTCTAAAATTGGTTTCTACGATTACAGTGTACGTGGATGCCTGTTTCGCAATCTCAATTCGCAGTCGTCGCAACTGTCGTCAATAAGATGTTAGGTTGGTCAATGGTATCTTCGATGTCTACAGCAGCGGATTCAATCAGCTGTTTCCACATTGAATATTAAATCCGAGTCGGGTGAAAGTAGCTTAGACAGAAAATAGAATATAGTCGGTTTTGGTCCTCATTGCCGGGGGCTAATCGATAATGCCCAACGGAAGTCGATTTTCTAGGAATAACAATTTTGTAGCTATCCTCAACAGTGAAAGTCACCGCTGGTATCATCGGTCGACTGTGAAGGAGAACTTTCCTTAGCGAACGACCGGTGACTTCGCAGTGTCACCGGGCTACCTTTAGACCTGCGTTATTTAAACAAGTGAAGGCTAGTTAAAAATGTCCAGTCATCGTATCGCGTTCAGAAAGTAATTTTTTACTATCTCTAATAGTAATTAATTTAATAAACGTTACTATAATATATATTATAACGTGTTAATAATAAATATTGCAAATACTTAAAAAAACTTCAAATACAGGCCATAGCATATAGTTTTTTATGACTTTTTAAATGCTGGAGTTTCGTGCGGATGAAATTAATTGCGATGGATCACACTTGACTTCGATTTTTTTGACCTTGTTTTCACGCGTGTCTCCTATATATAGTAGGGCATCCAGCCATCCCAATGTGATTAACAACTTCTAATTTGACTTTTTTTCTTCTTTTTTTTTAAGTCGAGTGCACTACAATTACAAAAAATGTATTGTGTTTTAAAAATATAGCTTTTGATGGCCATACTAATTACCCCTTCTTAATTGATTTTTTAAGTTTTATTCAATTATTTTTATTCGCATACACATTCAAAAGCAGTTTCTTAAAAGCGGTATTGGTTGGGACTATAGACATGATTTTGTAATTACAGTCCACTAAACTACAGCAAATTGTACATATCCCCAACGTCTATGTTTTGCCTCTTAGGCCACCTTTTCTAACCCTGTGGTGTGTGTTGTCCTGCTATCCCAGAGGCACTAGAAACAAGAGCATTTAGTGCGACTACTTTGCTGTTCAAGGAGAAAGTTTAGCATTTTTAAATCTACAAAAATCACTCATTCATGTTCATGATACTTTATCATCTCCAAGACCAAAGCTATGGTGAACTAACTGGACAGTAGACTGACAAAAGGAATATACAGGAACCAATCTTTGTATATGTGATTTAGAAATGCATAATATGGATATAGAGCTGCACATTTCGTGCGGGATTCCTCATAGAGCAGATGGAGTAAAAACTGATTTCATGTTCAGATTATGCGCCTCAAATGTAGGTAAAATCAGTTCTAAAATCATGGGCACCAAAAAAGATCTTTTAAGCCTGTGTTCCTCTCTACTACTAGGAGAGTTCTTTAAGGGTTCCGGAATTATCCCATTATGTTTTCCCTTACGGCTACATACTTTAGGCGAGCAGAACATGTCCAAAAGCCTGTTGGAAATGGAAAAGTTCCCGCTCCCAACGGTTACAAATCGATCGTATTGCCTTCACCTGTTCCTGGTTATTGACTGGTTTGTCGACTTCCTTACGATTTTTTCTGTAACTAACTTCACACACAACCGGTGAATGTTCTATAAATATCACAAAAATGCATTATTGACGTTAGCAGAGATGGAATCCAGGAATTCCACTGTCATATTGTTGAAAACACGTTTCAAGGCCCCTTATGGTTATTAATTTAGAATATAGATTAAACCAGTTAACTCATGTGTAGACAGTGCTTTAGTTTTGTTTCCTGATTATCGTAAAACTTTCTGCATGATGCTATAAATTAGTGTTCGTAAGGAACTTTGAGGTCAGTGTAAAGGGCGAGTTTGATTTAGTTGATGAAGAGTGTGACAAGTGTTGTTTTTTTGTAGGTAAAGCTAGTCTTGTTGTTAGTATTTGAATTTGAAATTTCATCGCATGATTGCAACTCATCAGGTTTTATCAGGATATCATGAATGGGCATGCTAGATTTATTCAATGGCCGTCACGAATTATAAAATCTATTGCACAAAGTGATAATCCCGCCGTTCCTGTCCAAGCGAAATTTAACCGAGTATATTACAATATTATATTATATACTATCATACTCGATTACCCAACCCCACAAACTTCTGTATCAGAGTACATCAAGTTCTTTTATTGTCATTTCCCACCATCCCTCAACCATGACATCTCCAACGGACAGGCTATTAGATATAAGACTAATTGCATTTAGTTTCTCCTGTGAGCTGGGAGCCGCTAGCATCTCTTTCCCCGGACCACTTGTATCGCACGGCTCTTCCCACGGTTCTAACAGCTTCTTAACAGTGGTTGCTTAATCTGCTTTCAAACTACACGAGCATCTTTTAAATCAGTCCATCCTGTATTCTAAAATGGTTGCTAGCCGATAGAAAATAACAGTGTAGACCGTACTATATATTGAAACCTACCTCATTTTCTACCATTTCTTTTCCTAATTTATTAGATCAATTGACCTTAACTAATTTGGTAGGTCCGTCATGAGATCTTTAATTCAACTTGTTTTTATGTCTTCGACATAGGAAATTATCCCGATTGAATCGCCCGATCTCAAGGCTAATGTTATAGTTATTAATAAATTGAGAAACTGGGAATTGTGAAATATATACAAGTAAAATGGTTATAACAAATACTTATAATTATAAATAGTGCTGACAAAAATTATATAAAAAAAATATTCATTTCCTTTTGAACAAGGATAGTTACTACTAATTAATTATATAAAAAAAATGAAAATTGAGCTCAATCTCTTTTTAATGGATCCATAATAATAAAAAAAAACAATATCTATATCACCCAATCGATGATCTCCGTTTAATCCAATCAACGTTACTGTTGATCTCTTCTTCTTCTTCTTCTTCTTCTTCTTCTTCTTCTTCTTCTTCTTCTTCTTCTTCTTCTCCTCTTCTTCTGTTGGATACCGCCAAGTCGGGGTCTTGCTCTTGTTCGCCCTCTGGCTGTTAGGCTAAGACTGACTAAGACTCGCCCTTCATCTCATCCCCACTCCTAAGAGCACAAAGGGATGATGCTTACCAGCTGGAAGGGTTGCAGGCCATGATATTCTCAAATATCATGAATGTTACAATTGCCTTCCCTTATAAATAAAAAAAAAATTTATGAATTTTTTTTTTTTTTTTTTTATAAGTGGATCCACAATATTATGTTGCTGCGTTCGGTTTGTTGAATTGGTTGTTTATAACGGGTGTTGAAATTTTACAAAGTTTATAGTAATAATAGTTCAAATTTTGCAAGGTTTTAAATTGCTTGAAAAGCGTACAAGTTGTTTTAATTTTTTTTTTTTTTTTTTTTTTTTTTTTTTTTACTGGCATATTGTATCGAACAAAAAACATCCCTGTAATTATTTTTAAATGCCTTCCATTCATTAATTTTAATGTTGTTCAAATCAAACACGCAAAAAGGAATTTCATCAAGATGAGTTGGAAATTGAGATTCCAATTTCTTCATATCCAAAACTTTATTTTGAATTATTTTTAAATTTTTCACGTTATCGCTGGTTGTCTGCTGATGCTCTGTATTTTGATCTTTCAATGAAATCACTTCTCCTTTCTTAATATTCGCTGTATCTTCTAACTCTGAAAATTTATTTTCCAACAAACTCATATTATTCTCATCGTCAAGCTTTATTAGATCATGTTGACGTGAGGTACACTCATCATTGTTATCTGCAATCTTCTGTTCATCCTCCAATGAAGTCATTTTCTCTTCATTATCCTTAATTGAATATAAGCTAAGATCTGTCTGACAATCAGCATCAACTAGTTGTGACTTTGTTAAATTTATTTTTTCATGATCTGTCGTATTTTCCAATACAATGATTTCTTCTTTTAATTTTGAATTTACATTATTATTTACTTGGAGTGTTCTCTCCTCACAAATTCGTAATTGTCTATCTAATTTATAGTTTACATCCGTGTAACCTTGTTCGAATTTAGCCGATCTTCCCGATTTTATTTCTTCCCTTAATTGATCAAACTTCCCGCTCAACTCTTTCTGTTCTTTATTATTCTCTTTAAGTGCGTTTGATTGACTGTTTAATTTTTCGTTTATTTCTTTATTACTCTCATTAAGTTCGTTTAATTGGGCAAGGATTAGTTGTAACATCTTGGAATGATTTATCGTGGGTTCGGGGTCGGGGGCAGGGGGGTCTCTTTTAGAGGCTGGGTTTGACCCAACCCCTGTACCTGAGTCTGACCCGGACATGTTTGTGTTCGTCATTTGTGTCTGTGTTTGTGTAACAAATGTAAAATTATAGGAAAATATAATTTGTTATTGGTTAGTTCTAGTTATTATTCTAACATGCAATACCTCACAATTCCTTTGGTTTCTTTAGAATTTTTGAAGTTAATCCCGGAGCGGCCCCCATTGAAACCTACCTCATTTTCTACCATTTCTTTTCCTAATTTATTAGATCAATTGACCTTAACTAATTTGGTAGGTCCGTCATGAGATCTTTAATTCAACTTGTTTTTATGTCTTCGACATAGGAAATTATCCCGATTGAATCGCCCGATCTCAAGGCTAATGTTATAGTTATTAATAAATTGAGAGACTGGGAATTGTGAAATATATACAAGTAAAATGGTTATAACAAATACTTATAATTATAAATAGTGCTGACAAAAATTATATAAAAAAAATATTCATTTCCTTTTGAACAAGGATAGTTACTACTAATTAATTATATAAAAAAATGAAAATTGAGCTCAATCTCTTTTTAATGGATCCATAATAATAAAAAAAAACAATATCTATATCACCCAATCGATGATCTCCGTTTAATCCAATCAACGTTACTGTTGATCTCCTCTTCTTCTTCTTCTTCTTCTTCTTCTTCTTCTTCTCCTCTTCTTCTGTTGGATACCGCCAAGTCGGGGTCTTGCTCTTGTTCGCCCTCTGGCTGTTAGGCTAAGACTGACTAAGACTCGCCCTTCATCTCATCCCCACTCCTAAGAGCACAAAGGGATGATGCTTACCAGCTGGAAGGGTTGCAGGCCATGATATTCTCAAATATCATGAATGTTACAATTGCCTTCCCTTATAAATAAAAAAAAAATTTATGAATTTTTTTTTTTTTTTTTTTATAAGTGGATCCACAATATTATGTTGCTGCGTTCGGTTTGTTGAATTGGTTGTTTATAACGGGTGTTGAAATTTTACAAAGTTTATAGTAATAATAGTTCAAATTTTGCAAGGTTTTAAATTGCTTGAAAAGCGTACAAGTTGTTTTAATTTTTTTTTTTTTTTTTTTTTTTTTTTTTTTTACTGGCATATTGTATCGAACAAAAAACATCCCTGTAATTATTTTTAAATGCCTTCCATTCATTAATTTTAATGTTGTTCAAATCAAACACGCAAAAAGGAATTTCATCAAGATGAGTTGGAAATTGAGATTCCAATTTCTTCATATCCAAAACTTTATTTTGAATTATTTTTAAATTTTTCACGTTATCGCTGGTTGTCTGCTGATGCTCTGTATTTTGATCTTTCAATGAAATCACTTCTCCTTTCTTAATATTCGCTGTATCTTCTAACTCTGAAAATTTATTTTCCAACAAACTCATATTATTCTCATCGTCAAGCTTTATTAGATCATGTTGACGTGAGGTACACTCATCATTGTTATCTGCAATCTTCTGTTCATCCTCCAATGAAGTCATTTTCTCTTCATTATCCTTAATTGAATATAAGCTAAGATCTGTCTGACAATCAGCATCAACTAGTTGTGACTTTGTTAAATTTATTTTTTCATGATCTGTCGTATTTTCCAATACAATGATTTCTTCTTTTAATTTTGAATTTACATTATTATTTACTTGGAGTGTTCTCTCCTCACAAATTCGTAATTGTCTATCTAATTTATAGTTTACATCCGTGTAACCTTGTTCGAATTTAGCCGATCTTCCCGATTTTATTTCTTCCCTTAATTGATCAAACTTCCCGCTCAACTCTTTCTGTTCTTTATTATTCTCTTTAAGTGCGTTTGATTGACTGTTTAATTTTTCGTTTATTTCTTTATTACTTTCATTAAGTTCGTTTAATTGGGCAAGGATTAGTTGTAACATCTTGGAATGATTTATCGTGGGTTCGGGGTCGGGGGCAGGGGGGTCTCTTTTAGAGGCTGGGTTTGACCCAACCCCTGTACCTGAGTCTGACCCGGACATGTTTGTGTTCGTCATTTGTGTCTGTGTTTGTGTAACAAATGTAAAATTATAGGAAAATATAATTTGTTATTGGTTAGTTCTAGTTATTATTCTAACATGCAATACCTCACAATTCCTTTGGTTTCTTTAGAATTTTTGAAGTTAATCCCGGAGCGGCCCCCATTGAAACCTACCTCATTTTCTACCATTTCTTTTCCTAATTTATTAGATCAATTGACCTTAACTAATTTGGTAGGTCCGTCATGAGATCTTTAATTCAACTTGTTTTTATGTCTTCGACATAGGAAATTATCCCGATTGAATCGCCCGATCTCAAGGCTAATGTTATAGTTATTAATAAATTGAGAAACTGGGAATTGTGAAATATATACAAGTAAAATGGTTATAACAAATACTTATAATTATAAATAGTGCTGACAAAAATTATATAAAAAAAATATTCATTTCCTTTTGAACAAGGATAGTTACTACTAATTAATTATATAAAAAAATGAAAATTGAGCTCAATCTCTTTTTAATGGATCCATAATAATAAAAAAAAACAATATCTATATCACCCAATCGATGATCTCCGTTTAATCCAATCAACGTTACTGTTGATCTCCTCTTCTTCTTCTTCTTCTTCTTCTTCTTCTTCTTCTCCTCTTCTTCTGTTGGATACCGCCAAGTCGGGGTCTTGCTCTTGTTCGCCCTCTGGCTGTTAGGCTAAGACTGACTAAGACTCGCCCTTCATCTCATCCCCACTCCTAAGAGCACAAAGGGATGATGCTTACCAGCTGGAAGGGTTGCAGGCCATGATATTCTCAAATATCATGAATGTTACAATATATATATATATATATATATATATATATATATATACAGGATAAAGTGTAGGTGGGGGAGAAAGGAAACAATGGAGAACAAGAACAAGACTTAAAGAATACTTGAATTTAACAATAAAGAGAGTTTAACCTTATTGATTCTCATGACCTGAAGTAGCAGTGAATATTACTATTGCCAACCCTAGATTGATGGGTTTTCTAAGAAGAGGTAAGGGCTTTAGTCAGTCTATATATTCTACGAAAGACGTCTTAACAAATTATCTAATATATCTTAAATTTCTTGTGTGTGTTCAATAACACCCTCGTCGTTTCTGAATACGTTTCTGTAATGATATCTCCAAATCGTGATTGTGATAAAATTACAATCTGCTTTATTGGGCAATAAGTAACTGTAATCAATGTTCTCATTCATACCATATCTACAATTTTTATTCATTCGCTCATTTATACGGTATTTCTTCCCAAATCCACATGGTTGTCACATCCCTCGCATGCGAAAGGGAAGCGGAGACTTGGGAAGTCCCCCACGCTCCTCCACCAGCCTTGTCACTCGGATACGTGACTATGGAAGCTAGCCAAGAGTGCGAGAGCCACAGACGCTCAGGGCATAATTGAAAAAACTGGCTAGGACTCCCACTGTCACGTATTTATAGCAGGTCATCAGGCCCCTGCCGCTTTAGTATCCGAGGAGGATTTTAAGGATGTGTGATGTAATGATACAATAACGGTAAGTATTGTAAATAGCAAATCCAACATTATAAAAATCTCTTACCATTTTTTTCAAGTCACACCTAAGAAAGAAGCCTTGGAAGTAATATTAAAAGGACAGGTTACCGTTTCATGGAACAACTAGTTTTTATATAGTTACCACTTAAAGTGAGAAAATAATGACAAGGCCGGGATTCGAACTTCCTGATTAACAGACCCACGCTCTCACTAACAAGACTACTCACGCCATTTGTAATTATCTCTCGAACTTTATATATTTTAATATCTCGAATATGTATTTTTAAAAGGTTCGATGTAGTTAATAATTGGTATGAAAATATTTCATTAAAGAAGCTTAGTATTTTGCTATAGACAGTTACAGTGATGTTACCTCAGCCTGGATACCTGATGACGTGGGTTCATGAACCTTTGACGTTTCCTTCTAGTCACTGAACAGAAGGAAAAACATTTATGGGGCTTGAAACTTTCATTATAATAGAGTGTTTTCCTACTAACTAATTTTATTGGCCTATGCTATTTATAAGGTTAAATACAATTAAGACTTATGCAATAGATTAGGGGAGCTAAATATTTAAAAAAATTAAATTATTTCGTCTTTTTTTAATCTGTTTTTCAATTTTCAATTTTGTTGAGACTAATCCACACTGTATCTCACGTTAACTTGATAATAGTTTGTAGTTTAAGTTATGTAAGGTTAAGATAACTGACATAAAATAGAGAACAGATAAATTATATGGACGCATGGGAGATTGTTTGAAGACTAAACGACAGGACTGTCCTGGAAAATGTAATTTCAATGTGTCTATAAAGAAGATATAATGTAGAAAAGGCATTCTAGTGAGAGCGTTTAATTGACGATTTCTAGTCAATAAGAAATAAATAAATTTAATTAATTAATGAAAGTCACATTAGTGGAGAACGTTGTAGTGAGCCGTGATGATAATATTAGTGATTATAAAGAAATAATCTTAGATTAGCATTTACTTTCAATTTTTCATTTCGTTTTTTGATGAAAACCTACTGTGGTATTTTTACTTGTGGAATTGGCTATTCTGAATGTTTTATTTAAAGTCGAACATGAAGCGTATCCAATCCTTTCAATCAAAAGTCCTGAGAACCACAGTTAATACTCCTTATTACGTCAGTAACAAAACTCTTCATATATAGCCTACGTACTGGAACTCATCCCTTCCTTGTTCATGAAATTCCAGCGAAACCTATCCAACCACCCTAAATCCCTAGCGCAGTCATTACACTGGCACACATCCCTATAATCCTCCTCCGAGACTAAAAAGTGAGTGTCCTCGTGACCTAGTATAAACACATGGCAGTGGGAGTCCAGGCAATGGTCAGTTTCTCCAATCATGTCCTGAGCGTCTGTGGCTCTCGCGCACTTGGTCACCCTCCACCGGCTTGTATCCGGTGGTAGGAGGGTGGTAGACTTCCAAAGACTCCACTTCCTCTTTCGCATGCGAGGAAGGTGACAACCATGAGAATTTAAGATACCTCTGGGCTATTTGTAAATACTGTATGAATGAGTGAGTGAATGGAAATTATAAATATGGTATGAATGAGAACATTCATCACAATTACTTATTCCCCAATGAGGCAGATTGAGAAATCGTTGATGTGGTATTGGTATCACTGTTATTAATAATTACTGATATTATGTTATTGGCTCACTGTAGGAAGGATAGCTCAGATGGTGGAGGCCCCGACAATTATTATTGAACTCTCGTGTTCGAGTCCCAATTATTTGCCACTACGTATTTCTTTCTTTTGCTGTTAATTATTAACAATTATATAAGTAACTATTTAGTTTGATTGATAAACATCTCTCAGGTGCAAGACTTTTCCGAAGGGAAATCCTACCCTACCAATAAAAAGGAGCCTGCCAGAGAACACTACTTGACTATGAGAAAGTCACGTTAAATAACGTGAAGTGACATCTGCGTGGCATGTTCCATAAGCAGGAGTCTTCCACTGAGCCTAGTTACACGCCCACTTTACACATCAAAGCGGGTTACATATTCCTGCTACTTTTGAAACACGCTTTTTTTTCATAAAACTTTTCCCTTCCTAGAGAAAGTGAAAATTATAAAAACGTCACTGAAAACAACAGTCAATCCGATGTGCAGTGGTCGGTTACATTGGAGTAAGTCCTTCCTGGAGTGACAGGTCTGCCGAGTCACAATCCCTGAGAAAAACAGTGGATATTAGTACACCAGCAGATACAAATGTACCCCAAGCAAGAGTCACTTCCTTTCCTGATCTATATAGGGAAGCAGAACCAATGTAACGGCACACTGATGCCTAGAGTCAAGTGTGGAGGAACGTCCGGTCCTTGAAAATTTGAGTAGATACTCCTTTATTGTGCTATAATTACAATCTGCCTTTTATAAGGCAATAAGTAATAAGATAAATGCTCTCATTCATACCATATTTACAGTTCATCATTCACTCGCTCATTCATACAATATTTACAGACAGCCCAGAGACCTCCCAAATCCACATGCGAAGAGAAAGCGGAGTCTTGGGAAGTCCCCCACGCTCCTCTGTCAGCCGCGTCACCGGATACTAGCCAGTGGAGGCTGACCAAGAGCGCGAGAGCCACAGACGCTCAGGACATGATTGGAGAAACTGGCCATTGTCAGGACTCCCACTGTCACGCGCTTATAGCAGGTCACGAGGCCACTGCCGTTTCAGTCTCCGAGGAGCATTATAGGGATGAGTGGCGCAGTGCAAAGACTGTCCTACAGGATTAGGGTGGTTGGAAAGGCTACTGTGGAATTTCATAAACTTGGAAGGGATGAGTTCTAGAATGTAGGGTATATTAAGATCGTTATGAAGGGTTTTGTTGCTGACATAATAAGGGGCATTTACTATTGTTCTCAGGACTTTTGATTGAAAGGATTGGATACGCTTGATGTTCGACTTTTTTGCTGTCCCCCATAGCTCAATTCCGTATGTCCAGATTGGTTTAAGTATAACTTTGTAGATTAGTAGTTTATACTGCAAATTTTGATATGCGGATTTTAGGTCTCTCACTTTTCAAGACGTTTTATGAAATTAGGTAGATAGATAGATAAAAACATTATTTACATATTCTTTGAGATTTACGGTTTTTTTTTATGTTATACTGTGCATTGCTTCGTCAAAGAATTAAATTAACAAAAAATGTCTAATGGTAAGAAAAATAAACACTAACCCAATCCGATATAAAATAAAAGTAAATAAACTTGTTCACAAAATTAAATAAACTTGTTTACAAAATGAAAATAAAATAATTCTTTAATAAACACGTTTAAACTATATTACACACAATGTATTCGAAAATTCCCAGAAAGAATAGTGGTTAAAGATTCCCATGTGAAGCTCAGTGTAGTATATGTTTAATTGCCTTATGCGAATATCTCCTTGTACGTGTTTTTTATATTTATATATTTGCTATACTTTAACTCTTTTATGTACCAAAGAGCTCAAATGAAGATATTGTCGTTTCAGCCAATCAATTTGGCTATGTCAGATAGATTTTTAGGAAGTGAAAGGGGTTTTTGTATTATTGATGATCTAGCAATGAGGAAATTTATGCACTATAAATTTTAAGTAGATGCAATTTTAATGAACTTTTTATTTAGTTATACACGTCACTTGTGTTTCGTTGTCGAAATCTGTACTTTTTTTATTTACAATAATATTTTAACTTGTTTGTTTTTCAACCTGCTTAATGGGACGCATAACTTGCGGTGCTGGACTCTTCTTTTCTAAAGCATACATATAACAAACATAGAAGGCTTAAACATGTTGTTTGTAACACTGTAAGTACTCCTAAGAGTCCCAGTCCCGTTTCGGATAACTAATATATAGTTTATTATTAAAAATACAAATTGAAGTAGCTGAGGTTATTTTAGAAATTTTATAAAGATTATTGATAGCACCTTCGTTGTCACATTTTCAGTAAGTAAATATACTTAGTTTTGTCCGAAAGTATACAGGTTTTTTCGCAGTGAAGTGGTGCACAAAAGGTGCGAACTCATAGGAACTCAGACAAGTGAAGGATGAATGAAAGCGAGAAGAGGAGGCAATGAATAATGAGGACTTGATAATTGATAGAGATCTGAATGGACAGCAAACAGACGGCATGGACAATGAGGCAGGGGTAGCACTTTCCAATCATAGGCTAAGTGGGTTGGGCTTGGAACAAAGGCTGCCTATCACCGCTTTCTCCTATCCACTATCGTCAGAGGCCTTCCTTCTTCGATAGTCTGCCTGTTTCTGGGCTAGGGGAGTATGGGCAACAGGAACGTAGGAAGCCGGTAAAACAAACTTAAAATATATTTATATAGCGTTCGAAAAAAACTTCTATTCTCTCCCAATTCGAATTTCATTATTGAAATTAGGCATTCCCAGGACTAGGATTCAGAGAAAAGGGAAAACACTTAATTAAATAAACAATAAGACTTGTTGTATACCTCTTCACTCTTGAAAATCTTATTATTTATTAAACTAAGTGTTTCGTTTTAAGCCTGTGTGTGATTGTCTTCTATATTTGTAAACGTGAGTTTCTTGCCTAAAGATGCCAGAATAAAAACGTAAACTGATCGCGATTCTCTTCATATCAAAAACAAAAAAGTAAAATAAGCACCCAGTAAAGTGTGTGGCTTCGTCAAGATCTAAGAGTTAGCTGGATCCGTTTGAATTTAGGACAAACAGAAGCTGCTAGAAAGACGTAAACACTTTCAAAAGTGATATTATTAACAGTGTTATTAACCCTTGTAATAATGATGTATTAATGTTCCAGCGTATATTACGTATTACCTGTTACATAATCTGAACGTGAAGCCTTTCCAATTTCGTACCTGGCCATTCGATGGGTTGTGGTATAATCCTGTCGGCTTGAACATAAAACTGACTAATACATTGTTACGTCCAAAATAGGTCTTAATTTGCAGTCATGCGCATTAGATTTATCACTCTATCTTTGGAGAACTGACTAGGACTGGGCGCAGTGCATAAAGTTAGAACAACGTTAATGGCCTAAAACATATCAAACTTAGTTTATGAAACCTATAACAGGGAGAGGGGTTCTTCTTACAAACTTTCCACAAATTAAGCTTGATTTTCGTCGTATAAGTGTGTCACATTTAATGTTTCTTCAGTGATTTCATTTCGGATTTTTAACTGATCGATTTCAGCTCATGGAAGAAATATAACAGAGAAAACGTCATCATTATTTTAGAACAATTGTGTAAGGACCAATGACGATCGGGGTATATTTTTAGAATTGTGTTATTTTATATATTTTTTTGTAAATCAGAAACCCTATAACGCTTATGCCGCAAACGGAATACTACTGGGAAAGCCATTATTTAGAATTGTAATTAATAAAAAGAGTGTCATTTTGAATGCTTTCCGAAAACCGTTTTAAATTCCTCAACAATATATTGTGGGAAGGAGGAAGATTTATTGTTTAATTATACCCTTCCATAACTGCCACGAACATTACATTACATTACATAAAATATAACTTTTGAGCAAATTACTTTTTGTTTATGTGAAATCTAATTAATAGCAATCATTTAAAACATTAAGTGCCGTCTATTAATCAATGCTTTGGAGATTGTTTTTACCTCCCAGTATAATCTCGCAAATGGGGAGCTAACTAGTTGAGCCATTGATCAGAAACTCTTTTTTTTATTATTAAATAATTGTAAATAACCGAAATATGCAGAAACAAAATCTATTTGGCTTGGAGATTATCATATTGATGGCTCTTAAAACTGATTTTTTTTTTTATTACCATAGTAACTGTAATTACGTCCTTCTGAATTTTCTCGTGATTAACTGTGGTAAAAAAACAAATCTTTTAATTTTAAGCAGTTTCTGAGCTAGGACTTGAGAAATCTGAAATGTTAGCGAAAACATGTCTTTCAATTTTTCAGTTTGCCTTTATTGCATTTACACCAGAAATAAATAAGTACTTCGGGATGTTGGCTACCTTAGAGCATACCGTACTCACTCATAGTCAGGCGATTTCCCAATTCCTGAATGAACGTAGTGTCTCTTCCTTTGAACTTAGCCATTCAACGCTACCATAGAGAGCCCCTGAAACCTGTTTTTTGTAATATTTCTAAGAGAATTAAAGTTCTTTCTACTATTCTCCGATGAGAAGCTCTATTCGGAACGACGTGACAAGTCATTAAGGCTGTCAAGCGCACAAGAAGTCGAAGTAACTGGGGTGTTGTTATCTGGAGAAGCTCTTACACCCTCCATTGTGTCACATCCAGGCCTCCACAAAAACTTCCGTTATCGAGCTTACGCCTCTGATATAAAAAAAAAAAAAAAGTAGCCGGTCTTATTATCTTTAGATGTTTTAATATCATATAATCAACGAAAGGGATTGATGTTCTCGAAGTATAATCAAATTTATGTAAGCGGTCGAAGTTTAAAATTCTCTCAAAAATATTGGAATTTGACCACTCCTCATACAGAAATATTTAAACATCTCAAATTTAAGATTAAGATGATATAACTCTTACCCAAGAGTTAGTAGCCATTTTTCAGCATTATTTGGAATTTAAAAAAAAACAGATTTAATTCCGTAAAAAGTTAAGAAAAATTGCAAAATATACTATTTTTTCCAAAAATAATTTTTTTGTTATTTGTTTTGTCATTATCCTGGACAGTTTATTGGAATCCATCCAGAAAAAGATACTACATGTTTCAACCCATATTTACAACGTTGAGAAATACTGTATACAATTTTTAAAATTCAACGCAACAAAAAAAAAAAGAAATAATAAAATAGAAGATGACACCTTAAGTATTTCTCTTTTTTCCCGGTCGAACACAATTTACTACTACTGTGCAAGATCAGTTTTCTGTAGTCAATTGCGTGAATTTTTTGAAGTCTGTTCTATTTGTGTTAAGTATATACTTTGTTTGCCTAACCACGTCTCAGGTAGTGGAAAAACCCCTTCTATAAAAATTATTAATAACGTAAATAAATAAATTACTGACATCGCCGTTTCTATGCGTTGAATACACAATTTCTATTAATATCTTCTCATTTTTATATCTGTTTTTCAATTATATCATAACTCTAAAATAGGCTTAGAGTTGTAATTTTGGAAAGAGCGAGGAAAGCGGGTTTGTTAATACATTAAGGGTCTAATTTTTTACTTTTAAATATTTTATTTAGCTTTTTTCCCGGTATCATATTTGAACAAAAACACATAAGAGAAACCGGGATATTTTTTAATATACTTAATATTTTTTAACAGTCAAAAGACCTTTACCAATTATTTATTGTAATTTTGAGAAATAGCGTTATTATTTTTAACCTTTTTTTCTCTCCCAGCTAAAGTAAGAAATAACACCCAGCCTGGAAATGGATGATTGCCAGATGCCGCTTTCAGATCAAGGCAGGCTGGTCCATTTGATTGCGGCAATTCAATGCTACGCAGTGAGTTCACTTCATCTTAGCGACAGCAGGTAAAAAAAAAAACTGCAAAATATTCCGACTGCTGGTACTCTATAAAACAGTAACTGATGAATTACTAATGACTTGAGCCGGAAAAGTTATGGAAGGTCAGCTAAATGTTTTGAGCACAAAATTGGGTCAAATGTGATTTAAACGAGAGATTAGCAACTTTTCCTATCAACATTCTCCGATTATTCGATAATGAAATATGGTAAGATAAAAGTACAAGAGAAGTTTTGGAATGACGGAAAAAAAAACTCGTCCGGTCTATCAAATCCCATTTACTTTCAGATTTCTTTCTTTTACATAAAGTTTCTCTGGTATATTGAAACATCGCTATAGCCACCTTAAACAATTGATATGTCATACGTATTTAATGCTAATAACAATACTAGGGTGGTCTGAAAAGTTTCCGACCTAGCAAAGCTTTTATTTATTTTATTATCATCTTCATGTTGAGGTCTGAAACTTTTCAGACCACCTGTGCATAAGACAACGAGAATTTACAACATCAAGCTAAGTTAGTAGACTGTGTAACCAATTAAATCGCGTGGCAGAGGTCCATGTATCTTTCACGCTTCAAACATTTTTAGTATGTCATTTAATTGGCTAACTTCCTTTATTTATTATAATGATATTCCCTTTCCATGTTTCTTTCCTTCAGCGACTCGAGGAGAATTACAAAAAATCTGTTAAATATGAAATAACTTTTTTTATATATTTAAGCGTGATTATTTATGGAGGAAATGAAGGAGTAAGATAACAATTCTACGGTACGATTGATTACTAAAAAATAATTAATAAAAAATGGCAAGGATAGTTATCCATGGATTGTAAATGAATAATCGATTAAGTAATTGAATCATTTATTCCTCACCATTCCTTATTTTTGCAATAGTGTCTGTTGACTCAAATAAATAAAGTTATGCCTCGAAGCAAATACACTCTTCATTGATTGGGTTTGCACTCTATAATTTATTCAGGATGAAAAGTATGGAATGTCCACGACTTAACAGCAATCAGGCGCCCGGCATTTTTTTCCCGGATGAATATATTAAAAAAGAAATAGGTCATCACTGAGTATGTGTATATTTTTACAGATTAATATAATCCTTATTCGTCGGATTAGAGGTCGCATCCTAGTCGAAAGTGTGCGATAAACTAAAATAAAAATAAAAGATTCTTCCTAGAGAAACTGCCATTTTTACCTGATTCCATACAAACAACTTCGGGATTTTCGAGCTACAGCATGAATGGGCTGGGAGTTTTCTCACACTAGAAAAAAAAAATAAAGAACTAAGAGTATACAGATATTGGTTGCCATGGAGAGAGTAAGCCACAGTGGGCGAGGGCTAGAAAGTTAGCTCCTAAACACCTGATGAAGGAGCATTCCTCTGCCCTGAAACCTGTCTGCATTCGCCTACTAAATAACCTCTACTCACAAATCATATTGCTATTACCTTAGCAAAGTATCTAGTAAATACTGATCTAGTTTTCATTACTTTTCAAACTTAATGTATAGTTGCCCTATTTCAGGAGGTTTACTAAGAATGTATTGACTGGAGAAATCAGCTAATATTTTTAAATATAAAATAATATATTTTCCTTCTATCCGCTATCAATCGGGGTGATTGATGAATGTAACTCAAAATCAGATATTTTTTTTATTTTTTGAACCAAGACCAAGATCCATGAGCTTGAATAGGTACTTAGTGATAAATAAGTTTAGTTAATAAAGCTCAAAAAAAGTAGGTATTATATTGGGAATCGCCTTTTCACATTTGTCCAAGGAAAACTTTCATGCTATTCCAACAACTTCTAGAATGTCTTCTTCTTTTTTATTTGAGACCACCTGTTTCAACAACAGTCCCCCATCCCCACCATAAACCACCTTTCTCCATTCTACAGCTCCTTGAACAACTTCATTTCACATAAAATGTGTTAAATTTCCGGTATAGGTTAATTAATTCTATCCCCCAGTATCTATCTATAAATGGTCAACCTTTGCAATCTTTAACCTCTTCTGGTTAACAGTTTTCGTTTATACGCATTTACTTTTTTTTTCTGGTTATGGATGGGCTTCTGGTCCTAACATAACTGGTATGTTGAAACTTTGTGCTGTAATAAAAGCGATAAAAACACACCCATTCACAGTGGCTGACTGAACTTATAGTTTAATAAACAATAAAACCTTAAAAGTCTGACAGAACTTGCGTAGCTCTAGGTTTCTAAACAGAACAGGTTAACCAAAAATTATTCATTGAACGTGAGTCAAATCTAGGTTTTTGTGAGGGAAGGGGAAGACAATATAATGGTTTTATATAATGTGCATGATAAAAAATTAATATATTTCAGAACACATTATTAAAAAAAAAAAAAAAAAATTGGCGATTTCAAATTGAATTGAAAATTGTACGAGTTGCTCTATCAAAATCCATCTTGAAGCGAAATCATATGACAAGCCGTTCGTTTTATTTATTTTTAGTTAATAATTTAGAAATGGGTGGGGCCCTTGACACAAGCCTTTCATTATCTAAATTGGAGTACATTGAAGTCTATATAGTGCCTCCCTCACTCCCACACCTCCAAAATAAAAACAAAAACATCGATTAAGTAATGGAATTATTTTTCACGGGTATTGTATCTATAACATGTCGCTGGAGTAACTACAATACCAAAGGTAATCACTAATTACGTTTACCCAATTTATATATCGACATAAATCAATCTGCATAAGTCTGTCTGTCGGTCAGTCTATCTGGGTGTTCTACGATAGGGGTCTGGATAACGATCCTATCCATTAAAAATTTTAAAGACATGCACAACAACCCTAGATTACATAATATTCCCATTAAATTTTCAATGACAGAATAATATCTAATGTTTTGAGAGGCAAAAAAAGAACCATATCACCAATAAAAATAGAAACCTCTTTTTAAAGTAAATTTTCAATGAAAGTTTTGTTTATCAATTTATTTTATTGATTTTCATTATCAGGTAATAAATATGTGTGTATACAATTTATTGTATTTGTTTCAGTTATGTAGTCGATTGAGTTTTGTGAAGTAGTTTCATCGTTCTCATGTGTTTTGTGTAGTGTGTTTAGAATTCTGTAGTTTTCTCTGGTGTAAGTATCATATATAACGCGCATTCTACGACTAAGTGTTGAGCAGTCAAGGTAAATATACATTTTGCACAAATTGGTGGGTCTAGTGATCGTATTAATTGCCATATGTGTCCAATATAAGGACGAGGATATGTTCCAGAGCTTCAGCTCTGATATAACTGTTCCAAGGTGGTGTCGTTGGTTGTTCCATTGTTTCTTACCACAAACGTCACAGCAGTGCTGCTCTCCTAACTGCAGGAGTGTCATGTCTTGCGTTGTATTCCTCCATACCCTATTAATTTCAAAACATCGCATTGTAACGGTTCTATTAAATGTTAGCAAGGCTCTCAACAAATGGCATCAATCAGTATTTTTGTTACACCCTTTCATAAGACCCCATAAAGTTCATTAGAAATGTTGATGACAAACCGAGATGAACGAATACATGGTTCCAGCAAAATTTTCGTTTCCTTTATAAGTCCTTGTTTGTACACCGGGTGTTGAAGTAGATTTGAACTATCTTTGTAAGTTTTAGAATCTTATTTTATCTATAGAGATGTGGGATTTTCGGTGTACATATCAAGTTGTTTTTGAATAGTCTATTGTATTAGTTATATCTTCTTCTATCGATTGGGATTGTATAACAAAATAAAATTAAGCATTTTGGTTCGAAATAGAGAGTTCGTCATGGGGTCACTTTTATACTTTATTTATTTGTATATTTATAGCATATGTCTTAAATAATATTTAATTTAAATGGTGTACCAAAACTTCAATCGTTTTATATAAAAATGACCTTTGATATAATGAGAGGGCAGAAATGACGAGGTAAATTCTTGCATAAGCTAATTCTTTCCAAATACGAATTTATCTATCTAATTTATCCATAACTGCTTACTGTACTGATCGAAATAAAAAAATGTATTTTTATAAAACTTAATTTACATAACTAACCCAATTTTTATTTTGATCTGAATTTTAATTAACGAAGATAAATCTTTAAATAGTTTCGTTTTCTATTGATTTCAACGCATCATTTTGCTAATCCACAATCGCCTTTTAATAACTTCATGGCTATTCATGAGATTTGTATTTGGATTTGTCATGTCAGAGCATTGGCAGGAGTCGATAAAATATAAAAGTGAATACTCAGGAAGTATGTCAAGGGAGTCCCCTTCCTCAAGGTTCGTAAGGATAACTAGGAATGAGGGAATGCCCGTTCAACTCAGGACCATAGTGAATCACTCGTGCAGAGACACAGTGGACTGCCTTCCATATCGGAGGACAATGGCCACAAACAAGGTGCTGGGAACGAGAGAGCTCTCGATCTAACCGCCGGTAGAGTTAGCGGGTCAAGGAGGTCTGCCTTTGATGGCACCCACTTGCCTTCTTCCAGCAGAGGGCACAGGTGAGCCTATTTTGCCTGTTGTTGGATTAAACCTTAATGTAAAACGAAATGCCTACTTGATCCGAGGATCATTAGCCTAAAACTATGCTCCAAATTACGTTATATCCACTTTTTATGTTATATTAGTTCCACGCACAAAAAAACGGGTCGAAAAACCAGTATGTCGTTTTTTTCGATGTGGAGTACACCTTTAAAATGGTTCATTGAATAATTTTATTTCCACTATCTCAGACCACACAGACAGACATACAATAAATCGTCTTGGACCCGTACCCAGTGAAATTGAGCAAATATCTTTGAGCTCAACAAGATCGCGAAGAAGAAATGATTTCAAACTGAGCCAGTTACTTTAACACAATATATCAGTTACTTTTCAAGTCTTTAAACTAAATACACGACTGAACTTTCTAAATATGGACTCGATGAGGTTGCAAGTTATGTAATGTAATTTTATTAATGTAATGCTTTTAAACATAATATGTAATTATTTTACTGTGATTTTCCTTTCTCTAAATAAACGAAGTCACGCAGCAGTCGTGACTGACTTAATTGAATAGCCATTTCTCTTTCTGTTTACATAATGTGCTGTTCCTTACAAATATTTTCGCAGCAAATAATAAAACAATTGCAAAAGTATCCTTAATTTCATTCGCTCTAATGATACTAAAAGTTTACCCAAACCTATGATCAATTATGAAGGGTCGTTTATTAATTACTTGGTGATAAAAACAAATATTATCCAAACAAATTATGTAGAGTATAGAATCAAACACCAGGCCCAGTGGTATTAAACGACTTTAGTACCATGGTTGATGCTTCATTAGTCGAATTAATATATAAAGCTTAAAATTAATTTACTACTAAATTAAATATGTTCATAGTTTAAAAGCATTATGCCTTGAATGTAAGTTCCAGTTTTATTTAATGTTTACTGAGGTTTAACACAGTTCCACATCAATAATTTTGTGTTGTCCTGTTAGAAGTTAATCGAGGCGGAGTTATTATAGGAATAAATTCATTAAACCCTGAACAATCATTTCATCTGTCATTCCTTCTTCCTCAATATCTCTTTGTCAGTAATATTTCCTCCAATTTGAGAATAGCAAAGTAACCACGCCAAGGCGCAGATCGGGATGTTTAGTTAAACTGGAGGGAGGAAGCCTCTCACCACTGCCAGGAAGACTGTAAATAATAAAAGTGAATGTTGAATGTTGGCAGAAAGTGCAACCGGTGACATTCACCGACGTCCGGCCGATTATATCTTCAATCAATTTACGGTATGAAGTCAAAAAAATACTTCCTCTGGGAATTCTTGAGATGCAAAACGAATTCAAGCCGAGTTCCTTACCACTTTCTCCTTGCACTTATGCTTCAATTGATGTTATGATATCACGATATTATTTCCGTCGTGTTGATGTTTCATTCTATTGATAATTCCTGATATGAATCAAGTAGCAAGGATGCCTACACTCTCCACTACTACTCATCTTTGCCGCATTAACTAACCAGCAGGAAAAGAAATGAATGGGGGAGGGAGTACTATCTTTAAAAACAACCAAATAAAGGAAATTGACTACGCGTAATATACAATTAGTCGAAAGTAGAGCCTCTCCCTTAACAGGCGATTGCTTGGAAGTGACGATAAATCCCTCGGATAATCCTTAATAATCATAGATGATTTTTCAACAAATGAACCGTCTAATCGAGGGAAGGTAGGTTTATTAATAGAAAGAAGCAAAGTAAGTTTAAATAATGATAAAATCCTTCTACCAGGGATTAGTTATTATTTATAATGAAGTTAATTATTATGTCAAATAAATAAAATGAAATAAAATAATTGCAGTTATATTGCCGCCCTTGAACGTAAGGGAGGCGTGTATCCGAGAAGATTGTGATCAGACTGTTGTTACTGTGTCTGCCTTCGAGCTCCCAGCATTGTCAAGCTACATAGATGATACTAGCGATTATTTTGTTTTTTTCTAACCTAACTTGTAAATTATAATCAGGGGGGAAATAAATTCTGGTTATCGTTGTTGAACAATAAAAAAAAACACAGGTAGTTTAAAATAACATGTAGGAAGTAATTTGTGTTTTTTTTGCTAGAGTACACCTCAAGGCGTACCCTGGGCTGACAAATTCAAAATAAAAAAAAAAAGTCATAATGACTAATACTTTCAGTGCAGAAGGAACGTTGGGTACGTCGAGTTTCCGACAAATGTTTGAGCTGAGATGAAATTACAGTACGACTTAAATTTTTCAAGTTCCACCAAAAAATGTTCAATAGTAAAAATAAATAAACAGAACACGAGCGTAACCACATTTTCTAATGAAGGGGAAGATTTATTAAAAAATGAATTATTAAATCTTTATTTAAAGGAAATGACAAACAGCCTTAAAAGAGCAGTATAGTGATAAAAGATCTCACGATTCATTAGGATCTTGGATAAGAAAAACTTATTTTTTATGTTACTTCAGTGAATTCAAAATTTCACAAAATAAATAAATCAATTATGATTAAATATCTACATTCGTACCTTATTTATAATACAATGCTACACATTTTATGAAAAATATGCCGGTAAATATGTGATTTTTCCAATATAGTTATATATTTATATGTTTCCAATTTTAAAAGGACCTACTCCCCACCGGAAACAACTTGAGCTAACCGTAAGTGCCAATGCAGCTTTTGCTCAGGTATATACCTAAGATCTAGCAGAACCTGGAAGGACTTAACTCTAAGACAGTTATCAAGTCATACAGCCTTCCAAATACCTTCTAAGCAACAAACAAATAGCTTTTACTTCCATCCTGTACTTCAGGTATCCTATTTTGTTGTTTTGAGAGCATCCATGACTGTAAGAAATCTTATTTCAAACCCGTTTCTCAATCCTTCACCTACAGTTCATACTCTCCGTCTCAACCCTCTTGTATACTCCATTCTTGTGGGTTGTTTTCGTTAATAATTCTTTTGAAGTTTTTACTGCTGTGGCATCGTTAATTGTAGAACCCACGTTTTGACTGACAGAAAAAAATACGGGGGCGTTGTCTGTGTATTGACGACACTAAGCCCGGTTTGTTGTTGAATGTAATTTACGATTTCTGACTGATTGCCACCCCTTTTGCACATAAACAAATACATTCGGACAGACAAAAGAACCTATTGCCACGAATCTGTTTGAGAGCTGAGACTTTGGGGAGAAAATCAACCTAAGCTGGGAAGATTATTTCTAGGACAGCAGTAATTATTACGAATCTCTCTGACATTGTTAACCCATTCCTCTTCTGCCTGACAGAACTATCTAAAACGTTTCGCTTGATCTTTAATCTTAATTAAACTTTGTTGTGTGAGCGTTAGACCGTGTCGTCTTCATATCTCGAAAATGAGTCCACCTTGCTGTATTATATTTCAGCTGAAGTGGAAAATAAATTCCACGCGCTTAGCAAGACAAAGGAGAATGGCGACTGAGATTTTTTAGCTGGCATCAACATTTTCGGGCGGTATCGGCCTGAAACTTTGTAGCGTCGTTATTCATTTGCTGGAAATCAACTCAGCAGATGAATGAAAAATCTATTTCTGAGATATATTATTAATGTTATCCCGCAATTTGTATTGATTACAATGATATTAAATTAAGACGGTTTTACTCGGCCTGCCCAAGTTCCCTGCTTAACATACTGCCAACAATTAAAGAAAATTAAAGGTGTTGTCGTTCTGATTAGAAATATACGTTGTTTGTTGGGGATTTTGTAGCATTTCCTCTCTTCTTATACTCATCATTAACTTAGAATATAAGACTTCGGCCTTAAGGGAAAGAAACCAGTCTCCTTTTAGTTATCTGGTCATCCACTTTCTCACTATGGTATTAACTCGGTGTACACCTACTTGTAATTATGCCACAAACAAGTATTTTTGAAACTTATTGAAGCAGTGACTAGCAAGTTACTGACTCCATATTTCAAATCACGAACTCATAACGACTAGGTCCCTTGTTCCTTAAAGAAGCTTTGTCCTCCTTGGAATCAAGAAACGTAGCCATTCACCAATCCATCTATCAATCCAATTGCTCAGAAGTGCCAATTAACTGTAATTAACAGTCACTTTTGATTGGAAATCACAAGACTTACCAAAAATTATATCTCAAAGTTAATTGATCTCAAGAAAATTATCAATCAAAATATGAAAAAAATTGGTCATTTCTAAAATCCAAGTTCAAAGAGACAACGAAACCATGTGGTGTTTGATGCGTAACTACATGATTCACGTTTTTAGAGTTTCCTGATTTTTTTTTTCTCGAAACCCTAATATTGATTGTGAGTCTTCTATTTGACTTGTAAACAAGAAATTGCTTTTCGAGGTTCCATTTGAACAGCCACCATTTTAAATTACACAGAGCCATTAATGATGCCATTAAAATCGTAGTCGTAACTTCTACTCAACCGGTGATTTTTTTATTTTTTTATTGGTAGTTCCACATAAAGCCCTTATGGTTCTGAAAATAAAATTAATCCTATAAAAAAATAATTTGTTTCCTAGCGTATTGGGAATCTTGTCAAATTAAAGATCTCGACATCCTACTTAACAACTTGTACAATAATTTGGCATTTATTGCATTATAACTACAAAACACGTAAAATCAGATTAATAGCAACTACCAATAAATGGGACGCGTTAGACTAAATGCTTTTGAATTTATGCTTATTTAAATAATCAGTAAAACTTGGGATATTAATCAAGAGGGAGTAATCAACATCGAAACCCTTGTTTGTCCTATTCTGTACAGTTAATTAACTATTTTTTTACCACGTTCCGGTAACATATAAGTGGATATATTTGTAAGGAAAGGGCTTAGGCTGATGAAAAAAATTCATTAGATTTTCATCTTATTTATTTATTGACGTTTTGACAAATGTACTGAATACGTCCAAAAAAAAATACATCCACTTATTCTGTCAATAATTGCTGTAAGTTCCATCACACGAGCTGAATTGCATTGTGTACATTTTTAGGTTTGGTAATATTTGCTTGTTACTAATATTACCGTCCGGGGCGAAATGATATTTATTTACTTACCATTTGTAACTGTTTAAATGAACCGTTAAAGTATTGTTCAGCTGACAATAATAAAGGGAAAACGATTTCCTCTTTAACTCCGAAGTGACAAGATGACTGATTGACAAGGGGGGCGTCACACAAGGAAGGACATAAGGCCACCTTTTTTACTACCCTTCCACACAGACGACGTCCCAGAATAATCGAACTTCTTCATGGGGACCCTCATATTCACAAAATGTTTCGACAATATCTTCATCAATGATATTTATTTGTTGTGGTCTTTCTCTCTACGAATAGACAACTCTTCTAAAGACAAAAAACATGTTAACGAGCTCTCCCGACGTTTGTCGGAATTGACGCCTTGGTATGTATAGCCTGAAAGGTTAAAGGACAGTTGGTTAGTCATTGCTCCCGTTGTGGATCCTTCAGTATTAACCTTGTTCTCGTGAAGCCTTAACCAGTAGCCTCGATGTTAATCTACGATTGGATACTTGGCCGGCATTCAACTCCGTTCATAGCGGCCTTAAAATAGTCTAGGCTTTGGTTACAGGCGACACGCTGGACTAATGAGAAGCAGATCTTTAAGGCTTTGATAACTTGTTAAACTTAAACAACCGACATTGACGTCAAAGTCAAACAAATAGAAAGTGAAACGTGGTGCAAAATATGCCTTCACATCTGTTGAGCAAGTAATTGAGAATCCCATTCACATAAACATGTACAGTCTAAAAAGTATGATATTTAATAAATATTAAAAATCGAGCCAAGAGTGACTTATTACATAAATAAGCGTTATGTTCGATGTGCATGCGATTTAAATGATAGTTTTAATGTTTTCTTAAAATTACAGTCCACTAAAGTCAAATGTAACATCCTATTATTATTCATGGAATGTGTAATAATAACATATCACTAATTAATCCTGAGTAGAATTAAAGTTGCTAATGCGATTTTAATGACTACAAAAATGTTTATTTGCCAAGTAATTAATTATTCAAAAAAAAATAATCGTGTTTAGTGGAGTTAGTGATTTTTTTGGCGTATTTTAGAATTCCAACAGGGGATAAACAATAGTCACACTAGCGGACTGAAAAAAACACAGACAAACTGAAGCCTTTTGTCAAGGATTCTAGCTTACAATTGATTATATGGTACTTTTAAAATCATTGTCGTGTAACAAACAACGTTCACAAAACGTCCTTAAAGTTACTTGTCCATTGATTGTAATTATTATTATTTTCAGGAACTTGTTTCACATTTTATTTATATTAGATTTCCTCTCTTTTAAAGGGTTCAAATGTTGGGGTCGCATTCCTCACAGTATTTTTTTGAAAGGTACTCGAAATTTACAGAATTTTTAAGGAACCCTAATTTTTTCTGTGTTGTACATTAGATTATAATTGATTACAAAAATAATTTCAATGAGTTTAGAGAAGTTGATTTATCAGACCTATTGAAGGTCTCGCCGTTTTTTCTTCTTCTTTTTTTTGCAGTGTTTAGTGTACGTGAAACAAATATCAATAAGTTTAACATAAACCCTGGTTATCTTACAGTGAAATGTAGGATAGATTAGATTACTATTCGCTATTTGGCAAAAAAGTGTAGAATATAAACCTAAACAAACAATTTTAATGTTTATAGTCGTATAAAACGCCATATATAAAGTGTGATTTCATTGTTAGTCATGAGAATAGATTGACATACCATACCATTGTTGGAATATTGGCTTAGATCGATGAAAAAAAAAAATTGTTTCTTTTTATTAAAAAGATATTACCTGGGATGTCGTTTTCTTTTCATCACTTCTGCATGCCTCTTCAGAGGTGTCTGTAACTTATATTTCTTCCTCTGTTTCAGGGGACTTCTAATAGTTTGTATAAGTCGATGACGTTTCGACGTATATTTGTACATAACATAAAATTATTGTTACTTGTACACTAGAATTTCTTAATTATTCTTAACTTCTGAGATATTCTTATCTTAGCCCGTGAGATAAACGGAACATTTGGCAAAGGTTGTTTTCGCAAGGACGCGGAGATAATTGCTGATCAGGTTCATATTTCAACACCTCTCCCGGTGAGGCTGCTGTACAACGATATTGTTTGTTGAACGTAGGAAATGAATTTCCTCTATTCGCAAATCGGACGTTTTCTGTTTTGAATAAATATTCATGGTTTAGGAGAGAGAGGCCTTCGTTAGCGTTCCATTGTCTCTTCCAGTATGTTACTGAATGAGGCGGGGGCATAACATTTCAGTGGATTTCAACAACCTAATACAAATTCAAAAGGTTTTTGTAGTCATTGCAAGAGACATTTTTCAGCTTGGTAAGTAATAGTTATGCTCAATATAGAATTCTAATTATAACTACTAAAATTTGAACAAGGTCTATTCATGTAAATTTCAAATAATAGGTCTTGAGTCACTCCAATGTGTATATTTAGTAGGCATAAAAACACTATTCTTCTATCGTATATAACTAGTTACCACGATTCCACATGTTTTCAAGCAATGATATCGGAGGATGCATTGACACGCCAAGAGATATCTCATCCGGTTTCCCCTTAGCAGCCATATTCAGCCCTACATTGTTCAACCTATACTGTCACGATATGCAAAAATAGTTCCACGACTGCATTGCAACAGTACTCGAGAGTGCAGTCACCAGCCTCTATCGAAACGTGGAAATAACTGTTGATTAGTTTTCAATCTGGACACTAGGACTGATAATAATAATAATACTATGACATTATTGGAATCATTTCAACACCACAGCCTACGGAACACTGCTATCAGATCCGTATAAATTATATTGCAACGATCATTTAAAAACTGATTGAGGCTCAGGCACATCTTGGGCAACCATACCCAATAGCGGCATCCACCTTATCCGTGACTTATGCAAGGCACTGATCTGACCACTACACCACTAGTATTGGCTGCCCGTTATAATATAAGTTAAGATAAGAACTGGAAAGAATGTGATAATAAAATGACAAAGGATTAATAACAAAGTTATAAGGATCGCACCGTGTAATAAAGAGTATAAATATCAAAAAGAAAAACAATTAAGTAAATAGGTTATATGTCGACCAAAGGCTTGGTTCTTTTGTAAGTCCTACTAAAATCCTTATTGTTTTAATGGTTTTGAATGATGAGTTAATACAGCTTATCAATTAAAATAACCCGCTATTTTATTTTTTTTAAATTACCCCTTCCTCAATAGTAATGTAATAACTGGTCATTTTCTGATAATATTTTTGAAAATTGTTACCTATCCAGCAATTATTTGGAGCAAAACATGAATATTTTACACGAATATAGAACAAGTAAAAAAAATGAAATGTAAAGATCTTGCTTGATACGTGATGATACTTTTCCTGAAAATAACTGCAGAAACTCTTAGTAAGCCTTTCTACACGTTGGGATATTCCCAATTTTTAATGAATTAAGGAATTCATTACTAACGACAGTGGTCCCAGACTATTTTGTCCTGAAGCTCTTGCAGTCTTTTCCAGATAAGACTTGCTAGTGCTAGTGGAGTACCACGCAGGACAGATCTAAGTGACTATCCGTAATATGATATATGTTTGTTGATGAGCGGGTACTGTTATTATAGGCGTTTGTTAGCTTGTAGTAGTTTGTACGTAGGGTTAAGTGTTCCGATGAGTCGTGTGTCTAATACTCCAAGGAAGCGGATCCTCTGACCCTTGTTGTTCCAATTGATGGGTGTACCATTTCGATACTCGTCTATAACCTGATAAAAAAACATGCTATTTCGACAGTACATAGGAAAAGCAATAATTATGTGTCAAAGACCAGGCTAGCGGTACTCCCGGCATTATAAATAAAACACAGCACACTGGTTAAAACATAGCTTTAGCAAATATTACACGACAGGTCTGTGAAACTTTCCGTTTCGCCATAAGAGTCACTTTGAGGCCTGACTTTGCCGACAGTCGCCCGTCACTCCAGTCAATATTTACCCTTCAATCTGCGAATTATTGTCAGCCCGAGTGAAAGTCGTCGAGTACATCCTTCGAAGGAGTATACGATAATAAGCGGCCCAGAATGACCTTAACTTAAGTCAGGTGCTAAGCGTTAAGGCGTGGTCGTAGCCGCTGGATACGTAACATGCGCGCCCTATTTGGCTGACGAGGTTACGACTACTTTGGTATCAAATGCTCACTTTGTGTCTATGTGCTACTTCTGCATATGGTGGCTTTTCTTTGCCCCTCCATTGTTACCTCTTATCAATAAAGGTCCGTCCTAGTATTTCTTTTTAAATATAAGAAGTGTTTGTTTTTTTTGGCACTTTAGTAATATTTAAATAGCTGATCAAAGGACCACTTGCATTTTTTTTCTGTATTCTAAGAATTTAAAATAATTACTCTTCGGTCTCTCCTAAATATAGTTTATTTAGAAACAAGAAAGCTTCCGAAAAATCTAGGCAGCCATCCTCAGTAACTAAAATAAAAAATAACATGAAAAACATTGATATGTTATTGCGTTTTTGTTTTTTGTCGGTTTTTATTTTTATCGTAGTTTACATAAAATAGAGGTTCCTTTCTCGACATTTCATGTGCAGTTTAGCATTTTTTAATTGTTTTACTTTTACTTGTTTGTCTCCAAGAGATCAAGGAGTATTTATTTAAATATATTTTCCACAACCAACTATTCAATATTTAAGCATTTTTTTTTTAATGATCTCAATTATGGTCACATCAATTATGAACTTTTTTTTTTAAATATGTCAAATAAATAAAGAAAAAAAAAAGTGAATAAACAATATTCAAAGGTTAGACTTTTATTACATCTTATTGAATGATTGTGGAAATCCTGCTGCTCGGTAGTTTTGATAAAAAATAATTTTTTATTAAACCTATTAATATGTGTTTTCTACTGCTGGCTCTCGTACTTTTTTTTGTATGCTGGTAGTATGTCAAACTTTTGCAAGCATATAAGCAGTTTTAATCTGAAGTGTTCTGAAATAAATATTTCAGATAAATTTGACCGCTATAGTACAACTCATAGGCAGGCAGACAGGCGAAAGTCGATTGTCGAAAGTCGATACAAACTGCAATACTATGGGTTGCAGATAAGTAATACCGACCGCGTGGACACCTGACGGTAATCGTACCCAGAAAATATAGATAAACGCCGAAAGAGAGGTTGATCGGAGAGAAGGCGAGCTGGTGGTGGCATTCCTGCAGAGCGGTAGACCTTCACTGGCTCTCTTGGATAAAAAGTTCTGTTGCAAGTTGCCTCATTATAGCAGTTCAGCCGCTCTACAGGCTCACCGTTTATTCCACTACATACAGCAACATGCCAAAGTACTTCTTATAATGTATTCAATAATAATACATAAGTGTATTACCTATATCGTCAATGGTATGCTTGCTAAAATATGCTTACGTCGGCAACGAAACATAACGAAAGTCCTCGCCCCCTAAAGACTAGGCATCTTTCAATCAACGACTAGTGATTTAATTTTCATTTAAACTTTGATTTAAGTGCCAATTTGACTCAAGCTAAATGAAGAAGTCCGATTTATTATTTACTATAATCAGGTGATTAAATTTTCGATAAAATAATGGCCATCTTAGACTTTTAGTCACATACTTTCGATTACATTTTAATCAAAATCTCTTGAATCCATTGAATTTATTGGATCGACCGACCTGTCTGTGAACACTTTGATTGATAGGGTAAATCAATTTTTTTTTTCACGAATAACTTTTTTAATCAATTAAATTTCAAATCAAAGGAGTCAGATCGTGTTAATGTTACTGATCATAATCAGATATTTATTTCTTACAATATCTTCGAGGCGGACAAGTGGATGCTTCATGTAAAATTTTATTTTAAGACAAACTTGAACAGAGGGATGCTTATAAACATGGAGGGTTCACTTGATGATAGGGACTTTAATAAATGATTTAGTGTTTAAAAAAAAATATTTTCCTACAATACTAAGTAGTGTTCTAAATTAAAAGTCTTGACGTCCTGATAAATAATAATAATGGGTTCGGACTTAAATGGACGGACTACACCTACAAAATATCAATAATAATAAATTTAGATTTTAAATAACAACAATGTTATTTTCTCTTCAATATATTTTCTTTTGATTTAAAGTTTTATCTTTAGTATAATTAGACGGTGAAGAATAATTTTATATGTATGATAGATCACTGTTCTCCACAGGTTGTAATTGCGTATAGCAAGGCTGCCTACATGAGGATGACAATCATGGATTGTTGAAAGCCCTTAAATAAATAAAAAGACGTTTTTGAATTGAAATTTTTAAAACATAAATTATACCAAATATTCTAATCTATCACCTTATCACCTTACAGTATAATAACAAATTTCTTATCACTATTACGAATTACTCATTCAAGTCAAGTTTTTATCTACTCCGGCACCCGAAAATGACAGTGCTGTAAAATCAGAACAGCTCCAAAAAATAAAATACTTTCTGTTCTTCATCATCTGAAGTTGTATTGAAGGGCATAGAACACCCATAAGTCAAGGAAAAAAAAAACACCGTTCATAATTTCGAACAATTTATAGTAATTTAAAGTTTTATCTTTAGTGTAATTAGACGGTGGCGTTTAAGACTAATTTTATACATATATAAGTAGCTGAGAAAAATAAGTTGGTTGATATACTCTGTTTCACTTCTACTTTTCGGAGGATTATGAGAAGTTACTTCATCGCGGTAAACTGCCCAGTAGGAAAATGAGAATGAAGAAAGCGGTGGTGATGGAAGGACCCATTACTGAAGGGAAAAGGAGACCTAGAAGATCATGCTGTTTGGAAATTAGTAATTACCAGAAAGCAAGAGTAAGCGTACTCGCTGGAAACTCCGTCCTTCATCCTAACCTTCACGAACACCGAGTTTTATGTTCGAAAATATTTTCTCCAATCATGAGGCAAAAAAGTCAGGCGTCGCCGTCCATCTGGTTTACACCCTTGCGACATACAAATAAATATTTTTAAATTCAAGGGTTTCTTTATTTGCAATAAAAAATACAATGTGTAAAACTTGATATGACCTAAATAAACCAGTGCACCTTTCTATGTAGATTTCTAATGGTACGGTTTGTTGCAAAGTCGTCGTGGCGTAACTGTATCTAAATAGTGTTTAAATGTTAACCCCGTCTTAATAGAGAATGTTCCTTTAGCTGGAGAGAGATAGAGAAATAGAAAAAAAAAAGGAAAAGAAAGTCTATCTGTCGAAACCCACCGTGGAAATGTCACTGTTACGGAGTGAAAGAACATATAAAAGAAACTGGCGCAAACCGCAACCAATATATTTTAATAATATTCCATCCCATCCGCTATGGTTTATCTTTTAATCCAGCGGTTGCTTGAGAACAGCAATAGAGAAAATTTTGCTGTACGAAAAGAAGGTACAATCTACCTTTATATTGTATGTTTGTTTTGGTTCAGGGTAGGGTTTTTCCCCCTTTCTTCCTGAGGACTATTAATGTTTATGAATAGATGGTTGTTTTATATATATATATAAATATATATTGTAACATTCATGATATTTGAGAATAAAGATCATGACCCTCACATATGGTAAGGGTCATTTCCCCTTATACTCCTAGGAGTGGGGATGAGCTGAAAACCAGTCTTAGCACAGCCATCGAGAAGAACGCAGTTAGCAAGCTCCCGAATTGGCGGTTACCATACTATTGAAGAACCAACAGTAGAAAGTAACGTTGGTTGGATTACAGGAAGAGAAGAGAAGAAAAGCAGTTGAACGTTATTGAATACCATGGTGTGTTTAGACAGATGGGCGGATAAGTTGTAGGTTGGTGCTATGAATATTGTTTATTATTATGGATCCATTCAAAAAATTGAGCTCAAATTCATGTTTTGTAATTAGTAGTAGCTATCATAATTTAAAAGGATTTGAATATTTGTTTATACATGTTGTCAATACTCTATGTTAATTATAATTATTTGTTATAACCATTTTATTTGAATATATTTCACAATTCCTAGTTTCTCAATTTATTAATAACCATAACATTAGCCTTGGGATCGGGCGATTCAATCGGGATAAATTCCTATGTCAAAGACATAAAACAATTTGAATTAAAGATCTCATGACGGACCTGCCAAATTAGTTAAGTTAAATTGATCAAATATAGTAAAAAGAGAAATGGTAAAAAATGAGGTAGGTTTCAATAAATATATATATATATATATATATATATATATATATATATATATATATATATATATATATAAGCATTTTATTTATTATTCACTACTGTGACTTGAGCCAAAACCAGGGAATATGATAAAATGGATTTTCTGACATCTAGGCAGAGGACATCCACTGATACCTTCCTTACATTATTGAAGTCTGGCGGTATCTTATTGTAATAATTGTAGATTGTAATATATGCATTCTGTGACTAAGAAATTCAAATCCAGTGTCTTTTTCCCGGTTCGAGGTTGATCGCGACGGGGGATCCGTCGTCACTATAGTCACGCTCATGAAATTGGACGCTTGGTATGAAGAGGTTACTTGGCGCAGTGTTGCCACATTGGGCGGAAGGAGGACTAACTAATAATTTGCTTATTGATTGACATTACCGAAGTAAAGGGATCGCGCGGATAGAAGAGAAGTAGTGCACAGAGCGGTAACAATGTATGTATTGCGGGCTCTCACGCTTCTAATTCCGTGACGCCACCTTTAGTCAGTACTTGGCTTAGTAAGTAGTCGAGTAGTATCATAACCTGAATTTATCATAGCCTGTCTATTTTATGTCACATATTTATATTATATTGTTTATACAGTTTGACTTTACATGACAATTATTACACATATATAAAATTAAGGAATACTTTTAAGAATTTCTAGCCTTGATTAGCATATAGTTTTAAAAACAGTATTATTTTTGTATAATTATCGATACGTGTAATAATTGCATATTTTTGTCAAGGACGTTAACGCTTATAGTGGTGTGAGGTGATCGAATTCCTTTTGCATAACGAACTATTTCTTTCGAGATTGACAAAAAAAATTGTTCTTGATGACGTTCCGACCCGAAGCAACAGCTGTTTTAATTTGTTGTAAACTGTTAACAGTTTTTGTAGATAGCTCGGACAGGAGCCAGCAGCGGTACATCTCGGGTTATGAAATTACATTGGAACGGAACAAGCTCCACCCTTGGCTGGTCCTCGCAGTATTAGCATAACGTACGCATATATCAGATAACATATTCCAGTTCGCATTCTACGTTTCCTGCTTTCAGAAAACGATAATACTGAAACTTCAGATATTATTTCCGGCATTGTAAACCTACTGTATACTTGCAAAAACATAAACATCTCATTCCTTACTACCAATTACATTTACCAAATAGTACAGGTTTCATAATTTATTAATTCCATAACAGTTTGAAAAAAAGTACACAACGTCGCTTTAACCATACCTTTATTGCCACAACAAGGCTTCCTAAAACAATGCGGTTTTCAGGTTCTTGTTGAACTCAGTACACCCTATATCCTCATGCTATATGTATATATAGCATCCAACTATTACAATATGTGTTTTTATATATTTATAAACCGTCCTAAATACTGGTGCATTGCAGTAATAACATTGTTTTTTCAAAAAAAATTTTAAATTATGTTATCAAACAGGTGTTCAACGAGGGGATTACTGAGCATTTTATTTTCATGTTTTAAAATGTTTTCATATGTCTCATAAAAGACCTTGCAGCATGTAATAGAATGTTTTTGTGCCGTACCAATTTTAAAACGATTTTGAGGAAAAACGTCAAGGTGACGTTTAAGACTGTTATAATTGTAATTACTTTTAACTATAGACTAATTTAAGATTGAAAATTTAACAATATATTGAGGAAGGTACCAAGGTAGAGAATAATAGGGGGGAGGTTCTAACCTGTTCTTGTTTCCAACTGTTTGCACTTTCCGGGTATCATGTCTTTACTGCTTTAGATGCTTGTAAGAGACACACATACTTAATGATACATGCAATACTCTAATACTAACTACTACTATTTTTAACTTGCATCTGTTGAGATCGACAATGATTGTTATATGACGATTTTTAACATGAGTAGAGAATACTTAAAATTATTCTCTCGAACCAAATACTTGAGAATGAAAATGGTGCAAGTGAATTACGTAAAAACAATTAGTAAGATCCACATAAGGACGTATTGATGAGTTTTTGAGCAGCCATTAGCTCTTTTCTGCAGGTGGCATAATACAATATAAATTAGATTATATAAGAAAAAATGAGTTGCAATGTAAAGTTTTAATATGTCTGTCATTGTATTATAATTTATTATTATGTAATTTACTTGATTGATACTGATTGAAATTTCATAGAAGTAAATATTTAACATCTTTCATTAACCTATTTTCAATACTATAATGAAACCTTATCTATAGTGCAGCTAGGTCAAGTAATTAATTCACAAGATCTTTTCATCTTCTTGCAGAATATTTAACAGCTTGTTAAATTCCCTCATCATCTGGAGGAATTTAGGCATTTGACGTTGAAGTACAGCAAAAGCATAGAAATGCCGATATTTTTAAATGTTAGGATTCTCTGAAGAAAAGATAAACCAGTTCAATTCGTAAATATATCTAATTATCTACTGATTTTAAGTGAACTTATTTTTTTCAATTATACGATGCCTTTATAAAACCTTTAACAATTAAATTGTATTAATACAGGGCATTCAACTATCTAAAAGTATATTAAAAACTATACAATCAGTAGCTACAAAATCAAAATAATTCAAATTTTATTCCACGATACTCAACGGCTTCTACGAAACTTGGCGGAACTAAACAGTGTTGTCAACAGCGCAACGTCAAATCTCAACATACAAATCTTCAATGCTTAAATTTCTTTTAAGCATTTCTCAGTAGACCAAATCTAGCTTAGATCATTAACATTCCGTCATATTAGAATAATTATTACAGGGAATATTGTACATACAATCAAGTGTAAACAGATAAATTTAAACGCGGTGAAACCATGAAGTTTAATCGACAATATTTATTCAAATATTGAGATGTTGGTTCATTATAAGTAAGTGAAAGCCAGTCATTTGCAACGGCATAGGCATGGATGGGGCTGGAAGGTTCGTCAGATTTTAAGGATTTTATAGTTAAAGTAAAGAAAATTTCACTAAAATAATTAGCAGCAGCTAGCTATAATACCAATAAAATTTATATAAAACTGCCTTGTGTTTAAATGTTAAGAAAGGTCAGGGTACATTCGAGGAGTTGTCATACTTCTACAGAATCCGGTTGATCTTTCACAAATGGAACACGTACAACATTTTCGATCGATACCGTCCACTTTATTGGTAGTCAATGACAACACCTGCTGTCGGAGTACAAACACTGACAGGGCTACTTACGAGAGCTGAGCCAGCCAGAAGTAGAAGATCCTGAGAGGCGACCGGAGACACTGAGAGATCGCTTCACAAACACACTGAACACAGATGTGACACACTGAACACTTGAGCACAAGTACGTCGGTGACTGTACACAGACAAGGCACACTAGGACCGGTGGGTACGAACGACGAGGTACGTCTGAGAGCCGGCGTCCGACCGAAGCGCTATCTGGCGAACACTTTCACTGCATCGCTTTTCTTGTTTACCTTTGAGGGACGTCTGTCTGGGTCGGCGACTCCGCGCGCGACAGCCAGCAAGTAAAGGAGCTGGCTGCCCTTTACGGTAGAACTTTTGATTAAACCAAATCATACTTGCAGCAATGTTTATAAAACGTTCTAATGTCATATCTATAATTAGCGATCTCACGACCGTGAAGACTTGACAATTCATTAATGAAAAAAACTCACAATAATGGTAGAATTTTCAGTAAAGACTATATCTATGAGGGATACGTGATTAAGGAAGATGGATAGAGACATGAAAAGACTGGGTGAGGTGTGCAATGAGCACCATATCGGTGTTGCCGAGTTTATAATTTTACATGCACACAGAATGTAGATTCAATGGGTGTTCCTTAATTCGGCTGCTTCCTACTCCCAGGGGGTAAGTCTGTTAGATGTTATCCCGGGGGGTGGGAGCATTGGAAATACCTGAGAAAATGCTTAGTCGACATAGCTTGTCCTAAAATTAATTACCTCACAACTTGGGCTGAAAATCAACAATAAAGTCAATCAATCAATATACATAGGTCTTTTACGCAGATTTTCATTGGTACAAAATAAAAGATGAGGTCTTAGTGGATCCTTTGCTCTGAGTCAGTGCTGGGTATTGGACTAGTCAAAAGAAGATTAGACGTGGAAAGAACGACGTCAAGATATTTCGCGCGTACGTGCTTGATTGTCGGACCCGATTTCTTAACAACTGGTCAAATGATTGTTAAAATTAAATAAGGTGAAACAACATGACTTTTTTATTAACATCACTAGTTCATTCGACTACACAGTCATCAATCGATGATGGTAAGTTGTCAATACAAAATGAAGCACCTAGCAATTGTCCTCAATGAATGACGCGTACCTCTTTCCCAATATTCTTTGCTGACTTACCAATATGTGGCTTCAGCCCTCGCCCACCATAAATATCTCAATCATTACCCAGTATGGTCCAATAGTGTTCACCACTTAAACCTCCGAGGGCTGAAGCCACATATTGGTAAGTAAAAATTGTTCTTGATGACGTTCCGACCCGAAGCAACAGCTGTTTTAATTTGTTGTAAACTGTTAACAGTTTTTGTAGATCGCACAATAGTGGCTTCAGCCCTCGGAGGTCTAAGTGGTGAACACTATTGGACCATCCTGGGTAATGATTGAGATATTTACTTACCATCATCGATTGATGACTGTGTAGTCGTGAATATTCGTGTTTCCTAGGGCAGCAAATGGTACCTTTTTTTTTTTTGTAATTGCATTTGTTTAGAATTTATTTTTGGGTCTGCACGCATTATGGAGGGTAGGGTTGAAGCAAGTTTCAGAATAAAAGAATTGTCTGCTCTTTTCTGAATTCAGTTTAATTACCTGTTAGCTGTAAATAACAGCATAGTTAGGTTTCCATCAAATTCATTAACGGACAACGTTTATGCACATTACATAATCATTATCAATTTAGCTCTAGAGAATGTATTGTTATGAGTATACCCCACCACATAAATGTAATAGGAATAATAACAGGATTAATAGATAGAAACTGAATGTATAAGTCGGCAGAATGAAGGTGTCCTTTAATGACTTCCATAAAAAATGGCTTGAGGGACAAGCAATAAACCGTTGTCCGCCTAGAGTAAGGACCGAAAGCAAGTACGTCCGAGATGGCAAATTACTTATCAGAAATGTGTTGAGTCGAGAAATGTGAGTCGTGGACACGCCTAGATCTAAGGAGGTGTTAAAAAATACTTTATAAGTGAAATAAATGTTGAGACAAATATTTTATAGGGAGAAGATCTAAGAACAGACCGCCCACCTAAGCAAAGGAGGTTTTGGGTGGGGGGGGATCGGGTTTAAATAGGAAAGGGGTAGGAAATTCTATCCCCTACCTTCCTGAATCCACCCGCCCTCCTTTAGGCATTCCACACCCTATATCCTTCTCATACATCCTTCAAATGGGACTACCCTTAGTGAAAGGCACCCATAAGTCAAAAATAAATTTCCTTTTATTTTTTCCACATCCTATTTTTTATAAGATTAAGAGCTATGGAAAAAAAAAAAAAAAAAAATTCTATCCCAGTGTTTAACACTACCCCCTGTCCCGCATCGATAGCAGCAGACTTAAGGGGAAAGAAGGGGACAGGGGAAAATTAGGTTAAGATTTAGTTTAAGGTTTATTGTTTAGACGTAAGTTAGTTCCAAGTCTATGATAAACAAGGTGAGCCCCATCACTTTTTAAAGATGTTCAATAAATTAATGTATAATGTACATATTTATACTTTTGTACAAGCGCAGACCGCAATGTAAAATTAATGTGTATAAAATGTAGCCAAGCTACAAGAAATACAATAAATAAATTGTAAATAGGTCCTTTGTAGAATCTATATTGAATTATGTAACGATTTTGTAACAAGGGGATAGAAAATAAAAAAAAATCCTATCTCTTTTCATGGGAGCATTCAGGGGCGACTCCGAGAACAAATCCAGCACTACTTTATGTGAGACCTAGGACCGAAGACTTCCTTGTGGAGACGCTGATATGATGAGATCATGGCCCGGATCTCTCGTCTTGGAAGACATCGTATTAGTAAGAATACATTCTTAATAGTTAGTGTATAAGTATTGTAATCTTTCATCATTTTCAATTCGTGGTATTCCCTATTTCATTATATCTATTAAAATATAGCACATCACATTGAAAAATTGGTTTATATAAAAAAAAACTCCCTCCATTGACCTTATTTTCAATATATTTACAATTTATTAAGATAAATTGGTTTAGTATAGATTGGGACATTATTACATTTAGTTAATTATTATTTTCATTATAACCACACGCCAATGATTAACGTTCAGAATTTGACAGAGGAACAAATCTGGTAGTTGGAATAGTTAAATGGCATCCTTTTAAATAAAATATTTTAATTCTTCAGCTTGAGCGTAGGTGTTTACGACTGGGGATAAGGTAGGGTAAAATAAAGATAGATTTATCCGTAGAAAGATACAGCCTTTATATATTTGCATATATTAGATACATAAATATACATATATATTTCAATAACTAATGCAGATTTAAGCAGTCAGCATCTTCAACCATCTCGCCACCTGATATATACATACATAGATTGACGAAACGTTGTCCCATTGTCCAATCATACATTTGATGAAAACATGACATTTTATAATATTTGCTATATTGAAGCGTAGATAATAATTTTCAAATCTATTTTTATCTATTTTCTATTCATTTAGAATGAGTGGATCGTGCCTCAGTGCTAAGAGCCATTGGAACTCAATACTTTACTACCCAGTCTACTAGTAGGTAATTAATTGGCCTTCGTATGTGTTTTTACTATAGAAGCCGTATAGTTTAAACTAGGAAAAGTTTAAGAACAATTTTTAACCAATAAAAAACCGCCCAGTAACTCCTAATTAACCACTTTTCTGATCTTCAATCTTTTTCAAGTCACATCTGTGATGATTGAAACAAAAAATAGCTGGGGCACTGATCCTTTGATCAAAGGTTGCATCATTAAGCTTGAGGCTAAGGCAATTGAGGTTGTACAGCTCTTTGTAAATTCCATTTAATCCGTTACTCCTTTCCCCCCTTTCAGTTTTCAAATGCCATCTGTATAAATTTTATCTTTCCTCTCAATCTGCCACTGTGACTAATTTGAAAGTTAACCCAATACCTACAAGACTCTGTCTATAATATTAAATTTACTGTCTTGTTGATAATTAATCATTTCTTTTTTATATGTGTTAATCCTATGATATATTTACAAAACATGCTGCCTACCACTAAAGTAAGCACAATTTTTTTTATATTTATTCGGTAATGAAGAGTACATTTGTATGGATATATTTATAATTTATCTATGCATCCACATACATATGTGATTATCGTTCATATGTGAAATTGTTTTAGATTATTTTAAAAACTAATTACAGAAAATAAATTAACAATTTAGTAAATTATTTTTTATCCCAGCTTCGCTATTTATCGAGTTAGCACATAATCCAGTCCTGCGCATGTTTCCCTCTGAATACCCCCGGCCAGTAAGGGCGATATATCTGTGCTCTTTATCGATCGAGATTTGCCCATCAGATAAAAATGAATTTTCCCCCCGTCCAAGGAACTTTTTGCAGATTTTGTATGTTGCTCTTATTTGTAGTGAGTCCCCACAATTCTACTATTCTCAAGTGGACGTTGAGCCATCGGATAACTTATGAGCCGTTTTCGATTTTTTTCTACTGAAAACGGGGTATACTCATGAATGTGGCCGACATAGTTCATTCCAGCAGTGGAGAAATCTTGAACTTTACGGAGGCTTTGAGTTGCCTAAGGTGGATGAGCTCATTTACCGTAGACCTCAAAATCTTTCATTACCATACCAATTCCTTACTAACCCCATTCAACGATATCCAAGTTCATATAACCCCCCCGTTCCTCGTCGATGGCAGCAGGCAGTCGAAGCGGGAGTTAGTTTTAGATCCCTCTCTGTGTAAACCAAAGGCGAGTCCCATCACCTGCTCCTGTTTGCATTGGTCAGTCCTCTTAACAGTAATCAGATTTTTGTTAGCTTTATAAGACCAGCTAAATAAGCACGTTGGCATTGCAGTTTAAAGAACCCACTTCAGCTCAATATGTATTATTTTGTGTACATTTAGCTTTTAATAAATAAGGGTTCACCCTTATAAAATTTCACCTTGCCTTGCCCCAGTTTTCATTGGTCTGGTTGATGTTAGACGTTCCAAGTTCAGTCTGCCCTTCCCTACAGATGCAGGACAACCTCTTTCAGATGCCTGCCAGAAGTACTAATTTTTTTTTTTGTCAAAAGTAATTTGTTTAGCTCTCTAAAATTATTCATTGAAACTTCAGTATATTAATATTACCCATCAGTTATTAATTATATTTCTGATTTTATTTTCACATAAAATTCATTTATTTTAAAATTAATAAATCCTTCCGTTGTATAAAATGTGTGGCTTATCGTTATTATTAAAATACCAGATATCCCCTCCAGGTATAACAAGTAAAATAAATTACCATTCCTTATAAGTTCCTAATTCACTGATGAACGCTACATCAATTTGCCGTGCTAACAATTCATTAACTGACTTGAAAAATTTATTATATTAATTGATGTTTGCTACATTATACATTTAACGCCTTCAATATATATATATACTGGAGCAACCCATCTTTGATAGCAAGGTATTACTAAAAAGGCTAATCCGAAATCCGTACAAAGAACTGAACAACTACATAAACAATAGAATGAGTTATTAAAAAGATTCAACCTTACGTATGTCTAACTCTATAGCCAATATTTTATTACTAGTTAGAAAAAAAAATACAAATGTCGCATAGGACTAGCAGAAGCAATAAAACATGATTAAGGGGGGACCAACTGGTAATCTAACAGTGGTCCTGCAAATAGAACCTTGGTGTAAGGGATCAATAATCACTTCCTCACCAGCGACATTGATCCTGTGGCCCAAGGGTACCTAGAAAAAATAATGAACAAAACAGGCTTACTCGCCCAATAAGGAGCCTTTGAAGGAAAGAGTTGGGAGAAGAAACTGCTTAATCAGCCACAGGAAAGATGGTGGGGAATAGTTTCCGGACATAAATAGTAAACGAATTTCACTCAATCTCCAAGAATCCCTCTCAAAGTCATAGAGATAGGACAGAGTTAATAAGTTACCCAGACTTGCAATCTTGTATAGATCCTGACTTATTTCGGCCTGCAGAAACCATCTTGCCGATGATCTAGGTCTTCTACCTCCTTTTATCAACGGGGTCATTAAAAGTCGAACCGTGTACCAGCCTTCAAAGGAACGGCCAACAGTAATCCAGCCAATCATGAAGAAGGCATCACCAGTTCACAGCAACACATTTTAAGGTTATGTGCTCATTGATTTACTGAAATATTCACTGCAGTTTGCATTTTATCGAATCAAATAGGCTAAGAATAATTATCACAACATTGCAAGATTGCATATAAACTAATTTTTGATTACATGAAAATGTGGGAAATAACTATAAAAGGTTGCTATTGATGCACAAATCATACCTGCACAGAGCACATTATATGCAGGGGGGCAAAAGTAAGTGGTGTAGACGACAAAATCACAAACACCTCTCGTTTCCTTATAATCTTTCCGACGTGGAATGGGAGTGTGTTCTTTACCAAAACAGTTTTTTTTTTCTGTTTTAAAAAATTGTTCGTAATTTTCAAAACACGTCTTGTTTTTACAAGAAAGTCAGTTTTGTATTGTTGACTAGGAGTAAACCCGGCCTTGGGTCCGCGTATTCCTCCCCTAAACAATGGGATTAAGAATGCTGTCTCTCTTTGATCCATATTTGGCCCAAATTCTTTGGTCAAGATCTTGGTCATAAATATTGGTTTAACAGTAGATAAAAGCTTATTTGTAGAACACATAAATAATAAAATAAACAACGCTTAAAGGCTCATTTACAAAATAAGTTCTTAAAATAAATTCTATACAAACCCAAATTCTGTTCCACTAGACATACCTCTTCCCAGAATGGAGACCCAACTGCCTTTCAAACCACAAAAAACTTCAAATAATTCAAAATATGTGCATGAGGATTAAAAATATCAATAATAATATGAGACTAATTTACATTTCTAAATAAAATGAGACCACAATTGAAAATTTGTATTATTTTTTCTGTATCTGGTTAGGATACTTTTTGTTTATCATTCAAGTTCAATCAAAGGGATTTATTTTTGTATTAAAACTTTTTCCTAACTAATTTTGACATAACCGTTGCAGAAAAAACTATTAACTTTTGTCGAGAGACCATAGTTGCCATGGTTATACTGATTATAACTGAGTGAATGATTTTGTCAGCCTAGGTTAATAAAAACCTATAATCTCTTTTCAATCAACTTTAGCTCATATTCCATCATTCACTAAGAAAAATTTTTATTTATAAGTTTGAAAAATGAAAAAAAAACTTTTAAAATCAATACTGTAGTACAATAATAATTAAACAAGTGATCTTTAATTTCATAACATTTAATTATAAATGCTGTCATTCACAAAAAGTAGTGAATAGGAAAAGGAGTAAGGAGGCATAAGGAATTAACTGTGTAATGTGAAGTGAGGAAATGGAGTGTTAATTGTTAGAGAAAAGAAGTTTAGTTGTTTTTTAGACTGAAGAGAGTGCAGAAAGGAGGGTTGCCTTGAATTCATGAATTATTATTACTGTTTAAGTTGACAGTAATTGGTCTATAATTGTCTAGTTATAGTTGACTCTTGGGTGTATGATAAATGTACAATATCCGAGTAAGTGAAAATACTAAGATAAAGCATTTTATCTTAAAGACCATCAGTGATCTAGTGAATGCACTCACTGTACACTAATTTTGAAACAAAGGATGTAAATATATTTATTTTATTTCATTTATACTAATTTCAAGTTTTCAATTGAGACTAAAGAACCAACTTGAGATATGAGCTTCTAGAAACATAATATTGAATACAGTTTTGTCAAATAAAAGTTGTTTTTTTTAACTCAAACATGTCTTAAAAAATTGTAAAATCAAAAATAGAAATACAACTTTTATATCTTAAAAATAATAAAAGTTATTATATACCCGTGATGTCCTGTTAACTGCATGCTTGTGTAGGTTTTGTATGTGTTATGATAGGAGCACCCAAGAAAAATTTTATTGCTTTTACATAACACTAGACATGTGTAGAAACTAGAATATCCTTTATCATGATACAAGTGATACTCAAACTCTTTTTTATCTGAGCAGCTGTTTGATACTTAATAGTGCTGTTGTATACAACCAACCCTTGACCCCTCTACAATCAAAGATATATAATCTGCATCAAAACATTGCGATTAGAAAAACATACAGTGAAACATTATGTTGGAAGACGTGTCAAAAATGAGTAAAAAATAATTAAAAAGCTGCCAACCTTAATATTTAGTTGTGATTTTAATTTTAATAGGTAATTAAAATGTGTCACAATTTTCAGTATTATTGTAAGCTAATTTCATTAATCAAACACATTTTGTTTGAAAAGGTAGATGTGAAAAATATGATCAAATAAATATGTACATATTTAAATAGTTATTCAATTTCTATTTTTTATCATAAGTGATTTGAATTTATTTCTCCTTCGTCCTATTGATTTTTTTTTAATCTACAGTATTACAGTGTTTATAAGACATAGTGAGAATTCAAGGATTGAGGCTTGTCGATGATAAGTCAGAATCGGAAGGGTCACACAAAAGCGGCTGAATCAGTGAGGGTTGCTTCTTATCCATTTTAGGTATCTGCTACTTTTAATTTTGTACCAATGGCAGCTGAAGTTTATTCATGTAACAGCCCCCATCCTGCTGGATCACTAGCATCGGAGAGGTGATCCATTCCTTGCATCAACAACAGCTGGAGTTGATTGTGGAACAGTCCCCACCCACTCCTTGTATCAACTACTTTTCAACTATCCGATTGATACTCTCATACTCATCCCTACATTATACAGGAACATACCACCTGTTAGAGCAAGATGACATTTATATTTTAATTGAGGTAATTTAAGTTGTCTAACTTTAAAGTAAATAAAAAGCATTTGTGAGAACCTTAAGTAAAATTTCAGATGTATTCTAGACAGGATTATAAGGATGGAAACAAGCAAATGAAAAGATTTAAATAAAGTAGTAGGTGTTTCAAAATTTTATTTCATTCACCATAATGTAATTACTGAAATAGATAGATTTTTTTTTTTATGCTTCTTAAATGTACAGAATAGTAACTGAAAGCATACAAAAAGAAAAACAAAGCAACAGACTAGACATATTCACACAAAAAATACTCACATATTCTCATATAAAAATAATACTCTTTAAATAAATCATTAGCTTTCTCACAGATGCTATAATGAACGATGTTGCCTACTTTCTAGCACCATAGTCCACTATTTCAATAAGAGCACAAAAATTATTATAGTAATCGGTTCGATTAAAAAAAAGTTATAATAATAGTAATGAAAAATAATACAATATTTCATCAATAAAAGTCTTAATCACTCAAACTTATTAGGCTAAATTTTATTTTTTAAATCTAAATAGAAGATATAAAATATCACATGTGCCATCGTTACAACAAATAAATCAAAAGGAGTAATTAATATCAGTTTAGAACAAGGCATTAGCGGGTTGAACCCTAACAATAAATCTAATAAACCGGAAGAAATTCCAACAGCCAATCTTAAAATTAAAAAACAGACTTTGATTATGAGTTTAAATATTATATAAAATCGTTGTTATATAAAAAAAAAAAAATCATTGTTTCAAAATTTTCCTAAAAAAAATTTATTCTTTTAATTTTAAATTTCTCTCGCTTTCAACATCACATAATAAAAATTTACACAGTATAAGAGAACATCATAAAATGGTATAAATCTGATTATAAATAATAACAAATAACTAAACAAACACAATTTAAAACAACTAGCCATAATAAAAATTATAAAATATACATTTATAAGCCTTATAAGTTTATAAATTAAATATCGTTCACACAAAACACACATACACCATAGCTTATATAGAATATTATAGAAAGAACTCTAACATAGATATTGAATGATTGAATCCAAACTATATCTACAATGACAGAGTCTAGAGATTGAGTCACATCAGCTAACGGCCCAACAACGATATACTAATCCTAAATATTGTCACGTATTTACCCAACGTTTTCGTACACTCACATTATATGATTAATAGTCTATTAAATTAAAAAATTAAACCTAAGTTAAAAAGAAGCACCTATATAAACAAAAAGGGCAAGTTATAATAATCACAGAAATGCTACCTCCTATCACTAAAGAAAATAATTCAACCACATATTACAAAATAAAATATAAAATTGACAATACATTTAATTTTGTGCAAATTTATAACAATATAACTGATATGTCAACCGATAAAAATCTAATGACAAAATATATTTCATTAAAAAAAAATATTTATAAAGAGACAAAGAAATCATTTGATAAAATTGGTAATTTGTCAAATGTTCGTCTTGAAATATCAAATTTGTTTCATTCGTACCTAACTACGGGTTCACGAGTGATCCATTCACGTTAAGACTCTTTAAAGCTCTACACAAGTTAATTAAATCAAACTTTGGTTTCACCATATCATTGGTAATATAAAGTTGTACAGCGACCACTCAGTACAATACTAACACTAGTAAATAAATATTAGACCAGCCTCCTCGATGTAACAAAGGGATTCTAAAGATTGCTCGGTACCCACAAAGTTTTCTTCTGCTCGTTATTCACTGCTGATTTTATTTGGGTGCACATGTATGCGATGTTCACTGCAGCTGGGATTATAGCTGAAAATTACAAAAACCTTAATATTTACTTATTCCAAAAAAACATTAATACATTTCTATGGACTTGAGAAAATTCAAAAGCAATTACTGTGATTTTAGACATACCCTAATCCCTCTCATAATGAAGAAGGTGTATTCCTCCTAAGTATCGTGCAATAGAAATCTGTCATAGGAGGAACCAGGTGACAAATTGGTCTTTTAGAGAATTTATTAATAAATAAAACATTATTATTAGATAATAAGTAGTATCTGTAGCATGTAGTCTCACAGTTTTGGTAATTATTAGCCAAAGAAAAAATACAAGATAGGGATTATAAGAGAGCAAGATGTAAGATTTTAGATCAGAAGGTCCCAGGTTCAAATCTTATCCCTGTCACTTTTTTTTCCTAATCATTATTAATAATACTAACTAATTATTTTAATATTACAGTAATGTTATTGTATTATGTATATATTAGTGATCAACTGGTTATTGTTACAACTTTTGAAAAAGCATAGTAGTTTTTATTCATGAAAATAAACATTTTATATAAGTTCATTCATTTTAGTATTGATTTGTTCACAGTTCCTATTGGAATTTAAAATTCTATTTTTTAAACACTATTTCAAAAGTGTTATATTATTTATATTATATTTCACATAACTAATTGTCCATAATACACCTGAAATTATCATAGGTGTAACATAAAACACATACAATCAAGGATTAATTTTAATTAGCATTCAAAACCTACAATTAGTATAAATTTCTCAACGGCTTACCTGATATGTAATGCTTATACTCCGACTCTAGCTTGAGGGAATGTTCGTACATCTCTTTGGCCGCTTTAGCTGTAACCTTGTCCAGAGGGTACCGAGTGTCCTTCACTTCTTTTATTTGCTTCGCTGATTTGAACTTTATCAAAAGGACAATTGGATAGATTTGGTGCTTGTGAAGTCTCTCAACAGATGCCAATCCAACCTCAATCACACAATGGATCTTCTAACAGAAATACTCAATGATAATAGTAGTATAGTATAATCAATATAAAAAAAAGGTAATAGAATGAACTCTGAGAAACATTTATAATTTGGCAAGGTCAGTCACCTCAATTGTTTACCATAAAATACAATTCAGCAGAGGACTAACAGTTTTCATATGACAATACTTTTATTACTATATCTGAAATTGATGAAATTACAATTTGAATTCTTTTAATTCAAACAAAACAATTGGAGAAGCAAGACAAAACATTTTTGATGTAATTACTTAATGATTTCCTAAAAATCCTTTGATAGCCAATATCTTTAGAAGGGTTAGATTTAGAGAAAAATTAAAATAAATCACAGAAATAGCAAATTTAATAATATATTCAAAAATATGATAGTTTTCTAAAAAAAATCATTTTTAACTTCAACTATCAATACTTCATTATTATTGTTGATCAGATAAAGTAAAATAAAGGGGAATCAAGGTTATAATAAATATAATGTTTTTGTATAAATCATCATTGTTTAAGCTGCAATACTGTTACCAAGAAAAAAACTACTTCAAAAAAAAAAAGAAGGATTGTACTTGTTTCTTGTTAATGTTTTATTTCCAATACCTTAAAAATGGTTTATTTAACTGAAATATTTAACAGAGCAATGTATGTTGGAAATTTTATAATTTTCTAAACCATAAACTGTAAAAGAGAAAAACTTTTATCTAACAAATTACTGAACGGTAATTCAAAGATGTGAAAAATCTGTTATCTAAATTAAGAAACAGGTCTGTTGAGGAGGTTGATTTTATTCTTTTAACAGAATAACAACAAAAATTGAAGATGTGAAGATTGAAAACTGTTGCTTAAATTCTTCTTGAAAAATAATGACATGTGTAAAAGCAACATGTTTAATTTAAGACATCAGCCAGTTGGTATTACAAATTACATGTAGTAGAGTGGGACCAAACACCAATGTTTCTTTTATATATATATATTTATATAAAATCCATGCCAATGGAGCCACTAAGTCATTCATAATTAACAAGAATTACAAAGAATGATTGCTACCTTATCACACATATCCTTCACAGCTGAAACGGAGGTGCATTCAAAGAAGCTTCCTTTTTTCCTATAATCCACAAATATGTTATCTGTTATTCCTTTTTCCATCATAGCCTGCGAGCAGTGCATAACCTCAGGAACACATCGGGAAAACATATCGGGGAAGTCTTGAATCAGTTTTTCAGTCACATAGTCCGACAGTGGGCCAACAACCAGTACAGGTCTCAATGCAGGGTCTGAAAAACATATATAATTAAAGTTCAAAATTTGATCACCTAAACAAATTAACAAACAACACTTTTAAATATGGTGATAACGTTTTTGTCAAAATACAATATTGGGAAGTATTAAAAAAAATTTGTTAATGCTTTTTTTTCAGATCTTAACATTAAAAATATTTAAGATAAAAGTTCTGTCCCCCCCCCCCATAGTTAACGCCATATATAAAATGGTACAACAAAAAGAACTTAACTTTATATTATTAGGAAGAAAATATTCCAAAAACTAAAGTTTTAGTCACTAACAATAGTAAACACATATTTAATATAATGTTAATAGGTTTAGTTTGGATGATAATTTAGCTAATAGAAAATTTTTATTTGTTAAAAAGGCATTATAAGTGTCTGTAATGGATTGACATTTAAATAAAATTCTCCTGATCAACAATTTTTTTTGACTGGTTAGTTTTTCATTTAATAATAAGTTTTTACAAATTTCAGGCATAGTCCCGAAAGTATCTCTCAATACTGTTTCTACACATTTTACACCCTCAATTTCATTGAAATATATTTAAAAAAATATAGTTTAGCTTATAATTGCTATAAAAAAATTATTGTCAGTAAGAAACTTGTTTTCAAATTAAAGGAAAAAAAATTGTGTGCCTACTGATTAGGGGATCAACTTGTTATACATCCAAATAAAGTAGTACAAAAAAATCTACAAGTATTTAACTAAAGATAAAAATATGTAAAGGACTCGTTTAAGAGTCATACTAACAATTTAATTTGACAACTCTTTGGTAACTTGCAAGGGAAGTTTCCTCGTTCAAGGTGCCACTGTCACTGTACCAGCCGAGGCTGATGTTGGAGAATGAGGCCAACTCCTTCGAATCAGAGCGCTGGTGCTTTTTACGGCGAAAGAACGATCTTCTAGTCGCTCTTCTAGCTTCACCTTCCAAGTCTCCCAAGCTACGTCTCACGACCATCTCTTCCTCAACCCTGAACAAAATAATAGAACTATAAATATTGTAACGATTCTTTTTATCAGTAAATTATTATTAGAATTATTTTAAAGAAGAAAATTCATTCTGTTGAGATATGTGGGGATTACTCGATTTTCGCATTGGGGGCAGCTGAGTACTGGTATGTCTTATGCCTTGAACTGGTATGTCTGAATACTAGGAGGGAGTCAGCTATCTTCAGGTCTAGAGTTGGAGTTATGAGGAGCAGCCACGTAAAGAACAAGATTGAAGAAGATGTTGAGGAAATGTTTACAACACTCAACAGCGTAGAATGTTCTTATTATATTATTATGTATTTATTTTTTATATTAATTTGTAATTGTGAAACATTTAAAGAATAATTTTGTATATATGACCCCTGAGATGTCTAATATTAAATTTTAAAATAAACTGTTATACTTTACAAAATCTTTTCTTCCTTGCCTATATAGCATTGTACAGTAATGTTAAAATATTAAATCTTGAATAATAGGAATCACAACAATATATTAGAATAGTTTGTTTATGATTCAGTAAATGCCATAAAAATTAGTCTGGCATGATGAAATTTTGTTGCTATCTTCAAAAGCTAAGAATTGACCCAAATCACAATATGATACCAAATATTTAAAATACTAATAGAGCATATACAATGAAAAATACAATAAAGTATGTCAATATAAATAAAAGGAGTGGTATTACTTTACATGCGATAAAGTTTGTAAAAGCTATTGACAAATATTACTGAGTGGATCTTCACCCCTGCAATTTTTATGTATTTTCATAATAACATAGAATAGTGCCACATGAAAAATTCTTTGGAGTTCATGACTTAAAGATTATTATCCTTATTTCCCCTTAATATCTGAATATTTTCTTGTTAAGTCTAAATTTGGCATAAATAAATATTCAATACTCGACGACCAAAACTGCAGAGGTCATGATCTTCAGATTATGACGATATGCTAATGTTATTCAGAGTTGTCACTGAATGTCCCACAAAGCTATGTCGACTAATAATAACTATTATCAATAACTTACTTGAATTTGCTTGGGATAATACCACATTGATTCCTGATGCCATCATCATCTAGGAGCCATGCTCTCCAGCTGCCTGGAACGCCATTGAACATGGTGTTATCTACAAACAGGATGTCATCTTTTCGAAACCGTAACTGCAAGTTATCGGTGACGTCTCCTCTATCAAACAGTGCTTTGATATAAAAACTATCGCCAGGTTTGTCTTTTATGTCATTGTAACCTTTAAATGAAAGATAAATAGATTAATGAAAAGACAATATGTTATTAAAAAATTGTGAGCTAAGGTAATGCAATGTTGCCACATTACTTTTTTAGCACAAAACAAATAAGTACAACTCACGATCAATGCAGTACTGTGTTAAGACAGTTACTTTATCAGCCGGTTTTGCTAGCTCGTAGGCAGCTTCTTCAGCTGTAGCCTGCCGAAGATCTGCACTGTTGTATTCCAAGATTCTGTCACCAGTTCTTGAAGGAAACCAAATCATTATTGAATTATATAAACAGGTTATTATCATTTTGAGGTATTATAATAACATTCTCTGATGTGTAACAAAAAATTAATAATACCTTAGCCCAGAGCTGTAGGCCAAAGAACCATTTTGGACACTATGGACGTATATACCGACAGCATTACCTCCAACGAGGCTTATTCCTAAGTTGCTGCATTTATGAGTTTCTATCTGCAAGTATCGAGGCTCATCGCTGAAAACACAATGTATAATATATTTGTATTGTACTTGTATAATTGACACAAAGTACAAACAATAAAATAATAAATCAAAAATATTATTTTCTAAGAAAAAAGTTAAGTATAGTGTATAACACAATTAATGATTTAAGAGGTGCATAGACTTAAAAGATTAGAGATATTATATTTTTAAATAACTAATGACACCTAATTACTTTATTTAGATATGTTATTTTTTTCAGCATCAACGTTACATGATTGAAACATTCATGTCTATGTCAAACAGAGGTTGGTAAAAACTTATGAAGATGTGAAGTAATGCATTTTTTATGACTCTATATGAAGATAATCCTCTAGTCAAAACTAAGTTCCATGATATTGATCAGAACATATAATTTATATTTTTAATATGAAAATTAAATCTCAATGACACTAATGCATTCTTTTAAAAATGTATCTACCAGGGGAAAGCTCGTTAACAGATGATTGCATAAGATTTAACCTTGTATTATTATCGAGAAATTTTCAAAGAACTTCAATTAAGCACTGAATGCCTGGCAGAAGAAATGAATAAATATTTTGCTCATGAGAAAAATGGAAGAAGATATTGGCAAGCAGAGAATAAAATATTGATTGAGAAATCTAGAGAAAAACAGATATTGAGAGAATGGTGAAAGATTAATTAAAGTAATTTTGGAGAACAAGATTATAAGTAATTTTATCAATTGATAGTAAGGGTTAGTTAAGTTCAAGACAACAGTATTCAGCCAAAATGTTTTGGTGAGCAGTTTGCCATATCTGTGCTTACTCAGACCAAAAAGAATAATATTCATATGTTTTGGCATACCTTCATTAAGTCAGACCACTGTATTAGTTGAAACCATTCCATAGCTAACTACTATACCATTTTACCAGTTTTGAAAAAAAAAAAAAAATTACACCATAAACTATATAATAGTTACCACAGCCCATTAGAAGAAATGAAATTATGATGCCTGGAGATTAAAGAGAAAAGAAGAAAGCCAGTTGGAATATTTACTATGATATCCACCTCGGAGATGAATATTGGTGGCTAAGAGTGGACACAGCTTGCACCAGCTGAGGGGGGAGGGATTTTCTGTTGGTCCGTGGGCTGTTGCAAGGGGTTGGTGATCCTGATCGAGTCTTGCTCCCGCCACTGCTTGAGCTGCCAGTTGTTTCTGTCTCATGGTATTCTACAAAAAGCAAGAATCATTTGAGTCTTTTCATTAACCACAAACTTTATCCAATAAAGTGACACACAAGAAATGTGTTCACAATATTAAAAATATTTGACTTAAATAGTTTTATGAAATTAGTAATATTTGTTGTGGTATAGATCTATTATTGGTAAAGATGGTTAGTAATGTAATTGAAGCGACTATCTTAATAGTTAAAGGAGATAGTAAAACAATTTTTATCCCACAGATAGCACTCATTTCGACATATTTCTCTTTTAATTTTAAGATAATTGCAATTTCTAGTGAGACTTACAGCCTCGATCACAATCAGTAAGACAAAAAGGCACTCTTTACTGCCATGTGTCACACATACAACTTTATGTTGCTGAGTTCACCCAAGAATTTATTTATTCTTGCTCCTAGTGGTGAAACTAAAAATGTTGTTTATGATCATGTTTTGAGTTAAATTAATATTATAGTGATCTGTAAAAAAATTTACTTCATAATTTTTATATTGTGTTAAGATTTAAGCGTGGGCGAAGCCGCAGGCAAAAAGCAAGTAAAATGATTCTGAGACAGAACTTATTTATTGGATACCACAACCACTTCTTTACTTGACTAATAGCATGCTGGACTCTTAGCTCAAGCATTTCGTCAAGACATCCGGGAGCCTTGAGGAATATAAATTTATTTCTGGAGATAAGGAAAATAAATTTGAGTAGAAAATACTTACTGTCTGGACTGTACTGAACCAGCATTGTAATGGAGTTACCACACTGACGTAGGACGGAGGCAGCAAGTTGGTAAGTGGCACTCCTCATGTTTATACCGCACACTTCGAGGAGCTGATCACCGACTTGCAGTCCCACCTGTGATGCCAGGGAGTTGTCATTTACAGTCGACACAAACACACCTCCGCTATCGAGGCAGGATATTTGGATGCCAAGGGGCTCAACAGACTTGTCGATGTGAACTCGTCTCAGTTCACCAGGGGAAGGTCTATAAAAAATTGTCTTGTTTTTCAAAAAATTCATAAGTTATTAATAAGACTGGACAATGAGCCCATAGTCAAAATATCTTACTTGTGAGGCCAACAATAGTCTGGGAGGGAATTAGTTTTGTTCTGGCGAAGACCGGGACTTAATACTTCAACATAAAAGGTTGGCATAGGACTGCCTCTTTCAGACGACTTCTCAATACTTCCTGAAGACATTTTACCACCACTACCTTTGCTAGCCACGCTTGGGTTCGAAGGAATCCTGAAATAGTTATAAAATTATAATAAAATACCTACTTTGAAAAAACAATACCAATTTATTAAGCTGAATGCTCATAGTAAGCTCTGAAAGCGATGAGTAGGTGTATTAAATCCCCTTAAGTTGATTAAAAGAAAGCTGTTAGGTTTTCATAAAATTTATTAATGAATGATGTTTCGAAATACTATCCCTGTCTGTTTCAGGTAATTAAATATGGTCTTAAGGTGGAAGTAAGATAGGAACAGATAACTCCACCGATACATATTAGGACTTGATTCAAACATATTTCATGGCTGATATTTTCCCCAGTTTGTACTTGTAAAAAAATTACAAAAATCAAAGTTATTGGAAATTTAATAACCTTTACTATCTCAATCTTTCATTATTAATATTATATTTAAATATAATTGTTTAAGCTTACTATCTAAAATAACCCTTGAATATTCAACAAAAATAAACAATATTATCATAAAATTGAACAATTAAAAACTAGAAATAATTAAAGTAATTTGTCTAACTCTTTTATTCCCCAATTCAACAGGCTAAATATAGTATTTACACTCATAAACTGCGGTTCAAGCACCCCCACACAACCTACCTATAATTTTATTTTTTAACTGCTTCTCTTACCTGAATCTTGGATTTTCTTTTTTCCTTGGAAATGTCCCTCCTTCATAATGCTGAAAACTTGAATGGTCCGCTTCATCTGAAGGATGTGAATGAGCAGATGCTAACGACCTGGTCTTGTGATAATGCGAATCCATCGATGGTGAATGTGTGTGATGATACTGAAATATTTATTTAAAAAAAAAAATCAAATTAATAGCTGTGGAAAGAATATTTATAGTAAAATCTTGATGATCTGGTTGTTCCCCAGTCCCCCATAAAATGATGCTTATTTCACTCAGGTCTCAGAACCAAACAGATTTTATTTTATTATACCTCATATTTCTCTATAATAGAGGATAGTTGTTTTTAACCCAACTACCGGGTGCTTTAGGGATTTCCAAAAGGAATTTTTTGTGCTTTTTCTTAAGTCCTAAAAAGTGAGAATCACACTCAGGCCATTACGGAACATACATTTACTAGGTTAATGCTGTATCCCCAATGATACCCCCATCAATTCTCTCAATGGGTGTAATAAATATTATCAAGATGAACAAACATAAAAATCAGTGCTAACCTGAAGAGGGTTGTAAGAGGGTTCGAAACTGAAGGACCTAGTATCTGAGGGTACGTGGTAACTAGGAGGGGGAGAATGGGGATGTGTATGGGGGTGGAGGAAAGGCGTGAAGGGGTAGTGTGGGGAGCCATACAGCTGCGAGTGGATCCTGCTGTGGCTGTCGCTAACTTCACCTCGTTCCTTCTTCTTCGTGAAATAATCCAGCTCCTTCCCGAAGTTACCTGAACAAACAAAAAAACTTGACTAGAAATATTATCTTACTACAACTTAACTGTTAACCTGATAGGTTTTTAATAATAAACTTTTTGTTGAAGGAAAAATACTACATTTTACTACATGCTCTGATGAGATGCATTTCATCACTAAGATTTGTTGGCATAGTGACATTTAATAAGATGGGAAATGAGGCACTGATTATTGACACTATCATCACGTTAGAAACTAATTAGCTGTACAAGGATTCAATGTCAACATTGAGAAGATAGATATTAATGCAAATAAAAAATGCATACTGATGCATAATAAAAATTCCAGGATGAGCTATCTGATTTTTATTTCTAAGTAAACGTCTATAGTTTGGCTGAAAGGTCATCATCCCCCAAACCACAAGTGAGTTTTATAACAAGATTTATAACATCTTCTTTTTGGATATAAAAAAGTTTTCTCGGGGGAAAAGAAAAAACTTCTTCAAATTTCTTTTAAATTATTAGTTCATTGTGGAAGCTAGAATTGACAAAAATAAGATGAAGTACCATTCTTTAATGTCTTTAAACAATGATTCCTTCCATCGACTTCCAATAGGCAAAAAATGTTTTAAATAAATTTAACACAACTACTGAAAAAAAATAAACAAAAATTTGATCATAAAATAATTTATAACTCTTTCCAAGTCATGTAATCACAATACTATAAGTAACCTTTAATTTCCTCCTATTAAGAATCTAGAAACACTTTAACCAAATTATATAATCTGTACTGTATAAACTCACCAGATTTGACAGAAAAATCTAAGGTAGTGTTATTTCTCCTGTTTTGTGTCTCACAGCAAGGGGGTAAGGGATAGCTTGGAGGATTGTTAAGGAGAACTGACAGTGGGAGCCGTTCCTTGTTCTTTCTCGGGTGCAATATTGTCCCAGTTCCAGCTTCAATAATTGGACCACCCCTGAAACCAAAGAAGATGAATCTTACAAACTCTCAAAATACAGAAGTAATTTAGAGTAAAAAAATGTAAACTCGACAAAGGAATAAATATACTATATTGAAAGTCATATAAATTAGATATCCCATAAATTTTTGCAAGTATCTAATTAAATTTAATAACAATGATAAAAATCAAGTACTGTAATGAATATATCACCTAGCTTTTGGCCATGTACCACCATTCTTATCATGGTACTTTGGTCTTCGGCGCACAGTCCCTCCACCCCTGTTGTGGTAGCTGTCAATGACACTGTCCAGCTCAGCAATGGCGTCATCTCGCTCCTGTTCAAATGTCACTGGAGAAGAATTCCTGTTCCGTTTCTTTTCTTCCGATTCTCTCACTTCCCTCACCCATTTAGAATCTCCATTCCCTCCACTCGATTCTAAATTCATTTATGCCCGTAAATGTACAATTATAAGGAAATGGTCTGAAAATTAGTTATTAATCCTTAGGAAAATATTTTGATAATAGCAAGCATTCACCACTTCACTGACTAGATAACCTAAATTCTCAAAATTACTTTCTTAGTAACTTTACTTAGAAGAAAAAGTTAGTCGAGCATGATGTTATATGATTAAGGGTTTTGTGGCAACACAATTTTACTGACTATTTATAATTATAGCCCCTTAAAGCTGAACAAATATTACATATTTAAAGAAGTCGAGATTTAAAATTTTATACCCTACTCAATATAATAGGAAATGATGTTTTTAATTATCAAGTAATTGATTAATTAAAGACTCATGGAGTTGGCAGTATTTTTTTAAGTCTACAAATCATTAAATTGTATCAAGGAGAAACAGGGAACCAGACAAGTTTTTGATTTTGAACAAAATTAAAAAAATTAATATTCTTAACTAAATACTAACCTGAAGTCAAATTAGAGAGCGGGTTTGGACGGTAGACAGGCGGAGACTGAAGATCTTGCATTTGCGTCTGAGTACAGGCATTAAGCAGTTTGCCAGAATAGGCCACACTATTGCTGGAGCACTTTAGCGTCTGAATGACAAGGACATCGTTCGGTTCGTTAAGGATACTCATCGCTTCCCTGGAGCTCATCGACCCTTCAACGCTTTTGTTATTAATCTGTCAACATCCCATATTAAAGGCATGGTCATCATTATGGTTGATAGGATTATTTTCAAAATTAAATGGTAATAAATAGTTAAAAATAATAATCTGTCTGCTTGCAAAAGTGGCCATAACAATGATCCAATAATATGATGTATAGTAAACTACAGTCAGAGCAGCTATGACCATATCTGATACAAGCTATGCTAATATCTGATACAAATTACGATAACAAAAAATATATGAGAAAAAATTCAGCCTTGTATCTATTAACTCCTCTAATTTTCCTCTAACTTTTAAGCCTTCTTATGTGACCTATGCACAGAAAATATTCAACATTTGAGGGAATCCTCAACATTGAAGAAACATTAAAGATGTTACCACAAAAAGAAATTTGAATAAAGTTTTGGTCCCAATTAACATAATACTCGCTCAAACAGCTGGCAAATTAATAGATTTTTTTTTTGTTTATTTTGAAGCCATACACTGTTTCCATTCTTAAGAACTCACTTAAATAAAAAATTAACTCGCACAACTCAGTTTATTTCAAAAAGTGGAAATGGCTAGATTTGATTTTAACCCCCTCATATGCTTTAATACATTTTTATGATCCTCTGTAATAATGTGAAATATTCTTTTCTTAAAGTAAATAAAATCATATCAAATAAGCACGTACACTTATAACTCGGTCGCCAACAGCTAAGTTGCCATCTCTTGCAGCCAAGGAACCCGTAGAAATTTTGCTAATGAAGATACCTGCTTCTAATGTTAGGCCATGGTCATAGTTTTTCAACTGCAGCTGAAATTTTAAAATTGTGATCAGTTTAGAATTATCAAAACATATATTTGACATAAATATCACAATTCAGAAATGAGAGTAATAATGGACAGACACAGAATTTATCCGGTGCAAATTCCTCTTATTTGCAATGGTTATTGATATTTAGGGTCCTTTTTATCTAAAATAGGAGTAATTTTAATAATAAATATTGATTGGAATCCAAGGTAAAAATAATTTTTTGTGGTTGTTTTAAAAAAAGATGAGGACTCGGATTCAAGAAATGGCATAAGTTTGCAAAAACTTTCAAAACTTCAACGTTGCAGAAAAATAAAGCAATTTAAGGTAGGATTTTTTGCATGCCACAATACATACATATACTATGTTTTCCACATTACACCTCTCATCTCTCATACATAGTACTTATAATATTAAATTGATTTTGTCCTATAGTTGTAAAACTTACCTGAGTAGTGAAGAGCCGCCTCCTTCTCACAACCATTATCACAGTGTTGCCGCTCGACTTCATAGTTTCAAAAATAAATCTTCTACTTACATTACTACAGTCTTTATTATTTACCCGTATTAGGCAGTCATTGGGTCTGTAAGTAAAGCAATAAATATTAAACAATTTATATATAATTATAAATGAAAAATTTATAATACTAAGCATTTGAAAATCAAAGATTATTTACTTTAATTTCCCATCCGCTAAGCTCCCTTTGATAATTGATGATACATAAATACTGTTGTCATTTGGATAATGAGGGTCATCTCTTCCGCCCACCAGCTCTACTCCTAAATCTTCGACAGAATTGATTCCATTCTGAAATTAAAAAAAAATAATATGTAATTTAAATGGATATAAATAAAAAAACAAATTGTAGTCCAACAGCTCATGAGAGACTGTCACCTTAGTTGGAAGGTGGCGTTGAGGTGCTAATGGTGTCAATCCTAGGCTGTTACCTCTCAACCTTAATTTCATTAAAACGGATTCACTACTTCATTATTCAAGTTTCAAGCAACTAATACCTCACAAGGCCAATTGAGCCCTGACCAGACCCATCCCACAAAGAAAAAATTCTTGGAGCCAGGAATTGAACCCGGGTCTCCGTAGTTAGCATACTAATCACTAGGCTGCAGGCAGTTCAATAAATTCCAACAAAATAAACTTAAAACAAAATTTTGACTCTGTGATATCTGTTCCTGACAGTTGGGAAAAGTATAATTTATGAAATATAACTATAAAGTTATTGCAATAGATAACTATGATAAATGACATTATTATTTGATGATTAATTGTCATAAATACCTGTAATTAATTCTGTTAAGTGGAATTAGCGGAGGTGAAGTTATTAAAATGGAATCTTCACATAACATTTCATGTTTATAGTTCTAAGAATGGATGTACAATCACCAGAACATACATAGGGGTGGACACATGGATTTTTGATTTTGAAAAAAAAATAAAAATAAATAACATTTCATCTTTTATCCAATGTCTCTTTATATGTACTCTACTGCTGTTAAATGGTGTCTAAATATGGCAATATTGAACCAATCTCAAGCTAAATCGATTAACACTAAGTAGCAGTAAAAAATTAATAAATAAATCAATAAATTTGTAGCCTTATAAATTAATCCACCATCAGGACCTAAAATATAAAAATTAATATGTTTTCACTTACTAAATCTATACTGAGAACTTCATTATCCCACTCCTGCATATCCGTATCTATGGCAGAGTCATGGCTGTAATTGTGGCTAACTGTATGAAGTTGTACCATCCTGTTTTCTTTCTGCAATTGAACCTGTTCCATTTGTTCTCTGGAAAAAAAAAAATGGTTCAACTTTAAACATAATACAAAATATCTTGTTATTAAGAAGACCATTATTTGTTAAACCTTTACTGTAAACATCATCAAGGTACATCTACAACACTTTGAAATATTGTGATTATGTGTTAATTAAAATACAATAATGGGAAATATGGGCGGGGGATGAAAGAAAATGACAGTATTATTAGTAAATTCGTCAACAATATATGTGTTGATTTGAAAATAAATAGAAATTTATGAGAACAATTAAGTATCAATTTAAGGAGAATATTAATGTCCGGGTCATGACATCCCCTATGAAATATATCCGTGCCAAATTTGGTTTGGAAGCCTTTGAATGAACATACATGATCCACTCAAATATGTTGTGATGTGTTCTTTGATTAAGGTTAACATATTATAAATATATGTTGTATTTTCTCTAGATAACTTAATTATATTTGTGTATGAGTTTAAATAAATTATAAAAATCAACTTGAAGATGAAGTACATGAATCTTAAACAAATAAAATTTCTACTTAATACATTAGATATAAAAATGCCCAAAATTATGGCTAAGTAAAAAATGTTTGGTGTCCTAACTTGAGAACTTTAAGCTGCTTTGAAGTTTCGTTCTTTTGCTTCTTTATGTCGTCTGAGTCCCTTAAGGCCTCAGCTAGTTCCGACACTGCCCTGTCTCTTTCTTTCCTCAGCCTGTCGCACAGAGTACGGATGCTTTCTCTTTCTAAGACAATTTTATCTCTCTCGCTGAAAGCCCAATCTCTTCGCCTCTTGCAAACTTCAGCTTCTTGCAATGCCTCTGTGGAACATAAAAATTAATTAAAATTTTTAATTAGAAGCATGGCTTAAATGAGATATTTGCACTTATGCAAACATTGGATCAAACCCCAAAAATGTGGCATACACCTTCAGCCCAACTTTTTTTATTTAGAGGCCAAAAGAGTTTTGTTTTTTTCAAAACTTGGATGTTTTTATTGTCAAATATTCAGAACATGTCAAACCATTTGGTAAAGTGATACTTAATAACAGATAGAATAACAAGATAGGGTAAAGACTCAGACTTTTAAATAGCTTCAATAAGAATATACATATATTCTTTATATGCACTTTTTGAAAGTGCTTACATTATTAAATTTATAAATACAAAAAAAATTACCTTGCAGTTCTTGCTGAGCTTTATCTGCGTGTTTTCTGAGTCGGTCTATTTCCTGATTGGCCTGGTCTAAGTTGTCCATGCGCTCTTTCTGACATTTTCCAAACAAGTCCATTGAACTTGACTGCACCTCTCGTAAGTCTTTTCGGCCAGCATCCCTGAAATCAAGACAAAACCTCTTTAAAAAAACAACAATTAACAGTAGTTCATAACCAACAATTATTGTTGTTTAACACAAATTACAAAAGTTTCAATGAGTAAGATTATTTCTTTACCTGGTAGCATATTTATAAACTTAAGACTTAAGAACGTAGATGTGTATTACTCTATTTAGTTTATATTATTTCATTTATTAGCTTATACCATATGTGGATTTAACTCTTTAAATAAATTTATGAACATTAGTGTCAGTATATTAATTTGACTTAACTTATCTCACATTATTATTTGTTAGACAAACTTTTTATACATTTTAATTTTCATTACAATTTTTTGGCTGAAGTTTATTTGTGGGCAAGGACCATGGTGTTTGTTGTAAATTTCAAATGTAATGTTTCTTATAGAAATAATTATTAGATTTTAATACAATTAATAAATATATGTGTTTCCAATAAAAAAATTGTGTGGACTACTTCATTACTCCCAGATTCCAATTCATTTCTATTCTTTTCTCTTAAACCAATAATTATTAAAGCTTATTTGATTAAATATCACAAATAATAATTATCAACTAAATAAAGTAATTTTAACCATTTAATTTCAGTTGAACTATGGATCTTCTTGAAAATTCTATTTCTTTTTAGAAATTAAAGGATAAGAATCCCAACTTCTTTCTAATTTCATAGAAAGTCTGTTTATCTCCACCAAAGTTTTTTTTGTCAACTAAATAAACACATACTTGATAGAAAATTATCAACTTATTTCAATTAATAAGAAATGAAATACAACAAATACTAATTATTATAATCAGCAGACTTTCAAATTAAAGAATTACATATACTATCTCAATAAAAATAATTGTGTGAATAAAACGGTAATCGTGGGTCATTAAACAATATAGTAACCATTAATTAATTCATTCAAGTCCTAGAGATAGTAAAAAAGCCAATACTTTTATTAACAAATTTATAGCTAAATTAAAATTAATTATTTCAGTACATTATTCATAAATAACAATTATAATAATTGTAATTATTATAAATGAATTGTTAAAATAAAATTAGCTACCTTTCTCGACAGGAGAAATCATATCGTGACTTCAAACTGTCCCTTTGAGATTCTTCTTTTGCAGTAAACTCACCAAACTTCTCTCTTAAATCATTGCACTCTTTTAATGCTTTGTCCCTGTCGTGGAGAGCAGATGCTATCTCACGTTTTAATGTTTCAACTTGATAAGATAGTGTTTTTTTCTGAAATTATAAAAGCTGATAATAAAGATATGATATAAGCAACTGACATTCTAAACAAATAAAAACAGGCTTTTACTGTAAGTAAGCTGTGAATCATAAACTAGCCGAGAAACCAAGAACAAACAATACTTGAAATATTAGTTCAGACTGCACAATCACTATAGTCAAATTCGATTAAAAAAATCAAAATATATTAAAAAAAATTACATTAATCGTATTTAAAATAAGACATTTGTGTGTAATTAATTAGAAAAATAATGACTAACAAAAACATTTATGATACTTAATAGCACAAAAAAAATACACCAACATTGAAAATGTATATAATCTGAAATATAAGGGTTTCTAAGGGTGCCAATAGTAAATTAATTGAAATCTGAACAAAATATAGACTAACTTTCTAAACAGAGTAATCACATTTCTTATCAGAAAAATAAAATGCTCAACATTTATTACACACTTATAATAATTTACAAAGAATCAAAAAATATTGAAGTTGTAATATTTAAAAAAACATTTGCCGGAACCTAATCTACAAACTGAGAAATTGAAGTCTCAGTGATCAGCGTGAAGCTTAAAAGATCTACTGGAGAGAAATACCAGCGGTTTCAGAAGACAGATATATGAGCAGTAATGTAGAATATGTTACGCTTCCTAAGATTCTACGCATCCTTGGTACTAGCTATTGAATAACCAAAAACGGTGACGAAGCACTTTGGAGACATCCAGAAGCTTATAGACTTATATGTTTGGAGAAAGAAGTGGAATTGATTCGACTACACCTATGAAGCCACCGGACCTAACATAAAAGTGGTACTTGGGCGGAACCCCATGTTATGTGGAAGAGATCTGTGCATGCAAAGGCAGAGCACAGACAGAGCAGCCGCCTGGGAGGTGAATGAAGGCATTGGCCCAAGGTAGTGACAGCTGAAGCCAGTTCATGGAGACACTTAGTTTCAGTTCCCTTTCAAGTTACAGCAATTATAACTAACAAACTAAATCACTGACAAATCAATCAGAAAGAATAATCAATGGAATTAGTGAAAAAAAAAGAATTAGCTTTGATATAAAACTTAGTTTTAATATAAAGCATAATATACTGAGTTATATCATATTTATATTATCCTACAATCAGCAATAATAACAAAAAATCAAATTATGTTGTTTTTTATCAAACAGGATATTATAAAATATATTTAAAAAAATAATTATTGAAAATTACATCTTCCAAGAGGTCCTTATTCTCTGATTCCATAGCTTTGTTTTTCTTGAAGGCTTGTGACAGATCCTCAGTTAATTTTTCCATTTCCTTGTGAACAGTATCCCGCTCAGACATTATAAGAGAGTATTCTTGCATTGCGGCGTTCCTCTCCTCCGTCAGCCTCTTCAGATCTTTACTCGCTTTCATCCTGACAGCCATCGCTTGATTGATTTCTTTCACTGCTTCCTCATGCTGTTGTTGGACCTTTGAAAATAACAATAGACAACATAAAAATAAAAATGTCTAACAAATGCATGAATTTTCAGCAACTATTTCTGAGATATTAAATTTATATAAATGTTGGTTGATTTTAGTAGAGATTGTTTTGGATGGATAATGTTCTATCTGACCATTTTTTGTTTTATCTATTAGCTGAAGGCATTTGGACGCTAAGTTGCTATCTTTAAAGTTAAGGATGCTATCTTTAATTTTTATCACTAAGTTGTATGCAATCCTACCATCGTAGAATTATAATAATTTTTGCTTGAAGAGAAAAAATATCGCTAATAACACTGTAAACTAGATAATTAAATAACTTCTATGTAAATAAATATTGTTGATTGTTATATCCTAGAATAAGTAATAAATGATTAATATATGATAAATTGAACATATAAAAGTACAAACTTTTGCCAGGGCTTCTTGATACTCATTGCGCTCCCTAAGGGCGATGTCCCATTGCCTTATTGCTGCTGTACATTGCTGTTTCAGTCCATTCCTTTCCCGTATAGCCTGATTCCTTTCTGTGACCATCTCCTCACACTGCTTTTTAATGCGAGTGATCTCTTCCTGAAATAAACATAACATCCTATTTTTAAAAATGTATAATCAATCCAATAAGATGTCAAATCCACCTTGGTTATGGCATACCCGATTTTGCCAATAATTAAGGAATAAGTTGAATGTCTAATCAATGTTATCATAATTTTATCTCAATTGTTAATAAGGAAACAACATTGCTTGTCAGATAATCCTGTAATTGATTAAGACTGTTGTTATTAATCTATAGTAGGGATAGTAGGAAATAATTGTAAATATTTATTTTGAAAAGATATCATTGGACCTTTTACTTTTATTTTTGAGAAATACAAGTTTTATTTCTGATAAAACTTATAAACCTTTCAAACTACAGTCAAACCAGGATAAGTGGAATCTCTTGGTGGCAGGATTTTAATTAACTTAAAGAGGTATTCCACTTATAAAGGGTTTTACTTATCCAGATCATTAAGGTTACATGTACCACTAAAAATGGTTCCCAAACAAAATATAATTTATCAACTTATGTATTTAAAAAAGGATACATAACGTTATGAAATATGGACATAATTAATATGAAAAGAAAACAATACAGATTATATTAATGAAAAGTACTTTCTGTACTTAACTTTGGCATTTCATGGCAGTGTTTTGAGATTTTGTCCCTCAACCTTCCGCTTTCAAATTCACACACAAATTTTAGTTTTTCACTAAAGAAAAAGATTTTAACTGTCGGGGGACATGGTGATCGGATGTAGTCTACTGACTGGCAGGGGGGGGGGTAGGAGAAAGAATAGACAGAGGGAGACAAACAGTAACAATACGTTTGATGTTTACATTTTAAGGATTAGTCAAAAGAAAACAAGCCCCACCTACACTTCCAAATTTTATTAGCAATGTGTATTCCACTTATAAATATATAAACTGTCCCACCTACAAAAGCAATATCTACAAAAATTGATTCCACTTACAGAGGTGAAAACATTCCAGTTAGAGTTTATTCGAGGGGAAAATGATGGGCCTACAAGTTTTGTTCCAATTATAGAGGTATAACACTTATCCAGGATTGACTGTATTTCAAAAAAAGGTTTTTTAGGACTGTTATTTTAAATTTTGTTTGAAATGCGGTTTCGATAATAAAAAAAACTTAAACCCATTAACATCTTTGAAAATATGGATTTGCTTGAACTATAACAAAAGTATTATTACAGATAGATAAAATAGAAATAATGACAAATTTTCAATTCTAATACGAGCGCTTACAGCGCTAACAATCTAATTTAGACATAATTACAAGGAAAGGGACTTAATATACTTGTTGCGTATACATCAGTTTAATTTTATTTTGATAGTTTTTTGAAATATATGACATACCTGTTACCACTTAAAAGTTTTTTATTTCCTTCAAATAATTGTAATTAGTGGCTGTTTTTTTATATTAAAAAATGAAAGTTTTTGAGAAGCTTTTTGTATAATGTTATAACTATACTGAAAATAACTTAAACCAAAGGAAGAACTCTTGCCTAAATTGATGTTTTGACATTTATTTTTAATAATCTGATAGTAAATTCCTGCTAATATAGCAAGAAATACCATAAAAATAGTAGTCCACTTGATAATAAAAGAAGTAGAGCAAAATTCTGCTTATTAAGTTGATTGGTTATTAAAAAAATATTTCATGAGGAATGGTGGATAACAGAGAAACCATCAGGTAAAAGTGTCATGCAAAATCAACCCTCTATATCAAACTGGGCTCGAAAAAAATTGTAAATACACATTTGATAATAGTTTTAATGACTTTTCCTAGATGTAATGATTCCACTTAAGCGCCAACATTTATTGCAGAAAGTTTTAAAAATTAATCAGGGCCTTGAACTCTTTAATCTGATACTTTCATTAAGTATAAGTTTAATTATCCAGGTACTAGTAGGTCATCCAGTGTATTTAGATGAATCAAAGTGTTTTTAAGCTTTTTATGAAATTTGTTCCGTAGCTTCCCGACTATCAGTGAGAAAACGGACTTACTAGTAAGGCTGTTTATTTACTGGACAATGCGCTATCTCACCCATCTGAATCCATTTTAAAAACAAATGACGGACAAATTTTTGTCTACTATCTACTTTTAATGTAACTTCGTTAATTCAGCCCGTGGGACAAGGTATGATCACCAGTTTAGAAAGAAGGTACAGAAATACTTCTTTTGATTTTATTCTTGAATTCTGTGCAAAACTGCACAGACTGAACTGTGCAAAATCTATGAAGGATGCTTTGAAAATGTGGCCGGTCAAAGATGTGATTTTTACTGCTTGTGAAGCATGGGAAAGATTGCCTTCAAAAATACTGCAACTTTCATTGAAAATTTTGTTAGAAGTCAATAAGAACATTAGAGAGCAAACTCCACATGATGATGAACAAAACGATGTTGAAACATGACTTGAGATAATAGAAACAATTTCTGATTTCAATAAAGTTATCAAAGATGATATGGTTCAGTGGATAGAGAGTGACAAGAATGATAAAGGGTATGTATCATCTCAATGACGATGAAATAGTTGACATTAATTTGCAAAGCAAGCCAAGCATTTCCAAATTGAGGTTGATTCGTTCAATTAAACCAAAGAAAAAATGACTACAGTACAGATCCCACACAGCTGACCAGTTTATCACCTATTTTGAAGATCAAAATTCCGAATATGGAAAAATTATAGCTTTAAGAAGGATAAGAAGAAAAGTTAGGAAAATTAAACATGACATCGAAGCAAAATATCATGTTTGTTTGTTAAAGTTGAAAACCGGATTTTAATGACTTATTGCAATTTAAGTTAAAAATTACATAACACAACTTTTACATATTATTATCAGGATGTTTAGATCATTAATGTGATATCCTATCCGATATGAAAGGATATTTTTATTTTTTTAATAGTATTTACTTAATGATATTTAATGGAGTACAGAGTGGTTTTCATAAATGAACCCCCATGTTAAATGTAATGTTGTCCGCAGGTTGAACATGACACTCACTGTGACCAGATTAAACAGACACAAGGCATAAGTTTCATGGTTTTGAAAAATAAAAATTAAATCCTGAAAATTAATGTTTAAAAGGAAGTATTTTGTTAATTGTGTTCTTACAGCAGGTTTTTGTTTCATTACCTGAGATTATAAAAACAAACTACACTTTAGCTTAAACAAAAAAACCATTGATAAATACCTGGGACAGTTCTAATTTGTCTACAGCTGAAGAGTGAGAGGCAATAAGATCATCATAACGCTTCCTTAAGCTTTCGTATTCTTCTTTGATAGTTTCATATTTAGACAGTGTAGTCAGATATAACTGGTTCATTGCCTCGCTGTTTCCATTTTCACCTTCCTAAAACGTAATAGACTTGGTAAATAATTTTAAAAAACAATATTTATTTGAGGGTCCTTGTTGGGTATTTGTTGTAAAGTGGTTAGTTTTAATTTTTATTTTGTTTAAATAAATTTTATTTCGCTTCCATAAATAGGACAGTCCAGCTTTTCCCCTTGGTGGGGGCAGACAAAGAAATAAAACTCCAATAAAAAAAAAATGAAACCTTTAATTAAGAAATTGTATTCTGCTCTTGGTAATGCTGCCAAATATAGTAAACAATTTGTACTGAGCTCAGCAATCTCCATCATTTAGTGGTTCACTGCACTTTGTTAAGTAGCAAGTTAAAGAAAAACAAACAAATTAATTTTGAAAAAGAAAACTTAAGAAAGAAGAATTGTTAACATGAAAGTTATATTCTGAGGCTAATTATACAACATTGCAATATTTTCAAACATCCATGGCATGATGGGGATCATATTCCATCTGTCTGTATGAAATGAATTGAAAAAATAAACTTTATTCTGGGATTAATTTCCTCAAGAAAAAAAATTAAACTAATAAAGGGCCTTGGTCTTGTCAGTCTGAGGTAGCAGATAAACTAAGGATTCACATAATTATGTTTTAACTGAATATTTATAGAGCAAAGAACAAATTAAATGCTCTAGGTAGGTAGGAAAATGAGATAGCACTCAAAAAGTTTGAGAGAAAAGAAGAAATTGATGGAGATGAAATTGGAAAACTGGGAGGGAGAAAAAATAAAGGATAGTTAGATAATTTCCAAAGGTTGCCAAAAGATATGAATGAGAAAATTCCAGTCAAAAGTGATATGCTAGTATGTTCTACAACAGCTGTAAAAATGATACCATCGATTTTTATTTTGATAGCTGAACTTTAAAGGTAAATTTAACATCCCGGGCTATACTGTATATGTTCCAGTTATAATATAATAACAAGAAGTAAGAGGAATAAATTAAACAGGAAAACAAATTGGCGCCATATACATTATCTGACCGTCTTCTCTCTTATTTACAAGCATTCTCAAGTCACTGCTCAGAAGATGTATCAGACGTTATGATGTTGAGAACTCATTTGAGATGCTAATGCAAAAAATAATTCAAAATTCCAGAAAGTAAATTTTTAAGAAACAACAGTTACATGATTTCTATGTAATTAATTTTGTTCCAACTGATTTCATTTGCAATTTTTTTCATCAGATGAAAAGGTTTCAGTGACAAAGATGTTTAAGCAAGTAAAATGAGGTATTTTTGATCAAAAATACAGAGAACTTTTTCAAAATCGCTTCATAAACTCACATCCCCCCCCCACCACCATTATGGTAGCTTTCAGTATTGATTCTTCACTTTCTATGTATTTTATTAACTTTGTGTATATATATTTCAAAATTACAATTTATTTCATAATTAATGTAAATAAAAAAACAAAAAAACAGTGAGGCGACTGAACCTTGGATCAACTAGGTAAATCTCAACCATGAAGATGACACTAACCAATACTGTCAAAGAGAATATAATTTTTTTTTTAATGGTAATTTGTGCTAATGTTAAGTAAAGTCATTAAAAACAAAATGATATATATTCCTCACAATGAAATGTGATCTGTAAGAACCAATAGAGGAAAATCATTTGGAGATTACTAATTATGTCATAATAATAATGATCCATAAGTAACATTATTCAATATTCAACACACTTCAAATAATATTAGCTGGTTACATGTAATATCAAAGTTGTCTTGATTTAAAAGGAAAAGAAAAAAAAAAAGGTCATACCACTTAACATGAGGTTATTAGTTCAAAATGACATAATCTTTAAAATAAGCCTTTAATTAAACTCTAGCAAGGAAAGAATTTAGGTTAAAAACAATTATTAATTAAATGCATGCTTAAAATCATGTTTCCTTTTGGTTATTTATAACTTCATGAATAAAAAATACATATAATTCTGAGAAGAAAAAAAAATATGCTATAAGTGTGGGAAAGTGCAAGATATATTCTTTAAAAGTTTACCAGAATAATTATAGAAAATATGAGAGCCATAACTTACTTGCTGACTAGATCTTAAATCCGAAACCAATTCCCCATATTTGGTTCGCAGAGATGACGACTCCTGAGCAGCAGATTCCAATTGAGCCATTGCAGCGTGATGTTGTCCCCTGTAGTACTCTAGTTCTTTCATTGTGTGTTCACATCTTCTCACAGTTTCACTATGCTGCCTAAAAGAAAAGAACAAAACAAATAAATTACATAATTGCAATGAAAACTTTAATTGATAACAACTTTAAGTAAATATGACATCTTATCATTTGACAAGAAAAATTGTTCAGTCAAAATGACATACCTGCGTAACACTTGCAGTTCGTGCATAGCCTTATCACACTGTGATTTAAGACCATCATAATCTCTAGTGGGGATGTTATCCCGCACTCTATCAGCAGTAGACACAGAGTAGCTACGAGTAAGAGTTTCTACAGCAAAACAAAATTAAATAAGTCAATATATAATTGAAAAATAAAACAGTAAGATAAAATATATATCTAAATAAAATACCTGTGGTGGTTACACCATCAATAGAAGAATTAGTTGAAGACATTTGGATGATTTAGATTTCTTATGTCATAACATTATGTCTTCCTAAAAGATAAAACTCAATAATTACATGTTTCCAGCATTTATTTTCTTAGAGGTAGTAGGAAGAGTACAAAGCATAATAAATTTATGTAAGAGCAGCTTTCCCTTACATTAGCTAGTTGCAATAATTCACCATCTAGCATGAATAATATGGAGCCCAACTGGAGCATAACAGTCAACCATGTATGAAAACTATTTTAGGCTAAAGAAAACATTACTCTTAATACCTTAATAGTTTTTTTAATTTGTAAACCATTAGTCATAACACTAATGGATAGGTTATTTTGAAAATTATAAATATTGAATAGAAACTATAAAATTGTAAATGAACCAGAAGGAAGAAACAACTAAACTTGCATTGGAAAGCTTAAGTCATTGATAAAAGAAATGCCAAAATTAACTTACCTGATGTACCTTATTTAATATTTTGATGATGTACATTATTTTTAAACTCACTCACTTCACCCTACATATCAGCAAATTCACTTTCCAACTAAAATAATTAAGTTTTTAAATTTTAAATTCGAAAGAATAAAAAAAATAATCAAACTTGAACTATTGAATTATGTCTCCTACTTATTTCACGAATTTGACGTATTTCAATGTTTACCTATCTTCATATATCATAAGTCAGCATTATAAAGTTCGATTTTCCATGGGCAATCAATTACTCATGAAATGAAGGCTGCAATTAAATCACTTAAAAACTATAAATATTTTATGAAGTAAATATAAATTAACCCATCGAGACAACTCTCCAATCCAATCAGGACCACAGAGTATATGACTAGCACCCGTGTGAAATTTCAGTATAAAAACTTGGTTCTGCTTTTGCAATTAGTTCTACTGGGTGGCGGATAGGTATCGCTTCCGGCGCAGTTGTGGAGAGTTTCCAGAGATGCCGCTAGCAGCTACACAAGAGAAATCGAAAAAGGAATAAAATTATATTTTCATCCACAAACTGTCTTCTTCAAAATTCTTATAACAATTGTGAATTCCCTTTTTATTGCCGGAAGAAGTATTAGAGCAGTTGATATGAATACAACTAATCTTTATTTAATGGAACCACCATTTCTGTTTTGACTTGTTCCTTCTAAAAGTAAAACTTTCTCTAAGTTCTTAACTAAATTTTACACGATCTGCCTTTTGCCTGGTAAATACTATTTGTTCCCAGGATTTTTAATCATAAAGAGAAAACTACTTCTTCATTACACTGCGAGCTCATTGAGAGTACATAAATGAGTAGAAGAGTTTTCTTTGGGAGATTGGCTTAGGTTGGTGAAAGAGATTTGTTAGGTTTTCATCAAATTTATAAGCAAACAACGTTTCGACACACTGTGTTTATCAGCATCAGGTGCTAGTGTGAGATGGAAAACATGTAGGTGGTTCTATTGTTATTATATAATATCTTTATTGAAATGATTACATGTAATCAATGCAAACTATCCTAAGCAGTGCTTAGGACCTTTTTTTTTTTAACATCTTGTTACTTTTCTTGGTGGTAAAAATATTTGGAAATAGGTTGAGGAACAGGTATAATTGGAAATACGTGTGTTAATTGTGAAAATAATTAGCTTTACAAAACTTGTCTGAGATGGAAAGGTATGTTGGTTTTTTTTTTTTTAGAAATTTTGAATAAATGCGGCATTTGTGAAAGGGCATCAGACAAAAGGAGAAGAACAAGGGTTCTTGTAGAGAAGCTGTGGGAGGGGGGGGGGGAGTGAGATTTCTAACGCTGAAAAAAAATTGTTTATTATGTATAGCAACAATGTTATTTTAGTGATTGTAATATTTGATAGTATGTTTTGAAAATTTGTTCCTTGTAAGTTTTTCAGTTGACCGAACTGAATTATAAATTGATATGCAGTATTTCTGAAAAAGGACTACAGGCGCGGTTCGTTAGTTTATAAATGATATTGGTATTGGATAAGTTAAATTTGTGGTTCTTAGTAAGAGAAAGTTTTGTGAGAGCAGAACTGTTGGTTATGTCTCGTTTGTGTTGGTTGATCCGTTTCTAAATGTATTATTTGGATTCGCAAATTTAGGCTGAGCTGCAGTTTTGATAACTACAATGAATTTTAAATGATACATTTTTATTGTGTTATTGATCTCATTATTATTTATAATTATTAAAGATTAACAGCCAAAGAAAAAACTAGTGGCCAGATCGGGATTCAAACCCGAGACCTTCCCAATATTCTGTCTGGGGCTGTACAAACTGAACCACCCTGTCATAAGCGACGCGACTTTCCCGATATGAATTCTCTTTGGTAAAACTCTTCAAATGTACTTTATGGGCTAACAGGAAAATAGCGGGGACACGATGTGACACCTAAGTTAATTTTCCCAGAGTTAGATCGACGTTGACAAGGTTAAGGCATTATTTGAAAACATTAGAAATATTTTAATATATCGCTTGTAAATGAAAAATTTGTATTTAGAAATTGGTCCCCCGAATATTTATAATTATCAATTACTAATTGCAACAAGGGATTTCATATATGGAGTGTATAAGGAGCTTAGAAGTAATGATAAATAACCATCATTTGTTTAATGAAAATTAATTTTTTTTTTTATTCTGAACACGTATCCATTGTTGGATTATGGAAATTCGCACTTTTTCTTCAGGGAAAGGACATCTCCTTTTGTGCCTTCTTTGAATTGATATTATTGTTGAAGTTATTATGAGGACAAGATTCCCCCCAAGTAACTCTCAAACATTTTACAAGTCATATGTAAATTTAAGTTTTTAAAAATGAGCTCACAAGAAAGGTTTTTTTTATTATTGTTCGCAAGTATAATCTCGCATTATTTAACTAACTACGAGGACGTAGTTAACCGTGAATTTAAATTTGAATAACTCATTAGCCCAAAGTAATTTTCCCACATCCTATTTTATAAGTTTGAGAGCTAAGAAAAAAAAAAAAAAAAAAAAAAAAAAATCTCAAAACCCCTTTAATTACTGTAGGTAGACTCTCACTACCTTCCTGATTCCACCCGCCTCCTTTAGGCATACCCAACCCTATATCCTTCTCATACATCCTTCAAATGGGGGACTCCCCTTAGTGAAAGGCACTCATTAGCCCAAAATAATTTTCCCACATCCTATTTTATAAGTTTGAGAGCTAAGAAAAAAAAAAAAAAAAAAAAAAAAAAAAAATTTGAGTAGAAGTATTCATTGAAATACCCATTAATAGTCTTAATGAAAAAATGTTCAATAATAAAGTTGATGAAAACCTAACATCTTTCATTCTTAAAGCCGAGCTGATATCCTAATAAATACACCCGCTCACAAGGGCTCCCATAGGGTGGGTAGTGCAGTTAGGGAAATGTAAAATGATATTAAGGTTCTGGGTTCTCCAAACCCTAAATGGAAAGTAAATTGATTGCACTTTTATAAATACATAGTAGTGAGTGACTCCCGGTATGATACTACGCATTTCAGCCCTAGAACGTAAATAATTAATCATCCACTCATGGACATTTTTAACGAGATCTTTGAGCTGCCTACGGTGGATGAATTCATCCAACGTAGACGTATCAAATTTTTTGACTCCCTACAATACTTGACAAACCCGGTGTTTAAGACTATAACCCCCGCTCCGTTCCCCCATCGATGGCTAGACACAGTCGAGTCAGCATAAGTTAATTAGTCTAAGGTTTTAGTTTTAGGCTTTAGTTTTAGTTTCCCACATTGTAAACCGAAGGTGAGCCCCATCACCTAGTCGTGTATATATGTATTTTGACCTTTTAACTTCAAATAGAACATATTGTTATTGTAATCCTACCCTCCTTCGAATGCATCTGGGTATGCAGTAAGAGGAGAAATTTGTAAATCGAAAATTTGTAAGTTTGTTAATTGTAAAAATGTTGATAATTAAAGGGGTTTTGAAAAAAAATCCACTCATGCATAATTTAAATACTTATTCATCTATGTGTTTTGTGTTACATACCGTCTCGTAACTTGTTTTAATAAATTTTATTTGCAATTTTAGCTTATAGGAGATTTAATAAATTTTAAAATTAGAAATGTATTACTTCGAATGGTTGAAAAGCCTCAACTCAAGCAAGTAAATAATGATTCAGGAAAACTATAGAGCAAGCGCACTAGGTTTGTATTTAGTTGTTTGGATGACTACTTGAAGCAGCATCTGTAACTCCATAGCGAACTTGGGGGAAGTGTCGATAGTCTAGCCAGTTACGTTCATGACGCGAGTACAGCTCATATCTGTATGGCATTGCAACTTTTTGTTGCCGCTGAAATTTAACTGTTTTAACACCTATTCTTTTTGGAATATTTATTTATTTCCTATTTGTTCAACAACAATGTAGAATACAAGTTGCCAATAACCTGGTTTTACAATATCCCAATTCGAATTTGTCAATTTTGACAGTAAACCTCTGTCGTAAATCAGCTATGTCCTAAATACTCTATATTAGCCATTTAACGTGTATATTTTGTTACTATTTTACTGAAAAATCGTTATGGAATCACCGCCAGCAAAGCGAATCAAGCTTAGCCCTGAAACTACAGAATCTACAAATCATGGACCAAGCAGCAGTAGTTTTAAGGTTATATTTTATTGATGATTTGACAATTGTTTGATGATAAGCAGTTAATAATTGTTGTTTGATATTTACAGGAACCTACATTTGATTTTGATTCAACGGATTTTTCAAAAATTGTAAAAACAACTGGTTTCATCGATAAAACATTGCTAATAAAATCTTTATTTGAAGATACTTGCAAAGTTTTAATAACTGCCCCCCGGCGCTTTGGGAAATCAACAAATATTGATATGGTTAAAAGGTTTTTGGAAATTGATGTGGACTGTGATGGAAGACCCAAAACTACTTCAACTACACTCAATTACAGACTGTTTTCAGAAAACCAGCTTGACATATTCAAACACGAACAATTCTGTAAGCAGCATTTAGGGAAGCATCCAGTGATGTCAATAGATTATAAACCACTCGGTGAAGTGGATAATTTTGAGAGCTTGTTATCAAGGTATAAATTGATTTTGAAGAAAACTTTTGAACATCATCATTATCTTTTAGGAATCAATAACTTGTGGTTAGGTAATCTCAAGTCAGATAAATTTAAGTGTTACATTGATCCAGACAAAAATAGTAAATTAAATGTGTATGAGATTAAAGGTGGTTTTAATTTTTTAGCTGAACTTTTACATAAACACTTCGGAAAGCCTGTATTTCTTTTACTTGATGAATATGATGTGTATTTTAACAGTTTTATGTTTAAAAATAATCCTGATATGACTCGCATTGTTAATTTCATTCAGTCAACTACTGCAGATTTATTAAAATCCTCCAATCATATAGACCACGCATTATTAACTGGAGTCTTACGTCTTTCTAACGAAGGATTACCATTAACTTTTTGTCAGAGTTTAAATGGTATCATTCATTACAAATTTTTACATAAGCATCCCTTTTGCATTTATTTTGGATTAACTTCTAAAGATTTGCGTAAACTATTGAAAATTTTTTCTAAAGACAAAAAATCTAAAGATAAAAGCAAATTATCAATCGAAAAGTATTTTAGTGGTTATGAGGTAGTAGACAAAAACGTTAAAATTTATAGTGTTTGGTCTATCTTGAAGTATTTTCAAGACAACAGGAAAATTCGCAGGTGCAACTTTAGGGATGATTATATTAATAGAATTAAATCAATTTTCAGTGTTGATACAATTTTTGACAAAATTCATAAATTACTCTTAGGAAACTTTCTTGAAGTAAATCTTTCCAAACAATTTTCAAAAACTAACATGTTAATTCTTTATGACATTATCAAATCACTTAAATGTAATTCAAACACATCAGATGACCTATTATTTGTCTTCCTTTATCACTTAGGCTATTTATCAATTGCTGAGGTAAAGCATGGATCAATAACTTGTCTTAAAATTCCAAATCAGGAAAATGTTTTTCAATTCGCTAAATTTCTCAAGGATTCTTATGAAATCAAATACACATTTCATCCAGAATACATTGAAGAATTTCAGTTATCAACAAATTCATTTCGTTCATCCCGGATGAATGATGAATTGTTTGTAAAATTTAGTAAATCCCTTAATAAACTATTTGGTAACTCAACGTACCCATCTCAAACACAAAATGATTTCTCTACAGTTCTATTCATATTACTCGCCTGCAGATTGAGTTTTATTAAAACCGAAGGTTGTGGATCAACAAAAGATAGTTACCATGATTTTATGGCAATTAATGATCACGACATAGCGGTATTCATTCATTCTAATATAGTGAACCTTGGAACCAAAGAAACTGAAGAAATAACTATAAACACTCATAACCAACTCATCAATAACGAATATTATAAATCTCTTGCAAAAAAGTTTAAGAATAAAATAAAAGGAAAGGTCTTTATCTCCATCAGTTGTAGCTTAAGTAAAAAAATGATTATTGCTTATTCTTTTTCATTAAAAGATGATCCGCTTCAAAAGCCTAAAATTATTTCCTGAATTATTTAAAAAATATTGTAATGATCTACCTTTTAATATATTTTATAAAAATTAAATATGTGTATTGGATAAAATAAAAAAAACAAAAAAAACTTGCTTATGTCGTACGAGTTTACTGAATGAACCATGAATATTTGCTAACCAATTTCGTGTACATACTCTCAGTTGGCTTAAGTAAGAAATGTTTATGTTTGATGTTAACTACCTGCATGTACATTGGGATTTTATACACCTAAAAAAATAATCGTAAAATCTCATCTTCATTACAATTTTTCTTCTCAAGCAATGCCCGATATTACTATAAGCACATTTTCTAAAATAAATTATGTTAATTAATGCAGTGACCAATATGAGATTTAATTTATCCTGTGTGTTAGAATAATAAGATATGTCAAATAATTCTATAATAGATATTAATATTTTTGTTGGTTTTTTTTTTTATTTTTGAAGTATCATTTGATGCCATCCTACTAAAAACAACCAAATGAAAGTATCTACTTTTTCAGTAAATGACAATTTGAAGTTCCAAGTAATGAGAAAAAACCCAGGTCATCAATATTTCCTTATTCAATACTACGCTGATATTAATTATCTCAAAGTCAGTGCTTCAATATTTATGCCCTTATGTACTTATATTTAGGGACAATAAATAAAATCACTTTTCCATCTAGGGATTCGAACCCAGAACATTCATATCATAAAATAGTTGTATTGACTGCTAGACCATATAAATATTTTGAAAGCACTGTTGGTTTTTAAGTACAGTGGTACATATTTTCACTCGGTCATTTTTAGTAGGAAATGTTTTTTGACATTTTGATTATCATAATATACATAAGTAATCTGATCTGAACATTACCCATGCAGTTTTATTTAAAAACAATTTTTTTGATGTAATTTACTCACTTTGCTATAATTTTCACCCTTAAGGATCAAACTCTAAATACTCTAGTAATTTGGATTCCCTTTTTTTAAAAGTTTATATGCTATTATTTCTCATAATTTCAAATATTGATATTTCAATGGAGGATCATTAGTTCCATCAAAAGGTGTTAGAAAGTGCCATTGATTGCAGCCTTAAAACATGAGAACTAATTGACATGATTACATAGTTTTATGGGACCGACTTGATTGTCAACCAGCAGGATAACACTTTCAAGTACGGTTCAGGCATCGCATTGCTCGAGTGTGGAATATTTTTATTGTATTTAATTCTGTTCCTATATATATTGATTGACAGTATTATATAAATAAATTATATTTTTTTTTATTAAAATGCCTGTTATTTCTGTCTCCCTGAGAATATTTTGTAGAAAATTGAAGGTTTTTTTTTTTTGTGCATGATAATTTGAAGATAACTGTTACTTATTTTACTATTTTACCATTTATTTTGATTTCAACAACAATGTTGCAAAACTATTTTACTGATTTCTCCTTGAAATTTGGCTTGAAGAAGGAGACCTCTAAAAAGATTTGTTGATGGCAGCATCACCGAGGAAAAGGCTGGGGACATCAAGCAAGGATAATTTACTTATTTCTTGTCACTATATTTAATAATCAAGCTTTATTGGTGTTATCCTCAAAAATTGTACTGTAAGAAAAAGTTACTAAAAAGTCATTAAAAAATAATTAATTCATACTATGAGGTAACTCATTAATGGGTTTTGTTTACTTGTCTAATTTTATGTTGATTAAATGTGTCTGCATTGTACAATAAAAATTATGTCTATTGTAGTCTTACTTGATAGTGTCGCTGCATTGTGCTTGGGAATAAAGCAACATGAGTTAGCAAAAGAGTCATATCGTGAGAAGACAGAAAGAGAAAAATGATTTTTTCATTATTTCATGTTAGTTATAAAAATTATATAATTGTTATTTTGGAAGAATTCCAATTAAAAGTCTTGGGGGTCTCAAGCAAATTTGTTCATATAATTGTCTATATTTTCAAAAATTCTGGCATTTTGCACTAAACTCCTCTCTCTAAAAGCTTCTTAATATGGCTTAAATCCTTCCTTTCTAGCCAACCTCAGTCCATTACATGCCTCAATCTAACTATTGTGGATATTCCGAAAGGTGTATCTCTAGGTTCATTATCTTTACCTCCGCTACTTTTTTCCCTTTACTTGTTAAGTCGCCCAAACATGCTAAAAACTTGTAAGTACCATTTTATGCCGATGTCTTCCAAATTTATCATTCTTTTCACCCTTCAGGCCTTGAAAGAAGACAGGCAACAAAAGCAACATTATATATTTTTATTTATTTGTATAACTTCATTTTCAATTGTATGGTAAGAGCCCACCCGAGATCTTAAGCATCCATATGTAAGTATCAAAACCAACTTTCAGTTTTTGTTTTTTTCAAGTATTAGGCCTATTCTATAAACTCCTTGAGTGATTCTGATGAAAACCAGCTCCATCCCGTTATATAAAGACTTCAAAAGGGCATCCTCTTATCAAATCAACCTCAGAGTTGTTTTTTAGTTTTGATTTTGGCTTCACTGTAAAATTTCTGAAATGGATCAAGCTGGTTTTGAAACTCATACTAAATACTTTTTTTGTCAAACTTAAATTTTTAAAATTATTTTAAGTCTCATTTTAGCTCAAATTAAAAATAATCAAAAATAAAACTCAAGACAATGTGTTTACTTTTTTATTCTTTCTTCTCTTCATTTTATTTTGTCTAAACTTTTGTAGTTGATCACATATCCTCAGCCTTTGAAACCAAACAGTATTGCACTGCTGCCTTTCTGGACATAGCTCAAGCTTTTGACAGGGTCTGGCATGCAGGTTTGCTTTACAAGATCAAAAGATATTTACCACAGACCCTTTTCCTAATCCTACAGTCCTACCTTTCAAACCGATTCTTCCAAGTCTGCTATGGCTTAGGGTATTCTAATTACTATCCCATAAAAGCAGGAGTTCCACAGGGCAGTGTCCTGGGTCCCATCTTCTATAACCTATACACTGCCGATGTCCCCTCTACACCCAATACTTTCTTGGCCACATTTGCAGATGACACTGCAGTCTTGTCATCCCACTCAGACCCCGATCTAGCATCCCATAACCTTCAAAAACACTTTGATGAGATCCAGCATCAGTGCAACCAATGGTGGATTAAAGTTAATGAAGCAAAATGTTCCCCCATTACCTTCACCCTCTGCCGCAAGTCTTGTCCACTAGTTTAATTCCATTCCTCTCCCTGTATCCAAATTAGTACGATACTTAGGCTTCCATGTTGACAAACGGCTACCTGAAACCCACATACGAGGCTAAAAAGACAAGAACTAAACAGACCCTTTGGACATCTGTGCAGACTACTTCAAAGGACATCCCATCTTTCAATAGAAAATAAATTACTGTTTTACAAAGTTATGGTTAAGCCAATCTGGACATACGAAATAGAGCTATGGGGGACAGAAAAAAAGTCGAACATCAAGTGTATCCAATCCTTTCAATCAAAAGTCCCGAGAACAATAGTAAATGCCCCTTATTTACGTCAGCAACAAAACCCTTCATAACGACCTTAATATACCCTACATTCTAGAACTCATCCCTTCCAAGTTTATGAAATTCCATAGTAACCTACCCAATCACCCTAATCCCCTCTAGCACTGTCATTGGAGTGCACCACTCATCCCTATAATCCTCCTTGGAGATTAAAATGGCAGTGGCCTGGCAATGGCTAGTTTTTAGGGACATATTCCCAGGATAATAAAAATATATTATTAACATCCTCAAGACTTCATAAATGACACACAATCCTCAATAAAAACATCAATTGATTAATGCATTCTAATGTCCCAGATGAGCCTCGGTTTTTTTTCTTATTTTTTACTTTGGTTCTTGCTTCATAAGAAGTCTGAGGAGCGCATCTGCAATATATGTTGAAATCATGTTTGTTCTATTGAGTTAGTACCTGGTTTTCCATTCAACTTTGTTCTTATTATTGCATTTATGGTACCTTCTCGCCTCATTTTATTTTCCACTTCACTTAGATATTTCCTATCGAACACATATATTTCCAGACACACTTCATTAACTGTTAACTGCAGCGAAGTCAACATCTCCACTGGCTCCTGATCCTCTGCACTACGTACAAGAGTTTCACGATCCGTGTGGCTTAGACAACGAATATACATCTCTACAAACTACTAGGGAAGAGGTGGTACTACAAGAAGACTCAGACAATTCAAACCACAGCATGATTTTTGATTTATTTTAAACTTTTATAAACATAATAAATGATATATATATATATAGTACACTGTACACTGTAAGTAGCTACTGGATGGTTATTAATGCTGAGGATAGAGTGTTCTTGAGTTGAAGAGAGGTATTCAAACTAAAAATCTCTAACCAGTGCAAGCAACAATTTATTTTCAATTTTTACAAAATAAAAATAATCTTATGCCAATATGCAATGCATCTAGTCTGAAACCAAAATCTAGATAAACTAACATCATCGCTCTTGGTAATGAATAAACTCTTCATTAAAATACCCATAAGTTTTAATTTAGGAAATAATATAAATGAAAAACTAGATGCGATTAGAAAAATATTTCTTCATAATATGTTATGTATGTATAATTTATCTATGTTTGAACATTTTGGAGCTGGGCAAGCCATCACGTCTGCTTCTGTTCTAGTCTAAGAGACTACTGGAGTGCCAATGCTGGCTAGATAAGCCGGGTAGACCTTAAGGTCAAGTAATACGTATGTGATACTTAAAAAATGTATGTGCATAAAAATTATGTAATGGGGAAAAAGCATTATTAACACTAATGCTGTAATCGACCAGTGTTACAATATTTATATTTCTGCATTTAATCCTGTTACACTAAACATACACACTCACAAAATATGGCTGTCCTTACTGTTTCAAAGTTATGTCTTTCCCTCAATGCTCTACAACATTTATCAACTAACTTTTGCAATGCAATAAATAATGATTCAATACTTTAAAGTTTAATTAATAAAAGGATTGAAGCAAGTGAAACTAAAAAAAAATCTGTCCAACTACTTTACATGTTTCCCATTTTTGGGGAAAAGCATTCATTCATTACTGTCTCTTTAAAATAGTTAATAGGATATTTAAGCCACTCACCTCCGGTTTCAACTTGTTTATTTTATGAAAATCTTTTTTCTTAATCAAATAGTCGTACTCATTGAAACAATTTCTTTGTAGAAACAAAACAATATATTTTCTCAAAATAGGAAACATAAAAGTATATACAAAATAAAATCACAAACTAACAATTTTTTTTCTGAAAAATCAAAGCTAATGTGCGAGTAACAAAATTTTTTGTTTTGTGTGTTATCTTAATAAGTTAATTTTAATTTAAGATAAATACTGAAAAATAAATGATAAATTAGCAAGGGAACATTTCAGGTGCCTATACTTGATTTAGGAAAAAGTAATTGTTTATAAGAGGAAGAACTATTGTCTCATATTTTGCGTGTATGGGCTGGCTTTATGGCTTTGGCTGTATGGCCTTCTACCTAACACAAATAATAATGATATATTGTTCATTTAAATAGGTTAAGTTTACTTAAATAACAACTAAATAAATATTTAAAAATATAATAAGTTTCAGATCAATTTTGATGTGTTTTAAGGAAATTATACAAATTTAAAACTTTTATAGGCAGGAAATATTTTAATTCCCAGTAACTGTAAAAGAGGAAACAAAACTAGGGATTCAACTGAGTTTCATATTATATTTATTTGACTACTACTGAACACAAACTAATAAGTTGTTGATAATAAAAGAAAGGGTTCCCTCAGCCAAAACGGATATTAATGGAACTTGGATTTGTTCTTAACTTACAAAGTTATTAAAAATAAATTGTTTTATAAACTATAAGTTCACTATATTACATTTGAAAAAAACAACAAGTGCAGTGAGATTATTAGTTTTCTTTGGTATTACAAATGTAAACATTTGGTGTGCTAATGCAAACTGTTATAGTAAAATATGATTAGTTTGTTGATTTAACAATAGGATGATAGAATCAGTCACCTTCCAGACTACTAACTAGGCTTAAGACTAGAACTGGTTTATAAAGTTGTATCCCTGGTTCTCATCTATTATTAAAACATCTTTCAATCACAATATTCATAATTATAACATGTTTCTCATGCTAATAAACAGAGTGCTCTCAATGTTGCAACTTTATCATAATGAATTACCGCACCAAACTTAAAGTAGTTGACTTGGATCTACCATTTCGACCGAGGTAGTTTATTTTTTCATCATCATCTTCAAAACTCATTTGGGAATGTATACTGTCTCGTGTTGGTTTTTTCTGTATTTTTGGGGACCTTGTTAGACGAGGGGACAGTACTAATCTTGGTGCTCTCTTGTTCATCTGTTTCTCAACCCACCTCAACATGGTCAATACTTCATCGGGTCCAGCAAGGCGGAAATCAGCTGCTGTTCGCACTGTAGGGGATGAATCTACACGAAACGTGCAAGCTATTCCCTGCAAAGCCATCATCGCATCTTCACACCCAGCATAAATAATTCTTACTCTTTCTGACCAATCCACTCCATACATTGTGCGAAGTATATGAATTGAAGCTCTGCCTTGATCCCATGTGACAGGCGGTTTGGCCTCTATGGCCATGTGTGCTTTGTGAGGTTGAAAACCCGCTTTATGGAAAATTTCACTTGCTCTTTTAACAATATGATCTCTGAGTAAAAGTGGTGTTTCACGATAATGAAAAGTTAACAAAACACCTTTATTTTCCACCCATGCGCCATCGTGGCAAACTTCATCTTGCAGTAACCTCATAAGTTCTCTCAACTTTTCTGCATATTCATTTGGTACTGGATGTATGAATTTTGTTCCGTCAGGGTGTAATATTTCTAAACCATGGCTCCCAGCATAAGTAATGCTTTCAATACCCACCATGTGAATTACATTCTCAAGACTTCTTCCAGATATCACTGCAATATTTACATCTGGCATATTTGCTAACCTCTCAAGCACACGTTTTGTTTCATCTGGAAGAACTGCCAGGTCTGGGTGGGAAGCTAGTTGTACTAATGTGCCGTCATAATCCAAAATCAGACTGAGTTTACAGTTTCTGTCAATATGATTATTTAGGTAGTGGTCAAAATCATCAAGAGCAAGTGGAAGCATTGTCATGGTGAGAGGATCTTGATTTTCATCGCTGACAAGAGCACCAATCGCAGCAAGGAATGACTTCATCCAATGGTTCACATTCAGGGTCTGTTCTCGGTGCCTCAGTTGTTTCATCCTCACTTCCCTTTCGTCCAAAGGCATCTGCAATGCTCTGTGCAATGTATCTGCGGCATCATCAATTTCATATGGATTAACTAACAATGCTTCATGCATCATCCCTCCAGCTCCAGCAAAAGGAGATAAAATGAGAACCCCTGGATCCTTGATTTGGCAGGCAACATATTCTTTTGCTACGAGATTCATGCCATCTCGCAAAGGCGTAACTAATGCAACTGAAGAATCTCTGTATATTGCCGCCAGCTGCTCTTGGCTTATGCACCCATAAATGTAACGAATTGGAGACCAATTAGGTCTTGAAAACCGACCATTTATCCTTCCTATTAATTGATCAATTTCTTCCTTTAACTGCTTGTACTCCTTAACATTAGTTCTAGAAGGCACTGATATTTGTAAGAGATAAATAGTTTCTATATGTTCTGGGTATTTTTCTAATAAGCGTTCATAAGCCAGCATTCTATGTACAAGACCTGAAAATAAAGTAACATTATAATTAGCTAGTTAGGATCAGTCACATATGGTAAGGTCTTAAAGCACAATATATTATTAATTTTTAGCACTAATATGACAGGTCACAAAACATTTAGAAATTAGTTTAAATTATTGCTATAAAAAATGTGTTCACTGTCATGGACATTACATTTTTTTTCGTGCGATAAATAGGCTTTTGTCAGTCAGTAATCCTCAGAGTTACTTGGGAATCAATGAATAAATGTTTAATAGTTAGTGGTGCATTACAGTTTTTTGCATTTGGTAGGTTAATATGTATTACTTAATTTAAATAATTAAAGAAACAATTTGACAAGCTACCTTTTGTATAATCCAACCGGTCGACTCCAAGGATAACTTTAACTTTATCAGTTTCCTTGAGATAGACAGGGGCTGATTCTGCGAGCTGAACAAACCTGTCAAACGGGATGCCGATAGGCAGTGCTTTTACTTGCACTGTCCTTCCGGCCAGTTCAACTAACATCTTGTTTCTGTCCACTCTACAGCCCAGACGTCTGCTACAGCAATCGATAAAGTTCAGGCAGTAGTCTTCAATGTGAAATCCAACAAAGTCACATGCTGAAACATATTATTTCCATATTTGTAATTATACTAAATTTTTTTTATAAATACATTACTAAACATAATTAATTATATAACTAATAATAAAGTAGATACAAAACATTGTTGTTATAAAACTTTTTGTCATACAAATTCATTGAATTATTTATACTATTGTTTTTGAGTTATTTACATTATTGAATACAATAATTGTCATAAATTTCTCAAAAAAAATCTATAAATTGTATTGATTGTACAAATGGAGTTTCATAAATGACTTATCATTGATACGATTAATAAATAATTAAAAGTTAATTTCTTAGATATTGTGATCCTGGGTGAATAATCTTTGTGTTTATTAGTTTTGGTTATGTTGTAATTATTGTTCTAAGATTGGTTATATTTGTTTTATATATGCAGTGACTCATTTAAGACTGCATAGAAAACAATTGAAACTACTCAGGTCGGACCCAATTTTTAATAATGAATGAATCTTTTAAATAATGTTAATATTTAATTATTGCATTTGGTTATAAATAATATTTTTTATTGCTGAGCCCAAAAGTTTAAAATGGGATAATGGGAAATGTGAAAAGAAAAAAATGAAATATGACAAAAGTCTAGTTTTGCTAACTTTTTAAGATTTATTAAGAAACAGCTCAGAAGCTATTCACGATAGTATTTCCATCATCAAATACCAATTAAAAAGGGTAACAAAAAAAAAATTCGAAGATGTTTGAAAAAATAAATCTTTGAAAGCCAAAGTAGAAATTGCAAATTTAATTCAAGCAAATTCCAATTGGTCAATATTTTAGCTATTATCAATTTTTTTTTTAAATGTAATTTTCTTATTTTTATTTTTTGAGGGCAAAATTCCATTAATTTTTTCTCACAATCAATTAATAAGTATTTAAAAACCACCCTAGGTCAGACACAGACCGCAGTGTTACATAAATTTCTGGGATCTCCATTTTGATTAAACAAATATTTCAAATAATATGGTTATGTCCATAATTCATTTTAAAAATATTTGGTTGTTAGCAAAAAAAAATAACTTCATTCTAATGATGGAAAGATGGCAAGGTAACTGATTTGTGGATCAACTAGTAACTGCTAATTGACTATTGGTTTGGTGAGCAAGTTATTGGGAAGTTGCAATCAATTTTTTTCCTGAAGACTAGAAACTGGTGACTTATTGGTAAATGATAACTGATAGCAGTTTTATACCTTTATAAAAACAACTATGTGAAATTTTATTATTTTTATATCAGGCTTTTTTTATATTGTTCATTGATTAATGAATCCTTTACTTTGTTAATTCCCTGAAGACAACATGTAAAATATTGCAGGTAAAGAAACAAAAAGTATGACATTTCCCTCTCAGGCTACAATATATTTAAGATTTTCTTAAAAATGTATACCTACCCATGATTTGCATTTATTCATCCTGAGACTTGATACATAAAAATTGAACAAAAACTCATGTATATTTTTTCTTTAATATTGCCTGTGTTGTGTATTTTTTCTCAAGTTTTAAAATTATATTATTATAATTTAGATAATGTGTGTTTAAACTGGGGGGAGGGGGTCATTCCATGTCAAATAAACCAGTAGTTCTGAACCTAAATGCAGATTTTTCATGGTTTTATTTAATGTATTCCTAAACCATGATTTTTGAAAAAGAATAATTTTTCATACTTTTTTAACTTAAGGCTTAAAAATATGGCAAAAATTATTATATTAATCTATCTTAAATCCCGCTCAGCTCAAAATCTAAATTTAAAGTTTATAGAAAAGCTTATATGCAACAGAACATGATATATGAGATATAATAATATTTCTTTTCTTTGCCAAAAACTCACTTCGTCTACACCTTTAAAAAAATGGTCAAATATATTTTTTCAAAAAAATTAAAAACTAATTAGGTTATTGCACATATAATTGTCATTTTGTACTGTCTGGTTAGAATTGGATTGTAATAAATGATTCAGTCAAGATTTTTAAAATTTCAATTACTTAAAAATATATATTTGATATTTTTTGTAAGTGTAGATTCTGGAGGGTTTGGATTCAAAAATAGAAATTTACAAAAAATCTGAAAAAACCGTATCTACTGCTTACCTCCGTGATGCAAAAATGTATTTTAAGTTTCATAGAAATCAGAAATAGTGAGGGTCAACTATACTTTTTTTGGTTGATTTGATATGGAATGACACACTATTTCTTAGAATTACTGAGATATCAAGTTTTTTGCTATGTTGATTGTTAATTAAAGAAAAACAAAATGATAGTTTTAAAATCATTATTTATCTTCTTAACAATTATTTTATATTATTTTTAAAATGAAAATCATGAGATGTTTCAATGATTATCTAATAGTTATGATAATATTTTAATTATTAAAGTCAATAAACTGTGAATACATGACTTGTTTGTTAATGCATGACTTTATTCTTAAATGAAAAGATGCAGGTTTGACAATTTGTTTAAATAGTTATATTGGCGAAATAGTTGAAAAAAAAAAAAATTAAAACGCCACAGCCTATTTATATTTGAAAATACCTAAAATGCCTTGAAGTATCACGTCATCCCATGGGAATAGCCTCATTATGTCCCACGATGGGAAGGGAATATGAAGAAAAAATCCTAGTTTGCACCTGAGGTTTTCTTCATCGCAAACCTGAATTGGACATGGAAATCTGACATTATCGTACTTACATTTGAATCCTTTCCACCTCAAAATATAAAATAAGGCCAAAGTTGTATACATTTGAGTTATATAACTAATGAAAATTAATTAAAATATAGCTGTTGAATTTGATATTACCTGCCTGATCGTGGTAGCAGCTGTAAAAAGTTGGTAATCATGGATCCAAACTACTGGGGATATGTTTGTTTTACCTTGCGCATCTAAATCTTGCAAAGTTTTCCTCAAAGCTTGCAGAGTGCATGTGGCAAAGTCTTCATTCACCTTGCTATATGCCTTTGAGAAATAAAACAAAACATTAACAAATAAACTATTTACTATATAAACTGTAGAAATACAATGAACTATTTATGATACCTTCCATGTATCAGCTTTAAATACCGCTCTGTCTGGCATCGAGTGAAAAAGTGGCCATAATGTCCCATTACAGCAACCATTGTAATATCTTTCAAACATTTTTTCCTCAATACTAACTGGAATTACCTGCAATGGGATAGTTATACAGTCTATGATTTCATGAGTAAATTCACTATTATTTAATGATTGTATTACAATTTTGTTAGAATAGCTAATCATTTAAGGTGTTCAGAGCAGAAATGGTGTAAATCTATATTGATTTTTTTTTTAATCTTTTGCAACAAGGGTCTGGTTCTTGCTGAATTGATCAAAAATGCAATATTAACATATTGTATCTTGACTAATAATTAAAATCCATGACATAACTCCTTATGAAGAGATAAGGCCAATGTTTAATCAGAATGTTGCCATAGTCCACCCATGAGGATTGTGAGAACAATAGGGGCTTCAAATGCTACTGTAAATTAATTTTATAAAAGTGAACTTTTGTGACAGCAACAGATACTTTGAATTCCTTATATTCTTGGAATCATTGATTTTATTTTACAATTCCTATAAAATAATTCTTGTGTAGCTTATTGGACACCTTAAGTAAAAAAAAAAAAAAAAATTATAACGAAGAATATACTGTCAGTCAAATTTCCTCTAGATTTCTGAAACTAAGGATACTATCAACTGATAATCTTTGATTTTACCTGGCTTGATAGTAATCCTGCTGTTGGTGCTTGGTCTTCTGGATCAGCTTCAGGAATCTTTGTATCTTGAGGGAGGCCAAAAACACCTGACCACCCGATCCATAAGCCTTTACATTCGATCACCACCGGGGCTACTGCTGTGACCAAACCTCCCGCACTGAAATGTAATACAGTTCTGATTCCATAAAATGAAATGACATTTGACCAATTAACAATTTATCTATTTATCTTTAATAAGAATTCATTACCTAGCTTTGCGTTCTAACGTTCCATCTTCTCGTTTGTTCAGAACAAATGGCAAACGATTAGATACTACTATCAGCGGTGCTGCTACTTCTTTCTTCAACCCCATCTCAATTATACCTGAAAATTAAAAAAAAATCTCTATAAAATTCTTTCTCTCTATTCTGTAAATTATAATAATTATTAACTTTTATTTTGAAATGATTTCATTACAATTTTTACTTTTATTTTAGAGAAATAATTGAAAATGTTTGTTTTAAGAAAAGGTATTTTTATAACCGTTTTTTTTAAATTTGTTGGAGAAAGGTTTGAATAAAAAATTGAAACCTCCTTTGAAATTTGTGTTTTCTTGAACGGTAATGAAAAGTACAATTACAGATACATAGAATAAAAATTACAAACTTTCAATTCTAATGCAACCGGTTTGATCCCTTACAGTTGCATTTAGACCTAATATCCACTTAATATCATTAAGACCTGTGAATTACTTTTATTTTATTATTGATATTTCTTGTAAAATTTCATAATCAAGCTGTTACCTGTAATTGTTAAGAAAAAACTTGGTGAAAATGAAATAAAAGTATTCTTTTACCTTATTGTTAATTTTTAGTTTTGGTATCGATCCTACTATGTTTAATAATCATTAGCAAAAAATATAAAAAAAGATATTTTTTCTTTTGCTAATAATTTATAAAAATAACGATATTAATACCACTACTTAAAATTAGTAAAGGTGATATGTAAGATATATTATTAACATACTATATGATGGTCCACTCTGTTGGACACTGATTCCACCCACTGTTGGTGTGAAGGTTGGTGTTAGAGCCCCTGACCAGACATTAGGGAGGTCCCGAGTTCGAGCCCCTGCTCCTGTCAGAGCACCCTTTATTTGGTTTTCTATTGGTGGCCAAAGGCCAAACTCTACTAGATAAAGAGGTATTGGTCTCCCAAGGGGAATTGTTCCCTCAAATGTACCTGTCTCCATCCAACATAACTAAGGATCTTACATTGGAAGCTGTGGAAAGGGGGAAACTTGGTAGACTTATATTATTTTTTGGTCATGTTAAGGAGATGATTTGGTCAGTATATTACCCCAGCTGCCAGGTTTTCTCTTAATTTTGTGAAGAGTAAGTTTCCCACAAACAAGGGTATTTTCAGTAAAATTGATCATTTACATGTTCCAAGGTTAGAATTTCCTATTAATTAATTTATAATCAACTCTTAATTATTTTTCTATTGAGTTACCATCTTTTACATCATTGGGACATCAAGTTGAACTTCTATTATAATTTCTTTGTATCTTTATCAAACAGAGGTCTTAATAAATCTTGTAAGACAATATTATTGAAAATTTTAATCCACTGAATCCCCAACAATCAGTACATATAAATTGGACTTATTCGGAGGTATTGAGTTCAGTACACTACTCATCATGGTTGGGTAGAACATTTTTTTTATTATCAATTGATTGCTTATTAATGGCCTTTTATTATTTTTTATGTAGTTGGTTGGATTATATTAAAAGTGAAAACTTTGTTGAATTTTGTGTCTCTAGGACTAACGGGAGACTTGCAATTTCCAAAAAAGAAAGACAGAAACTAGCATCAATATAGTCTGGTTTATTAATTCATTAATTCAGTCATTAGTATATGAGTTATAGTATGAAGGGCATATATGATAATGCTTATATATTATACACATCTGGGCGATAACGTCATTCAATTGAGAGTAAAAATTGAGAACACCAAGGTCATGGTCTGCCTTATGCCACATTTCTTTCAGAGGCAAAGCATGTCCAATCGATAGATTATGCTTTTATCCGTTATTTCTGATGAAAAAGCACTTCCTAGGAATATTCCACCTTGAAATTATTCATTGATGACATTTATAAATCAATCCTAATCATTTTAGGCTTTAATGTTTCAATTCCATATTTATAAATATTTAAATATATAATAAAAATAAATAAATGAATTTGGTAGTGGTTAATACATAATTTTTATGGGAAAAATTTATCCTAAGAACTCACAATTCTGGGTCTCAATAATTTACTTTATCTAACATTTTCCATTATTTAATTAGCACATGAAGGCTATAATTTTTAATATAGTTAAAATCTTAGTGAAAAGCTTGTGATAGGATTACTTAATGGGAGTACATATAGTGTAAAATTCCTCTTGACAATAATATTGAACTAATACATTTAAAAATTTTCATAATTTTGTGTTCTATATAGAACACTTCTATATAAAATAAATTGTTATCTCTACAAAATTAATGACCGAAAAGTATCCCATTCATTTTAACATTATAAAAAAAGTTTAATAATTTTAAATAATATGTTCTGTTGAATATTGTTTTATTAGTTATAATGAAAAATGTATTACCTTTTATTTATATTATAAATTCCATTTAATAAAAAATGCGTCTTGTCAGAAAACTTATAATTTTGGGTTATTTAAAAGTTTGGTGATACATTATTGAAATAAAATGCAGTTTTTGCCCCTCAATTGATTTCCCTTAATTTTGAAGCATATTTAGAAAATAAACTCCCAAATATCTGGAATGTTAAAAAAACATCAGTCACCAGAGTCATGCATCTCTAATCTTATCTGCTGCTCAGCATTCATTATTCACGGTAATAAAAGGTTAATCGCATTATTCAATCGTTATTGCTTATCTCTTTTTTTGTATTACCAATTTTAAACACGCTGCCAAGAGCCATTGCTTGTCAGTAACTCCAGGTATAAATCCAGATCTTCCAACTATTTTAAAATTCACATCAATGGGGCCATATAGCCAATCAAAGTATCTAGTTAATCTATGGGGATAAGCAGACATACTACTTTTGTTTCTATATGATTTTTTTTAGTTTCTAAATGTTTTTAAAATCTATTATGAACTAAATTTTATTTGTTAAATATATAGATACACGAAACAAAAGGCATAGAAATTGAAGTGAAACTGTAAGGTGATTTGAGGTGTGAGGTTCTTAAATACTTATTAAATTATTGTAAAGAAATTACTCTGACTTTGCTTCATTTTATTTGATAAGCAATATCAGTCAGTGAAAGTAGTCTTTTAACCAGAAAAAAAGGAATAGCTAAAATATTGACCCCAAAAAAATACAAACATTAAAATTGACTAGAAAGGTACGAAGTTTTAATGACTTCTAATTATTCAAGATGTCCAGACCTTTGATTGATATTTTTCATAATCTTACAGGAAAATATTGATTAATTGAAGACCACATTCATGGGATCTCTTTTATTTTTAGCATCTTTGGAATATATATAGTATTTTGTAACTAAAACGTGTGGTTTTATAAAAACTATTAGGTTTCAAGTAAAACTTCCAAGTAAAATATGTTCCCACTATATGAAACAGTGGTGGCAAACATGATTATAATGATACTTTTTAATATATTTTAGAAATAAATGCACAATGGCTTTGAAATCTCTGAGGAGTTTGGTATGGGTCTAAGGCAAGGTTTTTTTGTTTTTTCCCGCCATATCACCTTGTTATTATAATTATGGAATTCAATACAGATAAATCTATTTACAATAGGTCTGTATGTCTCCTGTAGCTTGGTTACATTTTATACAATTTTAATATTTTTACATTATGATTTGTTACAAATGTATAGTGTAATGTGCATAATACATTGTCTATATATATATTTAAAAAGTTATGGGGCTCACCTTATGAATCATAAGAATTAAAACTAACTTACATCTAACAAACGAAATCTTAACCTAATTTTTCCCGACAGTCTGTTGTCATTGATGCGGGAAGGGTGGTGGTGTCATAGAGTTAAACAATGAGTTTGTTAGGTGCTGCACGAGTCAAAAAATGTGATGTGTCTTAGGTGGATGAACTCACCCACCGACGGCTCACCAAGCAGTAGGTGCAGGTCGGCGTTCTTTAACCTCAGAGAGAGGTACGTCTGACCACTTTTCTCATGATCCCATTCTGAAATTGCTGGAGACTTTTAGTTGTATTGTCAGTCAAATGAGTATATAGTGTGGTACCGTGCAGCAGAGCTGGCCAGAGGACATATTTATACATTATCATAAAGCAAGGGTAAGCAGATTGCCGTTCATATGTTTGATCTGGCGAATCTGTTCATCAGACTTGTCCTATTTCTGAGTTACTCTGACGATATTGATTTCATTGCCACATCTGAGCTAGCATTCAAAGAAGTGTACCTGTCATTGGATGTGGCTGCTTGGAAACTTGACCAGTAAATAAAAAACAGCCAAGCATTAACAAGTTGGAGGAGGTGCATGTGAAACAGCTACTTTCGCCCGCTGCCTGCGTATGACAATTCATGCAAAGTAGTTCCTCTTATTCAAGAGAACAATTAAAATACTGGTGGAGAAGACGAACCAGGAGCTCTACAAGGACGTGATAAAATTCAAATAAGTTTGCAAGATACCGATGTGCGGGTCAAGCTACTAGAATGAGCGATAATGAGATCCCGAAGAAAGTGTTGGAGGAGGCCCGCGGAGCAAGGACAGCAGAAAGAACGAGGGTATGATGTGGACGTCGTGACTGTTCGGCTCGTCATCCGAGAGCGTAAAACTCCAGTAAAGCCGACACCAACTGGAGGAGGCACAAGTTCATTTGCATTGGATATGTACATAATTAATAAAATGATAAAACCTCAAAGCTTAAATTTTAAAAATTAAGTGGAACCTTCCTATAAAATTTTATATCTGCAGGTTGAGCAGGGGACGCAAAGGAGGGTTTCGAATCTTGGAAAAAAAAAACACGAAAAGTACTAGTTTTTTTATTATTAATTACTAAATACTTCTCATGGGAGATTTATTTAAAAATATAAATAAATAATAGTTATAAATGTGTACTTTCGCATATGTTTTTAGGCCTATACATATTGCGTAATATTATATTTGTCTACAGTTTTGGAATGGGCGATCTTATCCTCCTAATCGCCCTCATTACTCCACTGTCGAGTAACGTCCACTAATACCATCCATTGCAAAGCTGAAATGACCAATGTGGGGAAATTTTCGATTAAAAAACGTGGAGTTGTCGAGGCGGATTTAACAAAGTGTAAATGATAATTCGTTCAATAACTGCTTAGATTGACGCGCTTACTTTACTTCCGTTGCATCAGTAGTTCAGCATTTCTAAATTACAATTTTATTGACAGTTTCAATGAATTTTGTAATTATAGTCCAATACAGATATTATATTTCCTTGTCATTTCAGAACGAATCAAGATCTTTAATTTTACTCCCTATACCTTTTTGGCCACATTTGCAGATGACACTGCAGTCTTGTCATCCCACTCAGACCCCGATATAGCATCCCATAACCTTCAAAAACACCTTGATGAGATCGAGCATTGGTGCAACCAATGGCGGATTAAAGTTAATGAAGCAAAACTTTCCCACATTACCTTCACCCTCTACCGCAAGTCTTGTCCACTAGTTTCCTCTCCCTGTAACTGAGTTAGTACGGTACTTAGGCTTCCATTTTGACAAACGGCTGACCTGGAACCCACTCACGAGGCTAAAAAGACAAGAACTAAACAGACGCTTTGGACAACTGTACAGACTACTTCAAAGGACATCCCATCTCTCAATAGAAAATAAATTACTAATTTACGAAGTTATGCTTAAGCCAATCTGGACACACGGAATAGAGCTATGGGGGACAGTCGAACATCAAGCGTATCCAATCCTTTCAATCAAAAGTCCTGAGAACAATAGTAAATGCCCCTTATTACGTCATTAACAAAACCCTTTATAGTGATCTTAATATACCCTACTTTCTTGAACTCATCGCTTCCAAGTTCATGAAATTCCATCGAAACCTATCCAACCACCCTAATCCCACAGCACAGTCATTGCACTGCACCACTCATCCTAAAATCTTCCTCGGAGACTAAAACGGCAGTGCCCTCATGACCTGCTATAAATGCGTAACAGTGGGAGCCCTGGCAATGGCCAGTTTCTCCAATCATGTCCTGAGCGTATGTGGCTCTCGCGCTCTTGGTCAGCCTCCGCTGGCTCGTATCCGGTGACGTGGCTGACGGAGGAGCGTGTGGGACTTCCCTAGACCCCGCTTCCTCTTTCGCATACGAGAGAGGTGACCATGTGGATTTGGGTGGTCTCTGGGCTGTTTGTAAATACGGTATGAATGAGCGAGTGAATGAAAAATGTAAATATGGTATGAATGAAAACATTTATCCCAATTACTTATCGCCCAATGAGGCAGATTGTAATTTTATCATAATAAAGTTGTTGTTGTTGACAATTTTACTCCCTAATTAATATGGCAGGAAAACATTTATTTTTCAATTACCAATCAAATTGATTATTTAATGACCCTTCATTATTTTTTATCTCTAGGGCATAGCGTAATACTCTTACGGGAAATATCATACCTCTTCGTCAAACAAGAGTTGTGAAGAATGGAGTATAAGGTGTCAGATTTAATAACCTTTTATCATTATAATCTAGTAATGTCGCAACACATAATAAATTCCTAGCATTGATCAGGATAGTTGGAATTTATATCACTCTTAATGATTATATAATGGATTATATTTATTTTTAATTACCAAATAAATTAATGACATATTTCGCGGAGTTGGCATCAGTTTTGGAGTCTTCAAATGGATTTCCAGTTCTCTATATAAGGGTTTCTGGGTATCTTGGCAATTATATTTTACTTGAACTTGTTTGATTTGTGACAGAATGATTCCAATTATTTGTGACAGAATAATTCAATACTACGCCAAGAACAAGCAAACATTTATGTATATTTGAATTTGAACTGTATATTTTTAGGATCTGCTAAGCAGAGATACTTAGTAACATGAAGTAAGGTCCCCAGTTAGTTCCGTCATACTGGTTCAAATGCGAATGACAGTCCTTAAAGAATTGAAGTGGCTAAGAAATAAAGAACATAGTCCTTCACAATAGAACACCTGTGCAGCTTTTGCAATACAGGAATGGTGGACTGTCTTGAACACATTGAAAGTTTGCTATGCATTCTAGTGCATTCAATTAAGAGTCGTTCCTCCCAATGTTTGCTCACTTTTATTGCCTCCTCGTAGCATTTGAATCACTATTGTTGTTTCACAAAATTAACGAATGGAAATAGTACATTAAGAATAATAAGAATGTTAGGTTACCTAGCCTAAGACTAGAGTACTGAGTCGAACATGTAACAAGAGAAAATAAAACAATAATGTAAAATGAATGTAATGAAGATAATACATTTTTCGGTAAATAGTATTCGGTTACTCGGCTCAACATGCCAAGAGTTGTTTTCATGTGAAACTGCGGCTTGCGTCGGTTTGGGATGTCACAAAGTACCTTAAAAACGAGCTTTTAATATCGGAGTAACAATGATGAATAGTTTAATGGAATCCATGGATAACTAACTGAACTAGGATCGATCGGTCAAAGAAGGTTGTTCAATGGGAAGTTAAAGGTCGGATAGACGATATATCCTGTTATTTTATTGGATGTAAGATGTGAACCATACGAGATTAAGTAAGATAATTGTTTGTTCAGTAAGTCAAGGTATACAAAATATTGACACGGGAAAACGGAAGCATCTAACTCTGAAGAACGGTATAAGTGAGAAACTGGGGATCTCCAGGACAGATCTCTGCCCTCGAGTTACGAAGAGAGCAAGCACCACATTAATAAAAGTGAAGAACGATTAGAGAAAGTACTAGGAGCTAGCGGATCAGCATGGTAAAAAGGTGACGGTGTAGAAAACGCTGAGCTTATGTGTACCAAATAAATGTCTTCAGGCGAGTACCTCGGGAAGTCTTAACAATGTATTTCTTCAATTTCTCCTCCAGGCAGAAATAATAAAGTCCTTTCAACTATATAATCTATAAATAAATTAAAAACCCCACCTTCCAAAAAATGATCTGTGTATGTTTCCGAGATACATGTTAAAAAAAAAAAAAGTTTCTTCCTTACAATAGCCCTATAAGGACACCATTTATTTACATTTTAATATAATTAAAATAAATATTAAATCATATGAAGAAAGTAAATGTAAGTAAACAAAGAACCGAAAAATAAACGGTACAACAGTAAATGAAAGTGTACAAAACAATTAGAAACAAATAATAAAAACTATTAAAAGACAACAATAAGCTTTATTTATAAAAGGCATTCCATTTGTCTGTAAGTTCCTCTAGAAATCTTTGCATTTCATCATTACACTTAAAAAACTAGTGTAGCTCCTCAATTTGCCAACAACCTCGTCTGTATAAGTAGTATTTTCCGTTGTCAGTCATTAAATTATTGTCATATATCAATCTTTTTGTATGTCTAATGTTTTATTATATGGTCATATTCCTTTGTTCGTCAATTTAATGAGGCGTAATTAACACTTTACATAAACACGTATATATATAGCATATGTACAGGATGTAACGTAAATGATGTCTAAAACTGATAGTATACCTCAAACACAACAGAAAAGTTCTTTTGGGGTATGGTCCGATTCCCAACAGGGAAGGAGTAAATTTAAATTTTATGAAGCAATAAATAAAACCTTATTTTTGTTAGGTAATCACTGCAAGATCGTTAAGAGACAAAATTTTCTTAAAAAAAAAAAAAAAAAATAGAATTTCTCTTTGTAAAAATTATTTGAAGGGAGCTGTTATGTGGCTCAATTACGCTTCAGTTCTAATTTTCATAAAATCATGGATTATTCGCGATTTTTTTAAATTTATTTTTACTGGACTGTACTTTCCCCACTTTCAGAAAAACATCCTTGTTTAATAAGCTTTATGTCCATGTTAATTAAGTTGAAGTATACTACAAAATAAGCTGAGATTCGCCTCCAATTTTTTGAAACAACAAAAAACAATGTGATGTGAAATTCTGTCTCTTCAAGATATGTTTTCAGCAAAAATAATTACAATAAATTATTAAAAAGCTTTTATTTTTTTTTCTGTAAGCTGAGATTGTATTGTAAATGTAGTGTAATAAATTAATTACTAAAATACACTTTTTATTTATAAAAAAATATGTAAAATAAAATATATTTAATGAGGGTATAACAAACGTTTACAAAGTAATAAAATGTACACATTGGCTTAAAATGATAAAACGTAGTAATAATCTTAATATTCCTGGTAATGATAGTATAAAATGTATTTTAATTAAAATTTTATATGTGCCCTCCAGCCTGGGCATGGCACTCCTCGTCCTTTCCAACACGGCATTGGAAGGACCTCTGCGTTGTTAATCCTCATTTCGCTGCATTTTTGAATTATTTTTCGAATGAATGCTGCTTTTAAAAAAAATAAATATCTTAAAATGATCACCCAAAGTGATAGTGCACCAGTTATTTTACTCATATCTCAATTATAAGAATTGATCCCCAACTATCCGAAAAAACTGGTACTTCGAGGAGACAGAGTTTTACATCACATAGTGGTTTTACAAACTGGAGGTGAATCTCAGCTTATTTTGTGGCAGACCTCAACTTAATTAACATTGACTTAAATCTTATAAAACAAGGAAGTTTTTCTAAAAGTGGGAAATCTATAGGCTGATAAAAAACTCACGAATAATCCATGATTTTACGAAAAACTTTGCGTAATTTGAAAGGACCCTTTAGTTTTTTGTGGTTTCATTAACGATATTGGTTAAATAGATTTTTAGTCATCGCTTCCTATTTAACAAAAAAACGTGACAATTAAAGAAAAAACACAACATTTCGGAATTGAACCTAACCCCAAATGGACTTTTCTGTTGGATTTTAGGTTTACTCCCTTAAGTTTCGGCCATTCTGTAGATATAAATTGGGGGCATGCTCAGAATTATATTTATATTATCACAATTTTTCAAAAGTTTCTCTTTGTTCCAAGTATGGTGTCGAACTGCGCCATCATTAAACCAACAAAACCTTTAATTTTCCCAATATTGTCTGGATGCGAATTGTTACATGGCTATAAATCTAATTTCATTGAAGGGCAATTTTAGTTACATTTGATTTACATATATGAGCCTTACGCGACTCTTTTCAGTTACGGAAAAAATGCATGTTTGCAATTTTGAAAATTTTCTGGATTATATTCGAGGAAACATGTCGGTACATTCAGTTCGATGTAAATACATTTAAGATCGTATATTATTATAGCGTGGGTTCATTGTTAGCGGTGAATATATAATTGAGTAATAAAGAAGTGGTAATCAAAAATGTACAAAAAATATATAAACAAGAGGTATAAGTGTACTAAGTACAGCTTACGAAATGATAAATATTAAATATAGGTTATATATCTGAATATAAACAGGTATTTGTAAGAACGTGAATGAAATAACATAAAATATTCAATGTAAAGTACAAGCAAAATGCGGTAGTTTATATATACGAATAGTTAATACATTTAACCAATCCAAACCGACATCTCAACATATTCATATTGAGTGGATACGAATCATAGTATTCTTTTTGATAGAGTTGATGTTAGTATTTTGTTATGGCACTAATACATGGATTATTTTTCTATCTTATTTTAAATTTAATTTCCCTTGTTCTTATATGGCAAACAATGATATATGAGTTTTTACTCAATGATAAACAAAAGGCAAACATGCCATTCATAGCTCTTTATTCTCCGATATCGAAATTCCATCAGTTCAAATATTAGAATCCGGTTCGTCGATGGCACATGGAGTCGACGAGATAATAAGGGACAGACAAGCAAAACAAATCCACGTGACCTCTTCTTTGAACATCATGATAGTAAATAGATGAAAATTTCAAAATGCCTTATCGAACGTAGAAAACCACAAGAACAGCTAAACACTAAACCACGTGCCTCGAATTAAATATAGATCTTGTAATTATTTATTATTTTTCATTTTCCCGATTTGTTTTTTATGATTTATTGTTTAAATAAATATTAAACCTGTTGCATAGGGTAAATGGGAGGATTGTTACAATACTGAATAGTGTTGGAGAGAACAGAGTGCTATGAGTCAACATTTCTCTAAGCAGTAATTTAAAAATAGTTATTACCTGTTTTAAATATGAACCTATCGATGAATGAGTTTCTCGATTGGCCATATACAACTTAGATGAAAAATACTAGGTGCTTAACACTTCTCAGCATCTATCAAAATTTTGTAGTGTTTTGATCGTGACATATTGCCGGAATTTTGGTTAATTTACCGAGAGAAAATGTACGTTCAGTAAAAATCATTAATATCTAAATTACAGACTGGCAGTTTGTGTAGTAAATAATTAATGTTTACTATGAATGTATGATTAGTTATCTGAACCATAATTTATTTTGTCCTGAGCTGTCAATTCTGTATACAATAATTATTCATGTTTGATTACAACTGCGAAAAATGGTTGTGCTTTACATGAAATAGGTAAATAAAATAGAAGAATTGTTGTGCCTTGAGCGATTTAATGCTGAAATTCGTTAAAATTATAGCATGCTGTATACAGAAGGGAAGGTAAGAACACACCTTGCTGTATGCCTGCTAGGTCGATACGTTTCTAGCGAGGATCCTTGGACTCGTTAGCTCTCCTGCCAGGGTGATGGCTGTTACTGACTGCAGCTTCGACTGACACGGCCACGTTATCCACTCCCTATCAACACTGGACCCTGATCATCCCCTCCTCCTCTTCCCGTCTTTCTTTCATCCGCCTTCTCAAGGAGATTGTCTTGGCCGACACAAATCTGTGCTGCGAAGATTGTACTGAAAAGTATGTCTCGGTGGTACATTGCCACCATTAGCGCGAAGGACGGATCCGCCTAATACACCGATGACACTTCGCTGATTCGTGTACCGACGGGAACTTTGAACCATAGAGAAATCCACATATATCAGTGGTTCTAGAAACGAGCAGAGACAGCTCACTGTTGGCCAAATGAGGGAGATTGATTTTTCCATCGATGGAGAAAGGATGTGTTGTAAAGCATTGTTTTGTTGTTGATGGTTTTTTATGAATATTAATTATAGTGATTGTTTGTCAAGTTCATAGTCAACATAGACTATAAAAGTAGATACACAGGTGGTCTGAAAAGTTTCCAACCTCAACATGAAGATGATAATAAAAGCTAGTGAAATAAAAGCTAAAATAAAAGCTTTGTTAGGTCGGAAACATATTAATCAAAAGGTAGTTGATTTGTATAAAGGAAAGGGGGTATAATGCTTTTTTTAATCATATCATAGCATTTAGTTTATGTAGTTTTTAATGTTAGGATTACAAACTTATTGGGTAAAATTGAACAAACACCCAAATTCTAGTCCTACACATTATTAGTATATTTTTCTTTATATTTTACTTTTTTCTTATTAATAAAGAGTTTGTATAAATGCAGCCATTGTAAATGGTTATATATTTTTTCTTGTATGTTTTCTTGTTTTTTTTCCTCTTCTTAGCTCTCAAACTTATAAAAATAGGATGTGGGAAAAATAAAGGAAAATTATTTTGTGCTAATGAGTGCCTTTCACTAAGGGGAGACCCCCATTTGAAGGATGTATGAGAAGGATATAGGGTGTGGAATGCCTAAAAAGGCGGATGGAATCAGGAAGTTAGTGAGAGTCTACCAAGGGTTTCTTGTATGTTATTAAAGCTTTTATATTTATAGTTTGCTTTGGAACCAAGTTGCCATTATTATTTGCATTCTAATGCCATTACTTCAGGTAGATATAAATAAATTGATTATTGTACTGTTTGTAATGATTCACTAAGGGTTTCGTTTCTACCATCTCACTTCATTAGTTGACTAATGAATTTTTTTTTTTTTTTTTTTTCAGAGCTCTCAAACTTAAAATTAGGAATGTAGGAAAAATTATTTTTGGCTGGAAGTGCCTTTCTCTAAGGGGAGACCCCTACTTAAAGGATGTATGGGAAGGATATAGGGTGTGGAATGCCTAGAAAGGCGGAAGGAGTTAGGAAGGTAGTGAGAGTCTACCAAGGATTGAGCCTAGGCGAAGCCTAGGCGTTGGTTTGTTGTGGGCCAGGCGAAGCCTGGCCGGCCGCCCCGCCAGGGGCTTAAAATGAGTCGGCCTTTCCTCGATTCTATTAATGGGATCTGGCGCCCAGAACTGTTAATTGTTTATGTGTTGGTTCCCCTTGGTGCTTTAAGTAAATTGAAATGACAGTAGATAAATTCTACTATTTATGGTAATTATAATATAGCTTAATTACTTTGAATGATGAAGAACGTTATTCATCATTAAACCACTTCTGCAGCAATACTCATTGACTGGTGCTGGTGCTGCTACCTAGGAGAGATAACAGGAACTACCTCACATCTCTGCCATAAGCCCTTGACGTACCCTTTGGGCAGATGAGGAAAAAAAAAAAAGAAAATGCAGATGAGAATATGTGAGGAACCATGGAGAAGAGAAGAGCTAATAAGAAGATTTTTTTAGATGCTCAAGAACATTACTGAATATACCACTTCAGCAAAGTGGGGGGAGAGAGGGAATGGGTTCACCAACCACTTCATTATCACCAGTAAGGTATACTTTCAACATAACTAAAATGAACCTACTAACAAGAATCTATCAATCACCCTCAAGACATCAGCCTTTAGCCTTCAGTTGCACTACTGCCCATCTTTCATGATTTATATTTATATTCATTTCCCCTCAAATCTTTCAGAACCAATAGGCAATAATTGGCAATATATTTTTGAGTAAAAAATATCCTTATGAAAAGCAGTTGTTCCTTTTATTAAAGAGTATCATTATATGGAGAAGAGGCTGAAACATTGAAGTAAGCAATGCAAAAAAATGAAAAAAATATAAGTGATATCCGGCCTGGAGGACTTTTTTTTTTTTTTATTCTTCTTACCATTGTAGTTTCATTATTGATGATGAATCGTTTATAAAATTTAAAAAACGTTCATGGTATAACAGTAGTTTTTAAATAAAATATGATGTTATAGATTATTTCTATTAGACTGGTTTTACGATTGAATAACAATTTGCTTGGTTTTTGGTGAACCCAGTTAGCGAGACCCATGAGGGAACCCCATCTGGGACAAGGGTAAAGTTCAGGGGGAAAAAAAAAGTTTTTGGTGAACTGCATATAATTGAATTATATTTTAGTATTTTAACTACTTTGGGAGATATGTATTGATTGCCAAATTATCATCCTCTCGCCTCATCTTCTTCTGCCAGCCATCCTCTCCAAGGTCTCTCTGTCACCCCTTCTTCCGCATTTATTAATTATTAATCTCTGCTTGGTTTATCCTCTCTATCTTGGTCGCTCTGGCGCATACTGAAGGCATGTTTTCGGAAATATCTCTGTATAATAATATCAGGGGTGTATATATCTCATCATATATCATATATCTGTCATGCAATGCGATGATTTCAGCTAAAGTGCAAGGAAGATAATATTCTTCGGTAAGACATTATGGACCTTTCGCTGGGATGGGTATAAAGAAAATTTTGTCAAGTAATTAAATACGATTTGAATACATAGACACTTAATTTCGTTAAACATAAAAACAACGTATTTAGTACGTTGGTGGTGCTACTTATAAGGGCCTGGACCAATGAAATATTTCATATAATGATCTCTTGTACCGTTATTGTATTATGGCGAAGAACTTACGCTTTAGCAAAGCCGACGTCAGCAGTAGGTTTGAGTCTCTAGTTTGGAAAACAGAGAAAATTGAAATTAAGGCGTCTAGCAGAAGCCATTAAAATCAGAATGATGAAAACAGTATAGTATATAAGACACAATGGATGAGCTCTACTGTGCATTATTAAAGAAAGTAGGGTGAACTAGGAGTTCAAAGTAGAAAAAAAGTTCAAGCAATGATGCGTGGCTATAGAATTGAACAGATTTTTCTTAAATCATTTGTGAAGATACGTGGAAAAAGAAAAACATGTACCCAGATATAGTTATACACATCTAGTCTTTTTCGACGAGTGAGGATTATTATGAAAGGTAGGAGGTAACTCTGAAGCAAGTAAAGGAAAAGATGCTGTAATCATGAAGATTATTGTAATTAATTTATTTAATCACTTCGTGTTTGCTGTAGATTCATTAGGTGACATTTAAATCTGAATGATAATAATGAATAATAGAATTTAAAGCCAGGTTGAAATTTCATAAAGCCTTATTTGGGCCTATTCACCGATCCTAAGGGAGAGACGCCAAAACAGGCATGGAGCTATCGTCTTTCATTTGTTTCTAAGTCAATATTTTCTGCAACAAAAGTCGAACAAACGATTCAATTCATCTGAAATTTTTAAAATATGTTTCATAACTTCTCGAAATATGCTAATTAGTTTACGACTCCCGGCAAGTACGCATAGCAACAAAGTCTGGAGCGTTAATCTGAATTTTATCAGCACTCGCGCGCCCTCTATAAAATTCTGTAATCAGCAGATAACAACCTACACTTGTTGTTGTTGTTGTATAGTAAGAGATCCAAGAACCAGTTGTCTTCTTGTTTATAAATATTTAATTTAGAAAAGTTATGATTTTAGAGTCAAGACGCTGATTTCCAAATGTTATAAAGGCTGACAATATGTTGGAACTAATGAACGGTTGTTTCACTGCCCTTATTTTATGCAATACATCTATTACCGATTATTGATGAATTCTAAATAATTTTCACAGATTTTACTTCATAGGCACAACTTCTCAACGGAAGGCTAAATTTCTTGACTTGCATATCAAATATATCTGTATATAAGTGCTCAGTGACAATCGCCTAACTAAGTTTGATGAATGATTGAAATAAAGCGTCTTGACTCCGCGAAAATCAACCCATTATGGAATTATATAAACAATGGTGAACCCATTAGGTTGGATGAGCCTCGTTGAAGCAGCATCATGCAAGTTTCGGCCTTTTTTTTTTTTTTTTTTTTTTTTTTCCTTTGGATAAATGAGAATCTGTGCAAATTATTAACAAACGCTTCTCCTTTTTGGGAAATTCGCTGGAAAATTCATTGTAGTCGATTTACGAGGGGTGACTTAAACCAAATCATACTTATTCTTATTGAAATGAGTTTCTGCGCAGGCGCTACTATTAACAACCACGTACAACTATCGCTCTCCAAATCAATACCGATAACTACCGTTTATAGACCCTTTTTCGGCTTTGGGATTGTTTCAACTGGCAACTTAAGTGAGGTGGCCACGAGGGAGCCCTCAATAAGTGAGTAGATCGCTAGTACATTGGTGTGAAGTGTAAATAATAGTGACATCGGACTGAGTAGTCGGCCATCTTGACTGAGGCATTAGCCGTCGTTCACGATACATAGGCGTTCTGAGCCAGACCTGATAGGTGGCTCAGAGCCAAGACCGGTGACCCGCCACTGGAATCCCACCGGCGCTACGTATTTTATTTTATTTTATTTTTTTTAACTAACAAAAATCTTAGCTAATGACAAAATGAGATTTTATCAGCAGCTAATATCACAAAATAAAAAGAAAAGATCTAGTTCCTTAGGTCCAACTCCGCCAACGTCGCCAGTAAAGCGAAAACCCAGACGCTCAAATAGGAACATCCCTATAAATTCATCTGCCGCCAGCTCTATGGAAGATCTACCACCACTTGCCAGCACTTCAAAAGAAGAAACTGTAGCAGAATCTCCATTCTTCACACCGAATAGCTTCGAGGTACTGAGAAATAGCCAACCTGACGACATGGAAGTTATTCAAACACCAACACAGCCCAAGCCGCCTGCTATATTCGTAAGGAATATTAGCAATTTTAAACTATTATGCTCACAAATGAGCAAAGTTGTAGGTACCGGAAAATATACGTGCCTCAATTGCTCTCGGGATACAAAAATTTCCCCAGACACTCCGGATACTTATCGAGCGATCATTAAGTATTTGGAAGAAACCAATGCAGACTTCCATACATATCAGTTGAAACAAGAACGATCGCTTCGAGTAGTGATAAGAAATCTGCACCCGACCACACCAGCTGATGAAATTGAAGACGAACTATCAGCTCTGGGATTCAAAGTTCGGCAAATAACCAACGTTTTACGTGAGGACAGACAACAAAACGAATCCACCAAAACGGCATTACCGTTATTTTTTGTAGATCTCGAGCGGACACCTGGCGTGGAGAAAATTTATGACTTAACAACCCTGTATTACACAAGAATACAGGTCGAAAAACCTTACCCCAATAGAGACATCGTCCAATGCCATAATTGCCAGGCATATGGGCACACAAAATCGTATCGCCACCACCCTCCTAGGTGTGTAAAGTGTAGTGGGCAGCACAAAAGCGAATTGTGCAAAAAGCCCCTAAAATCGCCTGCTGTATGCGTGCTCTGCCAGCAAGACCATCCGGCCAACTACAAGGGCTGTGAGGCCTATAGAATCCTCAAGTCCAGGAGCGAGCAACGTCGTCGGCCAGAAGAAGAGAAGCCAGTAACAGGTAGCTCAAGAAGCGCCCCCACCAGAAATTTGAGGCCTTCAGTCTCTTTTGCTGATGCCGTTCGGAACAGAGAGCAGTCACAGTCTTCCCCAGCATTCCGCTCATCCCGCCAACCAGCAAACCCAATCCCATCCTCAACCACACATCTCGCATATTCCTTCTCCTCCAAGCTCTTCAGATCTCACTAGCCTATTAACATCATTCCTTACAGAATTCAGAACCCTAATTACCCCTCTCATTTCCCTTCTTACAAATCTTGTCTCCTACCTTATCTCCGTTAAACAAAATCCATAAGTGGATCCTTCTGACTCCTTATCCATTCTCCTTTGGAATGCGAATGGTGTTCGCACCCACACTAACGAACTGACAGCACTACTCCATGACAAGAAGATTGACGTAGCTCTTATTACTGAAACAAGACTTACGAGAAAACGACCATTTACCGTTCGACAGTACCAGACTTATCGTACTAATCACCCAGATGGAAGAGCTCATGCAGGTACCGCTGTCATTGTCCATAACTCCATATCCCATCACATAGTTCCTTTGGTAGCACACGATTTCCTTCAATCCACTGCAGTGTCAATCACCACCTTCACTTTTCCTCTTACACTTGCATCAACGTACTGCCCTCCCAATAAATCCATTTCTGATTCCCAATTCATCTCCTTTCTAGACTCCATCGGACATCGTTTCCTTGTGGGTGGGGACTTAAATGCGAAGCACCAGCACTGGGGGTCAAGATCCACAAATACACGAGGACGTGCTTTGCTGTCTGTACTCACACGGAAACATTGCTCCACTATCACTCCTGACACAGCCACCTATTGGCCATCAGATCCCAACCGAAATCCTGATCTCCTTGACTTCTTTTTTTACAATAGTTTAGGAACACTAAATTACTCACTCACGCGCCTTGATGACCTCTCCTCTGATCATAGTCCTTTATTATTAACCATTTCCCTAAGACCAATTCACAAACTGCCTCCTCCTTCATTTATTAGGGGCCCAGTTAACTGGGACCACTTCCGCCAGCTTCTTACAGAGTCCGTAAACCTAAAATTGTCCTTGAAAACATCCCAAGACCTAGACGATGCAGTGCATTCTTTCACTACTCTGGTCCAGAGGTCGGCTTGGGAGGCATCGTCACCCCATCGTCACACAAAAATCCACAATCATAATAGTTTACCTCAGCATCTCAAAGATCTAATCCAATCCAAACGCCGCTCCAGAACAGTGTGGCAAAGATCCCGGCATCCTGTTGATCGTCGCACGTACAATCAGTACTGCCGATTGGTAAAGCGGCGATTGGCATCCTTCCGTTCCGATTCTTTCAATTCCTACCTCTCCTCTCTGTCCACCAGGGATAACTCCTTGTGGAACGTAACCAAAAAAATCCTAAAGTATCAACCTGTTTCACACCCACTCCGTCGTGATGATGGGTCCTGGGCGGCTTCGGATGGGGATAGGTCGGAGGAATTTGCTCTGCATCTTACCCATACTTTCACACCCCACCTTTCTCATCAAAGCCATACTCACAGCACAACTGTGGAAGATTTCCTCATTTCACCTATTCCTCTCTCTCTTCCACCAAAAGCCGTTAACCCCTCTGAGGGTTAATACCTTCTGAAAAACTTACTTTACCGAAAATCCCCTGGATATGATCTCCTTACTCCTCAAATTCTCAAACAACTTCCTCCTAAAGCCATAATCTTCCTAACCTACATATATAATTGCATAATCCGAACGACGCACTTTCCTCTCCTCTGGAAACATTCCATTATTGTCCTATTCGCCAAACCCGGTAAACCACCCAATGACGCCTCATCTTATCGTCCAATTAGCCTACTCCCTATCCTCTCAAAAATATTTGAGAAACTCCTACTAAAACGTCTACTTCCCATTGTTGAATCCAAAAACCTTTTTCCCACACACCAGTTTGGTTTCCGCCAACGACATTCCACTGCTCAACAAGGCCTTCGCGTTGTTGATCACATCTCCTCAGCCCTTGAAACCAAACAGTATTGCACTGCTGCCTTTCTTGACATAGCTCAAGCTTTTGACAGGGTTTGGCACGCAGGTTTGCTCTACAAGCTCAAAAGATATTTACCACAGACCCTTTTCCTAGTCTTACAGTCCTACCTTTCAAACCGCTTCTTCCAAGTCCACTGTTGCTTAGAATACTCTAACTACTATCCCATAAATGCAGGAGTTCCACAGGGCAGTGTCCTGGGCCCCATCCTCTATAACCTATACACCGCTGATGTCCCCTCTACTCCCAATACCTTCTTGGCCACATCTGCAGATGACACTGCAGTCTTGTCATCCCACCCAGACCCCGACATAGCATCCCATAACCTTCAAAAACACATTGACGAGATCGAGTATTGGTGTAATCAATGGTGGATCAAAGTTAATGAAGCAAAATGTTCCCACATTACCTTCACCCTTTGTCGCAAGACTTGTCCACTAGTTCATTTTAATTCTATTCCTCTCCCTGTATTCGAGACAGTACGATACTTAGGCTTCCATCTCGACAAACGACTGACCTGGAACCCACATACGAGACTAAAAAGACAAGAACTAAACAGGCGCTTTGGACAACTGTACAGACTACTTCAAAGGACATCCCATCTCTCAATAGAAAATAAACTACTAATCTACAAAGTTATACTTAAGCCAATCTGGACATACGGAATAGAGCTATGGGGGACAGCAAAAAAGTTGAACATCAAGTGTATCCAATCCTTTCAATCAAAAGTCCTGAGAACAATAGTAAATGCCCCTTATTATGTCAGCAACAAAACCCTTCATAACGACCTTAATATACCCTACATTCTAGAACTCATCCCTTCTAAGTTTATGAAATTCCACAGTAGCCTTTCCAACCACCCTAATCCTGTAGCACAGTCATTGCACTGCGCCACTCATCCCTATAATCCTCCTCGGAGACTAAAACGGCAGTGGCCTCGTGACCTGCTATAAACGCGTGACAGCGGGGGTCCTGGCAATGGCCAGTTACTCCAATCATGTCCTGAGCGTCTGTGGCTCTCGCGTTCTTGGTCAGCCTCCACTGGCTAGTATTCGGTGACGCGGCTGACGGAGGAGCGTGGGGGACTTCCCAAGGCTCCGCTTTCTCTTGGCATGTGGATTTGGGAGGTCTCTGGGCTTTCTGTAAATATTGTATGAATGAGTGAGTGAATGATGAATTGTAAATATGGTATGAATGAGAGCGTTTATCGCAATTACTGATTGCCTTGTAAAAGGCAGATTGTAATTATAGCCCAATAAAGAGTATAATATCTCTCCTATTGAAATAAAAATCTTTCTTCATGAACGCTTTCCCCGGGTCAAACTGGTATTTTCAGATGTGCGAGATTAACATGCGAACCACGACCGGCAACCCAATCGAAAATATTTGTTTATCATTTAGTCCTTGAGAACTGTCCAGTTGTCCCGGCTGTCAGTCTCCTCAGCTCAACCATAATTGAAGCGTGGAACACTCTAAATGGTCATGGAGGGGAGACTCCCGGAAAATAAGTCTAGAACATGCTGAGCTCGAAATGGGTGTTTCAGGAGTGGAATAAAAGCCCCTCCAACGGTGAACGCAGGCTGAATGGATGGATATCATAGAACGATTCCCGGTCATACGTATGTCGAGACATAGTATCAAATAGGAGGGAGATCGTCAGTGAGAATGGACTGAACGTTCATCCCCCCCCCCCCACGTATTCATCTTTGCCAGAATAGGGAAAGAAATGGAATTCTGTCAAAGATACTGAGGGCAAGATGGACTGCCTAGGAGAAAAAGATAACATGGAACCGGTGGTGTCAACACTATGGTGCAATATACAGTAGTGAACATGTGGGTTCCATTTCGAAACAGGAAAATCACAACTGTTACTCGTGAAAGGGCTATATAGTTTGCAGGAATCGGATTTGCAGTCCTTAGTCAACAAGGGCACAATATATCATGATAGATAGGATGTTTGAAACAATTGAACAGCGTAGTTCAGAAGGATCATGTGGTATAATCATGTATAATATGTCATGTACTGTTGGTCCTTTTTTATATTTTGGTTACAACGTAGTATGCCTATATTTCAACTTTCTCCGAAATAGGTTATGTAAGATTTAGCCTAACAGCTGGAAAATAACGCAATATTTGATTAGAGGGGCCGATAGATAATCAATCATACAATAAAAAAATGCTAATGCGCGATCAACAATATCTGGTTCAGTCTGGTTCCCGGCCGGCTAGCAGTCTCTTACTTTCTTGTAAATTGTGTTCGTCTTATCACTTTTATGATTGACGATGGCCAATGCTTGAGTACATAGTTCTACCTCTTCTTTGAATTGATTTCCTTTTGAGGATCAATGCTGTGTTCCTCTCTATCAACGCGTTAGAGCGTGATGGTGACCACATCATTTTCCCATTATAACCGTTGGTCAAGACTTCCCTTTTTCAAGTACTCAAGTATTCTCCTTCCAAGATAGCAATTAGGACTTTGTCAGAGACCCTTCGACACTCACAACGAAAAGCCCTATCGAGTCCGAGGTTCAATGAGGCGACGGCTATAAGAAAGAAGATGGCAGAGATAGCCATTGCTTATGTTCCAAGAAAAAGTTTAAATTGTTAAAAATAAATTGTAAACTGCGATTAGCAATCTCAAGGCTCAGTCTGCGAGAAGACGGATCACGTGCCGAGGGAGAGGCCTAGCGCGTCAGCCTATCTGTGATAAGGGGCAGTTGTGAAATTATTGAATTGTTTACTACGAAATAATTGTGTATAGGCTTGTTTTCGACCGCTAACAATATTTAAGATTGTGGTAAAACTGTGTGAAAGCCTTGGGAATGCTTAACTCCAGCCATCTTTTGGCTTAACATGGCAGAATTGAGTATTGCCCTAAAATTACCTAAATTTTTTTCAAAATGTGCAAAAAAACTGTTTGCATGTTTTGATATATCCTGAGTTTGTTGAACTTTATTTGCATAACTATTACATGAGTATAATCGATATTTCTAATGAAGAAATGGAAAGATGATAAATCGATGCAAAAAAAAAAAATTAACAAAAGTTTATCATTACTTCAACAGAAAATAGAATGTGATAAAATACCAAAAAAATAAAACAACAAACCATGTCAGTGACCCTTTGCAGGGAATTTTTATGTTGGGTTCAAAATCCTTACATTTCCTGATTATCTCTTGGCCATAACTGTACCTCCCTGACCCCTCCAGGCTCCAATCTCTCAATAATTCAATGAAACGAGGAATAGATTTTGTGAAAGTTAATTCTTAGATCTTACATTCCTACGTTGTTAGTCAATACATTTTGTGACTAATCACTGGATTTAATTGGATTGCAGATAACATATATCGATTAGTAATCATGGATATAAACTATAAACTCTTTACTAGACACTGTTTTAAAGTTTTTCTTAATGTATATTGTATACCTGTTCAAGACAAGGCTTAACCTCATGATATTCGAATGCTTGGCAGTAGCGAAGACACCTTGATACAGCTGATGCTCGATGTTGACATAGGTTTGCTTTTAGAAGGAAAGCATTTAAATATCAGGAACCGTTATTTAAGTTCAACAAATTATAGAATAGAGCAAGGGAAAATTTCATTCAAATACTTGGGAGATTTGCGCCGATAAATGTAAGGTGCTATCACTGGCTGTTTGGAAGGATCCTGGTAAAATTATCAAGAGCAGAATTGAGGCAATGCTCTGTAACACAGGTTTTAAGCTGCAATATTTAGTAGCCAACCAAATCTAGAAATTCATTTGCAGAGTTAAGGTAGAACTTGGAAAGTTTCAGGCAGTGGACGGTCGGAAGAGAGAGAATCGATTAAGTCGGGATTTGAAGATTGGAAGGTTTGGAGAATGAGATAGGTAAATAGCTCATAATTCTTTCTGCGCTAGCAAGACCATAGCGATCGATGGTGAGGGGGGAGTATACGAGTCAGATAGAGGAGGCCCAGTGCTGGGATGTTGGTCAGAATGGATTGAGACAGGAACGTACCTTGGAAGAATTGTCTTAAGGAGAATGATTGTCCTAACTCTACAATATATATAATTATAATATCTAGCGATTCGAAATTCGTGAGTATCTTGGATCCCAAAAATTAATCGAAGGAAACGGACTATGAGGCTTTTTATTTTTTTTAGGGATGCCAAGATAACCTAATGTCATAAATAAATGCAATATAAAATAATATAAATAATATATATATAATAAATATACAATATATAAATAATAAATACAAGACCATTCAGCATTCGTGACTGAATTATATGCAAACACTGACAGCGATGAACCTTACCACTAATACCATATTAGGTTTTCAGAGATTTAACATTATTTTGAAACAGTCACCTGCATCTTGTTCATGCTCTCATAAAATAATAATGAACAGTTATTAACAAGAATTTAAGGAGTGTAGAAATGACTATAGTTCATCGAATCTCTATAGCCAAGCGAATTCGCGCTTCGTCTTCAGTCAATGGATAACTTAAGTTGTATGATGTAATTGATATTTACCTCTTTTTTTTCTATTCTTATCTAATATTTTATACCGTCTCTCTTTATTTCCTTTTTATCAGGACCTGATGCAGAAACGAAAATAATATGCCGAAACGTCATGTTTAAATTCACGGACAATTGTGAATTCACACTATGAAAAAATTGTTCTCTTATCAAATGGGCAGGGGGGAATAATCAGTCCACGACCGGTCCTAAATGTCAAGGCAGTTGGGATTATCAAATGTATGGAAAATTATGAATAAAGAGAAGGATTATCGAGTGCAACAATAAAGACCATTCAAAAAACTGCAATTTAGTAAATGGAGGTTGAACGTACAGCTAGCCAATGAGGAGGCACGTCCTCTGGTGAAACCACGCCCCTTATTATAAATACCAAACACAAGTGTTATCTTCATGCAATGATTCAGTTTTAGGTTGTCTGGTCCTCTACAAAATTAAAGTGGCCAGCAAGGAGGCTAGTGGTTTCGAAGTCGATTATTTATTTTGCAGGATACTACGACCTGTATTAAAAGATGACAAGAAATATTACGTGAAGACTTAGGTAATAGATTAAGGTATATAACGTAGGACTTAAGCGGTAGATTAAGGTATAACGAGCCATAGCTCGAAGTGGTGTTACTCGATCCACGCACACACAGATCACGCGTAGCCCTGATGGTCCTGTTGCTCTGCAGACGACATATTGTATTTTCTTGCATGTAATAACATTATGAGCCAACGTGTAAAATAAACCATCAATCATTTTTCAAGTCCGTAGCCACAGCCCAGTTCTTACGATGCTGAATACTAACAGCGGAAATGAATGATGTTTTGTAGTGATGCTGGTCGGGGCTTACTACGACTCGGGAAAGCTAAGTAGTGCATCAAAATAAAGTACAACAGGTAACAGACTAGCCCCAGCCAAACCACACCACCTTCAGGATGAGTAACTCCATGATATGTAACGTCATGAATTATTCGCTTCTCTTTAAAGAAATATCTCTATGAAAAATGATAATGTTTGTTATAATTTAGCTGACGTAAATCAATTTTCCTAACATTTTTAGCTAAAATGTACTCTTTTAAAAGGAACGATAGCATAATAAGACGTAATTCAGAAAACAAGAAAGAATTTAAATCCAACGATTGTTTTTTGAATGCCTTACTCAGCATAGTTATGCCTGCATGTTTATGCCGAACAATAATGAGGTCACATCTTGAGCTCTTTGGTTTTTATCGAAAGCAGTTGTCTACATAATAGATGATATGCTTCAGATGGAAACAAGTATGTATTTTGCCATTGCACCATTCCATTTGCAGTATACGTTGATAAAATGATTCCCTACACTTACAACTCTGGTGCAATGACATGTTTATGAAATGTCAATTAGACTAGTTAATCCACGGATCAGTAGCCTCGACATTGTTATGCGCCACACAATTAAGATTTTGTTATGAAACTTCTTAAACTATTTCAGTTACGGTTCTTATGAATATTACTGCTTATTTATTTTCCCATACTTTGAGTATCAAATAATCTCAAATCAATAACCTCCTGGTTAGTAAAATGTAATCCGCGTTTTTACTTTAGTGAGCTATGATTACAGAAAGGCATTAAAATCGTTTTCGCAACTCTTTCATGACCAGTTTCACGCATATGAATAATATTTTGTCATTTGATGTAACATGCATCATGCCTTAGGGTTAATTGAAAGATGCAATTTTTAATCATCACATTCCGCAATGCTTCCTTCGGCGAACAGATTTTGAAATAGTGGATACTTTTACTTGCGTACCTCTAAACTAATAAATCTGATATCCAACTGTTTCGGAATACATAAAACTGTAAGGCAGTATATAAAGGGTGCATCTTTTTTACAGGTGCATATATCTTTTTATATGTTTACCTTACTTACCCACAAACACGACGTTGTTACGCTTGAATTGGAAATTAGAATATTTGGTTTACAGGGATTCCATCTGACTTTCAACTATTGACAGATTTTGTATTAGTGTGATGTTATATCAAATTATACTAAAAATTATTCAATTAATTTACTATTTGTCCCAATTAACTAATTGTCTCTAAACCCAAAGTATTTTACTTAAATAAATTAACGTGGCGGTCAAGGAAGGAATTTATACATGTAAAGGAATTTTACAATGGTTAAAATGTTTTATGAAAAATAATTAAATTTAGTTTGAATAAAATGATGAAAACTATTACAGATTTACTAGCTAATAATACTCAAAATAACCACAAAAGGCAATGTCCTCAGCTTGCGTCTTAACCAGTCCTCAGTCAAAAGCCCAGTTATATAATGCTAAGAATATTGTAATCCTAATATTATATATAATGCTAAAAGCCCTTTCTAGTGTATACCTGCCTCATGACTTCATTGAAGTCACTGGTGCTTCTTGTTATGCTTTAAGTAAGCGACCACATCCTTCCTAGACCTAGCTCCCTATTCACGGAACTACCCTTCTCTTAAACATATGTGTCTCAGTTTTAGCCCCAGACCACACTTGTTTCCCAGACACTCGTTCCCCCGACCCAGTATGTAGTAACATAACTCTTAATATTTATATATATCAGTGTTTTGCTTGTATTTCATAATAAAGCTTTTCTTTCAAAATACTCTCATCTACAAAGATTATTTAACTGCCCCTTCACTAGACGACCCAGAGCAACAGGGTATCGTCTATACAGCTATCTTCAGGGTGGCTGCCTAAATGTCCTATTGCGTCCTAAATGTGTTCCGCTCCAGCCAAAAGGAATTCATGTATTCATCTCACCTTGTTACAAAATTATTACAATATTTAATACAAATGCTAAAAATGAATCTATTTAAAATAGGTCAGGTAAAATGAAAAATATTAAAATATTTCCTGTAGCTTGGCTACATTTTATACAATTTCTGATTATCCTACATTGCGATTTGCTCTATTACAAAAGTATAATGATGATAAAGTAAATTAATTTATTGGACATATTTAAAGGTGATGGGGCTCACCTTATATATCATAGACTTAAAAGTAACTATCTAACAATAAAAACTTAAACTAAATCTTAACCTAATTTGTTTCCATCGATGCGGGACAGGTGGTGGGTCACAATACACAGGGTTAATGAGATGCTGCGACGGGTGAAAAAACTTGATATCTCTGGTGGATGAGTCCCCGAGCTATTTCATCGCCAGGCTTATATCCTGTACTCTTGAAGCGAGTCTCTATCCCTCAAGAAGAAGGTTTTTTTCTTTATAACCCTTTCTGCGAGTGGATATATTTTCATACTGTGTTGTGACTATGTTAAGACGTGTATTAACATAATGTTCAGGCCATCCGGGCTGCTAAGTCCCAGATCACTTCTGGTACTACCTTCTGCAAAACAAAAAAAAAGTGTTCGAATCTGTCTTTATGAGGGTCCATAAAATAATTTATCTGGATCCATTTGGGCGCTTCGAACCTGTTCTGCGACCATCTATAGGTCTTGATAGTATCAGGTAATAGTATTCCCACATCGTAGGAGCCTCGCACCCCAACTGCGAGGTATCGGCGTATGCAGACGACATAGGTGTCAACAGCACTAGCATCAATCCCACCAGAGCCCTGAAATTTGCTGAGAGCGCCAGTCAACACATGTCTGAGAAACTCGACGCCGTCAACATCAAAGGCAACCCGGCCAAGACGCAAGGAATTATATTTAGTTATAAATCTGGAAGAAAGAAGTTACCTAAATCCTTCGTCTTAGACGGCAAAGAGTGCACCGTGAGCAACAAGCTATGCTACCTTGGGATTACCCTCGGTAGACATTTTCGTTCACGACACATCTCAGCAAGAAGTTCAAGAGTGTTAGGAAAAAGTTCTACAGCCTAAGACACCTACTTCACAGCCCGGCTTTATCGGTACGCCTCAAGCTGCTGATTTACCAGAGCGTCCTGAGACCTGCTTTGAAGTACGGGACCCCACTATTCAAGTATCTAACTCATAACACTCTAAAAACGCTCCAGCTATTCCAGAACAAAGTTCTCCGCACCTCCCTCAAACATACCCCGTTCGTCCGAATGAAGGCAGACGAGATCCACGAAAAATTTGAAGTGCTCACCATCCAAGATTTTATCAAGAGACGACACATCAAATTTTTCGATTCACTTCGACACAGGCACAACCCACTATTCTCCGACCTTCAACCACCACCAATGCCCGTCCGATGGAAGCACTGCTGGACCGCTGAAGCCTGGAGAGAGATGGACCTCATAGAACCCGATCCCCGTGACGGGGACTGAACGATCCACACCCAGCCGAGAGATTGAGGTCGATCTCTCGGCCGACTCAACCGAAGCACCATGACCCCTTCTACCTGCTCAGGGTGGGTCGATCTCCCGGCCGATAGGCCGACACAGTGCAGCCCCTTCAGAGGCGGGGCCAGGCATGACCTGGCCGACTACAAACCAATGCCTAGTACCCCTAGGCTCCACCATAGGTAGATTCTCGCTACCTTTCCGAACCCACCCGCCTCCTTTAGGCATCCCACACCCCAATCCTTCTCATACATCCTTCAAATAGGACTCCCCTTAGTGAAAGGCACCCATCAATCCAAAATAATTTTCCTATTATTTTTCCCACATCCTATTTTTTATAAGTTTGAGAGCTATAAGAAAAAAGAAAAAAGAAAAAAAAAAGACGTCAGTGAGAGTGGGGGGAGGAACTAGTGGGGGAAACAGCCGCAGGTGGGGACCCATCCCCACCACTGCTAGCCGGCTATTTAAGCAGCGGCATTAGACCGAATTAGCATAACGAACCGGACCGTCACTCGGAACACTACTCTCCCCTCTCTCTTTGCACTGGCACTTTCTGCTCTACTCAAAACCATGGTCTTCTCATTCAACTACCTCTGCATCTCTCTCTCCCAACCTTTTTTTAATGTTTTAGTCCGGCGTTGTCAGACCCCACACCTTCCTAGTGGGAATCTCTGCCTTCGTCTCGCTAAAACTAGCACCTCCTTGGGAGAGACCTCTCCCTCGCGGACGACATTTGCCGTGGCCCTACAACTTTTACCTAGTAGCGTTTCCCACGGCAATCCAGTCTGCTTCTCTCCGGTTCACACTCGCGTTTGGGATCCGGACGGTTTTCGCCTACCCTTAGATACCAAGTGTGAATTCGTGGTCAATCCAAGACCACATAAACTACCTATAAACCTACCCTGTACCGCCTCTCCTGAGCATAGTGCTTTGTCGGGGCACACACCTTCTAAAGATCTTATGGAGTCAGATCAAAACGAATTAGGCTGCCCGCCGACTAGGCCAGCAGCCAGGGTGAAAGACCACAAGTCCGCCCGCTTTATCTGTTTCTTGGCGCTCACCGGACGGCGGCTAAGAGGCTGTAGCGACCCTAGCCCGCGACGGGTGATACTCAGTTATCTGAGCCCAACATCATCCTTATAGCTCACATGTCGGGGGGTCGGTAGATGAGCTTATTAACCACACTCATTAACAGGGAAAATTGTTCCATCCACAATAAGGGAATCGGTTGTTGATTTTCACGCTGTAGTTGCTAGAACGGCACAGCGGAGGTTTACTACAACACAAAGAGCTTGATAAACAGTTTAAAGGTGACACTGTTGTTGTATACTTTTCAGATCCGAGCGGCCATTATTAGCTAGACGAGATATCGAAATTAGACATACCACATCTATTATCGTGCGGCTAGATATAATGTTTTGCGTTGTTCTCTTTTTTTTTTTTTCATGTTGACCATTGATTACATGCTATTTCTTATATGTCTTTAAGCTTTAATTAGCTCAGTTGTCTCTGGCCTAAATGATCTCTAATCCTATGATATATTTATGTTTGTCTCCAAGATCGTAAGTCGATACAAAAATAAACTTTTTCGGGATTTAAATCTTTGATTCTTGATGATCTTTTACAGGAAATAAATATTGTCTGATTGACAAAACCCCATACAGGATTTGCTACTCCTTTTGTTACAAATAAAATTGTAAAACAAATATTTGTAATATCTTTAAAATATACATTTTTTTTCATGTCCGATAAACTCCGTTGATGTAATGATTATTTTTAGGACTGTTACTTTTAATGTTATTATTTTCATAATCTGTCAGAATATTTTTTTTCTGATAAATAATAGTTCTCAGCTGTGATCATCAATAAGATAATCCCCTCTCATGCGTTGAGCGTGTCGCATTAGATAACCCATAATCCTAATGTTAATATTTTTGATATGAATGAATGGTGAAGGAATTGTTTTTCTCAAAAAATACAGCTGTTGTAAATGCGTAGTTTTTAGTTGAATCTTGGATGTACAATAATTTTTTACATTTTATAAATATTATTTATATATTCTGCTTTTATGTTGTTTCCGGATTCACGTTTAGAATAGAACTTTTTATATTGTCGAAACAATAATATTTAATAATTAGTGTATAATTTCTCTTGATCCTGATAAAAAACTATAAATAATATAGCTGTATAATATTTCAGATTGAAATTTTAATAAAACGCTAAAAGTCTCTCCATATTTGGCTGACCTCCAACACACTCTAGTATTGCAGGTTTAAGTATTCTGTAATCCGGAAAGGCTCAACGGTCGTCGGTTCAATGACATACCATACATCTACAGAAAGATTACAACCTTCCCAAAAAATAAAATTGTTTAAGTCTTTATATACTCCAGTATAAGACAGATATTTTAGTCTAATAAAGGTGATGTGGCCTTTCAGCTCAGTCCAATCACGTATAATGCGTATCATTATACTTGTTTATTCCATTATATAAAATAACCAAACCTGTATATAATGTAGTCACGCTACAGGAAATACAAAAATAATTTGTAAATAGATTCGCCTGAGGATCTATAATTGTAATATAATTATCTGTACATTTAAAGGGGATATAAAGGGGGGGGAGAAGATATTTTAGTCACGTATAAAGCCACCATATGTGAATTTATACAAATTTAATCACTGTCCGTCAAGTGATTAGAACCAGGGTAAAAATTGAAACAGGCTACTAGTGATTTGCTCGAGGTTGGTTCTTGTGCTTAGAATGTTGATTATAATCAAGTTATTAGTAAAATTAAATGAATATGCCAAATAGTTTACTTTATAAGTTGTCTACTGAGCTTAAAATCTTAATTGCCTGTAAATAAAATTACTTAAATTTTTTACTGTAGATATAATTCATTTTATTCCCTGTCTAATAGAATGTACCTGTATAGGTATATATAGGTAATATACCTGTCTAATAATAATACCCAGACAATGTCTGGTAAGAAACATTTGTTTGTTTGTACGAGATGTACTCATCTTTAAAATTGATATATTCTTTATACTGACCGCTAACATATAAACTATCTTTACGCTATTTCTAGGGGTTAGGGTAATGAACTTTAACTTGAAAATGGGTCCAATGAAAATCGTCTTATAGCGATAAAATTTTCATCCAATCTGATTATAGGCTACAATTCAACATATTATGTACATTAGGTCATACCTCAATCTCCGTTACATCTCGCTTCGTGTGGACCAGCTGTAGAATTACATAGTAGGTTGAAAATCCGTCCATAAATATATTTTAAAAATCTAACATCACCTGTGGCAATATCCTGACAAACATGTCCACTCTAAATTCACGGCTAATTATGAGTTTAGTGTTTGATAATTATTGGCGCACGATAGGCAAATGAAGTCTCAACTTTATTTTATACATGGAATGATAATCGACAATGAAAAATAGGGCGATTCGCAACTATCTCGGACTTTGACAAGAGGGTGAAAAAGATGTTAGCATTGTCTGGAAGAGCGAGTGCTATACCTCAGCTAGAAGATTGGTTACATGTGGACCAAAAGATCCACCATGTAGTAATTTCATAATTTATTTTCTATGTACATTTTGTAATAAAATTAATTAGGAGCGTTAAGGAGACTCACATAGGCAATAGTGTCATGGATGCCGCTTGGCCTCGTGTGACAAATCTTTTTTTTTTGTTAACAGTTTATTATTTATTATTAGGATAAAATTACAATCTGCCTGATTGGGCTATAAGTAATTGTGATAAATGATCTCATTCATACCAATTTACAATTTTCATTCACTCGTTCATTCATACTATATATACAAACAGCCCAGAGGCCCCCAAGTCCACATGGTTGTCACCTCCCTCGCGTGCTAAGGAGGAAACGGAGTCTTGGGAAGTCCCCCACACTTCTACGACAGCCGCGTAACTGGGTAAGAGACAGCGGAGGCTGACCAAGAGCGCGAGAGCCACAGACGCCCCGGACATGATTAGAGAAACTGGCAATTGCCAGGACTCCCACTATCACTTATTTATAGCAGGTCACGAGGCCACTGCCGTTTTAGTCTCCAAGGAGGATTATAGGATGAGTGGTGCAGTGCAATGACTGTGCTAGGGAATTATGGTGGTTGGATAGGTTACTATGGAATTTTATGAACTTGGAAGGGATGAGTTCAAGAATGTAGGGTATATTCAGATCATTATGAAGGGTTTTGTTGCTGATATAACAAGGGGCATTTACTATTGTTCTCAGGACTTTTGATTGAAAGGATTGGATAGGCTTGATGTTAGACTTTTTTGCTGTCCCCCATAGCTCTATTCCGTATGTCCAGATTGGCTTAGGTATAACTTTGTAAACAAGTAATTTATTTTCTATTGAGAGATGGGATGTCCTTCGAAGTAGTCTGTACAGTTGTCCAAAGCGTCTGTTTAGTTTTTGTCTTTTTAGCCTCGTGTGTGGGAATCCATGTCAGTCTTTTGTCGAGATGGAAGCCTAAATACCGCACTGTCTCAGACACAGGGAGAGGAATCGAATTTAAAAAGACTAGCGGACAGGACTTGCGGAAGAGGGTAAAGGTTATGTGGGAACATTTTGCTTCATTGACTTTGATTACCCATTGGTTGTACCAATACTCGATCTCATCAAGGTGTTTTTCAAGGTTATGGGGTTCTATATCGGTGTCTGGGTGGGATGACAGGACTTCAGTGGTGCCTGTCAGAAGCTTGAGCTATATCAAGAAAGGACGCAGTGCAATAATGTTTGGATTCAAGGGCTGAGGAGATGTGATCGACAACGCGAAGGCCTTGTTGAGCAGTGGAATGTCGTTGACGGAAACCAAACTGGTGTGTAGGAAAAAGGTTTCTGGATTCAACAATTGGCAGTAGGCGTTTTAATAGGAGTTTTTCAAATATTTTTAAGAGGATAGGGACTAATTGGACGGTTACATGAGGCGTCATTGGGTGGTTTGGCGAATAGGACTATAATGGAGTGTTTCCAGAGGAGAGAAAAATGCGTCGTTCGGATAATGAAACTATAAATGTAGGTTAGGAACATTATGGCTTTAGGAGGATTTGAGGAGTAAGGAGACTAATCCTCTCATCATCTTCATATCCTGAAGATTTTCGGTAAGGTAATTTTTTCAAAAGATATTTGACCTCAGAGGGGTTAACGGCTTTTGGTGGAAGTGAGAGAGGGACAGGTGAAATGAGGAAATCTTCAACAGTTGGGCGATGAGTATTGTTTTGAGGAGTAAGATGAGGAGTGAAAGTATGGGAAAGATGCAGTGCAAATTCTTTCGCGCTCTCGCCATCCGAAGCAGCCCAGGACCCATCATCACGACGGAGTGGGTGTGAAACAGGATGATATTTTAGGATTTTCTTAGTTAGATTCCTCAAGAAGCTATCCCTGGTAGACAGAGAGGAGAGATAGGATTCAAAAGAATCGGAAAGAAAGGATGTCAATTGCCGCTTTACCAACCTGCTGATTGGCTATTGTAGAAGAAAAAGTCTAGGAGATCTGGATTTCGGTTGGGATCTGATGGCCAATAGGTGGCTGTGTCAGGAGAGATAGTGGAGCAATGTTTCCGTGTGAGTGCAGACAGCAAAGCATGTCCTCGTGTTTTTGTGGATCTTGAGCCCCAATGTTGATGCTTTCCGTTAAAGTCCCCACTCACAAGGAAACGATGCCCGTTGGAGTCTAGAAAGGAGATGAATTGGGAATCAGAAATGGATTTATTGGGAGGGCAGTACACTGATGCTATAGTAAGGGGAAAAGTCAATGTGCTGATTGACACTGCAGTGGATTGAAGGAAATCGTGTGCTACCAAAAGAACTATGTGATGGGATATGGAGTTATGGACAATGGCAGCGGTACCTTCATGAGCTCTTCCATCTGGGTGATCAGTTCGATAAGTCTGGTACTGTCGAACTGTAAATAGTCGTTTACTATTAAGTCTTGTTTCAGTAATGAGAGCTACGTCAATGTTTTTGTCATGAAGTAGTGCTGTCAGTTCGTTAGTGTGGGTGCGAACACCATTTGCATTCCAAAGGAGAATGGATAAGGAGTCAGAAGGATCCACTTATGGGTTTTGTTTAACGGGGATAAGGTAGGTGACAAGATTTGTAAGAAGGGAGATGAGAGGGGTAATTAGGGTTCTGAACTCTGTAATGAATGATGTTAATAGACTAGTGAGATCTGAAGAGGTTGAAGGTGGAGGAATATGCGAGATGTGTGGTTGAGGATGGGATTAAGTTTGCTGGTGGCTGGGATGAACGGAGTGCTGGGAAAGAAGAACTTGCGGAGGAGGAGTAGGCAATGCCTGTGACTGCTCTCTGTTCCGAACGGCGTCAGCAAAAGAGACTGAAGGCCTCAAATTTCTGGCGGGGGTGCTTCTTGAGCTACCTTTGACTGGCTTCTCTTCTTCTGGCCGACGACGTTATTCGCTCCTGGACTTCAGAAGTCCTGTTATTCTGTAAGCCTCACAGCCTTTATAGTTTGCCAGATGACCTTGCTGGCAGAGCACGCATACAGCATGTGCTTTTAGGGGCTTCTTGCACAATTCATTTTTGTGCTGCCCACTGCACTTTACACACTTGGGAAGGTGGTAGCAGTATGATTTCGTGTGCCCATATGCCTGGCAATTATGGCATTGGACTATGTCACGTTTCGGGTAAGGTTGTACTCTTGTGTAATAGAAGTGGGTAAGCTCGTAAATTTTTTCCACTCCAGGTGTTCGCTCTAGATCCACAAAGAACAAGAGCAGTGGCGTCTTAATAGATTCATCTTCTTGCCTTTCCTCACGGAGCACATTGGTAATTTGGCGAAACTTGTATCCTAAGCCTAAGAGCTCCTTTTCTATCTCGTCCGATGGTGTTGTGGGATGCAGGTTTCTAATCACCACCCGCAGCGATCTTTCCTGCTTTAGTTGGTAGGTATGGAAGTCGGCCTTGGTTTCTTCCAAGTATTTTATTAATGCTCGGTATGTATCGGGAGTGCCCGGAGAAACTTTTGTGTCCCGGGACCTGTTGAGGCAAGTGTATTTGACTGTACCTACAATTTTACTTAATTGAGTACATACTAATTTAAAATGACTGATATTTCGTACAAATATCGCTGATGGCTTGGGCTGTGCGGGTGTTTGTGTAGAGTCCATGTCCTGTACCTCAATATTTTTTAACACCTCGTAACTATTGGGCGTGATAAATGGAGACTCGTGGGTTGTTTGTTTTGATGTAGTAGATTGTGACGGTATTTCTTCCATAGAGCTGCTGAATTTATAGGCACATTTCTATTAGATCGCCGTGAGGGACAAATCTAATGACTGACATAAAAGGGTAGCAACCTGCAGATGACCCTCCCTTCATGTCCTAAACTGGGTTATGTGAGGGCGTTAAACACACATAACTAACCGACCCACATAAGCCTGTCTACATTTTTTTTTTTTAAATATTAACTAGGCATATTTTTTAAATTGATAAGGATTACGATTACACTGAGGTCTTTACTGTGTAGTGACCTCTTTTGCACAATCTACTATTGGATAATGTTGGAAGATAAAAGTTGTTGCAGATAGCAGGGCCAAACCAACCTGTCTGTAATGGTCGTGAAGAGCATCGTTTTAGGGCAAGTTTAACTCTTTCTCCTTGCGGGAATTCAAAAAGAAAAACGAGGGCTATGTGAAGTAAAGACCCTATGGCTAAATCAAATGCTTAAAAAATAAATAAATAACGTATCTAATTTTATTTTAATAATGAAATAAAATAGTTGGAATTCAAAGTTTAATTTTCTTTAAAAATCTCTGGCTAAACGAATTGATCTTTTTATCTTTGCCAAGACTCAAAGGAGAAAACCAGTAAAACAACAAGACTGTAAACCCAGTACGGGGGATGCTAAATAAAACTAATCATAATAAAATAAAAATGATACGATTGGATTGAAATTTCAAAGATATATTCCACAACATGAAAAAGTATGCTGTCAATGTTGTAGGTAATATACAGTCAAGGCATGTATGAAAAAAAAACAAGTCGAATAAAACCTTTTAACCTGAATTTCAAACTTTATTAAGTGACCGCTCAGGAACTATTTTAGATTTAAAGATTTTCACCAAAGGTTAAGAGCACGCTAAAGAAGATAATGAAAAGATTTTTTTAAAAAAGCAAAGATTTTAGCGGCAAGTGTATAAATCAAGTATTTAAAACCGGTCTTAATACTGTTTATAATTGTGCTTTAGTTATTTACTTTTTTTGTTGAGAATGCAACAGTCAGCGACCCGTTTAACAAATAAAATGAAGCATATTCGATGTCTTTTAAAGTTATTTATTAACTTTGTAAGAAACTAGCGTTATGGCACGTGTGCATCATTTTCGTTTTGTTCGTCATTCATAACGTTTGTTTTAAAAATACAGTTTAATTTATATTAAATGTTAATATAACTTCCTCTTATTTAAATCTCGAGTCTCTGAATTGCGATTTTCACCAAGAATGAACGACGGTAGAATTTAACGATAGACTGGCCGTTTTATTAAGAAAAAAAAATACCACCGCCATAGCAGCAAATCGGTACACTGAATTTCCACTTGCTGAATTTCATGAAAGGAACTAAATGGCACCAACAAATTTTAACAATCAAGAAGCGACAGTGACCCAGGATGGTAAAGGTGTTCAAAAATATAAAATAAGTAACTAATATTAGTCTTTAACAATCTTAATAATAAATATGACGAAACTATTGGTCTGTGGAAGAACTAGTTAGTTTTACAGCAGAAAGAATAATAAACAGTTTAATTATGGTTATAAATTAACTTTAAGACTTTCTTTGTCAAGCCGATTTCCATGATCAAGAGACCAGAGGTTTGGGTAGAAGTAATTAACTATCTCAATTGGTAAATTTGAACCCGCATTTTCGGTTAAGTGGATATTGGAGATGATATGACTGTACTTTTAAAAGTGTTGTTTACCTACAGGTTTTTACGAACTAATTTTTGGTGTTTGTTTATCAAAAAGATATTTTTTAAATTACAGCCGAAATTGAGATATATGTTCTTAAGAAAGGTATTACTCGCCAGCAGGTTGCACAGCACAGTCTAACACAGGATCTGGGCTATCATACCCAATCACGGTGTTGACAGAAAGGTCATTCAGATTATATCCAGCCATACTGGGATAAGTCATTCTCAATGTTTGGAGGAGAAATTTGAAGCGTGCTTAACTGTAGTCTCAATTGATAACATTATACAGATATGGTTAATGCAACGTGAGTTCAGCTTTGCATATTCTGTTTTATAACTGGATTAAGATAGAGGAATTCTAATTTATTGGAAATAAGATAATCGAACATAGATTAAGATTAGTGCAAGATTACATGTTCTTTTCTTCTACATTCACTTATAAAGAGAAAGTATTACAATCGACCTTGAAAACAAGCTTTTACGAGTGACAGAGTTCTGATCAATCCATCATTTATGGATGGGCCTTGTTGATGTGTTTACTTGCTTGAATATGAAATTAAAAGGATAAAACAAGGAGGTGAATCACAAGCATTAACAAAACCCTTCATAAATTAATTTTTGAGATTGAAAAATATTTTCTTTATTTCTAATAATATAATATTAAAAATTGAAATGAAAAGTTATTCTTTGAAGCATCTTAACTAGAATTTATTCCACACTGTGTTGTTTTATTAACTATTTTATTAACCTTGTTTTATTAACTAATTGTTTTCAGAATCACACATTATTAATTATTTGTAGGGAATTTTCTTCATATTCGAAATTAGTATTAAATATATGTAGTAAATAGTAATAATATTGTGATAAAATTACAATCTACCTTATTGGGCAATAATTAATTGTAATAAACGTTCTCATACATACCATATTTGCAATTTACATTCACTCACTCACTCATACAATATTTACAAACATCCCAGAGAGCTCCTAAATCCACATGGTGCTCACTTTCCTCACATGCGAAAGAGCAAGCGGAGTCATAGCTCTATTCCGTATGTCCAGATTGGCTTAAGTATAACTTTGTAAATTAGTAATTTATTTAATATTAAGAGTTGGGTTGTCCTTTGAAGTAGTCTGTACAGTTGTTTAAAGCGTCTGTTTAGTTCTTGTCGTTTTAGCAGCCTCGTGAGTGGGTTCTATGTCAGCCTTTTGTCGAGATGGAAGCCTAAATACCTTTGAACATTTTGCTTCATTGACTTTGATTCGCCATTAGTTGCACCAATACTCGATCTCGTCAAGGTGTTTTTGAAGGTTATGGGGTGCTATATCGGGGTCTGGGTGGGATGACAAGACTGCAGTGTCATCTGCAAATGTGGCCAAGAAAGTATTGGGTGTAGAGGGGACATCGGCAGTGTATAGGTTATATAGGATGGGTCCCAGGACACTGCCCTGTGGAACTCCTGCTTTTATGGGAAAGTAGTTAGAATATTCTAAGCAACAGTGGACTCGGAAGAAGCAAGTTAAAAGGTAGGACTGTAGGATTAGGAAAAGGGTCTGCGGTAAATATCTTTTGAACTTGTAAAGCAAACCTGCGTGCCAGACCCTGTCAAAAGCTTGAGCTATATCAAGAAAGGCCTTGTTGAGCCGTGGAATGTCGTTGACGAAAACCAAACTGGTTAGTAGGAAAAACGTTTTTGATTCAACAATTGGAAGTAGACGTTTTAATAGGAGTTTTTCAAATATTTTTGAGAGAATAGGGAGTAGGCTAATTGGACGGTAAGATGAGGTGTCATTGGTTGGTTTACCGGGTTTGGCGAATAAGACTATAATGGAATACTTCCAGAGAGGAAGGAGAGAGGAGAGGGAATCGGTGGCAGACACTATATTAATGACAGTTAATAAGAACTTTTGTTGTAATCAATCCAGGTGATTTTCAACACACCTTCTATACTAATTATCGAGGCTTCGAAACCTCAAAAAGCTCATCAATTTGAGGCACAAATCAGTGTGATGTAATAAAATAGGTTTACTTTTATTTAATTAACGAAATTTAATTGTTTTCTGGTGGGAAGTGTTTATTTCTGATGACCACACTTCACCGACATAAGAGCAGCAAAAAATCAAATAGAAAAAAAAAACTCTAGACTCGACACAGTAGCATAATGTTGCATTATACTTTAATTAATCCTCCAATAAGCTGAATGTAGTAAATCATGTGCTATTTAATTTTTTTTTGCTTGTAGGCATTAATTCCGTTATCATTGAAATAAAATATGTAATCCTTTTTTTTTTCAACTATTCTAGTATTATTACCAATGGGCGTGAGTGTGAAATATTTTTAACGATTACTAATGTAGACCCTGCTACTATTAGGATTTATTACCCAATTGAAATTAGCAATCAAAAACAGAAGGTCCACTGAGGTTGAAGCAGTGTCGTACGAGATAATTATTTACAATACTTCACTCATTCGTACAGTATTTACAAACAGCCAAGAGACTTCCAAAATCCACATAGTTATCATCTCCCACGCATGAGAAAGAGGAAGTTGAGTCTTGGGAAGTCCACCACGCTCCTCCGGGTCACCGGATACGAGCCAGTCGAATCTGACCAAGAGGTCGAGAGCCACACACACTCAGGACATGATTGGAGAAACTGGCCATTGCCAGGACTTCAATTTATAGCAGGTCACGAGGCCAATGCCGATTTAGTATCAGAGGAGGATTATCGGGATGTGTGGCGCAGTGTAATGACTGTGCTATGGGATTAGGGTGGTTGGATAGGTTTCGATGGAATTTCATGAACTTTGAAGGGATGAGTTCAAGAATGTAGGGTATATTAAGATCATTATGAAGGGTTCTGTTGCTGACGTAATAAGGGGCATTTACTATTGTTCTCAGGACTTTTGATTGAAAGAATTGCATACCCTTGATGTTCGACTTTTTTCTGTTCCCCATAGCTCTATTCCGTATGTCAAGATTGGCTTAAGCATAACTTTGTAAATTAGTAATTTATTTTCTATTGAGAGATTTCCTTAGAAGTAGTCTGCACAGGTGTCCAAAGGGATGATTTTATGAATGTAGGGTATATTAAGGTCGTTATTTTAGTGACGTAATCATAATTTGCCTAATTGATTGGAGATATTTAACGACAAAATAACACATCTTCAATAACTCAAAAGATTTTTTCCAAATAATTTAACTACACAGGATTAAATCACAGTTTTGTAATATCACAGGGAATCGCGAATTTTTCGATCAGTGTAAAATATTTTTCAGTTTTTTTTTGGCATTAGACCAATAATTTAGAATAATGTACCCAGTTTTTGATTATTTGTCGAGTAATATTTCACTCTAGATTTTAATTACATTCTAATTGAACTTTTTTATTAAGTTTTTAAGTTTTTATTAAAGTATCTGAGCAACTCTTAGCTCCTTCGACCTCCCTACCTGTCAATTTGGTCAACAACTTGGTAGTCCCCCAAATTCGGTCCATTATTTTCATATCTTCTCTGTAATAAGGGAATTTAAAAGTACTTTCTTATAGCGTTTTAGCCTCGTGATATTGCTCTCAATTAGGAGATTCCATTCTCCCTATCAGATTATAAATTCAAATGCCTAGGCTTTCTGTTATTTTCAACACCTTGAGAGTTTTTGATTTGACAGGTACTTTTATAACATTTCTAAAAAAATGCTTTCATACTTTCAGGAAATTTTAGAAAAAAAAAACCCGACTGATTCATCGAAGTAATCCATATATATGCAGCCTTGAATTAGTATTAAATACAAATATTTCGTAAATAACTATTGCATAGAAGTTTTTTTTTTTTTCTAACTGTAAATATTAACTTCTCATCAACAAAAAAAAAACTCAAGTGGAAGAAAAATTTATAGTCGATGCCCTGAGTCCTTGATTCGATATCAAGCTACCTTGGACTATATTTTATATTTATTTCAATGTTTATATAATTAATTGACAATTAACCAATACAAATAAAAACGCATCTTATTGCCATACCAAATAACATTTATTTTCATTGAAACCCCTCATTCGTCGTTGTTTGATCATTATCTTGCCTTTTTTTTATTAATTTAAATGTCACATTACCTCGAATGACACTAATTAATTTAAGGGCTAAATTTCAATAGGGGGGGGGGATAAATATTGTAAAAAATGAAACAGTCGTGCCCGGTTTGTCAAGCACAGACAGTCTATGGGCTTCAACGGAGTTATAAAATAATTAATTATTTGTGATCAATAAGTAAATAAATAATGACAATAGTTGAGCCTTTCCAGAATCATTAATTTGATGTAATAACCATACATATAAAAATAGTTTTTTTTTTTTTTACAAACTATAAATCTACAAACATTTTTAATTGTTATCAATCTTTAACAAAGAAAAGGGAACGTTTATGTGATATCCCAAAATTGAGTTATCTTAATTTTTGAAATTGAATAGCCACAAAAAAATTGACAGAAAATTAAAAAATTACAGTTACATAAGAAGATAAATAGTAATACATTTGATTTCTTAAACTTTTTTCTAGACTTTTAATTCCTTTTATTGTCTTTGTTCTAAACATTTTCGATAAGGTTTATACTAATTAAAATGTTTCTTATCGTACATGTGAATTCCCGATGGATGAGGTAACATTAAAAATGTTTGCTAAATATGTAGTTGTAGAGTTCAAGAAAGGGCTATTTATTGTTTATATATGCAGTTTTAAAATGTTTTAATCTGATTGCTTTAAATAGATGAGCTAGAAAAATATGGTCAGTTTACAGGCAACATTTTCGTTCTGATTTTGTAGACAATTAATGGTGAAGAGATACAATTATATGCTCATTCTCAACCATATTAATGGTATTGGTTCTAATCACCATGTACAGACATGGGAGGCTTTAACATTGCAGATAAGGACATGTAAATTTAAAACATGTAAAAAACGCAATCCATTAACCTAAATACTAATTGCAGATAAATAATTGTGTCTAGGCTAGTCGCCGTGGCCTCTTAATGTGGCAATAGCCCTCTTTTTTGCTATTTAATTACCACTGTTTGCTATATTATTATTTTATCTTTAATTTTGTAAACAAATGTTTTAATTTTTTGTAAGATTTATCTCCAAACGACTAAAACAGTTGTTTGTTACAAAAACAGTTAAAGGGACTATTTTTTTTTTTTTTTGAAGGGCTCCTATTCATTCAGTATATATGTATATATTCTTTTGAATTTCTCAAACTATTATTCATAAACATTTGTTATGTCCCGGATTTAGAAGACATAAACACATTGATTGGGTCATCGATAGTGATTGAGACGTGCTAAACCCCTTTGAAGCGTTCTCATACCTGATTAATGCTTGTGATTAATGCTTGTGTGCACACTAATGCAAAAAAAAAACAGCTTATTTAATGAAAAAATATTACCATATTCACTTCTACATTCAATTAAATGAGATATTTCAAGATCTGATGAAGTTACGAGAAAATGTCGGTGTTTATTACACCCGGGACTTGGTGGCAAATGGAATGGAGCCTTTAATTAATTTACTTGATTTGCTACAATTTACTTACAACACTTGATTCACCACCCCGTTATACTTAAATTGAAATATTATGAGGTTAAAGAAGCTATCAAAGGGGCTATGGCGACTTTCGAATTGGCCCTAATTCACTCCGACGAATGTTAGAATTTATGGGCACAAACTGGCGATGATTTTTCAAACGATTGTTAACTCCGGCAGTGAATTTTGATGCCCCAATTAAAGTTATATAAAATTATGTTTTCTTTAAATAACCATCAAATAATTAATTATACATATAATCAGGTTTATTGTGATAAAATTACAATCTGTCTCACTGGACAATAACCAATTGTGATAAATGTTTTCATTCATACCATATTTACAATTTTTATTCTTCCGCTCATTTATACAGTATTTACAAACAGTCCAAAGACCTCCCGAATTCACATGGTTGTCACCACTCTCGCATGCGAAGTCCCCCACGCTCCTCCGTCAGCCGCGTCACCGGAGGCTAACCAAGAGCGCGAGAGCCACTGACGCTCAGGACTCCCATTGTCACGAATTTATAGCAGGTCACGAGGCCACTGCCGTTTTAGTCTCCGTGAAGGATTATGGGGATGAGTGGTGTTGTAATTGTGAGGGAATTAGGGTGTTTGGATAGGTTACTATGGAATTTCATGAACTTGGATGGGATAAGTTCGAGAATGTAAGGCATATTAAGATCGTTATGAAGGGTTTTGCTGGTTACGTAATAAGGGGCATTTACTATTGATCTCAGGACTTTTGATTGAATTGATTGGATACGCTTGATGTTCGACTTTTTTGCTGTCCCCCATAGCTCTATTCCGTATGTCCAGATTGGTTTAAGTATAACTTTGTAGATTAGTAGTTTATTTTCTATTAAGAGATGGGTAAGTAGTATGTACAGTTGCCCAAAGTGTCTGTTTAGTTCTTGTCTTTTTAGCCTCGTATGTGGGTTCCAGGTCAGCCGTTTGTCGAGATGGAAGCATAAGTACCGTACTAACTCAGTTACAATGACACACTATGTATATGTCTACTCATGTGGATTCATGCCTTTCTTATACCAAATGGAACCTTCGTGTGTCTCTTGCTGAAATAGGGGGCATACAATGACCAGTACAGTCACTTACAAAAGTGAAAATATAAGGGTTTCCACTTTTAGGGAAACAAACTCTTAAATGATCTCTATGAGAAATACAACACGTCACATTAAGCTATCCATAATTTTATTTAATAATGATAAATGTATCTGTTATTATTATATAAAAATAAATCTTTGATACTATGAGAAAAAATAGCGATCTTATGATCCTTTAACTAACTAGTAAGAAATTAGCATTTATTTATTTTACTTTTTAATTAATTAGATTATTTATTTGAAACTTCTTACCTGTGTGTCCATTAGCCGGTTTCGACTGCATTGGATTGTAGCCACATGCCAGTCCTAACTCGCAGCTATCAAAGTCTAATGAGTGGAAATTAAGCTATCGGAAACAGGACGATATCCTCCAGTAGGGAATAACAAATTAATATTTCGTTTCAGTAACGATAATTATATCAACAGCTAGCCCAAGATGGAGGGATGATCTGGACATTCCCAACACCCTTGTAGAATTGTTAGTGTTTTAGTTTAAAGCCACTTTGGGTAAAGACATATTTTAGTACTGTTTGAGGAGGTGCTAAGGCTCCTACTAACGTTAGTGCGCCAAACGGTGGAATATAACACCCTGCTGCTCTGGAAGTACTTACCAAGCGTTTATCCCAACAAGGTCGGCTTGTCATAAAGGAAGGAAGTAGACTTATTCTGGATAATTGAAGGGATCTCTATACCCGGTCCTACACTCAACCGAATACTTTCTCAAGAAACAAACGAGACTCCTTGACCGGTGCGTAAATCAACCTTAACACCGAACTTGGTCGCATTTCCTCTCTTAGTCTTAACTGTAAACTATGAGGTGAGGTGGTAGATACTGTTCATTAAAGGGCATACTCTCACGGCCGATCCGACTTCAGAGTTTGTTCGTATGATCACAGGTTCCTTTTTTTTAAATTAAAGGTGGTGAGCGATTTCAAAGACATGAGAGAGAGTGAGGTACATAAGATGACTTGTGAATACAAATTTTTATTTTGTCAAATAATACACGCTACCACTCAGACCCCGACATAGCATCCCATAACCTTCAAAAACACCTTGATGAGATCGAGTATTGGTGCAACCAATGGCGGATCAAAGTTAATGAAGCAAAATGTTCCCACAATAACTTCACCATCCATCGCAAGTCTTATCCACTAATTTATTTTAACTCCATTCTTCTCCCTGTATCCGAGACAGTACGGAGACGGGCTTCCATCTCGACAAACGACTGACCTGGAACCCACGATACGAGACTAAAACGACAATAACTAAACAGACGCTTTGGACAAGTGTACAGACTACTTCGAAGGACATCCCATCTCCCAATAGAAAATAAATTACTAATCTACAAAGTTATACCTAAACCAATCTGGACATACGAAATAGAGCTATGGGGGACAGCAAAAAAGTCAAACATCCTTTGAATAAAAAGTCCTGAGAACAATAGTAAATGCCCCTTATTACGTAAGCAGCAAAACCCTTCATAACGATCTTAATATGCCTTACATTCTCGAACTTATCCCTTCCAAGTTCATGAAATTCCATAGTAACCTATCCAACCACCCTAATCTCGTAGCACAGTCATTGCACTGCGCTACTAATCCCTACAATCCTCCGCGGAGACTGAAACGGCGTGACAGTGGGAGCCCTTGGCAAAGGCCAGTTTCTCCAATCATGTCCTGAGCGTCTGTGGCTCTCGCGTTCTTCGTCAGCCTCTACTGACCCGTATCCGGTGACGCGGCTGACGGACGAGCGTGGGGGACTTCCCAAGACTCCACTTCCTTTTTCGCATACGAGGGAGGTGACAACCATGTGGATTTGGGAGGCCTCTGGGCTTTTTGTAAATATTGTATGAATGAGAAAGTGAATTATGAATTGTAAATATGGTATGAATGAGAACATTTATATCAATTACTTATTGCCTAATAAGGCAGATTGTAATTTTAGCACAACAAAGAATATAAAAAAACAACCTATAACTGACTAAAGTCACAAAAAACATCAAAGTAAACTTACTCTGTCAAGGCGGGAAATATGTCAACTGTGAGGTTTGATCCAAAAAACCAACGTGTTTGTTTATTGTAACGATGGTAGCAGCATACAAATTTAGAGCCTGCAATTGAAACCGGTTTCGATTCAGCTTTTTCCATTTTTTTATTTTGTCCGTGCCGAAATGGAGAAGGTCTATTTTCATTCAGGTACCGTGATGGTTTGACAAATGTAAACAAATTTTCGAACATACCGAATATTTCAGAAAACTACGCAGGCTGCCTTCAAGCACCGGATTGCATGCCTTCATATTTTTTCTTCACGATCTGCTTATACAATTAGTTTACATGTTTCTGTTTGTGTGATTATTATTTATATTTAAAAAATACTGTATATTTTACAAGGGACAAATATTAAAGAAAAAACTGATATATAAATTGCTAAGTGATATAACTAAAAAAAGCAGAAAGTTGATTATTAAATTAAATCTATCTTTGATACATAACATAATTTGACTATAAATAATTAAATATAATAGTTTTAAGTGATCGAACCCTAGCCCCTTGATGGAGACTGAAGATCTACACCCAGCCGAGAGATCGAGGCCGATCTCCGAAGCTACAAGACCCCATCTACCTGTTTAAGCAGGGTCGACCTTCCGGCCGAGAGGCCGACTTATTTCAGGCCCCTGCCTGGCTTGACCTGGCCGACTACAAACCCTTGCCTAGGTACCCCTAGGCTCCACCCTCGGTAGACTCTCACTACCTTCCTGATTCCACCCGCCTCCTTTAGGCATACCCCACCCTATATCATTCTCATACATCCTTCAAATGGGGGACTCCCCTTAGTGAAAGGCACTCATTAGCCCAAAATAATCCTCACATCCTATTTTATAAGTTTAAGAGCTAAGAAAAAAAAATATAATAGTTTGATGCAGTACTTTATTATATCAGAATTACAGTTGCTGTGTAGAAGTACTTTTGAATTTGATTTTAACATAATATAAGCCCTAAACTATCCTATGTTTTTTTTTCTGATTTGTCTTAATTTGACGTTTGTCTTAATATTCTTCTCTTTAATTTCAAGAGCTAGAGTAGATAACTTTTGATAGTGACCTTGGTATCTACTGTAAACCGATTTTGAACATTACAATTGTGACTACCGAACAGTTTTCAGTTTAGATAAGGAACTATCAGATTTAAGAACACTAGTCAATTTGTTGTTTTTATACTTTTGTTTCCGCATTACTTCAACATACGATAGGATAACACCTTGTCTCCAACGTAAGAAATCGGGGCGGTATTTTAATGGAAATAACAAGACTCATTAATTTGTCATTAAATCTCACCTGTGTCATTATTTTTTCCTCTTTGAGATTTATTTACTCAAATTTAGAATATAATAGCACAGAAACAAAAATATTATCCCTATGAACAATAATATAATACATATAAATGAATTCGATTAAAGGGTGAATCGTACACCACAAATGTATTTAGAAGAAAAAGGAATCAGTAAAAATAATCATTCTAGGAAAACTTCATTTATATAAATGCACGAATCTTTAAAAAACTAAAGAACATTGCAAAAAAAACGCTACAATACAATATTAAATAACCAAAAGAGAATCACATTAAAATTACATTTAAATCACAGTCTTGATAGCCCGATATTTGTAAATCCGACAGGTTCGTGACGTCTAAGGGAAGAAACATTTGGACCGATCATAGTGGGGAAGGACGGGGTCAGTACGTGTTCGTCGATTATCGTTAAACACCCCTTTACAGTCTAAGTGACAGCTAACATTTCTATTTATAAAGTTGTAACCTTAATTACTTATTTTGTATTGTTTAAATGATACCCTCAGAAGTCCGGAATATTTGATCATCCGACAACTTGTCGGTCATTTATTTGTCGGATTATAAAGATTAAGGACTGTATTTATAAAAACGTATTGCCGTAGCAATAAATAAGTAACTCTCCACACGTCTGTTTGGATGAATGGCGGAGTACGTGTTAGAGCAGTAAAGAAGAACGGGAGGATGGAGCTGATTGGATCTTTGGAGGGGTGCGGTTCCAGAGATTGATGGAGCTAGCAAGAAACGAACAGTTGAATCCTCTAGTTATGCTGGAAGAAATAAAAAGACGGAATTCTGGGAGGAAACAGAGGATTTTTATGTATATAGGATGATGATTTGGAAAAGGTTTGATCCAAGGAAACTCTTCAAGGAAGGAGGGGAAGAGTCACCATAGCTCAAGATGGGAGATAATGGACACAGCACATGCCATAAGTCATATCTATCGAAGCTATTACACCATACCACTACTAATTTGTATTAATAATTAATGTAAAAACCTTTTGAAGGAATTATTTTCAATTATTATTATTAAATATAAGTCAATAGTAAATCAGATTAGATATAATTTACCTAGAGACAGTTCCGGTCCGGTACGAACTACGAACTGACTATAAGGATGCTGCAACTATCACTGACATTCGATTGTTTGCACATTCGTCACTTCCGTAAGTCGGCCCTCGTACTCGACAAAAGTATTGTCATTATTGCATGGGATGTCGCCGGCCCCAGTAGCCATTAGCAGGCCGATTAGGGAAGATAGTGTTAGTAACAGATAGAGACTTAGAGAACAAAACAGCCTAATCGTTATCGGTGACACTATTCAACAATGAGATAGTGAGATTTAGGCCCGGATCCAGGGGAATCAGTTCTGCTATCAGTACGGATTTCTTTTATTTTTGAAAAATATTTATAGTTATTTGGTTGTTAATCTGTTACATCAATTCATTTTTTTAAGCTAATATAGAGCCTGTTTCGCTATCTTTCAACATTTCTCATGTGCCAGCTCAGAAACTAGTTAAATTCTTCACTACATGATTAAGAAGATACGATTTAAAGAGAGTAACCGAAAAGTGGTTTCAATGATATTCCAAGAAATATTGTTTGTTTATTCACTATCGGAAAATATTTTTATTGAAATAAAATTACAATCTGCCCTATTGTCCAACAAACAATTATATTAAATGATCTCATTCGTGCCATATTATATTCACTTTCTCATTCCTTCAGTTCATACGGTTACACACAATGCAAAGACTCCCTACCCCCAGCCCTACATGCGAAAGAAAGAATGGAGGATTGGGAGATCCCCGAAGATACGAACCAGCGGAGGTTGAGCCGCAGACGCTCAGAACATGATACGAGAAACTGGTCATTACCATGACTCCCACTGACCTGTATATACACCAGGTCACGAGGTCACTATAATCTTTAGGGATGTGTGAAGCTGTAGAATTACTCTGTTAGGGAATAGGCGCGATTGAAAAAGTTTTCATGGAATTTCGCGAACTTAGATGATGTATTAAGATCATTATGAAGGATTATGTTGCTGACAACTGGCATTAACTATTGCTCTCAGGACTTTTGATTGAAAGGATGGACTCCATCTTTGTCCGTTTTGTTGTGTCTCATAACTCTAGTCCGTATGTCCTGGTTTAGTATGACTTTGAAAATTAGTGATTTATTTTCTATTGAGAGATGGGATGTCCTTCGAAGTAATGTGTCATTGAGTTGATTAAAGAGTTTGTTTACCTCTTGTCTTTTAGTCTCGCTTGTGTCATATGTGTCTTTTTTTCAAGATGGAAGCCTAGATACAGAAAAAGGGTTGGAATTCAACCATCTTCTCAAACACTTTACTGCAAGGTTTTTGTTTTTTTGGGAAGGTGTTGAGAATCCAAATGTAAAGATGGATTTTGGCTATCTTACTTTATTTAGACTGGAACTGGATCTAAACCCAGTTGTCATTTCAACAAAATCTCAAATAGAAAATGTTTTCCACCTTTTATGGCGATTTATCTAAAAAATATAGGGTGGTAGAAAAAAATCCGTGTTAATATTTGTATCCCGCATAAAAGTCCTATAAAAACCCTCTTCTTCAAAAAACATATTTAATATTCAGTTGAGTTAAAAATAAATTTCTAATATCCTCTAGTCCAGAACATGTTCAATTGTTCAGACTTCCAGGGAGTACCAGAGAGGTCAAATATCATTGTTTTCTTTACTGATCAATGATTAATAAACACACCGCGATCATTTTTTTTTATCTCCCATTACATTTTTTTAGTTTAGCACACTTTTGGTCTCACTTTTACCTCCATTTGCTATTTTCAATTATCTTCTTTTTCTGTATTTTCTAATTTTATGTATATTCATTTTACATGTCATGCTTCACGATCTGTTTGGTGCTTATTTATGTAGCTCATATTGTTGTTGTATCATTGCAGAAATAACATAGCATGACGAATCCTCGTATGAAAATCGTAAAGATTTTAATCTTTCTTTTATAAACTTAAGTCGATGTCCCAAAAAATGTATTCGCTTAAGATGATCTTTTTTTTTTTTAATCAGTAAAATAAATTAAATTAATTAAAAAAAAATTATTTCTGGATTTCCCTGTTCAGTTATGTTTTAATTTTAGATCTTATTTTCTGAGAAAGCTTACCGCTGTGCTCTTTTTTCCCCCTTAGCCTTAATAAAAATGAATACTTGTTTACCCTTTTTTTGTGATCGTATAATCTAAGATGCTGTTTCCTGCTCCGATAAATACAGACATAAACACTAGTTTTCTTACAGGCCTTGAAAGTGGACCCACTCAGGATCCAAAATAGACAAGATGTATTTATACTGCAACCAGATTTCATTGGCGTTTTCACCAAATTTCATTTTTTCTTCACTTACTTAGTGTCGGTTCCTCAGACAGACAACTTATACTATGCCATTATATTATCACTGAAGTAATTATCATCAGTGCAAAGAAATAGAATTTACCTTTAAAGGAATAACTTGTCAAACATCATTTTGTCTATTCATCTGTTTAGCAAGAGTATAAACAAAAATGAGAGCTGCTCAATGATCAACATGGGCCCAACTCAAGTCCCTCTTGGAGGGGTGACCTATCGTGTCTCAGATCCTCAGGAATATATTGAAGAAAGCGAATTATCTCTAGACCAAACAATTCACCTTAAAGGAAAAAACTCCACCATTCTCTATCGTTATGTCAATATTGCACACAAGTACAGAACTGAAATTGTAAAAGAATTTACCACGTAGTAACATCGATTCTTTCTAGAGAGCAGAGTATCAAAGAGTTAACACTTCTAAGTACCTTCAAATTCCGCAGGGACTCTCCAAATTTTGCAGAGCGTCCCCTAGAGTCAAACCAATAGGATCATGACTTTGTGCGAAACCTTTTTGGTTTAATTATTAAAACAATTTCTACTAAAAAAAGAAATCGTTACTTTGTGTATATCAGATACAATTTTGAATGCCACTACTGATTTGTAACCTGGGGACTATACTAGACCCGTGACCATTCTTAAAACACGACCGTGATCAGGGGCTATAAAATGTTTTTCATGTATTAGCTCCACAAGGTATGATTGTGAATAATATTTACATCATAACGACTACTGATCTATAATAATAAGAGTGGGAAAGTCTTGTATTTTCAGTATAACTATTTCACTTAAATCATTAGGCTCAAGTTTACAATTTATGTCAGCATAACAAAATACTTTATTTCTTAAAGCACTTAAAGCTATTTACAAATTCAAGCAATCAAAATCTGCTCAAATCCAAAAATCAAATTGACGAACCGTCATGACAACCAGATTTCTTATATTAACCAACTACATACTTTAAATAAATAGAAAAATGAACAGAAAAATATGTTCACAAATTATTAAACGATAGGCATGACATTAGGAATCAGAAGCCAGGGAATCAAATATTAAACTTGTCTTTCTTTTAGTTCCAGTTTTTTATGAACAGCTGAAATGATCATTCAATGTATGATAGCTGTTAAATAATCGTTATCCTTTACTAGTTTCATATCGTTTTCAGTTTGTATACACATATAATTAGTAAATGACAGCCTTATTTACTGCGCAATGCATTCACGGACCGCTGACTCGTACGGTATCAATTCTAGGAAAAACTGTTGCTCAATCGCCCCGATATTAAACAAAAGTCTTGCATCTACTATTAAACATTAGAGTAAGAATCAAAAGAATGGTTAGTTATGTATTCACCTATTTTATGTTTCATTTTTCGTTCGTAGCGGTAGCAATGTACGGGACACCTCCTACGACTTAACACCAAAACGACACTGTCTAACCAACACCGCGATCGTGGACTAATCTTCAAAAGCGATGTATTGATAAGAGATTTCTTTTTATTATCTAAGGTAGTTGCTAACCTGCTGGCCTAAATCCATCAATTATACTCTTATTATACAACCGTTTATACAAATATACTTCGATAAGTGCTTTTCAATGTTAAGCGTTTTTTGCAGTGCTAAATACTATTATTTTTCTATACGCAAACAATTAATGATTTAATCGTATATAAATTTGATAGGCCAACCGAACTAATTTTGATAAAATGCCGTTCAAGGTTACCTACATAGTTTTGTTGTGGTCTTTTGTACCAATATTTTTAATATAAAGTCGATGTATGTTAAATATTTGGTACATATCGATACTCCCAGGGAAACACTAGGTTTCGATTTTTGTTATAAATCATGTAATTGGATATGATTAAGCAGAATCATAACGCTTATGTTTATTTCCATTCCAACTCAAACCACTAAAACTTCTACCAAAAAAAAAATTTGTCCTCGTTAAGAACTTGTTAGGTCAATGGTTCAAAACTCTTTGGCAAGTGTCTCAATGATATATGCCAATATAAAATAATCAAATGTATTAATTTATATAATATATATGTAATTTAATTTTGGAGAGGAGGGTTTCTTATTTCTTGAATACATTTGTCTTGAGCTTTTCAAAGGCGTTTCTATCATTATACTAGCATAAACGAATTTTTACTTCCCAATTAATAATGCTTTACAAGCAAATTATAATTTTACCGGCTTGCGCACTTATTGACTTCCCCCAATCTATCACTGTGTCTCAAGCTACTGATTTACAAGAGCATACTCAGGCCTACCCTGCTGTGCACCGCCTACTCAGGCCTACTCAGGTGCACCGATTTTCGTTATCTGACGTATACGACAGCTAAGAAACTCCAACAATTCCAAAACGGTATACTGATGAAAGTGGTCAGAGGTACTTTATTCGGATGAATTCATCCAGCGTAGACATATCAAATTTTTGACTCATTACAATATTTAACAAACCCGGTGTTTAACACTATAACCCCCGCTCCGTTCCCACATCGATGTCGTGGCTGGAACACTTTAGCCTCAGGTTCTAGGTATAGGTTTTAGTTTGTTCTGTTTTGTTTTAGTGTTTTTAGTGTTTAGTGTTTGGTGTCGGTGACAAGTTGAAGGTGAGCCTCATCACCTGGTGTTAAATATAAGACTGAGTACTTTTAACAACAACAAAATTTATTGTATTATTCACTCCTCCAAATGCATTTAAATGCAGAAAGAGGAGAAATTTGTAAGTTCGATTATTTTATTGTATATTTTATCACTTGTATGTTTGAGGATTTGAAATAAAAAAAACATAGAATCGATTGTTTGTTTGGATGTTTTATTATGAGCCCTTTTATGAGTTTAACATGGTTTAAGATGTGAAATTATAAATTTATTTCTAAACCTGTCGCTGTGATGTATAGGTGTATGTTTTATCAGATCCGCTATGTTAAAAGCGATTATTTTCCACCACATTAAAGTCAGTACTTTCAGAAGAATCCAACAGAAAGCGCTACCTTGTCCGAATCAAGAAACTGCTCATTTATTTTTAAGACCAATTCATTCGTAAAAAAATCATTAACACTTATCCCATTGATAATAATTGAAAATAATATCAAAACTTTTACTGCTGTATAGTATAAAGTCTAATTTTAGAAAATAATAGGATTATGTAGAAGATATAGAATGAGAATTAGTAAACTATATTTTTTTTGTATTATTGAGACCACTTTTCGGTTACTTGTGTTTGTGAATAAATAGATTCTGAGCTGGGATTTTATAAATATTAAAATTTGGCAAAACGAGTCCTACATTTTTCATGTTTGATTATTTTCCCCAGCATTGTTTCAATTCTTGTATCTTAACAAAAACTACACATTTAAAATTTCAGATCTATTGAATCATTTTTCTAAAGAAAGACATCACACCGTCGCTGAATGAAAGTATAGCTTCTCATTTCGTTTTTTTAACAAGACAAGTGTAGGCTTAATGCTTCTTGTTCAAAAACTACAGGCTATTTTTGTTTTCAAAGGCGGAATATTGTACATCCGGAGGTTCCATGTAATTAATATAAGTTATTTTAATATGACGCAACATTGGATATCTAGAAAATTATAGAATACAATCAGACTGCTGTGTATACGATGACGTTATTCTGATAACTGAGACACCCAAGAAACTCTAAAATACCATTGAATGAGCTGCTGCGATATTTAGAAAAGGGATTACCCTCTATTTGTCTAGAACAAAAGTTCGAAAGTACCATACCCCAATTACAGTTAATGGAGAAGTTCTACAGGGGCGGCTCATTGGAACGTGGGAGTTAGACTTTTGGGCAATGGTAAAATCAACGTAATACATAGGGCTAACCGGCTGTGTTTCTAATCGAGACAAGCAACAATCGCGGGACAGCAAGATAGAAACCAAGGCAATAATGGGCATTTGTAAACAAATGTACCTACCGCTTTTTACTTATTGAGCAGAATCTTGGCCAGGAATAAAGAAGGCAGCAGATAAGAAGTTGATCCGAAGGGTAATGTGAAAAACTAGATTGGAATGCATGAGAAGTACTAGAGTGTGGGAGGAGGTAAATAAGGAACTCATCCAGAACTTAATAAATACCAGAGCACTTTAATGGTTCGGCCACGTCCTTAGAATACCAGCGAAGAAGCTCCCGAAGAATATAATGGAAGAGGGGCCCCAGAAGACGCCCAAGAAAATGTCTGGATCATGTGGATGCCTAGAGCAGTGGTCACTAAATGGTGGACCGCAACAAATTTGTGTAAGCAAATTAAATAATAATGTTTCAGTGGACAGCAAGCCCTAGTTAAGCTGTAATCGGGAACTTCTCCCCCTGACACTACACAGGCTCTTCTCGTATTCTGTTGATTTCGCACTTAAGCACTACATCCATTGTGTTTTCCACGTAAGCTAACTACTGATTTAAGTGAAAACTGTAACTAAGCAGATAGATTTGTTGGTAGAGTGGGTGTGATCCCCATTCCAAGGAGGATTAAGTTTTCTGGTCTGCGAAAGTTTGACAATGTTTTGAAACGGAGTAAAATAAATTAGTGATTGCTGGTCTAAAGCAATGAAAGTAATGGACATCAGAGAACTGAAGTGATTGGTGGAGACATGCATAGAAAGTTTGTCAACTCCAAACCTAAAACTCCGTAAGATTCCAAGGAGTTTACTAAAGAAGTATAAGCAATTAATTACACATAAAGGGTGTCCCAGAATTAACGCAAGATTTGAATTTGAGTAAAGTGCTGGCAACCCTAAAAAAAACAAAAAACAATTTGACAGCTGACAGTTTAGGGTTAGTAAAAATGGAGCGTTCGCGAGCGAACAGAATTAGTTGAATGGATTATTGAATATCAACAAGTAGATGCTGATTTTTCGAGCAAAATTATAAGTGATGAAACACATTTTCATCTTGATGGCTTTGTTAATCGACAAAATTGTCGCGTTTGGGGTTCGGAGAACCCATAAGTGATTGCCGAAAAACAAATGCATCCACAACGTGTCACTGTTTGGTGTGGATTGCTGGAGGCATCATTGGACCATACTTTTTTACAAAATGAGACTGGTCAAGCAGTGACTGTTACTGATGCTCGATATATAACATGATAACACAGTTCTTTGTGCCGAAATTGCATGATATTGATGTGCCCAATATGTGGTTTCAACAAGATGGTGCCACATGCCATACAGCCCATGAAACAATTCAAATACTGCAGGAGACATTTCCAGGCCGTGTACTCTCTCGTTTCGGTGATCAGAATTGTCCCGTAGATCATGCGATTTAACACCTTTAGATTTCTTTTTATGGTGTTATTTTAAGTTAAATGTGTATGACAACAAGCCCACATCCACCCGTGCATTAAACGAGGAAATTCAACGCAGCATCAACGAAATTCAACCACATTTATGCCAAATGGTCATAGAAAATTCCGACAAAAGAGTGCGTATGTGCCAGCAAAGTCGTGGAGGCCATTTGCCCGATGTGGTATTCCATAAATAACCCTATCCTATTCACTTTATAATTCAACAACAAAAATACTAAAAAATGTGTTTTCTATTTAAATCAAATCTTGCGTTAATTCTGGGACACTGTTTATAATTAATCTTTCTTCAATAGAACATATCGATTTTTTTCACCAATAAATTTAATCATACTTAAATAAAATTTGATCTATATCCAAAATTGATTGTGTCGTATGTTTTAGATTTCGATTCGCAGTCTAAAGTTATACTGGCCCAAAGCCTACCGAGGACAGCAGCATAACGGAACACTGCTGTTGAACACTCGGGCCATCTCGGCTATGGACTGCGTTATCGGATTGTTATATATCTTTTGTATATCCAATTTTGCCTTTAGCAAACGAAAGGAAATCATCGGTTTTCGCATAGTTTTTTCACAACTTAAGTAAATGGCGTTGAAAAAATTAAATTACTCGGTTTTGAACACGTTCCCACTTCCAGATTAATTCAAGATTTCGGCTGATCGGTTGCCAAGCTGTTTGCCAGCAGTGATTATTCACAGGCAGGTGTACGATTTCTGTCATCAAGGTTACATAATGGAATCCTAGATCTGGCTTTTAGTTATAATTCTGTGAACAAGGTTCTGTTCGAATAAATGTAACAATGTAGAGTCACTCCAAAATTATTTGAAAGTATAGGTAAGTTGCTTCTTCTTCAAGTCTCACGAGATTTGTTTTCAAGGATTTTTTGTTTATACAGAGGGGGGGGGGTTTGGGGTTATGCCCAATTTTTTATGGCTAAAGATTCTAAAAAACAAATGATAATTATAATTCACATCTATACTTAGGTCTTTACAATTATAACAGAATACAAGCTTATATAGACCAACTGGGCTTTTATGTAATGTATTAAATAATATACTTTTGTAATATTTAATTTTTCCTTGGATTTGCTTCTGCTTGTTGTAATGATTAAAAAAATAGAGCTACCTCGAATGTTTTGTAGAACGATTCAGTGTCATTCATGCACACGATCGACCAGTCACTTGGAAGTTAAATATTCACACTATGAGGTTGACCAAACGTTGATGAGAAAATCGGTTACTCCCATTGTTTCAATTGATTCAACGCTAGAAAAACACTTCTTAAATAAAACCGAATTAATCAAAGAAAATCGCGCGAAACAAAATGATTGAACTCATGTCAATAAAAAATGCAGAACTAGACTAAAAATGACATAGACAAAATGTCTCATTTCTTTCATGAATTTAAAATTATATCTTAGATAACCTATTAGCATAGGCCGGTTTAAAGATACACGTATACTTATTAACCGTAGTATGTTTAGTTCATTAAGGTCTATTTCCGACACGCAAGACAAAATAACTCAAACAACTAAAAGAATGTACTCACCCGAAAACCTATTTGTAATAGCAGTAGGCGAATACCATAACCTCAAAACATACATTCACAAACGCACAAAATATAAATTGCTAGAATAAAATATCTTTAAAAAAAAACAAATCTAATTACTGTATTTATTATAAAATTTCGTTTTCCCACTTGCTAACTTCACCCAACTTGTCGCTTCCTCTCACGATATATAATTGTGTGGATATGAAGGAGACACATCAAGTTTTTTGACTCGTTGCAGCACCTAACCAAGCGTTTAACACTATGGCCCCACCACCCCTCCCACATCGATGGCAACAGACTGTCGGGGAAAAAATAGGTTAAGAAATAGTATGTAAGTTAGTTTTAAGTTTGATCAAAAAGGTGAGCCCCATCGCCTTTATTAGTCAGTTTAGTCCAGTCACGTATATTGGTATCATTATACTTGTTTATTCATTATATAATTTTATAAAATAACAAAACCTGTGGATAATGTAGCGATGCTACAGGAAATGCAAAAATAATTTCTAAATAGATTCACCTGAGGATCTATAATTATCTGCAAATTTGAAGGAGCTATGAAGGAAATATATATATGAGTATTTTTTCCTAAATAATGTGATCGATAAGACATTCAGATGACTCTGTTTTCAAACTGAGAAAACCTAATTAGATTTTTATCAGATCATCGTCCAATTTCATGCAAGTACAAGAAGTTTTCGTAAATAATTTACAAACAAAGCTCACAATGTTGCTCGTATTTTATCCCATAATATGAACCTTTAGAATCTTACACGGGTATATACAATTTCGTTGTTTACCACTTAAATACATTAGTACATTTCACTAATTTTTACATTTCATAAACTTGGAAATGTCTAGAAGTAACACTATCAAGGTACATACAAGTTACAACACATAAGTATACAATGTACTGATAGTGACAACACGCCTAGACTTATGTGAAGCTGGAATATTGGTACATTTCATTAATTTATAAACAACTTAACTTGTTATATGTTATTATGTAGAGGTATCATTGCATGAATCATTTTCACGTTATAAAGTCATTATTTATTCGCTGCATACAATTTAATCGCTGCATCGGAACATATACTGCATTTGTGAATGTACTAATAAATTCATTGAACATAAATACACAAGACTTTCATAACAAACATTAGAATTTTAAAAAACATGATGAACTCAATTCTATATGCAATAAACATCAAATAAAATCCTTTACATGTCATAATTGTTAGCGAATGTCATTTACCTCTATTCGTTTATATATTTTTGTTTTAATATTATAATGTTGTTAGATTAAAGTCCCACACATTTAGGTAGGTTTTTGTATGTACCAAGATGGTTTGTCAAATTGCCGAATATACCTAATGGTATATTTTTAAAGATAATTTGATAAATATTACAGAAAAATACACGGGCTGCTTTCAAGCTTTCTATTTATAAAAAGAAAGTTAAATTTTTAAAGGTGCGATATAATAATTTGAAAACTACAAAAAAACAATCCGCTGACGGAGGCAGCTCAGCCAAAAGATTTATCAGTAACGCCCTTATCAGGTGTACCTCTGCTCAGCAATCAGTTATCAATATTTTTTGTTTTAACATTATTTTAAATATAAGTGACGGATTTTCAGTTAATAACTAGATTACTCCAATACAAATTCAGATTAAAGCTGATGAAAACGGATTAAAACTGATTTGTGACTAGCCGAAATGGATTAAAGTTGTTGAATGTTGTTTTTACTGTTTATGCTAACCTACTCACCGAAAATTCTGAATTCCGGATTACACAAAAGTGTATTTAGTTTCTGCAGATTTTGAAAATATATAGAGTATGCAATAGTCAGTGGCTTTTTGTTTAATGCAAACAATTACTTCTTCCATTCCTGCCAGATGTGTTTTACCTCTTCGCCCTCTTTCTGCCAGCCCGGTAACTGGAAATCGTATTTTCAACCAATCAAAAAATTCCGTACGGCTAAGATTGAATACATGATTTCAATTGGCTCTCGAAACTTTTTTATTATTTTTGATTTACCATGGGGAAAAATTAGAAGTTTTATTGTCAAATAAATTGTTTCCTTATACACTTCCCATTAGTGTATTTTAATAACAAAACTGGTCAGCATATTTCGAGCTGTCAAGGAACATAGCTTTAAAATTTCCGATCTTTATAATCAGTTTCAGCTCCACGCCTAGATAAATGTAGAGCCACTACCTATAGTGGTGTATAGAATTAATCCTGACTGATCTTCATATCTTTGGCTTTATAAGGAATTATTTATTCTTTATGAGGCTATGAGCTGGCTGCTTTGGTCATATCATGACGCACATTGTATATATAATATAATGCATTATATGTAATAATGCAATATACAATAAACTTACATTATTTATGATAGTAAGTTACAATGGTAATAAGGAATTTTAGACGTCATACTTTTTGTAATTATATTTTACCAAACACCTAAAAGATACTACATATTACTAATCGCGTTTTTAAAAACCTTACTCAATATGATAGAAAAACGTTTATATTTTTAATTATTCGTAATTTATTAATTAATTACCCTTCATTGGCTTCATGGGTCTGCTTTTATTTTAGCAACAGTAAAACGAACGTGAAAAATGCCATCGCCCTTTGAGAAACTGGGTTTGCGAAAAAATGACGGTCATTTTAATGGTGTTATTGTAGTCCATTAAAGCCCTAATAAATAATATGTATTATTTCTCCTTTTGTATCTTCTTCTCTATTGAGATTTTAAATTTGATTTCCTACTCAGTACGATGGGTAAATGTATCTTATTTGATGGATTAATTGGTAAATGACCTATTATTTTCTATAGGGTCGCTATTACTTTTGGTGATCACCATGGTATCAAATGGAACAATCCAAACTATCACGACTCATAGATACACTTGTTGAGTTAAGTTAAGTAATTATATTTTTTTTAAAAACTGGGTGCAAATTATATATTGTTAATAAGAAAGTCGAGGTATTGAATTTGATATCATACTCGAAGTTATTGAGAAATATTTTTATATAGCTTGGATGGATTAAGTACTGACATTTAATTGTGCTTTATAAAGTAATTTTTTCATGTTTCAGAAACAAAAACTAAGCAGATCGAATATGGGTATTCACAAATACCAAAATCATAGAGACAGCTGGTGAAAAAATAATGTTTTTTTAGTTTAAATCCACAACGACACACTTAAACAAAACTACAAATGATTACATGGATAAAACAATGGAGGAAAAAGGCTAATTTTTATCACTCCAACTTTAATTATCACTTTAGGCCAACGCTTAGTAATGCTAAATATCATAACCATTATTTAAACGATAACGATATTATAACCTTCCCTGGGACAATGAGATAATATTGAGACTCACTGTCTCTGCTCCCACAGAACATATATTATAGTCATGTAATAATTTATTCAAGTGGACTCAAAGGCTCGTATACCCACTTGACTGACAATACAGCCAAATGTCTCCAACACTTCCAGAATGGAATCATGCGAAAAGTGGTCCGACATACCTCTTTCGAGAGATTGAAGAACGCTGACCTGCTCCCGTTGCTTGGTGTGCCGTCGGTGGGTGAGTTCATCCGCCGGAAACATATCAACTTTTTTGACTCGTTGCAGCACCTGACAAACCCAGTGTTTAACACTATGACCCCACCACCCCTCCCGCATCGATGGCAACAGACTGTCGGGGAAAAATTAAGATAAGAATTAGTATGTAAGTTAGTTTTAAGGTTGATCAAAAAGGTGAGCCCCATCACCTTATTAGTCAGTTTAGTCAAGTCACGCATAATGTATATCATTATGCTTGTTTATTCGATTATATAATTTCTATAAAATAACAAAACCTGTATATAATGTAGTAATGCTACAGGAAATACAAAATAATTTGTGAATAGATTCACCTGAGGATCTATAATTATATATAATTGTCTGTAAATTTAAAGGTGCTATGAAGAAAAAAAAAAAAAAAAAGGCCCGTACTTTCTATATATTCTATTATATATATTCTATATAATTATCTGGAAATTTAAAGGGCTACGGAGGAAAAAAAAAAAAAAAAAAAGCCTGTACTGAAGAGTCAATTAATATCAATCCCATAGATGGAGTTTCAGTAAAGAAAATGAACTGTTATAAGTTAAGGTGGTGACTAGGCAGGCAGAACCTGTTTTGGTAAGGCTTAAATTAAGCCTAAGGTAAAAAGAAACAAAAATAGACGCAGAGAAAAACACAAAACGGTCCATTTTAGGTGAATGTAACAGTATTTGACGGTTTCGTCATAATGTATTTTAAGAACAATCGCCCTTCTTTCCAACAACCGTTTCGATTTCGGATTCATCTTTTACAAGAGCCATTTTCGTATCGCGTCGCAATGAAATCCGAGAGACCTTGAGAGTGCTACAAGCATGCTATTAGATATGGATTTGAACTCGCTCTTTTGCAGGTGTGAACAAAGCGGCGTTTTTTTCCCAAGTCGTCCCAGGTGTATGAGAACTATGGAGTCCCCGCAAAAATTATTTCTAGACTAAATTACTAAACTAATTTTGAAAGCTCCGGATGTTACCATTTTATCTTAGGAACTTTCATAATATTTTTAGAACAGTTTATCTGCAACGATGTTTCCCCTGAGCAATTGCTGTATTCGGTCCTCGTTGAGTTCTCGGGTTACCAGGGATCCGCCGCAGGGTCGGCGAATAGACAGTCCGGGTGGGGACGACCCTGCCTTAAAAATAGCCTTAGGTTCTGTTGAACCGCTGAGGAGGTCTAGTGCCGGCCTTAATAGAACAACAGTAGAACTCTATTTAAGGCTACAAATAGCCGGACTCCAAGGCTTCCTTCGGGTATCGGTGTCTTATTCTATTGCGTAGTTCGGCTGTCTTCGGCCGATCTCGGCCCCTGACGAGCGAATTCCCGAAATAGAAGGCCTAGTTACACAGCCCTTTAAACGGGCTACAGAACCCACTAATGTTACGGTTATTTTAGTTGTTTTTTTCAAGCTATATTACTAAGTTTTTGATCTACTTGCGAAAAAAATAATAAATAAATTACAGCTTGTCAAAATAATTTATACCACTAGTTCTGAATCCTTCAAACAGGATTTAAGTAACAAAGTCTAACATATTTTTCCAAAGTACTTTGGAAGCGAGTTATTTTTGGTTAAATTTGATTAATAATAGTCCTGTATTTTTTATCAGTTAAATAGTGACCTTAGTAGTTTATCCAGAGGTTTTCTTAATATAATTTTTATTGGTTAACTTTATTCTTTGTCATCTTTTTTTTTAAATGGTAAAAAAGATTGATTGGTGTATTGAAGTAATTTCAAAAGTGGAAGATTGTTAATAGACCTTATTTTTTAAGAAAATATTAATTTTTCTATTTTAGTAAATATGGAAAGGTAAAAGATAAAATAAAATATTTGAGAAAAATTCAAGCAAGATTCAATTTATTATAATAATTTAAATTAACCATACAAAGATCTTATATAAACAATACAGAAACAACCTCTCATCTTACACGGTATTTACATCCCTGTGTGCAGGAACATTTCCAGCTCACTTGAAAAAATATCGTATTACGTCAAAAAAATAATATATAATAATAGGAGGTGTTATCTGTGTGTCCGCGTCTGTACATAGTACAAAAGACAAATAAGTGTAAGAAATGTTTCAGCGAGATGTTTAGAAGCACTTGCGGTGGACGATGCCTGGGCCGGACTCGTCGTATTCCTGTTTGGAGATCCACATCTGCTGGAAGGTGGACAGGGAGGCCAAGATAGAACCACCGATCCATACGGAGTACTTCCTCTCAGGGGGAGCGATGATCTTGATCTTGATGGTTGAAGGAGCGAGGGCGGTGATTTCCTTCTGCATCCTGTCAGCAATACCAGGGTACATGGTGGTACCTCCGGAAAGGACGGTGTTGGCGTACAGGTCCTTCCTGATGTCAACGTCGCACTTCATGATGGAGTTGTAGACAGTTTCGTGGATACCGCAAGATTCCATACCCAAGAAGGAAGGCTGGAAAAGAGCCTCAGGGCAACGGAACCTCTCGTTACCAATGGTGATGACCTGACCGTCAGGAAGTTCATAAGACTTCTCCAGGGAGGTGGAGGCGGCGGCGGTGGCCATTTCCTGCTCGAAGTCCAGGGCAACATAGCACAACTTCTCCTTGATGTCTCTGACAATTTCCCTCTCAGCTGCACAGAACAAAGTACAAAACTTAGTAAATTTTCAACTAAGTGGAAACCACGTGGGCACGGAAATCAGTGTTCCAGCCATGGTTTCCAGAAATTAATTCATAAGAATGTTTCTTTTCCAATTTGATTGTGATTCTCATCTAAATGTAACAATTTTTGACTGATACGTACCAGTGGTGGTGAAACTGTAACCACGTTCAGTGAGGATCTTCATGAGGTAGTCAGTCAAGTCACGTCCAGCAAGATCCAGACGGAGGATGGCGTGGGGAAGGGCATAACCTGGAATACAAGAAATTAGCTGGATAAGACATCTCAAATTGCTTAAGGTACTTGAAAGTATTTCATTAAGAAACTTGTAGCGAACCTTCATAGATGGGAACGGTGTGGGAAACACCATCTCCAGAGTCGAGGACGATACCGGTGGTACGACCAGAGGCGTACAGGGAGAGTACAGCCTGGATGGCGACATACATGGCAGGGGTGTTGAAGGTCTCAAACATGATCTGAGTCATCTTCTCCCTGTTGGCTTTAGGGTTGAGGGGAGCCTCAGTGAGGAGGATGGGGTGTTCCTCAGGAGCGACTCGCAGCTCGTTGTAGAAGGTGTGATGCCAGATCTTCTCCATGTCGTCCCAGTTGGTGATGATACCGTGTTCAATGGGGTACTTAAGGGTGAGGATACCTCTCTTGCTCTGGGCTTCATCTCCTACGTAGCTGTCCTTCTGACCCATACCGACCATGACACCCTGGAAACGGAAAGAAGTTTCGATCAGAACTTGCAAGTCCGGCGAGGAGCATGTTGGACAGAGATAATTCGTGGAAAACGGGCACGGCGGCGGGCATAGATTAGCCTCCCGAACGGATTTCTCCAGGCTTGAGTAGCGTAGTTTTGCTTCACGAGATTGTACGATTTTATTGAAAAAGTATTGGAACGAAATCATCTTTCGTAAACACTACTCCATTATTGTTTTGTAGAACCGATATTTACTTTTTCTAAACCCACAGGCGTTTCAAAAGAAAAAATAATGCAGCAATTATGCAAGAATCACAAGTACAACTGGTCGTTTAGATTTCTATATTCCCCATGAGAATGTATTATATTCTGATGGCTATCGCTTTGGCTTTATAAGAGAACGCATTGTCCTCGTGACAGGTGCCAAAATTTCTTTTAGGTTCCCCCGTCCCTCATGACGTTTTATAAACGGGCGATTTGAATGAACGCTTTGTTTTTTTCTACAAGACTGATTCATATCAATAAATCCATTATTAATCATATTTCATTTATAAGTTCCCATTTCTTCATAGCCCCTTTAAATTTACAGATAATTATATATAATATAAGTTCCCAGCATTAGAAAAATATTTATCTATCACATAAGGTACGAAACTATGACGGGCATAGATTCGCCTCGTAGAATTGATTTTCATTGGATTTCGCACGATTGCTGAACAATTGTAAGCTAGATGAAATAAAAAGTACGAGCTGAAGTCCCGCTTGACGATCGCGAGGCGGTAGCACCGGGTGCTATTCCTGTCTGCTCTATTTCCAGTGGACCGCCCCCCACTACCACCCCCCGGTGCTACGTCCTTATAAGGTAAGGACCCTCACCCCAAAACAAACGTCTCATATATAAATATCTCACATCCCCTGGAATGCATTCGCGTACAGAAATAGCCAGATCCCGTCTTTTCACCGATATCCCGGAATATTACATTTTTATGATACAATTTTTACATTTTGAATGATACAACTGAGAAAATAGTGAGAAGTGACCCCTGCTGATTAGTGAGGAGAGTGAACACTGTCGAAAAGAAATAGGCTTGCGAAGCCGAAGCAATGCAACCACCCTCCATTCAGAGGGCTCCAACCAACATTAACCAACCCTAGCCGATATTGTTACATAACATAAATCTATAACTACTGTGCTCATTGGTCGCGTCTTCCAGATTATCACTTTTATTGCGGTTTAGGTGTTTATATGTCCGACTTAAAATTCGTTTGTTTAGAAGACTTATTGAGTTTACTGGTTTAGTTAAATAACTGTTTTTTTTTTTGGACTGTGTTGAATTTAATTTGTTAATTTGTATCTATTGAATTTTTCGGTAAAATGTTAGTGTATTAGAAAAAAAAAGTTTCCCGGAGAGAATCAATGGTGTTATTTTTAAATGAGTTGAAATGCGACTTTTATGTTTACTCTGATAGAAGTTCTGTTAGTTTTTTTTTTTTCATTTACTGTTACTTTTACTTGTTAGTTGGATTTTTGAAGTGATATGAAATTGCAGATTTAATTTTTTTTTTTTTTTTTCTAAGTAAGTTTTACCTGATGCCTGGGTCTTCCGACGATGGATGGGAAGACGGCCCTCGGAGCGTCATCACCAGCGAAGCCGGCTTTGCACATCCCGGATCCATTGTCGACTACTAGGGCAGCAACATCATCGTCACACATCTTGCTTGCTTCTTTTGTGTAGCTTCAACACCTACAGCACACGGACAGCCGAGTGTTTAGAACACTTAGTTTTACTTAAGATATATGAACACTTTTAGATAGGAGAAGAAACACTGTAGTTATACGCAGAGCCGCTGTTTCGCTTACCTGTAGACAGACCGCTTCCCTGGGCAACTTGCTAGCGAGTGACGTGGTGGGGGCCGGACCTCAGGCTTTATACTGGCCGATGGGGCTACGGGAATAGGCACCCCCCATACATGGGCCTGAGCCCCCGCCCCCTCCCCCTCCATATTTGGGGCCCCTCTCGGGGAGCTAACGAAAAAAGCTCCGCCTGTGTTTCTTGAGGGAAACCGCCCTGTCTGCCATTCGTCAACAATGTCTACATATACTAATTACAATTAATAATGAATAATCCGAATAAAAAAAAGTTAATATTTCTATTACCTTTAGACAGTGCTTTTCGAAGAGTAAATTGTAAATATGGGATCTCATTGCAGAAATTTGTATTTTTAGAGCGTTTACACCCATCTTCTCTTCATGAATCCTCTTTGCAGACATGAAGTATCCCCATTCGGATAAACGAAATTTCAATATATTATATAAAATTAAATTTTGAACCAAAAACTTAGAATAAACATATGTCCGAAAATGCTTAATTATAAAGTTATAAACAGTTGGTCAAATCCATTTATTTTCATTATTTAAATCCGATGTGTTTTTAATTTTTACCAAGAAAAGAATTCTCATCCCGTTCTGTTAAATGAAAAATGTTGGCAAATACTGAGAGTGTACTAATTCGGTATATGGATTTTTAGAATAATGTGAAAGATGAGTGATGGAAACATGTTTATCTTTTCTCATACTTCTTTTCATGTCTTAACCAAACAATAAAAAATGTTTGTGAGGGTGTTTTTGCGTTTATGTTTTAAATTTCCTGGTAATTAAAAAAAACCGATAGACAGACAGAAACAACAAACCTCTGTATCTGTTTGAAATTAGAGCTTCTTCATTCGCGCTTTATTTGATACTTTCGGGTACTAACTCTATCAAACAGAAATATCACAAAAAATAATTACTTACAACAATTTTAATTACTTTTTATGGAATTTGAAGTGATATTCAGGTCAGTTTATCACTCTAAACTTCTTCGCAAAAAAAGTTTGTCGATTTGTAATATAAATAAATATCTTATTGTGCACTATTGTAGTATATGTTTGAAGTATATTTTTCAAGGCTACTTTCGGCATTAAAAATTTGGTTATTTAGCTTTGTTTACATTTAAAATTACCGAAAATTGTTTTTGATTTAGCCGAGATTACTAGCTATGTTCTTTTATGTTTGCTCCTAGTATTGAACTATGACGGCTTTGATTGAAAATTGTTTATTTGGTCGCGTTGGCAGCCTTAAATATGGCCTATTATCAATAAAAAAATAAAATAAATGAAACATCGTGTTTTTTTTTTAATATATAATATGCCTGTTACAACACAACAACAATAATGCAGTTCTCTGCAGGCATATTCTTAATATTATTTTTCTCCCAGAAATATGAACTCATGACATTTCTCCCCATTATATTTGTTTCAAAACGTATGACAGACTTCTTTTTTTTTATTTGTGAATTAAACGTAATCAACATTGAACCTTTTTCCGGGAGTATATTTCACGCTAAAATTAAAACTAAAGATTTCCAAGAACAAATATAAACTGGGAGAGTTTAAGAACTGTTTCTCTTCCAAGCATCATATTTAAAGGAGTAACTCTGCCTGACGTGTTCAATTGTCGACTTGTCTAATGTCCGGACATTATTTACTTGTATATTTATTAACAAATCATTTCTGTGTTACCAAAATACGTGGCGTTCTAACCATGATGTCTTTTCAAAATCGAATTTTCTTGATCTAGAAGTGGTTACAACTGTTTAAAATTGCAAATTTTGAACATTGCAGTATCTGTTTGAAATAATTCTCTTAGAATTTATAGATTTTTGAGTACTTAAATGCAGGTTACGGATTCTAATCCCAGTACAGTGTATATTCGATCACTAGTTTGTAAATTACATACAATTCTCTCGTAAATTTTTCTTCTGCTCGTTTTTGGAAAACCCAAATGATGATATGCTTTATGAGTTACGTTGTTCTTTTCTGAAACGAAAACCTGTTATGTCTTCATCCGGGTACCTGTCTATCCCACGGATTATGAGTACACTATTGGACCTATAAACATAAAATTTTGTATAAAGGTTCCATATAGTTTTCGATGACAGTAAAATATTCTTGGATTCAGCGAAACATAATGTGTTTAATGTAAAAATAATAATTAATTAGTAATAGAATATAGATATTACTCTATCATATTGAGAAAAGCATCAAAATGCAATAGGTCAATCTCTGCGATAAGATATACTATGATATTTACTGAATTGTTGATTCCAATTTTGAATTGAAGTTCCATTAGAAAACTAAAAACAAAAGTAAACATATGAAAATTAATAACGTGGCAGTAATTAATTAATACATAATAAAAACGAATCTATTACGTTGAGCAGAGTGTCAAGTTAAAACCTTAAATTCTTTATCAATAATCAAGTCCTATTGATGACTTGAAAGCTACATTGGATTATAATTCCAAAAACTATTAAAATCAGATTAATGGCAGATTTGTTTTTTATTTATTTAGAACATTTATTGAAGACTGGTGTGACCGTGATGAAAATCAATGAAGACTAAATTAAAGATATTTCTTTTGAATATTGGATAGAATAAAAAAAATGTAAAAGAGTTCAATCAAGGTGTTATTGTCAGTGAAACCATTAAAACCTTTACTTGTTTGATAACGAACATTGATTAAGTTTTCCAATTAGAATTTAAAAATTCTGTCAAAAACTACATTGTTTCCAGCTGTCAGTAGATTGGAAAAATCGTCAAAAAATTATCAAAACATGTTTTCTTAGGGGAACTTAAAAATAAAACAAATTGGTCATTCGCTTATATCGTCATCCTGGAATAATGAAAATTTTGACCAGAAGTACGTCTGTAGAACACCTCATTTGAAATAGTTTATGTTTAATACAACTTGACAGTATAATTTAGTAGAATCAACAGTATAATTATAACAATTTTGAGTTGTCCTTTTATTCCTGCTGGAAGGCGATTTATTTATTTTTTTGTTTCAAAACCCTTTATTTAATATATACAGATCGATTTAAAGATTCTACAATATGGAATCTTCACATAAATGCACATCGTACATATTATATTTAGTATAGAGTAGCTACGTTTTATATAATGTGTGAGGTTTAAAGACTTTTAATAGGTAGGCTGATGTACGGAATACAAGGAGTGTAAACATATACAAATCGATTTATTACTGTCTAACATTGTTTTATAATCATAGGAAGCAGTTGAAAAAATCAAAATAAAACCGAATGTTTAAATCACTTTACAAAAAATAAAATCTGGTAATAGATAATGAAATTGCTTGTAATATTCTTATTTTTTCTATTATAAATTATTAATTAATATTTCTGGATGTACCTGATACATTTCTAAGAAATAGTACCCTTTTCGAAATTCTTACACATTCTTAGAGAAAATCATTTTATTATTGTTCCTCTTAAAATTGAATTTATACTTTCTAATTAAAGTGTGTACTTAAATAGTTGTGGGAATCCTTATATGTATTCTATTGTGAAAACAGTGATTTAACAGTCTGGTATTTGAATAGCAATATTTAGAACTGTTATTGGTAAGAGGGTGACCGATAGTACTAGTATTATTCACAGTTCTTAATTTAAACCGGAGTGTGTGTGCGTTAGGATTTAGTCAATGGCATTCGAGCATTCTAGGCGACTAGTGAGTTTCTATTTTTGGTCAAAGACTGTTTTCCGCTCAAAGGGACGAGCAAAAAATTTAAACAAAGGGGATATTACTATAACACGATCTTTTAATAATATATAATGTTTCACCTTATATATATATTTATTGATCATAATAATTTAACTTACATTGTTCATCAGAGCTAGTTTTCAAAGGAATATGTTGAACAATTTGAAATCATTAGCGGTCAATAATAATTGTTGTAATTCATGTATACATACATGAATGCATTAAAAAGATGGCTAAGAGTTACAAAAATAAGTGGCACTATCAACCGAAATCATCGTCAAATGCAAATTTGCTAATAATGGAGATTTGTGTTAGGTATTCCATATTAGTAAATATAAAAATAAATAAATATGTATCAAAATTACATCTTTAAAGCCGAAAATCTGAGATAAGACGATGACAAAGTTTGAAACCTATCAATAATTGGAAGGGAACAATTATTAAATATTTCAACCCATAGAGGGTCATCATTACATGATTAACATCCAACCGAAAGGTTTTCTCACAGACTATAATTTTTTATTAAATATTTATTTTTCCTAAACTTTGTTGAATTTTATTTATTTTTTTGTTACATTATTTCTTCTTTACTTAATTATTATGCATATCTTCATTGTAGAATAAAATGTTTTAAAATCTTGTGTGAATAATTACAACACGGAACTATAATTATGCAAAAAAAATGGAAAACAACGAAAAGCAAAACAACTGCTAGAATAGTATTAGAAGATTATATTTTTTTTTTTTTTCAAATTAATGTTTAAAGATCAATAAATAGTCCAATTAGCTAAGTTTAGTTGGTTTATTTTTTTTATCACAGATTTCAGTATGATAAAAATATACAATTGAAAAACAATGTTAAAATTAACAAAAAAAAATAAAGAATTTGCTGTGACGGGGTTTTCTCTTATGAAAGAGCCGTAGAAAAAATTGAGTGAGGGCCTTAAGGCAGATTTGTCAATTCTTCACTTGATCATATAGACTAAAGACAATTATAAAAATTCAATCAATAAATTAAAATTTTAAATTCAAAGCAACTTGCACTACAGGTTGTGATTACTTATACAGGGATAAATAAAAACGAGTGTATAAGAGTTGTAAAAATGGAAGATATTTCGAAAAGTTGGCACCCGGTCTTGAAGCCTCCTCGCTCGCTGGGACCCAAAGAAGGCAAGGCTTATTGCCACTTGTAATTTACCTGCCCAGCACCACAGCATGTGATGATAATAACAGCTAGTACAATTATAATTAACTGGCAATTAATTACAGTCATTTGAAATTAACTTGTACTCGAGTTGATTATTCATTTTTTAAACCCCTCATTACGGCAATGCAGAGCAAGTTTAAACGTTCGGGTTCAATGGTCTTCGCCTCCTCATAGAGAAAGCGATTTACGGAGACAGTCGGAGTCCGGGAAGATGTCACTGAAGAAGAGAGCCAAAGAAAAAAGAGGTATAAAAAGTTCTTAGATGTAAATTAAAAATAAATATTGAAAAAACAAAACTATTCACTAAACTTAGGCCCAATTTAATTTAGATAATAATGAACTTAAATGGTCACAAATTGTATAGTACTCAAGGGTAATTTTTTCTCATCACTGGCGTTTCCATTCATTCGTAAAACACCTTAATTGACAATAGAATATAAATCAATTTTTCATTAAATGCTTGTCAGACCTCTATGAACCTCTGCATCACCATCGTGAATTAGGACTGGTAGGAAGAATAATAACGAATCTAAGGCGTATCACCATCTCCCGACTTCATGATACCACTCACATTGAACTTTCTTGATAACCTAGTGAACGAAAGCACTCAAAGGATTCTTAAATATTGTAAGAGCGCCATCAGCGACACTTTAGTAAATAAAGAGTTTTGTGCATAATGTTTCAAGTTAGAAGAAAATAATTTTTAATAATACATTTTTAAGAAACATTAGAAATTACTGTTATACCTGTATCTTTGGTATACAGTATGTAAGATTTGGTTATCTTACATACAAATAGGTGGATATTTTAGGATTACGTATTAATTGTATTCTAATTTTAGTTCAGAAGTGTTCTACATTGCAATGTACATAAAATAAAAAACTAAAGAACTCTCTCACTCACTCTCTCTCTCTCTCTCTCTCTCTCTCTCTCTCTCTCTCTCTCTCTCTCTCTCTCTCTCTCTCTCTCTCTCTCTCTCTCACTCAATCTCTCTCTCTCTCTCACTCAATCTCTCTCTCTCACTCTCTCTCTCTCTCTCTCTCTCTCTCTCTCTCTCTCTCTCACTCTCTCACTCTCTCTCTCTCTCTCTCTCTCTCTCTCTCTCTCTCTCTCTCTCTCTCTCTCTCTCTCTCTCTCTCTCTCACTCTCTATCTCTCTCACTCTCTCTCTCTCTCTCTCTCTCTCTCTCTCTCTCTCTCTCTCTCTCTCTCTCTCTCTCTCTCTCTCTCTCTCTCTCTCTCTCTCTATATATATATATATATATATATATATATATATATATATGAAAAACAATTAAAAAAAGAAGCGATGAGTATACATAAATGGTATGATAGGTTTTGTTCAGCCTTGAACAAATAGGTACTATAGATTTTATGTTGATTGGGTTGTCTTCAATGATGGAAAAAGAGTCAATGTTTAACAAGTATAAAACTTACAACTTACTTGTATACTTGTAATTTACAACATTCAAGCAGGAATATTACGAAATTACAAAACAAGATAATATATGTTCTCCTAGCAGCCACGATCAGAAATAATATTCCACCTTCGAGTATTCCTTCGTAAACACAACTTATACACTTAAATTGAATCGCATGAATTCATAACACCCATTCTCTACAAAGCCACTTATACGAAATTATTCTGAGCAGTGAATTAAATTTTCAGAGATCCTTTTATCAGTAGACTCGCATATTCTTTTTATTATTCTCATAAAATATTTATTTTATTTTTGCCAATTGGCATTTTTTCATCTACTATGAACTGACACATCAGAATTATTATTGCTGTTGAAGAGAATTGTAATCTAACTGAATTAGTTTATTGAAATAGAACTATGAACAAAATTGTATTTATATGTAAACGAAAAAAAGGACTTAAAAATGGGTTTTCAGCCGCTATCAGTGAACACATACATCTAGGCAGACAAAAGATGATCCCCCCCCCTAAAATTAGAGGCTCTTTCTTCAACCCATGCAGTTATTTATCATAAATGTTATCGGTACTAATTACAGTAACAGAAAGGATGAAACATGATCTCTGCTAGTGCAAATTACAATGACATCGAATCACAGATGAGTCATAATTATTCATTAGAACAGATCGCCACTAGACATCGCCGTTGATTCATCGGCGTCATGACGGCTTGGCATCATGCTCACGATAAGTGCACCATTGTTTGATACAAATAATGACTATTTATAATCGCGATATTTCCATAATTGGCATTATTTTCCAATCGCTTCATCTTTAGTCATGTCATTGAAAACCAATTTTGTACTAATTGGGTTTTATTTTTCGCCGTACGATCTTTTCTGGTCCACTTTATTGTATAAAAACTAAATAATGTTGAAGGAATATGCACAGAGGGTTGTTGCGCACGCTAGTGTATGTGGATATAAAAAAATCTTTATTTCATTGTCAATAACAAACCTTATGTAATGTACTCCATCAGCAGTGAACACGCAGTTTCTTTGAAATAGTTTTTTTTATTACCATCTATAATTTTTTCTTAGATATTAGGATGATTGTTTTGCACTTTACATACATTGTTCAAAATTTTAACTTTTTAAATAGCATTTCGATAATTTTATTACATCTTTCTGAATCATTACCGGCATAATTTGTGTATTTAGGAGTACCACTTTCAACAAATTTTGACCACCCTGTATGTTCTAAGATTTTCAATTTTGTTATATTTGCGATACGTCATTGTCATCGATTCTGTACATAGAGTTTTTCTAATTGACTAGATTACATATTCTAAACATTAAAATAACAAAAAATAATTACGATGCTTAGTACTGTGACAATGGAATCATTTGTATTCTAAATCACTCAAGATGGTATATCCCATTTTAATTATGTAATGTTAAATTAATTGATTGTTTGTTAAATGAATGAACGTAGAGGTAGCGTCAGTCAGGTTGTTCTTCTTCGTTTGTCTTAACCTACTATTTTCAGCTTGAATTAACTTGAAACGTTTGTAGAAAAAAACAATAACTTTTGCATGCGTGATCAGAAGTAATGATAACGGCGGGAAAGTTCAAATAACCAACGAGAAATATGATAGGGCCATTAGCTAAGGATGATAATTAATGAATTGTCATTGCGACCGTTGAGAAGTAGCTGTGCCTAAGCTCTGGCTAGAAGTTGATCTTCAATGCTACGGCAGGTGGCCATGTATATTCATTGTTTGTACCTTCTTAGCATCTCGGCAATCCATTGCGCTTGCAAATGTCTCCCTGTCCTCGCTTCCCAGTATCCTTCTCAACGGCCCAAAAGAGAGATTTTAGCCTGAAAAGTCTTTCTTATGTCTACATGTATGTATGCACAACGATATCATCAATAGCATAAATATGATGAATCAGAACGTATGATCAAAAAAAATTTTAAAAAGTTGCTAATTTTTGCTCAATTTCAAGCTTTTTCAAGTCACAGCTCAGAAGCTATTTATGCTTAAAAATATTTTCGTAATGTAATGCGATGGTAATGCAAAAAATGATTTTAAAGAAACTGCTTGTTTAGTGCTGATGGAGTACATGACCATTAGGTTTGTTATTGATGAAATAAAGATTTTTTATATCCTCGTAGACCATACACTAGTGTTTTTTAAATAATAATTTATAAGAACATAAAAAAAGTAATATACAGACCCACGAAAATTTCTAGCTCTTTCAATCGAATTAGAAATTAAACCCTAAATATTTTTTTTTATCATACTGTTGGTGGGTGAGTCGTATATTAAATTAAAAAAAAAAAATTCACGCCTCGTGAATTTAATCCCAATGTATCATTAAAAGTCTTAAACAGTGTCATAAAATAAAGTTAGAACTTTGTCACAACCACAGTTTCTCATAGCGATAAAATTGTGCATGGTTTTTTTTTTTTTTTTTTTTTTTGATGCTGCAAATATTTTAAAAATAAAAACTATACTAACAAAGAATTGAAAGGTCTTTAATTAACCAATTAATTGGTAATTAAAAAATGAATACTTCCATATCATATTGAGTAGTGAATTAGAGATTTTGGCGTCCCAATTATTATGTTTTGAGAATTTGGTACTTTTGCAGCGGCAACAAAACCGTTAATTGTGAGTTGCATTACAGTTAAAGTTAATTTTTTACAATGTCTGTAATGGTGGAGGAATGAAGACACCAATGTGGAAAAAAGTCAAGGAAAAGAAAGTCATATTGAATATAATTTTATTCACAATTATACAGCACAATTATATTGATTTTCGTATTGCGTATTTTCGCTTCAGAAAGAGTTGTTTGTTGCATCTGTTCGACTTGTGGCATTTCTGTCCCCTTATCTATTTTATGAAGGAAGGAAATTAAATCAGAAACAATTAACTATAAATACTTGTGATTTGATTATTTTTTTTTTCAAATACTTGAATTGAGTATTCTGTATATACTGGTTTCCCACGGAACCAAAGAATTTCTGGCTAGTTTCTTAGTGGTGTGATTTTAATTGTGCTTTAAGACAAATTCTGGAGCTATGATGTTGTAATATGACGTATTAAGGTCATATTAAGTGGGGTATAACCTCATTCATACGAGCTACTTTCATTATTGCAATCAATTAATCTCGAAGAGGGCACCTTTTCTTGTCTTAATTCGCAAAACACTACGTATCGGTGTTAAATTTCATTACGTGTCTTCTTACCATTATTTTACTACCACCACACTACATTCGGCGGTTGCAATATATTTATTACTGCAGTAAATAAAATCACAAAACATAATACAAAGAAATAGTCTTGGTTACTGAAACTTACCTTTCAGCAAATAAAAAAAATTGTGAATCGCTATATTATTGCCCAAAAACACCTTTTGTAAATGCCCGGAACTTAAGGATTAATTAAATAATAAATCTATATTGTTACTTTCACTGTTTAACTCACATTAATTATAGTTCAAATTATTGTTAAATTCTCATTTGATATTTCAGATTGAGTGAATCATTTACGACCACCGTTGTAGAGCATACTCTTGCTCCATTTAGGATCGAATGTAGAGTCTCGCCCTTCAAGCGCCGCTGTAACGACTGCTAGTTTCCCCATCATCAAATAGATTTAACCGTCGTTAGCCTAAGGATTAAAAAGCTTCAGCAGTTCTAATAAGGCCAGCACTTCTGTTTGTGAGAGCACAGAGCACTCCTGAGGCTTTCTCGTCCTTTATCTTATCTCCCATTAAACGGTCCCACGAGCTTTCTTATCACAGCAAAGTGTGATAATCGGTGAGCGATCGTTTTCATTTCAGATTATAAGCCACAGATTTGCTTATCATTTAGTTCTTCTGTGGCATTAAAATAGTCTTTATAATTGATATAACATTTAAATGATTTCATCAGCGCTGCAAGCAAGGCTTCCCCGTCGGCCACCTTCAGCCAAGAACCAGCAATACAGTCGAGTCTTGAGGGGTCAGTATGGTTATAATGTTTTCCACTCTTTTCTGTTGTTTAAGAAACTCATCTCAATTTATATTTTTAAGCTAAATATCTTAATGCTCATTAGGTTCTGTTATTATTAAAATTTTTTATTTTTTTTTTTAAATACTGTGATATATCTTACATAAGTAAAAGAGCTCATTAGGCTTTGGAGTTTAAGTTAACATTTTTTCCCACCAATACATACAATTCCCAACACGCTTAATTTCATGCTTTATTTAATTTACTATTCAGTGTTTAATATTATATTTTGTTTCTGTTTTGAATTGATCTTTTATGTGTTTTGTTTAGCTTTAGTTTGTTGAAAAAATTGTTACCTTATTCATATTGGTAAATGAACTGATCGGTTATCGTTTGCTGTATATTTTGGAGAAGTAGATGTTGTCTTTTTTTGGAAATTCCACCTGATTTCTGTAATATGATAATAATCCTCCCGTAAAAAAATAAATATTTTCTTGGCATTTCGAGTACATAATAAAATTAAGAATATTGGGAATAATAGTGTGAACTAGGTCATTAAAACCGTATTCACGACTTTTTGCTACCCAAAACAGTGTTGGTCACTGAAAATTACCGTTTCAGCTAAAAAAAAATTCTTTCATCTAACTTGACTATGGATTTCTACTATTTTAGTTGTATTTTGTATAAAATATGTCCCAAATCCCCGCTAGTTCTCCTGGCCGATGACGGACTGACCCAAATTGGTGCCGGTGCAGCCAGGATCGCGACCAGATGTAAAAATATTCGTGATCTAAAATACACTCGAACTACGGGTGCGCTGGAAGGCTAGAGCTGGCAGCTCCCTCTACAGTCAACCCCGACAACAGCCCCCACTTTGTGCGGTTAAGGCAACAGTCGACAACTTCACCTCGCATATTCGTCCTCAGATATGATATATACCGCCACCTTATGTTTCATTTACCGTTCCAGGGCCCCTAGTATATAATCACTAGTGAAAAGATCATTTCATAATAATAATTACGCATTACACTAGTGAACTAAAAATGTATTAAGACTTAAGACTTCGCTTGATAAGAGACTAACTATTAAACCACGCACGAAAATAAAATGACAAACGCTCAGACATCGGATTAAACTATTGAAACACTTACTGGACCATAAACTCAACATTCCCTTTGTCCCAGAAACTATTGATAAACAAAGTTCACTGAAAACACATTTGAACATTTGTGTTTCACTGAAACACGTTTGGGCGTGGAGCCTAAATATGCAAACGTGCTAAGAAGCAAAAGCTCAAAGGTGCACCATCTTACGTATCTTTCACACTCGCCTAATTCCTTACCTTCACGACTCCATTAGAACTTCATACAAAAACATTCACGACAAACACCGTTGACACCCAAACCAACGGATACAATAACCGTCAAAACCTAACTTACATGGTAACGTTAAACGGTGACTGAGGATATTCTAATATAATAACAATAAGATTTCTTTAAATCTAACTTCAACAGAATGGGACAGACTCGCTGGATGTCAGACATGCCCTTTTGCCGTATTTACAACACATTCCACTGGTTGTGCAAGTCACAGTTGTGAATCAATAAATGAAGTTTTTAAAATACAACTGTGCGATAATCACTCGCTTATAATATTTGTAATCAGGTATACTTCATTTAATTTTTCAAACCACCTTAGTCCCTGGAAGTCGCCTTTTTATTAAAAACGATTTAAAATGGCTAGAATTCATTATAAAAACCGCTTATACTGTTTTATGTATTTTTAACCGTGTGGAAAATACTCGAAAAGTGAAGAGATATTATCGAGAGACATTTCAGAGCTTGGCGTGAGTTGGCATTTACTAATTAATTATAAACAAAAAAAAAATAAACCCTGCTGGTATTTTAGCTAAAAATACTTTCTTTTATATTTGAAACCGCACCGGTTATTGAATTATGACTGCAAATCTCCTTTTCAAATTAAAACAGAGAAGTGTAAATAACAATAATTAATAAATAATCAATTACTAGGTCAGAAAAAAGTAAAGGCTTTAATCACGTAAAGTCATCATAATTGTGTTCCCACCTTAAATTTAATTTAATTAATGGCAGTTCCCATGCGCTTCGCCTCTGATGCTAAAAATAAAGCAGCTATGTATAAAATAATCAATAATTTAAATAAAATCTATTACTTAATAATTACAAGTAAATATTTTTCTATCACACAGAGCTTGGTGCCAAATACTAGATTAATTGATTCATAATATTATATATATAGTATTATGTAATAAGAGTACAACGGGGTAAAATTACAATGATTCGTTAAAATTGTTTTCGCTGCTGTAAACAACACTTAATTGTCTGATCCGTCCTACACGAATTGATTATTTATTGATTACTACGCTTTGTTCTGTAAATTTTAATTTTTTTTTCCTCGTTCCCTTTTATTCTCCTTCTAAATCAGTGAAAATCAAAGTCGGAGTATCAACTAAAAGAAAAATTAATAATAGATTAGAAACGTCACTCTACAAAACGCCGAGCAGGTTTTCTTATAATAACCTCGTAGTAGCATACACAATTGGAATATTCATTGTTTTCCAATTAATTATTAATTTTCATGAATCTAATTAGTTTTATATGTAATTAATTGCCATAATCAACGGAAACTAAATCCTGCACAATGGAAGGATTCGAAATTTGGCTTAGGTTTACCTTCACGAATATTGCCAGGACGTTAAAAATACATCAAAGCGTGCCCTATATGTTTCCTTAATGATACGACCCGTAGGAATTATGATTTGAATGGTTTTCTGTGTATGTGTGTTCCATGCCTTTAAGCATGCTTTACCAATGCATATTCGTACATGTTTCACGAACTGTTTCGACCTTTCCTGTAGTTCATATCGTAATAAACTACTGCTAACGATATTTAATTTTAGATGCAATGTACCGTGCTACCATAAAAAGGGAAATGGAGCCTGTCCGCTTTTTTCTTTAGCAAAGTTAATCACCATCTATTCCTGGGGTACGCTGGAGAAGCCCGTCGTGTGTGGATTTAACCGAATATAATGCAGTTCTGGCCTAAGTACACCATTCAGAAGATAATTGTTTAGTTATACATACATTTTATCAAAAGAGTCTTACTAATAACTCTATCAGAGCTGTTTTTGTCGATGCCACAAGAATAATATTCGCATTATACAACTTAGTACGACAGATAGCGAACAAATGCAGTAATTTTGGGGTATTTCTTTGGTTTTATTGGGGTTTCATTCATTCTGATTAATTTCATATGTGATTTGACCAAGTACCTTCATACCTTCATGGTCTTTGTAAAATATGGAATATGCCCACTCCAGAACGCCAACACCAGTTTTTGGATATGCAATATAGAGCTTTTTGTATCCAATGATTTACTTGAAATTAAACTTATTAACTTAGCTGGTTTATGAAAATATAATTAACTCTATTAATAGTATAATTCCTTTATTGTGCAATAATTACAATCTGCCTTTTATAAGGCAATAAGTAATTAAGATATATGCTCTCATTCATACAATATTTACAGTTCATCATTCACTCGCTCATTCATACAATATTTACAGACAGCCCAGAGACCCCCCAAATCCACCGCAAAGAGAAAGCGGAGTCTTGGGAAGTCCCCCACGCTCCTCCGTCAGCCGCGTCACCGGATACTAGCCAGTGGAGGCTGACCAAGAGCGCGAGAGCCACAGACGCTCAGGACATGATTGGAGAGACTGGCCATTGCCAGGACTCCCACTGTCACGCGTTTATAGCAGGTCACGAGGCCACTGCCGTTTCAGTCTCCGAGGAGGATTATAGGGATGAGTGGCGCAGTGCATTGACTGTGCTACAGGATTAGGGTGGTTGGAAAGGCTACTATGGAATTTCCTGAACTTGGAAGGGATAAGTTCGAGAATGTAAGGCATATTAAGATCGTTATGAAGGGTTTTGCTGCTTACGTAATAAGGGGCATTTACTATTGTTCTCAGGACTTTTTATTGAAAGGATGTTCGACTTTTTTGCTGTCCCCCATAGCTCTATTCCTTATGTCCAGATTGGTTTTAGTATAACTTTGTAGATTAGTAGTTTATTTTCTATTGAGAGATGGGATGTCCTTTGAAGTAGTCTGTACAGTTGTCCAAAGCGTCTGTTTAGTTCTTGTCTTTTTAGTCTCGTATGTGGGTTCCAGGTCAGTCGTTTGTCAAGATGGAAGCCTAAGTACCGTACTGTCTCGGATACAGGGAGAGGAATAGAATTAAAATAAACTAGTGGACCAGACTTGCGACAATGGGTGAAGGTAATGTGGGAGCATTTTGCTTCATTAACTTTGATCCGCCATTGATTGCACCAATACTCGATCTCGTCAAGGTGTTTTTGAAGGTTATGGGATGCTATGTCGGGGTCTGGATGGGATGACAAGACTGCAGTGTCATCTGCAAATGTGGCCAAGAAGGTATTGGGAGTAGAGGGGACATCAGCGGTGTATAGGTTATAGAGGATGGGGCCCAGGACACTGCCCTGTGGAACTCCTGCACTTATGGGATAGTAGTTAGAGTATTCTAAACCACAGCGGACTTAAACTCTATTAATGAAGTGAATACAGTAATTCGGGATTGAATTAAATAGCTTATATTTATTTAAAGGGAATAAGTTCAATTTTTCTTAAAAAAATTAATATCTACAGAATCCCTCGGTCTGGAAAAATAATGAATAATTACTGCTCAATAGGACAAGAATTGTGCTGTTTTTCATTTTCTCTAATCTTCGTCGATTATTAAACGAACTAAAAATAAAAACAGATTAGTGCACTTAAATGAAGTTGGATTGAGGATAGAATCTTTTAACAAGGATAAAATAAATAAATTTGAAAATATTATTGTTCCGCCGTACACCGTTGCGATTTCCTTATGTTTAAAAGAGATCGCGTGAATACTGATCATTTTTTTCGTTGTAATTAATGATAGTGAAATAAATTCATTTTCCATCGAGGGATTTCAACCCAGAACATTCATATCGTGAAGCAATTCTGCCAACAGAAACTAGAAAATTATGGCCGTTTGGTATTTTTTACACGACTGTCGTTTTTATTACACGTCTTTATTTTTTACTCAAATTGTGAAATAACAATCAGAGAGTTTATTAAAACTATTTTTTGTTTTTTTATCAACGGCGGTTCATTTCATCGAGATATTATTTTCCGAAATGTTTGGCTACACTAATCTGCAACGTACATACGTACATCAGAACGTACCCTTCGATAAAACGGTAAAAGAACCACACGCGTTTTCCCCGTGCACATGGTCCACCTTGCATATGCCATAGTCAAACTTTTGATTGACAACCTCTGAAACTCAATTGTTGATTGGGCTGCTTAGAAGTTTCACAGTTGAGTTTAAATATTCGAGACAAAGAAAGTATCAGCAACGATCTAAAGTCTCTAAGGGTGCATTCACTTGCTAGCGTATTCGTGATGCTGTAAACTCTGCATTAGCTATATGCTTCGGAATAGTTCCATCATAACTAAAATCTCACAACACAAAAAAACTCACAAAAATGGCATGACACACAATAAACAGTGGAAGGGGTAATTCGTTCCTTAGTAGGCATTCGCATAACTTGGACAAGGTGGCCAAAGCTTTCTAGGTCCCTCTGTCTTAGGTAGATACCTGAGAAAATGCTCGGGTCGGCATTGCCGCCTACAGTTGTTAACTCAAGTGGTACAGTAGTTGGTGGGAGGAAGCTTATTGCCCAATGTTTATTTCTTTGCGTTGACCGATAACTCTGCGATTGTCTTTTTGCGCCTAATTAAGCTTTCAGTTTTATATATATATTTTTAATACAATTTATTTTAACGGATAAATTGGCTTAGAAATAGCAATCAGTTAATTCTATAATTATTTTCAAGGCAACAGTTTGTTTGTAGTTGTCATTATTTAACATTTAGCTTATTATTCACATGTTAAAGGCCATGCACTACTTAAAACTCCGTTCAACCGATTTTCCATTTGAATTCAACGAACGAAATCATTCACCGCTGACACATGCGAACACAAAAATAGCCAAGTTGAAAATAATTTGATTTTTTTCGGAACCGTAAAATTAGACAGCATGGCAACTGGACGCGTGTATGTAATGAGAAAATATTTTAATGACAGGTCAAAGCTGCAAATAATGGAGGTTTTTTCGGGACTTGAAAAATCCCAAGTATTCTCCTTGGCTGGGGTCCAGGTGTGCGCCGTACGGTCAAGAAGTGGATGCTTTAAAAGTCAAATAAGTTCAAGAACCTGTGGAGTCACTTTTGCCATGTTGTACCAAGGATCAGTTCGCCCACCACTTAACATTTCCAGTGTTCATTTTTTTTTTTTTAATATCGACCTAAAAAGCCTCAAAAATAAAATAGTGGATGTAAACAAAGCTTTCGTAATTTTCTCAATATTGATTACATTGAATAATTGTGAAACAACTGCTCAATATTATCATATATACTTCACTTCATATTATAAACCACATGAATCAATAAAAATTTATTATTATAGTAAATAGTCACTTAAAACATTGACAGGAAAAAGAAAACTACTAAAATCTGATTGAACCAGAGGCGTTCTCTAATTTCTTTAGCTTGGAAAAAAAATTATAACTTTTAATCTTAATTAGCTCTTGAGTTAAGATTTGTTAAATTTAGAGAACTGAAACCGATTTGTTTTGCGTTTAATTTTAATTCCTGAGCTTAACGCTATTGTGTCTTAAACAAAATGGAATCAGTTTAATCCATGGTGTTGTTGAGATATATATTTTTATAATTTCGGATTGATTGTTGCAATCTTTCGTATAACATACAGACAGACAGTTAGACGAAAGGCGATCCCCACGCATCAATTTGAAATTAAGCCTCTCTCTTTGACTTCAGATTTTTAATTGAACAATACACATTCTAGGGAGACGCCAAATCTCCATATTACCAGTAAAAACTTCTTCAGTGTTACTATCTGGCAGTCAGCGCTGAAAATGTCTCTTCTTCTAGTTCCCAATCGGTGGCGTTGTCTAGAACAATATCTCTACAATTTTGTTTTAGTTTTAGGAGATTACTTGCAATCTTCCTGGTCATAGGAAAGAAGCAATGTTAAGTAACTCTACTGGCATGAAATTACAACCCTTCATAATGATCTGAATATACCTTACATTCTTGAACTCATCCCTTCCATCATGAAATTCCATAGTAACCTATCCAACAACCCTAATCCCGTAGCACAGTCCTTGCACTGCACCACTCATCCCTATAATCCTCCTCGGAGACTGAAACGGCAGTGGGCTCGTGACCTGCTGTAAATGCGTGACAGTGGGAGTCCTGGCAATGGCCAGTTTCTTCAATCATGTCCTAAGTGTACGTGGCCCTCGAGCTCTTCATCGCCTCCACTGGCTCGTATCCGGTGACGCGGCTGACGGAGGAGCGTGGGGGACTTCCCAAGACTCCGCTTCCTCTTTCGCTTGCGAGGGAGGTGACAACTGTATGGATTCTGGAGGTCTCTGGGCTGTTTGTAAATACTGTATGAATGAGCGAGTGAATGAAAATTGTAAATATGGCATGAATGAGAAAATTTATCACAATTACTTATTGCCTAATAAGGCAGATTGTAATTTTAGCACAATGTATGAAAATTATAGTTATTTCGCTTGGTTAAATATATTAGATATTGCATGTATAAAACTAATTTAAAATGTGTCCTTGACGGATGTCTTGGTGGGGTGATTTTAACCGGACTTACAAGAGCTGACGAGGGACGTTGCCCTTCAACCTTTCTTTTTAAAAGGAACATATTTAATTTATCTGGACAGGGGCCATCGTTGTCAATATACCGCGACCAAAGCAATCGACACCCAGCATGCAGGCGGGTGGATAAAACAGCCAATTTAAATATAAATAATTATTTTCACTGTGGCTTGTTCAATGAAGCTTTAGCCTCTACATAATTAGTCAATATCGTCAACCAATCAACTATCATCATCGAAAACCGTCAACGTTGCGCCTGCCCGTTTAGGCATCATCAAAGACTGTAACTAACTTGAAATCGTAAAGAAAATCTGTGTATAATTAATTACATTTATAAATGTCTCTTATTAAACCCTGGAAAATAATATAATATAAATAATTAATTTACTGCAATAGTTGAATTAGATAGTTCGTATATTCAATAAATTAAATACAATGAATAGTGGTCAGCTATTCAAAAGCACTGATTTTAAAGCTAAGAACCCTCGACATGTCACGCAGAAATCAAAAATAATATTCTAATCCTTTTTTTAAACATAACTCTAATAAACCTAAATAAAAATTACGATAAAACCTTTTAGGTGAATTGGTTGCTTTGGTTCAATTGTCAAGTATGATTTATGTATAGAAAAGTTCTTCCATTACTTTCCCTTAATATAGTACATAACGTTTAATCCAAAAAAAAGTGGAAATCAATAAATATATAAAATAAAATTGGAGCTAGTTTTGCACCCTGTGAAACCCTTCAATTTATCATATAAGGTTGGCGATCCTTCAATACTTGGTATTATCAATTTTAGTGTTTAGAAGTCTAGTTTGCCCCTATATTCAATTAAATTATGAACATACTGATATGAAATGTTGGCGTTCTGGTCTAAATTATTATCGCCCCATATCAAATCTACTTCTGCCCTAAAAAAAAAACAGTTTAGTGAAGTATATTCGATACTCGTCTGTCTGTCCGTGCATATAAACCACGTGCCCTATAAAGGTACTGTGTGCCTGAGGTCCTAGGACAGCAGAAAAGCCTGAAAGCAGTTGGATTAGTAATATCGCAGAGTGCGGGCCTCGCCACAGATAAGACCAAGTAGGGCCTGGCAGTCGGTACTGGCAGGAGGGGGGCTATCCCGAAATATCCCGCGGGAGGGGGGCCCCTCAGCCCAGTCGATCAGCTGACCTTCCTCTGCCCAGTGTTGCACGCAGTTCTGCCATGTGTCAGGTAAACATTCCTAAACTCCTGCCAGGGACTCTGACGGAGGAACTCAACGGTGGCTTCGCGTCCAAAACCTCCACGTTTGTCAGGATATCGCCGGCGTCATTAAGAAAATATGTTTCTCGTTGATGTTATCGAGGCATCATGGGTTTACTATATGTTAAGTCATAAAACAGTCGTAAGTGTCAACAATTCTCTAATTAACCATCTCAAAATGAACTAAATAACGAAAATGATAAAACTCAAAACATATTCTTTTACTATTCACCGATTTACCAATTATTAATAATAATATGTATCTTACGAGGTTCCACTCTCTGTTTTTCGATAGAAGTAAAAAGATTCATTTTTTTATTCTCTACTGAATAAACAATTTTCATTCCTACAGCTAAACTAAAATTCACCATTGCCAAGTGTATTTGTAATCGATTTAGAAAGTTCTTTCTTTCTGTATAATTACAATTTGCTTATCAAACTCAACCATTTATCAATGAACATCCCAATGTAATATAAATAAACCTCTACTAACAGTCGAATAGATTTGAAACATAATTTGTATGTTGCAAAGCAGGTTGATGGTTAATCGTAGAACTCGATGCGAATGAATGCTTCATTTTAAACCGGCTTGGATCGATTACAAGGAGATGCTATCTCTGGAAAACTAACTGACAATTTTAAAACCGACAGGGGATAAATTACAAAAAAGTTGGGATCCACAGATAAATAAAATCCAATTATCAAAGTCTACTGTACTAAGGCATCTGACAAATGCACTTTCTATGTTTCAAACAAGTCACTCTATACTGACTTACAGACGCTATACATTCTTGATGTAATTAGACAGCAATTTAACAGCCACCCTAGTGCTTAGGTATTAACCCTTTCCCTTCACTTACACCGAAGCGACTTTTAGGAGGCTCAATTGGACCCATGTTCATCAAAAACCGCATAAAGAGTGAAGTTAAAATAATAACAAGTCGTTTCACTGAAAGGAAATAAGATACTGTTGTTTTGAATTTTGTAAACAAATTTCTAACATTGTATTTTAAGTCCTTCAGGATTCTTCCCATATATATCTATATATCCCACCTATTTCTCAAACAACACCTCATGCAGGCATATCTGCTGATTCTCAAAGAAGCGTAATCAGCTAAAAAACTTATGAAAATTTAACATCTCATTTCTATCAATCCAAGGCGATTCTCAATCAAACTGGTATAATTTTTTTGGGCTTGCTGTTATTTTGAACCAGAATAAGTATGCGTACGTGGCTACCCTTGTTGACCCACAGACAGTTTTATGTAACGGTACAATTGGCCAACCAAATGGCAGAAAACAATCGGGAGTAATGTTTTTCATCGATGAATTAAAAAAAACTTTAACCATTCAGAATTTGTAAATCATTAAGTTCATTGTTACCAAACGAACTCGAAACATCTTGCTTGACTTAATGATTACTTACTGAGAATATTTTAAGTATTTTTGTTTGATAAATTTATGAGTAATGTCAAAGAACGAATTAAAACCAACTCAAGGAACTTCTTCTCGTTTGGAAACTGGATACGCTTGGGTAAATATAACGCTCTAATAACTTTCCTATTTATTTTTGTTTTCTCCCAATCATCCCACAGGACGAAAAAAAATTTTGGCAGCCAACCACCTCCAGAAAAACGTACTCGTACACATCTGACTGTAGCGAGTCTTGGCTCTCTCGGTTAGTTCCCTAATGCGAACCATAGCCCTGCCTGAAAATTTCGTTCATTAAAAACCATAAAGTAGAAACAATCTGAAAAACTTTTTTCAGGCGATGTATTGTCGAATATTCTCCCTCCTCCTTTTAAGTCTGGTGAACTCAAAAACATCTTCTTTCATTTCTCGCTTATTCTTCTTCGTCATCAAAATATCGACAAGGTACGATTGATTAAAGTTCAAATATAAAACGCCATATTTTCTCTTAGATGACAATGAGTATGTATTTGGGCGGAATGGTAGCTGGGAACTGTTCGGATTTGCGCACGATACGTAAACACTTGCCCTTTACTTGACTTGACATGACCGTTAAAGCGAATCAAGCTTTATGAACCATGATTTTGAATCTTACATAGAAATACTGGTCAGATGAATGTTCTGTAGATCAGTTTCTTTGTTTCCCTTGAAAAGACTTCTTCGGAGCTGATGCTGTAATTCGTTGAACCATCTATAGGCTGCCAGTATCCTACTTCTTACTTCAGAAATGGCACTACTATATGAAGTTGGTTCCTGTCCAGCTTGAGTTCTTGGGTCTTCCAATATGATTTCCTGAATCCATTAGTCTTGATGACCAACCAGTCTTGTACTCGTATATCTACAGAATGTGTGTCATTCTGTTGATATTCTTTGTCAAAGTGATGCGCTCAAAAAACTACAAATCCCTAAGCCACTGTAAGGTCTAGATTACTACTTGATATTCTTCCAGTGGAAATAAAGAACGTCGAAAGTATAAGATTTTTAACAAAAATTCTTTAGTTTGTTTTATTTAGTTCCAGTGATTGAAAATCGCCTTTTATTCCAAGAAAAATGTAAATAGTCAAAATATTGACGTACAAAACTGTTAAAACCGACTTGGAACGTACTGAATGCTTAATTTCAACTGCAGGCTTTCAAAAAGTATCTGTGGAATATCTCAATCTAACAATCTTTATTGTGCAATAATTACAATCTGCCTTTTATAAGGCAATAATAATACAGATAAATGATCTCATTCATACCATATTTACAGCATCATTCACTCGCTCATTCATACAATAGGACATGATTGGAGAAACTGGCCATTGCCAGGACTCCCACTGTCACGCGTTTGTAGTAGGTCACGAGGCCACTGCCGTTTCAATCTCCGAGGAGGATTATAGGGATGAGTGGCGCAGTGCAATGACTGTGCTACAGGATTAGGGTGGTTGGAAAGGCTACTGTGGAATTTCATAAACTTGGAAGGGATGAGTTCTAGAATGTAGGGTATATTAAGATCGTTATGAATGTGGAATATCTTTAAAATTCTTTTGATTTATCGTTGCTAATGTGATCTCACCTATGAAGAAAAAATCGGAGCTTTATATCTTTTAGGTTTTGTGCTGATTATCGAGAAATCTTAAAAGGGAAACGGCCACGGCTTTTTTAAATAGTACTTTGTTTCTCATGTTTCCCGTTATTTCATTCTAACCCAAAGCCATACAGCATATTTCGAGGAATTTTAGAGAATATCTTAAAAATTTTAGACGGATTAAATCATATTTACGATCGAGGTAGAGTTATGGGACAAGGGTTCTGTAGCTCAACAATGGTCGGAATTAGCATCATCATTGGCCAAGCTGCCCACCGGCAAGGCTGTACGACTTGAGTAAACCATAGACGACAATATCGATCCGAAGATTTGCTTAGGTATCTGGCTAAGACCCTCTTCAAAGTATCTCACTTTGTCAGGTCCTACAATAGGAGTTAAATTATAATGCCGAATACCTACTAAAGAACAAAATAAGCAATAGCGAAAGCTACCCTCTGCACTTAAGGTAAAATCAACCAGTCCATTTATTTTATTAAACCTTGCAGAACAACTGTCTGGATACGATTCCACAATCCCTCACCTACAGCCCATATCTATCTTTCTGTCCATTTCTACCCAATCCCCCTCCCCCACAATGTATAAAGTCTTTTCTGTAAACTACGTCATACATTATGAGTCGTTTTTATTCATAAAGGATTTTTTAGTCTTCACTGTTGTGAGATCGTTAATTGTATAACATGCATTCAGGCAGAGCAAAGAAGATAGTTCCAAATCCGAATGGAAGTAGAGCCTGAGATGGGCAATAAAATGTTATTTAACTATGAGTTACAATAATATGGAAATGTATTTAAAAATAAACAGTTGTGAGGTCATTGACTCGGATAACACCGTAGTCAGGATGTTTGGCGTAAGCACTGTTTGGCTCCGTATCAATAGCCTGCAGAGAGCTTCCTTCAACTCGGCGATAATTACGTTATAGCTTTCAAGGGAGCAATACAATGGAAAATCTATTAAAAGTAACACTTTTGCGTCGAAAAATAAATAGTCTTTACGTAGAGACTTCGAGTTCTAGGCGAATGAACCGAAGAGAGAGGCGTTAGTTTCATTCAGGTATTTAACGAAGGGTACTACTGTAAGTGGAGTCAAAATTATTCAATCAATTTAAAATTCTAAACGTATACAACACCGCTCCTCGCAATTTTCGGATTAGTTGTTGGTCAAAATACAACAATGGGGAGCTTGAATAGAAAAATGAAACGTGGAAAAAAAGCATTCCCTTATCTTTTAACGCTGCTCAAGTCCCAGCTCAGAAGCTACTTCAAATTTACAGTTCTAGGGTTTTCCCATTATGTTTAAGGATACTCTAAAGACGGAAACGCAGAAATTTAGTTTAAATAAATAAGTATTGAGAGCCACAGATAAAAATCGGGTATTAAATGTAGTTTAAGAGGATTTCAGTTTTTTTTTTTTAAATCAATGTTTTCATTTTTTTTCCTGTGACCAACATTGTTTAACAAACATACTATTTGTTTTTCAGTATTACAGTGACTCTCTGTCTCAAGATTATGTTGCTTCACTTCCTAGGTCCTTTGCTTGGTTTATGTACATAATAATACATTATTTTATATTAAAATAGTAAATTCACTAGTTCATAATTAGTGTGATAACATCATAGGTAATAAATCAAAAGTTATAAACTTTTATGTATCACAAACTGAGAAATGATGGATCTACTAGTTGCACAATCTTATTCATCCTCAGTAACTTTGAGCATGGGGGGATCTCCAACCAGTTATCTTCTTAATTTTATCTAGGTTCTTACTGCTTGACAGTATCTCATTCCAGACTTCTATCCCATATCTTCACCTAATCATCGTAAGAGATTCTTGGACTTCCTCCGGGTCTGCTCCATTGTTTTAATCAGATCTCAACCCAATCTACAGACATGCCCAAACCATTTAATATGTCTCTTCTCAAAGGTTTCCTTCAGAAAGCGTACATTCAGTTCCTCTTGTCACCTATCAGATCTTTTCTTGTTTTCGCTGCAGGAATAATTCCACTTTGAACTTTGGAGGAATTAAAGCTCAGAAGTTTTGATCCTCCTCAAGAGTTTACCAGTCAAGCTATCTATCAGCCATTTATCATTGTACTATAAATATTACTGCCCAAGTTTAGACGTTTAAGCATAACTTTTGCTTTTATAATCACCCCATCCCCTACAAAAAAACTAGCTATTTCTTTGGAAAAGTGGTGATCAGGGCTACGTAGACATTGAGAAACATCTGAATAAAGACTGAGAAAAGATTCCATTCCCCTAAGTAAGTTTTCTCCCTTTATTATTTGCATTTAGCCATTATTAGACATAGAACTAAAGGACTTAAGCAATCTCTCTTCTGAATCCTAAATTCCTTTGGCTCCCATTCATTAAATCTTAAAACCAAACAGTGCACTTTGGTTTGTAACAGCTTCAGGTATCTTAATTTTTTCTCTGTCGCAACCAAGTCAAAAGCAGCTTCCTGTTTGATATTTCTATCATGGTCCAGACCAGATTAGTATGTATGTGTAGGTATAATTTTAATATCTCTTTATGATATTTCTGGGTTTACCTCCCAAATCAAAATAATCACTTTTTCTCATTGATTATAGTGCTTCTGTAGGGCTCTCAGGTATTTTTTTTTTATATAACACAATGTATGTAAACACAAATTACACTATTATACTCCATTCCACAGAACTGCAACATCCAACCATTTCAACCTCATTCCGCACCTCATACAATAGGTGCTCAAAAACCTCCTAGTCCAACACCCGTTCGCCATCCAGACAGATGTTTGCTATCAATAGCATTATTTATTCATCTCTTCTATGGTTTATACGATACTTTTTTTTTTTAACATATATTTATTTTTGATTTACTTATTTATCGGTTTTCTTTCAATTTAATACAGTACAATAGCGTTTTCTTTGTTATTGCTCTTTAACAATTTACAAATTGTTTAATAGTTTTTTGTTTTTTTTTCGACTGAGGTATAAACTTTATTTTACTTACCTTTTTATCTTTGTGATGCACTACTTATTTTTTGTTAGTTAAGTATTTTTTCTATTCTAATTTCAATTGAATTGAAACCAGATTTTAATTTAATTTTAATATCCAAGACATTGATAATTAATTAACAATTAACTTTTTTTTATGGCATTGTTATGTTTTGGGTTGTTGGATCATCAAGAAAACATTCATACTTGACAGCTTTGATAATTGTAAACTGCTGAAGCTTTAGCAAACTTTAATTATTCTTCCTCAGAATATTAATACCTCTTAATTAAGATAGGGGATATTTTGTTTTAATTATTAAGTAACAGTTTAATCAATGGCACTTATCTTATATTAGTATGTATGGGACATAAGGAATACCATATCCTAGGATAAACTAGGATTCACAACCAACAGTGACAGGCACGCAGGCAAAAACTAAGGGTTTCATTCTTTGAAAAATAAAAATTAATGAAAGATAAACCCCTCTATTTAACAATAATAAAGTTTTCTTTTTGATTTACAAAATTAGATGATATAGAATAAAGTTAATACTTTATGTTTAGGGGATGATTATAAAACAATGCAAAACTTAGCTACACTGTATTTAATGGTTTTTGCAGATATTAAATGTTTTAAACACCAAGTACTACATAAGTCAAAAAATATTATACGTGTTCCGAAGCCAATACCTATTAGCTTATTTACTTTACATAACACAACCCACTTCTCCATTACATTGATTTAACTGATTTTATTTTTACCTGAATGTGCCATTGTCTTTTGCATTTAAAGCCAATTCAGACTGTTACAAAGATACATTAATAGGAATACAATATTTCAACAAAATACATTTACTATGGTAGTGAAGTATGTTAATATGAGTTGAAATCATTAAATCAAATTATGATTACTGTCTGATAGTAAATCAGTTCGGGAGCTGTACTTGATCGGCTGGCTCCTCAACTAGAAAACTTTCTTTGCTTTAATGATTTAAATAAACACTTAGTTGTTCTATTTATAACTTGCAGCAATGGGTATGCTGCAAACAGCATTTACAAGATATTTTAATGCAAAAAAACTTAAGGTTTGGTTGTATCATTTATTATCATAGATAGATCTATTTGTAGTGATGAAATAATTAGTGATAATAGATTTGTATTATAAATGAAGCTAACTTATATTCATGTACAGTTAAATTCAACAAGAATGTATACAATTTTGAAAAATAAAATACATTATTTATCATGGAGACTACATTTGTATCCTGCATGTTTGTCCTGATTTCTACTTACATATAATTTGTTAAATATTTGCAAAATATTAAGTACCATAAGTGGAAACTCTGATGTTTACTGTTATATTTAACTTTTTCACTTTCTTCTGTTTTTGTTATTACTTTGATATACTAAAATGCAAAAATATACGAGCCATTTATTTTTAAATCACATTTGTCCAAAAATAAGTAAATGATAGTTTTGAGGATTTTAGAGGTAGTCGCCGAAAATATTAGCTCATTTGTGAAAAAAATGAACTTACACCACTTTCAAAACAAGTGGCTTATTTTTCCTTCACTATATTTCATACAAAACAAGGAATTTGGAAGATTTGAAGTGTCGACCAGAAGAAGGCAAACATTACAAAGTTCATAAATTATTAGAATCAGTCTCTCTCCCTTTAAATATTCATCAAGTGTGAATATAATAATTTACTGCCTTAGATAATAATAATATTTATACAGATATTTTTTATATTTAGACTTTTGTACAGAAACGCACATGCATTCAAAATAAAAGAATAATATTTGCACTAAACAAGTAAAATAAAATACAAACTACTAATTAAATTGAATTCCTGTGTCAGCTAGTCTAACTGACAAAGTCAAGAAGAAGAAATAGTCACATCAAAGAAACAGAATATAACCTAGAGAGAGTAGTGGGTAAGGAATACTAGCTCCATTACAAATGTCATTAAAAAGATTAATAGACGATAACGACCCTCATGGTCAACATGTCCTTAAATATGTAATAATATATTATCAAGAAAACTTGTAGATTAAACACAGTTTGAGTGCTATTGGAAATTATTTCACAGAATATCATAATTTTAAAGGATTTTATGTGGTAATTTTACCTCATAGGAACCAAAAAAATTGTTACAAGTAACAAATTAATGTTGAACCGATTCCATGTTTGTAAAGGAAATGCAAAAAATTTAGTAAATTGAATCTTGTTTAATGTTTTTATTGACTGGTAAATAATGCTTGTTGATTATTGCAACATACATTGAACCAATTTATATTTATTTCTCAAAGTACAAATAATAAGAGAACAATAAAATAATTTGAGAGGTACTATAGTCCTTTGTTAAGGAAAAAAAAATAATAATATCGTGTCACCTTTTCTTACCTAGTAAAACAATGATATACTTTTGATAGATTAAATGAAAACTATATAATCACATAGGTTCAGGGAGTCATTGATTTTTTTATTAAACCACAAACCTATTTTTGGTTAACATTTTTTAATGATTTTTACAAAAAGTGGAATCAATGTCACAACTATGCAAGCAAATAAAGAAAAGTGTTGAAGAAAAACAAACAATTGATGTCATTTAAGACTGAACTATACCATCTCTTCCAATCTAGCAGCTCATTATTTAGCAAATAATTGTATATTTTTCAATTCCGAGATTTTTTTTAATGTAATCACTATTTCAATCTGCCATCACTATATCTTGCATTTTAGTTGAATTGTAAATTGTTTGCTAATTATTTCAATATTCGAGTAATTATCTATTATCTTTATGAGTATTTGACAAATTAAATATTATTTTTTTAAATACAGTTAATGTAATTTCTTTTTACTATTAAATGTATCGTTCATAAACTTCTATTATATGTTTTGTCAAATATTGGCCAAGAAGAAGCCTGATGATCTAACAGTAGGTTTATATTCTTATTGATGAAGAGATAACTCTTTAAATCCTTTTCCATTTTCAGGGCAATACTTACTTTGAACCATAATAGGTTTAATGTTAATTTAATATACTTATATTATCAAAATTAATTATACATTATATAAAATATTCCACCAGATTCCTACCAGACCTATTCTCCACAGAAAAATCCTTAGAGGAGCCGGGAACCGAACAGTGGTCTCCATAGTTAGAAATAAACATGCTCACTATTAGGCAACAGAGGCGGTCACTACAGAACTTACATACACCGGAACTTTAATAGTCTTGTATAGGTGCAACATCACAGACTTCTCACCAAATGAGAGAAGTGAGGTGAGGTAGAGAAAAAAGTTGCATAAGTTTGTGAGATATGTTTGGAAGCAATCAAAAACAATCCAATTCTGATTTGTTTCTTCAGTTCACCCATAGGAAACGAGCTCAAATACACTTTATTTAAAGATAAAAGTACTATGTTTCCTTTAGCTCTGGTACCAAACTCGAAAAAATCAACCTGGTTGTAAAAGTAGTTGAAAAAAGATTCGATCAAATCTCAAAATTTTGGAAAATTGAAGAAAATACGTTGACTTATTCTCTTTCAAAACTTAAGCACTACCCATTTCCCCACTCAATCATTTGAAGTCTAAAAATCAGAATGAATGAAATTGTTCAAAAAAGGCCCCTTTTTTTGGGCAGACCTAATAAATGAAGATGAGACACATCAATCATGGAAACTGTCAAAATACAGACAGGAATATTGTCAACTCAAAATGTCACACTATTCTTGTCTATCACTTTGTATTATGTGATATTGAGCAGTTCTGGATAAATACACTTGACACTTTATCTGCAGTAAGACCTATTAACGGAGAAATATACAAATGATATTTTTGAGTTGTGTAACTTTTAATATGTACATCTGCCAGTGTCAATGGAGAAATCAATCAATCCATCAATGTAACGTTATTTGGGCCCATGGACAGTTATTTTGCATACAGTATTGCTACATCCTCGGCTCAAGTATCTGGTAGGTAATTTGGACTAGTTGGCTGTGCCATAAAAAAAACAAATCTACTCTTGATTATAGTATTTCTTCTACTTGATATTAGTGACATTGCTGATCCTAAATGAATTTGGGAATTCCTACCAAAGCAGACTGCTCCCATTACTAGACAGAGTAATTTGTTCTGTAATAATTCTCTTGTCCTGAAAACTGGCTAGAATGGTAATGTAATATAGAACATAGACAAAAAGTCTGTTTAAAAATAGAAGTGTTTTCAACTAGATAGAGAACATATTGCATAATAAAAAAAATTATACTGCAGGCGGACATGCCAGATTGTGTCAAATGCAGTCAAGGAAGGCTTCAGTAATATACTGTCCATTTAAAAATCCCTTGTAAATTGATTCAGCCACTCACAATTAATCAAACTGAAGTAAATCACATTCAAAAGCCAATGATGTTTGTCCTCACTTAAATGTTTCCCACACAAAACTTTACTTTTAAAAAAGAACATTAAGTGAATTTAAACTAAGGAGTATCTGGTGAATACTTAACACATAATACTTCAATTCTCATCTTCATTTCTGCTTTATAAATTTGATTGCTGTATGGTCAAGATTAGATTGTAATTCATGTTTTAGAAAATTGTCTTCTATAAAATAATATGTAAAATTAAAATTCAATATAAACTGCCAACTAAATTCAATTTGGTTACAATATATAAAACATGTCTTCGGTTGATAGGATAACTTCAGTATTTAAAGTACATATTATTTAATTATTCATTTATAAAAAAATTAAGTAAAAAACTTCAACATTTGGTAATAAAAAATGAATACTAGCTAAATGCAATTCATCGCCGTTTTCAATAAGCAAATACAATAAAAATGTATTAATAAATTTACTGCGAGCTGAGACAACAAAGCTCACCATACGGATAAAGCAAAAGTGCTCTTGGATGAAAACAGTTTTTAGGGCAGGTGCAACAGGGGGGGGCATTTTCATCAAAGAATACAATTTGAGCACTCGATTGATCACCTTGTAGGGTCAGGCTATGCTGGAGCGATCTACCCCCGCAATCACCTTTAACGCTGTGTAAAAAGATAAACGGTACGAGTTGGTCCAAGCTCTTATATCTTACCTAATGATATATACAAAAGTTTTGATGCTTGGAGTAAATTTTCGGGCAGATCACTTCTTTGTATAACACGAGTTACATGGTTAACTTTCCAACATGCCCTTGTTATATTTATTGTCTTAATCTTTTTTTTCTTTGGGTTGCATACTATCCATATATAGTGAATAGAACTGTCTATTACTACTGTACTTACAACAAATATCTTCATTTTTACTAAAACTTTTTTGTAATATTAAAGCGCCTGTGTGACTATTTTTCCAGCATTCCATATATCTATGATCTATGATCTATATGATCTATATGAGGATCTATGAGCACAAATTGACTCATTCATTGTGTCTGCTTATTGATAATGCGACCCGTTAGCACATAAGCTGAACTACTAATTATATTTATGCCAGCGTGAACTAAAGCAATACCAGTCTAATTATTTTTCTGATTGCAGAGTTACCTGATTTGTACGTAGGATAGTTTTTAACATATTATCATGAGGTCTAGTGAGATCAGATTCAAGGGTTTGTGGTTCTCTGTTGAAAGCTCCCATTATCAGGGTTATTGCACTGGGATGATGAGCCGACACGTAATTCTGTATCATAGTCACAAGTACATGTGCTTCATTACGATTACCTACTGCTGCTGCACGTATATTGAAAATAATAGTATTGCCGATACACCTAATACATTACATACATACATACCTAGAACTGGTCTCCTTGTGTACTGCTAGCTTGGTGTGTATAAGTATTGCTACTTTCAACCGTTTCTTCAATGATAGGCTCAATAACAATAATCTCATTCGTTCTATGCCTGGAAACTATTGCCATATTTGTTCTAGGATTTAGTCTGTCAATATTTCTTTGAATGATTATGATAGGATTCTATCATAATAATAAATGTATACTTGACCAGGGAGATCGACAGTGTTACAGTTATTGCCCCTTGTTCTTCTCAATAACCATATATTTTCAGTTACCCCAGGATTTGTTGATGTTTCTACATTGTCTACTCCTACCATATAGATAGCAACAGGATTACTTACCATTGATGCATCTCTAGGAAGATTTCCATTTTCTTGAAGAGCCAAAAATTGCTATGAAGCATTTTCAGTTAGAATACTTCTTACATAGGTCCAACCACCACCACCTTGCATGTTCCAAGATATTGCTATGTAGTTATTAATAGGGTTTGGTGACATTTTAATATCCTTATATGGGATTAAACTCGAAAGAGATGGTTTCCAGTAAAACTTTAAGGTGGCTGGAACAGGGACTATCGCAACAACGCTGATAGATATATGTAGAAGAGGGGGATGCATAAAAATGATTGGTCGAAGAACTAGGCATTTGGCCCTTTTGATCATCCCCAATAACACTGATAATGACTATCTAGTGAGTCATTGAGCCAATGAATCATACCCTAAATATCAATAAAAACATTTAAAAAAAAAGTTTTCCTTGTTTATTAACAATGTACTTTGTTTTAAAAATTCCATTGAGTTTCAGCTTTAAGCACTGATAAACGGTTAAAATTCCATTGAAGAATAAAATATTCACCTAAACAGAAATTCATTTTTGCATTACTCAATGGGGCAGAAGCTGTCTGCTATAATAAAAAATGTGATCCTCCACACCTTCCTATTGAGTTATATCCTGTAATAATTGAATATATATTGTTACCTAAATGAATTATTGTTATAAATGTTTGTGATCAACCAATAATAGAATGTTTATTCATAATACACAGGTGGTCTGAAAAGTTTCCGACCTCAACATGAAGATGATAATAAAATAAATAAAAGCTAGTGAAATAAAAGCTTTGTTAGGTCGGAAACTTTTCAGACCGCCCTCGTATACTCCCTAACCAGTGCTGGAGTGGCCATATACCTTTTACTTAAAATGAGTTCAGAAATATCTTAAATGCTTCTAGAGTTTGATATTATAAATACAAAATATGAAGAGTTCAAGGCTATTGAAAACAATTTATACAACAAATTTTCAAAATCTTTAATGTTCAATCGTATTGAAATAGGAAATGTAATTAAAATCAATATAATTTTTAATAAACTAATAGTTTTTAATAAACTAAAGGCACAAATATTATTATTTTTTTTAAACTAAAAACAGTAATGGACCAGTTTTACTAGATCAGTTACACCAGATCACAGTATTCACCATTTCAGCCAACATGAGATTTTTCACTTTAATTTTTTCCCTAAAAAGTTAAATTGATCGAGAAAAGTACAACAGCAGCTCCATCCTAAACCTATTATCACATTACATAATACAATAAAAGATCCATCATCATCTTAATCACCTTCTGTCATAGGCTGTTTAGAATTTCATCGATCAGTTAACAAATTATTTTATTAAATAATATAAGTTTATTAAAGCAAATTGTATGTTCAACAACCCAATGTTGGCTGATTCAGTCAATAAATAGGACAAGATACTCTTAAGTTAATGTAAAAAACCCCTGCCCTCAATAAAAATAATGAAATTAAATAATGTAAACTATAAAGGTACAAGTAGTAGGGTACATCTTCTATAAAATAGTATACAAAAATTAAAATTCGATATAAATTGCCTAATAAATACAATTTGGATACAATATATAAAACATATCTTCGGTTGATAAGATAACTTCAGTATTTTGGAGTACATACTATTTAAATGTTCATTTATTAAAAAATTTAAGTAAAAAACTTCAACATTTGGTAAAGTTATTTATAAAAAACGATTACTAGATAAATGCAATTCGTCACAGTTTTCAATATCCAAATACAACATATAAAAACATATTAAGCTCTCGACTGATCTAACGAGCTATAATAGGGAAGTACATTTCCCTCATATAAACAGTTTAGAATAATTTACAATGGTATTAATGGAGTTTGACTAACTAGCCTAATATCACAGGCTGACAGGGTTCTCAATGTAAAAAATTAAATAGTATTATAAAACCAATTTAAGTTTATACACTTAAAATATAATTCTATGGTATAATTGTATTTAGTTTAAGGACCAGTTCAAGGGATTATCCCATATGCAGAGCAAGAGAGAGGTTCCTCGTCGTCAGGATCTTCGATGCTTTCCTCCTCCGTCTCTGCTTCCTTATAGGACACACGATAGCTCCGTTTTCTTAGGCCTAAAATCAACATCAATGACATAGTAGGCAAACTACATTAAATAACATAAAATTTTAGTTTTCTAAAGCTTGTGTGTTTCGGCCAGTTTATTTTACATATATACATTAATTGGAAAAACTGAAATTTTCATTCTTTTTCTGAAACCTAATAATGATAGGATGTTAATTTTAAAGGTTGAACATTTTCAGTCTGTGTTCCCTACTAGTATCATGTATTCCATACATTGATGAAATTAAATAAAGAATAACCAAGCAGTTTAATGATAAAGTAAAAAAAAAGTCATGAAAATGGCAGATCCAGCCATCTTTTAGATGTAAAATAAGTGAAAAAGTTCTAACAAAGAAGCCGCTGAAACCTTGAAAACTAAGAAAACATTCCAGCAAAAGTGTTCAAAAACTTTAAATAAAGAAGGAACCTAAGTCTGCGTGGACTGGGTTAACTGTTCTAAACATCAGGATTTTCGGCAAAGGATTTGTACAGCAGTGAGGAAACTTCATTATTTTTTAGACAAACCCATGATACTAAAAAAAGAATTATTTTTTATCCATTTTCCATAAAAAGGACACTTTGATTAACCAGACAAAATTTCCAAAAATACACAGAAAAAAATACTAATAAGCCAAACTCTATTAGAGGAAACTAAAGAAGATTTTCCTACCATTTTCCAACCAACAGGTGAGTTTTATTTCTAAGGCAGATTTAATTTTACTGTTGGCTAAAAAATTTATTTTTAATCATTTCATGTCATTGATGAATAACTGTAATGTAGTATGAAAACAGTAAGGAGTGTGATAATAAATAATTTCATCTTCATGCTATATCAATTTATGAGAGTTTTAAAGTCACATTCACAAGTCTTGAAAAATGTACTGTACTGATTCAGAGATTCAAAGATATATGAATAAGTTTTAATTTTATTAACTAAATATCACTTAATGGCAAATTTTATCAGATAAATACTGATTTAAAATAATAGCATTATTGTTTATATGCATGAATTTTTTCCTGATATTAGTGCCTGGAGTCACCTAACTGCAGTTTTTTTTGGACATGTTGGAGTGACTAAAACCAGAAGTGAGCTGGTAAGAATTTTTTTTTGTTTTGTATTGACATTTTAGTGAGATAAAATTCACTTTCTCTCTATGGATTGATCCTCCACATCATGAATTAACTATGCTAACCATTACTGCCAGATGAGAAATTTTACTGCCTAAGCTACAACCAACATTGAGACACCAAAATTTTTATACGGACTAGAGTTATGAATCGTAGGGACCACACAAATTGGACAGTCAGTTCCCAGTAGTAAGTATTAGTAATAATTTCTTCTACTATGCCTATTTAATCAAAAAGGTGAGCCTCATCACCTAGTAGAGTCTTGTCAATGAAGCCAAGTACGTTGTGTATCATTGTACTTGTATTGATTATATAACTTTTATACCCCAATCAGACCTTGTATAGAATGTACCGATGGTACAGGACATATAAAATGTGATATGTAAGTAAATAATAATTTTGTCATGTTTTTTAAGGGGATTGAAAAAAAACAAACTATTTTTTCATCAAAAAATAAAATTATATTACCCCCTACAAACCTTTTAATTGTTTGAAATCATCAGTCAGATAACTGAATACTAAAACTTATGCATAAGGTAAGGTGAGGCAAATGTGTTTTTGAGATTAGTATAACAATCTGAAATCATTTTTAAAATTTTCTCTAGTAAGCATTATCACCAACTGGACCAAACATGGAATTCCTTACATTATTGTACTGAATTCAGTCCGCAAAAAATTAATATTTGATTTTTTCTCATAAATGGATAGAAGGAACTATAACCACAGTTGAAGCCTCCACAAGTGTGGCTTATTTTATCTTTTCAATTTTAAATATTTTAACCCGCAAAAACAATATAAACTTGGTATAAAGTAAAACCAAGTTAAGATAACAAAGTTCAATAACAAGAAAAAAAATGCACTTTCCTCATCTTACCTTACATATTTTCTTATTTCATAAAGTGCAGAACGAAGTACTACTTATTTCTTTTACTGAAATCATATTGATCTTGGAATATGTTACATCAAGGTTTCCAATAGTACTAATGATACAATGAAGAATCAAATTACACTGAGTCTTGTTTAAATAGCAGAACTCAAATAAATAAGCTGTGTCTTTATTCAATCACCTTTCCTTATGCGTTTTTTTGGAAAAAAAGAAAGCACATATTTTTGATTCACCCAGATATACACTACCAAATCATGATATTAAAACAAAACATAAACAATTGATGTTTCTTGATAAAAATCTACCAGAAACACCTAATGCATTATATATAATAAATAAATGCCCATCTCTTATCTGGGCACAAATAATTTTCATTATAAAAATTTACCAGGAGGATGGGGCATAATGAAACTCAAGCCACAATATAACAGATCAGACTGCAATAAGGTCTACTACAACTACTTTCCGACAGAAAACACTGTATGGAACTCCCAATACTGCCCATAGATTCAGTGAATCAAGAGGTGTCAGAGTGAAAGGGGCTTTTATGCTGCGAAGACTAACTGTTTACGCCTCACTGTTTTCTTATTTAGCAAAAAGTGTAATTCATTTTTCTAAATGATTGTTGGCGGAATACATTCTATATTTATTGCTGATAATGTTGCAAGTGTTTCTTTCGTATTTTCTACTTGTTAAACAAGTTTGGAGAGTGATGAACAACAATGGCTGAGGGTTCGGGCACCTTAAAACACAAACGAACGGGGCACAATGAAACGTTTCATTGTACTCCAGCAGAAGTTTGGTTTAGTTTCATAGGCGGCAAAAGCACCCATGACATACTACCAGGAAACATAGATATATGGGTAGGGATTTTATTACCAAACACTGTTAGGTATAGTCACTATTTAATAGTGGTAATCAAGTAATAAATAAGGAAATAATCAAACACAGAATTTGGACTCCTGAATAACAGGCAAGTTCCAATCAATAATGATCAATGATGATGATCTAGAGAAAATTAAAAAAAAAAAACAAAAAAAAACTAATAATATATAATAAATATAGAAAGAGAAAATGAATCAATAACTTATTTAAGTAAGAACAAATTATTTTCATCTAATCATTAAAGTTCGTAACTACGTCAAGAGTGTGTCTCTCAGTATAGAATTAATTATGTGTATAAGTAACAAAAGACAATATGTATAATATACAATTACTACTAATGGCACACACAAACAAATTAATACTTATTATTTCATTGTTGTTATTACACTATAAACCATAACATATCCCAACCAATAAACAAGACAATAAATAAACTAATGTTAGTAAGCATTAGCATGCCGAGATCATAAGATGCCTGGGGTATTTAAATGTAAATAACAATACAGCCATGGTCTAACTATTTAATTTAATATTTTTTTTTTACATCCTGAAAAACACAGGCACATACAACTACAATTCATCAAAAAATTGTTTCTAAAAGGCACATTTAAACCTGGAATGCATAATTTTTTTATAGCCATCACATAGTATAAGACACACAACATTTTACAATAAATACAATAATTGTAATAAATAGTACGGCATTAATACAAAAATTAATACTCTTTTAAAATATATTCATGATTACAATTAGTCATAATAAACGACCAGTACTAAAATACACAAAGGACGGCATTTAGCTAAGTAATCTTTCTTATTAAGTAACACATCCGAGGAAAAAACTTGAGACTTAGAAGCAAATAATTCGGAAGCCATAGTAGTTTTTATATATATATAAAAATATTTTACATTTAAAAATTTTATAAAACAAAAGGATATTATTAAATTACATCAACAATAAGTGCTTAAGACTTCAACATTTTCTCCATTCGATAAACATTTATTTAGATCAGTTTATACAATCTAATGAAAATTGGTACTTTATAAACCTCTTCCGACCAAGAATATCTTTGTCTAATTCCAATTAGTATATCCAGCTTGTGAGAGCCCACAGCCATTTGTGATTCTCCTGACTTAAATTATTATTACCACACCTAAATCCTACTAACCTGCATTAAATGATAAAATTATGCATTTAAAATATCAACCATAAATGAGAATTGAATACATCTTAAATATATATAAAGAGGAAAGAGGTGATTAGTAAATCAGCCTTAACAAAATCCAACAGACTAATCAGTGATACGAGTCTTTACAATGTGTCATTAATGAGGAATCAAAATGACGAAGGTCTCCAGCAATCCTACAAATATTTTGTAAATTCAAAGGGACTTTGATTGAATTAAATATACAGAAGCACATGTTTAATGCATGTAACTAGTTGATAATACTTCTAGTAACTGAGAAGCGACTCTTCCAAAGAACAATAAAAACCAATTATAAAATACATTTGAGTGATAATAAATTTTTACTACATGCAACTATGGCAATGATACCAGTTTGTTATTTAGGCCACACTCGGCAGTAGGTTACTGGGGGGATGCTTTATACTGTTAATTACAGTTGATTTTGTTACAGTGTTTTTAAATTATTTTTATTATATTTTGAAGATAATAATCACCATGAAAATTTTAGATTTACCCTTGAATGATGAAGGATAATAAAAAAGTTTTTAACAAACAGAGAACACAAAAAATAAATAAAGATTTAAATTTGATTAAGTTTTTAAATTAATCCATGACACATGAAGAGCTATGGCCGACCGAAAATTGTCGCCTTGGTAGGTGGCACAGAGGTGCTAGTCAGCACTAGACGTTATATCTAAACCTTAAATTTTGTTTTCTTAATCGGTTTTATTCATTTCATTTAGCCTTACAAAGCTGAAACTATGGGGATAGCCTTATATTTAATTAAGATGATTGAAAAAAGTTCTTAAAATGATGCTACTGATTCACACATCCAATAAGTAATGTAACCTTCTTATCTACAGTATGTGACTGTTGTCACAAACTGGCGCCAAGATAAGTTAAATTAATTTGAACTCAAAACAATAAAGAATCAATTTTTTCAAGATTTAAAAAAAAAACACTTCTAAGCCAATTATGGTTGCTGACCAGAGTTAAGAAAGGTCAATTTAAACAACGAAAATTCAAATTTATAATAATTAAAAGTTTTAAATAACTTATAATTTTCAGAAGGAATGTTTTCTTTTCGCAATTCAGTTTTTTTTTGTTTTCTACATTTGTAAAAATATATTTCTGCAAAGATATTCGAGGCTCTTTTTCTAAAAAAATATATATATTCATATCCAATAAAAATGGTTGTCAGGCATATACATATAAATAACAAAAATACTTAAAAATTAAATGATGCAGTAAAATTAATAACAACTAATAGAATACAGTAGAAATCAACAAAGAACTACTAACGATAGGAACTGAGTAAATATACATATGCAGAATGAGAAAGGCCCTATCCTACTGCATGCTCAAAATATTTTTTTTTTTTGTTTCAGTAATACTAGTCTTGCTTCAAACTAAAAAACAAAAGCAGACAGATGCGAAAATACTCTAGACACCTTGAAAGTTCTAAAATGAGTCTAGTCATAATTTCGGAAGCTGCAAATAAGTAACAAACAACTTAGGCTTTTTAAAATGAATACTCAAACAATAGTTTCATGGCAAGGAATTGTACTTGAGAACTCTTGGTATCCAAGAAATCCTGATCAGCTGACCACAACCATACTCGGCCTTGCAGTATTTGAAAGAATCAATACCAAGAGGGATCTCAAGTCAGATTCCTAATCACGAAACCACCATCACCAGTACTTCTTACCAAACACCAGGACTCTCAATTCCGTAGGCATCGGACCTACCAAACGCCAATACATACCGATAAGAAACTTGACTCAATTGAGAACTGGTCGGCTCATTTACAAGTTTATATCCTATTTAAAAAAATATTGTTAAGACTTGAAAATAAAATATTTTGTGTGATAATAGTTTGAAGTATTCTCTTAAATCTCTTGCAAGGTTTATTCTTTTTAATAATCCTAAATAAAAATCACAGTAAAATTAAGTTGGGCTCAAAATTATGTTACTTTCAAGTCTTGAACATTCATTTTTATAAATAGCTAAAAATTTATCTAAAACAATTATTTGCAAGCATCTGCTATCATTTCATTAACTGCAAATGAAGATTTTTAAAAACAAAAAAAAAATATAAGTTTGAAAAAGCCTAAATAAATAACTGAGATATTCCTATATAAACATAAAATAAAAAAATCAGTACTAAAAATAAAGATATGTCATTAAACACTATTAATTTTTATTGTACTTGAATATATTGAATATTATTCATCTTATAAAAATATCAAATTTTAATAATTGATTCTATATATATATAATGAGCACAAAATGATAAATGTGCACATTATATGACATATATAAACCACTGATCAGTGAACTAACCGGATAGACTAGAAAATGAACAGCGAGGTTCCAATTGAAGGTAGATGCTACCAAATTGTCCCGAAAATAGTTGAATAGGCAAAAATTGACAGTAAAAATGTTTAGAAAAATATAATGAATTAGTTTGGACGAGACTATGAGCCTTAAAAAGGGAAATTTTTTTTTATTGTGGTCTTGGAAACTATTATTTATAATTCTTAATAGTTAAAAGCTAAACAAAAATTACTGGCAAGATCGAGTGGGACTCTAACAGGGACCACCCCAATATCTAGTCCAGGGCTCGAGGTCCTGGGTTCAAGTCCCAGTCTTTCCAATACTTTTTTCTTTGACTGTTAAATATTGATCTAATTAATTATTATTCAGTTAAAATAGCGCTGTAAGCAGATAGTCTTAGTAACAATATTAAACATCTTTTACCATTTCACAAAGATTACACCTTAAGTAGTATATCGGACTTCAATTGGAACGATGGGTATGTCTATAATCAATCCTGGCAGTACATGATCTTAGAGAGACATGAATAACGTTTTAGTTTTACGTTTTGATAAAAGAGTGAATAAGAAAAAAAGGAACATGCAACTTAATATCCCTTTACGTAGGCCATGCCTTGACGACAGCAATAGGACTGTCTTGTTGCTCTAGGTTGGTGACGCTTACTCTTGTTAGAGCTGTGTCGGTCGGGTCCTCGATCTCTTTCCTTCTTGCAGCCTTTTCGTATCTCATACGCTTCTCTCGATTCATGTCAGCCCCTGCGACACCCACATCAAAATAACCTACATGTAACTTTTGCGTCATCTGCTTTATTAATTAATTGATATCATAGAGTGATTACAATAGTCAAGTGAAATTTTCTATTTTGAAAAGACATTCATTCACCCCATAACAAAAAAAATTAATGAATAAAGAAAATTCAAGCCAATAGTAATGTTGCATTTTTAGCATGAGATAGCATCTGCAAAAGGTCTGAAATTCTCAAAAACATACTAAGTTTAACTTCCTTAGCTGCTTTTCTTACTTCTGAACATCAGAAATTCTTTAAACTATTACACTTATTCCCGACTATCCAGGAGGGGGGGGGGTCTTATAAACATATTGGGATATTTTGTATACAATGAACAAGATTTTTTTTTTTTTTTTTTCAAAAGGGTTTATTAAAATAGGATAAGAAATAAAACAAGAAAAATGTCAGCCTCATGCCTATTAAGAACTTAATTCTTCCTACAATAAGTTAAGGAGGCAGACTTTAGACAACTATGGCTAATATCATCTCAAGTATCTTTAAATAAATATTTTAAGTTGGAAAATAAGAAATATAAAATAATAAAGCAATTATTTATTTATTAAAATAATAAATCGTGTAAATACTACATGACACTATTTAATATAAAGAGAGAAGAAATTCGGTTTAATACCATCTAATAATTTAATAATAATAATATTTCTTCATTTCTATTCAGACCAATAATTATTGTGAGAAAATAAATTATTTTGAGATAAAATGTTGACATAAATGAGTAAATAAATTATATTTGTTTCTTTATTGGCCCTATATAATATATGGGGGAGGGCTCTATATATCTATACGCCATATATAGATCATATATTCTTACTTCAGTGTATTATATTATTCATTGTATTGTATAACTATGAATCTGGCACCAATCATCCCAGATTTATCAGGAGTAGAGTGTAGTAAAATTGTCAGATCACATGTTAGCAAAGTGTTAATATTGAAGCTGGATTTAAGTTAGTAAGAGCAAGTTGAGATTTCATTATTTAAAGTTAAAAAAATTAAGCAGGCCTCTTCATACTTGTAAGCCTACATTTAAATGCAGTTAATATTGCATTAATACATTAAATATTGCTCTGCGAGGTTATAGTTAGCTGTGAATTTAGATTTGAGTGGATTTTTAAAATAGTGTAAACATTGTTATTAATATGAATAAAAATAAGAGCTAGAAATATGTGAAAAATAACAATTTAAAAACTGTTCACTATTTTTATTTTATTTTTTAACTTCAAACTGTTCCACAGTTTTATGCATGAAGTACTTTAGAATATTTGTTTCATTTTTTTATGTATACTTGTTTCATTTGTATACCTCATACTTTTATTCTTGTCATCATGATTGTTACACTATTTTTAACATCTCCCTTTCTTTTTTTTGCTATCCTGATGAAGACCTGATGAAGACATCCATGCATGGAGAAACATCTTTCGTGAATAAATTTTATGAAATAGTTATTATGATTCAAACTCTCTTTCTTTCAGTATTTTGTAGAATATGAGTCGTTAAATGTATCTTAGGTATAAAAAAAACAACAAAACTTAATTCAAGAATAATTTCTTACTACTAGGAGCAACAGCAAAGCAAGTTTTGGAGACATTATACGATTTTTGACATCCATACAAAGTTAAAAATCCACTAATTAAAAGTACTCAATGCTTTTAAATAAGATCCATTGATTTGAGGACTGAAAGGTTTGTTTGTTTGGGCCTAAGTACATTACTAATGCCAATTAGATATCAGTGCCTCGAATCAATTAAGCTGAAGCTTTAAACACAGCCAAATTCAGTGCTTAGTTGTAAAGATAGCTTATAATATATAAATTTGGATTTCAGTATAGTGCAAGATGTATATTTAAATATATCCTGAAAGAAAATGTAATCATAAAAAAATATGGTTAAAAGGACAAAAGGACAAAAGGATTACAAGTCTAATGGAATTAAAAAAATATGAAAGATGGCTGCTACAATAGGATAATAAGATAGGAATTGGATAGTTAACGAAAAATTATAATATTATTTAAGTACTTATAATTATTACCAAGAAAGATAGCATTGTTCTCATCCTTACTCATAGAGCAGCCAACAAGCGATGTCATCAGATGACTTCTATAATTCTACACGAAATATTTAATTGATGCTAACAAAACGTATAAAAACAAAATTTAAACAGTATAAATTCTTGACAATGGAGGTGAGAACATCATGACTTTTAAAGAGCATATATTTGGCATTGAAATATTATATTTGACTAAATAGTAGTAGGACTAGATACTAGATGGGCTCCGAATATGGCTGGATGAGGATACTATAGCCGATCATGTTTCCAAAAATTGAACACCATGCTTATTTGTTTCATATTCTTTAATTTAATTATTCATTCCTCCATAGTGTTGTATTGAACTGTTTATAATGTGGCGTTGCCCAAGAATGACGGATGGGGACTGTCAAAAGTGTTTTAATTAAAAAATTTTTGTTGAAGAGAAGTGAACATTTGGAGTTATCTGATATCTGAAGAATTTGTTTGCATTTCAATTTATGCTTTCTTTCTATTTCAGGGGTATGTACCTATAATATCCCAGAAACTAATAAACACAGCTATGTTTTTTAAAAAACTCTAAATAGTAGCCGACAGACATTACAATTTGGTCTAATAAATTATAAATCTTATTATTAAAATAAAAAGATAAGATCATTTCTTTACTTTAAGGTCTTATTTCTTTTCTTCATTTTTATTCAGACCAATAAGTATCACATTAAAAAACAAAGTTCTAATAGTAAGTGTTTATTATGTGAAAAGTTTTTCTCAAATAATCCCACCAGATAGATGTTTCTGGTGATCCTGGGTTTTCTCAACTTTATATTCATCATTTGATAAATTCATACTTGACACTGCTGCCAGAGGCCTATTGTTACAGATGCAATTAACAAAATTTGTTTAACTGTAATCATAGCTAGTAACCTAATTTACTATAATTAATATCCATAGTAGTTTCTAACAATGCATAAAACAATGGTTAACTATTGAATTTTGTCTAGATTGTGATGAGTACATTTATTATTGGTAGTATCATTAATTTTTTGTAATATTATCTGTCTATTTAGATAAATTTTGTATTATTTGTTTTCCCATGGTTTGGGCACATCATGTAACCAAGAAAGGTGACCCTGACAATTGGAGGAATGGAAGGAAGGAGACATTGTGGATGCCCAAAAAAACTGTGGATTTGGGAGGTATGAACAGGAATGGCTGCGAGAGGACTTGCATCTTGTGAACAAGATTGAAGCGACAAGAATTACTGGATAAAAACCATAATGCATTCTAGCATATGTTAATGATATAATAATAATAATACTATTTGCACACTTTCTATAACAATGAGAATATTATTTATTGTTGTGTACATAGCTATTATTCATTCAATAATAGTAACAGTCTATCACTGCACCATGGCTGAAGTAGTCAACTACTTGTACATATAAAATAGTAGTTATGGATACTACTATAAAAATTAATAAAAACAATTAATCAGAGCTCAATGGATTATAAAGAAATTGCTTTTTTGATTTATTTATAAGCCTTTCCAACATATCGTTGATTTTTCAAGTCATAGGCTGATTCGCAGATGTTACTTTCAAATTGATCACCTATGACTGAAAACCCTCTTCATGCCATCTCCATTTTAACTCTTTGAATCTGCCTAGTACAGGGTCAACTCTTCTTCAGACTCCCAATCTAGAGCTCTTTTAAGCCACCTTTCTGTTCTTCAACATCCTTTTCCAATGACTAGACATTTTTTTTCAAATCCCCTCCTTTTTTGTCTCAGAGGTACCAGTTCCAGATCTTACTCAGTTGAGTGCCAAGCATCTTCTAAAATAGTACCTCAGCTGCTTACAACCTTGAATACCCTCTCTAAGTTTCTGTGCATGTGCGAGGGTGGATTTTACAAATGCCAGGATATTCATTTCAGATAGTCTCATTCTACAAGATTGGAATTAGCATCACCACTATTCCTATTGGACCCCTTATTAGAATAATTCTTCACCTCAGTCTCACTTGTGTTTCAGGTATAACCCTAGGTACTTGAAAGTTCCTACCTTGCTCTACCCTAACTAGCTAAAGATCTCCAGAATGGCCATGAATTGCAAATTTATTGTTTAGGCCCTTTGTCTCATATTCACATTATAACAGTCTTCTTGACATTTCTTACAAATTGTCTTTGATGCTTGCAAAAGTAACCTGATCATCCGCAAAGAGAACTAATCATTTGCCATGTGAATGTCTTTTCTATCACATTTTGGATACCTATTCATGCTTTGTGGAAATATAATTTCATAAAACTTGAGCTACGTAGTCTAGTGCCTTACCCACCACTAGACCACCAGGCCTATACCCCTTAGAATATAAGCTTGTTCCATATAATGAATAGATATGATTGTGTTTAAGTTATTCCTAAGTCAATTACTAATATGTGTAAAATATTTTTAATAAAACTCACCTATATAGCTTAATAATACAGGGAGAAATATTAAGCCATGAGCTGCTCCGAAAATAACTATGCCCATATACATTCTAAAATAGAATACTTGGAAAATTTGCGAATTGGCAAAGCCCAGGACGAGAATTCCTCCAAACTTGGTAAGAGTGATTCCTGAAAAAACCTGTAACGAATACAAATAAATAAAATTCCTTGTTAACTATTTTGAAACCAACATTTTTTAAATCTGAATTTGTATTAAAATGTATAATGTGGTCAGTACAAAATTGAGTTTTTTTTGCTAGAGCTATTAAGTCACTACCAGTTGCTTAGATCTTTAAGTCATCTCCATAACAAAAGAGCTCCGACACCAGCAATACTCTTGATTTTGGAGTAATGGATGGGATAATCTGTACAGGACCTCTATGTAGCAACTATCTTAGAAACCTCCCTCCAACCAGTTCCAAAATCATATCTTAATCTTATAAACCAATTTTTTCCAGAATTATTTCTAATTTACCTATAAACCCAGAATCAAATATATATTAAATGAATTTCATAAGAGAACTTTTAAAATGTGTAATGGTTTTTAAACCAGAAATCTATAACCAAAAGTTTGGAGTTCAATGCTCCATTTTTTACAACTCTGGTTTTGTAGAATTTTGTTATCACTTTCACATTTATAAACATTTGATTGCCTCAATATTCATTCCATCCTTCCAGAAGCCTAGGCTATGCAAGAAATTTATAAATGTTTCATGCTTAGATAAAGTTATTTCTTTTCTATGGGTCGAATTTTTTTAATTTAGCGATTCCTGTACGACTTTTGGCCTTCCTGCCTCTTCTCTAGTGATTCTCTTATAACTTTTTAAATATACAGCTTCAGTGTCTTGATACAGAGTTAATAAATTAACATTTCCAGTGGGATTGCTTTCTCAGGAGAATATCTTAATTCTTAAATGACTTAATACATGTTAGTTAAAAAGATTAACTGTTGGATTGTTTCCAACTGCTATCTTCTAAGATTCATAGTCAGTTTTTTTGAGATTCTTTTCAAAATATTAGATAATTTTTACGAGGAGCCTACTTCTTAAACTTGGAATAAATAGAGCTTAAGAGTAAAATTTCTACATAAACATTAGCAAATTAAAATAATACTTTCATCTTGGAAATTTACATTTAATATAACCCCATAGTATACGGATCAGTACTCACAGAGCTTCCGATATTGGTAAGAGCATCCGAAGCCCTTAATATTTTTGTTTCTTTTGGAGACATGGCAAATGAATGGACGAGATGACTACAAAATTCTACAGCAATACCGATAGCCTAAAAAACAAAGAAAAAAATCAGTTGCATAACAGTTATATAGAACAGTTATATGATTGCAAAGTTTAAAAAAAGTGTTATACCATAACTAAATTAACTAGAGAGACTGCATTCAGGCTAATATCCCAGAAATACATCAAACCGCCCATATCAATGACAATCATTAAAATGGTTATAACAGTAACAAAGGCAGATGAAAAATCAATGCCCATCAAAAGGGCAGTGACAAGGAATATCGTTATCAACGATACAAAAATACTCCTCAATGTGTCTGCCCACATGGTCAAATACTGCTCATAAAACACATAGAACACACTGAAACAAAATGAAATGTTAAAATAATTAGGCTATGTATCAGAATAAATTTATTTTTCTTATTTTACTGTACATAAAATATAAATTTTAACAGATAACTACCACTTTTATTTTATGTATAAATTATCAATTTGTCATTGGAGTCATTTTCAAAACCAGTAATTTTCACTTTTATGTGAAAATGAGTTGTACATGTTATTTAGTTTTTCTAATTGAGATTTATGGAATTACTGCAGGTTTCAAAATGAAAAACAAACCAACTATTTTTCCAAGCAAAAAAAAACATCTTGTCCAAATAATTTATAAAACTTGCTCCATCATGTTTTGAGTGTGATGGAGCTGTACTGGGAATTTATTAATGAAATTAGATTTTTGTTTTCCCACAGTTTTATTCAATATAAAAACATGATACTTTGAACAGTCTAAACTGCCATTTTCAGGTGCTGATGAAATACATTTGACAAGAAGCAATATTAATAGCAACATATTCATAATCTTTATACATTTTTCACTCATTTTATATTTACATATTTATTTTTGGACTTGCATATTTTGCCTTACGATATTTTTTTTATATTAACTATTTATGTCTTGTGGTATGCTAGGTTTGAGACAGTGACACTGTGTGGTGAAAGTACAAGTTTCACACTCAAAAGGCTGATTAATGATTTTTCTAGATAGTCAGTAAACAGTTCAAATTTATTTTCATCACTATATATAAATGTATCAATTCCGGCAGCTTTTGGTCCAGAAAGTCAATATAGATCTCCACAATATTGATTTGAAGTAAGTTTAGGATAGTATTGATAAAGGCACTGATTGGAATAAAGCCGGATCAAGGTTAAAATAAAATGTAAGGAATTCTGCTGGAAAAGCTCCCAATAAATATAATGTTAAAGGTTTGAGGCTAGACGATTCACTTTAAACTATTATCCTATTTAATCCAGAAAAACAAAACAGAGACAACGGCAAGAAACAAGGTAGCTGTCGAAGAGAGGAGCTAAGGGTTTGAGTCTACAGACGTGTACCGAATACCATCAGGGAATCTTTATAGTAATGGCAGATATTAAATAGCCACATAGACAAGCCCTAGGCCAGTCATTACAGAGTAACTTCCAAAATTTGAACCATCTTCATTTGGGACATTGACCCAACCAAGTCCCATTTGTAAAGAAAGCATGACTCTGGTGATGAACCTATAGAAATCCAGAGGGCAAAATGCATAAACTTCTGTCCTATAGGCAAAGTTGAGGGCATTCCAAGAAAGAGCCAGTTGGAATATGTCAAGAAGGATCTCAGGCTATTATGAATTAATAAGTGGAGAGGATGTGCTAACGAATGGATCGAGTGGCTTGGCATGCTTGAGGAGGCCCAGGTACCTGAGTGTAATTTAAACTAACTATTTCTTACTATCAGCCCGATCCAAATCTAAATCTAAAGAACAACAGTCTAGTTCTTTGTCTTGTCAAACCATCAAATTCAATCAAGGTCATAAATTAAAATTGAACTGGCTTACCTATATGGGAATACTTCTACGGTCTTGTTTGAGCCCGTAAGTTGGAGGTTAGTATTCAACATGTTGGTAATATTATCAGAGATGACACGAGCTTCCCTAAGAGCTCCGTAGTAGTCCGATGAGCTCTTCAGAATTGTATGAAAAGCCATGAAGTATGAAGATTGAACATTTGCTAAATTACCTTTCTCAGAAAGTTTATAGCTCACTCCCTGTGAATACATTTTGAGGTTAAAATATTAACTACAATGATATTATTTTAATTTGATACTTTAAATCAACAAATAACCTGGCCATATGCAGCATGCCCAGCTTTAGAACACTGATAATCTGGATTATCTTGTAAGAAGAAAGGCAGATATTTTGCAAAGCTCACTGCATCAGGGCGTTTGTTATGTGCATTGAAGCCAATATCACAGGTTTTACAAGATCCCTCTGCAATACATTAATGATTGAAATTAAAATCAGTTTAAAAAAACATTTCAAAATAAAAATAGTGGAAAATCAAGTAATTCAATAATTTAATTATAGAATTCAATAAACTGAATTATACTATAAGAAGTTGGTATGATGGTTGAGTTTTATTTTATTGTTTGAGTGAATAAATTTTACATAGAAGCTTATAACTTTATGTGAAACATAATGCTTTACATCATTCTATGTCTTTCCTCTAATTTAATTTAAAAGCTAAAAATAAACCTGCATCAATAATCAAGAAAAAAAAAAAGAGAATACATCTGAAAAGATTTGTTTTAAAATAATTTCACATAAAAATAAAATAAAACTGTTAAAAAACTAATTAACATTGCGTATACAAGGAAATAATTTGGCTTATATAGTAGGAAAGAGAAAATATATTGTTTCCATCTGTTTGTAATCATCAATCGTTGATGTTTTAACAATATGGTGAATATCTTAAATTACACAGCAGACGCAATAATATCTATAAGAATATACAACAATCATTTTCTGTGTCACCTACCAAACAGCTGATTTGGAACTAATTTACCTCTTAATAAGGAAATGCCAGGCTAACTTTGAATATTATATTTATTCAAATATATCTTACCTTCATGAGGGCAAAATGACTCATTTGCAGCAAAATATCTGCAGCAGCCAGGTGTGGTGGTCCAGTCGACGAAATCATCAATCCACGATGCTGCAGGTCTCCCGATGAATGAAGTATTAGACTGTTTCGAGGCACTATATATTTGAGCTGTCAATGAATCCATATTGCACCACTGCCCACCACATATTAGATTTTGCACTTGTGTATCGGACATATTAAGTCCTGGTTTTAAAACAAAATAAACAGGGGCTCCAATCGACAGGAATTCTTTGAGATACTGAAAGCAGAATGAAATCAGCGGGCCATTAGCTACAGAATACTTCCATTATTGTTTATTTATTTTGATGAAATAATCTAAAAGTTTATAATTATTCAAATTCGGTAGATCAACTAAAATTTATCATCATCAATCATCAATTTTGATGGAATTTAATATGAAGCTTAATTATGAAATTTAATACATGAAGCAACTTAAATTGAACTAAGTTAATAATCGTTATGTTTGAGTTAATATTTGAATTTAAAGAAGTATTGTATTCCAGATTATTTCATACAAACTATAACAATTGACAGAATTTTTAAGACCAAAGCAAGAGGTTTTCCTTTGAGCAAGTTTGGGGCAATTATGTTTGATAGTGGGTGTAAATTTGATCTAATGGATCTGAAAGTTTATAAATATATCTCGCAATGCTCTGAGATGTGCTGAATGAATTTAGGTAACATGAAGTGAAAAAGAATCAATCTGATGGGGGGGGGGGGAATCGTTCTTCAATTAAGTTCTAACCTGTCAAAGTTACAGTTCTGGAACTATTTAAGATTTAAAGACATGATTGTATTCACAAGGTTAAAGATTTCAACACAACACAAAATTCAAAGATATAAAAAAATAATAATATTTTGAGAGTCAACGATAAAATTGTTTTGTCTGCTCCTACGATCGGTTTAAATAGTTGTTTTTTTTGTAAATATTTAGCTATTTACATTCTATTTATGATTTTAAAAATCAATTTTTCATACTAAGACAGTTTAAAATTTAAATTTGGTTAAAAATACTTCATAGTTTTTCAAAATCATGTTTGAGAAACACAGGTGACACAATCCTTAGATATTGTTTCTTCACACTCTACATCTTTTAATTTATTTCTATATTTATATTTACAAGTTTAGGTAATTATTAATACTAAATTTTAGTCATTAATAAGCAGTTATTTTTAATATTATGAAAAATTGAGAAGGCATTTATCCTTGGATTCATTCACTAATAATATGATGAGAAGGATAATGCTAACTAACAACAATAATAAACTCACCCTAAAATATTTATGTACATAAGAATCTTGCGGCATTGAAAGTTCTTGATCAAGCCCGACATCGATGTTTGGAAGCGTAGATATAGAAACACAAAGCCAGCCAAAAAATATCACTATCACGGTTGGTCTGGTAATCTTGTGCATTAAGAATGGCACATAGAAAGACTTGAACAATCCATATAACATTCCTTCACTAGGTGGGTCACTCTTCCTTGATGCATGCATGCAACAAACCACGTCCAGTCTGTTCTCCTATAACAATAAATTATAGATAACATGAAGTAATTTGTATTAAGTGAACAAAAATTGAATACAAATAAATATCTTATTTTTTAGTCCAGAGAGAGAGGCTCCACCTCCTAACTGGTAAAGGTCAATAATTTGTTGTGTATGTCTGTCTGTATAGTGTATGATAGTGGTCGTATAACTGATTCATTTAAACTGAAATGTTAAAGTTATATTCCACAACACCTTGAAATATGCTGATGATGTTTCGTTAAGACGCAATAACAGGAAATATGATTAAATAAAAAAATATTAAAAGGAAATAAAAATAAAGATTGCTCATGTCAAAACTTAAAAGCTATTTTATGATGATGGGTAACCGTTTTTAGGAGTGCCAATATGAGTTTTCAATCAATTTTATGAATACTCATGGGCATTATAATATAAAAATATAACAATCATTATTATTTTGGACTTTGACAATTTTAGGAAAAGAATGACTGAAAACATACTACGTTTTTTACTTACAGGAAAATGATTGCAGCCCATACCTACATGAAGTGCTCAGAGTAAAAAACAAATTAAGCATTGACTTTGATAGATATGTTTTTACTTGTATAATTTACATTAATACTAATATTATCATGTGAATTGTTATTATATGAATTTATTTATTTTATTTAAAGGTAATATAATAGACTGAGTGAAATTGGTATACTTTTGCTGCAATAGATACTTAAATAATAAACACACACAAAGAGGATATTAAATAAAATGTCACAGAAACTCACAGATTGGCGAAGTGTATCTAGAGAAAGTAAGCTCACGAAGCAAGTAATTTGGAACAGGAAATCTAAGAAAAGAGCCATTCCCGCATACAGTGCAAAAGCCTTGACAGCTGGCATATCTGAGAGACCACCTAAAAATATTGTAAAATAGAAGATAGTCGATCTAAAGAGAAAACAATAAAAAATTACTAGAAATAAAATTCTCATAGTTCCTTAATGTTTTATTTTTCAGTCATCTGAAAACTGTAGTGTTATGAAAAAAATCATATTTTTATCTAACATACCAGAAAATTATGACCAGTCAAAAGTACATATACTGAAAAATAAAACAGTCTGGGAAAAGTCAAGCTTCATTCCTATTAAAAATTCAACCTACAACCGACATTTCAACAAATAGCAATTCAGCTATATTTAAAATTATGCGAATTATGTTGATATTAAAAAGTTCATTAATTGTAACTCCAATAATATGGTTGAAAAAAGAGAATCAGTAGCTCAGAGAAATAAGTGGGAACGTCAAAACAGCAAAGAGATAAGCATATGTATGTGGTAGGCTTAGTTCACTCTAAAAGAAATGGGTATTATTGGTTTTGACTCCATTTGGTTCTTTATAGCCAAAAAATTAATAAATTGATTAATGAAATATATAACATTCAGGAATGAGGCAAAGATAAAAAATGTTCTCAAAATATTTGTTTTCAGATTTATCAATGTATTCTCCAAGCACAAATATGTACTTATAGAAAAACGTATATTGTTGACATCAATTTGCATGCAGTGTACAGGTATCCCAAACAAGAGTGGCACCAGGTAGGAAGAGCTTAAGCTTGCCTAGAGAGTTGCTGCTGATTATGCTTTGATATCTGCATAATTTTATAATCATGCATTTGCAGAATTAACCTAACTGGTACTTCTCAAATGTAATTAATTGCATAAATCCAGAACTAATTAACAGTCATAATCCATTTAAGTTGTACCCCAAAGGCTTTAAGGATCTTTTTTAAGTACAACCAAAAATCTTTACTTAGTTTCCTCTAGTCCATTGGTCAGAAATCTTTTAATTCTTTGAAAGCTTTGTATCTAATATTTGATAAACATAATGCCATAAAAATAAAACAATTCTCTACAGCTTTAAATAACCTCTGTCTTTGAAAGTGTTTTGATCTAACTATTTTTCAGAGGAGTAAGTAAGTAAGAGCAGCTGAAAGTATAAGTTGGAAGAACAGCAGTCTAGGGATCATGTCATCATAACCTTAGTCCTGGGTTTGATGAACCCCAAACCTGTTGGTATCTTCTTTTTTATGGCTAATAAGTAAATTACATATTACTCTTTTTAACTACAGAATATAATAACAGCAACATAAAACAGATAAAGTTACCTAAAAAGAAACATGAAGATTCTGAAAGACTAGTTAATAAAATCGATGGACCTATGTTTCCTAAAACCCTGGCGATGTGTTCTTCATGTGATTCTCCTTCTAATTTAGGTAACCGTTGATGTGTTTGAACCAAGATGAAGATGTTATCAACACCGACGGCAAGAACTAGAAATGGTATGACCTGTAAAACATCAATAACACAAAGCCTTGTTAGCACGCAAATTAGTCTAGTTTCCCGTTTTCATAAATAATGGTTCATGTGGGAATTTGTAATAATGGATGATATAAATTATCAAATATGTTGTACACAGAATGCCTTCAAAAGCAAACAATTTTCGGTAACTCATATCCAATCCCTTCTTATAGATTGGACATACATACAATATATCATAATTAATGATAGTTAATAAATAAGAAGAGATTGTTAGGAGATGGGCTTAGGTTGATAAAAAAACTTTTTTAGGTTTTCATTGAGTTTATTACAAGGACAACCTTTTGACATACAATACAGTATGACAACATGTCAACCTAAGCCAATCTCCTATCTAGCAATAAACTCACAGGAATTAATAAACAACTTATGAATAAATGAAATTATTGCTTTATTTATTCAAACATTACCTCCATTATAATTAGGGTGGCAGGAACCTTCATGAATCCAAAAAATCCTATTGATGAAATAACTGAAGCCAAGACAATTACAACACCTCCAAGGCCAAGGGTAATTTTGCTATCCATCTGAGCATTACATATATTTTATGTTACGTACATATTATATATATATATAAGTGAAAATAGAAGAAAAAAAACATACCAGTAATGTGGAACAGCTCCTAATATGACCCAAAGCTATGGCAATATAGGCAAACATAATTACGTAGGAAACAAGAATGGTGAAGATGTCCGATTTGGACTCACTATCCAATTCATCTTCTATTGACCTTTCGGATGTGAAGGCCACATCCATGTATTCAGGTTTTCTAGTCGTTGTCCAGTTTTTCATGAACTCAATGAACCTAAACATTAAACAGGTAATAAAATAATAATAAAGTAGACTTTAAACATCATGGTCAGGTTCGATGAGAGGCCCATCTGAGGGTACCTAATCATCAGGTAAGATTAATGGATTAAAAAAAAAAAGCATAATTTTCAATACAAAATAATGATGGATATATTTATGATTTCATAGCCTGCCAATATCAGTCAGTCTACCTATTTGACAAAAATATAAATTTTTTCTCTTGAAGAAAGTGGACCCTGGATTAAAACGAAAAAAAAATGGGGAAAAATGTATTACACACATTTTCTAAAATTGAAAGAGAGGAGAAGAGAAAGGAATCAGGAGATATGAACCATTGAGGACAACAAAACAAAGGAGTGGTGTGGTGTAAGTCGACTGATGCTGTTACTGGCGCTGGTGTTAGTGACTTATTTTTCAAATAAGCAATGTTCTGACAACCGTAATTTTAAGCCCAGTGACATACAATAGGGGCCATGGTCACAAAGAGAAGAATAAAAGAGGACAAAATGAAATGACATTACAATTTTTGACTGCCCTAACATAAAAATGATACGAGTATAAAAAAAATGACTGTTTTTCAACAAATAGTTAATATTTTTGTTTCTTTGATAGAATATACAATAAATAATTAAATTGTCATCCACTGTAATTAGTCGTCTTTCAGCCAGTGGCTTGATCCCACGCTGCTAAACTGACACTTGAAGAAAGTGGAGTATGTCTGGGCGATGTGATGTGTGCAGTAGAAGTTCCATCCCATTAATCTTCCGACTCTTCCTTATTACAACGGGAAGAGTGTAGTAGAGCATCCTTGGCATGCAACTCCTTTAAAGTTAACCACAGGCTGGTGAAAATTTTTCTGACATTCTTGCTATAAAACATCATCAATATCCACTTATGGTCACCTTCAGCCCTTATTACATTTCTAATTTGTATACTGCACACTAAGAGTAATGTCTTAAAATGAAGAGAATTTTGTGTGGTATCATCATTTATCTTTCTAGTCGGGATAACTGAACTAAGATTTTATCGAGTTGAATGTTTTATAACAAGCTTTGAGCATTAATTATAGGTCTACATTAAATAGGATTAACATATTTACAGTCGTCCATTTAAAAATAACAGTAACATTTTCATACACCCTTTGATGAATTGAATGAAAAGAATAAAGATCGCAAATTTTTCTCCTTGAATGAATAATAACTTTTACAGACTATTTTATTTATTAAAAAGGCAAACAGATAATAAGTGACTTAATTACTATTAATTTTGCAATGTAAAAATAATGACGAATGAGTCAAGAATCGGTAGGCCACTGTTTTTTAGTAGGGCTATTTTGTAGAAAAAAAATGATGAATCCAAACTGGGGGAGAATCTCTCTTGTGTGCACCAACTGATTCTGATGAAGCCCGAGCAGCTTTTCATCTTACGTTTGTAATAGGACAAGAAGTGAGAATCCACTAGATCACTGCCCCTCAAGTGCTATATCCCATCAGTTTCCCCCAGGATAGTTCATTTAGAACTCAGCCAAGAACAACATGATTCCTAGAAGAACCTCTTAAGCCCCTAAGAATGAAATGTGGCTTTTGATCTCTATTGATTTTTATACAGGACATACACAACAGAACTCCTTGCCGTTTGAGGGGGTGCATGGCTTCTCATAAATGTTAATTTATAAATGCCTCTTGCCGATTGACAATCCAATATTTCCACAAGTGATGCTTAGGTGTCAACAAAACTGATTTTTATTTGGGGAGGAAAGCTTTGCGTGTTGCTTCTACTGGGCAATGATAGCAGTAATGCCTTTTTCACTATCCTGCTAAACAGAACAACTCAGATTTAAACCACCATAAATCTCAACAGCTCATCTATTTGCACCATTTCTGTTAATCAATTAAAATAAACATAAATTGTTAAAAATTAAAATTTTTGGAAGTCTTAAATTTAAACAGCTAACTTGATAAGATGGTTTGATTTTTATTGAGAATAATAATTTTGGAGTGACTTAAAAACAAAATTTAATGAAATATTTTCAATGACAAAACAATTAAGACAAAAATGTTTAGAATTAAATTAAATCTGGTAATACCACTAAAAACATACTTAATTAAAACTTACTTTTTCTCCCAGTTTAAAGCAGGAATAAGCTTTGTTTTGTTATGATAGTTGTTGACAAGGAAAGTCAAAATGACTGCAGTAGCCTTCTCATAAGTTGCATTTTTTGACAAGCTCTCTCCAGGTGCTAAGAAACCACCAAGTGCTACCGCAGGATCAACAGGGCCTTTATATAGCGCTAAGCAGCCCGTATCGTATGGATTCCTAAAAAAAAAAAATATTTAACCCATAAATACACTTTTTTCTACAATATTAAAACTTCCAGTATTTTCTCAGGTTTTAGATATTGATAAAGGGTTAAAAGTGATGAAGTGAAAAATTTTGAGATCACAGCCCCCCCCCCCCCCCACAAGGTTTTTTTCATTGAGCAACTTTCACTCCAAAGACACAATTTGGAAATCCTCCTACCTACTGCCTCTTACAGAATCAATGTAATGTAAATAAATTAGAGGTTTCTTATGTTAGGTGTTATAACCAGCATACAGAAATAAACCAGTAATTAGTAGCTGAAGAAAGAAGTCAACAAAGAAGATTTCATAAAATTGTAAATTTTATGTTTTTAGTGAATTAAAATTCTTATCGCATCATAATATTTAGTTTCGAGTATCTTAAGAAGTTTTCAAAGAACAAATATGAAAACCTAAAATCTCCTCAGTAATACTAAGATTCATTAGAATATAAAATTTAGAAATACTTGCTCTTAATAATCTGTATGCAATCTTTTTTTTTAAATTGCATGAATTTGATAAAAGCTTCTAAAGCAGGAATGTTTCTTAATAAGAAATAGTATTATAAATATGGTAAGAAAAGTAATTTCATTACTGGGAGCAGCCCTTGATGTGATCCAAGTAATTAACCATGAAGCCTTCTGAATCAGTATCACTCTCTTCAAATGTGTCAATATCATCCTGGAAATATCCCCAAATACTCTGCAGAACACAATCCTTAACTGTTGCAGGTCCAGTAAAAGGTGATGTCAGAGGGGCATTACAAATTTTTTCCAATCCATTTCCATCTTCGCTTCCGAGCTAAATAATAAGTAAATACATTTGATTATGTGTTATTAAAACTATGCTTCATTGATTACATAAACTACCTCCTTAAAGGAAAAAAAAAAGTATCTTACAGCTTGAATATCTCGTTGTAGATTCAAAACTTCCATGAGAAATTCCTTATGAAAAACAGGTCCAAACTCTATCGCACCTAATGATGTATTGTGAAGTATCTAAAAATAATGTATGAATTTGTACAGTTATATTATGGGTTATTAGATTAAAATATTATTAAAAATATATATGAACCTAGCAAGCAATATTTTTAACCAGGGTGTCGGGAAATGGTTGAACAATTGTCGGAGGTGAACAATTGTCGGAAAAGGTGAACAATTGTCGGAGGTCAACAATTGTCGGATTGTTGTAGTTAATAACATGGACCATGTTCCATGTAGGCGTTAATATCTGACTCCATTTACTGATAGGAATGTGCCCCGACAAGACACTGTGTTCAGGATGAGGTTCATAAAGAATAAGACCAGTTTTCAGAGTTCGGGCGAGAGATCGGCAGCGTAATAAGTACAAGTCGTCAGAGGTCTGCTATAGGCTGTGTGGCAAAGTGCCGTCGTAGAGGTGCGGCATAACGAGAGTAGATTAGCGGAAGGCTGAGTAGGCGTATTGTGACGGGTGATAGCGGCTATCGGTATGTAGAGACTAGAAAAGAGTGAAGCGTGAGCCTACCAGGGCCATAGGTGGCCCTGGGGTAAGTGATAAGTCGCACGGCTATGGAGACTAGGAGACAGAGTGTCTTTTCAGGGCAAAATTTACTGATATAAATATGGTAACCCCCTCCCTCGTGGAAGGCTGGGTCTGTCTGCCAGGGGTATGATTTACGATACACAGGTGACCATTTCCTTTTAGTTTTATGACCGTTGGGGTAAAAGGGTGTGTTTTTTATGGCTGCCGGAAGGGACTGAAGGTCTATTCTAATAGGGGTAAGTGTCCTTGCCCTAGGTTATATGGCAGTCAGGTGGCTAATTCCCTTAGGTTTATTGCCGAACCCTCGATCCTCTGTTACTTGTTTACGACTTCCGACCTCTCTCTGATTTGTTACCAGAAGTTTACACAGATTTGCATTTTCTATAATAATACATTATGAACCAGAGTGTAGGGTAATTTACATATATAGTTAGCGGTCGCTATACAGGGTTTAAATAGCGAATTTGCATGGTTTAACCAACAGATGAAACCACTATTCTCCACAGATATTATAAAGTAATGAATTTGATGATGTCGACTCTGAAGAGCTACATGCTTTCATAATCTATCTTTTAATTAAGGAAGTGAGATTATAGTTAGTTAGCTATTGAGGAAACAGAAATGTTGAGAAGATAAACAATATTATGTCAAGAGTTGAGAGACATTTGTTAAGTGTGTATTTAGTTAAAGATTTGGCTTGAAGGAATATGGTTGGTTAATTATGCAGCCCCAGCAACTAAATACATGGTACCCAATAGAGAAGCCTTCAAAATAAAAAACAAACAATGTAAACTTTAATTAGAAATGACCCATGACATTTTCAAAGAAAAGTTGAACCTACACATTCCCCTGAGATTAATTGAAGAATTTTTGAAACTTTATAATTTTATAAAAATACATATTTTATTAGTGATGTTATCCATTTAAAAATGGTTCCCTCATTACTTTATTTTTAGAAATATAAATATGGAATATCGGCTGAGGTTGATGAAAGAAAGTTAAATTTTCATAAAATTCTTATCTACTTAAGCCAATATCTCAACGAATACATCCACTCAAATATAAATTCATGGCTAAATATAAACTAACTGATATATATTTAACATACATTTTCAAGGCCTACAGCATGAATTATGATTTGTTCAGTCCTATAAAATGGCTCGAAGTTCTCATCAAAGAAGTTCCTCTCAAGTCGTGACCTGCTGTTAGGCGCAGCCCACAATTCGACTGGATCTGTTGTAATATACAGGTACTTGATGCCATGACCAAGTCCAGTAACAACACATGATCCAATCAGTAAAGTTAGCCAAGGACGAGACGCACACCCTAAAAAATGAAAAAAAAATCATGTAGTCATTATATTTACCTATTAAATACTATCTAAATAAAATGTACTTATATTAAATATATATCAGAACTAATTTAACTTAAAGCATGGAATATCAGTACTCAATACGTTAAGGTGAACATCAACGAAAAAGAGGAATACTCTGCAAAGTTAGACATTATTTTTTTCATTAGTTAATAATAATTAACTTTAGCATGGATCATAGTAACATTATCGACACAACTCCCCCCAAAAAAGTGAGAGAAAACAATAAAAATACTTACATAAGCCTATTTTGTAGAAACCATACTGCAATTTTTCATCAAGGAATACTCCCACTTTTTCAGCAAGAGAAGAAGGTTGAACTATGGTCATTGTAGGGGCACTTGAACTTCTTCCTTCAGTGCCATCTGTACTGCTCACAAAACCTACATTGAAAAAAATTGTTTAAAAAAAAACAATAACAGAATATTTTATTTAAAAAAATGATATAATAATTTAGGATAAATATTATATCATAAATTATTTAATTAGTAAAAATTATTCCCCTATTAACTGTAATGACCTTTTAGAAATATGAGGCTATTAATTATAAAGTTTTTACCAGGGAGGGACACAAAATAATTGTGAACTTTTTTTATTTGAAAAAAAGTCATTAGAACTTTTACTTTCTTTTTTGAGAAAAAAAGGTTTATTTACAAAAACTTACCGATTCAACTTTTTGAAAAAGGATTTCATTTAACAGTCAACTTTTATCTTAAAAAATTATAAGTTTCTATCAAACTTTCAGTACAGAAAATGGATCTGGTTAGGGTTCACTTAGTTTTGTAAGGATAAATGAGTAACTCCTTGAATAAAGAAGTAACGAATTCTGTCTAGAAAACCAGAATCAAGGTTAATAGGTAACAGGCTAGTACTAACCATACCAATTCCTCTCCACCACCAAATAGCAACCGCTAAAACCTTGGTTGTCCTTATCTCTTTATGAGGTGCTGCCTCATAGATTTAACTATTATAATTTAAAATTTAGCATACCATGAACTAACCCTTTCAGAAAATTCACTTAATGTGAACAACCGTACAATAAGCTAGTATTTGTAGTAGGCAAGGTCATTCTAGACCCTACGGGGGGGGGGGGGGGGGGAAAAACATTAAAGAATGCCCACAGAACTTCTAAACTTTATTAAAAGCAGGAACCGAGATTACAACAGGAACCAATTGAGTTTCAGTGGTTTGGCAATATACCTTAATAATATTATACATAGATAAATAGAACTATTCAATTTGCTGTTTTATAACTGAAAAAAAAAAAATAGTATACCAAAACATTTTACTTAAATTGTATCTTAATTAACATTAAAATTATTGTAGGAAGTAATCTACAAAGCAAACAAATCTACTAAAAGCTGAAAGGAAGAGATTATGACAATCACTTCAGGTAGAGATCACTTATAAAAAATAAGACAAAAACACGCATCTACAATAAGAATTTATAATGAAATGGAAATAGTTACATAAATATTGAAGAAGGAGATAAAATTAAATAGACAACATTTACTACTGATCAACAATGACGGTATCTAAAAGACGGACACTTGACGATACATACCATATAGATCAAATTCACATAATACTACAACTGTAATACAAGCTACATTATTATATGCTATAGATGCACCTTCTAAACGTATTGAAAATATATTTCAATTAATAGAGGAACAGGCAGGAATAGCTGTCGGTAAAGCAATATATATATATATATTTAAATCACAGGAGAAATTGTTATCATACTCATATACATAAACTACATATTAATACAATATTAAGTATAACTTGCACAATACATTTTAAGACGAAATACTTAAATAAATCTAAGATGCTTATAATTTAATGCCATTGGCATTTTTCTCTACTCTAGTTTTTTAAGTTAATATTTATTGTACTAACTTTGGACTTAATTTATTTTTTTAATGAGAGAAATTTGATTTAGGTCTATTCTTGAGGTGCTTGCCTCAGACCAACAAATAGTTGTAACTGAAGAGCAATGCTGAATTTAGGAAAAAATGCCAACTGGCCCTTTGATTGGAGTTTCAATCAGTAAGTCTTATTTTATTTAGTTAATATCTGAAGCGCCAATAAACTAAAATCATTTCAACAAACATTATTTCAATTGATTCTGTTGTTAATTGATGTGGAATTTTATTATTTTGAATAATGATGGGGACTTTCAATTTTTGCTTTTGTTCGAAACTACAAACTGTTAATAAAAAAAGGTGGTTGGAAAAACCAATGAAAAAAGTGTTTAAAAAGGATATTAACAAGCACCTGGCCGTAACTTACAGTTATTGGATAGAATGGAGTGTAGGAGTGCCTCAATTGTTTTTAACTTTTTTGGTTATTTAGAGATATTACAGTTCTTTTACAAAAAAAAATAATTTAATGGTCATTTAATGCTTAACTTTTTTTTTCTATTATTAGGAATTGTAATATAAAGAAAAAAAGTATCCCAAAAGAAATATTTGAAAATGTACAATAACAAAAAATAAATATTTCACAGATTATGAGCAATCGTTAAGTCTTAATTGCAACTGTTTTTAAATACCCTAAATAATCACACACAAAAAAAGGTATGAAACCACAATAGAAAAAAACAAAATATTAAACAAAATAACAAAAACTACATCATCTTTGAACACATCATTTCGATATTACCTCCTAACAGCTAATTAAGGAAAATACCCTTCCAATAGGGCATTGGAAAATAACACAACGGAATTCAGAAATACGCAAGGCATCTGACAACTCTGTCTAGACTTAGTCCCGTACTTTTTATACACAACTTTAAAAAGAGGCGATCTAAGGATGAGCCCTGATATTTAGAATGTTAATATTTAAAGCATGTCCTCTTCAGCATGTTTGCTTTCATATTCTGCAGTTCAATCACCACATCCTCCAAGAAGAACTCAAGAAATCAAAAAGAATTATGATTGAAAGGTTAAGGCAAAACAAGAAGACCCGATTATTTCCCTTAATGGAGAATGTCTGGAACAAGTCAGATTGATATTTGTATCTCAATGCTCACGACATTGAATTTGGCTGTCTCGGTGGAAAAATAAAAGAGATGATTAAATCTGCTGGCAGATGTTTTAATTTATTCAAAAAAATATTCTGAGGAAGTCGGTAAAAAGTCTAAGAATGTCATTTACAAAAATGATTTCTTGCCTTTATTGATCTACTGCAGTGAATCCTGGATCTCTACTGTCAAGCAAATGAGCTTTATGCTATTTAACTATGCTAACTGTTTAGTAGCCTACATGAGAAGAGTGAAAGACAAGACAAGAAGAGTCTGAGTAAGAAATGTCACTATACAAGGAAATTTTGAAGTTGGAGGAGCACAGTCTTAAATGTTATGGACATATATTGAGAATTATAGAGGATAGTGTAACTTACAAAACTAGTGTGGGTGGGAAATCACTTTTAGGGCCTTGAAGACATGGAAGGATGTAGTTGGAGAGGCTTTTGACAATAGAGGGATGGGCTGGGAAAGGTTACTTCAACTGACACAGAACTTTGGATTCTGGATCAAATTCTCTAAGAAAAGTTCTCACAGAGGTAAAGAGGGTGTGATTATGATGATCAAAAAGTGGAGTGAGAGCATTTAGTTTAATGTCACCTGGTTTTGTGCCTTCATTATGCTCCCACGCAATCACTTCAGAAACACAAGATAAATATGTAAATAAATTAATTTTAAATAATTGTATAATTGTGTCATGCAAAACTGAAATTAATCATAAATAAGAACTAAAAAAAATATAGTTAACACAATTCATCAATGAATACCACCAGTACAAGCATAACAAATGTGCTACCTGAATCCTAAAGATGATATGTGAGGTAATAAATGATCTTCATTATCATAAAAATAATTCTAGCCATAACATAACCTATATAAACTATAACTTAAATAAACCACATACATAAACAGTAAAACTATTTATGTCAGACAATAAACCTGTTAACCTGTTTTGAAAGTCCGCCTAGGGTGTAGGCATAACGAGCAATCCTACACAAAGCATTTTAACTAATGTATCAGGCAATGTACAACAGGCATTTGAATAAAGCACTAAGCAAAGAGAAGATATTAAGAAGGCAATGCAAAAAGCACAGTCGTGACAGGTACTGTAGCAATTAAGTATTATAAAAAATGTTTACATAAACCTACTAGAGCGTTTGGACTGTAAAGGACTTGATTCGTCATCTGCCGCCATCGCTATCCTTGAGTTTGTTCTTCGTATGTGCCTGCCCACTGAATTCTCTTCATTGCTTCTTCTCAACAGAACACCCGCTACATGGGCATATAAATAAATTCCAAAAACCTATTTCTCCACTGATTAATTCGAAAAAAAAAAAAATCATAGCAAATAGAAACAAAGTTTAACACCCCCCCTTCCCAAAAGACAATACAAAAAAACCAGCATATAATTTTTAGCTGGTTTAGCTAAAAGTTTCTTACTTCTGCTAACAAATATAGATTAAAAATTTGTAGGGTATTTCTTGAGAATTCTTTTACGAGGCAAATAAAAATATGTAGACAATTGATCGAAGAAAACATGAGTGCAAAATTGCAATAACTTTTATTACGATGATACTTGGTGGCAGTTTATTTACCAAAAATGAAAATAAATATGGTATCAAAAATACTAGGTAAAAATTTTAAAATGATTTCAATTTGTTTGTTAAAATATTTTGTTGTTACTTATTAGTTTTTTTCCTTGAGCTAATCGTTGATGTTGATGGCTTTTTCTCCAAGGAAGCAGATCTGACCGATTCTTGATACAAGCAAATACTGCTGCTCCTTTACCAAGATCAAAGAGACAAAAAAAAAATGAAGGAAGAACTGATTTGCAGTCGGTGATATAAAGAATATTAAAATATATTAATGTTAATACCAGGAAGCTAAACCTTCAAAAAAACACAATTGTATATAAATTACATTTCTGCATAACTTGCTTATTTATTCCAGAAAGAAATAACCTAAAAGATGATATGGAAAATTTTTTTTAGAGAGCACTGGGTTATCGAAAGATTCATTGAATTTTCGAGAATATATGAATAAAACAATATTATTTATTACATTCTGGCGGCAGGCTGAAAAGATAGTGGTAGAGAGAGGTCTAGCTTGGGATATTTAAAAAACCACCTGCAGAACAAATATGGAATCAACTCTCTCCTTTATTCACTTGTGGTAGATTGATCTCCCATTGTAAAATTTATACCATGAATTAAATAAATAATAATTATTTATGTATTAAGAAAATTAATGGGGACATTTATTATAAATCAAAATCTTGATAAAAACTCTTAAATGAATTAATAAATATTAGAGAAGTAAGAACTTTTTAGCCATTCGTAAAAAGGGATATCTTTCATAGTTGTGGTAATTAAATACTTAGAACTTGACCAGGTAGATTGGACGTCGATGAACAACTGAGAGAGAAGAAAAAGACATTGTAAATTAAAAAAAAAACACTATTGACCAGTCAATTTAAAAAATGCTAAATGTAGATTAATGGGAAAAAAATATCATTCGCTGGTTATTATGGTTGCATTCCATGCAGTTTTAAAATCAATGCATATGTATCATGTGTTTAATAGTTAAGGTAACCTGCAGATTAAGAAAATATAGTTAAGAAATAATATATACAGAGAAATTATAAATTATTTGTTTATAAGATGGATAACAAAAAAAGGATAAGTGTGAACAGAAATATTTTATTGAGCTGAGTGTATTATCACGAATTTAAACACTCATTGATGCAAAATAAAAAAGAACAATAAATATTTATAACTTGAAAAAATATTTATAAATGAAAAAATAAAGATTAGATATATTCTATAAAAATAAAAATTGTCTCATCAGTTTACCAAGACAACACATACGATGTAGTGAATGATGAAACCAACATATAATTTACACAATTTTTTTCTCTCAAAATGTAACATATAGTCAAACATATAAACAATAGCCACCATGAGAGATGATCCACACAAATTAACATTATTTAATAATTCACATAATAACTAAATGAATGCTCTAATTATTATGTGTATTATTAAATATTGTTACTAATATAACAAATAAGATGGAGAGTATATAAATAAAAACATATTCCATTATTTTAGGCAGCTTAAACAAGAATACGAAATAATAAACACAGTAATAGTGAGGGACCATTCCCTTCTTCCTACACAAAGTCCACACCATCTAAGAATTCCCAACATTTATTTTTATTGTCTTAAGTAGTCATGAGATGAATGCATGTTGATGATTATTTTAAATATTTTTCTGTATGAGTTTTAGGTATTTTAATGTATTTTGGTTTTTTATAATCCATTTACAAGAAATTAAGTAATCCACTCATATAGAAACTTATAATGTAAGAACTGTTTGGCTCATTTTGAGAAATAAAAATTGCTGTAAATTGTACATGGTTTTATTTCATAGACTGAAGAAGCATTAACTTTCAACTTATAATTAAATCATTTGATTTATTACACAATCTACAACCAGCATCAAACCACTATAGTAAATATACTGTTTTTTTAATAAAGCATTAGCATTAGGATGTTGCTTCCATGAGCAAAAAAAATTATGCTTTGAATTTTAAATATTGGGTTATTATAAATATGTGTGATTTCACTTCTTTTAATATTAATAAATGGAAATAACACAATAAAATTACCGATTCCACTGTTCAATGATGGCGCCCAACAGATGCAAGAAATAAAGATACTAGTGACCCCAACGAATGCCAGAGCCATGATGAGAGGAAGTCCAGGAAGTCCGAGAAGTGTGAACGGTCTTGGAGACGGTTTAGGTGGGGGTGGAGCTGGACAGCTGTTTTCACAGTCCATACAGCTACATGCTGGGGTATCCTTCTGTAAATTACATAAATTTAAAAATTATAAATAAACCATCCATGCAGTAGCTCAAAGACTTAAAAAATATCTAAAGAGATTTAAATATATTTTGATACAAGCATGCATTCATAAAAAAATTAATAGTAAGTAAGGGGGGGGTCTGTAAACCCATTGGATTTATAATTATTAATCAAGAAAAAAATATAGCGACAGGGCCTGGAATTTAACCTAGAACCTTTCTGATCTATGATCAGGCACTCTTTCCAACTTGGCTATCCATATCGAACCAGTAACCTATTCAATTTATTATCTTTGTAGCTGATTTGTTATAACCTATGAAAACACCACTAAAATAAAGAATTTAAATTTAATTGCAATATATGTGACTATGGGCTAAACAAATACATATAATGCTGTAAAATTCAAATGAGCTCTCTGAAATTTGAATACACCACATTGTTGTCTCCTTTGAAAGATTAGCATTCAGGGAATATTTCAGAGATCCTACAAGAATTGGATGAAATATATTTTTACTGAGTCGCTTGTTGTTATGTTTTTATAAACAATAAAATTACACTTCTTACTTTTTATCATCATCATGCCATTTTAAATTGAAATAAGCTTAATTAAATAGTTTTTAAACAATGCGCAAGCATTTAAATAAATCACAGTTCCCTGGGAACTCTGGGACCACTCCATATCTCCCCCTTTATCCTTGGATCCTTTATTTTGATTATACACACACATTTCAAAAAATACTAATTTGTTACATATATACATTTCAAAAAATAAAATTCAATTAATAGTCGGTACAAAAACATAATAAAAAATAAATACAAGGGAGAAAATCGTAGTATCAATCTAACTGGCCCCTGAAGCCCTTGAGAATCACGAGTCGAAAGATCTGTGACGTCAGTAGGTCGGTATACGATGAGTGGGGTGAGGGGGTAAGAAGTAGGAGAATGAAAAAGATGTCGCCCCCCACTACTCACAGGCATTCTCTGGGCAAATGTAGAGTAGTTTATAACACTTTTGACTCACTCTAATAAAAGCAAATTCATAAACAAAATATATTCAAAGGATAAATCTTAAGCAGATAAAAATTACTCACATCTAAGGAAGCGTTGCATGGTATGATTGGCGCATCTAGAGGTATCATTTCACCAGTAGGTTCATTGGAAATTTTAAATCTTATACGGAATGGTACGTAAGGGTTCGCATCTGGGTCTCCCATGAAATGAAACCACCTAAAATAAATAATTGAATATTAGTATTTTAAAAACAAATTTCTACTAGTGGATAATCGCAAATACTGACCTTTCTGGTGTGCACCTACTCGATCCCCATTGCGAACACATAAGGTCTAAAGCAAGCTGACCGGTGGATGGCACAGTAACTTGTTTGCAAGAATCATACACACCCTTAGTGTACTTTTCGCTTATGAAATATTCTATTCCATTGACGAAAACTTAACGAAAAAAAAACACATTTGCTAATTAATTTATTATTACATTCAATATTTTATAATAATCAAAATAATAAGCTTAATATTATGTCTTCCTAATCGTATATTTTCAGGAAAGGACAGTGTATGTGATGGAACTGAAGGCAACTCTATCAATTTCAAATTTTAATCGCAGTGAATTTCATGCTATATTACAGGCTCTTTCTAAAAGAAACACTAATATCAAGCCAGCCTTGTCAAAATATTTTCTCTTTAGCTAATAACTACCTGATAAAAGTTGCTGACTATTTGGAACATATCTCTGCACTTTGACGATTGTTCCAATACATTGATTATGGCTATAATAATACAATTATTAATTGTACAATTAAAAGGCGACATTGCATAAGTGCTGATAGCATGATAACGTACAAATCAGAACTGTGGAGCTTACCACAAACTAGGGAAAATTTCCCCCTCCGTGAATGATCAACCTGATCCAACGGATGTTAGGTCTTTTGGCTCAATCTCTTTGATCTTGTATAGTGCTAATGAGTACATGGACCAGCAAAGCAAACTTATTTCCTTAAACATTGTCAGCATATTTTGATATTTTTAGATAAAGGTCATCAGTTATCTATGACATTTTTCATCATCCTTTAATTTAAAGTGAACTTAAGAATAAAAGAAAATGTGATTATAATCATGTAAAAAAGCAAGTTAGGTGCATTATAAACATTTCCAGGAAGGATAAATATTGTCGATTTTGATGTAACATGATATACAAATCCACTACCTGCCTTTAAATGACTGGTGGCCACAAAATAAATCAATAATATAAAATTTGTGAATAAACTTTTTCACTTATCAACTGTAAAACTAGACTCTTACTTTTTTATTTCCTTACGATTAAAATTGCATTTTTTTTTTATTAGTATCTACTAAATAACAATATTGGTAAGTAAGCAATAAGGACTATGTCTCAACTTACGTGTGCCATTGTTTTCTTCAATATCAGTCACATTCAAAAACCTGGACTGATCCGGTGCGCAAGTGAGGCTGCAGATGTGCTCCAAGAAATTTGCTAGGCAGGAAGGACATCTTTTCAGAAAATTTGCAGCTAAAGTGACCTGGGAGTCCATCGTTTCAAGCATAGAAGTACTACAGCATGTCTCGACAGGCACTCCCTTGGCTTGAAAAACAGAAATAACAATCAGGCTAAATATCTTACCCCTTTGGTGACAAAATAATACTTGGTAATAGTAGATCCATAAATTTAAAAATTACTTTTGTCTTAAACACTATAAAATAAAACTGTGGTACTATGCATGCATCAATCAAGTACCATTAAACATGATAAATTTAGAGACCAATATTCCCTATTGTACACCAAAAATTAAATCATGAAATTGACATTTAGCATAGAACCAATGCGGGAACAAGGAGATAAACTAAGGATGATTTAGGGAATTCAGTAGAGGAGAAATCTTTTAAGATGGCTTTCTGACTTTTAAATTGATTAAGTCTTTTCATAATTAAGCTGGTTAAATATTAGTTTCAAAAAATATGGGGCCCCCTATTGGTTTAGTGGTAAGCTTAACTAGTTTGACGGTAGGGTGTGCATGTTCAAGGTCCAAATACTCAGATAGACAGATGTTTAATGTATGATGTTTAATTCACCTGCAGCTCCGTAAAAAGAAATGGGTGGCTCATGGTAGGATATCCTGCTTATTATATCCTTATTAATTATAAGGAGTAATAAATTGACCAGAGACCTTACCCTTTATTTATTTTTTAGTAATCGTTTCAAATAAATAAAGGAAAAGACATAGGGAAAGAACAACATCAGATGTCTCAGTTAGTACTCCATATCAGATTCTTAAACACTTGTTTATTGTTTATGAAAAAAACTACTCAGTATTTTGACCAAAATATATTATTTGTTAAACTTTCTCACTCACTTATAAACACATTTGAAAATTGAGAAATTGTAAATAACAAAAAAAAATCAACTATAAAATGCACATTTTTTATTTTTGGCTCCAAAAACTTTACTTTTTTAGAATATTCAGAATTCTTCCTTAACCACGAGGGAAAATCAGAACTTTAATAGTTAATAGAAAAACCTTTTTTCATCGGATTATTTTTTGTTTTATAAATATATATATGTATATTTTGACCAAAACCAAAGCATTTTTGGAGATGTGCTGCAACATACTCATTAAGTAGGTTGAATTATTATTACGCCCTTGTGAAACATACTGGCACATGAAACCAGTGCCTGATTGAAAGGGTATCCTCTCCCCCATCAGGCTAGGTAAATATATTTTGCAGATAAATAAGAAGTGGATGAGTCGATTAAATTGTAAATGGGAAACAGACATTATAAAATAACATTCCACTGCCATGTGATCAATAGCTTGCTGAACTGAACGACCTTCATCAAGCTATTTTTCCTTATCGTTTTGTGGAAGATCTTGGGTGAGGTACGAGAAGAAAATAATTTTGTTTTTACTGCCATTGTTGATAAGAGTATATCAATAACGTATATAATTTTAATAATTGCTTCTACGTAGTAATTTTAAATGATAATGGCTGTGCATTGATGACCAATACAGCTGCTTAGATAGTTACAGGTTAACAGAGAAGTAAATAATGAATAAGAGGGAGCGAGTTTTATAGAAACTTCTAGCGTCTTTCAGTAGGCGTATTTACGCTATTATATTTCCTGGTCTGAACACGTTTTTAAAATCGGGACAGACGGATGGAGAGGTGTTCAGCTCAAATGTCAAGTAAATGGGTAAAAAGTCTCTTCTGACAATTTCAAAACTAAAAGAAACGCCTAAATCATACACACGACAAACAACGTCGAGATAAAGGATACCCAAACCCACAATGAGCATAGACCATGTGTCTGCGATCGTAGCTAATCAGAGTGGCGGAATGTCAGAAATACGACACAATTCTACCGAGACTGGCAGACTTTTAACTACTAAAAAATTGTAACTTCGAATAGCTTCGGACGAGGACAGCAAACATGGAATCGTTTCAAAGCTGTCGAACTACGCTGTAACTAATATCGGACAACGATCGCTGTGATGGATAAGAATACGTTTGTTCCCAATGGGCACTGCTTATGCGCACTATCGTATTGTGTATTACAAGTCCTGGCATTCTTCAAGAATCCGATTGAAATGTCTTCGATTACATATTCTATTCTGGAGCCATCAGCTTTTAATTGTTGGAACTGCAAGATCTCAAGATTCGTAACCAAACCGTTAATACCACGGAGCGTTTATTTCAATCGCTAGATCATACAAGAACACCGACGAAAACGCCATTACAGACTATTTGTTTTCCTGAAAAAGTCAAGGTTTATCTGATTCCAATAATTAAAACGAAACGAAAACTGTTACATCTCCAGCCATGACGCCAGATTATCAACATTTTTTTTTTTTATCGAATATGATTCATTTGTCTGATAGAATCGATACAGATTAAAATATATGTCTATCATGTAACAAAACTTCATGTTACGTTTTACGATTAATAAAATGATAAACTAATGTACAGGATGGTGTAAAACGAATCACTGGTAATAATATAATAATAAAAATAATATTTCTCATCCAATAGCTGAATTATGACAACCGTGAACATGTTTTCGGCATTGGCTTCGTAACATTTTCACTAAGGTCAAAAAATTACTAGACACTAAAAACTTCAATGGAACTTTGGTAATTTGAGGTCGCTCTTTTCAGATAACATGAATGTTATTATGTCATTTACAATGTCAACGATTTTTTTATTATAGGGAACCCTTTAACAATTTATTGTCAAACCTAATATCAAAAATTATAAATCGTTGCAAAAAAAAAAAAGTCCACCCAAATAAATAAGGTAACACAAAAATCCTTTAAAGGTATTCCAAGAAGTTTTCGAGTCCAAAATTGAAATCGGGTAGGGTCCATTGAGATTACTCCGAAAATTATTTACTCAGGATAAACTTGATTTCGATGAAGAGGTAGTAGAATAGAACCCAAGTGGAACGTTAAAAAAAAAAAAAAATCTTTCGTCAAGAAACATTAATTTAAGTGAGTCTACAATTAAAAACGGCATGAAAAAATTGAAGATAATTCTGCTGAATTGGATGGGATGAATTCGATGATTTAAGAAAACTGAGTTCATTCCTTTTGTGATTCGGAAGAGAATTTTTTTGTATTTTTTTCACTATTTATTAATTAATAAACTATAAAATGTAATATAATATAATACTATAAGTTATATTTGTGTACATAATGTGAACATAGAATTAAATTTAGAGCTATGGGGGACAGCAAAAAAGTCGAACATCAAGCGTATCCAATCCTTTCAATCAAAAGTCCTGAGAACAATAGTAAATGCCCCTTATTATGTCAGCAACAAAACCCTTCATAACGACCTTAATATACCCTACATTCTAGAACTCATCCCTTCCAAGTTTACGAAATTCCACAGTAGCCTTTCCAACCACCCTAATCCTGTAGCACAGTCACTGCACTGCGTCACTCATCCCTATAATCCTCCTCGGAGACTGAAACGGCAGTGGCCTCGTGACCTGCTATAATCAAGTGACAGTGGGAGTCCTGGCAATGGCCAGTTTCTCCAATCATGTCCTGAATGAATGAGCGAGTGAATGATGAAATGTAAATATGGTATGAATGATCGTATATCTTAATTACTTATTGCCTAGCAAGGCAGATTGTAATTTTAGCACAAAAAAAAAAAAAAAAAAAAAAAAAAAAAAAAAAAAAAAAAAAAAAAAAAAAAAAAAAAAAGAATTAAATTTAATAAAACTGAAACTGTATTGTTCCATCTACCTGTTTTACAGTACAATTATTACGGCACTAAGAAATTTGATTTCCGAAACAAATCTGAATTTGTTTTGGAAAATTCTGAATATGATTAGGAAACTTCTGAATTCGGTTTGGAAAATTCTGATTTTTACTTGGAACTGAATATACAGATATATAAAACACAAACGATACATATATATTTAGTCACAAATATTAATGCAAAAATCTTTGAAATAATTTCAAAAAATTATGAAACTTGATCAACTAGTCTTTATCATGCAGGTAAAAGAGAGAAACACAAAAAAGAAAAAAACGATGAGGCTAATAATTTGACATCGACAAAAGTAGAAGCGGGAGCAGGGAGGTTGTAACTCTTTTTGCCGACAATGGGAATATTCGCCCTGCGAATGTACACGAATGTATCCGAATAATGCCGAACCGTTCGGACCAATCAACCGCGAGCTTCCGGTTTGTGTCCATGTTGAATGCTAATGTATATTTTGCGCCCCCCCCCCCCACTGTACGATTAACTAGTACCATGGCTTGCCATAGATTCAGCAAAAATCTAACTTCGTGTAGTCCGTTGAAGGGGAAATTTTCCCTGTTCGGAATTCGTAATAAGTCGTCACCAGGGAGTTCGGTTCTATTCAGGTCGACGGCGAACAAAAACGGATTACGAATTTAGGAACGTCATATTTGCCAAAGAATGATACAAAGCCGATATTATCTCGCTGGTTCATATTTGCCATGACTCAAGATATCTTAACTACCTGTGTAAACGTCTTAATTTTATCTCTATTTGCTGTATTAGCAACCCAAAATGTATCGCAGCTGTGATGTAATGCACCGATGGAGCAGTTTTTGTGCACTTAAAAACTCATTCAAGACAGCAGACAGCAGTTCGACCTAATAAAGTACTTGAATCTAATATCCACTACAACGGTTAATCCATGGACCGGTAGCCATAACTTTTTGTTTTGCCAACTGAAATATCTTTAGGTCTATAATGAACTATTTGATAGATATATTATGTGTTTTAGTCTTTTAATCTATTTAATTTTAAGTTAATGGCTGAAGGATTGAGAAATATTGTGACGTAGGTGAGTGATGAAGAATTGATTGATGATGAACTGATTACATTTAAGGCCATAATAAACCTCATTGTATTTCTTTTATTACCACCATCCAAATGTTTCACTATTTTCGAAGAGCAACTCGAGTTAGAGCACCATTTTCTTAAATAGACGCATGATATTCAATCACCCTCCAAATGGAATATTATAAAAAAAACATCCAATCTAGCGGGATTCAAACGAACTATGATTTAATTTACTATGAATCTAAACAGAGGGTGTTTTTCTAAAATTGGGGCGTAGCTCACTTTTTCGATTTTGCTGACTTACGCCACCATTTTCCTCAACGCCTAAGATTGATATATCTATGTTTTCTCATGTTGTAGCGGATCTGAAGATGATGGTATTAGCCATCGGAAGCACTTCGATTATAAGTATAATAAAAAAAAACTGTGGGCAGACAAAAGTTGATTTCATCAATTATCAAAGTTCAACCCACACCGGCGAACTCCCCAAAGAAAAACTGAACTGAATATTTATTTAAAACAACTAGTCCGTATTTTATATCAAATTATGTTATTTTTTATACCATCTCGGTCACTATCTATTGCTTTTTGAACAAATAAAACTAATTGTAAATGACTAAAATAATTACTAAAGAAAACTTATTAGAACCGCCCGGAGAATGTGGGCCCTTAAGCAATGAGGGATATGTTATTTTCCAATGTTAAAGTTTAAATTGATTTAAAAAGAGACCTTTATGTATAATTTCAATATGAGCTGTTCAAGCTTTAGTCACTACAAATTGTTCTTTTATTGGCAATATATCATTTAACGGTCAAAGTTTCCATTGTTCATTAAGAACTACAATTTGGAAACAAGATATATGCGAATTATGTGTGTTTAAAATTCAGAAACAAGCAAGTGTATTCTTTTACAATGAATAGATTTTAGATACACATTACTTTTAAACACACAAAATTCGTGAACACCTTGTTCTGAAATATAATTATATATATATTGTTTCTAAATTGTAGAACTGATGCCTAAACAGACGAAAAGTTGTCAAAAAAAGAATATTTTGGAGAGAGTAATTTTTGCACAACACAAATTTCAAATATACATGGATGAAATTATAACTTTAATTTTGAAACTTCTTTATTGTGATAAAATTACAATCTGCCTTACTAGGCAGTAAGTAATTGTGATAAATGTTTTCATTCTTACCATATCTACAATTTTCATTCACTCGCTCATTCATACAGCATTTACAAACAGCCCAGAGACCACCCATATCCACATGGTTGTCACCTCCCTCGCATGCGAAAGAGGAAGCGGAGTCTTGGGAAATCCCCCACGCTCCTCCATCAGCCACGTCACCGGATACAAGCCTGTGGAGGCTGGATTTTAATTTTAAGTAGAAGTCAGAGTTGTAACTTCAGCTATTTTAAAAGTCAGCGAAATGACCTGACTTTCTGATATTTTCCAAGCAGCATCCTAAGGCAAATGTCGTTTCTTTGCTGCGTTTTATTCTTGATTTATGTAGTGACTATTCATGAAGATGTATTAATCTATTTATTTATTTACTATTTTCAAGAAAAATGTATGCACTGTTTTATAAAATTGTTTTATTTATTCATTATTTTAGAGTTGTTATATTCAGTATATTTATTAGTTTTAAAAACATTTTTTCATATAAATGTTTTAACTTTAGACAATTTTTGGTTTTTAATTTAGGCTCATCGGATTAAATTCTTTTTAAATCCGAAGTATAATTTATTTCCATTTTAGTTAATTTGTCCTTAAATAATTTTTGTCTTATACTTCTGACTATTAGATAATTTCTATCAACTTATGGACGGAAATATTTCACTGAAATAGTTATCCAAGGTTTATGTTAGTTTCATTCCACATATATCTTAATTTTAGAAAATCTTAGTTCCATATTTTGTAGCACTAGGAGGGCAGTAGTATGAACTGCTGAATGCGCGTTAATTTGTGGGAAGACAAATAAGTTTACTTATTATTGACACTATTTTTTTTCACACTTCTCTTTATTATACTTCAACTGACATATACCAGCATATATCTCGAGGTGCTGTGGAATATACTTTTAAAAATCAGATCTACAAACACAAATATTTAACTATTTAAACTGGTCGACAGCATAATACCAAGTAGTGAATACGGTGAAGAGAGAACAATGTGAATAAAAAAGACAAAAGACTCGTCTATATTTAAAATATGACCAAAACCCGACTCTTCGTGCACACTTGTGCTAACATACTTGGCAGGAACTGAACTGAAACAATTAAACATTGGCAAATCCCAGCTGTTGTCAGTAAAATGTTTTATAAAAACACTTAAAAATAACAACAGACCTAACATCATTAATACTGGTGGATCCAAGGACGAATAGACATGCCCTATCATTTTTTCATTAATTATTGATTATTGCGCTAAAAAGTAGTTATTTGTTACAGACATATAAACGAATAAAAGGCACAGAAAATTAACAAAAAATATCGGAAGACAGTTACGTAACTTCTCGCAATTACCTTGAATATTTATTAATTATGTTTGAAAAAATAGATTATATTTGGTCTAAAATACTAAATTTTATTCTAAAACCATCTCGGAAACTGAAAATCGCCATTTTAAACTCATATACAAAAAATGTGAACCTCTGTAAAATTGACCACAAAAAACAAACTATTATTATTGGTGACTATAAAACTCTATTTGCTGGGTTATCTTTGATTTTTTTTTTGGTCATAAATAATATCCATTCAAAACAATGAGAAGAAAAATATTAACCAACTATATATAAAATTGATTATAAGTAAGGTAAATAACACTAGTTTCACCTTACCGCAAGTTATTTATTGCAACAGCATTCAGGATCCTATTCTGGTATTCTCGAGTGCTCTGAACACTGTCGATATAATCGGCGTTTGATCTTCTACTCTCAGTAGAATGCTGTTGAAAGCGTTAGTAAACAAGAGTAAATAACTTGCGTCATTTACTTGTTCTAAACCCATAACAAGTAATCAAACCATAAGATTATACGTTGAGTAAACAAATAAAAACGTTGGTAAGGGCCAATGTCCATAACAGTGGACACCATTCAGCGATTCTGTCCCTTACTCTTTTGAGAATTTTTTTTTTTTTTTTATCAAAAATTAATTGAACCTACTTTGTACAGTAATTATATATGTCAGGATAAACACAAAGCTGTCTTAAGAAACTACGTTTGATGTTGCAATTGAAGGAAACTTTCACCAGCGAGGTATTAGCGACTACCAGCTATCATCAACCGGATGAAAGGAAGAGTCCAAAGAGAGAGAGATAGAGGCCAATGGCCAGTGACACAGAGAGAGATGGAGGTTAGAAGTAGCACAAGCTGGAGAAAACCGACTCCCATTATCTAGGTAGCAGTAACAGACTGTCAGAGTACACCATTTTTTTATTTAAAAGCGGCATTTGACTACAGGTGTAGTTCTACCTATCGGAACCACAACAACCGTTTAATCGTTAAACACACAAATACCTTGTCTATTCAATTCCGGTTTATCTCTTTCTGGGTAACAACTCGAGAACTCACTTGTAATGAATATAACCGAATCGTCTCGAGGTGGCGGACCCAAAACAGGGAAAATTTACCAGTCGACGAGCGATCAGGTCGAATTTCGGCGATTCTTCTAGATGGCATATTTCCAACATTATATTAATACAAGTCGATGCTATGTCTCTCTATTTTTTTTTTATATTAAACGATTTCCACTAAATTTGATTAACCACAATTATGAGCTAAAAAGTATTTTTTTAAATTTATGAAAGGTCACAGAACATGAAGCGATACCATCCAAAAATACGGGTCTATACGAACCATTTATAAACAACTATCAAACGATTGTGAAAAAAAAAGCCTCTGGATCTTTTATCACACATATTTTATATTATTTGTTCCCTTCACACAAACTAAAACATTAATATATAACCCTACTAAAACCAGCTGGAGCTTCATTAAAACCAATTGCTATTGTTGGTTTTCCAAACTTTATTTTTGGAAAATCATTGAATTAATTTTTCGTTAACATCTTGTCTATATTAATGCGTCTTTAACCATGAAAAAAAAAAATCATAACTTCAAATTTTGGGCAGCTCTCGAGCTGGATTATGAAAGACTTATCCTACAATTTAAAGAGTAAAACCAACATGGCCGAATATTTGATTTTTGCACATTACGTCATACTTGAACTATTTAAAATATTATTTCTATGTTTTATTTTGTAAGTGACAGTATTATTTTTGTGTCTTAGTGTTGTTGACGCTTGAATCTTGTTTTCCCCTACTAAAAACATGTAGAATTTTGTGCGTATTTAAATTTAAATTTCCGTTATTACTCCTACCGGACCAACCCACCCGGACCTAGTTTCACAACTTTATCATAAAATAATTTAATTTAGTATCTGTTCTTTTCCATTTGACCGCCCGATTAGTTACAGGTAAAATTTACCTATTCTTGGAATAGAAACATGTTCTTTCCTGGTAAAACTGTCTCATCATTACAACTCTCAAGGACCAATTCATAAAAAAGGTGAGTTTAAGCCGCCTGACCTTGAGATTATTCATAGCTTATTGAATTATCACAGAGGTAAGGAAGAAAATAGAACGTCAGATTTTCCTACCGACATTGATAGTTAAGTTTAAAATATTTTAATTATGAAATTCAATTTTATAAAATTAAATTCAAATATCAAGCGGGAAGTTCTTTTCCCTTGAATACCAAATATTCAATTCTAGAAATTGACCCAAAAAAATAAAAATGTAGTCGTACCAAGCTGGTTTACGTACCTGTTTGAACTTAGAGCCAAGCCTGAAAGGGGTAAAATCCTGACAATGTATTGTGTATTGGGGTAGGTACGGTAACGAATGTATTTGTTACATAATTTAACAGGATCAATGAAACTACTGATAGTTGGCGATTTTAACATCGTCAATAAAGCATTCAATGGATGTGCATATTCCTAACCCAGGACCACAATGAAGCATAATGAATTGCTATTGTTAGAGACTGTTTTAGTGACCAGCGCCTCATCTGTCAAGTCCGGAATTATTGGCAACCAATTGCTTTTTATTAACGAATGTATTAGCGAGCAAAATTTTAAAAACAGTATCTGATATCAATCCGGGTCGTACGATTATGAAAAATTAATTGGCCAGTTCTTGAACTGTGATTTATCAAATGAATGATTTCCTTATTAGTCCCGGAGATGACATTTATTTACCAGTCACTTGCGACAATATGTACATAGTTAACTGCCGACTCCGAAGGGAGAGGCTCTACTTTTGTTCATGCATCGGACAGTATCGTACGTCAGTTCTATAGTAGCAAAAATGATCTCGGCCTATGTTTCTTAAAATGATCGAGAAAAAACTACTTGATTTTTTTGATCAAATTAATTGGTTATATAAAAGAAAATGTCCAAAAATTAAGGTATATAGAATTATTTATACGTTCGCTACCGAAAAGGCATAAAAAAAAAAAAAAAAAAGTGACCTAATACGATCACCCCGTGTATGAATGAAAGTAGAGCCTCTGCCTTCAGACGGAAAAAATGCAGTGCAATAAATTCTTACGCGCCAGTAACTTCTCGACTTAACTGATATGTTCTACTACGATAGCGCGTGCGTAGTAATAGGATCTATTTTAAATTTAAAGGTATACCCTATCAAAATATGCTAAATAGTTTTTAGTATAAATAATACTTCGATTAATAAATATTTTTAATTTTGTTAAATTTGTCATTATAACGCAATTATTATTATTTAAATACTCATTTTTATTTTATTTTTTTCCTTCGAACATTGCCGAAATAATGTTACGTACATGAAAAAATCTTATTAATTTGTTCATAGTAAGAAAGGACGAAGTGTGAAAGACTATTAGTCTTCACAATAGCTAAGGCGATTAAATTCTATTTTTACACTTTCTTGAATACCTGTCACGTGGCAGGTGAGAACGTAAGGGTGACCATCGGGCGACAATAGCTAACCAAGCCCATCAAAAATACAAGTTCACTAAGAAATTCACAGGTTGAAAAATACTAAAAAAAAATTACAGCATTACATAATTAATAATCGTAATAATCAATAATCGTATATTATTAAACTGGGGCATGAGATAATACCTTGAGATAAGAGTATTCTTTTCAAGTAATGTATTATCAGAAGAAATATTGTAACCTTTCAATTCACAATCTACCATAAAGAAATAATCAGCCTGGTTTATCAATACCTATTTGACCTATATATTAAAACATATATCCACAGGGCCGGAATTCAAATTCAGGACATCATTTACAGGAAGGTTATGTATTTGTAGGAGCTCGAAATTTCAATTTAGGATCATACCAGTAAGTATATTTAAGCATACATTGTAAGTACCTGTCGTAAACTCGTAGTTCGAAGTCATGTCGTCAGAAATATGGCAATATTATTTTTAAATGATAGAAATTAGAATCGGAACAATCAAAATTAGTGTCTGATGTATTGTGTAGATGTATCTAATCAATCTAACGATGGTTAGATCCTATAACTAGTAATGAAATGACATTTTAATTTCTTCGACGATGAACATATCGAGATTGCATAATCGATTCAACTGATTCGCACACCATCTTCCAAAGGAACGAAAGTTATGTAAGATAAGCAACCTACTTTCTCATCCTCCTAGGAAATCGAAGACACTATTAAATGGTCAAATACAGGAGTCAAAACATGCGTAATCGTTTATCCTGACGAAGTGCGATCTTTTTTCCGCATTAAGTATAAGAAAAGTTAAGGGACACGGTTGGGATTTCCTACACATTACACGAGGAGGATGTTGCCAAGCCAATAGTGATTTTATAAGAGAAAAAAGTCAATATTTTTTTGACTTATTTATATATTAATAAGTTTAAGACAAGTATAAATTAGTTAGAAATAGTATAGGCGTTGGTATAGGATTTTATAGGCTAAGTACAAGCAAATTTTTGCAGACTATAAATTTTATTTGAAACTGTGCACTTTCTTTTGCCACACTTTTACTATCATTGCGTATGATATTGCGCATCTTCTATATATCATAAACATCTCCTCAACTGCAACAATAGGCACTGCAATTTATGTATTTTCGAATTTGAAAAACCCATAGGAGGTTTTTTTCCCGTATTTATACCAAACTTTAAAAGTTACGTATTAGCTTAGGTAAAAACGAAGTAATGAACAATTGTTTGCATTAATATTGAGCGTGCTACTAAATAATACGGGGCTACCAATAAATTTTCATCCTTCAAGTAATCTAAGCGGAAAATAAATTATTAAACCAGAAACACTAATAAAAAACAACTAGAGGGAGGGTGTTGAGTGAGATTTCTAATGTTGTGATTAGAGGATTCAACTGGCGACATCCGCTCGAATTAAAAGCGAGTCAATTGCTGGGGAAAAAAATACAGTTTAGATAAACATGTCACTTGAAGTTGAAATTTTGTTGATGTTAAAACAAAATTCGCTGAGAAATTCATGTAAAATGAAAAAAAAGAAAATATGTTTTAATATTTGATGGCACGACAACCGTCAGAGAAGATTTCAGACGACTGATTAGTGGCAAATAATTTTTTCAATATGAGTCAATTTTAACAAATAGAAGCGATGACACATAGATTCAGAACAACTGGAGCGGAAATAAAGAATGGCTGGTATTTACATTTTTTTTCTCTTTAGTTGGTCAATGATTGCGAAATATTTTATCTGTTTTTTTTTTATCAAGACATTGATGATGATTATATCAGATATCGAACTTCCGGGTAACAAACATTTGCAATATATCGTTTAGTTTCTTTTCTAAACACACATATTTTATAATCTTGTGACAATAATAAGTAATTTTTTTTTTATTATTCTTTCTATAAAAAAGCCGAACATCAAGCGTATCCAATCCATTCAATCGTAAGTCCTGAGAACAATAGTAAATGCCCCTCAGCAACAAAACCCTTCATAACGATCTTATTATACCCTACATTCTTAAACTCATCCCTTCCAAGTTCATAAAATTCCATAGTAACCTATCCAACCACCCTAATTCCCTAGCACAGTCATTGCACTGCACCACGCATCCCTATAATCCTCCGAGGAGACTAAAACGGCAGTGGCTTCGTGACCTGCTATAAATGCGTAACAGTGGGAGTCCTGGCAATGGCCAGTTTCTCCAATCATGTCCTGAGCGTATGTGGCTCTCGCGCTCTTGGTCACCCTCCACCGGCTCGTATCCAGTGACGCGGCTGACGGAGAAGGGACTTCCCAAGACTCCGCTTCCTCTTTCGCATGCAAGGGAGGTGACAACCATGCGGATTTGGGAGGTCTCTGGGCTGTTTGTAAAAACTGTGAATGAAAATTGTAAATATGGTATGAATGAAAACATTTATCACAATTACTTATTTCCCAATGAGGCAGATTGTAATTTTATCGTAAAGCTGAATTAGGTATTATTATTCTTTCTTTATTATTAATATTTCTACTGGAGATGTTTTTTTTATATTGTCTAATCAAGTTGAATGGTTTCACCTCTCAATGTTGTCAAGCGGAAGATGCTCTATGCAGTAGATATTGTCTCGCAACCTTGTCAGAGAGCAGCCCGGTAAAAATTCTTCGCTTAGCTGGGAATCGAACCCACGACTCTATGGGTAACTATGGTTAGCAATCAGCCACTTTAACTACTAGGCCTTTTTTATCTAGCCTTAAAATAATACCGGAGCGGAGATAACTAATTTGTAATGCAGAAAGCAAATGTAAATCACAGTAGATTGAAGTATTTCGATTAATTGTTTGAACAAAATACAGTCGATAAAAGTCACGGGGCCTCACCAGAGGTGTTTGATATAGAAAATAAAAGTCATGAATCTGCATATTCATTGGAGTGGGGGAGAAAACGGCTTCTCACCAAGGTTCTATTCTACTGACCTAGAGAGCCGAAGATTAAGTGCCCTTGTATAAATTATTTTAATCTCGTAGATTCCTTACGAGTTATAAATGGAATCATGCGAAAAGTGGTCCGACACACCTCTTTCGAGAGGTTGAAGAACGCTGACCTGCACCCGTTGCTTGGTGTGCCGTCGGTGGGTGAGTTCATCCGCCGGAGACACATTAAGTTTTTTGACTCGTTGCAGCACCTGACAAATCCAGTGTTTAGCACTATGACCCCGCCACCCCTCCCGCATCGATGGCAACAGACTGTCGGGGAAAAATTATGATAAGAATTAGTATGTAAGTTAGTTTTAAGGTTGATCAAAAAGGTGAGCCCCATCACCTTATTAGTCAGTTTCGTCAAGTCACGTATAATTTATGTCATTATACTTGTTTATACATTATATAATTTCTATAAAATGGCAAAACCTGTATATAGTGTGGTGATGCTACAGGAAATACAGGGTGGTTTGTAGATAGATTCGCCTGAGGATCTATAATTGTGTGTGGTTGTCTGTAAATTTAAAGGGGCTATGAAGAAAAAAAAAAAAAAAAAAAAAAAAAAAAAAAAAAAAAAAAAAAAAAAATAGTAACAGACATACATATTGCCTGTTGTAGTTGTGGTGTATGTATGTGTGTGTGTTTGGATTTGATAACAGAAGCCTAAAAGAAAAAAAAAATTTTTTTGGTTTCAGCTATATTTGGGGAGCTGAAGCTAAATATTTAATCAGTTTCTCTCTATATGTTCTATTTTTTTATTTTTTTTTTCAACGTGATGTTCTACACGAAATATACAGTTCTAACTCCACATTGTGCATTTCTAAATCACATATACAAGGATTCTTCTTCTCCCTTATTCTCTCAAGAAGACAATCTTGTTCATGAAATTTACAAAATTCTGTGTAATGGATTCAAAAAGGTGATAGTAATAATTTATATATTACAGACATTTTACATAACTGCTGTCACATATTATTACCTATCGTGTTTAACCCCTACGTTATTTTCTTGTTGCCAGGACTTGATGTAGGCATAGATAGTAAGTCGAAACGTTTTCTACTATCACTTTTTCATCAACCTTAAGCGATCTTCCGAAAAATGGACATGTATAAAAGACTTTATTTTATTATGTATATTTTTGTATTGATTGATAATGAAATTAGGATTATTTTTAATAAATAATTTATTCAGCGTAGCATCACTTTTTGTTCTTAAAGGTTACACTCCCAGGATAATGAAAATGTTATCGTTAAAATTTTTTTATTGCTCTATATAGGCATTTGGCGCGCCTGCACTCGGATATTCAGTATGGTCTAATAACTACACGAACTATCAAAAGGGGCCGAATAGGAAATTGTTATATAGTTGAACTCTGTGAGGTCAATTGGTCGGGTTAACAGTTCAAGCGGCGTCGTCTGTAAATAGACTGATTGCTACGAACTACAAGATGTACCGATCACTTCAACAAATATTATCTTATCGAAATCTCGATCGAGATATTGTCTTTTCTCAGGACAGGTGCTAAAAAAGGTGTTTTAATTGCATGTATTGTACAGTAACTCCTAAGGAAAGGGTAAATGTCAAACATTTACAGAGAACTCGAGGAAATCTATCTACTATAATTACTATTATTATTATTAAATACATAAATAATAATAATGCTCATGGGGCTAATAAGTATGATGATAGCCACTCAGTGTCGTACTTATTCGAATTATGTGTTATCATCTCCTCCCTGTAACCAGAATATGAACTAAACAACAAATAAATGCACTTATAATTAGTAGATATTGTAACTGTAAATAATATACGAATGAACTCATTTATCACAATTACATATTCTGACTGATCTGAGATATCTCCCTGTTTTGGATAGGATTGCTCGACTGGTCGAATTGTAGGCACAGAGCCCACTTCTAAAGGACATTCCCGCACGAAGGTATAATTTGTGAGCGGGGACACCACACACACACCGGGGACATTTTATCTCCCATTCAAGCTACATTAGGTAACAATGGCTTCAAGGGGAAGTATTTTAACAACAATTGTGTACGAGGAGAACAGCTCGAATCTAAAGAAAATCAAGTCAAATTTGATATATCACAAAATGAATGTAATCGTGGCGAGTTTCAAAAGCAATATTAATAACTTTACATATTTATTACACGCTTATTAAATATTGGGAGTTCAGGACATCAAGTTATTTCAATCGATACCCTAATCGATTATTATAAAGTAGGTAATTAATTATTAGGCCTTAATAATGTATTATATTTTTCGAGTATACCTCAAATGGAGCTTTTATGTAAAATTTAATGTTAAGGACAGATGATGAAAATGATACTCTGGTCCCAGCCTGGTTTCGCGATTCGAAGCTGTATGACTAACCCAATCGACCGAAAATTTCAAAGGGTTGGCATTTCAGTAACTCTTCAGGCACTGGCGAATGTCTTAGTTATGATGTATTAACCAGAAGTATGCGATAAAAAATTGAAAAATTCGTCCCTGTGCGATTAGCTTTCGTGCTTCTTTCTCTCGAACTAGACAAGCTTTCTCGGTTCAAAGAAACGAGAATAAAAAGAAAAAAATACTTTCTAAAGTTCCCTACATGGCTAAGGATTATTAGAGAAATTAATATTTGGAGGCCGATAGTATTAATATAGTTTTTAAATATTTTTTTGTCAATACTTTAGGTATTTATGTAATTTTTCAACAATTTATTTCATGGGCAACTTTCAGTGGCCAATAAACGAAATTAAGGTTTTGTGGGCAAATAGCTCTTATACAATCTACATATAAAGTAAGATAGATCCTTGCCCATCTTTGATACATGCATAAGTCCCTTTTTAAACTCAACAGAAATGTTTCAAATCAGGTGAAGTTCCTTTACACGCTCATAACTTCTGACCCTAAAAACTTGTCAATTTGTGATTCAACAATTCAATTTATGTTTAAATCGTTCTAAAGAGACGGGAAAACAAGCAACCTCAAGACTTAAGATTGCTTAAGGACATTTAATTTTGGTGTGTTTTTACATATTAAAAGCTACTTGAACGAGTGAGTGAATTCGTAAATAAAGCATGAATGAGATCTTATCACGGTTATATATCGCCTTCAAAAGGCAGATTGTAATTTTCTTCAAATAAAGATTTATAAAAGATTAATCTTAATTACTTTGTATTTGTATTTTAGTTGCTTTAGTTTTTACTTAGTCTGCACTTTAATATATCGTTAATAAAACAATTGAAAAATCGTTTATTTATTACTTTGTGTCTTATCATTTACTATTTTTGATGACGATGGATTCGTGAGCTGGGAAATATTCTAGCCCCGCGACTATCAAAAATCATTTAAATATAAATTTCAAAGCGACTTGGATCAACAAGTGTGCAAAAATTCTAATTGCGGTATTGGTCCCACAATAATTAATCGGGACTAATACCGCCCCCGACTAGATATTGGGGAGGTCCTGGAGCCTTGCCAGTTTGGGTGTCAATTATTAATAAAGTAAATAAGGTTTTTTGTTCACAGTTTACATCCCTTATTCTAAATATTGAGAATTTCAATCCCAGAATGAGATTTTTTTTCACGCTGTAGCCACAAGTTGTATTTATTTATGTTTGTTTGTTTTAGGAGGTGTGAACCACAAGGGTCATTGACGATCGTTATAAGTTATAAGTATTATTGAATTTCAGTTTGTAGTCTTGCAGCAATGCGAAGAGCAGTCGGGGACGTTAATAAGAAAGAATGCGAGGGTTCTGCGCAGGGAGAGGGGCCTGACCGGCAAAAATACGCTGACGGGGAAACAAAACTACCTGGGAGTAGGTACTGCCGTGTAATCTTGAGAGTGGATAGAGGTAGGGCAGGTACAAAGTTAGATTCCACAAATGACCTGATCAGCGGTCCCAACAGCTCTTTCCTCTTATCAACTTTCCTCTGTGGTAATGCCTTGTCCTGCCCACTTCCGTTACGGCGGGGAAGGTGGCCTACCCTACAGGGTATTCTATTCTGAATTATACCACAACTGACGGAAGAAATTTTACCGACAGAAGTGTTATTTCAAACTAATTTCTTTCATACATACGAGGCTAAAAAGACAAGAACTAAACAGACGCTTTGGACTACTGTACAGACTACTTCGAAGGACATCCCATCTCTCAATAGAAAATAAATTACTAATCTACAAAGTTATACTTAATCCAATCTGGGCATACGGAATAGAGCTATGGGCCACAGCAAAAAAGTCGAACCTCAAGCGTATCCAATCCTTTCAATCAAAAGTCCTGAGAACAATAGTAAATGCCCCTTGTTATGTCTGCCAAAAAAAACCTTCATAACGATCTTAACATACCCTACATTCTTGAACTCATCCCTATAATCCTCCTCGGAGACTGAAACGGCAGTGGCCTCGCGACCTGCTATAAATGCGTGACAGTTGGAGCCCTGGCAATGGCCAGTTTCTCCAATCATGTCCTGAGCGTATGTGGCTCTCGCGTTTATCATCAGCCTCCACTGGCTCGTATCCGGTAACGCGGCTGATGGACGAGTGTGAGGGACTTTTCAAGACTCCGCTCCTCTTTCACATGAGAGGGAGGTGACAAACATGTGGACTTGGGAGGCCTCTGGGCTTTTTGTAAATGAATTGTAAATATGATATGAATGAGAACATTTATCTCAATTACTTATTGCCTAATAAGGCAGATTGTAATTTTAGCACAATAAAGAATTATCAATAATAATTTCCTTCATGTAGTATAGTAGTTACCAAATATCCATTAAAATAAATAACTACTTTTGTAGTTGTTGCTATTGTAGACTTCAGCTAGAAACGCTAGATATTTTTCGGAGTTTTATTATTATTTATTCATTATTCTTCCCCCGACACAAGGCTCGGTGACCAAAATTGGGCTTGATGGCACTTCCATACAATCTCGTACACTAGATGGTGCACGGTGCCTCCATTACGCTAGATTTGACCACGATCTAATCTGTGTATCTAAGAATCTAAACGAACTTGGGTAAATTTAAAACATTATTGGTTCAAGATAAAAAGAAGTGACGTAGCTGAGATTGGACATTCGTTTACAACAATTATAAAGTAAGTAGTATTTTTTTTTAAAGTAAACTTTAAACGAAACGAAGTGAAGAAAAAATCTTCAGTGATAGTTTTTTTATTTTTATGGCCAGTCACCAAAATAATCTTATATATTGTAATACCATGAGGACCGACGTTTCGCCAACATATCCAACAACTCTAAGTCATAAAAACATATAATTATTTATATTAAGCTCCATTATTGCAATAAATTAGCAACTGTCATGTGAGCGGACACCGGTGAATTTCCACCCTAAGTCCCTCAACAGAATAGATGAGAAAACTCTTGAACATTGAATTTAAACATATCACATATCGTATATATATTTTATTTGGAGACTAATAGGCATACAAAAAAAAAAAAAAAATTACTTAATAAATGTGTGATAATTATGTGGAAAAAAATATTCGTATATTTGGACTAGAATACATCATTATATTTGTTAATCCATGTTTTTCACTGAAAATTGCCCTACATCGAATAGATAAAACCCAGTTACCAAATAAATATTCAATGTAAATCGCTGACTTATTTCAATTTTGTTTTTTTTCGCACTACGTGCATCCTGCAATTATATCTTAGTCAGTATATATAGTCAGTTTAATCAGAGTGGTATCAAATATGCCTCTAAAATTTAAGACAGATCTGATCTTTTTTACAAACGCTTTCATACACACACGGACAGACGGACAAATAGACGAAGGAAAACTGCGACGAACTAATTTGGAAGCCAAGTACTCTCCCTTCGGGTTCGTCTTTAATACGAATCTTAAACCACACACAAATGGGATATATCGCATATCACTGATGCAAATATATTAATATATAAATGACTTTTTTTGCCTGTATTTAAATCATCAACAGACGGAACCGTCATTGTTTCGACCTAAGGAAATCCGTATGAATAATTACAATGGCCATAAGTACCATGGGAAATAAAAAGCTGACGAAAAATGGAATTGTATCCGTAAAGATGGAATAGAAACATCACCTTGAACTTCAATGGATGTAAAATAAGAATACTCAACTTATTCATAATAACTTGATGTTGCGTAATATACTTTTTTCCCAACGATTTTCAAAGAAAAATTTCTTCTAACGAAAAAAGTTCTAACGAAGAGGAACAAACGTTATTCACGTCTTTTTTTTTTTATTATAATTTTCATAAGTTGAGAGCTCCAACTAAATTCCCCGTTAAGAACCGTCCTCTATTCAAAATCTTTTTTTCAACACTTCAATTGGACCCAATTATAATTAAGATTTTTCATAAGTTATTTATCCAAAATAGCTATTATCTCACTGTCTTCCTGTTTCAGTAACATACCATAATTGGATCATGGTTTCATATCTACTTCTCACAAACCATTCCTATCGTGGGGGGGGGAAATGAAATATGGGGTTCCATTCAAGCACTAACCACTGAATACCTGCAGATGCAGTCAGTTAAAAACGTAATGCGCCAACTAATACGAATGTAAAACCTCTCTTAAGAATTGGTTCAGAATTTCATCCGTCCGAAGTATTTTTTAGCTGCAGTTATTAACATTTTACTGTCTTATAAATGCAAAGCTATTAACTAAACTTTTCAAACTTTTATTATTTTGAATAAATGTTGATAACAGAAATGTTTAACAGGATATACTTACTGCGCATGTTTGTTCTACACTCACATCTAAAGGTAGGGGAAACCCTGAAAACTCAAAATTTTTCAGTAGATCCGGTTTAAAATATGAAAATGACTCAGTGCTCGAGACGATTTACCAGTAGAGCGAAAAAGCTTAAATTAAAACGGTGCAACTTTTCATCAACAGAACAGTGATTTAGCTTAGTCTTCGAGCCATGACTAACAAAAGTTTATATAATCCTATTTCTTGAAGTTTCGAGGATCTATTTCTAAAGCGCTGTATAAATATATGTACAGTTTCTGATTTCATAGAAATATTTTTCAGTTTGGGTTTTATTTCAGTACTTGACATCCGTAGAAAACATCTTAGTTGCCTTTCTAATTTAAGCCATTCCGCGTTTACTTCAAGATCAGCATAAGGCACTAGATCAGACGGCGAGTTCGTAGTCTCCCGTGAAATTAGTTTTGGGTGGATAAATTTGTTGGGATATCAGGTTAATTTTTTTTTTTTAATCTATTTAAGGACAAGGTAGGTTTATCGTACAAACCATATTTGTTAGCACATCCATCAAAATGTACGCTTCCATATTATACTGCCATATCTATACCATCCTCCGAGCGTCTCATATAAATTTATGACTGATGAGGACCAAATATTGTTTCATTACCATAGACTTCTCGAGTGATCAAACGGTCATCTTCACTGTTTGTACAATTTAATTGAAATATTTATACTCGCATAAAATGTGTGCTCTAACAAAAGAGTGCTTCATGATTTCTATTCAAACCGAATAGCTTATACCTAAAACCCTGTTATATTTATTTTTTTATATATTTCTTAATGTCAATTAAATTGTCTGAAGAAACACTCAAGATGGCCGTGTCGATGAGACGAGATCTGTATGCAAATAAAACACTTCGTGGGAAAACATTTTAAATAATGAATTTATATGAGACGCTCTGAGTATGGAAGCAAGATGTAAACAGGCTAACTAATCTTGGTAGACATATTAAACTTTTTTTAGTAAATTATAGTAGTTTTTAAGGTGGCTAATAAATACCTGATGTAGCCATACATAGTCTAAATATATATATATATTCACAAAAAGTACGAGGGTGGTCTGAAAAGTTTCCAACCTAACAAAACTTTTATTTTAGCTTTTATTTATTTTATTATCATCATCTTTTCAGACCACCTGTGTACTAACATATAAAATTTTATGAAATGGCCCTGATGTAGACATATGCGTTTCGACAAAACGTCGCTTATACTTCAACGTACGCATAAAAATCTAACTTATATCTGTTATTGACTTAAGCCAATTCATAATAAATACATCCACTCACATAAGGCATTAAGGTTTGGCCATGTGGTCACTATCACGCTCCAACAACTCTATAGTTTGACCTAGCAAGGATGGCCACCAGGCTAGCCACGAGCCCTCCACCACTTGACCAAAGCATTAATATCGTTAAAATAGAATTTGACAGTTTTCGAAAGAATGTTTGACAAAAGGGCATGGGAATAGAAAGGTTGTGCAAAGCATTGAGTCTTGACAGCTCACATACATTTTATTTAGATTGAATGCAACTGCGCTGTAGTTCTTTTGGCGAATTGTTAATGTTTGAAAGTAATTCAGAAACTGATTCGTCACACAATTATGGGTTTCGTTACGGTTGTGATAACGATTTCAATGAATTTTTTGTAATTAAAGTCAGCTTCAGTCCCAAAATATGATGAATACTATCGACAGGACCCGAGATCCTATCATTTCAAACTATTGATTAATGGCCCTACAGTATTTTTCAAGTTACTTTGGTTAGCATCAAATGGAGCAACCATGAAAAATACCATTACCTGGTAATAAAATACAACGATTGTTGTGTTGAGATGTTAATGACTTTTTGTAATTACAATCCTCAAAAGTAACAAAAAAAAATTCCACCCATAATAAAAAATCAAGAATAACAGTATACAGCAACAATTAAAAAATCAATGTAAAGTAAATAGCAAGATATGCAATGAAGACACAATATTTTATTTTTACTTAGCTTAAGGTTATAACAGTATAAGATTTAAGGCATTGCTTGATTTGTTTTCTTGAAAAAAAAAACACATTTTCCTCCGTAGGACGGAAGTTTCCGGTTTGGCAAATGGAGGACAGTTCACGGTTAACGAGTGTTAACATTCCTTGCTCCGTCCAAGCTCTCTAGGTGCACTGTCCATTCCAGACACATTAAACATAAATTATCAATTTGAAGTTATTTTTAGAATATTGAATACTTTAAGAGATGTACAATGTATTAGGTTGGTGCGAATAAAATGTCGGATTCTTAAGTGAATATATTAAACTCCATATATTTTTCCAAAAGCTGTTTATTTAATCAAAATATGCTCCATTTACTTCAATAAACTTTTCCCAACGAGATTTTAATGCATAGATGCCTGTCTTGAAGAAATTCTGATCTTTAGAATTAATGAACTCTGATATGGCATTTTTCAGACTGCCTTCATTTTCGTACTGTTTAGCCCGTAAAAACAGTTCTAAATGTTTAAATAAATGAAAGTCGGTTGGTGAAAGATCCGGTGAATAAGGTGGGTGCTGCAAAATTTCATATTTTAATTCATTTAATTTCGCAATTGTTTTGTACGATGTATGCAGCCGAGTATCGATTTAATCGGGTTAGCAATGATGAGCATACGTTCAAGCGATCCAGCTTATTTCGCTCGGTTAGTTCGAGCGGTATCCACTAATTTATTTTTTTTCACCTTTCCAATTTTAGAAAGATGTCGCAATATTGTTGTATGGTCAACTTCCATTCTGGCAGCAAGTTCCCTTTAAGAAACAGTTGGATTCGTTTCCACCAATGCTTTCAGAGCATCATTTTTCACAGACGTTTCGGGTCTTCCACGCGGTTCATTTTGCAGGGAAAAATCACCAGACCGAAATTTTTCAAACCAACGCTGCACTTTTCGATCGTTCACAGTATTCTCCCCAAACGCCTAGTTTATATTGCGTGCAGCTTTTGCAGCATTGCCAAGTTTATACTCATATAAGAAAATCACACGAATATCGGTTGAATTCATATCGGTGCAAAATTCAAAGCAAATAACAAAAGGGAACACTTTTGAGAAAATATCCCTCACGATATGTAAACAATTCTTTGGAAAGTTTATTAATATTACATGGCATATATTTGTTTGTTTCAAATGAATAAAAAGACTGTTTCATGTGGTTTCTGGGTAAACAATGTCAGAGAGAAACGCATACTGAAATTGGCATCTTGTCACAATCTTGTTTATACATAGAGCTATAAAGCATTACTGAGGGTCGGAAAATATGTGTGAGTGCTGCTTCTGGCTGACAAACCGTACAGGTGAATACCCATAGCTACTGGCAGAAGCCAAGAACCAAGTGGCGCGACAATGGAATGAATATTGGCAACGGTCAAGAGACAGTCAGTCACGTGACAGCCATAAAGAGCGAGGGTAGCAGAGATTGGGTAACACCGAATGGAATGACGCCTAAGTAATCCCAATTGATTACCTGTTTAAGACTGGACAGACCGACCTGCCTGCATATATCACATCGTCGCCGAGTGCCGTAAATTCCAAACTGCTCGACAAATAACCTGAATATCAGAACGATTCCAAGGAATAAAACAAGAGTAATTCCATGAAAACAAGGTGAACTTCTTTATATAAACTGGATTCTACTAACAGATTTAAATAGATAATCCCATCGCCATTCTTAATCATGCAGTGCAAACATCACAAACTCAAAATCTAATTAAATAAGGTAAATATAAAAAACAAGACGTAAACTCATATAGTTATATAATTGACATAATGCTTAGTAAGAGCAATAAATTGAAAGTGATGTACGTGGTATTTAAAATATTCAATTACGTATTTTAAATAGAACTAATGCTCCAAGAAAAAAAACGAATAAAATTTGTTCAACAACGTTCCAAGTCCTTTAACACACATATTCTGTTTCGGGCTAGCACTCAAGTTACTAAAGTCGGCCTACTAACCGCAATGGTTTTACTAAACTATTAATTTTTGACACATCCTTTGAAACGAAATTTTCAAAACATTGTTAACAATATAGAAATTTTTGATCAAAAATAATTTGTTAACCAGTGTCTCGCCGAAATATTTACTTAAACAAAATTGTTCATATCGACTGGAAAACCATTAAAAACGCCATAATTTTTACTGCGTCCTTCTAAAACATTATTTTCAGGAATATATTTTAATTTATTTTCATACTAGTCTTTATGTGTTATCAATCTAGTAAGGGGAAAGTAGCTTGCTGACTAAAGAAGTATTGGAAGTTATTTAAGGTTTCAAGGGGTCAGTAATAAGAGCCATTTAACAACTAAACTATTATCTTTTTCACCAGATTTACTGAAACTGAAGTCAGCTATTCCACATATCCTTTGAGACGAAATTTTCAAAACATTGTTAGAAATAACAGTGCTTCTTGGACGGTTTTGTGAAAACTTAAATTTTGGATCCAAAATACTTATATCTGTTAACCTGTCTCCCGCTAAAATATTTATTTTGGAGAGTTGGGGGGGGGGGCTTACGAAGCCCCAATAATAATCAGTTTTCGTTTATTTTCAAATTCCATCGGAGATCTCCATTACAGAGAAGAGGCAATGTCTGGGACGCCCTGGGATCTAAGGTGATTGCCTCCTGCCGCTATGCTAAGTAGGATGTGCGCTAGGATGTTGAGATCTCATTGCCAGTAAGCGCCCACACCGCGCCCATTGAGGAGTCACTGATAGCCGCTGGCCCTCTGACGTACACACTAGTGGCTGCCGGGCTATTATTAATACGGATGCTTTATTTATACGTCGACTCCACGTCGGGGTTTCTCCAAGGGGATCTGCTCCCCTGTAGTCCAAGGGCGACCGGTCCATTGATTTTCACTGCAACCACCAGTCGTCTACTCACCCAGTTTCTGCAACCAGTCTTTTCCCCTTACGATGGAATGCGTGCCTTCTATTCTCACATACTAGTGAATCCAAGGATCACTGACCTCGCTTAGTTGCTTTTTTTTTCTTTTTCAAAACCACAAACCCTCATAATTTCACCCACCTCTCTGCCTGCATATCAGAATATCAACAAATCTTTATAACGTATATGTAATATATATACATACATACAATGGTGTGGTAGGTTACGACCAATACACTATTCACTATTATACAGATGAGCGGCTTAGGAACAAAATGTTTAATGAGGGGAGAACTGACAGCACCCCAACAAAATAATGATAACTTAGAAATTAAATGATATAAGAAAGAATAAAAAAAAAAAATAAGGAGGATATTCGATAATTTTAGCTTGGCATGTTGCACTATTGTGATAAAATATGTGTCGTTGTCTGATAGATGTAATCTTAGCGGAATTTACTATAGTTATGTTCTTTGTGAGTCCTTTGTACAAGGTGAAGCTATAGACATGGAGGCCTAAGACTTACAGAATAGATATTAATTAATTACATGGTGTTAAAAAACAAAAAAATATTTAACTTTAAGCAGGGTGTAGCGACCGCTAACTACATAAGATAAATCACCCTATACTCTATTTTATATATAATGTAAACAAATGTAAATGACATTACCAAAATATAAATCATTGTAAATGTGGTAAACAATAAACATGCAGCTATGAGCCAATTAGTTATATGAGCTGCCAGTAGCAGGTACTAAGCAACCCAACCCACTGAGAGACCCTTACCCTGGTCACATATTGGTGACATATCTCTTTGTCAGATAACAAAGAAAACCACATACTCAACTGGCATTGGGTACTATTAAACCCGAGCTGATTGACTACTGACGAAGCCAGCTGAGTATTTAAGACCGGCGGTTTGGGGCCTGTATACCTCTTCTCCTGAACATAGTGCATTGTCGGGGCACATACCTATCAAAAATGAAGTCCGATAGTAAGACCGTCATGAAACGATTGTCCAGGTTATAAACTTAATCAACCCTCACTTCGTCAGGGCTAGGGTAACTAGGCAACCCCCTCGTGACGACCCAACACATGGTATTAAACTAAAGATTTCGAGAGCCTAATTAACAGTTAGTAATTTTTTTATGTTTCTTTAAACTGTAACAAAAAACATTAATTAAAACTGTTATTCTCATCGTGTTCTCAAATCGACTGGTTTAGCAAAGAATTTCTATATAGTCAACCTCAGAAATGTTAATAATAAATGAAACCTTACGAAAAATAATTAAAGGCCTTATAAATAAATGTACAAGGTAAAGGTAAATAAATATTTTTCTTATCGTATTAAACTGGGTCTTGGTTAATAATGTGTATTATATAATAAGGCTTTCGTGGATTATTATTACTAAAAATCCCTAACTTTTATAAACATTATAATACAACGATTGATGCAGCGATAACGCTCTACCATTTAGACTGTACGCATTGACATTACTATTCAATGCAGCACATGTTCCGGGGCTATGCGGAAGCGCTCTGCTAGACCTCCATGTCAGGTGCGATGAACTAACACGCTCTCAATGCAATAGAAAGTTGGGATGCAAAAATTAAATTATTTCATAGAAATATTCGGTTTGTTTTAATTATTTGCGCCATCGTGACATCCCATTTAAAAAATGCCAGTTGAAGACTCCTAGTACGCCAATAGTATATTTCATCCACTCTTTCATTTATACAATATAAACAAAGGAATCCCTCTAATTCACCTGGGGGAATGTTACTTACCCAGTACAGGAGAAATAATCAAGAGTTAAGAAAATCTCCCACATTCATGGATCCACACCACTTCAAGATATGAGCAGTACATGCAGAGTGCAAGGACTCCCAATAACATGTTCGTTATAGGAAGCCATTTCGTCTTGAATCTCCAAGAAGGATTGTAGGGATATGTGATGCTAGATAGCAATATTACCTGGCGAATCACGGAGCAGTTAAACTAACCCACAGCGGCAGTTTAGCGAAAACTTACTTTAAAACTTTATAAAAAAGTTTTAAGCTATCACAAGCACAACTTGGGATCAGATATTTGACAAGAAATTTAATGAAAATCTCGATTCGAATCTTCTAATGGCTAAATTAATGTATTTCGAAATGTTCTAGACAACTTGAGAAGTCTTGAAAGTTAGCGAAACGGGCCCAACTTTTTGTTTTTTTTCATAGCCCCCCCCCCCCGGCAGGTATTGTATTTTACGCAAAATCTTATCAGCACGTTTCGAGGTGTGTGGAGCATACTTTTATAACTCCGCATCGGATTGAATCATTTTTACAACAGAGAAAAGATCAGCTGACACTGGAGGAAATATGGTTCATGAATTTCAGTATTTTCTACAGCGGCAGTCATCGATTCCAGTTCATTCAACCGGCGGGCAATAGACTGGATCAAATACCTTGTCTATTGCCACTCAATCAATTGGTCTACTTCAGGCTATTCAGAAGGAAGCAAAGATCATTTTCTCTCTATGTCCCAAGTCTTAAAAAAAGTACGTTGGAAAGGAATTATTGCAGAATCCGAAGGGAGATGCTCTAGTTTGAAACAGTACGTGTGTGTGTGTTCTAGATATAGCAGCAATACAAATTGTCTGATCTATCATAATTTTTAAAGATTTTGGTTAAGAAATAACGAGAAATATACAAAAACAAGACCGGCCCCTTATTTTTAAACTCAGAAATCAGTGGCTACTTAAAATTTTGGATCTTAATATTTTTTTGTCAATATTAGCACTACTTAGAATTTATCAAAGTCATGAATAAGTCTTCAGGGAGATTACTAACTATTTACGAAGCTCACATTTGTTCTCATAATTATTTCTATACATTCTTTCTTCAACGAATTTTATTTCTAATTCAAAAAACATCGCTCATTCTTTATGTCTGTTTTGCAATTTCTTTATTTACTGTCCAACGATTTATAAAAGACTGCTTGTATTGTCAAAATCACTAGCATTAAATAAAGTAAATCATCATTTTATTAAACATAAATAAAAAAACACTTTAAACGATTACTACTGATTATAAAGAAATTAATGATACGCAGAAAACATGAAATCAGCAAGGGAATGCATTACAAAAATAATGAGATATGTAGATAATACAAGAATTTTCTGAGCATCTATCAAAAATAAAATAATTATGCTGCCTATATTGCATCTGCAATCTCTGAAAAGCTTTATACTGAAAACAAAAATCAACGTAAAAACATTAAAAACATCACAAGGTCAAATCTAATTGACTAAAGTAAATTTAAAAAACAAAACAAGACGTATAATCATGTAGTTAATTGACATAATAATAGATATTTGACATAATGCTTAATAAGAGCAATAAAAACAATTAAAAGTGATATATCTTATGGTGGTATTAAAAATATTTATGTATTTTAAATAGAACTAATGCTCCCAAAAAAAAAAAAAAATTAAGTTATGTTCAACAAAGGTTCTACGTACCTTAAATTTGTTAAAAAAAAAATTATAATTATAAAAACGTAATGAAGTTAAAAAAGAACTAAATTTTCTTGATTAATAAACATAGAGAAGAAAGAAATCCTTTTTATCTATAATGAATCAAAGAAGAAGCTTAAATGCAAAATGAACACGAGTACACCTTGTCTGTCTACTTGAATCTGGTTTCGTTTACAGGAGGATGTGGTCACCAACACCCCGACAGTTTTTCACGCACATATTCTGTTTCGGGCTAGCACTCAAGTTACTACAGTTAAAAATCGGCCTACTAACCGCAATGGTTTTACTAAACTATTAATTTTTTCATCAGATTTACTCAAACTGAAGTGAGCTATCCTATATATCCTTTGAAACGAAATTTTCATAACATTGTTAATAATATAGAAATTTTCAATCGAAAATAATTTGTTAACCAGTGTCTCGCCGAAATATTTACTTACGAAAACAAATTGTTCAAATCGACTGGAAAGGCGTCAAACACGCCATAATTTTTACTGTGTGCTTCTAAAACATTATTTTCAGGAATATATTTTCGTACTAGCGTCGTTATGTGTTATCAATCTAGTAAGGGGAAAGTAGCTTGCTGACTTAAGAAGTATTGGAAGTTATTGAAGGTTTTAAAGAGTCAGAAATAAGCGACATTTTGCCAAATCGTGACTAAAACAAAAAGCATGCAGGTGTTATTGAATGTTCGAAAATAGAGCCTCTACCTTCGGCTAGTAGTTAGTTCTTGGCGAAGTAAGTGGGTGGGGCCCTTTTTTGGATTTTTGGACTTTGCCCCGCGAGTGTACTTTCGAACTAATGACAATATAACATTGTTTTCAGTATTGAACCGGCGTGATCATAACGGAACGGTAGAATTAATTGCAGTCGCAGCAATTTCCATCACATTATTTTCGACCCGGCGATTCTGAAAATATTGGCTGATCAGGAAAACTGTGTGCAAGGTAATCCTGGAATTACCGACTATATGTGCTGCAAATAATAATTTACCACCGCAGCCTACAGGCGTCCTTGCCAATGCAGGTATTTTCCTATTCGCATTGTCATAAATTAGAAAAAACAAAACAAGACATTCAAAGTTCTACGATTAACCAAATTTTCGACACGTTAAAATTTTGTGCCAATATTTATTTTTGATTTGTTTTGTTAAATGGAACATTCGAGACTATCATAAGGTGTACTGATTAGCGTAAACCATGACATGAAGGTTCTCGGTTCAAAACACAAGATGTAAAGTGAAGGTATTTATTCCCCGAGTTAGCTTGCATTTCAGCCCTGAATGGGAGCAAATAAGGGATTAAGTCAATAAACAATCAAATAAACAGCCGAATTTTAGTTGGTTCGATAGCACAAGCTTTGAGAGCATATCAGTAGTTATGACTGCAGACTAGTGAAGTTGTAAACGATTTTCTTTCCCCCACAATTTCATAATCATAACAAAATACAAATAAAATCTTTAATGTGATAAAATTACAATCTGCCTTTTGTTGGGCAATAAGTAATTGTGATAAATGTTCATATTATATATACAATATCATATTTACAATTTTCATTCACACCCTCATTAATGAAGTATTTTAAAACAGCCCAGAGACCTCCCAAATCCACATGATTGTCACCAGCCTCGCATGCGAAAGAAGAAGCGCAGTCTTGGGAAGTTCCCCACGCTCCTCCTTCAGCCGCGTCACCGGATACGAGCCAGTGGAGGCTCGAGAGCGCGCGACAGCCTCAGGACAACATTGCACCAACTGGCCATTGTCAGGACTCCCACTGTCACATATTTATAGCAGGTCACGAGGTAACTGCCGTTTTAGGGATGTATGGTGCAGTGCAATGGCTGTGCTATGGTATTAGGGTGGTTGGATAGGTTTCGATGGAATTTCATGAACTAGAAAGGTATGAGTTCAAGAATGTAGGGTATATTAAGATCGCTATGAAGGGTTTTCTTGCTGACGTAATAAGGGGCATTGACTATTGTTTATAGGACTTTTGATTGAAAGGATTTGATGCACTTGATGCTCGACTTTTTTGCTGTCACCCGTAGCTCTATTCCCGTATGCCCAGATTGTTTTTAGCATGACTTTGTAAATTAGTCTGTTAAGTTTTTGTCTTTTAAGCCTCGTGTGTGGGTTCCATATTAGCCTTTTCCATAACAAAATAAGACATATTTAAGTACAACCGCTTTTAAAGCCAGGTAGGCTGACAACATGATGCATTGATTAAAACTGGACACCGAAGACAACACGTTTAGTGTCCTATAAACTTCATTCACATTCTTCCAGTTACTCCCAAGCTTTCACAATGTGCAAATCTCCTAGCCCAACGCAACAGCCTGATGACGTAGCCGTTCGTCCTTGGCCTTCTAAAAATCACGCCACATCACCCACTGGTTTTCGAGGGTGGAGCGTCCAAATCCTTTAAACGGGAGATGGATCTGCTATTCCAAACAGGCAACCATTCATAAACATAGCAAGGGTTTTCATATTAATGCAACCTTAGAATCTACTGAATATATTGAATATATCAGACAGGTACTATAAAGGAGGCACAAGGGATCTTCATAAACATTTGATCTCTGTAAGGCATGCGTCCATAAATACATTATCCAACAGGGATTTATGTCACACTACCACCACAATAAGCGACCAATGCCCTTCAACTTAACAATTAAATTTTGCAATTTTAAACTGCACCACTTTTTTTTTTTAATTATACATGTAGTTTGAATAAAACGGTGCAGTGACTCACAACGCCAATACAGTTACATTCTATTCAGCAGGGACATTCAAAACCTCCTCAGTGGGCTTATTGGTTTAAGGTCTACTAAACCAACATTTTATTTGGCATAAAGGGTAGTCGTTTTTTTTTTTTTCGTGTTGATAGATACCGAGAATCGATGTTCAGGTACCTCCAGGAGAGCTGTCTGTGGTCCACACTCAGTATTTTGTTACTTATACTTAACAGTACACAATGGCTGGACACTTACATTTTGTAGAAGACTTACAACGCGCTGGAAAAAAGAAATTAAAAGGGACAATTGCTCTCTCCATTGACGTGACATCAATTCTGACCGAAGGAAAAATCCCCAAATCCTGAATTTAACAATATATTATGAGAACTGGTGTTGTCAAAAAGTTCATCTCATCTCTATGGCAATAATTTTTGCAGTTTATTAAAAAAAATCAACGATTAAGTTTGCATTTATGTCAATATAAATTAATCTTAATTTAATAATAAATTAATGCAATACAATCTTCTCGCTGATTTTTCCGGCTTCATGGTAGACATATTTGGTTATCGGTCACTTTTTTTTTTTTTTGTAATATCAAACATTAGGCCATATTTAGTTCCTAAACATCCTTAAGAATAATAACAGTTCACACCCTTATCTTATCAAAATTTTTTTTCTTGATCACCTTCTTCAGAAGCGTGCTTTTAAAATAAAAATATGAAGATAAGAAAAGCAAAGTTAGCTACACGATAATTTACGACAAAAGGGAAAAATATTTTCTCATAAAATATAATAAAAATAACATCTCAACGGACCCCCAACAATCAATCACCAGAAGAACCAGTTAGCTCTAAAATCCTCTAAATTTTATTAATGATTTTGCATGTTTCAAATGATCCACCAATCACTATAGTCATTCCTTATCGGACCACTTGCGTTTTTTGACGTTGTCAGTGATTCCTCAAGCTATATTCTATCAATAAAATATATAAAATATAATTGTGAGAATTATTCTAATGTAATATTAGAACCGCTGAATAAACAATCGGGCATTTGAAACAACTACAATTTTAATAAATGAAACTCGAAATAAAAAAATAAATATCCTATTCGAGTGGAACAAATTAAATTCCCAATTTTTATTGAACAAGCTCAAAACTTAATCCCCACTCTTCGTATCCCCTTGTTATTAAAAATTATGGAATTCAGTATAGAATCCAAAAATGAATCTACTTACAATAGGTGATTCCATTATATGTCCTGTAGCTTGGCTACATTTTTTCAATTTTTAATAATTTTACATTGCGTTTTGTGATTGCTACAGAAGTATAATGCACATTATACAACGATTGTCTAAACATGTTTGAAAGTGATGAGGCTCACCTTATGAATCATTGACTTAAAACTAACTTACACCTAACAACAAACTCTTAACCTAATTTTCCCCGACAGTCTGTTGTCATCGATGCGGAAATGTTGATGGGGCCAGTGTTAAACACTGGGTTTGTTAGATGTGTTAGATGCTGCAACGAGTCAAAAAACTTGTCTCCGGTGGATGAAGTCACCTACTGGTGCAAGTCGGCGTTCTTTAACCTCTCGAGAGAGGCATGTCTGATCACTTTTCACATGATCCCTTTCTGAAATTGCTGGAGACGTTTAGCAGTATTTTCAGTCAAGTGAGTATATAGTGGGCCACCGTACAGCATAGCTGGCCGGAGGACACATTTATAATCATCGGTTTGAGACGAAGCGTCAAGTTGGGTGAAGTTAGCAAGTGATAAAGCCGGTAAGACCTCTGTCGTACTTTTTCTATTTTGTTACTAAAATGGGTACAGAAATGGATCACATTGGAAATCCTTTCAGCGATGTCGTCTTTAAAGTGCTCTTGACCGTTGTGAGAACATAAAATTTTACATATTACATAAATTCTGTGCTGGGACGTTAGAAATCTTTATTCATCAACATTGTAGGAGACACAGACACCACCCTGACTGGCAACGACGTCACTCGATAATGGCAGCATGAGCGGTTGAAAGCGCTGGTGCACATAATAATCCACTGTTTTGTGGGGAGGACACCTATGTGTGCTGATGACTAACAACCCACAATTAGCACGCACCTCCTACAACGATATATCTTTTTTGACGCTATTTATTTATTTATATACTTCCGTTAATTGTATTGATTGTGAATAAAAACTTATCATCATATTTCGAGTTGTTGAGGAATGTTGAGGAATTTACCACTAAAAGTTCACATAGGTTAATCAATCTAGACAGAATACATACTAAATAGTAGATCCTCACCCTTCAGTAGCAATACTGATTTACGTTAGATTAGATTCCATGATCCTACCAAAGTTTCATAGATAATTATTAATACGTCATCATTTAAGAAATTGAGAATAAACATCTTCACAAAGGTCTCTGACCCGACTCCATCAGATCCACCGTGAAAATGAATTTTCCACACTGCGTACGACTCTTTTCTTTTTCGCGACTCCTTTCAACTCCCCCCTTTATTCCCTAAATGGAAAAACAACAACATTAAAAACCATCAATATTTTAATTTTCATTAGATAAAGCGACCCCTTTGTCCCGATTGGCAGCATAGCTGACTCATTTATCATGAATCACGCTCATGCGTTGCAAAGGTTAAGCGCACCGAACAAAAGGAGAGAAGGAAGAAAGAGTCAAGATAAATAACAAAAAGAAAAGAAAAAAGATATCACGCCTGTGACTTGAATATAAGGTGACTAGAAGCGAAGGGTTATTAAACGACAAAATTAAATATAATCAAGAGTAGTGCTTAAAACGAGACACCTGTCAATGCAAATTTATATTGTTTTATTTTAAAACTGGATGTCTGTCACAAAATATTTTTTACTATTGATATTACGTCAAAAGTGGACGTTTCGCCTAATCGAGCATCCTCAGGGCACAATTCAAAACAAAATACATAGAAACACAAACAAAGTGGGCAACAATCCAGAGGTGTGACGTGTTATTCTTGTTCCCTTCTTAATACCTTAATATTATTTCAACTGTATAAATGAGCGACTGAATGAAGAATTGTGAATACGGTATGAATGAGAACATTGACCACTATTACTTATTGCCTAATAAGGCATATTTCAATTTTATCACAATAAAAATTTTGAATTGGTGTAATATTATACGCGCTTTGCATTTATTTTGTTTTGAATTGTTGTCCTGAGGATGCCCGAATAGGCGAAACGTCCACTGTAGATGCAATGGCAATTGACATATTATTGTTGAATAAAAGATATTTTAAGAGAGACTCCAAGCTTTTTACTTAATGAAGAGCAAAAATTACATGGTTCAAAAAGCACATTATCACATACTATCACTCCGAACAAATAAAAAGTGCTGCCAATGTAACAGTGCTAGGTGGATCTTAAAGAGCGACTGTCAGATGTCAGACACGTTAGACTGCTGTAAACAATCACAATAATAACATAGACGAGGATTGTCAGGTTTCAATTACTTCTTCAAACAATCAATTTAATTATGTGAAATAAAAATGGACGGTAAAAACATTTAATTTAAGTATCGGTATACATTAAAATGAAAGAAAAACCGTTATCTAATCCAAGAAATTCGAACCCGTCATTCATGCCATAATCTGAGGTTCTAGAAAATAAGTGGGTACTCGAATAAACATCAAAACGAGATAAGCGTATAGGAATGGTTTCATATGCTTTGTTTGTGACATGACTAGTTTATTACGAGTGCATTTTGTCCTTAGTGCACCAAATAAAAAAGGTAATTTTTACCAAACCATTAAAAACAAGTAATAAAACGTTTAAAAAAGTTCCCCGGAAAAAGTGTTAATAACTCCGGGACCACGTATACAAATTTTTTTCACACTACTGATTATATTTCCTAGGCTGAATTCAATTATATTTTCTAGCTCTTGAAGCTTCCTTGATCAAAAGCCTTAGTATTTGAGCACTGCCCCTTGATATTCGTAACCACGACTAATAGACATGCCTTGTCACTTCCAGAGATATCAGGCCACGTATTTTTTTTTTTATTTAGACCAAACTTTTTAGTTTGTAAGGTTTTTAGTTGTAGTTGGGGTAGTTTTGTAAGGATCGTTTTCCTAAGAGATTTGTTCCATATTTCCGCTAGTTGGGAAACTAGAGGCAGTTGACAAGTTTATTACCTATTTTGAAGATAGAAATTCTGAATATGGAAAAATTATAGCTTTATGAACCATAAGAACAGAGGTTAGAAAAAAGAAATCTGAGAGTAAAAAACAAAACTGATAACAGACTAAAACATATTTTTGTATATTATATAATATGTTATACGATAGTATATAAAGTACAATACTTGCGTAAACATATTTTTTTTTCAATATGTCTTTTTGAATACAAAAACATATTTGTGAGTTGAAAGCTGGTGTTTGTTTAATATTAATTTACATCAAAGTTAGGCTTTACATATCGAGGTTAAATACTATAGTAAAAAACATTTTTTGATTTATCATAGTTAATTTTCGACGTTGGTGTTCTTAACATACATTTGAAAGTAAGAAAAAAAATCAAAGCGGTTTATTACAACAAACACTGGTGCACTGCTAAAAGTAATGTCGTCGTGGTTTTAGTTGACAGAGTTAACACTTGGCTTCAGTTCAGCTAGGAGTAGAAATCAAAGCTGACATAGCAAAACAAGCTTATCACCGTTGCAACTCAAGGCTGTACGTATCAAAGCAAAACACCCACACTCACATACAGCATAGAATATTAACAGAATTGATACATATTATGTATAAGTTAATATGTTTGCGATAGCCCGAACACAGACAAAAAAACGTAAAATCGTAGAGCAGTTTGTAACGTTAAAGTGGTATTTTAGTGTAGGCAGGCCCGGACCCTAACGATAGACGCCATAGGTGGCCATGGTTCGATTTCCAGCTTCCCCAAAAAGGATTGATGGGGTGGGTCATCTTTGTCATGGATTTACTCACTTTCATAAGGAAAACTGAGTAGAAACTTGAACATTGAAGAAGCAAATTCAATTTAGAAATATATGATGAGAGGAACCAGCCTAGCATTGGCCACACTACTTCCTCGGACCTAACTAAGGCAGCAATCATGACCAGTCAGAATTATCTTTTCAGGTGTGGCAAGGATTTATTTTTAGACCAACATCAGGATAATCCGAAATCGGGCTTAAAATTCAAACGAGGCCTTACAGACTGGATAGTTCAATAGTAAGAGTAGGCTTCGAAGCTAGGAATATCCACAGTCTTTCTCGCCTTTATTTAACACGTTAGGCGTTCGTTAAATCTATGAGAAGCTAGAATACGCAGGAACATTTGTCTTATTTACATTTACATTGCTATTGAGACTGCAAGGTCAACAGAAGCAGGACAACACTTCGTTATCTGGTCAAACATATCTTCGGCTGAAGCAGCCATTTCAAAGTTAGCTAATTTACAGTAATACAACTTTAAGTCCATAACTACTAAAAACTGTTGTATTATCGTCTTATCGTTGAACTTGATTTGAATTAAGGAGTTTTTTTCTATTTAGAAACCGTTAAAATCTATAATAAGTGCGTGCACTTTTGACAAGTTAAGTTCTCTCTGTTTGTGTATCTTTATTGAAATGTTTACATGCGAAGCATTTTAAGCAGTGCTGAGAACTTCAGCTTTAATAGTCCAGCTCCTTTTTTTTGGGAGGGGGGCTTATTAGCCAAAATTTAACTTGTCCCTTAGTAATCACTACTCTATGAAGCTCACTTTCAAAAGAATCTTTATGGGTTAAGTGGAGGCCGCGAGGCCAGGGGGACTGGAATACATAAAATGTTGTTGACATGGAAGGGAGCGTTCTTACGCAGTTGTAGGACGAGACAATACGAAGAGTGTGGTCACTTAAGGCACAGTACCGAAGAAGGAAAACCAACGAATCTTTCAAAAACGTTGGGATCGACCGTAAAAAGTGTTTACTGCATTAGAACCAATCAGAAGCTAATAGTGCTAAGTCAGTGTACAAATCGCCAAACTTGTTTGTTTTGTTTTTTTCAAAATCATTTGCCAATATTTTTGTTTAGTTACTACCTTTCAAAATAACTGTCAATTGATTGAGCTGTCTGTTGCCATTAGCAACTCAATTAATATTTGACAGATTCTCATTATTTTGCAAATGAAGTTTTCCTCTCTTATCCGCCTTGAAGGGATAACAACGCCCTAGGTTCAAACCCGCTGAAAAACAGTGGATTATTCTTTGACTTGCAGCTCTGCATATTATATACATGCTACCAGTTCTCCTCTTGAACTTAACTCCCAGACAGTCATGAGCCCTACAATTCAAACACGCTACACACTAAACAGATCAAGGAGGTGGGAAGCACCATCCCACTTTCCAACTCGTTCTACTTGTCCGACCAACTCCCAACGGCACCCATATGGAATTTTTCCACTTTGGTAATTATACTATTTTACAGTTATAAGAGCATGTTATAACATAACAGTTTTATACGTGTTGCTAGTAACATACTGTCGTTTTTCTACTAACAACCTAGAGCATACCCATCATAATAAAAAAAGACAACTAACAGAACAAACAATTACGGTTAGGATTTTTATTATTTTTGTTGCAGGGGGCAGAGTGTGGTAATTAATTGTGGTTTTCTGTATATACACAACGCATATAAACAGCAGTAGATTCTCATAAATAAGATATGACGTTTTAAATTAATATACGTTAGCCAGTTACTATGATACGTATTAAGTAAATGATAAATATCTTTCTTCTAGTAATGTTCATAAATAGCACTCCCGGTAATCCAAAAAATATTTCGGTCCAAGTGTAATAAAAATGGGTTCAGCAGCGTTTAAGCGATTGCTGTTCGGACGCATATACATAGCGCATTAACAGTTTTATATTACAATTAGAAATATAGAAATAGAAAATACTATCTCAAATCAAAGTGTTAAATTTTTTTTTAACACATGGAAATAAATTGAAACAAAATATTTTCAAAAACGGAGATTTACTTTGCCTGTCCGTCCATACCTCTCTCTCTGATCTGAAAATAGACTCGGCAAGTAAATGTTTTTATTTTTTTCCATAAGACTATTTCTAAACCTCCACGAAATGGTAACATGATGGTCTTTACCATGAACTAAAAAATCTGAGATCCTAATAATACAAATTATAAACCCAGCTGAGGGAGGATTGAAGACATGTCCTTCCCGACCCCCCCCCCCCTCAAAAATGTAACAGTACCTAAAATATAAGTATATTACATAATGTATCAAGGTAGGCCTTGCCGGAGTAAGAAATCTCATATTCTTTTACTCATATTGTATTTTACAAATTCTCATCCAAGAAAAAAATATCCTTATTCCCACCAAAAAAAAAATCCCACATACAAAGAATAAACCATTAAATATGTCTGCTTCAATGTAAATAAGAAAGTTGAGTCTTATACTTAATCGATTCGTAATAGTTTCGCTACTATGTTAATGATTGAAAGCATTTGATTCTAGTAATCAATTATAATTATGAAATAGAAATTTAATGATATAATTTGTTGGGTTAGAATCAAAATTAATGCTCGCAAGTTTTACAAAGGATTTTGAATCGTCGGTTGCTAGCCTGATTCGTGGCAAAGGAATAGGGTTTTTTTCTCGCTTTGAAGCTCAAACAGCGAAGCCCTACACTCAGCTTACTATTATGAAATAAACGACGTCGATTTTGTAAATATGTGGAGACTCAAAACCACCTCAAATCTAAAAAAAGGACGTAATAAACAAAAAGAACTTTCATCTACAGACGACAATGGCACTCCATTGGCAGAGAAAGAAGTGTTGTTCCAACGAGCTCTCTTTGCAGTATTATTTAAAAAAAAAAAATAATAATAAGCATAGTAAAATCAAAATACTTACTGGACGGGGCCGGGGGGGGGGATTTTAAAAAGAAAACATTATCTTTAATAAACAACAGTTCGATCATTCATGTAAAACAACAATCATACCCTTTGAGAAATATTTGGAATGTACCCGAACTTCATTTTTCAAAAAAAAAACAAAGAAATATATTGACTCAACCGAGAAGTCAGTCATATCTGAAACGTTTCTTCCTCTCAGTCATTGTATGCAGCAGATCCTTATGGGAGAGGTTTTACTTTATTACAGGTACAGGAGCAAATCTTCATTCGACAGACTGTCTACCTGAATATATGCGCGTATTAAGAGCTATGCCGGTCCTAACAAAGAAACCATAAAAATAATCGATTTAAAAATTTAACTAAAATAATAATATTGATAATAATAAAAGTATTGGCTATAATCAGAAGTGCTAGCTAAAAAAATGTGAAAAAAGTCTGTCCTTTTTTTTTTTTTTAAGTTTTGTCTCTTATAGAATCCATTTAATATTGAAAGTTTCTATTTTTATTGGGAAACGAATTTCGAAGGAGTCCGAAAAAATGATGTATATGTACAATACATATTGATTCATTCACTATCGCTACAAAGCCTAAAGGTAGAAGCTCTAATATTCGGCGCGATCGTCAGCCAGTATCTTCAACGTAAAGGTACGTTTTCGCTTAAACTGCGTGACGTCATCGCTTCGGTATCCCACCGCTTAGCTACCAACCGCTACCTCGGGCAGTTCCAGCGAAAACGTAACTTTAGCCATCTTAAAAATGATTCAAACGATTTAAAATTCTAACTGTCAAGTAAATAAATATTAAATATCATTTAGAAAAAGGCTGCATAGATTTTGGTTAAAATATAAAGGCGTGTACGAATTGATTCGGCGCGAAATACATTTTAAAAAATTACAAGAATAATCGAAAACAAGTGTCAGGTAACGTCTTTAGGTGAGGGTAAATCGTTAATTTTTTTTTAGAAAATTAATTTGAAGATTTTCGAAATAAGCTCCAGTTTAGGTTCTATATTAGAGCGACGTTTTTTTCCCATTTTTTCAAAAATTTCACTCTTGTCTAGGGTTGAAACGGGGAGGAATTTTGAAAATCCACCAGCGGGGATTAGGTCCATGTAAAAAAACATGAAAATTTCATGGTGAGAGAAAACCCGGATATTATTAATAGTTGAAATAGCGGTTACTTGTAGTATATGATAATTTTATTTTTGTATTCTGATCATGAACCCTTTACCCGGATTTACAAAATTCCACTATTTTCTACCTCTACTGTTTATGGGACCTGTTGTGGGTCTTCCTCCGCGAGACTTGGTCATGTGTATTCGAGGGGCCTACACTTGTTCCGATTCGAGCGCGAAGGGCGAGTGGGGTACAGGGGACCCCCTGGTAATCGAATCGAAGCCTATTTCCTTATAATACACTAACGGGAAGTAGTGTACGCAAAAAAAAAGTATAAGTGAAAAATTCGGGTACGTTAAGAAAACTTTTAAGATTAAAGATCTGATTTTTTTTTTTCCCCAATGGTTAAAGAAACGGTACAAGAAGGTAACATATAACGAATTTCAAAGATATTCCGAGAAATTATGTTTTTCTAGGTATATTTTTGTTGAAAAACTTTTTTCAAAACTGGAAATTTTTATTCATGAAAACTGTTTCGTTTAAGAACAAATACCCTTGTTGTGTCATTTCCCTCCAAATTAGGGTAGGAATGAGGGGTTAACTGTTTCTGTCCGAAATCAGAGGGTGCTGCTGTCAGTTTGATTCTTTCCACGATTCCAAGATCATTATATTTAATCAATGATCTTTCGTTCAAGTACTCAGCCTATATTTCCGAGAAAACACTTATCGAAAACACCCGTGACATACGTCCTGGCAACTTACGTTTTCTAAACCATGTCGATGAGTCGAGTAACCACATAACTTATGAAGAATCAACGAAAACTAAATTCATCATTATGATGTATTTTATAAAATACAGTGATGTATTATGTAATCAGACAAACACCTTTGACTCCACGTCCATTCTACTAACCCTGTCGTAGAACATTAATACACTGTCACACGACTGAGGTCGCTACATTAATACACATTACAATGCTAGTAACAAATCCCACATAATTTTTATTCAATAAAAAAATACTTAAATCAAAATAATCAATTAGCTAGTTAAACATTACATTCAATTAGCGAATACTAAAAGTGCCAACAAAAGATAATGGTTATTAATCCGAACTTCGAGCTATTGAATTTAATCCCCTACCGAATTTGATAGCAAACTATTTATTTTTTATTGGTAATTAATTTATTAATGGCCTTTCATTATTTTTATGGTGTTGATTTTTAGCATCATCGGGACATAAAATGAAACTACCATAGAATTCCTAGACGTAAAACAGGTCGAGTGGTGAACTCAATTTTAATTACTTTTTGTCATCATTGTTTAAAGAGGCAAAACACCAATTACATGTGGATCATCAAGACTTCGAGATCTTTAATTTCAAAGTTTAATCAAAATTATAATACTAATTGATTAATCGCACTTAAATATTTTTGTATGAAGATGGCAGTATTTTTTTATGTTGTTTTTATGAAAACATAAAAATGCTAAAACATCAGCTAGAGTGTTTTAAACTATTTAATTATTTATTTCAGTATTTTAAACCACACATAAATGTGTTATTGTAACTATTAATTACAATTTAACCTTTGTTTGTGCAAGGTAAACATAATGGAGGGGAGAAAGCAATGCCAGTCACCTTAGATGGCAAATCTATTTATATAGATAACTCCTCTATAGAAGGCTTTAAATTCATGGACACTAATTATTTTTCTTTAAATCGGTAATGTAAGATGAAAAGAGCAATTATTGGTTTCATCGGTAACGTCAAAATATTAGCAAGTTTTCGTTAGTAAAATTCTCTTTAATATTTGTTATGGGGTTGTTTCTCATGGACACCAAATGTAACTATAAATTTAATTATGATTTTATGAAACTATATACAGACAAATATGTTATTAATCAGTAAAGTCAGAAATTTAATTTGGAATCCTACTTTTTTTTTCTTTTTTTTTTCCTTCCCCTTTCATAGCCCCTTTAAATTTAGAGATAATTATAGATCCTCAGGCGAATCTATTCACAAATTATGCCTTTTACTTACTTTTTTTTTTCTCCAAAATCCCCATAAAAAAATGACAAAACTTTTATTTACTATAGATTCTTAGGCGAGGTACACTCTATACAAGGTCTGAATCGGCATAGAAGTTATATAATCTATACAAGTACAATGATACACAATGTACTTGGCTTCATTGACAAGACTCTACAAGGTGATGGGGCTCACCTTTTTGATCACAACAAAATAAAACTTAAAAACTAACTTACATACTAATTCTTAACCCAACGTTTCCCCGACAGTCTGTTGCCATCGATGCGGGAGGGGCGGTGGGGTCATAGTGTTAAACACTGGGTTGGTTAGGTGCTGCAACGAGTCAAAAAACTTGATGTCTCCGGCAGATGAACTCACCCACCGACGGCACACCAAGCAACGGGTGCAGGTCGGCGTTCTTTAACCTCTCAAGAGAGGTATGTCGGACCACTTTTCGCATGATCCTATTCTGGAAACGTTGGAGACATTTGGCTGTATTGTCAGTCAAGTGGGTAAATAGCGGGGCACCGTACAGCAGAGCTGGCCGGAGGTTACATTTATAGATCATCAGACGCAGCGACAGAAAGAGACCTTATTGAATAAGAAATGAAATATAAATTGCAGATAGTTTATTGATAAGGCGAGAAGAAATGTAATTTTTAATGGTTATAAATGGTTGATTTAGATTCAAAACAAACACTAAAGTAGTACCTGGAATTATTTTTAAAACATACTGAATATTACCGGATTTACTGGCTGTCAATACGTCCGTGAAATACCTTACTAAGTCGGCCCGGATAAAAAGAATTATTATTTGCACTTCTTATTTTGTCAAAGAACTATAACTTTAACAGTACGGCACACGCGACAATAGTTTATGAATTTATGCAAACGACTTAAAGGACGTAAATCTTGAAGAAATCAACAGGTAGGTCTTGATGCAAGCAAGACATCAACCGGACCGCGTATTAATAAAAAGATAAACCAAAATACGTGATATTTTCGACTAAAATAAATGGTTTTCCATATAATTAAAATGTTAATTGAAAGAGTTGACATCTTTAGGCTTTAATAAAACAACTTGTTCAAACCTCTTCAATTTTTACTTGATTTTAGTTGTTTTTTTGGAATTAATTCAGTCGCTTTTCAGGGTCAGTCAAGCATTATAGTCTGTTATCTTGGTGATCAAAGGTAGTTTCTAACATTGCTTTCAAGTTAATGATCATTTTTGACCTTGAGCCGTTAGCACACTTTTCGTTTCATTTCATGTCTCAGAGTTAAATTGCTACTAACATACTTAGAGCTGGACTATTAAAAATATTACTTGTTATAGTTGTTCTAAATGAAAAAAAAAAAAAATACTATTACAACTTTTTTCAATTATGACCACTTATTCTTATAAGTGGTATAACCAAAAAGAAAAAAAAATTAAATGCCACAAAAATTCAAATCAAAGACAGGCCACGAATACCGACAGAACAGGTAATTTTAGGATCCTAGAAAGTACAACTACCCATTGTTACAAACGACATACAAAAATTAACTCCAATATTTTACCTCTAACGATATTATCAAGAAGAAAATTAGAAAATGCTTACTTTTGCATTTAAATTCTCTGAGTCAATCTATCAATGTCTGTATATAAAATAATGATTTTCCAACATCCATAAATTTCTTTAACACCAAAAGTTTTCTCTTACATTCAACACCGAAAACTAAATGAATATAATTCAGCCCAAGCACAGTTAGTTTTTCTTATATTAATATTTGGATTCATCTGTAAAAACTATATTAACGTTTGTTAACTTTACATGAATCATAATCAAATATTTATAAAACCAGGAGAATTTTTTAAAAAATATTTCCCCCAAACTACCCCACTAAGCGTAGGGTAGTGAAGCAAGCCTTTTTTTATTTTCACTTTCTGATGTATGGGCCACTTAAAATGAGGATTATTTTGAAAATAAAAATTTTGATTTACTAATAATAATATTAATAAAACAAACCATCTTCACATAAAAGTTTTTTACGAATTTACATAAAAAGCATTCGTACTATAAAACCAATGGCACAACAGATAGTGGATACAATTCCAATTGAAAGTGATGAAAAAATAGTAATTTTTATACTTGTTAATAAGTGATTTGACGACTTATAAACTGTCAGAAAATATGACTGTGGTCCAAATACAGCCAAGTAACAACACCCTACAAATGATAAGCTACACTATCTGTATAGAAAGCAATTCAGTTTAAATTTTAAATTAATGTTTCTTTCACTCAACTCCCCATTTGAGATTTGATCGGACAACGAACTCTTGAGAGTTAAGAAGGAATCTTCAATTACCCAATTTCATAATTCAAACTTTAATCAGCCTTTAGACAAATGAAAAATGCCTCACTCATTTTGAAAACTCAGTGAAACAACTACAATGTAATCTACAGGTATTGAATAAGGTATTATGTTTTTTCAAAGCCCAATTTTTATGAGATAATGTGATAACAGATAATCTGTTTACAAAGTTTCTTGAAATGTGTGAATGACAGAAGGCCTCGCCTCTTTGACTTGGATTATGGGGGACCGTGTGTTTAGTGGCAATTCCTTATTTTTTCAATACTTTAATTCATTTGTTTAACATCAATTACAAAAATTCAGCAAATAAATATATAATAACTAACTCTGGACAATTGTCAAAATCTCAATTAGGAGTATAGATAACCCTAGTTCAGTTAGAGCTCTTTCTTCTGTCGGACTACAAAAAAAGTCAACAGCAAAAAAGCAACCAACCAATACTTAATTCAAAATAAGATACACTGCCACATATATGCATCTTAGACATAGAAACTGTTAACCTGGCTTATTTTTTAAATACAAATAAGTCTCAGGCAAGTGAAGAAATAGTTCAGAAAAGCCTTGGTCTAATATGTATTTTATTATATATGTTTAATAAGACATACAATTAATCTAGTTACTTACTTTTATTAATAAAAAAGTTAGGACACCATTTCTTCAGAAGGTTATAACTTTGCTCATCCTGCAGCGGTTTAGCAGTACCATTGTATAAACAATTTTGTGATCGCCCACTTTGGTCTGTATTACACTGCCCGTACCATATACAATGGTAAGGAGATTGCTCTGTAGATGCCTAAGCAAAAACATTGTATCGTCATTCAGGTAACTAATGATAAGACAGGGGATATTCGAGTGTCATACAAAAATACATTATAACAATAAGTAATATAAAACTGTTTTCCATACCTTTACTGATAAAAGACTTCCTATAATTAATATCACTGCTACTAAGGCTTGTAAAGGAGGCATGGTTTGGTTAATTCGGAAAAAAAATTAAAGGCACCTACTTCAGTACTTTCAATAACGCCTAGAACATAACAGAAACAGAAGTGTACAGGCAACTTAAAATAAAATATTCAAACTCGAAATAAGTTATAAGTGGCTTACATCGATAATACTAATGTCATAATAATAATAATAACGCAGACATAACTTTTGCGAGTAGTATTCGGTATGAGACGAGCGACAGGACTGATACGGCAAGTACTAAATGGACCGAATGCACTTGAGGAAGAGGAAAGGTGTGATTGTAGCGAAATATACTTGATCTATAGCAGTTGAGGACGACCTCCGGACTCGAGACTTATTGACAGATGAGGCACAGGTTCATAAACCTGCCCACAGAGGGCGGTCTCCTCCATAATATCTAGCCACCATTTCACAGCCACCCCGCCAAAATACGAATCGTTTTTGCCGCCAACGGCGCTAACTACTCCTTTGAGAAAATCAATGGGCCTCATTTCCTTATTTATAATTAGCAATTATTATAAATGTTCAACCAAGATCAAGATGGTTGCTGAAGCTGTGTGCTTAGTGGCAATCCCTTATTTTTTCAATTCTTTAATTCATTCCTTTAACATCAATTACAAAAATGCAGCCGATAAATTTATAACTAGCTTTTATAAATTAAAGTAAGGAAGTATTGTGAACTGAATTTTTAAAATAAAAATAATCACTTAGATGTTTAAACTGTTGTAAATCGTTTTATGGCTTTTCACCATATTACAAGTGGGCCCATTTTTTGATGGCAAGTGGACCGAAATTGGCCAGGGAAGGGACTTTTTTAACTTTGGTTTGCCAAACAACACATCTATGTCTAGCATATGGAAAAGTGGGCAGTTCTACTCTCAACAGACAGGTTTTTATTCACTTTTTTCTTTTTACTTCTTATTACTATATCTTATCCTCTAACATTTCATACATATTGGATTATTTTTAGAACCGTTATAAAAGAACAATAGTTGAACAGAACACTTTTATAAGAACACTATAAAAGAACAGTATAGCCAGCCAATGGCTTTCTTCCTCCCAGTCAGCCTTCATCCCAATTTTACTCCATATTTTAACTGAACATTCCTTCATTGAAGATTGATTAACAGCTGTGGATTAAGAAACCAAGGTATGAAAAAAAAATAAATTTACCTTTCCACAGCCCATATGTATTTCTTTTTCTTCATTCTCATATGAGTATTCAACACTTACATATTTATTGTATTATAATTAAATTTGAACAAAAACTTCGTGAAAACTCATGATTTTAGTAAAACTGATAGCTTTTATACATTGAAGTTAGGAAGTATTGTGAACTGAATTTTTAAAATAAAAAAAATAATAGATGGCATCTAAGAATTGTGAAATAATATGCTATTTTTTTTATATAGGCTGTGTTAGGCTATTTTTTTAACAAATTAAGTTTAAAAACAAAAAAAAGCCTTGGAACACCTGATACTGATTCTGCTGGAAAAAATTCATCATTTATACTTTAAAACAGACTTATACAGTTTTCTCATATGGTGTGGTAAGCCTAACTGATTCATCATATGAAGGCTCTGTGTTCAAAATCACGAGATGGACTGTAAATAATTGTTGTTTATTTTAATTCTCTAATTAGAAGGGGTGGCTCTTTCTTGGATAGCCCACCTATCCTGCCACAAAGAATGTCATAAACAGACATTTGAGTGAGCCCCATCACCTTGTAGAGTCTTGTCAATGAAGCCAAGTACATTGTGTATCATTTTGCTTGTATTGATTATATAACTTTTAGACCGATTCAGACCTTGTATAGAGTGTACCGATGGTACAGGACAAATAACGTGTAATATGTAAATAGATTTGCCTAAGAATCTATCGTAAATAATAATTTTGTCATTTTTTAAGAGATTGGGAAAAAAACAAGAGATTGTATGCCTGTATATTTTTATATGTTTCTTTTTATTATATCTTTTCAAGAATTGTGAGAGACCTATTCCCCTATCCCCTCCATTCAAGCTTAAACTACAGTTTTATTGTGTATGGTTTCTCTCTAATTTAATTTAATTTAAGCCAAACTGAAACAATTGAATTTAGCAATTTATCTTCGAACTCCAGAGAGAGCTTCTACTTCTCAGTTTTATACTTTAATTTAAATCATTTGTCCGTTCTCTCCAAACATATTTCACTTATCATATAAATCATCATTTGCACTTACTCCATTCTTTTCACTTCCATACTGCTCCAGCTTAATAAGTTAAAAGTTTTTAAGAACAAATTATGTTTTGAAGGAATATCATGACAAATCCATGTAAGAAATATAATGTCAATTTTTTATTGGATTTGAATTTTTGTTCGCTTAATGGAGGATTTGAGGAGAAGAATGTTATGGACTATACAAAATTTGAAAAGTCAAAGCTTTAAAAAAATTATTTATTCTCTGTGTGAAGCCTGAGATTTGATATCTCATTTTTTTTTCCTTAAAGAGAAAACTGATTATATGTGTTTTTGACTATTCATGGGCAAAATAGGTTAATAACTAGTTAAGCTTAGATAGATTTGTGGATTGAGAAAAATAACTCTTCAATGAACAAAATAAACCTAAACTAAATTTTTCAACATCTTAGTTTTTCTCTCCGAGATCAAAATTCAGATCTGTAGACATTGCATTTCTCAAGCATGATTTCTGCAGTTACATTTTTTGTAAGTAAACTTTTTCTGAAAAATAAAATGGTTGTTTTTATCTTGTTTAACACTTAATTTAATAGAAAATGATTCATATAAACATGAATTTCACTAATAAACTGTTATCTTTTTATATTAGTCAAAACCAGGAGCCAAAGATCCGACTTAAAAGAATGGGATTCCTGAAAGAAGAAAACAAACAACTAGAGAGCCAATAAGCAAACATCTGTCTCTTTGCTTACAGTAAACATATGTTTTAATCCCCTGAAATGATAATATTTCTCCAGGAGAGATATATAGAGTATCTATTCAGTCAAAAAAGTTAATGATCAAAAGCTTGACTTCACATATTGGAAGTCACAGTTATTATGACAAATAATAAGTTTTAAATTTAATAAAGTTTAAAATTGATTAAATGAAAAATATGAATTTTGAAATTACAAAGAAATATAAATAAAATTTTCCTTAAATGCAAGAAATCTACCAAAAAAAATATTAAGTTTGATTATTAATCTAAAACAATAAGCAAGTTTTTAATTAGTTCAATGTTTATTATAATGATTAGTTGATAGATTTAAATATTACATTTCATAAAGTAGTAAATAGAAAAACTCCCTATTACTGATTTTAACTGATTAAAAAATCATTAATTTTCTATACTCGTACAATTTTTAGTTTTGCACAGGTAAATATGTGTATATATTCATTTTCACGGTTAAATCAGAGCAGTCTGCAGGGTTAAAATTGGAGATAAATATATAAGAGATATACCCAAGAGTATTAATAGCCGGAGTTCTAATTACAGCTCAGAGGTCTGAAAGATGGCCCAGTATACTTTTATATTAGTGCTTTGTGATGATATTACAAACAACAAAACATATAACATATAGTATTTTACACCTGCCTACGGTTTTAATATTGGATGATCTAACTCGAAGTTTAGGACCAAAAATTATTGGAAATTGAAATGCTGTGGAAAACATGATTTGTTCTAAATAGATTAAATGACATAATTTTCAGATGAAGAAACAAGGCTTCCAATGTGCTGGAGAGATCTGTTTAAACTGTGAAGCACCAGTGAAAAGACACTTATTACAATGATGCAATCGAGAAAGTTTCATCCCCTAAAATGAATGTAACAGAAAACTCTCTCGTGACTACAACGCCGAAATCATTATATTTTTTAAACCAATGTCGCTTCTGGATTCCAAATGTGTTTGCACCCATCATTTTTATTATTGGCCTAATCGGAAATGGAATGACGATAATTGTTTTGACGAGAAAAAGGATGTCTGGTTCAACTAATACATATTTAACAGCGCTAGCCGTTTCTGATCTTTTGTATTTAGTATTCTACATGACATTGGCTTTAGAGCATCATTTGAATGATCCCAAGTATATTCTGTACTGGAAATATTGGAGGTTTGCTCTTTGGTTCACTGATGCTACAGGTAATCGAATAACATAAATTTTATAATAAATGCTTAACTAAGAAACTGCCAATTTCTAGATTAGAAAATTGCTCTATTAAACTATATAAGTACCTAATAAAAGTAAAATGATAAGTGAGTCGAACCCATGAATTAAAAATATGATTAATATCCTACCCTGGAGTTTATTAGATCAATACGTATTATTTCAAAGTATCTTTTTGTTTTTAACATCCCAAACAGGAAATAAGGACCATATGGCTACAATTTAATGCAAACAAATATTCTCTCGAATTATTATAAATTATCTTTTTATCATATCAAACAGAAGTCTATTAAATAAACAATGTGGTTAAATTAGTTTGTTTTTTAATAAAAATTAATCTCTATAAAATTCTAATATTCTTTCAATTGGATAATATATAGAAATAATCAATTTTCAAAAAGCTAAATTATTAGAAACATAAGTTATTACTAAACAATTAATGCCATTTAAAAGGTGGAAACATTAACCTGTCCCATAATACAAGGTAAAATAAATTTGTGGCTTCATGCCAATACTCCACACTATGCTAAATTATCAGGCAAGCAGTTTAGGTTATATTTGAAAATTCTGAGTATTTATTATTCCTCACTTTATGCATAAGGTCTTTAATATCTATGAAAATTGGAGAATAAAAAACTTAGCATTATGAATATTTCAATTTTTTTAGGTAAACATGATAATAGTCGACAAGAATTGCTTGTTTATAATTTAAAAAATAGATAATATTTATTATCCACAGTGAATAATGTAATTATATTGCTTATTAATATAATTTTTTACATAATGTCCAAATTAAATATTTATGGTATATTTTATTACTTTTTCAGCTGGTACATCTACTTGGCTAACAGTGTCCTTCACATTGGAAAGATACATTGCTGTATGTCATCCTTTAAAAGGCAAAGTTATATGCACCGAAACAAGAGCAAGAAAAGTGATAGCTTTGGTTGTATTGTTTTGCCTACTCGCAACTATTACAACTCCATTCGAATGGAATGCTGAAATCATCACAGATCCAGAAAAAAATATAACAACTCCTATACATTTCTCCTCGTTAGGAAAAAATAAGACCTACCAAATTATATTTTATTGGTTCTCAAGCATCACATTTGTTTTGATTCCTTTAATTCTTTTAGGGTCATTGAATTATTTGCTAATAGACGCTGTTAGAATGAGCCAAAAGAAAAGAAAAAAATTAACAGAGGTGAGAAAACTTTTTTTTTATTTATATGATAAGAGTTTTATAATTGTAGACCTGAATGTCTGTCTGTTATGGTTTGTTGAGTCCCCTTTTCCAACTAGAGACTAGAAATTGGAGGGTGTGAGACTATAAAAAACACTGCTGTCTCCATAAAACATGAGTAAGTGCTCTTAAAACTAGGTATGGAAAAAAAAATTCTAGAATTTTAGATATGGTATAAAATTTAAGATATCTTCATCCTGATATAGCCATATGAGATTTGTGTGTTTAAAATATAATAACAAAAGTGGTTAACATTGTCATTAAAAGCGTGTTCACAACTTTAGCACACTCTGTGTTTTTATTGGAGGCGTGTTATTTTGCACAGTAGTTCTATGATGTCTAGGACTTAATGGACTGTAATTACAAAAAGTGATTAAAACTGTCATCAAAGTTGTGTCCACAATTTTTCCAACCTAGTTTCACATAGAGGGATGATATGAAAGTTTTACTTGATGTCCCAAAACAACCCCACGAGGAATAATGAAGGGTCATTAATAACCAATTACTTGTAAAAAAAAATGTATACATTTTCATATCACATTGAAATCCTGACTGAATCTGATTAATAATATGTAATACGTGACGTGGCATCAGAGGACTATAATTAAAAAACTCAATATTAATAAAAAAAATGTAACTGTCATTGAAATTGTTTTTTGAGCCGTAATGAAACAGTTAATTGTGTGATACATCACACTTAATCGATTTGCTGTGTTTTTTGTAATTTGGCACCCATTGAATATACACGATGTGTTATTTTAATCGTTCACATCTTATATTCCAGCAGGTCCCATCTAATCTGAAGGAATGCCCGAGCAGTTTCTTGCTACATTTGGTACAAGGAGGAAATTCATTACACGTCCAAGTGTCTGTTGAGTTGGGCTGTGCTCAATATTTATCGACAACTGGTCGCTTACTAACCTATTCATCCACTAGATCCCATACCCACCCAATATGTAAATGGGTCAATATGAAATTCATGGTCTCATCTTCATAGCCTTTCACCAAGCTTTGAATTGGAAACCAATGAACCTTAAAACAGCTAACAGCAGTCAGATATATTTCTTGTAAGTCAGCATAGAGAAACTGAATCAAAAACAAAATTAAACCAAAAATATCAGGAAAATTAACGGAGGAACAAGCAGTGGAATAATTAAAATTTTGGTACTTTGAAATAAAATTGTCGTAATAAAACTAAATAATAATTATCACACAAAGAAAAACATGTTAGATAGGGTTTCGAAGCTGAGACCTCTTCATCTCTTTCCAGACAACCTTTAAACTGAGCTATCCTTGTCAAGCCAATGATCCAGTCACAGTCAATTTCTAATCTCTTTACCTAGTAGAGACCGATTAGTTAAAAATAAAATGATATTCCAGGTACTGGGGTCTAACAAATTATAAATATGTGGTATCATCTGTGAGGTCTTCAAGAGGTTGCATTCCTGCAAAAATAACCCTCAACTCACCTTTATATTCCTTAGTAGCTTACTAAAAAGCCTGGGTATTTCCTTTATGTCTATAATAAGTTATAGCTCTTAAAGTGTGAGGTCCAGACACAGTCTCTCATAAGTCAGTATATTAAGAAAGTTAAATATTCTATATTGTCTATTAAAAACCCAAAGTATGCCCTAATTATGTGTTAAAAATAGATTTGTACACACACTATCGCATAAACAACACACTTAAATTATCAATTATTTGCTGTTAAAATTTTTTAAATAATTTCATAAGTATGAACGCCAACATATTTCATTAGTATGTTTCTTTCTGAAATTTTAAGTTTCAATGACACATCCTATAGTGACAATTAGTTTTTGTTTAAAATACAGCAGCATCCTGGTTTTTACCCGGTACATTCTAGTTTCTGTCCATATAACCTTCTGAGTTACCATTTCCTCCTCAAAGCAGTGACTTACTCATAGTGGGTTACATTACCTCCTTTTATAATAAGTTAGCTCTTGATAACTGCAATATTTTTTTTCAAAGTTGGCTATGATGTAGTAATATCCATAATTTTTTCTGAGATCTCATTTCATTTTAACAGCATTATATTTCATATAGTATTGATCATTACTTAGAAGTATATAATTCAACTGATGTAAACTCTGGAATAATTTTTGATGTAAGGGAAAAACACTTAAATTTTATTTATTTACTTTTTCAAATTTGTTTCAGGGGTCTATAAGGAAAAATTATAAAGAGAAGCAAGAGAATAAAATAACAATAGCTTTGGTTGCAGTTGTGTTCTTATTTCTCATCTGTCAGGGACCTTCAGCTATTACACTAATAGTCAAAGTATTCTACACACCTGAACCGGACAGTGATGGCTACAATATATTAAGAGCTTTTGGAAACATATTTAATTTACTGCTCTCTGTAAATGCAGCTTTTAATTTTTTACTTTATTGTGCTATGAGTGATAAATATAGACAGACATTGTATAGGACTTTCTGCCCTTCCCTTGTTACAAACCATCAACGAGCCAATACGTACTCTTCTAATGCTAGCTATCGTTCATCAATGCGTAGATAGCCACGTAATATCACTTTTGTATTTAGTTAAGTATATGTAAAATATATAAGAGTACTTTTTACATAAAGATAATTTTATAAAGAAGGAAATGAAATATATTTATAATTGTTACCGAAAAAATAATTTATTTGTAAACTTTGTGTTAATATTTGTTTAAAAAAACAAGAGAACTAGCACTCCTTTTTTTTTCTTTTTTTTTTGCGGTATTTTAATATGAAATAAGTATGTATATAAAAGGTTATATTCTAAACAAAGATAGCTTGACAATTTTAATAAGGCCAGTAAATGCAATTAAGTAAACTTTTAACTTAATTAATTATACATACAAAATATTTCAGGTAGAGATCTAATTTTCAAACTGCTTGAAATCTTATATGCATTTATATTATTAATACCTGTTAGTATTCCAGAGCAATCTTCATTTTAAGCCTAATATGTCCATCCTCTAATCCTCCTTATGACATAATGGAACAAGGCTTAAAACATTCCGAGCCAATCCAAGTATCTGACTTGAATTCAAGATACCATTGAGCATTTACTTATATTTTTATATACATATATGAGGCAAGTCTAAAGAGATGTATGAGTATGTGTAAAGATATGGTAGATCGCCCATATCAAATTAACTATAAAATTTATAGGTTACTAAGATAAATAGAAAAAAGTAAAATCAACTGTTTTTAGGGATTAGTAAACAGATATAGATATGCTTATTTATTTACTCATAAGTGTTATTTCATAATATTTAAGAGCCATTCAACCATTTGTGTCACAGCACAATTATATACATTGAAACAATTATTTTTTTAAATAGCTCATAGTTAGCCATGAATTCAGACATGAGTGGATTATTTGTTGAGATATCCGCTTCGCTTGATAAAAAAAAGAATTTACATTTTCATCGAATTTATTAATTGCCTAAATTTCGACAAACATAGCATAAATTTCATAAAAATCTAGCATTTTTCTTTAGTGAGCCAAAGCGGCATCCCAACAAATAATGCCGTCAGATTTATAAAAAATAAAGCAATAAGGATATCCTACATTAAATAACTTATCAATATGTCTCATGATGTAGAAAAAAAAAGCAGTACTAAATATACAAATTTAGGGATTAGTATGAATGTTACAGGATTTTTCAAAGAGATTCCATAATAATGCATTCACTTAACTGTGGGAGAGTTCATTAGTAATCCTTGCCTAGATCCATAGCTCCAAAGTAAATACCTTTTCATTTCATAATGTTGTCTAAACTCATTCATACATTTTTTTCTGGAAGGTAATACTTTCCTTTAAGTTCCCTTCTTTTTGTTCGACTTTTTAGGTTTTTTTCACAAAAAAAGTCCCATTTGATACAAAGAAATTACACAAAAAATGTAGCCGTCTCCACACAACATGAGTAATAGCCATTATTTAATTATCATTAAAAAAAATGTATATCATTTTGTTTAGGGTTTAAAATTAAAGGTGATTAAAAATATGTAATTTACATTTTGTTTTATTAAAATATAATTATAAAAAATCATTAAAACTCTCAACATAATTTTTTTAAGAGGGGTGATATTTTTCATTTAGTGTGATGATGCTACCTTGAAAAAAAAATGAAACGTCATTGATAAATTAATTAGTAATAAACATTTTTCTATCATATTGAGTAGGGTATCAAACTAAAAATATCATCTTTTGTTTTGGGGCTTGAGTGAACTTAAATTACTATATACTGCTATACTAAAAGTAATTTAAACTGCCATCAAAAGTATATTTGCAATCATGGTTACATATAGTGATGAAAGTTTTACTCAATTCCTTAAAGGCATAAAATAAAAACAATTTTATGAAAATTATTTAAGTTTACTAACAGTAGTCAGCCAAAGAGAAGAATATGCTGATAGGGTCAGAGACTGACTGAGCTACCTTGCACCTATGGCATAGAATTAGAGTGTCATCGACAAATCTCAATAGAGGACTCAGTTTATCTCCTAGAGGAACACCTGCATTTAATCATCTTGATGTACTAAATATAGTATTTACACAGACAGGAAATTGTCTTTAAAACAAAAATGATTTTATGATGTGAAGATAATATAAGAAAGGAGGTTTGGTAGTAGACAAATTATATAACAGACGATCATGCCAGTGTCAAATGGAGATATAAATAGGGAAGGCTCCAGTAATGTACTTTCTTTTTTGGAACCTCTAGTAAATAGATTAAGTCACTTGGTGTACCAAGTTGGTGGTGGAATGACAACTTATAAAGCCAAACTGGTCTGTTGGAATAATATTATTGTCAGTGAGAGGTCCTTCCAAGTGAGTTTTTAGATTTTTCAAATAATTTTAAGATTGTGTTGAGCAAGCTGATCGGTTGAAATCTTGAAGGATTTTCTTTGGGTTTTCCCGACTAGTGAAAGACAATAATGGTGCCATTGTTCTATTTGTTCTGAAATGATCCCACCCTCAAGCATATGCTAAACACACAAAGAGAGTTTGTGGAAGCTTTGTAGGTTGCTTTTGATAGGCAGCATGAATGAAACCCTTAATTGAGTTGTAACCGTTCTGAAATGGAACAAACGGTTGTTGTACAGTTAGTTAGGAAATAATTGTATTATTTCCGGTTTCCATTAATATTTTATAATTTTGCGACCTGCTGTTAATTTTAGGTTGAAGTATCGATTACATGTGATTTTTTTGCTAGTAAAAAGTTTTAGAGGTGTTATCCATATTCCCTCTCATTATTTTCTTAAATCCGTATGAAGTTCCTTTAGCTTGCCAACCATCCTTTTCAGCGTTCCTCGACGAGTCTAGGAAGGAGCCAGGGGTTACAAATTGGTGTCAGGTGGGGTGGTCACCCCGGGGGGGGGGGGGGAGAGAACGCTTGCCGTCTTACGGCCTTCAATGAAGCAAGACGTGGAGGCGTTTGTAAAGACGTGTCACTCGTGTGCCACCCGGAAAACACCGGCGGGTCGGACGGTACCAATTGAGAGGCCGTTCTTTCCATCGCGACCTTTCGAAATGGTGTCCCTTGACATAGTGGGACCCTTCCCAAGGAGCCAGAGGGGGAACAAATACCTTTTGACCTTTATCGATCACTTCTCTAGATACACCGAGGCCGTAGCAATTACCGAACAGACGGCAGGAGCCACAGCAAAGGCCTTCGTAGAGAACATCATCACCAGACATGGGGTGCCACTGCGCCTACTAACCGACCAGGGCCGAAATTTTGTCTCCGAATTGTTTAAGGAGGTCTGTAAAGCGCTAGGGATCGCCAAGCTACAAACAACGGCCTACCACCCCCAAAGCAATGGAATACTAGAAAGGTTCCACAGGACTTTGGGAGATTCGTTAGCTCACTTTGCCAGAAAGGATGGGAGGGATTGGGACAAATGGGTCCCGTATTCCTTGATGGCGTACAGAGCCATTCCCCACTCGGCCACGGGATTCTCGCCTAACTACCTCCTGTTCGAACGGGAACTACGGACACCAGCGCGACTAGAGAAGGTCACCAAAGACGAAAGAGGCACGGACGAGGCCGGCGAGGTGGTGCAACAATTTGGGGACTGGATACAGAAAGCCCAAGATGAGGCAAGACAAAGAATTGACCGAGAGTGGACACGACGCACGGAGCGGATAAACAAGACGAGGAAGGAAAGAGAGTTTAGTGTGGGGGACTTCGTATACCTCCATGTACCCGCGGTAAAGCCAGGCCATTTCCCAAAGTTTCACTGCCCATGGACTGGCCCCCATGAGGTGACCAAGAGGTTAGGGAAGGTCACATACGAAATAAGGAGTGAATCAGGAAACACTCAGGTGGTCCATATAAACAGGCTGAAGCAGGCTCATGGAGGACTACATGGAGGAAGGCCCGTGACGAGTCAAGGGAAACTGGAACTCTTCCCTGAGCAGGCGGAGAGCGAGCTCGACAGTACGGACGAAGAAGATGACCTAGAACTCGTACCGATGGCAAGCTCAGATGATGACGAGGAGGAAGGAGAGGGAGACAACCACATGACCCCACCAAATACATTGGCCACTAGCTCCCCAAAAGGAAAGGGCCCAATGCTGTGGCAAGTAGTAGAAACGGCGGGAAGACCCAGTGTCCTATCAAGAGGTCTAGAACCGGTCCCACCAACCGCGCGAGACAGGCCCCTTCCTGAAGCCAGCATATCGGAGGAGATTGAAGAGAGTACCCTCGAACCCTCTGATGACCCCCTGGACCCGATGTGGGAACCTGAACCTCTACCAGCCCTTCCCACCCACCAAAGTTCGTACAACCTACGGAATCCAAGGAAGTAATGACGGATGGGGTTTCAGGAGGACTGATGCTGGTGGTGGAGCGGGATAGAAACATTGATAGGATTACTGCGAGTAATCGGCCTTGCCTGGCTGGGATACCGCTGGCGTGCCCAACGTCAACCCCGAGAGGAGTCCACCCCTACAGCGGCCCAGGTGATTATCCGTTACCCGAAGGAACAAGAGCCTGTCCCGTCTACAAATAACAGGGAGGAGTGAGTGAAGGTGACAGTGAATAGTTCAGTGCCACGTACCCCCGAGGATATTTAGTGAAAAGAGCCGATGATAGTCGCCTCTTTTGTAAAGAAGGGGGTGTTGTAACCGTTCTGAAATGGAACAAACGGTTGTTGTACAGTTAGTTAGGAAATAATTGTATTATTTCCGGTTTCCATTAATATTTTATAATTTTGCGACCTGCTGTTAATTTTAGGTTGAAGTATCGATTACATGTGATTTTTTTGCTTGTAAAAAGTTTTAGAGGTGTTATCCATATTCCCTCTCATTATTTTCTTAAATCCGTATGAAGTTCCTTTAGCTTGCCAACCATCCTTTTCAGCGTTCCTCGACGAGTCTAGGAAGGAGCCAGGGGTTACAGAGTGATACATCACACTTGACTTCAATGTTTCCTTGATTATAAAATTTGAAGAAAACAAACACAGGACTACAAAGAAAAGAGAAAGGGGGGAGAGGATGGTCTAAATTGATTAATTAAAGGAATGAAATATGATGTGAACAAAAACAAAAACTAAATCATAAATATAACAGCAACACAAGCTATTTGCTTTTCAAATAATATCAATTATTTAAATTTATTTCACTTATTTTCCTTAGAATATATCACAAGAATTATTTTAATTGAAGAACTAGTTGAGTTAATTGTATTAATATGGTTAAGCCATACTGTGCGAACACCATCTCATTCACTTCTCCTCATGGTTGTTTTTAAGAGCTTATAGACAATGGTTACAGAAGTACTTAATGTGTAAAAGATTATAACTTCTTGCTTTATAAACTCAATATATTTAATTATAACTGCCATTTATATCATTAAAAATCATAATCCAGGAAAAAAATGTATTAACAAACATCATATTCTCTTACACACTTCTCCCTTTATGCAGTAACAATTCTAAGGTTATCCAAGACAAATTCTTACAAGGAAAAAGTTTCACTGGTAAGATTTAATTTTGGATGCAATCCCCTGCGAGGTTGACGATCTAAGGTTATAGTTTGATTTTGTACATCGAGCATTCGTAGATTTGTTTCTCTCTGTGTAACAGTAAATTAATTACCAGTTAATAGAGGACTCCAACTTTTATTAAAATCTGACTTTTTATTCAATATTACATAAAAACCAAACCCAGTTAATTAAAATTACTTCTATCCCAAAGTTCAAAAAATTATAACAAATCTTATTTCTATATGTTATTTCACATAGTTTCATATTATAATTAAGAGTGTGATAAATCATGCTGTAGAAGCACAATGTGGTTTTTGACATAATAGGTGTGTGGCCAAAACTTAATTTGTACAATGAGGCAAATTTGATTCAGTATCATAAAGAAACTCACATTTTTTTTTTTTTTTAATCAAAATGCAAAAAGGATTTGACTCCGTGAGAGCAAAGTAACCAGAGGCTTATATAAGAGATATAGAGCTATATGACGACAAACAGAACATCCACTGTGTTTCGGACTAACTGTGGAGTAAGGCAGAGTGACATACTCGGACTGATTCTCTTGATAATTCTCATGGATGAGGTCTGAAACCATGCCACAAAATCAGCCATGTGTCTTGCTTATGCAGATGACATTTCATTACTATCTAACTACAACACAGTCTTCTTCTATAAAGAGAATTAGCAAGAGAAAAATGTTAATAAACTTTTTCCAAGATACTTTTTTTATGGCATTTATGCCAAGTTTTTAAGGAAAAATGAAATCTCCCCGAAAATAAAAGTTATTGTGTTTAACTTGGTGTATATTCTTATTGTCTCTTACAAGAGTGAGTCAAGGTCCTTAACCAAGAAGAAAGAAAGCAGGCACAAGAACTGCAATGGGCAAGTAGTTGCCAAATCAGGCACGGCAGACAATCAGAAACCATTACATTTTTTTAATCTCCTGATTTTTATTTCCACAATAAAGTAATTTATAGAAATTCAAATAAAAAATAGGCATAAAGAATGCATAAGAATTCACAGTAACCAGACAATCAGAATGACATTGGATAGCACACCTTTTATGAAAACAATAAAATGTGCCAAGAATAATATTCTAAGCACCATAAATATACCCTAGATAAGTGCTAGAGGGGGCTGCAGAAGGGTAGCAAGGTCAGTCAATGTTAGTTCTTGGCATAGTGAAATCTGACAAGGCACTAGTCAAAAGAGGAGAAAGCCAATAAACTAGGAGCGGAATAAGCTATGCTCAAAGTAAGATAATTAGTAAAAGAGTCCAATAAAAGGCTATATATTTAAATTCAAACTTGTAGTTTTAAATTATTATTAATATTTAAAAAATGTATTTATTTATTTAAAATTTAGTTACTTATCTATAATATAATAATAATCTATATAGATAACTTACCTTGACATAATTAATGGTTTCTTCTAATTTTTTACTGTACCGCATTTGCAAATAGGCTTGAATTGGTAAATCTTTAAGACAAAATGGAGCTCTGGATTTAGTTATTCCCCATAGAATAGGAGCAACCATTTTTTTATAAACTGTCGATAATCTAACTTTTCCTTTATCGCAAATCAATTTTAATTCTTCTTCAGATGGAATTTCATTATCTTCCTAAAATGACAAAAACATTTTCACACTTAGATTAGTACATATAATTATTAAAATCACTATATTGTAGAGAAAAAAATAGTAGATTAAGAAAACTATTTTGTTTCCTAACGCCCACACTTATCTGACGTTTTACCTTAAACCTTTCACTCCAAAAAGATGCTGATATGGTTAACTTAGTGCCACTATGGTGGCTTTGCACAGTTAAAGGATTAAAACTGATGAAAATGGTAAGGCTAATAATTTCCAGATAGACTAGTTATCTAGATGCTGAGACATTTTTGATGATGAGTCTATTAACATAGATATTCTAAATGTTTTGATGAAATACTGGTTAAGTAGATGGTTATGTTATAAACTAAATATTTAATTTTAGAAATAAATCAGGGTGTTTTGGGATTGGTCTTAGGCAAACGAGTTTTTTTCTTTGTTCTGGATCAACCTTAGCCAATGCCCAACAAAAACCCCAACTTATAACTAATACCATCACTAACAAAAATTCACAGTTTAAATAGACACTTACTTGCAATAAACTCATGTGCTTTAAAGTAGGTTTCCCGGTAAATGGCAAGCTATACTTTTCGATCAATGCTTCAGTCAAGGTAGGCACTGGGGGACAACCTACCTCCCTAAATTCATTTGAAAGTTCACTGAATCTTGATAACAAACTGGAAGAAGTTTTTTCTTGAGCTAAAATATTCTCAAGTTTTTTTTTTGACTTCTCAAGTACCTTATCTATTGATATTATTTCTTCCATTTTATTTTGTGAAGATGTCGTCAATGTAGAACTCCTGCTAGCAGATAGTTGTAATGACAGACTACCAGAATTGCTGGGGTTCTTCACACTAATTTTTACCGAACCCTCAGGCTTTGATAAGGGTACTTCAGTTCTTTCTTTGTTTTGGAGCAATGTAGATGAGGTATTTGATTTATTCTCACCTGAACTAGAAGAAAAAAGTGTTTGGTAAGTATATGATGTTATTTCAAAATCCTGAGAATCTTTAAGATCTTCTTCAAACTCTTCATTGTTTCCATTTTCAGAAAAATCTGATATGGAAATATTATCAGGATCTGTAATAGAAAGAAATTATTTTCCCATCTCTTCAGTTCTCCATTAGTATAATAGTTTCTATTGAAAACATTTTTTTTTTAATAACAATATATTCAACAGCAGATAGTTTCTGCTATTAGCAACATTGATAACACTTGAAATCCCAAAACTGTTTGAGTGTGATTGATCTCAACGGGATGAGGAGTAAAAAAAAATCTATGGTGATGTTTTAAATTGTTTGCTTGATCTTATTGAGATCCCACTCTAAAAGTTTCAGGTACATAATATGACAAAAATCATATATTTTTTTTTTCAAAATTTATCAAAAAAAAATCTCAGACATAGTCAAGTAGGAAATTGGATTAAACTTTATAAAATTTTCTTTAAAATGAGGAAAAAAAATGATTCTAAATAGAACTTGACAAATTTAAAGAAATTAAACAAGCCAAAAAACAAGTGATATAGCTTTTGCCTGGTGTCTTGAAAAATCTTAAAGATAAAAAAAATAATTGTATTCTCATTTAAAGAGAATGATCCCTGAAATTTTAAAGGCATGGAATCACACCTACAGTAAACTTTTCATTTATGTAAAATGTATCATACTAGGGAAACCCAGGGGGCAGAGAGAGATTTTGAAAATAATACAAACACATATATATAAATTTAGAATATAAAATAAACTTGCAATATTTAATGTGTTTCATAAGAACTTGACATATTTGTGCTTATCTTATTATATATAGTAGATATAAAAACATTCCTATAGCTGCTTTTATTTTTTATATGCTGGTTGTTATAAAATTAGTCCTAATAATTGTCATAAAATAACAATTGTATAATTAACTGAACTTGTCCCACATCAATGTTTTATTGGGTCCAAATGTTTTTGATCATGCTGCACAATCATTTATAGTTATTTTAATAAAGTGGCTGATCCAAGGGTCAATGACCAGGCCATTTGTTTTTAAATTTTACAAAAAATAAAATATTTTTACATGTAAAATGTATTAAATTGAATATATAGAAACAAAATGAAGGGTCTAGAAACTGAAAAATCTATGGAGGTGTGGTCCAGAGCAGGTGACATAAATTTCCTAAATATTTATTAAATGATCATGAAAAAACTACTCAGTATTTTTGACCCAAAATATACCATTTTATTTATTAAACATATTGATACCTAAAAATCCCCTTTTTAACGAATAAATCAAATTTTAAACAGCTAAAATATTAACCAAAAAAAATCCTATTGAAATCACCGTTAATATCATTAAGTATTAATTAAGATTTCTATCGTTTAAAACTTCATTTCTTGGAATATCTTGTTTTTTAGCTACCCTCCATTCTTCCACAAGAACAGGGACTAAAAATCCGTGATCCATTCACACGACAGTCACTAATTTGTAATAATAATTCCAGCAGTTCAATATAAATTACTTATTTTCTTTTGACTTAAATTGGCTAAACATATGACCTTGAAAAGGCCAGATATGATGGTGGAATGTCAGTCTGCACTATATGATAAAATTTAAGAATATTTTGGAGACTAATTGGTCATTATCTTTATCCCATCTGCCCATCTTGAAATATCTTTCAATTTCTGTTTTCTATACTTGATATGTCTTGAAACATGGACAAATCAGAAGTTGGATAGCGTTTTGCCTGGTGACTTGAGAAGTCTTAAAAGTTAGCACGACAGGACCAACTTTTCTCACATTTTAGTACTGTTTTCATACTTCCATTTCATTTTAAGCAGCATAATTCGAGATGTAGTAACTTTTAAAATTTCATAATGATTATACCATTATTACCTGCTTGAAACTAGAGGCTCTCCCTTTGGCCTTAATAACTTATTATTAAGTACTACTCCGCCTTATTATAGATGATAGATAATAAAAATAATTTTATAATTAAATAATTTTTTCAACAAAACTAATTTGAGTAAAATCCCATATTAGTGAATAAAATTGTGTATAAAAAATTAAATGTTTTAATCATTCATGAATTATAACTTACTACTAGTGAAAATTATATAATAAAATACAGTTAATTACATACTTAAAAATGTATAAAACTCATCATTCAATAAAAACCTACACAACTTTATAAGAGGGATGTGTCACTAAAGTTTTTAAATCGTTAAAAAGGAGGGGAGGGGGTATACATTATTCCTTCTTCAATTGATATGATTTTACCAATATTAATATTTTATACAATAGTATCACCTTTTGAAATCTGCTTGCCATAATACTTGCCTCTAGAATTTCCAATCGGATAAAAAAACTGCATAAGTAGAACTGAGATCCTTGTAATGTTTTCTCACATTATTGATTATTGATGAGTATTGATTATTAAACTACATTTTTAAGTGAGATAATATGGGAAATGGATTGGGAGGTGTTTGTGCCAGAGTTAAAAATATGAGCTGAATTTTAGAGATTGATTATGTGTCGTATATTTTACCATATTACTTATAGAACTTAAGGATGATTGTGCAACATAAACCAAAAGTTTGTGAACAAATAAAACATTATGGAGTGACTAATTTATATTTATTCATAAAAATACCTAATTTGTTATTGGCGTTTAACATTTTTTAATGTTCATAACGGCAGGAAAGAGTGGATTATCTGAAGGTTAACACTACTTTTTTGACTAAGTTAGGGACCGGCATAAAGCCCAATGTACGCAGGCACTGTGAACAACTTTACATTAGAGATAAAAGTGCTTTAGGTTCTTGAAAATAAAATAAAAAATGTAACCAAAAGTTGGAATGCTGTGGTCAAGTGTGAAACAGAAAAAAATATTGAAAATTCAGAAGGTAAATAAAATAAAATTTGAATTAAACCAACAATTTTACCAACAATTCTAAAAAAAGCTGTCTGGAACATTTCGTAACATAATGATGAAACATTGAAACTGTTACAATTCTAGTAGGTATTGTTTTATAATGACTGTTCACCATTTTGCTACAAATTTACTAATAAATTATTTCAATTTAATAATTAGCCCAAGAAAAAAAAAATTTTAAGTTGTTAAAGTTAACAAGAATTACTTGCTTTTAAGGCATTATAATTATGAAATATTTAACTTATCCTTACTTCATATTAATAATTAAGGTATGTAATCCCACTGGTTTCACACTGTGTTCTGTGTTGAGGTATAAGCTCCAAAGATTAGAAATTGTCTTAACTTAAGGGGGCCAGGGATAATTCAGCTGGCAGAACACCAGAACACAGATAAGGAGGGCCTGGGTTTGAATTCCGGTGTTGTATATACCATTTTTGTTTTATAATAATTATAACACCAGTGGGATTACATACCAAAACTAATAATTAATAGATCACAGAAAAGAAGTGATTTAATTTGCAAAATCTTAATCGTACTTTTTTCCATTACCTAATTGAAAATTCAAAAAATCTTGTTTATTTATGTCCAAAAAGTCCTCCCTTAAACAATGTCCTTTCCTTAATCTATCAGGGTCTTCTGCTCTCCATTCCTCTTTAAGATTTATAAAGGTTTTATATGTGATGAAGTCGTTATCAATAAATGAATCCCCTGCCTGTAAGCAACCATTCTGAATAATTTAAAAGAATGAATTATTTACATATGAAAATTAACTATATCCCTTTAAAACAATAACCAAAAGAATTAATCGAATAGCTAAAAGCAACATATGTCACAGTTAACAATATTTTTACTACAAAAAAAGTAAAGTTTAAAGTGTACTTTACTTTTTTCTTTAGTGGTGTTAACGAAAATGTTACAGTCAATTCATGTTTTTATTACTAATTTGTGCCTAACACCACTCTTATTTGTTTATTATCACGTCAATATTGCATAACTCACGATTACAAATAAAACCTGTTGCAGCAAATGCTCTCAATACCAAAATACTGGTAACCCAATTCATTAAATGTTAAATTTAAAAATAGTAACTCGACTCACTGAGAAGAGTTAACCCTCCTTTACTAACCTAACACTTTACTTCCTTTTCATACCAGACATACATGATGTGTACTAATTAAATACTAATTAAATATTACTCATAAATAAATTTCATGAAAACCTAACATTTTTCTTGGACCTAAGCCAATATCCCAAGGAAGATATTCATATAACTCAAGACAAACCATAGAACAAGCCAAGAATATGTTTAACATATCAATAATTAAATAATTGTAATTTAAACAGTCCTCCCAGATTAAAAATAGCACAGTATTGAAATATGAAATATTATTTTATTGATGCTTAAAAATCATATTGTTATACAAGAATATTAATTATCGTAAATCAGTTAATCACTTGGAAGATTTTAATTTTAAGATAAATTAATTTTAATTATAACACTAAGTTTTATTTTCTCGGCTCAACTGTGCAACATGTAGAGTTTTCACTATCATGTGCACTTAAAAAGCTTACAAATGAGTCGAAGTTAAAATAAAATCAAAGAGAATCAGTCAAAAATCCTACACTTCACTGATCTGACAGAATGAAGAGCTGAGGTCAGTAGGCCGGTGGAGGGAGTACTTATTCGGCCAAGAGGAAAGGACACGTTTCTATCCATTGTCTCAGAGTATAGATTTTACAGATCACATTAATCAAGCCTCCACTGAATGTCTCTCAGCCCAGCATACAGCAGATATAGAGCCTCCTTACTTCTGAGGAGCTCACAAGTTCAATGACTGGAACCAGGTAAAGAAATCTCCTTAGCCTTGTACTATTCACCGTTGTCATCAACAGCTGTAGAGAGAGAGGGATGATGAAGTATTTCTTGGCAGATAGGAGCCTGAGACCCATTAATAATAATTTATACTATATTTGAAGAGTTTTAGTAAATGCAACGATAGTCAAAGACAACATAGCAGGGGAGAAAGAAAATTTCATTCTATTTTACAACTATTGACAGATACCTAAAAAGTATTGCCTGCACACAAGCATACAGTTTAAGTTTAGGTTTTCCTGTTCATCGCAGCTATAAAAACAAAAAACCAATATTATAGGCTACCATGAGCCATGAAAAAAATTATTTTTACTGCTATCTATTCATATAACTTTGGGCTTAGTGCTGGAAAACACCTAACCAGACTCGTCACACTACTTTTAAAATTATTAATGTTTAAGTCAATTTAAATTTACGTAGATAAATATTAAGGTTTTGATTGTGATTGAAATTTGTAAATATAATCTTTTACTTTTTAATGTAAGCTTTTTAGATTTTGTTTACCTTTCTGTATTTAATACAGATAGATAAATAAATTAATATAGATTCAGATATTCTCACAATTTAAAATACTTACATCTGGTTGGTCTACAATTAAAGATACTTTCCAATGGGCGGCAATACCAAAAATACCATAAGGGTGTTCTTCGATCATTAGATTACTTTCTGGTGAAATTCTTTCCTCAGTACTGCTGTTCTCATTGCTTTCAGGAAAATTATTACTGCTCCCGGTTGCTGTTTTACTCCTTCTTCCACTAACTGATTGATGTGCAGTAGTTGCAACTTTACTTTTCCTTTCACTTTCAGGTTGAGATGTAATGGAACCCTTGGGGGGAGTACTGCTACTTAGCCTGTCCGGTTTAGAATCGTGATCAGTTGAGTTTAGAGATATAGTGTTTTTTTCACATGTACTCTTAGTGTCTGTATGAGAACTATCGTATCCACAGAAACTTAGGCTTTTGCTCTTGATACTTAGCAGACTAGTAGGAGCACTAATTTTATCACTACTAATTTTACTAGTGCTACTTTCGACAATACCAATGGTTTCTTCTTCTAACATTTCTTCTGATAATTCTTCCTCACTTTTTTCCAAAATATCTGATAAATTTTCATCTTCATGTAGGACAGCTTCAAGTGCTGTTAATAAACCATTATTAAACAAATGTTTGAATAGACTATTAAAGCACAATTAGTAACAAATAATACAAACAAATAATATCTTTTTGAGAAGATCTTCGAACAATCTTTGCAAATGTCAGTTCATCGTTCGTCAAATCCCACTGACTTAATAAATGTATGGTACCAAAAAAAAGGCAAATATCTGGTTGTTCGAAAGAAGACACTAAAAAAAAAAAACTAGATATAACTAAATTGGTAGTTATAAGTTCTTGGTGACTAATCCACTATCATTGCCTAGGTAATTTGACAATACTGAACATAAGGAAAATTATATCAATTTTTTTATAATCATAGTCAGTAGTAGATGTGCTTCCCTAATGCATTTGCAGAGAAAAAGGTAGGATTCAATTGCATTGATGAGGGCTCGACCAGAAGTGAACACAGCGTATTTTTCATTAATTACTGATATACAGTAATAGAAGACATGACACCAAAGTAATACACAAACGAAGTTACTAAAATAACACAGTTTGATATATAAATTTTGTTTAACACTTTGCAAACAACAGTGACAAGCAACAAGAAGTAGAAAACATGATGTCAAGGCCATAACACCCACTCAACTATATCTGCCTTATTTGTTTTTTTTGATACGGGGTGCTGTTAAACAAAAAATTTCATATATCTAGGTGGAACAAGAAATTAAGCATTCACCTACAGTTTATATAAGTTTTTGTCTTCTATATCAATGATTAAAACTATTATAGTGACTATGATTTAAAAAAACGCTTATGCTTCAACTGTTTTGAAATATAAAAATTTCAAAAATTATATCCACACAAATGCTGAAACATTTAATGTTTTGTAACATACGAGGGTGGTCTGAAAAGTTTCCGACCTAACAAAGCTTTTATTTCACTAGCTTTCATTTATTTTATTATCATCTTCATGTTGAGGTCGGAAACTTTTCAGACCACCTGTGTATATGAAGCCTGGGGTTATCTTTTAAGTAAAATCCTTTGTTTTATCAAATGCATACATTAAATTAAACTCGACAATCAATAGGAATCAATAGGTCCATTTAATAGGAAGAAATGATACTTGCCACCAAAATTTTTATCAAGAAGTACAACAGGTATAAGGACGCTCCCTTTACCTTCAGCTTTTACAATAATTTCATTTTCTGCTCCTGTTATAGTAAGCCCAATTTGAACATCTTCACTTGAAACTGACAAGTTTAGTGTTGCAATAATACTCTTATTAACACCAATAATAAACCTGTTCAACACATTTATAATAATTCGTAAAGCATTATTATTTATGTACTCCCATTAAGGGCAGGAAAGGCAGGATATCCTGTCGGGAGCAACCTATATCTCTTGGGAAGTGAAATAAATTCATGGTTGGTCTAGAGAACCAGGAACCTTCATATCATAAAGCAGTTCCACCGTATTTGAGAAATCTTAGAAATTAGTATTAATGAAGTTACTTTCAAAAAGTAACTTGATTAATTAATTAATTATGTAGATTAGCATTCAGATGAAAATGATTGATTTTATGGCCAAATAACCTTTGAGTGAATATATGACATGAATGTTATGACTACACAGCGGATTTGTAAATGTTGCATATATTTTTCTGAAAAGCCAGTCCATGCCATTCTGAATCAAATTAAAGAATTTTTTTTTTTTAGATATTTCGCTTTGCTTAACAATTTTTGTTAATTAATGTATATGTTTTGATTCAATTTTAAACAATCCCTTTTTATTATTCTATAATTAATGTTATTTTCTTTGTGTGATAAAACAAGAGCACTGGAAAACAAGACAGAAATGAAAACATCTAAGGTAAGCGGGCAAAAACAAACGGAAAATGTAGCTTCATAGACATAACATTTCATCACAAATATTCAGAAGGAAATGGGACTGAAAATCCATTTAAATACAAATGGGATAGCAACTTTTAAATATCCCTGAATTACTTCTGTAGACATAATTCAGGCAATCAATTTTTAGAGATGTTTGGCTTTTTTTCCTTATTTATTAATTAGAACGGTGAATTAGAAAAATAAAGGAAAACTAAATCTGACGTGTAATTGTGTTGGCCATCAAAGGAAGTCATGCTTGGAAAAGTCCTTGAGAAGGTAGGGCCCATTATCCCATCATTGGGAACTTGGAAATTAGTTAGTTTGGACGACATAATTTGTAAGACTAGATTCAAATTGTCCATATTAGTAGTAAATTGAGATATTTTCAAACACATATTCACTAATAAAACCCCTGAGTTTTAAATTCAGTAATTTAAATAATATTCATTTTGTTTGTTTTTAAAATACTTGTAAATATATACATATATATCTTTTTTTTTACAAATAAAATACATTCTTTTTCATAAGGACTCAAAGGAGACATTTGTGAAAAGTTCATAAAGAATAATAGTTTCATTTAATATTATCTCAAGGATCTAAATGGCCCTAATGCATAATTTTGTATATTTCAAATGTATCATATTAACATAATTGGCTAAAGAAATTTATATTAGGATTGTATTATAATATATTATATAATTGACTATATAAAATTTAACAATAACATACTATTATCTGGTTTATAATCCACTAAATACACTAAAAATTTTGTCAAAATAATGTTTATGGTGCCGTTTACTGTACCTATTCACAGTAATTATATATGTATTGATAATGTGTTAAAAATGTTTTAGATTCCAATTTTTTCTTAACTCAAGACGTTAATCTATACAGAGGTAGAACCCACCTTCCAATGATTCTTTCAGTAGACGGTATATAAAAACCTGATTTGGTTTCGACAGCTAGGTCTGAGGATCCATTGGATCTCTTTTGACAGTAGAATGGGTTTACCGAGTCACACCTATGGAGAACATTACCAAAGTCAATACCAATGACGGTTATCTTCCAACTAATATTAAGTTCTTCAACTATCATCTCCTTACTAGCATAACCACATAACAGAATAGTGTAACCGATCTGAAACAGAATGAACATTTTATAATGATGCTACAATTTATCTTAACTAAAATTTTATGTGCTTAATTATAAGGAGTAAATGGACATTTATAAAAGTTCTTAAATAATAATAGTTTATTTTATCGTCTTCATTAAATATGATCTCAGGTAGTGGCATACCTAGAGGAGGCGATGGGGGCGGTACATATTTATGAGTGGCATTTTTTTTTTTGTCTAAATTATATAAAAATAAACAATTTAATAATGTTCTTATCATCAGAATCAATGATTATAAGTGCGTAATTTAACAAATATACCAAATCAGAATTACAAATAACGATCTAAAATTACAGGTGGATATATTCTTCATTGGTCGTGGAAGGGAATTTCCACTTCTCTCCTACTGCTCTTGTTTCTCCAAATCATCCCGGTCTCTTTCCTCTGAAGGTCTAGCAATAACTGACCGCTACTGCTTGCTATTGCACCTCTCCTACTCCTTGAACTATCCTTTGGTTATATAGGTCAATTATCCCTTACTACCTGTCTTTCTAACTAGTTATATATTTGTAAAATAAAATTCAATTGATTATAAAAATATTGTTAAAATTTATTTTCATTATACCTGAATTGAACTAATAGGAAATCTCTAAACGTTTAAAAAATTAATGGAACTATTGAGTTTAGCTATTTAACCGTTAACTTAAAAAATCTGTCTACAGATAGACATAATTGAATTTATTTCCTATCGCCAAGAGATGCTATTAATAATTAAATCCATAGGCAATACATCGCGAACAGGTAAGCCCGAGGCTGTTACCCACCAGCCTTAATTTAGATCTCTTAACAAGATTCACTATCCTCAGGCGAGCCATGGATCAAATCCCGGTCTCCCCAGTAGAAGTAAGAATGCTAACCACTAGATTACTTGGATGGCCTGGGCAGGATTGGTAATACTAGTCCTATATTATGGATAGTCCTAGTATCAAGGTTATCTTCCTAGGTAGCCTCAGGGCATATCAAGTCCCAAAGAATTGAGTGTCCCCATTGTGTTTCAGTGACTCACAATGTCTTAAAGAAATCTCCTGCTCGGTTATTTCTTTCAGTGTTATTTTTAGTTCACTTTTGTTTGATATCTATAACTATCATTTAGATTTCTCAATTTATTTATTCCTTTTTTCAATTCTTTCTGTACATTACAACAAATTATTTTATTGTAATAGAGCTGGTTGTAGTTTTAAAATAAATTGTATTTGATGAAATAATAAGTCCTGCCTCTCCATAGTGTTTTATTAGTTTAAAGTTTTCTACTGACCAAGCATTCATAAAATATGATTACTTCTCACTGAAAATATTTTGTGAACAGTCAAATTATACTTGTGTGACTTTACTGCTATATCTGCAACTCTTTCAAATGTGAAATTATCTAGTTAATAACAAGCAGTCCTGTTAAAATATAAATATAATCATAAATTTGTTATGTTTAATAGGTTTCATCAGGTAGTAATTAGAGGAGTTCTTTGATTCTCAAACAAAACAAATTTGGAATGAGTTGAAATGTTTCAATATGAATTCTAACTCATTCCATCCCTGTCCTGCATGAAAGGGAAAAGAAAACATAAAATAATTACATTTTAATAAAGTTTCAATATTTTAAAATATTTTTAAACCTTGTTTCTTTTCAAATGGTAGGTAGCCCTTAAGCTGCATGGAAGTGCCATTCTCTCACATTTGTCAGCATCAATTACTTGCAACACAGCTTTTGGAAAGGCAGTCTCCGCAATAATACTACATGGTACAGCCTATTTAACATGATAAAATCTCTTATCAGACATAAATAGCAAGAGGTTTTATAATATTATGTTAGTTAAAATGTTTGAATATCACTAACTTGTGTAACATGTATATAGCAATGATATTTTTATCAAAAATATGGGAAAGTTTATTATAAAATAATAATTTAAATCCCAATGTTTAGATATTTTTTGTGGGTACATTAATATTTGGCAGAGAAGTTTTAAATCATTAAACCAGTTAAAAATCATACCTTATGATTTTGGAATTTATCAATTGAATCATAATTTAATAGGTTTCTAAACTCTGAAATGAAGTTAAAAATTGATAGCATGCTGAAAAACACTAATAAGAACCCTCTTAACTCTATGAAATTCAAGTTTTAAAATTAAAGAAGAATCAATAGCACTTCATTTCATGAAGAGTTAAGGCATGATTGCTGCTATACTTGGTAGATGACACTGAAGTCTACCAGGGTCAGTAACAGGTACCCTCACAACCTTTTTTCTAGTTGAATAGGCTGCATTTCAGATTTATTTATTCAAGCATAGCTACTCACTTTCCCTTATGCGCCTGAATGAACCCAGACAAGGACCTATTCCCCTCGGAAAAAAATCCTTAGAGGAGCTTGATCTGGGAGTTGACCACAAGTCATGGAGATGAGAAATTCAAGATTTCATGGTGTGGTTTCTTGTGTTATGTACATGTTGCTTTAAAAACATTTTAAGAACGAATATATTTAAGGGAAAAAAAATAACTAACTTACATCTAAACAACAAAATTTTAACCTAATTTTCCCCGAAAGTCTGTTGCCATCAATGTGGGAAGGGAGGTGGGGTCATAGTGTTAACCGCTATAACAAACTGGGTTTGTTAGGTGCTGCAACGAGTCAAAAAACTTGACGTGTCTCCGGTGGATGAACTCAACCTCCAATGACCCACCCATGGCTTGGTGTGCCTTTCAAATTTTAGAGCTTTTGGGGGGGGGGAAGAGGAAGAATAAATAAAAATTGATTTATTAGTTGGCTTTTGTTTTTGTATTTTAATACACTGTATTCTTCAACCAAATAATTTAGTTTAATAGATATTTATTTAGGACCAATAATTTTCAAAGTGATAGAACTGTGATGTATACTTAGTTGGAAAAACTGATTAATACAGACCTTAGTGCTGTGAATATTCAAAGTCAAACGAGCTATAACAAAACACTCTTGAGCAGGTTTGACTATAGCAACTCCCTCAAAACACTCATGATTCATAAATAGATGATGATCATTCATAAAGGGGTAAAATTGCAAATATTCTGGTTTCTTATCTAACATTTTTCTGTAAAGATATGAAAAATAGTTACAATTACTTATTAATTTATTTATATCCAAGACACTAATTTTGTTTTGTATATTGAAAATTTAATTTTATGCAGAAGTCCCTAAATTGGTTGGTTGGTTATAATCATGATAGTTATGAGGAGGCTCAACCTTTTGGGCCCCCTGATACTCAAATTCATCCCTAAAAAGGTAAAGGTCAGAAGAATGTGTCGATGAATAAATACGTTCATATGAATAAAACACTCTGGAGAATGGGGGTTTTTTAATGCACAATTTTGTTGAATATTTTGTGCACTCCCAAAAAAATACAGGGAATTTGAGATAACAAATTTTCTCTAATAATGAGCTGCTTAGCCTCAAAATCAGATCAGACAATACATTTATCAATTAATATCCTCCTACTCCTCCTATTGATGATAATGAAGCTTAAGTGCATATAACAAAAGACAGTTATGAAATAAACTATCCAGGATGAATTAATGCAGTGATTATACCTCAGGAGTTCAATGTGCGTTTCTTTCTCCAAAAGCAAATGGTTATCAAGAATGTTCCTAAAAATCATCACAAAAATTATTGACTAGATTAGAAGATGTAAAATTTCAATTATTAATGCCAATAAAGTTATGCGGTTTTTCTGAACAAATAATATCTCTAAAAGAGAGAGAAAACTTTGTTTTTTTAATAATTAGAGGCTGCTTAATTTGAATTAAAATTAAAACAGCAAATAAATCAATCAAAAAACAAATTTTTAAGAAAAAAATAATCAAATATGAATGATTATACCTTATTTTTATTAAATGTATCTATTTACTTTATTTATTAAAGGCTTATTTAATAATGATAATCTGAACTGCTTTCCTGGGATATCAGATGATTTTGTTTTTAAATTACATTTTCTCCAGTGATGTCCATTTCCCATTAAGATATATGCCAAAACCTAAAATAATCCTTTAGTAGGGTTTGGATGTGATATTAGGGTTAATGATAAACATTCTTGGAGAATAAGCCTCAAAAAATCAAAATCAAATTGTATTCTATTTTTTTATAAATAAATATTCTTTTGTGATATCATAGGTACAAGGGAGTTGAATTAATTACTAATATAAAGTTATATTCGGTTTTGTAATAAAAATCATCAAACAAATTATTGATTAGATTAGAAGATGTAAAATTTCTGTTATTAAAGTTATAAACCCTTTCTGAACAAATAATATCTCTAGAAAGGGTGGGAAAAACACTTAATTTTGGTTAAATAATGATAGGCTGCCTAATATTAGGTTTAAAAATAGACAGTTGTGGATGAATATGACTCAAAAAAATAAATCAAACAATATTATAATTATTTATTAATAAATATTCAATTGTGTGTTCATTGATTTTGAAAGTTATATTAATCACTATATAATATGAAGTTTTCCAGCCACACCAGAAAAGGAACTTTTTAACAGGAAAAGTAAGTTACTGATTGGCTACTTCATTTATTTTTTATTTTACAACTACTGAATTGAGTTATTCGTAATAAATAAAGGCAGCGAGTAGAATAGAATATTTAACATACAACTATGATTATTCAATTATTAATGTTTAAAATTATTATTGATAGGAAATTTCTGTAGGCATGTATGTAGGATGCACTGTTTTGTTGGTTTATGCATAAAATAAGCTTTGCCTACCAGGGAGCTGTAACTTTTGGGCACAGGAAATTAGGTCTTGAGGTTTGTCATAGTCAATGCTTAAGTCATATTCAGTTCATATATCAGGTAGACAGTTTCATTCACTCAACTGAGTATATCTGATAAGTGTATTTTTTAGAAATGTTTTTCCATGCTTGCTTCAAATTGGATGTGAATTTTAAAATTATTGCATGGAAAAAAAAAATCAGGTGAAATATGAGATGTAAAAAGAAGATACCTGGAAATAAATCAATATAATTTGATTGCCAAATATAAAATCAATCATGTGCTTTTACATATTCACTTTAATGTATGAGTCTTTATACCCCTGAAGGGGGTATGTAAACAAAATTTTTAGGGGAGATAGTGTGGTCAATTTCTTAGCAATATTACGTATTTTTGAGTGTTTTATATAAAATTATAATAGTAATTGCATTTCATTATCATTTAAATCTTATTTGCAAACCTAAAAAAACAAATGAATAATTAATTTTCATTTACATTAATTAAAGTTACTCACTGGGGGTAGTGGGCAGGTACTTCTCAAAAACAAAATAACAAAGACAAACCTAATTCAGAGGTCTTGCGAACCTACCCATGCGAGCACTTAATTTACCCAATAAAAACCTCAAAGGACCAGTTATCTCAAGGTAACAGGGCCTCCATCACAAGCTATCCACCGTGGAGTATCACCTCTTCTGAGGACATTTGTCAGTGGCCCTAAGACTGAGGCTGATCCTCAGAAGAAGAGAGTTACTTAGAAAAAAGAAATAGGAGACATTAGAAATAGGAGAAGTTAGCGGTTAACATACTGCCAGATAATGTGGTACTAAATTGAATCTATCAATATCTTAAATAAATCTATCAATAAATTGGACTATATCAATATTTGCAAATCAGATGGGCTCTACAAATCAGCTAATCAATAAAACAATCATTAGAATACTAGGGCCAAAATTTAATATCGATAAAAGTAGATATGATTTTTACTACTATAAACTAGGCATTTTAATGATATTCATGTGGTCTTTAAGGCCTTTCCGTGACAAAAAAAAAACAAAAAAACTAGGCATTACTTTGAAGGTACTTTTGATGGCATAGTTGATGTTACTAATAGAATGGGTACATCATTTTTTCTATAATACTCATTTTGTAGCTTGAGGTCTAAATCCTCAGATAATATATCAGGATTATTCTTTTCTTCCATTTTTTCCCTTACCAATGCAATATCTCTTAAAGTCCGCTTGTCTAGTTTTTTTAAATAATTGTCTCCAAACTAAAAAAAAATTAATTTAAATTAAGTTTAAAAAATATTATCAATAAATATTTTATGTACATATCTGATAAATTTAATTTATCTTAGACACTTCTATTCTTATTTCTCGTATGTCAATTTTTTTCTTCAAATTTCCTGGGTTTTTTTTTTAGGAACTTTAGTTTGAAATTCATTCTTAATGTTTTCATTAATTTTTTTAAAACAAAAACTTTTACATTTCTACCATGTCTGCCTACCTATTATGGAGATTCCCACCCCCCCCCCCATATTCAATAATTATTAAAAATATGTTAATACTGTTTTACCTCTTCATTTTGAAATAACCCCTTTAAGTCATCGATCAGGACTACTTTCAAAGGCATTGGTATAGTGGTTTCAAAAATGTATCTCGTAATAACATCTTCAAACATCTGAAATCATCAAACGAAAAGAAAGACTAATAGAATAATTTATTTTTTGTTCTTTGGACCAGTTCCTTTAACAACAAAAGTTGTATTTAACATAAAATGAAACCTACTCCAGTATTAGCCTTTACACATTATAAACTTACTAAGCCACCAAATGTAAAAATAGCTACAAATAACTAAAAATTATATTTACTAGTATACAAAGATGATAAAGTTTACATTGAATCACTGAAATAAAATGACATTACATAACAAGTAATTTGTCAAATTTTTAGTCCAGTAAAGCCTTCTTCGTAGGGGGAACAGATATTATATAAAGAAAGACTATTGACCTAATTTGAAATTTATTTCTCTAAATTTTGTATTTCATGAAATGTTTGAAATGTTACTCTCAATGATTTTTTCATTGAGATAATTTTTTCATTTTGATCAAAAGTTTGGAAAAAGAAATCAATTTTTTTCCATACTTCCCACTATTTTGACTAGAAAATTAAATTTATTTTTACAGTGAGTTTTGGTTGAATAAATTTTTATTGTGAAACAGTACTTGATATCTGGACAGGGTAGCTTTGCGAAAAACCATTGGGGGACAGATGACCTAGGGAAAACCACTTTTATATGGTGGGGTAGGTTGTCCACAAATAGCCACATTTAGGAGAGAAGAGATTTTTTTAGTCAGACACACTTCTTTCCAGCAGCGGAGGAACAGTGAGCCCCACAAAGATTTTGAGCTGCCTATGGTGGATGAATTCATTCGCCACAGACATATCAAATTCTTTGATTTACTGCAACACACCAGCCAAGCGCATGTTTAAGATGATTTCCCCCTCTCCATTTCCCCAACGATGGCAGAAAGCAGTTGAGCCGGGAACACTCTAGGATTAAGTTAGTATGTAAGTTTAGTTTTAGGTCCCGTTAAGTAGTTCCCAGGTGATCCGCATAACCTAGTTCACATTTACTTTACATAATTTTTAGCAATAAAAAGACAGATGTTAGGTTAACAAGAACTGCTCAAAATGCATAGATGCATTACAAGGAGCCATTCAAAGCTCAGTTTATATTACATTATTGTATATATTTCATTTATAAAAATATTCAAATAGGGGTTAGGGGAAAAAAATTAGGGGGTCTTTGTATTTTTCTTATCATTCAGCCAGTTTAGAGAGTCAGTGAGTTAAGTTAGTCAGTGGCCATGAGGTCGGGTGCTGAAGAGAGGCCACATGTTGAGACTCAAGGATAGACTCCACAAAGAAAGAAGACCACCAACCACCCAACGATGAAGAATATCCACTCTCCCAATGAGCTTGCCAAGCATCCTTAATGATTATTATCCAACTGATGATTAAAATAAGTTTTAGTTTTTGAAGAAATTTGAATATTTCTTCATTATAAAAAATTACCAGAGTGTGATACAGGGCTCTCATAGGGTGTAGCCGCTAGTATAGCAGCTTCTTAATGCATAAGGAGATAAATAAATAAACAATATTTCAGGAACATTGCATAATAAAAGCTAACCTTAGTTCCAAACTATTTATTTGAAAATAAATAAATACCTCATCAAAATCTTGTGCGATTTTACATTGCCTAGCTGTTGTTAGCTCCTTGTAATCAGGAGGATAGAAAGTCTTCATATATGACCGAATGAACTGAAGGTGACTTGAAGTATTAGCAGTTTGGCGGAGCAAGTCCTTAAACGCCATCAACATATTGTCTGCAAATGGAAATATAAGTATAACGAACAGAGTAATAGTTATTTTGTAGTTATATTTTAATTTTCTTCTCTCTAGCTTTAACATGATACAATGAATCTGAACTTTTCATTCAAGGTATCCCCCCACCTCCCAGAGCTTGCTTAAAAAAATTCAAGTTGATCAAATCAAAAGTCAACCTCGTTTGCATAATGATTCTCATGTCACAGCTGTCAGACTATTTATGATTTACTGTTCTTATTTTCCCCATGGTTATGTTTACATGTATGGTAGCACAAAAATAACGCCAAAAAAAAATTTTTTTGAGAACCAACAATATAAATTTGATTTTAATATACCTAAATGTCTTTTTTATACATATTCAATATTTTCTTTATTTTTTTTTATAAGTTCAATATTATAGCTTGTTACACGTATTTTAAAAATTATTTTCAGTGATGGGGATCGTTTTACTAACAAAATGGTTTTTTTTCATCGTTAATCATTTAATAAGTATTTAAAACCCCAGAAGGAGTTCCTGGGCCCCAATTAATTGCAACCAGTATTTTTCCTTTTAAGAACATTATTTTGTTTATATGTACTTTACAAAATAAAATTTAGTCCATAATAACAAAAATAATTAAAAAATCATTTAACTGTCAGCATCTATCAAAACACAACACCAGTGTGAGGACATTAAATTTTTTTTATGATGAGGCCATTTTCGGCAGGCAGGAGGCATGCATGATATATGAAAATATGGAGACACTAGAGCTATGGCTTATCTACTTACTCTGGTAATTTTTTTAATTTGTATTTAAACAAAAATACTATGCTGCATTTCTTTAAGCTCATTGTCACCCATCATATGATGTTTAATTAATTTATGAAACAAGAAATAAAAATACAATACTTTATTTCAATAAAATGAACAACCCATCAAAAAGATTTTTGAATGTACTCACCTAGAGTATTAACAATTTCAATATACAATGATTATAAAGTATTTACCTCCATATTGCCTAAATGACATTGAATACTGCGACAATGATTGAATAAGCTTCCCTTGGTTTATAAGTGAGAAAGGTGTTTCAGAGAAGAGAGTCACATTATAATCTTGAGGTAAAGAGTGGAAAATCCTACAGACCTGCACACTAAGAACAGTTATTTATTATTAATCACTAAAAATTGCATGAGGAACTTTGTGACAATCGATTTCAGAACAGTCCATATCCTTAAACAAAACTAAAATTTCCTATATAGCCTGATACAATTCATTTAACAATATTTTTCTATTGAGACTAAACCAAATAGAAATGAAATTAACAAAAACTATTGTTTCATAATTAATTAAGTTTGAAGATGATCAGTTTTTAAAATTAGTTGCTAAGGTAGAATACAATTGCATTAGTTACTTTTAGGTTGATAAGAAAATACTGTTTGTTGCTGGTGCATCAAAACAATAGAAAACACAAAACAAATTTGCTTTCCAACAGAAACGCCAAGACTATTATTGGTAATAGAAGCAAGATTCTGGAGAATCCAATCCATAACTTCTGCACACCAATTCAAATTGAAAGGTTTTTTAAAAAAAATATCTAATATTAATATTAAGACAATTTATATATATAAGGTGTGTGATGAAAAATCAAATTTCAAGAATGTAAATTTAAAATCTGGCTTCATTAAGCAACACATTTAAAATTATTACCAGCTTAAAGAAATATCAAAATATGATACTCCTCGCTTGACTCTGGCATTCTGTAAAATGAAGGTCCCCAAATTATTTGACAAGCTAGAGGTTACCACCATCACAGCATACCAAGTTTTTTTTACTAACTACAGGCTTTTCACCTTCAACCTTTCCTGATCACAGCTTGATGGCAACTAAGTAATGTTATGTTAAGTGAATATTTGAGTATTATGAAGCACCTAGAGAACAGGGGAAATGTGCTTAAAAATATCATCAGTCCATATCCACCAGGTCTTTATCTTCTTCATAGTTGAATGGACATTCCACATAATTGAATTAAAATTTGCCCAATTACAAATTTTTATTTTCTATTGATATTTATCTACTGTATTACAGTACACAGTAACTTTTCTGTTTACAATGACGTATACTATGTTCTCCCAAGATGATGTTAATAACTTTGTGAGATAGCCTCTTAAATCTTATAAACTTAAATCCTGGTTTAAAAGAGAAGTCTTTTTTTGCTAATGACTAACTCACCCATGAAAAACTTACCCAGGGCCAAGTTGAAGAAGACAAGTCTTAGTTCCGGCTGTTTTAACACCGACAAGCAAAGGGCCAATAGATACTGATTTCCAGTTATATTTTTCACAAACTAAATATCCATACCCTGTCTTTTCTTCCTTCACAACTGACATATTGATATAAATATTTTTACAATATAGTGTTTCACTGACTACACTGCTACTATTAAGGAAAATAATTTTGATAATTCAAAAGTTTTTGATCATGATGATAATATGTAAGTATGTTATATTTATTTATAATCTATTGATACCTGTAAAAACATTGTTAATCGTCTATTTAATTGTTATTATCACAGTATATAATATGTTTAGAAGCTAAAGGGAAAAAAGTAAAAAAAAATTTTGAGAAAAGGCTACGCGAATTTGAGATTGTATATAAAATGCCAATTATAGTACAAAGATAAGCAACCAAGATATTCCCCATCTTAGTTAATAAATGTTAAACTTCATAAAGAGGCAAAGCTAAGTGAGTTTGTCATTGTAGTTGGTAGATGGAACTGAGGAGTTAATGTGATTGGTCGAGGCACTTATCTCTCCACCACAAATTCCAGTTTTCTTTTCCATATTAGCTATTTCTATATTCAAGCAGCTTCTCATTTATCCCTACAAGGCTCAATGAACCCTGACCAGACCCATTGCACCAAGAAAAAATCCTTTGGAAAGTCAAGAATTAAACCCAGGTCTCTGCTCTGAAGACAGCTTGCTAACGATTATTCTACCAGGACAAATTATTAAATGTCAAATAATCGCCTAGCTCAAATCAGACAGTGTTGTGAAAATAATTATTGAGTTATAATTAAGTTTAATCCATTCAATTCCATTTGAAATAATTAATTTCACTATTAGGAATAACTTGTAATTTTTAATGCGATCAATTTCATTCCTTGGTGCTTTGTGATTAAATTATAATCTGCTATCAGGTTCACTGACAATGCATTAAGTATATGTTGAGGATTAAGGATTTGTTTATCCTGTTTGGAATAAAATTACTTTCTCAATCACCTGCCTTCAATCAATAATAAAATTATTAGTGATACAGAGGAATCATTAATTTTTAAATCTGAAAAATTCCTATTCCAGACATATCAAGAATCAAATAAAAATATCTAGATGCCAAATTCTACCATTACAAGCAACAATGGTTAACAGTCAGTAAGTAAAATATATTCAAATTATTAATAGTGCTGATTTGCAAACATCAGATAATAAAAATAATCTGAATATAAAAAAAACTATCTCATATTTAGGGAATATCTTGAAAAGAGCAGCAATTAGCCATCAAAAGTAAAGTAACTTTATGCAACTCAATGTCCCACACTAAAGGCCCAATCCAGTTAAAAGAGTATATAGAATAGAGTGTGGGAAATGCAATAAATAGTTGGCAGAACAAATAGAAAATTATCAATTAGATGCAAAGAACATCTGAAACAAAAAAACAAGCCAATTCTCCGAGCATCTACAGGAAGAAGGACATCGTGATGCTCCACATGTAGTTGCATTACAACACCATAAAAACGATAAAAAATTAATTAATAGCCTGGAAAGTATTGAAATAAAATTAGATTCCTTAATATCGGACAAAACAAATAAAAAGGAAGAAATAATAAACATACGTATGCTAACAAACCCACCCCTTCCATACCTCCTAAATAAAGCCAGTCATAGAGCGAAAAACGTTATTACGTTATACGAAATAACAGACAGATATCTGTGGTTTGGTAAAAGAAGTGTCTCTTAAAAAAAAAAATTATTTTCTATGTAACAAGTACCCTTTTTTTTTAAAGTTTGTCCGATGGCTTAGAAGTGTTTTCTTGAAACAATAAACCCTTATATCACTTTTAAAATTTTATTAAATCTCTACAAGACATTGCATGCAAATCCCTATGTAAACAAGAGCCTACATACTGAATTTTCACTAAGCCACTTCTTAATTGGTGGGTATATTAGTATTTGGTGGGGTTGCAAGGCAAGATTTATATCATGTGACTTTCAATTTTAGAAAACTGAAGATGACAGCTTAGAGCTGTAGAAAGCATTTGTTTGAAAAATAATTATAATTTTGTGAAAAAACAAAAACTGTGCTGTTTTATTGTACCATTTCACAACTGGTATTAATCACTTAACATTTAATAACATGAATCAATCTGAAATTTTAATAGGAATAGAAGGAAAATATTGATACATATCATTTTTAATTTTCAAAGGATACAAATATAAAAGAACCTATGTGTTCCTGTTTTATTTTCTGGGTCAATAAAATTAATTGAATGCACACTTTTTTTTTCTTTGTCCTTGTCTTTAATTTTGGGTAATTTATGAGGCTCTTTATTTTTACTTTTTTGCTTCAAAGAAGCTTTTTTTTTTTGGTTAGCAATATCTTCAACAGGATTTTTTTTTTCAGGTTCCACATTGTCTATTAATGTTTCAATGTTATTTGTACTGACTGCATTCTGGTAATCTTGGATTTTATAATAAATCTCAAGTTGCCTAAAAATAAAACAAGTGACTTTAATTTAATGCTTAATACAATGGAATAATAAAAAGGTAAATCAAGACCTCAAGACATTTTTTTGTGAGTCAGATTTTATATTGGAATGAATTTGCATATAAGATAAATTAAAATAATTTGATTAAAAACAAGTAAGGAATAATGCAGGAATTTACTTCAGACAAAAAGTTTTGTTTTAACAGTTTTATACTGGTACTTGCTGAGTTTAGCTTGAATATAAATAGATAATGCTACATCGGCCCTGAAAACTGTATGATGGTGAAATGGATGAAGACACTGCCTTATTTATTAAGTCCTGAGTGTAGGATGGTTGAAGACTGCGAACTTTACTCCTCTGACTTCTTTGGCAGAAATCTTTGAAGTATTTAATTGGCCTTCTACTCCAAGTATGCCAACGGGCAGAGTCATCAAGAAACATCCGGGAACCTGAACACATATTAATTTTCTTTCCATCCACTCCCTGAACTTTTTACGGAAAACATTTAGGTCCCTATTTACTGATTATTGACTATTTCAATCATATATTAAAATGAGGAACCAAACTTTTTTTTAATGGCTCAGCAACTAAACATTGACAGAGATTGCTATATTGTATTGTGATGGATTCCGTTTCAGAAATACACAAGACAACATCGAGAATGTAACTGACCTATACTGTCAATGAGGCTCAAGTTGAGTAAACAATTGTACACGTCAACAATTCTTCTTTCTCAATCAATCTTATTATTTATGTGCATTCTTTAAAACGGTGTTGCGATCAGATAGGCAGGAATAGATAGGCAACTAAAATTCACAGGGCTAATACATGACATTATGCAAAATATAAATTGACCATTCCAAAGGTGGAGAAAGTCAAAGCTTTTTTTGCAGGTTTAAAAGCGTGGGATAATCACAGAAAATAGTTTTTGCTCAAAATCACATTTCAATACGATTTATTGTCCAACCATATCTTGCATACTCAAATACTTATACAAAAACAATATTACCATATACTCAGTTTTAAGAAAACTCAGATATTAGAAACAAATTCACTCAGTCCCCAGGGTTTATAATTGTTGGTAATACATTATTAACATAACACATTCTTCCTATAAAGAAATCCCTAATGCTGACCATGTGGCAAAGCATGACTACCAAACAGCAAAGTTATAGTTCATTTCACCCATTCAGGCATCTTCCAAAAGTTAGTTACGTGTTGTTTTCATTCTACAATTTTCTCCTTGTTTTTTACTTGTAAAGCATTGGCTGCAGTTTTTTCTCCTTTTTAAAGACATCTTTCGTAATAAAATTTTTAGGACTTTAAATAATATAATCAATTAACAAAATCATTTATAAATTGTTGTGCCAAAATCGGAAACATTAAAGAAAAACTGTTTAAAAGCACAGTTTAAACATATACTTCAAGGGAAAAAGTTGTTCACATGTTCATGTTTCTATAGTTAGGTTTTTTGAATGTTAGGACTGCAGTTTTGTAGATTTTGTTTGGTTTTTTCAAGTAACTTCTCATCTATGCTTATGAGTGAACCTTGACCAGACCCATCCCCAAAGGAAAATTCTAAAACCTAAGTCTCCTCACTTAAAATCACCATCTACTATCCACTAGGATATATGGATGGTCTATATTTATATTTTATAATTACTTTTTTTAAATTATATAAAATATTAATACCTCAGATAAGGATATATTTCTGCAAAGGTAAATTCTAAATTATCCTGAAAAACTTTTTGTTCATTGACTAAGATTTCTGGTTGTTCTTCTTCAGTCCTCTAAAATATACTATCTTGAATCTTTTGAAAAAATTAAACTTATAAACAAATTTTTATGAATTGATTGCTTGAGAAATTTTTAATATATAACGGTAAAACTAAATAAATTCATTAATTAATATTTATTTTACTGTGCAAAATCCCAATAATTTTTGGTTTGTTCACTAGAGCAACGAAATGAAAGATAGAATTGGTTGTAAGTGGGAACGGTTATTAAAATGGTAGAGGAACTAGGGCATAAACTATAAGGGCCCTGATGATTCAAGTCTCCACAATATTTTTCTATAGCACCAAATATTATCATCTTTTATAAGTGCAAATGTTCTTGGCAAAAATGTCTATCACAAATTTCTGAAGGGTGGTTTTGCCCAAAAACAAATATGTAGCTCATTCAACTTACTATTTCAATTCACTTAAATATCAAATGAAATGAAGAATAAACTGTTTATGGAGTTAAAATGTGATAACCAGATAAAGTAGTCGCTAATTTTTGGTACTCTTAGCAACCATATTTCATTCTCCTAAATATCATATTCTTCTGGTGTCTTTTTTTGACATTAGCAATCATGACAATGCAAAAAATTAGCATTAACTTTCCCATATTTTTAGAATAATCACAGCCAAAATTCTCACCCAGATAAAATAAATTGCTCCCAAACAAGGATTTAAACAATTTACTCCTTAGATACCAACCATTACATTTTAATGTGTTCAACCTACAAATTAATACTGCTAGCATCCATTTACTTGTTGTTCTACGCCTACTGCAATCTTGAAATCAATTGACAAAGTACCTGGGTTTCAATATGTTCTTTTTGAAAGTGGGACGTAACTGATTCTGACAACGGTGAGAATATATTCACAATCCTCAGGTTTGATCCTGGACTGGCTAAAACATGCAATAGACAATTTTGTTAAAACAAATAGAACTGGTTAAAAGGCACATACAAGTCATTTTGTTTTAAACATAAATAGATTTCATCCAGAATCAATGTTTTGTATGATGAAACACTTTTTTTTATACCATCAATAACTTTGTTGTCTAAAGCCCAGTTGATCCAGCGCAGCTTCTTCCAATTTGTCACATCTTTTATTTTGTCGCTTGGCTGTTTGGTGGCACTGCAGAAATAGATTAAGTGTTCAACAGATGGTGATATATCTCTTATCTCATTCTAGAAAAAATAATAGAATTGTTTCAATTAAATAATTTCAGTTTAAACATATTCATATATATAAAAAAAAAATAATCACTAAAATCCATAGTGCAAAGCTCATGAAGGTGTAATGTAAATTAAAGCGTTTGCTATAGTTGGTAGGTGGTACTGAGGAGCTAATGTGGTTGTTACTAGGCAGTTACCTCTCAACCATAATGTCAGTTTTTTAAACTGAATTTGCTTTTTTTTTTTATTTAAGTAGCTAATCATTTATTCTCATGAGGCATCTTGAATAGACCCATCTTTCTAAGTACAAATCTTTATGACAATTAGGAATCGAACCCAGATCTCCAAAGTTAGAAGTCAGCATGCTAACCACCACCTAACAGGGTCTTTTTTATAAGTGATATTAAAATAAACTTATATTACAGATACCAGTTTCTTATTTTATCTTATGAATAAATTTCATGCTCAGGAAACGAGAGGTTTTATATAATAAACATATTATTTTACAATACCTTTTGGTGTAAAATAACAACCACTAGCTGATAAGAGGCAACACTTAATAAGGCAAGCATGAGTCACATTACAATGAGTACAGAAATTATAAATGGGTCATACAATTCACCCCATAGACCAAAATCCTATCACCAAAAAAAGATTAAGATTTAAGAGAAATAAAAAATCTTTTCTATTCCTATTGCCTTAGGGTTCTTAAAGGGAAATAGTAAATTTTGGCAGACAACTGTGTTTGAGATATGCTACCCTGATAAGTTATTTCATGTAGGCTGCTACCCATAGGTATCAATTCAAAGTTACCCATAGGAGTAAACCCCAATCTCTAAAATTACTAAGAGGTTTGTAGACCCTCTTAAACTGTAATTGAAAATAACCAGCTACTGTGACATACCTCGGTCTCTGCAAGGATACCAAAAACGATTCTAGCGGAAGTGTTATCACAATCATAATTGTTCTTGTTTGCCGTACAAGTGATTGTGTCATATGAGAGGCAAATCTTATTGTTTTTGTTTTTCTCTGACTTTTCTAAAAGATTCACTTTAATTACTCTCCACACATTGTCTATGGATATTGACCTGGTAAAAAAAAGTATTAATATACTGTAAGATATACTTTTTTTTTTATATTCTACTGCTGCTTGAAACTTTCAGTGATTAATTTTTTACAGTAAGACATCCTCAGAGGAAAACGTTTCAAGTCACCTGTTTTACAATCATTATATCAATATCGTTAAATTTGACTTTTCAGCTAAGAAATTTCAATTTGATATCAACATATTAGTCTTAGGAGTAATAAATATAATTAGTGTGAAACAGAGCTGACCCAGGACAAATTTTTTATTCAAAATTTTCTGGAAAAAATGAGTTTAATCTAATGTGGTGTAGTGATAAAGGGTTGCATCATAATATGAAGGCTGTTTTCCCTCCATATTATAATACATTAATAATTTCAATTGCTGCTTCATTTTAGAATCTGGTTGTCTGAGTTCTGTATATAGAAAATGACCTTGTACTTGATATATAATGAATAAATAAATGCATTTATTTTAGGCCTCACCTACAGTCCAATTTATACTGAATCCATCCGCTAAGACAAGTAATTACGCTGAAGTCGACTACATCCTCTTCCTCTGTCCACGTCAAGGAGGCAATTCGCAATAGGGCTTTACTCAAAATTAAAAGCCATGTAGAATATTTATTGTTAGAAATTGGCAGTAGCATATTTCCTTGTTTATCGAACGGAAAGTAATCATCAACTTTTATTTTTCTCCATTTACCCTGTTTTATTTATTAATAAAATATTTCAGTGTAAGAAACAGAAATTAAACATTTCAATACAGTGTTTACATTTAAAAAAAAAGAATATAGTTTGCAATACATGTTTTCAGAAGTCTTGACATATATTTAACATTTAAACATTGTTATTAGAGGATAACGAACAAATAAGTAAATGCCACAATAATAATTATTTGTTTTATCTAATAAGAAGGGTAAATTTGGCAAATGAAGAATAAAACTGATATCTAAAAATGTTGGCAATTGAAAAACTGATCCCATGCTTACAAAAAAAAAAATTCAGTGGTAATTTAGAGGTGAGCAAAAAGCACCATTACTATGCTTTCTTGTATTTTATAATCCTAGTCAAGATTCTTTCTTGTAGGAAATGAAAGAACCTCAAACTAGATCTTAAGTTTGATATTTGACCTTTGCTTTATTTTTAGATGGAGGTGGTTATCATTTCACTTCATTATAATAATAATTAAATCATTTTTAACTGATAATTGAATTAATGTTGTTTATTGGTGCTTTACACTCATTCTACTAATATAAGCAGAAAAGCCAGGATTTACTATCACAAGCTACCCACCCACTTTTATTTAAAAAAGTTAAATAAATTCACCCATCAAGGGATTTGAACCCAGAAAGTTAGTATTATGAAGCAGTTACTCTACTAACCACTAAACCAAATGACAACCTTTATACAATTATTAATAGCTATAAATAAAAATTGCTCACCAAAAAAAAAAGTCGAACATAATAAATGCCCAAAGGGTTGTACTGTGACTGGGAAGGCTGACCTTTTGCAGAGTATATGTGATGCCAAGGTCTCCAGCTTATGGTGGCAGGCCTGTTAGGAAAAATATTTTTCAGGTTTGTTGGGTTTTGCCTACCCACTTTCTCTAGGCACATAATGCTGGATATTATCAATCGCACAATCTGAGAGAGAACTTCAAGTCATTACAATATCCCGAAAAAAAAAAATTAATCTAGACATATATTTAATACCAGTTATATTGACTTTCTACCAATACCCATTAACTGTAAATAATCATTAGTGGAAAGATACTTTAATGGGGCCTTGTCGACTGACCTTATTGCTTTTCCTTGTGTATATCGTGTACATCTCCCACTCTAGGATTTCAAGGCTTGACTTAAGAATTGCCTTCTCAGGATCCCTAAAGACAGTCGCATATCGCATTGCTACAAATTGGCACGTCCAATACTTTCTTAGGCCCTTCAGCAATAACACGGTTTCGACATAAATGTGTTTACTCACTTCTTTAATTTAAATCTACCACCAATTCTTACAATACGAGATCTCAGACCATGGTTGATAACTACCATGAGTCCCATGGAAGTCCCAACAATTGACAGTATTTTACATAAGGAACTAAATAAATACATACAATTCTCAATAGCAATCATCGCTAATTGAAATGAATACATCAACAAATATGAAATACCCTTAAAAGTAGTCAAAATTGACAAATTTATTGCCAGCTGAGTAATCTTTATTATCATAGAACCAATTTCATGAGTTGTATATACTATTTATTCAAAAGATTGGTTTTTTATTAATTAGCATAATTTAATGGAAACAGAGATATTAAAAATAAGTGTTTTCCTCTTCTTTGAGTGCCTCCTTATAAGTTATCCATTTACTTGTTGTCGGGATGTTAGGGGTGACGCCCACCACAGACTAGGGTCTCTACGACCTGGCCGCTGTCTGATGGGTGTGAAGAAAGAGATAAAATGCGTAAACCTGTGGTCTTTGACCTTTGCTGGTGGCCTAGTCGGCAGGCAGCTTTGTTTGTATTGATCTGTGACTCCATAAGATCTTAGAAGGTGTGCCCCAACAGTGCACTATGTTCAGGAGAAGAGGTACAGGGTAGGTATTATAGGTAGTTTATATGGTCTTGGAATGACCACGAATTCACACTCAGTATCTAAGGTAGGTGAAAACCGTCTGGATCCCAAAGGTAAGTGTGAACCAGAGAGCGGCAGACTGGATCGCTGGGGGAGACACTACTAGGTAAAGTTTGTAGGGCCCCAGGGACCGTCGTCCGCATGGAAGAGATCTCTTCCAAGGAGGTGCTAGTTTTAGCGAGACAAAGACAGAGAATCCTACTATAATCTAAAAATCTCCAAATCTCAGCCTTATATAGAGGCTGGGCTATTTATGTACCCTCTACTGGGCTTCGGTGTCATGAACCAGGTCCCCCTCCCTAACTGACGCCTAAGATTTTTATTGTTAAAATATGGAAACATAGGTGGGTGTTTTCTGGTACGAGAAGAGGGGAACTTCTATTTATTTGTGGTGATGAAGTTGGTACAACACTTGTCTTGTACTCATTAATTTTTAACGTATAAGGTTTGAATTAATAATTTATTTTTGATTACGAACTTATGTCAAATCATTTATTACATTAGAAACATGATACATGATTTATATTATGCCCAAATAAGTCCCATTAGCCCAAATGTATTTTTTGTAAACAATCCATCATATGTCACGTATATCATCCTCAGGGATACAAGAAAAAAACATTTTTTTGGTGCCTAGGATTTTAGAACTGATTTTACCTATATTTGGATTGCTGAATCTGTGAAATAAGTTTTTCTTTTCTGCTCTACTTTTTTAGATCATTGTTTTTTTTAACCTGCAGTTCTACATGCAATGTTCAGTCCTAACTCCATCTTGTGCATTTCTAAAGCACATATACAAGGATTGGTTCCTGTATATTTGCCCATTGTCAGTCTACTGTCTAGTTAGTTCCAGGAAAATTCACCAAATGGAGTAAGTATCCGGTAATTTAAGTAACCTTCATAGCTTCAACTAGTTTTTTGTTTTTGGAGTTCTCGCTGTACAGGGTAGATCAAAGTGCCTACTATATTTTTGTTTAGGAAAGAGTTGTTTTTAGAACTGACGTTCTAAAGTTAACCTAAAACCTACTGTGTTGTTGAATAGAAATAAAATGAGTTCAAGTAGAAGAAGTTGTGTAAGTCATTCTGATGTGTTTTGCTACATACATGGAGAATACACATTAAAAGAAAAACTGTTAGTGACTTTGTAAAGAGAGCTTATCTTGGATACTTTGGTGCTAGGCTTGATAGATAAATCCTGGGCACTGCATCAGGTCTGTAAGACTTCTACAGAATATTTTCGACAGTGGACTATCGGGAAAAGAAAAGGTCTGAAATTCGGCATACCTATGGTTTGGAGAGAACTAGTTTGAGAATGAATGGTTACTTTGATGATTGCTGTTTCTGCCTAGTAAATATTACTGGAATGAATCGAAACAACCACAGCAAGTGGACTTATCCTGATTTAGCCTCTCCAAATCAGGCCCCTCATTTAAAGGAAATGCCGATCTTAACGCTTCACCAGCTACCAGAGCTCCATGAGGACGAGTATTGTCCCTCTAATCACCCTTCTGATACTAATGAAGGTGACAGTGATGTCATCAATTCCTCAATGTTTCAACGAGGAAAAGTTAAATGACCTCACTAAAGATCTCAACCAGTCAAAAGAAGTTTCTGAATTACTGCCCTCCAGGTTGAAGGAGAAAAATTTGCAGGAACAAGGAACCAAATTACCTTTTACCGTACTAGAGAATAGGTTCTGCTACCTTTATTCTCTCAAGAAGACAATCTTGTATTTTGTCACGAAACTAGAGGGCTCCTGGAAAAAAATGGGCCTTCCTGACTATTTTCCAGATGATAAGCACATATTTACTGAAAGCTCAAAGTGAAGTTTGCGTCCTGAGGTGTGAAAATCCAGGACTTCACTTGTTGCAGTTGTCGGAAATTTTCTGGATGACGCAAAGCTGAAAACTATGTTGAACTGGTAAACGAGATTCTAAACAGTTTCAAACCCTCGTGTGTAACATAAGTATTAAGGTGCACTATTTACACAGCCACTTAAATCGTTTTCCTGAAAATTTAGGAGAAACCAGTAAGGAACAAGGTAAAAAATTTCACCAGGATATTAAAACTATGGAGGCCTGGTACCAAGGAAGATGGGATATACACATGACCCGGTTTTTGTATTTAACATACAGAAGAGCTAACCTCTAGGCCATGGTGATAGCTTGTAATAATATGCAATACTATAGTAAATTAAAATTAATAATTGTTCATTTACTTTAGATTTAAGTAAATGTTGATTAGCGGATATGAGATCAAATGTTTCATTTTCCTCTGCTATTTTCCAGTCTGCTCTTGGATCAATATCAATTAGTCTTTGCCATTTATCCACAACCATATACCATGGTACCTCACCATGATAATCTGAAAATGGCTCAGCTTTCTGTAAATTAAACATTATTTTATCTGCTTAGTTTCTTAAGTTAAAGCAAATTAAAGAAGAAACCATTTTACCAATATCACACATATCTTTTTTTTTTTGGTTAAAATATAGAACACCTTAGTAAAGTACAACCAGAGTGAGTAATGGTCATTGTTTGACTGATATATTATGAATTTAAAGTATGTATACATAGACACCGATATTAGTGATATAGTTAATTTTGAAGCCCTTGAGTGTTTCATTGTGCCCACCATTTTTCTTTTTTACTCTTTATTCTAATTGAAATGATTTATGATTGGACTAAAATAAATTACTAGATTTTCCTGCAGACATTCTATACTCTATCATATAAAAGTAGATGCCCCAAGAGAAAAATATTATCTGGCATAAGTATGAATGTATTTCTAAGATTCAGTGACTATAAACAGTTGCCACTTTCTCCTGGTAGAACATTAGTAATGTCTTAGTCAGCCATCCTGATTCAAGCTGCAGTGTACAAGTTACAGACCTCGCATGTTTTGTTTCATAAATAGACATGTAATAAGTGATAAAACCCATCTCTTCAATTCTTATAATTAATAGTTGTGCTCTTTAATCCCACTTATTTTATAACTATTACCCAAAGATAGTTTTAGAGCTGGAACTCTTTCCTTCAGGAAGACTAGACCTCCAGCCAATGGCTTGCTCCTTCCAACCACTCCTGTCAAGTCTGTAGTCTAGAAAATATTTAATCTCTGTACCAGGTCTCGTACAACCTCTAAAAAATTTCCAGAGCAACAATCTTTTAAAGGCTACAATCTAATATATTTAAAATTTCTTAGATCTCATTTGCTTTTTACAGCATTCATTTTATTATAATACTTTTTCAGAATCTATTTTAAATTGGTAGCAAATCTCATTACTACATATTTCTGAGAATCCCCATCTCCTTCTATTAAAGTCAAAACATAAATCCCAATATTAAATAAAACACATATGAATTTAGACATTTTTATTTCAAATTTTACTCTGGAGTTCTGACCCACTTTTCTGGAATAGCATGGAAAACTGATAATCATTGTCATTGTTTTTAAAAAAACTATTGCTGGCTTCTAGACCATGAAGGATAAGATGAATTTTCCTCGATCGCACCTCTGTCAATAATTAATTATATGAAATGTAAACCATATTTATAACTCTTATACGGATCAGTCTAATTATTTTATTTTTTAAAAAGAGAAACCCACCAATGTGTCTTGATAGTTCAAGTCTTTGCAAGTCCCAGCTTGAGCTAAATATATTAATGTTACATGAAGGGGCTTGTGTTTTTTCAACAGCCTTCATCTTTAAGTTTTTACAAATATACGCAGTGAAGATAATAGGAAAATCTCTTCTCTATAAGCAATCTATGATAATTAAAGCTATTATTATAATTTTATCATTATAATGTGTTTTAGATGTAGATGCCATTTCATTTCATTTCTTATATTGAAATAAATCTATTTTAATGTGATTTGTTCCAACTTGGGCTCTAAGAGGAGCTGATAACTTAGATAAATAGAAAGTTGAGTGGCTGGGTTTTAAGCATTGGTAATAAAGAATAAATAAAATAATAAGGGTTAGTGATTATCAAAATTTTATAACATGTTAAACATAAAAAAAAAATTATATCAAAAGTCAGAAACTTCCTACTGTCTTTTACAGGCACTCGCACTAGACTTGGTAACATGATATCAACATATTTTGAAGATTTATTAAATACTTATTAATAAAGAGAAGAGGTTGGGTAAAAAAAATAATAATAAATAAGATGTAATGTAATAAACAGCAGATCACATGAACATTATTAGTTTTTTTTTTTAAGTCTTATAATTATTTACATTTCATCAGTACATGGAGCTTCAGTGATTAGATTTATGTATAAAAAAACATAATGGTTAATCTTTTTGAAAATAAAAAATAAAAATCATCTTGCCTTCTTTTCATCAGTTAATTGTGTACCCCATCTTGATTCATTGACTAGATAATCAGTCCATTCAGGCCAAGGAGGTTGAAAGGATAGCTGCATTATTTCAAAACTGATTAATAAATAGATGTTCTTAGACAATATGATATCAAATGTGTACCATATGGTAATAGAAATTTTATTTTTAAAAAATATTACATTTTAAATAAATGAGCTACGAGTCATGTTTTGGTATGCTTTTCAGTTTAGATATTAATGCATTAGCAAATGAATCAGTATAGGATGGACTAATTTCAGAGAGAAGAGCATAAGGTGTGTCATAACATAATTCATCGGTTATGTCATTAACATTGTGAGCTTTACCAACAACCCTAAAACCTCTCGGTGATAGTTCTATACAATAAGGGTTATTTTCCAGAGTAACAATATTTAAATAAATATTGTGTTTATCTGACGTAATTTTTGATGAAATGCTGATTGTTTTGACCGAATCCTCAACATCATTAATCACAGCTTGAGCTTCATCCTGCCAATTCAATGGTGAATCCATTCTCGAAATAATAACTGTAAAAATAAATCATTTAATCTCAAGTATAACCAATTTATCATTAATGTGTTTCATATATGCAATGGTTGAGCTTAACTGCTTCATGATTTGAAGGTCTGAGTTTGAAAACCCTAGATGGACAGTGGATTATTTCACTTTCATAAATATAAGTTAGTGACTCCTTATAGGATAGCTCAGCTTTTCCACCCTTAAGTCCCTAATACATTCAAGATTATTATTTTTTAACGGATATAAAACACTATTACTTTTATATAGTTTATAATACAATAATGACTTTGCTATACATCGTGACTAAACATATCAATTTAAAATTAAACATAGATTTAAATGAGTCCAATTTTCCTCAAATGTTGGTCAGATCTACCTAAATTAATGTCTTTCGATTTTTTTTAAATTTCCAAAGGCATTTTTTTTCTTAAGTGGGTAAGCCCCATAAAATGTCTTAGTCTCAGATGTGATATATAAAATATAGTTCCCTCACACTATCAGTCATAAACCCAAGGTCAGAAATTTATAATCCAGTACCTTACCCTCACTTGCATGAAATGTGACAAAACCAAAAAACTTTTTATGTATATTATTCAATATATTCATATATATTATTATTCAGTAATTGGTCTGACTTAGATGTCTCTTGCTACACATGTCCATAGTTACAAGTAAGCACTGTTATCTAGAAGACAGTCATATTGTGTCATCTCTCACTTTTCTCCCACAGATAATGGGAAGTAATGGAACAAGAACAATTTTTTTTTTCAATTTCAATGTGAAATTTAGTATTTTTGAGTTGGGTCTATTTTCTTGTGAATGAGAGTTACAAGTTCTACCCAAACTAAAGACATAAATTAATTTGAATCATCAAGATTACTGGTTCGCTACTTTACATAATGTATTTTTAACAGTTAAATAATATTTCAATCAAAAACGAAAAGTTCCCAAATCCAGTCCTACTAAATATTCGACTTATTAAAAATTATTCTCCTGGTTGCTCCCTAGATTAACTTCTTATTGTGGCCCCCTTTGTATAGCATAAAACAGAGAGTTAGGTCAAAAGCTGCCTCTTGTCTCATTCACAAATCCATTGGTCAGCTATCAAAGGCATCTTTGATTTCTTCTTCCCAGTCATGTGGTCTACTTTACATAGGTTAATCTTGTTTCCACTCTATGTGACACAAGCTCAAGCCATCATAGTCGTTGCTTTTTTATCACCTTTGTCAATGATTTCACCTGTATTAAGGTGTACCTTATGCGATTAATTCACAATTTGCCTTTTTTGTTTTATTAGTAATATGGCAAGCCACAAGAAAGGTGATTTTGGCAATAATTATTTGATATTTATCCCAGATTAACTTAAAATTGTTTGTTCAAGTTTGTAATGTAGACCCGATTGTAAAAATATTTGGGTAATATGTGGGCTTTTGTCTGCTAGTAATGCCGTCACATTGTTAGGAAGTCTTAGAGTAGTGAGCATTAAATGGCAGACTACAAATAAACATTAAATAGTTAGTAGTATGATATATTACTTGCATTGGGTAGGTTTTGTTTTGTGAGGAGGTGTGCATGTGTCAGTAGTATAAGTACTATTCACGGTATACTTTTCAATTCAATTTCTTTAAGTATACTATTCATATGATGAGGTACATTTTTGCATTCTATTATCCTCAGAACCCTATTATCTACTGTCTTAATTGTAGTATGTTGACTACTCGTGTGCCACTATGATGCAGGGATGTGTCAAGCAAGAAGAGGGAAAAAACTTATTTCACTAAATTGTAATTAGGAAGAGGTGATTTACTCACTAAGACATGTAAACTATGTTTCTTTGAAACTAAAGACTGTTTGGTGTTGTCTTTAGACACTCATTTTATAATGGAACTGACAGGATGACTGGATTTACTCTCGGATCTCATACACAATTATGCCATTTTCAAGAAGGCAAGCTATCAGGTATTTAAAAGAAGGAACTTGCTTGAACCTCTGTCACTTAATTTGGAGCTTTTGTGCATCAGTTACACTTACACTAATGTGACACATATTACTTAGGGATTTCTGATTATTAGGAAATTATCACATATACACTCTTACCATATTGTCCGCGCATGCTAGCACTTATTAGGTATTAGCTCTCCTCAATCTTATATAAGTGGTAGTACATATCTCACATATTTAGTCTGCTCTTTTCAGGACAACTTCAAACAATATTACAAACTGTAAGCTAGCGTTCTCCATTATTTGTGAATTATGGTGTTATTACAAGATCTGGCAATGCTTTTTTGTCACATTACTTTAGCTCTTGGGGGAATCCTTTCTAGCCCACAAATTGTTTATGTCATCTTTACAGACCATTTCTTCTTTCCGAAGTGCTCACATTAAGGGCAGGAATTGCAGAATATCCTATTCCTGTCGGAGGCCTCCTATTTTTACCTCAAGAGTTACAGTTGAATGGAAAAAATCCATGTCCGTTTACATATTCAGACCAAAACCTTCATATCATGAACACCATAAGAGAGCCCATAAATTTTCAGGGACTCAGTACTAATATAACAAAATAAAAAATGTATTAATAATTGTATCTTCTACAATTAGGGAGCCTGAGGTCGGTTATTTAAAGGATGCTACCATTTTACAACCAGAGTATTTAAAACCATTCTGTGAATAATCACTGAAAAATTATATTTAGCTTTCATAGGTCAATGAACACATCTAGGTTTGGGTTCTAAAATAGCTACCGAGAGAACATAATATTCACTTTACTAAATTTTAATGTCTGATAGGTGGGAAGAAAGGGAAATCACAAATTCTAGGACAAATCCTCCTGTAGAAGAGAAGAAACAAATAAGTTAATATGTAGCTAAAATGATCAAAAGGCAGGATAATCTTAAATTATAACTCACGTTAGAGAAAGGTCACCCCAGATAAAAAAATTAAAATGCCTGAGACTATCAGTAATAATTCAGATTTGGATTTGCTTTAATAAAATTCTAAGATTCAATTTTCCAGACATAAAAATAATTTAACATTCTAATAACACTACTCTTATGACTAAAATGACACACTAACTCATATAAAAGCACATTAAAACAAATTAAGAACTTTAATCCTTAATCTCATAAAACTTACACTATTTCCTGAAAATTGAACTAAAAGTTAAAAGAGTAAAAAAAGATGTAAGGTTAGGCATAACCTACAATAGACATTGTGAAATGTTTCATTTTTTTTTTTTTTTTTTTTTTCTATATAAAGATACATTTGGGGAATATTACAGAAGCAAAGTATCGGTTGTGTATTTTGTCACAAATCTTTACTATTATTTTGGTATAACAGCTTCAAAACAATTTGACATGAACGAGCTAGTTCACATGAACTAGTCACTGAAATGAATGGTGTGGATCAGGCTCTACGGTTCTAGGTCCTTTTCCCCTTTAAGCGGTATAGGTTTCGGTCGCTTCGGACTCTACAATCAATGAATAAATAAATATATTTATACCAATACATTAGTATTTTAAACACATTTTTTAAAAAGGATAAAAAATTATTAATAATAATTTAATACATCCTTGGCTTGTGTCTGCTGGTTAGATTGGCCTAGATGGAAGGCAACTGCCTCAGAGGACAATTAGATAAGTAGACGGTCAAAATATCTCATCGTACGTTCTATGCATACAGACAGAGGAGTATTCCCAATTCTAAATGAATTAGGGTATTCGGACTCTACACATTTATTTAAAATGTATTATCTTAAGCTTTATATGTTCTAGACTATAATCGTGTATATAATATGTACTTTATATAATAGACTATAAAAAGTGTGACAGGACTCTATACAGGTCACTGTCGGTTAAATAAACACCTCTTTAATTTGGGGATAGTGGGATCACCAATCTGCAGATTCTGCAAGAAAGAGGGAGAAACGGCACGTCATATAATATGTGACTGTGATAACTTAGCTAGAAGGCGATACCTTCACTTTGGTAGTGATCGCATTGTAGACCCCAAACTATGTGAACTGATCGATCCATTCAGTATCCTCAGATTTGCAAAGGCCGTGGGCCTGTCACATATATAGGACAGGGACATGGACGGCGCACAATAGGTCTCAGTGAGGCCGCGGTGCACAAATGCCGGAACAAATAATAATAATAATAATAATAATCTAGAAAATCTTCATCTTAAATTTTCATTTTTATTTTATCACAAATTCTTCGTTATATCATTTATTATACAATAATCTTCTACTTAAATGGCATTGGAACTAGACTGTATAGAAAATGGATAACGCATTGACACTCAATTAGACAGGTCCTGCCTATATTGCCAGTAGTTGTGAATTAGAATTATTTTTTCGACAGATTATTTTTTATATTTATTTATTGAAATGATGACATGCAACCAATACAGCTGTATTTTAAGGAGTTAGAACTTAAGTTGAAACCACAGAGCTCACTTATAAACAAAATGTTAGTTGTTTTAGAGGACTTCCTGATGTCACCTCCGCCTTAAGCATCCCTCTGAGTGGCACGAAATAAGATGCTAGTATAGGGCACCAGCATACGGATTAGGATGATAGGGGGCAGGGGATAGAAGCCTGAGGTGACTAGATATTAATTGAATGGGATGTCCACATTCTTGCGGAAGATTTTAGACTGGATGCGAAGAATATTGGAGTGCACTCCACCAGACTTCTATTCCGTAAGACTGGTAGGTTGGCGTATCACCATGAAGACCAGTCTGTTGTTTTCGTGGAGTACGGGAGGGGAAGAATCAGTCTATATTGTCTGTTTGTTTCTTGTCGTTTGTACGCCCAATGTGTACAGACTCTTGTTCTCTATTGTTATTTTAGAACGATTGTCCATGAAGCAAAGCAATCGGGAAATGCGGTTTTTCCATGATGGAGTTTGGTCGAGGACCAAAGCTAGATTTTTGACAGGTCATGGCCCAGTGATAATTGGCTATGATTTCTCCGTATACAATTGAAGTTTTTCGTGAGAGGTCTAGACCCCGATTCAGTCGAGGTATCTGAATCATTAGAACCATCCTCAAGCCAATCAACCTTAAGATCTATATCCCCTATTATCTATATCCCCATAGCTGAAATCGGAAGCAGTTATGAATCTACTGTGTCTCGATAAAATGTAATTTTAGTTTATAGGAAGGTGGGTGGCATGGTAAAAATGAATCCTCACTTTTTTTTCTACAATCTACTATGTACTGAACTTTTGGTACTTTTTGTGTATCCCTAAAGAGAATTTCGGATATACTTCAGCACTGACTAATGCCGGGTTCCCACGGGGCGTAAATAGCTGTATGGTCGCTAATAGTTAATTGAAAAAATAAAACATGGTGAGTCATTTCAAGTTTGAAACAGTGGATGTGAACTGATTAGAAATTCAAATGTAATGTGATCACGACGCCATTGTCCTTCTAACTTTGTGAGTTGTGATATTTCATGTCGATAGCAAGTGGGCACTTCCTTTACAATAATTACTATTATTACCACCACATATTACATACAGGAAATGAAACAAGCCGTTCAAATCCTCCTGCTTTACTTAACAGTGACGTCGACTCGTTCGAAGTCAACTTACGAGAAACTGCTCATCGTCTCTTTCGATGGGTTTCGCTACGACTATCTCGACAAGAACCTGACTCCTTACCTGTACTCTCTCAAGGCCAGTTCTTCGTATGCCAATGCTCTCCTCAATGTTTTCCCAACGCAGACGTTCGTCAACCATTTCTCCATCGCAACAGGGCTGTACTCCGAAGTCCACGGCGTCATCGGTAACACTGTTTTCGACCGTAAGGCTGGGAAGCTTTTAGATTATGGATATGACCTATTTCATTACAACCGCGACGTAACACCTATATGGGTAAGTATTACACTTTACGCTAAAAATAATGTAATTTGAAATCAAGACATTGTAAGTCAAAATATATAGGACGCTACCAATTTTGAAGTTTGACCTTTGAATAAGCTATCTACAAGATATTCCACAATTTATTATATCCGTGGTGCTATGGTAAAAGGGGATGAACACCTTTTCTATGAACTACTTTCGGAAAACACAAAAAAAAGAAACCTCAAAATATTTTCACTAATCAGGTTTTTATTTTTATTTTCTTACAACACATATTATGTAACATTTAAAAAAGAAATTAAAAAGGTACCGATTCTCTTTTACCATAGGACCACAGATTTAACTACTTTTTTTTCATTTTGTATTACTTGTATTCATTGTGTAGGGTCCGGAGAGGGTTGACCCGGGCAAGTAGCTACTTAAATAAAGAAGTTAAAAACCCAGTAACATAAGTGAATTTAAGGTTGAGAGGTAATGCCTATAGTGGCCGCCACGGAAGCGTGAGACCCGCATTACATGGCAAGCCCTGTTGCCGCTCTGTGCGACACTTCTCTTCTATCCACGTGAACCCTTCACTTCGATAATGTCAATCATTAAGCAATTAGCAAATTAGTGATTAGTCCCCCACCCGCCCGGGCTTGGCAGCACCAGGCCATGTAACCCCTTCATCCCAAGCGTCTAATTTCATGACGGCAACTATAGTAGTAACCATTCGAACACCTCAGGGCCACCTATCAACTACAGCGACAACCTTCTGTCGGCCCCACTTCTTCATGAGGATTTTAATTTTTATTATTTTGTATTTTTTGAAATATTACTATAATTTGTACTCCTTTTTTTATGTTTTACCACCTGCAATTGGGCTTTGTTTGTTGGTGGATGCTATCTAATCAAATAAACGCATGTTTTAAACTCCTCATGCCACTGCATAGATCTTTGTTTCTTTATTATTATTGTTATTCGTTTGTCAAAAGTTTGAGAGCTAAGAAAAAAACCCGTTAGATTCTTTAGTATTCTCTACCTCACGATTCGAAATGAAAAGATAAGTAAAGGCTAAAATAAGATACTTGCATTAAGAGGTCCAAAGGCATTGGAGGAGTTTATATTTGAATGATGGGACTGAAGAAGAATGTCTCATATTGATGCTAATATAGTACATTAGATTTCTAGCGCAGACTAGGATTGACCAGCCTACAGAGGCTGGTCTCAGGAAGAAATGGTGTACAGGTCACATGAGCGGAATCTTGTGTTATAGGATTTGGTTTTTGGAAGAGGTTATATAAGCATCAGGTTTTATTTGATCTATGGTGGATCGATATTATTCATTACTTATTTCGTGTATGCTAAGATGGATGAACATTGTACAAATTGACTTCTTATGGATATGACATTTACCAGAAAATTTATAATAGATTTCATTTATATATAAAGCTGTTTATTCACATTAACCTGTCAACAGACCCTGAACCAGATGACAGGGAAAGGACGACACAGTGGAGTGATGATGTGGCCAGGTTCTCAGTTTGATTACCGCGGAGTCTCCTCGACCTTCGTGAACAAGTTCAACCTTACTGAGCCCTGGGAACGAAGGATCAGCTCTGTAGTATCTTGGTTCACCCATCCCAAGACTCCTGCGAACCTCGTCCTGATGTACTTCGAGGAACCTGACGACGAAGGGCACGCCAGCGGCCCAGCTCCTGACTCGCCGCAAACCCGCGAAAGGCTGAGGAAGCTGGACAGGATCGCTGAATTTCTGTTCACGAGCCTCAAAGATAATTCACTGATGGACGTCAACGTCGTGTTGTTAAGCGACCACGGTATGGAAGCTGTCACTCTTGACCGTCTCATTGATCTCAATAAGTTTGTCGGTGGAAGAGCTGACATGTATGGGACTTCTCCTGTTCTTCAAGTCTACCCTAAAAAAGGTCTACTATTTTTGCCTTATTATGTGTTTTAGCAATAATGGTAACCGCATATGAACAACCTAGAATCATTTCCGCAAACGGATCAGTAGAACGAATCTGCTTACGGTTTTATCTTTCTTGCGTTTCCGACCTTGGGGCCATGAATATTCCTACCCTCTAGGATCCCTTAACACCAAAAATAGTTTTTGCGTACTTAAGCCTCTCATGTCTCGAACTATAACAGTAAATTGACCTCGTAACAATCCATATAAGAATATAGATGGTTATAGATTATGAAAGAGTTAGATCAGAATATCAATAGTAATGGACCATAAGTTCTCAGATCGAAGCATATTTAGTGGAAAGAAGTCACCTGCGTTAGAGGTATGGCACCAGATCCTAACTATGGGCCATTCACTTGTATCTCACGCTTACCAAACCTGTAAGAGAATATTTCCTTCAGGTAAGGAATGTATTTTTCGTAATTTCCTCTCTTCTCAATTTTGACTCCATCCTCCGGATCAGTCATTTCTTACCGAATGATTGGACCAATGATCGGGGCATCAATATTCCCAATGATATAAGCATTTTAAATGCCAATATGTCGGCAAACCTACCTGTATCGATGCATTGCATCCCATCAAAGCAGACCTATCATTTACCTTTGACAACTCGTGCAATTCTTCTTGAAGTTGTGGTGACGGCGGATAACAAGGAACATGTTACTTAAAATAATTCTTAGCACTTATGCTGGACAGGGAGGTTCCACACAATACATGTATAAATTATAGGATATTATTATTTAAATATTTTTTTTTTGTGAAAAATATCGATCTTTTCATAGGACAGAGTGATAAGGATGTTTTCAACAGACTGAACGAGGCCGCCGCTAAGAACAAACACTTCAAAATCTACCAGAAGGCGAACATACCAGAACACTTATATTTGAAGGATTGCGAAAGGACGCCTCCACTCCTGGCTGTCGCAGAGCCAACTTACGGATTTCAGGATTACATCGAAGCCATCCAATGGCAAATCGCCAACAAAGGAGGTTAGATAGTTAGTAATATACTTGCGATAAATTTACTGAAGTTCACTCAATATCCTAGTTGTTAGCTCGATTATAAATTTTTGACCTTGAATATGATTTTTTAGATGTTTTTTTTGGACTGTTGTTTTCAGCACTCAAAAATGGCATCTATGGGATCCATGGATACGACCCTCTGACGCCAAGTATGCAGCCGTTCTTCCTCGCCCGTGGACCCCTCTTCAAAGAGAACTATTCTGCAGGGCAATTGAAAACGATTGACTTGTTCTCTCTCTTCGCAGATATTCTCAACCTCGAGCTACCCTCTGTCAAACCGAATGGGTCTTTAGCAGGAGTCAAAGGCCTTTTTAAATCTAAGCATTAAAGGGTCAATTTTTTCGTAATATATATCGCTATTATTAATTAATATTAACCAAAGAAACAATAAACTTGGTCTCGAGCCCCGGGCCTTCAAGTGGAACTGTTATCCCCACCGCGGGTCATATGTTTACAGCCATTGCGAGTTTGGCCAAAGACAACAGATCTTTATTCGTCCAGGGCTAGTTCAGTTGGTACAGCACCCGACTGGGTATTGGGGAAGCCCCGGGTTCCAGTACTGGTTCTCCCAGTATATTTTTTCTTTGGCTAATAATTATTAAAATTTTAATATAATAAATAAATAAATAATAAAGCATTAAAGCTATTTTACTAAAGAAAAACATACTTTTTGCTAAACCCCTAACTTGATTTATTTATTTCCTATCTATTATTAATATTAATCTAGCGTATTCGGATGAATTGGCATTTTAAACACTTTGGTGAAGGTACGAAATAATGGCTAACGAACATATCGCCTGCTGAGAACAATAGTGACCAAACTACGAAAAAAGCATTTTTGGGATATTAGCGTTTTAAGTTCCCTCGAATAAAACAAACTATTGACATTTCCTATTTGGTCACTGTTTACGGTAATTTCGCTTGACGTTTCTCACATCAATCAACGAATCACTGACTTTGGTCACTGCTGCTCCTCATTGGTAGAACCATTTGCATTCCCACACAAAAGAAGACTAGTGCAGTCAAGTGGGAACAAATTTTATTTGTCACTCTTGCACTGTAAAAGAGTGACCTCTGATTCTCAAACCCTTTGGCATGCTTAAATCGTTTGAAGTTTGGTCACTATTGTTCTCAGTAGGCGATATAAATATTTAAATTTCCAATCGTGAAAATTTATGGAACAACGCATTCTGAACGTTGAAAATTGGGTAAAAATCAAGCTAGAGGTGGTAGATAACTTTATAAGCTAAGGCCGAACCACAGCGTTCTCTCAGGATGAACTCAATAAAGCGCTGTTAAGAAGCAAATCTACTTATAAGTGAAACGCCACTCCTAAAACAATCAGGTACGTGAAAGCACATGCCTAAGAAGCACGTACCTTCACGTATGAGAGTAAACGTAAAAGTATTGGAAAGGTACGGTAGACACAGCTAGAGTTAACAAACAAATACTGGCATTGTCTATTTCCGGGTTTAATGTAGGAAATGAGAACTGTGACATGCCTAGAAATTGAATTGCTAACGATTCCAAGACAACATAATTATGCAAATGTCTCCTTGAAGAATCTTTATGCCGCATAGACTTATATAGATCAAATAAAAATAATTTAAGTAGAACGTATTTGAGCACTGTTTTTGCCGATCTGCTTTCAGAATTCGTCTAGCCAAACGCATTGAAAACTTTATGAATAACACTAGGGGGCTTGACATACTTAATCTGACTCTTGATAGGATTTCCCGATCATTTTCACATTAAGAAAAATTAAAAATTCATAATATACTTTCTAAAAAACACAACGTTTTCTTAAAAATGCATTCCATGTAATAATTTAAATAGTTCCAGAGTTTTATATTTTTAAACCTTATTTCAACAAGCGATCGTGACATGAACCTCACATGACTAGTCCATGGCTAATTGAAAGTATATCTGCGTATATCTCAACAAGGTAAAATCTCTTCCCATGGGATTTATTATCAATATTTTATCATTTAATAAATAATAATCATAAATTAAAAGGAATAGTATGAGACAACTAACGTTTGAGTCATCCGTAGCCCCAGGATTAGGACATAGCCTTCAAATAGAATCAGGTTTAGTCTAATAAGAAAATAGAATTGGACCAATATTCCTCACTAAACAAAATTTCTTTAAAGTAGTTTTATTTTTAAAAATCAATAGCTGTAACGTTATGTAAAAAAAAAAGAAGAATTTAAATTAATAAATACGACGCCGTGCTATTTTTAGTTTATAAATTCAAAACGTAATACAATCGTAAAAATCGCATTATATTAAATTTTAATAAATTCTGAAAAGAGCAATACGAAACACATTAAAAAAATAAAGTTGGTAAAATGTAGTAAACTGCAATAAATAAAATTTATAACTACGTTTCAGAGCTATTTTTAGATTATAATTTTATAATGCACCCAAATTTGAAATTCCAAAAGTATTACATTAATTTGGGATAAATTCTGAAAATAAATTTACACGTACGTATATATGTATAGAGAGTGAGAGAGAGAATTTAAGATAAACCTGATATTATGCAGTTCTTAAAGCCATGGAATCTTTTTTAAATATCAGGAAGTGTGTGGGTTTTGAGGCTTAAAAACCTGTAAAAATAATCTTGCAAAAAATGGAGTGGCCGTAGTCATTACATCTTTCTACCGCAAACATTTGTTATTATTAACTGTTACCGATCTTTAAAAACAAATAATTTTTTACTCATTCACCGTACAGTATCTTCGGTCTTGGAAAATTTCGGAGTGGTTTTAAAGCTTGACAGCGCGTGGTCTTTGTATTTGTCAGACATACCTCTCTCAAGAAGTTAAAGAACGCCGACCTACACCCTTTGCTTGGTGTACCCTCGGTGAGAGTGAGTTCATCCACTGGAGACACATCAAGTTCTTTGATTCGTTGCAGCACTTGACAAACCCAGTGTTTAAAACTATGACCTCACCACGCTTCCCGCATCGATGGCAAAGACTGTCGGAGAAAATTAGGTTAAGATTTTATTGTTAGATGTAAGTTTGTTTAAAGTTTTATGATTCATAAGGTGAGCCCCATCATATTTTAAACATGTATAGACAATGAATGTGAAAATCACAGTGTGAAATTGTATAAAATGTAGCCAAGCTACAGGACATATAATATTGATCTATTGTAAATTATTTATAAAGAATCTATATTGATTTTCATAATTTTTAATATCAAGGGGAAAATGAAGTAGAATTTTTCACTATCTACGCATGTAACTCTAACGAGCTCGAAGCGCGTATTAGCCAGGTTTCTGGGCGTGAATTCCCTGAGGCTAAATACTATCTCCACTAACAATGATGTGGTTTCTAAAAGTACTGGGCAATGCCAGGTAACACATCCAATTGCTAAATATATTTATCAAACTGAGAGTCAGACATGATGAATACCAACGGTAATATTTATAAAGATAAACTATGATTCTATCACTGGGGGAAACATTGTCGTGAAGGTGTTTTTCCCCGGTCAGAAAGCTGGTGGTGTTATTTTGGACTTCTAAATTTACCTCTCTTTGCTATTAATAGATAGGAAACTACACAGCATAGCATCATCGTCTTCTAGAATATTCTAGACACCTCTGCGTCTCAGTGGGCTCACTGTATATAAACTCACACTTGAATTAGAGCCCATATCAAATTTTTTTTTCCCCGCCTCTGTTTTCAAATATCTTAAGGTATGGAGCATTATTTTCATTATCTTTTGTGTAATATAAAACGTTGTTATACCACTACTTAAGAGGTTTTTTATATATAATATTTATTTAGAATGGTTTGGTCGTCAGTTGTATTTATGTCCGGTGCGATCATTAAAAAGTCAATTACTTATTTTTCAGTAGCTACTAGCTATTACAGTCACAATTCTACTTTTTAACTAAAACGATATCACATTGTTGATATCTAAATGTACAATAGATTGATTACACAATATGTTGTGTCCTATGGCTGATCTTGATGAATCATAATTACTGCTTTAAATTATGATTCAACATTAGTATTACTAAAATTAAGACCCAGAAAATGGATTTGATTGTTTCATGGATATTTAATGATATGGTTTTTATTGTAATTGTATTTGTTTTCCAGTTGGTTTTGAAAATAAACATTCCGAAAGGTGCTAGGGCAAAACTTTCATCCATTAATTCCTAGCTGAAATCACCTACTATTTTATGGATCTTCAAATAGTATATGTAATTAATACTGCAAAATTGGGTGGATTGTAAAAGACCCATCTCTTTCTTAAATAAAACAAGAGGGTGGCCAAGGTTTTAGTCAGTGTCAAAATTCCACAATACCCATTCAAATTAAAGTCCATTACTAGTGACTCAAGTCTCAGACTAAATGATATTGGTTAATTTCAACTATTTAATTTAATTTACAGATGTCTTTGGTACCACTGGTAAATGACCTTTGGTTGGATGATTTCCGGCGACCACGCTTGTCTGATTTATATGACCAACACTTCGGTCTTGGACTTTTGAATAATGAAAATCTGAGCCCAGTTAATAATTACTTATTGAATCCACTTCGTGCTGGTTACCTGAGGCCATGGAGAAATTTATCAGTAGGAGACTCTGGTGTTTCATCAATTCAAGCTGCCGGAAATGAATTCAGAGTAAATCTTGATGTCCAGCAATTCAAGCCTGAGGAACTGAAAGTCAAAATCGCTGAAGGATTTATCATCATTGAGGGAAAGCATGAAGAGCGCTCTGATCAACATGGTTATATTTCCAGGCAGTTCACCCGCAGATATAAACTACCAGAAGATGTTGACGAAAGTAGTATTTTATCAAGTTTATCCTCTGATGGAGTACTGACACTCAAAGCACCGAAGAAGGTAATTACATTAATAGCATGCTTATGTAATAAGTTAATTATGTTAATAACTTTTTTTTTAGTTTAAGAAATGCCTTTATGGAAATGATTACATGCATCAATACAAATTATTTTAATCAGTGCTTAGGATTTTAGTTTTAAATGTCTGGCTACTTGGGGGAAAAAGGACTCATTAGCCAAGAACACTTAACTTGTCACTTTATCACACAGAGCTCACTATAAGCAATACGCTATTTGGTTTGGAGGTGGTCCATTAACTTAAGTTTAGAAATTTATATGATTGTAATTTTAATCATTGCTTCATTTTAGGGTGCACAAACCTCTCAGGGGCGAGAAATTCCAATCACAACCACAAATCAACCGGCTGTGTCTCCAAAACAAGAACTACCAGAACCCTTTGGTTTGAACTAATAATGGCACATTTTAATTACATGACATTTTAATGTTGAACATAATACGACTTTCGATATCAAAACAGTATTTTTTACATGTATAATCACGCTTTTATAATCTTGTCTTATGTTTTGTTATTGCAGTACTGAAATTTATGTTCAATAAGCAAACCCTTAATTAATTGTTCTATGTAATGCAAATAATTAATATTTTTATATTTAAATTTGATAATTTTTGAAATATTTTTTAAGTATGATATACAAGTAAACATTATTAATATAAACTGTTTAATTTAATTTTTATGTTAAACAATACACAGAATTTAATTAGAATTCTACCTTTGGCACTCATTATACATTTCAAAGCTTTCTTTTGATGATTTTGTTTATGTTATTGGCATATAAACAACAAAATAAATATATTAATAATATTTTTTTATCATTTTAAACTATTCCCAATATAAATCCTAAAAACTTGCTTCACCCTGAACGTTTAATTTTTCTATTTATGATTTACTTTTCTCTAAAGTAGTGAATTAAAGGTTGGCTATACTTGGCATTCATTTTCAACATGACCAATATTTACTATTCAAATAGTAAAACTTAAGTTTGTTTTTTGGGTTTAACATTCTTACGTAGGCCAACTTACAGTAGGAAAGCAAGTAACCATCTTTTTTTTTCCTAAAGTGGTAGTGCTGATATCATTCCTTACATAATCAAGCATTCATCAATCGATTTTCCTACAAATCCTTGAGAAATAAAAGCAAGAAAAAAAATCGTAATGAGGAATCGGGAGAGTGGACAAGACAGGTCCTAGTGAATGTATAACTGAATTCACTGAACAGAAGTGAAGATATATCAGGTGCTATGAGTGTATACTGCAACATTCTTTTGACTCAGTAACATCTGTAATCACTGACCTTTGTCAATTTTGGTAACAGACATTAAGAAAAATTATTCATTTATTTTTAACATCTGCTTAAGCCCAGGGGGGTTATTAAAGGAATTTATTTAATTATGCTAGTTGAGAGCAATCAACAGTCATGGTGAATTAATATTAGTTAATAAAATTTGAGACTTTGTAAACAAAACAAAATAATAAAAGTATTTTCTAGGGACGATTACTCTTTGAATGTTTAAGGGCAGTTAATCTTAAACCTTCTTGCCTTGGTATATTTAATTAATGAGTTTTTAGGTACAGTTAATTGTACATCTATTTACTTATGAAATTCACCTTAACTAATACTTAAGAGAATATAACAATTGAAGACAGCAACCCTTATTTCCCTTAAAACAGTAAGTAGTGCAGTAAGTTGAGTGCATCTATTTATAGTTCCTGTCCTTCCTGGATTACACCCCAATAAAAAAAACAATATATGTACCTTACATCACAAAAAACTAAAAAGAATAGACCAGTTGCACAGTTTGAGGCCCTTCTAACACTCAGATCTAAGTAATTAAATAAGTAGTTTTATTGTTTTGTCCTTGACCAAGTGAGAGCTTAACTGAGCACAATGACAGGCGACTAAAGACTCATCGCTAATATTGTCTGTATTTGATTATTTTACACCCTCTCCCAGGGGTGCTAGAAGTGTTACCACAGTATATTTTCTAGATTGTAAATCATATGTGTACCAAGTTTGGTGTAAATTGCTCTAGGTGTTCCATAATTATGCTGGGACACACATACACATCCATTAAAGTAGATTTACATTCATTATTAATATTCAGTATATTAACAGAAACCCTATTTCAAATCAATGAATCATTTCTAAAATATATTAAAAATTTATATAAGATGATTCTCGTGAAAAAATATTCCATAAACCAGTGAAGATTATTTTATGTAAATAATAGGAATGCAGCACAATCTAATGGATAAATTCTGAACTAACTTAACAAAAAGAGCAAATTGAGAGAAAGGTGAACTAGCTCCATTACAGTCTGGCGAGAGAGGGCGGAAATATTTAGAATGAGGAGGAAGTACTTCGGTAAATAAATTGACATCCCTTGGTGAACAATTGGAACTAAACAGCAGTACTAGTCATTTTTATTTCACCGTGGCATTTTCTGTTGAGTGGCGGAAGAACTACGTACTAGTTCATCACTACCGACTGAAAGTAGTTAGCTCCTGCGGGATCCTGAAAACCTGGTACTAAAGAAAAATTTTCTGGCGAGAATTACTGGCCCTGCTGGACTAACTAGCAAGTTCTCGTAATGCTCAACAGAATGTGCTACCGTACAATAAAAAGGCTTTTTTTTTAGCTGTTTAGTTCCTGCTAACAGCCAACAGACAGCGCCGAATGTCATTTTTTAATGAATTACTATCTTTCTATCTCTAAATATCTATATCTGTCTCTCTCGCCGACTTGTGCTGGTGCTAGTTCACTTTTCTCTCAACATATAATTTGCTCATTTTTTAAGTTAGTTTTGAATTTTAACTAATAGATCATGCTGCATTCCAATTATTTACATAAAATAATCTCTCTCTCTTTCTAATTCTTTATCACTCATTGCCGCGAAATTTAAACTCAGGAGAGTAAAATGTATCTCAATCAGCAAATAACTGATTTATTAGTTAAGTTTTGTTTTTAAATTCTATGTTGTTGATAATAATAAGGGATAACCATATCTATCAATTAAAAAAAATCTAAGCGATGAAAGATGTCAACCACCCAGGTCCCGTATGTGTGAAAAAATTGACCAGGAATGAGAGATAAAGACTGGTATAGCAAAAATGTTCTAACAAACCTAACATTTTAAGGTTTATTATTAACAACCAAAAGAAAATACTGTCAGGATTTGAACCTCCAGCACAATGGAAATTTCTATTTGGGTACAGCCCGTTTTGCCGATTTCACTGCTATCCAGTAGACGACACTGCTGTCAGTCGGAGCTGCTAATAATTTTTTATCGTTACGTTCCAAGCCCTGAACCGGCTCTTCAGAACGGCTCCACTAGGAACGTCCCTAACCGCCTTTAAGCCAGGTTATGAACTGTCAAAATCAAAATCATAGCGTCTCAGATTGAAATGATGTTCTAAAGTTTTAGTTATCTTGAGATTATTAACAAACATGAGCAAAAGAAAAGCTCCTTCAACTGATAATATTAATCATGATTTTTGTGATTTTTTAATTGGTAAGATTTTATGTTTAAGTATAGTTGTGTAAATATTTTTAATTCTACGTAACTGCTAACGTTTTCATTTCAGAATTGGCGAATTATGAAAAAAATGTAAGCCGGAATATTCATAAACACAATGCTTACAAAAAAGCATCGAATGCTATAGCTGCTTGTGGTAAGAGAATTACTTCTGGCGAAGAAGCCAGAAAGTTAGATGGCGTTGGTAAGAAAATTGCAGAGAAGATTAATGAATTTATCAGCACTGGAAAACTAAGAAAATTAGAAAATGTAAGATTAAGTTTATTAGCATTAATTTTCTCGATTCAGTGTATCTTGCCTCATAATGAACTATCTATTTTAGGTTTTTTTTATTATTTATAATAGGGTTTAACATTATTTTTGTAACATGCTTACTTAACTACCTTAATAAGAAGCAGTCAATCATATGAAAGCCCAAAGGTTCTGCCCTTTCCACCCATACCGCTAGGGGTGTCTTACCTAGACAGTATTTTTTTTTTTCCAGCTAATTAGTCATATGTGTACTAAGTTTGATGCATATTGTTCCAGGCATTTCAGAATTGCTCTGCAAGATATGTTACATAGATACATCTTCATACATCATATTTATGGATTAATTAAGTGATATTAAACTAATTGATATTATTTAAAATTGCTTTGGGTTACTTTTGCCATCACTTAGTTGAAAAATAACTACATATAAAATACAAATTAATCAGGCACAATTAGTTCAGTGTAAAAAAAATTGATTGGCTCTTTAACTGCTTGTGCTGGTTCCATATTGCAGGTAGAAATAACTTTAAAAGTGCTTATTGACCAAACACATTTTTTTGTATCTTCACTAATTATTGTTTTTTTACATCTCGTTCTAAGACTTATCTTCCTTGAGTGCTTGGGGCTATTTTTCCTGTTAATTTTTGGTTCAGATGTATTTAAACAGGTGTCGGTTGCATTATAATATATTTTCTTTAATTTCCTGGAGTAAAATTTCATTTACTTCCATTATTTCATGACTAGTGTTATTTACTGATGTAATTTTATGTTATATGACTAGCACCAGGTGTAGAAGAGTATAATTAAATATTAAATCTTCCGTCTCTCCACTATACGGTATTTATTCACCAATAATGTTTTCTACAGCTTTAAGCTGTCGACTTCAGTCGCCTATTGATAGCGTGAAAAAACTTAAAAAATTTGGAATAATTTATATTAATTTAGACTTTAAAATAGGTTTGCTACCTCTTCAAACTCCATTTTACAGCTCAAGAGTCTAACTATTATGAATCTGAGTTAATATATCTTATTTCAAATGTCATAAGTTTTTTCACGCCATTAATTACTTAGAGCGTTCAAAAACATGATTGGTGAATAGGTACCGTATTGTGGAGTGACAGGAAATTTATAATGTGTTGATTTTATTTTATTGTAATTTTAGATCAAACAAGATGAAACTGCAATAGCTGTTGAATCACTGACCCGTGTGTCAGGAATTGGCCCTGCAAAAGCACGAGAGCTCTTCATGTCAGGAATAAAAAGTACCAAAGACCTCCTAGACCATAAAGACAAGCTTAACCATCACCAATTAATTGGCTTGAAGTAAGAACATGTATTTTTTTTTTACAACAGAAATTGTATGAAATAGTTTTCTTTTCTTTTGTTGAGTTCATATTTTAGTTCTGGAAGCACTAACCCTTTGCAAAATAAACACAGTAATTATTGGATTTGTATATTTTGTTAAGATTTTATATGTTTTACTTAGTTTTGTCAGGAGTCTATGGGCTTACACACATTCCCTATATTGTGATATATTACCTAAGCTCACCTTGTTATGAATAAAACATAACATTATATACATGACAAAATACAACATGTAGTCCATAGCATACCACAAGGACACCCCAGCACTTGTTTAAACAGTATTTTCTTCAGTCTCACTTCCGGGAAAGCCTGATTGAGAAAGTGGCATCAAGAACTGCTTAAAGTCTAGACTGCACTAAGTCCGATTTTCACATGCCTTGGCTGTAAAGAGATTATCAGAGCAGGTCCCTTAATAAAAATAATTTGCTTTCCTGTACAAATGTAGTGTTTTAAATAAAATATAATACAAATCAAATTAAACTTCAAACTCAAGCTATTAATTCATACAAAAGTATATTAAATAATTACTTAAGATAAGGTATACAAATTTGCATTCAACTTGAATACAAAATAGGGTATTTATGTCTTAACCACTCTGAAATGCTTTTGATTTGATTTTTTAAATTATTTAACATCCTTATGTAAGCACATTTAGGACTGAAAAGTGAGCTGTCCTATTTATGTAAATGAAATAAAATCACTTTCTATGCAATAATTTTAACCCAAAACTTCTTGATGTGAAGTAATTACAATACTATTCAATATGAGACCTTGGCTGATCACCAAAAAGAGGCAGGAAGGTCATTAAACTTTTTAAAAATACTATAAAACAGAACTTAGATACAAACCTACCAAGTAGAATTTATTACATATTTTATGACAACAATTTGAAGACATTCTTGGGCAAACTTACTATTCCATTCACCAAAATGATAAAAAATGTTAGTAGAATTTATTTTTTTACTGCTTGGGTAAAAGAAGGACATATAGCATGGTGCCAGTTACGCAAAAGTACCAAAAATAGTAGTAACAAAACTTTAAACAAAAAAATGATTATACTCTATTCTAAGTTGCCTCAAAAACTAAAAAAATCAAAGAATTAACTTCATCTGTTGGATGCGAATATCTTTACCAGCTCATATTTGTTGGTCTTTATAAGTTTATTGCTTACAGATACTTGGAAGATTTTGAAAAGAAGATTCCTCGAGAAGAAATAGAACTTATTGAAAAAAAAATTCGAAACACCATTGTTTCATTAGATAACAAATACTTGATCACTATATGTGGGAGTTATAGGTAGATCATTCATTCCCATTAATTTATCTAAGAACTTATTTTAAAACAGTTACTCAACATTATAGTAAGTTATAATGATTAAAACTATAGCAATATTCTAGGAGAGGTAAAACTGAAAGTGGAGACATTGATGTCCTGATCACTCATCCTCGTTTCACATCCAAGATTTCAGACAAAAGTATCCCATCGAGCCTATTACAAAAAGTCATTGACCAACTTGAGGCAATTTCATTGATCACGGATACGATATCATCAGGAGATGTCAAATTCATGGTAACCATAATCCTATTCTTTGACCTCAGCTCTTACTTTACCTCTTTCATAATTATAAACCTTATTATGATGAATACAGGGTGTCTGTAAAGTGAATGACATTGCTAGAAGAATTGACATTAGGCTCACACCCCACGACCAGTATCACTGTGCAACTCTCTACTTCACTGGAAGTGATGTATTCAATAAACAAATGCGAGCTCATGCAATACAAGAAAGCTTCACACTGAATGAGTACTGCATTAGGCCATTGGGTTTAACAGGTGAATTTTATTAATATCTCTGAAGTGATACTATATAGATAAAAAACCTCAAGCCTCCTGCATTTATGATATTGATGATGGATGAAAAGGTGGCATTGAGCTTTTAAGTTATACAAGTGACTGATTAAATTTTCATTAGAGACGGTTTTATTGTTTTTTCTATAAAATTCCACTTAACTTAAAATTGTGATATTATTTACTGCAGGTGTTCCAGGCGAAGCATTGCCAGTTACCTCCGAGAGGGATGTGTTTGATTACATTAGTTACACTTACAAAGAACCTTCTGAAAGAAACTGAATCATGTAGCCAGGAAAAGTAGTAATACAAATGTTTATTTATTTATAATTTTTATTTATTCACTAGATTTTATAAAGCTTTAAGAATAATATCTAATGCTTTACGGGCTTTAGAATTATTCTAATTACTGATTTGTATACATATATGTAGTAATTCTATGAGCAATAAAATCTTAAATGTTTTTACAATTAACAAACTTTTATTTCATCCTAAAACACTTCTAATTATTCAATTAAACTATCATCAATACCAATGAAACGTTTCTAGTCTCTACTTTATACAACTGTTTAAAAAAGCTATAGCAACTATATATAATAAGTACATATTGTATGTTTAAATGCAATACATTTTTAAGAAAAATTTAAATTATTAAACATGTGAAATATGATTTTGAGAGTTATATTTCTAATATGAATTGCATACTTTGTTATACAACTTAATTGAAGGAAGCTTCTGACTCAACTCCATCCCAGGAGATTACAGATTTCACTGGTTTATAAAAAAATAATTAATTTTTATCTATAAATATATATTTATTGTTTATTTATATAATAAATATATTGATTGTAATGTGGCTTACACATAATTAAAAAATTATAAAAAACAACTATATATAATTATCAATTGAATAAATAAATAACAAATTGTTCAGCCTTACTCACACCTTAAATTAAAATAACAATAACGACCAATTGTAAAAAGTTAACATTTTTCAAAGAATACAAATTATAGAAAGACTTTTCACTAATTAGCTGGCTCTAACTACTGCATAGCCCTGCAATAATCAATTAAGAGAGACTTGTTGCCTTGAAAAGCATAATCAGCTATATTTTATGTAACTTTAACAGAAAAATATATATTCAATACTTGTATATTTCACAGCCAATCTAATGCAGTTATATATGTTGTTATGTTCTATGAAATTGTAAAAGTTAATATTTTACTGATAATTACATATTTACAACAATGTTTTCATCAAGACAGATTTATTTACAAGATTGTTTTTATAAATAAGCATTTAGCACTCTGTTATATATATTTTTTAATGAAATAATCAGCGTTTGAAAACATATATCAAAGGCAGTTTACATAATAACAGTTTATATTATAAGAAAACACTTTTATTCTCAAATAGCAAAAGTGTGTCTGATAAATACATAATGAACTTAAAGTATTTTAAGCCTAAATAAATATATCATAGCTACCTACTAAATACTTGTTTAACTTCAGAATTAATTTTAAATGTAATCAATTTAATTACACTACAATACCACTTACTCCAGGTAATGTTTGTCAATCTTAACATAACATCATTTTTTAATCAATTTTAAGTAATTCTTTTAAAGTGTTGCAAATGATAACTATAACAGCCTAAATCACTTAAACTTATTTCCCCTTTGAAAGAAGCAAAGGCAAAACTTGTATTTAAAAAAAATATATTTTCATACACTCCCAATAAACATTTTTTGTTTTGTAAATTTTGTCAAATAAAAATTTTTCTTTTAATATTAGTTAGTGAAAACTTCAATTATATCCATATAAATAATTATCGTTTCCGCAAGAGCTTGGCAATATAAAATCTCACAGTTTACTGTTTGACTCTAACAACAGCAGAGACAACCTCTTCATTATTGTTTGGTTTTCGAACTCCATAGACTAAGTTTGAATCTTCGCGGTCTTGAGAATATTCTCTGCGCACAATGTTTCTGTCTCTGTAGCCTTGCCCCCTGGACAGGTCAGGAGGAGGAATGTCATAAGATTTAGCTGGTACTACACCCTCGGGAGCGTTGATTGGGATCCACTCTGATCCAAAATTAGAGCTGCTTGGTTCAGCTTCTTGCCTTGAATGAAAATGTTCCGGGAAGTCATAGTCTGAATAGAAACTTTCACCCGAATGGTTCTCTTGGCTAGATGATTCAAGTGACTTTGTATCTTCATGTAGATTTTGTACTTTAGGGACAAACTTCTTATATTTGTAGTCTGTGTTCAACGGTTGTTCTTGCATGGGCTCATAAACAGCTTTTACTTCACCTCTTTTATACTCAGAATTTTGCTTCAATTGAGGGTATCTTTTGTTTTGAAAAGACGGGAAAGATGAAAAATCATCATTGAAAGAAAAATCTCCGTTAAATGGATTTTTGTTTCCTGTGACTGTGCTGCCTACATGTGGCTGTTTGTTTTTATTTTTCTTGAAGAAATATGAATCATGTTCAACAGGTGTATCCTGGAAATTGCCTTTTATCTGCCAGTCGGGTATTCCTTGGTCGAATTCAGATGAATCGTCAGGGAAATCTGCCATATCATCACTGTATTGATGCTGTTGTATCGGATGGTTCATTGGTCTCTTATGCTTAATGAAAACAGGCTGTTTATGGGGTTTGTAAAAGTCTTGTTCATATTTTTCGGTGTGAGGAATTTTTGGTTGGTTATGGTTTGTTACAATTGAATATTTAAACAGGCTTTCCGGCTGCTGGTGCTTGTTTTCCTTAAGATGGTGACCAGATGGGCGATGCTGTTTTGTAGTGAACTGATTCTGAGGTTTATGGCTTTGTTGGATGAATGGCACTCTGTGAGGTCCAAATCGGTGCCTGTTAAATCAGAATTACAAATTTTCATTAGGTATTCATTTATTTTTTTATAATTTAATATATTGGTAGTTCTGGGGAATAAGTAGGTAAGTTCTCTTAATTTACTTAACGTCAAAACAAAATATGTGTACGTATATGCTTTGTTCACCCCCCCAAAAAATTGGTATTATTTATTTTCTGTGCATTGGTTGGATCATTATTGATGTAGAAAGAGCTAACTTTTATCTTATTCATGATTTCCAGGAATGTTGAGAAACTTTGCCCTGAAAATATATGTTTTTAGACTTACCAACTTATTCCATGAAGCCGCAGACAGCTATATATTATAAAATATTTAATTTATTATTAAAAAATAACAATTTGTTAAAATTAATGAATTGATCAGTGAAGAATAGGATTTTTTTCACATTTAGTAACTTCATTAATAAACATCAGCAGTTTTTTTTTTTCATTTAAAACACTAGAAAAATTAAATTGAAACCCATTAATAAGTTAATCTCCACTTTTCTAAACTGCCCAATGAGATCAAAAACTGCCAATCTTCTATAGATCCACAAAATGATTGTTTACTTGATAAAATAATATGTTTTTTGTCTCACTAAACTATTAAAAACTATTAATTCTCAAGAAAAAAAAATCTATAGCTCATGGAGAGGCCACTCTGCTTAAGGTTGTTGTAGTAGGTACGTGGTACTAAGAATGTATCATTACTTTATTTGTGAGTTATCCCTCGTTCTTACCTTTCTGGCTGTCTTTCTTGATTTCTATGAGGTTTCTGCAAAGTTGGCTGCCTGTTTCCCTGGTTGTTGTTTGTTATTGCTTTTGGAGGACCATATGGTGTAGCCCTCAGGGGGGGTGGCATGGTCTGATGGAATTCAGTTTCTAATCTCTCTGGCGGCTGGTAATAGGGTAAGATGAGACCTTCTGCGTACCCATTATGAGCTATTTGGCCGAAGGGGTTAATTGTTGAAGGAGCCTATTTAACAGTAAACAAATAATTAACTGTTCTCAAAAGTGTCTGTGCTTTTATTTAATTGTTAACAAAACTACCTACAAGTTTGATTGTGATATGATTCAAACCATATGTATCAAATAATGTTTTAAACAACTTATCAATAAAATGTTTAACAAAGAACAATATTTCTGTTGATCCTTATCTATGGAAGCAGGATGGAATACCAGATACGTGCATATGTATTCTAAAATGATAGCTACCATGTTTCTTAAATTTCTTCCCTGAGATGTCATATGATTTTCTTTTGCTTTTTATTCAGTAGTGCCTATTGGTTTCCCTAATATTCCGTTTATGATAGCAGGGAATCTCTTTGGGATCATCTGAGCTTATTTTCAATGTTATTGGATGTCTCTGAAGAAATCCCCTGCATGGTGGACGAAATATCAGAAAAAAACGTTCCTAGGAGAATACATGAAATAGAAGGAAAATCGTGATCTTATCATTCTTAATAGCCAATGACTCATTTTCAAAATGATGAACGTTTTCATTAGTTCTCCATCTACAAATATTGCACTATCCTAATTAAAGTTTCTTAACAATTGTAGAACGGGGTCATAACACATCATTAGTGTCAATGTTATACTTGTTTATTACCTTTCCTCTTTGCAAATTACCGAAAACGTACACATACGTAAGTGAAAATACTATGGATAAATGTTCATCATAATATATCCGTAAGGATTGGCTTTTTTTTACCATTTGATTAATTATAAAGCTAAGTGGATGATATATTTTGTTATGCTGGTTCATTATAGGTTCTTCTCGCATCAGAGTGCTAAATGTTTTGTGCCATGATATGATATACTTGTACCTTTTAAATATGCCAAACAAGCAGCTACTCAACGTTTCTCACTGCGTATCTGTGAGTGAAAGCTGAATGTTTGATATGACAGGTTATTCAATATTATGTTAATTTTATAAAAGTCCATCAAATCATTTTCATTATGTTGCACAAATTATTGCCTCTAAACTATTGATTGGAAGAACCATCGATGTCACCGTAGAAGAGTGAGGGATATAACCACTCTCTTTCCATTAATAGTACTGCACTTCTGGTTCATCATTCTTCAGGGTCATCATTTAACAATAGACCAAGAATTTTGCAAATATTGTTTATTAGTAGATTTTTGTGAGTTTGTGATTAAATACTTCGACAAGAAAGGGCTAAAGTGATCCGAGGTCCCGCTTTTTGGAAAATGTTGTGGCTCTATACTAGTCATCAAAACATAGTGGATAGCTAGCTTTTCATTTCAATGCTGTTGAAGAGTTAACATAGCCCCTCTATAAGAACATACTTTTGGATCAAAGGCCCATACTAAATATATTTTGTTGAAGAATGTTTAATAAATGCTACTAGTAAAAATAATACCTTTGACATTATAATATGCGGTGTATTAATAATGCCACCGTTTCCATGGATAATCACAGGCAATGCTTGACTTTCTGATTCAAAAAGTTGTGGTCCCAAGTCCATCTGAAATTTAAATTGGATTTAGTCGCATTCATGAACTCCATTTTTGCATACTACTAATTTTTATTATGTAAGTATTTAATTTTTAAGGAACATTATTAATACCTGTGGGTTCATTTCACTAGGAAATCTCACTCTGCTGTTTCTTGCGACTTCTTGGGCCGACACAGAAAGGGCAGTAGCCACTACAAGACACTAAAACAGAAATAGATTGTTAATTAGGACTTAACATGATTGTAAATATTGTACTGCATTATTTCTATATATAAGTATGTATTTATAATTGGAATAAAACACGTTTTCTACAGTTCGTTCGCTAAGCAAAGACAATCTAACATCCCCTCTTCCACACATGTCTGGTTCCCCTCAACTCTCTTTGTCCCTTCATTGCCATTTAATCATTCGGAGGTTGGGGGTAAGATGTAGAGCAATAGTCGTCCCCCACTACTCAGAGGCATTCTCTTGGCGAACGGACAGTAGTGCTATGTTGGATAAATGATTGCGAACAGGTGATATCACCCTTAAGCTTAATGGTGTAGGAGACGGTTGTCTTATTTAATGGTTATTGTCTATTAAATGGCATAACTGGCATTCTAATCATGGATGTAACTGTTCTATGTTCTGATATGTACTGGGATTCCATTATAGAAATTATGGACTGATGCTTTATTTCAAAAAAACAAATTTAATGTTCATTAGAGATTATGTTTACTGACTATGAACCTCTGCCCCAAGACAGGCCAATGAACGGGCTAACATTACATATGGAGCCTTTGAGTCGTCGTTGGGGAATAGTGTGGCCCTTGAAAATTGAAGCATGCACGTTGGTCTTATCACTCCCAACTTGCCGAACTGTGTAGCTCACTTTTATTTATAAAATTAAACTGAAGTAATCAGCTCTGAATTATACCGTTTTGAAGTGCAGATGTCACTAAACATATTCCAAAGTAAGCGTTTCAAAATTGTAAGGGAATCTGAATTTGACAAGTTGGGGATAATACACCTTCACTATTTCAGTAACGTATGGCAGTTCCACGTGGTAGGTTCAATAACTGCCCTACAAAGGGAGCCATCGGGAGAGAAGAGCCTTTCAAAATGTGACATGTGCATTAGACAAACCACCTTTAACTGTGCGAACTACTCTTCCCTTTCCCGTCTCGGGAAAATCTCCGGAGAGAAAATAATACGGATTTCCGCACCGCTGAGACCCTACGAAATGGAAATATAAAGCTGATTAATTTTCTTTGTCGCTTTATTGTCGTCAGGCTTAATCCAGGTAATCCACCAGTAAATTATGCTTAGTATTAATAACTTAGAGAGAGAGAGCTTGGTCATATGTCTCCTACCTTTTAAACACAGGATACAACACTTCATAGAATAATTCGCAAGGAAACGGTACTTTCCTTATGTCTAGTTATCCTTGTCTTCTTGATAAGGCAGTCACTAGATTTTAAAATTATCACTAATTTTTACTGCGGTGTAATTTATTATTAAATTAGATGGTTTATTTGATTGGCGTTTTTAGGTTTTCGTTGGTTGGTTTTTAGACCTGAAACCGTTGTTTTCACGCTGCATTTACGGTCCCATTTGATGTCAGGAAGACATGAGAAACATATACATATCCATGAAACATGATTGTTAAATATTTCGCCATCGTTTGAAGACGTTACCAATTTAAAGATCATGACGTTCACAGTTATTACTGGTATAATTTTATCATGTTGTTAAATTATTTATTAATTAGTAAGATGGATCATAGCTTCCAACGATATAAAGTATATGATATTGAATATAAGTTCCAGAATTTGTTTTCATAACGCATAACACGAAGGTATGCAATAATATAACAGCTAAACTTTTGATTTTTGAGCACTCTTAAAAGTTGTATTATTATTTATCTAGACACTGCTGAACACAGATTGTAGAGAGAAAACTGATTTTTCACGGAATCCTTTCTGAACAATGGATGGCACGTGATGGCCCTACAACTCTTCATATTTGTTTGGTGGATATATTTGAATGAGGAAGGTCTAAATGATAAAACAGTTTGAGCGGTATCATGATGGGAGCATCACGTCTCAAAATATGAGGCATAAGTTGAACTTTTTTCTTTTTGCTCCAAAATCAGTATTTCGATAAATTGACTCGAATATAATAAAGCTAAATACTAATGACATGTATCGGTGAAAAGGGCAGGAAACGACAAATCCATCAGTATAATTTCTGTTGCCAAAATTTATGAAGTTGGAAAGTTGATTGAAATTTATATAGTACGTCATTTAGTTGTTTTAGATGTCAGCTAATCTTGAACTGCAGTGCAATATAAATGTTTAAAATGCTTTCACAGTGTATAAATGAAAAGAGGAAGTGAAAAAAACCAACAACACAGTAGTTACTTTACAACATTTGACTTATTCTATTATTTGCATTTGTTACTTTTAAACACGCAAATTTGTATCTATCTTGTTCTTAAAGTAATATATATCTTGTTTCCAAATTGTAGTCGTGATGATGTCTGAACGCATCAAACGTTGACTGTGATTGTCAATAAAAGAATATTTTGGAGAGACTAAAGTTTGAACAACCCATATTACAAATAGACATATCTAAACGTCCGTTTTAGGAAATAACATTTGACTTATAGTTCATTAGATAAGATTAATCATTGCTCAGTACTTAGCCAGCTAGTTTTATTTATTAAAATTTAATCCAGTTGAACATTACGAAATTATGTTATCAGGTACCTGTGTAATAAGAACACAAATATAGTCGGCTACAAAAAGAACGTTTATTACAATTCATTAATCAAAACAATGTAAAAGGTATGTCATACTGCAGTTACTCTCAACAAGGCCCCCTCCCCATCACTAATGCCTACCTAATCGGTAAAAGTTGCCACAGTATTATTGACTCGATGAAAAAACGTTACAATTCAAAACCTCTAAACTTATACCGGATAAGTCGATAATAACGAAGTTATTTATAATGTTACGTTTGATTGATAAGTTAATTTAAGTCTCTAGTATTCTAGAGACGGTCTGTTGACCGAATTTTAGAAAACCTCTCCTGGATTAATAAGAGTAAATCAGTTGATTTACTCTGGAGAACAACGGTCCTCATACTTGCAGTATTGCCGATATTTATGTCACTCGGTCCCAATGTGTAACCTCACTCACTATCTTGCCGAAGAAAGTAAAAGACAAAAGAGTCGATTCAAATTCAACTGAGAGTAGTGAAAGTAGATCCGAAACCTTCACCGCACAAGTGAAATTGGAAAGGCGGTCAAGGACGTGTCCGGGATTCCTCCTTGGCTGTTGTGCTCCTGCCTTCTCTTGCCCACAGCCATCTAGATTATATCTATCTGCCTTCGGTCGCTCTGGGATTAAGGGACATTAACCATTTCACATTTCAGGATTTACATCTAATAATAAATGATTAAAGGCAAATCACACAGGCAGGCACTTCTCACTTAAGGCCAGTGTGGCTAACGAGGCCGACGTGGTTTCTCAATAAGAGTTGTAGTAATACCCTTTTTTATACGATGATTATTTATGTCATTACTTGAAAGAAGATTACTCACATACAAACATGCATCCTATACAGCTTTACATTATTATTTAATAATGTGGAGTAACGATGCAAGACGTATGGTAGTAACATTATTAAATGTAATGATGCTGTTAGTCTATCCACTTAAGCGATCGCCTACATACTTCGTATTTGGTTTACGAATTCGTTCTCCTTAACCAGCCTATGAACTCGAATGTGGGGTGTACCGAACGATTGAAAAACGCAACTTCTTTTAAGACCTTTATTAAACCAATTTTCTTATACTCTGTAATGAGTATGAGATTCAGCTTGAAATAAAACAGTTAACATATAAAATATTACTAAAATGCCCTATGAACTGTTCCCTAGAACGACATCGTTTAAGTAAAGAATGTGATTATAGCTACTTTTCAGGAGAGCAAAAAAGAACTTTAAGTTTTAATTTTAACTTCCACATTGTAAATAATTGTTTTTATCTCTGGATTTGTTTACTTTTCTGAGCCCTAGACGGTTTGACGGTTTGATACTTTGCCGCAAGCTCTATTAAACACATTTAAATGAAAAACGAATTCGAAAAATGCGACATTCGTTACTTGTGCCGACGATATCGAGACTCCCAGTCAGAACGGCCGCTTCCAACGACCAGTCGGCAATATTTCCAATATCTTCTGCCAAACCTTAGGGAGTAAAGCCGCATCATACTATACTATAACCTATAACCTATAACTTTGTTAACCATAACGATTCCTGCAACACAAAATATCTTATCCGACCTCTATCCTCCCCCTCCCGATTCGCTCTTTCTTCATGCAAGCAACCCTTTGGAACTATACATCTCCATCCATCCTTCATTCTGCTTCCCTTTAAGTTTTCAAATTCCATCTTTACAAATTTCTTCTTTCCACCCAATCAGCTACCATCTAACTATTTTGATAGATCTGCCAATATAATTAGTTTGTGCCTGCAAACTATATTTTATTGGCTATTTTATTTGTTTATCTAACAGATAATTATCTTTTATTATGATGTGCACCCAAAAGACAGCCTGTGGCCCTATACATATTAGTTACTCTTATGGGATTAATGTCCAAGAATTAAATTCATTTTTTAATTCGTTCATAATTCCATAATACTGCATACGGTACATGTTCATTAAAATAAAACCAACCCTGGTATATTTCATAACGCAAACAAACCATGGTTAATGAAAATTCGAATACCGCATTTAAATCATGATCAATGAACAATGCGTTAATTTCTAGGTGAGTTTGGATTTATGAACACGTTGCATCCCAACAAGAACTTCCCTACCCAACAAGAAGATCGGACCGGAGGCCGGATAAAGAAAGGAAGGCAAGGCCAGGAGAAATGCGCCTTGAGCCTTGACCGACCATGACATTGGCCTGGCCTACAACAGGTCCTGCCAGTTAGAATAGCCTTCTTACTAACGGGCTCGTAAACAACAATATGTATATTGTACTGGGTCAACTATAATAATACATATTGTACGCATATAAACATAACTGATTGATGGATACCCTAGCTTTTTTTTAATTCCATTGCATAAAAAAAAATGTAAAATAGAAGGAACTCATAAGAGTTCAGATTTTAGTGCATATATTTCTATAGCGGTTTAGGCTGATATAAGAAAGATACTAAATATTTTCATCAAAGTTAAATATAGACGACATTACGACATAATATAACTATAATATATACGAACAATAGTGACTAAAATCTGAAAAATCACTTTGGGACAATAGCGTTTCGATTATTGTAAAATTATCCACTCTGCATTCTGTATTGATCCTTCAATGTATTTTTTTTTTTTTTAATTTCAAATCCTCAAACAAATAATACAAGTGATAAAATATACAATAAAATAATCGAACTTACAAATTTCTCCTCTTCCTGCATTTAAATGCATTTGGAGGAGTGCATAATACAATAAATTTTGTTGTGGTACTCAGTCTTATAGGTAAGTACTCAGTCTTATATTTAACACCAGGTGATGAGGCTCACCTTCGACTTGTCACCGACACCAAACACTAAACACTAAAACAAAACAAACTAAAGCCTATACCTAGAACCTAAGGCTAAAGCGTTCCAGCCGCGACAGCGTCCTGCCATCGATGGGGGAACGGAGCGGGGGTTATAGTGTTAAACACCGGGTTTGTTAAATACTGTAAGGAGTCGAAAAATTTGATATGTCTACGCTGGATGAATTCATCCACCGTAGGCAGCTCAAATATCTCATGCAGCTCACTGTTTCTTCGCTGCTCGAATTAAGTACCACTGACCACTTTCATCAGTATACCGTTTTGGAATTGTTGGAGTTTCTTAGCTGTCGTATACGTAAGATAACGAAATAGCGGTGCACCATACAGCAGAGTAAGCCTTAGTATATCAGTAGCTTGAGACGCAGGGATAGATGGGGGAAGTCAATAAGTGCGCAAGCCGGTAAGACTTCGTGCGTGTTAGCTTCAACTTCTTTGTAAAATGGTTACTAAAATGGAGATGCCCTGCCTTCAATGTATTTAATTTGTTCCTTTCTTATTTATCTTTCTTCGTACTCTATAATTTTCTCATACCAATCAAAGACTGACCTGGATAACCGCTGCTTGATCTCATTGGTAGATAGATCCATTACCAACCTTGCCCAAAATAAGACTAGTGAATTGAAGGAGGAACAAATCGAATATGAGCGTTGTCACTCTTCTCAGAACCGTTGTTGTGGTTCACTCATTTTCGACGATTTTGGAGTTTGGTCACTTTTCCTCTCAGCTGACGATTTGCCTCCATCAGGTCCTTGAATGAGGTGGACTTAACTCATCATATGACAACCAAGCATAGTCGTACATAAATAAATTTAATGAAAATCCAACATCTTTCTTTTATCAACCGAAGTCGATACGCCCCCCAAAAAATACTATTATAATTTTTACCGACTAAAATGTCTTGCATAAATTATGAACTAAATTGAATTTATATAAAACTTTATATCCGCTTAACCATCCCAGCCACTGAAAATTGCTTTTTCAACTTATAAAAATATTATGAACAACTGAAGTAATGACAAAACAGATCGCGATTTCCCTAAACGACATTAAATAACGGGTTTCTAATGGTGGCTTCTGAAAATTATTATTTTCCCACTTATTTTTTATTCAACGTCTATAATGTTTTCTGAAGCATGTAGAAAGAATTGGAAAATTTTATAGGCTCTTTTCTAGCAGTGAGATTAGATATCGAAAGTTAGAACCTAAAAGTTTCATTGAGTGTTTCAGATCGATTCAATCGTTTTTTACGATTGCTATAGAGAACGTACAGGGAGATGGGCGAAACACGATAGCACTGTATTGAGAAAATTATGCATTGTACATCGTTCTTACATCCACATATTACCTCATACCAGGAATGACCTGATCCAGGCATATCGCCTGCTGAGAGCAATAGTGTCCAAACTCCGAAATCGTCAGTTAAATAATCTTTGTAGAGGAGAGTCTTTTAAAAGAAAATAAAGAAAAGCTTTATTATGAAGTACAAGCAGAACACTGGTATATACAAATATTAAGAGTTACGTTACTACATACTGGGTGGAATGAGTGTGGTCTGGGGCTAAAGCTGAGACATATATGTATAAGAAAAGGGTAAGATTCTAGGAATAGGAAGTAAGGAGGGTTGCTTACTTAAAAATAACAGGGAACCATCAGTGACTTCCATGAAGTCATCTTAGCATTATAAAACTATTTTATAAATTAGTTAAGCACAAAAAAGGTTTTGAGAAGATTGCCAATACTCATATTCCATTAGTTCCCCCTTGAATTCACTAGTCTTATTTTGGGTGAGGTTGGCAATGGATCTATCTACCAATGAGAGCAGCTGTTACCCAAGTAAGTGTGGCATTGATTGCCAACCGGTGTTTACAAGGGATTAATGACTCTTGAGGTTGTATTGTTGAAAAATAAAATTCGCGGTAGCACTTAAATAGATACGCATCTTCGAACATGAAAATAACTCCTTGCGTCAAGCGGCCGGTTCGAGGCAGTCTATTTACAGACCATGTCTGAAATACCCTTTGACAGGTTCTTCGCACTTACTTAGGGGCAATGTTTGACTAGTTTAGAGAATGTCGGTAAGTTTTCTCCAAGGCAATGCTTTATAACTTAGTTGTTTCATAAACTGGACAACTTTAGTATGTATCCAACAATATATCTATAACAATGTATCTACTAATAATACACACTCTGGCGTTCGATAAACTCTTAGAGGGGCTAGCCAGGATATTGCTTCGGAGGGGGGGGTATATATAACTTCGACATAGAAAATGATTTATCCCTATGCTCACGGTTAACCGCTAATTTTGATGTGTTTGTAATTATATTTTGGAAATCGGTTTAGGGTGATGACAAAAAAAATGTTTTAAATAGGCCATCTAAATCCCTTAGTAAGATGAATCAAGCATCGCCCATCAATCCTATAATCCTCTTCGGAGATTTAAGCGGAAGTAACTATTGCGTAATTGGTGTCAGTCCCCCCCCCCCCAAGCCCTGAGAGTCTGCGTATCTCACATTCTGCTTAGAGCCTCTTCACTGTCCTTATGTGTAGGTTATTTTTAAAATGACTGCTGTTAAATTTGTTAGACGTTTATTATGCATAAATGATTACAATCTATCTGTAAATGTCTTTCTAGATACTTGAGAATGGCAGTATAGTCAACGAAAGCTCTCGTTTTGTAAATAAATATTCCTTGTGGACAAGTTGAAAAAGTTCATTAATTTAATAAATAGCCCACAACTAGCCATTAACCAACATCAATTCTATTTGTTGTTTGAGCCGATAAAGTAAGAATGGTTAATACGAACGCAACAAACAATATCGCAATGCTCAATCGCAAATGCTAGTTGAGCAGCATTTCTAGGAAATGGACTTACTCTTTTGTTTGTTTAATTATTTACGCTCCTATATACTCTCATTTAACGTGAGCCACTCACTTCTAAAGGGTGTCCCAGAATTAACGCAAGATATGAATTTGCCGCCATTTGTGCAGTAAAGTGCAACCCTAAAAAAAAAACAATTTGACAGCTGACAGTTTAGGGTTAGTAAAAATGGAGCGTTACACGATAGAACAACGTGTCTTCATTGTTGAACCTTATCTCAAAAATAATGAAAGTTTGGCGGCCGCAATTCGAAAATTTCATACAGAATATGGTCGGAATAGTTTTTTGACTTCATCAACTGTGAAGAGATTAATTGAAAAATTTAGGGAGACTGGATCAGTTGGAGACACTAAACACACTGGTCACTGTTTGGTGTGGATTTTGGGTTGGAGGCATCATTGGACCATACTCTTTTAAAAATGAGGCTGGTCAAGCAGTGACTGTTACTGTTGCTCGATATCGCGACATGATAACACAGTTCTTTGTGCCGAAATTGGATGATATTGATGTGGCCAGTATGTGGTTTCAACAAGATGGTGCCACATGCCATACAGTCCATTAAACAATTCAAATACTGCATGAGACATTTCCAGGTCGTGTACTCTCTCGTTTCGCTGATCAGGATTGCCCCTTTAGATTTCTTTTATGGGTTTATTTGAAGTCAAAGGTGTATGTCAACAAGCCCACATTCACCCGTGCATTAAAAGAGGAAATTCAACCACATTTATGCCAAATGGTCATGGAAAATTTCGACAAAAGTGTGCGTATGTGCCAGCAAAGTCGTGGAGGCCAATTCCCCGAGGTTTTATTCCATAAATAACCCTATCCTTTACAATTCAATAAAAAAATAACAACAAAAATACTAAAAACTGTGTTTTCTATTAAAATGAAATCTTGCGTTAATTCTGGGACACCCTTTACTTATTGAAATGAAATAAATTAATTTTCGGCATTCAAGCCCAGAGGTTATGCGGTTATGCTAACCACTACACCAGCCCCGACGTTCCTTTTTTGACTCAATATTTTCCAAGTACCCGTGAATATTGATTGAATAATGTCTCAAGAATTTGCCCTATTCTCCCGTGGCGGTTAGCAATAGCCTATGCTGTATGAATGAATTATTCGAATCATTGTCTGACATTTAGCCATTATCAAAAATAACACATCAGCGAAACAAGGGAACCGATTTTGCATTGGACACAGCTTCTAAGGTCGTTTAGGAATTTCTTCACCATAGTGTTCGAACAATATCGAAATTTCTTAACATGTACGCAAATGTTAAAGAATGGAGAAATATTTAGAAAATTGAAAGAAAAAAAAAACTTATTACACGGTTACGCCGCGTTAAAGATTTTTTTTTTCCTTTTCACTTTCGGATAAAAGTGAAAAAGCCACAATGTCATTGTTGGCTTCTGATTTAATAGATAGGAGAAAGTTATCGGGCATGCGGTCGTTGCGAGAATTCTATTTATCTTGACAACAGCAGCGCCCATTGAACTTCGCACGTGAACGTGTCATTTAATAACGAATCCCTGAATGTCAACGCTATTTTCTCAAAAGCTTTCGTCAACCAATAACCTCTAAGATATCATCAATGATCCTAAATGTTAAACTATTGCGGTGTTTTCTAAGTAACACATAATTATTACTGTTGAATTAGTTTCTGAATTCATCTTTAAAATTTCAGACCGATCGTATACGATTTACAATTGTTTTTACCAGGTTGAAAGTTGGCTTTTATTGGACGAAATGGTTTAATAAATAAAACGAAGTACTGAATCTATAGATATTTTTTCTTTACCTATTTCGTTTATGTTGAAACAAAATAACATACCCAGCTTAAATTACTCATTACCAATCTGTTAGTAAAGCCCTAGTTGTAAAGGAGATTATTCAATTATAGCAATATCAGCCAACTTCCAAAATAATTTTTTAATAATAATATTTTACAAACCAAGTTATGTCACAATATAGTTATATTGAACGGCGTATTCAAAACTGATTTTATTCCAGACATTTCAAAAAGCTATAACCGCACAATTTATAGACAAATCTAAGCATAGCGGGAATTCATTACTTCTTTTTTATTTATATTTTTTTTATAAATTAAAATTTATGTGTACTTCAAAGAAGACTGAGTTTATTCACAGTCAATAGCGATGATGTTAGTTATGTTAGTTTTTTAGACTAGCTGCATTGCATACTAGTGAGTAAATATTGAACATAAATTGATTTGAAAAAATGCAATATAGTTCATGACCGACGTAAACAAAAAAAAAATTAATAATCAATATTTTAAACAATAAAAAGAGTGGCAATACTATGGGTTTACTTTAATGGTATCGAATCCATTCAGTATATACACTTAGCAAGAGTTATTCAACCGCCCTAATGATCTTCTCATAAAGAATGTCTGCTCACAAGATGAGATTTAACCACCTGATCGTCCACTCCCAGCACATATAACAGCAATAAAAAAACACTTAAACAGGGCTGAAAAGTAATTTTCTCTGTAATAGTCCTTCGGGACCGAGGCCACTGAACGGCATTCGATCCACACAACCCGCTCTACAGGATTTTGATTTAATAATTTAAAGTAACGTCATAGTATAAGTAGCATCAACATCAAATTGCATGCAGGGTATATTACGTTCTAAATTAACGTATATTCAATAGTGATTACACTACGCGATTGAGGGGGCAATATCGACAAACAGACCTGATATATATGATTGGGGAACTCTTATAGTATTTTCACAGCTTAATTAAGATCTGAAACCCATTATTTCACATCACGTTCCAACCAACAGGTTTTGCAGAGCGAACAGATGGCCAGAGTTCTAAAGAGAGTAGATTTTATGACATTTCTACTTTCTTCTATCACCGAACCCAAAGGAAGTGGCTTAATTTTCAAACCGGTACGGGTCGTCTTTCTGTGTGACTTTCTCTGTGCGGTCATAAAAAAAAAAAAAAAAATTCAATGGATATACATTTTTAAAGGAGTATATTCAGCAACATTACAGATTACGCAGGACACGTTTCGGTATAATATATGATACAAAACTGAGGCGTTAAGTTTCAAAACCAGCTAGAATACACTTCCGAAAATTTTACAGGAGAGACAAAATAAAATCCCAAGTTAGACGAATACTAAAATATTGCTGAGAATGAAAACCATTTCCTAAAGCACTAAAAACGGTTTTGAGCTCAAGTATGTGAGAAAACATTAATATCAATATGAGTAAGTAGTTGTCTGTGTGATAAAGTTTCTTGGGAAGTGGTGTTGGCTAAACCCTTTTCCCCCAAAAGACACAAGGACGTTAAAAAACCGAAGTCATGAGCGCTACTTAAAACACTGAATGAACAATGAAATCCACTATCATTTCATTTTAATACAAATCTTTCAGACAATGAGTAGTTTTGTAAGATTCAAAGTTGTTGAGATTTTTCTTCCATGGTTGATTGATGATTAGACACGGTATACATTGAGGTTTTGTTTCCTACAATCGATGGCAATAGCGTAATAAATATTACAATTGAACTATAATCTGGTATTCAGTTTTCTAGATATTTTCAATGAGTTGGTTCACAAAAATCGAATAGTTCTGTCACGTTATTTCATTTATACATGTATACACAGAGGGGTCCAAAAAAATGTATCCACTGGTTAAAAGTCTATAACTTGCAAACTAATTGACGGAGTTGTCTCATTTTTGCTGAAAGTGTAGCTTAAAGTCCAACTTAAAGATATCACTGTAGGTGTTCGAAATGGTCACCATTAACATCCACACACAAACGATGCCACCGAACTGCAGCACGAACTACTGACTGCAACGTGTTCAGTTGGATATTTGCACATGAATGTACGATGGGTTCTCGAAGTTCATCCAATGGGCGTGGCTTTTGTCGATAAACGACGTCCTTTAGTGTTCCTCACAGGTAAAAGTACAGAGGAGTTAAGTCTGGGGAACGTGGTGGATACTCTACAGCACCTCCACGGCCTATCCATCTTCCTGGTAGATTTTCGTCGAGATAAGCCCTAACAAGATTGTGGTAGGGGGCTGGGGCACCATCTTGTTGAAAGTAAAATCTTCTGTCTCCATACAAGTCTTGGATGGCACGTAAAATGGATGTTTGAAGCTTCTGAAGGTACACCTCACCGGTAACTGTGCCGTCAAAGAAGAATGGCCTCAATAATGTTTTCGTACTTAAAATACCACTTTACAACAGACTTCCTTTCATCAAATGTAAGCCTTACGCCAGCTATGTTTACGCGAGTAGCAAGGTACAACTAACAATAAACCACTAACTATCTGGCGACTGTCATCTGACAAAACAAAACAACACAATACAACGCTTGTATTGCGATTGCCGGAACTACAAACTATTACACTACCAAAAATTAGACAACTCCGTCAATTAGTTTGCAAGTTATGGACTTTTAAACAGTGGATACATTTTTTTGGACCCCTCTGTATTTCAAATTAATTACTTTATTATGATAAAGTTACAATCTGCCATTGGGCTGGGTAACTGTGATAAATATTTTCATTCATACCATATTTACAATTTTCATTCACTCGCTCATTTAGTATTTACAAACAGCCCAGAGACCTACTAAATCCACATGGTTGTCTCCTCCCTTGCACGCTCCTCCGTCAGCGGCTTCACCGGATACGAGCCAGTGGAGGCTGACGAAGAGCGCGAGAGCCCGTACGCTCAGGACATGACTGGAGAAACTGGCCATTGTCAGGACTACCACTGTTACGCATTTATAGCAGGCCACCGGTTTTAGTCTCCAAGGAGGATTATAGGGATGAGTGGTGCAGTGCAATGCAATTCAGTTCTTAATTTATGCAGCTATGCGGATGTAACGATGAGGCCACTGTTCCTTGAATCAGATGTTATAGCATTTATCCTATCACTTGTGACTTTTCAGCGACTCCTGACCATAAACATCTATCAGGTACAATTGACAATAGTTTATTATAAGTTTAGGTTATTGTCTAGACCTGCTGCATATTATACTTATCTTGGAGGTATAAGTATAGTTACTAGTTAACTGAGATCTTCCTTTCTAAAGTGTTCTAGCCACACCAGAACCGGTAGCCAGTAGCCCGAGGTGGAACTAGCATGGAGAGAGTTTGCTCTTGTTTTTTCTATCTTTTTCCCCTTTTTCAATCAAGATCTTTTTACCTTTCCGAGGGGCAGTAAGCATTTTTTTTTTTTATTTCTTCACATCAAAGTCTACAACGAAGTAAAGAATAGCTTTGCCTACAATATTACACACCGCGCTAAATAAGTATGCTTAGCCCATTCCCATAGAAGTTAGTACTTTCATCTGGAGAGGTAACTCGTGGCTGGTAAAAGTGCGATTCCTTTTACACTAACCTCATTAAACTATATGTAGTACGTACTGGTCAGAATTAAGTGATTTGAAGCGTAAAAATGTTTGGTCATCAACGCCAGTTGAATATAGATATAATACAAAGAAATCGTTAAAATCTTAGAACGAAGAAGAGTTAGCTGGACCAGAGCTGCAGGGCAAAATTTATTTTTGCGCTATTTATCGAACTGAATAAATCGAATACACTTAAACTTATCCAAACAAGATGAATTTAAGAATATTCGAAGAAAAACTACCTAGAAACCTAGTGGCCGGTGTGGTGAAAGTCAAAAATTATAAATTATTAACCTAGCAATAAGTAACGTACGAAAATAGTTTTTCCATACCTCAACCATTTTTGAAGAATGTCCAATCAGTACCGATGCCCCCCCCTGAATTTGATTTTTTAATTGTAGGATCATTATAGTAAACCTCTTTAGACCATTATACTAACAGTTCAAGTTGGGATCCATAGCATGATTAAAGAATAAACAAAAATCGCAGCTCATTCATTTATGAGTTTTGTTTAGTTAAAATACCCATACAGAGCACTGTGATTTCCCCAGCCCCGACCGTCAGGTAGTTTGTATGACACTAGGAATAATGATTGGAGAATACAGATAAAAGCCACGACCCTACCAATCGACACAGTCCGCTAATTATCCTTTTCAACCCTTTCTAAAAGTCAGAAAACAACTTTTAGAAATTCTGCCATTAATAACAGTACACTTAAAGAACTGAACACCTAATTAAGAACAAACATAAAGCAGTAATAATTAAAAGAGAGAAATGCTGATTTTTAATGACTAGACAATCAAGGGGTATGGCAGGTTCATAAAGTTAATAGATTATTAATAATTATTAGTGATGGTATGTAATCGCACTCGCGTAAATACAGTAATTATACTTGATTATAAAATACACTGACAGGCAAAAAATTCCACCCACCTACTGTTTTCATCTCAAAATATTTCTGCTTTGGATTGGTCAATTTTTTTTATGAAAAAATATGTATTTTCTTTATTCGTTTTCAATTAGAAATGTCAATATAGAGGATAGTAACCCATAATCCTTAATTCAATTAAAGGGCTGTCGTTCCTATTTTTTACTTTCCATGGAATTAAAAATGTTTATTCAGTGTCATTTGCGTTCTGGTGCAGCGAATTTCTTAGTTTTCGGCTTCGATATTTTAATTTTCTCAATTTTAAGTTTAAAAATGCCTCTTCGTGCTGAGGATGTTGCACGTCGTGTGGCACTAATTGATGATGGACGTTCCATTAGATATGCAGCTAATGCCATCGGAGTTCCCTATGAAACTCTACGAGACGCCGTCAGGCGTTTTCGAGAAACTGGGTCTTACCATAGAAGGGCCGGTTCTGGACGGCCTAGGGCAACAGAACCACAGGCTGACTGGTTTCTTACTTTAAGAATTTTACGAAACCGCACCATACCGTTGTTCAAGCGATTCATCAGCTCCAAGAAGTTCAAGGTGTGCAAATTTCTGAACGTACTGCTCGGAGAATATTAAATGAGTATGGCCTGTCATTGGACTATGGACGAATGGTGTGCTGTACTTTTTACAGATGAATCTGCATTTGCTCTACGATCTTCAGACGGGCGTGAAAGGGTGTGGAGAAGAATAAATGAAAGGTATGCAGCCTGTAATTTCAGCCAGAGCCAACCTTTTCAACGTGGTTCCTTAATGGCGTGGCCTGGGATTTCAATGGAGTGCCGCACAGAATTGGTTGTTGTTCGTGGAGGGTATTTGACGGCCACTCGCTATGTAGATGAGATTTTGGAACCTCGTGTGTTGCCTATCCTCATCGAAATCGGCGATCATTCATTTCTAATGCACGATAATGCACGTCCACATGTCGCTCGCATAGTACAGACGTTCCTTGATCAGCACAACATTGAGGTCTTAGCCTGGCCAGCACGTTCTCCAGATTTGAATCCTGTCGAGCATTTACGGGATAACCACGGAAGACGAATGAGAGCGCGTTCAGCACTTCCTGATACACTGGAGGACCTTGAAAGGGCTCTTCGGGAAGAATAGGCTAACCTCCAGCAAAGGGACATTTCCCGACTGGTGGAAAGTATGCCGAAGCGTCTTCAAGAAGTAATAAAGGCAAGAGGAGGAATTACGCGCTATTAAATGATCCTGTCATTAATTTCTTGTAGGATAAAAATGGTTATTTTTTAATTTTTTTTTCATGTTTCTCAGCAGTTCACATTTTGATTTTAAATTTTTAAACCAAGACTCATTTAATAAACGTTAAAAACCTTATTAAAGGTAAAAAAGATTTTATAAATAATAAGTATTATATACAATTACCATGTATTATATACAAATATATATATATTTGTTATAAATATATATGTAATATATAAAAGATATTAAATATTTAATACCTATTTTATTGTTGAAAAGATATAAATTAAATAATGACTACAGACAATTGATAACGCTGTGACTTGTATGTTTTTATCTTCATAACATATCATTATTATTTTTTTTGTGGATACGATGAGAGTCGCCCACTAAACAGTCCTCAGATAGTCATCTGAAAACCGGCGGCGATGAGAAGGGGAGACTCCGCATTCCGTTCGCCTCCATCCGTCCCAGCAAAGTAGCAGCTAAAAGCTAAAGCCTCTCAGGGTGAAAGCTCTTAAGTATTTTCACAGCAGTCAAAGCCTTACGGAACCGCCCTAGCTTGAGCTCTTCTCAGATGACCACTTCAAGTCGAACAAGGGTCGTCAAATCCTCGGTCATCCACGCATTGACTTACCTGCACTAATCGATTTTACCTTTCAATATCGACTTAAAATGTATTAAAAGAACATTATAATGATGTATAGGTTATCGATGTTAGCAACTAGCTGTTGCTACAAGGAACAGTGGCGTCATCACTATTACTACTAACCCCATAAAACTTTCTTAAATTAAAACACTAAGAGTTCCTTGATAGCCGGAAGTATATCAATGAGTTTGTCGGGAAATCGGCTTGGGTTGATGAAAAAGCGGTGTCAACTTAATTAATGAGAGCGATATTATCTCATAAATTCATTTAGATCAGATATCACTAAATTGTTTACCATCAAACATATTATTGTAGATTGTTGACCAATGTTATGAAAAGACTAATACTGAACATTTAAAAAAGAAAAGAGAAAAAAAGTCACATACAGTGATGTAGCATTCATCTCAATCAACCAGAATTAATGAATTGATTGATTTGGGCAGACTGTAATTAATGTATTGACTATTAAATATATTTGCTTTCCAGAAAGTCATTTCAAACGATTAGAAGAATAAATTAACCACTCGTATATTTTATTTCGTCTATATAAATATCACATTTATGCAAATAGGCAATGAATAATAAAATAGACCTTTACAAAACAATATTAAAAAAGGAAAAGAAAGAAGAAAACAGCAGATCACATCATCATACCTGATAACGGATAACGTTACAACATACTATGTATGTATGTCTGCACCAGAACCGTGTGAAGATTAGTTTAATGTTGACATACAGTGTTAGGCATATGTCTTCAAGAAGTCGACAGACAACCTTCTTTCCAAGATTACGCTGCTACAGACTTCGAAAGAATCAGGATTGGGTGAGACGATTTTTAACTGTTGGAGATTTGCAGGGTGTTAAAAAGAGATTCATATTTTAACTTAACTTAATGCCAGTACATAAAGCTGAGAAACTAGAAAAAATACTGATCTAACAGTATTTAGGTTATTGGTGTTCATTGGCTAATAATTATTCTTTAACGCAATTTATATTGGTTTAGGATGTTTTAACAAGTTGCGGATAGTGGCAAATTTCCACGTTACTGTCTCTTGTTGTGTGTCCCTAGCAGTGGGTGAAAATTTGAACTTTCACTCTTAAATAGAAACTTTTTCTGTGACTTGAGAAAGCTTAAGAGTTACGAAACCGAGTACGTTTTCAGCATATTTCGAGGAGTTGTGGACTATATCTTCGAAATTTCACATCTTACGTCCCCTATACTAGAGCATACGTACACACAAACGAATAACGTTCAAAATCCTCTCTTCTCTTCGAAAGCTGATCCTCTCTCTACCGGTTCTGCAATTAAAGTAAGCGACCCCGGAAGTAGAAGCCACCATAAAACATCAACATTATCACCGGAAGTGTATTCATCGTAATCTAGCCATATATTCATATGCACATAGAAAGGGAAGTTCTTGCCCAGCGTATTTCCGGGTTCGCCTTTATACGGCATTACAAAGATATTAAACACGGACGAACGCAGCTGGGAGAAATGAAAGATGTCTGAAGAATGTCTTTCCAAGAAATGGTCCATTCGAAAATAAAAAATCAATTTCGTCTCCTGATGGTCGAATCGAACACTTTTCAGCAACGCAGGGATTGGGTCTATTGTCAGACCTCGACGACTGCCGACCGCGAAATCAGCTTCTTCACCCTATCAGAATCTATATCAGTGCAGATTTAAGAAGTGGTTCCTTTTTTGGTTCCCAAGTCCCATAGTCAATTATGGTACCCAATGTGCCCTTTACTGTTCCAGAAAAACAGAATTTAAAATCTAAAAAAGCTTTTGAGAGTTACTAAAGAGTGGAAAAAGTGTCGCTTAGTAGAAACGGGCCGCCATTTTAAGCGTTACTTATTTTTCACATACTTTCCATTCTATCTTAATCAAAACATACTCATCAGTTCGCCAGCGTGTAGTTGAATATCATAGATGGATCATTCTTACGACAATTGTAGATTGTTACCTCTTCAGCTTACACAGTGGACACCCGAAGCCTCAGCTACGAGTCACCGTTAAGTTATCTTTGTTCTGATCGCTCCAGAGAAAGCCGCTTCTTCGCAGTGCGTGGAGACCCGAGACGGCTTTGTCGCAGTGAGGCAGACAGACAGACGGACAATGCGCTCGGGCCGCGGCGAGGGGAAAGGTCCGTAAGAGGCGTTTCCAGGTCATCCGGGTGCTCTACTCCTGACGCCCACGCCGCTAAGGAGGAGCCCTTTGGAAATCACAACTGGACTGCTTTCACTCTGGCCGTCTTTCCCCGTCCTCTCATTCCGCATTTAATAATAACTGCCTCTTCAGAGGGAAAATAATATCAACTCGTTCGAGGAAGATTGGATATGAAAGAAAAATCGTCCAACCATCATGTCTGCCTTGTTGACTTGATTGCTGAGCCCAAAGAGAGAGGCTTTACTATCAACTAGGTAAGAGGGGGGATCTTCTTTTGTCTGTCTCAAAGTATGGAGGATGTACGTGAGTTCTAAAATTCACGGTCTCACAAAAGTAAAGCCATTTAATTAATAAATGCAACTCACAACGAGAAGGTTAAAAGTCAACGAGTTGCTTCAGGCCGTAATGACGCACCCCTAAATTTATTCTTCAATTTATTTATTTTTTAATAGTCAATAACCAATTTTCTCAGACCTAGATGATTTAATGAATAAAATCTTTGGTAAAAATTACCGAGAAGTTTTTTAGAAGAGGACATAGCCAGCTGATGAGAAGAAGCTGTTAGTCGTTTCAGAATTTGACGTACCTCAGCAGATCATACTACCACCGTTCACTAGTAGTAGCAGTTTTCCTGTCACCTGGACGGAGATTCCTGTGAGCATACCCGCCAAACATATCGGCAGTTTCATCAAACGCGGATTTTAAGTCCTTTCACCCTATTACCATTTCCGACTGAACCAGCGAACACTCCAATTCCAAGAAGCTGCCCCACAATTAACAAGAGCTCTTCTGAGTCTCTTGGTTCTGTAAAAGTTGAGAAAGCTACTGACGTCCTCCCGTTGGACAACACCTTGATTACTTTCTCATCACAGCCGAGCCATCTCTTCGCTCAAGCCATTTGTTCCCTCGCTTAATCATTTTATAATTTCCATTAAGCGGAGTGGTCTCAACATTTTTACACCGGACGTAAAAATTAGCTTAAATTTTAAATATATATTCAATTACGTTGACTCTGTTTTGGTTTGGAGATAATAACTTTAAAATCTTAAGCGTTCTTCACGGTAACTTTTCAGAGGTTATCTTACAATTAATAACATTTCCTTTATGATTCCCCTTCACTGCATCCAATAATTAACTAAACAGGAAAATTTGATATTTACTCATTAAAACATTAAAAATTTTGTTTTTAAAACGCTCATCAGTACAATAGTGATCAGTATTTTGATCTTAAGCCATCATCTAGTTATTAGTATATATTGTTTTTAAAAAAAAAGTAATAAAGATTTGTAATTATTATTTTAGAACTAAAGTTCTGATTTTTCAGTGACGTAAAATAATATTCAAAGATATTCTAAAAAAAAAAAGTGTTTTTTTCACAATAAGTTAGTAATGTTTTAAGAAACAAACGCGCCTCGCTAGAAGTATCTCTAAATATTATTAATCAACTTTCTATAAATTTTATTTCCTTCCTATTTATTTTTAGAAAAAGATTTAGTTGTTGTGAGTTCATTGTTTTAATCAAAACGACAAGATGTCTGCCCACAGCTTTCGACAATCTGATTCCCACTTCTGGTGACTAAAACACAAGACATAATGTATTCGTAAGAACGTGTTTTAAGATTCAATTAAAATTATCAAAGTACTAATCGAAATTCATAAATAAATGCAATAAATATTACACATAATTATTTTGACGTTTAGATTGTATTTTATTTGTTTATTACCATTTATAATTGATCATTAGTCATCATTTATTTCTACTGGTACATCTCTCATGCTTGTACGCCCGTATGTGCTCTTCAAGGTAGAACAATGTTGCGCTTTCGATAAAACCGTTATCGACATCAGGGATCGAAAAAATACTCTCACCCTGCGAGAGAGAAGCCGCGAAGACAGGTTCCTCGCTTGGACTAATTAATGAGTCAATTAGCTTTAGAGTTAGAAGATGTCTTGGTTGCTTCTATTTAAGGTAAGAGTACTTCTAGGGATCACTGTAACATCACAGCTTACCGAAGGACAAAGGTTCAATATAGGAGGCAATGATACCGTGGAACGTTCCGAATGCAAAGCCTCGTTCACGATATACTGCAACCTATCGACTGCCGAACAGGGGAACCCAATCATCAGAGTCAGGTTAATTTCTGTTCGGAAATGAAGTCGACCACATATTTTGGTTTCAGTCTCGATGCTTACTGACGAGGATCTGGTTCTTATGACTGCTTGTGCGTTATTTGACGTGTGTGTTAAGTCTGGCATTACACTACGGTTTCTCTGGCAACAGGAGATGTTTGATTATTCTTCCCGGCTCGTATTTGACCAACGATGAACTTACTTATTGATGAAATCGGGCGTGGGTTCAAGTCAAGAGTGTTGACCGAGACCGAAGTAGATTTAGGATTAAGCCAACTGGCACGTGTCAACGCATGTTACGGTTTTTCTTTGGATATGCGTTAAAACAGACAATATAAACCAATCTTTGAACTAAAACGTCGAACTTGGCGAACAAAATAATTAAACCACAAAATTAAATGAAAAAAAATTGCAAATTGTAGAACCCGTCACAGATAAATTTAATGTTATCGAAACGGGGAGAATCGATCGTGTGGTACTGAATCACAAAATACCCAAGATTAATTTTGAAAAATGTGTAGAACTAAATGTCCAAATAGAAGCAAATAGTAGTCCGATTAAAAAGGCAACAGGTGAAATTTTAAACGTTCACTTATACTCAAACACGCTCATAGAAGTTTTCATTGTCTCGGTAAATATTCGTGATGATTTAAAAGAAAATCCATTTTAAGATTAATTGAGGAGTACCAAAAAAATACTCAATTCGTGTAATAACGAATTCTCAATAACGAAAAAGTTGTTTAACCAATTTACAATAAACAAAAAATGTCATCATTATCTTGGCGAACATTTCCCCGAGGAATGTCCCTGAGAGAGAGAGGATTCAAAATTTCTGGTCGAGACAGCTGGATATAATAAATCTTTTATTGAAAGAAATAGTATACCATTAGAAAAATATTAAAATGCAACACAATGCTTTAATCGGATATCTTCATATATCAAAGTTTCAATGCTGTTCCACCGCTACTGTCCAAGCTCAAAAAGCCCTATTAAAAAATACTTCCTCAACCACGGATGAAACGGTTCCGCATCTACTTTCTAATTACAACTGGAGGAAATCAATGTTTTCAATTTATATTAGTTTCAATATTAACTTTTTTTGTTTTCGTTAGGGCGAAGAAACTTTCACCAGCCGGAACCGTTCAGACAGTTTCCGCTTCGAGTGTACTAATTTTACCACAGATAATTATGTAGAAAACAATTCGTTTGGCTGTAAAGTTTCAACGTCAAAACATTACCAGATCCGTGAGAAAGTTGAATTGTTGAGGGTTTCTTCTTAGGGTTTCGTTGGAATTTTTTTTTGTTTAATATAAACCTCAAAGCATTACATGTTTGGTTATATTTATGTATTCATGTCTGTTTCGTTGATTTTAACTCCTCCGTTTGATTTATAGAAGCGCAATTTTGCCATGTTAATAATCAAGTGTCAGTATCAAAATATTTTGGTTTATTGGAATTAGTTAAAAAAAATGATAGGTCTCCACCTCCATTTTAATGCAATACAATAATGTGTTCGCAACATTTTCGCAGCTATTATTTGACTTAGAGCTATGCGATTTCGCATACTAATTCCTCTTCAATGGCCCCAGAACAGAGATAATCTCTTAAATTGTGTGGGTAGATTAGAGGCTTTTGATAATAGAAAATTGAACTTGATTTGACGAACCCTGTTATATTGAAAAAAGTACCTCAAATTCAAATTACGTGCACAGAACAAAGAGCTCAAAGAATGGAAGTAGGTAAACGTGTAAAAAGTCTTGTTTACAAATTGACTTCTCTCTAACTTTTAAGTTTTCTCAAGTCTGTTCTCTCAGTGTTCTGAGCCAATTTAAAATTTAACGTTCTGATTTTTCTCCAATTGAAAACACACTAAAGCTAGACGGTAAAGCAAACAGATATCCTAAGTTTGAATGTTTTTCTTTGTGAATATTTTGGTTGATGAGCGCTTAAAAAATAAAATGAAGTGCCGTCAATAATTAGCGCTTGATAATAGCAGGATGAGCTGTTGAAAGCGCTAGTTCTTATAATAAAATACTGATTAGTGGGCGGGCATTGTCATATATGACTATAAGCTTAGCCCAAAACCAGCAAACGCATCCTAAAATGAAGTAATCAAAAACAATTTTGAATAATGTCGATGATATAAGAGCTATTACATCGGAAACATATTTATGTTCTCATAAATGAGATAACAATTCATTACCCGCTTCTTGATTTGAACCTAGGACCACGCGGACACTGACCAATGCCAAACAAGAGAAGCGGAGAAACGGAGGATGCTGACGCATTGAGGCCACTGAGGATTCACTTCACGCACTCTTGTTTTTGTACGTGTCCTGCATAATTTCATGGGGTCGACAATACTTTCACCTATTTCGGAGGCAGCTTGTTGTTCTTCCGATAAAGCGTACGTAATGGAAAGTCGCTTCAACTGTTAAATATCAGCAGAAAGATTAATTTTCTGATCCAAAGTCAGTGGACTTTACATCCATATGCATGATATTTTGTACGAATTAATTCAAAGGTTTTCATTTGATATTGTATTGTATTTTACAGAATTATAATTATGTCGATCCATCTATGAATTTAATTTACTCAGTGTAGTTAAACAATCGTATATATAATATAACTAAAAACTAACTAATTTTAATAAAACTAGTTTCTTTGAGAGAGAATTTAAACCAGATATGGACTTGTTGGTCATTGCTTTTCAAAATAAGATGCCACGGATAATCTTTAATTCTCAGTGTTTCATCAGAAACCAACAAATTCAAAAGTTGACGAGTCATCAAAGAGCTTGTCATTAGATCCAACTCGAAGTCATCGCTACACAGGAGAAGTCTCAACAACAGAAAATATGCCCTAATGCTAATAAAAGAAAAACGTTTTCTTTCTTAGGTTTTTTTTTTCGTTTGGAAACTTTTAGCAATGTAAAATGTGTGTCCAAAAATAAAATATTTGATTCTAGAGTATTTCATGGACAAATACCAAGGCAAATATCGTATTTGAAAACCTACTAGTACTGAAACCTTTTCTAATTATTCAGACAACTCTTGATTGTTAAGATAATAATAAGCAAGAAAGCTCCATCAGTATGATTGAGGTTTGGTAATCCAACCGGGCTAGAACAACTTCTCAAGACTAACGGATCCCAGTAAAACGGATTTGAGTACCACAATGGCCAAGAAACGGTTTTTCGATCGTGAATATTAGTCATAAGAGTTAATGATCGATCCAGTCCAACTTACTGATAAAATATTACATACTTCGGAATGACGATTGAACGAGTCAATAATTGTATGTCATAAGATCATAACTCATAATATATAGAAACTGAAAACACCTTTGCCGGTTACTTCCCGTGAAAGTTGGAACAACCGAAACCGACAATTATATCAATAAACTTTTGACTAATTTAAATTAATGACTGATTAATAACCAGTGGCCCGACAGGTACAATAACGAGTCTCGAAAGCCGAGAGTGTCGCCTTTAAGGCTGATTTCTCAATTTGAGATGACGCTCACGACTGAGAGATCGATATTAAACCCGGACAATAAAAGCGAAATAATCATCTTCAAATCAAATAAATAATAAAAACAACATTATGGCAATTCGCAATCTAGTCTCATCATCGCTCTTTATCGTGAATAAAGTTTGAATTGAAGTGCATATAAATTTTAATGGAGAAAAAAAGTAACGACAAAAAAACAAAAAAAGATGCTAATATAAAAAAAATCCTGCATAATATATTATGCCCTAAACTCTTATGCTTGGGTAATTTATCTGCGTTAGCAACATTTTGAATCTGTGTACTCTCACTATGTTTGCATTTATGTATAAACTTTGATCGTTTTTAAAATATCTAGAAAATAATTAATTTCGGATACTTCATATAACTTAACTATTATAGCGTACCATGGTTTATCAAATATTATTCTTATAAATTAATTTTGAACTTTTTTGGACTAGCTGCAGCGGAAATTAACAAGGGGTTTACTAACAAATTCTAATGTTTACGATGGGGAAAACATTAGCTTTTGTAACGCCATAAATTGTAGGAGTTCTCTATTAGGTAATATTTGAAAAAAATAAGATGTTTATCGACATTTTGGACTAACTTTATCCACTGACGCCAACTGCTGGTGATATTATCTCAACTGACAGGGTATTGGACCCTGGGAGATGGAAATATTAGTCGTTTTTTCCACAGTTGGTAACAACAGTGGTTCTTCCTTAAAGGTGTAATGGCGTCGAATTTGTCCAGCAGATTTCACTTCCACTTCTTCGGGACGAATGGGTCCGAAGCCACAAAAAGGTCTGTTTTACAGGGTTTTCCCGGACCCGGAAACTGGCCATGAAAAAATCTCTGAGACTCGTCCTGTGCAATCAACTCGAAAATTCGGCACTAAAGCTACACTAATTGATTTGAGGATCTGGCGTGAAAAGTGGAGGAACAATACGCAGAAATGTCACAACACTTTGTTCTATTTGAATAGAAAAACGTCTCGATCATTTAAAATCGCCCTTTCAAAAAATATAAAAACTATAAACAGCTTAAATATTATAGATATAACAAAATCTAATATTACAGCACTCGTTAAAAATGATTTTTTTCATTGGAAATTTTTATTAGAACTTTTATATATCTTGATTTTGTAAATTATCACTATATGTAGTCAAGTCACCTTTCTGTATAATATGAGTTACCATTTTAATTTTTATAAAACTCTACAGGAATTTTCGGATTCAGTATGTTATGGTAAAAGAGTATGAACAATGATTTGGAAAGTTGTATCATACGCAGGTCTGTTGTTTAATTGTTACCAATTTTATTATTTTATACATATTAAAAAATTTTATATTTTAAGATGTAATGTGTTCGATTTTTAGTTCTGAAGATGACTAAATAGGCAAACTGGTGTACTAATAAAAATAAATAATTGCAGAGACTCACAAGCCTTTATCGAAAAATTAGTTTTTCACATAATTTAATAAATCAAACTAAAACTGGCATGGCGTGTATTAAATACACCTCTCAAAACACCCTCTTAAGAACTACATTTTTCTCTTCGCTAACAGTGACGAGTGCGAATCGAACCTCCGCTCCGGTTATCGGTATTGTAAAATAAACTAATAAATAATTATGGCACAGATAGCTGCAATTGAATTAGATAAAACACTGTCTAGAAATTCACAATGGAAAAAACACTATTGCTATAGTGATTATTGGTATTGTGTCCATTATTATATCTAGGGAAAAAAAAAGCAACTGGTTTCGTAGCAAGAACTGTGTATACAATTATATTTTAAACATGTATGTAAATAATTATTAGTTGTAATTTATTACTGTTATTCATTTTAAATGTATTCCATATTATCATAAACAATAGAGAACTGCAGAACCTCATAGATTCAGTTAATAGCCTATAATATGTACCTTTTTTAAATTTGATCGAGTTTTTTTTTGTTTTTGTTGTATGCTTTTTAATCAAATGCCCACTTATATATTATTATCTATTAAATTGTTAACAATTTTAAATTCAAATGGGTCACCCAGTTTTCTTCTTCCTTTTTTTGTTTTTTACATATTTGATAAGTTCAGTTTATGTCTGATGTAAACAGAATTTTAGTTAGTAAATAATGATTAAAAAACTTACGAGGCTCCTGATCTTTGGATTAACTATTTTAAATTAAATTTCATTAAAGTCCTAGAATTAGATACAACTCTCCCGTCAATGACTATTTACAAAATGCAATGGGAAAATGGTCGTTTTAGAAATTTCCAGGGCAGAAACAAGTGACCTTAGTAATAGCCAGTATTAAAATTGGGTAGAATTAAAAACGGCGTGTTATTACGTCTGCGAAACAGCATAAAACGATAAATTGACATAAAACTGGAGGTTTTATGGGCCACTTTACATTTATAGGCTCATTATATGGCAATAGAGATCATTTCTTCCGCTCATGTGAGTCCCCGACCCGTTCCTTCAGCCCCCCATATTTGACCTAGGGCATGCAACGCAGAGATGGACGGACAAGAAGTGAAAATCAAAATTTATTTTTGCGAATTAGTTGTATTTATCTGTTGCTTTCCATACTCAACTATTTACTATCGTAGATACGAGGAGAATTTCGTCAGGAAGTCACAAAGATGGAAACAATTACAAGCTCCGAAAAAAATATTTAAGGGTTATTTATTAACCTATTTTTTAATACCCTTTTAAGTCATTATGCGAAATTGGAAGGTTTATTATAATAATGTATGAGGGCAAAAGGTAGGTTTCCTTAAATAATGACCTTATGGAATAAGGTTAGTTCTTATCATTTCATTACTTTTAGGGTCATTCCATTTCGATTCGAGCCTGGGGCTCTCAGTTTCTTAGTGATAACTGTTGATATTAAATTGATTTTACTACTTGTAGACTGTACATAATCAAAATTTGATTTGTTGAAAAAAAAGTAATATACTGACACAGTGGATGAATTTTTTGGGGAATCGGCTTAGATTATTATAAGAAAGATGTTTAATTTTCATCAAATGTGCAATTGGGCAACGTTTCGGCATTATAGATCTGCATCAGGTAATAAATAGTATGGGTAGGTTAAAGCTGCTGACTGTCTTAAGTCATATTGGAGAAATTAAGATTTTTCCTGGCAGGCAAACAATGTCGAAACTACGTCCATCGCTAATTTTAATGAAAATCTAATATCTCTCTTTCATTAACCTAAGACGATCTCCCAAAACAGGCACACTCAGTTATTTCACAGCTGGCTGACTGACTATGAACAACTGCCAGTAATATATATTATAATTTAAAAAAAAAAAAAAAGAGCTAACGAACGTGTATCAATGTTTTGTTTAAATTTGTGGTGAAATCTTCAAAATAGGTTACCAACGGAAACATTTTAATTGCCGACCCCGAAATCTCTTCATCAATTTTTAAAACGGAGATTTTAGGAATCAATAGCTCCGATCGCCTGTCAGGTCATACAAATAGATTTATATTGACATTTTTTTTAAAAATCTATTTTCATTAGCTGAGGCGGTTTGATAAATAAAAACAGGTATTCTTGGATAGAGATACCGAGTAGGTTATGTAGTTTTTTTTAGCCATAGTTTAATAAATCGTCGCACAATCGCAGTTATTTCACTGAAGTAATTTAAGGTAACAATATTTCAGTAAAGATTTTTAAAATAAATAATCCGAGAAGTCCCTTTCTACCTCATCTTAAGTCTTCTTTGAGTATCATTCGGAAGTCAAGTTGGGATAGTTTTAATGAGCGTCTGGTTTACGATGTAATAAAAAAAACAAAATAAACTAGAGGTCTATGTAGTTACGTCATAATTGCAAACGTTTAATTGAACTATTCATCGCAATTAGAGAAACAATATTTTTTTTTGTCTTTGTTAATCGATTCGCAACTGTGAAATTGAATCACAACCAGCCCGCTGGTTTTATCCGCTGCAGCGGATGTGAACGGTACAACAACATAGCAATGACACGAAGGGGAAGACCATCTAATGACAACTCCCCATAATTGTATTTAGGTTTAACCTATATTCTCTACTGATGTCTATTCCAGATTCCCTCAAGTCGCCGTAGAGTTTTAGAAGTAAGTCGAGTGAGAAGTGTCCTTTTGTCAGTGGATTTGAATGGTGACTAATGTACAATGTACAATTTCTTGTCAGAAATACAATGTCAATTTTCTCGTATGAAACTTGTAAGAAGGCCTCTGTGCAGTGTGTGTGGTATGGCGATCTTGCAATTATTATCGTCGGTACTTTGGCTTAGAATTGCTTTATTTTCAATATATTCCATTTTTTTTCGTATATAAGTGCTACAAATAGTGGTCAGAAAGAGAGTGATTGCCTAAAACATTTCTGCTATTGGCAGTTTTGAGGGTTTTTTAAGTAAATGGTACAGTGGCCGGAGGCTGTGATTAAGAGTTTTTCGTTTTGAATTCTGTATCAATCGTTTGTCGAGTTTAAACATTCAATTTATCGAAGGTATGTTTCTGGAAATAAAGGGTGATCATTGGCCCCTTGCATTTTGAGGCCCAATGGTCCAATTTTAATTCCGCTCACTAACTATTTTGTTATTTGGACCTCCCTATTAAAAAGACTATGCAATTGGGCGCTTTACGCATACTATATCTATGTAGGAACTCAAACATTTTTTTATAATAATTAACCTAACTCGATTCCTAACTAATACATCCACTTGTATCTAAGGTCATGGCTAAATTTAAACCCACTGAAGGATAAACAACACTTTAGACCCTCCATCGGTTCATTTTAGGGTTAGACCCTCACAGAATACTCAAGTCGTATACTTACCAAGAGACGCATCCTAGTTGCGGAGAACTTAGAGACTGAGCTCGACACCCGGACAGCGGCCGCAATATCCCGGCCTCCCCACCTCCTCCTCTGCCCTGGGGGTTTCTACGCCCCCGCCACACCTTTCTCCCGGGAGTACGGCCACTTTTAGGAAGTACACCTCGAGTATGGATATGATGTACGCCCGCGGCGAGAACCTGAGGACCGCAGTACACTTCCTCATCGGGGTAACGGACGGGTCCGGAGTTAGCATCTGCTTTCGGATGCCTGAGGTGAAAGTCGGCACAACTGTCACGGCAATGTAGAACGTCATATCATTCTTCGGCGAATTTTAAATTTGACGAGCTCCCGTCGAATAGATTCGTTCGAGCAGTTTTAGGGCATTCGTTTTTGTTATTTATTCGAGACCCCATCACCTTATTAGTCAGTTTCGTCAAGTCACGTATAATGTGTATCATTATACTTGTTTATACATTATATAATTTCTATAAAATAACAAAACCTGTATATAATGTAGTGATGCTACAGGAAATACAAAATAATTTGTAAATAGATTCGCCTGAGGATCTATAATTATATATAATTATCTGTAAATTTAAAGGGGCTATGAAGGAAAAAAAAAAAAAAAAAAAAAAAAAAAAAAAAAAAAAAAAAAAAAAAAAAATTATTCGAGACCATAAATTATATTAGATAGTTTATATGTGAATATTATCAAATTACATTGTCATTAGTTAAGACGTCGGAACCGGCCAGCCGTCTACTACGTCTATGTGTGCACGCCTCTTAGCGTTCGTTACATTATGATAAAATACCAATAGGGTATTTTATCTTCATGAAACATGTAATAAAAAAATCATTTCAATTTTTAACCTAGCGCACATGCATTCCATAACTACACAGAAACTACTTACCTTACTTTGTACATACTTCGTCTGTCATCTTTTGGTGAAAGTCTTCTGCTTGTAATATATGCTCTTTGGCACATTCACGAGTGCTAGTTCACCCTGAAAAAGATAAAGCCTCGCGCCAAAAAAAAAAGTGGTTTTTGTTTATTTGCGTGTTAGGGGTTAGACGCTCTTAACTTTAATATAACTGGAAAGTAAAAACATTACGCCAGGAGTGGCGAAGAAAAGATGGCGCTAAGCACCACTACCACTTGTTGACCCATAGATCATCTGCCTCTTTATTTGTTTTTATTATTTAAAAGATTTTGTTTAATTTTTACAGTCGAATTTTCTTCATAACGTTACGTGAGTTTTTTAAACTTATCAAATGATTGTATTTTCTAATTATTATTTTCTTGTATTACTTAAGATACTTCTCATACATACCTGCTATTAATTATATACACAGGTCAGCCCGCCGTGTTGTCGAATTTGCCATTTTTAGAGTCATTGTTTTAGGACACACAGGCAAACGAAGGAACCGTTGAAGGTACACCAAATCTAAACAATAGTTGTGTTGTATTTTAGCGTAGGGTTCTCAAAAGGGGAACTTCCTGGAATAAAAACAAAATACGCTAGGAACACAGTAGTCATCCAGAGGATAATATACGTATCTATGTCACAGTTATAAAGAGTCAATAGAAAGAAGGCCCCCCTTGTTTAGAAAGTGGGGTCCGACCAGATAAAGGGAAGAAGCTCCACATGCATATTTAACGCCATAACCTAGAACCTCAATGTCCAATTACCAAGTCTATGAACGAGTAGGCACAGAGGCAAACATTGGATCACACAAGCACGAGGGGTAAATTCGAAGCGATCGCCATGCATAATGACGTCATTGGCTTGTTGCACGGTCTTCGGGCCACAAGTAAAACTGCGACGGCAGCTCTTCGGAGGACCTGCTTGCTGTCTTAAACCGCGACCACACATATAAAACATTTTTCCGGCATACAACTTACAACGTAAATTTATGAGAGTGCCACGGGAATTTGTGAGTCACTTGTGTACATAGCAATGCACGCAAGAATTTGTCCACCATTCATCGTATGGCCTCCGGACTAGTGCCGGTTTTTTTTACGAACATGAAAGGGACATGCATCGCATCCAGTTTTTACGCCACTCATTCTAAATTAACACGTATAACTTTTCGAGTTTTCACTGTCAGTTTTACTGACTATGTCTGAGGTATGGATAAAGGCTGCTGTTTTTATTTGATTTACTTCAGAAGAAGGAATCAATAAAAAGGTGCTACTGGATGACGCATCTGTTCAAAGAAAGATTTGAAGGTGGCAAACGGCTATTTCGATTCCTACAGAATCTTCCATGTTCCTCCCACACGTCATTTTTCTTCGTTTTATGGAAATGTCTTGGAGGTTCTTGGGTTTCGATTAGTAAAAGTACCTTCTCTTTGTCAAACCCCATTCCTTAATCTAAATTTACGATAAATAGTCACAGTTTAAATGGGCTTAAGGTTGACTACAAACTGATAAGCGAACCTGAGACAATTAATGATCGGTAATAAACTAATAAAACAGGTGGACCTACCGTCACGTTTGGCTTGACAGACAGACATACGCCGCAAGGCGTAAAAATTTGTGTGGAAATAACTTTCAATTTGCGGCAAAAATATTTTAAAGCACTCCGTTAAAAGTTTTACAGGTTTGGACGCGGATTTAGAATTAACGATCTGACAATAGTAAAGACTTAAAAACAGAACAATAAAACCGACAATTTATAGTTAAATTTGTTAATAGAAGAATGATGTCAGGGGACCCTCTGGAATCCCTTTTGGTAACATTTTTCTTTAAGCTAACAATAGAATTTATATATAATAAATCTGTATAAACTAAAATTGTACTTTTGTGTATTAAATTTACTGTAGCTATGCTACGTTTTATATAATTTTTGAAAATATATAAGATAATTATAGCTAATCTTAATGTATCCATTTTTGAAATCTGAAGTTAGTGGAGCTCATGTTGAGCCCCAGTTGACTGACAAGTCGCAGGGTTTATATACGGCATGGTCTTTTAGTTCTACCTGAAGTAAAATGTGAATTGCCAAAGAGATTTATTTATTCAATAATAGGTATTTGGCATAACTCAAGCTGTAGGATCTCATACAAAGATGTTCTAGTCTTTAAAGGTTTAATCGAGTCGGTCATTCTCTTATCTCTTTGAACATTCAACTCAGTTTACACCAATTCCCACAGCGCAAAGCTATCAGGTACACGGTGCATTGCTGACGGGACACCTATTTTCCTATGTTTACTTGATATTTGTAAGATTTATACCAAACTACAGAGCCTTAGTCATATAACTGTATGATACCCGATTCCTTCTTCAGGCGTAATTCGTAAAAATGGAAGAAAGTAGAAAGAGATATATTATATAGACTAGTAAAATACTGATAGTTCTCACGTTCAGTCATGAAATTCTCGGCCTGTCACCTCCTCTTTGATGCCTTTAAACCATATTCTTCTTTTTCTTTACCGAACCAATAAGAATTTTCGGTTCGTAATATCTATTATTTTTAAATTCGTCATCTAGAGCTTATCCTGTCGAAATCGTTAAGTATATTTCACCAAAATTACTGCACCCTTAACTGAAAATTAGGTACTACCTAACTTCAGGTAGTAGTCGTACCTGATGAAACATGTACAGCTGAATCACCGCAAAATTACCATAATCCTAGTTTGGGAAATCACAAATCGAAAGATGCCCCGCATTCCTTGTTTTGTTTTTTGTGCGTGTAAAATCTCTCCTCTGCTACTTTTCCAGATTCCCTGGCTTTCTTGATATAAGCCCATTTTCATAACCTGTTTTTTTTTAAAAAACACATCTATAGTCAGATGAGCATCCGATCGCGAAATGATCGGCGGACCCACTTGTACCTACTGCCATTATAAGGTGTATAATTTAGCGGCTTTGAGGGCAAAGTTGTTCGTAATCATTTCTTCCGATTTGTATTTATGTGCGCATATATATTACATTTAAAAAAGAATATGTACCTACGTGTTATTTTTTATTGATAAAATAATAATACTCATCGTAAAATACAGTTTCCAATGACAGGTTTACAATGAGAGCTCTATCAAGACATGGAATAGTATGTCATTTCTGTTAAGTCGGTACAGCTAGGAGAGGTGAGTAGGTTACCATTGGATACAAATTGTCAGACTCATTGGAAACACGAAGAACTTAAAGGTGATTCTGGCTTGACTGATGTTTAACTTAACCCTGGAGAGGAGATCATCTATTAATTTGTGTCTAGTAATTACTACTTTGTTATATCGATAAGTGTTCTCCGTCGTATTGGTTCAATAAAAATCCCATGTATTGCTTGATATTATGTAACCTGAGTGTGTACGTATGCTTATTGGAATATCGTAAACACGAGAGAATGGAAAACACATCGTAAATGCGATACGAATGAGATCAAATAGGGAAAATTTTTAATATTTTCCCGAAACATTTATATTACATAAAATAAAAAAAAAAAAAACAATAGACTAAAAATATTAATGCACACCATAGGAAATTGGCCTTGAACAGTTTTTTTTCATCTTAAAATTGTTTGTAAGTGATAAAGAAATAGTACCTACTGACTGTCAGACATACATAATGAGTGGCATGAATTACACTGACGTTGTTTAAATTAGAAGCCATACTGTTTTCATAAATGTCCTTAAAGCAATCCAGATGTCACTCTGGTCAAGTAAAATTTTCTGTTACCTAATAAATAATGAAGTGTGCCGTGGGATCATATACGACAACGTCCTTCAGAGATATAATAGCCAACTTCTGTAAATTAGTTTGGTTATATCCATGCGATGATATTCATTTATTAAAAATATAAAAAGCACCTTTATAGTCCAACCTCTCTATGAACTGGGCGACATATGTATTGAAAGGAGGCGGTGTCCATTTTCAGAATTCCGACATGCCGTGAATACCTTTGAAAGAAGGTATCTGCAACAAATAGGTGACGCTGACTTACCAACATGCAACATAAGCAGTGACTGCAGAATTTCGGACGCAAGTCATCTTGTGTCGCTTGCTCTGTAATGCAGGTCGTACGAACGAAGTGTCTATCAAGGACGAATTTACACCAGACTATCTCACAGCTAATGGCGTAAGCAGGTAAAAAAAAAACCAGTATCGGGAACTATAACAAATTCTTCCTGGAATGTATCGAACAAAGGGAATTACCTGACACTTGAAAGCCTCTTACGTAGAAGACTTAATACGGTAGCACATTTTTGACAGACTATATGTTATGATGTTGCCAACACTGTTTGGTACCTGCCATTTAGGTTACATTTTTCATAAAGTGATAAAGTTGCTTACACCATGTTTGGGATTTGTATGCGTTTATTGTTAAAGTTAATTATACAGTTCTTAATTACAATGTGTTCATTATCAATCTTTTCCCTAGAGTTATGACAGTATCTTGGCAACCAGGATAAAAAAAAAGTGGTGTCAATAGTAAGTCCAATACAGTAACATAATACAATACACTTCAATACAAGACGCTTTCTCTTTGTCGACCAAGTTACTTCTAAATCGGACATGTCATCAATCGATCATTTAAGTCAAAATTTAACCTTCAATATACTATCATTCGAAAGCTATGACAGCTAAAAAGAAAATGGATTGCCAGGGGCGCTATGTACAAATTTTAAAAACAAATTGAAATGCATGAGTAACCATACCACCCCAGTAAAATACTTAGTACGTGGCATCTTATTCCACATTCGAGTAACTCCACATCAGTCAGGCAAATCACCAGATGAACATTATTTAATTATGAATCTAAAAATTTTATTAGATTTACACCGGCTCCCTGCTCCGCATTACCGCACTTCAACCCAGGCTGTAAAACGTCATTTAAGTGTGGGAGACGGAGTGTTGTCACGGAATTACATAATAGTAAACCATGGAAATTTAGCACCATCATTCAGGTACTGGGACATTTGATGTACCTTCATCACACTTGAAAGGGCCAAACATCAAACTTCATTCAAATCAATTATGAAGATGAGACAAAGCGCGTCACGCTTGATGTTCGACCACCTGTAGTCATCCCATTTCCTGAAGGCCTAGCACCACCTTCCGTTGTATAGAAGAACCGTCCGACTCCGCTCCAGGCTTTGGACCTAATCCACTCGAGATTGTTTTCCAACAAGACCGACTAGGATACAGAACGTTCCCGGCTACCTCAAAGCCTTTATCTTACACTAAAATAGTTAAGTAGTGTCTAACGTTCAATTATTGTGTCCAACCATGTTCATATTAATATTAGCTTCAAAAATAAGTGAGGGAGAGTGTTATGGTGTAGCCAACACTGTTTGGTACCTCCCGTTTAAGTTACATTTTTCATAAAGTGATAAGGTTGCTTAAACCCTGTTCAGGATTCGCTTATTGTTAATGTTAATTACACAGCTCTTAATTAATATTTGTTCATCCTCAATCTTTTCCCTTGAGCATGACACTATATTACGGACATTCCAACTAACATTAATATACAAACCCCACAAGGCCAACTAAAGCTGAAAATAAGCTAACTTACAGCGAAACTGCAAATTGTATCTTAATTAAGTATAATTAGAAGTTCCCCTCTTCTCGGCCCAGAAAATATCTATCTATGTTTCCATATTTTAATAATAAAGCTTATGACGTCAGTAAGAGAGGGGAGAACAGCTAGTGGGGAAAACAGCCACAGGTGGGGGACCCCCCCCCCACGACGGCTGGCCTGCCTATATAACCACCATGTATTGGGGGAGATCCGAGAACATACAGAACCGGCACTTGGAACACTGCTCTCTCTCTCTCTGCACTGGCGCTTGCTGCTCTACTCTAACCATGGCCTTCTTATTCAACTACCTCTGCATTTCTCTCTCCTAACCTCACTATGTTTTAGTCCGGCCTTGTCAGACCCCACACCTTCCTAGTGGGAATCTCTGCCTTCGTCTCGCTAAAACTAGCACCTTATTGGGAGAGACTTCTCCCTCGCGGACGACGGTTGCGCTACAAACTTCACCTAGTAGAGTCTCCCACGGCAATCCAGTCTGCTTCTCTCCAGTTCACACTCACTTTTGGGATCCGGACGGTTTTCGCCTACCCTTAGATACCTAGTGTGAATTCGTGGTCATTCCAAGACCACATAAACTACCTATAAACCTACCCTTTTCCTCTTCTCCTGAACATAGTGCTTTGTCGGGGCACACCTTCTAAGATCTTATAGAGTCAGATCAAAACAAATTAAGCTGCCCGCCGACTGGGTCGCTAGCAGAGGTGAAAGACCACAGGTCCACCCATTTTATCTCTTTCTTGGCGCTCGCTGGACGGCAGCTAGAGGTTGTAGCGACCCTAGCCCGCGGCGGGCGTCTCCTCCCCACCTTGGGGACTCACGCATCTGATAACAACCCGACATGTATGTTCCCTATATTTGAAACTACACTTTCCATCATGAAGTACTACATTCATAACTATTTAGTCCAGAAAAGAAAGTATTTGTCTTTTTGTTTAACCAACAAGCATTGTTCGCTTCTCTTCAATACTTCTCTTTATTTACTGCTAGGGCTTTCAACAGCCCACCCCTGCCATTGGCACCATATAATAACGAACTTGGATTTAAGGAAATTAATTACACCATCTCTTCTAATTTAACACCTCATTATAAACTAGTTTTCTGTCATTATTAATTTTAAATAGAATATTTGCTTCACACTCTTTGTTTTTTTCTCTTATGGCAGTCATGAAGTCTAGTTGTAGTATGTCTGCTGTGTATGTGTACAACAAATGCCTCAAGGTAGTCTCCGTTTCAGTTCGTATGTTTCAGAACGGGTATGTACTGAATTGAACTGTTCCTATTTTGTTTTTGTACAAGGGCTTCTTAACGTAGTCGTGGCTGGTTACTAAGTAGTTACAACCAGTCGCTACTCTTCGTGGGAATTTGAGGCGATAGGTAGAATCACAACATATTGGATGGAGTGTTTTCTTGCGTCATGATTGCTACAACTTTTGCCTGTGTATTGGCCTCATCGTTACAAACCAAGCGCCAAATATATAAGGCTGCAGTGACTTGAGATACAACGAATCGCAAAGATCGCTCATTGATTTCCTCTGATGGAAACAGCTCGTGAGTCTACTAGTAGAACCGTATTGTATACATGTTTATTTAATAATACTTTTGAGTGCTAATAGCGGTAATTTCGCCAGAAAACTAAAACTGTGCTTTCCGAGTGCGGCACTTATTTGAAACAAGACGGAGTGCACTTAACAATCAATCGAAAACAAGAGTGTGATCTGTATACAACAATACGCCCAACCCAACTCGTCCATTGAAGTCTGTGTGAGTGCCAAGCCCTTCAATGTCCTTCGCATTCAGTCCCTGCATCCACCGGAGACATATCCAGTTTTGCAGCAGTAATTTGTGTAGTACCAGAACATTCCATTACAAAATATTAATAATAGTAGGTAATAAAAATTATATAAAATGTAGGCAACTACAGTACATATAAATACGCTGTACAATGTAAATAAAGTAGTTTCATTGTTTTGAATCTATATTTAAATTGTCTAATTAATTTTGTAACAAAGGGATATGCAGTTCAGAATTTACAAGATAGCCAACGCTCCCTTATTTATCAATAACCGTACCCTTCACTTTACTCTCAACACCGAGATCAAGCTCTCCAATAACCGGCCGCCTCCCTGTTCATTTATCTCCCATCTCATCCTCGGCAACCCAGAGCGACGCCAAATGCGGAGGTGGCCAATCAACTAACATGGCGTTTATAGGTGAGCTCATAAAGTACGAGGGAAGTGGCAAACCCGTATTAAATCAAGCCCTTACGATATTAACTCAAGAGCTCCTAATATTATAATGATCGGCTTTTAATAAATAAAGAAATAATAAAACTAATCATTCACAAATGACGTTAACTCTATTAGCCGGAGAAGGAATCGAACAAGACCTGTTCACAAGTCGTAGCCACACTACGCCCGAAGAGTGCACCATGTCATCGCTGGTAAGGACTATGATTGGTAGTTTGCTCAAGACTAGAACAGTATAGGCTTGTGGAGCCAGAGAGCGAAAAGGCGGGCTAGGTCGGGCGGTTAAATGGAACGAGCCAGTGAAGGCTGTTGCCATATGTTAGCGCATTAGTGAAAAGTGACAATCGCTTTCGAGGCCTTGGCAATGGTTAGTGGGCCAGCGCAGTGAGAGTCCGCTTCTTCTTCGTCAGCGGAATTTGCATTCAGCAGTCGCTGGTACAGTCAACTCTCAAGCTCTTCTTCCCTTTCGAAATTTATTCCATTGGTAAACAGGGCGCGGTTCGACATTTTCGAAAATTTTATCGCCAAAATCAAAATTTACTTAACACGCGTCGCTCGACGCTGGATAACTACAGTGTGAGTAATTCCTGAGTCATTTCCATTTTAGGTGACTAATAGTAGCGTACCTAAGAGGAAATGAGGGCGGTCCGCACTGGGCGGCATTTTTTAAAAATATTTTAGTCTAAATCATATAAAAATAAATAATCCAATAATGTTGTGATCAACAGAATCAATGATTACAATAAGTATTTAATTTAACAAAAATGCGTGTTCAGCCCAGAGGCCTCAACAACGACATTTTACTCTTAATCAGTGAAAAAAAAACAAAAACAGATGTGCCTTATATGATTTTGATTGACTTAAAAGCATTACATTTTCTACTACAAACACATGAAAACTGCCACTTTCTCCTTAATACATGATTAAGGTATTGATGACAAGTCTCATTAATTAGATAGTAATAAAAAAAATGTCTTGTTTTGAGTAGGGTGTCAAATTAGATGTTTGTTTTTTGGGCGTTTATTTTGGTGTAAGACCCTTAGGTTGGTCACTAATACTGTTATCGGTACACATATTTATATTCTTTTGGGGAGCCCAATGAACTGAAACTGAGAGAGAGTATAAGGATAAGTACCATATGTCAGGCCGTGGTTATAGAACACAAAGTATGATCAAACAGAGAAAGTAGATAGAAATCATGCATACACCTAAAATACACCAATATGTATGTAATAACTATTTCAAATTTATACATCTCATCAATTACCACTCCAAAGTATTATTAAAGAAACATATATGCCACGCAGTCCTACTGGTGGACTCACAAGCAGCAATCCAAGCTGTTACCATCGGAGAAGATTCTTCGGAACTGCACTGATTAATAATATATATTATGTGGGTTATGACTTTGGTGAACTATACCAAAATGACTTAAAACTGACATTAACAAGAGTTCTTGATAAGTATTATCCGGAATCATTTGTAGTATGGTTGAAATAGAATGTTTATTAAAAATTTAGAACTCATGACAATGTAAAAAGTCCACCAGAATGGATAGACTCTGAACAAAAAATAAACAAACACAGCTGAGCCAGAGAGTGCACTGGGAAAACAAAAAGTCCCAACCTCAACACTACAAGAAATAACATGGGCCCAGCTTCCTATAGATGAATGGAAGCTTTGTTAATACCCCATTGATTATAAAAATAAAAAATTATTTGGTAATTAAAAAAATAGCCATTTTTCAATCATATTGAGTAAGGTTTCAAATTAAAGACCACGACATCCTGACTGAAAATATGTAATGTTTAGGGGGCTTTAGAGGACTATGGTTACACAAATTAAAAACTGTCATTAAAATCGTTTAATGATTTTTAGTCGATTTCTGTTTAATGTTATTGATTTGTTTTTCTTTCATCGAGTCAAAATCATTGGGATTGGACTGTTTAACATTTGCTACATTGATCATTTTTTTTTTAAAACATAAAAAAGAGTAAAAAATCACTACAATAAGCATAATATTTCATCTACAGAAAGGCCCCTACATCAAATGACACCAAGTAAAACTATCTTTTAGCAGCAGAATTAGCCTACTGCTAGAACCTCGCCTACTACCTAGCTATACATTCCCTATTGTTACTTTTTGTATTTATTGTCAGTTTACTGACTTGGATGAGAAGCAAAAATAATGGTTCTAATGGAGAATACTGAGGACTTGGCTACAAAAGGCTAACTACATGAAATATTAGGAAGACTAAATATATATCCTGATACTGTAGTACCAATAAAAATAAGCAAATTTGAACATTTTGTGTAGGAATCAAAATAAACTGTTTATTGCCTTCAGTGAATTTTGATAAGAGAGACCATATATTTTGTTCACTAAGAAAAATTTCGCCCATACTTACAATCAATTTAAGAAGAGGTTTTAAAACAGTCTAGAATGAGCTGAAGGTGATACTCATTGAGGAAGATCAACCATCTCAATGGAAAAACTCAAAAATAGTTTAAGTAAATGATTTTAAGACAGAACTAAGTTTCTGCACAGTTTAAGGGATCCCACAAAAGATGATTTCATGCTTCATTCATGGGCTATGGCCCATCTCATGTTACATAAAAAAAATTAGGAATGACAATTTTTCATTAAACACCATCCTGACCCTTGACATAGCCTCTAATGCCTTATTTTGGGGAGGGGGCTAATTTATAAATTAATATTTTTTTTGAAAGAAAGGAACTTTCCACTGAAACTCTCTCAAATGCTTTTAATACCTAACCCAGAAGGTGCATTCTGAAATGGTCAGTTTAGGACAATTAAAAATATGTCCAAGTTGACAACAGTTAGATAGTAGGCATAATTACACAGCCCAACAGGTGTATTGGTGCCGGTATATTTGGAGCCGATTTCATATGCATTTGATCCCCTGACTTCAAATATGCCATTAGTTTTTGCCTAGGAGCTCAAATTTCCAAGATATAATATTTTAGTAAAATATACGTTACACTATTTTATGTTACATCCATGGATCAAATAAAAAATAAACACAGAACTTTTATTATTATATTATACAAATCTTATTATATAAAAAGAGAGAGAAAAAAGTCATCGATGAAACCAACTATTCACTGAACACATTGATGGAAGCTTCTTGTCCGTGACATTCTTGAATGCATTTTGGCTCAATTCCTTTTTAAACTCCAGCAGGAATCTGCCATCGTGTGTGTATCCCCATCTTCCTTGGTAGTGGGCCTCCATAGTTTTAATATCCTGGTGAAATCATTCACCTTGTTCCTCACTGGTGTCTCCTTAATTCTCAGGAAAACAATCTAAGTGGCTGTGTAAATAGTGCACCTTAATACTCATGTTACACCCAAGGGATTTGAAATTGTTAAGAATCTCGTTTACCAGTTCAACATAGATTTCACCTTTGTGTTTGACCAGAAAATTAGCAACAAATGAAGTCCAGTCTTTTCACAATTCAGGACACAAACTTTGCTTTGAGGTGTCAATAAATAGGCTCCAATCATCTGGAAAATAGACAGAAAGACCAATTTTTTTCAGGAGTCCTCTAATTTTGTGATTAAATACAAGATTGTCTACTTGAGAGAAGAAGGGTAGCAGATTTTGGTTCCTTGTCCAAGCAAATTTTTGTCATTCAACCTGGAAGCCTCAGAAGCATATTTTGACAGGTTGAGATCTCTGGTGTGGTCATTTAACTCATCCTGTTTGAAAAGTTGAGAAATTGATGACATACCCTCATAATCACTGTCACCTTCATTAGTATCATAAGGAGAACACCCGTCCTCACAGAACTCTGGTAACTGGTGAAACGTTGGGATCGTCAGTTCCTTTGAGTATCAGTATAGGTAAGTCCACTTACCGCATTTGTTTTTATTCTATCCTGTAATATTTATTAGGCAGAAATAGCAGTCATCGAAGTGGTTTTTGGGTTCTCTCCAAACAATCGGTATGCCGAATTACAGACTTTTTCTTTTCCCGGTAGTTCACTGTCACAAATGTTCTGAACTAGTTTTACAGACCTAATGCGGGTTTCAGGTTTTATCTTGATCGCCAAGCCTAACACCAAAATATCCAAGAAAATCTTTACTAACAGTTTTTCTGTTTTCTTCTAACGTGTATTCTCACAATACAACAGGTTATTTACACAACTTTTTCTACTTGAACCCATTTTATACTCAATATCCTAAGCACCAAAAATTATTTTTTTTCTTGTAGGCCCGTTCTGAATGAGTTCTTTATACTAATAAGATTCAGTTTGAATAATGGTTAGTTATATTAACTACATTGTCCTTGCGCAATTTGATTGGATATAATTGTATAATATTATCATTGGTCAATAATGTTTACACTACAAAAAAAGTTTGGTAACTCTTTGAGCAGAATAGAAGATCTAATGACAGGTGTTTTATAGTCACATTTCCATAGTTATAGGGAATGTTAACTAGCATTTAATTACAGGTTGCAATGAATAATTAAAAAAAAATAACTCATGAAAACTAAATAATTTAAACTAAAAAAAATGCCAATGTTTGCATGTTTATTAAAACAAAATTATATACAAAAATGGTTGCTATATACAATCATTAAAGAAAGCTTCTTGATAATATTACAATCATATCACACAAAATAAAGTTAACATAATGAAATCTTGAAATAAAAAAGATAAACTTTGGAACATAAGATCAATGGCAATAATTGAATAATATACATTTAAGTTAACTTAACTGTTAAATATGCATATTTAAGATCATTTCTATCTACATTTTAAACACTAATTCTAAAAACATCAATACAACAATTATCTATTAGAAATACAAACTACAATTCATGACTGGAAATCGGCACAGAAGCTAAAAATATTTAAAGGCATTAGAACCAAAAATATTATGTTGCTACATAAAAAAAAAAGTATCCCTTATAAATATAGTGTATTTCTGAAAATGATGCAAAAATACATGTTTTTAAGTAGTGAGTTAATAATTAACTTTGATAATATAATGCTAAACTAAAAAGTTAAAAAAAATGGTTGTCTGCATTGTCATTTGTGCACTTAAAACAAAAAATTAATTCCACAATTCACACACAGTTTACAATCAACCTTAATAATAATAAATTTCTGTAACTTCGTAATTTACATATAGCCTTCTAACTGCTCCACACTTACAATTATAAATAGTCTAATTAAAATAAATCTCTAATTTAATAAAAACATATATTTACAAATTACAAAAAAAATAAAATGATAACAATAAATAATAGTTAAACCCAGTAAAACATTTACAGAATGTATTAATGATTTTAATAATGAGGTGTGAATGACTGAAAACATAGTTTACAAATATGAATAATTAGCAGATGTTGCTCTTGTAAACAAAAATATATCTTAACTGCAAGCGAATCAAATCTTGTTAAAATATACAAGGTTTAACAGTCAATTACAAGGAGAAAAAGAAAAACGCTAAAGCTAAGCATTTTAGAGCAGAAGATAAACCCCTCATTACATAATAAAATATACAAAAGGAGAACAAAATGAAAACATTAACAATTTTTTTCAATTATTATAAATAAAAATATATCAATTAAAAAAAACAAAACAATTATTCCTTTGTGACTAAATATATAACAATGCAAATGTCAAACAAGCCTATTAAGAATGGTAAAGCATTAACATAATCTTGATTAATCCAAGCTCGTTACGTTACATTCTCTTTCATAAATATAATCAATGTTTAAATATTTTATAATTTTTTTTACATCAATAGATACTATAATAAAATTCTGAATGTGAATATAAATATTGCACTAAATATGACAACAATGATTGTGATTACTTTTAGCGACTGATGAGATTTTTTTTATAAATGCTAAAGCCAAGACAAACACAGAAATTTAAAAAAGGTAAAGTAATTAAGAATTATTTAAAATGTAGCATAATGTTTTAATAACGATAGCTTACAATAAATGGATATGACCAGATTTAGTGATATAGGCCATCGCTGAAGAAAAGGCAATATTTTGGGAGATCGAGTATGTAAAAAAATTATATAATTGTTGTTAAAGGCGAAAGATGTATTCACTTTGTCAAGTCAAAATTAAATACTGTGATTTAAAAAATTCAATTTTATAACTCTTTAAACTGATCTTTACCACTACCTTACTTCCGAGACGCCTTATATATAAGCAGAAATACAATTATTACATGCACACATTTACCAAAGTGTTAAAAAGACATCATACCGCAAAGTAATATCAATCATTCAACATTGCCATACATGGTATGTTAAAAATTGTTTAAAACCTGTGTGGAATATCACAAACAAAATAATACCATAACAGTCTAATTAAATATGGTATATTAAGTAATGGTTAACACCCATCAAGTAATCCTTCTCGCATTATAACTTGGTGCTTAATTTTTTTCTTTTTTAAACATATTAAAATTTTAACACCACATTGACATAATACGAGAAATACATTATATGTATGTAATACAAATCTAAATTTATTCCTATGAAACACACAAAGCTAGTGGAGGGCTATCGGTACTCTTGCAATTCCCACATAACAAAAAAGGTCACGATATTTGTTTTTCATACTTGGACAAAATAAAGAGAAAAAAAATACACATATATTACATATACATTTAAATAAATAAAAAAGTTAAGCGTAAAATTCTAACTATATTCTGTTTAGATATTAGTTAGAAAATGACTAAGCAGTTAAAATTGCGAATCGTACAAAAATATTTATACTATGCACAAGACATCAATTTGTTAGACACAGCCTTGTAGATGGGAACAAGTAATCCTCAATTGAGGTGGACTATTAGCTTGCATCATTTACAATTAATTAAACTGGAGTTTTGTTCTTTTGTGTATAAAACAAAACGACACTTCTTTTTTAACTAACATAAATAATAATATACAATTTAATGAAGTACAATAAATTCATTAAGGATGAAAATTGACTAGCATCGGGACAAAAATACCTCTTGAAACAAGTGCTCCATAACTTGAAAGACATTTTAAGTCTGTTTTTTGTCTTCATTCATTAAATTGGTAAATTTGTTGGCACAAGTATTCTACGCTTTGATTTACATTGAGAGAAATCATTTGGAACCTTGTTTTGACTCAAAGCATAACAAACTTAAATTTAAGATTGTTAAACACCAAACTATCTCACTCACTGCAATAAGGCTTCAAAAAATATGCAATCATCTAGTCTTTAAACAAGTAATGATTATAGAGTAATTTATTATTATCCAAGGCATTATGCATGAAGTGATGTTATAAAAATTAGATATTTTCCCTTTTTACAAACAATTTTAAGCTTAAATAATAATAGTATACAGATTATTTTGAATGATGAAAGAAGAATAAAAAATATAGGGTTCGCACAACTGACCCGCTAATAAGAATAATATATTTATTAACCAGGTCACCCTTACACAAAGGAGTCTGGCTCATAAACAATTAAAGATAATTTCATAATGTATAATTTCATTTAGAAATAATAAGTAACTACTGAAAAAGGGAATCATGAATGAATTTCTTTAGTCAATACCTTGAATTTGTTAGCCTGTAACAATTATTCAACATAAAATCTTATGATTTTAGTCAATAATTTATTCTGAAAGTCAAATCTGTATGTATAATGGGATATTAGAACCAAATCTAAGATAACTGTGGAATATCATTGAGTACAACTAAATTAAAAAAGGTATGGTTCTAAGTTCAAAACCCTAGAACACTTCTGTAAATGGAAATGGGAGTATAAAACAGAACTTTAACAAAAAGCATTTTTTCTAAACATCTCATCTTTTGAAAAAAAAAAATTTGAACTATAGATTCTCTCAAGAGTTAGATAAGGGAATAAGGTATGTAAGTGCAATGTAAAAGCATGTAGTGCTGTTAAATTACTAACTACTAAACCTGCATTGGCAAATGTACCAGGCATTTTCTGGCACAATAAGATAGCACTAAGTACAAAGCAGAATGCAATTTTTCTTATTCTGTTCTGTAGGATGGTCCTTTTTAGCTTAATATTCCATCACCACTCTAAGATAATAAATAAAGTCAGCTTACTAGATATAAAATGAAAATTTAAGACACGACAAATGTCTGAGAAACAAATAGGCCCAGCCGATATACCCAGAAACACTGTCTGAAAAGTGGAATTTAACTCCAAAAAGTAATAGCCAAAAAATCTTAGCTACACTAGGTTGAAGAAACCCTAATTGTATACAAGTTTTTAATGTTTTTTAAAATAATGTCAATGCCTATCACATGATCTAGTGGGGTAATAAATAATATAAAAAATTAATCAAGATCTATTTTCCAAATTTCAAATCTTAAGTCATATTTTACAAAAAAGTGGAGAGATATTCATAGTACAAGATTTGGTTTTATATCTCATTAACATACTTACGTACCATTAGAATTGCATTAAAAAAAAAAACAAGTCACACATGTTGGTAAAGTTAATAAAATCCATACAGACTAAAATAATTAAGTCCAAGACGACTCTGATTAGAGCACTTGCATCATCACAAACAAAACCGACCTGAATATTATATCATAAATAACAATAGAATAAATAGAAGGGGAGGTATGCCCTAAATCATACTGACCGCCTCATATTTCTCATATTCAGGTGCTGACCTAAAGCCTCATATAGCAGTGCCCTGCCACACCATGGCGGGTGGGTCTAAGGCACCTCTCCCGGAGAGATTAACATATATAATGACAGTGGGGTCAGGGCAAGAGTATCGTTAGCCTGAAAGGGCAGAGACAATACTACGAGACTAATACAACAAGGCTATAGGAAATAACGAAGCTACGCAGAGTGGCCGCTAGTCACAGACGGAGGCCACCGCAAGTGCAACAGCATTGCCTCCTCTGGGACCTCCTACCTTCTCCACGGCACTCACCCAACCGGCGCTTTCTAGGCGTCGGGCTTAACTCCTCATGGCTACGCCCTGTATACACAAACATTTTTACTTATGTACAATCATAATTACCAGTTGTGGTCTATAAACTCACTTCCTTTATAATTATTACTTAAACAAAAAAGATAGTGACAGAGCTGTGTTTTGAACCCAGGGCCTCCTGATCTCTGACCAGGTAAGCTATTCCTAACAAACTGGTTGCTTTATCAGTTTTTAATCTCTTAAGCTAGCCTCATATAAAGATTAAAGAGTCACCTTTAAAAAACTGTTTGCTATGGTGTTTTTTCAGAGTTTATATATAACCCCAGCCCTGTCACAATCCTTTTTTTTTTTTGGCTAGTAATCAAGATAATATTTTATTATCCATTTAAAAATAAAAGGAAATATTCATGAAATCATATTTTTTTTAAAAAATTGTCGGGTCGTCACAAGGGGGGTGCCTAGTTACCCTAGCCCTGGCGACGAAGTGAGGGTTGATTAGGCTATGACCTGGACAATTGCTTCATGACGGTTCTTGCTATCTGACTCCATATTTGATAGGTATGTGCCCCGACAATGCACTATGTTCAGGAGAAGAGGTATAGGGTAGGTAGTGTAGGTAGTTTATGTGGTCTTGGAATGACCACAATATCACACTCGGTATCTGAGGGTAGTCAAAAACCGTCCGGGGAGAGGCAGACTGAATTACCGTGGGAGACACTACTAGGTAAAGTTTGTAGGGCCACGGCAACTGTTGTCCGTGAGGGAAAGGTCTCGCCCAAGGAGGTGCTAGTTTTAGCGAGGCGAAGGCAGAGAATCCCACTAGGAGAGTGTGGGGTCTGACAAGGCCGGACTAGAACATAGCGAGGCTAGGAAGAGAGGTCCAGAGGTTTTCATAAATGTGAAGGCCAAGTCTTGAAACATCAGTGCAGCTGCAGGTTCACTAGTTAGAGAGCCGTCGTGAGAATGATTTACAGGCCAAAACCTGGGCCTACTTATACTAGGCAGTGGCTTGTTAGTAGCCAATAATGTAAGGTGTTATTGTGGCCAATGATATCGCAGTTGGGGTGGTGCTTTGTTCTCGGCTGTGACCCAGGCCTTGGTCTGGCTTTTACCATTCCAGCCTCAAACTAGTTTTTTGCAGCTGCATCTTTTATTGTTTACAACATTTACAATGACTTATGGTTTGGTAATGTTATTAACATTTGTTTAAATTAATTTACAACACATTATAACCAATTTACAATATATATTGTTGTGATATTTTAAAATGATGATTTTTAATAGTGTTTGTTTAAATAAACTCGGAATTAGCGAGCATTGAATAACGTAATAACGATCCGTGATTCATTTTTGAAAGTATTAACGTTTTTATTGTCGTCATATTAATTATTAATAATTGAAATAAAATAATATCATATTTAATATAAACATTTATTATATAAACTTCTAATTTAAGCAAAGTATAAATATTCAAAACAACTGGCATTAAACAACGAGTTGAAAGTCAAGAAGGCTGCGGTATGTAATATAAAAAGGTCAACAAAGAGCCCAAGCGGACATTCATTCTTCTTTCGTCCGGAGCAGACACAGAAGGGACTACCAGGTAGCGAGACGCTAGCCGCCTCGTGGTGGATGACTTTCACTTTTCACCAGATGCGACAACAAAGACGTCTGGAACCACGCGCGGCAGATTAGAACAAGCATGCTGATCCGCGAACCACACGAAGATTATCCACAAGAAGCACTGGCCAGTATTAGTATAAAGTTACGAATAATTTACAAGGTATCATTTTAATGTTAGTATTAATAGTATTCTTTATTACATACATATTTTATTTTTATATATCAATTTTAGTTATTCAATGGGTTTAAATAAAACCAATATTCCTTTTGCCAGAAGTTTCCTAATAATTTATTAACAGAACCCTGATATAACGTATAAGTTATAAATATAAAGTTTTTTAAATTATATGAAAGAATATATAATTAAAATATTATTAAGAAATAACAAATATTAGAATAATATATACAATAGAGTATGTAGTTAGCGGTCGCTACAAAGATATATTTTTAAAAATATTTAAAACTACTAACTATATATTACGTTTTTATATTAGTATGTTTACTTACGATCCATATCCCCCCCACAACTACCTTTTTGCTTCCTGCTTTGTCCGAATCTTAGGGCAGTATTACAATTTTCATAGTGTTCATCTTAAACTTAAAGTTCACTATCCCTAAAAGAATTAGCATGCACATACATAGCCTACCTGTCAGCAGACAGTGTAAGGAACATATCAATTTTCAGCAGTTCCTGCTGATCTAGTACAAACAAACAAATATCCCTAACCTAACCCCTAAGCCAAATATTTGTGCATCTCAAATCTTCTGTTAGACAGCAAAAATAAGGAATATCATCAGGACTGACACTAATCAGCTTAGCTACCCCGAATTTGATGGTGTAACCACTTCACACTCCCATCCACTTTGATGGGGCCAGAACATAGACTTAAACAGCATCAGGAGTGACACTATTCATCTTACTGACACTTAAAACTAAGGATTCGGCACTAATATCAGTCACTTTCGATTATTTGCATTCAGTCTCTTTTGATTATTTGTATATGTCAACCCCTTCTCGCCCCACTCCTAGAGGTGTCTTACCCCCATAGTCTTTTTTTCCAGATTAAGTTCCATGTGTATTAAGTTTGCTAGCCATTTTTATATATATTGTAGTGGTATTTCGGGTTAAAAAAAAAATTACATAAGCAATATTTAAATACATAATATTTCATGGTAGTAATGGGTGATGTTACATTGAGAGGGGGAGTGTTGAATATTGGAACGATTTCGGATACTATGACAATAGACAATGTATTGGGGTCTAGATTATTTGGCTTGCGTTACAAACCTAAGAGAGTTAGTTGTTATTAAGACATAGAAAACATCTACTAGTTTGTAGTGAGCGAAGGGATCCAGTGTTTGTGGTGAGCACAGCCAATTATTAATTGGTTGCTAAGAGATTAAAAACAGCTCAAATTGCATGATTTACAATCTTCTGGTCGTGGTTTGAGGATCTAATAAATGATCTATCTCAACTAGCTCAAAGGAAAATAACAACTTTTGATTCTTTAAATTTAATCTTCTTCGACTTCCTGTTATGAATCCATAATGCCTACTTCTTCTCTTAAGAAGTGACACTTGTCTGATTTTTAACTGATTCCGTGTACGACTCCAAGGAGCTATGAATAAGCTGTAATTGTAATGGCTTATGCTATTATCTCATTACTTTAAAAAAAACACTAAAATTCTTTCAAGCGAAGATTCAAATTACATTATAATTAAATCTATTTTGAATTATAAATGACTGTATAATACGTCATTACAATACATTCACTATATTTTATGTACTCTTCATTGTATTACAGGATATGGTACTTACAACTTTATAAACTTTATTTCTAAACTATCGCACCTAATATGTACAAAAATGCACATTTTTCTGGTAACATTCAGTTAGGAAATCAGAGTTTGAATGAAGATTTCACCTCAATTTCTTACCTTCTGATTTTGTGTTCTGGATTCCACGTCTTCATCAAAACCTCCCCTTTTCCAGGCTTTACTCCCAAGGTAAACCAAGTAGTTGACTTCTTCTTATTTATCAATTTGGAATATCTCAGAACTAAATTTTTTACTGATCACCCATATTTCTTTTGTTTTCCAGTATTCACCAGGGGTCATTATGGAGGGAAAAACTAAATTATTTTCTAAAGCGTAATGTTATTTCAAGTTGCTCTGTATTCAAAATATCATATTTCTGATTAATAAAGAATAATAACACCTTGCCACGACTACGAAACTACCAAGTTGACATAAAAAATAGATACCTATTAAATTTCAAAAACAATTTTAATGATTAATAGTTAGTTATTTCCTGTGGATCCTTGTTGACGCTATAGCTTCAGCCATTCTTCCTGCTTCCAAAAGATCTTGATTTCCTTGCAGCAGCCGTTTTTCATCAGCTCGGCCTCTTTTATTGTTTATGGGTTCCACACCATAGCTGCCTTTTTGATTTTATGGAGCGCATGGCCAATCGATTGCCATAGCTGAATTTTCAATATCTGGGGTATATGGCCATTCCATTGCCATTGCCTTCTTCATATTTCAATTTCAATCTCTTTTTAGTTAGTTTTTTATGAGCTCATTGTCGATAGTTACATTTCACCATCTTTGTCAAAGTAGATGACAAGGATTTCACTTTACGAAACTTGTGGTTTATTTTTTAGGTTTGCACCTCCTTTCCAAGTTTATCATTTATATAACAGCATGCTTTTAAAATTAGTGTCAACGCGTGACGACACTTCATAACCTCTTCATTACAAACAAATACTATTATCAGGTTTAAATAATAAAGTAAATAAAATCAAATAGTTCATAACGTTTATTATATTATTAATAACTTGTCTTTTCTTATTAAAAACCTCAGGTTGGGATCTGACACATTAAATACTCATACTTTGCTATTTTTAAACATTAATAACCTTATAGTCTAACACTGCACTTGGAAACCATGGATTGTGGTCACAATTTCTATCTGCGGGCAAATTTAATCAGTTAGTTAAATATACATACATAGCTGTCGTCTTGAATTATGTAAATCTGGCTGTATTAACTCGTCGAGAGAATAATTATTTCATTTTTGTTGTTTTATAAATCCTCGCTTCAACCAACGGTTCTTAATTAATCTAAGACAAAGACTTCTCATATCTCAATCCCTCAGTCATACCTTGCCTGCATAAGTATACTCACGATCGCTGTCAATGTTGCTCGCCTGGATCCTAATTCAAAAGAGAGCATCTTTTTTTTTTTCCTTGGTCATAGATGGGACATCTGCTGTAAGGTTATATCTGAACATGTCAATTATAACGACTCTTATGTTTTATCCCTATTTTTTTAACTAATCACAATCAATAATTTTACTTTAAAAATCTAAATAAACTTACTATTTTATTAAAATTCAAAATAACATTGCAATATATTATTTTTTTTTTTAGTCTGATCTGACCGTAGCTCCCATAGCTGGTTATATGCACCTTTTGTGTTTTGTATTGTAGTCTCCAAATCTTCATTCAATCTCTAGAATGGACAAACCAATTTTGTTTTTGGTACCAGGAGCTTATAACAAGTCCAGCCCTTTTTATTTTATTAAATGAACATATCAGTATTATGCATGTATATTTTTATAACTAATAAAAATACTTCTATAATCAATAAAAATATATAAAAACATTTTTATGATCAAATTGAATTTCATTTTAAAAGGAATATCTAGTCAGATAGAAAAGTTTGAGTATGTATTGTTACGTCTTTAGGTGAGAACAGGTAACGGTAACCAAGAGTTAACTGAGGGGGAAAACAAACTTATACATAGGGTGGTGGGGCATGGTAGTGTGCTTGCTATTAAATAGCAGCTGATGGTGGACAAAGGAGTCAGGGTCAGTCAGTCTTGTATGCTAGACTTGAAGATCTCTTGGTCTTTCTCATACCTTCACAGAGTACAGACGGGTACATAAGTGAGAAAAGATACGAGATACAAGAGAGTGGGAGCCAACATGGTAGCATGAAGCCAGTTGAGGAGGCCATTAATTCCTCACCAACAAAGAACAAATCAGCGATATTATAAATCACTGTTTGTTTAGGTAATTATTATTTAAATGATATGTAAAGAAAATGTATTTTTTAAATTGGAATATGCCTCAAATTTACAAATGTGGACATATCAGCTATCATCACATATCAGGTGAGAATGATTAAGGAATCTGTGGAAAAACATGAAAGTGCAATATTATGAAAAGAGTACAGTGATTATTTTATTAAATAGTTTATTTAAAGTGGTTAAAACATTAAAAGGGGATGACATTAATTACAGAATAAACTTTAATGTTGTTTCTTTATGTTACAGAGAAACTCAATATTGTTATGTCGTTTCTCAGACTGAAATAAATAACCATTGCTGACTGAAAAATCTTTAGCCAATTATGTCAATACAAAATATGAGTGATAAATTAAGTGACCATGATATTGGAAGCGAGTAAGAACTTTCTGAACAAGAGGAAGAGGAAAATTATAATTATGTCAATGACATGTTTTTTTAAAGAAAAAGATAAAGAATTTAAATTTGAAACAGGAAAAATTATGCACTCGAACCAATAATACCCTGAGATTATATTAAATGAACCATTATAAAATGAACTATTATTCATCGAGAACTTATTATAAATTTCCTTTTACTCCTTATAAATAAACAAGCAATTTAGCTTAGATGAAAGATCATTATAATAAATGTATGTATTTACTTATTTTTAAATTACCATTACTAAAAGAAAAAAGTAAGATCACTAACCCACTAGCCACCAATAATTAGAGATATACTTCCGGAGACCAGGAACAGAAACAAGCTGGCGTAGAGTCTGAGGACCACCACCGAGAGCCTGAAGCGCAAGCAACTTCAACGAGACCGGGTGAGAGACTGACAAAGTTACACGCATAGCACTCTGTGCAGCTGTTGAGCACACCATCGGATAAAGCACACTGCAGCCCATCTTACGAAATGCTATTCCTGAAAAATCATAGAGCCGTAGTATGATTAGAACATAGAAGACAATTGATTTTGAGTACTTAAAAATCAAAACTATATTTGATTTTGATTGTGTGAAACTTGTTAAGTGGCAAAACAAACTCGTTATCATTATATATTAAAACAAGCTTATTGCTTAACCCTCCATTAGGCAACTCCATGCTCCATACTCCCCCATTTCCCCTTTATCATTCAATAGCCACCTGCTGGAAAGTCCTTCAATACAGTTGGTTTTTATAATCTGCAGTTTGGCCCATGCATCTTAGATATCATTTCATTTTTTCTTATAATACGTTCATATTTGACTTAAATTAATTTGCAGATATGTACACTAGATTATTTTTATAAATATTTCTAATACATTTCAGCCTTCTTGTTTCAAAAATTTATATACACTATATAGGTTTGTATTAAAATATATAATTATTAATGTGCACTTCTTTTTTTTTTTATAGCAATGCCACAACCTAAAACTGAGTGTATTCCCAATCCTAATGTTTGGCTAAAATGGCTGAAAGAACTTGAAGAAGAAGAAAAATAATAACAACAAGGAAGTCAATCCCTTGAAAGAGAATGATGGAGAAAAAGATGATTTATCTGAGAGTGACCATGATAGTGGCAGCAAGCAAGAGCTTTCTGAACAAAAGGTAGAGTAAAATTATAATGAGGCCAATGATATGTTTTTTTTATAGAAAAGATAAAGAAGTTAAATGGTTGAAAACAAAGCTTTGTCTTAAAGTTCAAAATAAGGCTCACAATATAATAATTTATCTTCCTGATCTGAAAGATCAAGCATGACAGTTAGGGCAGAGGGGACTTAATAATAAAGACCAGTTACTACCCCAGAAGGGAATGTCTGGCGTTTTGGCGACAAGTTAAAAAATAAATAAAAGAAAGGGGGAGCTTAAGCAGGAACGACTGAACACAATTAATAAGAAATACAAGCAAATTCATTGAATTACTCATTCAGGTAAAGAAAATTTATACACCAAAATTATAAAATTAAAAAAAATAATCTTGTTACAAATTACTTTTTGTAAGAGATTAATTAAGAAAAAAAAAAAGAACAAACATTTTGACTCATTTGTGTTATTTTTACAGTTATGAAAATAAATATATAACATCCCTTTTATGCTGGTGAAAGTAATATAAAATGTTAAAATGAAATTCTACTTCTAAAATAACACTCTTTTCAATCCATGATTTGAATTGCATAAACGGGCATTTATAAAATTATTGGAACATGGAAACAAGAAGACAAACGTATAACAAGAAAACAATAAGAGATAGTTAATTGTTGAGTAAATGCTCGTAAAAAGGACAAAGGTGCACATTTGTAATTTATCTACCATAAAAATTCCTTGTGGGATTCTAGCAATTTAAATTTATTATGGTTAATGACATATAAATTTGTTTTAAAAATATGCAATTCCTAATAGAATAAAAAAAATGTTACAAATTAAGTCATTTATGAAAACACGTTAAGTTACAATTATTATGAAAGCTGATAATTGACCTATCGTATGGTATGAGTCATAATCTTTTCGATTCTCAAGAGATAATGTTTTGATCGTAAAACAAACTAAATGAACAATAAAATTGAGTTGAGAATGTTTAAAGTCTCTTTCAGGAATGTCTGTTGTATTGAGAAAATGTATACGGTCACCAAGTACTTTCCAAATTATGTATACGTGCATTACTTTAAGTATATTTTACACTTTCTGATTACTCTTGATGTGCCATCTTCTTGTAGATCAGGCTTGAACATATTCAGCACAATGATATTCTCCAGTCATGTATTATAAGTAATGTATGTATATGGTACTTCCAAGTACTTGAGCAGTCAGAAAATTTATGCACTCTCCTTGATTAGTTTACAAAAATAATAAATCACTGACCTGGTCGATAAAATGTTTTTCTTCCTTTGAAAATTCTTCTTCTGATGACTTGGTGGATTGAATGGCTGAGGGCTTCTGACTTGAACAATGAAAATTATTGCAACAAAGAATGCCCAAACGAAGTTCTGAAAAGGAAGGTCTACACCTTCCTAGGCATGAAACCTATAGATCTGAATCTTAATCCAGGGAGTTAAAATCGTTCTAACCTAGTAAATTGATGACCCAGTCCCGAGCATTATCTTGATCCCTAAGGTCCAAATGTTTGAAGTAAACAAACATTCATGTTACCATAACATGTACTTCACAAACTACCGTTAAATTTATCGCATAAAATTTAACTCAATCATTTCAATTTATTCTGACAATTCAAAATTAAAATCAAATATAATAAAATTTAAATTACAAAAAATAATATTATTCTGTCTTGTGAGATTAAAATAAAAACTGGGAAAAAATGACTTTTATTTTGTTTTTAAAAAAACACCCTCAAACATAAATTGAAAGTTTGAGTTAGTTTATTGACTATAATGTCATATAAATAATGTCACGTGGAACCAATATTTATATTGAGTCAGAGTGAAATTCCACAGAGATAGAGATGCAAGACTAACTGAAATAAGAGCATTCATTGAACTTCCTTTTCTAATTAACTCTCAAAGATGCTCAAGAAAAAATATTATTCACCTGAGGAATAATTCCAAGAGCAATCAATCAATGGCTCACAATGAGTGAGAAAAGGTTTAGATTCCCCTAAATAGGGAAAATTGCGATGAGCTAGACAAATTTGCCCCAATTAGAGAAATATTTGATCTGATATTGAAAAACTTTCATAAGAAATCCAATCAATCACTCAAATTCCAAGGCTGCTCATCCGTGAGTGAGCTCAGTTACTCTTAGGATTACTTGACTTACAAGTGATTTCAATGGGACAAAAAGCTGGATAATAACATTGTGCTGAATATGGCCAAGCCTGTGACTGATCTACAAGAAGATGGCACATCAAGAGTAATCAGTGGATGTGTATTGGTTGTTTGAAAGGTATATGCGTTAAATGTTTGGAGATGTAATAACTTTCATTTAAACATAATAATAGTTGTTTAATTATAAAACAATATGTGAAAACCGGAAATTTATTGAATTTTGGAGAAATATGTTTTTTTCAATAGTTCCCTTCACTACGCAACAATTTTAAAGTTTTATATTGTAATAGTGTAAGTTTTAGATTTTTAAAAATATTTCAAATAAATAATTTTTTATTTTTTTCAATATTTGTATACTTTTTTATACCTAACTAACAAAGTATGTAGTCATAAACTGTCGAAAAATAAGCTAAAAATGGATAATACATAATGGGGGACAGGTGTACTCAACACGCATAATGGCAATTAGGCAGCTAACCAAGCGAAACTTAAATAGGAAAGCGGGCAAGAGCAGATTGAAGCGACCTAATGTTCGTATACGTCAGAAAAAAAATTGGTTTTTCAAAAATTTTTTTTCATTTTTTAAAGAAATGGCTGTTTTGTTTTTCTCTAGAAAAAAAAGGGAGTGAATAATAAAAATCCAGTATTAACCATATTAAAATAAATAAATATAAATATAAATTTACAAACCCAAAGGTCTACGATTCAAAAAGAATTCAAGAGTCCCTTTCCACATGTCAAGGTAAATACCAATTACGCTTCCTTTGCCAAAAGGTGGTCCATACCATTCCATCTTGCCATTGTGTTGCAATCTACCTGTAATTTATAATTTCATAATAACAGGAAAAATAGTTAATAACAATTTAACAAATAACTCAAATATTATGATAAAATTATAATAGCTGAATAATTATCCATTATGACTAGAATAACAATTAAGATGAACTTATTAGGCTAAGTAGAAACATTGCTAAATGAGGAAGAACCAAACTGTACTGAAGGCCTTGGCTGTTGCCAAGGTCTGAGTGATAAAATATTCTCTTCCTCAATGCCTATTTTAATTTTTAAACTTTTAGTTAGCTAGACTATTTCTCACCAATCAGATGTCAATCAGTTCAGTTAAGAGATATGGTAAGTTTGTTTCCTTTACTAGTTAGTCATTAGAAAACAAAAAATTTTAACAAATAAAACTTAAATATATCCATAGATTATATACATTGAGTCAAAGTCGGACCTTGCCTCGATGATAGTTACATCCCTATCATGACTGCTGTATTTTGTATGCAATGTAAAATTGTCATGTAAGACCAACTTAATTGTGGCAATAATTAACATATTTTGCTTCAAGACCACTAACTATAAATATGCCACTTTATTACTCTTTTCACCTAAAGTTGCTTTAGGGTGACATTGTTTCAGTTTCTTTATTACTATGTACGAAAGAAACAGTGTAAAAGAAGTGGGCGAGTGTGGTTTTCTCATTGCTGAGCATGAAGATGAGGTAATTGTCGAAAGAGCTTGCCCAATAAAAAACATTTTGTGGAGGCTAGAAATTATTTTTTAAAAACCTACTTCACATTTGAAATTAATGATAAAACCAGTTGGTTTTATTTTTATCTTAATTGCCTAATCCTTTTTCATTGAATTGATTTTCTTTTTTTTTTAATTGCAACAATAAACAAAGCAAAGGCCTTGAAAGTAAGAAATAATAAAACTTTAATTTAAAAAATTTAACTTATTTTATAATTATTTTATTAAACTATTTCAGTCATTGAAAATTACCTGTACCTGAATAGAAATAGGGTTTCTCACTTTTCCCTTTGGGCTATTGTAATATCGTTTTAACCATTCATATACTTCTGAAATTACCACCAAAGTTAGAGGCTATTATTATTATAATAAGCCTGGCTTTGACATTTTAATTCTTTCAAGTAGACACTGACTCCTGCATTCTCATCAGAGCCTGAAGCCAATCCATCATTATCATTATAAAGTCAGAACCTACGGGGTGCAAACGGTATTGCTGAAACAGCTGCGGAGGAGAGGGATTGCCCAACTCGTTAACCTGTACAATTCATGTATCAAGTTGCGATACTTCCCGACAGCGTGGAAACAAGCTATCTTGTTCCAGCTGCGCAAGCCTACAAAGAGAGGCGACCACCCAGCCCACTATCGCCGATCAGTCTCCTCCCTCACATGGGGAAGATTCTAGAAAAGATAATACTGAACTACCTGAAGGAGTTCTGTTCGGAAAATGCTATCATTCCAGCATCCAGCTATCATCCAGTAGGAGCAGACAGGTTTTCAGGCTCATCTGAGTACAGAACATCCGCTTGTGAAGGTACAGACAGAAGCCACCCTCGGTATCAACAAGAATACAGCAACTGCTATGATCTCGTTGGACTGCACGCAGGCTTTTGACTCAGTGTCCCACGGAATGCTGTGCCGACAGCTTTACGGCTGGGAATGCCCAGAGCAGCTATACACCATGTTGGTTTCGTTCTTGAAGAACAGATCGGTGAGGGTACGGGTGGATGATTGCCTCTCTAACCCATTCCCTCTGACTTGTGGAGTTCCTCAAGGTGCGGTTCTGTCTCCGGTTCTTTTTAGCATGTACACATCTGAAATTGTTGGGACGAACTATAAGAAAGCTACTGTGATTGCTTTTTACCGCAGCATGAGTGTACAAAGAGCTCTTACACAGCCCGAGTCAGTTTGTAACGTTATCAGTGACAGACTGGGCATGCTAAACATCAGTGTAAACGCCGGGAAGACCGGCTGCGTAATCTTCTTCCTCCAAAAGGGGAAAAAATCCTTGCCAAAATCGTATAGTATAGGAGGGCAAGAGAACTCACCAGCTTTCTCAATGCACTATCTGGGTATAAAAATGGATAGGCATCTCCATTTCTCTACTCATTTTAGTAATAAAATAGAAAAAGTACGACACAGGTCTTACTGGCTATCGCACTTGCTAACTTCGCCCAACCCGTCGCTTTGTCTCAAATTGATGATATATAAATGTGTCCTCCGGCCAGCTCTGCTGTAGAGTGCCCCACTACTTACCCACTTGACTGACAATACAGCCAAATGTCTCCAACATTTCCAGAATGGGATCATGTGAAAAGTGGTCCGACATACCTCTCTTGAGAGGTTGAAGAATGCTGACCTACACCTGTTGCTTGGTGTGCCGTCTGTGGGTGAGTTCATCCGCCGGAGACACATTAAGTTTTTTGACTCGTTGCAGCACCTAACCAACCCAGTGTTTAACACTATGACCCCACCACCCCTCCCGCATCGATGGCAACAGACTGTCAGGGAAAAATTAGGCTAAGAATTAGTATGTAAGTTAGTTTTAAGGTTGATCAAAAAGGTGAGCCCCATCACCTTTAATAGTCAGTTTAGTCCAGTTACGTATAATGAATATCATTATACTTGTTTATTCATTATATAATTTTTATAAAATAACAAAACCTGTATATAATGTAGCGATGCTACAGGAAATACAGAAATAATTTGTAAATAGATTTGCCTGAGGATATATAATTATCTGTAAATTTAAAGGGGCTATGAAAAAAAAAAAGTCAGAACTTTATCTACAGTAAAACCATTTCTTTTAACTTTTAACTTCAATCTGATATTGTATTGTAACCCAACCTCCTTCGATTGGATCAGTGCATCGCAGTAAGAGGACAAATTGTTAACTTGAATTTGAAATTGCAAATTGTAAAATTGTTAAAAAATGGTTAATAAAGGGGTTAAAAAAAAGTCGGAACCTTTCCCACAATGTAAACTGAAGGTGAGCCTTATCACCTAGTATTGTATGTATGTTGACCTTTTAACTTCAATCTGACATTGTTATTAAAACCCACCCTCCTTCGAATGCATCAGTGCATCGCAGTAAGAAGAGAAATTGTAATATTTAACTGAATTACTTGTACACTTATTGTTAAAAAATGATTAATAAAGAAAGAAATAGTTAAGAAAAAAAGCAGTCTTTGAAAATGGCCTTTACCATTTAAAAAAAATTCTGGGACCAATGAAAATATTTTAAAGGGCAATGATTTATATAATTGGTTTTTGAAACATTGAATCTAGTTCAATCGGTCTCTAATTTGTTCTACACAATAGGCAAACAAATTAAGAGATTTTAATGTAAAAAATTGCTCATGAAAAGATGTTTTTCAACATATTCAACCGTGATCTAATTACCTCTGAAAATTAATATGAATATTAGATATACTTTAATAGTAAATTCTGCTTCTAGAGTAGCCTTCAAACATTTTAGTTCTGACTGGAGCAGCCCTGTTTTCTCCTGAGTTCTACATTTATCAAAGTGCTATATATTGCAGGAAAGTCTCGACCTGCCAAACAGTTGCTGCCCGAGTGATTATGCTTCCAATAGCCATATAGGGTCTTACCCCATTCTTCAGGCAAAGCCAAAATAATTAAGCTGGCATTTCTTGATTACGTCTCTATGTGGTCTTGTTACCAGGATTCCTGATGACCTAGCATGCCCTGCTAAGATTTTCCAGCTATCTGACCTATAGAAAAACACACGCCTGAACTGTCCAGAAACATTTTATCTTCATTGCTCACTTCTTTTTTCCTAATTACAGTATTGGACATTTGATAGAAAACGACCTTCCTTACAAGATTCAGGAACTCCTGATTGAACCACCCATTATAAATAATAGTCATTCCAAGATATTCATAATAATCCACCTATTGCTCACAGTTGCAGAGGATATTGAGCTGTTAACTTCTCTTCATGCATGACATTATTCATCACAAGGCATATTCTTCTTAGTACGTCAAACCTTTTCTCAATGGCAGTACAGAGACTCCTGGGGTATCACCTTCATAGATGAAGCTCTGAACGAAAACAGGAATAAGATCCCAGAATCCCACTGTGGTTCAAGGGCCTTTAGCATATCTTCCAGATTTCATCTATGGTGATGCTGAAGGGGAGAGAAACTGTCTCCCCATTTGACCCTTAGGAGAACCTAAAGGGAACAGACTTTGAATGATTTAAACCAGATTTGACTGTACTAATCAGGTTAGAGGGGACTCTTTTCTCCTGCAGTGCATTACAAATTTCCTGAGGGGGAATTAAATCAAGTGTCGCTTTTGCGAAGAATGCAAGATAGACATTGTGGCCACTATCCTACGTTCTTTTTAATTGAAAAGTATATTTAATGGGATGATGTCAGTAATAGACACTAAAATCTGGAATAATTAAGTAATAAATTAATGACACTAACCAGTATATGAGAAGCCCCAAGATTCCTTATCAGAACCCAGAAGACTGCAAAATTGATATGCTGACTTGTGAAGCTCTGCAGCCTTCGTCCCAACGCCGACCATCTAAAATGCGACAAAGAAGCAATATGTATCACTACTGTTTACATCGAATAAAAAACATGCAAAATACGATAACACTTACAACATCAGTTCCGTATAAAGAAGTCAACATCTTAATTTCCCAATAGTAAACATTTCCTTTTTTAAAGGGAGAATCTCCCCTTACAGCTGCTGTTCCTGAGCTATAGCCAGGATGGAATCTGACTTCTCTGTTTTGTACGCTCAATAAAGTAGCAGGTGAAGCCACCTTATTGTCCCATGCCCATTCATGTACTAAACAGAAATAATAAGCATGTAGTAAAAATTAAAAAACCTTTTAATTCGACCAAGCAACACACTAATGTTCTTTTAACCATTAGCACACATTATTCATCACAGGAACTAAGTGTTTTATGTTATATTTTACATTACATTCAATTATTTTTTTAATTCATGAACATCTTATAGATTTATATTATAATCAGTAGTTCTGATACATAATCCCACTGGTATAAATTATATCCAATAATTTTTAGATTTGTGTTCATTTAATTAATGTGAATGTTTGTCTCACAAAAACAAACTCTTAATGAATTTTTCCTTTTAAAAACACCAATAACTTAATAGCCTAAAATATTATACCCACTATCATAATACAAGTTTCAATAATATTTACCATATTTATTGGTGTATAAGACGCACTTTTTAGTTAAAAAAATTAGCTTGATAATTTGGATGTGTCTTAAAAATTAATCTTTTCAATTTTCCTAATAATTAAAATAAGTTTTAATTTTACTCGTAATTGAATAAGCTTTAAAGTATTCACATTTTTAATCTATTTTCCTAGCAAAAAAAAGGGGTGTGTCTTGCACACTAATAAATATGGTAAGTTGTTTATTCAATCCATTTTATATATTTTAAGTAGTTTTAGTAATAAATCTGTATAAAAACATTTGTTTTTCTGGTTACAAAGTATATTTTAAAAACAATACTTAAAAAAAGTTTTAATAAAAAAAAAAAAAAAGGAAGGAAGGAAAATTTCATTGCTTAATGATATTTATCAGTTGTATTTATGTAGATCTAAGTAATATTGAGAGATTTTAATGTAATAAACACAAATTAAAAATAGGAAATGAGAGTATCTGTCGCGAGACGGACATTACTTTTAAAGTTTTGAGGGAAGATGTCCCAAGCTAAGTGTATATAACTAACAGTTTAGTAGGGATACTTATATATATTTAGGGTAATCATCCAACAGTGCTCTGCCATTTCAAAATTTTTTTCACAAAGGTGAACCAAGCCATAAAAGTGAGCCAATAGTTCACTGTATTAAAATACAGTAATTTTTAGTAAACTTATAATATTGATACACAAGATTATGAAGATTGATAACCAACTTGATTTTGTCATTGAAATAAAAATGTGTGGAAATAGAAGGTGGACATAAGTGAACTATGGCATTTTTTATATTCAATATGTTCATTTGTTTTTAGCAGGGGGGGGGGGCTGTCATTAATTATGCGGGCTCAAAATTCATAGTATTCAATATGTAATCGTCACTAATACTAACCAATTTAGAAATTCAGTTTGAATTAATATAATCCAATCATTTCAGAAAGGTCAAACTGTTAAACTTATGAAAAATAGTTTATAAGAATAAATCACAGTGCTAACACAACCAAAACATATATATAAAAGTGCTAACATACCAAACAAAAATGGAATGTTGTAAACTGGTGAAGCCAATACCTACTTATTTATACAAGCATCTATGCTTCCTTATCAATAATAATGGATTTGGATAAAAATATGATTCTTTAATTAATTTCAATCAAACGGACGACGGGTTTGCTTTTATATATCTAGGTGAGTGGAATTTTTACAATTAAACATCACATTGTGACGGATTGATGAGTACAAAATTTATTGCACATATAATTTTGTAAACTGTGAGGTGAATGTTGGAATAATATTAATATACAAATCAATTACTTAACTCAGTTTCAAAGCAATTATAAGTAATTGTTTTCATGGAATTCATATTTTTTAAAACCTATCAACTGAAACTTATTTGATAAATTTTTAAGAAAAATTATCAACATGTCACTCACAATCTTCATAATCAGCCCCACAGGTACAAGTGAAAATACCCATGTTATTTATACACCTGCACAGACAGAAATCATCCTGACATGGTTCGGACTTTTCATCAACGAAAGTGATCTGCCTCTCGACCGTAGCCATTTGAAGACAATTCGAATTTAAAAACGCTCAAAGTCAGACAGAAATATCAACTATAACCTGAAGCAAAACAAATATGTATCAGCTGACAGAACGAGATAAGGCCCAGAACTTCTTGGATCGCCCACCAATTCTTCTCCTTACTCTGAATTCGAGGCGGGAAATTTAAAAAGTCACCCATTTCGACGTTATTTCGCCATTATAAAAAAAACATTAGATATAATAATCATTAAATTAACTATTGAAAATGATAAATGCGGAAATGCGATACTCCATTATTTATTAATGAATCGTATAAACATACTTTACTTCCCGCCCGTTACTTCCGGGATGTAAAATTTAACTATTTAACCGTATTAATCAATTCAAAATAATTTGGCTGCGTTAACGAGTGTGGAAAAATTATTTCTAAAACATTTAAAGGCTATTTGTTTAAAAATCTTTCATCTAAAAACAATGATGGAGATCTCATTTGCGGGATTGTTTAAAATCAATAAAGTCCGAGTATCACAACGCATGCCTATGCGCTGTAACAAATGGTTAATCTGTTTTTGTTGAAATTTATTAGGAATAAAAAAAATAGTATTCAGTCATTTTTGTAGATTAACTCTAAAGTTTATAATTTATTTAATTAATATTTCTGAGTCTAACAATGGCTACAGATATAGGTTGAAACACATATTCATTCTAAATGGTGGGTATCATATGTATATAAATCCTGCTATAAGTTTGATCTGTTAATGAGCCTTGAATGCTGGTTGGCGGGTTCCTGCCCTCCATCTGAAGTAATCTATCACTCTCATGTCTCCTCACAGAAAATGCCATTTGCTGTAATGCGGAACCAGATCTCCCTGACTTGCATCATCTTCAAGACTAGGCCTAATACTAATTAAGAGTCCTGCCATAACATACAACACATGTAGTTATAGAATAGCAATTCTGTGTAAAAGTAGCCAAGCTATTGGACTCTAAACAGTGATTCAAAAGCCTATTCTTGATGCTGGTAATTAAGTCACTGACAGCTCAGCATTTTGATGAAAATCTTTGTAGAGTAATGGGCGTAATCGGTCACTTTACTTTGATATCTTAGCCTACCAAACATGCTTAATTTATTGCTATTTTTTGTAAAGTTATTTAATGCTTTCGTATAAAAGTGACTGTAAAACCGTTCTGTTCCAGTGGTGAGGAAATATTTGTGTGAAGTTTTGGCATGCATTTTTGGATTGACAAGAGGAGCCAAACTTGCGGTTTCTCAGGAAGGCATAGAGTCCCGCCCTCTCTTTCGTCCCGAGGCAGGCTACCACAATACTTTACTGTACTGATATTAATCATAATTTAAAACCATTGCACCTAAGCTTCCTCTCATGACAGTTTAATTAGCACATAGATAGCTTCACACCAAATTAATCACAAGCGTACTGCTTAAAGCAACAAATGTTCTCATTGTACCCCGCACAATATGGTACATTTTTAGAAACTTCTGATATTATTTTTGCTTCATTTAGTCATATCTATAAGGACTGGCACATTCTTAATGTGTCTAACCTCAGATATTTAAGATAATGAGATTTGTTATCTATCAGTCAACATATAGACAACTCTTTTGCATTATCTAATCATACACTATATTGAGGCACTCACCTCAATTTAAACAGCTAATAAATTCTGAGCAGTAGTTAAGAAACCCTCAGTGTGTTTGGGCTTCAACTGCTCTAGAATTGGATACCGTAAGATGTAAGTAAATTAAATCCCTCGATTATAAATTAATTCCACCGAATGCAGTATCTCATTGTAGTTAAATCCAAATAATATCCTTCAATTCAGTAAGTAAATATGCTGCTGGAAGACTGATTACTATAAATAATAATAATGTAAAATATATGAAATTAAAATAACAACTGTGCATTTAAATATTTTAGTTATAAGTGGCTTATGATTTTCCTTTGTACTTATTAGTATTCTTCATTTAGTATTACACTGTTATATACCCCCATTTACTCCCAACATTTTTGAATTTGATTATACAACTGGAATTTTGTATATTGCAGAAATTTTATATATTATTTCCTACAACAATGATAACTGATAGCAATCAAATAAATTATAATGTTACTGGCAAGTTATATTTTCAGGAAATCACCCAATATAATTAAATTAATAAACCTGGTTTTTGTATGTATACGTATGAATTGTAATGCTCTTGTACATTTCACAGTTGTATGTATCAAAATGTTTGCTAAAATGATGTTTTTCTTGTCAAACATAACATTTACACGAAAGTAATGATTTTTTTTTTTTTTCATCCATTAGCTAGTAATGCAGTAATCCAATAAAAACTCTTCTATTAGCTATTAGCTTTTTTTTATTTAACGTAATTTTTTGTTATGCTACACCTAATATATAATGTTACTTCAATATGTAAATATCATAATGATGTGTGTATATATCAAATTGCAGTTAATATGTTAGATAGTTTAAAAAACAATCTTGACTTCTTTCTATTTTTGTAACCAATGATTATAACAACTATTTCTTGTGATTGTATTTTACAATTTTCAATAAAAAAAAATTCTTCGATTGAAAATAATAAACTTAGCTCAGTTAATAATAACAAACTTCGCATACTTGATAATAATGAGTTACTTACTTAATAATAGCAAACATTGCTTACTTGATAATAACAAAGATAGATCACTCAATAATAATAAACTTTCCTCACTTCAAGAATATTAAAATTAACTTTATAAGCAATCACAGACTTTGCTTATTTAATAATAACACTAAATAATAATAATCTTTACTTACTTAATAATAGCAAACTTTGCTTACTTATAACAAAATTGCTCACTTATTAATAATAAATTTTGCTCACTCAGAATTAATAAACTGCTCACTTAGCAATAACAAACTTGTTCACTTAATAGTAAAGAAATTTGCTTACAAACAAAACTTTGCTTATTTAATAATACTGATCTAAAATATGCCTATTTTCACTGCTTACCAAATTTTAAGGCAAAAGATTTTATTTCAAAGTTTGAAAAATAAATTTTATTTAAAGTTTTAAAATCAATGACTTCTTGTTATTTATGCTGTCTTGTTGACTAGCATGGTGCTGAATGGGTTTGTCCATAATAAACATATATTTTAACTGTGGGTATGACACCTGGAAAAATGAATTTTTCTTTCTACCATTTTGGGCAAACAAATATTCGTCTGTTATTGTTAACATACTTGACAGTACACTTGTTACAGGTGGAGGCGGCAGGAGGTGGGGGGTGGGCAAGCCGATGGTGACCCCCGTCCATAGATTCCAACATATAGACTCAGTCACATCTCAACCACAATCTTCGAGACAGGCACGCCCACCTCCTTACAAGTAAGATATAATTATTGAATGCTTTGTCAAAAAAGGGTGCCATTAGCATATGACACACCTTCTATTGATATGAATTTTATTATTAAATTAACTTTTGGCATTTAACTTCTTCTGTGTGGAAATCTGAACGCAATATGCCTATTTTCACTGCTGTTATCTTCAAGTTTACATTCACTATCCAACCTCTCAAAGAATTAATAAATAAAATAAATGCATTCAGCAGTCCCTGAGTTTATCTCACACAAACCACTGTTGCTTACCGGGTGTTTATTTAGCCCAATCTTCTATTATACAAGAAATAGTATCTAACCGAAGATTACTATAATAAAAAATCAAAGTAATTTTTTACTCTTAATTGAATGTATAAGTACGGTATACAAATTTTAAAGTAAAATATTTTACTTTACAATTTACAAATTCACTTTAATATTAATTTAACTCAAAAGTTGATTATAACATTTTTAGTTTCACCTGGAAGATTTACAATAAATAAATTCTTCAGTGAACCCCTACTAGCACTGAACAAGCAACATAAAGTCTGTGGGACAAACAAGGTGATCTCAAATCCTCTTTGCAGTGACTTGTTGCAAGTTGAATGTAAGTCTTATAGGAAATTGCAATTTATTAAAGTTAATGTTTGGCAGATCAAGGTTCTGCAGTAAAATAATTGGAGACCCCACTTAAAGGACTTATACTATGCCTGGCAATTATTTTATAGTTTATTTTGTATATACCTTCCTTTTTGACAGCAAGACTGAATAAATAAAAATCAAACGAAATGAAAAGAACACTTCATTCTGGGACACTGTCCCCTAAGAATAACAAAAGGAAACATGATAGGAATCTCAAGTTCACAAAAAAAAAAGAAAAAAAATACTTAACATTACATTGACATAATAAAGGTCCTATGTACATATGTGATGACTAGAATGAGCCAACAAGAACAGATTGGACCATAAAAGAGTAGAGGTGAAAAACTCATAAAAGGTTGCTGGGGTATATTAAAATAGGAAATAAAAAGAATAATAATGGCAAACTATGAATTGTTAGATTGGAAGTAGGTAAGGACCTACTATACTCTATATTTAAAGATTGGGAGTGTTGATGAACGACGAATATCGATAGGAATAGAGTTCCAAAGGTTTGTGGCACTGATAAGTAAAGAACGGTCAAAGGAAGCAGCTTTGAAGGAAAATACAGGTCAGAAGGATGGGATCTAGTATTACGGATTTGAATTGGAGGAGGTTAAAAAGGTAAAGTTGTTAGTCTTGATAGTACTAAAGAGGAGATTATTGGTGACAAGCGGATACAGATGACAAAGAGGATACAGCCATACCTACCTCAGAGTATTGCAGCAGTCTCTGGAGATCCCGAGTATAAATTCATCAACCTCTTTAATTAAACCTCAGGATCCTCAGAGGTAAAACAAATAACTGTATTAAAAATGGTGAAAGATAAGAGAGGAAACCAGAAGTTGGTACATATGTAGTGGGAGGTCAAGGACCAAACCTAGATTTTTGACTGATATGAAGGATTAGATTTATCAAGCATCAATGGTGAAGGTGGGAATATCATTTACTGTTTTGGGGGGCATTTAAAAAAATATTTATCTTCAGGGTGCCAGGTGTGGATAAACCTTCTCATTGCTGCATTTAATTTCCTGAGTCAATCAAGGAGCTGGGGGCCCTCTCTCGCAACCAGTTCAAATTTTGATAGTTTTGAAAAAGAGCTTAATACCATACTGTATCTATTAGGTCTAGGACAGATGATAGTATATAAAAAAATCAAATGGGAATAAAAATTGCCAGAAGAATCCTACAGCAGATTTGAGAAAATTTTAGTACTCTCATGTTTTGCATTGAGGTTATCTTTTGCACATGTGTCCACAAAAATGATTTTTTTAAACAGGCCTGGATCTCTTGGGCGGGTGTTAACTTTAGTGTAATGGCAGTCTGACAAAAGTCTCCACAGAGGAGTACCCTGGGTAACTCAGTTTTCATGCGATTGTTATATATTTTTCTGTTCATGATAAAGAACTTCTCTGTGTCTACACTTAGCTTCTCAGTGTTGTAGTTTTTCCTATATTTAAACTGCAGGAAGTACATCTTGTCCGTGTTCTAAAAGGTTCTGCAGAGTTGTATGCATTTCAGAATTCTGTTCGACTAAACTTGGTCTTAAATGTTACTAGGGCTGTCACTTGTCCAATCCCATAAACTATGGATTCATTTGATTATTTGTACATGACAAAAGAGCATTTATAAATGGTAATATTTGTACTCTTTTAATTAAAGTGATTTGGAATTTGTTTAGAAAAGAGTTTGATGTTTCAGTGTATGCAGAGAACCAGATACCACAAGGGTTGAGGTGGACAGTTCAGTGTATCTTGAATCTCCATCAGAACCGCACCACCACCCTCCGCCGGTCGCCAAGTTCAGATGTGGCATGTGGGCTTCCTTTGCCCTCGCAACCGTCTTTGTTGCTGGTGCAAAGTTCTATTTTGACCATCAGGTTAGAGCTGTTAATTAGCTTATAAAAATATGTATAATATTTGTATAAATATTTAAGATATTAATATCTTAAAGTAAGCTATCCAAATAATACATTATAATAATATTTTATTTTAACTTAGAAATTTATTTATTGTTCATGTTTTCTTTGAAAATTTATTTTATTTAAAACTGATTAATTTACTGACTTTACGATAATTGCTAAGCCTGAAGGGAGAGACTTTTCTTTCATTCAGGTTCAGATCTAGCTGTTCAAATATTTACAACCCTATTGACCTGAAATTTATTTAAAAAATGCTGATTAGTTTAGTCAGGCTAGTTTTGCTAACTTTATTTTTCTTTCTTTGGATTTCTCAAGTCCCTGCTTGCTAAGAAGCTATTTGAAATTTAAAGTTTTGATTGTTTTCCTTCCTGGTTAAGGCCACATTAAAGTTAGTAAGATAAAAATAATTAAAAGGAAGTTCCAAAAAACAAAGTTTTCAGAGCCATCATTAAAAGTCATATATTTAAAGTGATACAAGCCAGCTTTAATGAATTTTATTAAATAAACATTTTAGCTACTTAGAGTTTTTTTTTTTATTTGTTAATAAAGGGATGACCAAGACGGTTTAAAAAATAAAGGCAAGTATTTTTGGTCAAAAATTTAGTGGTAGTTTTTTCATAATCATTTAACAAGTTTTTAAGAAACTCATGAGCTGTTAGTTACACAATGCCAACAATTAAGTACAAAAATTTTGGTTCCCTATTTTTTTTGTTGGAAAACTGCACGCCTCTTAGAAGCAATAAATACGGTTAGTATAATTATCTTATAACTTAGTAAAATATACCTGAATCTATTCTACCTAATAGATAATGTTAAGAGGCATCACAAGAGCTGAATATTCTGGTTACTTACTTTGCCCTGGGTTTGCTAAAATGATTTCATTGTTTTTCTGAATTTTTTTACAACTTAGTCACTTACACCCCCCTGCTTCTAACCTCATTATAAAATAAAATAAAGACTGAATCACTTCTTCAAATAAAATAACTTCAGTTTCAGTTTGTTTTATGCACAGTGATGGTAATTTTAGGAATAAATTTTTTTATTTAGAATTTCCTGAGATGTGTAGGTTTCTCTAAACAAACTATCCAGTTGGCGTCTTCCTCTATTCACTTTTTCTATTGTGTTCTATTCTGTCGGCTCTTGACCAGCAATACTTTCCACTAATTATTTCATCCCTTGATTGGAGTCAAGGTCATATTTTTTTCTTTTACCCTCTGCCTCCAATTACATTACTTCTTGTACACTTCCAATTCTCTTCCTTTTAAATATTCCTTTTCCAAACCCATACTTTCATTTATTATACTATTCCCTAATGTATGCTACTCTTCCAAAGGAAATGGAATGCAGCTCGCCGATTTTGATAGTAGAATCAATTACACAATGTTGTAATCCAATTATTTTTAAGTAGATGTATCAATATTAGTTTTATTGCATTTATTGGAATGGTTGAAAATCTGTGATATGTTACTCAAGTAGCAGTTTAGAAAAACCTTATCAGTCATATACATTGGTATGTTAAATATTAGTTAATTGCTGTAAAGTAGCTGTAGAATTTTGATACGTCCTTTTTGTTATATCATATAATATTTCCAAGGTTTACAGTTTAGTTTATATGAGTAATGACGCTGTGATTCTTTAAGATGAGTTAAGCATAAAAGGCTATTTAAGGAATGAGCGATCATAAAATTGATTATGAGCTGTATTACATGTGTCCTTTTACAATGTTTGACCTTAGATATTTTAAAGTAGCTCATTAACCTCCTTAAATAACTAATCCCTATTATCATTATTGTTTTCTTTTGTTTCTATTTATATTATTTGATAAAATTTTCTGTTTACAATTAAATTAATGTTTTAAAATTTCCTATTTTATATTATATTATTCTTATATTTTTTGCTGACCCCGAAGGGAGAGGCTTTTCCTTTCATTCAGGTACTTTTTGTCTTTCATCTGTCCTCTGTATGTATCATGATAGCAGACATAAAAATAATGTAATAAACCTGAAATTTTAAAGGTATATTCCACATTACCTGAAAATATGCTGTTTAGTATTTGGTTAAAATACAATAACGGGAAGTGTGGTATGAATAAATTAAATGCAGTAATTCAAAAATATATAAAATATTCTAAATAAAGTTTTGAGAACCAACAATGTAAAGCAAATGTTCCAAGCTGTTTTTAATAGATTTTTTCTGTTTTTGTTTTATTTAACTAGTTTTTTTTTGACAAATCAAACCAAAGAAAATATTATTGGCAAAATCATTACTTGAACCAGGGATCTCCCCAATATTTGGTTTGGGGCTCTACCAAGTGAGCTTTCTTGTCTCAAATAATGAAAATACAATTTAGTTCATAACTGATAGAAACAAATTTTTTAGTTGTTGAAAATAAAAAATGGGTAGGCAACTGATCCTAGTTTAATATAGATAGTTTAATATAAATAGTTTAATATATTTTGGTGAATTATTCTAAAATATTTAAATATTTTTTCTTAAGTAGGGAACACTGATCTGGACCAATTTTCTTTAAAACAATTAATCAATAAGAATTTAGATTGTTATCATAAGATAAATTATACAATATATTAAAACCAAATAATATCCACCACTTCAAATCATTCATCATCAGAAAAATTATTTATATTAAATAAACTTTTATCAGTTGACCGTTTGTCATTCGCAGGACATGTAGAAACGATTAATAATTATTTTTATATAACGATAAAGGTTATATAACGACATTTTGCTTGAATGTTAGTAACATAAATTATACCTAGTCATTTATTATAATAATTAACTTATTCAGTTGAAATTTTATCTATCATTGTCTATTAAATTATTACTAAATTCTTTATAAGCAATTTTTGGTTGTGTCTACATCTTTAGCTACATGCTTCTTGAAGTTTTAATAATTTGAATGAGAATTTTGATTCTGGTTTTGGTCCCACTATTATTTATATATTATTAATGATTAACAATTAACAATCAAAGAAAACTTATTGGGAATATTGGGACTTAAACACAGGGGGTGATGCTCTGCCCAGTGCCTGCCTGGGTGCCTACAGGGTATATTGCATACAATCTTTGTAAAGTGTGGCCAAAGAAAGTTCTGATTGGGAACATTATCTCTCGTGGCAGGGCATATTGAGGAAGTCCCCGGTTCAAGTCTAGATATTGCCAATAATTTTCTTTTACTTTTAATTATTAATAACTGAAATAATTTTGTTTAGCTATATTTTTTTTTTTTTTAAGTAAGATGAAAATATATGAGAAGATTCGAGAAAGTGTTGATTGATTATTGTTAAATACCATATCTCTCAAGTTTGAAAAATTAATGGTTTGGCCTAATAAGAATGAATTTATTTCATTATGGCATTGTTATTAACTTGCACTATTACTTCTTTCATGAAACCCATATCCTTATGGTTATGATCCTTCAAGTATTGGTTTTCAGTTATTTGCTTTTTAAACAGTTTTCGCTATAATTATTTTATTTTATTTAACATTAAAGTTGATCTCATGCATTTCCCTAGAAATTACTCTAACGTCTTAAAAGAATACTTATCACAGTTAAACTAAGCATTTGGACTTATCTTTCCATTTTAGTCAATGTTGATACATACACCTTGTTAATTTGAGTAAACACTTGAAGAAAATGGCCATTAGAGACTCAAAGTGCTAATCCAAAACAATAAGATTGTTTAATAAAGAACAAAGTCATATTTTATCCTAATAGAATATTTAGCTGCTAAAATAATTGGCAGATCGATTTTAATCTATTATTATGTGTAACATTATAACATTCTGTACTACAGGGTACAGGCCTAGAGGTGTTGGTGACTTGCACAGTGCTAGTTGTGCTGCTGTACTTGGTCGCAGGCTGCACCCTCTCAATATGCCGCACAAAGAGCAGGCCCCAGCTGGAGGAACCGCCTACACCCCCACCTGTAGCCAGGATCGAGATCCTGCCACCGCCTGTAATGGGCCCACCGCCGATGGACTTCGAGGCTCCGCCCCCACCCTACCACATTGCCGTCTCCCTCCCCCATCACTCCATCACTCCTCCCCCATCGTACGATAAAGCTGTCAGTTAGACTGTTAGATCTTTCATCTTTTGAGGTCAGTGAGGCAGTGTGGTTAGGAAGCACAATGTCTTGAACAAGGGCAGTGGTTTTTTTGTTGATATTGGAGTTTCGGTTTGCTCTGTTTACATAGTATCCTCATTAGTTGGCGAATCGTGGGCCAGAATTGGGCAAATTATAATTGAATTACAAATTATGAATTACCTGTAATTTGTTATTAACCTATATGACTTAAATTATGTAATTACTGCTTAAACATAATTAGTAATTGTAATCAGTTGATAAGAAATTTGCCCAACTCTGCTGTGGACTGTGTGAGAGAAGAAAATGTATTTCATGATTGAAGTTTCATTGCTATCAAAAGATATCGTCTTACAACAGAAAAGTTGAATAGGTCCCAGCACCATTTATAAAATAATCAGTTAGTTTTCTTCTATATTAATAAGTATAATTATTTAAGATGATTAGTGACTACAAGTTAATATTTTGGAATTCCAACATTCATGGAATTCCATGACAAGAACTGAATTAGTTATAAACTTGCATTTTTATAAATTTATTAGTTATCGTTATTAAAATATTAAAAAGGAAAAAAAATATTTGAGTGAATTTGTTTGCCTTCATCAATGACCATAAGCTTTAACATTTTATAAATCTATTTTGATTAAAATTTTTACAGGACCTAATCCCTCCTCATAAGAAAGTTCGTATCAAAATGAATCTAATACATAAATGACCTAAAAACTTAAAAACAAAACTATGAATTTTCATATATAGAAAATAAACTATGGTAGAACAAATGAAAAAAAAACTTTGGAAAGCTAGTGACTTGGGATCGAGGTAGTTATATTTAAGTTCAACTCAAATGTTTAAGCGTTAATCCAAAAGAAACACTTTTTGTACTATAATTGTTGACAAATCATTTTCTGAGATAGCCTAGAGGTCTCTCTTCTCTTTTTATTCACCTGTTCACTTTCAACAAGTCAATTTTTCAACCTTTTCAGGCATCATCAGGAGACTTTAAACAATACCATCATTGAATTATAGCTATTAGTCCTGGTTTTTGAGCTATAAATTTAAACAAAGTTTACACTTTAAAAATAGGGAAGAGATTTTATTTCTTAAAATCATTGAATTCAATTAATTATTATTAAAATTGATACCACTTTAAAGAAATACAGTGCCTTTTCCCTTTAATTAGAATGATAATGTGTTCATTAATTATTGTATTTCTGTATTTTTTTTAATTTATTGATGACAATTTTAATGATATATAAGTGAGTTCAACAATTATATCGTTCACAGTATAGAAGATGCCTGAAAAGGTGAAACTTATTGGTTAAATATGACTAAATGAATAAAAAATAGTTAAGGAAATACTGACTATTAATTATTCTGTCTTAGAAAAGTATTTTTCCACAAATTAAGTTCAAGTCTTCGCTTTGCAAAAAAATATAAATTCTTACTAATCATAAAAAAGTGCTTCCTTTGGTTAAAACCCACCGATACTGATTGTTGACAAATTTGAAATATCTATTATAATTACTTCATGTGAAAACTTTACTATGTATAACTGAAAATAATAACTGCCTTAAGAGGATAAGATGTTAGCGTGTAAATAATAATCATATTGAATCACTAAATATAATATTTTCCTATCATGAAGTAAAATTAGAGTGTGTTGCCTCGTTCCTTTTTTTCTCAAGTATAGGCGATATATTCATAACACCTTATTAATTCATTTTAATCATTTTCATGTGATATGAATGTCTCAATTTTTTTTTGTTCTTAAACCAGTCAAAAATTGGCATCTCGAGTACTTTGTTGACAGTTTCATACCCCCACTATTATAAGTTGTTATCTGCTTCGTAAATCTTATAAAACCTCCACAAGCAGGGAATATTATATAAGAAAGCATCATTAGTTTTGTCATCAGGTAATCAGAATTATATCTCATCTCTGGTTAAGTGTTGTACCTTTGTTGTATGATTAGATACTAGTGTAGTTATGCCTTTTATTTCAGCGCTCAGCCTGTTTAGAATTTTTCATGCATTTGAATGAATTACCAAAGATTTTTTATTAAAAGCACAATTAATAATATGAACTTTGTACTTTGTTGTACCTTATTCTTAGTTTGTGCCAAAAAAAATGCATGCTTGACCAAACATTAAAAACTTTATTGTGTTTGTTTCTTAAATTTTTTTCCATCGCTGGTTGATGAAATATTAGAGATAAAAGTAGTCACATCCTAAGAAAAGGGCTCAAAAAAGTAAAATCAACCTTTTTATTTTGGTTTTAACTCCATGTGTACTAAAGACAAGAATTATGGCTATATTTTGCTATAAAAAATAACAGGATTTCAATCTACTTAACATAATGTATCTTTTGTCAATTATATGTCAAAATACATTTGAAGAAATATTGCAAATTCCAATGTTTTGTTTTATTAAAATATTTGTAAATTAATTTAAGGTATTGAAAATGCCAAAACAAGTAGGCATAAAGCATGCAGTTGATGAAATATCGTAACTAGATATAGATAAGAGGAGAAATGGCTTATTTCGATTTTGCCGATGACTAAACAAGTGTTAATGAGTAAAATATTAACACCTATTTCACCTTGTGTTCTTCCTCACTAATTGATTGTTTTCAGCTCACTTCGAGAAAAAATGTTAGGTGCTGTCATCAAAATAAATAAATTTACCAAAAGAAATATTATTTTAAGAGCTTTTATGACTTTGTTTAATATGTATATTTAATTCACAAAATATCTATATTCAAACTCAAACCTTCTAACCTTTGTGCATTTGAATTTTTTTTAAGCTTCTGGCATTAGAAGGAATGCGAATTTAATAATTATTGTAATAAAATTCAACAACATAGATGTCTTGAAAATAAAATTGAAATGTGCCATTTCAATTTTTAAAAAATATGTATACAAACAGTAAAACTGACACTATGGAACACTGAAATATAACAAATAGTGGAGCATTTTCCGCTATCCAAAATGAAAATTATAGATATAATAGTTTCTGGGTTGTTATCATGGTCATGGAGTGACTGCATTACTTTGGAACACTATTGCGATAGTTCCATTATTTCACTGTGAAGTGTGAAACATATGTGTGGTAATAAACTATTATCTGAAGATCAATTCTTAAAAAATAACATGTAATATGATAATAATAATTCATTGGGAAAAGAATAATATATTTTTAAAGTGCTTATAAACTGTTAATGCAATGCCATTCTAACTTCTTAAATCTGAAATATAGACAAACATTCTACTCCATTCTGCAATCAACTTACTCGTAGGCCATTTTGTGAGTTTTATGGTCCTTTCCCAGAATGGATTGATTTGATTAAATTGAATTAATAAGTAATTGATAATTTTCTTAAAGATAATTTTGTAGGCATTTTTATGTAATATTTCTTTGATTTATAGAAATAATCATTATTAATGTCTAGAATATTTATATCTGAATTTAGTAACCCATTTTAAAATCCTACATTTCTTTGGATCGATTATTGTTAAAAAATTATATAACATTCTAAGATAAGAGGGTAAAGGAATAGAGGTAGACAATATTAAGTGTTAGATGTTAGCATATGATTTAAATTATTTTTATACTCAGTTTTCTTTACATATGTAGTATATAAGCAAGAAAAGTTATTAGATGTTTGCAGCATGTTGATTAGAAATTTTTAAACCAAATATTTCTACAAATGAAACACAATTTTGATATCAGTTCTTCAACTGCTCTTGCACTGCCCTCTCTCTCTCTCTCCCTCCTATAATGAGAGGAATGCATTCCTCAAAAGTATTGCACAATACATATCCATGTTTTCTCTCCAGTTTTTTTGGTTTGAACCTTGATGAACTTAAGTCTTCCCACAGTTAATTTAATAAAACTGTGCGTAGACAAGAAATTGTTAATTTATTTAAATCCATGTTACAGGAGATCTCAACTTTTTATGAATTTATTTCTAAATAAAGCATTATTAACATTTAATAAATAAAACAGGTATGTTTAACAATTTATTAGGAGACCAAAGGCTTAGTTTTATCATGATTACTGAATTTTATTCTTTGTTTTCAAAAGTGTATTACAGAACTACACAGGAGCTGTAAGTTGAACAAGAATTCATTTTGAGACTCATGATTATTTACATGTTCGGTATCATTGTCCTTTTGTTTTTTTGGTTGTCCTAGCAGATTATGAATAAAATGCTAATTCCTTGATCAAGCTCACTTATCATTGGAGCTTCTAAGAAAAGCTTCACCAAAATAATGCTTTAAACAGTGGAAAGGGATTGAGATATCTGTTCTAGGAGAAAACAGCATTGGGGGTTGTTTTTTTTGCCCCCCCCCCAGAAAATTGCAAAAGAAACAATCAAAAACTGAAATAAACATAACACTCATAACTCATCCTTCATAACATTTTCATGAGAATGTCGGTGATTGCTCGACAGAGAATGTGTTGTAAAGGTTTTACACAACGCACAATCCTATTGGTATTTAGCCTTATATATCTAAGTCGTGTAAGATCTTATTAAATAGTAATATATTATTCAAAGTTAGTTTTTCATTTATTTTTGTGAAAGTTAATTAATAAGTTTACATTGTGCCATCATTCACTACAGAAAATAGCACCACTGTAAATTTGTATTGTATATTTCATTACTTTTTACATCTGATTTGTTACAGCCAATATATATTTTTGTTTTACTGATTCTCAGATCACAGACATACCAAAGAATAACCTTAGATTATAAGGAAGTACCCAAGCGCTGTACTGTACCTTAAATATTGACTGATACATTACATAACATTAATATATTACTAATGTGATAAATTTGGACTTTTTTTTTAAACTAGCAAGCATATATTTATAGTGTTCGTTTAAATCGGATTGAGTGATAATCCACATTATAGAACATTCTGCATTTATGTGAAATCCTTTTGGGAATTTTTAATACTTTTGAAATATTACTAAATAATGATTTTAGACAATGTATAGTATCGACTTTTAAATTGTATTGTACTGTCATTCTTGCCTGTAATTATATATTTTTGGTCTATTGTATTGCCACTGCACAATATGTAAAATTCTGACAGTTTTAATCATCAAAAGTTTTCTTGTAAATAAAGAAGCCAAGAACCTTCATGGCTTTTCTAAAAAGTGTTATACAAAGTGCAATAGAATTCAAAATTATATAATTCTCAAAACATTATTTAATATTCGATAAATGACATATTTAGACAATTTTTATTATAATTTTCTTCCAGTTTCAAAACTTCCATCATATTGGTTTTTTTTTTTTTATTATATGTTATAAGTTTATTGTAATATTAAGGACCTCTTTCCATAAAAATAAAAATGATGGACTTTATTTTTATTTGTTGATTGATGTGTTTTTTTGCTGAGGTGTAAAAAAATTATGACATCTGTTATTCTCAGGTGTTTTTTTTAATGAAATTGCTGTTAATTGTTTGATACAGTCATATCTCCATCAAGAAAAAAGCTTCACTGGGCCAGTTTTATTAGTTATTTACGCTGGCTTTACAGCGTATGGAAAAAAAACTAATGTCATTATTTTATTTTAAATGATAAACAAATATTTGTAATAAAATCCATCCAAATTGGTGTGGTCCCTTAAATAACTAACATATGATCATATTAGTTGTCTTCCTGTTCTTCTTTTCTTGTATTTTTTAAAAATAATTTATATTAACTGAAGAAATCTCAAATATAAATAAACATGTAATAACCAGTGTTTGTATTTTTTTCCTTATGTAGTATTCTAACTTAGGCAGGAATAGTTAGTTCCTCACCCCATCATAATGGGAGCCAATTACTTTCAAACAGCTATTGGATATATTCTATGTATATTATATATATTCTAGTTTGTTGATATATTCTGCGATAGCGGTCATAAAAGTGTATTCCACAACATTTTGAAATCTGCTGATTATTACTTAATTAAAATACTAAAACAGGAAGTATGGAAAAAAATATGGCCCTCTTTGCTCAAGAAACTAATTCAAGTTACAGCTCAAATGAAACTAAACATTTGAAGTCATTTTTTTCCCCCGTGGTCCAGGAAAATTTAAAAGCTTTAACAAATATATAATTTTAAACATGTATCAACAAATAAAGTATGAATACATTATGAGAAGTGATTGGTGAACAAAGTGAAGTGAAAAAATGAGAACAAAGAATTTAATTAGTTTTAAATATATACATTTTTTAATTAATGTTTTGAGTTCCAGCTAGTGATGTAAAAAAATGACCAACTGTTAAAATATTAGACAATGTTGGGTTATTGCTACAATGACAACACTAATAGTAAATGAGAGCTTGCTTAGATTTCTAGAAGGCTTTAGTGAATGTTTAAAAAAAAAAAAATTAGGTATATCTATACTGTACATAGGTTTGTGCTTGTTCAATTCACTTTGGCAGTTACAGTTTATATAGTTTAAATGGTACATCATGAATAACAGTAACTTTAAATTTCATTGATGGTAAACCACGTGTTATATGATAGTAATACAAAACAATCACTTGTAATCCATTAATCAATAAGATACAGCCCAATGAGAGTCTTTTTAGATAAATGAAAAGAACTAGATTGGGAAGGATGCTATAATGAGATGAACCAGTCTAAGTGGAAGTTGTGGAAAATTAAATGGAAGCAGGAAACATGGATGAACAAAGGAGAATCAAAATTATGTTGAACCATCCATCCATGGATACATTGGGGTTAAAGTACTAAAGCCACCAAGACAAAAATTTTCTTTAAGAAGCTAATATTTAAAATACCAAGTAGTCTGAAAAATTAAGTCTTCAGGTATTTTCTTATTTAATACTATACACTCATTGACTAAAGGATTTATTTTTTAGTAAACAACCACTTGACATTAGATTTTAATAGTATTATTTTTTAACTAGGTCACGTTTAGTATGTACCCACAACGATATTTTATTTTAATAGCTATTATTTATGATATAAAACCACAATAGTATAAATTTGAATAGTAAATTATGGATTAAAGAAATAGTAATATGTGTTCAAACCCAGAACCTTCTGATTTCCGTTCAAACATCTTAACCATCTGGGCTAGCCTGTATCGTCCCTCGAACTGTATCGAATTCTCTCACCGGACCTCATAAATTTTATAAAAACATCTCAACTTTGGTATTTCTTCTACACTGCAGTCATTTTATATTAAAAAAATTCTAATATTTTTTTGAGACCTACTTCCAATCTTTCATTGCATGCGCCATCTAGAAAAGGAAAGATTAGACAACCATGTGCAGCGGATTCCCTAAAAAGCTTAGGGAAATTGGCCTAAAAATAAATCAAAATAAAAGCACTTCTGTCATAATTAAAAAAGGGAAACTTCAATTGTAGATGACAGGGCATCGGGATCAAGAACTTCAAAGATAACTCTATCTGCAATAAATTCATACACCATAAATAACTCTTTTCAGGGTAAGAATGGACTAACGTATGCCAATTACATGGCTCACCATGTGCCAGGTTACAGACCGTAGATGTAGGTACATATATATAATATGCTGCTGTGAAACCATATTGCGGTTCATCTCAAGATAGTGACTGACAAACCAGCTTGTTCTTTTTGGAAATGGGAATCAAAGTAAAAAAAATTGTCAAGGCTGGCCGAGTCTATAATAGTTGGCTCAATAGAAAATATCAATACCCATATCTATGGCCAATGAGACCAAGGTTAAGTAAATTTCCTAAAAGGCACTAAAGTGACATCTCATTAATATTCTCAATGATATCAGAGTCAAAGGTTTATTAACTTTTTGAAAGTAAGAAGAAAAAATTACCAGTCTAAGATTAATTAGTTTACTGTGTCAGATCAATTTAATAAACTTAGACAGCATTAAACAATAAAGTATTTCCATTAGAAAATTGATATTTGTGCTGTGTAACCCCAATAGTGTAAATTGATATTATTATTATAACTAGGGTTCGGATCTCAGTTTTGCCAATATTTCTTCTCTTATATTATTTACACATATTATTGTTGATAAATCACTTTCTGAAAAATTAACAAAAAGAAGCCTTAAATATAGAATGTTTATTTTTGATATTTTCATTTAACATCAGTTATCCACATGAGAATTCCCTGAATTACTTAAAACCAGAATAGGCTAGATTTTTTTTTTTTTAATGTTGCATAAGACATGTACAAAAGTAGAGTTGACAACTGTCTTTATGTTAAACTTATTTGACAAAAATATTGCTTTAATATAAATAAAATAAGTCTGTATAACTGCTTAATTTTTTAATTAATATGTACACAGCATCCTTAAAAGGCCTGTTTATGCTTTGAATTTAGTATAGAATAACAGATTTAATACAAAAAAATTACTATTAAAAAATAAACGAGTTATAAATTCACAATTTGATAACATTCAACAATTTATATCAATATTGTTTGTATTAACTCATATCCAATAATTATTCAGACAAAAATAAACCAAAAGTTACTAGTGTCAACTTCTGTGAAATAACTACTTTTTTATTTTTATTACAGAATTCATTTTTCTCCACACAGAGTACCCATTTTGTGATTCATAGTGAAATGAAAAAGTTCAAAATGGTTGTTGCCATTATTAACTGTCCACGAGGCCTAGGATGATTCCTGGCTTCCTTAATGGTTTTTTTTTTTGTTTAAGAGATGGTTTTGATCAGGATGCACTTAGCCTTGTGATAGTAAATATGAAACAACTTTAATAAGGATGTTGCAATCCAGATGAGAAAACAAAAATAAAGGTTGAGGAGTAGCAGTGTAGTAGTTTGTCTAAGTTAAGTTTGCTGGTACAGGAAGGGAGCTTGCGCAACCTTTCCCCATTTGTGCCCCCTCAATAAATCTCAACTAGAAGAGAAGTTCTCCCGGGAACTTAAATATCTCATACTGGAACAAACGTTATTCTATATTATTTACACGGGTTAAGAGCTGTAGACATATGCTCTAACTGAAGTTGAATGTTAGAAAGGGGTAGCATGAATGGATGGGATTAGCGGGAAGAATGTTGGGCTAGTGCCTATCTCTCTTCCCACAACCTCACTGGCAAACTCAAATTAGACAGAACCAACCACGCTAAACTTCCTCAATGCCACCCTTAGTTGGCCTTATTTTTAAGCCTTCAATTAAATTTTATTTATCCAAAGTATTCTGTCATTATTATTCACTTTATTTTGTCATTATTAGTATTATTGTACACTTTATTTTGGCATCATTATTATTCATTACATGTTTTAACTATTTATTGTTATACACAATTTTGTAATCATTATAATTCTTATTTAACCTACCCATGCATTGTTTTATTCTCGTTTTCTTCCTGTAGTAATTCCTAAATTGTATTTTATACTCATCTGTTACTTCACATTTGGACATTGCTCATTTTCATTTTGTTCCTTAATACTAATTCACTTTATTGGAGATAGCCTCAGTATTATTATAGGGTGTTTACACGAGACAAATTATTTTATATTATACAAAATTCATTTGTTGGCGTTGTTCATTTTAATTAAGAGAAAATAAGGTTAAAAACAAGCACACATTTTTTAAGCCTTTATGTTTTAATCAAAACCAGTAGCCTTTTATGTTTTCTGCTCTGGCAAGGTGAGACTGCTGCTCGATCCAGAAACAGAGGAAAAATAAAGCTTTTAACAGAGCATTATTATTATTTATATTGCCTAGCTAGTTACTAAATAGTTGATCAATTTTTTTTTTTTAAATACATAAACAAATTATAGGATGAAGAAATTGAAAAAACAACATCAAGAGATATTATTCGCAGGAATCAGCAAGAATTTCTTAAAAACTTAATAAATAATTGTAAAAAAACTCAGTTTTTTTGATAAAACAAAAATATGGGTTACTAAAAATCAATATTATTGGTTCCTAAAACATTATTATTTGAAAATTTACTTGTTCACTCTCTTCCCAATAACCGTTGTGAGGCATAATCAAGGCTTTTGATAATAATTTTATCTTATTTAAAGCATAACACTTCTCACTATAAACAATTTCACTTCGATTATTGTTAAAAATATTAATTGTAATGTTTTAACTAGGAATACTGAAGTTGACAATAGCCATTTCGGTATGAAAAAAAACTGAACTAAAGATTAAAATATTTATTAATAACTGATTAGTTTAATAAAATAAAATAAAAACTAAAAAGGTGGGCTAAGTTTTCCATTCTGAGGAAATAAACGTTGATCCTTAAACCAAACATTTTCAATTTAATGAATAACATAATCAGATTTAAATTGAATAAATAAGTAATTCAATGGTTTGAAATATATTACGTAAGCACGCAACCAATATATAATTAAAAATAACAATGATAAATAAGCAGCTAGAAGTTCTTTGACTAGGTAACAAAACATAAAATAATATACTAAAAATTAAAACATACTATAAGAGCTAATAAATATTTGTATGCAAATCATAATAAAAATATATAAAACAATATATAATTATAATTAAGTACAGGAATGATGTTTTAACTTCATGAAATAAAATAATTAAATTAAATCAGATCAGTTAGAAGTTTTAGAGGAGGAATTACTTATTATACCCTTTGGATTTCAAACAATTTAACATCTGTATCATACCAAATCGGTGGGTCGACATTTCTGAAACATAAGAAAAGATATTCCATTAATAAACCTTGTAAATATGATGAGAATCAAATTAGAGGTGAGTCGAAAGAGAAGCTTACCTGAGATAGATGACTCCCCACATGTATGTTCGGAACCAAGTCGTCGTTCCAGCATTAGCCTGGTACTTTCTGATAAGGATCGGATGAGGAACAGGAAGAAGTCCTACCAGGGTGCCGTGCTGAAGGAACTTGAGGATCTCGCTTTCATCAGTCAAACCCCTAAAAGCATTTTTTGACAGTAACAAACAATTTATCATCAAAAGTCACTTAAGCCATTATTACCATATTTTGTTAAGGTCTATACTACCATATAATTCTTAAATAAAAACAACTGGATTAGTGTATGTTTGTTCGAATGTCAATCGCTTAAAAACTTCTAAACTGGTTTTAATTTAATCACCGTTCAAAATGTTTGGCTGGAATCCCCAAAGTGCAATAGGCTTTCTCATAGAAGCTATTAGAAGAAAAATATTAATATTTTTCAACCCAATTAGTATAAAACTGGCTTATTTTTATTATTTCAGAATGACGCACATATTAAAGAATTTAACAAAATCTTTTTCAATCGATAAAATTCTTATATTTATGAGAAACTACAGCTGTTTAATATTCATTGTGTTGATACATAAGACTCATTGGAATGGAAGAAAACAAATTTCGTCTTGGGACTTAATCTTATCAAGTCAAAAGCAACAACTTTTAGTTTTAATAGACAGTTTTAATGAATTTTAGTAATTATAGTTTTAAAAAAAGCAATACACAAATTACGCATTAATTTGAATTTTGAGATCTTTAATTTCAAACCCTACTCAATATGATATAAAAATAATAATCTTTTATTAACAAATAATTAAATAATAAATGACACCTAATGGAGGTGGCAGCATTTTCCATTTTGTCAGGTCATAAAATCTATGTAAAATTTCATATCTCTTGATTGAACAGGGAGGGGTAAAAAACATAGGGGTTTCTACTTTTGATAAAAATCAATGAAACCTTAAAAATAATGAAAATAACTTATTTGAACTTTTAACAAAGACACATCTACTCACTTGTCGATACATATCTTCTCGACTTGAGGTACAAGTACTTGCAACAACCTCATGATGGTCTGTAAGGGCAGTTTTGATTTCCACGTGTTAACCCACTCTGATGTGGGCACCCATTGACCTGAATTCCTCACTTCCTAAAAGTAACATGTCTGTTATTGACTGAGCACAAGAACAAAAGGGTAAAATGTAACACTATATATATATAACTGAGATTTTAGATAAGAAGAAGTGGTAAATATTTAGGTTTAAATGAGATCAAATGTTCGGGTGGGTCTCCTCGCAATAATTTTATTTATTTATTTCTAGCCCTTTTGATAACACACTGCTATACAATACAATTGAACAGTTAAAATTTAAAAGATGATAATATAAATTAATACCTTTTTTAAATTAATTATTTCAAAATTATAAATAAATGTAGAGATGAACAAAAAAATACGAAACAAAATGAAGTAGATATAAGTGCAGTGTAGGTAGATAATGAACTGATATTAATATGTAACAATTGACTGGTTTAAATTATAAAGATAAATAGGTAATAGATAAAACAGGTATTAGCCTACATAAAAAACATGGTTTGAGAACAATAGGAATTTAATGTATACAGGGTGTAAGAAGGAATATTTTAGTTGAATATATGTATTTTACATATACCTGTTTCATCTATTAACTACCTTTTACTCAATAAAGAGATAAAACAATAAACTGAATGTATAAAGATGGCTGAAGTTATATTCATAGGGAATACAATACTATACGCATAGAAATTCACAAAAATTGTAATATACATGAATGTCATCATGAATCAAGCAACACTCAATGCCAAACTACAACCTGTGGAGGAATGGTTACAATTAAAAAAGAATCAAGCCCACTAGTACTTAGAACCTGGAAATTATCAGTTATAACATTAACATTTTTATTACTAGCAAATTTGTCATTTTTTATCTTTATACCTACACTTAAATTGTTTCCATTTTATAACAGAACTTTTATTTGTAATTTTATATTAAATACTATTTATATTTAAAATCTTAACTTTTGTAATCTTTGAAATTTTGACATTTTATGTTTGTTTCATAGTAAAATTTTCATAATCTGAGAATGCCAGACATTGGCTGTCGAAAGCAATTGTAGTAAATAAAGAAAATTATCAAAGGGATGCACACAGCAGGTGTCATTTAAACCTAAACAGGGGTATAAGTTGAGAGAGAACAATCTCATGGATATAGTTTACATGATATAAAGTGAGGCTCACTTGAGAAGGTGTTTTGGGTTGTTGCAACTGCGGCTGCTGTGGAGGAGGGGTTGGTGGTTTATTCTCGGTCCCGTTGAGAGATACAGCACCAGTTAGGTCCGCTAAGTCTTCAGCTGTCCCGCTAGCTGTCATATGGGCAGATTCTCTACCCGTCATCTTTTCTATATCTGGAAAAAATATCAAGATAAGATAAGCCTTAAAATATTATAATGATCTCGTTACAAACAATAATTTATTTAACATGATATACAATCAACATTTGAATATAATTTAATTTGACTCTTTTTAAACTTTTTGGGGTTAGATTCTGACAGCCAAACACTAGCAAAACATGCTACAAACATGAATTACATGTTTAAATTCTACTTAACATACTTTTTGAAGTGCAATTAGGACTGGTTCAGTTTTAACAGTGTCTTGAACTTCCAAATAATGATGCTACCTGATGACTTTCGTTGCAATTGTCTGCATCCTTCATATAATAATAACTGCTGTGAAATATCTAACAGGATTAATAAGGCGAATGCAGTTTACTACCAGATATGTAACACTGTGGTAGGCAAAGTTGTGAAGCTACACATCTTCAAGACAGTATATCTGCCCATACTTTTGAATGGAGCTGAGAGTTGGATATTAACAGACTGACAGGAGAGCAGAATTACCGCTGACGAAATGAAATTTCTGCAAAGGACGATTGGAAAAACAAGGAGAGACCGAGTTCTCAATGAAAGGATTTGTCAGGAACTGCAGATAGCCCCACTGAAAGAGCTCCTAGAAACTCGTCAGATAAAGTGGTTTGGCCATGTTATCAGGATGGACGACCACAGAGATCCTCTAAAGACCATGGAATATGCCCCAGATGGCAGAAGACTTAGGGGTCGCCCTAGGATGTCCTATCTCAGCTACATTGAACGACTCTGTAAGGCGAGGGGGAAGGACCTCCGACGGGCGAGGAACCTAGCTGGAAATAGGGAGGAATGGAATTCCTGGCTGGATGTTCCTCTACGCTGAGAGGCACTAAAGAGGGAAGCTAAAGAAGAAGAAGAAGTGAAATTCACAAGATGTAAACTAGGAAGGCCCTCAAGCCAAATGTTTCTTGACTATCTGCAAGTTGCTACTCCTGTAAAAAAGAAGCTCTCACACAATGTCTTGACTCTCTGTGAGCCACAACAGAAGTTCTTGAAAAAAATAAGGCACTCCCGCCATGTGTGCATTCGTTCTCTCCTATTCTAGCACCTAGTGAAAATTCTAACCACCTTTCCTACCTGTCCCAGTCCGATATCCATCCGCCTAATGGCCGGACCACGCCCACATGAAAAATAGTCCCAGCTAAGTCATGATCTTTCTGCACTTATTTGGATTTCACAAACTTTTTTATATTTTATTTTCAGTTCTGTCAAATTTTACACTCCTTATAACTATCTATAATCACATTGAACAAACAGCTTTGTCAGAAATATTAAACTATCTTTATAAATCCAGTGTAATAATTAATCAAAACTGGTTTATAACTAAAATATAGGATTAAATTTAACAATTACTTACAAATTATAGTCCAGTATGACAACTGAAACCTCCTTAAAATAACATTGTAATGTTATTTAGAAGATCAAAATATAACAAATTTATTTAGTTTGTTAAAGTAGAATTATTGCTTGTAATAATTTTTCTGACCATTTTTTTTTTTTTTTTTCCAATGAAAGATTTTCTTTTTCGATTACTTTAATTTAAAAATTATAATTTTTAGGACGATTTGAAAATAGGTAGAAAATTATTTTGATAATGGAAAGGGGGCAGGGGAATTAAAGAATAATTAATGAATTCTGAAGACATAATTGTTTTCTCTATATTTTACCTGTTATAATTATTGATTTATTTTGAGGAGTCTAAATACAATCACACCAGCCTTGAGAGGAAAAATGAGTAGCCACTTGCATAAATACGAAGTGGAGCCAGTCCATTTAAATAAATTTATGTAATTATGTTCTGTTGAAGTCAAAACAAATATTACATGTTCATAATCAAGATGAGAATACCTTATGATTGATATTAAACTCAAACTACTGATATCAAGTTTTTTTTTAAATTATCAAGTAATTAATCAGTGGACTTTATATTTTAATGGGCTTAATATATTTTTTATACATTTTAAATTCGAAGAAGTGTGGGGAAAAATGGGCGCAGCCAGTTTGGCCTTTAGAAGGAAGTGAGTGATGACGTGAGAGAAGCAGTGGAAGGGGGTGAACTGGTGGTAGTTGGGTAGAGAGTGAGGCTGGACAAGGAGAGAGTTGTTGCTAGTTACTGGACAAGGAGAGAGAGTTGTTGCTAGTTACTGGAGTGAGCAGTTGTGGAGTGAGGATAAAGAAGAGCTGGTCAGTTGTAGAATTTTTGAGAAGAGATATGTTGAGGATATGAGTATCAGTTAGCGGATGGTCAAACATGTATGACGTGAGAGTCCTTACACGTGTCTAACCTCATTTTTCTTCAGGTTACCTCGTATCAGTGCATGTCAGCATAGAAACTCATACATCATACGTGCAGGGTCTACAGGAAGGTTGGGCAATATTGGATTTGGAGCATCAGGACCACAAAACTCGAGGCTTGGATGAAACAAGGCAAGGATTCCACAGAAAATTATTAAACTGAAAAACTGTAAATGTATTACATGTTTTATTTTTATTTCTTGCATGTAAATGTTTGGTTGTCAGGAAGCTCACCCGAGATATATAATAAAGAATAAATTAGAAGTGAAATTAATTTCTGTTTTATCACAACTAAGATTATATCTTTATATAATATTTTTTGTGTACTCGCAAGAAACCTTCGTGTGTTTAGGTCAAGACTTGAAGACTTGCCCTGGGCATGCAAGTGAACAGACCAACACATTGGCAAAAACAATTAAATTAGAAAAACAGTTTCTGGTTTAAAAAAATAAAAATGAATGAAACTCTAAAAAAGACTTCAAAATATAGGGAATAATTAATGTTTTGTACTTGTATTGACCAATGTTGAATGAATTTGAATTATAGAACTCAGGAATTTCATCATGATTATTTTTTTTACTTCTCCTTTCCGTTGTGTAAATATTAAAACATTATCAGAGAAATATAAAATAACGGATTACAATTTTAAGATTTTATTAAAAACATAAATTACCTGGTGTATCAGGTAATGTTGCTTTTAGTGTCCCAGGTTGAGCTGGAAGGGCCGGTCTGCTTCCTTCCATACTGGGGCTTTCCGGAGAAGTAGGGCTGACCACTGGGGGTATGTGCTGTTTACGACCGCTCCGTCTCGACAGTGACTTGGCTATAGTCCCATAATCTGATGGCAGGTTTGCCAAACTATGAAACACTTGCCTTTTCCTGATGATGGTGTACACGAGGTTGGAATTTCCTATCGATTAATATTCATAATAATTATAATACTTAAATTTTAAAACAATATTATTTCAAAACAATAAATTAAATAATATATGACTACCCTCAGTCTGTTTAATAGTGCTTATAAGCATTACATAAAATACAATATTATTTATTTAGTATTTAAAAAATGTTGTTTGGAAGAAAAAAACAATATTATTTCACGAGTACAGGGAAGTTCAAAATATGTCAATTCGTTTAAAGTTATGACCATTCACTGTATTTCTTTCCAATTTGAGTAGCCATTCATTCCTCTTACTTGTTTCCAACCTTAACTCAAAACAGACGAAAATTGACTTTTCCTATTCTTCAATTGATTGTTCATTAAAAAAAATACTATGATTATGAGGAAGATTGTCTAGGAGAAAAGAAAGAAAATTAACTTATTGACAAAATTTGGAAATATTTACAATTTGATTAAGAAATCTCTGAATGTAATGTCATAGCTTTTCTGTAGTTATAAAAATCTCATGTAAACATGCATTGTATATTAACACACTACAAATAATTAAATTAAAAAACATATTGATTCCCAACCAATAACTCTCACCATAACAAAAACATAACAGATCAATCAAATATCTAAACTTTTAGGACTGCATACTTACCATCAAATTGGTATTGAATAATGTTGTTAAATATCTCCAATAAGAAAAATACTAGATGATGATTCGAAGGAGAAGAAAATAAAAACCAAGGTGTACTGAAAGCTTCTAAAAGATGGAGTAATTTAGTACTGGCCACCATCGACAGAGTTTTTAAATACGGAGATACTGGAAGAAAAAAAAAAAGTTTACCTCAATTTTATTTGTATCAGAATCTTTAGAGCTTGAATTGATATAAAAATCTTTTCCAATATTTTAAAATCATTTATTTTTTGTGGTTGAGAGTGATGTCTGAATACTTACCATTCACCAAAATAGTAAGAAGGCAATCAAATAGGGGTTGAAGCCTTTGATGACCAGTAGTGATTATCTTATGAAATACCGTGATTAGAAGATCCGCATGTGTTCCTAATATCAAAGAATAATAATAATTTTATTGTTAATACCATTGTTCAAAAATGGTTAACTGTCATTTAGAATGCAAGAAAAAAATAATATTAATCCTATGCCTACCATTTATTCAACTAATATTCAAAACAATTTGACATACCCGTAAAGACAGGAATGTCCATAGGGATTGTTGCTGTATAAGGTTTATTAAGCCTCACTCCAAAGTTTCTTTCCCCACTCAATAATAATATTATAAAAACACCTATATGCATGAGACCAACACGTGCTGAAAAAAACCAATGTTAAATTATTATTATACATTAAAAAAATTTATGATTCTGATTCTGAAAAACAAAGAAACAGCTTACATTGATCAGCTCTCGAGTCATTCAGGTGATATAAAATTGGAACAAGTATCTCCAAAACATCACTACTTTTCAGTACATAATACAGAAATTTCTAAAAAAAATAACAAAATAAATGTAAACATTTAAAACAGAAAAATGATTAACTGTGAGTTCATAGTTCAATAAGATTAAATTGGCTGTTTAATTAGGAATCGGCTTCGATTAATGAAAAGAAAAATGTTAATGTATTTATTAATGTACACAATTTTACATATAATGTAGGTCTGCATCAGTCCCGATAACAAGAAAAAATAAATAAATGTTATAGCAGTTCAAAATGTTGTTCATTAATAAACGAGTTTCCATCAGTCTAAATCGATTCCCAATAAAACAAACACTCATAAAAAATCATTTCTCATAAATAATTCTGTTTGTTTATTGTTATATCCTTTATATAATCATAATCAGGGGTTAAAAGTTGCATGTTTATTTAAATAAAATACATACACTACCATTAAATAGATAATAATCTGAGCAGATTTCAATTTAAAGCTAGATCAGTATATTGTGTCTAACAATATTTACCTTGTTATAATCACACATTTTCCAGAAGAAAACCAGCAGCTCTTGATGAAACTGTACTTTCTTGGTAGAATTTGGTAGATAAGTTTGAACTAATGGATTGTTGAGTAGCCTTGTGAACCCACGAAGTACAAAACCAAAATCTTCATCGCGATGGATCCGAGACAAGTAATTAATAAAAAGATTTTCAGTAGAATTAGCCTAAAAAAGAAAAACAGACATTAAGCAGACTAAATTGAGCAATGTAACGGAATTAGTATTGGTTTATTTAGCCACTTACTCCTGCCTGAGACGTGTCATGATCTAGGGTTACAATGAGGATCTGTAAAGCAGCATCAACTAACGGTTCACTTGTATCTTGGAATAAGAGATGGTTGTATGGAAGCCCGAGGCCAACAGGGTCGTAAGAGCAGACAGTATTTAACATCGAAGTAAACATAGGAAGAGCATGACGATTATCACCTGATGTGAAAAACTGAATCCATTTATTTGGAGCTGTCTGAATGTCTGGAAATAAATTTCAGAAATTTATTAAAAGTAATTATATTATTACACTTTATAAATATTTTTTTAATCAACGACATAAACTTGTTGGAATTGAAAAATAGGTCTTAGGTTAATGCACTAATTAATACTAGTTAAATAAAAAAATCTTGCTAACAGAATAGAGGAGTAACGTGTCACCCCACAATAATATGATCAAATATAGCAATATACATTTCAGATTTCAGTTTTAAACAGGCAAAGAAATTTTTCACAAATCTTGGTACATTTGTATTATTCGTCAACCACAACAGCCTTTATGCAATAAATATTGAAAAGATTTGAGGGTGATAATAATATTAAAATAAGCGGTTAAAAGACAGGTACTGTTGACGAATGATCTGATTATGAAATGGCAAATAACTTAGGTGCCGATTGGAAGAGGTGACTTTTTTTGTGAGGATAGGAATAAACTCATTCCGACCTCTACAAAAATTGCTTTATTGAACGCTAGTGAATATAAAGTAGTCTATATGACTCCAACAAACATGTTGGAGGTTGTTCATTTAAAATCAGTTCTGGAGTGTTTAGGTGATAGGTGTCTGAACACAATCACCATACTTAGACTTTATACTATATAGAGTACATTATTATTATTGTAAAGTAACTTTCATAGAGGTTACCAAGAGATTATTTTTATCCAGATCTAAAAAACAAACTATCTAGATGATATATAATACAGAGTGCTATACAGCTTTACTATTAAAAGTTTTAAAATTAATATTACCAACAGGCGGTTGATACATTGTTTCAGAAAAGCAGGTTAGAAGTAGTTTCAATAGTTCAGTTCTAGCAGCATCGTAAGCAGCACAATGTGTTGGAGAATGCGCAAAACCAACTCCAGCTTCCCATATGTATTCACAACTATCAATAGCTTGTAAATCTTCAGCCTTATCCTAATTATTTTAACTAAATTAATAATGATACAAGATGAAGATATATCCTAATCAGTTAGAAAGTTCGCAAAAACATATGCTAAATAGTTGACACTTACAGGACCAGATTTTTTGCTGGCTACAGTAAAATCAGGACAAAAAAGCAGATCCTAAAACAATAATACTGTAATAATGCATATGTCTTAGTAAGGAAACATAAAAGGACTCAGTTAAATAGTCTTACTGAAATTGCATTTAAAAGAGAATGAGCTAAGGGTACAGACTCCCCTGAATCTCCAGATTGTGAATTTTCAGGGAGACTAGTCCAAAAAAATCCTCTCCATTCGGGATCTTCAAAAATGTATGGTAGAACACGTGTCAAGAGGCGTGCACAGTTCAACACTGAAAATAACCCATAATCGTTTGTTATGGTGCAGAAAGAACTACTTTTTGTTTGATATTACATAAAAAGCGTTACTTATATACCAGCCAATTGTTCTTGCTGAGTTCTACAGGAATTATCAACTGCTCTAACCATTTTCTCAACTGCCTTATAACATAATGTTGCCAAATTTGAAGGAGCTTCTTCCCGCAAAGCTCGAATTTCAGTAGCAGGTACAAGAGTGAAGACATCCTGAACATTTGTCACATTTTCACTCCAAAACTGGTCCCAAAAGGAGTTGTCGGCAGCATCAATTGGCTAAAAGTTAGCGACAAAACATTGTATCACTTATTATTTTTAAGCATAAATATCGTTGGATAATAATGTGCATTAATCATAACAACAATTCCGAACAAATATATATTAAAGTATCACTGATTTAAAAAACAAAAAACTGATGAATGTAGCTATGGCTGATTTTGAAACCTGTGTTTTAGAAGTGAGTTGTATCACAGCTTTTCTGAAATTCAACTTTGTGTCTGAATTTCCCATTTTCCTAACATAAAAGGCAATAATAAAAAAAAGTCCTTGGGCCTCAAACAGTGTCAGACATTCAATTCGTATTGCAACCTTCCTTGTTGATGAAGTTTATCAATGGAGTTCATCGCTACGTGTTTACTTATGAATCTCAAATACTATAAGCAGTGAATGCCTTATACTAAAGGAACTATCATCTAATCAATATTTTCTCTAATGCAACTACCTAGTAGCTCTTATGGTATCAGGATTTTAAGAAAAAGGAATTAAATACAGTGAGCTATGTGCAATACGGAGGTTTATTCAGATACTAGTTTCTTGTTTTATCGCAAAATGACAGCTATGTACACTAATATCTGTGAGAAAAGTGTAAAACTGTTTTTTAGTTTGTTATTAATAATTTTTGGCTAGTTATTCGGTTCATCTTCTGCCAGTGTGGTGTCAAGGATTGACAGAAGATTCACCACTCCCTTTCATCATTCCGATTTCTCTTTTGCACGGTGTCATGCCAGTGATGAATTACATATCTATAAGATCCTCCTGCCATGCTATCCTTGTAGGTCGACACCCCTTAACCCTCCCCTACAGCGCTTACCTCATTCTTTGAACATGGCCTAACCACATCATCTAGAAGCATTTCATTGTTGGTGGTAAAGAAAACCTGTGGTTGCATACCCATCCGTGCCTCGTTTTTGCAACCACTCTCCGGAGATATCGCATCGCTTATTCTACTCTCATGCTACTCGGTTAGGTTAAGGCCGTGACTTCTGCGAGAAAAAACGGATTTAAACCTACTTAAATACGACCATCATTATTTTTTGGGAGGTTTTCCTTTTCCTGAGAAAATAGCTATTGGTGGCCTACCAATTTTCGCTGGTCTTGGCAGTCTTATCTTGCCTCCTCTTATGGTATATATAGTCTTATCACCTCCCCTTAAGGTCTCTAAGTACTGAAAGCTTTGACATTTTTCTATACCTGCACTATTCATTCTCTTCACTTAATAATGCCCTCTCCTCGAGAAGATCATAAATCTCTTCTACCCTTCATTTATTCCCATGTTTTCTCCACTAATTCTCTCAGTAAATGATTGTGCTAAAATTCCTCTGGGGTGTAAGCTAGAACAAGCAGTGTCATCTGCATTGACAAGTCACCTGACGTGTACCGTGTGCATAATCAAGTATCTAATGAAGTATTTCTCAATCTTTGGCATGATTTCACCACATCATCAATAAGATTATAAAGAGAGACAGGCTGATATTGTTTCTACTTGAACTAGTTAGTTTGAAACTTAGTGGAGTCCATGTTAGCTACCCTTACATAGTTCCTTCACCTTAAGGTAACATTCAACAAGTGGTCTCAATATGCTTTCCAAAACTCGACTTTTATCTTCCCCAGAACACAGCAGGGATATACCTCTGTTCTCTCCTTTCGCCAAGATAGCGACCACTGCAATATCCCAGTTCTGAGATATGTCTTCCACCCCAATTATAATACTTTACACAGACCTCTATCTCTTCTTAGTTGTTCGTTGTTTCGTGCACCATTATTGAATGAATCATGGAAGTAATAATTTCTCCTTGATAATTAAATCAATTGGAATGTCTTTTAATTAATTGTAATAATGCGACTAAGTGTCGTACAACAGTCATTCTAGCTTTTCTGAATATCTTAAATTCGTATTTCTTACCTCTTATTTTTTTTATATTATAATAAAATGCTACATCGTAAAGCAATAGTCAACAGGTACAATACAAGGAATTAAGGGCCCAAAGAAAAATACAATATAAGACTCGTTTTAAAAACAAGGTGGTGAACTATTTCCGGCAAATTAGGAATAGACGAATAAAGGGAATGAATGGACAGTTGAATGAAAAGATCCTTCACATTAAGGATCCACACGACTTCTTAGTGAAAAGACAGATCGGCCGTGTACACAATATGGGTTGATTGCAATAAATCATATGTTGGCAGAAACAATAGGAAATTATTTATCAAATGACAAAAGCATCTAAAACAGAAAACAAGTCAGTTTTTCAAATATCTACAAGAGAAAGGACACCAGGATGGCCCACATAGAATAACTTTGCTACACTATGCTAATTACAAAAAAAAAGTCAATTGCTTCGAAAGCGTAGAAAATAAATTTTTTTTCTTATCACCTTAATCTTATTCACCTCAAAATTTATTAATAGAAAATAAGAACTAATGTGTCCAAGAACGCTTAGCAATCCATCCCAACCGGCACTCCCAAATAAAGCCAGTGTCGAGTGTAGGGCTAAATAAAGTTAGTGACAGTTGGAAAATCTATTATAATCACCCTATTTGTTAAATAAGTTTATTAGATTTTAAGATCATTACTTAGTTGATTGGCCAAAATTTTACTTTTATTGATTTTGTATGTTATTATACATAAAATAGATGGCGTTTTATTAACTGATTACATTTTACGTGCAGTTTTGCACTTTTAAATTGTTATATGTAGGTTTTATTAATTCTGATTGTTATTTAATAATTTGATCATCACTATTTGTTTTAAACGTACGTTCAATGTTTTTAATAATATGACTTTTTATGTTAGTAACTGAAGATGACAGCTTTGAACTGTCGAAAACGTTTTTAGTAATAAATAATATAGCGGAGAGAACGAGGAGTGTTCATTTAAATACTATCGATTCCCATCCGGCAACATCCAAATAGTTATGTTTTAATGAAAACACCACTTCAGTAATGATGTGTACTTTAGTAGTAACGTGTTTACCCCTGGGCCAATTTGCATTAAAGGAGAGGAATTTAAATTTACTGCTTTGTTTTCATGAGCCGCACACTCTCTTTTAATGTAAACAGGTCTGTCTTTGCTTAGTGATACTTCAGTTTCACTTAGTTTATTTCTCTGGCAAATTGTTTGAACTTTAAACGACACGAGTAGTATTATGCAGGCACTTTTATGCATTAATTGCCCTCGTTCTATTGAACATAAGTGTGTTTAAACTTGTGCTGTTAATGCAATATTAGTTTTTGTAACACCAAATCATTTATTTAAACATTTTGACATAGAGGTTTTACCGGTAAATAGTTAGATCGACACATTTTACAAGGTGGGGAGGGAAAATTCTCTACGGTATAGGATGATTTTCGATGTATTCTAAAAAAAGAAAAAAATTTTGTTTATTTATAAGGGGTAAAAAATCTAAGTATGGTGCACTAAGCACATTACTTATTTGCCTAGTTACCCTAGCCCTAGTGACGAAATGAGGGCTGTTTAGGCTATGACCTGGACAACTGCTTCATGACGGGTCTTACTACCGTACTATCTAACTCCATATTCGATAGGTATGTGCCCCGACAATGCACTATGCTCAGGAGAATAGGTATAGGTTAGGTATTGTAGGTAGTTTATGTAGTCTTGGAATAACCATGAATTCACACTCGGTATCTGAGGGTAGGCAAAAACCGTCCGGATCCCAAAGGCGAGTGTGAACCGAAGAGAGGCAGACTGAATTGCCGTTGGAGACACTACTAGGTAAAGTTTGTAGGCCCACGGCTACCGTTGTCCGTGAGGAAAAGGTCTCTCCCAAGGAGGTGCTAGTTTTAGCGAAGGCAGAGAATCCCACTAGGAAACTGTGGGGTCTTACGAGGCCGGACTAAAGCATAGCGAGGTTTGGAAGAGAGATGTAGAGGTTTTCATAAATGGGAAGGCCAAATCTTGAAACATCGGTGCAGCTGCAGGTACCTGTCAGAGAGCCATTAATAGAATGGTTTACCGGCCAAAACTAGGCCCTATATATAGCCCCCAGTAACCAATGGTTTTATTCTGACCAACCAAACCGCAGGGTTGCGTCGATACTTGCTTGTTCTAGGCTGGGGCCCACCCAGCCTCCTAGCCACTACCTGACTCTCGCTTCAAGGGCCTCTGACTAGTTTTCTGCAGCTGCGTCTTTTATTGTTTACAATATTTACACTGGTATGACTTATGGTTTGGTAATGTTATTTACATTTGTTTAAATCAATTTACAACATATTATAACCAATTTACAGTATATATACAATAGAGTATAGGGTGATTTATCTTATGTAGTTAGGGGTCGCTACACACATGATTAATAATAATATAAAATACTCTAAATACCATGACCCCGGACCAAAACACATGAAACAGTACGGAACAACGAAATCAAAAGTAAATACACTTAAAACATTCGAGCAGATTATTGCTTCCTAGTTTATTGTATGTTTGCAAATTTAATTCCCACTGAAAGCACGCGTTAATAGATAAGAGAGTATTTTGTAATTTAGTTATATTTCCTTTTATACACATGCATTCCATCATTGGCCTGAAAGTGATACTTCAGTTGTGAGACGAGATTGTACCAGGAAGTAACAGTGTAATATTCCTCTTAAACTAAATCTAAGGTAAATATTTTTTTTTTAATATTATTAAAACCCTTGATCCAATATTCCTCAGTAATATCAAAGGAATTCTGCGAAGCTTACAAAGTAAATAAATATCATGCTCTATATAAGTGCTGTAGCGATAATTACCTCTGATTGTAAAATTGTCCCTGACAACGCGCCATGATTTTGTGATCCTTACCTGTTCAATGCCATGTGGTGTAAGAATAATTAGCTAGCTCTATTTTTTTATTTATAAATATTAATCAAAGCATACAAATTAACATCTGAGGAACATTATTGCTGACTATAGTGATAATTAGGTTCAATATTTTCCCTGAAGGAAAAGGATTACCCTCGAGATTTTTGTTGACGGTTGGGAACACTCATGTCGGTGGCTTACTTTACAGAAGTGCTAAATAGACCGAAACTGGTTTTCGGAAAAATCCATGTTCTCAATTATATTTTCTGTTTAGACAAATTCAGCTCGAACATGTTTTGTTAAAATAATTTTGCTCCTAATACCAATGAGAGCTAAGTCCTCTGCACTTAGCGGTTTCATGTTTCCCAAAATGCCACTTAGCTACTTCTGTAAAGTAAGCCATCAATATGCTGGGAAATGTTCTCTCAGATATCTACGAGCGTGACGGTTATATTAATAAATTTCTCCAAATCTGTTTTCCACTTCTTACAAGTATAACTCTTCCGTTATTAAACACATGGAAATCCACGAGTATGGACCATACCAGGGAGTAACAAGGGAGAAGAACTGGTGGAAATTGCTATAGAATGTGTTTTCCTCAAAAACTAAGTTCTCTTTAAAAATGCATCATATCCTCTAGAAAAATAGTAATTTTAATTTTCAGCATATATGAAACTGAGTATTTATATTATATTCAACTCTAGGTGGTTAGAGATTTGGTATAGGACACATGCTACGAAAACTATTCCGAATTTCTAATCCTGAGGAGGCAACCTCTGCAAGAAACTACAGTCAAGTGCTGTGGCATTTTCCTGCTAGTTTGATGGGAATAGTCGATACAAACTTCATCACTTCAGGCTCAGTAAATATTTTATCTGTTCATTTCATGAGATTTGTATGTTACGTAAGCTCTGAGTCTAGGTAGCAACTAAATGCCAAGGCCTTCTAAATTGGGAGCAAATATTTAAAAAATGCAAATTTCATTTTTCTTTATTCATCGCTTGTAAAATTTGTCCATCATTTCATTTGTTCTAAATTTGAACGGTTTAACACCAATCTTATACCGACAACTACGTTTAACTTTTCAGTTACCTTACCTACAACAATCTCTTGTAAGAACTGATGTACGCGGGTTTTTTTCCCCCGACACGAGAGCTTTTAATTAATCAACAGTTTTATAATACTAAGAACAAATAGAAGGGGCTTGAGCAGAACTTTATACCACCTTCGTGACTTCACGGAAGTCACTGATGGTTCCCTGTTATTTTTAAGTAAGCAACCGTATCCCTCCATTTACAGATTTTTTTTTTTTTGGTTTCTTGTGTAACTAATCACTAAATATTCTCGCCGAGTTGAACGAAGAAGTTAAGCAGCTAAAAACAGATTTCGAAGTGTGTGTAATGCAATAAACCGGTCATCTCTTGGCCCTGTCAACAGTTTTATAAAGCTAAAAGTAATATAGAAGGGTCTTGAGCAGAACTGTATACCTGCCTCGTGACTTCATGGAAGTCACTGACGGTTCCTGTTATTTTCAAGTAAGCAACCACATTCCTCCAAGACCTCCCTGCTTCCCAGAATCTTATCCTTTTCTTATACATATATGTCTCAGCTTCAGCCCCAGACACCACTTGTGCCTAGACATTCCACCCAGTATGTAGTAACGTAACTCTTAATATTTGTATATACCAGTGTTTTGATTGTACTTCATAATAAAGCTTTTCTTTCTTTTTTTTTAAAAGACTCTCCTCTACAAAGAATATTTAACTAACGACTTAAGCCCCTGTGGGTTCTGCACTACTAGACCAACCCGCGACAGAGGTGGAGCAAACCCTCCCTGGTTATGCAGTCAAAAAATACATATGTGCGTGATAAATAAATTTGCTAAAAATGTAACGTCTTTCATTCATCAAAGCTATGCTCATTACAAATAAATGCAAAATTGTTCAGTTTCTTAAGTAATCGGCAGGCAAATAAATTTATCGACATATAGAAATAAATGGTATTACATATTGTTTTTTATGACTACACGCATCCTGATTAAATTAATCAGAATATCAGCTCAGGAATGGAATGCATCTGAATCCGCGCATTACACAATCACCATTTAACACGTCATCACATGTAGAGCAGACAGACGCTTCCATTAAAAAAATGGAGATACGCCCAAATTCAAATTAAATACATTTATAGAGAAATGTTCGTTTTTCTTTTGATTTCGTTACCTTCAATATACGTTAAATGATTTCGTATTTCGTTCACTCTGATCCCTATATGGAGAAAGTTGGTTATTTAATTATAAAGAGCATGGTATTGACAAATCCTTTTCCTTTACTTTACTGCGTCATAAAAAAGGGTATTAATTAAATTTCAGAAAATTTATAGAAACGTCTCAATAACAGAAAACAATAGGATATGGAAGTTAATTAATGGAATTCCAACTACAAAATTCTTCCCGGCGTTTTTCTCTTGGCCAGGTTTTCAGTTTCTCATAAAAGGGTGTAAAAATATGAGGATCATATCGTTCCAATTTACTGGTGTATTCAAGCTTATTGTTGTTTTTCGACACTTTTTCGTTGCAAACAGAAGACGTTAGGAAAACGTGGAGTGGAGCCTTGAGGTTTGTAGATTGAAAGTTTTTCACCTTGAAGTTGTTTGTCAATGCCATATTTTTGTTACACCTAATACGAATTCGAAGTACTGGGTTACGTAAAAATGCAAATGACACTTTTTTTTCTCTTTAAGCGTACTTCCCTTAGTTGCGTAGAGATTAACAGGTTTTCTTAAAGAGAGGTTTGGCCCATGATTTGAACTTCATAATATCACTAGGGTCCGTTCACTTAATGCATTAGGAATTTTCTGACTCTTGCATGAGTTTACCATTAGGTCAATGAATTGCTCTCTGGTAAATAGTCTGTCATGTTTTCTAATCATTTGTTTGAATGTTGTAGAGTCCTGATGAGAATCTTTGAACGCAGAAAAGTAAAGGTGAATTATCATATTTCTGGTTGAGCTTGTTGAGCTTACAAAAAACAGATCATCATGTTATTCTTATTATGTACAATGAAGTTAGTGAAGAACCGACAAGATTCCGTAGAAATATTGTGTAAAAGAAAGAGTTCCAATGTTTACACTCAAGTCTAAGTAGAGTTGACAATCATTTGAGTAGGTGTAGGCAGACACCTATTTTAAGCTAAATAGGTAAATCGGTTATAAGTCTTAGTCAATTTTTTTTAGGTTAGGCTCAGAACTTGTATTTTATAAGAATCGCAGACTATTCAAGGACGGGTTTCAGCTCTTTCCAAAACAATACATGACCCCCTTCTCGTAATCAATGATGCGCTTAAGTGCGCAGAGTGAGAAAATGCAAAAACGAAAATGACCATTCAAATACAGACCAAAGAAGTTCCGTACCTGCCTGAAAGTAAAGCTACCCCTTACGAGTTTGACAATATAATAAAATCGTATGAATAGGAAAGTTCTAAACTGATTCATTGTCATATACTGTCGGATCTTAGCTCCTCGCAATTTTTCTAATGTATTTCACCATCCCTGCAAAATGCCTATTGACCTTTGCCAATTATTCTCGTCGAGTTATGTAAAAGTTAGTGGTTGGATTTAGCGTTCAACAACCAGTGAGAAATTCTCAAGGTTAAAATGTTATACCCATTCTATCCAATTCGGCGACGGAGCCGTCAGATGGTTAAAATTTAATGCTTTATATTTTTACAAAAATCATTTCGTTATTAATTATTAAAACTAGTTAATCTAAGGGCCAGTAGCCTCGGGATTTTATTTTCTCATTGTATGTACCGTATTGTATATGTATTATGTTATTTATTTGTAAAATTACTATTTGCTTTTCCAGCAAATATTGCTTTAATAATGAGCAATTAATAGGCTCATTATCATAATTAATTATATCAAAGATTTATTTTTACCAAACAAAATTTAGTTGCATCTACTGAATTGTATTGATGATGTTTTTAGAAACAAGTTTAACGACCTTGAAAGTGAAGGGACATTTGACGAGTTCTTAAAAATTATTATTATCATTTTATTGGTTTTCACAGAAAATCCCCTTTACAGCAGCTAAGAAAACTTTTAGAAAGGCTTGAATGAATTGGTGATTTCTGTTATTGGCTGTAACAATAACATCTTGGAAATAATTTTTATGCCCTGCAGCCTTTATGTCCTATAACCATAGAGAACAAGGCATCATCTATAAAACTTCCAAGCCTTTTTTTTTTTTTTTAAACTCAAGAATCATATCGGGGCAATCGGCCATGGAAGTACTGACCGGATGTTGAAGAATCTCAACTGTTGAAAATTTCAGTAATAAATTTTTCATATCACTTTATCGAGGAAGCAATTCGCAATTGTCCAAAAATTTGATTTTTTTGAAAAGGACAAAATTTTATAGATAGCCTCTGCTATGTCGATATTTTTTTTTTCTCCATAGTCCCTTTAAATTTCCAGATAATTATATAGAATTATAGATCCTCAGGTGAATCTATTTACAATTTATTTTGTATTTCCTGTAGCATCACTACATTATATACAGGTTTTGTTATTTTATAGAAATTATATAATGAATAAACAAGTATAATGATATACATTGTACGTGACTGGACTAAACTGACTAATAAAGGTGATGGGGCTCACCTTTTTGATCAACCTGCTATGTCGGCAGTACTGGATAGTGTTTTATATGAAAAGGGGATGGATGATAACCTTATTCGAGAAGAGGATATTTTTTTATCTGTCCAGTAAAATTACACTTACGTTCGAGCGTAACTAGTCAAATATAAAATTCATTTGTTGGCAATTTAAATTTATATGTACTGCATTTACGTATTATGCTGCTTTAATTTACAAAGACAAACTAATACCAATCTGGACATAAGACTAGAGTAGCGAGCCACAACAAAACGATCAAACACCAAGTAGATCCAATCTTCACAATCTTTAAAAGTCCTGAGAACAATAGTTAATGCCTCCTTATTACGTCACCTACAGAACTCTTCATAACATCTTAATGTACTTTATAGCATAGAGGTAATATTTTCACGAAATTCCATCAAAACGTATACAATCAATAATCTCCTAGCAGAGTCATCATTCTGCTTGCACCAAGCATCCATATAATTCTTGAATATTAAAGCGACGGTGGCCTCGTGAGCTGCTGTAAATGAGCTACTCCTCTTCGTGAGGGATGTGACAATTATGTGAGAATGGGCGGTCGGTCCCTGGGCTCTGTATTTGTATACATCTTATGAATGAGTGAGAGAATGGTGAGGTCTGCATACGGATGAATGAGACCATTGATCAGAATTACTTGCAGTTCAATAAGGGTAGATTGTGATTTCATTTTGATAAGAAGATCTACCAACCGTTGGAGAGTTATATTCCCTTCTATTTATAAAATTTTTATAAGTCTATTATTACTATCTTAGTTATTAAATATTATTATTAATTAGATAATTTACTTTTTATAGTTTTTGCTCTATTATTTCTTTAATAAAACGACTGACCTGGAACCCACATACGAGACTAAAAAGACAAGAACTAAACAGACGCTTTGGACAACTGTACAGACTACTTAAAACGACATCCCATCTCTCAACAGAAAATAAACTACTAATCTACAAAGTTACACTTAAACCAATCTGGACATACGGAATAGAGCTATGGGGGACAGCAAAAAAGTCGAACATCAAGCGTATCCAATCCTTTCAATCAAAAGTCCTGAGAACAATAGTAAATGCCCCTTATTACGTCAGCAACAAAACCCTTCATAACGAACTTAATATACCCAAAATTCTTCAGCTCATCCCTCCCAAGTTCATGAAATTCCATCGAAACCTATCCAACCAGTATCCCCCAGCACAGTCATTGCACTGCGCCATACATCCCTATAATCCTCCTCGGAGACTGAAACGGCAGTGGCCTCGTGACCTGCTACAAACGCGTGACAGTGGGAGTCCTGGCAATGGCCAGTTTCTCCAATCATGTCCTGAGCGTCTGTGGCTCTCGCGCTCTTGGTCAGCCTCCACTAGCTAGTATCCGGTGACGCGGCTGACGGAGGAGCGTGGGGGACTTCCCAAGACTCCGCTTTCTCTTCGCATGTGGATTTGGGAGGTCTCTGGGCTGTCTGTAAATATTGTATGAATGATCGAGTGAATGATGAACTGTAAATATGGTATGAATGAGAGCATTTATCTTATTACTTATTGCCTTATAAAAGGCAGATTGTAATTATAGCACAATAAAGGAGTATATATATATAATAAAACAATTTTTGCTAAAAAAAATCATTTATTACTACTTTGTATGGTAGCAAATTCGTGACAAGGCCATAGAGATCATGTACAAACTACTTACACCTCGTCTAAAAGACAAATGTATTTCCATCTAAATGTACTGATGTCGTGATGAGCAGAGAGTTGAAACTTTAATAAAGTTTCGAAGTTGATGGTGCGACCGGGAGGTAGAATGGTTTGGTGATTGCAGCCACGAACGAACCAGATGACAATAGCTCTATGGAATCCCAGCGTCTATAGAGGGGGGAATCGATTAAAACTAGAATGGGAATGCCTGCTTTTTACCTTCGGTGAATAGTTACAATAATGGCAGTTGTAAAAATAGTGGAATCGATTTGGTATATTAAAAATATAGTCCACAACATCAAAAAATATTTTGTTTAGTATAAGTACTTAAAAACGTGGGTCCCGGGGGCTATAACTTGTAAGCTTTCTCAGAAGCTATGGAGACTAAGAATTGAATGCTTGTCAGACCAATTATTAACCTAAGCATCCATCCTGGACCATGACGTGTGTAACTTCATTAAATTGCAGATAATACAGAATAAACTCCAAAGAACAATAACAAAGTCACCTATAGTCGTCATGAAATTAGACGCTTGGGATGAAGGGGCTACTTGGCACAGTGTTGCCTCATACGGGTGGGCAGGGAACTGATTACTAATCTGCTTAATGATTGACATTATCGAAGTAAAGGGATAACGTTGATAGAAGAGAAGTAGTGCACAGAGCCACAGCAGGGCTTGCCATGTATTGCGGGTTCTCACGCTTCTGATTTCGTGACGACAACTAAAGACGTATCAATATTTCGCGACTACATGATACCACTGACATTGACTGAATTTGGTACGTAGTAAAAGAAAGGTTTCTCGAAAATTGTCAGAGTAACAGCAATAGTTTAGTAAAAAGTACTGTGCATATTGATTTAACTAAGATGACGATACAAAAATACATTTATTTTTGCCTTAAGGGCTACTAGAAACTAGTTTTTTAGTTGTAGGTAGGTGTTTTTCTCACGTTGATTAAAAAGCATCATTTTTTCATCGATCTAAGCTGATTCCCAACAAAACACCAGCTCGTTTGGACATCTCCAAAATATCGTTGAATTACAATTATAATTCGTTGATCCTAGGATCAATCCTTAATTTAACTTTTTTAAATTGCAGAGAATACACAATAAATTCCAAACAATAATAACAAATTAACCAAATCAATTATAATTAGTTGGTCCTAGGATCAATTGCCTCGCTGTCTCAGCCCACTTGTATTTACGAATACCACTGTTTATTTCATTTTATATTTATTCTATATATTGGGAACTGGATTGAATTTTAAATACATACAATGTATATATAACCTTAAGGAAGTAGAAAGTTGAGGAATAATATCAAGAGATGCCCAAGTGGTAGTCAATTCCTTAATACTTACCAAATGAAGAGATTGTAAACCCGTGACCGTGTTTTATGTATGGTCACGGGACAAGAATACTTACAAGGTCGCAAATTCTGTATCGTAGAAACAATAAATGGACACAAAGTAATAATTTTTTTTTTAATAGGGTTTTTTATTATGGATAGGAAAATAAACTCCACTGAATAGCATTTAAAATGAACTCAAAACTTACTACACTAAAATGACTCCACAGATACGATTATATTCCGGTTTCAATCAATTTTATTAAGATAAAATTACAATCTGCCTTTTATTAGGCAATGAGTAATTGAGATAAATGTTACGATTATATTAGTTACATTTCCTCTATAATATCATATATGAAGAATTTAGTAGAGATATTTGCAATAGCTGATATTTTTCAACATCTAGTCAAAATTTCCATGACCGCGGGACCTCTGATCTATTTCACGAGTTTGATTAGTTTGACCTCTTGAGTTCTTTTCAATTTCAAAGAAGAATTGACAAAAAATGTTTTTAGTGTCATAGGTCATGACCGCGTGAACAGATTTTGTTTATATACGAATTCGATCTCTTTATGACCCTAAAGGTTACATCTGAAAAATATGAATATGCTCATTTTCTGTTTTGTTAGAAGATACTTAAAACTATTGAAACGGATCTCTGACGATCTCACTATGTAGTATATTATGAACAATTTTTTTTTTTTTCCTTTTCTTCCTAGCCCCTTTAAATTCACAGATAATTATACACAATCATAGATCCTCAGGCGAATCTATTTACAATTTATTTTTGTATTACTATTGTATTACCTTATATACAGGTTTTTTTTTTTTGGTTTTTTTATTTTTTTTATTTTTTCTTAGCTCTCAAACTTATAAAAATAGGATGTGGGAAAAATAAAGGAAAATTATTTTGGGCTAATGAGTGCCTTTCACTAAGGGGAGTCCCCCATTTGAAGGATGTATGAGAAGGATATAGGGTGTGGAATGCCCAAAAGAGGCGGGTGGAATCAGGAAGGTAGTGAGAGTCTACCGAGGGTTGTTTTTTTTTTTTTTTTTTTTTTTTTTTTTTTTTAAATTTTTTCCCTTAGCTCTCAAACTTATAAAATAGGATGTGGGAAAATAGGATGTGTTGTTATTTTATAAAATTATATAATGAAATAAACAAGTATAGTAATACACATTATACGTGACTGGACTAACCTGACTCTAATAAAGGCGGTGGGGCTCACCTTTTTGATCAAACTTAAAAGTAACTTACATACTAATTCTTAACCTAATTTTTCCCTGACAGTCTGTTGTCGTCGATGCGGGAGGGGTGGTGGGGTCATAGTGTTAAACACTGGGTTGGTTAGATGCTGCAACGACTCTAACAAAAAACGTAATGTGTCTCCGGCGGATGAACTCACCCACCGACGGCACACCAAGCACCGGGTTCAGATCAGCGTTCTTCAACGTCTCAAGAGAGGTACGCGGACCACTTTTCACATGATCCCATTCTGGAAATTTTGGAGACATTTGACTGTATTGTCAGTCAAGTGGGAGATTATGAAAAAAAAAAATGCCGTTTTTATTTTATTAAACTATCTGTCACTAAGAATAGCATTTTCAAAAATAAGTATTGTCAATAACGAAAACAATAACTGTTGGAATCGGTTAAAACGACGTTATTTAATATGCCCTCCTCAACAGTAGGTGATAAGGCAGAATTGAATAGTTTCTCAACATTGAAGCGGAGTAAGTTAATCGATAAGTATTCACGCATGATTTTGATTTATATTCTTTCCAACTTTATTTTATCATAAACATCTTAGTCCGGGTTGTTGTTGGACATACCATTAAATTTTCTGATCGATAGTGCCATTTTAACGGTTACTATCGCAGTAAAAGCAGCTATACAGACAGACAAACACAGTTTAATGGCAGAGCCGCACTCCTTTCAGCAACAAATCTTGGGGAAAAAATTGTGTTGGGAAGAACTGTTTTTTGTTTTTTTTTTGCTATTACAACTATTATATAAGACATTGCTATTTAATGAAAGCGGTGAGAATTATTGCCAGCCAGCACAAATTACTGCTGTAAAGTGTCATAGCGGTGATAATCTCCCGCTTTCAAGGCACGAATGCAACACTGCGCTCTTTATCTCAATATAACGATGGGGCAGTCATTTTTATAACCAGTCGCTTATAAATATCTCTGAAGGCAAATCGATAATGTATAATACATTACAGAGCAAAAAAAAAACAACACACTGTGTTCTTGCCACAACAGAATCTAAAAGAAATTCCGTTAAAAAAATAAAGATAAAGATGTTTCGGTCTAGACTCTAGACAGCTGCTGATAATTTTACATAATTCTTAAAATAATCGGTTTCTTATGGCATATAGTTATAGACGCTTTTTTTTTTGGCAATTTGATTGTTTCAAAAGGTTTGGTAGAATTCGGTTGACTGTGCATTATTTATTTAGTGAGAATATGACATATACTACGATATTAACTTTTCCGGCTGGAAATCATAGGGCAATAAGTCTTTTTTAATTACCTTCAAGTTTACAAGTTTATATATTGCCAAGTAAAGAATATTGCCTATAAGTAAACGGATAGAATTACGAACTTATCAATTGTCAAAATACGCTAAGCATTTCCTGAGTTTATCTCGTACAAACGTATCTATTTATCCTAATCTTGTATTAGTCAGCCAAAATAAAAAGGAAGATATTTTATTTTCAGGTAATTAGTATAATATAACAATTATAAAGTCAAATATTTTAACTCAATGCCTAATTATAAGCGACATTCGTGTTTTCACCTTAAGGAGCAAGAGAAAAAAAAATCTTGGGACAAGGTAACACCACCCTTCATTAAGCAACATGAAGTTGTCCGAGGGAAAAACATGACGATCTCAAATCCACACCGAAGTACTTAATGGACCGTCTTGATTATAATTGACTTGATGATCATAATTGAGTAATTGAGAACGTGAAGCTCGTTGGAATTCTATGGAATAAGTGGTTTCTGGGGATAAAAACTGTTCAACCTCTGTTTTTCCAGTAAAGATCCGTATTAAAAAGAATAGTTGGAGATACCACTTTAAGTAAATGACGACGTAAGAACCATCCAAAACATTCCAGGTGAATCTACTGAATTCTATTGGTTTCAACAATCTTCTGGAAGGATCGACATAGTTCTATTTGACTTAACTTGACAAGCAGTATAGAACAAAACAATTAATTCAGAATAACTACCTGCAGTAGTGCTCGTTCCAGAAGACTTCTCGCGATCTATATAGAAAGGCAAGATATAAAATTATTGTAGCGACCGCTAACTACATAAGATAAATCACCCTATACTCTATTGTATACTGTAAATTGGTTATAATATGTTGTAAATTAATTGAAACAACTGTAAATAACATTACCAAACCATAAGTCATACCAGTGTAAATATTGTAAACAATAAAAGACGCAGCTGAACTAGTCAGAGGCCCTTGAAGGGACAGTCAGGTTAGCGGCTAGGAGGCTGAGTGGGCCCCAGCCTAGAACAAGCAAGTATCGACGTGACTCTGCGGTTTGGTTGGTCAGAATAAAACCATTGGTTACTGGGGGCTATAAATAGCGCCTAGTTTTGGCCGGTAAACCATTCTATTAATGGCTCTCTGATGTTTCAAGATTTGGCCTTCTCATTTATGAAAATCTCTACATCTCTCTTCCAAACCTCACTATGTTTTAGTCCGGCCTCGTTCAACCCCACACCTTTCTAGTGGGATTCTCTGCCTTCGCTAAAACTAGCACCTCCTTGGGAGAGACCTTTCCCTCACGGACAACGTTTGCCGTGGCCCTACAAACTTTACCTAGTAGTGTCTCCCACGGCAATCCTGTCTGCCTCCCACTCGCCTTTGGGATCCGGACGGTTTTCGCCAACCCTCAGCTTCCGAGTGTGAATTCGTGGTTATTCCAAGACCACATAAACTACCTACAATACCTATCCTATACCTCTTCTCCTGAGCATAGTGCATTGTCGGGGCACATACCCATCGAATATGGAGTCAGATAGTACGGTAGTAAGACCCGTCATGAAGCAGTTGTCCAGGTCATAGCCTAATCAGCCCTCACTTCGTCACTAGGGCTAGGGTAACTAGGCGACCCCCTCGTGACGACCCGACAATTATTATTTATGGAGTATTACAGCCCGTCTTCATGTGCAGAAGTGAAACTTACTCTGTTACGAAGGAAAGTGAGCATCTTGCCTGGTAGCGAAAAATGATCAGAAGGACTTTCAGTTCTATATAAGAAGTTAGTAATTGGAGAATCCGCGCAAAGTCACCATGTCGATACTATAAGGAACCAGATTAGGTGAACATAATTAAATGTGGCATATCACGATGGCTTGGTTAATTAGGCCGACTGGATGAAACAAGACTGCTGAGGATGTCACTCGTATATAGGTGACCTAGAGAAGGAGGCCACGAATCAGATGGATGGTTGGTGTGTTACAAGAACTTCTTTAGTTAGAGGAAAATCAGAAGAAAGGGCTGTAGTTTCGATATGTTGCAGCAGGATTCTAGCAAATTGCTTATCTTCTTCATAAGGTCTTCCGATGGTTGGACGTTCATCAACAGCAAGTGGTAAAAAGATGGATGTTCTGTCAACTGCTCAAGGGGCTCACAATAAATTTACAGACTTACGCCACTAACGATTAGCACAATTGTCTATGTGACGTAGAAATAGGTTCGATACACTACTATCTTGAAGTTATCGACTGAACGTCTTTCTAGAAACACATTCATATGTCGGTCCGGTATGACTGGCACAAGAGAACAGCTGGCATCATTCATATACAGATAATAATATATAGAAATAGATTCGGGGCTGATTGTATATGATTTTTTTTTCAAATACTTCCTTTTGTTGCCAATTCTGACAAGGACAATATTGTATAATGTTACTTAATATACAATAAAGTACTGAAAGATGCTGATTTTGCCACAGCGACGATCACTAGAGCTCTTCGTCAAGGAGCGAAGTCAGTATCAACTAAAACTAAAAAACTACGCTGAAAACAAACTAAGACAACTGGGAAGGATGATTGATAGTCGTTACTTAAACTGGAAGCTGTATGCATAACTAATTGTCCTAGAAAATTTAATATTAAAGGGGCTAAATGTGTAATGGTGTGAAATCGTTCACACATCAACAAAATTGCTTTAAAATATATTTTAAATAATTGTCTTTGAGTTTAAGACGCATAAAAAAATACTTTTTTTCTTTCAACGAACAAATCAAACCAAATCTTTATCGTGATAAAATTACAATCTGTCTTGTTGAGCAATAATTAATTGAGTTCAAGGTTCTCATTTATACCATATTTAGAATTCTTCATTCACACAGTATTTACAAACAGGCCAGAGACCTCCCAAATACACATATTTATCACGTCCCTCGCATGCGAAAGAGGAAGCGGACTCTTGGGAAGTCCCCCACGCACCTCAATCAGCCGCGTCACCGGATACGAGCCAGAGGAAGCTGACAAAGAGCGCGAAAACCACAGACGCTCGTGAAATGATTGGAGAAACTGGACATTGCCAGGGCTCCCACTGTCACGTATTTATAGCAGGTTACGAGGCCACTACCTCTTTAGTCTCCAAGGAGGATTATCGGGAAGTGTGGCGCAGTGCAATGACTGTGCTGGGGGATTAGGGTGGTTGGATAGGTTTCGATGGAATTTTATGAGCTTGGGAGGGATGAGTTGAAGAATTTTGGGTATATTAAGTTCGTTATGAAGGGTTTTGTTGCTGACGTAACAAGGGGCAAAAAAGGCACAATTCATAAGATAACTAATTTTTCTCAACTAAATTCTCCATTTTCCGCACTAGGTGACTTCAAAGCAACAAGTAGTTAGAAGACTGGTTCTGGCGAAGGAATACGTAAGAGCTAAAGGTCGTCAGAACACTCATCCACTGATCGCAATTCAATCCTGTGTTAAATAATTGCTCGTGAAGTTTTTTTTTGCTCTCGGAGCAGTTTTCCTTGCTGGATATGAGTTATATAATAATCTTATCTTTTCACATGCGACTTTTTATCTTCAGGACAAGCCGTCTATAATTAAAATTGCATGATATCGTGATAGTACATGTTTCGCCTGATGTCGATAACACTACCAAATGTTTGGCACGGTGATGCGAATCGATTGGACAGTACGGTCATCGTCTTTTAGTTATTTTTAAATATGACGTAAGAATAGAGGGAACAGTAAACAATCTAAATTAGAATGTATTGAAACCGAACGCAAGGCCACACCCCTGTTTCGATTACACAAGTGTGCAAAAAAATTTTTTTTCAGGTGCATGGGATATTTTTGCTTTTGTTTTAAAGTGCACTGAATCTAAAAATGATATCCACTTCCACACATCACGTACATTTTTTTTTTCCAAAATAAGAGAGAATTGAAAAAAAAGTATGCAATAATTTAAAAAAATCAATATTTTATTACTATGAACTAAACATATTATTTTTTAATTGATGAAATAATATGTTTGTGATATATGCGTACAATTTTATGTTCATTATGTTTTTTTGAGAAATCTTTTTTTATTCTCTTTTATGCTTCTTCAAACTCGCTTTCCCTTTCCATCCTTGGTTTCTAGCTTGAGCATACAACAGTAGTTAACTAGCACAGTGACGTCCTATCTTTCTTTTTCTGTTGGAATCAAAGTCGTATTGATTTCGCCGGGGACCATTTCGGGATGAATTTGTTTGAGGAAGATGATTTCGGGGGGAAGGTGTCGCAGTGTGGCCACTCAGTTTTCTCCAATGCAGATTTGCCTAACATGGTTAGTATCTTGAAGTCTCCACGAACCATACATTGATGCTCTTGATACTTTATTTTCTCAAGAATTATAGCCAAATCATTATAGTTCTCTTCATATTCACTGAGTATCTCATCGAAAGAGATGCAAATGCATTTCCATTATGTAGCGAGATTGCTTTGAGGCTAGTTTTGGATGAATAGCCGCCAATCTAATTCAAAGCTCTTCATGAGCCATCGAACATCACCAAAAAAAACTAGATTTCCCTCCTCAAAGAAACGCTGAGGTAAATTCTTTCTCTCGATGCCTGTACCATGAAAATGAGGTCCTAGCTGATAGCAGGTATTAGGCTTTTATCCTCAATCCTAGCAATTCGGCTGCATCTTTGGAAAGGCCTAATTCTCTAACTAGTTCATTGAGCTCACTCTAAGAAACAAAGTTGTCGGGTCGTCACGACGGGGGGTGCCTGGTTACCCTAGCCCAGGTGACAAGTTAGGGTTGTTTGAGTTTATAACCTGGACAACCGTTTCATGACGGCGTTACTATCTGACTCCATTTTTTGATAGGTATGTGCCCCGACAATGCACTATGTTCAGGAGAAGAGGTACAGGGTAGGTTTATAGGTAGTTTGTGTGGTCTTGGAATGACCACGAATTCACACTCGTTTTCTGAGGGTAGGCGAAAACAGTCCGGATTCCAAAGGCGAGTGTGAACCGGAGAGAAGCAGACTGGATTACCGCAGGAGGGCTGCTAGGAAAATTTGCAGGGCCACGGCAACCGTCGTCCGCGAGGGTGAGGTCTCTCCCAAGGAGGTGCTAGTTTTAGCGAGACGAAGGCGGAGATTCCCACTAGGAAGGTGTGGGGACTGACGACGCCGTACTAAAACATAGCGAGGTTAGGAGAGAAGAGATGTAGAGGTTTTTCATAAAGAAGCAGTCAGGTTTTCAGAGTTTCAAGCAGGGTAGCCACGAGCCAGTGAGTAGTTGCCAGGAGAGAATGATTTACAGGGGCTAGATCCTCAGATTAAGTACCCCGCAAGCCTAGCCCTTAGCCAATCCCCATTAAGATAGGTGTAACCAATGGCGTGTGGCTTCTTTGTCCTCTGGGAGAGACTGGCAGGGTCTTGTGGCCTCATCTGGCCGTCTACCTGGGACTGACAGCTGTGACCCATCTCATGTAACTACTTGGCACCCCGCATTTTTTATTGCTTAACACATTTACAATGATTTATATTTTGTTCATGTTATTTACATTTGTCTACAATATATTTTGTTCATTTTATTTACATTTGTTTACAATATATATATACAATAGAGTATAGGGTGATTTATCTTATGTAGTTAGCGGTCGCTACAAAAGTTAAGGACCCAGTTCAACAGAAAAATCTGAGCTGCATTCTTCCTGGGGAGGTAATGTGTCTCCGTCCTCCGACTCACTCTATGGAATCATCCAAACTGGAAGGTAGCTATGGCACAAGTATTTCAGAGCTATTGGACACTGGGCGAATAGTTGAGGCAAGGTTAGGGTAAGATATATTTTTTTTTTATTAAATCCTTAAATTTTACATCTGCCAAACAGAAATAAAAGTCGGTAATGTGGTTTCTATGTTCCCACCATATCATAGGAATCCCAAAACGAAATGAGTTTTACTTTTCCTTAAACCACAAACGAATATCTTCCTCGCATATTCAGCATGCTTTATGGAGAGCCAATGATCCTCAATAGGGAATTTGAAGTAAGCAAAATAAACTTTTTTCACAAAATCACTTATGTTTCTTTATTAAGTTTTTATCGTGTATTCGCCACAAATAAAACAAAAGTTGTCGGGAGAAATAACACAACCTCTTGGAGCCATAAAAAAAACAACGCAGTAATTTTTTTTTTGATAATTCATTTTATTTATCATTTTTACGATATGTGAACAAAATTCAGTGAACAAATAATTACAAATTTCTCCTCTTGCTGCATACGCAAATGCATTCGAAGGACGGTAGAATTACAATAACAATATTTTTGAAGTTAAAAGGTCAAAATAAAAATAAACAGGACTAGGCGATGGGACGCACCTTCGGGGTACAACACAGCAACGTTTGAATGAAGGATGTAAACTGAGTGTGGAATTATATAGCATGCGAGACACTGAACTTACACAGCTCCACAAAAAATTGGCACACTGAGACAAATTCAAATATTTGCTTCCTAATAGACTTACTTCGGCTTTCAATACTTTCTTAATTAATATTAATCGTTTTCAGTGTTAACAGGCTATAAACATGAAGGAAACCCCAATAAATATTCAAAATATTTATTCTAAAAAAATTATATAGAAATTTCTATTTTGATTCCTTGTGTAACTGATCACTAACAATTTAGCAAATGTTTTTTTTAATTTAAAAAATGGTTTTGACGGTCGAGTAACTAGTCCACGTTCTTAATTTAGTGGAAGACAGTCGAAGCAAAAGATATGCAGCCCGTGTATTAGTTTTACCTGAAACTTCTGTTCGGAGAGCAATTACAAGATACTATGAGGTTTGTGCAATCGCAGACCCGGTGACAGGTCTGCGTTCGCAGACCTCTGTTGGCAGTTAAATAATCTTTGTAGAGGAGAGTCATTTAAAAGAAAAGAAAGAAAAACTGTATTATGAAGTACAAGCAAAACACTAGTACGTACAAATATTAAGAGTTACGTTACTACATACTGGGTGGAAGGTCTAGGGACGAGAGGGGTCTGGGGCTAAAGCTGGGACATATATGTATAAGAAAAGGATAAGATTCTGGGTAGTAGGGAGGTCTAGGAGAGATGCGGTTGCTTACATAAAAATAACAGGAACCATCAGTGACTTCCATGAAGTCACGAGGCAGGTATACAGTTCTGCTCAAGACCCTTCTATATTACTTTTAGCATTATAAAACTGGTGACAGAGCCAAGAGATGACCGGTTTATTGTATTACACACACTTCGGAATCTGTTTTTAACTGCTTAACTTCTTCGTTCAACTCGGCGAGAATTTTTAGTGGTTAGTTACACAAGAAACCAAAAAAAAAATCTGTATAATTTTTTTTAATTATTTATTGGGTTTTTTCTTTATATTAATATCCCAGACCCTAGTCAATGAAAACTATCAACATTAATTAAAAGCGAATTGAAAACTGAAATAATTCAATTAGGAAGCAAATATTTGAATTTTTCTGAGTGCGCTACTTTTTTTGTAGGGTTGAGTATTTAAGTAACTTGTTAAAGCCTGATCTAAACTGACAGCTGGTTTGTTTACACTTGTTCCTGGTAACCTAGACAGCACGTGGAAACATGCTGAACCCAGCCAGTAAGATTCCTCACCATTCGCTGTAAACTAATCAAAGCTGTTTGGACTCGGAGAAGTCATGTTTTTATGCTGATCTTTACAATAAAAAATAGAACACCAAATTTTAAGTTAAGTAGCAATATCACGCTTAATGAAACTTATTACTTGCTCATAAAAAAAATTTTATGTGATGGAATTTTCTTAGTATTTTTCTCATTTTTAGTAAGTTAAAATCTATAAGAAAAAGTAAAAAAAAAAAAATCCTATGCAGTTTTTGAGTTGCAGGCCTTTAATGGTGCTGTTAGAACATTTCATGGTCTCAGAATAAATATTGATAGGTACAAAAAGTAACTCGGATCTCGCAGGAGACAAGTGATTGGCTAATTACTTACCTCTATCCTTCTAGGTATCTTGCCTAGATTGCCTTCCCTGGTGATATAAACTAGGGTAATTGATATTCAGCAGAGTTGCTATGACAACCGCTGAGAGCCCACAAAAATTAGAACATAGATACTGATGTAACAACTGCGTGATTGATAGTTAACGGACCGTCGGCGAAGTGGTTTTAACTGCTCGGGCTGTACGTCACAAAGACATCAAGGTCTTCTGCACTGGTAACAACCGTATCCCACTGCTTCTTCTTCGCTCATGAAAAATATCTTGAGCTATTGGTCAATCGAACAAAAACAAAACTGTCATGGAGACTGGAATTCAAAAATAATAAAGCTACAAATTACATATTGAATGACTTTGTTTATATTCGAAAACATTTACTTAACAATGAAATTACTATAAAAGCATAGGTACAGAATATAAATGTATCTATTTTTGCCTGTCCGCGAATATTCTTCACTTTGACTATAAACGTCACTATTGTTATTTATATCACTCGATGATGACACAATTGCCCTCTCTCAGGACTTCGTGACATCGGCGAGGGAGGCCTGCCTCCACCAGCTTGCTAAAACAATTGCTTATTGGATGATGGCTCCTGGGCAGAATGTCTAATGTCTAAATGCTAAATGCTGTGCAAGCAAAATAATCAAGTATTTTTTTACTTACCTTTAAAAGTAAATAATGTTACCCATGATAAGACTTATTAAATAACTGAATACTAAAAAAAAATTTTATCTATGTAATTCTTGTTTCTTTGGTCGTTTGAAGAGCAGAATTGTTTGGTGTCTTAAAAATCTTCCTTAGGTCTTCATACTTAATACATTATAATTATTAATTTGGGTTCGGTGAGGTAAAAAGAATTTTATGTTTAAATCGTTTAACACTAGAATTTGAGGTAAATATAATTATAAATTTTACAGCATATTCACCAAGAAACAATGACTTGATATGCGAGTATATATATATATATAATCACGAAAAATATTCTTGGTTGCACCTCTGGATGTGCTTTAATATATTACTGAAGAAAACTTAACACTTTTGTCTCCTTAATCTGCCAAGAGTAAGCCTAGGGGAGGAGCAGCTTCTGCGGAGACAACGTAACTTTAGTGGATGATCAACTTACCTCTGTTATCACACCTCTCCCTTTTGCGAAGGTGATTCTATTTCAAATTATTCATAGTATTTTAAATACCTTGCAGATGATTAAGGGAAATGAGTTGACATTACTACAATACCAACTTGGACAACTGGCTGAAACGCTTGATAATAATAAAAATTTTCACAGTAGGAATTAAGAAAAATAAACAGGCAATGGGTTATCTAATAAGTAGGAACAATATTAGACTAGTTATAAAAGTGTTTATATATTATGGAATATACTTTTATATTTAAGTTCAATAATAAATGCCACAAATGCGATAGTACATCCAATGGAATGCAGCGCCAGTGTTAACGTAATGTCCAGAACGCTGTCAGAAACCTTTGCAACCACTTTCTTGGTATAACGTTCACGAACGTCTGCAGTAATTTTCTTTATCAGCCCTGATTCAAAGGCTAGAGAAACCAACTTATTTATCCTTCCGTAGTAATTGCTGTCTTTCGGTAAAATAAAAGTATTGTATATCGGATGGAATGCTCGGCCGGCAGATCTGATGGGAAGGCGATCTTTTTCTGAGACAAATCTCATTGGGTCATTAGCGGCCAACACAGTGAAGGTGTTGTAATTGACTAATCTCCTTGACAATTTCAGTATATCGCAAGGTTCGACGGGTACCCCTGTTTCTGCCTCAACTTCCGGCGACAAACATGTCATTCGTTGTAGATCGGGGATGGTTTCTCGTTCTACCTTTGAAGTTAAGTTCTTAACTAATAGTCCGGACAATATACCATTAAGTATCATTTGGTAACATACCCATGATATGAACACTAACCGGACAGGTGTCTTCTTTGGGGTTTTTCTTATCGGCTGGCCCAATGCAGCCCTGAACACATTCAAAAAACAGAGGCTCGGGGTCGAAAACATTCGTTCATTGTCTGAAAATAATGATAAACAACATCCCATAAAAATCATTATAAGCAAATTACTTCCCAAACCAAAAGGAGATAACGAGGGCCATATACGTTTTGTTGTTGGTACAGGGCCAAACCATTTGTAATTATCATAAAAATGCGGATAGGTCATATGAAAATATCCTAATTTCTTGGCTGATATCATGAAACCTCCAGCGGCCAAGTCTTCCAGGTTGCCAAGGGCGTCGGTCCACGTCCCGTTGACGAAGAACCCAAAGTTTTTCTCTCTGTGCCAGACTGCATTTAAACTTAAAGCTTTTATTATTAATGCCAACAAAATATATTCAATACCATCTCTAGGAGTTCCAATGAAAAATGGTTCCCTATTAACCCAGTTCACCCTAAAGCTGCAACCTTCCTCTGACATTTCCAGAATATGGTCAACAGGAGAAGCACAGTTGCCAAAATTGACAATTTTATAATTTCCACATCTCATGTGAACACTTTTTAATAATATACCGTTAACGATTGCTGTGATATTGTAGATATTAAGCGACCAAAACATAAAAATTAAATTTTCCCCTTCTTTAAAAGTTCCATCTAACACAGCTATAACGGATAAAGGGTTGGAATAAACACTCAAATAATTAAACTTACGCAGCTGATCGAAAGTTCCTGAAATGGCGAGAATTCCCAATTCGGAATGTTGAGCGAAACCCATACGGTTGACTAAAGAAACGGTAATATTCATTAGAAATAGAGATCTGATGAAGTAATCTGTATGATTCCACACATAGACATTCTGCTGCTCGGCCGAAGAAACTATCCCAATAGCACATGCTTCGGATAGGTATAAGGGACCCATAGAGTGTAGCCTTCCTGCGGGAAGCATTGCTGACTCACTGAGCCCCATCCGCATTTTAATGAAGAACAAACCTGGCTTCCCTAAACAAAGTAAACTTTGGTTTACCTAGCGATCGATACTGCTAGACATCTTCTGCAACCAGAACAAACAACGATAATAAAACAGTTTAAACGAAGCAATGCCGAATAATAGAAGGTGCGTAAAGACAATTAGAAGTTTTAACAACGTGTGTATCTACTGCAGCTTCTAATGGAATCACAAGATTATTTTCATGGCCCTGGAAGATGGGGTGTAAAAACACAAAATTGTAAATATAACTCTTCATCATAAAAAAAAAAAAAAGTATTCCTGATAGTAATGGTAAGATATTAAATGCATTCAGCATGATCGTTACACTGTAATTAACAAACGGGTACACTCTGGATATCTACGATACACATGGGAGAGGCAAGGCGTGACGATGTCACTCGATATATGTCCACAACAGTTCACAAATTGCTAGACCAAAGGACTGGGCCCCAGAGCCCACCCCGGATATCCACGGCCTTTACAATAGTATTTCTATATACGCAACAATAATAAAAATAGCTTACATACAGGAGATTGATAATACACATGTTAGACTGGACAACCTGGTCCTCGCTGTTTTAAGGTGATATCTCATATGTTGAAGTTAGTCATATTGTGATCTAAAATACGCCAGACCAATCAATTTCTATAATTTTCCTTTTATTCAATAGGAACAAAGGTAAATGAAAAATTAATTAAAATTTGTAACTTGTAACAAATTGAAGACATCACGACATACTTTTATCGTTTTTAGTCTTTTCGGAAGATATTTCTTTTGGGAGAATATTACTGAATCGCTAACCAACAACAGTAACTTTGCTGACTTTGCCCAATGACTGATTAATCACTCAAAATCTTCATGTGCATGTGGAGTAATCTATAGGAGCCAACGCCTTCCTGGCATTTTGCTGTTATTCTTGCCATTGGTCTGTGGACCTAACTCCCTGATCGTTCTCTTCGTTAAAAAACAAAAAACAATGTGTTATTTTAAGAACAGGACAAGCCCAAAAAAGCGAGGAAGACTCATTTATCTCTAGTCTGTGCTTTACTGGAAGGATTTGCGAATTGTTCTTCACTGCTTAATATTTTCATCTTTTCCCCTAGGTTCTGCTTCTTTAGGGCCTCATGCGAGGCAGCTCTAAACACTTCCACAAGAGCAGTTCTTGGTCGATATGCTATGAAAACTACCGTATTCCTTACAAGTATCTACGTTGAAGGACAAACAATGTGTGAATGAAATAAAACCTCAATCCCTCATCCTTAATACTCTCAAATCTATTAGTCACTTCCATGACTAGCTGGGATTTATAATTGTTGTGAGAGGGACTGAGTAGCTCCCCTGATTCATTCAATCCCAGGCACGTCACCTCAGACCCAACATCGACCATCCTGCGTATGCATCGGAAAGCTGGATACGCCCGCAGTTGGTTTTGCGACCTAACCTCTCAGATGTGCGGTACTAGTCAGTACAGTGAGTAGCAGAATCTGCATAATTACACAGTAAATTTAAGACCTTCAATGTTCGTTTTGTTTACTTGCACCTTGTGAAATAGGAAGATAATGTAACCCCTTGGCTTTGGGCATAGAGTGTCGACTTCAGGCAGATCTAGAAAACTCTGTCCAACTTATCATAGACCGGTGTTGATGTCATGTAGTTCACAGCCATGATGATCACGCCAGCATTTCACGGGACCAGGGATAACCTTTATTACTAACTTTAATACTATTAGAAAACATCGAATAAACAAGAACATTTATCGTTGATCACATCACAATGTCTAAAAATGTAGATTTTAGTGAATTATGTAATAAGAGGAAGGATTGGACATATCTTTTTATATATTTTTTTTATGATGATCTAGATCAGGGGGAATTTAAAAATAATAAACGCGAACATTTAAGTATATTATATATTATATGTTTCGACCTAGTTATAACATTTCTTTTATCCTATTATAAATAGGCTATAAATTATATACTGGCTAATTAAAGATGTTTATTTATAAAAAAAAAAAAAAAAACACTCTTCAGTGTAGGTAAAGGAGTAATCTCGATCTGTTGCCACAAAAAAAATAAAAATAAGGAAAATTTCAGTAATTAGTTAGATAATAGATGATAAAAACTAGTAAGCACCTAGAGGAAATTGCACAATAAACATTTATTAAAAGTTACAAGGCTAATGAATTTAATTCCTAACATTACTTTAATTGCACTTCAGTATTGCCTGCTGTGACATCAGGATTGTCAACAAGTTTGTCTTTTTCCTTTTTGGCAAGAGATTTGGCATCCATTTCTCCAAAGATATTACTGACAGCTTTATTAAATGCTTCATCTAAATTCAAGTCACTATCTTTTTGAAATTGTGTGCATAACATAATACATTTTTGGCATAATGATTGCCTACTATCATCACCAAGATTCACACCTGGTACATTTTTCACACGTTTGTAAAATTTCCTAAAATAAAGAAATGATAAGTGTAAGGCATTATTTAATATTACAATAACAAGAAATTTAAATAAGTAGGTGTTTTGTTAGAATTCTGCAGCCACAGTTGGAAGACGTCATTGAAGTATAGCAGGGTTATCGTGGCTGAAGGTTTACATTGGTTTTATAGGCCACATTTTTTATTACTTAACCAATAATGCTCAATTTAACTGGCTACTCAACTATCCTCTCATCACTGTCTCCCAGCTCTTCAATCACTTCCCTTCCAAATGATCCTTAAGGGAGAGACTAACAATACAAACCCAACAATATATAATTAAATGAATACTCACTTTAATCTTTTATTTGGGACGCTACACTTCTGTGTACTCTAATTTGGGAGGATGGTGTGATCTAGTACTTAAAGCACAGAGATTCATTTTTTTTAAACGTGGGTTTATAACCAACAGTGATAAAAAAATTATTTTTTTCTACTTAACCGATAAGTGTTCTATGGTCTCTAAAGTGCCTCTTCACTGCATCTGAGGAAAAACTTGGCAAATGTTAAATCTCCTTGGGCTGTAACGGTTCAAGTTTTAATTATATAATTTTTGTGAGAGCTATCTATCAAATTAGGAACAAAGTTAAAGCTCCAAGTGGAGGAAAAACTCATGGCATGTCATGAGATAGTTAAATTGGTGAGTAAAATGGCCAAATAATTGGTTTTGAAAATGTAAGAGTCACTGACTTTTTCTATTCGACAATAATGTGAGGTACATATTTGAAGTGAATTTGATCAATAGTATAAACACATTTGTTTTAATCAATGGTTTTTAGACTTAAAATTCATTCAGTGTTACTTCATTTAAGTTACCTCAACTACAGTGATAGTCAAATTTTGTTTGTTACTACAATACCAATAGGTGTCTATCTCATATTTGATACAGGGCAAAGCTACTTAGCTCCTTAATTTTTCCCAATTACATTTATAGTTTTTTCCCAATTTTCAGTCATTTCCTTACCTCACCATGGCATATTCCTCCACTTACCAAGCTGTTTCCGACAAATATCTCTCATTGCAAAGAATGAATATTCCTATTTTAGTGGAAGTTTCAACGCAAACGGCTTAGCAGTTTTCGTGCGTAACTGCTAATAATGGACACCTCGGATTTTTACCGTAGGGCAAGTTGAAGTTCACTCAGTCTCATGAGGAAAAATAAGTACTACGTGAATAAAGAATTAGAGAATAATCCGGGCCCCTAGTTCCTTGGTTGATATAAATGAAAAATATATAAATTTTGAAAAAATCTGTTTACAGTTTTACTACTTAGTTTAATTGTTTTGCTGATTAATATCAAATTTAAACGGGTGATTTAATATTAAGGCATCAAATCGATTGGGTTCATAAATATGAGAATATTTTTTTATTTCAAATATCTAAGGTGGGTAAACTGGTAGGAGTAAAATATATCAATATTAATGAACATCAAAAAGCATTAGTGATACAAAATCATTATGTACTTACGCCCTAATTATGTCTTCAGGATAGAAAATACTTTTTATCGACACTTCAGGAATAGGTCTATCAAACCTAGGAGTGTATTTAGGAGGGAATGCTTGATATACTTCATACCACAGAGGGCGATCATCCAACTTCATTGAACCAGCTTTGATAATCCCGGTAATTCTAAATATATAGAGTAATTCGGTAAAATGAATAACAATTCTTATTCTGTAATAAGTACTAATTTTACACCATTCAATACAAAATTAAGTGCATTACCTAGTATATATAGTGCCAATTTTTTCAAGCCTACTGTGTGCCATAGTGAACTTTTCTTACTTGTTATTTTAATATTTATATAAAAAAAAGTGTAATGATTTATTTGAAAATATACTTTGCAACCTACACAAGAAGGTTTCGTCCAGGCTCCTGATTGAAAGCAGTGTTGCCACTTTATATTTTTTTGAATTATAAAAAGTGATCAGTTTGTAAATATAGATTCGAAAGAATGTTATCTAGTAGGAAACGTGACGTAATAAGCAAAGTGTTTTTTTTAAGCTATATAGAGTTTTTCGGAATTTTAAATGCTTATATTGCAAAGCACATCACTAAACAGATAAAGGATGTTGTAAATAGTATTTAATTGTGGCTCATGATTCCACAGGTGTATTTAAAAAAAAATCTAGGAATTTAGGACTTTACATGGGCCGATAATACAGCCCATTTAGGTGGAATTTCGAAGTTGTTATATTTTTCTGAAACCAACAGCACCTACCCACCATACTGGCATCCGAACAAAAAACAGTTGAAGTTATTAAAATAAATATTGTCATGTCCCTGAAATTTGGCATAAGTTTAATTGTTGCTTTACTAAACAAATCGAGTCAATGCAAAGAGCTCAAATTAACTCCTTTGGGTGAGGTTGAAATGTACATCTTATTGCCTATCTATTGCAATATTGTAAATTAAAAAAGAGTCCATGAGGCATAAGTATGTCCCTCAGAAGTGCTGCATTTAGTACGCTGATTTTGATTCAACGAGTTCACTGCACCAGGGTACAGTGATTTAACGACTTTAAATAACAGTAAGTTATTATAACAGTAAGTTAGCCATAAGTTGACACTTTTTCCCAGCAGGATTCGGTGTGCTGAACTCTCTCACTACCTGGATATAATCGAATCGTTCTGAGCCAAGCTCAGACAGGCGACATGCCATGTTTACTGTAGTATTTACATTTACATTACATTACATAGCATAAATTTTGTCCCAGGGTAGAATTAGATTACGAATTAAAATCGACTGAGTCGTAAATTCGGATATACTCAACAGGCAAAATAAGAACATTCGACAACATGTTCTCTATTCAATTTAAGAAATATAATAGAGCAAGATTATTCTATATTTTGTAGGCGTATTTTTGCTAATGTTCAGTTAAAGTTCGGCTGGTGGTCTCTTTCAGGTTTGTTTGGGTTTGATGCCTTTTTATATCCATTCCCAATTCAAATGGGAGCGAGAATAGTCTATTCTTGGTTTGGCAGCATTTCATCGCTTTCATTGTAAGGAAGATAGAGAATAAATTTAACTAGCCAATTATGAATTCTGTGATTGTTTCGTAGTACTTATACAATTTCCGCATTTCATATGAAATTTATAATCATTTTTATTTTTACTGAATGTTATTCAAGGGGAGCGTAAACTTTTCATTCCTGAATACCCAATTGAGAATGTTGCATTTAATTGAAGCCAAATTAAGAAACTTAAATTTGATGAAATTCAATGTTCATTTTATTATTGATTATGTGCTAGTTAAAAAATTGGTTTTTAAAAAATATGAAATGATTGAATTGAAGACCAATAAATAATCGGTGTTATTGCTAACCAATTACATTTATCTAGTCCAGATTCTCATTAAAATATTCTAACAAAAATATTTAAAAGAAAAAGTTATATTACCAGAAAGAGTTTATATTTATTAAGGGAAAAGTTGTTATATTTCATTTGTTATAGTTATTATTTAACTAATGCTCTAGAATAGAATAGAAATTTTCGGCACTATAAAAGTTGGAGTTCCTAGGTGGTTATGAGGCTTCCATTAAAAAAGGAGGGTGGTGACCCTGCAAGCTACAATGAGGTACCAGGGACTGGGGTTTGATCAGCTGTAAGCGAGAGGCCAAACTCCAACATTGGTCAATCAATCGGCGGCTGTTCATTGTCTCAGTTGCTCCATTCCGGTCTTCGTTAGACACTATTTCAATGAGGACTCCATGCCCAGCCAATTTTAGCGTGATGGGTGGATTGGTGTATAGTGCCTGAAGAAGAAACACAAAGGCTGCTCAAAGTTTCACTATAAGTAAAAATATTTAACAGCCCTTGAACAGAACTTCTCTTAGGAGACCTAAACTGGAGGACCGTCTGCGAAATCTTCACCAGCTAGAAATTTAAGCCATATGTTCAGAGCTCACGGTTATGAACCTCCAGTCCAACTTAAACGTACTTTCCTTTTTTATAGACGGTTGTAGTAATTTACGTTGAGGACATCGAAAAATCTAGACAAGAGGATGAAAGAGAAAATATGAGGTCCGATATGCGAGATCTTGTGTGACAGAAGTGGCTGGAGATTTTAAATGCATAATAAGGATATTAAATTGCTGTGATTTTTTAGGATAAGGATTAGGACAGGAAGGTCTTTAAAAGTTGGCCTCGTCACTATCTTTTTTATTTGGGTAATAATAAAGAAACAAGAGTTTGGCGTGGTGATATCAGGAGGAATTGTTTAAGGGAGGGTATGGAACGTCTAGTAATTTGGGTTACATATGTCCATATATATATATATATATATATATAGTTCCATATTTGAGATAGATCAAGAACCATTGTATTGTTGGCGTAGATTTAGTGTGGAGTGTGTTATAATGAAATGAAACAAATGGATTTTTTTTTTTTTTTTTTAACTTTTTGTCTCTTTATTTGTACTTTTATTGCTTAGCTCCAAACGTTTTCGACAGCCTGTGTCGTCATTTCTGAGGGTTCAATCTGGCACTGATTACTATACTACTTGCTAGATTGACTCTCTAACGATGTAATAGAGACGAGGAGAGTATTAAAGGGTTTCTCTCTCTCATGTCATGTGTCCGTTATTTAATGACTTGATAATTATTAATATCAGAGACGAACATATATTGTTGAATAATTTCATGTAAATACGACGGAGTGGTGGGGTGCCGCGCCGGTCCCCCTCCCGCGCCCCACCACCCCCGTTCGCGAGACCTTGCTCAGTTCAAGTAAGGTACTCAGCTGTGGCTGTGTTCCATATGTTGAGATTCTCTGCAGAAAGGCAAGGCTTAGATACAATTTAGCGACTCTTTATCTACAAATTTACCTCGAGAAGCATGTTGTTTTAAGGTCGTTTTGGCTTATCATATTGTTTTTGACAGCTGCGAGTCACTATATCGCCATGGAACCGAAGGAAAAGAGAGTGTACAAGATCGTACTAACTGGAGGTCAGTACAAACCGCACGTGATATGTGACAATAGTTGTTAGAAGTTTAAAAAAAACAAAAAACATTTTAATAACAATGTCACTGTTCCAGATTAGTGGTTAAAATCCTTTATTTATGTGGTTCATATTTTTTCAGGGCCATGTGGTGGGAAAACAACAGGTCAATCCAGATTAAGTACATTTTTTGAAAATTTAGGATGGAAGGTAATTATCCATTATTATTGTCAGATATTTCTCTAGTAGGTACTTAATTACTGTTTTTTTTTTTTTTTTTTTTTTTTTTACTTATTTTTTATTGCAAATATCCACTATGTGGTTTTATTTTTTAATAGAATCAGCCACCAAGTGGCTTTGAATATGTTATGGTATGCTCCCTGTCTTTTACAGGTTTTCCGAGTTCCGGAAACAGCAACTGTTTTACTCAGGTATAGAAATAATACCAATACTTTTAAAAATACAGTGTAGTTTGTATTTAAAATTAATGTAATTTAAATTTTACAATTGTATTCATTACTTATGAACAACTTCTGTCAAATTCTAAGTAAAATTCATATTTTCAGTGGAGGCATAAAGTTTACAGACCTCAATGCGGAACAAGGTGAGTCCCAGTGTTTACAATCCAATCATTAAAGTAGTAGTATCGCATAGTTTCTCACGGTCCGTAGTTATACTTTAAAATAATAATATTATGACCACTTTTTCTAGCATTTGAACTGGTATTCTCTTAGTGCTACTTTCATATTCCTTAGTTTGACGTTTTCTATACAACCCACATTATTGAAATACATATTCACATTGCATGATGTGTGTTTTTGTATTCCTCATAATGCAAAGTAGCTCATATCATGCTTGGTAAAGATTAGAAACATCTATTAGTAGAAATAGTTATTTATTTTAATCTATGCCAAAGGCAATTTGCCAATTTGAAGACAATTTCAGAATGGGACTATCAGCAGTTAATAATACAATTAAATAACTCTTTTTTTTTCATTCTTTTTCAGACACATTTAGACTTGTTAGTGATTTAAAGTTTAGTATTTGATCCTTTGAAGTAAATCTCATAAGTACTTTTCTTATCCAATTAAATAAACTTCTATGGGCTCCTGAAATCCTTTTAGAGACTTTCTTTGTGACAATGTTTCTATGATCCTATTATCGGTCCCAGAAAACTATATAGATTAGTTTGTTAAATTTTTATTTTATCAGGCTTAAGTTGTCTCATTTGTATTTTTTTATTATTGTAAGTAACCTTGTCATTAACTATATTCATGATTGTTTTATTTCAAGTAATTTTGTTGGCGCATAAAATCACCTATATGTATTTAGTAATTATCGGGTACTTATGTTAATCATTTACATCTAAAGAGTATGTGATAATAGGAGATGGTACGCACACTTGTGCAAGATGTGTTGGAGTAAGGACTATGGAACTGACATCACACTCTGAGGGTGAGTCAATCGCCCAATACTATCTTGTCCGTTCCCCTGGGTGAAATGTCATAAAATTTTACATAATAATTATTTTTTAATGCCTTTATTGAAATAAGTCATTTAAAGATGATTATGGCATTTAAAAGATAGATTACATTATTTGATCAGGTCCTTTGAGTTACTTTATTGTTTGATGTACTTGTGGGTTACCCGTCACCTATGCTAACGTATAAGTTGATTTTTTTTTCTCTAAATTCATTTTTTTCCAAAATTTGTTATTATCATTTTAGTATCTATTGTGACGTATGCCTTTATTTCAACAGAACTCCAGTCTTTTGTATTAGACGCACTTTGAAACTAAATAAATTAGATAGAAAATTGGGATGCGTCTGTTACACGGAATAAGACTTTAAAATCTGTTTTCTTAATAACTTAATAGATATGTTTGTCTTCCATGTAATCAATTAATTATGGTATTTTTTTATATTTTCTTATGAAAAAGTGTGAGTGCTTACAAATTGTTAAATTTATTTATATGCTTTTTCACCCATTATATTCATGATTATTTTATTTTAAGTAATTTTGTTGGCCCTGTAATTAGTAATTATCTGGTACTTATGTTAATCATTTTCATCTAAAGAGTATGTGATCATAGGAGATGGTAAGCACACTTGTGCAAGATGTGTTGGAGTAAGGAATAATAATAATAAACAACATTTCATTATGTCAGTAGTTTTTTAGTTATAAAGTTTTTTGTCTTATTCATTTCATTCTTAGTACCGATTAAGGACACAATGAGATGTTGATTGTAATGTATGACAGACATAGCAGAAGTTTTGTTGCTTGTTTATATATTTTAAATTAAGACAGGAAGGATATAAAACCATATTAAAAAGAATCGAAAATAAAACCAGGATCTCGAATCGCTTATAGAATTTAAATTATTCGACAAAAATATTGTATTAAAAGAAATTTTTGTGCATATTACAAATTTTTCGCTTACAAAAACATTAAGATATTGAAAGTAGAATTGCATAAATTAAAAGAATAATGCCAGTTAATATATAAGTACTCATATTGGAGATTAATACAAAAGGTACTCTTTTGTGGTTAATCAAATTTTATCAATCTAAACTTGACCTGCTTTATTATCTGTTGAATGTCTTTATCTGATTTTTATTGTAATATCTAGTTACAGATTAAGGTCACGATATGTTAATAGTTTTCATTCTTTATCAAATTTAAATAACTTCGATATTGTCTCTCAAACATTGCACCTATTGTTAATGGAACCTTTTTTGGGGTTTAAGTGATTTTTTTTTTCAATTTATTTATCAATAGATTTCTTGTTTTAAGTTTTATTTGTTTTGTTTTTTTTACATATGACCGGTGCTACTTATTACAAATTTTATGCATTTCTCCTGGGTGTATGTAGTTTCTGCTTGAATATTGACTATTTATGCCCTTAAAATGGGATTAGATATCTCCTCTATTCAGGAGCCGTATTAAAAGAAATACCCTTGACTTCTGATTAGGCGCTCGGTTTGATTGTTAGATGTATTGCCACTAACCGATCATCTATTGTTGGCATCCCAACACTGCTTGATACATTCTGCTATTGATTGCTTTTGATTAGTAATTTAACTTATGTAATCTTTGTTGTGTTTTAACAATGTTTTTTTGGCCTTTTGAATTAACTAGATGATCCAAGCATGGAATACCGCCATTATTTATTTATTGCTGACACCTCTCTGAAATAGCAAGCAGTTTTTTTTTTGATTATTTAGTAAGTATTTATGAAACTGGACCCTTATCACATTTCGATATTATACCTTGACTTTCTACAACCTCCTTTATTTCATTTACAAATATTTCCAAACATTAAATTAAATTCATTATAGGTATTACAAAATTTCAGTCAGTAAAAATTAAAAAAAAAAAATCTTTGAATGAACTAGGTGTTAATTTTTAACAAACTGCAGTTGAATCTTATCTTATGGCACTGTGGTCAACTGACCACAATATATGTAAAGTGTATAAAAAATAGTAAAGGAACAATAATGGACAGATAATCGAGAGTGGTATTCTCAAACATTTATTAAAGTTGCTATTCATTTTAATTGTTAAGACATGTCAGTCCTTGAAAATTGTCTTTTCTTCAACAAATAATGAGACATTGTAAAAAGCTAAAATTTTGAGTAAAAAGAAATCTATTAAAATCATAAAATTAGAAGGATCATAGCTTAAAACATTCTGAGCTATGATGTTAGAAAGTTAGAAAAGATTAGAAAGAAACTTAAAAAAACACGACAGAATTTTTTTGAAGTTTAATTGTAATTTTAATTCTGAGGAGACATGTGTTAAACACCGTTCTAATTTCAGATTGATGTTATAATTTAATATACAGACAGAAGAAAGACCTCCTCCATACCTGTGCTTCAAAGTAAACCCTATTCCCTTAGTTAGTGCCTGCAATTAGTAGTAGAATGTTCACAGCCTTGGAATTTAAATTTATTTCTTTATATAATTTTTTTGAGGGCTATGATTTAAATAAGTAGCAATTTTGTGCTTATTTAAATTATTAAAATAATCAAAGGTTATTTGATATGTTTAAATGGCAATCTCTTATTTAGTCAATAATCTTTGAATGACGAAACGTCTCGTTTGTTGGTTCTATCAAGAAGAATAAATGAAATTCATCTTGATAGTTCAAGAGTTCAGCAAGATCCTCGTTGTCCAAAATTGATCGCTAGTTAGTTATTTTGTGATGTGTTAATTATCTCTTTACACTTTTTAAGTAACAATAAATAATATAATAAATCCAGGATTATGGTACAATTTTTATTCCATAAATTATTTGACTAAAATTATATTTCAGGAAATTCCATTGTTTACTATAGAACTTTAAGAAAATATTAGTGGAATTTGTATCTTGGTATTGTGTGAACTAAAAACAAGTCATATTACCAGTTAATATGTAAATACCATTATTTCAAATATTAAATACATCTGTTTTTATTTGTATTTTTTTTCGAACTAAGTAATTGTTGTATCCTGAATAGATTATTTTGAAAATACATATCGTATTAATTATGTATAACTTTTTTTTTAATTAGCTTGAAAATTTGGTCTTATCTTATGCATTGAATAAATCTTAAAGATTCTTTTGTAAAGTAATTAACATATGTTTTGTTATTGTGTAATTGAATGATCTGTAAAGTTTTTCTATCTTATTGACATTCTCTTTTGGGGGTGGTGGAAAATAGTGTGTGATAATTCGACAAGAATGGTTGTCGTTTGTAGAAAAATACGGTGGGAGTTGAATTAATTCAATTGATAATAATAATTTATTTAATATTGTTATATATGAGAAAAATCTTATGACAGAAGTTTTTTGGATTTTGTATGGCAGGAACCATTTGCAGCCCTTTCCATTTTCAAATATTTCTTAAGATTCTAGGACCGACTTTAGTAATAATAGAAACAAATTGAGTTCTTTTAGGTATCCCTTGAATGACCCGTTAAGACTAATAAACTTCTCACTTAGCTAAAAAGTGCGTCAATTCTCTAGAACCAAAATCTTTACCTAATTCTGTCAATTGCATACAGTGATCAAAAACACACTACTGTCTGTTAACGTCCAAATTACATTATATGTAAAAAAAAAAACAATCACTCTAAACACATAAATCTGCCAAAGAGGTTAGACAATTAATTTTTTTTAATGTAGTGTTTTCCAGCTAACTTAACTAATAACATTTTTTAATATTAAATTCTGAACGTTACAAAAGATCTTAGAACTAGATGAAAGGAAATTGTTTTCAAATATGCTCAGCTGACAGGATTAATGGATATAAATCAATAACTTATTATTATTATTATTATTGATTTTTCAAATTTAATGGGTGATAAATTTGAAAAAAAATATAAATGTTGAAGTTTAAATTATTTATGTTTTTTGTTTGCAGCCTACAGATTTCAAGAAAATCTGTTGAAAACTATGCTGCAGATTGAAAATACATTCTTTGAATTGGCAGAATCATCTAACCGAGATTGTCTCATAATATGTGACCGCGGTGCCATGGATGCTTCAGCATGTAAGTCTCTTCATGTTTAATTAGAATGATATTCAAAATGAGCTAATTATTCATCAGCAGATGTATTGTAGTATAAATTACGAATCAAAATTTGTAACTGAATTTAATGTACCAAATTTATTGTGAGTGTAACACTATTTTCTAAAAATCATGAGAATTGAGGTGCGTAGTATGCAAAATTTATACTTTAAGTATCAGTATTATTCCTTAATTTTATTTATTAAAATGTGATTCATTCATAATCAAATGATCTTTAGACATAGCAGTATTAAAAGTGCTAAAAACTAAGTTCTCCTAAAAAATCTTTAACACCCACAAAATGTAGAAATTGTGAGTTTCTTTTCCACTAATTATAAGCAATGTTAACGTCTTAAAAAAAAGTGGTCATTTACCTGCAATTTGAATACATAAAACAACAGTATGTAATAAATTCCCAATGAAAAAAAAATTGTTAAAACAAACAGTATAAGGTTATAAAAGTTGATAGTTTGTGGAACATGTTTTTTAGATCATCAACATTCACTCGAATTATTTTAGTTATTGATTCAGTCTGTGTCACCATTCTTGGCGTTAACTATTGTCCTTCCCCCTTACCTTAATTTGTAAATATACTTAACAATTAATTGTTCACATATAAGAAAATAGTAATTGAAAAAGTTAGTTAAACAATTATTATCATAATACTAATCCTAGTAACACTAATGCTAATGGGCAGTTTTAAAAATTAGATTAATTAATAACATCCTCGACCATGTTCTAGTTATATCCAAAGAGCAGTGGGAAAAGATGATGGTCAGCAATGGGTGGAATAATGTGGAACTGAGAGACAACCGCTACAACCAGATCGTCCACATGGTAACTGCTGCTAATGGTGCTGAAGATTTCTACACAACAGAAGTAATAATAGATTTATTATTAAAGTTAATCATTAGACTAGTTGTTGCATGTGACTCTGCTCGTATATATCGCATGGATTGGTACAATAATTTTTTTTTAAAGATTATTAATTTTTTCTCCTAATCTCTATAATAAAACGTTGATGTCTTAAAAAGTAACCAATTATCATTGGTTATATGTGAAAAGTCTTATATAATTCTTTTTATATCAATAATTTCTTTAGAGTTGTAGATATGCTAAAGAAAAATCTCTTCTATAGCCTTCTATTAATTATTTGAATCAAATTAACTGTTTTTGAGATAAAATATAGTAAATCCATAGAGCAACACCTCATGAAGAGCAAATGCCAATTGACGTCGTTTCTTTAGTCTGGTTGATGCTATGCATTACCTCTTAATCTTAATTTTGGTTTTATTAACCGGAAAAAAACAAAAAAAACATTTGTTTTTGAAAATTTCATAAAAGAGCATATTTAACAAAATATTAGTTTACAAATAACAGTTTTAACTACAAAACAGTACAAGTTTACTGTTGTACAAGGTTAATTAAAATATAAGCGGTAATATTTTTCTATACATTTATTGATTAATAATATACACAAATCTTTAGCTTTTCTTTATATAGGATGTTCAACACACTTTTGCCAACGATTTGGAAGCTTGAGCTTTCCTTGTTCAAAAAAAGTTTGAGAGCGTCATCAACCAATTACGCACATATTCCTTGACGTCTTCATTGTTTTCAAATGAGCAATTCTTTCATGGAGGCTAACAAAAAATGGCGATAGGGGGGGAAAATATGGACGTACGGAGGATGATCGAGGGTTTCCCAGTGCACTCCCTCCAATTTGTCCCTTGTCAAAATCGCGGCGTGAGGCCTAGTGTTGTCTTAGAGAAGGATGGGATGGCATTTTTGATAGGCATACCTTGTCTTTTGTTTTGGTAGGCAGCTTTTGTTGACTCTTAACAACTGACAATAGTAAGCTGGATTTGCTGTATATTGATCGTGAAGAAAACGAATGAGTAAAACTCACCACACTCACAACCTCTAGTCAAAAACGAGAGATGGGGTTTAGCCTTTACTGGGCAGGCTTCACCTTTCGTTGCCACTCCTTACTCAGCATTTTTGATTCCTGAGTGTAGTTATGTACCCATGTCTCATCACTCAAAAAATCCTCCCCTTCTTGACGGAATCGATTCAGAACCCTCTCACCTGGTGGTCTGTTTTTAACTTTTGGTTAACAACTTCGGAACCCATCGAGCACTGATTTTCTAAAACCAAGATGTTTACAGATAATGGTATGAACACTCCCAATGTTCCACTACTACGCGATTTCGTCTACTGGCGATCACCAGGTGATTAGCGCTCAAGCATTTTCTCGGCCACTCTTAAACTGCCTGGCCCAAGTTAACATTGGATTCTGGGACTGTGTAGTGTCCCTAAACTGTGTCTTCAAACAAGTTAAAATCTCAGAAGATGTAACCCTTTTATTGGTTAAAAACTTTATATTAACACATTGTGCAACAGACAGAGGAACCTCCTATTGCTCACTCATGGCTGTATCGAAAAGAAAAGAACGGAGGGGCTAACCAAGCTGGTCCCCCCTCCCTAAACACCAACCTTCACCCCCCCCCCCACCGCATTCCACCATCCAGCACAGAACTGCTTGCTGAGTGCAATAGCAAAATTACAGTTTATATTTGAAACGCCCTCATATAAAGTTCTTGATAATTTTTTCTTGGGTATCATGCCATTTTAAAATATCTCTTGATAAAACTCTTAAGAATTTGTATTGTAAGCTGAAGGATCAAATCAAACATGATCTGTCAAGCGACAACAAGGGTTTGAAATAGGGCTGTCCCCAGCCCAAGCATTCCTTCCTTTCACTATGAGATAATTTTTAAGCCCTCCATTGGTGGATGCTTGAGCTTTGCTTTCCAAATTTTAAATAAGGAATTTGTGCTTTCAAATTCATAAGATTAAATTGTTTTTTTTGTTTTTGTTTTCAAAATCAGAAACCATTGTGTTTTCACTTGTGTGACCTCCTGACCTCGCTTCTGAACTTTATGAGTTTCTTGTTCGACCTCAATACATGAAATTCTAAATAATGGTCCCATTTAATGCTGCAAAAAATAATGTTTTATCCATAAAGCATGTGTCATGTATGTTTTTCATTAGTGATATGTATATTTTTTTAGTGGCATAATATTTTTCTTCTGTTTAATCCTCTAAAGATGCTACAAATAAAAGCATTGCCTTGAAAAATTATGAAAGATCAATACTTCAAAAAAAAATTAATATTTTCCTGTCATATTGAATAGGGTATCAACTTAAAGAGCTCCACCTGAGTGGCAATATATAATATCTTCCATTGCAAGCTTTGTGAGTGTAAGTGAACTTAAAAAATAATCATTTAAATGTTTTTTGTAGCCATAACGGAACTCATCAAATCAACTATTGTTTGATGGATCTCATCTGACTTTGATTTTTTAATAATGGGTTGGCCAAAAAGTCCATTCGGTTTTTGTCATCACGAAACTTCAAGCAGTCTAATATGTAGCTAACTTCAGTTCGTCCCTTGCGAGTGTGCTCTCGTCAGATACTAGACACTTCAACGTAGTTTGACGCGAAATTCCAACGAGACTGATTGTATTTTGTGTGTTTAGGATCATCCTGAAAATGGAAAACCAAAACGAACATTATCGACACCTCATGCTTTTTTATTTTAAAAAAGGCAAGAAAGCAGTGGATATGCGCTGTATACGGAGAGGATGCTTTTATAGAACGTGTGCCAGAAGTGGTTTTCAAGATTTCGATCGGGAAATTTTTCGGTTCAAGACGCACCTCGCTCTGGCCGGCCAACTGAGATTAACAGTGACAAAGTGAAGGAATTAGTCGACACTAATCCCCGTTATACAACTAGGGAGATCGCAGTTATCCTCAAAATATCCAAATCGAGTGTTGAAAACCATCTGCATCAACTTGGCTACGTGAGCAGGCTCGATGTTTGGGTTCCCCATCAACTTAGTGAGGCTAGCCTCGCCCAAAAGATTTCCATCTGCAATTCATTGCGGAAATGTGAAGAAAACAATCCTTTTTTGAAGAGAATGATGATAGGGGACAAAAAGTGGATCGTCTCTAACAATGTGCAGCGCAAATGCTCATGGGGGAAGCGCGGCGAATTACCACAAGCAACCCCAAAAGCAGGACTTCACCCAAAGAAGGTTATGCTCTCGATTTGGTGGGATTGGAGGGGTGTTGTCTTTTACGAACTTCTTCCCATAAACAGGACCATCAATTTAGATGTGTACTGTGACCAGCTGGACAAATTAAATGCAGTGATCCACCAGAAGCGTTCAGAACTAACCAACCGTAAGTGGATTGTCTTCTATCACGACAATGCCAGACCGCATACACTTCTTTGCAGACGCGGCAGAAGTTACTGGAGCTTGGCTGGGAAATTTTGCCGCACCCTCCATATTCGCCCGACCTTGCACCTTCAGATTTCCACCTGTTTAGGTCTCTTCAAAATTCATTGAATGGACATACCTTCAACTGTGAAGAAGTTGTAAAAGTCCGCTTGGAAAATTTTTGCCAGTAAAGACAGGAAATTCTTTGAGCATGGAATTATGAATCTGCCCATGAGATGGAAGAAGATACTGGAACAAAACGGCAATTATAGCATTGATTCAATAAATCGCTTTATGTTTAAAAGTTGTGTCTTATTTTTGCTTAAAAAACCGAACGGACTTTTTGGCCAACCTGATAATTAAAATTACATATTTTCGACAAATATGTAACTATATCATCAATATTAATTTTTGTTTCTGTCAACTATGGTTTTAACAACTATATGATCCCCATTTGTCATTTAGTTTTTTAACTATTAATAATTTCAGGACCATGCTTGTCGCAGTGAAGGGATGGATCTTGCCAGGGAGCTCGATTACAATGCTGCCTCAGCTTGGGTTGGACACCCATACTTTGATGTAATCGATAATTCATCTGAATTCGAAAAGAAAATACGTCGTATGATAGCTGTAATTATTCTTATTTATTTACATAGTTAATTAATTAACAGAGTCAGTGCATGCTTTCTAATCTAAATTAATTAAAACTAATAGTGCCCAAGTCATAAAGACAATTTCCATTATTGTAAGTTAACTCAGTCAATAAATATTCAGGATAAAAAATATTTGTTCATATTTCCTTAAAAGATATGTGTTCACAGTCAATATTTGCACCAACTTCTTAAGATTTGCATGAAAGTTAATAGATTTTTTTTTAACATGTAATTATACTTTAAAAATGACTAACATGTCAAGGTACCTAATTTAGTTTTATGGCGAATAAGACAAAGCTTTTTTCTAAAAAGATCAACTTGTAAATGAGGTCACCATAACATCTAAAGTTGCTTAATAATTACAATTTGTTGGGTATTTTGTGCAATGAATTAATTAATCAAAAAGTATCAAGAAGTGTGCGATGATGGGGATAGGATAAAAATCATTTTTGTCATAAATTTACAGACAATAATAATAAATTACTTCTAAGATCTTAATCATTAAAAGATTTACTCATTTGTCTTTAAAAAAAATTGATTTCATACTAAAAATTAACAGTTTTTTGTAATTAGATAATTCTAATAACAACGATAATTCTTTCATATTTTTTCCCCTGTTGGTCCTTCTGATTAGTGAATATCCTATACTTGACACTAATTTTTTAATATATTTTTTCTGCTTTTGATTATATGAAGAGATTGAAAACATCCATTCCTCCACAGTGAATATTGTATTGTACTACGCAAGCACTTATGATGATCATTAAGAGATTCAATCAATCACATATCATTGTGGAGCTATTGACGATTTCAACTCACCCTATACCCTTTTTTATTTCATTTTTCAATATTGTTATGTCCCTTAAGAGCATCTGCCAGAAGATGGGCGTGGATACCGGCGATAGGCTTCTGACCAATGCGAGGAAGAGGAAGTTCTTGGTCGAAGGTCCACTCCCCTCAGATCAAACTTTTCCACCATTTCAAGATTTCGAAGTGGTTCATAATTACCTCACAAGTAACCAGCCCTACATGCAAGCCAGGCTGCGAAAGAGAGGCCAGAAAGGTGATTTTTTGTTTTTTACTTTTCATCTTTGCTAATTATATGTTGAGACTTCTGGTGTGAGATGGGCTGAAGAAAAAGTAAATGGCCATTTAGTCTCCAAAATAACCTTATATTTTATCATTGTGTTGACCAACTTTTCCCCAACATATCTGGTGGCATTTTCAAGGTCATAGGACCAAATCAAAGTCAAAATTAAAATAAGAACGTCGGTCCATACTATATGACAAAATATATAATACTTTTTTTGTCTCAATGACCATTATAATTTTTGTAATAGTAATAATAAGTACTCATATCAGTGAACTGGAAATTGAAAAACTGTATTTATTTCTTTATTCTAGCCTTTTTCATAATAAAATTGAATTTCCATTTATTAATTTTCAAAGGTCATTGGAGCTATACACACACGATTCGTAAGCCGAGGATACATGGGCAAATTGTTGAAGTGAAGACTCAGCTAACCCACAGAGATTACGTCAATCTTCTTAATCAAAAGGACAACTCACATTTCACCATATATAAGAAGAGGCGCTGTTTTCTGGATAATAATCAATATTTCCAATTGGATACATACAAGACACCTTGTCATCCCAGGTATCAAAAATTATTAAAACTGTTAAAAAAATGTATTTGTCCAAGATGACAATTTTTTTTCCCTGCTTGTTTGATATGTTAAATATAATTGCTGTGCCCAAAGGGAAAGGCTTTACTTTCCAACAGGTTAGGATCAATCATCTTTAGTCTGTATGTTTTATTTTGATGCTAGGCAGCTGGAAATTTATTAATTATTCAATCAATCTGAACATTTTAAAATATATTCTACCACAGTTTGAAATATCACATCTCTCTTTATCTCAGCCATTGCTAGTTTTTTTCTAGAATCTGGACAATCTCAAAAACTAATGATGTGAAAAAAAATTTAAAATGTAATATTGAAATTAGCTGGAAATATATTACATAAACTATTTATAATCTTGCCTCTCATATTTTGTATTATCTTTGAAATTCTTATTGCATTACTATTTCAAATATGTTTTAAGGGGGGGGGGGATAGAAATCTTAAAAGGCTGAAGGTCCCAACTTTTTTTTTTTTGCAAATATTTTTTACTTCTTTTTATTGGATTTTAATGAACACATACTCAGAATTTTTGGGATTTGGTCCTACTCATCAGATTTTGAAGTTTTCTGCGAACCTTAGTTAATTCCCGCGAACACTGAGGTCTTATTTTATGTTTTTCATTTTTACTAAACAGATGTAATGGACTGTTCCTTCTGGAGACATATTCTGCGCTAGAAGATGGGCAACTCGAGGAAGCTCTTCCCAAATTCTTAAATATCAGCTGTGAAGTTACAGGGGACCCACAATATTCCATGTACAACTTATCACTTCGTGCTGAGTGGAATTCAGCTGAGAGTAAATTCTGTCATTCTCTTAAAGGTAAGTTTTTTTCTTCCTATTAATGCATGCATCATTATAGAAACTTACAATTTTAATTTATGTGTTAATTGTATATTTATATCCAAATATTTAGTTCCAGATTCCGAAAATATCAATGGCGGTGTTGTCAACATGAATGGTTTCGGAAACTCGACTATAAAACAAGTCAAATATTAAGGATATTTTCTTTTCTTTTCTGTTATACCCCTATTTTAGATACATTGAGCACCAAAATATACCAATGTGGCAACCTAAGTAGTTATGCAATTTTATATTTATACCCGCAGTATAACCGTGCTGGACAACAACAAACTTAAAGAAGAACCCTCTTCTATTTATTGTTGAAAAGTCATTTTGTTTTAATTTAAATTATTTCTTATCTAATTCTTAGGCTTAAAAAAAAACATATTAGGGAGTATGTATTATTCTTTGATTTAGTTTTAATGAAATATTTCTGTTCAAAATTTATGAATCACTAGTCTCTCAAACACTCGATCGATCTCCCATTGATTTAATGAAATATTCTGAGCGTGTTATGTTAGTATTACTTAATTGATTAGAATAGTTAAAATGTAAATTAAAATCAAGCTAGAACTTGACTGTTTTCCCCTAGTGGTGGTGAAACTTTTACCCTATAAAATGTTTTTATTGAAATTCTTGAGATTTATTTTGCGCTTATTTCATTTTACCAGTAAATTTTCTTTAGTACTTAGCCATGGAATAGCTTCATATAATATATTTATTTAATTGTATTATGTCTAGACTGATAGTTAATTAATTTTAAAGGATCTTAACAATAAAAAAATAAATTTATTTAATAATGATGAATAAATTGTAGTAATAGGGTAGAACATTTAAATTAATGTACTGGGAATCCTTATTATTCAAACTACTTAAATAAATTATTTTTAATGTGATATTAAAGTGATAGTTGTTTATTAGAAGATCGGTTGTTCTGATTAGATAAATTCCTTGGGCTTATTTCTTTGCTATAAATGAGTATTAATTGTTGTATATTATGAAATTATCGTTTGTATAAGACAAAAGATTATTATATTTTGTTAGTTTGATGAAATGTCTTACAAGATTACTATTCAACTGTCTCTTAACTTTACAAATCGATGTAATTCTTTGTAAGTGAAGGTCTGTTGCATATTCGTTGTGCTTTCCTCCCCCCTCCTATGAAATAGTTAACATTAAATTAAAGCAGATTTTTTCCGCTATTATTCTGCTAATAATAATAATAATGTAATTCATTTGGTTTATTACTACAGTAATATTTTTAGGAAGAAAAGAAAGTGTGGTTCTAGTCACTTGTGAAATTGATTTCGGTTGCTTACCTTAATGATGAAATTTTTTATATTGACTTTTTATTTGACTTAATATTTCAGAGATCCCTGTAACAGATTAATATTCTTGATCTCTATGGCATTCAAGCACAAAAGAATAATTGATCGTAATCTTGCGGTATAAGCCAGTGACCTGAAGAATATTTATTTGGTCACAGATGACACTGTTAGTTGAAAAATTAAATAAAAAAAAAAATAACTAAACTACGCTCAGTAAATTAAACACCACTGCTGGGGCGTTGCTAATAAGTTGTAAAGTTGTAGTGTAGTGTGCTTTCTGATAATTTTATTAGACTTAATCTCTATCTTTATAATGAGACAAATACCAGGAAGTATTTTTTTCGGGGTTTATAAAAAGAAAGTACAGACAACTGCGTTGTGTGCCTTTTTAATGTTATTAACAAATATATTTTTCTGTCGGGTAAATAATAAATAAGTTGTTGAACCAATTTTTTGTTAGTTTTAATTTCCAAAAAAAAAAAAACAGAATTGTAAACCAATTCAAGATTTAAATGAAATGTGTTACTTACATGTAAAAACATGCATTTATATATCATAAAATCATTATTGTACTTAAATGTTTCATATCTATTATTTTTATATAACTGATTAGGAATGAATTGTTTAATATGAGCAAAAATGTAACTTGTTACATTTAATATAATTGTACTTATGGATTCCTTACAATGCATTTTTGCTAGAACTGCCCAACGTAATGGTTGTAAGTGACTGCCAAGCAGTTCCACCAAATATGGCCCATTGATACCTTTCAAAACAGTAGTCAACTGCCAGCAATTACTTCCAACCCCTACGGTGGGCAGTTCCAGCGAAAAGGTGCCTTTAAATGGATCTCAAATACTATGAAATGAATGAGTCTCATGAATGAAGCCTTGTTACACTTTATTGAAATTCATGTGCTTAAAAACTATTGTTATTCTTAACTCTATTATCTTCTTACACATAAAAGTGTAATTTTGTTGATAATGGAAAATAAAAGACAATTTTTTTATAATTGTTGCATTTATTTGCAAAGCTATTTTATTCCTTTCTTCATAAATTGCATATTTCTCTAAGTTAAAGGTTTTTTTTGGACTAAAGTCGGCCCATTAATATAGTCATGTATATTAATAATTAACAGCCAAAAAAAAATTACTGGCAAGATCGGGACTCGAACCCAGAACATCCCCAATATCTAGTCAAGCCTCTTCCAACTAGATCTAGAATATTGGAGTGGTGCAGTTCTTGACAATGATATTTTCTTTGGCTGTTAACTATTAATAATAGTGGGACTAATGCCACAATAAAAATGTCTTCTATAATGGTCTTAGTTATTAATTGTTTCCAATTAAGTTTTTATTTTTAAAATTCTTGAGGCATCAACTGGAATTTGCATGCCTCTATGGTATGAAGGAATTATTACATATTATTAATTAAGGAGGTTAGGGACCTTTAATTTAATAAAAATACTTTTTCAATCTGATCAGGAAAAGGTTTTTATTATCAAATATATAATAATTAATGACAGTTAATTATATTTTTTATCTCATCATTTTATAAAGTGTCCAAGTTTACAAAATGATTATTGAAGTTAGTTGGGGCAAAATGAAATAGGGTGATTTTCATTGTTGGCGACTCCCAAAACATTTTCTAGAATTTCTTTTTTGGCCACTATCATCTTTAATGACTTCATCAAAACCATCAGGGGAAAATTGTTTATTCTTTAGTAGCTTAAAAGTGGGTTATTAACTGATTGAGGGCCTACATTTATCACATAATTCCCGTCTCTCTATCTCATTCTAACCATACAGGGTAACCCCAAGCTGTCGTTGAATATACTTTTAAAATATTAGATCAATTGAATCATGCTTACTACTGCTATCATACAACACAGTAATTTTGATGGTTGGGCCATACTTCACTGACTTCCTGTAGGCCGATGGGTAACATATGACCAGCCCAGCACATGGAGTTCAATCCAACTCAATGACTTAACCACCCTAAGTCATAGATTATCTACTAACCCAATTGGCTATCCATTTATCCTATTAAATAGTAATTTGTACATCATATTAAAATCTTAACTCCTCCCCCAGCATAAAGAAATAACTTTCAGAACTTGAAAGAAATAACATGTTATTTTAAGTGAATGAGGTACAATAGAAAATTTAAATGGGATTTATACAAAACGTTATATTTCTTCTTCATTAATCAAGAAAGTAAAATGGTACAAAGTAATGAGTGAGGATTAATGCATTTGGTCACAATTTGTGGTTCAGTTTATTGAGCCGTTGAATAAGTCATTTTAATAAATTAAAGAGCTAAACATGAAAATCTATTCATTTGTGTTTTATGATTCTTTCCCACTGCCTTTAGTTTATATCACTTAATAAACCACACTATAACAAAATATAAATGTAATAAACAGATCTACAATTAAAATCATTAAATATACAGGCCAAATAGTTAAAACTTCATAAAAGTATCCCATCTATTATTAGAAAATATGTACAAAATGGGGTCTGTGACTGAATAACGAAACCACAAAATAAAATCTTTATAAAAAACAATATATTTAATATTACAATTTATTTTTTATTCGATATAATAACAAACAATATACATTGAACCATGAGAATGCTGGAAGGATTTTACATATTAAGCGACTAATGGTTATCATTGTGTTTAGATGCAGTAAGTAGTACTTGAATCAATAGTCAGTTTTTGCCTCTCTACCGCTAATTCATTTTGCAACATTTTTGATGCAATTAAAATAAGCAAAAACTGACTATTTTTTATCAAATAGAACAGTAAGAAAAATAATTCACTTTATACCAGCATTCACATAATTGGCTAATGTTGTACATACAATTACAAGAATTAAACTAAATTACAATTAAATAGTAAAGAGTCTAGAAATTTCTTTATAAGCTCTGCAATAAATATAAATATACATACAGATAAATATATCTTACCAAAAGATAACTCAGAACCTTGCTATAAATGCATTAATGAAACAATTAAAAACTAAATCTAGCTGATAATCAAAAATACAAAAATTATAAATATCGATCTGCTTGTAACTACATTTCAGCAAAATGTTTTATGTGCAATAACGTTAAGCGAGTAAATAATAATAACTAAGCAATGACAGGAAAAGAAATAGTTAACAAAAGGAGTTATTTTTTAAATGTTAAATCAATGGACTATTAGAAATAAGACAAAATTGAAACTTTCCATGAATAATCAGAGGTGTAAACAACAAATAATAACAGACAGTTCTTTGGTACGTGCATTGCTTTACATAATGAGAAGATATCATTCTTCTGGGGCCTCTTCAGTCTCCTCATCCCCACCCTGCTCGTTGATAATTTCCTAGAATTTAATAAAAATTATAACATTTAAAAATACATATAAAATGTTCATATTTATAGAAACTTTAGGAAAACTTAAAACGAGACGGCAGCCTTTCCTCTAAATAATAAGAAATGAGGTAAGCTAAAAAGAATACAGTGAAATTAACCCCACACTAAGACAGAGAAGGCTGTCAAGGGAGACCTCACTGAACAACCAAGAGATGTTCTCTTTCTCACACCAGACCTCATTAAATTAATGCATAACATAAAATAGGTTGTCATGCTGTTAAAATAAAATGCAAATTACTTATTCCTTTTTTTTTAACCTATAAAAGGTATTGAAAGTAGTATATAACCATGATTTTTTAATGAAACAATAATATCTTTACATATTACATCAGCTGGAATTACCGTTAATGTTTCAACTAGATGCCTAGTTTCATCTAACATGACTTTGCATTGACCATTTTCTTCTTCTAATAAAGCAATCCTTTGATGCAGTTCTTCGTTTTCTTTCAGAGCAGCGTCAAGAGCAACACGCCTGCGCTCAGCCAGAACCTCCCAATATCCTTCACTTGGTCCATCTTAAAATAAAAACAATTTATAAGTTTAATATTTTATTACAATATCAATGTTTTAAATTTAGTTATGTAGTCAAGGAGAAATTCTATTATTTTTTCCTCTACGTATTAAAAGGTCTATTTTAAAAGTATTGGTACTAGCCTTGCAAAAAGTAGTAAAACTCATAAATACCAAAGTATTTGTTTACCCAATTAGCAAATATTTCCGTCCGGGCCAACCCCAACTACTTCCTTAAGGGGTAAATATGTTCTAGGGAACACTGATTTCAATGCAAATTATGTTGGTGCTACTAGGCCGAAACATAGTTGACACTTATTCTGAACATCACATTTCAAATATTTTTCTACATGATAACACCCAAAAAAAAAGCTACATCAAAATACAGAGGTGCCCCCATGACAATAAATAGCCTCCCCTTGTAAAAACAAAAGCCACCAATGTAATAGAAAATAATGAGCAAACAAAATTAAAATATATTACCTTCTGATGTCAAATCTTCTTCAGTGATTACTGGTTTTTGGTCAATTACTTTACTTGATTTAGTTTTCTTATTTGTCTTTGGTTCAGCAATTCTGAAAAAAAAAAATCAGTTTTTATTAAGCGGGGTTTATGCATTCTTATTTAGAGCAAGAAAGGCCGACTATCCTATTTGGACCCACTCATTTCTATTTAAAGAAGTAAAATAAGATTGCTGTCCTTTTAGGGAATTCAAACCCGGATATTCAGATATGATGCACCACAGTAGATAGGAGCATTGACACAATTGTGGGAATATAAAAAACTATGTCAACATCATCGTTGACCTATCACAATACTCTAAAATCACAAACTTAATTTTGCAAAAAGGGATTTATAATATAATATGAAAGGAGGTGGACTGGCAAAAATGTCTAGTTTCACATGAACATGTTTTTCAGAAAATGCAAAAAACTTCCTACACTTGAGGGAGTGACATGATAAAAATTATTGTTTTTGCCTTGGAAAGTTCCTGCTACCTCGAGGAAATGAGTATGGAAATATGATCAATTCATTTAAAAATAAGATTAATGTTTAAAAATGAGCAAGTCTTGCAACAAAACATTAGGACAGTTTTGTTGCTCGCTACCTTGGAATGAGCAGAGCATGTTTTGATCCATGCTAAGCTTTCGTTTTTCTACTAGACAGGCGATTTTTAGAGACTGATATAGTGTATAAAATAAAACAATAATTTTGGTTGAAAATAGACACCATAATTTTGTTGGAACATATATGAGAAAACAACACAATCTAGTTTACAAAATATGTAAGAAAAAACAACTATTTGTTTTGGAATTACTAGTTACAAATTAGAGAGTGTTAAGCACAATACGATGATCAAGTACAATAGAGTTGTGAAGTAAATCATTGGTTGAAATTATTTAAATTAACCTATATTGCAGTTCTTTGAGTATATTACCAATTTTCTTCGAGCTTTGTTAAAAAAATTAAAAACTTACACTACAGTAACTTCTTTCACAGGTGGCATTTGCTTGGTACGCCTACCAGCACCAACCAAATTTTCTTTGTCTCCTGCAGCTTTCTGAAGTGGCCCTAGTGTTCTACGTTGTCCTCTCACAGTAGTCTAAACCAAAATTGGCATTTTATTTCAAATGGGGCTTTATAATAAATCTCGACAATCTTTATAAGATTGCGTTAATAAAGATATTAGATGGTAATTACACAAACACACAATATGATCACACATGGTTGTAACTTAATCAACAATAGTTAAACTAGGATAAAACGAAACTAGGTACCTTTTCAGAAGCGATGTGAGTATCAGGCGTCTCTGCTTCCAAGGTTTTGATAGCTTTGTCAGTCTTCATTTCCAATAAAAAGTCTAAGAAATAACGAAGAAAAATGAGGCGATAGCAATGTCACCCTTCAAGTCCAGCTACCGACAAACATAAACAGAAAGAGTACTAGTAGTCAGACCGGTCAGCAGATTGTTTATGTGATTTGCCGCCTTTTTGAAAACTTGGTTGCCAACTGTATAGTGTTTGATCGTTCGTCTGCGAACGACTGACCGATAAACAGATAGTAACCTCCCACCCCCTGGCATGTGTACTCACTGGAAAGTTCATTAATAGACCTCGCCCAATTCGCCAGTAGTTTCAATTGGAGCTATAGGTTTTGCTCCAATTATCACTTGAAGAACTAAATATCACGATTGTCCCTTTAGGGGTCTCCAGGGATATAGTCTCCATGAATTATAAATATTTACTGTTTTTCATAAGATTATTTGTTCACAGATCTAAACTGCATAATTCAAATTAAAACCCTTTTTGAGATGTATTTAATCGGTCTCTAATTTGATCTAAGCAATAGGGAAAAATCAAGCTTTCGATCTAATGAATACCACTTGATCAAGAAGGACAGGAGCTTGATGTTCCTATTCCAAAAATATAGGACAAGAACAAGTTATATAATTATATTCACCCCCCCCCCCCAAGAAAGGACTCAATTCTGATGGTAATAATTACAGAGCATAATTAAAAATCTGATTACAATGTAGCATCCAAGTTATACAGCTCCATTTTGTGAAAAAAGTTAATGAAATTTATCAAACTAGAACTAGAAGAGGAGCAAGAAGCTTTTCAGGCAGGAAGTCAGATACAAGCCCACATTAACTTTGAAAAGGCTTGGGGAAGAAGTTCATGGCGTTATTTAATTTGAAGCTTTTGGCTCTTTTCCAAAGGATGATATATGATAAGCAGTTATAAAGAAACAAGTCCGCAAGGATTTGATCAACTCATTGAGTTGACATACCATCAATCAGAAGGTGTGTTAGAATCAATGAAATATTATTAAATCCTTTCCCAAACCAACAGGGGGTAAAACACTTAGGTAGCCTTAGGGTTTTACTCTTCGTTGTTTTTATCGTTGTAATGCTTAAAATATGTAAAGAGAGGATAGCTCGAATGGTAATTAGAAGAAGATAGAGCATGAGGTATAATCAGGTACAATATCATTTATGCAAATGACTTTGCCCTAATAACCAACTCGAAACAAAAATTTCAGGAGGTTGTAAAAAAATGGCAGTCTGAACTGGAGAGAAAAGATATGTCAATGAACGCTAATAAGAGCAATGTTATTCAGCTCGGCAGGGAGTCGGAAGAGTACATATGTCTTGCAACGGAATAGAAATCGACACCACTGATCATTACAACTTACCTTGGTACAGTAATAAGTAGGACTGGTATACTTGTCGGATATGTTATAACTTAGTTGTGGTAAAAATGTCAAACTACGTTTCTTTGAGGATGGATCCTAAACGGAGCAGAGAGCTAGGTCATTTTATACAGACAAAACATCTTCATTTGTGGTCTGTATCTGAAAAGGTTAACTGGGATCTGCTCACGTTTGAAACGATAAGAGAAGAGATGTATTGGATACATCAACCTTAGATCCGTTTACACGCATTTTTTAATAAGAATATATATAACATTTTTTGTTAGTTGTGTCTGGTGTTTCTTGTCAGAAAACTTTTTTATTTAGTACCAGGTCTTCAGGATCCCGCATGGTAACATGATATTCTTCTTTGCCTCCATTTACCGTCAGATGGAGCTCTGAATGAGATTTTAGAAGCAACTTTCATTTTTGGAGTTCCCCTTTTGTATATCTTCCAGATTTAAGCCACGGAAATTGTTGTGTTTATCGAACTATCGTATTTAAAGACTTTGTCGACTGGGTGAAGTTGTTGTTATCTAAGGAAAACCTTATTCATGTTTTGTTTTAGTTATCAATCACGTAATAAAGCAGTGTGCTCAATAAGTATTTATTCTATTTAAATTCAACCAGTACATAATAGAAATGTTGAAAAGGAGGTGGAAATGAATAAAAATGTCTCCCCGATGTAGAACTTAAAGGAAGATAACTTTGATCGGTTTAAGCGTTTTATTCATTGCATACTGGGTATGAAGATTTTCGTAAGATTACGGTCCCAATAGCACCGGTGTATTTTGTCAGAAAATTTTTATTTAGTGCCAGGTCTTCAGGATCCCATCAGTATCTGAATGAGTCTTGCCCCCTCTCTTTGTGCTCAACAGAATGCGTCACAATGCAATAAAAATGCCAAATATTGCTGCTTAGTTTCTACTATCTGCCAACAGATCCTGCTGCATTCCAATAATTAACATTAAATAGTTCTTACTATTCAAGGGAACCATTAGATTTCATTAAAATATATTAGAAATGATCCACTGATTTGAAAAAGCAGTTTCTGTGCATATTAATCAATGGATGAGAGTTCATTCCACCAGAATTATGGATACGAGTCGCTAATCTTAGTTTTTGTTTACTCGAATTAACGGGTCGTAGGTTTCTAAAATGTCCAGTAAGTGTGCTACCATGGAACTTTATTTAGCTTTTTTCCGACTAGGTTGTTATAACGATTTTACTCCATCTGCTGCACTTTTCCAGATTGAAATTCTAAGAGATTTTTCCTTCAGAAAGGCCTAAAAGATTGAATCTAGTTTAGAACGATTTTCAAACATTTCGGTTTTGATAAACGGAAGGGATGTTTTTTCTTAAAACTATAGAATCTAATTGACAGCGACTTTGACTCATTTCGAATTTGATAATTTAAGGGACGTTAAAGGGCAATAAGACAGAATCAGTTCAAGGGCTAGTTTCCCTTATTTTGTGATTGATAACCTAGGGATATTATTTTTCCTAAAAAGGCTCAAAAGATAGAATCGAATCTAGTACGATTTTTTGAAGGAAAAAACATCCCTTAGTTTATCAGTGTATTTCAGTTTAAATTATTTTTTAGAAATTTTTACTTGAGATTCAGCTTAACTAGTTCTACAATATATAAACTTAAAACCATAACCTGAGGGCCTTAAAATATATAAATAAATATCAAAAAATGATTTTTAACATAAACACTTTTTAGTTTTGGCTTTTACTTTTTTCCTGATAATATATTTTTTACATAGTTTTCTCGGTTTGTTAACGCTTTAAATAAAATTTTAATTAATTTTAAACTTGGTTTAAGCTATTATGTGTAATAACTACCGGGGGAAGATGGAAGATGCGGGAATTATTTGGCTTTCCTTTCCGTTCTTCCCTAACTCCATAATTTATGAATTGACCCGCTAAGCGGCCACTGGAAGAACTCACGCTCGGGCATTTAGACTTGACCATCTCACAATCAAGTTGACGTGGGAGTTTTCAATTTTAACACGGGCGGTTACCGGGCAGGCGATCGCAGCTGAAGGGAACCATTTTGGTTTGTCAGCTGTCAAACCCATTTCTGCTGTTGGTTGATTATCTGTTATTGTTTTCGCCGAATAACTATAAAAGTTTTCTTTGACGTGTATTTGAACCCGTTAAAGCTTGTCAGGAACTTTAACTATTTTAATTGCTAACACCATTTGTCTTGACAAATCGTATCAATGAACTCATTTATAACTCATTGTGATTTGTTTCAAAAACGAAACTTGTTTTGAAATAATATTTTTGGCTTTTTGAAAATGCCACCTATGAGGAGTAAATCAACTGGCGGATTGTCTGGACTCCAGTTCCAGAGGTGTGAACTAATCCTGCCTTCCAATGCAAAATCCCCTGAGAAAACTGACAAAGTGTTTAAGAGCACCTGTCATGCTAATAATATGCTCCAAAACCTCAATTTACTCAGGCAAAACAGTAAATTTTGTGATGTTGAGATAGTTGCTGGAGATGCTGTTATCAAGGTGAGTTTTTCGGTTTTATTCACTTCCCTTTCTTTAAGGAAAGGCTACTGCATTTTTTTGGACCAGTCATATGGATTATAATGGTGATTTATAAATTGTTCTATTATTAATTAAATGGACTTGAAAGTGTATTAGTTAATACAAATTAAGAGGTTTTGTAATTCCTACTATATGGGGTTAGTGGCTTTGAGCTTCTTCTTTTAAGTTAGTATGGAGGAGTTGAACTGAAAATGCTGTCTACAATATATTATCTAATCTGATTCCTTTGGTACATTCACATTAACATGTAATCGATAACATCCTTACAATCTTTCAAGGGGCCCCTTTGTAGATTTAACGCCATAGGATTAAATATCATGTGCTCGTCATCCAAGCATACAGTATTGCTCTGTAATGTACAGCCTTTCTCTTTGTATTCATTATACAAGCTTGTTACATTGACTAGTGTTATCCAGTCATCTCAACCTTGTTCGGGCATGAGTTTTGTTAGTTAGTCTACAAATTTTTTTGTTATGAACACAGCCTTCACTATGCTTACGAGCGGCTCACAGTCTCAGTTTCTTTGTTATTATGGGAGGTTGTTGAAACTGAAAGCTTTTTGCACTAAGTAAAACATTGGTTTCCCTTAGCTCTTTTAGCAATGATTTTGTTTTCTTCCTTGTCAAGGGTTTCTAATTATCTTAATAGAATAAGAAATAATAAAATAGAATAAAGCACGCGGATAACTTAAGCATTTCGATAATTTTTTTGACCTTTCTGTTCTTATTTTTATTTACACAGACTTGGTAAAGTATCCTTGACATATATTGAAGTAACAAGCAGTCCTATGTTTTGCAAAAAAAATCAATTAATAACCAGAGGAAATCTTTGAATATTCCCATAACTTGGGAACCGGAGAAAGATTGTTTAACTTTGGGAAGGACCATTGGCTGTATGGTGAAGTAGTCTGAATTACAAGCACTGAATGTGAAAGATATAGTCTCGTAAGTCATATATTAGGTAGGATCAGGTCGGTTCAAGCATAGTTGTGTAAATCGCTCTCTTGCTTTCAATAGTTACTTTATAGTGTTTGTACATAAGGTGAAGAAGTAGTCCATTCTGGCCATTAGTTGTTTATCATTTGGCGGTGATGTGGTGTCCCGTTGTGAATTGCTTGGTAAGATAAATCCTATGAGGCTGTCTGGGATTTAGCAGGAATGGCTGGCTGAAGAGCAAAACTGGAGGAACAAAGAATGATGAAAGGTGAAACTGTACTGGAGGGGAATAGATCTGTCACTGCTACAATTGAGTTAGTCTCCCTTCTTGCGAATGGGACATGCATTTTCATTTCTTCAATCTATGTATCTTATATTATTTGCTATACTTACTCAAAAGATAGCACCTCTACTATATTCTAAAAGTTTAGCGGGTACCTGGTCCTTAATTATACTTCATGCTAATGATAATGTAATAACCTCATCATTTTCCTGTGGTACAGTACCTTCTTAGTCATTCTTCAAGGATATGTCTGGAGCCTCTGTTTAATATTCTATTCTTTGTTGAGGTATTAGTTTACAGTGAACTGTTTTTGTCTATTGTAAACTCTTGTCGAGATATATTGCACTTAAATTTAATCAATCATAATTTTAACATATCTTCATTCAGTTTTTTTTCTAGCTTATTTTTATTAATTTTTAGGCTCATCGTTCTATACTGTCAGCAAGCAGTCCGTATTTCAAAGCTATGTTTGCTTCTGGTTTAGCTGAAATGGAAAAAGATCAAGTTGAAATCCACTACATTCAAGCGGATATATTGAAAATGATCATAAATTTTATTTATACAGGTAGATATTTTCAAAAATTAATTTTATTTTTTACAAAACATTTTTTATTAAATAAATAGATCAACCACAACTTATGATTAGTATTTGGTAAAATAAAAGACCTATTTAATTTTTGAGTTAATTTTAGTGTAATAATAAACTGCAGAACATTGCTGTATGAATAACCATTTATGCGCAATATTTAAAAAAAAAAACATTATTGACTTACTTAGCATAATAACTGAAGATGCATATCAAGTGAAATATTGGATAGAAGATGAAGCATTAAACTTATAGTGCAATAAAAAAAAAAGATACCACACCATGTTTTATAAGAAATAAGTATAAACAAAAATAACAATGATTTTTAGTATATACCCATTTTTTTTTGTTGCAATTGGAGATATCTTCTTAGATATTATGTACATTTTTATGTTCTTTTCTTATAATTTACTTTTGTTTTTATTCTAGGTGAAATGTCTTTATGTCAAGAGAATGTACAAGATCTCATTGTCGCTGGTGATATGCTAGAGTTGAAAGAAGTTGTTCAAGGTTGTACAGAATTTTTAAGAAATGAACTCCACATTACTAACGCTGTTGGGATATACAGGTATGATGACAATTTGAATTCAATTGTACCTTATATGTTTAATTTTGCGTACAGAGATCACACGCAAGTGTGTTTATTGTCTGATGACGTTAGACCATTTGCCCTAATACTTAATAGTCATATAATAAAATTATATTTATTTCAGATTTTCTACTGACCATAACTGTGTCGAACTGGCAAAGACTGCTAGGAACTTTATTGAAAATAATTTTCCTTGCATTACATTTGAAGAAGAATTTTGCGAATTGCCAAAAGATCATCTTTTAAACTTCCTCGATAGTGAGCTCCTCAAAGTGGATTCTGAGTATCAGGTAAGACACTGTCTCGTAACATGAACAAATTATTGATAATTAGACTTACAGAATTGGAAATTAATTAGTTTAATCTCTGATATTTTAATCATCCAGTTTAGTAATAAAATCATTTTCCTTAACACAGCATATTTTATCCCTCCATTGGCCTTCAATCACCATGTGGTGTTGTCTTGTAAGTTATATTATTTTTTTGGAGAAAAAATCCACTGATATATGTGAACATAATCTATCAAAGCAGAATAATTTGTGAATAATGATAAAAGTCAAAACAAATAATAAAATGAGTTGTTTACAAATATTAGGTTGTAACTTCAAGTTAAGGGGATAGAATGGGTTAGGAATGAGGGAGTCCATCTCTAGTTTTAACTTTTTGGTCATTTGGTACTTATTTTTACTTATTAATTGGTAGTTTTTAACTGTTATAAAAATCATTTGTATAAATGTGTGATTTTCAGGTGTTCCAAGCTGTAATGAGGTGGATTAGTTATGATTTACTCTCTAGAAAGAGGTTTGTTTTTGAACTTCTTAGACATGTTCGTTTGCCCCTTATCTCTGTTACATTGTTGGAAAGATCAATCTCTGATACTCCAGATGCCAGTCTAAAGGTAGATATGTTTATTAAAAAAACCCTACTATTATAGCAAAAAGTAAGTTACAAATGTTATCACAAATAATTTTCAGGTTGCTTTGAGGTCTGTAAAAAAGGATCTTGTTTTAAAGAAAGGAAATTTAGTACCACTTCTTGCCTATCCACGGCTTTGTGCAAAAAAGACAATATTTGTCATCGGTGGAAGTAAAAGAGAAATGGTTAAAACTTGGACACGCTCTTTGGAGTGGACCTATGATACTGTTGAGCGCTACGATTGCTACTCTGGGTGAACTATTTATAATTTTACATTGTGGGTAATACTTTTTATTGTTAATTTGTCCATACTGTCATTTTTATATTTTAGTGAGTGGTATAAAGGGATTCAACCTATGGAAATTGGAAGGATTCTCCCTGGAGTCGCAGCTCTAAATGGGAAAATATATGTTGTCGGGGGAGAGCACGAAAGTCAAATATTAGCAAATGGAGAGACCTATGACCTTCTTACCAACACCTGGTCTAAAGTTGCGAGTATGGTAAGTCCGATTAGTAGTAAATTTCAGTATTAGTTCAATTAACTTACTAGAAATTGTATGAAATTATTTGTTCTATTGGGTTCTATAGTATTATATTATGTCCATTTACAAGCTAGACAACATAAAATAATAAACATACAATAAACACATTTACAATCTTGAAGAAATTTACTTTTAATAAAGCAAATTAATAAAAACTGCAGATAAAAATAAGGGCAGATAGTGTCCTATAAACCATATGACTACTTGTAAATTTCTATCCCTTGTTAACACTTAGGTGTATAGCCTATTGTCATTCATTATGGGAAATATTGTGACCAATATGGCCTCTAACAATATAAAGTTCAAGTAAAATCCCCCCAAGAATTTAAGAAATCAAAGTCCAATGTTGACATAGCATACCTTTTGCTTTCAGTATAGGGTGAATCGCAAAAATGAAACTATCTGGAAAATTTTTTAAACTGATATCACAATTATATTTCTGAGAGGGTATCATCACTCTTTATATATTGGTCTGTTAGGATCGGTTACTTAGAATTAAATTACGAGGAATTATAATAATAATTGAAATATAATAAAAATAAGAAACAGAGACTCATCGTAGCCTTTTGGCGGATTGGGTCTCTTCGAATGACTAAGTGTAGTGGTTAAGAATACTGGGTCTCCTCGCGTGACTGACTTGTGATCGGTAAGAGTTTTCTTGGGTTATTTTTTTTCAGTCCTTCCAAAAAAAAAATAACTTGGCAGACTGATTGTGGTAGGTAAGAGTCTCTTAATCGACTGACCTCAAGTCCCAGTTAGGAGCTTATAGTTGCCTCTCTGGTGGCTTTTCTCAGCATTTTCACCAGCTTTACTCAAGAAGCACCTGGACTGGACGGTGCTGTCGTCCTCTGGTGGTAAATGTCCTGTGGAGTAATGTGGTAAATATCCAGTTTCAGCTCCTTTAGCGTCATGTCAACTGATTATGAGATCCTATTGACTATTCGGTACCAACACAGGTGGGGGGGAGAGGTTTGGTTGGAATGGGCCATTAAAACTTTTTATGTAAGATAAATTACATAAAAAGTAAATAAATACAATTGGTTAATATAAAAAATATATACCCTCTCCTGTTCGCCCACAAAATAGTAAATAACTCGGCATATTAGTATTCTGGCCCGAACAGGAACATATATTTTTTCTTACTAATGTGATTCATAATTAGATTTAAAATGTCTAGCCAATATATGAGATGCCTTAATCAATGGATTTTAAAACTGCTTTTGCCATGTTTTATAAATACTACCTTCATATTATATAGGTGGTACCCAGGTGCGAGTTTGGTTTATGCGCAGTTGAGGGTGAATTGTATGCTCTCGGAGGCTGGGTCGGTGACGACATTGGAGGATCTATTGAAAGGTAACTTTTAACAGTTTAATGTTAATTAACCCATTCATATTATGTTTTGGTTTAGAACTTTTTAACACTAGTTTGTTTTTTCTCTACAAATAATAATATTCCGTATTGAATATTCTGTTCTGCAATAACTGATTCCGTTGTTAAGTTGATTGGATATGATTCCATTTAATGTTCATTTCTTTAGGGCTACTAAACAAGTAAGTAAGTAGGATAGTATTAAAACTATCAATCTTGACATATTTTCAACACATAAAATAATATTAATATTTTTTTCTTCTTCTTTCGAAGCCAAATATTTATTAGAGCTCATTTTAAGCCATCTTTAGAACTTACAATATCTTAACAAGTAAAAAAAACATAATTGACTAAGTTTCCCTGGAGAGAGAGCGGGGATGGCTGTATTAACTCCCTCAGTATCATCTTAGAGCTACACCAAAGTTGCGACTGTTGTTATTAAAATTAAAATTTTTATAAACTGTACCGACAACATTTAGTAAATGAATCAGTAGTAGATGAATAGTACATTTGTCATAAATATTATAAAGTCCTGCTTTTAAGCGCTAAATGGGATTTTATAAATGCATAAATAATTGGTCAAATATTTATACAAAATGGAAAAAATAATTCTCTGGTGTAATAATGTAGATATTTGATCATAAAGGAGATATTTATTTATATTTTCTATCAATGATTACAAATAAATTTGTTGTATGATAAATTATATCATAGTTAATATTTGTATCCAATAATATACTTAAACAATTTTTTCCTGTCAGATACAACCCTGTTCTTGATGAGTGGCACTTGGAAGGAGAATTGCCAGAGCCTAGGTTCAGTATGGGAGTTGTTTCATATGAAGGTAAAGCCCACCTGCAAGGTTCATTTCAACCCATCCAAGTGATAAGTACTTTTTTGAAATTTTAAACGCTGACTATATAGAAAAGTAAGATCTATACCCAATCAGTTCCTTTTTTTGTTTTTGTTTTTTTATACCAGATTAATTCTTAAAACCACCTTATTTTGAAATACAGTATTTTTTTTCAGAAATGTTTAGTTTAAACTATTGTAACTCTTAAATAACATTTTTGATTTCAGAAATATGACGTTATTACTTGGGCAGTTTGATCTGAATATTTAATAATGCTCTTTATAATTGCTATGCTTTTAAAATTAGGATTTAAATATCTTTAATTTGGCGATAGCTGGTGGATTTCCCTGGGTAGGAAGCTTTCTGCACAAATGTTGATGCTGGAATGCTTGTTTCTTCCGACAAATGTACTCAGCTGCACCCACTACAAAACTGACCATTCCCACTCGTCATCAGAAAATCCTACCAATCCCCCCGCCCTTTATTACCAAAGGTCAGGCCAAAACACTCCTTAAAACCACACCCACAATAATCACAAGAATTCACCAATAATTTTAATGTTATTTATATAGATTTTAAACTATTTTAACTTAAAATGACTTGAGTCATGAGATTTTAAAATTGAACAATATTGGCCATTAGATTGTTATAACTGTTTAAATTTAACAGTTTTTAATGTAATTATACATGTGTGGCTTTGAAACTGTAACAAAATCGTATTAGTGTCTTTCGAATGTTACAGCTGGAACCCTCGAGATTGACATCATAGTCCGTCGAAAACTTTCGGTTTAAAATAGATAAAGCTGTAGAAAGACAGAAGGTGTTTTATTTCTTATTCTGTTTAGTCCAAATGGTGACTGTCTAGGTCCTCTTGAATCCTTAGGCTAAAAAGCTTCTTGAAGTTTTAAGTACATTTGAGAATAAACTGCATATGCTTGAAATGAAAAGTTTTACAAAAACAAATTAATATTTGAAACTCCTTGGAAACATTTAATAGCAAAAGCTAGTTTTATAATATTTATGGCCCAATATTACAATATAATAACAAAGAAAAGACCATTTGTTGTATCTGTTACCAAAATTAAAGTCTCATTAAATTGTTCTGATAAAGAAGCCTAAGTCTGATTTATATATTTTAAAAGGGCTAATTTACATCGTTGGAGGATGCACCCATTCGAGGAGACATCTGCAGGACTTGCTTTGCCTTGATCCAGCAACAGGTGACTGTCACAATCTCGCTCCAATGCTTGAGCCGAGGTCACAGATTGGAGTGGCCATACTCAACGGCTACCTATACGTAGTCGGAGGTATCAACAAGGAACATGATGTTCTCAGATCAGTCGAGAGGTATTCATTTGAGCAGGTAAATAATTTTTTTTTATTTATGATTGAAAAACTATGCATGTTTATTTACCTATCAATACAATGATAAAAAAATTGTACTGAATTACAATTTATTTAAAGTAAGAAAGATAAAGGAACTCAAAATAGATCATTTAATTATTAGTTCAAAAATATGTTTAATTATAAAAGCAAACCATTTAGTTTAAATTAAAAGTATCATATTGAATTTAGTACTTTATTTCTTCTAGTGCTTGCTTATTATAAAGTATTAAACTAACCAAAACTGTTCCATAAACAACTCCACTGTTGTCTGGCTGAATCATAACATGTGCTTAGACAACACATATACTTAGCCACATCAAATACCTACCTACCTCTAGGAGAGCTCTGATGAAACCTCTGCTCTTTAAGACTTTTCTATTTGACTTCCTCTCTGCTTACGTCTTTTCTTATTTTTTTTTTTCCTAGAAGTTCTTCACTGACCTATCCAATTATATGCCAGATTTATTTTCCAAATTCTCTTGTCTTATTAATAAAAGCTAATTATTTTTATGGAATTTCCTTTAATAGTTTCCTTTACTTTATCCCTTCCAGTTACAAATTTTAATACATCAGTCTTATTTTCTTTACCAAATTTATTTTATCTCATATATATTACATATTTGATCAAGCGTATATATATACACAACATTGGATGCATTGTTTTTTAAATTTGATCTCATTCTACATTATAATTCTTTGTCGATGATTGCTTAACTCCTACATGAAAAAATACCATAATTCAATTAAATTTTATTATATATTACATATTATCTTCTTTTTGGATGGCTTCTGTCTCCAATGCCACGTGGTTAATTGTATCACAGCATAACCATATTAGTTGGAGATTCATTTATTTCTTAAACATTGCCTCCTCGATATATAACTTAGGACTGCTTCTCACAATTGACTCCTTCTGTTGATCAAACAACAAAACCTCTTCTCTTTTATGAAATGAAACCTTGATTATTGAATGGACTGTATATATGCATATTTAATAATATATAAACACGTAAATCAATCTGCCAATCATGATAATTATGATTACTAGTCAGTTAGTTTTTTTTTTGTTTCTAATGAGAAAAACATGTCTGTAGAACAAATGGTCTTATTGCGGTCTGCTGAAAGTTGGCAGAGCGAGCCCAGCAGTTGCTGCTGCTGGAGGTTACCTGTACGTAATGGGCGGTGACCAGACACACGAGGTAAACTTCTACAGAGCCCAGGTAACGATAGCTTCAGTAGAGATGTACGATCCAGAGAAGGGAGTCTGGGAGGACTCTACACCTCTTCCCGACAGCAGGAGTGAAGCAGCAGCTATAGTCCTTTGATGTCATTAAATCACTCTCTTGGGCTTTATTATAGCTCTCTGTATTGTAGTAATTTCAGAAGTGTATGTCGCTGCACACAGCATGTTTTTTGATTTAAAATAATATACAGCATTTATCGGCGTATAAGAGGCGCCTTTAAAAAAATTAGCTTGTACATTAAGCTGAGTTTAATTTGCCAACATAATCTTAAACATCAATCTTACTTTTTAATTTTTGATTTAATTATAATAAGGTTGATTTTTAAGGAATGGAGTAATGTTAGAAGTTAAACTTACAATAGAGAGACTTCCTTGTACTTGAGGTGTTGAAAATAAATTTTCCAAGATAGGTCATCATTAATTATGTTTTATTCGTATAATCAGGTTCGATGAGTCAATGTTTTGACTCTTCAAGCATATTCATGCACCTTATACACTGATAAAACCGGTATGTGTTTTATCAAATAAATTTTAGTCCACAACCATTACAACCTTCACAAGCTTTAGAGACCACAAGCTATCAAAGCTGCATATTTAGGTGCAAATTCTCTAATTTAGCATTCAAATATAATCTTTAATGTCTATTATCATAAATATTACAGCTATTGTGATTGGTTAAATTTCACTGCCCTCTTTGTTTGATCACCTTTGTTATATTTACCCATTTTATTATGTATGAATACTTGTATTTCAGATAATTTATCTCTCGTTAATAATTTATATTTTTTTAAATTTCTATGGCTATTATTAACTAATTGTGAGGATATGCTATGTTTATTATACCATTAAGATATTATTTTTTATATGGCTTTTACTATTGATTGTTTGGTAAATAGTTATTTTATAGTAGTTCATTTCTGAGAAAACTAAATTTAGAGAGCACTTTAAAGCAAGAACTTACAAATAACTGGACTTAACTGTTCCACAAAAAAAATATACATATATTTATATATTTTTGAAATTGAGCTTTTCTCATAATTAATATTTGGCACAAATTCTTAAATATCCATGTCTAGTAGATTAACTAATTCATTGTATTTATATTTTGAGGAGATATCAGTTTATATATGTATATTACAAGTCATAAAATAACAATACTTAAATTAAGGTTATGCCATTTTGTACTTTTTGATTTTTACAAACAATTTAATTATTACTTATCATAGTTTATGTTACATTATTTGTATGCACAGTGGAGCTTCCCGTAAACAAGTAGTGGGGATTAAAATTTTATCTGTTGAATAGAATATTGTTTAAGAACTATTTATTTTTTTAGGGTTTCGTTGTAGTGTCAAGTTTTTGTTTGGTGAGAGGAGGGGGGATCATTAATCAAATTAGGATTGTGAGAATTTGATTTCAATAATTTTTAAGTAATTGGTGAGTCTGTTATTTTTAGTTCAATGCAAAAGTTGGATCAAATGTGTTATTTTTAGTTCAATGTAATAGTTGGATCAAATGGACCAAAATCACTAATATATGTGAAGAACCCGCTATGTTTTATCCTTATTTGTTCCACGTCTAGTAATTGGTTTTCTTTAGGTTCCTTTTACATATGTTGTCACATCTTCCACAAGGAATTTTATACTCTCTGGAATGATCTTAGAATTATGTTAACAAGCCTTTATAATGGAGAAAAAAGTCCTAGTAAGGAAGGATCTACTTAAAATGTGACCAGCTTTTTATAGATGTACTAACGTACTTAAGTTGGACCCAATTCACCTACCAGCTTTATTTGCAGTTGTTGTTTCTTCGACTTCTGCTGATTGTTATTTTCTTTCAAGGTGTTTTAGTTTTCACACCACATACTTGTGGCAGCTGTTAGGTATGAAGTCTAAAAATTTCTTGTGGAAAATTTTATTGTTGTTGTTGACCTTGAGAAAGTTTGTTAATAAAAATTGGAGAACGAAGAAAATGTTGGCATGAAACATGGGAAGAGTATATTATATAATTAAGAGAAGGGTTTTCTTGTTATTAGTGTATTATTGGGGAAGTACCCCTATATTCATTTGGATGTATATGTTGCTTATGTACATATTTAAGTATAAGTGTCTTGTAAAATAAGTGTTTCATGTTACTAGTTCTAACCTTGCTTTGTGTGTGGAAAATACTCTTGTTTTGGTCCATAAATTAATGTTGTAACAAATTATCATTAATGAATTAAGCATTAATATGCTACAATTTACTTTTTAATTATGAAATTTTAAATATTCCAATGGAATGTATGTGTTATATGATTAATTTGCCAAAATTTATTGTGGATCTCACCCAAATAATAATTTGTTACAGTTCCCAATGATTTAGTATAAAGTTCAGTCGTGGATTCACTGTTTTATGCAGTTTTCCAATCATCTTCTGAGTAATAATATTTTCAATTTTTATTTATGAGATTTCTGGTTTTGATCCTGACAACCTCATATCATGCCCATCTACATTCTATTTACTGTCTTACTAAATGTTACACTATAGCTCTTATCAATAATTACTTTCTTGATTATTTATTTTATAATTGAGGGGGTGAGAACCCAAGAGGTACAAGAACTCAAAAAAAAATATAGAGTTAAGTTTAGTTATGGATAGTTAATACATTACAATAATTATTTCAAAAGCATATGGTTCAATAAATATTCTAGAACCATGATATAAGCAGTATACAGACTTGAGAGTTTCAGGGAATTTATCAAGATGATTTAACTTTAAACTGCGGTTTCACAAAATGATGGAATTGTCTTGTCACTTATACCTCTTGGCTTCTCACCCTCAATTCTGGTTTTTATAGAAACACTAATGGACTCCTAAAGTGGCCCCTTTATAAAACACTGAGATGCTTTTTTGTATTATACAAACTTATAAGAATATTTTATCAGTATCTGTTTAAATATATATCTTATTTTTTTTTAGGTGAACTTAAAATATTTTATAACATGTAAAATCCTTCTTGCTTAGGGTATACTGTATTTCTGAACGGAAAATGTGTTATACGAATGCCAGCAATGTACAGTAAGACCTCACTGCTTCCAAGCATTATTCCATAGGGTATACTGTATTTCTGAACGGAAAATGTGTTATACGAATGCCAGCAATGTACAGTAAGACCTCACTGCTTGCAAGCATTATTAGGTTTTTGGAAAACCTCATAGAACGGCAAAAGTGAGTGTCATGAAAGTAAATCAAAACATTTTTCAAGAAATTGTTAATAAATGAGTTAATTATAATTTTCTTGGTCTATTGAAATGTATTAATATTGGTTTATTGAATTGTATTATTAATAATTGTGATATGAAATCCAACTTGTGTAAATTTTATTAATTATTAGTAAAAGAGAAAAATAGTGGTAAGGGAAAGATTTCAACCTGGGACTTTTTGATTTCTGTTCAGCGGCTCTTTAATCTAAGCTGCCCCTGTCAAACAAATTAGAAGATAAAATACTAAAAAAAAGTTCATAGCATGGGAATTCTGGCTTCCAAGCCATTACTGAATTAGATGGGGAAGTTGAGAAGATAGAATTCACCTTCCATCCATTCCCATGAATAAAATCGGTGAGGTTATACTGTTTTTATCTTCATACAAAGCTTTGTTGCTGAATCTTCAAACAAAGCGACCTTTATTATAGTTGTTTCAATTTGTAAAAATAATGGAGAAAATAGTTGTGCTTTTTTATTGCTAGTTCGATTGCTTTTAAAGTTTGTATGCAATAGAATTAAAATGATTGAGACTGTTTCAATTAAAAAAATGTTAAAGACTAAATGTTCACCCACTTCCCTGGATTGGATCAATTTATAAGTTTAGAATATCCGTTCACATTACATAGCTTTGTCCCTAAAGTCCCTCAAGTTAACGGAACAAGATTAATCGTAAATTCCATTGATATTAATGCCTGTATAAAGGACTAGACTATTCCCAATCGAGGGACCTGGGACATAATGTGAAAGCTTGACCAAGTTTAGGAGTACGTTAATTATATGTAAACACTAATGTATTAGCAGTTAAGGAGACAGAGAGCTGATAAGCACACCTCAGCCATTATGAAAATTGTATGTATATATATTGTATGATTGCTCACGCTCAATTTTATCTTTATTTAAATTTGTAAAAACAAAAAACCCAAAAAAATTTTGATTTTCCTTTAGCTATCTTGTCGAGACTGAATCACCTCGCTTGCATTGTTTTATTTATGCTCTCACTCATTTGAAGGCTTTACTTACTTTTTCTTTCTCATAACTTATTATGTAATTCATTTAAACTAATTGTATTATTTATTATTTAATAATGGCTGTGCTTATTAAAAGGGATGAATCCTAATTTGGACGTAATATGTAGTTTAATTGTATTGTAAATAATATTAGTATTTTGCTTGAGTTGTTAGGACACAGCCCTGGCTAACAAAAATGTTCACAATTTTCGTTTTATTAATTTATGATTGATTTAAATTAAATTAATTTAAATATTAATTTGTTAAATAATTGAAATTTTATTAAATCCTTAAAAGTTACATATACATGATTATACTAATGCCATTACAAGTTGTAATGTTTATATTTTACTAGCTTATCGTTAGATTTAACTTTTTATTACACATGTACTGCAGTAATCCTTTGTTTAATTTATATTAGTATTACTTTACTGTTTAATTGTTTTTGTAATTTAAAATTATTGAAAAAATTTCAGATTTAGGTGTCCACCCACAAATAGTAATGTGTATTTAACACACAAGTGCTTTCGGTAGCTCACGTTGACATTTTCAAGGGCTAAAAATTACATAAAAAATCATAAATCACAATGTGGTACCAAATATATAAAATAATAGAAGATCATATACTTTAAAGTCTATAGCAAATACAATAATATAATCTATATAGAGTACATAGCTTATAGGATAACTAACAATTTTTTTAAATATTAGAAAAAAGGTTAAAATTATATAAGTTCAGAATCCAAAATAGTAAAGGAAATAAAAAATATTTAGTTTTATACATTACATTATTTTAAACATTTGTTATCACATTGTGATTTATGATTTTTTTCATCATTTTTTAGCACTTGAAAATAGCAGTGTGAGCTGCCGAAAGGTCTTGTACATTAAATATACGTTACTATTTGTGTGCATACTGACCTTTTCTTCCAATCCTTTTTCCTTTGGACTATCATTAAATCCTTCTTATATATATTCTTATAAGTATGGTTCTATTGTGATATTGGCAGACAAAAATATCTTAAGATCTACTGCGACACTTGTTGAATTGTACTCCGAAATCATAAATAAATTCTTTCCCTCTCTAAGGAAGCAAGTTCTCTTAATACAAAAGCCCACTTATTATGATAAAATTTCAGGTTATCGAATTTTAATATTTCATTAATAGTTTCTAGACTAATTAAAAACCAAAGGATTACTGCATAGAATTTGGTCTTGCCAGTGCTGTGTACTTTTCTTCTAAATGTAAGCGAGCTCTATTGATCATGAAAAGGAAACAATAAATAACTACAAATATCTATAATGTGGCTTATAAACTGTTTAAGTGATTGTGTTGTTTGTGAATAAATAAATGTCCATTTAGGTCAGCAGAGATTAAATAAGTTTGTAAATCCGTACCATGTTATGCGTAGTATAGAGTGTTGTAATATCTATTTCATTAGAATTTAAAACAAATGTACAAATGTATTTCACTTGTATTTAATTTCACACTATAATAAACGAATAAAGCTTTTCAATTTTTTTTTTTCATTGATTTTCCCTGTATTGTAAAATCAAAATAATACAGATCCCAAGATCTGTGCCGAACTCTTGCATTGTACTCAACATGAGAAAAGCTTAAGCCCCACAAATATTTAGCTGGGTAGATTGATTAGATACTTCATGAGACTTCTCAAAGTAACATAACCCTGAGGGAATGACCGACTTGTTCACTCTATTATTTTTTCAAAACAACAATTTTTAAAAAGTTTAGGAGTGATTTTTTTACATCAGAACTAAGATTATTCAGAAATAAATTTGACCTTTCTATTAAAAAAAATATTTTGCACTCATATAGTCAATACGAATTATTCAAATTCTGAGTTTAAGAAAAATTAGCAGATTTCATTGGTAACAAATCTTCCACTCCTTAGTGATGTGGTTTATTTATTTACATCTCTAAATCCTCTCCTGCAATGGTTTTTAGCAAGTGAATACAAATTAATGGTGGTATTAAAAAATTGAAGGAATTTTCTCCTCTAAAATGAGTCTTATTGTTTCAAAATTATTTGGTTAATGCCACAACCAATTCATAACCTTTCTCTTCAGATTGTGATGCAGCTTTAGTTTACATAATCTGCTTAAGAAAAAAGGGATCTGTCTGTAAGCCTGCAGAGGTTTTGTGAATGAAAACAGGTATACAAAACCAGCTGAAATGCCCAATGTTTTATAACAGTGTTCAACAACCAAGAGAGGAATATTATTTACAATAATGTTAGCTTCCTTACATTATTACTTCTCATCACATCATTTAAATAATGTACATATTAATATTTTTACTTGATTATGAAATTTACTTTTTTTAAAAAATGAGGGTATCAGTAGGTGAAAATGTATATATTTATTGAAAATTTACACTTGTTTACTGCCAAGTTTGTAGCTTCTTACTGCATTAACTCTGTGTCAGTTGCTAATTCTAGGTCATTGGTCATAAGGGTTAAAATTGTGCTAGATCTGGATGGCAAAACCATGAAGAATTCTCTAAGAGGCGACACAAAATGAGTGGAAGGGATGGGAAAATTGATAAAAACCAACCAGCTGAAGAAGGAAGATTGTCTCTGAGTAAATTCAATAGTCCTGACAATGTTTCTGGATATTTACTCTTAAAAATTTTGGGGTCCAACTGCTTTGTTGCGATTCGTCCCTTAAACAAAAAAAGTTATGTTAATGTAATTAGTTTGAATACAGTTTATGAAAGCATAAAAAAAACACAGGTAAAATAGCAATAATAAAAACAATTCTGGTATTTGGACCATGTTAGTGAACTAAATTTGAAATAAGTCCTTAGTCTAATTTAATTTGTAAGCAAATATTTAATAGTCATAAACAACATTATAAAAAAATTTTAATTCTAAAAAAAAAAAATCTTACCCATTTGGTGTCAATATTGCATTCCCGAGCATATTTGTCAATGGAACTGTGTAAATGTTCTAAAACAAATGTTAGAGAAACCCCTTTAGCTGGTACACCTGCACACAGCAGTAAAAATTTCCATTTTTTATTTTTATCCCAATTGAATACATGCCTGAAAATGAGTTCCAATCTTTAGTCTCACTAGTGATGCAATGTTCTCATTGCAACTGGAGTGATTTGATTTTCTTGGTGGGGTATGAATATATTCAAAGCTCAAAGTTTTTTTTTTTTTTTTTTTTTTATTGCATTACCTGCTTACTTTTGAAAATCAAAGCATATCAATGACAATTATTCCAAATTAGGTTGATGGAGGGTGGGGTGACAGTTGTAATGACTACCTCAAAGTGGGCAATAAGTCCCACTGTGATATGAAATTTACAAGTATGTAATCAAATAAGTAATGTAAAATATCTTTCTTTAATAATAATTATTTCTCTATTGAAATATTTTAGTTAATTTTCATGCAGTATCTGCAATTACAATAATCATTAACCTTAAATTATTAAATTAAAAAAATCTTAAACTCTGACAAACACCACAAATTGTTTTTGGGAGAAGTAAGTCAGCAAAACTGTAAAAAGAAAATTACATATATGTTTTCAGATGATGTTCAGCAATAGTTTCTCGAAATTCCAGATAATTATGGGATGTGTCTGTAGCAACCAAATCTTAAGATAAACGAAAGTTGATCAACTTTCATCGATCAGACATATTGTGAGGATGGCGGATGGTAGAGTAACAAGGAAGCTTTTAGACAATCAGCTGTTTGCAAAAAGAAGGATTGGTAGGTGTCGGGTCGTCACGAGGGGGGTGCCTGGTTACCCTAGCCCTAGTGACAAGTGAGGGTTGTTTGAGTTTATATCCTGGACAATCGTTTCATGACGGCTTTACTATCTGACTCCATTTTTTGATAGGTATGTGCCCCAACAGTGCACTATGTTCAGGAGAAGAGGTACAGGGTAGGTTTATAGGTAGTTTATGTGGTCTCGGAATGATCACGAATTCACACTCGGTATCTGAGGGTAGGCGAAAACCGTCTGGATCCCAAAGGCGAGTGTGAACCGGAGAGAGGCAGACTGGATTGCCGCAGGATGGCTGCTAGGAAAATTTGCAGGGCCACGGCAACCGTTGTCCGCGAGGGAGAGGTCTCTCCCAAGGAGGTGCTAGTTTTAGCGAGACGAAGGCAGAGATTCCCACTAGGAAGGTGTGGGGTCTGACGACGCCGGACTAAAACATAGCGAGGCCAGGAGAGAAGAGATGCAGAGGTTTTTCATAAAGAAGCAGTCAGGTTTTCAGAGTTCAAGCAGGGTAGCCACGTAGTTGCCAGGAGAGAATGATTTACAGGGGCTAGACCCTCGGCTTAAGTACCCAGCAAGCCTTGCCCTTAGCCAATCATCATTATTGGTGATTTCTTTGTCCTCTGGGAGAGGCTGGCAGGGTTCTTGCCGAAGGGTCTGTGGCCTCATCTGGGCTCATACCTGCGACTGACAGCTGTTGTCCTATCTCATGTAACTACTTGGCACCCCGCATTTTTTATTGCTTAACACATTTACAATGATTTATATTTTGTTCATGTTATTTACATTTGTCTACAATATATTTTGTTCATGTTATTTACATTTGTTTACAATATATATACAATAGAGTATAGGGTGATTTATCTTATGTAGTTAGCGGTCGCTACAGTAGACAAAAGCTCCAAGAAGGGAATGGTGTGGTTACTGTTGCCTGATCTTGGTTATCTAAAATTGGTGAGCAGCAGCAATAGGCAGAGAGTTTTGTTGGGCTGTTGGAGGACCTCTTCAAGAGTTGCAGAGCCAAAAATAAATATCCTTTCAATAATAATTATTTAATCATGTTTGATTTACTTCATTATTTCATCTGTCGTTGGCCTCTCCTCCGGTTTGATACACAACATCCAGGAGACGATGTCCAATGCTTCATGACTGCTGAGTCTTAAAACAGGGATACCGTGGTCGATACGTGTCGCTATTTCCTTTGGCGTCCTCCCGAAAGGATGTGTACCGCCTGTTAAAATGTAATGGCTCAGCATACCTAGTACTTGCACGTCGGATGAACATGTCACCATTATCTGAAATAATATTTTACATCACTTAAATACTGCTTGTATGCTGAACTTAGATATTTGATTAATTAGAAACTGACTTTCCAATCGATATGATAATGCCAATAAGTTTCTCGGGACCACCATACTGCCGACTTCAGTGATGTACAGATTTTCTGACGTAGTGTCTGAAACAAGAACTAAGAATTAATTTTTAAATTTTTATTTTCTAAAACTTTTGACTTTTAGGTCGGTAATTATCAAAATGATCAAAAGGAAAAAAATCATCATTTTGCGGTGATATACTGAGACATTATTTAGATTATTATGCTGTTAGTGTTTATTTTGTTCATTACATAGTTTGGATTCTTAAGCCTTAGTTGGCTTACTGCAGCTTTGGAATCATATTTTTAAGTCTATATTGGGACATATTAGAACACTAATAATCCACTAATAATCAGGAAATCAAAGGATCAGATCAAGAAAAAAAATTTTTTTTTTAGTATTTCAACTAGTTTTTATTCACCCACTGAGTAAAACTTTCTGTATCTCAATTATTAACAAAACATGTAAAAATTAACATGTAATTGAATTAAATTAGGTATGACAAGAAAATAAATTTAGGGTCCAAGTGTGAGCTGGTGCTTGGAACGGATGAAATTTTCCCTAATATTAATTAGATTGTTATTAATAAACCACTCATTACTTTTTTTTTATAGATAATTTGCTTAATTTAATTTGTTGAATCTCATCGACAAATGAAAATCTATTTAAAAAAAACAAAACTTGAATCTGCAGTTTATATTATTGGTTTTCAATAATTGCAAATATGATTGGATTTATATTTATCTTTCAATTTATTTTTGTCTAACAGTCATACATATATTATTAATTATGAGAAAAATATTAAAAAGTTTAATCTTAAATAGCTTATGAGCCTAGATTAGAAAAATTTCAAAGCTTAAAGAAACCAGAATTTAAGTTTAAAATTTTGGATAATTTTAAAAACCACTATCATAGTAAAAGGCATTTTGGTTCTACCTTCCATGAAAATTCATTTTTTAAATTGCTTTAAGCATCTTTAAATATACAATTCATTTAAAAAAAATGGTCATTGGAAGTATAAAAAAAACATTTCCCTAGAATCTTCACTTATGACTCCACAATCATAGAAATATTTATTTATAAGATTAAGTATGTCCTGAAATATTTTTTTATATGAGGTTTTAAATCACTGAATCCAAATACAAAAAAATAATTATAAAGCTATTTTCAAAATTACTAGCATATTTATTACAGGTTCTGTCCTAGTATATTTCTTTGTAGTTATTACATTTTTGATTTTCATAGAAGGAACACCAGTTATTATTCAAAATCATCATACCTCATGAATGCCAAAGTCAGATAATCTGAGGTTTCCTGCAGCATCTACGAGCAAATTGGTCGGCTTCAGGTTTCCATGAATTATAGGAGGACTTCGAGAGTGAAGATAGTGAAGTCCAGCCATTGTCTGAAAAATTGTTACAAATATCAGATATTATTGCGAAATGATGACTGATATATTAGCTCTATTTAGATTAGAGCGTCAGCTTTATATGGGGTATTAATAATTGAATACCTGCAAGCTCTATTAATAGTAACCTAACCATTTTAGAAAAAAGTATGTACTTATTAGAAATATCACTAAAATAACTGCACTGAATACAAATGCAAGTGGTTTCTTAGTGAAAGGTATACTCCTTTGTGTGCTGTGGGGTGTAAGACAAGTTTTCGTACTTTCACCTGCATTATTCGGGTTGGTTTTCAGACGCGTGTTAGGTAGAAAGCAAAGAGGCAGGCATTGATTGGTTTTAAGAGCAATTACTTTGAGTAACTGGCCCTGTTGGAGACAGGAAAGAAAATTATCGGCCTAAAAATCAATGCTTCAAAAACTAAGGAAACGTAGGCAACAAAAGTAATAGATGGCATCCTGCAAATAACCGGATATAACTGATGAAATTGTATGTCGGGTTTGGTAAACCAACGCTGCATTTGTTTTGATATTGAATATAATACAATTATTATTTTAAATTAGATAATACAGCAATCCGTAAATTTATTATAAGATATCTTTAAATTATAATGTTTCCAATGTTTTGTTAGCTAAATCAAATCAGGAAGGAAATGAAGACATCTTTTGAACTATAAATGTTTGATCTATTAATATAAAATACAATTCTTACCTGCCTAACAAGTGATGTAGCTTTTTCCATTGTGAAGCAACTTGCTCCCTTGAGAAAAGCTATATGCTCATTGATATTACTTTGGCATAAAGGGGTAGCAAGGAAAATGAATTGTTCTGTGTTAACGCAGTAGCTGTATGGAACCAAGAACTTGGAGTGGACATGCATTAATCTTCTCATCAAGCCATGGATCGTCCATGCTCTCATTTTCGATTGAATGGATTCATTGTGAGCCAATCTCTTCACTACATGAGGTTTTCCTGCTAAAGAAGTGAATAAAAAAATCACAATATAATAATATTAAAATTTATTGAACGATTTGGTTGTAGTTCTTACAGTTCAAATCCAGGGCAAGTGTGACAGGCCCGAACGATCCTCCATGCCCTACAATGAAGTCCATCTGCATGTGTGGAGGTGGCAACACTAAATCTTTCACCAGAAGGGATCTCATACATCTTAAAAAACTTATGTGTTTTGGATATCGGTTGATTACAAAATCTGTCTGTCTGTAGAAAACTTGGAATGTTAAAAAATGCAAATAAATCAAAGAAATTACTAATTATGTAAGTTTACCTCTTACTATAGTACAATATTTGTATTGTAAGTTAATTTTAGGAAGTGATTTTTTCTGAAATAGTGTTGTGGACCTCACATATGAAAACAGGTACTAAGGGATTAATTGACCTAGGAAAACCAAGGCTCGTTGATAAGGGAAGGTAAGGTTCATCATGACTTGGCCTTGAGAGTAGTTTGTGCTAACCCACAGAGGGAAGAAATTGAGATGTTTTGGAGTTAAAAGTGGGAAACCAGCAGGAAACATGAAGCCAGGAGTGAAAATGCCTATCCCCCAATAATGAAGAATGTATAATAATTTTAGATCATTGTTTGTTACTGATTGGGTAACTATTATTTAAATTATATGTAAATGTCTGTAATAATTATGTTAATATGAAATATGCAAAATTATGGACTAGAACCAATAATAATCCTTAGATAATATTGGAGGAAGTGTCATAAAAGAAACTATTATTTATTATAAACGTTTTATAAATGTTCTTTTAGTTCTCATGAATAAGAAAGTAAAATCAAAGCAAATGCGAGATACCATGATATCATGTTTAATAATTATCATTTGGAAAATATGATAGAATAGATATTTACAGGAATAGGAAAAAACTTATGTGTACATTTATTTCACAGTTGATTACAATTTAACAATACTGAATTCATTTGAATAAAAAAAAAAAAAATTCACTCACAATTTTATTTATGCTAATTTGTTTTCTTTCATTATGTTAATTTACTTTGGCCAATGTATTATGTATCTTACATTAATTGGATTGGGATATGAAAACATGGTAGAAGCAGAACTGAGTGTCACCAACTGGAATTCTAAAATGCAGGATCAGATAATCCAATGTATGATGGATGGTCACAAAACAAAGGTCGAGAACTGCAAAAAATTACCACAAAGATTTCAGAATATGCTCAGGAACGCAAAAGATAGAATATACTGAACTATCAAAGACCACTCACTAGAAAACATTCCGATGAATGGTTACTGGAAGAAAAGTTTTGATCATGGAAAAGGCTGTTACAGATGTAGGAAAATTAAAATTGAAGACAGGATATAGGTTTGACAACAATACTAGACGAGAGCAACCACTTGTCACGGAGGAGGCAGACATTTTAAAGAGAATCAAAACTTACTATGAGGAACTATATCATGTTGGAAATGATCTATATTTGGTGCTAGAAGGAGAAGTAACTTGGAATCCAGAGGCATCCTTAAAGAGGAAGTTTCAGAAGCAATTTGAAGCATGAAGAAAGGGAAAGCTAGAGGACTTGACAGAGTATCATTAGTTACGACCAAAGGAGGGGGACAGCCAGTCACCACTGAAACTCTTACTAGAATCTACAGAAATTGTTTGAAAAATACTTTCATCGCAGCGGAGTGGGGGATGGCTTACCTAATCCTCTTGTTTAAGAAAGGTGACACCAAGAACCTGGACAACTATAGGCCACTGCCCCTGTTAAGTATTCTCTACAAGTTACTCTCAAAAATCATAAATCAGAGGATTCAAGTTGTGATTGATGAAAGCATATCAATGTATCAAGTGGGATTCAGGAAGGGTCGATCCACAGTAGACCATATCTATGTAATTAATCAACTGATATGGGAAGCCAAGAAGTTTAATTTTCTCATATGCTTGCTACTTTTAGACTATTAAAAAGCCTTTGACTCTCTTTAGCTCTGTTAAATTCTGTCAGCTCTGAAGAAAAGAAATATCAGCCCAAGAATCGGAAAATTTGTTCAAGAGATGTACCTGAACTCAGGCAAAATTTATAACTGTATGGAGATTGGCATTAATAAAGGAGTAAGACAATGAGACGTAAAATCTCCTAAGATTTTCATTGCATCTCTCCAGGATATGCTAGAGAGACTTGAGTGGGGAGGAAAATATTTAAGCATAAATGAAGAGTGTCTCAACCACCTCGAATTTGCTGATGATGTGGTGCTGATAAGTAAGAGATGATCTCATAGATAGTGGTCAAAGGTGAAGAAATAGGACTTAAACTCAACTTGAAGATATGTGAAGTCATGCTGGTGAATGCTAAATATCCATGACTACCAGGTTGAGCAAATGAGCAGCTTCATATATCTTGGGCAGAAACAAGGAGATTAACAGGTGATGTTTCCTAGTCTGGAAAGCCCTACTCAGGAACAAGCACCTATTTAAATCCACAATGAATCCAGAAGTGAAGAAAAAGTTATGGATGAGCAATGTTCTGCTAAACCTTTGCTTATGGTTGCAAGGCCTGGCCACTGAACCATTACATCTTCCACAAGCTTTGCTCCATGCTGCATTTTGAAGCCTGGAGCATCCTAAATGTTACAAAAAAGGACAGGAGGACAGTAAAAACAGGTATCCCTCTCTGTGCCTATAAGGAAATGAACATAGACAGTTTACCAGGCTAGATTGAAGTCAGACTCGTGGACAAAGAAGGTGATGCAATAGTTCCCACAGGATTCAAGAAGAGGAAGGGGCTGTCCACCTACACAATGGGACAGTGAAATGAGAATGTCTTGTGGAAGGGGCTACCTGGAGAAGAATGGTCTTGGGGAAAAGAGTGGAAGAGGATGGGCGAGATGCACTACTTGACCAGAATTGTGAAACATAATTAAATAAAAAAAATAAAGAAAGAAGTGAGCACTGAACTGTTTAAAGCCCAGCAGTAGCTGTTTTTGTACTTATATTTTCAAGTTTTGCATTTTTAAGAAGTTATTGTTATTATTTTATTGTATAAATAAAGGTTGTTATTATAATTATACTCACCTCCACTTTTCATGATAAATTTCCTTTGACACTTCATTAGTTCTAAAAAACCCGGGGGGAGGTAGCAGATGAACCTTAGTAGTAGCAGATATGCGTTTACGGTCTTTCAAAATTTCTAATGTATCATCTACATCTTTATTATCTGTTGCCTGAAAATTGTTTATTTTTCTGTAGAAATTTTTATGGGGTGTTGAATCTGCTGATATTTCTTCATTTGTAGGCAATACATGTTTTTCTATTGCATTGTTAGTGCGATATGGTTTTAGACAAATTTCTTCTTCTGGTTTACCATGGAAACATGCTGTCTCAATCAATAACCCTTCTAGAACTATTTTGCTATCATTCACATTATTAATACTATCGATTTTTGGGTGGCTTTGAATACTTGTTTGTGTAAAATTATGTTTTTGTGAATACTTCTTTAATGATGACGGCTGGCATTCATCATTGTCTGCAGCTTCATCCTGTGTAACATTATCCTCATTCTCAAGTTTATTTGTCTGATTCATTTCACCAGTAGCCAAATTTTCTTCATCATTATCCTTAATATTTGATAAACCATTTTCACTCTTTATTTTTTCATGATTTTCATGGAGAAAACGTTCGATTGAAATAATTGATTTCCTGTTCTGCTGAATAGTTTCTTTGTGCTGTATAACAGAAGTTGCTGCATTTTCACTTCCTTCAGTAGATTTTGCTAAGGATGTTTTTATGTCTGGTATGATTTGATCTCCTGTTTCGGTCCATTTCATTCTCAAGAAACCACAGAGCTCTTTCCATTTCTCTACAACCTGACTCCAATCATATAGTTCTATATTTGGAAGAGTGTGCATCAACTTAAGGTAATTTTTGCCATCACTGTCTACATTTTCATAACGATGTGAAAAATCTTGTTGCAATGTTTCTTCATAAATATTAAGAAGAGTATAAAATAACTTTTCTAATTCAGCGATTTTTGTTTCCATTTCTCTAGGAGAAGCTGAAACTCTTGGTATTGCTTCATCACTTCCAATGTCTTGTTTCAATTCATAATTTTTTTCATCCGAAATGATTCCAAAAAGCTGGCATCCTTCCTTAAAATCTTCTTTCCATTTTGGGTATATAGTTTGGTCATCTAATTCCTCATTTTCACTTTTGCTTTCTTCAATTTTGTCTTCAATTTGGTTTATTTTATCTAACGGCCAGTATGTTTCTAGTGTTTTTTCTTCTTTAACATTGATCTGTACTTCTTCTTTCTTTTTGTTACTAATCACAGCAACTATTATATTCTCTTTATTATTTGACTGTTTCTTATCATTCTCTACTTGTATTGTGGATATTTTTTCTGACTTGCCATCATTTTTTTTAAAAAAGTTTGAATTTAGCTGTATTGACTTTTTTTTATTGAATGGTTTTTCTTTTTTTTTCTTTGGTTGCCTTTTCTCTTGCTGAATGACATTACCTCTCTGCAACTGTCCAATTAATTGTTTGAAAATCAATGACACTTTACAAACCATTTGGGAATGAATTTCATCAGGATAAAAATTGTATTCTGGCTGATCACCCTGAGTTTGGATATATTTTCGATAATACTGGCTTAAAGATTTGTAATTTTTCTGAAGCCACAACTTTGTTGTTGGGTGCTGGCATGTTAAAAAAAGTGGTAGAAAGGTAGCATGTAGTGAAGAAGAATTTTCGAACCTGCTTAATGACAAGACTATGAGTCACGATTTCGATTTAAAACATAAGAAACTATAACTTTAATTAGCATTTCTCAATTAATGAGTTGCGAGCCAATATCTGGGGACATGCAATCATGAATTGGTTTAAAAATGACAGCTGTATTAATATACCTAATTATTGTCTGTATATGCTTGTAACCAAGAAAGAAATGTTTGACCTCCAAATGGAAACCACTGGTGGGGCGTTTTTCACAAGGACAACAGAGGGTTTCTAATTAATGAAGTTAGATTAGCGAGTAGAAATTATGTTATGTTCATCTGGAATATGGTTGGGGCTTAAAGCAATGCTACTATAAATATTAATAATGTGTTAGAAAGTTATTAAGATCATCAAAATGGGCAAATTGATTTATAATATTATTATTTTTTTTTATTTATAGATGCTATTATCAAATATATACTCTGTAATAATAAGCACAGAGTTTTTTTTACTGCCTTAATTTCAGTGAGGAGACCTCTCATAATTTAAAAGCAATGTGAGGCCCACTTGCTAGCAGCTGTGGGGATGTGATAGGCTTCAAGGAGATGAGATAATCTCCAAGTGGGAAATGATCATTCTGAGGATCCTCCTGAAAGGATCGAGAAATTTTCACAAAAAGGCTAGACTAAAAAAATTAATCATAATGAAGGGTCTTTAACCAATAAACTATTAATAACCATTATGGTAAATTCACCCTGTAATTAAAACCACTAATAATTCATTAATTGATTTAACTTCACCTTTTCCTATTTCACTATGATATAATATAGGATAAATACTAAAATTATGAAATGAAAAAAAAACTATATTCTGAGACTTAGTCCTCTAAGAATAACAACAAGGAACAAAACAACAATGTCTAGCAGACAAAAAAAATTCTCAACATTCACAAGTTTGATAACCAGATAAATACTATGTACATGTGTACTATGTCTTTGGGTTAAGGTACAAACGTACAATGTCTACAAAGAACCAACAATAAAAAAAAAAAAAGAGTACAGATGGAAAAAAAATAAAACATAGGCAAGCAAGGAAACCAGGAGTTGGCACATATGTAGTGGGAGGAGATATTGGGGTGGATTAAGCAGCTCAAGGGTGGAAATGGATAGGTGGGTGATTTGGGAAATGAGGTCTTTCCAGAACAGAGTTTGGTCAATGACCGAACCAAGATTTTTTACCGAGGTAAAGAATTGAATAGGTCAAGAATCGATGGTGGAGGTGGGCATATCATTTAGGGGTTTGAATAGCGGATATGAACCCACGATGATTGCCTTGGATTTCTTCGTATTCAAATGAAGATTATGGAGTGAGGCCCAGGCTTTGATTCGGTCCAGGTCTTCCTGAATCAATAGGGAGGTGGATATGGTTACAGAGCCGACTAGGAGGGAAGGACAGGTAAATTTGGGTGTCTTCGGCATAATGATGGAATGAGCAGTGATGGATAAATGTATGGAGGTAATTTATACAGACACAGAAAAGTAATGGCTAAATAGATGAACCCTGAGCTACACCTGAAGAAAATGAAAGGGGTTGGGATGGAGATTGAATAGGTATGAGTACTACATAGGAGGGATTAGAGATGAATGATTTAAACCAGCTGACGGCACTGTATCATTGATGCTAGTTTCGATAGAAGGATGGAGTGATCAAGGGTGTTAAATGTTTTGGTAAAGTCTAAGAGGATAAGGTAGATATGTGTTATTGGTCAATGGAGGATTGGAGGTCTTGTATGATTTCAGTGAGAGTTGATTGGGTGGAAAATTCTGGCCTGAAGCCTGATTGTAGGAGATGTAAATGAGTTTCTAGAAATGAGGAAATTGGGATTGACCTAGCCTTTCAAGGGGTTTGGAATGGTTAGAGACCATTGATATAGGACGACAATGTTTGTGGGAGGGGGGTGGGTTAAGAACTTTATTAATTGGAAGAAGATTTCCTCTTTTCAAAGAATAGGGAAATGTTGAATTTTGGCTAGAAAAATTCTAAATGAAGAATTTAAGGGCCAGAACTTAAGGAATTTCTGGGGAATGACATCTGGACATACCAAACTCGTTCTTGATTTGATAATTGAGAAAATGAGGTTGGAAGGAGAGATGAACGAGAAAAAGTAGTTGTCAGGGTGGAAATTACAATTGGTTTTGATTGGACTGGAGGGAAGGATTTGCTATGAAGCCTAAGGGGTGGACAGAAAGTGAGAGTTAAGTTCATCGGCAGAAATATGACCAAAACAGGAGAAGTCTTTGGTTTCATAAAAAGTTAATCTAAATTACAAGTTTTAGTACTATTTTTAAAAGTATAGCGCAATTGAATTTGAAAGCTATTTTTAAAAATGAATTAACAGGCTTATGGAGTCGTTTTAAACCATTATGTTGGGCCGCAATACTATTAAGGTTGAGAAACACTGTCTCTAAAATTATACCTTTTTTGTAAGTGTAAACATACACATGGCATCCCAGCTTCATTGAAAGCTAAACTAACACTATCCCAAGGAATGTGGGGTGTGCAGCACTCGCAGTATCTCACTAGTTCAGTTACAATTTTTAACAATCCAATGATGTAGTCATTGTGTTCTATATGTTTCTCAATTGCCTGGAAAATATTTTCTACTAATAATTTTTTTTTTTGTTAAAATTAAAAAAATTTTCGGAGACACTTGTAAAATGAGTGTATGTTGCATTCATTTCTACAAGATTTTTCGCTACTGATAGCTTAAACAAAATGGTATTCTTCAAATATTTATGTATGAATTCTGATTCTACTAGGGACAGCTCCAGAAGATAGTTGTATTTATAGATATGTTTAACATATTTATGCAACACTGACTAGCTCTGCCTATTGAATACACACTCAAACAACATTAATTGGAGGTGTGATGATATTGGTGGAATTCCCAATTCTACATAAATATGGATAGTAAAAATATGTAAATTTATTCCTTAGCATTGAGTATAAGGAATATTAATAAATTACTTATTAGCAAGTTATAAATAAACATTTGTTATGATTTTGGTTTATTTCTTTTATTTAAATGAATTAGTAAAATTCAGTACAATAAATAAAAGTTTGTTTATTTTTCTTATTTGATATATAATTATAACTTAACAGCCACTGTGAATACAAAGAAAAAATCTGTTTATTGCAGGTACCTTTTTCTTTGTAAGGAATTGCTACGTAGCAATGGTAGTTTAAAAAAAATAAAATATTTCTTCTATTAATTCTAACTATGCTATATCTTACGCTCTACTTACACATCTTATGGATTTGAAGACATTAAGCTGCAACAATATACCAATCCCTTCGGTTACGAACCTCAAGAAAAATGTTATAACATGAACTATAACTGAACATATTGTTTTACCAAAGTTTTCTTCTGGTGGGTTTTGAAGTAACTCCAACCTTCTCTACCCAAATGCAGATCATGAAACATAGAAATGATAAATCAAATATCAATAAGAAACTTCTTATGATGTATGATCATGCAATCAGTTCAAAATTAACCAACTACTTGTATCTGTAGTAATTTAATAGATATAACAATTATCATTGTTATTTAGTATCGTTTCTGAAAACCTGAACCAGAAAGGAAAGATTAATAATAAGGCCTCAACCGAGGTAAACCCTCCCCTCTCCTCCAGGGCAGGTCCAGTAGAGCACTGAAGTATGAGACCAGCATTTCTCTTCTCGGAAGGTTGAGCAATAACTGAAGACTTTCTTTTCTATGACTAACTAAATTAACTGCTCTGGCAACACATCCTACCCCCACAAAAAATCCTTGGTTTTCCCTTACTACTAAGAATTCAAACTTGAAGTTTTAACAATACATCTTTAGTTGGGCGGAATAACACTCGATTTTTTATTGATTAGATGGGATATGTGATCTGATGTTTTAAATTTGTTTAAAAATTTTTTAATTTAATAACAATTGGCGAATTGCAAAAAAAATAAATTAGTTAAATATATTTGTGCGACTGGTTGTATAAGAAATCATCTCATCGTTATTTATTTATGGGCTGTGAGTAAGTTTTATCTTAAATAGAATTAATTTTAATTATAAATATTAATTTGAATCCAATGTTAAAATCATTTTTGTGTTTGTATTTAAATTAAGACGATTCGATTGTTAATTTACTATTTTCTAAGATAGGAGAATGAATAAGTCTGAAAAATGAAAGTGTAGGCTGTTTGGCTGTTACCTCATCTTTCAGAAACTCCCCTACCCCCTCAGGAAAAGCTAGGACAAAAGATTCATCCTGTGGAGGTGGAAGAGAATGGAAAGTGAGCGCTCATTTATCATGGAGAGAAGAGAGCTAAATATTCTTTGTCATTGTTTACCTTAAGGTAAGACTTGACTGACATTTTGGTATTATCAGCTCTCATAAATGAAATAACTTCTTCAGTTGCAAACTCCATGATTAAAATTCTCTTCTGTATCATATATGCTATGGCGTAGCAACATGCTGTGCAACCTTTCTGGAAATAATAAAATTTTTCACTAGCTGTTAAGCATACTAAAAATAATACTCAATATTCAATTTAATACAAATGGTTCTGTATGATAATGTATAATTTGATGAATAGTAAATTTTTTGAACTTTTTATAAAACTGTTTTAATGAAATATGTAAATATAAAAATAATTGCAATATACATAACCTGGTCCTCGATTGAAAGATCAGCAGCATGTGATAGCAGGGTTTTTATGATGCTTACTTGATGCTTGGAGCAAGCCAACATGATGGGGGTGACTCCTCTATTAGAAGCAATATTTGGGTTGGCACCATCCATAGTTATCAAGCCTACTACAATGTTCCAATTCCTCTGCACCACTAAGTGCAACATTGTGTTTCCTGTCTAGACAGTAGTTTTAAAAGAGACCAGAAGATACCAAAAATATTACAATACTATATTATAGTGTCATTCAATAGTTTACTGATAATTAAAGTAATTGTTAAAACAAATTCTAAGCATCAAAAAAATAATTCGGAAAAGTAAATAAAGAGGATAGCCACCTTATAGATTTTCAAACATTTTATATTGATTAGTTTGACTTCAAAGTTGAGATGAAATGTAACTTTTTAATCTTACTTTGTTCTTATGGTTTATGTTGACACCAAAATCTTTGATTAAATTCCAAAGATCGGTAAAGAGATCTTGTGTCCAGCTTTCAGTACAGGCAGCAATCATGAGTGCAGTGTTTCCGTTTTCGTCATATAGATTTAGACTTGCTCCTCGTTTTACAAGAAACTCGGTCATTTCCCATTTTTTCAAGCGAATGACCCACATCAGTGGAGTGATTCCATCCTGGTTAACCATTAAAGTAGAAAAGGGCTAATAAGCATCAGTAATTAATAAGTAATTTTTTAATGAAGTTAAAAATATTTGCTAACTAGAACTAGAACAGTAATCCTTTAGAGACTTATATTAAGATAATCATTTGGTATTTTTTTTTTAGAATTAATGACTAAAAGTTATTGGAGGGAGACTAATAGCGGTGTTTTACAGAAATTATATCTTGGATTGAGGTTGGGAAGGGTATTAAATATATTGACATGGAGTATCCAGTAAGCAGAAGCAGAAAATGAGGTGAAATGTGGAGAATCGGGTTCCCAATCTCAAGAAACCTCCACCAGGGAGTTCTCTCGGCACCATAAGATATGCTTTGCAGTCATTTTCAGAGTAGTTGAACAAAAGACTTACTATCTAGCTGGCACAGATGCAGTGGAAGGCTCTACTGTGGGCCGCAAGGTCCTACAGAACCCATACCTATGAAGTGGTACAGGCCCGATGGACTTATTCCTGAGCGAACATTAGAGCCAAAGTTAATTGAGGGTAGCTAAAGATCTTCCTCTTCCTCTAAGTATAAGAGATGAGCAAGAGCTAAGGAGGTGGTAGGCCCACCTTGGTGACTGAATTACTGTAAACAACTGACTAGAATGACTGATGAGGAGGGGATCCTGAGGAAGTACTTTCTTTCAGTCATCGGTAGGTCTCAGATAGATGAAAAAGTATTTACTAGATATCCTCAATTAATAAACAAAAACTCTAATCTTACCTTTTATTATTTCTAGCTATTGGCGTGATAAGACATTAACATGAATAAATGTGCTTGAGAGATAAATAACACAATATGTGAAGAGCCATGAACTATTAATAAAAGAAAGAGAAATATTATAGATTGAGAGATGAACAAAGTAACAATTATGGATATTTATGGTAGATTCAACTATTTTCTTCTAACAGAGAATATAAACAGACCATATTCCTATTATATAAAACAATATATATATAACCAGTTTATGATAAGAATTAAAGATACACATTTGATATTAACTATTGAATTTAGTTAGCTAAATCTATGGGATGATATTTAAAATTGAATGGTAATGGCTATTACCAGCTACTCATCATCCTTAGAGTGTTCTCTGCCTCCACGTTCTGTCAGAAAGTAGCCTCCAGAGAAGTCAGTCAGGGTAGTGAATTATTCATGGGGTCATTAGAGGGAGCTAGTCGCCTCTCAAGAAGTCGTCAGTATAGTGAGGTGGAGCTTCCTCTTCTTTCCTACTACTTTTCTAGTACTCCTTGTCCCAACCTCAGGACGATTTTCACTCACCTAGGAGTGTGGGCCCTTATCTCTTTAAAGGGATGAGTTCTTCATAGCAACAGTTTTTAGACTCGAGTGATATATGAGACCACTTTGATCTTAAGCCCATTTGGCCTTTTTCCCTAGTTTTAACTCATATTTTAATCTCCCACGACATAGAGGGTTATATTATATAGCTCGCCCTTTCAGTCCCAGGCACCTGCGTCCTGATTTTTTACTTTAGGCTAAAACAATGGTTTATTGCTTGTCTGCAACCCTTCTCTGTATTAGTCACCGACCAAGCCCCTCGCCCCTCGAAGACCTACATTTTACCATTTTCTATATTACATTTACGTGGTGGTTTCACCCATGACAAAATATACCTGTAGGCTGTTTTCACACCAGCATGTCATATAAAGGTAAATATTTTGAGGATGTGACATTTTATGTCATATATTCAAACTGGCCCCCGCTGCTGGGTAGAGTTATGTTTAAAATCCTTGGATTCGAAATTGTTGAGAACGAGACTGCTCAACGCTTATTTATTTACACCAAAATCTGAGGGTGATAATACAGACATTTTCAGAAGTATTGTAAAATGTTTCCGATCAGTTAGGAACATTTACTAAAGACAAAGTCAAGTTAGAATTACTCCCTGTTGTACAGCCTATACATTTCAAAGCTGGAACAGTGCCTTGCAATTTAAAATGCACCGAAACCTAATAACGTATAAGAACTTCAAGCTTTTATTTTGTTTGTTAATTAATTATCACGATTCCTCCAAGTTCCAAGTTATTATGATTATATAGTATGTATAGAAAGTAGTTTTTCCGGCTGTTATGTTTAGACACAAAGATAAGTGAGTGAACAAAGTGTATATGTTAATTGTTTATGGGTTGATTAGTGAATGCCAGAGTACGATTACTTCCAAAGAAAGGAGCATTGGCTTCATTATGGATTGCAACGATTGGATGTGAAGAATATTGGAAGGATTTCCATTCCCCCAGACTTCCATTCCTCAAGAAGGTAGGTTGTATTTTTATATAATTTTGGGAGGATCTATTACAGCCCTCCCCCCTCTCTGGCTACAATAGCTTATTTTTATACTGGAATAATTTATAGCTACTTCAAATAATTTATAATAGCTTGCTTACCTCCTTGCAGCTGTCTATGGAAAAGCCATCTTTCAATAATTTTTTTACAACATCAAACTTGTTAAGAACGACGGCACCAAGGAGTGCCTGAGAGTCATCCTGTCAAACGAGAATACATTTATTCCACGCAGTCATACCTATATAAAATAAGTCTTTACTAAGACTAACTTTTACGTTCTATAAATAAATCTAGATATATTTGTAAGGCATGCTATATATTGAGACAAGGGGTTAAATCACGCGGAGTTGTGGTAATTTTATACCTCTGGTACATTAAAGCAAGCTTTATCAAGTGATGAAAATCCCTACAAAAACAATTTTTAAGCCTGACTTAAGATTCAATACTATTGTATCCAGTAACTTCTAGTAAAAGTTCAACAAATAAAACATACAAAAACTAATTAAGACTGTAAAAAGTTCGAATAAATTGACAATAAATAAATTTCCTCTACTGTAAAATTTGCTTAATCCAAGGTTCAGGGCAACAACGCTTGTTGTTTTGTACCATTGTTTATTATGTGAGGTATTTATTATGATTTTATTTCAGGATTATAGATTTACGCTTTTATTATGCCCTTTGTTCGATATTTACAAGTGGTTTTTTTTTTTGGGGGGGGGGGGTGGGTACTTTTCAGTGAAATTCTAGTTGAATTTCCCAAAAGAACCAAGTCTTCCCGGGTTGAGAAGTACGACACCGACACCAGAGCGCGTTTCTTAACATACGGGACTAAACCACTTTGCAGGGGGAAGTTGCCTTTGAAAGTTGTGAGTCTCAACTTGCCAAACTGTAAGCTGGAGGAAAACATGTTTTGGCCCGAATTTTAATATTATTGACCTACCGGCTCTACGACTTCAAGGATGGCTGATATTTCTTGTATCTCGTCTCCTTTGAAGATAGTGGTGATCGGCTGGTGCTTTCTGTCTTCCTCCCTCCTTGCGCTACTAGTAGACATGGAGTCGGCGTCAATTCTCTTCCTCCTTCTCCTCTTGTTAGCATTTTTGGTCCGGGCCATCGCTCCCTTCTGTACTCAAAAGAAAATAATTTTCAATTCATGAACATTTATCAAAGTTGGCACGAAGAGTAACAATATAAAAAAAAAATAGTTGTGATTTGGAATCACCTGAATCGAACCAAAACCAAAATCATATGGATGCTTTTAATCAAGTTTCTCCATAAACGTTCAGACATAAAGATTCTTTCATTAAGCGCTTTCTATCTTTAAATTTAAATAAAACAAAGTGTGTGAGAGATATCATCGAAATATTTTATTCGTTTGAAAGGCCTATCGATCCCATTATGTATAGAATATAACATCGTGCAAATGTCTGCCGCGGCTTTGCTGGGTAGCGCGCATCCGAATTGTCCAATGTTCCATGACTCTGGCGCATAAATCAGGCTGAATTTGAACGATGGTATGGGTTATGTGGGTGATGTGGGTGAACGCTGTGATTTGTGGCTTATTCGCATAGACCTGTGACTTAAGGAAACCCCAGAATAAAAAATCTAACGGGTCAAATCGCCCAATGACCATGCCCTCAAATCGCTCGTGCAGAATGTCCAATGTGACATGAGCTGTGTGGCCCGCAGTGCCGTCCTGTTGAATCCACATATCGTTGGTGTCCATATCATCCAATTCAGGCCAAAAGAAGTTGGTAATCATCGATCTATAGCGCTCGTCGTAGACGGTGATGGCCTGGCCAACGTCGTTCTCAAAGAAATATGGACCGATGACGCCGCCAGCCCAAAATCCACACCAAACAGTGAATTTTTCGGGATGCATTAGACGATCTTGGATCTCATGGGGGCTGGTATCGTCCCAAATTCGACAAATTTGTTTGTTGAGTACCCATTTATCCAGAAATGGGCCTCACCGCTGAAGATGATTTTTCGATGAAAATTAGGGTCAGTTTCCAACTGCTCCAGGGCCCATTCAGCGAGCACACGTCGTTGTCTATGGCCGTTTACATTCAGCTCGTGGGTCGGTTGAATTTTGTAAGGGTGCAGGCCCAAGTCACGACGTGAAATCCGCCAAGTTGTGGTCTGCGAAAGACCGAGTTCTTGTGAGCGACGCGAAATCGACCGCCTCGGATTTTCCTGCTCACTATCACGGACAGCGGCGATGGTTTCGGCAGATCTTGTGTTTTGTTGACGTACGGGCTGGTTGATTGTTTAGTGAACCAGTGGACTGAAATTTATCCACCACACTTCGATTAGTCCTCTCGGTAGGACGGTTATGGTGACCATAAAATAGGCGAAGTGCGCGGAACGTTGCCCGAACAGAACACCCATATCGATAAAAACAATTTTATCATTTGCACGAGTTGTTGAACGCTATATCCGTTCATGGTGATTCGGCAAAACAGATTAAATAAATGACAGCCAATTTGACAGATGAAGTTTCAACAATATGGCCACTATCAACTGTCAAAGTTTGGAAGTCCCTATTGGAAGACGCTTTATAATTGACAGCACATTCGCTGATTGTTAGTGTATGGAACAGGCGTGAATTAAAAAAAATCCTTTAGTACATGCTATTTCTTCAATGTGGGCCATTTATTTCACTCAGCCACTTATTTTTGGCTGTAGTAGTTTTGCTAAGTTTATTCTGTCTCCGAGGTCGGTTGAATTCCCGCACTCGGTTATTTACCATTCATAGGCTTCTAGCCCGGTAAAAATATTATCACCAAATTTGACATGATAAAAGATCAGGACCTTGCTAAAAACATAGGGGGAATGGGTAACGCCTTCGACAACCCTCACCACTCAATTTGTCAGATTTTCACCAAATTTGGCCGACGCACTAGGCTGGCAGATGACTATCCACTACTAAATGTACTCCACAACTTGACCCAGGCTGTAGTCTGGCGGGCGAAGTCTAATTACTTTCATTAAGCCCTCTCTTCGGCTCCTGATTCCAAATCCAAATCGCAACTCCTTAAGAAACTCTCCTTCTCTCCGACTCCTCTGGTGCTTCCTCCTCAGAGAGATTTATATATTCAACGGATCAACTAATCTCATATTTTGTATCTGACTCCATAATCATTTTACCACCTCTCTCATCGTAGTTTTCTTGCGAGCCCTCATTTAGTGGCAATAGGTTTTATTTCAACTACATCTCTCCCAGAGACGTTGTAATGAGAGCACAGTTATGTAATACCAATAGATCTTACATTTTCAGTAGAAACGTGTGCAACAGTTGAGACTTATGGCCCTCTTTTCTTTGTAAGTAACCATTTCCCAAAAATCCTACCCTTTGGCTACCTGCTCCCTCGCCCTATAAGACACACTTGTGGTTTAGCCTTAGCCAAAGAATGTTGTAGTGATGTAACTGAAGTTTTTTAAAAGACTCTCCTCTACAAGATTATTTAACTGCACTAACGCCACTGCTTCTGATGGAATTCCTGTTAATTTAATACAAAAAAACTATGTCTTCCTGTTATCCTGCCCGTCCTCTCCATATATGCTATTTTCCCTTCGAGATGTCCTCCTAGTTTCTTGGAAAAAAACCAATAGACTATCGCCCTACCTACCTAACCTAGACTATCGAAAAGTTCTTCGAGGATTGAAAAGAGCGCTAACACAAGTGTATTATCATAAAGTATAAAGTAATCCCCCTCAGATATAAATCTGAGGGGGATTACTTTGAAGGGGACAAAATTGCTATTGCTATTGACTAATAACAAAATTTGTTATTTGATCAAACCTCGTATGTAACAGAAATTTTATTATATTTATTTTAATAAGATATTAAGTTAAACAGACTAAAATGATTAACTAAATGTATATTTGAATATAACAAAATAAAGGACGTAGGAAGTGAAGTAGCACTGTCAAGAAGTGGTCCAATAATCACACAGGTTTCTAAAATAGTCTAAAACTATTGCGAGAAAACTATAAAGTGGTCCCCAAAAATCATCTTTTTAACAAAACGATGCAGATATAAATAATCAAATTATCTGCCAAGAAAAATCGCCTCAAAAAGAACAGGACAGTAAATACTTGATTTCCACTGTTGTCTTTTCCAACATCATTCTTTGAAATATCTTTGAATTTATTTCTGTGTTACTGTTATATTCATAGATATTAAATAAATAAAGTTGCAAAAAAAATAATGTGATAATTAAGCTCCTAGACTACTTAAAGGTCACAGGAGTAAGTCTAGATAGTTGGAAGATGATTGAAAAGACAGGTTGAATTTTTGAATGGTACTAGGTATGATGCTTTTTGGAAGGAATGTAGTTTCAGAAGGATGATGATTGATTGAGAGAGTTTACTGGATATGGGAAGTGGAAGACCTGGATATAACTCTACACTTTAGTTCTCAGAATAATTTATTTTGTAATATACATCGTTATGACATTTATATTTATTAAATTAGAAATGAAGAGGAACTTTTCAAGGAAGTATTGCACTCGTTGAGATCTGTCAGTTTAGAAGTACCTGCACATTACCGTATTGATGATCTTCTTAACTTCGTCCATTTGCGAAATCTGCTCGATGTTCTGCTCGATGACCCTGGACACCAGAGGATGGGCGACACGGAGGACTAGGCTGGAGACCTTCTCGAGGATCCAGTGAGCTACACTGTCAGGTTCGATGTTGATCGTGACGCTGCCGACGTCCCTCAGCTTGAGGCTGTCGATGTTGACGGTGCAGTTGTGGCCGTGGGTCTTGGAGTCCGAGTAGGAAATGACGGCACCTATGGCCTGGACAGCGTTACCGCTGTTGGCGATGTCCACTGTTCCGGAGAAGGACAGAAGGCCCAGCAGCTTGGCATTGAACATCGCAGAAATGGCGATGTCGGTCATACCGACCTCCATGTTGAAGTCGCAGGCCGAGAAGCCATCGCCCTGGTCGGTCATGTTGAGAGTAGGGGTTCCGACGAGCACCGAGGTTGAGAAGTTACTAGCTTGACCCCCGACCACCTCGAAGCTGTTCAAGAATCCATTGTGCTCGAAGGCCGGCAGTTTGACTACGTCCAAGTGGTTCTGGACCAGGTATGTGTTAGTCTCGTCTATGATCTCCCTAAGGAGGTCAGAGGGGTCCATCCCTTCGCGGAGGCGCCTTTCCGCGGTAGCCACGGAACACAATATCACGGACAGAACTAGTGTCACGAGCATCATTCTGAGAACTGTGCCACTGTTCTCAACTGCCACATCTTAAATAGTTCTGTTAATCTCAAACGATTATACTCGAAATGTTTTTCAAACAAGATTAATTGTTGTTTTCTTCACTCCCCTTCTCAATGATCATCTGTTTGATTTTATTTATACATTGATAACGGATTTTTATAATACAAATTACAGAGTTCAAGATGAATTCCTAATTCAAAAGTACAAAATATCTTGAAGAGAACTGACACATTTTCTCCCGCAATATTGGCCTTCGAACTGTTACTTCCTATATATAACATAATTACTTGTAGATTAAAGGCGGACCTCCGAAACCCCGAGAACTGTGTCGTAGCTTCACGATCTGAACTACTCGTAGGTACGGGCTTGTCATTTAGTCTTTATACTCTAGTTACCCTTGGATCAGCATCCGCGCCATTTTTATTATTTAAATATATATATTTTAAAAAATGTGTATAGACCAATTTTATTTTTATATATACTAACAGCAGAATGATATTCTTTAATCGTATATAAAACTTTGAAAGTACGGCCACTATATCGAGTGGTATCGCCGCGAGTTTCTTATAAACTAATTAAATGATTGCGGAAAAACACCTCGGTATTTTTAATCAAAAATATGTAAAGAAAGTATTAAAAACCGGCTTAAAACGTTTTAAAAACATGATTTATATTAAATATCATATCGGATAGTATCAATAAAAAAGAAGAAATATTAAACACTTATGCTAAGAAACCCAACCCCTCCATTCCTCCTAAATATAGCCTGTCTTGGAGTAAAGTCAGTGAACATAGCGTAACTCCTTTAACAGTTCCATTTACAGTAAGGACATGTAAAGTTTTAAGTAAGCTAGTGCCATATAGATTAATGTATTATAGTGATTTATTTTTATAGTATAATACATAAAATGCATAGACCATTTCTGACTTAGTGCAGCTCAGAACTTTTAAATAGTTATTAGATCGGTTTTATTTATTGATTGTTTCATTTAATAATTGATTTTATTGATCTCCGTATGGGCATTTGATGTATTTATCATATTACTTTTCATTTTAGCTACTGAAGGCGACATCTTAGAGCTTTAGGAATTGTTTTTGTTTGAATAACCATTATGAAAAAGAGATATGATTATATTTACAATTGGAACCGAAAGAAAATATGAGACGAACACAATTGAGGGCCCAATATTTATTAGAGCTAACAAAATATCTATTAGCACACCTTTCCGTTGAAGGGCACGTTATCAGTTAAATTAATAGATAGTCGATATTAGGTTCAGTGGCCTTGCCATTTGTTTTTCGTTAAAACTTCTCCGATTAAAAATTATTGTAGCGATTGCCAACCACATATGTAAATTACCCTATACTCTGGTGCATAATGTATTATAATATAAATGCAAATCTTTGTAGCTTCTTGTAATAAACCAGGTGGGTCCATGCGGCAGTTGTAACAAGGCAGGTAAACAGAGGGTAGAAGGCCGCCTGCAATAAACCTGAGGGTAAGCCACCTGCCCCCTCATAAAGCAGGATCTGTAGACCTCTGGGCGACTTCCGGCGGTCATAAAATCTAAAAGCCATGCCATAAACAGTCCTTTAGGGGACGAGCGATCACGTATCTCGGTAGGTGTGACATCATAAAACATACCCCGTTCAGCCGTCTCCACCTTCCACTAGGAAGGGGAAACAGTACTTAAGCCCGGAAGTTAGGCCCTGTAGGTCTACTCTCTTGGCCACACCTCTGCGCAGTCATCCTGTCTCGCAGCCCCCTTGCGGGTCCGATGCCTCGCTACTATTACACTGCCGTGCTCCACTCGAACTCTGAAAACATGCCTTATTCTTTATGAAGCCTCTGTACCCTTTTCTTTTGAACATAGTGTATTGTCGGGACACATACCTATCATAAATGGAGTCAGATATTAAATGCCGACATGGAACAATGGTCCATGTTATAAACTACAACAATCCACACTTGTCACCAGGGCTAGAGTGATTAGGCACTCCCCTAGTGACGCCCCCGACAATTATGTTACATTGAGAACTAAGTAATGTTTCAAATAAACATATATACTGGCTCCTCAGAAAAACGAATAACCCTGGAAGGGTTTGCTAAGTGCAATTATTGTAGACGGATTGTTCATGGATAAGTGCAGACATATTGAACCCATTTAATAGTATAATTGGGATTGTAGCGACCGCTAACTACATAAGATAAATCACCCTATATTGTATATATATTGTAAATTAATTTAAACAAATGTAAATAACATAAATAAATCATTGTAAATGTGTAAAACAATAAAGATGTCACAAGCTGCAAGCCGGGGGTTAAACCCTACCCTTCAGCAGGTAGAGACGGCCTGCTGGGTCAGCCCTTCAGCTGCCTACACAAAGACCGACCGCTACTTAGCTCTTATTGGTTACAACAACGAGGGAAATGATTGGCCCTAACGAACCACCACTAACTATAAATAGGGGTAGATGTTGGGCTGTAATTCACTCTCCTCCTAGCGAAGCTACCAGACTTGCAGCTGGGACATTATTCAAGAATTTAGTCTTCTTCCTTATGAAAAACCTCTACATCTCTTTCAGACCCCGCACCTTCCTAGCGGGAATCTCTGCCTTCGTCTCGCTAAAACTAGCACCTCCTTGGGAGAGACCTCTCCCACGCGGACGACGTTTGCCGTGGCCCTGCAAATTTTCCGAGCAGCCCTCCTGCGGTAATCTAGTCCGCCTTCTCCGGTTCACACTCGCCTTTGGGACCCGACAGGGATTATTGTTCAAAGGCTTTCACTATGTTTGTGAAAACGATTTTATTGACTATTGGAATGATTTACTGTGACAATAGCCCATTATAGCCAAATACATAATATTATTATGAGAGCGACGAGATCTTTAATTAGATACTCTACAAAATATGACAGGAAAATATTTGTCGTTTTGCTACTTATTAATTTATTGCATAACATAACAGTTTCAAATTTATAATGGGGCTGGTTTTATTTTTAGCGCTATCCGGTCTTCAAAGGGAACTACCACGCAAAATGAAGAATCGCCGCTTGAGTTAAAGTTGATGGTAGATTTAATGGCTATTTGTGACTATAGTTAGGAAAAACAAAACTCTAACTACATATCGATGATCAGGACGTTGAGGTATTTGATTTGATGCCCTAATCAACAATAATCAAAATTATAGTAACTTATTTTTATTACTAACTAATTAATTAATGAACATAGCTATGTTTTTCATTTCTTCCCATTGTCAAATGGCATTTCTATGCGAAATTTTACCCTTCTTCTCGCCTGAACAGGGGACATTGTAGTCAGACAGAAACAAGGATGAAAACATAAAAGTTTCTGATTTAATAAAAAAATCTTCAAAACTCAAAAAATGGTGTGGCTACTGATACTGGGATCAAGTAGATATGTTAATGTTAAATGAGGGGATATAGAGGCATCATACCTATACAGGATCCTTCATTACCTTTTGCGTAGAACTGATATCACAGTTGTATTTCGTGGTGACCAGCGATTATCAATAGTGTTATCATATGGAACACAAGTGCTTTTCATCAGTAAATAAACAATTCCTTATAAGAGATCGCACCTGACAATGTCTCTGTTCAAATTTGTTATTCAATATATTCAATGTTATTTAATTATTATTATATGTTTAACTATAGTGGTGTGGTCAATGATTTAATTTTCAGAGAAACTCTTTTTTTTTTTCCTACCCTTGCTCTACCACTGTGTATTTGAGGCCGGCAACGAGTACATACTAGAGACTGGTACCTTAGCCTTGTACCACAGCTCAGGTACCCTCTACCTGACTAGTACTAGACACCACTACCCTCTTAACAAACATCTTACTGAGTACGGTGTGTAGTAGGTGCGTATGTTTTCGGAATAGGCAGTATGTGGACGAGTGGACCATTCACTAGCATTTGTACTCAGATATAATTGCCTCTGTAACTGTGGTTGTGCAGAACAGGTGTCGACACTAAAGAGCTTCTGTATCATACTCAAAGTTAAGAACTTAAAAAAAATACTTTTTAGAATTATAATTAACTAGTAAAAACCTATCTAAATTGATGTTTAGTTTTTTTAGAAACAGAAATTTCCACAATTCAACTTATGGTCATACGAATCCTGGAAGTTCTTCTGTTGATCTCTTGAAAGTCCCAATGTCGCTCGCCTGCTGTTCATATTGCTAGTGCGGCTCCGTTGTGGAATGTGAAATATAATTAAATAAACATTATCGCAGATTTTGTTGCTCTGCAGACGTTCAGGTGACCAATAAGAAGTATGTACTTGCCAGCTCCAACCCTTGATGATGTCCTAGTCCGTCAAAAACGTTCCAAAATCAAAACTTATATTTTCACACATGTGTCGGTATGTTCTTGTATTGGTGAGTTTCATGTTCAAACTACATATACTATTAGCTATCAACTAACAAATGTGTTAGGGTCATTAACTAATTTATCAGTTGATATTAAGAAATATTCATATATATTGGACTATAATCATGGACAGAGTATTAGATTAAAGATCTAGATGTCCTGATGTTTTTTTAAAATCAAACTTTGATTAAAACCAGTCCTTGAAACTTTTATCAAAACTGTATTGGGAATTTTTTTTGTAACCTGTTCACATATAGCGATGATATTTTCCATGAATGTTTTATTCTATGCTACAGACAAATACTAATTATAAAAGCAATCTTATATAATCGTTGATAATATTTTATTATCTGGAGATTAATATTTTCCTACCGTAATTATATATCAAATTAATAGTCTTAGAGTCTTGATTGATAATAAGTACTCTGTATGGTGGCTTTAGTGGACTGTTATCACAAAAAGTCATTAAAACTGTCATCATAATCGGTTTAGCAACTGTGGTGAAAACATTAATTGCTTAATGCATCAAACTTTATTTTTATTTTTTCTCATTTGGAATGCAACACCAACCACAAATTTTGTCAATCATTCGAAGACTCTTTGAAAAAAATATCATAGGCTATTATAAATAAAGTTACAGGATATTCATTCCAAAGATAATTTATTATATTTATTAAAATATCAAGGATTGTTCTCACTTCAAAATAAGTAATTATTTAACAATAACGCACTACTTAGTAGAGTGTTTTCGCTAGAAATTAAACGTTTTGCAGGCCGTTTCTAAGAACATTTTCTGGAAGTCGGAGGTCTTGACAATAGAGGTGATCTGTTGATCGATGGCTGACACTGCATAAGACTGAAAGTGTCTATAGAGGATGTTGAAGATCTTGGTCAAGAACCAGTTCCCGACTCCTGATGGCTTGAAAGTCAGCTCGACGGAACCTAGAGTCTTCACTTCTACTACGTCAAGGGCGGCTGTACATGGCTTCCCCGACGAAGATGTGTAAGTGTGGATCTCTCCAGTGATCCTGATGGCGTTACCATGGTTGTTGAGGACCACAACCCCTGACTTGGTTAAGAATAAGAGGCTGGCACTGTAACGCAGCTTTACTTCTAGCTCCTTCAGACCAAGGGCCAGGTCGAATTTGTAGGTAGTGGAGTCTTGTCCGTCCTCCTGCTTAATGTCCGGCTGTCCGACTAGTGCCACTGTCGAGAAGTTACCCGCTAGGATCTCGCTGACTGCAAACTTAAAGGGATCGGCGGAGTAGCTGAAGCCTTCGAAGTCCCTAAAATCAAGGTGTTTCTCGAAAGTTTCCTTGTTGGCCTCGTAGATTTCCTCCTCGATGAGGTCGCTGAGTGGTGTCGCCAACACGAGAGGAGACAACAGCAGGACCACGGCCGACAAAAGGTATACGCAATGCATGGTTGTGCTGTAGTGAGCGGTAGAGCGACGAATGCGATCGCAACTTATCACTAGGTTCAATACTTGAGACGGTTCTTCAAAGATAAAAACTAAAGCCTATCCCAAATAAATACAAAATATTGAAAACCTTTCAGTTATATATACATGTATTGCTAGTAAGTGATATCTATCTATAGTAAGTGACCATATCTGATAAGGTTTACCCATTCGACATTTAGAGAACAATATTCCTTCCTCCACTCCTTCTTTTTTACTCAAAAAATGTAACAATTATTCATTTTTTTACTCCTATTGTACATCATTCGAAAATATAGTAACTATTTAAAAGAATTTTCTCGTCAAATAGTATTTCTAGAATCAGATAAAGCTTCTTTTTTTTCATCTCGCAAAGTTAAGAAATTAAAATATTTTTTTTCTTCATAGCCCCTTTAAATTTACAGATAATTATATATAATTATAGATCCTCAGGTGAATCTATTCACAAATTATTTTGTATTTCCTGTAGCATCACTACATTATATACAGGTTTTGTTATTTTAGAGAATTTATATAATCGAATAAATCTCTATATTTATAGACCTAACTGGTTTGCGAATATAATAAATTAAAATTACAATCAGGCTCTCTCTTTATCTGTCACCTCTCTTAAAACAATCTTTTAAGTAAAATTACAACAATAGGATTTGGTTGAAGTTAATTTTCTTTTCGGGTTTTACTTTTAAATGATTTTCTTCGCTCTTTTCACAGTCGTTACTGGTTCTCGCCTGTCTGATTAAAATAAACTGATCGCGTACTATGAAAACACGCCGTTATCAGTGGTTGTTTATTATAAAATATATAATAAATAATATAAAATATTATTGGTAGACTATTTAAATATTGATGAAAACTAAATTGCAATTAATAATAACTTTCTTGTCGGTGTAAAAGAAGTTTCAGCGTGCCTATTTATTTTTTTCCTCGTTTGAGCCCTTACTTTAGGATATGTGCTAGGTGGACCAGGCTGCCACTAGAATTTTATGTGTGCTAATAACGTATAATGCATTTTTTTGTTAAAAATACTATAAACAATTTAATAGAAATATATATTATTGAAACTGGAATTTTGTGATTTCTATTGTACGGACACGGCCATTTTTTGCCCTCTGTACGCCTTGGGGTGCATAATGGAACAAAAAGAATGCCAATCTTGAACAAAAACATACCAATCTTCGCTAATTGTTGTTTTTTTCGTAAATAATGCTAATGTCCATCTACAAACTAATTATATAAACAGTAATATTCTTAATTTTGTTGGTGTTATTGTTGATATATCGCCTGTAGTTCGCAGAGGCATTTAGTAATGGTCAGTTGAACACTGCAAATATGGAGTAACTTGTAGATGTTACGTTGTATTGATTTTTTTGTATACGAAAATGGTTATCACATAAGCGGTTTAGGGTTATTTTCATAAAAAAAAAAAAAATAAATAAATAATGTTACCCCCTCATTCTCAGCTAGTCTATTGGTTATTACGACATCTTTCTGTAGACCACATAGTTCTACGTTTTCGTACTTATTATCTTAGTGATGATTAAGAGACCCACTTGCAGTGCACTAGATCGATTAGATATCTATTTGTTTGTTTTTCTTGTCATGGGAAGTGTCTTATAAATGTAAAAAATATGAAACTCTAGATGCGCAGTCAATTTTTTTCTCACCCGTGCCTCCGCTGTGTGCATACAGTCTCATTGCAGCCAAAGATGGCTAAAATTACAATTATATCCATAATTGTAATTCTTACAAATTACAATTATACTTGCAATTTCTGATCATATAATTTTTTTTTTTTTAATGAAATATTTAAAAACATTTCTTCGTATTCAATATAAACCTTATCTTCAAGTATTTTTGCTATTGACCTTGAGTTTATTGATGCAAACTCATTCGACATTCATAAGTTAGTAAAATTGATGCAATATTAATGATAATCGAAATAGTTTATCATAGAAATTAGACAAAGGACTGTTTACAGAATTGGATACGGCTAATGCGTTGAGTTAGGCGATTACAATAGTAAATACAATAATCTAACGTAATTTAGTATTGACTAATTGCTATAAACGTTGTAGGATAAACAAATAAATAAAGTCTTAAGTAAAATTTTACGAACCTAAAATACCAAGTCCTTTTTATGAAAAAAAAAATTCGCCATAAATCGCATGACACAAATTTTCTCATACCGTATACCGTCAACTCGGATTCGTCACAAATGTAATGTAATTTCAGAATATACCTCTGATTTTAAGACTATGACATACAAAAAAAACAAGGCGCGGGTTTCGGTTCGACCCCATCTGGTCCTTCGAATAGTTAAAGGGAAACAATCGATAAATTATTATCATTGGTATGATTTTAAAATTTAGAGATCTCTTAGTCGGAAAAAAAAACACATAACAACTGGGGTCAGAAATGGTTAATATTTTTTTTCTAAAACCCTAGTTAAAATTTATTGAGCACAAAATCGTAATAAAATGACTCCCTTTACTCTTTTGAGGCAGTAAATCCTATATTAAAAATGGCAAATACCAAAAACGACCGGGTGATTCACTCAACCTCTAGTGCGGACCTGATCTGACCAGGTTCCTTTCTAACTCAGCCACCACTGCGAACCGTTGGCCTAGACAATTTATTGTATTTTTTAGCTGCTCTTGGTCAGCCTCCGCTGGCTCCTATCCAGTGAAGCCGCTGACTGAGGAGTGTGGGGATTCCCCAAGACTCCGCTTCCTCTCTCGCATGCAAGGGAGGTGACAACCATGCGGATTTGGGAGGTCTCTGGGCTGTTTGTAAATACTGCACGCATGAGCGAGTGAATGAAAAAATGTAAATACGGTATGAATGAGATCATTTATCAAAATTACTTATTGCCCAATAAGGCAGATTGTGAGTTTATCATAATAAAATAAAGCTACTCTCGGATCCCCAATATATTTATTATTCGACTAATAATTATCAAAAAAGTCGTGCTTAAGGCCACAGCTAGTAATTATAAAATGTAGTTTGTAAGTTAGATAAAAAACAAACAATTCTTAATAAAAGATTGTCACTCTAGCGATTATTTAGGGCTTTGTAAGAGACCAGCTAAAATATTCCAAATTGATTAGGCTGACTATTCGCAGGGACGGCTCTGATAGCACCTGGCCGAATATCAGGTGTTCTTGGGTTTGAATCCTGTTCCTGTCACAGACATGTTTATTGGGCCAATAAGACCAATGCGATTACTTAACTTTTAATTATTAATATTAAAAAGAATATCCTTTTTTTTAAAGAGTATTTGCCATTGTTTTGAATAATTGAGAAACAAGAAATAACGCTTATGACTATGATCCAAATAAATCCATTTTAGTTGATTAGGTTTATAGAGAAATTCGATCAAATCCGACGCTGTGAACTTCAGTAAGGAGCAGTACATATGTCAGACCCTCTTGCGGTAAGTGATAACATAGTTGCTATCTCTAAGATGTTTGAACAGAGGCACTTCTGTGATTTTTTTTTAATGACGTAGCATAAATAGCTATGTACGGTACAGCTTTGTGTTTGTTTAATTATTCACGCCATTACGTAATCCTACTTAGGGCTAAAAGGTGGACACCCACTTCTAAAGGATTAACGCAAGATTTGATTTTAATAGAAAACATAGTTTTTAGTATTTATGTTGTTATTTTTTTATTGGATTATAAAATAAATAGGATAGGGTTATTTATGGAATAACACATCGGGCAAATGACCTCCACGACTTTGTTGGCACATACGCACTCTTTTGTCGAAATTTTCCATGACCGTTTGGCATAAATGTGGTTGAATTTCCTCTTTTGATGCACGGGTGGATCTGGGCTTGTTGACATACACCTTTGACTTCAAATAACCCCATAAAGAGAAATCTAAAGGTGTTAAATCACTCGATCTAGGGGGCCAATTCTGATCCCCGAAACGAGAAAGTACACGACCTGGAAATGTCTCATGCAGTATTTGAATTGTTCCATGGGTTGTATGGCATGTGGCACCATCTTGTTGAAACCACATATTGCCCACATCAATATCATCCAATTTTGGTACAAAGAACTGTGTTTACGACGCCGAATTGATGTTCCTGGATTTTCAACAACTCTCACGCACTGCTACGATATTGACATTAGAACGGCTTGTTTTTGGACGACCAGTGTGTTTAGTGTCTCCAACTGATCCAGTCTCCCTAATTTTTTCTATTAATCTCTTCACAGTTGATGAAGTCAAAACATTATTCCGACCATATTTTGTATGCAATTTTCGAACTGCGCCCACCAAACTTTCATTATTTTTGAGATAGTGTTCAACAATAAAGACACGTTGTTCTATCATGTAACGCTCCATTTTTACTAACCCTAAACTGTTGGCTGTCAAATTGTTTTTTAAGGGTTGCCAGCCCTTTACTGCACAAATGGTGGCAATTCAAATCTTGCGCTAATTCTGGGACACCCTTTATTTACAAAATTAAACAAATTCATTGTCTGTCCAAGTTTATCAAGCCCAGCCCAGCCATCCCAAACACGTGCCGCCATAACATTTTGCTGTGTCACTAGCGTCAGTGGCTAGGATGAGCTGCCCGTCTGTTGATGGGTGAGCAAGATGGGTGGCGTTTGCCAGATTCCTGCGGGTTTCCTCGAAAGCGCTAGCAGCTTCTTCGGTCCAGTTGATGATGGTTCGGTCATTTTTCTTGGCCCCTTGTAGGGTAGGTGTTAAGTACCCTCTGGTGCTCAGCTGCGTTAGGTAAGCATCGGCGATAAAAGTTGACCATTCCGAGAAAAAGTCTGAGGTCTCGTATCGTAATAGGTCGGGGGTAACCTAAGATTGCTTGTACTTTATGCTGGCGTTGGAACGATGCCCTGGGGTGAGACATGATACCCTAGGAATCCGACCTTGGGTTGTCCAAGCACGCATTTTGCGATGTTAAGGGTTAGCCCTTGAGCAGCCAGACGACCGAAGACTGTTTCCAGGTGACGCTGGTGTTCCTCTTCGTTTGCCGAAGTGATCAGTATGTCATCGAGGTATATGAACACAAATTGTAGGTCTCTAAAAATGTTGTCCATATACCTCTGGAACGGCGTTAGGTGCGTCTGGGTGGCGTTGCGAAGTCCGAATGTCATCCGGAGAAACTCAAAAAGTCCAAAGGGGGTGATAATAGCCGTTTTGGGGATGTCCTGAGGGTTTACCGGAATGTGATGGTAAGCCCTTTTGATACTGAGTGTTGAAAATATGGTATTGGATTGTCGTGGGAGACACTACGAGGTAAATTTGTAGGGCCACGACAATCGTTGTACGCGAGGGAGAGGTCTTACCCAAGGAGCTACTAGTTTTAGTGTGGCAAAGGCAGAGAATCCCACAAGGAGATTGTGGGGTCTGACAAGGCCGGACTAAAACATAGCGAGGTTAGGAAGAGAGATGTAGAGGTTTTCATAAATGAGAATGCCAAGTCTTGAACATCAGTGCAGCCACAAGTCATCAGTTAGTGAGTCGTCAGGAGAATGATTTACAGGCCGAGATCTGCCCCTATTTATAGTTAGTGGTGGGACGTTAGGCCCAATCATCTGCCTCGTTATTGTATCCAATGCCAGCTCAGTATGTGGTGACCCTTTGTTCGGCAGCCCTAGGGCTGGCCTGGTTTGGGTTGCTACCTAACTAATTGACTTGCAGCTGCGACTTTTATTGTTTACAATGATTTATGGTTTGGTAATGTTATTTACCTTTGTTTAAATTAATTTACAATATATATACCATAGAGTATAGGGTGATTTATCTTATGTAGTTAGCGGATGATACACCCATCATGCTGAAAAAAATCTTGGGGGTTTGTTTACTGATATAGAATTTTTATTTAAACGATAATAATAATAATTAATATCATGACTGCCACTGTTCTACCTGAAAAAATTGCAGGTCATGAATTTTTACCTCTTTACATATCAAAATAGGAATGATCCTAATAAGTGTATCAATTTGTTATAAATTAACAGAAAAAAGCTTGATTAACGCTCTAAATGGATATAATTGTAATTCTAAATAATAATTGTATGTAAATTGAAATTAAATTATTAATCCCAGTATAAAATTGGTGATGATTAAATCACGTATGTTAGTTTATAAAATATCTATCAACTAAGAACATGATAAACTGCCTTCTTGCAATTCTGAGACAATAGCTCTAACAGAGTTGGGCAACTATCATTTTAAATAACGAAAACAAAAAGAAGCAAAAGAATTTATTTGTTACTCACAATTAGCAAATAAAATGTTTATTCATTATTCACAATTAACAAATAATTTATATGACCTTATTATTTAATTATTCGAATGAAGAATAATTATTTTTATTCATAATTCAAATTATTATAATATCAAATAATTTATTTAGAAAAAATAATTATAAATAATTGTTATTTCCTGAAAAGTTAATAATTGTCATTTGGAAAAATGAAATGAACTTAAAAAATTGTTATTAAAATTACTCTAATTGAACTTGAGGATATTGAATAATGAAAAAAATAGAAAAAAAAGTACGGATTGTAAAATGTACAAATCATCTGCTAAAACAAAAATAATTATAATAATAATAATTTTTTCCACACTTGAAATAACGATGTTTTTATTTTATAGAAAAATAGAAATATAATGAATGAAATTGAATAAACTTTCTTTTTTTTTTTTTTTTTAACAATAATCAATTGCTGCATAAGAGTAAAAAAATAAATAAAAATGAGTTCTTTTCAGGGTTTTGTCGCAGACTTTTTCCAAAAGTGCTAAAATTTAGAAATAAAACTTATTTTCACAAAAGAAAGAAATTAAATACACTCAATAAAGTATTAAAGACCAGCAATGTAAATAAACACAAACTGAATCTTTTATGTTTGTTTTTGATGATGAGTCAGTTACCTCCCTACATGTTTGTAATACTGTCACAGATTTTGCATTAACAAAAAATGTTAAATTTTTAAGTTTTTGTCTTTTAGTTCAAAAGATTTTCCTTATGTGGATGACAATGATAGCAATATCCAGGGGTGTTTTGAAATATCTTCACAAGAAATATTCGCTGTACAACTACCCACCTCCCTGTCAATGTCAAATTCAGAGCTATGTAGGGTCCATGATTCCGATTCTAGCAGTAGGGATGACAAAACTGAATCGATTTCCTAAGAGTCTTATACTATTTTGGATGGCAGATTGTTAAAATAATTTCAGAAAATAATATTAATAATACCAATCAAATAACTCCTTCTTGTATAAGATATGATCCAAAAAGACATTTTGATTAAAGAAAGTTCAAAATCAACAAAAAAAATTTTATCACATTTAAAACGACACCATGGCCCAGATGTAGAAGAATAACAAAATTATAAAAGGAGGAAATAAACTTTGGCCAAAAAAAAATTTAGATGTTTACATTTTTTTTCTAACGAATTACCTTTGTGGAACAAAATTTAAAAAATGAACTCAAGAAGAACTGAATAAATTCATACTGAGTAATTAATTTCATGGTACCACTTCGGGTTGTGAAAGATTATTTTTTAAATCTAAGTTTGTTATGTACACAGAATTTGACATCGGCTTAAAAATTTTATCACACCAGAAACTAGATTGAGAAATTTCAGAATGTTAAAGGACTATATGTCTGCACAATAGCAGATATATGGTCAAGTAAAAGAAAATGTTTTTTTGTTATGACGGTAGCTCATTAGATTGCTAATGATGTGAAAAGAAAATCTGTTGTTCACAAAAGCTTAACAGAATTAAGGATTGAGAGTGATGCTATTATGGAATCGCAAGAGGATTCATCAGAGGAAGAAGAATGTAGTGACTCAGAAGAAGAACAAAGTGTATAATTAAGCAATGAAGAAAATGAAAAACTCTCGATATTGCTTACACGCCATATTAGGTGTTGAGCAACACTTTAAATTTATGTGCATCTGCTGATTTAAAAAAAAAACTCTTTCTCAAGAGCCAGTGCTCTATCTGAAATCCACAATAAAGTATTAACAAAGCGTAATAAGCTTTGGAAAGCAAGTAACAGTGCAAAAACAGCAGAGATTGTGGATAAAATTTTGGGTTACACCTTTTCAAGACCAGGTTAAATGAGATGGGATTCTAGAGGGCTAATTTCAAAGTAAAAATAAAAATTGTAACACCTTTCTGGGAATTAAATTTAAAACCCCAATTATGGATGCTGAGTTTAAGTATATACAAGAACGTTTAAATTGTAAGAAGCCATTGGGTGAAGCGCTGGACATTTTCCAAGGGTATTTAATACCTTTTTATGGTGTTCTCTTGCCTTGCATTTTAAGCTATTGGAAAAGGTGTTGGATCAAATTGGAAAAGTGGAAGAAGTAATTTATTGTATTGTCGGACATTAGTTAATGTTGTTTCTGAGAGCATCAATAAAAGGATGGAGAAAATTTTAGATTTTTCAACTTATGAATCTAAAATGGCAATAATAACAGCCTTGTCCTATCCGAGTTTTTAAAATTAATGGTTGAGTGCTGTGGACAGTAGATACCATACTATTTTCATTAATTATCTTAAAGAGACTGCACAGAACCAGGCTAAATTCAAAATAGATAATTTGATGGATCCTGAAGATAGGTTTTTTTGTATGTGGAAATCCTAGGCAATTAGGAGCAAACAACATTGTTTATGAACCATCAAGTGCAGTGGAAATCAAGGTAAAGGCTATCTTTGTTCTTAATTTTCAAATTTTTAATCTTTCTGGCTACACGTTCATTGCAGTTTTTTTTTTTTCTTCCAGGTCTTCCAGTTCTTCTCAGATTCTGATAAGATATTAGATTGCTTGAATAAGTTTAAAATAGTTAAATCTGTTTTCATAAAATACAACACTGCAATTCCTTCATCATGGCCAGACAAACGATTATTTTCTTTTGGAACGATGGTCAATGCTCCAAGATGTGACAAATTCTCAGCTGAATTGTTTGAAAAATGTGTGGTTTTAAAATCCACCCTAAATAAATAAAAAGTCTTAAATTTTCATTAAGCTTACATTTTAATTAAAATAGAGTAAAATAACTATTTTTTATTGCATTGTTTTGAAAATTTTCAAGTACTTAAAATTAATTGTTGTAATTTGCTGTGCACAAGGATATATATATATTTTTTTTATTGTAGTGGTTAATTGAAATAATGTTGTATTTTACTAAACATTTTATTTTTAAATAATTTTTTTTTATTTTTAGTTTATAGAGTTTCTTCTGAATACCTCAAACTTTGTATATGATAAATATTGCAAGCAGTTTGGATAGTTGTCCATACCTCAAATGGTTTCATTTTTAAATTATATGTTAATTTTTTTTATTTAGTTTCAAGTTACTAGATTGTTAACTGTAAAATAATTTATTTTGTATAAAATGTAATTATTAATTTATCATTTGTTTTGTGTGATCCATTGATTCTCCCTCTCATATTTTTTTTTGTCAAATAACAAATAAAGAATCAAATAAACCAATAAATAAAATTGACAAATAATGAATAAAAAGTTATTTGTTTGTTACATTCGATTAATAGCCAAGTTTGGCTTCTATAAAACAACATGAGTGGATGAATTTGTTGGTATATCCGCCTAGATTGATGAAATAGAGATGTTATATTTTCATCAAATTTACTTATAGGCAACATTTTGACATACTATGTATGAAGTTAAATTTGTAGTTATTGGTAAGATAATTTATTGCAATGCGGAACTGTCAATTTTGTTCTATATAATGTCTTTTATGTGTTCATTAGATTCATTTGCTTGTTGTGTTTAGATCCACCAATATAGGTTGAATTAAAATTTTGAGTACTATAGAAAATATTATTTCAGTCCAGTGTGTAAAGGAAGGAGTTGGATCTGTAAGTAAAGTCTTTTTTTTTAATTTTATTGTTGGTTTTTAAGTCAATTTTAAATTGAGGGTATGTTAGATTAAGAATTGTTTTTGTATGTTACATTATTATTGATCAGAAATACCAATTTTGTAGGAATGAGATCCAAAGAAGTAGGTTCATTGTTTGGATGTTGGGTGATAACATCTTTTTACTTGTAACTTCAACATCCATTAATGGCTAAGGAATATGACTAAAGGGATCAAGTATTGGTTAGTTGTTGAGACATAGGGTTTTTGAGTGAAAAGATGCGGGAGACAAAGGAGACTCGATTGAGAAAGTTGTTTGTTTTTTGACAAAGTGAATAACACTTATGGCTAAATAATTAAGAATACCCTGTGTATGTAGTTTTTGTATACCAGTCGGTAGTGATTTTGTTATAACTGTTTCTTAGTGGAATAAGGTCTTAAAAGAGGATTTTGCTGTTACTTTTGGATGCAATACTGAAATTAGGAATCTTTTAATAAAAAGGATCTGGTCAGAAGGTTTTTCAATAATGGTATCCAGAGGGCCACTAACAACAGCGTTAGCAATGTTGGTGCCTAAGCAGTTTCACATTCCAAGGCCTTCAATTTGTTTAAAAAAGAATGGTTAAAACTGAAATAACCTAAGTTGCAGCCAAGCTCAATGAAGAAAAAAAGCTCCAGGGATGTTAAGAAGGAGGTTGGTTGGTGTCTCAGTTTTTATTGATTAAAGTAATTGCTCTGTTTAGTGGAAGTTTTGTGAAACTGAAGATGACATCAAAGGAAATGAGAATGAAATATTGGGGAATTGTGACATGATTTAAGAATTTGATCAGTTTGATGGAATTTTATGTTGTAAAAATTGTTGTACTGACGGTCTGATTTGTAGGAGAGATGCAGTTGCTGCCTATGGGGAAAATGTGGTCGATGGGAATGTTGGCTTTGGGAAAGCAATAAAGCAGAGAGTGAGACGATTATAAGAGCTTGAGGTTTATTGTATCGCATTTCTGGAAACAAAAGTTTGATAGCAAACTAAAATAATACGTTAGTACGGTGTGATGGTTAGCACTAATGCACCAGGATAATTTTACCTCTAAGTTTTATGTTTCAAGTAGTTAGTGTCTCCAGGCTCCCTGGTGGGCCTGAGTGAGGCTTGAACCCCATTTTGTCATGGGAAAACATGAAAGAAAAGAAAATTATGAGGAAGTGTTAGAGGGTTACACCCTATTGTTCTTACATCATAAGTTACTACAAATAATTTAATACTCATTTTTATGTAGTGAATGGAAATGTTACTGATGATAACATTTTTTTTAAAAATAATGTTAATATAAAAAAAAGCTGTTGCTGACCCAATGAAATGTATGAAGAAAGAATTGATTATCAAGAGGAGGTGGATGTGGATGGAAGTGGGAAATGCTTTTATAGTGCTAATTTAACACAAATTGATATTTTTTAAAAGTCTAATGTTATCAAAAATTGAAGATTTTTTGTTTGTGTGTTTTTGTTGGGAAAATGAGGGACATTATTATAGCAAGATCAATAAAGCCCTTAATTGTGTTATGCATAACACTTGACTTGCTTTTTAGTTTTTTTAAATGACCACAATGAATATGATGTTTGGTACAGTAATATCGAACTTGTATTAACTTGTTGCTATGACTGTTTACTTCTTGAAGTTAGGTAAGTTTTTTTTTAACTCACGTGCAAACAAGCATAAAGTCTAAACAAGTTGCTGCATTACTTTCTTTATTCATCTTTCCCAATGTAAGGCAAGATATTTCAGTTATAGGACTTCTTAAGGGACCATTTATTTATTATTACACAATAACAAATATTTAAATCACCTTTACCTTATTGTTTGAAAATATATTTTTTACTTTAATCAGGCTATTTTATAGTTCATTTAGATGAAAGTAGTGGTACCTGTGGACATGGTTTCAATTTTCAAGGACTGCTTCTTTTTCCTCTATCAATAATCAATAGGTTTTTGCCCAGTTTTTCTCCACACCTCTTCATTACTTATCACCCATTGTTGTAGTACCAAATCTCTTGCTATAAACGATGCCTTGCTTTCCTACCCTCTTTCTGAATAATTGTTCCATTTGAGTGGTAGAATGAAGTCTTGTGAAAAGATCAACCCTTTTATAACCATCCTGTTATATATATATATAGATTATAATTTTGAAATTTCAGGCCATTAATTAGTAACTAAGGATGACAGCTTAGTGCTGGCTAAACCATTCTGAACAATAAACAATATTGTGGAGAGACATAAGTGTATTTATTTCAAAATATCCATCTACAACTGTCACCAGCCAAATAGTAGCCATAAATATCATTCCACTGTCAAAAACCTTGGGATTATTTTTCACCGAACCCTTTGTCTTACTTCCTACCTATTAAAACTTATCAATGATCTTTATTAATTTCTTGCATTTGATATGTTATCATACTTAAATAATGATCACACTATGCATGATAGCACCTTTTCTAATCATAAGGTCAGGTTCATGATTGATGAACTGTTTTATTATGATTTCTTTTTGGTTCCCCAAGAGATGGTGTCAGTTATTGCTTCTGCACTGAATTAAAGTGGATCTCTCCTTTGTTTACTCCCTTTGGAAGAGGATGTTTAGTGTCAATTCCATTACTCTAACAAATGCTCACGAATATGCTTCATCAAACTCCTGGCTTATTCCAAACCCTAACTCAAAGTGGTTCCTGTACGTATTCAAGCTTCGCCTTACTCACATCAAAGCGAAGAATTAGTTCTCTAGAAAAACCTAAGGCACTAAGGCATTACCCCAGCTTAAAAGTGAAGGTTATCATCAGGGGTTCATGACCCTGCCCTTTGAATCTGTGCTAGATTGGTAATGTGGGCATTTCTTGACCATTTAGTGGAATCATACTTCAAGGAACCAATAATGACTCTTTAAAATTGCCTTTTCCATTATGATGAACTTAATACCCCATAAAGATCCATCAATCCTGTTCAGGATTTTGATACATTATCTGATACCAATTGTTTGTGGTGGGTGAGGTTGAGCCCTATGACACACTATGTCTTCAGAAAGAGCAAGTACATGGATTTCAGATTCTTAACCGGAATAGGGATGCTGTCTGGTGTTCTCCCACTTTAGAAATACTGAATTTGTTTTATCCTTGGCCATCTTTATTATGTTCTTAGTGCACCATTATTTTAAAATATCAGTGCATGGTATAGCCTGCTCGACCAACCTACATTTTGTGTTAGCTGCCACCAGTACTGCAAGGCCCGCCACATAAGCAATGGCTGAAAATCAATGCTTAGCGAGGAACCCTGTGAATACGATCTTCCAAAAAACTGGGACAACGACTGTATTAGGAGTTAAAGTTAAGGCTCATATTGATTTCGGATTTTTGTGAAATTTAAACGAGAATGGCATGAATTTACCACATCTAGGAAGAAAGATTATTATAAAGAAGACATATTTATATTGTTTATTGGATATGATACGGCTCGGAAATCCTTGAGTCAAGGAGGTGATTTAATGTTGCTAAGACAACAGTGCCCATCCTTGGTACAGGTTTATTATCGAATTCGTTTAGTATTGCAGTGCTAAGGTATCATTTAGATACTTGAAGCCGTTGCTTAAGAACCTCACAGTTCAAAAAGGGTTATTAATAGTTTTTTGGGGAATGTCGTTTATAATTATTAACATTTTTATAATTATAATATTTAGGGGATCGCAGGGGTCCTTTGCACAGTTGCTTATTAGGCTGGAGGACTCACAATTACTTGGGTAACCGAACTGTCAGAAACAGAAATTGTAATCTTAATGCTTGATGTTCTTTGGGAGTTCCTGTTGAGAGGGAATTGCACCATCAGATTGGCAGAGGCTGAAGAACATGTAAGCTGGGCGAGGGGACGTGACGGATGATCGTCTGTGTTGTCCACCCAGATACGGTAAGAATGGGAGTTAGTAAGAAAGAACGATAATGGTGTAGGCTGGAATTAGCTTTTCAAGTAGGATTGGCTGTGTTGGAACGCTTTTTAAATGCTATTCTCTGTCGAGAACTGGTCACCACTTCCACCAGGTGTCCTGCAACCGCGGACCACAACTTTTTAACAAGGATTCTGTAATACAGGTCTTACCATTGCTCAATCACCGGTTCTAATCTTAATTGAAAATGTTCGGGATACGATGGGGGAAAGTATTTTAAAGCGGAAATTGGTGTTAAACACGTCTGCTGGTGGAAAGCTTTCAAGTTGAATAGGAATGGACATGACAGCAGGCAATCGACAACTCTTGTCGATTATCGGTGTAGCTATCGAGTAAGCACAGTCATTGACATTAAGGGAAGTCACAGACTCTTTTTGACTCTTGTTCATTTTTAGTATTTTTTTTTATGAAATTAGTTAATTAAAGGATTTGATTATAGAAATTATTTATGCAAATATGTCAGGGGGTTGTGCGAGTGGAATCGGGAGCACTGAAAATTGGGCCTTTTTTTGTTCCTTGATAATATGTTTGCCTTTGGTCATTATGAGGATAATGATAATTTCTGGACCACTTTATTATATAGTGCACTGAATCAGAAAAAAAAAATGCTCGTTTATAATAATATTTAAGAAAATAATTTGCTCTGTAAGTTATTTACATAATTACCAAGGAAAAATAATTAGAAATGCCCAGTTCAGAGTAATGCTTTTCTGGATATGCATCATTCAATTAAAAAAAATAGTCACTGTAAATTTAAAATAACAAAAAAATGGAGTAGTCACTAATGCTTAGCTAATTGGTTGCAGGATCCTCATATTGACCCCTAGAATGTCAACAGTGATCCTTGAACTGACAACCATATCTGGTCTTGTTCTGTGCCGCAATGTACTTTTTTTTTTTTACTTTGAAGCGAATAAACATCGCGAGCTGGTCGATCCTTGGTTCTAGTGGTTCGGCTAGCGGGTGAGACACGGCCGCTGTGAAAGTGCTGCTACAAGAGGAAGAAAGACTTATTAGAAAGGATTTAAAGTTCATTGATAGGGATTATAGGATCCCATTCATAGGTGGGCGGGGTGGGGAGAGGAGCGCTAGTGTGCGGTGGCTGGCTGAGACCGGCTGTCTGAGTGTAACCTCCGCACCTACTGCATCGTAGCCGTCCTGTCTGTCTGTCGGTCCGTCTGTCGTGATCGTGTCTGTCCGCTCGAGGGAGGATGGCAGCCTGAGACCTGTGGAGGTCTGCAGAGGAACCGAATCAATCACCTGGGCCTGGTGTCGACTGCGCCGGTCCCAGCTGTTGTGGGGGGTCAGTGATATGGTGTGACAACATAGTGTCTCATCTCCAACTTAGCAATCTACACCATCTGAGATCATCTCGCTGTTACCAGTCAACCTTCTTTCATCGTCCTCTACCACATGCTAGCCGTTTTGAAAAAACGTTGGAAGCCTAAGAGGTAATTGAGTCAACTCCCTTCAATAACTAACTTACCTTGTACACAACCATGTCTATTATCTACTGTCATATTTCAAATACGAATTTAAGTCATGTGTAAAGCAACTGTGAAAACGATGTTAATGACATTATGCAATCATAGTCGAATAAAGTCTTCAACATAGTAATTATTTAATGTATTGGTCTTTCGATGTATTTCATTTTTAGCATCTTTGTAGCAACATGTTAATATTACACGCAAATGGTCTACTCAATATGATTGAAATAATATGTCTTTTAATTTTCAAGTAAAGTAAGTAATTTAGGACACTCATGAGAGTATTTTTAATGTCGCAAAAACTTCAAATGGGATATCCGTATCAAATTTCATGCTTAAAGGTAAAACAGACTACTCGAAATTTCCAAGATAGACAGGCAGTCATACAGTCAGCTGAAAATATATTGCTTTCTGGTTTTTGGAAAAAAATATATCCTGAAAAGGCTTTTTGGACGTCGCATCTATTTGGGATTAGTGTTCCGATTACTAGAAGTGTCTCCAGAAATCTGGGAAGTAGAGACTTTCCTTATCGTCAGCTTCCTTATCCATGTTTCCACCGGTGTAGAAGAACAAGGGAGATGCCATGGTTACGAGTCCCCCACACAATTACTACCCCAGGACATAAAAGACACCTCCGCGAGCATAGAGGTAACTAGCAGTTGATAAGGGGGTATCGATCCCGGCCGTAGCTGGAGATATGTCCATTTATCGTGATAAATCATTTATAATGGCTGTCGTGTGGTCTAGAAGTTAGCGTAACTGATCGGGAGACTGGTTTTAAATCCCTACGTGGACAGTGCATTTATTTGGCACTATAGAATATAGGACAATCTTATATTATTTAGGGTTTATTTATTTTTTTGTTTGTTTTATGGCATGTCAACCAGTAGGGGCATTACCGCTTTTATGCACCTATACATGTATTACATATAAGATCACTTTTCTCGATTTTGATTATACGCTTTATTAATTACTTTAACTTTAATTATTTCTTTATAGCAACTAGAAAGAAATTTGTGAACATTTTTGGGTATTAATGATGTTAAACACAGGAACTATGTGTTATGGACCCCAGTGAGCACAATATTGAGATAAAAGCCACAGGCACTTCTGATACCGAGGAGCCAAGGCGGCACCCCAGTCCCACCTGTCTGGTAGGCAGGACATGTATTTTCACTTTAACGATACAAGGAATGATCAGTGGATGTAGATAAAAACCATTATGCCTACCAATACTTCAAAAATCGTCACAGTTCACTGATGTTTACATAGTTATGAATGTTCATGGAAACGCCCTAAGGGTTTGAACTTGGTGATATTTGGTTGTGTTATATTACGCCTAAATGTTAGAGTTAATAATGTTGTAGATAATTCATATCTTTAAAAAGACTACAGAGTGTATTTCATGAGTGCACTGTCCCTGTTTATTTGGCTTAAATGTCCTTAAGTACTCCAACTTAGTTTTTAATCTATACTACGAAGAGTAGTGATACTGATTTCATTTAGCTTTGAGACCTGCAGCTACTTTAATTGAGCTAAATGAATTTTAAGATTTTATATCTATATAAATCTCAATCTTTATTGTGCAATAATTACAATCTGCCTTTTATAAGGCAATAATAATATAGATAAATGATCTCATTCATACCATATTTACAGTCATCATTCATACAATAGGACATGATTGGAGAAATTGGCCATTGCCAGGACTCCCACTGTCACGCGATTATAGCAGGTCACGAGGCCACTGCCGTTTCAGTCTCCGAGGAGGATTATGGGGATGAGTGGCGCAGTGCAAAGACTGTGCTACAGGATTAGAGTGGTTGGAAAGGCTACTGTGGAATTTCATAAACTTGGAAGGGATGAGTTCTAGAATGTAGGGTATATTAAGGTCGTTATGAAGGGTTTTGTTGCTGACATAATAAGGGGCATTTACTATTGTTCTCAGGACTTTGGATTGAAAGGATTGGATACGCTTGATGTTCGACTTTTTTGCTGTCCCCCATAGCTCTATTCTGTATGTCCAGATTGGTTTAAGTATAACTTTGTAGATTAGTAGTTTATTTTCTATTGAGAGATGGGATGTCCTTTGAAGTAGCCTGTACAGTTGTCCAAAGCGTCTGTTTAGTTCTTGTCTTTTTGGTCTCGTATGTGGGTTTAAAGATTTTAAATCTTTGTTATGAAACAGCATAGCTTCTATAGTCTATGAAATATAAAACATCTATTTTATAATATATTGTTACTACAATAAATGGATTGTTTCTTCGAAAACAAGATAAGATGTACAACACCTAGTGCTAACAGCCGTCGGTTTATTTACTTACTCTAGACATTGTAGGCATGCAGTTTCGATTTCTTTCTAGGCCAGGCGCTGTTCCTTTCCCGAGCCTACACTGCCAAATTGTCAAGGATTGTTGTCTATTGTGAGTCCCCCAGGCCTTTTGTTGATGGCGGACATAATTCTTTCAAAGCCGGTGAGCTGCTAAATAAAAATTGTTTAGTCCGTTTTGCAAGAGGACAATTGGCCTATCTAGGCCAAAGTGGCAATAAACCATTTATTTCCGCCGAGTGGGTCAAGATAATAAATTGTTACGCATTCGCTATTATTGTGGGTCTTTATTCCCTTAAACATTTCTTAACTCTAAATATTTTTTTTTTTTTTTTTTTTCTAAGCTCTCTAGTTAAAATTTTAGGATGAGGGCGAAATATAAAATATTTAGGGTGATCTAAATAGATTTTTTTTTTTAATCAACGAGTGAAGTGATTTTTGATTGACGAGAAGTCTGATTTTTTATCAGTATGTATGATTTTTATGTTTTATCGGTCGCGTTTAAAGAATTAACGTTTTAAACTTTATCACTTATTTGTTTACTTATATGTCGATATAATTCTTTACAAAATACCACAATGTTTCTTGCCGTCTATATCGTGATGAATGGTTTGATGATAACCATTAAAAGAATAACATGAAGATCACGTTTCTTGTATGTATCACGTGTATGTATTTATAGATGATGTTTTCTAATTTGCGGTATATCCTTTATTTTTTATTTAGATTGATAACTAAGATTCATAATATTAACATTAGATGGATACTGTACACATATGCGAAATTTATTCTATACAGAGACATCCTTCAAAATGGCATATATTACATTCTCCAAAAAAATAAGTTTTGACTTGTTCCTAAAACATTTTTATCGTTAAATATTTAATATAATGAGAAAAAATGGCGAGCTCACTTATCATAGGATCTTCTAGTAATTTAAATTAATGGACTATTCAATCAAAGTATAAACATTGTGAACAGGTGTTCCTAACTACCAAATTTACTGAAGTGACATTGACTGATATACAGAATAATTAATTAAAATATATGAGCAAATTGGCCAAGTGACTGGTACTCAACATGCGACAACAAACTCTAAGAACCAAATACACAGTAGAGCCATTGACCTCATCATTTTCACAGTCAAATCAATTTATTTCCAAATTTACATAATAAAAATAATCTTATGCTAGTGTGCTGTGCATCTAGTTTAAAAAACTAACGTCATCGCTCTTGATTTTGAATAAAATCTTCATTGAAGTACACATAAATTTTAATTTAGGAAAACATAATAAACCTGACGTTGGTCGTTCAGCAATAACTTACAGCCTGCCAGCAAATTCTAATTATACCACTTCCTGACAGTTTGAGAGTAATACCGAATGGAAAAAAATCAGCAGATCACACAAATAAAAAAAAAATAATTGGCCCAGATCATTAGTCAGTAATGACTAATTTACGGGTATTACCTTTTTTTTATGTTTTATAAGGTTTTTTTGAATTCTAACGATTACAATAAATAATTAATAATTCTCCTATGGACAGCCACCTTTGTATTTAATGACGTGGAAAAGAATTTTTTTATTTATATATTTGAGCCCAAACCTAACCAGATATAAAGAGTTATGGATGTGGGCTTGTTGACATACACCTTTGACTTCAAATAACTCCATAAAAAGAAATCTAAAGGTGTTAAATCACACGATCTAGGGGGCCAATTCTGATCACCGAAACGAGAGAGTACACGACCTGGAAATGTCTCATGGAGTATTTGATCGTTTCATGGGCTGTATGGCATGTGGCACCATCTTGTTGAAAACGCATTTTGGCCACATAAATATCATCCGATTTCGTCACAAAGAACTGTGTTATCATGTCGCGATATCGACCACCAGTAACAGTCACTGTTTGGCCAGCCTCATTTTCAAAAAAGTATGGTCGAATGATGCCTCCAACCCAAAATCCACACCAAACAGTGACACGTTGTGGATGCATTTGATTTTCGACAATGTGCCAAATGCGACAATTTTGTCGATTAACAAAGCCATCAAGATGAAAATGTGCCGACCAAATTTTGTATGAAATTTTCGAATTGCGGCCGCCAAACTTTGATTATTTTTGAGATAATGTTTAACAATAAAGACACGTTGTTCTATCGTGTAACGCTCCATTTTTACTAACCCTAAACTATCAGCTGTCAAATTGTTTTTTCTTAGGGTTGCCAACACTTTACTGCACAAATGACAGCAAATTCAAATCTTGCGTTAATTCTTGGTATATATTTTTGGCAAATATGACTTTTGTCATGGCTTGCCCTCAATTATAAGGCTGTGGGGTCTCCTGCTTGCCTGGGCCAATAGACAGCTAAGAAGCCTTATTAAATTAAGATTATTGAGATAACTCATTTGCTATACTCTTAAACCACATAGGATAAGTGACCTAGGGCCGCTGGAGCACTGGAAGGAAGACTCCAGGTACGATGATGGCACCTGTACGGGCACTGACCCCCTCCGCTCCAGCCTCTCCTCTTACCGCTGACAAAGGCCTCTTACCTGCTCGCTGTATCGGCCGGTTTAATTTTATCTCACCTCACCTGAAACGATTACAGTACTTAGTTATACTGTGTATATTAGCCTGTTTTTTTTTAAAGGGTGTGAGACGTTATTGCATAGAAAGCGTAAATTCCATAAGAACTGAAGAAACTCGGAAGGACATAAAAAATGGGATAGAAATATGTCAGTGAAAATGTTCAGAGAAGAAAACTATAAATCTGGAAAAAAAAGCAAAAACGGTTTCTTGTAATTAAATTGTATTACATTATCTATAAACGTCGTGGAAAGTTAAGAATCAATATATAGAGATGGGACTCTGTAAAACATAAATTTGCTATTATTTATTCAGTCGACGTGACCTTTGATTTGATACTCTACTTAACGTGATAATTTTTTTTATGATCAAGTAATAAATTAATTATGACGCTTAATTATATTTTATGGAGTCGCGAGTATATTGGATCAAATAGAACCTTCATGTCTACATAATTTCATGACTACTACATGGGTAAGGGTTCTGTTGAAAAACAACTTTAATTGTCTGATATCGCTCTTTATTCTTTTATATTATTAAGAATTATTGATTGGTTGTTAGAGGTGAATTTGAGGAAATGCTGAATGATACTGGAGAGGGGGAAGTGAAATTGCCAACCGACCTGTTTTGCGTAACTCTCCTTCCTTCCCTCTATCTCCTTTCGACCGTGATAAGAAATTTCAAAACTTCCATGGCCTCTCTGCCCCCCTCGCTGCATTACGATAAATTAAAAAAGGAAAAAAAAGAACAGGGCAAATGAGTTATCTCAATTCTCTTAATTGACTCACGTTTCTTAGCGCTTGAGTAATCACATTTCGAAATAATACAAAAAAAAAAAAATACATAGGTCTAGAAGTTACTTTCATAATTATACTATTGAAAGTTGGGGGCGGTTGGGGCATTTCCAAATTAGGGAGTTTCAAAATTTTGCCACCTTTTCTTTAGATAATGAAGAATGTTTTTCATTGGTGCTAAAAGGAGCAAAATACAGTATTTCCTGCAATTTTTATAATTTAAATTTATAAATGAGACAAACTTACTTATTAGTGAGTTTACTAATCGTCTTATTAAACTATTTTAGGTAATAATTAATATCTTAGATATTGAGACTTCGGTCTGTAATTTAGAGCTAAAGTAATTAGGTTTTTTTTTTTTTTATTTGTTCAAATTCCCTATCAAATAACTTCAGGTAAGGCGCGATCGTATTTTGTCTACCCGTCTATATGTTCTACTATAGCGGTTGGTTGTAAAAGTGATTTAATCCATCTGAAATTTTGAAGTGTTTTCCACAAAACGTCGAAATACACTGATTAGTGTTCGGTCAGAAATAAGGGGAAAAATGAACATAAAAAAGTCTGGCCCTATTTGCTGACTTTTATGGTTTTCTCTCTGGTTTCAGCTGAGTATTTATTTATGATTTACCTCGTGTTCAAGGGCTTATTAAATACAATAACGAAGAAAAGAATATATTAAAAAAAAATAAGGTTTTCAATGTCAATATTTTATCTATTATTTGTTGAGAATGGAATTTTTGGCGGTCTTAATAAATGTATTTAAGTAACTGGGAGTGTCCAGGAAGTCAAGACTCACTAGTGAGTTGATGAGCCATGTTAGTTACTAAGTAAGAGTGTGGAAGTCTGCTTTGTTGAAGACAAGGCATCTGATCCTATGATTGACTAGTTGTATTGTAGTTTGAATTTGCATCTTTGTGACCACCCTCTGCCGTGGAGAACTGCCAGCATAATAAATGACATAGGAGAACAGTTGCTCCACGAACATGGAGTCAGCTGGTAGGATCGATAGGCCTGACTCAGTGGGCAAGTCCTTCTATTTATAACCTGCATAGATCGATAACCATCCGGCATGGTAACAGTGAGCAACCTCCCACCTACCGTGGACGTAAAGAGTTGTCAACGATTTGGTTTTCTTGCGAATAAAAAAAACAAAATAAAAAAACGTGAAAAATATCGGTTCTGTATCAATTAATTGACCCTGACCTGAATATTTCTCAGTCGGTCATAGCTCCGTAGCTATTTCAGATTACAACTTCGTTTTTTCCAACTCATCGTCAAGGGTAGTTTAGGGTGGTTTTACCACCCTAAATCATCCGAAATGTAACTTCAGCAAATTTAAATTTGATTTATCATTTATTTTTAGGTAAATATTTAAAGGTAGCTATTTAAAATTGTATTTCTTATTTTTACACCTATCAGTCTGTCCATTGTCTTTTGAGACATGAAATTTTGGTATGGAAGTCTCCATTTGATATTAGAAATAAATAAAAAATATAGGTAACGCCATAGAACACCATTATGGGGAAATAATTGTTTAATTACTTGGCTTCGCATGCGAGGGAGGTGACAACCATGTGAATTTGGGAGGTCTCTGGGCTGTTGTAAATATGGTATGAATGAGAACACTTATCACAATTACTTATTGCCCAATAAGGCAAATTGTAATTTTAGCGCAATAAAGAAGTTTCAGGAAGAGTTAGTACAGATTGTCGCCATATACTTACTCCTCTCATAGTAGGGTTACAGTTTTCTTTAAGCAAAAAGGAGTTAGAAAGTGAGCATAAGTATTCTGAATTTCTCTAAAAAACGCTTTTTTGTAAGTTAGTTCCTTGAAAATTGTGACTTACGTATTAGCCGTTACTACTGAGGGAACTAAACACCTTAAGTACTACATGTTATGATGCCACATAATGACTAATTTTGAGTATTAAATGATATAATTATAAGAGTCAGGAATGTTTACTCTCATCATTGTTGTAATGTTTAACGTTTACATGAAGTCACTTGTTTGTTCATAGCTGTTATTGTCGAGGCTAACAAACGTTTTAGTAGAATATTCGTTATCGTACATTTAAATGTTCGTTGTTGGTTTTTTTTTTATCTGTTCGACAACTCGTGTACGCCACTGCACTCAGATAAGATACATGTGCTACCCAAAAAAGAACATCACTGCTATCGCTTATAAAGGTCAGAAATGGAAAGATACAGTGTTTGTTTCTCAACCATTGTTTATTTACTAAATCAATATTTGTTTGTTTGGCACGCATGTTTCAAATCGAACCGGTCAGTCTGTGTTGATTTAGTTTGCTCGGCTGTTTGAGGCACTTTGATAACCTTTGGTTATTGACGAATATAGGTGTTTTTATTACTGCTGAATTCGGCCAGTTGGGTTTAACGACTCAACCATGTTTGTTGCAATATGTGTTCACCCCACATCTAACTCATATGATTTCAGTTTTAGTTAAGGTATGATTGTAAAATAAATTAACTTAGGGCATGAATGAGAAGTGTAGTTTAAATAGTAGACTTTCCCAATCATGGCACTACTCATCGTTCCCGATCCGAATGTACTCATGAAGTCTGTTCTAAGTAGTGCGACTACTAATACAATCATATAAAGACATAAAAACAAGTTTTACTAGGTATAGAAAGTTTTTATTTGTGTTTTGTTTATGTATAGAATGTTATTTTTGAATCTCAACAAAGATGAAGATTTCAATACTAACATGTTATGTTGTGCAAAACCTTCACTTTTATACATGTATATAATACTAGGAAATGATAGTAGTTTGCTAAAAAAAAAAATCACGATTAATTCAAGGTTCGTACATATTTTGTAATTTATTGAATCTAAGCGGGACTAATTACAGTGTATAACCGAGAAATAATGAATGTATTTTATAATGTTTATAGAGATTTCTTATTTGTTTTATATTATTCATTTCTGAGGCGATACCGTCCAGCTAGTTTCTTGTTTTGTTGAAATCTACGTTTCACCCAAAGATTTGGGGCCTCCCTAATTTTATTATTAATTTTCCCATGTCCTTCCGGGCTTACCATTCCGTTGAATTTCGGCATAATTTCACATAATCCTAGTCATTCTATCATGCGAAGAAAGCTAAAAACCGTCACAATACGCTGAAAAAATTTATGTTATTTTTTATGACGTCTCTTCCTTCCCTCACAATTGTCCACCTATGGATACATGGCGGGGGAAGGGAAATTGTGCGCATAATCCATCTCGTTATGAACTAGGCAAACTATACCCCATGTTATTAATGGAGTTTTATTTGATATAAAGCGTTGAGATGCAAAAGGGGGTAAATCTAAATTTGAAAATTCGAGACTAAGAAACAAGGGATTTATCCCCTTCTGAAAATCAACTCAAACATTGAACCTTATATTAGGTTGGATATCGGGAGTTTTGAAGGGTCAGCCATATACCACCGTAAGGAGGACGCTAAACAGTATGGGAAACATTTAAAAAGCCAAAAAATGGATTTACCCACTTTCGCATCACCACGCTTCATACAGTTTACGTGAGAAGATTTCTCTAAACCCTGGGCGGTGGGTGTTGGGGATTTTGTGATGTCGGTCAGTATTTTTCTGTGACTAATAATTCTCCGACTGCTACATATTATTACGCTGTAATATTCTACACTACCATCTCCTAACAGAAGCCAGGGGTAGATGTTGGCACAGTTCCTCGAGTTATTTTTACGATTAAGTCGAATATTCGAGTTTGTCTAATACGTGGCTCTGCCTGTCATTTGAATGGTTATTTCCTGTAATAAATTTGAAGGAGTTATTCAACGTCATGTCTGTCGTTTTTTTTGTTTTATTTTGTATACTATATCCGCAAGTCGTATGTTTTTTAGACTTTCGTTCCAAAATGTTTATTTTAAATAGTTAGTTTGCTTTATTGCTATTTTTTTTACTTTATATTGAGCTGTTGTGGTGCGCCACTCTTTAGGCTGGATTGACTATCGTCCATACTTTCTTTTTTTTATGTAATAACAATACCTTACAAATAAGCACTTTTTTAGAAAAAGTAGTTAGCTTGTAAATAATATTGGGTCCATATTCTTACGTGGTGAGTTAAATGCACCAACGTAGAATATTTAAAAGAACATTATATAAATGAATAGAAGTTAATGATATTATTTAACATTTGCAACTAGGAACGTATGTTAAAATATAGGGATTGTCACTGAGGGAAAATAAACACGAAAAGTTTCAAAGGTAAATTAAAATAGTGAATGAATTAATTTAAAAATAATAATTTTTCCCGACAGTCTGCTGCCATCGATGCAGGAATGGTGGTGTGGTCAGAGTGTTTGTGAATTGATGATTAACTCATGAATGATGAATGGTAGATGAACTCACCCACCGAGGGCTCACCAACGGATGCAGGTTCGCGTTCTTTAACCTCACGAGAGAGTTATGTCTGACCACTTTTCTCATGATCCCATTCTGAAATTTCTGGATACTTTCAGCTGTTATTGTCAGTCAAATATAAAAATAATAATAATGATTATGAATTGTTAGCTTGACGGGAGATGAGGAACTGGTAAAATCTGAATTTGTAGATAAGTACAATAGAAAAGTACAATCAAAAGAGGCACATTCGTGGAGAGTATCGGCGACGGGAAGAAGGGTGCCGCTATTCCAACTTGTGTCACCGCGTAATGTGACTGCCTCTGGGCATCCCAAGTATAAATCTTAGGAAACAATTTATGAGCCTTGAAGTCCTCAGAGAGGCTTCGAGAGTATTCGAAACAGGCGTGGGCAAGAGAGTAGACCCCAGTAGAATTTTTTCATTCATTCATTCAGTGGTGGTTGTACATTGCAGAGTCAGTGGCAGCCTCTGACGAGTACATTGGCAGGTAACTAAGTGTCACGGACCGTACGGCTGCTTTGTGAAACAGGCCATGTTCTTAAACACGACGATCGAATATCAAATGAATTTTAGGTCCATCGGAGCCGCTGAATCAAAGAGGGTCTCCCTTCGTCAGACACCTCGCCTATCTTGATTTCATTTGTATTCAAGAGAAATCTCAACCCCCTCTGCTTGTCTCCCAGAAGCGATTTCTAGATTTAATGCACCTACATCAGCTGGATGGGGAAAGTTAATGTCTAGAAAGGTGTCGTTACCTCGGATAGTAATCATTTTTGGTGTTTAGTGAGGTTTGGTATCCGATGATAAAAAGTTTCTGTAGGTAAAAGCCACAATTTCGTAAACCGAGAAAGTTATATCTTCCGTAATACAACCTTCCATCACCACGACATCAATATTTTCTTTACTACTTTATATTTTGATTATCACATCAAAGCAGCTTGTTTCCCATAATATAATTTTTTAATAATTAAAAAAATCTTATGCTAATATGCAATACATGCAGTCTAAAGGCAGAAGACCAACATCATCGCTCTTGACATTGACTAGTCTTCGTTGAATTGCTTATAAAATTTTATGTAGATAAAATATAAATCTAACTAAAAAAACGCTGACCTGCACCCGTTGCTTGGTGTCCCGTCCGTCGGTGGGTGAGTTCATCCGCCAGAGACAAATCAAGTTTTTTGACTCGTTGCAGCACCTAATCAACCCAGTGTTTGGACCCCACCACCCCTCCCGCATAGATGGCAACAGACTGTCGGGGAAAGTTAGGTTAAGAATTATTATGTAAGTTAGTTTTAAGTTTGATCAAAAAGGTGAGCATCCCATCACCTTTATTAGTCAGTTTAGTCCAGTCACGTATAATGTGTATCATTATACTTGTTTATTCATTATATAATTTTTATAAAATAACAAAACCTATATATTATGAAGCAATGCTACAGGATATACAAAAATAATTTGTAAATAGATTCGCCCGAGGATCTATAATTATCTGTAAATTTAAAGGGCCTATGAAGGAAAAAAAATAGATGCTAATAGTTCTTTATTTCTTCATGATATACCTAATGTTCGGGTAATTTATCGTTATTAGCAATATTTTGAAGTAATGGATTCTCACTGTGTTTAACAATTTTTAAAATAAATTTTCTGGTTGCCGTATTTAAAATATCAAGCATATAATCTGCTTTGGATAAGGTACCTTGCAACCTAACTACCGCAGGGTGTCTTGGTTTGTCTAATATAGCTCATAGGTGTGGAAGCCAAAATGGGCTTTAACAAATTGTAAAAGAGTAATTTAGTCTAGTTATTAAGCTATAGAATTTCTATGATAAATGACAAAAGGATGTATATATATATATATATATATATAACTGATTTTCCGGTGTATGTATATTTGGTTAAATGTGTTATGCAAGTATGGTATTGATAAAACCTAAGAAACTTTACAATAGGCAACAACTCTAATTATTTATACCTAAATACTATTTTATTTACAATTTTAGGCCTTATTTTGGTGAAAAATATTGATTGTTAACATTGATTTTATATTTCCATATAAAGAAATATTTATCTAAATTGCATAAAGAAGCATGCAGCCTATTTTCAATGTTTCATACCTGCTGGATAACGTAAACGATATTTTGATTATCCTGCCTGATCATTCCTCACCTTACAACTATTTTAATTTTTAAAATCAGAGTAGAAATTTGAAATGGAGTCAAATGCTGAAAAGACTGACTTCGTCACATGTGACAGTAAATAATTAACGAGTACGTCCTGAGGTGTCGATTATATAACATTCAACAATGGTACTTTTTGGGGTTTCGTATTTGGGCTTTTCAATGGTTAAAGTAAGACCCGTTAGTAATCTTAGCCGATCTTACCCTGCACAAGATCTTATCTTATAATTTTAGATAGATGAATATTATTTGGTTTGCTAATATTTAAACTCTGTAGGAAAGTTGTAAATGTTTTTGAAAATGGATCAAGCTGCTTCGTTAAATGTTTATAATTTATATGATACTTTTAAATTGAGTTGAACTCGTAATACCTTTTTGTACTATCCCTTAGTCGGGAGTTTTGACCTGATAATCATGGTGTGGTTACTTTTATTGTGTACAAATCCCCCCTGGAAACCAAGTGATACATTTTAATGATAGCTGTTGTTAGTGGATTGTTATTCCCCCTCTAACCGACTGTTAATAAGTATTTTTGCTAAAGAGAAAAACTAGTCACAAGGGCGGGATTCGAACCATCGACCTAATGATTTCCATTACTTATTGCCTAATTAGGCAGATAGTAATTTTAGCACAATGAAGAATATTATATATACAGCTAGGCTATTCCATGTCGATTGGCAGACGTGCTTCTTTTCAAAAGGGAAAAAGCCCGCTCCCTACTAGTTACATAGTAGGAACGGAGGAAAATTCACCAGCCAACGACCTAGTATATCTGGGAATTAAAATGGACAGACACCTCCATTTTAGTAACCATTTTACAAAGAAGTTGAAGCTAACACGCACGAAGTCTTACCGGCTTGCGCACTTATTGACTTCCCCCAATCTATCCCTGCGTCTCAAGCTACTGATATACAAGAGCATACTAAGGCTTACTCTGCTGTATGGTGCACCGCTATTTCGTTATCTTACGTATATGACAGCTAAGAAACTCCAACAATTCCAAAACGGTATACTGATGAAAGTGGTCAGAGGTACTTCATTCGAGCAGCGACGGAACAGTGAGCTGCATGAGATATTTGAGCTGCCTACGGTGGATGAATTCATCCAGCGTAGACATATCAAATTTTTCGACTCATTACAATATCTAACAAACCCGGTGTTTAACACTATAACCCCCGCTCCGTTCCCCCATCGATGGCAGGACGCTGTTGCGGCTGGAACACTCTAGTCCTAGGTTCTAGGTAGAGATTTAGTTTGTTTTGTTTTGTTCCTAGTGTTTAGTGTTTGGTGTCGGTGACAAAAAGAAGGTGAGCCTCATCACCTAGTGTGAATATGAGTCTGAGTACTCTTAACATAAAAAAATTTATTGTATTATGCACTCCTCCAAATGCATTTAAATGCAGGAAGAGGAGAAATTTGTAAGTCGATTATTATTTTTCTTTTGTACATTGTATTTAAGGTTAAAAAAAAAAAAAAAAAAAAAAAAAAAAAAAAAAAAAAAAAAAAAAAAAAATGCTGAGTTTGGTTTTACCGTAGCACAATATTTACATTATTTAAATCAGATAGAGTATAAGAAAACTTAATCTTGTCCGTGAAAAGGTTGGCACAACAATATGAATAAAGCATTTATCAAGCTTACATTTTATGGATTGTAAACTTTCACTGTGTTTTGTGAGCCCTGTGTATTCGATCGAGTGTATACATAGAAACGTGTGAAAAAGAAATATAATACAATCCCCACGTAAGAAAATTCGTTCCGATATAACGTGGAGAGATCCATTGCCGCCTAGCCAATCTTCCGGACGACCTCGGGCCAGAAGGCAGGTAACAAAAAGTCTCCATGATTCGCAGGGCGTCATGTCCCTCGCCGTCGCTGCCAAGGATGGGCGCCCGGTCCTCCCATATATGGCTCCCTTCCTGCTCCCTCCCGTTTAGAATTAATAATGCCTCTATATAAACACTATATTTATTATTAAACAGGACATTCTATAGCTCTAGCCACTTAGACGCGCTTCTCTATCTTGTGCTGTATATTTTGTCTTTATCTCTGAGCCAGTTTATCACCCCTTCGCCTTTTATGAGCCAGGCTTCTTTACGAAAATAATTTTTATTTGTCCACTCCGTCTGCTAGTACTTTTGATAGTGTTCACGAGCAGATGTCTTCCAAACGAACCTAATTTTAACCTTTATTTTATTCATTAAAAAAAAAAACCTGCACATTGCATTGAACGTTTATCCAACATATATTTTTTTTTCATATCCCCTTTTTATTAAAAATTATGAAAATCAGAATAGATTCTGCATAAATGAATCTTTTTACAATATACGTTTTTCTTTATATGTCCTTATATTTTATACAATGTTTAATAATTTTATACCGTGATTTGCGACTGTTAGAAAAGTATAATGTACATTATACATTCATTGTTCAAACATGTTTAAAAGCCATGGGGCCCACCTTATCATAGACTTAAAACTAACAAAATATTGACCTAACCTTCCTCGACAGACTGTTGCCATCGATGCGGGAAGTGGGGTCATAGTGTTAAATACTGGGTTTGTTAGCTGCTGCAATGAATCAATAAGCTGTATGGCTGAACTCACCCACCGACAGGCACACCATCATCATGGCTGTGAAAATTGTTCCGAACTTTCTTGAATCGTAGAAACTATTCATACATATTTCTATTCGAATATTGTTCTACCATGACCTTGCAAAAGTAAGAATTTTCGCTATTAGAACACAGCTTTGGTATGCAGCTATGGAACAGCAGTCTCAGCATAATATACATTGATGGCAAGAACAAGAGAACTGAGGTTGGATTAAAAACAACGATGGCGTCAATTTTACGATATTTTTACTGCGGTAAATATTATGGAATTATCTAGCTATGATCCTCTTGGGATTTGTCTCTTCCAGAGATTTCGTTAAACGAATTTATTTATTTCAATAATTTGTGGCGCATTACTATCTAGAGAGCAATACATTTATAACATACGGAGCTAGAAGTGATAATCAAAATCATTGCTTGAGATTTGAATCGGAATTCCTTTATTATATGAAGAGTAATAAATATCCCTAATATAGCCATCTTATATAGCATACTTAAATAGCCTCTTAAATATAACAGGCCAATAAAAATGTTATACTGTGGCCATTATAATAAATTGTTTTCAAACGCCAGGCCTACAGACACGTTCACAAAGTCTACTATATACAAGTCTACGCATTATTTCTAAAAACATGTATATTACTTAAAATTCTTGATATCAAGTGAGTAGTTAATAAATATTGATTTATTCGAAATGCTAGTGAAGAGAAATGAATGACAGTTAATCAACTTGAAATACATCGCTTTTATTTCCCGGTGATTAGAAACTCTGACTTGATGTCCATCAGCCAACTGTTACTTCTCATTAAGTATGCATGCGGAAACATTTGGGCCCGCAGTTGAGTCACCAGTGGAATGATTAACCACGACTTTAATGGACAAACAAAACCGAACTAAGAGGGTTTAAAGTATATTTTCCCGGTCAGAGGAGAGCGGTTGCACTTTTAAACATGTTCGGAGGAGTCGTCTTTCGGTTGTCAAAATTATCCCAATTTTTAATTTTATGCAAATACATCTTCGAATTAGGGCCATTAACTTCGGTTTATAACGCACTAACTAAAATGTATGTTATCTGCTGATTGTATGCTAATTAAAATAAGTAATAAATAATAACCCTTAAAAGAAGAAGATTATGAAAAAATAAGTTTTAAGCCATAACGCACTGTCAGAAGATCTATTAGATTTGATGTTCTGCTTTTCCCTCTTGGTTAAGGACACATAAAAGAATCAAAAGAAATTCAAAGATATCTTGAAATGTAAACATTTGTGAGGCAACAAAAGAAATTGTGTTCTCATTATTATCTGAGCCGATTTCAATGAGGACTTTTCTGTCAATATTTTAGCTGATAATTTAAAATATATTAACCTAAATTAATTGACTATTGTCCATTCACAGATATAATTTATTCTTAATTTTGCAAGGTTGTATGTGCATAATTCATACTTCAAACTAAATAATTTAGTTTATAATTAAAAAATAAATTAGACGCTCAAATTAAAATTTAATATAAATTTGTTTAATAATAAAATAAAAAATGTATTTCTTCTTAGTTAAATTGGCTATTTTAACGAGATCTTTGACGTTCTCTCATATTTTATCTCGAAACTACCGACCTAGGTGAATATACCAATTTTATTCTAAGGTCGGTATACTAAGAATTTAACAGTTAAAGATTAGTATTCCGGTAAGATAAGTATTTAAGATTAGTATATTCAGGTAAGTTCCATTAGTATTTCTTTAAGTGGAAATAAAGAATACATCTTAACAAAACTGAATCAATATTTTTCACTAATAGTAGCCTTAAACTTGCAAATGAAATAATATTTAGGAATACGGGGTTTATCAAGACCGCAGACTCACTTGCGTAATACATTTAAACTAAATATGAACAAACTGAAAATCAGTTAGTATATCTTTTTTTTCCATTTAGCAATAGAAATTCAAAACTTATTACCCTGAATAACTTATTTTTGGTTTGTTAATGAATGGACGCATCACCTAGTTGGAGTATCACTATCAGAAAACTTTAAATAATTTAAAATAACTTTCTAAGAGTTATATTTGTCAAGTAAAAGAACACTACCAATGTATGTTATGTTACAGGACATGATTTTATTCTAGATATTTTAAAAGCTATAACCACAAAATTCACAGATAAATGTAAAAAGATAATTGACCGCTTCAAAATATTTCTATCAATTCGAAATATTTTTCTATTTACTATTTTTTTATTTGTTCCTACATCTAAATTTATTTGTACCTCAATGAAGAGTTATTTTTTGGTGATTTTTTTGTTTAGGCTAGATGGATTGGGTATCGGCAAAAGATTATTGGAAATTGTTTCTGGGATTCGAATTTGAAAACTATGCTGTATGTCAGTCCGGTAACTCTCAAGCCGGTAACCGTACTGACAGACTGAGTAGAAAGTGGTTTGGTCTCCTCTTTCACTTACCGACTGAGGACAGAGCGCCGACGAGATCGGACGATGACCTTCAAGCGACATCTACATTTTAAATGGCAGAGGAGAAGCGACACTAATTTGCCCTCTTTGTAACAGCGGATGTGTACAAAGATAATTCTCTCCATTGAAAGGACCTGTTTTGTATCCACGGCCTATTGTCCAATCAGGAGCGTTTGTTTTGCCTATATGGCCACCGCAGGGATTGGGTCACTCGCGTTGCCAACCGATTCTCTGGAGAGAGGCTGTGCCTAAAAAAAATCTTTTTTGAAAAAATTGAGTATTGTTACTCAGATATTTCAAAGCAAAATGTAAGTTTTGGTTTCGAAATACAATTATTGTTTGTTTAATCGTTATTTGTGGCACTCAGAAATCCTAATATTAATAATTAAAAAAACAAGAAGTTCTCAGAAACCTTAAATATACTACACATATTGTGTTGTGTACCCTTTGAATTATTGGCCGTTTTTCAGAGGTTATATGAGAATAGTTTAAAATGCGTAAATCAAGTGGTAATCAACGCCTTGAGGTCTAGGTATGCGGACCGTTGCCCTACAGAAGCAGGGATCCCGGTGGCACACCAGCCCCACATGCAAGGTAGAGGTTTCTTTTTCTTAGGGCATGGACGCTAGGAGGATGTGGGTCAAAAACCCATCACTACCTAACACATAGAACTGAAATGAACTATTACATGGTACTACACGTAGAAAAGTGCCTGGAAATAGATGAGGAGATCCCGGTTCGAATGCCGATCTTGAACTGTATTTTGCATTTGACTAATACACAAATAGACCCTTATCGGTCTATTTGTTATGGTGGTAGTAAGCGATAGACCAAGGGATAATAGAGACTCATACTGTTTTAAAATTGATATGTGGAATCAACTGAAACAAAATGGTATTTACGGCAAACAGTATATTTATCTTACTGCAGTAATACTTTTTTTTAATTACCAAGTGATTGTTAATTAATGACACTTAATTAATTCTCAATGCTTTGATTTTATTTTTAGCACCATTCCGCGATCAAATAGACGTCATCCGTTTGTTGAGTGTTGTATTAAAGATACGAATACGAATTTAATGAATGTTTTAATGACTTTTCGTAATTATGTGAAGTCCCTACACAAAATACATTTTATTATTCAGGACGTGTAGATCTTTTATTTGACAACTTACTCATTCTAGACATATAGTGGCTTAATAGACAAATTTGTTTTCATTACCAAATAATCGAAAATATATATTGGTCATAAAATAGAACATCCATGCAAAATGTTACGTTTAAGTCGTATACACGCCACAATCGCCATTACAAGCAGTCCTGTTTGAAAAACCAACGAAACCTTAAAAGGGCCTTAAATCATAGGTAATGGTGTTTATATGCAACTTTTTCTTGATAAAGATGAATAAAAGTTCGATCTGATACCCCAATGATGCTAAAAGTAAAATCGATATCATAAAAAACAATGATTATTTCCATTTAGACGTACAATCATGCGAAATCAATGATACGTATTTTTTAATGCCGGAATTATGAAGTTTCGTATGGATTTTTTATATTACAAATGTTGATTTTTTGAATCGCTCACACTTTATATTAAAATATCAGGTCAATAGGTGAATCAATTACAAGAAGATGAAAGGAAGGATATAAAGAACCATTAAAAGGAGTAGAACTGAGTAAAAAGCCAAAGACAATGTCTTGGTAGTCACGAATCGCACAGTTACTACGTCAATACCGACCCATCTTCTGCCCACAATTGCAGATGCCACATTTCTTCTTTCAGATAGAGTGCACATCCCGTATTTCTCCCATCTAAAATTAGAATCTAAAACACTTTTGAAAAGATAAAAAAGTTTGCCCAAAGGGCGGTTGATAGCCGCCTCTTAAGAGTCGCTTACCTTTGAGAACTCTGTTTAAGGAACAAATTTCCCTCCCCTTTATTTTACCAGCCTGGTTTATTGAAGCCCATTCCGTCGGCATTATCTCCTTTTGTGTTGTCTCCGCACTCCTTCCTCCTGGTGCTCCGAAACTCTCCCCTTCTCCGGGGGACAATGTTTTAGACCATTTGAATACTCCATCACACGGTGGGAATCGCCCCATTATTCCTGTCTGTACACGGTCATTATTATTGATCTAATTAACAGGAAGTAGTCGGGGAGGACCTAGGATATTTTTTTATTTAGCTCGACTGGGGGAAGGAAACGGTACGTTCTGGCCCAGGATGCTGTAAATTAGAAAAGACCGTTGTTTAAAATCCATATTCATGCCAACTCATTCATTCACCCCTAGTTATTGTACCACGGTTCGCTGGCGTCGCTTTTTTTTTTGTTACGCTACCTCGTATAAGGATCTGGTTTCACATTGTAAATTGTATTATTTTAAATGTAATAAAACGAATTAAATAGCGTATATTGAGAGGTTCTCGCAGGACACCCATCCTGATGATTAAGGTTAAGAGAGAACCCGAACTCTCTTTCCCAAGAGAACAAGTAAAAAAGTATCTCCGAAATTTGTTTTAAAAACACAATAACAACATAAAATATGATCATAGTTTAAAAAATAAAATCCTTAAAATGGGTTCGGTATTGGACTTCTTGCATAGTATGTTCGTATAATTGAACCATCGGGATTGCCGGGCAAATCCGGTTATTGTCGTTTCTTTTGGTCGACATGTCAACCCTCAACTGTTTCAGTACTGTACAATTCGTAATGAAACGCAATTTCGCAATGAGTTGTTGAAACATTGAGAAATGTTTGAATTGACATTTAATAGCTCAAAAGCCGGCTTAAAAGAAATATTTTGCTGTATTATCCATATTAAAATCAATATTATTTGTGTGGGGACGGTGCAGAGAGGCTGTGGTGTTGCTGATGTCATAGTTATTGAAAGTGTAGATTAAGGAATAAAATTAGTTCTGTCTCTCCAGAGTTTTATTGATATGAAACCGTTTCGGTACTAATCAATAAAGCTGTGAAGAGACATAAGGTGTTTTAGTTCTTAATATCATTATTCGCTGGTGTGTTTAATTGTTGCTATTAATATAAAGCACAGTGAAGAGTACGTTTTGAATGGAGCTTCCTAGGAAGCGGTTAATGGTTTGTGCTCACACACACATATCGATCGAGTGAGATAAAATCGCTGGTGCAGGGCTGTCTGTGGGTCCTTTGTGTGTATACTCCGGTCCAGGGGCCACTTCCTATCTTGTTGAGATCATCGGGGAGCTGTCAGGGTGTGGTCCTAACTGGCTGTGTCGGTGGGGTCCAACGAGAAGGACGGATGTATCATATTTTGCATTGGATATGATTATCTTTCTTGGAACATGATCTTCCTGCGATGTTTGTGCCAAACGTTACTTAACAAATATAAACATCTGCCCGTACATTAATGTAATATATTAATATATATATATTAATTGTAATATGTAATAAATTTCCAATCGGTACATCATGTAACACGCTTGATAATTACCGTTTACTGTCTAGCCACTTGTGCCACATAAAGGCCTGCCTCTGACTGAAGTGTCCTGAATGGTTGGATCCCAAATAATTTGATAAATCTCTTCTAGATTAACAAATGAGTATCCTTATTAAGAAATAATTATCTAAACAACGTAATCCCACTGAAAGCTCGTCATCTAGCTCCAAACATCCCTACAAGCCTCTCCGAAGATTGAAGTGACAATAGCATCGAAATAACCCGACTCTCGCGCTCTTATTCATTCAGTACTGCTGCTATTCCGTACTGTGGCCGCAGGAGAAGAGTTGGGGGATTCTTAGCCTTTGGATACATGTCTGCATTGTAATTGTAATGTATGGGTGATTGGAATATTGTATACTTATATGGTATGAATGAGATCATTCGACATTATTTTCAATTTAGTAAAATGTAATGTTTTACACCAGAGTCTAATATCATGCTTTTTTATGTGTCGATGACTCGAAGTAATAACAATAAATAAATAAATTCAACCTGTTTATATATAGAGTTATCAGTCATGTCGGCGGGCCAGCAAATGAAATTTCTATGTCAAGGGGACTTACTAACAATAGAACTGATGAACATACAGAGGGGTGAAAACAAATGGGTTTCTGTGTTTTTTTTTAAATATTATCGAAACCCCAACAGGAAGTTTGTTGGATTCTATTGGCTAATAATGCATTTATTCGAAAATGAAAACAGCCCTACATGTAACGTTACACGATACAGATAAAGTGAAGATCTCTCTCTCTCTCTCTCTCTCTCTCTCTCTCTCTCTCTCTCTCTCTCTCTCTCTCTCTCTCTCTCTCTCTCTCTCTCTCTCTCTCTCTCTCTCTCTCTCTCTCTCTCTCTCTCTCTCTCTCTCTATCTATCTTGAGGATCCGCTGAGGCTATCCATGTTTTATTCAAAATAGGCAGCCCTGACCCTCGGAACCGCCTAGACCGACCCCAAGGCAAGCCCAGTGTAAATTATTCAGATATTTCTGTTTCTACATACGTATTGCTTCATTAGGACTCAATCGCAGTGGGATAGGATCTCGTAGATGACGTATATTGTCTATGTGCGCAGTTCTCTTTGCACGTAGTAGTCTGCCCCTCATCGATATCTCAACCTAACAAGGTAATACGGAATTCTACAGAAATTCGAACATTTGCGAGAATTCTCGTCAACTCAAATTTATTGCTCTAGGAAGGAATCGTTGTCGCACTCGAGCATGTGTGAATGCGTACTTGCTACTCCTGCTTGCACTATTCCTTGAACCCTCTTTACACAGTTCACGTTATAATGACTGTTCTGTCTTCCTGGTCGACTCCGATTACCGTAATGGCTCAAGGTAATTGATCGATTGTAGGCACAGCTGTTGCATCTGGTACTTACCTCGTGCCTATCGAGGGTCGGTAGCTGTCAGTGTTGCATGTTGAGCTCTATTTAACATAATGAACAGTTATTTATCCTAATCGAATCACAATTTCTCTATTATGATCAATCACTTATGGGATGCAGAATCAACACGGGTAGTTACCCGTTTCGTTAGATTGTTTTAGGGGGTATTCCTCTCCTTCTGTTGACAATTTTTATCACCCTCCTTCAAATCGTCAGACTAGTCCTGGAACGCTCCTCTTGTCCTTCCCATCATTATTGAAATCCCTTCTCACATAAATGTAACAGTTCCTTTCTTGTTTGTTCCTGTTTCAAACACGCCATGTTTACGAACCGTTAAAACTGTCCTGTCTTAATACACCTTTTTCCAATCACTAAAATAATGATTTAGTCTTTTCCCCTGTAAGCTAGTCATTGTCAGTGGATTCATGTAGTAGTGAGACGGTAGTATGCCTTGAAATTCGTCACTATTTATAGAAAAATATTTTGTATTATATGCAGTTTGGGAAAATGACTAGTAAAGGCCATCCTACTCGTCCAGGTTGGCAATGTTTTAGAGATCCAACAATTGCTTTATAGTTATGGACAGCTTAAATGTTCTTCAAAAGGATGCTAACACTAATGTAAAAAGTAATGAGTTGGTAGTCTTGAAATTTGTTCTTATAGAAAGATTGTAAGGAATAAGGTCAAGCCTTTATCAAAAATTACTCCTAAACGCCCAACAGGCTGGGACCATTTAAGATTAATATTTTCTTTATTCATTTGTGGGATTAATGTCAAGTAAGATTAATCTACTACGTTTAATGAATAGAATCACTTCCGCTTTTTCAGTATTGATTTTTAATTTTCATTGGTGGAAGAACTTAATTGCATTGATTATGGACTTTCCGACTATTCGAGCCGTTGCTGTATCGTTGGTTAACAATGACTTGTGGTCTGTGGAGACAAAGCCATTAATGTAGCCATTTAATAAATGCGGTGAAATGACAGCTCCCTGTGGTAGTCCATCAGACATAAGGAATAATAAGAATGGATGATGTTAATTTAGAGACAGTAAAGTACTAAGACGTTAAGCCAAAACGCTGGGAGTTCGCAAAGATTGGTTGCCATCTTGTCGATACTAAAAATGTACACATTCTGGATCATGTGGGTTTGTATGTACGCTGGCGATTGAAATGAAAAGAGTGGGTTCCAATCTTGTTGCCAAGGGAATAGAGAGAGAAAGATTATTTCAAATATCTCGTTGTGTATCGTAAATATTGTCAAATAAAAACATATGCTTAATTATAATGTATCTACTGTATTTACAATCTCTCCCCTAAAGAGCGATAATTAATCATCATAACCCGCAAAATTCTATAATATAATTCTGTGGTTCATTAGATCCCAGCGGCAAAATCTCAAGCAAAAATGTCTTAGCTTTTTTATTTTAAAATTGCAAGTATACTGTTCCCAACTACGGAGTTCAGATACCGACCAGATGCCGATTTCATCAACAATTTCGGCAGCCGCACAAGGTCGCAACCGCGGGCCAGCTCGATAAATTCGTGAGGTCAATGTGACCCGGGTTTTCATCAAATCAAGGGTCTGCATAGCGTGACCGACTTCATTAACTCATTGCCTGCTTTCAAATTACATTCGCTCCTCAGGTCGCTCAGTTCGAAATTTTACTGGCGGAGCTTCGTTGTAAGCTATATTGGCGTTGTACTCTTTTGCTCGTTCTCTCCTTCATTGGAACCCATTAGAGGTAAACTTACAAACAAATTACACTAAATTTTATTTCCTTCTATTTGAATCCTTTATCCTTCATCGGATAGTTCATTGTTTGAGGATCCAATATCTGGAATTGTAATCATCAAATTATTTATCATTTCCCTTCCCTTCCAATATTTAAATCTGGCCTATTTAAGTTACTCTTTACATCTCAAACATACGCAAGTAGCTGTTTCAGGTGAAACTAAGATTGTAACAGCATGTTTTTTTTTAAGTTTTCAAAATAAGGATTTTATGAGTTCTAGTCTTTGTGAGTCACCTATCCATGCTTAGATTAATGAAATTTTACATTAAATTAAAGAGATACTGCTAACTAGACAACCATTCTTAAAAATCTTTTATTTTTTTATATATTGAGAATTATATAATAATAAAAAATAATGTGGAAGCATATTATTCACAAGTTGTGATATTTAAGATTCATAGGCCTCCATCAAAATAACAAATATTACGAAATTTTACATTTAGGTCCCATTTAAAATTGGGAAGAAATGTAAAAAAATATACTTCTGTATAAAATACGAGTAAGTGTCATTAATTAATTAATTAGATGGAATCGAAAAAATCTATAATTTTGAGATGGATATGAAAATAATGATTTCGACGTCTTAATTAACAGTATGTAAGTGATTTTTTTTAAAACTATTGGATCACTCAATAGCCAAAAATTTATTTAAACAACCACACTATCATGTTCACGCCTTAAATTGATTGAGAATCCAGAAAAAAAAAACAATATTAAGGAATCTAATAAAGGTTCTATTATTAATCAATTGTAATTAAAAAATAAATATTTACCGTAGGATATCAAATTAATTACTGATATAATTAAAAAAAAGTCATTAAAACTGTCAATAAAAGCGGTTTAGCTACGGTAACAAAACCTTTGACTGTGTGATAGGATTTGACATAAGTTTTTTATTAATTTGTATTTTGCGTTTGTAGATTATTTGATTTTCGCTTATGTACATACTCTTCCTACTGTTGTAAAACAGCAGTAATAACTGTTTGCATTGCAGAGTTTGTTTACTTTAACTAAGCCTAAGCCGTTTATTTAGGACTTTCATTGATCCATTAATATCCACGTGGTACTGAATCTAAAGCCTTCTTTTTTTCCCACTTCTCTCCACCAGGGAGATCGTAAAGTCAGGAACAGTGCCTTTGGAATTATTGGGAGTCTAGCTAGTAGTAGCCTTTGTAAGGATTTCCCGAGACACAATCAAGTAATAAGTTTATGGCGATTCTCTATCACACCGGTGTAACACAGCAGCCTTTTAAGGGTACAGTAACTGCTTTTAATTATATAATAATTACCAACTCTTGGTATTGTGAGTGGCAAATTGTATAGGTCTCTTACGAAACTTTAGAAGGAGAGAATACTTTGAAAAACTGAAGAAAGGCCATTGTATTGAAAGTTTTTGTCTTTAACAATACCTTATTAGTAAATGAAAAAATGCAATTGTGCATAGTTCTTCTTGGTTTATAGTTTATTTTCAAACTTACAAATAATATTTTCTTAATTTCGGAGAGATTTGTTTGTTAGTTTATGAACAATGAGTTGTTTGTGGAAACAATACGAATAATTGATACAAAAGTTAGAAATAAAATGCTACAAATATAGCATCAGTAGAATTTTATAAATGAAACCTTAACACATTAAGAAAAATGTTAACCGTGTTGGACCTTTATTTGATCCTATTGAGTACCATTGAAAACTGTTATCTATATGGTATCACTATATTCTTTCTACAAGGTGACAATAAGCACATAAGTATAATTATGTAAAATTCGCTTCAGTAAACATAACTTTTTATTAGAACTATGCAAGTGTAAATATCTTACTGTGGCGTAGCTTTTTAACGCTAGATTTTATGTTTAACTCCGTGTCTGTGAATGTCTTTACAGTTTTACCTTACAACAGACCTGGCGACATAAAATATATTTGTACAAATACCATGTGGCAAAATTAACGGCCGTGATGTTGATAATTACAAAATTGTAACGGTTTACTTTTCTCTAATTATAAACTAACATTCTTCAAGAAATAAATATTTTTATAAGGACAGTTAGGTTTTAATGAATGCTTACATTTATTATACGTATACGTAAATATACAAGGAGCATCTGATCTCCATTTTGTGTTTATATGAAATTTGCTCCTTGCTCTGTTTCAGAGCTTCATTTTGAGGAGTTTGTTGTGGGCACCTCTTGATTACCAATAATTAGACTCCCTAATTAGTTCCCCTCTTCTCGGGCCAGAAAATATCTATTTATGCTTCCATATTTTAATAATAAAGCTTATGATCTCAGTCAGAGAGGGGGGAGAAGCTAGTGGTAGAAACAGCCGCCGGTGGGGGAACCATCCCCACCACGGCTGGCCTGCCTATATAACCACCCTGTCTTAGGGCAGACGACAGAACATACAGAACCTGCACTTAGAACACTGCTCTCTCTCTGCACTGGCGCTTTCTGCTCTACTCAAACCATTGCCTTCTCATTCAACTACCTCTGCATCTCTCTCCTAACCTCGCTATGTTTTAGTCCGGCTTTGTTAGACCCCATACCTTCCTGGTGGGAATCTCTGCCTTCGTCTCGCTAAAACTAGCACCTCCTTGGGAGAGACCTTTCCCTCGCGGACGACGGTTGCCGTTGCCCTACAAACTTTACCTAGTAGCATCTCCCACGGCAATCTAGTCTGCTTCTCTCCGGTTCACACTCGCCTTTGGGATCCGGACGGTTTTCGCATACCCTTGGATACCAAGTGTTAATTTGTGGTCATTCCAAGACCACATAAACTACCTATAAACCTACCTTCTTCCTCTTCTCCTGAACATAGTGCTTTGTTGGGGCACACCTTTTAAGCTCTTATGGAGTCAGATCAAAACGAATTAAGCTGCCCGTCGACTAGGCCGCCAGCCAGGGTGAAACACCACAGGTCTACCCGTCTTATCTCTTTCTAGGCGCTCGCCGGACGGTGCCTAGAGGATGTAGCGACCCTAGCCCGCGGCGGGCGTCTCCTCCCCACCTTGGGGATATTTGACATCTAACCCGACAGAGATTAATTTAAATCTGATATGATTTATGGGTAAAATAATATATATATATATATAGTGGGCTGACCCTTGTCTTAGAATAATTTAAAGAACTAGGGGGAGAATAGATACCCAATCACCTAGGAGGCCGACCAGTAACTAAGTGGCACACCAGCCCCGTCTGTCCGAAAGACCGGTACATTAGTTATGTTATTAAGTACCCGAGAAGATATGAGTAGGGCCCATGTTGTCTACCTGTTATCAAATTATACTTGAGCAGAGTCCGATGGACTGTTTGGAAAGAATTTAGTGGAACATGATTTTGAAAATTTAACTGTCAATAATATCGTGTTAAAGTTTTATCTCCTAAAAATATGGGATTTCCTCACAAATTATTTAAGGCTCAGTTACTAATACTTTTTGGGGGAAATTATAATTCGTGTATATTCCGAAGATAATTGTATGATACGTTACACATGACTGGCGATACAACGCGTGTCTTCTTTATTGGAATCGTACGCAATGCGGATTTCATTGCCTCACATGAGGAGTTGAATAATAATAAATCAACTTGGAAATGGAAATTCCGACTGATCCAATTAGTGCAGACGATTGTCTCCTCTGGAAGTTTATGGAGCCCACCCGTGCATGTTAACACTCCTTTCGATATTTATCGGTATCGTTCAGCCGATGCCCAATACATACTGGATGTATCGTGTACAATGTTTACCGTCGGCCTAAGTGCGAAACACCATTTTAATAAACATAAGAGCACATAAATGGTGGAGGTGACGACGGATACACCGCAATTAGATGGATTGCTGGCCGGCTATCTCCAAGTACATCTGTGGGTGTTACAGTCTCCAGCTGTAACTCGCGCCGTCGCTCACTTTCCCTCTTATATGCAAATGAGACTCCTTTTGATTTCGTACTGTCAGGAGAGTTATGTCCGTGCTGTTTTGTTAGCGATATTTTACCCGATAGTATCTGTGTATAATTTCTCTGCTATCGAAATTTCTTTATGCGCGATTAAATTCTATTTAGGAGGAACAGAAAACGTACTATGGTATTAAACAAGTCCAAGTGATTATTTCATTATTAGTGGTGGGTTTTATTCCCATGTCTTCCTGAATATAAGAGGATATTTTTGTTTTACTCATTAATTGTATTTTAGTTTAGAACATCTCCCCGTGGGGATTGGCCTGGTGCGGTTCACTCAGCGTCGAGCCGATAAACGAGCACCAAATCTGGTTAAAAAAATCAAAATTAAGGTTGAGAGTTACCATCACATCCCAACTACAATCTAATATTTAACCGAAAAAAAACTGTTGTTTTTAAATATTTTTAAAAATTTAAATAAAAGAATATAAAACGGATAATATTCTCCCTGAAATAGGTTGATCAATAAATTTTGTATTCAGAAGAATTTATAACAACTTTATTATGATGAAATTACAATCTGCCTACTTAATAGGCAATAAATAATTGAGATAAGTGTTTTCATTCATACCATATTTACAAGTCATCATTCGTTCGCACATTCATACAATATTTACAAACAGCCCAGGGCCCCCCAAGTCCACACGGTTGTTGCCTCCCTCGCAAGCGAAAGAGGAAGCGGAGTCTCGGGAAGTCCCCCACGCTCCCCACCAGCCACGTCACCGGATACGAGCCAGTGGAGGCTGACGAAGAGCGCGAGAGCCACATACGCTCAGGACATGATTGGAGAAACTGCCCATTGCCAGGACTCCCACTGTGCGCATTTATAGTAGGTCACGAGGCCACTGCCGTTTCAGTCTCCGGGGAGGATTATAGGGATGAGTGGAGCAGTGCAATGACTGTGCTACGGGATTAGGGTGGTTGGATAGGTTACTATGGAATTTCATGAATTTGGAAGGGATGAGTTCAAGAATGTAGGGTATATTAAGATCATTATGAAGTGTTTTGTTGGTGACGTAATAAGGGGCACATACTATTGTTCTCAGGACTTTTGATTGAAAGGATTGGATGCGCTTGATGTTCGACTTTTTTGCTGTCCCCCATAGCTCTATTCTGTATGTCCAGATTGGCTTAAGTGTAACTTTGTAAATAAGTAGTTTATTTTCTATTGAGGGATGGGATGTCCTTCGAAGTAGTCAGAATAAAAAAAATTTGATTTGGTATTCTTAAGTTTATTTTTCATATTTAATTGCATTATTCCTCGCCAGCTTGTTGGGGGAATTGCCTAGGGTGCAGGGGGCAGGGGTTCCGAGGCAGAATGTGTATGTATACATTGTATGAATGTGAATTGTACATGAGAATGAATGAATTCCTATACCCCTATCAATAATTCTGTACAAAGAAATTGTCATTTTTCAAATAAAATCTTTTGATAATTCCACCCATTTATCATTTTTCTTTATTCAGTGCTTATATTCCAGTAACTACTAATAATCACTATTTATAAAATCCGTTGAAATGAAAACTTCAAACGATTTTTTTTTAAATGCTTTAACGGAATGCAGATTTCAGGCATAATAATTTTCATTATTTTTGTTAACTTGGTGATTTATTTCATTAACAAACATTACCTGTGCAAATTAGCTGATAAATCTTAACTTCTCGTTATAATTAAACGATCCATTTTTTTAAAATATTTTATTAGATAAAGACTAATCGTGTTTCCGGAACACCATTTTTTTTGATGGGGCTATTGGTAGACGTATCAATATCCTCTTTTTTTAAGAGTATTAGCCACGAGCTAATAACTCTTAAACATCATATGATTAAGTGTCAGCATTAGTTTGGTTTATGACAATTTTTTTTTATATTGGTATTCTTTTATTCTTATTCTTCTCAAGCCTTATATATATGTGTGTTTGAAGAACACGACTTGTATCGTTTTTCTTGAATTTAAAATCCACTGCGCACGGATGACCTGGGAGGTGGCAGCAGACAACTGATGTGAGGAGAGATTATAGAGAGAGTGATGAAGCGTAAAGTAAACTTTTGTGTGGTGTTAGATAAAGTGAGGAGTTAAAGTTTTATGAATGAAAACAATAAAGGCTTTAAATTAAAAGTTTCTTTCTTTTACAGAGAAACGCAATTGAGCTTGTACTTTGCTCACACTTCCCAATCGCAACGTAGATAATTACCCTATCTTTTAGAGGTGAGTTTAAGTTTTGAAGAGGTCTTAGAAGGCACACATTGATTATAAGGAAAAATTATTAATATGAAGGTGAAAAATACCAATTTGGGTCTATTATCAACTTTGAAGGCTTCCGCCCGTCAGTGTGTTGTTGAGACAATGAGTACATAAGTAAATTTCATTGCCTTCTAGGCCAAGTAGGTAGGAGTTCCAGGCAAAACGACAACAACTAGATAATATGTATTCATTTACAACGGTTTTTGGAAATCAAAATCCCACTATAGTACTAAATAATATTACCGAGTAAGTCATCAATTAATGTTCCCTAGTAATTTTTTGTTTCATAGTGTAACCGAGAAAAAATTTCTTGACAAATATTCGGTTAAGTAGGATGATTATTTGACAACAAAAAATAGATTTATATAAAAAAAAAAAACACTCAGACAGTAAATACCGATGTAAATACCTACATGGCAATTGAAAGATATTAATTACTCTTCAAATGGCGGCTTGAGGTTTTTTTCGGTTAATTTGAAATGGACTGAAGAAAATCCATCGCCTGAAAGATCTTCCCACGTGAATCTTGCCGACTTTGTTCTGGTAAGCGGGCAAAAGGCGAAGAACAAGTAGAGAAAAACGATAATGGAACAAAAGACACCCCCTGCTCCTGGAATTCGACAAAAACTTGAGGCGACATTCCTGCAAAAACAAACGAGACGTCTTGTTGAACAGAACGGCAATAGAGACTTTGCTATAGCCAAGAAACTCTCTGCGTGAAGCTAAATTCTCCGATTTGAATGACGCCGTCTTTCTGTATAAAATGTATTTTAAAGTATTCAAATTTGTATGATTTATTAGATGGGATGATTTCTGAAGGACTTTCATTTCCTAAACAGTAAATTCTACTTAATTATTTTGTTTAAATAAGATTAAATTAATATTCGTTAGTTACACATATGCATATTTAAAGCATAAAATTGCCTCCAAATGTTTCATAAGAGGTAATATATAAGTTACTGCATGAATTTGTATCTTGTTTGATTTGAAAGGATCTTTCAAAAACTAAATGTTTTCTCTGTAATATATTTTATGAAAACAAAATGAATCGGTCGAGTTCTATATGTTACGAGGACTGCTAGCAATTGCCACACAAGTAGAGAAGTAGCGCGGTATCAAGGCTGCAAGTAGGCGGGGGGCTGCTGGCGATGCTCCGACGATAGCGCTCCCGGCGACAAACCGTCTCTCGACGAGACGTGGGCTAAGTGGGGGACCTCTTTGGAATGTTCCTATTCGTTACTGTGTCATGGTCGATCGCGAGTGACATGTTCCACCAGTGAGCTATGGCTCGTCGCTTTGACCCAATTATATAGGATGCAGTCCGGCGGGTCTGTGTATTTTAGGGAAGGTCCTTTTACCTCACTCGCTCTCTGACCACATATATTTTTGTTTCTTTTATGTCTATTAAAAAGACCATTGTGTACACCACATTTAGTGCTAAAAGACGAATATCTCCCATTTCATCTTGTTTCCAACGCAGAACTTTCATATCATGAAGCATTACACTTATTTTTGTTTACATTTTTTTTAATCCTGTATTTGATGGATGAATTGCAGCTTATAGCAAGAAAAAAATGTCTAACGACAGGAATGTTTGTGCGTAGCATTCCTCCCACTTTCACGAGTCCTGGTGAAGAAAACCTACTTCAACCTGGTTTCAAGGTGAAATCTTGGTATCCGCGAACTCCTGACCCCAGCACATTAGGAAGAATCATGTTCTTACCCAAATCCCATCATCTGTGATCTTATCCTTACCCAATCCATTCGTCATAACCTCGGGACTTCCTCTGAGCTACACAGTCTATAATGTCATTCATACAATGGGAATTTGTTAGTATTGGAAAGCCTGATTCTATAATATGGAGGAGGTGAAAGAAGAAAGTTGAGGCACAAATTTCCTTAATTTCCGAAGTAATTAAAGGCTTTCTAAATAGAGAATGGTTGAAACCACCAGAATAATCTAACCCTCTACAGTATAAGAAGATACTCGCTTTGGAATACTGCGCAGGGGATTTCCATCTTAAATATGAGAAGCATCATAGGGCAGGTTTTGTCGTGAATTGATCGAACCTGCATTATTCCTAAATCTTGCCTAGGATGACATAACCCACCAATCATCTAATTGTTTATTACTGTGGTTAAACACAACATTACAGATTTAAAATTGAAGAAACGATCTGGTTATTGTATAATTAATTATTATGGCGATGAATTTGGTCCTGATGAGCCTCTCATTAGTTATTGAGTGCCTAGTTGATGATACTTATCGCTGTGAAAATCACTTTCATCGATCGACTGCGGTCTAGAAACCAGACCGTGGATCTCTTCGGTTTCTCCAAATCTAAACCTTTAATTGCCAGCGGAGTGCCTTATTAAAAACGTATGCACTGATAAACGCACCGTGTCTAATCCGGCGCTATTTTCTTTTCCACGCTGTAGCCGCTTAACGTTCGGCTATGTTCGTGTCTCTTAGGGCTATTAGAAACTCCTTAATTTGCAAGGGGATGTGAATAATTTAACAATGGAGAGTGCTCAAATAAAACACGGTGAGTAGTTATAGTTTGTTTTATTAAATATTATTCTGTTGTTCATTTGGTCAAACGAGTGTTTCGCAACAATATTTTTAAAATTTTGACGTGGATATGAAATGTTTATTAGGATTCCGTTACAGGTCATTCATTTATCCTTTACATAAGGTTTTCAACTGAATTTAACTGTTCTCATCAATTGTATTTTTCGTATGGTCAAGGAGGAACCTGTACATTTAGAATAAATTTAAAGCGGTAATTTATTGTCCGAAATTCGTAGATAAGGGGTACGTCCATGAAGAGAGGTGAACCTTAGGACAATCGAAGCTTACCTCGCATTAAGTACAAGTCGTTTGTATTCAGTGGGTTCGTCTGCTGAAAGTTTAAGTGTGCTTATCTAAAAAGTAAGATACCTAAGGAGCTTGCGATAAAAAAATAAACTAAACTAAGCCGTATGCCGGGATAAGAACCCGTAGGATATGATGCAAATTCGACGGTCATTAGGCGAAGGTTGGGTCCCCGAGACCTAAGCCTGGAGAGATTTCCCGAGGGAAAATTGAGGGAGTGGGAGACTCGGGCCTAAGTCGTGGGTAATCCGTCCCGGCGGACCAGCAAAGAAAAAAAAGCCACTACGATAGATTATTTAACGGATATACTAAATAAAGCAGGAGTTTTAAGTTCGATTTATCTCAGCCGATACATGAGAAATGTCCGACACAAGCTGGAGCCTTAACTGTGTTTTGTGCGAGGAATCTGAATCTTATCTGTAACAAAAACAATTCGTTTTTTGCGATAACATTTATTTTTTCTTCTTTAACGTTCATTTATATAACGTATTAATAAGTCCCTAGTGGTAAATACTTTTAATTTACCCGTACTATAATGATATCGTCTTAGAAGGAAATTTAGTGTACTTTTTGCTGGTATATTAATTTCTGTAAGTACATCGACAATTAAGTGAAGGACGTAAATCAATAAATTCTTGAAAAATGGCAAACTAGAGTTTACGTAAAAATAGTTGTCAATCCTTTCTACGAAACATTTAGTATTTTTAGAACCACACGATATAAGTTGACATACCAATACAATTTCTAAAAAAATAAATGAATCATACTCGTTTTAGGTAAAAGTTGGACATTAAAAATTACTGCTTATTGTACCTAATGAGGTGCAGATTAACCCTAAAAAAACCACTTGCTTGGTTTTTGTCCTGGATGTGCTGAGAATAGACCAAAGGCACCATTCTGCTTTGGCGAAAGGTCATTAAGATGGGGAAATGTCATTACCACCTTGAGCTTTGCCCAAATGCCAAGTATACTTTTGATAATGGTATTTTTTGTGTTGTTAGGGAAGGTTATGATCATACAATCCCACATCCGCACTCATGCAAGTGACAGAATATAATCTATAGTTAGATAATACTACTTTGATGTCACTCGCACTCGTCAATTTCATTCCGTAACGCCATTGAAGTCATCTTAATTTATTTTTCGTATTCGTAAGGAAATAGATTGTAATTGTATTAATTCAGCTTGGTATTTGTTTCTAGTGGCTATTTCCTACATTCTAGGGCATTCGGCCTTCTTTCTAAGTTATGCTTGCGCTCATTGCTTGCCCTTCCTCGAGCCAGGCCAACAAAGGTAATTTATCTCTTTGGTGTTAGGACATTTACACCTAAATGCATAAATAGCTTCTCGGTTACCATTTCCTTCTGGCTGGAATGTAAAATACCGACATACTAGCCTTGGTATTTTTTTTCTGCAACGAGTTAGAAAGAGGAATGTTAGGATCTGATAATCGCACTAACTTGTCAAATATGATTTACTGTAAAATGTTCCCTTTTGATTTATTTTCATTATTATTCCCTTTTTCTGTGGTTTCATTGATGTATTTATAACCCTTTCAACTGTGGGTCAGTCCTGGAGATTCACGGTTCCCTTCTTGACCTATAAATATGACAGTTTATCGGAATTCCAATTCCGATCATATGTAACATATTTTCAACTCCTTTAAACCTATTTACGGATTATTGATCAATAATACCCAAAAAAATCAATTCAAATCAAATTAATGATTTCATCACCCTTATTAATAATACGAAATTTTCATTTTTGATCAGTAATCATACAGTCAGTAAAACAAGCAATTTGCACGGTGGTTCCATTTGCCATTCCCCGATAATAATAAAAATAAAAGCGAACCTATGAAAAATAATAAGTCTCAACTTTTTGTTCTAACGTATAATGTATTAAAGATCTCGACATGCAGATTGTATATTATTTTAGGGGTTCAGTGGATTATGATTACAAAGAAAACTCAGATTACTGACATTTTTGTAAAAATATTTGCTAAAACAGTTTGAGACCGTGTTAACGTACGGTGCCAATCAATGGGCCATGTGTAATTGCTTTTGATTTTCTATGATACAAATAGATATGATTCAATACAAATTATTAAAACAATCAGTAAGGGATTAATCAGTAAGTTCATTGACCCTTAATTAATAACTGCTCACCTAACTAATTATTTTCATCATATTTTTTTAGTTCGACTGCACGGTCTTTATCACAAATAATGTTCGATTTTTTTTTCTTTCATAAGTTTTTGCATTGTTTTTTTTTACTTTATTCTAAAACTAGAGCAGGTGGTGGTTTATCATGTCGTTACGATAACCACAATTTCGGATATTCGAACCCAGAATTTGCTATGTAAAATTACAGTCAATTCTCATGATGGCTCAATTCCATTAAATATTCCGATAGAAATGAACTATATTTTCTTTTTATTCTATGTTTTTTCAGGCGTGTTTTTCCCCAGGTGAAATGATAATTTTCTGCTTTCTGTTCAGAACATGCAAAGGCTAGGAATTTTCCCTGAGTCAGCTTATCGATCAGTCGAAATAACTTGCCATCAATAACTGCTGGGAGGAGTAAGGGGACATCAATAACATCAAATAAGCGAAATACTGCCTACAGGCCATACAAATATTACTTGAGTACGAACCGAATTAAATATTTGATAAAGGATAAAGTTTATTACGGAATCGCACCTACTTAACTGATTTTTCACGCTGAAATTAACCATCCAGTCGGATTGAGTATTATCTACTACATCTGCCACAATATAATTAATAAAGAAGACAGTAAAAGAAAGTATTTAAATAGTAATTTCTTTCTATTTGATGGTAATTTACCTTGTTGAAGTAATATTGATTTTGTCTGCTGGGTCCGTCAAGTCATGTGCAATTGTAAATTGAAGGGTCATAATCTTATTTAATCGGTTGTCTTTACAGAGATAGTTATTAGTTATTCTATCAATGTTCTATACTTCTAACCATATATGCAAGTATAACAAGTAGCTCCACTGTGTTCTTTTCGTAATTTCTGAGGCTGAGTAAATTTGAAAAATATTGAACCAATGAACTACTGCAACCCTTGAAGAGACTAACCCCATACTATGATGTGCGATAAGTTCTGTGATGTGTTACATGCCACACAATTAAAATTAAAATTATATAGACATTAATACAAAAAAAAAAAAATCATTTCAAGAATAATAAATTAATAAGATGTTTTAAATTCTAACGAATGACATAAAACACTTGACCTTTAGGAATAAAATCAGATCTGAGGCTTAGAAATCATATTTAGCATGTTTTCTAGTATTATTTTATGAATATTACATGATTCATACTGTTCACCATTTTAAGTTTTGTTCCAAGAGTACTATTATAAATAGTTGTGTAGTTAAATACTTCAGTATTATCGCCTACGGTACTTTGAAAAAAAAAATTCTAAATAACATAACAGTTTTAGGTCAGTGTTAACCAGTTTGGGTAATTCTTCTATCTTGCGATTTTGTATTTTCTGGACGATATTCTGTTAGTGTAATAATTAAGGTAATAATTATTGTTATAATTTTTTTTCCAAATATCTTCAACATTTAAACACAATATGTTGATAAATACGAGGGCTTAGCCAAAAGAAACCGAACCATTTTTGTACAAAGTGATTTATTTAATTTTTTTTTTTTTTACAAAAAACCTTTTTTCGCCTTCGAGGTACTCTTCATTGGAGTAAATAAACTTGTCCAATCTTTTATTTATGTATGTAAAATTTGAGAAAAAAGAAAATGTGGAAACAGAAGCACGGGCTCTAATGTGACAAAATAGGCCTAGCCGTTTACGCTTACATGTCCTGGAACAAGGAAGTGGGAATGCATGGAGGAAGGAATAAATACTTAGGACTTGATAAGTTAACACACTTCCGGTACATTGCACGCAGTCCCTTCCTATACCCGCCATCTTTATAGCTTTTATCTCTTTTGTGCTCTCGACTGTCCATTGTGCATATTTTCTTCTCCTTTTTTTCTCTTTCTCTCTCGCCAGCAATTTTCTATTCTCAAGATAGATTGTCACTATTTCAAAACGTACTGGATTCCCGACTTTTGGGTAATATATAACCTTTTATTACTTGCTTTGTAAATTTGGATTTAAAGACAGTACATTTTTAACGCTATCTCTTCCTTTAGGAAAATCTTCAGTCGCATAACACAAAATACGTTCATTTTTGATATTCATATGTTAGAACCCCAATCACTATGATCAACAGAAACTATTCAATAACTTAACAAACTTCACATATTTTTTCTTGAATATCTTCTATTGGCCAATTTTGTTCGTTTTCAGATATTTATTTCATCTCAGAAATTGATAAGCGGACCTTACAAAATAAGTGGGATTGTCATTATTTGTAATGTCATTACCATCATAACTCATTAGTTTTCAAAATTACTGATGAAAAGTAATGTCATTCCAAATGATCTTGTATGGTATTCAATCGTGTGCCTATCTCGCGAGACTTGTACGATGTTTGGCAGTTTCAATCGATCTCCCAAATGTTCCTAAAAACAAAAGAAACCTCACGAAAACAACATTAAGAGTTATTAATAAATATTATCTCGATATACATTGATCAATATGTTTGAGTACTTTGTTACACAGATATTACAAACATGTCATTATACAAACATTATTTCTGATTCCGCAACGACACCCACATTGTGTGATGTATCACACATGCCTTGATTTTTATTTTTCATGATATTCTTGCCACTTTGTTACTGTTAATACAAGTAGTGAGTACATACTCATTCAAATCACAGTTTTTTTTTTGTTTTTTTTTAATTCATTAAATTGTTTTTCTGTTTTTAGGTGAGTGAGCCGTATATCTTTCTTCTTGCTAGACCGTAAGTGAAATTTATTTTACCCTAAGAGTTATTCGATAAGAGAGTTGGTATAACTTCTTTGTAATTATATCAATTGATATTTTTACTCCTGATGACCATGACGCATACCACCATAAATCAAGCCTCCAAATGGTGAAGTTTTGTCGTTGACAGACCGAGACATGTGGCACAATCCGAAATAAAGCAACCAGATGTCGATTGTCTAAGTCCACAGTGACTGTCAAGACCCAATAATAAGTACCGCTTTGTCGCCTGCTTGCCCGTTAGGTATATAAATTTAATATTTCCTCGTTTTATGGAGGATATCTTCTTACGATTTATAGGGGATTTGTTGGTTTTATCAAAACTAGAACGCCTTACGTGTTCAAATCCTTAATCTTGTGATGCATTATTCTTGGGTTGAATTTTTTGGAATTAGCTGTGTACTTGAAATATTTATTTTCATATATATCATTTTAATTTCATTTCTAACCTGAGCAATAGATACGTTCTCGAATCCAATCCTATAAAAAAAAAATGTACTTAACTTTTCTTTTTTGAAAAGAAAAAACACTTAGCCCCCTTCGGTGTTTTCCTTTCACTTTTGCCATGTAGTCGAATTGATTTATATTCAATATTATTTACGTTCCGCTTATTAGCTTGTTCAGATATTTTTTTTCCGTCAAGTGCAATTGATTGTTAGATAATATTTTACGTAACTGCTTAAATATGGGGCATTCAAATAATATTTAAAGTTATATTTTGCTTATTAATATGCAATTCATGTCTTTTCGTGGTATTGATTGATGAAATGGTCTCTCCACCCCGAAGTTATTACTTTGTTGTCCTGTCCTTTTTTAACATAAAATGTCATTCTCAAAGGCTAAAGGAGAAAATTGGGCATATATTTATGTTAAAAATATATACTACACTCATATAACAGGTAAAATACACCACATGCAATAGTCAAAGTATAGACAAAAGCAGGTCTAGAATAAATAATCCAAAATAAGTTAAATTTATTTAAATATTAGATATTAAAGTAGCATAATAATAAATAGTTTTTAAAAATAAAATATACATTTGTATGATATGAAATAAATGTTAAAATTTTTTTATTAAATTCAAAACCGCTTTATTCAAAAAAACATTTACAAACAAATGAACAATAGCATAAACAAATTTACAGATTTATGGCTCCTTTTCCTGCAAAGCATAACGTGCATTTGAAGGAGGGTAGAATTACAAACATTTTTCGTTTTATATTTAAAGTTTATAAATATTTCTTTCTATAAATCATCTAGCTGCACTTCTTATTACTCGTGAGTATAAAAAATGTTTTCATATATATATATATATATATATATATATATACTGTTGTATATTTAGTTTATAGGCTGTATACATGCCTTTACCCAAGGAGTAAGTTCTTGTAATATGTTTTAATATAAATTTTAATAGTAAATAAATTTTCCCTCCTGTTTTATGTTTGCCTAATAAAAATGTGTACAGAAACTGTTCTGCAGTATGCCGAGTATATACCCGTGATATTTTTCATAGATAAAAAATACCGGACACTGTCTCCCGGATATCGATATATCACACTCGATGTGATGTATCTCTGGGACATGGACAATTAATATACGGCGTGAGAGAGAGGTTCATGAAATATGGAAAAGTCTATCACTCGGCTTGGGATGAGGGTGAACGGGAGTGGGGTGGGGTAGAACTTTTTATACGAAGAATACATTTTTTGACAGTGGACAATTTACGCCGCAGAGGGAACATATTGCTTATAACTAATGGCTAATATCGGTTTGATTTAAATAATCCGCCTTAGAAGAAGAATTACCAGCCGTGCTATGTTTTTTCTCATTTCATAAGTTTCTTTTTAAAAGCATTAATTCCATTTTACACCTAATCATTGAAATAACAATATCCAGAGAGACTGTATCTTTGAATTTTAGTGTCACTATTGGTAATATGTTATTGAACCATATCCGTAAAAACAGGTGATCATATCTGAGTTGTATTTTGAACAAGAAATAATAACTTTTTTTCAACAAAAATCAATGGTATTATACCATGACTGCTATCATAGGACATGCCCAGACTAAAGTCGATCACTCCTTACCTTTTCGAAACCAGAACCTCCCCCTTTTTGGAACATCTTTGAATTTTAGCGTCACTATTGATAATATGTTATTGAAGCATATCCGTAAAAACAGGTGATCATATCTGAGTTGTATTTTGTACAAGAAATAATAACCGTTTTTCAACAAAAATCAATGGTATTATACCATGACTGCTATCATAGGACATGCCCAGACTAAAGTCGATCACTCCTTACCTTTTCGAAACCAGAACCTCCCCCTTTTTGGAACATCTTTGAATTTTAGCGTCACTATTGATAATATGTTATTGAAGCATATCCGTAAAAACAGGTGATCATATCTGAGTTGTATTTTGAACAAGAAATAATAACTTTTTTTCAACAAAAATCAATGGTATTATACCATGACTGCTATCATAGGACATGCCCAGACTAAAGTCGATCACTCCTTACCTTTTCGAAACCAGAACCTCCCCCTTTTTGGAACATCTTTGAATTTTAGCGTCACTATTGATAATATGTTATTGAAGCATATCCGTAAAAACAGGTGATCATATCTGAGTTGTATTTTGTACAAGAAATAATAACCGTTTTTCAACAAAAATCAATGGTATTATACCATGACTGCTATCATAGGACATGCCCAGACTAAAGCCGATCACTCCTTACCTTTTCGAAAGCAGAACCTCCCCCTTTTTGGAACATCTTTGAATTTTAGCGTCACTATTGGTAATATGTTATTGAACCATATCCGTAAAAACAGGTGATCATATCTGAGTTGTATTTTGAACAAGAAATAATAACCTTTTTTCAACAAAAATCAATGGTATTATACCATGACTGCTATCACAGGACATGCCCAGACTAAAGAATCACATATAGTAGATACTCATACAGTAAACTATTACCACATCAACCAGAAATAAAATACCGGGACGATCATAACTCCTTGAAATTTATTACAGGAAGGGATCATCCCCATCCAGAGACAATCAGGCATTAAACACACTTCAAGACTGGATTGGTCATAAAAATAACTCGAGGAACTGTGCCAACTGCAGGTTCTATTCCTGTACTCGGTTGGAGCTCGTTGAATATACTGTAGTGTAATAACGACTAGTTACGTTCGGAAGACATACAGGTGTACTACAAACTAAACGAGTAAATTAATAGACTAAAATAATAAAAAAAATCTCTATTTTGTTTACGCAAGTTCGATACTCCATAGAAATAATATACTTGGCCTGAAAGCTCATAATCATGTTAAGACATTGTTATAAGCGAGAACGTTTTAATCCTAGTATGAAAAAAATGTTATTATTATAAATTTGATCAAAATGTACAAACCAGTCTTATGTATTAATTAATGAATAAAAAACGATTCATTTAGAGAAGACCATAGTTCATCCGTGGGTCGCAGGAAAGGAGGGTGTCGACCGGATAACAAAAATCTTTTTTATTTTTATCCAGATGTTGAAAAAACCCGCACGGATTCTTATGACAAATTTGGACTTCGAGATTAACAAAATGCTTATTCTGACCAATTTGGGGGGTCATTTTCGACTAGGCCTTAGCCTTATATGAAGTCTATTAGAGCAGAAGGCTGATCTTATTTCTGTTTCCATTTCTTAGCAAAACATCTAAACTACAATAAAATACAAGGAAATAGTTTAAGAAAATGCTTGTCAGACCTCTATTAACCTGTGCATCGCCATCATATGGCCTTTGCTAGTAACTTCCTTAAACTGTATAAAATGCAGAATAAATTTCTATGCATTAAAGCAAATCACCTTGTCGACTCACCCGTAATATAATCCTTATATGGGTATCTGTTGAGGCTCAACAACTTCTCAAAATGAATGAGGGTTTATATAAAAATATACTAAAACTATACTTAAAAGTATAGTCATTTTCTCCTTTTTTTTCTTCTTTTTGGTGGAAATTTTCTTCTTCTTCCCCTTCTCTTGTTCTTGTCAAGTTTCCGAGAAAAACACTGTTTTGGTCTGAGATGATGACTGGTGCAAAATTTTAATCTTTGGTCTTAAGTGAATGTCACCGATAAGCATTTGTATGAGCTAATTACTCAATACATCTAAGTTGCAATGCATGAAGATTTCCTAGCATGTCACTCTCGGGGTTAGCAGGAAAATGTCATTTTCACAGTTTTGCCACTACTGGATGTTTAATTATTTCTGAATCCTTAATAGACAGTGTCCTTGGGATTTAGAACTGGTTATAGAAGGCAATATACTAGTTTGCAGGTTTTTTTGGCGTACATATCCAGTTTGTGGGCATCTATATTTGAGCTTGCAATACGACAGTAAGCGTTTATTTGACATAATGTTTATTAAGGGAAAATTTCTCGCTCTCTTGGTTCAAAATTAATTCCAATTTGTTTTTAAATCCTTTTAAGATCTCTGTTTTTCGTTCTTCAGAATAGTAACCTATCCAACCACCCTAACCTCCTAGCACAGTCATTGCACTGCACCACTCATCCCTATAATCCTCGGAGACTAAAACGGCAGTGGCCTCGTGACCTGCTATAAATGCGTAACAGTAGGAGTCCTGGCAATGGCCAGTTTCTTCAATCATGACGGAGGAGCGTGGGGGACTTCCCAAGACTCCGCTTCCTGTTTCCCATGCAAGGGAGGTGACAACCATGTGGATTTGGGAGGTCTCTGGGCTATTTGTAAATACTGGATGAATGAGCGAGTGAATGAAAATTGTAAATATGGTATGAATGAAAACATTTATCACAATTACTTATTGCCCAAATAGGCAGGTTGTAATTTTATCATAATAGGTTGTTTTTATCAGTATCTTTCTACAGAAAGTTGTTTATCGTTAGCAGATCTCACAATCCACTGCTTCATAACGAGCCTATAAGTAATGTTTAAAAGACAGTCGAAGGTTCTAATCATACAATGGAAGATTTTTTATATGCTTTTATTTATAGTTATTTTGTCCCTTGTTTCTTTACTGAATCAAAGTGTATTTCGTGACAATTATTGGTAGAGAATAGCCTTAAGTATTTACACAATCCCTTAAAACCGGCTTAGTCATAATAAAGAGGTGATTAAGCTAGATTTCAGCATTAGAAAGAGAGACATCTATATATGAAAGAGGAATGATGAGTCTTATGGACAATTTTCAGGTTTTGAGGAAAACTTAAATAGTCAAGAAAATATTTACACTAGTTTTCAAAGAAATAAAACAATAAAAACTGATTCTGATAGGCAAAACTAAATAAATATGCAAAAAAGAAAAATGCGCAACAAAATTAGAAAAAAAAGTTATTTTACTAAATCAAACATATTAAAAAAGTGCTCTTAGCAAACATTACTGTAGCAATGACGTTAATTATGCTAAAAACTGTTAGGTTAACCCTGACAGTGTTCCCGACCAAAGCTGAATTATATTTAGAATTGAAACAGAACTATTTCTCGCTTGTCCAAGATTTGTTGATGTCCAAGTTTCCATCGTTACCTTGGAATAGAACTGCATTATTGTCTATAATATATGACATGGACGAAGGGGCGGTCTGTAACAGAGGCGGCAGGTTGCAGATACCATCGCAGGTTCATTATCCGGTGCGGTAGGTTACACAACCAGTCCGCATGATCGGCTAGATGGCAGATAAGATAGTCCCCTATTGTCGGATCATTGATTTTACTCAATACCTGTCACCTGTTTCCGGCTTTCCCGATTTCCGGCACGCAGGTTGACTGCGAACTTCAGTCAAGAACTGATGTGCGCTAGAGTATTAGTTACTACTCCGAGTACGTGTCTATTACTAACTGAATAGTTGCCGTTGAATGTTACACTCCTCCCACACACAGACGAGGAAGTGCAACGGACTATCATAACTGGTGTTATTATGAGCCATTGAACGCAGGTTATTCTCCCCGCTCGGCAGCACAAACGCTCGCCAGCCGTTATTACCATCCCGTTCACACGGACAACTTTCTCCGGACAGCTTCTGCAGATAATGGGGAAAGCAATCCTCACGTGAATGCATCCGCAGTTTGTTCAATCCGAGTGAGTACACCGCCATAATAATGCGAACAAAATTATGTTCAATTATTTTAATGGCTGAGCATTCTTGGGAGAATTTAATGGCAGAAACTGTAACAAGTTTATTCGAGCTATTAAAAAAAAAAAAAAGCGTACCCTATAGATAGACATCAAACACTTGGCATTCTCATTTATCAAATATATTTATATATATTATTTATGTATAACTTGAAATAGTTACATGCAATCAATACAAAGTGTTCATATCAGTTTAGGAATCATCAGACTGAAGAATCATAAGCCAAAACCACTTCGCTTAACATTTTGTGATCCCCACACATCTCACAATAAAAAATATGCTAGTTATATGTCGAGAGGCCATTTTTGCTTTAAACCGGAGATTAGGTGGGAGTAAAGAGCATTCACATATGGATTAGGATGGCAAGGGAGGCAGGCGGTAATGAAGGTTGCTAGGGTTGTGAATGAATGAAATGTTTACAACAGCGTGAAGGGTACGTTTGTTGTTATGGAAAGGAGAAGCATTCTTTCTTGCGAAGGATTCTTGATTGTAGGAATTGAAAGAATCTTAGAGAGCTTGGAAGACTTCTATTCCGTTGGACCTGGTAGTCTGGAGTGTCGTTCTGTGAATCATTCTAAGTTATTTTTTTATTTTTTTTTTATTTATTTTTTTTATTTCAAAACCTCAAACAAAAAATATGTAATGTACAAAAAAAAATAAATAATACAATAATGGAGATACAATTTTCTCCTCTTCCTGCATTTACATGCATTTGGAGGAGTGCATAATATAATAGATTTGTTAGTTAGTTAAATTCCTTTATTGTGCTTTAACTGTGTGTTGCGGTTAAAAGTACTCAGTCTCATATTTACACTAGGTGATGAGGCTCACCTTCTATTTGTCACCGTATTTTTTGACGATTGTCGGGCTCAGGTTAACTGAGTATCCCCGAAGTGGCCCGCCGCGGGCTAGGGTCGCTACAACCTCTTAGCCGCCGTCCGGCGAGCGCCTAGAAAGAAATAAGGCGGGCGGACCTGTGGCCATTCGCTCTGGCTGCTGACCTAGTCGGCGGGCAGCTTTAATTCGCTTTGATCTGACTTCACAAGATCTTTAGAAGGTGTGGTGTGCCCCGACAGTGCACTTTGTTTAGGAGAGGAGGTACGGGGTAGGTTTATGTGGTCTTGGAATGACCACGAATTCACACTCGGTATCTAAGGGTAGGCGAAAACCGTCCGGGTCCCAAAGGCGAGTGTGAACTGGAGAGAGGCTGACTGGATTGCCGTGGGAGACACTGCTAGGTAAATTTGCATGGCCACGGCAACCGTCGTCCGCAAGGGAGAGGCCTCTCCCAAGGAGGTGCTAGTTTTAGCGAGACGAAGGGACAGATTCCCACTAGGAAGGTGTGGGGTCTGACAACGCCGGACTAAAACGTAGCGAGGTTAGGAGAGAGAGATGGAGAGGTAGTTGAATGAGAAGACCATGGTTTTGAGTTGAGCAGTAGGCGCCAGTGCAGAGAGAGAGAGAAAAGTGTTCAAGGTGCCGGTTTGTTTCTGTCGGCCCTCTGTCTGAGGAGGCGAGGTTTATATAGCCGGCTAGTCGTGGTGGGGGGCCATCCCCACCAGCGGCTGTTCTCCCCACCAACTTCTCCCCGTACTCTCCGACTGACGTCATAAGCTTTATTTATTAAACATATGGAAACAGTGATAGATATGATCTGATCGAGAAGAGAGAGACTTATAATTATTTGTAATTAAGAGGTGGCCACCACAACGATATTCCATGTGGTGAAGAAGTAGTGTGAATCGTATGTTAGTTCCTGGCTGTTCGGACGTGATGTATGGGCCCCAAGTATCTTACTTTAAACAAAGAAAGACCTTAAAACTTCTAACTTAACCAAAGAGAACCAAAACCTGACAGCAGAAAGCTCAAGCCGTTGTAAACCAAACGGATGAATAAACCAGCTGACAGGAATAGGGGTCATTAAAAATTTAAATGTAGCCCAGTAATCGATTGGTCCGGTGTTTTCTAACAGAACTGGCTTCCTGCCAAACCACCAGAAATTTTCAAGAAAAACAGGTTCTAAGTGGTCTTAGAGTGTTTTTTTTTCTTTCTGTTTTTGTTTTTTATAAACTGACCAAGGGCAAGATGATAAGTCAGTGGCATGTATAGTTTTCTCCTATCTATAACCCCTAATTGATTGCAACTCGTTCGAATTTCTATTTGAGTCTGGGTTCTTTGCCGCATCACTTTTGGCATCCAAGTAAAATCTTGAAGGACAGTCTTATATAAGTACATAAAACTAATAAAGTATTATAAATTAGTTCTACAAAGTACTCTATGAAAAAAATTAAATAGAAATTAAAAACATTTTCTTCTTCGCATTATGTACACTAAGCTGTTATGTTTAGTCCAGGTAAACCCTTGAAATGGTTAAATATAAATCGCCTATCTCTTCCTGCATGAACACAATTTGATTTAACTGTTTAGCTGTAGTTTTGCACAAATCTTTTGGGTACTACGCTTTTGAAAGTAACAGATTGAGATGTAGTTCTCATATATACCCCCGGACGGACTGACAGACAAATTGTGTACCAGCTGCTGATCGGTCATTTTTACCAACATATAATCTACCTGTTGACAACCAATTAAAGGTATGTCAAAACGTAGTATGATTGATACAGGTACATTCGGAATCTGACACAGGACTTTTGATTGTATGCAAAACAAGACAGGCTGATTATAGAATATGAAGTTGTGAAGGCTTTAGGTGCTGATATTTCATCGCAATCTTTAGATATTGTTTTATTTATATTATTTTGCTCAGGAATTGAGATAATCTGTCATTTTAATAGTATTGACGTGTAGAAATATATGACTGGCGGTGTTATTTTTTACTAGGTTTAGACTTTAATAGCTTACACTTGTGAATAATTAATTATTTTAAACCAATTAATTATGCTCTGCGAAGTAAGTATTATTTACATAAATTAATATTAATAGTGTCTGAAGTAACTTCTGCAGGTATGATAATGCTTTTTTTTTCCTTTCATTATTTTAATGATCTCTTATCGCTCTTATTTATCCATTTCCTCATTTTACAATTTCCTCAACGGCCAGTTTACATTTTCAACACGAATTACAAATCTTGAACAGACGTTCCATGAAACGTTTGACTCATTTTTTCACGATATATGCAGTCCTCGAAATTTTCACTGAAAAAAATTCTCCACACTCCTGTAAAAAAATGAACGTTTTCAGAAAAAAGGTGCAGATAAAAAAACAAAAGACTACTCTCAAACATCAGTGATGCGACCGTACTGTTTTAACTGCCCCTTCGTCTTTCAAACGACGCGTCGTTCATGCCGGTAATTATAGACAGAACACGATTGCTGAAAAAATGTCTCACGCAACCTTGTGGCAGAACCTTTTCCAAAAACGTATCATTGACTGTAACAGTTTTTTCGATCTGTATCCACAAGAAGCCTGTTTCAAAATAACCGATTCAAACTGGTTAACGTTCGATCATTAATGTCGATGTGAAGACATTTTTGATAGAAATAAAATGCACAAAGTGTCCGTGGTAAGCGTTTGATAAGACAAGTATTGGGAATACTGAAACATCTTGATAGCTTTTGGACAGGTTTTAAGGTTGGTTTATTAGTTTAAATAGTGATTTGCAGTGGCCAGATCAGTGAGCAATTGAAATGAAATATTTTTTATCATAATTATCTTATAGTTTTTTTCAACATAGTGAGCTCTTGTTACTCAATCCGTCGTTTATAGACATGTTAAATTATAATTTAGTTAATCATCTATGTACAAAAGACCTAGGCTACTGATCCTTGGATTTGATACCCACCATAGTCCTTCCAAAGCTAATGTACTACTTTTTAGAAACCATTGTACGTATTTGTGACCATCGAAAGGAACAGAAGGCGCAGTTGCCGTGAGCTGAGGACTTCAAAGAAGTGCCCTAATTGGAAGCAGTCAGTGACTGGCACATTCTGTCAACCGACGCCATGTTTTCCTACCTCTTGCACTCACTAACGACTCTTTCATTCTGTTATTTTGTTTGTTCTTGTCGGCAGACGGTAACTTTGGCCCGTGGCCTGTTAGTCTAAGGTTGGACGGCCGCAGCTCAGGGGTTCGAGTACTTGTAGTGGGAGGTTGAAGTAGGCGGAGGTCTTGCTTGTGTAATGTTCTTTACACGCATAGGTGCAAATGTCCTATTTATCAAATGCTTACATTCCTCCACTAAGATCCTAACAATTGTTTCTTTAATTTTTAATTTAAATAGTTCATTGCTTACATTCTGCAATTTGGCTTGTTGGTAATGTAGGTTGTCTCCACACAGCAGTATACACCTAAAGGAATGGATTTAGGATAAAGTACATAGAGAAAGTTGCCAGTTGCATAAGTTAGTAAACTATTAAGACACAGAGAGTAAGTGAATGAAGAATGGGCGAAAGGAATTTATATTTTCTTAATTTTCTCTATATACACCTCAAAAAATACTACTTAGTTTATAATAAATATACTTGAAATAGTTTTAGTAAAAAAAGTTCACCAATGATGGCTAAATATAATTTCGTCTACTTATTGCAATAAGTTCTTAAAGTCATATCAAGACCTTCATGATAAAAATGTTATCTGAACTCTTAGTCCAGCGTGTAACGATTCAATTGTATTCAAATTACCGATGCCTTGCATTAATTTATCTCATGCTAAAAGAGGTCAATGATATTTATAACTGATGCAGTTAAACAGTGAATTTATAATATTGACAATAATTACAATTTCAATGCACTCATCGCCAGCCTTCCATACCACGGTGGATGACCGTTTATCCGACCTGAACGGAACAACGATCATTTCCTCTTTTCCTTTGGGAATTTCCTGCCTAAGTGAATAGTTCAGTTTTTCTTTCTTTTATTTCAATAAAGCAGGCAATTATTCTACAGGCCTGTTTCAGGTGAAATACATTATACACTTTTATTCAATTTTAGATGTCTTTAATTTTAATGTATTTTTCAATCTATATATTAACTTGTAATAACTTTTTTGAAAAACAATAACAACACATTAAAACACATTTTCCTTTCTTTACGATTACCTCAAATTACATAGCATTTTCCCCTTTTTTAAGACCAATTCATTAGTATTTTACACGATTGATCGTTTTTTTCTTTCTGTGGCACAAACCTTTGGAACTTTATTCCCCTCGATATTCGTCGTTTATCGATTCTCCCAATCTTTGAATCTAGACTTTACCAGTTCCTTATCAACCTCAAATCTAACAAGTAATAATTGTTCATTGTTATTCTGCTTATTTATTATTCAATAATTACTTTATTTTTTTGATTTTCATATTTTATTTCATCCCAGCAACCTTTCGCGCTCTTTCAGAAATAAGTTCTGGGAATTCTTGTATAACCAGGGTGCTTTTGCGTCTTCTCCGGATGGACTTTGAACATTCATTTGAACATTAATGATATTTCAGTTTCACACCGTTCATTTGATAAACTATGTAACAATATCATTTCTGTGCCTATAAGATTATTTATGCGCCTTTATTCTGCTTACGTAGGAAGAAGAAAAAAACCAGATGTGTTCTAAATCCATGTATAAAAAGAGTTTTGATTGCGGGTCATATGGAAATATGAAGCAAACATTGAAACAGAATGCGTTACTGCACAGTCGACAGCTGTACTGGTGTCATTCACCTGTGCTCGTAACGGCTGTTGCACTGTGTACTGCTTTGGAAGTAATATGATAATAGGTTTGACCTACATTTGGATTCGTATCATATTTTTTTTTTAAGTTTACGTCTTTACCATGTCTTCGAGATCATTCAGATCTCAAATTTAACACAGATCAGAAATTTATAAATATTTATAGAAAAACTAAAAATGTTTGGCAAACCAATGGCATCGACTCCCTCTGGTGCCAATATGAGCGAATGTGTTCTCTTTTATCATAGCAGAATCTGTAAACTTTGTTTCCACTTGTACAAACATTTCAGTTCATCTGGACAGCTTTTTCGGCCCTTATTTACAACAAGAAAGTTACTATCGGCTAGGACTGATCAAATAGATATGCTAGTTTTTCAGCAAATTTATTAATGTAAAACGTTTCGACATACTATGTGTTATCAGTATTATGTCCTGACAACGAAAAGAGAAAGGTAAACGTTGAAGGAGTGTGGTAACCGGGAGAGATAACTATGGATAACATATGAAATTACATATATGTGAACTGTTTCATTGTAAATTTATATACTCTTGCGTATCGGTTCTTTTGTAACAAACCTTTGTTAATTATAATTAACAATCTTTTTTAATAACTTACATCATAATGTTCATAACTATAAATTTGATAATAATCTATCACCTACTTTTCATCCCCTAGTCTTCCCACGATTGCACCCACTCAATGAGAAAGATGGACTTTTCACTGTTTAACCCCCGACATGGGGAATGTAGTGTATAATTACTTTTTTATTATATATTACTTATATAGTGTATATTACTGTTTAATGTTAAGGGACACAGATTGTAAAAGTGGAACATAGGTCGACTGTCGGCATGCCTTTAACCCTTTTGGGTTTGGGCCGTCGTCCCCGATGGAAGTGAGGCGTGACATCTGTTGCGGAGTATTTTTAAAAGGCTGGTGGATTTTACAGTTTACAAATTTTCTTTTTTTCCCTGTCACGAAAGTAATTCCAAGAAGGGATATGGGACTCAGAGCTAGGATGGCCCGAGAATAGTTTGCGTAACCCAGAGAGAGAGATACGGTCCAAGTCGAGAAGATATATAATTCGGGATGAGACAGTGAGGCGACTTCCTAAGCAGAACTGATGTGGGGAGGACATCCTTAGCAGCTGTGCTATGCTGAGGACTGGTCTTGAGCAGACCTCTAAGACGCTGAGGTTTTGAGTTAGACTCACATTTTGACTTTGAAACCATCGATGTATTTTATAGCATCGATACGTTTTATAGTTAAGCTATTAACATCTCTGTAATCTTCCTATCATTTAAAGTCAATCAAAGTACATATTCTTTCAGTAAAATATTTTAAAAACATTAGTAATAAAGTATAGTTTACAAGTTTCTATTTTATATAAATGAATCCATACAATTTTTATCACCGTGTTAATTTATTAAGGTCAATTAATTTGCGTTTAGATTCCATTGGGAACAAAAGTAAGTGGATTGAATATTTGAGTAAGGTATTATTAACTTAACGCTAATGCAAAACGCTCAGGATTTGGTAGAGGAATTAAATCTGCCAGTAGTTGAATAGTTAGACGGCATCCCTACAATTGAAATATTCTATTTATTTAACCAAAGCGTAACAGCGTGGCGTTTGTAGGTAAATATATAAGCGGATATATGTATCCATGGAAAAGACACATCCTTTATAGATTGCTTTACAGTTTTATGTATTCGGATCCAGCTGAATATCAGATAGATAAGGAGTAAGTATCTGTATAAATTCCAAGAAAAACCCGCGATTCGCTTAACGTAGCATCACTCATTAGAATGGATGAGAAATTTAGCTTTTTTTGTTCGATTATCTAAGTATTAAAACAAAACGTAACAAGTAGTAACTACGTAAACTACTAGTTACTAGTAAACGTAGTGTCATTCACTACTAATTTTGTGTTTTCTCATGATAAAATAATAATAGTTAACTGCATAAAGAAAGAAGCAATGAATGTGCTCACGTACAGTTTAGTTTGAGCTATCTGAATTCCCCCTTTCTTTACTGGTACCAAGGGTGCTTTACCCGCTAATTTTGTTTCCCAGAGCAAGTTAAGACATTCAGCACGTGTCTTTGACCGCTCCGCCTGTGAATGCCGAACCAGACTGCGTAGCGTTCGGCTCTGTTGATGTTAGCTGAGGCTCGCTTACATATGCATTAATGCCGCATGAAGGGCCTCCAGTCTCTTGCAAGTCAATGCTCTCATGGAAATTCTAATGTGCCGACAAGCTAACTAGAACTGCACTGACCTTACTGAATCTTACCCCTCGGGTACTTTGGTTAGAAATTTAACTAAAATGAAATATAATATTTGGGTTTAAAAGTGAAGAAAGACTACATTGCATAAGGCCTTGGAGGAAATCGTATCGCAGGTTTACCCGTTTGCCCTGATGTTCTTTCACCAATAATATTTAAAATGTAGGCCGACGGCAAGAAAACAAACAACAGTTCTACCCATGATGGTCGATTTTGGAATGAATGAAGCAGATAGAGTGACTTTTAGCTATTGTTTGTTGAAAAGTGAACGATTGCATTGGAGTTTAATGTCAATATTGAAAGTGTGGTCGGTGGTTGCTATCATCGTTGTCCTGTCGGGACCACTTTGCCTAATCTGCAGTATCACTAATTCAACATATGTGTATAACATACCTCTAGAACATTTGTTCGCAGGCCCAAAACACACAAGGAAACAGTGGAATGACCACAAAATTTCTAACTCATTTGCTCAGGCAAACCCAGCGATGAATACCATCAACAATACCTGAAGGATATCAAGATTATCAAAGATTTATAATCGAAGAGTCGCTTGCAGTAATCAAGGCTGTTGACGGGACTCAGATACATTTTGTAAGCCTGGGTCATGGATTGACGCTCTATCGAGTAATTAATAGAGGGGCATCGTTCGTTTGTTGCATGCGTTATATTTAAGGTTATATGAGGCGTTATATGAAAGGGTTGGTGTGCATTTGTAACTAGTTTGCGTGAGTGGCTTTCTATAATCTCGTTTTAAACATAAATTCACAGAAAAAGGCTTGGAGGACATTAGGTTTGTTCCGATAAGAGTACAAACTATCAACAAACTGGCGGGTGGAGAGTGCAGTTGTGCCGTTCTAACTTACCAGAAACCCAAGCTTGAAATGTCAGACATCTGTTCCAACACGCTCAATACCTTGCTTAAAAATGTTTTGTGATTGTCAAAACGATCCGAGGATTGGAGTAAGGCCTAAGAATCAGTCTCTTTTCCCGCTCGCTGTAAAAACGAAGATTAGAAATATTATTTTGTCTTATAATAATTGAGTATTCACCTTTAAATTATTAATCATTGAAAATCTTTATTAGTAGAGGTTAATGTTATGCTTTAATTTATAACTAAATTTTTCCTTTTTTACAAATTATTACTTATTAAAAAGTGGCCCGAATGATAATTTTTGTACAAAGAAAACATTAAATGGACTCCAATTTATATTGCACAACCTACATGTTTTATATCTCTTACAAATTATATTAAAAGCCAAACCAAAAAGAAATCACGTTTTTGCAGTCCAACAATCCGGATGATAAACAATTAAGTAGTTTTGTAAAGTAAGTAAGTAGAGTTTGGAAAAAGCGTTTTAGTGATCTAGCATAGTTCTCAGTAAAATGATCACAAACCAGTTTGAAACTAATCAGTGATATGTGTTGGAGCAAACCTATCGTAAATCCTTTATTTAATATAGTACCTTAAGTGATCTCATACATGCAGTTAAGCTGTTGAGGAAAACGTTTCATCTGGTTCAAATCCAAAGGCAAAGAGATACTGATACTTTGGTTAATATGAGACCCTTCTTGTTCAAAATTACAGAGCTCAAAGAATTTTTTGAACTCAATTAACGTAATAATGTTTATTATAAACAGAAGTCCAAAATGCTTTGTATTGCTAATGAATACTAATTCGCATTGAGAAACAAGCTAAAACACACCTCCCGAATGTCCCAGAAACACCATTTCCTTACTCCTTTTACTGTGGTGAAGTGCTCCTGCAAGAGTCCATATATTGTACAATTGTTGGGATGATGGGTGACACACTGGTCGAGAAGAGGGTGGCTCCCTCCTATTGACTGCACTAGGGGAGTATGCCACCCAGCTGTACAGGCCAGTTTTATGCCGACTATCGAGCTACGATAATCACATCGCACACTCTCTTTCTCTCTTATCGAGGCCGTGTTCGTGCTTATCTCCTACGCGGCGAAGTAGAGGTATCTCTAGGATGTCGAGGGCCAGCGTGCACAAATCCAAGGATGACTTCAACAGGCTCGTCATGGAGAGGTAGGTCTTCAATATTCACGATATAACAGTACTCACAGCGGAAAATCGATTTACATTTCAGGGAAATAAACTCACCTTCGCCAATAGACAGTCAGAGAAAGAAATCGATAGCATGCCACGGGAATATATCGATAAGTACTGATTCACTCAACATCAAATGACTCATGAGATGTTATTCATTTAGCTGCTGTTTTGTGAGCGGGTGTTGCGCTTATATTGCTGTATTAACCCCCTCAGTCAATTAAATAAAAGTGACGTTTGATGATGATAGGTTTCAGTGAAACATCCCAGTTTTGTGCATAAAATAATTATGAATAATAATTTACGTTTTTTAACTCTACGAAATGAGGCTCAGTTCAGAAGGCATCAGCTGCTGTCACACGTTCCGGTTTATTTAAATCGATTTCCAACATTACAGTGTATTTTTCTTTTATACTTTAGCATGGATACAAAATAATATAGCCATAAAATACTAAAAGTAAAAGTTACATTTATAAGTTAGAAGCATTCAGTTTATAGTTATTAGTTATATATATAATAGCTACTCAAAGCGGGTTTCCTCTAATTTATTTTGAGAATGTCCTTATTAGTTTTCTTTCCCTGACCTGTGAAAAATTGTCAAACACAGTAATCAGGAACAATCTGATGGGAAACTAAACTGATTTTGTTTACAGTAGATCTATGCCTTCCCAAGTTAGTTTATTATAATCTGATGGAAAACCAAACTGATTTTGTGTACAGTAGCCCTATGCCTCCCCAAGTTAGATTAGGATCAATCAGGAAGGATGCTTCCGGAAACGGATAATGAAAAACTCCCGTAGGAAGGTTACCGCCAAATCCTCCACCTGCCCGGGCTTCTCGTAGCAGAGATTGTATTAAAGGGAACTGCACACCGTGGGAATGAAGGAAGCAGATGTCTGGGGGTAGGCGGGACACAGCTGCGTACGGCGGCACTTCTAGGGTAGCGCTGGTAGGGAGCTATTGTGATCTGGAGCTCATACATACAATATCATAGTTGTAATTTAAATTACCCGAAACATTGCGCAAACATACATTGAGTGAATACAAAAATTGTCCGCAATTTGTACCGATGCTCATATTCAAGTATCAGGATACGAATGAATTGAATTGAGTCTATACGAAAGTTTACATCTGGATGAAAATAAAAAATAAACACGAAATCAGTTTACTAGGAAGTTCTATTCTAAAATGAAACAAACATTTCTTTGGAAGTCGCAATCACGGGATACGGTAGTCTTGTAAGTTTTCGCCTAAGTGAGAAGTTTCTCCAAAACTTCTTTGCTGCCCGTGTCATTAATAGCTTCTCTTGGCCGAACCTGAACTCTTTACTTTCTTACCCTAAAGTCGATGGCGTGTCTTACTTCGAAGCTCCGAATTCAATTTTGTTTAACGTGTCAGATAGAAATAAATCTTTAAAAACTCTAAAAGTATATATATCTTCTGCCGAGCTGACGTGATGTGACCGACCACATCTGGCGTGGGAACGACATGACATGACAACAGTCTGACAGAGGTGGCACTTGTTAATTAGGAGTGTCAACCATTTCACTAGCGGACGTGTTAATAAACGTGTAATTAGAAGAGCTTTTTATGTAGTGGCGTGTAGTCCTTGATTGTAAGTCTTTGTTCTTAGACAATTGTGTCCGCTGCTTCCAAATTATTTTTAATTGGTAATTATAAATAGCGTTATCTAGTGAATACGTTCACGAAATTCCGGGTGCTGTCTAGTGCATATCACATAAACATAGAAGGGTACGGTATGTTAAAGTCATGTTATAGTCAACACTGTTCAATGTAACCAGTGAGGGAGTTTATACAAAATATATTCTTGTTACCAATGTTAACATGTGTTGTTCACTGTCCCTGATTCATAATATGTTTAACACGGTACTAATCAGTTAAGGATAGCAAACCGCGAACAAGATAAAATTTTAACTGAATGATCTTCTTTCTTCGATTTCTCCAAAACTTTCCGAGATTTCTTTGATCTTGAATGTTTCTAGTTGATCCAGGCACCATTGCATATATTTCCATCATTAGTTCATAGTTTAGTACAGTTATCCGTCATCTTTTTGTAGATCGATTCTTCAAAATCAAGTTGGGCCCTCCTTGAGCAGAATTAATTTGAACTTGCTCAAATAATATATTTACTTACATTGCATTACACTGGTGAGTTACTTTTCGCTTCAAGTACATAAATCGATAAATACTTACTGTACAGGCTAAGATGACTACGACCTGATGTAACGTTCAGTTACTTTCTTGATTCAAGATCATTTCTGGTATGAATGGATGATAAATTAGAAACCAAAGCATAGCTTATCTGTTGTTCCGTCAACATTTCAGCATTTTTCAAACTATACGGTCAGGATATGAATATTGAAAACTCTAGATTGGAGCAAATTATGGACACAGCAGTAGGGTGGTTTACAAAATGAACTAAACCATACTATGACAAACAAGCAATTCTTATCTCTAGTAAGGTTTGAGCTTACAAACCACCCCTCTACGAAATTCACGTCTCTGCTATTTTTCAGACAATTAATTACACAGTTATCAGATACTTAGAACTACATTTAAAAAAAAAAAAAATAAATAAATTGGAACTATTACATTATAACGAATAGGCTGGGGCTGACAAACGACTGGGGCCCTCTCGTACAAGGCTCTGAATCGACCATTATTGACCTACATCTGCTGAGGACAGGAATTAATCTATTGCTAGCAGTTCACTGCACCAGGAAAAGTGAAGAAGATTTAATGAAATTATTAAGACAGATTTCAACACTTAAAATAATTTGTCCTTGCTCAAAATAATTTGATATCTTCGTTCCCTATGTGACTGCATGCATAATTCAGTACTAACGATCTGATCCCATTTTTCCGATCTCATATTAGTCATGTTTCAGTAGACCTAAGAGAGCCATCCCTTTTTGTAGGTTTTTCGTCCACTTGCTTTTAGACCAACTCCCCGATTTAGCCTTTGGACGTTTAAATGTTTTCAGATTTTTTTTCATTTAAAGAAAATTTTTGAATGTTTCAAATTTTCTGTATGACTGAATACTTTCGGACGTTCGCTTATTAGACATTTTCTGAAGTGATAAGCGATTTTCGGTATGACATTTCCTCACTATAATAATGTTCATTGGTTGAAAGGCAGAACATAAGTTAATTTGGGCGTTTATATACATAATTAAGCAATCGATGGTGTCGTTAAACCTCGTTAGCTATGCTTTAACGAGCAAGCTGATCCAAGATTCATGTAGACCGGAGGTAACATTTGAACTATAGCTTCCCGCACAGAGGCGCCTAATGTGGACTGGGTATAACTATTGGACCATTACCGAGAAAGTCCATTAGCTGCTACTGCTGTCCAACCACAAGCTTGTCATTAAATCAGAAGTATGTTAGTTTAATTTAATACTGCAGATATTTTTAAAATAATAAATGTCGTTTTTACTAAAACAGCGGATCAAGTCCACCCTTAAAGTGTTTCTAAGTAATGAACCCTAAAAAAACAAAAACGGAATCCGCGCTCCAATCTCCATTTTTCTTCACAGCTCACTGAAGGATTCGGTACCCACCTTATTGAACCTGAGAGAGGCCCAGCCTTGAGGTTTCAGCGAACATTACGCTATTTCGTAGTTCCAGCACTTAATTAGCTATCCAGCAATTATTCCGCACCACCTCTCATTACTAAGACCTGATGCACCTCGAAACGTTGTCCGTTATATGATAAATTCTAATGACTCTGTTTGAGGAACCTATGCCTGTTTAGTCTCCTAATCAGAATTTAGAACTTAGAACTTTTTCTTAGTTAAAGAATGAGATAATAAGTGGAGTAAAGTAGAAATGTTTAAAGTGGAATATTACTACCCATTTTTAACCTTGAAACTGTCGCAACATAGTAAGTAGTAAAAATATTAGACCCTCAGCGAAACTTGAATTATTTGATTTTAAGAAACGTGAATTGATTTGTAATTATTAATATAGAACGAAAGCTTGATAAAATTTAGGCTTATGTTGTTTATATTTCAGGTTAAAATGAAATTTCACGCTTCCGTTTCGGGTTTATTAAAATAAATATTCCGGTTAATGTATAATTTTCCTTTCTTAGCTGGTGCTCGTAAATTTTCTCATTATGTTTTTCATGAGTTTTCATTGGGATATTGAAATTCCGCTATTGAACCCTGGAAAATGAATCTAGTCCATTTGACAGTGATAAGTTCCTTGAATTCTGAACGTGTATAAATTATCTGTAACACATTAATATTATGGTCCTTATTTGCATGTGTTAGAGGCTTCAGCTTAGTCATAGGTATTTTACTTCAGTCTCACCCTTTTAAATAATGATCTTACATAAATTAAATGTCGAATGATAAGAGAAGGGCAAAGCTAGAGCTTTTGGGTTTAACTTTTCTATAAAATTTCCCCAATTTCTGTTTATACCATGTCTGTAAACGAACGCACCTTCACTATTTTGAAAAAACAAAAACCGTATTATGCCTGTCTGCCTGATAATATTATATACCTAGATCAAACAGATAATTTTCAATTTTTCATGTAATTTAAATTTGAATTCTAAACCAAGGTCAAAAGACTTACAACCTAATAACAGACAATTCGAAACCATCGTTCAATTAATTCCAACTTCATGAAACGTTATATTATTCAATGGGAACAAGCAAATGTAGAATCCCTATAGACTTCGGTTTGGAACAGTCGCCTTTTGTCAGTCTATCTGTGGTATATACGTGTGTAAAAAAATGGTACAATCGATCCTAAATCAAAAAAAAATGTATGCGTATAAAACATCTCAGATTAAGCACGACTGTTGGTTTCGGTGCAGTAACAGAAAGTATGTGAACAAAAACAAAATATTGGCTAGGTTGCTCTCACGTTTAAGATTTCACCTATTTAATGTCACTTGCCGATTTTGGGCCACTAGCCGATATTTTTCGGTTGATTATATTTTTGGCTATTTTTTATTATTTGGTGAAAATTTTCAGTGATCGAAGATGATTTAAGAAATTAAGTATTTTTGATAAAATTGTGTTTGTAGTAGTAAACTCAGGTCCCTTGAAGATCTTTCGATGTCGTTTTCTCACTTTTCATATTATGTATTTAAAAAAATAAAATTTAATTCATAATTAAAAAAACCAATTAATTGGTTATAAAAAGATCATTTAAATAATAATAAGTAAATGACTAAACTACTACTGAGTAGAGCAATTATTAGTATCATTTGCTTATGGCAGTTAATTTGTCGCTCTTAATGTTAGCTGTAAGCTATACAACAAGAAGGCTCTCTATTACTTGCTTAGTAAGACTGTCATGACTCGTAGCGGTACCGCTGCTTGGAGACCCAATGACACCAGGTTTCTCCTCCAACATGCATACACTCCAAGGTGGCCATGTATCATCAGTGATAGACTAGCGGGTTAGTCATTCTATCCTCTGCAGTCTACTACATCTCACTTCTTCAAGTACTTTCACTCCATCCTCTGGAGAAAACACGGCGCTTCCAGCCCGTATTTTTATTACGGTAGCAGGATAGTTCCGAGGAAAGTAGGGGACAGGGAGTGAAAGACACATACAGTCTATCATTTAGATCGTCACCAATTAAAGACACATACAGTCTATCATTTAGATCGTCACCAATTAAAGACACATGATTATGTTCGTTCCGGTACATGCATGAGCTCTTCCATCAGTGATCAGTTCAATAAGTCTGGTACTGTCGAACAGCAAATGGTCGTTTACTTGTAAGTCTTGTTTCAGTAATGAGAGCTACGTCGATGTTCTTGTCGTGGAGTAGTCATTTGTATATTACTATCATAGTTAGTAGCTTTCGTTCAATTACTAAAATTAACTATAAGCGATAATCAAAACTAATTTGTGAATATAAATATATCAAAATAGCTATGGTTGAGTGTTCATGATGTCAATTGCTCAAAGTCAAGACTTAATAATGCTATGATGACATAAATAAGACTATGTTACTTAGAATTATGTATGCATAATCGTCTGTTTTGTTTTTTTGTAACGTCCTGGCTAAGATGATGGCCAAAAGAGCCGCCAGCGAAGGTGAGCCAGCGATTACTGCCGAATGCCATGACACAATGTCGTGGGTTAAGCTATCAAAAAATGTTGAGTAATTTAAGGGGCAACAAACTAAGCAAGATCAAACCACTTGTTACTGTCATGGAAGAATTACAACCGGTCCAGAAGAGGAACATTGATGTCTCCACCGATGTCCGGAGTGATGGTTATCGTTGTACACTCCCTCGCCGAATGTCATGAAACTTTCTGCTTCGAGATTAATGTATTTAGGCGTGAGAGAGCTTTTAGAGATCTATATCATCATTTACATACTCATTCCAACTTGGATATTTTCTACGTGCGAATTGTTGGATGGTTGAAGTCTTGTCCTGGTGGTCGTACTCCGGCAGATAAGTACGGGCTACTGTAAAACTTTGTCAGTTTTAACCGTGATCGATACGTTATGTACTGACCCGGAAGGGCCTTCATGTAGCCTGCCTTATACCGAAGAGATTTGCACGGTTCATCAGCCACAGTCGAGACGCCTCGACTACCTGACTTGAGGCCCTGACACCTGGCCGTTAGTGGACGCTCGAGAAATACCATTCCATGGATTATGTTTCCCAGAGATTGTATATTGACATTAGGATCGTGTGCAGTCCAGACTGCCCTCGTGTGAACATCGGTCACCCTGGACTCGTGAGAAGGCTCACGTAGTTATATCATACCCACAGTTCCTAGGGAATGTTCCCATAGGTAACTTTGGTGAGCACCTCCCACCTACGAACCAGCATAATCATTTGAGCAATGGATCAGTAGTATCATGGTCTATAAACGTTTTTAAAACAATTTGCTCACTTCAATTATGAGAAAAATTGATTATGAACGAAATAAAATATGTAGAAAGTGAAGAAATGACATCTGGACACCTTCAGGAATCCACATGAATTTTTTTGATTCTTCTCATATTATTTTAATCAAATATACTTCATTATATTTGATGAACCAGTAAGTTTGTTTAATTATTAAATTCAGGGCTGAATAGTGGGCTGTCAAAAAGGGAGTAACCAAATATTGTCTACGGAAATGAAATAATAGCTTTCGTTATCTAGGGATTTAACCTAAGAACTTTTACATAACTTATTTTAAAGGTTGCGTACTACTTCTTACAAGAGCATCTAAACCACGTTGGTAACTGAAACTCATCTTTTCAACAAATCCGAAAAAGTCCGAGCTGCTTAGTATGCAGTGAATGTTCTATAGAAGATCAACACCCTTGGCCACCCTAGTTCTTATGACATTTTTGAACAAAGTGCATCAAATTTACAAAAGAAAAACGGGACGAGATAAACTCAGGATATGAAAACTGGAATGTACGCGGGTTTAAGCCATACTACATAATAAAACAAAGGATTTACGGGAAACATATTATTTTCTTAAAGGGGTTCCTAATTAAAATCTTTATTATTATTTGACCTCAATAACTAGACTAATATAAAGATCTTAAGTTGAAAAATTACAATATTCTTGAACAGGGGGGCTCATGATTTTTTATATGCATTGATGTACGACACATATGATAATAAAGCAAACACGTGAAATAAATTAAGTTAATGCATACCACATTTTAACCAAACAAGTATTCATATATCATCATTCGTAAAAAAAAATGCCTATTCGTGAAATTATGAAAATTTTTGTTCGAACATAATAAGAGTCTGTAATCAAATTATTATTGTCTACGACCGGTAGAAGAAACATAAAACCATTAAAATTCTTACCGTACCTGATGTGTTCAGGTCTTTACCATGGGATGAAAAATCAGAACTTTAAATCTTGAATAACTTCCGAGGTTCATTTTAGATGGATTGATTCATTGCCGTGTTTGAAATTAGAGCCCCTATCGTGCTTCGGGAGATAATTAGGCTTGATAAAAATATCCACTCGAGGGAAGACTTGGCCGTTGACAATGACAGCGGAGTAGCGCATGACGGACATGGGTAATTGTACCACGGTACACCTGCTGAGGTGGCGGTTGTTGAACCCTTCTGGTCCTTCTCCGGGCTCGGCCTTAACTCTCCACAGTTAATTGCTGTATTGTCCTCCTGTAACAGGACCTCTGTCGCTTCTTTTCCTACTACGTCAGCGGCAGCAGTGGCAATGGACTTCTGTGTTCTCACAGGGAGATTCCCTTTGGAATAACTGTCTCACAGAATGAATGCATCATGGAATATCAAAACGATTGAAGTATTCATCGTGTATTTAAAACTGAAATGTTTCCCAAAATAGCGACTTGTTTAAGTGACTTGAATTTTCGATATTTTAAAAACAATCAACCTGCTGTTTAACTAATTAAATCCATTTGTTTGAATCCTGAATCTATACTTTATCCTACAATAAAATACTGTAATTCAAGCAATTGAACTCATTCGTCCCATATTTTCAATATCTCTTTCCCTCTCTCATTCATACAGTATTTAGAGAATACAATCATTAAATATTAACATAGATACATATTATTTTCCAAGGTATTGCTACTTAAAAAGGGGCATTGGCGCTTTGGGTTGTTCATCATATTTATCTTAATTCCGAATTGCTGTCTTGATGATGTCAGAACAGGCAAATTGTTGAAGTGATATTTTGTCAATGGAAGAATATTTTGGAGAGACTAAAGCTTGATGAATAAGTGCAAATAAACATGGCCCAAATTAACTTGAAGAATGGTCACCTTCTTGGGGGATTAATTGTTTGATTTGTCTTAATGCATACTTAAGGTCTTACTGTCTGTAAAAAGAGATTTTGCAGAAATTTAAGGGATGGTCTTTGAATTTTTCAAAAAGAGAACAAAATGACCCTATCCATGTATAATACGTACTTTTTTTGGCCATATAAAAATCAGCTTGAAATATATACAAAATTATGAATTCCTGAAATTATGAGAAGTGCGAGAAGTCAGGATTCTCAGAATATTGCTAGGCCGTTAGGTTGCTTTGAGTATTTACCACATTTACCTACTTGCTTGGAAAGCACTTTATTGTCAATCCAAGAAACAAACTGTTAGCAATTCAATAATACTTTTAAATTTCTCCTTATAGATTTAGAATGGACCATAAAATCTGACAAATACAGTAAATGATCTCGATACCCAAACCGGTGGCTACGTTCTAGTCTTTTTTAGTTCCCATTTGTAAATTCTTCTTAATTATGGGAAAATCGGATGACGTGTTCCCATGTCTATGCCATCTTGGAAATGGCACGTTCCTGATGTATGATATTTCCTGCTAAAACAACATACCTTAGAATGGTTATGAACTACTCATTATTACTCATAGAATATCGTCTTATTAAGAGGAAATTGAAAACATTCTTTTTTGTCGTCTTTACAACTGCTTCTGATTTTTTTTTTGAAAAGGAAACCTAACTATAAAACTATTTGTGCCCTGATTGTAAGGTAATGATGTAGCAGGGCAGCTCTCTGGAGATTTTTATTTCAATAATATTATTGTGCGAGACAAATAAAAAAATCCTATGTTAAACTAATCTACAGGTCCACAACTGTGTTCAACTATATATCTAAATAAATTGGTCCAAACGATCGAAGAGTGTCTTTCAAGAATTTGAATTGGATTTCTTGGAATGTTATTTTATGTTTTCCTTATTGTTTATAAATATATTGTTAGTGACCGAGGTGGTTAGGAAAAAATACTTTGAAAATATCACATTTTTTTTGTTTACGACATTTTTGCTAGAGTGTTATCTTTTCTAATTCTACCCCTCGTGAGGATTTAGCTCACACTCTTCCTGTCTAAGGTGAATGTTAATCTACGCTTGAGTACGCACGGCCATCATCAATATTTCGACTTTATCAGTCACGCCTCTAAGTGCTGATACAGCTTGTTCCTCGCGCTGGCCACTTCCCTTTTTGGTAGCGCTTGCAAGGCCGCAGAAGTTGAGTCGAACAGCGGTCTAATATTTCGCCAAGTCAGGTCAGCGGATCTAGTAGGAATGCTTAGAAGTGATCTCTAAGACCTTATAGCCCTTACGACCAAGCAAGGCCGCCACGACGGTGCCCTTGACCAGGCAGGTGAGGGCAGCTGCCGATACAGGTGCCTATTCCCGCCTCGTACCTTCACAGATAAGAGCTGCCAGTCTTCATTCAGCCTATATGTAGATCACTGCCTATAATTAACCTTATTAACTGTTTATGCATAGTGTCAGCTGCTCATTTAACTCAAATGATTATACATTTTCGAATCATTTTCCTCTTTTGAAAGATGAATTCTCAATTTCTCATTTACATATGAAGACGTGTTGCTCAAAATTTTTGTGTTTTTTTTTTTTTTAGAAAAAGCTCATGACCAAGGCTATTCAAGCAGATGTATCCATTTCTAACCATTATTCAGTAGTGTTGGCTATGAAGAAGATGCCTATTAAGAAATAAACGAGATATCTACATACTTTACTTATAAATGTACTGAATTTCATTTGACGAAATATTAAATAATTTGGCAGTAGCTAGCTCCCGGTAAGTCAAATTAGGGTAAAACATTGTGTCTTTCGCTTACAGTCATAAAAGAGTTTTATATCGTAATAAACTACCCCCCATGAGCAAAGGCAGCAAATAGTAGATAGCCCACTTTCTGGTATCGGAGTTCATCTATATGATGCCTAATATGGCAATGAGCCACACTATCTGCTACTACATAAACCAGACGACTTGATTCAATAATTGATTAAAACAACTTTAGTCTGCCCACAGTTTCTTATTATAAATATAATAAAAATTGTTTTAATCAATTATCTGTTGAAGTACAGACATCAGTTGTTGTAAAATCTCTCGTCGATTTGTAACCTCCTCATCTATAGGGTGCAGGTATAAGCATGATGTGGCATCGATTTGTTTTTTTTTTCTTTTGGACTTTTGAATTATAAGAGTTTAATCTTCTTAAAGTTGTTAAAGTTTTGGACTTCTTTTATTAATGATGGTTTACCAGAACATTATCAAGGTTCAACCCACACTGGCAAACGCTCCAAAGAAACTTTAATCCAATGGTGTGAATTGTAATGCATTATAAGATGGAATTCAACCAAAATACGTAATACCAATATGGCTTATAAGATTTTCAAATCATGCGTGGCTGGCTGGTTTAGTTATGATTAATGTGACTAATCACGGTTATTTGTGAGTAAATAAGTACATTTTGGTGACTAAGTACATCTAGTGCTCTACACTGGATTCTTTGGTAAGGCGCCATACTACACGGTTCATCCTATCGTTTGTGTTGTTTGGTATAAGATGAAATTTTTGGCCGGTCCGTCAACACAAAGCTACCCGATCTTTTGATGTTCGTTGCTGAACGAACCTGGAGATATTTTTTTTATTTTATCAGGCAGCGCATACAATATTAGTTAATCAATGTTATACGAAATAAATTGTTCAATATTGGCGTTAATATTTCTCCTTGAAATTAACAGCCAAGATCTAATGGATTTTCCCCCGGGGAAAATTCACTTTGTCGAAATGAGTTTATGGCTTGTCCTGTAATGCGTCTGGCTCCGGAGCTTTGCGGGAATCCTTTCAAGTCACTATGGTCTATTGGCTCGGCTAAGAAAATAATTTAAAAACACAAAGAAGTGTGGGCTTTTAGCTTAGTTTCAACTGTTAGTTCTTTTAAATAAACTTAAAATAAATTAATGTAATTGTTATTTACCATCGCTAAAGCATATTCGATAAGGACTCCATTTTTATATCAAATATACTATAAAAGCGTTATGGTTTATTACTACTGGTTTATAAGCTCAAGACGACATCTCATTGAAATTTAACAGTATTCCAGCACTACAGTAACTGATTGATCGAATAAAGTTTCTGGGTACAAATGCTTAGACGTTCAAGTCCTTAGGCCAATCAAGATCATGACGTATAGGCCAATCAACAGACAGACGTAGGGCTCATGGTTTTAAAAGAATAAAGAAACCTCTAGACTATAACTCACGATTTTGGGACGATTGAAGGAGTTTTTAAAAGCTGTTCAAGGGATATATTTCTGGGTTATTTTGTATGTTTACGTAAGATAACTTCAATAAACATCACTTTATATTATATAGTAACAAATAAAAAAAATTAGCTTTCTAAAGGGTGGAGAATAATGTAATATGAAGAACTGGTCTTGGTCATGAAAGCAGGCAATTGAAATTCAATATAAACAGCTCTTCTGAAGCACCGTTACTTTTTTTTCAGTACGGAAGGAGGTTATCGATATATTTACCAAGACAGGTTACTCCTAACTGGGTTTCAGTTCCTCTTATTTTGGAAGCCTGCCCTTCCAAAACAGATATTTTGTTGTCGATCCCGAAGGGGGACGCTCTTTACATTTTCTCCTTTTGTTGCTCTGGGTCTGTGTGTGTTGGTCTGTGCGATCTACGATAACAGCCGTAAACATGATACAATGGTTTTTGAATCCAATGGAAGATCTTGGATTTCTTACTAACGATAACTAGTTGGCTTTTTTATAATTACAAAAAGTTACTTAAGTATGCTCTGTAACACAATTGACTGATCAATCTGACCCAACGTGACGTTTTTGCGTGTTTTAATTTAGCAGATCTGAAATGTAGCCATTTACTAACCGAGCGTGTCAGGTCTTGAAGAAGAAAGATATCCATAATCTGAATTAGAACGCTTATACAACACAAATTCAGAACAAGGAATTGACGAAACTGAACATGAGGTTCAATTAGTAATTTTTACTTGTTTGTAATACTAAGCAAAATTTTTAAGAAAGAAAACTAATAAATAAATAAAATAAATCGAGCTACTAACATATATTAAAATATTAAGTTCTATCAAACCTCAAGAGGATGCTCCATTTAATGAAAGGATTATAAGTAAAAGCATTTTGAAGAGAAATGCTTCCACTGTGTTTGTTTTGACCGAACATACATATTCTTTTAACATTTTAGTGTTAATGATTATTTAGCGTTTTCATCTGGTTTCGTAGTCATTCACTAATCTTGGACTTTGGACAAACACGAATCGAGGCATGTTTGGTAATTTATGTATTGGACTGATTTACGATACGTGTTATTTTCTGCATATTGATATTACATCCGACAATGTTGTGGTTTGCAGTTGATAAAGTTACCCCTTGTTCCTTAGTTATATTTCGGACTCTGTGTACTTGAGTATAGTCTATCAAGAAGGGAATGTACACAACTTTTGGTTTCCTTAATGTGTAGCACATAACTAAATTCCTTTTAATTGTGCTTACCTCGCTGTGAGCATTCAAACGTCTTTCCAATTGATTATATCATGTTAAAGTCCTTTGTTGGAAATATTTCTGTGAAAATACCTCCTGAAGCAGCTTATGAATTATACGGAGATATACAATTGTTGTGTCCATTTATATCCAAAATTTCGATGAGAGAGGAGATGGCATTTTAGGGCGGAAATAATTATTGTCGAGTGAGAAGTATGTCCTTTGCATGTTAATGACTACGATCATATATATATGCTTTGTTTGTTGGCCGGTATATCCTTAGCTAGGAAATTATCTTGAATAGAAAAAGATGCCTTCCATAGCTCAACTTTACTAATTCCAACGAATTGGGCCACTCTTGGGATAATCTCTGTTATCTTTGTAACTTAGATTTTTCGAAGAACAATTCACCAAGCTACTGAGAGACGAAAATCGATGTTGTTTTATCGTCATTTATAAATTAGTTTTGTTTATCCAAGGTAGAGAACCCTAGATTAGGGATCATTTATAATCCCGACGAACGGCCATGGCTGTTCAAGTAATTACCTTCGGTATAAAAAGCGATTCGACCTCAGCCTCCATAATGATACATATGGACCGAGGGGCTGATACAAATTGCCAGTTAGTTCTACACCTGCCCTCTCTCCCGTACCCCCATTATCGGACCTCTTTTGTGCACTGATTCGATATGTTATTTCGATAACCTACTGCCTGGATTACTGTTTCATGTAAGCATCAGCGAAGAAAAACCTTTCTACTATAGACATATGTTACTCGGTCTTACATAACATGTCAATGGCATAACTGCAGAAAACATAACTTTCATGGAGGAGAATATAGCAGTATATAGCTCAATTTTTTTTTTTTTTTTTTTTTTTTTTTTCATAGCTCTCAAACTTATAAAAATAAGATGTGGGAAAATTATTTTGGATTGATGGGTGCCTTTCACTAAGGGGAGTCCCATTTGAAGGAAGTATGAAAGAGCCCTGAAAGAGGCGGTTGGATTTGGGAAGGTAGTGAGAGTCTACCTATGGTGATTCATTTGTAAATATATAATAAAATACAAGACATTATACTCTCTGGGAAGTTGTATTCATGAATTCATTGAACTTAACTTAATTTGAATGAAATATTTCATTCAGTGGGTATTTCCTAAGGACCTACCCCTCAAGTTGTGAAATCACAATCTAAGTTATGAAGTGGGACATACTAGGTGAAATAGGGTTTTACAATCACAAGAACAAACAGGTGCACAAGGAAAAAAGAAATTTTGAGTGATAAAGATATAATTTTTTTTTTTTTATATTATATTCTTTATTGAGCTAAAATTACAATCTGCCAAGGCAATAAGTAATTGAGATAAATGTTCAGATTCATACCATATTTACAATTCATCATTCACTCACTCATCCATACAATATTTACAAAAAGCCCAGAGGCCTCCCAAATCCACATGGTTGTCCCTTGCACCTCCCTTGCATGCGAAACAGGAAGCGGAGTCTTTGGAAGTTCCCCACGCTCGTCGGATACGAGCCAGTGGAGGCTGACGAGCGCGAGAGCCACAGACGCTCAGGTCATAATTGGAGAAACTGGCCATTGCCACGGCTCCCGAAAAACCTAAAGATATACTAGACGTATTGTTTTGTGCCGAAATTGGATGCCTTCTTTTCCGGATGGGCACTTGTCGAAAGATATCTTTTGTACATAATAACTTCCTTTAATAATTTTGGCATTTGGGCTTTGCAAGGGCCGGTGGTGTCTTTTACGAACTACGTTTTCGATTCGCCACTCGTTCTTTTCTAACACCAACTTTCCGCTAAGCCTGAGAGCAACACACTATGTGGCATCTTTCAATTGTCTATATTTAATTTACTCAAAGACAACTAAACACCGAAGGTACTCAAACACTGTATTATAGATCCCTTACAAAGTGCTTAATTGCAGTATCCAAGTGGGCAGTGACCAGCTTGCGGGCTCGCCCTGTAATGATACACACAGCGGCCGATACAAATTGCTGGTTAGGCCAAGCAACACCTGCCTCCATCGATGCTATTATTACTGGAAATCCTTTATGAACAGATTAGTAATGTTACTCCTAACCTAGTGCTTCGTATCGTTCAGCTGCCCGTGATTCCAAGAGCCTTTGTTGTTTAAATCCAACAGCAGTCAACCGGAGGTGTGACACATAATGGCATGGAATAATTACGATGAGGATAAAATACTCTGAAGAAATCATACTCTTGATTCATAATATGATCACATAACTAGTTGCTCCTTTGAATAATATCAGTTGTTTGGTAGTTCTTAAACTCACTGTTCCAGCTACAATAATCAAATGGTAAGTATTAAAACGTATATAGAACACCTTAACGAAACAAAGCAGGACGAGAAAGAGACAATTTTCTGGGAATTCTGAACAGTTAACACCGGGGATTTCCCATGCCTAGTGCATCTTGGAAATGATACATTTCTGATGTATGCAGAAGGAAACCACAACATACCTTAGAATGCTAAAAAGCTACTCATTATTACTCATACTTCGTAGTTTTTAGAAAGAGGATATGATTTATATACTCTAGTCTTTAAAACTGCTACAATACATTAAATTAACAAGCGTTGTTCGAGCCAATTAGCCTAAGCAGGATCTTGTCGTCATATGTAACTTTATATAATTAAATCTATCACTAAATAAGTTATTGTTGTTTCGCATGTCCATGACTTTAGTGATGATGACGTGTACTACTTTGGTTAGGTAAAGTCATGAGGTATTGATTTCAATTCGATTATTTTTTTATTCAATATTGTATTTCACTGACTTTTCTTATTGTCTTCTTGTTTTTTTATTAGGTCCATCTATGATTTTATACATATTTAGCCATGAATTGAATTTGTTTTTATTTTCACTCTACTATTGTTCGACTAGGTCCCTGGATAAAGGTTTTTTGTCTATTAATCTATACAAAACATATTAGTAAACCTTAGCACCTCTCTTGTGGCTGACCATGCCCTAAAGCAAGCAAAATGGACCTTAGCACAATATCATCTTCTAATAGATCTACATCAGCTTCTGAGATGTCATGCATAGATTTTCAGGTCAAACATATTAGTAGAAAATACAGTAGAATCCCGATATTTCGTATCCCGATTATTCGTATTTCCGGCTAATTCGTACAAATTTGGTGGTCCCCCGAGAAAATCTCGGTAAGTGGTATAAAAACAATGCATTTCAGTCCCCTCAGTAATTCGTATTATTTTTATGCTCGAGGCCACTTAAAATGCCTTATAATAAGTATTTCCAGCTTTAAAATCTCGTTAATTCGTACTGTACAGAAGCAAAAGTGAGAGAAACGAAGTTTTCCATGAAATCCCATATGTAATTCGTACTCTTTTTAATGAAAGGAAATAAGGAGAGGAGAGAGGGAAAGTTTTAGGAATTGTACTAAGCTTTTCTTTCGTTTCTACAGTTCAGTCTCGTTTTCGTTATCGTTGTGACACTTGACCCTGCCTCCGAAAAAACTTAGTCTATCTATTAAAGAGAAACAACAAATCACGAACGCCTTGGGCGGTGGCTTTAAGCAAAGTGACGTATCCAAGCGTTTTAACGTCCCTCGTTCCACAATTACATCAATCCTGAAGAACAAGGCCAAAATCACTTCCCAGACATCAAGCAGCGAAGTAAAACGCTTCAAGACAGGTGATTACCCACAACTTGAAGAGAACTTAAAAAAGTACCAGTTGGAGGAAATATTTTAACGGAAAAAGCGCGAGTTTTTGCAAAACAAATGGGAATTAAAGACTTTCGTGCAAGTGATGGATGGTTCGATAGATTCAAAAAAAGATACAACATTAAATTTAAGAAGCTTAGTGGGGAAAGTGCAAGTGTGTCGGATAACGTTTGTTTTGAGTGGAAGGACATATTTTTTATTGCATGTATTGTTTATTGTTTAGTATAGTATTAAGCAGTGTTTATTGCTTAGTTTTTATCCTTACTACGTTGTACATACTTCTTAATACATACATGTTTGCATTAATACGTTTTTTAATTTTGTACTCCCGATAATTCGTACCTTAATTTTATAGTTAGGAAAGTCACACTTATATTTTTGTGAATAGTTTATTGGTTAATAAAAAGTTCTACTCCCCCGCTACGAATTATCGGTCTTGGTTTTATAGCCATTTTAAGATGAGAGAGGGCCTATACAAAGACGGTGAGTCACGTAAGTGGTCTCCTTGTCGGCCAAGTGGATTAGACCAGCTCTATCACGCTCCGACAGATGAGAGAGGGGCCAAATCCGTTAATAGTAATGGAAAATGAGAGAAGAAGAGGAGCCCTTATTAGGGATGTAGAGCCATCTTAATATCTTCAGTGTATATTTATAACATTTTTGAAGGATTAATAGTCAATCTTATGGGACTTTCTGTGGCTCGGTGGACTTTTATGGAATGGGTACCTAACCCTTTATTGAATCTCCCAATACCTACAGAGTGGTTAGGCTTTGCCGAGGAACAGTACAGGACTGACGACGAGCACTGATCTTGGATCGTACGAATAGTTTATTCAGGTAGGGTAAAACATATCGACAAACTGGACAAACCAAAGGTAAAGCAAACATCGACTTGTTCAATCCATTATCTTTCCTCAGTCCTGCATTACAATAATTATTAATGACTACGTGACGCGCAAGCGGGACAATAAATAAGCAGTTAGTTACTTGGTTTTAATTAAACAAATCTTCGATATTTAATGTTCAGTTCATCATTTACGACGGGCCTACAAATTTTATTCCCGGTACCTATAAGCGTATAACACAATTTAGGGACTCGATTACTCCCTACTGATTAGACTTTCTATATTTTTATTAGCCATTCAAAAGCAGTTTTTTCAATAAATCTTTTGATGTCTTTGGGTACCAAACGGAATCGGGATAGTATATGCCATGTTAGAAGTGAAACAGGACTCATAACCTCCATAACAAATAGACAGATCTAACGTTTTCTGGTTTTTAAAAAACACTACGATACTCAAAAAAGGGAGTCTTATTCAACTCAGCTCATTAACTCAATCAACTCAATTATCTGTATGAATAATAATGAAAATGAGGATGTTTCGCATGTTATTAATGAATATATTTTGTTATTCTTTGAAATATAATAAATTAAAATGTAATTTATAATAGTAGAGTTGTTATTTTAGATTTTTTCAGAATAACGTTACTTATATTTACGAAGCAACTACATCAATGATTTTCGTTTGTACTACTTGCGTAGAAAGATCATAAACTAGGCGTTATTATTGTTAAGACGTTAGTGTGTGATACGAAACATTTAAGTTTTTACAAAGGTTACTAAAATAAAAGTTTTCAACTCTTGAAGTAATAGGTCAACGCTCTGAAAGTTTCCAGCTTTAACATAAAACAATATATCAATATCGGGCAGGGCCAGTAAATGCCAACTGCCCGGAAGTGACACTTCTTTTGGGGATATGGAGTGATAACATCTCTGGGGAGGATTTCCTGGCCAGGTGGTACGTACGTGGCACCTGGTTTATTGACGGTTCTTCCAAGTCGCGGGATGCTCTTTGGTTTTTTTTGGGGGGAGGGGGCGATGATTTTTCATTTAGGGTGTGTATACCTGGAAGTGAAGAGGGTAGGATTTGAGGAATCGTCCGCCAATTTATTTTGAATGAGAAATATTGTTTGACATAAATATTATTCAGGTAGTTGGGTGCTGATTGGCGGAGACGTGAAGGAGATGAGAGTTCATCTCACTGTACCTTAAGATAGCTAGAAAATAGTTTCGGTATCAATGTCGAAAATGCTCGGGATGTCAACGACCCGCGTTTTAATTGGCGTACGTCCGTACCCACAGGTTTGCCTGTAGCTCGCTAACTAATTAACGGGTTTTATTTTAGACGAAATGATTAACGAGCCCACATGACTCGAATCCCATTTGGCTTGAGGTACCTGTCAGCAGAAGTTTAGTTATCTTTAAATAAGTTCACACTTCCCTGACGTGGGTTTGTTAATGAAACATTATATATATAACTTTATTGCAATGATGCTAACTTCGCTTTAATTTGTACGCTAGAGTAGCATATATTTGTCTTATTAAACTCACAAGAATGACTACAATACAAGGATAACTATTTCGTAATAGTTGAGTTTATTGGCGTGGTTTGTTACTTAAAGCATTAGAACATGGCAAATGGTTTTAACCAAGAATAGGTAATGCAATTATAAATTCAATATTGTCAGTCGGATTTCCGGATTTGAATACTAGCTTTAAGAGTTATACTATCCAAGAATCCAGTTGCTTAGCTCGTTTCCCTTGAAAATAAACGCTGGGGCGCGAAAAAATAGCATCCCGGCTGAGCGAGTCACGCGAGGTCTGAGGATATTCTTACCCTCTGTAATTTTAGATGTACAGTTGCGAGTGCATTTCCCCCGCCGAAGGGTACAATTTCATAATTAGTCTTGGGTCGCGGGACACGAACCCCCGGCATCATTAGCCTCATTTTCCCGTCCGTGGGTGTTTTCGAGCAGTTTCTCGTGAACAGGGCATAGCGTACCCGGTGATTTGTCAAAACGAAGAACAAATTAAACAGCTTCTCGTGGTAAAACGGCGTTAGCATATTTTATTGGATACATTTTAAATATTCCTTTTGAAATCGTCATCACTATGATGAAGTGTTGAATGTGAAAATGTTTGGTTCGATTCTAAATCGTGCTGCTGTCCCTTGACGAATGTGCATAGTATGTCCACATTAGCGAAAATGTAATAATACATTATGGACAGTTGCTATTTCCGTAAACATTAAAATATCTTTCTTTTAATATTTCGAAGCTGAAAAAAACCCAGCTTATTCGTAAGTTTTAACGGGCGATTTCTCTTTAGGCTTGAGATATATTGATACTTTTAGTTTGCAAGTTGTCCGTCACAAACATTTATATTGAAGTGCTACCTATTTATGTATTTGCATGAACAGTATTTGATTGAATGTAAACCATTATGACCTGAAACTTCTAAACATTAGGGATTCAGTCGGGACATTCTGAAGATAATTAATGTTAAACTTGTAAACAGTTTTGGTTTTTAATTGCTTTAAGATCACTTTCAGTCTCAAGAGGACACCCTCTCAGGGCACAGGCACACTCAATCTAAATAGGACAATACTCTACTAAACTCTCACTAAAAACAATAAATTTTGTGGAGTCAAAATTTGTTTCACGATTACTACTGCATTTTATGTTTATACGAATATATTTCATTATATCATTTTTTTAAAAAATATTTCTCTGGATATTCTAAAGTTTAGTGGGGTCTGACACTGCCCCTACTTAATGTCTAATAAATGTTTGTTTTTTAAGGGACAGTGCCCCTGGACGATATGTGTGATTAAAACACCGCGTCCAGAAGTTCCACAACCTTCATTAGCTCTTGAAAGAGTATTTTTTTAATGCTCATATAGTAATAAAAGAAGAATATAAGTTAGAACAAACACTCTTTTGGTTAGCAGAGAATATTTTTAGCATGACTTATCTAGGAACCCCACAAAATCCCTTAATTTCAATTCAGTTCAGATTTTAGATGCCAGAAGTGTTTAATGAAACATTTTCCTTTGCCATTCATCTGTTTAGATGCCCATTGGGACATTCAAAACTCTGTCGGTGGAAAATGAACATTAAAAACACGGAAGTTTCTCCAGTCAGATTTTTCTGATTGTGATTATTCCAGACCCTGCCGGATTTTTTCACGTATGTTGAATAGTATTAGGTTAGTTCATATTTACATAAATAAATAACATATTACTTACTTGCTTTACATAACGAGTTTTTTCGTTTTTTTGGTATGGTTTTTGTTAATTGGTTTCATATTTTTTATAATACAAAATAGTAGTTACTATTTATAGTTTATAAACAGCAAAAAAAAAAAAAACTGTGTCATGGATCCTTGATTCGAAAGAAGAACTACTGCCATTGTTGTTAATGGAGGTCAACTGTGCATAATTGACCGTGATGGGGATCTAGTACCGACCCGTGTGCAGTCAGTGGTCAAACCTTGCAAGCATGGATTAGGACAACTTTCCGAACAATCATTGAATGAATCTTTTATGATTGGTGTAAATAATTGTATACATATCTCGCTAGGGCAATGAAGGAATTTTCTTCAAGGTCTAGAAGGTATGTTTATTTTTTTAAATATTAGCATATTATATAATTATTTATTATAATTAATAAGTTTATTAAATAAAACCTCTTCGCTCCACCTTTCTCCCTTCAATAATCGACCCTGCCCTTCAGTCACATCATTCGAATCATGTTCGACTTACTTGTTACCAAATTATTATCCCTCCATTGTTAAACTTATATATACAGTTTTTATTTAATTTTTAAAGGTAAAGAATAGTAGTGTATTAAAGAAATGTAACGTAAATTACATTTGAATACATGTAATGTTATGCTATTCGACTAGCCAATTTTTAATAATGTCTTGTTATTTTAAGGGAACTATGTTCCAGAAAAATAAAAAAAATCACGGTATAAAAAAATTCAAAATCGAGAAATGATTATTGTTTTTTTCTTATTTTTAAATTGTGAAGATCTAGATTTTAGTTTAGCTATAGCTGAATCCGCAATGAAAAACTTAAAGCGTCTTCTCGTCTTTTATTTACTCCTGATTTATATGAGTAATGTCTTATTTGATTAGTATTTCTTCGATAACAACTATTATATGTTATGTATATCATATAATATTCTTAAATGTTTGGTGATATCTTCCTACAAATAATACATGAAATCACATTTGTTGTTTTTTAACAAACTTTCTTTACTGTATGCCGACACCACAGCCGTATATTTGTCTTAAATACACCATCGTGCAGATGTGATTCGTTATATCGTTACATGTTTTTTTTTGTTACATTGCCTTTATATTTGTTTGATTTAAAATTTAACAGTTACAGCTTATGTATACGAAACAAATACATAACGAGTATAATAGTGATTTAGTGCGCAATTAATAATTTGAAATTTGTTCAAAAATATACACATGTAAAATGATAGAAATAATAAAATAGAACACTAATGGCATGACAAAAAAGTAAGCCCCCAGTTTTCCCATCACCTCGCATTTTTTTTTTTTGGGTTATTGAAGGGGAAATGACCCATTCCCTAGTTTAGGACGGTCACACTGATGGGTACCATCTTACCCGAGTGAGCGTGGAACAGCCAGAGCTGAACAGTACAAGGAATAGTCATCCATCCAAATACTGACCAAATTTTGCCCAACGGGAACACGCTCCCTCATATTTTTTTATATTGTAAATTTTAGGGGTCTGAGGCAAATAGAAACATTTTAATCTTTTCTCAGATAGTCGATTCCTTTGATCAGTCACCGTTGAATGCCAGTTGGTAAATATATTGAAAATTTATGGTCAGGGACCTGTTGCTCATTCTCATGGAAAGAAAAAAAGGTCTGAATTTATGGCTGAATGAGCTGAAAGAGGAAAAGATATATGGTAGAATTCTGTTTAGAAAATCTTTAGAGTTGAAGGGTTTGAAGTTTTCTTTATTAAAAATGACGATTAATTGCTTATAAGGACTTGACAAATCAGGACTCGAACCTAAGGCCTCCTCAGGTGTCCTTCTAAGTAGACAAGCAGTGTCGAACGACCACTATATCAACTAATGAGATATGCTGTGTATACATTCATCGTATGGCATGAGGGAGTGTAGTGATAAAGGCACTTAACCGAGTGTTGGATAAACGATAGTATTAATATTATCGTATAGACCGAATCTGTGGCTATGTGGACTGCGGAATCTCTAGTTCTTTTAAAGGGGAAGAACTACTGACTCAGCCTCGTGAGTGAAAATGAATTGCTGCTTCGTTATAAAGAGAGTTGCTGTCTAGATAACATCTTAAGTAGACCTTGTCTCATCTTGAGGTTCCTTGCCATATATTTATTTGTATCAAGACATTTAATATTTTTTAACTTTCCTATTCTGTGAAGACTTTCTACCTAATTATAAGTTGAAAACCCCAGCGCCTCCCCTAATCTGGTGCGATTAGAGATCTGCATTAGGCTGATCCATCCATCATTTACTTGCCCGCCTCGCATCTACTTTCCCCCTCCGAAGCGACACCGATTACTTGACTACGTCTCCGAGCTAGCTGTAATTATCGTCGGTCCATTCCTTATTCAAGTAGTGTCCCGGGCCTCTTTAAATCTGACGATTCCTGAATACTGAATGAGCATTGCTTAGAACGATTTGCATTTCGGCAAGTATTTCTAGATGTTATCCCTCCATAACATCATTTTCAAGCTTTGACAATTAAATGTGTTCTACACATATCTTAAAAGTACACATTTTTGATTAATTATTATTAATTCTAGCGTGTGATCCCGCTAGTGCTATTACAATTCTAATAATAGATTTTTATTTTTTATTTTTACAAAAAAATTAGTTTACATCCTTTCGTGGTTCTACTGTATTTTCTAAAATATGTAAAGTTAGTTAAGAAATAAAATAAGTTGAAAGTAAAGAGACGCTCACCAGAGATCCCTAGCTCTCACTTAAACTCCCTGTAAGTTTCTTAATCAACATTTATCATGGTCACTGATGATTGCTTAAATCAGCAATAATAATTCTAAATAGCGGAAATACGGTCATGAAAGACTTTTAAAAAGGGCGCGTTCCTGTAGCACAGTCATTGCACTGCGCCACTCATCCCTATAATCCTCCTCGGAGACTGAAACGCCAGTGGCCTCGTGACCTGCTATAAACGCGTGACAGCGGGGGTCCTGGCAATGGCCAGTTACTCCTTAATCATGTCCTGAGCGTCTGTGGCTCTCGCGCTCTTGGTCAGCCTCCACTGGCTAGTATCCGGTGACGCGGCTGATGGAGGAGCGTGGGGGACTTCCCAAGACTCCGCTTTCTCTTTGCATGTGGATTTGGGAGGTCTCTGGGCTGTCATTGCCATATTGTAAATATGGTATGAATGAGAGCGTTTATCGCAATTACTGATTGCCTTATAAAAGGCAGATTGTAATTATAGCCCAATAAAGAGTATAAAAGAAAAAAAAAAGGGCGCGCACTTCAATTTTTGGCTATGGAATTATAATTTTGTAATATCTATTGAAATTATTCTTCCTCTTGAAAATAAGATAAAAATGACTTTTTCTACATTTTTTTTTTCAAACTTCATGTTACTGTTTTTCCACCCAAAAAGTAATCACCTTATTTTGAGTTATTTTGGCACTTTCAGATTGATTGAATACTTTTTCCGACCAATATCGCATGACTTGCCCTTTTGGATGTTTAAATATCAATAGAATTTTTAACAGTTTTGAATAACATGGCCTGGCAAATAAGTTCAGTTATCCCAAATTTTTTTGTAGTTCTGCAACTCACTACACTCACAAATGCAGTTTCCTATCTGGAAAGACACCAAAGATAAAAATTTCATCCATTACAAAAATTCCGACTCCATAATTCCTATTACTACTGCACTTTTCTTGAAAATACCAAGATTTATTACTTTACATTTAATTGATAACAATAGACTACATCAATATGTTGATATGCTAATAAATATAGTTTTCTATTTTTTAGGTATGTACCTGAATGCTCATTCCCCTTGCTATCCAGTAAGTTTTGTTATCTTTCTCTAAAACTATTTATTTCATTTAAATTTTACAAAATTAAGTATTAAATAACCCTGAAGGAAGAAGTACTAGATATGCTGTAATGATTTAATTTTTACTATACATCAGCTACTTCAAATGTATTCTTATAATAAATACTAAATATTACGTTGTTATTACTAAAATTGTTCTCAGACTGCACGGCTAATCTTTACTTCAACGTTAGAAATATTTGCATAAGCAGTTACACAAGGCTTTGCCGCATTATGCACACAACCTGAAATGTAACAGCATTATACCGAAGTGGAGCGCGAAATTCCCACGGGTTCTATATAAATTATTCCCTATTACAGCTCATTAAAATTTCCCTTTTTCTCAGCGATGCAGGCGAAAAGTGAGGAGTACGATTCAGTCAGATTGCTGATTAATCCCGGAGATTAATACTTGGCCTAATGTATTCAGCTATACATTTGGTTAGTAATTTTTTTCTCATCATACAGTTGATGTTACATTTGAAACTGCATTAACGTACATTAAGTTGTTCATTGATCTACCTACATTAGCTTGTTCATTCAGACATACATTCTTGTGTGCATACTTTCTTTCTGAATTTTAAAATAAGTTTTTCATTTATTGAAACCGAAAAATGTTGCTGAATCGTACTAATTCATAAAACTTTAGAATTGCTAATTGTTGGCTAGATTTAAGAAAACTGAGGAAAATGGAAGTAGGATAGGAGAACTCATAGAAATTGTATAACAAATGTAAACTCTTATGTATCGAATTTTTTTATGATGGTATTGGTCCCGCACCCAAATAAAACATTACTGGCAACATCGGGACTCGAACCCACTCCCCCCACTAGCTCTTGGAATTATCTTAATATGTCATAATATGCCCCTAATTTCTGCCTGATGGGAGACTATATGCGAGAGAATTCATATTAGAAGGTCATAATTCGAAGCAGAATAGCCCTGTGTTGGTCGATCCCCTGTCTGGATATTGGGGATGTCCCGAGCTTGCCAGTTTATTTTAATTTGCCTGTAAATTATTAAAATATTTTCTTTTAACCCGAGGATTATAATCTGTTTTATTGGTGCTTTTAGATAATTATTCAGATGACTTGAATTTCATGATTGTTTCTTTGTTGTCATACATTCACAATGTATCGACAATCAAATAAAACCCTGAGGATGAAAACCCATAGCTTCTATAATGGCAATTCGCGGAAATAGTATAGTGTGAAAAAAATAAGATTGCATTCACACAGACATATCGATTGCCAGCTCGTGGCTGATGGTGCTTTCATGCTTTGAGGGCCGCTCATTTTAAAATGGTACCCTAAAAGCTCCATTAAACAGGCGCCTACGAAATGGAAGACCGCCATTTCCGAAAGGGCTCTTGCGGTTTTAATGGACTCCCCCGTGAAAACCGCAAGAGAGGAAATGAGGTTTTCGCCGGTGCTGCCGCTATGAATGCGGTCCAGGCGAGCGGAAAACTCCGGCGTACGTAGTAAAGGGCCGAAGGCAGCACCCTGCGGAACCCCTTCGGAAATGAAGCGGCAGAAGGGCCAGACAATATGGGCCAGTGCTGCTACAATACAGTCGCTGGTGAGCTATTTGCCGGCTTTAAGTGTGTGGGACTTTATCGATCTCAACGGCTACAGCTGCCGCCTTTTTTGTTCTTATCAGCGCTATTTCTCTCCTGCTCCCTTTTTGCCCCATTCCCCTTTACCCACCCGATCCCCTGATATAAACCCAGAAATGAGTCGAACCTCGAGTCAGCAAAAAACCCGATCCCGTCCGGTTACTGCGATTGAACTCAGCTAATGAATCGACCCGGCACGATTTTTGGTTTTTCTCAGCACGCTCTGGACAGATCTCAGCGCGAAATCCAGTGAAAAAATAACATTCTGTTTGCTTTTTGGCCATTTCACCTGTTTAATAATTCACAAACCTGTGTTTAAGTGATAGCCGCTACTTTATATTACAGTTTATAGGTTCGATACTGTACAGGTATACATGTCTGTGTGGTGTACAATAGCAATCTCATACGAGCAAAAACTTAAAGACATAGTTTAAATATACCTGCTTGATTCTAAAGTCGCTTGTTTTGTTTCTTGCTTCGGTCTAAGTGTTACGGCCTCTTGTAATACCTGATACCTGTACATGGTGTTAATAGCTAGGTCTTCGACAGAATAGCTGAGAAAATACTCGAGTGAGCATTCCCACCTTTAACAAGTGGTATAAGATTTGTTCGTGGGAATAGTATTACCCAATGTTTACTTATTTTCTTTTTGTTCGGTTAAAGGGCTTGTTAGGATCAGAAATCGTAATCGTAACAGTAAAAACAATTGTACATGTTCTAACTAACAGTTATTTCAAATACAGTTGTTGGAAGTATACAAATAAAAATTAAAAGCAATAAAAACGGAGCACGTCTCGCAAACTTTTCATATTTCTTAAGACCTAAATCAGAAGTTTCTGCACAAAGTTTTGATTTTATTCAAATAGTTACGGACACACTTGAGATGGTTATTGTTAGCAGCTTATTATGACACTTATGTGTACTGGTAAGATTGCTTTCTGTTGCTTAAGTTAAGGTTGTGACGGGCTCCTTTTGTCCTTGTCGTGAGTTGGCAGTACTTGGAGGAACATAGACAGAAGTCAGCTGATATAATACTTTTATGTAACCTACTTATCATACCTCGTTTCGCGTGAAGAGTGGATTAATAATCAGGAGAGAGCCGTGGCCCTCTGGCTTGTCCTTATGTAAATAGGGTACCGGGATTATTTATCCTTAAGGAAGGGGGCGGAGGCATTAAAAGGATGATTGATGATGAGTTGTACAAAGACTATGAGGAGTGGGCGGGGCTGCTAGTTGGGAATTAAAAAGAGCTCTTGATCGGAACAGATTAGGGATTTATATGAAGCGTCCCTCAGTACGCCTCAGGTAGTCTTCGTTTATTCCATGAGTCTTCGCTAATTAAAGCCCTGTAGATAGTGAACTGTGGGATGTTTACATTTTTAGAACGTCGTTATGATTAGGTAATCTTTTTCCGGCAGCATCTACACACATGACAACAACTAAAACGCCAAAATGGAGATCTCACTCCAGCCAGTTGGCGGACTTTCTCACAAGTACAGTATGTTGAAACCTTATTCTAGAAGAAATATGATGGAAATTCTAATGTTTTTTCTGTTTTTTTATCTATGCCGTTTTCCCAACAAAAAACACCTAGTTATAACTAATTAATTACCTCAGTTAAATAGGTTTTTCAGTTAAAAAAAAACTTCCAAAAGCCTTGTCGTTGTTGAACTTAAATTTGTTTAATATCGAACGACGTGCTATAATAGAACCAAAAGAGAACTAGCTAACTAAAAAATGTAATAAAATATAGTAATAAAGTAAAATTTACAAATAGGTATAGAAATATCCACCAAGTAGCATAAAATATGTACGTAAAAGTGCCATAAAAAATGTGATTTTAGAGACCGGAGTCGTTTTTATAAGTTACAGGCCCTAAAGATCACGTAATAATAATTTAGTACATATATTTCTAATAGTTGGGATTATTCAACATCCGGTCAAAACTGTCCTTGGTGGACCTCTTAAGGTCGACTTAAACCAAAAATATCATAATTAGGAACAAAAATGGGGGTTATTAATAAGGGAGTTATTAGGGTACGTGCCTGTGACAAGTCCAAAATACAAACTTCACCTTTGTACCTAATATAATAAAATTAACGATACAATATATTCTCGATATTGATATTGGGGTGGACTATGTTGTGTGGACAACCTTTTTTTTTCTTTTTTCAGTGCTCAGCTGTGTCCCTAATTAGACCCTTAATGCTGTGCAAATATTCTGAGCGAGCGAGTATCAATGAGTATATGAGAAATAACGAGGTTGTATCTCGGGACTGACCACCTATTTATCCATTTCAACATTTGGTTAACTCTAATCTTATAGATACTTGAAATATACCAATTTAGACCAGACATTGATAAATGTACGATTCATAATAATATGAATATTTATCTGTCTTCTGCAGTTATTTCCTTTTCTTCTTAGGGTTCCATAAAAGCGCCGGATGACTAGGAGTGGTGAACTCGTGAATAATCGTACTATACAGTTAGTTACGTACTTGTCTCCTTCACTAGCGAGCAAATCAGCTCTGAACAACCTGTTGGTTGGAAGTGATCACGATTGAACTTCGAAGTGGCAAGCGATGCAGAAGTGCTATAATTTCGTCCGATGTTTGAAAGCTCATCTGATGAATCAATCATCAACTACTGCTATGATAATGATGCACTAGGACCGTGGGAATGAACGGCGATGCTGTGAACTCTAGATTGTGTTATAGTCTAAGTAGTAATGCCGTACAAGACTAGGCTAAGATTGTGTACTACAGTTATAAAAATGAGGTCTAGATTAGTATTTGCCTTAGGTTCTACGGAGTTGAATGTATTATTTTGCAAAGTACCTCATAGGGACTTAACGAATCTCTGTAAGATAAGGTAAGGACTTAACAAAAGTTGAACAGGTTGTCTGGCTAGTGATTTCCCATCTACTAACTGAAGGGTCAGATACTTAGTGTATTTGCGCGACATAATGATTCTGATTAGGGACGATACCGAATATTACAAAAAAAAAAAATATTTGACTCACGGATTGTGGGCACTCGTACATAACCAACACTGTCCTCTCTAATGATCAATATTGAGAGAATATTTTATACTTATTTCCTCATTCATTTTTTTTATGCTTTGAACAAACGTTAAAAGGAGCTTTTGATCATTTACATGGCCTGGTTTAGCTGTTGTAATATAAACTATTCCTCACAGCCAGCGATGATATGAATAAACATAGCGCGCATATGATTGACATGGGTGGGTTGTAAGATGTGGATTGTATTCGCCTGGGCGGAAAAGGATGTACGCAGGAACTTGATAGTTGGAATAAGATAAAGTCAATAGTCAGAGAACCATGCTTTGGAATATACATGTACATTTAATATAAACTTCGTGATATTTTATACATAAAACGCTATTATTCAATGATTATTTTCTTATTTTTCGATAAAATTGTTTATTTAATGATTTTGAAGACAACACTTAATATTATTCTCACTAAATACTCCATATTGTATATGTTAAAAGATGTCTGCTGCTAAAAATTGCTTAAAACATAATGATCGTTATGAAGGGTTTTCTTGCTGTCGTAATAAGGGGACTATTGTTCTCAGGACTTTTGATTGAAACGATTGGGTACGCTTGCTGTTCCACTTCTTTGCTGTCCCTCATAGCTCTATTCCTCATGTCCAGATTAGCTTAAGTATAACTTTGTAGATCAGTAATTTATTTTCTTTGGAGAGTTGGAGTGTTATAGGAGAAAGTAGTAAAAAAAATATATATATAATAAAACTTTTTTCGTCACTTATAGACTCCTAGCAAAGCATTTTTGTTTAAATCGAACTTAAGAGGTCCAAAAAGGATCAAAATTAAGAAATAGATCAGGGGATCATGGATGTTTAAACTTAATGTTGAATTATTATTGTTCGAAATATTTGTACTAAATCCTTCTTATGTGCTTTTTTAAAGGGACGGTTTGTAATAAAATCGTCTCTTATCGTAGGATAAACATTAATGAATGTTGTGTTTTGTGTTTTTACATATTAAAAGCTACTTGGTGGAGATTTCTTTTCCTTTTATTACTACGTATTTCTAAGTCAGATATTTTGGATAGACAGTTTGGATTATGTTTATTGTTCACTTTACTATTCCTCAGTGAAACAATTTTTACAATAAAATTTAATTTATTGTTTTGTGTATGTTTATTGCTACTTTGTATGATCCTAAATTGCTGATCTGGTTATTACCCTAAGCCCATGACCGTCACATTGTCAACGGTTTCTGTAACTTCGAGGTGTTATCGTCTGTACCTTGAAAACATGTGTCTTATAAACACTATACAGAATCGATCTGTAATCGAGAAAGCCGACTATATGAGCTCATCAGTTGGGAACTTTGTGCCAGGAAGCTCCTACTAAATAAGCACTAACACCTTAATGATCCGAAAGGTTCCCCTGGACCGTATATCCTAATGTGTTTTTTATGTAAATAAGGTGCTCCGGCTAAGCGGCAGATATTAGAGGTAATGCCGCGCGGTAAAGACTCGCTATCGCCTCTAATAGCACCCTTTGCCAGCCTCAGCATCTCAAGTCTGCAATTTCACCTCTTATCCACCAATCTACAAATCTGACCCTCCAGTCGGTAAAGTACAGTTTTCCGACTTAAGTGACTTCCTATATTCAATGTTCTATTGTTTTGGGATGCTGATGCGTCGAAGAGTAAATGCACTGGAAGCTCGCCCATGAGCTCATCATGTCGTTGGGCCCAACAATGATTAAGGGAGAAGGAATCATCATGTTCTTGCCCGATTTACATTCCAAATCGTGAGAACTTGAAACTAACAAACATTTTCGAACAATTACAACTAGGAACATAAGGTAAAATATAGGAATGTTTTCAAGGCAAAATGAGCGTAAAAGGTTGCAAGGATATATTAAAGTACAGAATAGATAAAAGTAATGATAATACTAGTAATGATGGATGAATTGTTAGACTGAAGGGAGCTGGTAAATAGGTTCCGCTTCTGAACAGTCGGATACGATGTATGCACATTTGTGACTGGATAACCAGAGTGGCCATAATCACTACAAATGTCAATTAATTTTTTTAATTATGGCTACTTTATACGTGTAGTCTTGCTTTTTAGCCAAAAGGTTAAAAAATAATTTCACAATAAATCCTTTTCAACAAGCAGCTGTTACATTACAGATTTCTTCTATAGTAATAATTTGGCTTCAGAAAAATATTGGAAATGTTACGGTGTTTTAAATAAAATAGTAAACAGAATAAAAAAAAAAGGAAGCACTGTTTTTTTTTATCATGTTGGTACACGTCTTTGAAATTTGCAGCTTTTTTCAATGTTTACTTTTTTAGTAGCAGTCCCTTAGATTGTACGTGTTTTGTTGTTTTTAGATTCGAAAACAAATTTATCAAAGAATTTGTATTAAATTTTGTTAAAATAGTGAAATAAAGTGCAGTAAAGTTTTTGAAACGTTGACTGTGGCTTTTGGTGAATCTACCAAGAGTAAAGCAAGAATTTATGAGTGTTATGGACGTTTCAAAGAGGGCCGTGAAGACGTTGAAAATGATGATCACGCTGGGTGCCCAGTTTAATAATCTTGTAGAGGAGAGTCTTTTAAAAAAACTTTATTATGAACAACAATTAAAACACTGGTATATATACAAATATTAATCAGTTGCAGCGTTAGAACATACTTTAGCGAAGGCTAAGGCACAAGTGTGGGTGTCTTGTAGGGTAAGGGAGCAGGTAGCCAAAGGGTAGGATTTTTGAGGAAATGGTTACTTACAAAAAAAAAGGGGGACCATATGTCTCAATTGTGGAACACGTTTCAACTGAAAATGTAAGATCTAATGAGCATTACACAACTCCTCCATTCTTTAAGATTCTTGTTCCATCAAGAATTAGGAGCACAGGGAGCGTTCAAGTTGAGCTTGAGTGTGGTAAAATCTGCTTGTGGAAGGATTTGTGTGGATGCTAAGGTAGGGTTATAGGTGATAGTGGGAGATATATACAATAGAGTGCCACTGGATCAGGCCTCGACACAGTTTGGCACTAAGGCCTCTCGTTGATTGAACTGAAAGAAAAACTGTCATTTAAGTTAGAACTTCTCTTTCGCTGTTATTTGTGGAAACCAGCCAATGCCAAATAACAGTTAGCAGTAATTACCTTAAGATATTTTTCACAACGATTTGTAAGTGCTTTTGGATTTACTTATGTTTGTGAAGTATCTCTTTCAAAGATGAAATTTATAAAGAGTTCATTGATACCAATTTAGAAAACCTGCTAAGATGTGCAACACCGAACATACAAATTAATTAAGACTCGAGAGTTTTTGTATTTGTATTACATATTTTAAAAGCACGTTTACCTGAAGTGTGGGCCGCTGGAACGCTACGTGTCATCAAAGTGGCCCGTGAAACCGTTTGGGTTTCCCAGGCCTGGTCTAATCAAATTCAACCAACAGAAATCCTCACACGTCTCATTCGCCCTTCACACTTGCCAACCTATACACTTCAATCACGAAGTGTCCGCAGATTTAATATGATCTGAATAAGAAACTGATTTGACTAGCAGCCCTGTGGAAAAGCCGGATTTGTCAATAAATTCTCCAATTTTCAGGGCATGAAGGAAAAGCCCTTCTATAAATATCATCCCGCTAGCTAAAACGGACTCCTGTTTCTCCTTTCCCTTTTCACGTTGTTTATGACTCCTATCTCCAACAACAACATACAAAACGCTAAGTACAGTTTTGTTCCCGGCCAAACAATATTTATTCAGGTCAACCTCCAGTATATCGCCTCGTGGGACGTTAACGTTTTTATTATCGGCTGTGTATTTGGTATTCAGATTCCCTATCGCAGGCCCCTTTCCCAGTTGTACGAGGCCTTCACTAACTCACTTTAAAGGATGTTTTCATCTGTTCAGGAAATGTAGTAGAATACAAACCGGGTCATATGTTTAGCAGTAGTTTCACAATAAGTTTCCTTTTAATAGGCGCAGAGCAATGATTATTAGGGAAAATTTTTATGTTCTATATTAGTGGCAAGTCTATACTTTTCAGGTATGTTGCACGTTGCACAGCACCTAGAAATTTTCTATCGTATCTCATAAGCTATTTAAGTTCTGATTTTATCCCTACGGTAGAGGAGTCATTAGAAACAATAAGGCACAAATATTTTGAAAAATGTCCCAAAAAACAAAAGTTTTGAGAGACCATTACAGTGCACATAAGAATGTTACATGTTGTTTTTGTTATTTTACGGAGTAACATAATCCCATACCTCACGACTACCTGAAGGATTTGAATAAGGACAGCTTACATATTTAGAGATCCCTCGGTCAGGTAAATGGTTGGGCCTGAATAAAAAAATACAAAAAATTTAACGTCTTAATTATTCATTCGTTTGTGAGGCTCTAGGCTTCACCGCGCATGGGATTGAGAGTAATCTTATTAAAGTTCATCCCACTTAAGAGGATGTTATGGTGGCTCTGGAGGTGGGACCGATCGTCACCAAAGTTATTACCTAATAAATCAATCCTTGTCTTCTCCAAACGTCTTAACTTTCATTTTAACAGTTGTGGGTGAAATGCGCATGCCTCAGTTTTCAGGGGCCCCTCTACCATATAAGAAGATTATACTCTTCTGTTAGGCGATAGTACTCCCCCCTCCCACTCCAGCGTCCCAGAGTATACGAGTATATATTTTCATTTTATTTCAACATAATTCCATGGCTCTTTATACGGGACAGGTCAGACAATGGTGCGAACCCACACATGGAGGACAAATTAAGGAATTAAAGGACAAAGAGAAATGCCCCTGAAAAGTGAAGCATTTCTCTCTCTCTCTCTCTCTCTCTCGCCATTAATAGGATATTCTACTCATACTTTCCATATTCTGTTCAGTAATGATATTCCGTTAGAGCTGCATAAAACCCTGTTAGCCACACTAATTAGGCAGACAAAAGCAATATCCACTGCGCCAGTAGCCGATGATAAAGGAGTCAAAGGAAATTTAAATCAGCTGTTTAATTTTGGACTAGGTTTTACGGTGGTGTTTAGGAAATCCTGTACAGACTGTTTCCTTCCTAGCTTTATTTATTAAATCCAATGAAGCTTTTCCATTAATTAGTAGTTCCAAAGGTCAGTGACCTAGACATTGTTTTCTTCTATCTAACAATCAAACTCTGACAGGCAAACTCTTAGGGGGGTTAGTAATTTTCCTACAATATTAACTACGTGGTAATGAAAAAAAAAAAACTGAGAATCATCCGAAATTGTATTTATCGAACCTTGTCCGTTTTGTTGGGGAAAGAAATATCTGCTTCTTTATAAGCGTGTTTTTTTTCTTCATATCCCCTTGTTATTAAAAATGATGGAATTTAATATAAATTATATATAAATTAATCTACTTACCTCAGTCAGTGTTATCTGTAGCTTGGCTAATGTAGTAAGCTTGGCTAATTGGTAGCTTGGCTACATTTTATACAATTTTTAAAAATTTTACACTGTGATTTGCCATTATTACAAAAACATTATATTCAATGTCTATACATGATTAAAAAGTGATGGCGCTCACCTTATGAATCATTTTAAAACTGACTTGCATCTAAAAAACAAAATCTTAACCTAATTTTTCTCGAGAGCCTGTTGGCATCGATGTGGGAAAGGTGGTGGGGTCATAGTGTTAAACACTGCGTTTGTTAGATGGTGCAACTAGTCAAAAAACTTTATGTCTCAGGTGAATGAACTCACCTACCGACGGCTCAGCAAGCAGTAGGTGCAAGTCTGCGTTCTTCAACTTCGGAGAGAGGTCTGACCACTTGTCTCATGATCATATTCTGAAAATTGCTGGAGACTTTTAGCTGTATTGTCAGCCAAGAGTATATATAGTGGGGTACCGTACAGCTGAGCTGGCCGGAGGACATAACCATACCATCCGTAATAAACGACCTCCCGGGCAGTAAAAACAATGAATACAACTCCATCGGTAATGAATGCGGGGGGGGGGGAGGTCAAGCCGTGTCCCACATTGGAGCTTATAAAGATTCCTCCTACGTTATGCATAGCGTAGCTAGTGGTTGATAACACTTGCAACCTCACCGGCTCACAAGTTCCACGGCCTTTTGTTCGTATTTTCGCGATGAGTCTTTTCTTATAGTCCGCCTTTGTCCTTTAAAGTTCCTACATATTTGTATCAGAGCGTGGAGTTGAGCAGCATTACTCTGTCGTGTTTTAATTTATATACCAATTAGCTAAAGATGCAGTCATTATTAAGAAGAGAAGTCACATTGGAATAATAATAAATAATGTTACTGTTTATTTTATAACACAAATCACACTCAAACGTACGCCTGACCCTTATCTATGTGTGTTCTGAATTCAATGTATGTTTGAAATAGTAACTGGGCAAGCTGAGTTAGATTTAATGTTAGAGTTTTACCTGTGCTTGTAATTAGTATTCCCGACTTGCCGGCCAGTGGCTTGTATGTTATCAGAAGGCCTGCAAGAAGTACCTGCCCTTTAAATAAAACAGAAAGAGATTTAATGACTACGGTTCCACTGCGACCGGAATAATAAACTCCCATCTCGGGATCAGATAGGAATCTCTCTCTCTCTCTCTCTCTCTCTCTCTGTCTCTTTCTTTCCCCTGTCCCCGGGAACTGGGAATAGTGTTTACTCGTTCCAGTCACTATGTCTGTTACTTAGACTATCGGAGTCACGCTGAGTAACGAAGTGATAACGCGTCACTGGATTTTATTAGTTATCTGGAATCTGCAAGTAAATTGGCTTCAGCTCGCCCCCCTGCGCTCTCCTGGGGGGGGGGGGATTCGCGTTATCTTCGGAGTGGAAAGTAAGAAACACACCTGCCTTCCAGTTCAATTTACATCTGAAGCATTCTCGCTGTTTAATGAGAGGCGATAGCGCAGCTCCTCCACCAAGGCGTATCTATTAGCTTATTCTTATTGTTCCACAACTATTCGTTTTTAATTTACTTTTTTCCGTCTTTAGTTTATTATTTGTAAGAAATATAATATAATTTGACTAATATTTATTATCAAAAATAGTACTTACATGTATTGCAGTAACAAACAATAAACTTATACGCAGCATAGTATAATATATAATACATATTAAGGAATATTATATTGATGATAAATCATAATATAACAAAGGCTGAAAAAAGTAAGTTAAAAGCGTGGAAATTTGAGCATATGGAACTCTGGAACGTGACCATTCCGTTGAATTTTTAATGTCTTCGATAAAATAAGGAAAATATTGACAAAAAAAAAATTGATCTAATAAATAATGAGTCAGCTATTTGTCTACCATCAAGTCACAATGCCTCATGTACTCTCAAGGGCTTACAGTACAACTCATTGCTGCAACTGCACACTTGCAAGTCTTAGAGTAGGATAGCCTGACATACCGAAAATGCTTTTGCGTTAATAATAAATACATTGGTTCATGAGAACACCAACTGGTTTAGTGGTCAATTATAAACTCAAACCAGCAATAAAACCCTAATTTTAGATTTGAAAAATTAATTTTTTTAATTTCTTTGAAAATATTTTTTCATTACTGCCTTCAGTGTCTCCTTAACCAGGATGAAAACCCCAGAATTATAAATTTAAAATAGCTTCAAACAGCTAAAATTTTAGAAATGTATTAGACTAATATAGGATTATACTCACAGCATTATAGATAGAATGAAGCATTTTCATAAAGACTATCGTCAAACGTATACACGAATGACGATTGATCTGTCCGTTTGAAAGTAGAACCTCTCCCTATCGGCTTCTGATATTTATTGCGGATAATAAATGGATTGCCCGGAGTGAGACTTGAACCCGCAACGCCGGCGTGACAGTCAGGCAGTACAGCCCGGCGTCGCACAGATTCCTTGATGATAATACGATTTCAATGCAAAGTTTTAAAATTTACTTATCAACAAAAAACATTTTGATGTTATATATTTATTACCGATCCGTGTGGGACCGGTCCTTTCAAAAAGGACGTATATTACATTTTTTATTACATTTCATTTGGCCTATCTTACGTTTTATTATAATAATATGGTTATCACTATTTATACTTTTTTTTATGTTTTACGGCCTGTGACGGAAAAGAGTTTATAGTCAGATAAAGTCGCTAAATGTTTAGTTGTTTGGCCTTTATTGCTGCTAAGTAGGGACAAGTCGTAAAGTCTTATCTTTCTCATCGAGTTCCGATGTTTTCTTCGGTTTTTATTGTCTGTATGTTGTTGCCAATAGGACTGTTTTCACCATTTCCTATTTTATTAACCCTTTACATTTTGTCGTGCTCTTTGATCTTTTTTTTTTTTTTTCCTCTTCACCCTAGAGTGATAGACAAAAACACAAAATATTAGGTCGCTGATTTGATGTATTTAGTAAAATTCTTTTTACAAGTTGCAATTATTTGCATTTAGTAATTGCTCAGTTTTACTCACTTTGTGTTTAGTGTTTCTGAACTAAATATGTAAGAATCAGCGTCCATGAAAAAATGAACACTGATAAATTGAAAATTCACATCCATTGAACAAATTGGAACCTTCTGTATCAACCAATTGCAGGATCAGGATACCTAAGAGAAATCCGTCACGAACTGGGTATATGTATGTTTATATAAAGTATACTCATGCCTCGAAGAAATAACACACAGTAAATTATTTTGAGTATCAAAAAAAACCAACTTAGTATTATTATTATAAGTTAGTGTTATCCTAACATAGAACATTAAACATTTCATTAGCCTCGCCAGCATGAGAACGTGTCGCAAAGTTGTCTCTCCTTAAGGGATTAAGGCGAATTTCATAGATTTGAAACGACGAACACTTAGGAAGGAACCTTGAGATAGTATTCGCTATAATGCACACTTTTTAATGTCGAAAAAACAAAATGATTGGTTGGTTGGATCTGGTTGGCAGCTACCTGAATCAACGGTTTTTGGAGGGTAGACGCAAAATGAGGCACCAATGGAGTAAGGTTGTCTCCAAGGATCCATCGTCGGCACCTGGAAGAAAGTATTTCATAAGGTCCTCGTGACCCTGGATGGCTACGGGATCCCTGTGGTAGACTATCACGGAGGACTCCTGAGAAGACTAGTCGCTAGTTGGTTAGGAGTTATAGAATATTGATCCTAGTCATGGCCAGCGCAACTCACAAGGGCAAGACGCACAATCTAATGCAAATACTGAGGATCTTCGATCGAAGCGGCTCAGGTATTAGCGGGTGCGCATCCTGTGGACATGGTCCTCCTGGATCAGTGCCTCAGGACGAAGGGGAAGAGAGGGTTATAGAAAGTGCTTTTTAGAACACGAGGTCTGAAATTCGAAGATAAATTCCACCTTAGTACTTATTTCTCCTTTGAATAACAAAAATTGCATACTATCATAATATGCAATAAAAATAATTTAATAACATTCAGCCAACAGCAATAATTATAAAAGTAGTTAACCTGGTGACATTTATTTACCGGAATGAAAGAAAACCGTTTAAGTGCATTCAGCTAACGACTATTAACCTCGGTCGCCGAGTCTATTTAAATCACATTAACTTTTATTATTATTGGAAATAGCGTTGAGGTTGTATGACGTAACTTGGTAAAAATGATTTTACAGGATACTATTTTTTATAAAAAATCTACTGAGCTTTGTAATGCTAGTTGCGTCAGACAAGTAAATAAAAAAATTAATCATCTATATCCAATCGTTAATGTTCATTGTGAACAGTTCTGCGCGATCAGCAAAAAGGAGTGCAACGGAATAAGACAAGGAATTATTAGGAAGAAATCGAGAATAAGTACTTGTATCCTGTTTTTTCTGAGTACGGTGGGATTTCTACTTTTACTCAGGTCTGTAACTAAGCATGTTCTACGATAGTGTTCCTAAATCTATCTGCCTATTTGTAGTATCAAATCGCAGTTAAGAGTGTGAAAGATGCTTCCCATATTGTATCTTGTTTTCCTTAAGGTAGTAAATTATTATATGCCTTAGGGTCGCATCTTGTACATCTTTGTGGGATTTGTTTTTTCTCCAAGAGGTACTCGTCGGTGAGCTTGTTTATTGAGTATTGAGATAAGCGGACCGATTGGTCAATATCAGAGATGTGCGAACAGGAACTTGCCATTCTGCCTTGGAAAAGGGACCCTCCCTGATTTCCAAAGAGTTAGCTTAGCCTACAAATGGGCGGTAATGAACAGTTCGGACAAAAAAACAACACCCCTTTCGATCACAGATTGTGTAAATGCAGATGATACTGGTCTTTCATGAATCTTTCATGTCGAGCGAGCGGGCGAAACAGCTCCGTCCGTGTAATTTGGAAGCGGGATCCTGCTCCCTAAGCGGCAATTATCGCAAAACGCTACAAGAAAACAACATCCTCAGTCACCGATTGAGCCGTGCCTCTTCGTTGGATTTTGGCGTTTGACGATGCGGTTATCAAGAATCAAGGATTTTTCACAAGGTCTCGCACAGCTTACGCTAAGCAGATCAGTAAATAATTGATATATGATGAGTCAATAACCTCGTATTTTTTTATTACTTAATAATAATAGTAACTTCTTTATTTTGCTAAAATTACAATTTGCCTTATTAGGCAATAAGTAATTAAGATTAATGTTCTCATTCATACAATATTTACAAACAGCCCAGAGGCCTCCTAAATCCAGATGGTTTTCACCTCCCTCGCATGCGAAAGAGGAAGTGGAGTCTTGGGAAGTACCCCACGCTCCTTCGTCTGCCGCGTCACCGGATACGAGCCAGTGGAGGCTGACGAAGAACGCGAGATCCACATACGCTCAGGACATGATTGGAGAAACTGGCCATTGCAAGGACTCCCACTGTCACGCATTTATAGCAGGTTACGAGGTCACAGCCGCAGTATCTGAGGAGGATTATAGGGATGAGTGGTGCAGTGCAATGACTGTGCTACGGGATTAGAGTGCTTGGATAGGTTACTATGGAATTTCATGAACTTGGAAGGGGCTTATCGTTTAAATTTTACCTTTTTTATTTATACTGAAAAAATTGTATTTATTATTATTCAAGTTGCCAATCAGCCTTACTTCCGCTGTAGACCCTCCTCAGCTTCTAAGAATGTCAATTCGTTGTATAGGGCGATGATGAAGAGATGACCGATTCCCAATTGGCGGTTATTATTATTATCCCAATGAGGTGGGGGGGGGGAGCGAATTATTTTTTCAAATAATCGAAGGTTTATGGAATTTTAAAGAGGTTCCTTCCGCCCAACACCGACCCCCCATCCCTCCCACCGATTCAGTTTAATAGTAATCTTTTGTTAGGAAACGACTTAAAATATTCCAGGAACTATCTTTTCTTTGACCTTAATTTGTGTGTAGACAAACCAAATCGTATCGATTGGAACATTTGTTTGTATTTATTTTACATCGATAATTTTTGTTACAATTCGCGTTTTATTGTGGACCCTATCAGATGATTATGAATATGAACTTAGAGAATAATAAAAAAAACAGTATTGACATATTTATGATTTAGTAATTTGAGTTTACTGATAACTGAAAATTCTCGGTGTTTTTTTTGTATTGAAATGTTTCTTTTACTTTTGTACCATTTTAATAAAATCCGTCTTACCAAAGTAAGAACTGTGTTAATTAATTTTATGGATTGTTGAAATGTTATTTTAATTCGTATAATAGCATTGTGGGTAGACAAACCTTTTCAAGTATCAATAACAAAAAAATATAAAATTTCATATTTATACTGTGCCAGAGATCCGTATCTTGCAGGTTTTTGTAAAATATGTCCATATCCTGATTTTTTTTATTGCCTTTATTAAATGATACAATTAAATAATGATGTGATAAAATGGTATCACAGCACTTCGTACCTATAGCTTGCTGCTGGTTCGAAGAGCAGATATAAATTCTTTCTGATTACTACTGTTGTACCTGTGCCTACCTCTTCATGGATTTTTCCGTTTTCTTTAATAAAGGTGAATAGTGAATCCTCCATAGTACGTTTCAAACAAAACACTTCGTAACCATAAACTGCTGCTAATGCCTGTACCTGGATTACGCCTGTCTTAATGTCTGAACACTACTTTCTAAAGCCGAGTCTCTCTTTTCTTTTTTGCGGGAGAACTAGGAGTTTGGTCGTAAAGCTGAGGTAGCCATTGTAAAAGTTTTGATTGTTTGTAGCTTAACTTGTTGATATTTATTATAGAGCATTGTTTAAGCTAAGTGCATAAAATATGTGTTTAGTTTATAAAATAGAGTGGATCCACTACAATAATTAGTGTCTGGGTAATATAGAAGTTTCTTTTAAATCATAAGCTTGCATTTAGTTTATTTGGTTCTGTTACATTTGTTGAATTCAGTTTATTTATAGTTTTACGTTAGACTTTTTGTATATTAGAGTAAATACATGCCAGGTTAAACATTGTGTTCTGCTGGCCTGGTGATTGTAAATAATTAGTATTGAAATTTATTACCTCCGCTACTACATGCCCCTTGCAATAAAGTACTTATCATTTTATTAATATTATTATATCTATACAGTGTTTCGGTTACCAGCACCTTGAGAGATTGACCTTTTGAGTAATTACCCATTAGTGGTATAGAGTATTGAGTGCTATTGGTAGGCCTAGGACATTTTTTCCCCATTTAATTGTGTTGGTTAGATTACCCTGAAGCACTAGATGTTGCAGAGTTTTTTTTATTTCAGATCGAACTGATTGATTTTAAGCCCGTTTGAGGCTCAGCCTCAGGAAGGGCATAAAAAAAAAAAAAAAAAAAAGTTCGAACTGATTATTCTCACGACCCCTGTCGTGAAAATATGAAAGACAATTGTTACGGGCACGACTTAGCATCCGAGAAAGTTATTCCTCCCAAATTTAAGCTCGTCAGTGATCAAGATAAGTAAATTAAAAAATATACTAAGCTCAAGTAAACCGTGCTCGGGGGTCCATTGTTGCTAACATTCCATGAATCCCTTAGGGTTGCTGCGGTCTATCGCAGGGAATATTACATGGAAGAGGGAGGTAACAGAAATCTGTAACCGTCAAGATAACATATTTCAGGAATGATGTTCACACGAGCGGAAATAGAGATAGCCAGAGGGGGCCTAAGGAGGGTTCTTCCGCTGCAGCGTGGGTTTTCACAATAAATTTTCCATTTATCTCTTTCTCCATAATAATGGTATTTTGTTTAATTACTTAATTTACCACTAAAATTTTATAAAGTAAAGTAATGATTAGTATAGACCCTTCTTATTACATCATCTGAGAAATAATTGATAGTTTAGTACGCCCCTTAGATGAAAAAAAAAAATGAAAGATGATTATTTAATGATGATACGTGACGGTCATAAAGATGCCGATCACGCATTCATTGTCATCAGCTCTGATGAAGAACATAATTGATTACAGGATTTACAGTGGTGAGCTTCCCCGAGCGGTATTTCAATTCAAACTTTCCCTGTATGAACCGTTTAACTATCCCGATTGCGTCGTTAATCTGATTGCGCAAGCGCAGAAGACATTACCTACACGGGACCTCACAAGTCATCGGCATCCAGTGAATTTAATAGCCTATACTTAGTTTTCGTATGGGTTGTGTCATTTTTAATTCTGTAAGCGAGTAGCGGGATTACAAATAGTCTCGTCATCTTTCTTTTTTACTCCTTTTGAATATTAAACATCTTCACTGTAGAGGACCTTCTGTGAACAGGTCTGAGAAAATTGAAATCATAGTTGTAAATATTTCCCACTAAAGGACAAATCACAAACAATCGGCTATGCTACTATAAAACATAAGTAGCAATGACCTATCCTAGCGGCTTGTATCAACAAAATTGGCGTTTTCTACAAAAAATTGAAATTTTTGTTTTTCTATTGAAATAAAATTAATATCCCAAAATATTGTCCTATGGGACTCAAATTCATTAGCCATATTTTCATTTAAATTTCACGTTAGTACCATTCCTCAGGATAGCTTTAGAAAAACTCCAGGAGTGCGGTCCAATTTTCACCGCAAATTTTTCCCGTATTATCTCATATCAGAGAGGATTTTTTTAAAACGATTTTTCCTCCCTCTTAGTGGATTCGTGCAGCATAAGTTTATGCTCCCTTTCATCTTCCCCGTATCGTATGGTTGAAGTAATAAATAAATAAAGTTATTAGGGTCAAAGTAAAAAATACTTTTATTTGAAGTATACATTTACAGCATCTGAGTTCTGAACGGGTTCAGTATAGTGAGTGAGTCTCATACAATAATGGATTAAAAAAAACTGGCCTGGATCGTTTACCTAGGCGCTAGGTTAGCTTTGTTCGAAAATATGAGATAAAATTACATATTAGAGAAGAAGGGAAGGGGAAGTAGAAAGCAGAACGGAACCTTCTCCAGTGAAGGCACTTGGGATACTGACTGGTGAAGAGTTGCTTTAGACGGACCTACCGGCGAAACCCGGTACTACACAAACTCCGCCATATTCATCAGCTCGTTTTCATTTGGGTAGTCCCTCACATATGCGTAGTACGCATGTACATAGTACGTGCTATTTCAAATGTGTGCTATTTCGTAATCTGCTTAAGTGCCAGTCCCTCTCCTCCCCCCTTCCAGTAATGTCTTAAAATGAAGATTTCTTAAACTGTTCTCTATATTGCTAGCCAGGAATAAGTAAACTGAGGCTTCATTGATCCAATCGAATACTTTATAGCAACCTTGCATATAGTGACTATTAAATATGATTAACGGTTTCCTTCTGTTTGAAGCCAAAACTTAGTTCATCTACTTTCGTGTTCATGACCGGGTGGAAACATCATTGTATTGTCCTTGTGGACCACCGTGGACTGGATGCTGTGGGTTATAGTTATCATTGTTCTTTGAACTAATGTCAAGGTATTGTGTACGCCTACTCTGAATCTATATTCGCATATAAACAAAGACAACCTTGAAAGACTTCCATTGAAGATATTAGTTCATTAATTACTCCACGAGGGAGGCAAGGAATCGTCCAGGTAAGAACACCTCCTCGGGCCTTCTAACAGAAGACAAAAGACACCAGCAGACTGACGGGCCACCCCAACACAAAGGCCTGCGTGAGGTCTACCTACCGTGCATTGTCTTCCAGCCACCAGCCTTCTGCTCCTTCCTCCTTTTTTTCACATCGGACTTCTTTATCCACCTCTTCCTATCTCGTTGGATTGCGGTCCTTCTGTCGGACTGCTGGTAGGTAATAGCTGTTATTCCTTCGGACCAGTGCTCTACCCCGCTGATCTAGAGATATCACAGGCCTCCTTAGCACTAGGTATAATAATACCTTCGCTGAAGGTGAGGCGCCAGGTAATTTCACACCTCGAGTCGTCAATCAAGCAGATTCTAACTGCGATTCATCTAGACTTGTTATGTCCGAGATTTTTCTAGTCTTCACTTGCTAGGCATCTCCTTTAGAGCTCTATTTAACCGTGTTTTTTATAATGTATTTTTTTTATTGCGTTGAGTAATCTTAAATAGTAAAAGTATTTCAGTTTCAGCCTACTGTTCGCGCCTCAGGACTAGAATGTAGTATTGAATTGAAGTTAAAGGGTATTTTTTAATAAAGACTACTTTTTAATTACAATCAGATTCACAAATTAAGGTGCTGCTACTGACCCTAGCCTCCATAGGCTTGCGGAATGCTCTTTTACTTGGCTTAAAGTGGTTGTCGGAAAGTGAAATGTTCTTCAAAGAAACACTTTATTGTATTGCGAACGAATGACTGAAGCCCATAAAAGTCGAAGCTTAAAAAAGTCTATAAGAACATTTCCTGTTGTTGGAGTGCCAATCTTGATAAAAAAACAAAAAGCAATTTCAGGAAAATGATAACTATCCCATCATTTTACTTGATTTTCCTTATCAGAACTTTCTGTTCCAGAAAACTAGCCAGGATAGTCTGACCGTAAACTTTTACATCATATGAGAGGTTGAGGCTTATGGAGCCCTGAAGTTAAAAAGTCGATTTTTAACACCATTTAATTTTGTGTTCGAGTTTTTTTTGTGAAAGACCTTGAATATCCTATTGTCAAGCTGTGAAGCAACCGACAGCTTGTAGACGTATGGACGAAACTGGAAGACAAGACTTTCCAGGCTATTAACAGGCACCGCTGGACCGCATCTCCGGGTGACAACGCGATCAGCTGTCCGAGGTGAAGACCATCAAGCGAAAGAGAAAAAAAGAATAAAAAACAACCAAGTTAATTGACCGAGCTAGTTTCTCTTGACTGGTCCTACGGCAGGACAAAAACGCATTAGCCTACCTGCCCTTCTTGTGCCCTCCGCCATTAGTTTGCCTCCAGAGTCCAGCCTACATGAACGGTGTCAAGGCTGATGTAATACATGTCGGCCTAACTCATGTTATACAGCTCTCAGTGTCTTAATTAACTAGCGCATATGTTATTCATAATATATGGCCTAACAGTTCACTATGTTGTAAATTTATCTAAACCCATGTAATGATCATGACTCGTTGAAATGCCTCTGTTGCACACGATGCGTTGATAGAACTTGAAGATTTCACCTATCAATATTGGGTGACTCACTTAATGTCAATTCCACGGATATGGGTATAAGTGCTTTGCATTAAAAATATTTCAAAATGATTTAATTTTGTTTCCAAACAGCCCTGTTGATATTATTGTACTGCAAGTGTAGTAAATTTAATTGAAATATTATTTACTTCCTAGGTCATGGTTAGATCCGCGAAGTTTAATATTTCATAAATTAAATATTAAGACATCAAAAGTAGAGTGAAATAGGAAATATCATTAACATACATTTTATTTTATTGATTATTATTTTTCTATTTTTAGTAGGTAGAATTCTGCCAAATTGGATACAATTTAATATTTAGCTATCAATATTTGGAGTCTTGCTCAGAAACTAACAGAGTCTGTTCGGAATTAAAGTTATAAAAATCGTTTTAACAATCGTAATCGTTGAATTTGTGTATATATAATTTTTTATAACATTACTTTACTCCTGCGCTCTTCACTCACATAACCAACAACTCGACAACCATTAGTAGATAATCCTTAAACAATTATTAAAGTGGTTTGGTAACTTTTGGAAGAGATCACCCTCCCTTAATTCTTTAATTACCTCAGCTATTTCCTGACTTAGCCAAGTATCTCATTAGAGCTAAACCTTAGCTAGTGCCAGCTTAGGACTGGGATTGGGAACGCTAACGTCGTTACGTCCTAATTTCGTTGAAGGAAACTTACTTATCGGCTTAGGTTGCTCTTATCAATTACCTCAGTCCCGCTCCTCGCGGTAGTCTCTTATCAACTCCAACTTTTTCTTAACTCAGCCGCGTACATAACATTTTCTAACCACAAATATATTTGATTACTTTATTTGCACTGAGCCTGGAGGAAGAAGATCTTGGTTTAACGTCTGTCTGTATGTATGTTCCTCGATAGTAGTCATACAAATACTTCTGTCGATCTTAGGTTCATTTTAGTTCTGCTAACAGTCTGTTTAATGGAAATTAATAATACGAAAATCCCGGAGGACCAAATGGTGCTTTTAATTTAACTAATGGGCTGCGTTGATATTGTTTTTGTTTCAAATGTATTTGGAGTGTATCGAACGTAAATAAGAAAATAATAGATTTACTCGTGGCTAAATAAAACAGGCCGCTGGCTTAACATAAGTTAGAAGCCGATTTCTCATATGTGATGGTTACACATCTTATGATTTTGAATCGTTTTTAAAAACTGCTGCCTGGGGAGCTGGTACTCACATATTTGCTAATCATATATATTCTCCCACTTCTTTTTTTTTATTTATTTTTTATAGTTAAATTCCTTTATTGTGCAATAATTACAATCTGCCTTTTATAAGGCAATAAGTAATTAAGATATATGCTCTCATTCATACAATATTAACAGTTCATCATTCACTCGCTCATTCATACAATATTTACAGACAGCCAAGAGACCCCCCAAATTCACCGCGAAGAGAAAGCGGAGTCTTGGGAAGTCCCCCACGCTCCTCCGTCAGCCGCGTCACCGGATACTAGCCAGTAGAGGCTGACCAAGAGCGCGAGAGCCACAGACTCTCAGGACATGATTAGAGAAACTGGCCATTGACAGAACTCCCACTATCACTTAGTTGTAGCAGGTCACGAGGCCACTGCCGTTTTAATCTCCGAAGAGGATTACAGGGGTGAGTGGTGCAGTGCAATGACTGTGCTAGGGAATTAGGGTGGTTGGATAGGTTACTATGGAATTTTATGAACTTGGAAGGGATGAGTTCAAGAATTTAGGGTATATTCAGATCATTGTGAAGGGTTTTGTTGCTGACTTAATAAGGGGCATTTACTATTGTTCTCAGGACTTTTGATTGAAAGGATTGGATGCGCTTGATGTTCGACTTTTTTGCTGTCCCCCATAGCTCTATTCCGTATGTCCAGATTGGCTTAGGTATAACCTTGTAAATAAGTAGTTTGTTTTCTATTGAGAGGTGGGATGTCCTTCGAAGTAGTCTGTACAGTTGTCCAAATCGTCTGTTTAGTTCTTGTCTTTTTAGTCTCGTGTGTGGGTTCCATGTCAGTCTACCACTTCTTCTTAATATTACAAAACATACACATATTATCTTACCAATCTGTAAGATTTCTTATGCTCATAACCAATTTAGGATATTTGAGACGATGACTAATAAATGATCTCTAATTTATTCTAAAAAATAAAGTTTTGGGAGTCAAAAATAACGTATATTACAATTATCAATACATGCATATATATTAAGATACTCAGGTCAGATTGATATAAGAAACGTCGCTAAAATTTTAAATAATTTTCGGGGCGAATAATGATGTACGAACTCGAACCCAAAATAAACTGAACTATTTTTGTACAAAGTGATTTATTTTATGTATTTACAAAAAAACATTAATCTCCTTCAAAGTACTCACTATTGGAGTCAATACACTTGTCCAATTTTTATTTCACTGTTAGAAACATTCCTCTTTTGTGATCCCAGCCCCCCCCCCCCGTCCTTTTTGTCTTTACTTCTTTAACGTCCGCAAAACCTTTTCCTTCCATGTCCCTTTTCATTTAAGAGGAATTAAAATAAGTTGAAGGGGGTTAGATCAGGTGATTAGGGAGGATGGAGCACAATGGTCATACCATTTTTTGTCAAAAATCCAGCCACCCCCCGTACCTCTGTACCGAACTCCAAGTCACTCCGGATTTCTCCACAACTTCTTCGATGGTCCATTGTCGATCTTTTAGGATGATTTCGTGAATTATTTCGACATATTCGTTGGTTCGAGCCGTCGAAGGACATCCAGAGCGAGGTTGATTATTAATTGACATTTCCCTACTTCCCTAGTGTGAAAACCACACAAACACTTTTTCCCTATAGCACCATCCTTGTAGGACGATTTTAACACTTCAAGAGATTCTGTGCGTTTTGAGACAACTGTCACAAATAAATTAACACCAGCTGAACAGAACTTGTGTCCAGTGTTGGCATACTGACTGGTGAAAGGTTGTTGCTTTATATGGTACTACAAAAACTCCGCTACATACAACATCAATTCGGTTTCTTTTGGGTACACCCTCGTAATTACTTATTACCCCTTAGATAATGGGATAAACTGAGTTCCCACTAATGATACGAAAGGAAGCCAGCCTATAGATAACCCCCATTGTCATTATTGGCAGTAGATTAGAGCGTTGAATTGACTAAATGCTAAGAAATTATGAATCTGAATTATTTCTACTACCGCTTTCATAGAACATATTGACAGATTAAAAAATGATGTTCTGTATCTGAATGGAAATAGGAGGAGACATTCCTTTTGGTGTCTCGGCATTAAATAAAAAAATATTCTACAAGAGTAGGCTGAAATTTGTTCACCCAGGTGACGATAAAACTCACGCTGTATTTGTGTACAAAAACGCTTAAATTAATAGATTGTTTAGAATTTGAATGTAGTTTTTTATCTGTTTCGATTCCAGCGACCGTGAATGTTGTTCTTTTTAGATACGAATAACATTCCTCATTCAAAATTAATTAGTGAAAATGACAATGAATGATACGATAAAGAGCAGAAGAGGCGGTCAATGAATGACCAACAGCAGACAAACGGACATCGACTAATGACTCCGCAGTCCATTAGCGCTGCTCTTCCAGCTCCAGAAGGCATTTCGAAAATGTTCCCGTGAGATTGCCCTTGGGAAAGACTACAAACTGAGACCCGCTCCGAGGACACCGTACACCAACAGTCCCGTTACCAGCCCATTAAAACTAGCACAGGTCGGGTTCGTATAGGTCGCCTACAGAAAGGAAACCTTTCATTTCCCAACCGATCGGTGAATTAGAAATGGCTTCACACTTCCAGCCCTAGCTGTTAGGATAAGACATCTTCATCCTACTAATACTGCTATCATTACTACAGACCATCAATAACTGGGCCGAATTCTGATTGTATCACATTTTCAATCTACGAACTGATCCAATCATCGTATTCCAAGTTTGATATGATAGTAATTTTTAAGAAATTGGCTAAAACCTGTTATTATTATAGCCACAGCGAGTAACATAACCGTAATCCAATGGTTTTAATGACTACTATTCCAACTCATCATGTCAAAGGCTTAATTATTCCAAGAATAAATGTAAACATCTATTATATATCAGGGGTTTTGTAGCGATTTTGTTCCGTGGACTCCTTTTACCGCTGAATGTCAGCCATTACACACACGATTATCCTGACCAAATGAGGTTGAACTATTTTTAAAGAACAGCTGAAGTCCGGTATAAAATGTCAGTTGCTTTTGCAGTGTTGTTGGACCAGATCCTAGTCATCCAGAACCTATTACCAAGGTCTATCCCGTTTTAAAAATTCAGCAGTATTCGTTCAAATTCAGCATAGCAAACCCTTAGGGCCAAATATCAGGTCGAGATCGTATTTCAGCCAGATCAGGTCATGACCTACAAACTCAGTCCCTAGAATCCATTTTCTATCACTTTTAGATTATGTTTTTTACATATTATAAGCTACTTTGTAGAGATTTATTTTCCTTTTCATAAATTTTCCTTCTAGAATTAAATTATCTTTTTCAGGTAACTTTATTATTACTATCTTAGTTATTAAATATTAGTCTTAGTATTTATTATTTCGTTAATAACATTTACCTTAAATTTTCATTTATTACTTTGTAAATCTTGAAGGAGATTATTCAGGTTTTGGATATTCTTATGATTACTTGGTAGGATATTAACTGTTATTATACTAGGGAAGGGGATTGTTATGGGCATTATATAGATTGTGAAACTGCAGATACTAATAACCTAGTACTCTTCCAAAGCTCTGATAACCTAGCTCAGACCCCAAAGTAAAGTACACCGGGATGTAAAGAATTTAGTTACTATGAAAAAAAACCAGTATTTGACTCTTATCTGTTGAACAAGAACGTGGTTTCGTGGTTTAGTAAATTGATTTAAAAGTATAATTTCAGAGCGCCGTATGTGTCCTGTAGATGGCATACATCTTTACGACTTTAAGTCATACTTTATTATTAATTACTGATTGGTTAAATTTCACATTCAGCATTGTCTCTTTCAAGGTTAATTTCACTTCTAGCGGTATTCATAATGAAAAGAAATAACGAATTCAAAAATAAATTGACACTACGTGTGAAAAGAAAGTTTTGAAATCCTTGAATAATTGATTATGATAGTGAAGGAAACGAAAACCCTTCAGGAAGCTGTCATTTGTTAAAATCAAAGATTCTATATATTTCAACCATAAAATAAGCTTTTAAACATTTTTTTTGCGAAAGTTGATGACTAAGTTATATTGGCTTGTAACGTTGTTAACTCCAGTGTCCTTCATTACTTGTTCTGCCTTCTGTCCTTTACTGGCCTATATGTTTGAAGGAAAAGAGGCTGTTATTGAAAGGTGATTCGCTACGGTAAAGGTCATGTAAGAGGAATCTTTATAGCTGCTCGCTGGATCTAGGAACTTAGCAATGCAAACAAGGACTGTGTTGAACTATTTTATGGTTGTGATTTAGTCATTTATTACTGTTAACGACTCTGAATAACCAGGTTCGTTTATAGGTTTTAAATTGACCTGGAAACATACTAATTTAATTTTTTTTAACATTTAAAGTTTTATATTTTCTTTTTGCCTTCAATCACTCACTTTTTTACAGGAGTGCATGTCTGATTACTATTAGTAGGAAATTCACCGTGTGTCATGAGATATTTCTGTTGTATAGCTGTTATCGTAAGCATTAATCTGTTCTATACATAGGCATAAAATGGCGGAATAAATTTATAGGCATAGATACTGCAAGAAAAGTTTTAAAAAAAAGGAGGAGGAAACAAAACGCTTATTCGTTTTTATTTATCGGCCATAAGATGAAAATAATTGTGGTTCTTTTAACGATTGCAAAAGATAGTATTACAGTTGCAATAAACTAAGTAAAAAAATAGCATTTACCAGCGTTAATCGAAGTAAAACTCCAGATTCTCCAGATGTATATTCAACTTAAAACTATGCATTTCTCCTCCATTAATTCATGAATGCACTGTTTTACTAAATTTAGGCAAAGGGGCTAAAAAGTAAAAAAAAACTACACAATACAGCGAGCGGGTCAGTACAAAAAACAAACATTTCCCTATAAGGCCACGTATGGCACAACATTAAAACCTAAAGACGCGGATGATTACAGTTAGCATAAACAAGCTCATTACTCCGCATATTTATTTCCATATTTGGATTCTCTGTAGATCTTCCTCTTCCGTAGAATAAACAAACCGTCTTTGCCCCCTACTTTATCTTTCAAGGCATGCGCAATATCTGTTCAGCAACGAAGGCTCTCATACATGAACCTTTTCATCTTTTGCAAGATAGTGGAGTCCCATAACCTCAATGTTTTTACTGTGTATCCTATGTCCATCAGTTGTGCTGTTGCCTTGTTAGCTACTCAGATATATTGTGTACTGTTGGACGGTCTGACGACATAGGACTCTCCGAACTGTCATTACCTCGGTTGTACAATAGAAGATGGTACACTATCAGGTCATTGATCACCTATGCATCTGTGGTTTGCTTTGGTACTATACGTGCCCGCCAGACCAAATTGCCCGCTGAGCTGGAATTACACCTCTCACACGTGGCCCTTTCACTGTCTCTGTAATGGTTGTGCCCTTGGAGTTCATCTGGGACTATTGTCCCTTTTGTTGCTATGATTGTTGTTATCTCTTGTACAATACCGGTGATGTTCCTTTCTGATAGCTACGTTCTCATACTGTTTGATGCGTCATATGTGAGAATAGCCTGCCGAAAAATGAAAACAAATAATTTTGATCAGTGTTGGTTGGTACCAGCCAGGAACTTTAGTTTGGCATTTTCTTACTACATAGGTTTCAGTCTCTTTTTAACATTCAATCAAAACGATAGTGAATAAGAAAACATAGCCTATACTTCACTTGTACGAATTTGACCCTCAACCTTTACCTCCGCCCTGACCTTTCAATAACATAGCCGACTGATGACTGAGAGGTAATGTCTTTGTATTTGATAGACGTTAGATATGTTGATTATATTGACAAAGATATATTTTTACATTTTTAACATTTGTTAACAAAATTATTAGTTACTAGGCTTACGTGTGTGGTGGCTTCCACGTAATTTTCGGGTCGTCACGATGGGGTGCCTAGTTACCCTAGCCCTAGTGACGAAGTTAGAGTTGATTAGGCTATGACCTGGACAATTGCTTCATGACGGGGCTTACTATCTGACTCTATATTTGATAGGTATGTGCCCTAACAGTGCACTATGTTCAGGAGAAGAGGTATAGGGTAGGTATTTTAGGTAGTTAATGTGGTCTTGGAATGTCCACGAATTCACACTCGGTATCTGAGGTTAGGCGAAAACCGTCCGGATCCCAAGGCGAGTGTGAACCGGAGAGAGGCAGACTGGATTGCCTGAGAGACACTAACTACTTGGTAAAGTTTGTAGGGCCACGACAACCATCGTCCGCGAGGGAGAGGTATCTCCCAAGGAGGTGCTAGTTTTAGCGAGACGAAGGCAGAGAATCCACTAGAAAAGTGTGGGGTCTGACGAGGCCTGACTAAAACATTGCGAGGTTAGAGAGATGTAGAGGTTTTCATAAATAAGAAGACCAAATCTTGAAACATCAGTGCAGCTGCAAGTACCAGTCAGAGAGCCGTAGTTAAAATGATTTACCGGTTAAAACTGGGGGGTATATATAGCCCCCAGTAACCAATGATCTGGTCTCATTCTGGCCAACTAAACCGCAGGATTAAGGTGACGCTAGACTGTTCTAGACAGAGACGCACCCAGGCCTGGGTCGCTCTTCAAGGGGCTCTGACTAGTTTTTTGCAGCTGCGTCTTTTATTGTTTACAATATTTACACTGACTTATAGTTTTGTAATGTTATTTCATTTTTTAAAATTAATTTACAACATAATATGACCAATTTACAATATATATACAATAGAGTACAGGATGATTTATGCTATGTAGTTAGCGGTCGCTACAGCAATCCTTTGCATTTTCACAATTAAAGGTTACCTTGACCACTATACAGTATTAAAATAACCAATTATAAACGTAAAGATGTGAAGAGCGTGCCAGGAGTATTGAAATGACTCTTGTCCCTCTATCCCGGTTTAGCAACTACATTAGTCCGACAAAGTCCGGAAGCAGAAGAATGCAAATGAAGGATTGCATGATCAAATGTCGCAATATCCTCGTGTTTCTCTGACGATACGCTCCACTGATCGTCGAACGCAACCGGCCTCATCCTCCTCTGGGATCCTCGTGTTCCGGCTGATTGGAACAACCACTGGGAAGGCTGGAGCCGACCTGGGCACGGACTGGCCACGAATTATAAGGACAAGGCTCACGACTTTTCGAACGGCCACCTAATGAGATGAATCTCGCAGATGATGCATTGCTAACGCCTTCCACGCCTAGTCTTTCTAACTTGCCGCTCGGCTGCCTCCGATGTACCATTAATTGCCAATTTTTTCTACAATGAAGCAAATGGTATCCATCCGCATTGTTTTCCGATCCTAATCCGATATCTGCTTTTTTTAGGTGATCCTTCTTTGTTTACTCCTCCATCATTTGCAACTCCATTGCGTCCGACTATCCGCCATTCTCTTTCACTCCAACGTTGTATTTATACTTTTTTGCTTTCCTCTTAGCCCGTTAATGTCCCATTGGTTTGAGGTTGTCTCGCCATCCGCAGTTTTTTTACCGTCAAAACATTCAAATTATTACATTTTTATTTCATTGCAATTTTAATGAATTGCTATCGTCACAGAACGATGATATGGTTTTCTTCCAAGTCTGGAAACAGTACTTCTGCAAATATATTCTAATACTTTCCAAGGGCTTGTTTATTTTCTTCTTTCTACCCGGGGTGCTTACCTCGGCCGAAGGAAGGTGAACCCATTTCTAAATCCCCTGATAGATCGAGCCCTTGAACGGCCTTGATTAATGGTGCCGCTCGGATAACACGTTAAGGGCAGATTAGGTTTTAAATTGATAACCTTTACTTTCCTATTTTGAACCGGCTTCGTAATTTATTTCCTTCTTTCTCCAGATGATTGACGCTTCATTTTCCTCCCCCCTCGCCTTTTCTACCTTCAATATCGGCTGTAAACAAGAAAATATCTCGGCATGCAATTGGACCCTTCTTTCGTGAAATTGTTTTTATATCGAGCAGAAAAACGGAGCACTTCTCATCTTTTAGCTAAGTTTCGACCCCAGGCGCCTACTGCTCAAAGAATAACTGAAAAAAATTATTTTCCTTAGTCTGCGCGCAGAACGAGGATTGATTCCATAACGAACGAGGTACATTTCTGGTTCTGGATAGAAACAGCTTAGATTTTGTGGAGAGGCGATTTATTTTAAATACAATTATACAAAAAGTTTGGCAGTTCAAATAGATCAGTTGCTAACTACAAAGCATACTTATGAATCCCATGTACATTATCAATCGCACATAAAACATAACATGTGATGTAATATAAAACCAGTATTATAAAGAATAATACCAAAAAACGATTCCAAAAACTCAAACTTCTGATGATGTGGGGATCAGCGCCTCTTTAGCCAAAATGTAAGACGTCAGTTCTAGAAAACCAAATTTCTATTAAATATTAGCATTTTTTTTTTTTTTTTTTGGATATTCGTTGCCAGTTTCCAAGCCAGTGGTTGGTTAGCAACGATTTTTTCACTATCTGAGGTGTATATCTATAAATTTAAAATTCATAAAACCGGCCACCCGTGGAGGGGGGGGGGTTGAAAGCCGATTTTGAAACCAGTCCTTAGTGCCGTCTCTCATAAAAAAATAAACATATTTTGCGCGATGACCTTTCAGACGGATCAGAAATCTCTTCGTCAGCTGTCACGAATATTGCTGTCCTACGAATGAGATTATTTTACTCGAGTTCTTGTGCCCGAGATGAGAAGAATTCATTTTATGAGGCTTAAATGTAATACATTTTTTCTGGTCAATAGCAAACGCCAACAAAGGAAATGTTTTCAAAGTAATCTAGTACTTCCAATATACTTTAATATACATAAATTAAAACGATTCATCATAGTAAGTCATATAGATTGCGTTGAATATAAAAGTATTTATGTATGTCAATTCACGGAGATTCTGTCTGTAGGTAAAAGTTTTAACAGTCTGTGGTGTGTTTCCTTATCCGCATTGGTTCTTGCTTTGTATCCGTCATTCGTGTGTTTAATGTCACTTCTAGTCTAGTTAGTACAATTTCTTCCCTATGTTAGTCCTAAATGATGAGGTTCATGGGGCTTAACTGTGTATTTGATATCTCTGTGCGTCTGTGACTGCTATGTCATTCAAGTTTTTTTATTAGAGTAGGTTTTATAGTATTTAATTAGATAATTTTCCAGGGATTTCTGTTTTTTGTTTTTATTATTCTCGCTATGCCTTCGTACCCAAACAAATGTTGCTGAGGTATATAATAATTTAATGAACAATTTATTTATATCCATATTTGCTCATGAGGGAAGCGGGGGGGGGGTCATAAGGACTAAATCGTCACACTATTCCAAAAAACAAAAGCAACGTTGCATATTGTAACTGAAGTGAATCATAAATAACGTTGAATATGTTCGAACAGTTCGTGTTAAATACATAAATACATTAGTCTTTGGATATTTCTATTTAGATTCAATTTATAGGCATGTTATTAGATTTCAATAAATCAACCAAATTTTTGTATGGGCAGTAAAACTGTAGTAGTTATATAAGCAAATCCACTTAACCGTTAAATTTTATACTCACATCCGCAGTGGGGGGCTGAAACTTTTAAAGAGGCTATAACACTAAGTTCTGAGTTCGAGTGTACTAAAGAAAGGCACTCTAAAAGTTTTATGAGAATCAGCTCAGTCACTTAGGCCGATCGTTGAAGCAGTATACAAGGCTTACTGAATAATGTGAGATTTTTTTGTTCAATCATAACAAGTTAAGACACGAAAAATTGGAATCATAATTACATACTTTTTCGAATAATACGAAGAAGAGAAGTCAATCATTTCAAACTCGCGATTAGGAATTTTTTTTGAAATTTAGCTCTTTATATGCTATCTAAATCAAGTATCTTGTTCTAAAATTCATGAACTCCTGAATTCCTTGATAATTGAATTCCTCCCGAAAGTTCGATAATTTAATTATCCTCTAATTAGTAATAGCTCATCAGTAATGTGTCTTTCATAGCAACGAATGTGTGACTCGCTTGATAGGAGTGATTTGTTAACAGTCCTTGCTAAATTGGAGACATTTAGAAGTCCCAAATCTGGCCGACGGAATGCTAAAAAGATTAGTGTATATGTAAATTTTTAATCGGATTTCGTTTAAGAGGATTGGTGCCAATTCGGAGTTCTACTTAAAAAGGGAGGAGGTTTCGTCTCGTGGTCTTTATTCTGAAGAGTCAGCTTTTAATTTATAACAACCATTAACTGATCTTTCGTACGACTCTCTTTAAATGGAAAAATTTATGTAGTAGCATCTGCTGGTAACATTATTACTCATTGGTAAATACAGGTTTCTGCCAATCAGTTTTTTTTAAATAATTCGGTAGATAAAAGGTAATTGGTGGTAAGGATCGGGAACAGAAAAGTCACAAGAGCAAATATTCCTTTGTGCAAAACGGTGGTAAGCAGTAAAAAAAATCTTGCCTCAAAATTGTAGTACTGTGGATTTTACTATTACAATTAGGAAAAGCTTCCACGGAATCAATACCTATCGCAAGTCCCTAGTTAACAACGGAACCAAACTAGCAGCCATCCTTGACTAACCGCAAGCGATATCGTTCCGAAATGACTACTTTTCTAGAATATTTTAATAAAACTGGGTAGGCTGGGTGATCAACCAAACATTTGGACCAGAATTTTGTATGGACGAGGCAGGCATTTTCAAATATACTGCCCATGAAACTGCTCTCTCTACCTTCTCTAGTCAAGGTTTAGGAAATCTTAAATTTGGTAAAATTCTTTTCCAACATAAACGAAATATAGTTTGCCTCGTGGCAAAAAATAATAATACCTAAAATAATCCAAACAAAAAAAAATATACATGAGTGATAAATGAAGAATTCGCAATGACGAATGATGTATTTATCTATTTGTTTGTTTTCATATTTACTTACTAATTGAGTAAGTAATGAGACTAATACAGCCTCATTTAAGCCAGTTCTCAAGCTAGTTTCAGGTAATGACTGAAAGCCAGCTTATCAGGAGCACTTCGCTGTTAAGGAATTGAAACAAAACCGCTGTATGTCATGTGACTTGAACCCAGAACCACCACACCACGAATAGGTTACGCTAACCTCTTGTATATCTGTCTTCGATTTAAAAATAAAGCATAAAAATATGTATGAGAGACAACGAAAAACTATCTCAAGATCTTGAAAAATGATTATCCATTATTACCAACGTTTAAAAAAACATACTGGTTACTAACCAGGCTATTAAGGTATGAAAGATCCTGAGTTAAATACATGTTTAACGGGCTTGTTAAAATACATGAATTTAAAACATATATTTTAGAAGAGGAAGTGGAATATATTCATTTTAAATTCAGACTTTTAATGCGTTGTTGTTCCCTTGTAGCGAAACAGCTACGACTGTGGCAGCTTATGCTCGTTTGGTTTATCTTATTTTCCTGCACCGTGAACCGGCTGTGTTTTAAATGCAGGAGTGTGGCCGACACAAGCCTTGATCTCGAAGCGCCTGACCTTTGGTTAATGATGGTACCCGGCACGCAATGTCCCCGGCTGAAAAGGTCCTCCTGGGTGGCCGGAAAAAAATAAAAATGTACGATAGTTTATTTTTTTGAACGGGAGTCGATACATCATTGGATCCGTTGTGGGACTGACCGCACATACCGCGGAGGAACGAATCGTAGAAATGATAGGGATATAGTTTTCACGCGGGGGCCATCCATCACGTGCTGCAAGACTACAGCGGTCGGCCTTCTGGGGCTCTTTGAATGGAAGACGTTGTCGAAGACCCTCTGAGACCTGGAAGTCGTCCTCGCCGAGATCCTTCTTCTTAGGCTGATTGATAGTCTTTGATACTCATCGACAGTTGGGGAAACCCGGGAAACAACACACTCCTGAAGGCATTGTCCTCTCGCCCTGAGATTGGATCTGGTGTAATTGAGCTTTGCTTGACTTTCCCACTTATCTCCCATTAGGAATATGAACGATCTATGATTTCTTGCAGAGATAATTGTTTTGTCGAGTCCTTATTATTGATTATGTTCAATTGTTCTAGTTGATCGTTTGTTTTTTTTTTTTATCGACCTCAAAGCCTTGATTTTCTTCTAATAAAAAAGTATATTAATCACTTTAGAGTACAATCATATTTTGAGATAAGTGACAGCTCATTACGATGGAATATAAAATAAATATGTTAAGTTGGCAGAAAACCACCACCATTTTATACATTAACAGACTAACAATTTAAATTATAAAAAGAAAAAAACAACTCGACAACGCTTATTAGAATAATAAGAGTATGAGTGGGTGTCTTAGTAGGACTCGGTTTAGGTTAGTGAGAAAATATGTTGAATTTTCATCAAATTTATTAATGGACGGTGTTTTAACATATTATTTATGCCTATACCATGCCCTATTAACTAGAAAATATAAAGAAAACGTAATGACAAGAGTAAAACCTGTTATTAAGAATAAGTATGAAGTGGAGATAGATGACATGTAATAGTTCGTGAGAGAATGTTTAAATAAGAATTTAAATAAGTTAATAATTATAGAAGAATTCATTGAAAATGGGAAACAGAATCAGATTGGTGTACTGATGTTGCATTAGTAGATTTTGAGAAACGTTTGGTTTTTAAAGTAATATTGATACTGCGAGTAAATAGTCAATTTTGTAGTTGTGGGCTTATCCCCACCCCCATGTGCTATCATGTACCCCTCAGCTAGAATGAGAGATTTTGTTAAGATGCAGTTTATGAAATTATTATCCAAGGCGATGTTCAGTTCATTATTTCAAAGTTAACGGCGTCTTTAGTCTTTTGGTACATTCTTTATAGTTGAGCTGTTGATTCTCTTACTTTTGATTTCTCATTTGTGTTGGTGAAATCACTTATCTTTAATACCACGATTAACTATGAATCCAACTTATTATAATAAGGAAATAACAAACAGGTGATGATTCAGTTTGAAATTTCTCATGTCTCTGGTGTCATTCAGCTTCCTCATACATTTGAGTTAAGCAACCTTACGTCAAGTTCACAAAGTCACAACATGACTTTTTTCATTGTAAGCCTTACAGCAAAGGTCTTTATTAGTTACTACTGGTTCTGTATTAAGATTGTATAAATGTAAAATAAATGCATTATATTAGTAGCGTTTCATTTTACAATGGAGCTATACGTATTTAATAAACAAAAATAAACTTAAAATAAAAAATATAATAGTGATAATAAGTACATAATAATAACATAAAGAAACAAGACAATCTAGAAAATAAATTAAATAAATAAAACCAATTATTAAAATGTGGGGGAAAAATTAAATATATAATAATAGCTGTGATGTCCGTTCATGACTCCAAGAGCTCACAGCAGTGCCAAAACATGATTTCCTTTCTTCTTCATAGCATTTAGAAAAAAATCAAAAATTCAAAATAGGTCAGTAATTTCTGGTTTCATTAAATAGTAATTCCTCTCTCCAACTACCTTGTAATAGTATCGATTGTATTAACGTGTTCCCTGGTACCTCATGCTGTGTACAATTGTAAATTAAATGGCCATAGTTTTATCCAGGTTGTCGTTATTTGTTATTTTAAATCTTAATAAATAGTTCTAGTTAAATAAATCGTCAGCCCATGCCTTTACTTTCGGTTAACAAGATAGCTTGTGTTTCTGTGTCCTCATATCTTTTCACGCTGAGAAAAAAAATTCACCTCAATTCATTAGTTAAGTTGCAATCTTAAAATAATCTTGACTTTACAGATGACGGAAATAAAAAAGTATCTGCTGCTCCATATCCGGACTTTTCCCGAAGTGAGACATTTCCTCACCGTCGCCTGTTCCACTCCATTGACCTCTGCAATCGGCAGAAGCTTACGAAACAACTAGCCGGGAACGATCACTCGACTGTATCGGCAGATATTGAAGATACAATACTTAAAGAAAACTAAAGAATTACTATAGTCCCTCCTCATCATCCGGATAATATAAAATAATTAAGTTAAAATCATAAGACTTACAATAAATTTTTGTTTTCACTCTATTTATTTATAGTATTTACAAATTTTACAGGCATTTGCTATAAAATAAAATCCTTGGCGTAACACGAAGAAACATTTTCGGAAGAATGTCACAGTTGTTAGGTTTGAGAAAGTCTGGTTTATTTAGCACTTGGCGTTCGTTACCTCTCATCAACCTTAAATTTGACCTGGACAGATGAGTCTATTTTTACCTTAGGCGCTTTTCCGGGAGGACCAAGTTCACGCGAGGTCGCCGTCACATTTACCTGAAACGCTTCCAAGAAGGAAGAGCCCCTCATGCCCCGAAGCAGCGCTGTCCGAACACACCTGGAAGGCATACACTATTATTCCCGACATCACCGCCTGGCAGAGAGTCTTAGAGGCTGGGAAGTTGATACGTCAAATCAAATAACATGGCAAATTCATCGGTGACCGAACTCGCCATGTTCGCCAAATACTCAATGTCGAGTTCAGCTTCGTTCCCGGTCTCACTACTCCTAGGTCACCAGTGTCCACACTTACACGACCATCTTATGTGGATGCTGTCTTCTCTCTAGCCATGGTAATCTTCCTTGAGGCGCACCATTCTTCCACTTGGGTAGCACATACGCAGGGCTATCCTCACAACCTCCGCTCTGGAGTACCCCGCGTCAATCACTGCCAGAGCTTATGCTTTAATTAAATTATGTACTTTACATCTTGCAAAAAATAATTAGATCTGGACAGTAGCTATTACCGTTGAGAGAGGCGTGTATAATATAACATTAATAATCATTTATATTAAATTAATTCAAACTATCGACAACTTTCTTATTTTTCTAGTTATAAGAAAAAGTAAAGCATATAAGTAAAATTTATTTTCCATTGTTTTAATATTTTAATTCCTTACAATCCGCTTAACTATTCTCCCAGGAATGGTAGGAGGCATTATCTAATTATTATCATTGCCTGCTAATTACGTGTCTGCTGGGAACTCCTAGATCCTGCTTAGAGAAAATTGTTACTACTTTTTTTGTTTTCTTCTAGGCTAAGTCTCTAATTACTACAATCCTGAGAGCAGCTGCAAATGTTACAACGGCCATTTACGCTTGGCGTTTTCATTATAGAATATGACTTTTACTATTTAATAATTCTTCTCTGTTAGTTAAAAGAAGAATTTTTTTTCTGATGGTTATTTTCAGACGTAGGTGAGAGCTTGAAACAGTATCTATGCGCTTCCCTTTCACATGTAACATTTTTTAAATAATAATCTTGAACATTTATAAAGCTGTTAAATAAGAAAATATATAAAGTACAAACTAAAAGAACACCGCGCCGAGGTGGTATTTAAATACTTATTACTCATAGACACGAGTCAAGAATCGTCCCCAGTTCACGAATTTAGTATCATACAATAATGAGTAGCTACCAAGTAATGAATGAAATATTTTATCGAAATGTAAAGTACAAATAGGCCAAAAATTCCTGGCACTGACTCTCATAAAAGTGACGAAAAACTCTGAGATAAATACGAATTGACCCGAATTACTCCGAACTGTTGATTATGAAGAGATTTAAAAGTATTGAACAATGTCCCTGTTCAATACTTTAACTCGCTCCATAGTAGTTTGTGAAAAAATTATTTTCAATTTATGACCAAAAGTACATCAACTATCGTTAAACCACCCAATCATTAAAATATTCTTAGCATTAAATAAAAATAAGGTAAATAGAAAATTATTTACCAAAAAAACAGGTGTTAAAAATGACTAGAAAGCCATAAAATAATCGATAAAGGCCCCGTTAATTTTTTATTATAGAATGCGATTGATTTTCTGCCTTTAAAATGTATCCTTAGGCGTAGAGGAAAATCAAAATTTAATTATTAAATAATTTCTGAGCCTCGAATTGAGAAGTCTTTTAAGTAAAGAAACCTCTTTTTTTTTTTTTCAAAAACTTTTCATTTGTAGGTTGTAACCTAAACAAATAAAACATAGCACGGGATCTTTGCCACGTCAAATATATTAATCATTTTTACGGCTATTATCTAAAACACACGATTGCAAACTCATTGCCAGTACCATTGAATGTAGATTCTCTCCCTTCAGAAGGAATAAGTTCTTCTAAATTAAAAATGAACATTTTTGAAACAGTGGGTCTTGATATGGTTTCGATTTGTATCTTCGGTTGCTTGTCTTTCGAATGACCCACATACCTGATAGCACATACTATATGTAATATCATGATATGGAGTGCCACTCGAAGGGCTGTTGTCTCACCAACCCCTACAAAAATAGGTTTTATATTGGGAAGAACACTCGTGTAGACTAGCTTAGTTTATAACGCCCGAACTTAGATATTTTTTTCTTTCAAAATTTGCTAATAAATCTGCACGTTTTCATTATGTTATAATTGAAATTGTTAAGGTGTTGAAACTACTTGAACACATTGTAATTTCAAAAACAAATTTTTGCACCTTAACTATAGGAAGTAACCCGTTGGTTCCACCATTTGTGGTGGAGGAGGGCTCAGACCGGGCAGTGGTTCTCATCCCACCGCAGTTCAGCCAGTTTGTTACGCCTTGAGCTATCCACCCCACGGGGTAAATTCCGCTGAACAATCTGTAATCGGCGTAACGGCACGAAACAGATCCTGATCGCTAGATAGCTTTGAAGCACTTGTTTCCTAACTGATCATTTGATGTAATGGAGAAAATAACAGTGTTATCATAGTCCTTTTAATATACTGTGAATCATGTACATGTTCGAAAATTCTAGGAAGTGGAATTCAATATATTTTTTTTTTGCTGGAGGTTATGGCTTATATCTATTTATGCTATTCCCTAGAGGCTGATGAATAAAGGATGCGCTCAGTGATAATTATAATTACTTATTGAAGGCCGACACCGTATCCTAGTAGTGACTTTTAACTGCGGGGACCGGTTCACTCAGTCTCATTAGGCTTAGTCAGCAGCTTCTTGAATAAGGAAGTAGCGAATCCGTTCAAGAAAACAAAAATATAGGTTGAGAGGTCACATCCTAGTGCCAACCACGTTAGTAGTTTTAACATAACTATTTAGGTTTGTTTTATGTTAATCGAACGAGTGAGCTCAATGCCTCTTGTTAATAAGTTACCGTAAAAAAATATGTTATGTTCTGCTTGGTAAGTGATGTTATGTAGATCAATGAACTCCCTTCTTGAAGTAACCCTTCTTGACGCGAATAATATATATATATAATTATTAAATATTTTATTTTATGGTAATATGATGGTTTATGGAATATATATATATTTATTTTTGGTGTTTACGTTGCATTAACTAAGCTGAGAGCTAGCTATTATGTATGTATGTTTAGGTTAATGCATGCTGTATGTATGTGAAAATGTACAAATTATTATTTCTATATATAATATATTTATTTATATAAAGTATAACGAAACTCAGACTGCGTAGATTTTTCGAGAGCGTTGGCAGGAGCTGAGGGCCCTGACCGAGCGTTTAATTGGATTCACCTTTCTCCTCGCCGCATTGCTTGGTCTTCGCTCTTCTTATCGTAGTCTCCCGGCCTGTTGATATTCTGCCATGCGTATTATTCATCATTTGACTATGTGTCTGTTTTAATAACGGTTGTAAAAAGAATCCATTATTTTTTTATGAATGGATAGGCTAGCAGAGTAATGAATGATAATTAATTAATGAATGGGACAAACATATTTCGTTTGTCTACCTGTTTGTATGGCCTACCTCTAGGCGTATGGTTTTCCTATGGTTAAAAGGGTAACGTTACTTTTCAAGAGAAGAGTTTCATTTCGCTTATATGGACATTTAAAGATACTGTTTAATTAATATTCATCAACATCTCCTATCAGAGTTGAGGCACCTTCCTTGTAAGCACCATTATCACCCCTTGAGAATGGTCTAGCGTCATCTATTGAAAGTACACAAATGCCTTGAGCACATAAAGCTGCTAATCGAAATAAGTTCAAACTAAAATCCTACAATTTAATTTGTCGCTGTAAAATGAGGTGGTAAAAAAATTGCTAGGCGTCCGCCATTAACAAAGGAATCGACAGAGGTGCTGAATGAGATCCTTGGAGGACACAGCTGGGGGCCAGCCAGACTCCTGCTACACCCCCCACCACGACCTCTCTGGGCTTTAACTATCAGCTGTTCTGTTCCTATGCCCAGTCTTTAATAGTATGGCGATCGTGTCTCTGCGTACATTGCACATAAGTACAATCATATCTCTCTTTTTTTTTTTGTTAATTGCTGGAGTTCTGTCCGCTAGTTTTTTTTTTTAATTTGATTCCTCTCCCTGTGTCTGAGTCATGACGGTATTTAGGCTTCCATCTCGACAAAAGACTCACATGGAACCCACGCACGAGGCTAAAAAGACAATAACTAAACAAACGCTTTGGACAACTGTACAGACTACTTCGAAGGACATCCCATCTCTCAATAGAAAATAAACTACTTATCTACAAAGTTATACCTAAGCCAATCTGGACATACGGAATAGAGCTAGGGGGGGGGGCAGCAAAAAAGTACAAAGTCCTGAGAACAATAGTAAATGCCCCGTATTACTTCAGCAACAAAACCCTTCATAATGATCTTAATATACCCCACATTCTTGAACTCATCCCTTCCAACTAGGGTAATTCCTCCCATAGTAGGGTAATTTTCATCTTCCAGTCATAAGTGTACTCCAACTTAGATGATATGCATTAAAGTAACATAAAAAAATAATGTAACAACGAAGTTAGTGTCTGAAGGACTTAAATTTCGGTTTCCTCTTTAGACAGCAGGGTTAATGGCCAGTTTCTCTATGCATGTCCTGAGCGTCTGTGGCTCTCGCGCTCTTGGTCAGCCTCCGCTGGCTCTTATCCAGTGACGCGGCTGACGAAGGAGCGTAGGGGACTTCATGAGACTCCGCTTACTCCTTCGCACGCGAGGTAGGTGACAACCGTGTGGACTTGTGGGGCCTCTGTGCTGTTTGTATATATAGTATGAATGAGCGAGTGAATACAAATTGTAAATTGGTATGAATGAGGTCATTTATCACAATTACTAATAGCCCAATCAGGTAGATTGTAATTTTATCATAATAAAGTTGTTGTTAACCAAATCAATTGCTGAATTCATTGTTAAATAATTATTTCTGACCTGTTTAGTAGGGGTGTCCATTTTCCACTATATATTAACAATTCCGTGCAGAGGGCTTCTTAAAAGACTTCAGAAATCTGGATAAGCAAATGGAAATAAATAGATATTAACAACTAAGGGAACAAGATGATTGTGTTATGAATGTTAAGAATGAATAATTGTTATGATCAGAGCAACAAATTATGAATATTGATGAAATCTGCTGTTAGAAACAAATACAGCTAGTTTTTCTGACTTATAACCTGAGATGCGAGATTCGAATCTTTACTATATAGTAATAGGTAATATAGAAATTGAAAACCAGAAATGTTTAATTTTGAGAAGAAAGTATTGAACTCAGGCCTAGTTATTGAGACGCTCTTTCCGTCACTGCAATCTCTTGGCGTACTCTAGCCTCGGCAGTAAGTCATTCTATATTAAACTATAATCAGAAAATCCCAGCCTAGACATTTTTTTCTTCAAATATTAATACCAGTGGAATTATATGAAAATTAATGATTATTGATAAATTATCCAAAGGCTTCAGCTTGAGCTTTAAATTTGTCAACCTGTACATCAAGGGAATGAGGGATGCTTCTAAACCATGTAATGTATTTATATCTATGCAGACAAAGGAGCTTTTTTGTTCCATATATAATATATAAGCGACGTGAGGGGTGGGGGGGGGGATGAATCCACAGTCCCGTGAATATTCGCTCGATCGGTAGATGAATTTTCCACCCCAGTGGTGTTTTTAGTAACGCTTTTCCTAGAACGGCTGGCGTACGTAAGAGGAGCGTTGGAGGATAAGCTGTAGGGGGGAGCGGTGAGGGGATCGGACCCCCCTCATCAGGGTCCATTTATCACAAGGGTCAATCATTAATCATTGATTAGGTCTCAGATGCGGGTCAGTGACTACCGTCTCTCCATCTAGTTGTTCTCAGTTTCTTGTATCTTCATCGCATCAGTGCAGAGCGTGCGCAAACTCTTTGATAATTGCCGAATTCGAATGGAGCCACGTTTTAATTGAATGAAATTTTCATGAATAAATAAATTAATAATGATAAGTGTAGTGGACTCTTATAATAAGGGAGGGAATGTATGTTATGTGAATTTTTAATGTTGAAACAAAAAATATCCTCTACGATGGAATTTTTGCTTGTCAACCTATTTAACTTAACGTTTATTATTATACCCATTGTTGTGGTGATATTTTAGTGAATGAGAAACTGTACTGGCGGTGCTTCAGACAGAAATATTCTATTCATAGAGTGGGCGGAAGACCCTCCTGGAGCTCACCCAGCTTCTATGAATTGAATGAGTTCCTCATCATTCAGAAAAATTTAAACCATTTCATTAAGCCGTTGAAAAGGAAAAATATCGAGGTGAAATTGACTACATCAACCAATAAATAATACTAACTGTACTTCCTTATGTAAAACTATTTATTAATAAAGTAAATTATTAATAAAAAATGTAAAGTACATATGATTATTTACCGAACCCAAAGAGAGAGTTTTATTTTTAACCAGGAACCTGGGTACCGCCTTTCGTTACTTACGTATGGATAAAATGTATATTTACAAAATAGCTCAAATAATGAATAGAAACAAATTTGAATATAACAGAATAACATTACAAATGTTTACATGTTTCTATTGACAAATTCAGTTACTCGCTCATGTTTCAAAGTAAAATATGCGTTACAAAAGAGAGTATAAAGAGTCATGGTGCAATTTGTTTATCTAAAGAGAGAAAACGTGTCTTGGGTGCATGTGCAGTATTTTTCAAAGGCTGACAGATCATAAATTTAATTGTGTGTGTGTGTGTTTTTTTTAAAGCACTGAACACCAAAATGTATGAGAATAATTTATCTGGTCGGTAGACAATATATAAGCATTTAAAGTCGTGAGATCAGCCGAAAAGCTATTACAGGGTAAGTCGCAGTACCGATTCTCCATTTAATTTTTTTCATCACGATTTTTTCTTTTGTAACATTGTATTGTATTTATTCACTGCCAAATGAAACTGACATTGTCTGAAACAGGACTTAGCTCAAGGAACATACTTAATGTGCTTAACGGCAAGAATCTGGTGAATAATTGAGTGTACATACGGACTTAAGACCAAAGCATTATATGCTCCATAGGTTTAGTAAAATACTGTATAACGAGATCTATTTTTTGCTCAAGATTGCCATAAGTAGGCAGAGTAACCAATGGATTTTGAAATTATTATTAAATTTTTATATCAGTGCATACTGATAACTTGCATTCCTTCCAGTCCAAAACAACTATCGTAGGGATTTCAACCCAAAACTTTCATCACCCGTGAAAATTTTTAAATGTCTCAGTATTTAATATGTATTAGTCTTTATCTTAAAGGGTTCGCTTTTCAAATCCGGGTTGGTTCCAAGGTTTCTGGTCAAGCCAATTTTCTACAAATGAGTAGAGTCTTTGAATCCACCTTGTCTAAGATTAACAACTGCTACATCCCTTCTCTAATTCACTCCCGCTCTTTTATCTTCCCTTGAGACCCTTATCCACTCCGGAATAACCGAATTTCCGATTCTATCGAGTCGAGTCACTTACAAAAACTCTGGATGAAATATAATAATAAGTTCGACTGCATTCAGAAATTAACTCACAGTTTATTTGAGTGTTTAGTTTTATTTCAGTGGGAAAAAATATTCATTTTTTTAAATTAACTCCAGCCAGAAATAACTCTTTTGTGAAAATTACCTAACTGGACGTTGAAACCAAACACCAACTGCCCCCACTCTCAGGTCAGAGATAGTCATAAAAAATACCATAAAAACTAATTAAAGTCAGTTCATGGAAGTCTCTAGGAAGCAATTATGATTTTAATTACGGTGCCTAAGGAAAACTCGGAGAGTTTGCACCATTTCAGCGGCTTCTCCTCCCTGTGCCTTATCTCAGGGGAAATTGGTCTTGATTGAGGGAAAATTAATATCCAGCCCCTTAGCACCCTCAGCCGTGGAATTCACATCTCGAGAATATCCTTTTGTAAAACATTTGCCATGCTCTGAGAGAAACCTTAAATATTCCCCTGCAATGCTTCCTACTGGGTGGGCAATGGAAATTACAAGAATACTTGTAATACTTCAGTCAGTTTCAGAAAAAATCCAAGCGTCTCGAATACTGCTTCGTTTATTATTCAGTTCCTGTTAAAATCTTCTCATACTAAGAAAGCAAGTGGCCACTGTAATGGAAAATATATTCATATAAATTAAAAGTAATAAATTAAAATTAAGTGTACTACCACTGATATTATTACAGTGTAGATCAGTTTGTTTTCCCAGGGAAAATCGTTGATTATTACAGCCATCGTAGAATTCACAGGGCAGTGTTCTGGGTCCCTATCTACTCCCAATACCTTTTTGGAAACATTTGCAGATGACACTGCAGTCTTGTCATCTAACCCAGACCCCGATATAGCATCCCATAACCTTCAAAAACACCTTGACGAGATCGAGTATTGGTGTAATCAATGGCGGATCAAAGTTAATGAAGCAAAATGTTTACACATTACTTTTAACATCTGGTGCAAGTCCTGTCCACAAGTTTTATTTAAATTCCTTATCTCTTCCTATATCCAAGAAAGTGCGGTCTTTAGGCTTTCATCTCGACAAAAGGTTATCATGGAACCCACTCACGAGGCTAAAAAGACAAGAACTAAACAAACGCTTTGCACAGTTCTACAGACTACTTCAAAGGACATCCCAAAATAAATTACTAATCTACAAAGTTATACTAAAGTCAATCTGGACATACGGAATGGAGCTATGGGGGGCAGCAAAAAAGTCACAAGTCCTGAGAACAATAGTAAATGCCCCTTATTACGTCAGCAACAATCCCCTTCATAACGATCTTAATATACCTTGCATTCTCGAACTCATCCCTTCCAAGTTCATGAAATTCCATAGTAACATATCTAACTACCCTAATCCCCTAGCACACTCATTGCATCCCTATAATCCCCCTCGGAGACTAAAACGGCAGTGGCCTCGTGACCTGCTATAATTGCGTAATGGCCAGTTTCTCCAATCATGTCCTGAGCGTATGTGGCTCTCGCGCTTTTGGTCAGCATCCACTGGCTCGTATCCGGTGACTTCCCAAGACTCCGCTTCCTTTTCGCATGCGAGGGACGTAACAATCATGTGGATTTCTGGGCTGTTTACAAATATAGCATGAATACAATAATGATTTGATTTAAACTATTATAGAATTCAGGCGAAAGAAGATACAAATTAAAAATACTATCGAGGTTTTATTGTTAACTTTAATTGTTAGACCATCTTGATCATTAAAAATCACTTTCAAACAGGTAATATTTTGAAAAATAATAGCTCTTTGATATCAGTTGGGACCATACTCCTATTGTTGGGTGCCTAATGTGGTTATTGAATATCTTTTGATTTATTTGACCGTAGTTGAAATGAGTTTGAGAAACGTTAATTGATACGGTGGCGCCTTTTTTGAGATTTCATTACGTTCTATTGCGTATTAACCAAAACGAAACACTCAAAAACTGTGTTTTCTTGAACATATTCTAAAGTATATAGATTGATTGGTATTATTTCCATATACGATTGTCCTGTGCATGTTTGAATGTATAGCCTTCATGTTAACTGGACCACTGATATTAAGAATGGAATACATAATGCGGAAGCTTTTATTGTGCCTTAGAATGAGTTTTTCATTACAAACTAAGTAGGACAGATTTGTTCCGTATTATTTATCATTGTAGCAATTACCAACACTCTATTTCCATCACTGTGCCCTAAGTGCTTTCTGAAGACAATGCAGACATCAAAGACAGTGGAGGCTAGTAGAGTACAATATTGTGCAGCCCTTTGTCCCTTAGATAGCTGGTGTGGCAGGCCTGCGGGGACATGTGGTCCCGTGTTATAATTGTGTCTCCGCTCTCTTCTCCCAGCTAGCTCAGTCACAGATGTGTCCCTTGTGGGGAGCTGTATGTCCGCTCGCGCTTTGTGTTTAGTGTATCCGCCATTCCCATCGAGCTCCCGTCGATTATAATAGTGAAGTATTAAAGTGATTAGTTGTATACAGCACTGTATCAATATCGGTCATATTCAGTAAGTATAAACTTGTTTTGTTTATTAGTTACAAGACTAAGCGATAAAGTGACAGGTCTGTGCCGGAAATCTAGCTTTTATTTCGATTGAATCAGTTCTAATCAACATGATACAAGTGATTTTCGTTTTTTGCTCCTATAACTTTCTGTTTTGGAATGTCTTTGAAATTATTTTTTGCGCTGACGCCTCTAATGTGTTCCTAACCTAAGCAGAACTTACAATCTTCGCTAGCTGGGTCTTGAGAAAGCTATTTTTTTCCGAATACTTTCTGCTGTTTAATATTTCCTGGCTGTTCTTGAAAATACTTTGAAGACACTCTCAGAGGAAAGACGATAGCTACTTATTAGTCCAATCTCCTGTATTCTACATTTACCATACGTTTGATCTCTCATGCATCATGCTCTCCATCATTCCAGGTCCATTTTCATGTTACAGCTGGATCTTTACAACATGGGAGTTGTTTGATGTTCTACACTCCCTACATTTCTTTAGCATGTATCCTCGTGTAGTTGATTCATTATTGAAAGCATTAGTTGATTAAAAATCTTTTAAAGTTTCAATTTATTGTCATCTTTTCTCACTTCGTTAATGGTGGAACTTGATATAAAGTACAATACCTGTAAACTTATATGGACCTGCCTACGATAAAGAAGAACATCCGAGAAACGCATACTCTTCCTAAGAACAATGTCAGCTCGATCAGATATAGAGGCAAGCATTAAATAAAAGACACTACTTAGGAGAGGTGTCGGTAAAGACTGGGAGATAACACTGCCGTCAGTACTAAATAACTTTGCCCAGTGGTATCTGCGGGAAAGCATAGTTAATTACAGTGTGCTTATTAGGGTCGCCTCGCCTCGAGGTCCCTACTGCCCTAGCTAAGCAGTAAATCCTAGGGTCTGCAATACCCGGTTCAGATAGGACAAGTTAGGGTGGAGTAATGGCCTGGCCCCCTAACACATGGTGGGGCAAGGGAGACTCTGCGATAGGAGAAAGATGCATTAGTGTTATGTGGTTTATTGGAGGCTGCTGGTATCATAACTGTGCCACTGAAACCAGGGATGAGATGCCTCGTTGGGGCTTCCATTTACTGTCAGAGAAGGTCTGTCAGGAAGAGACTGTTCTACGTTAGCGGTTTCAAGTAGGATTATATTGATCTAGATATTGATACCAATATAGCACATATACAATATCAGGAAGTTAGAGAAAAAAAAAGGAAACGTGATAAAAGTATCTTTTCCAATATTTGATTAATATTAATTGATGCTATCAATCTTTTTTAGGCATTCACTAATTTGACTACGTTCATACTGTTGGATCTATCGTTCTACCGCCAAAACTGGGTTTGAATTCAGATCATAGCAACAAACACGTTACGTCCAAGCTTTTCATTTTAATGAAATTGTACAATGGGGATACTCTCTGTTTATTTGATCGTTGTTGAACGCAGTGAACTCTCGTACCATCAATCAACTAACGTTCGGACAACATAGCGGTCGTCCATCATGTAATCTAAGCGCGCGATGCTTATTTTCAGTGAAGTAGCACTTCCCCTCTTGAATGTAAAAAAAACAACTCTCCAAGTTAACGGCAATGGAGATCGAAAAAAGGTCAATTGTTGGGAGAATCTTCAGCAATAGATGAAATAAAAACAGGGGAAATCCTAACGTTATTGTCAAGTTTCTTCAGGGACCGTTATTAATAGTACCTCAGATAACTCCCAAGCTCCGGTGATGTTTTACGTCTTTCAGGAAATTTCATTTTATTTTATTATGTGCGCTGTTTAACTGTACTGGGAACCAACCGACAACCGTTTGTTTGTTGTCTGTGTTTATAGGGGCCGTTATAGACGTGATGATGGTTTTTATTATAAATAATTGGTGGGGACATGGAACATGACCTGGCTAGTCTTGATGTCTCAATTTTCTAAAGCCTCTTCCCCGAATGGCCTGCTCCCAAGGCACCTGAATGTCCCTTCTCATGGAAGGAGCATTGACACATTTGCCACAGCTCTAAATATAAATAGACAATGATTTAGTTATTCGTTCCCCTAGGCAGGCACATGACGTTCGGCACACACTTGCAAAAGAAATTGAGAGTCCGCAGAACTTACAACTCTCTCCAGCATCTCATCACCAGCCAGGCCATATCCCTTCGACTGAAACTCCTCATATACAAGAGCGTCCTGAGGCCAGCTCTACTGTTTGGGACACCACTCTTTAGATTCCTACATGCCAGCACCATAACTCGCCTCCAGAGCTTCCAGAACAACATCCTGCGAGCGGCACTGTGGCATACCCCTTTTCGTGAAATGAAGGCTTCCGACATGCACGAAAAGTTCGAGCTCCCCATCATCACCGAAGCCATCAGACGACGTCACATCAAGTTCTTCGACTCGATGAAGCACAGTCTAAACCCTCTCTTCCGAAACATGACACCACCACCGCTACCGGCACGATGGCAACTCACAAGATCGAGTAAAGCAGAAGAAATGGTTGACATCACGGCGCTTGGCCCACCAACAACAAGCCTCTAAGGAGCACCCTCACTGATATCAGACTAACTACGACTGCACTATCAGTCTTAGAGACTCTAGGCCCAGCCACCAGTGGACTCTCACCACTGTACCGTAACAATCAACCTCCACCGAGGATTCCCACACTCCTTATTCCTCTCACACCACCTTCAAGCAGGTCATCCTAGTACAAGGATCCGATCACCCTAAATATTTTATATTTCTCCCTCATCCTAAAATTCTAACTAGAGAGCTGTAGTGCTGTGGATACCTGGCTCATATTACTGGTTTGAATCCCTTGAAAGAAAACCTATGCTTCTTTCTCATGAAGCTTCTACTTAGCGTGACATAGGTTTTTCTATTGAAAATTGATTAATGGTTACCATTAAGTATACTTTATTTTTTAAGCATAGATAGTAAAAAAAACAAAACGAAAACTTGATTTCAGCACAGTATAACACCGTTGGTGTCCAGTCAGCTGGTCAAGTCACTTAATATGTTAAAAATGTTAAGAACAGCAGTCGTAAAATGTAGCCCAACCTGTACTTTGTTTCTTATTATAGCACACGTCACGTTTTCTAAATGCTTAATTCCGAGAAAATATATGCCACCGTATTGAATGAATAAATTCATCGTGGATCTTAAAGGCGCAGGTGGTCTTATGCCGCGCTAGCAGGTGCCGGCAAAAAGTAAATTATCTAAATAAGAAGTTGTGAAATCGCTGGCTTGGGGACAGATCGGGTCCCAAGTGGGATGCTGCAAGGTACCTCTCTCGGCCCGCCTCTGTTTAAACTCGGCAGTCTTCCACCTGCCTGCCTCCTTTGCATTCTTCTTGTTTTGCTTCTCTCCTACCTTTAGAAAAACTCGGTAATGAGATATCTTCGAGGGTGTTTTTAGAACGGCAGCCCCTTCCCAACCTGTTGTGTTCTATCAGCAGATGTCCCGCTCGTCTCACTTAATAATTTCGTCAATCGGACTCCAGATTACGGTATACTTGCCAATGGGCAGTGTTTTATATGAGTTAATTAATTGAATATTTTCACATTATAGTTATGTATGAGATAATATGTGTATTTATGTTCTTACGCTTCTTCAACCGTTAAGAAAATTCTGTGACCTTCAAGAGAGGTAAACCTAGAAGATCCTTTACATAATGTGGTCACCTTAGGCATTACACCCAACACTTTAAACCTTGATTCCGGATATCTTCCTACGAACGTAAAAAATCTTTTAAAAGGACTGTTCTCAAATGCTAAGACTATTTGAAGAAGAGGGGAAGAATTTAATAAAAATGTTTTAGAAATGTCTTTATGTGTGTTTACTTGACTAACGAGTGCAATAATGTATTTTATTTAATTAGGTACTCCGAATTTTAAAACCCTGACCCCAATATTTTTCAGTTCAATTTTTTAGGGCCACGTTACAATTGAATCTCTGTAGCGTCAATCAACACTAGGTAATGAGTATTTTGTTGTCTGCTGAATTAATTTATTTTTGTTTTTTTAGTCCATTGTCTTCTTCTTTCTCAACTCAGTATCGGTTTGTCTTGAGAATAAAACATATCGTGATATATTTCAATTTACCAGAAATATTCTAATTTTCCAGTATTTGGAACTTCATATTGGTTGATTGGTCATAATTGGCTGACGAACACTATATTCTCCCTTCATCGTGAATAATGCTAATACTTGCCATTACATAAGGTCTATTGGAAATATTCTATTACTGTCATTAATTGGTAAGTAGAATTTAGGTTTGAAAGTTTTCTATTCAGGCTCCTACACATGTTCACTGACTTTCTTTTATGGGTCTCCAATATCTGTGAAGTAACCTCTTAATGATTAAAAAAAAACGAAAAAAAATCATTTCATCATATGCATCTGATGTTTAAAATTCAGACATGCTCTGCCTATGTAGTTTATCCATAATCGCATTAATTAGTCAACATTTATTTGATAATTGGCGAATTGACTTACAGCCACACAGGTGTAACAACTGGCAAAGGTGACATTTATAGCACTGAAAACCAGTACAATAAAAAAACAAAAGTATGTCAGCGTTCCCCTTCTCTAAAGCTGCTAAATTATAAAATTTTGTTTTTGTCCCTAACGAGAGACAACTCGGTTTGAGGATTTAGTTAAAACATTAAAAAACAATTTGTGATTTATAAACTCAGAATATGTTGCTAAATGGTTGTTTGCCAGCCCAGCAGTCACAGTTTACTACCACTTGCCGAACAAATTCGTTGTTAACTGTTTTTTTTTTTTTTTTTCTTATTTGTGGCATATTTTCGCTATCTTACTTTCCCCGGGATCTGAGTTTAAGTGTGGCTAGTGCCGACAGATAACATACTTCTCTAAAATATCTTAACTCACGACTTTAAGTGCCGATAAATTTTTAACATTTCTTAGGCCTTTATACTTTCACCACGTTGTTTTTCCCTATCACGCTTACCTTAATGTTTTTACTTATTATCATTTAGCCAACTAATACTTGATTGAGTGATTTCTTGTTTCTATAAAACAATTAATCGAGATCCCAAGTACTTGGGCAATCGCTGAGTAATTACGTCATAAGGCAGGATAATTGTGAGAACCCGGTTTCTCTCTAGGTTCACTCCTTTTCGCTTAAGAATATTAGTTTCTAATTGCTCCTACCTTTCAATCATTTAACCTTTGTTTTATCACTACTGTAACTGTATATTATATTTAATGATATTTCCAGAAGTCCCTTTAACTCTTGCAGGATCTTGGCATCAACAATACCTCTCCAGACATCCCTGTCAGTAGTTCCAACTTCTAATCCCCATCAAAAACAGATATTTTTCGGCATCATAGATCAAGAGGAGCATTGATCTTCCCACTTTTCTCTTTCATGACTGACTTTTAACAATTTCTTGGGATATATTTCATCTTTCATTCCTTCGTAATGTCAGAGCTATCTTTTGATGATAATAATAGGTTTAAGTGTTGGGTAAAATCACCCAGCACGGTTGATGCGTTCTGAAATAGAAATAAAATGAGTGTAAAAGTTGACAAAATAATAAGAATTGGTGGACTTCTATCTAAATTTGAAGGACAGTGTACAGATTAAGTTGTTAGACCATAGGGGGAAATAAAGTAAGAGGTAAGAGACAGAGACTAATTGAGTGAGAAATGGGGAAGAAGAAAAAGGTTTGGCGAGTGCAGGAGATTAATTAGAAGAGGACACTTAATCTTGTGGACAAGATCATTTCAGATGGGAGAGAGATATCAAAAGAATCACAGGGTCCTCGTGGCCAGAACTTGAACAATGCCAATAGTTATATATTTTAAAATTATCTTTTTTTGCCCATAAGTTACAGTAAATTTCAGTACTAAAATTCAATTCAATGCGATCGTGTGCTATTACCAACTGTAGGCACAGTTTATGACAGTATTTAGAAACAGCTTAAACATGAAATATCAGCTATTAAAATCCTTTTGTGACCATTTTAGAAGAAAATAGCTTTTCTGAAATGTGAATTTTATGGCTAGCATTATTGTCGAATCTTTAAATTGCAGGTTTAGTAACATACACTTGGATTGTTGGTAATTTTATTTTTGGATTAACTATCGTGATGTAATCATTTTGTTACGAAATGTGTTCCCTCCCAGCCTTGTACCATCACTTTCGTACCGTACAAGGCTTTTTTAGTTCTTTCCGATGACGGCTGTAATACTTTTTTCATTGCTTATTTAAAATATTGTTGCTCCCTGTTATAACTTTTAACTTTTTTTTAACCGTTGAGTCGTCCAGACTACATTTTAGATTTAGACTACAGCTTATGATAAAATTCAATTCGAGGGTTATGAATACATTAAATATGAATTTAATAATTGGCTATAATTATTGTAGCCTAAAGTCCCTGTGCTTAATAGAAAAAGTTAGGTCCGACTGAACTTGGTCGCCGTGGTGACTGTTGAGACCTCAAGTGTTGTTAGCACTTGACGTTACCCCTCGAACTTAAATTTGGTTTTCTTAACCGGATTTAACTGCAACTTCTATGTTCAAGTAGCTCCTCAAGTGGCTGAGTCGACCCCCAAAAAGTAAACAGCTCCGTAGTACTTTAATACATCTAATTAATCAGGATGCCGATCTCTTTAATATGAAATTAAAATATCATCATGTTTCTTGAAGTCGGGAGTATATTTCATGTCGTTGGGCTTTGTTCGAAAAACCTTCCAGGTAAAATTGTATAAATCGTACTGGGGACTGCAGTGACCAGAGCAGACATATAAAATGTGAACGTATGAGTTTCTGGTTTTGAAAAAGAAACGCTAAAAACTCATTCTACTTATTTCACAAATTTGATTTCTTTTTGGCATATATATATGTTCGTATGTATGTTGTTTATTAACATACTCGACATAGCTTCTGCTCGATGCAGATTATGCTCGTGATAGCAAATCTGATTCCCTCAACGACGGCGCTTCCAAGTCAGAAATCCACCTGCCAACTACGATTTAAAAACAGTCTGATAAGGATGTCTTCGGTCCTATTAAGTGGTCCAGCGTTTTAATTCAGACTCTCGATTTAAAAGTCGGCGATTTATAATTCGATCGGCTCTGGTCTTTATCTGATGTCTGATGCTCCTTTAGCTTGTTTTACTTTATCGTCTCGATGTCCCATTGCGTACGGACAACACCTGCTGCAGCAGCCTGGCAGATGTTGTCGAAGGCTTGTTCGGTCAGGTTTAGTCCCTTGGTCAAGGTCCGATACTGGCCTATAATAATTAAATAGATTTAAAAAAAATGTTATAGATTAGAATAAATTACCCGGCAGCTGTTTATAATTTACGAAATCCAATAATTGTTAGCATTTGTCAGAAAGGCACAAATTCTGCGTAAACTCCGAGTAATATACTTCCATTTCTTCTCGCAATCAACTGCATAGCTATGTCTTAGAGGGCAAGAGAAATAGCTACACGTCTCTGGAGAGCTCTGATTATTTTGCTGGGAGTCCTGTTTAAAAATAAATCTTTGACACCAGTTCTTAATAGAATAATCTTTACATTAATATGTTATCTTCGTTTAAGTGTATGTTCATCAGTGTTGATTATAGAAATCGTCAATGAGGAATTTATGGCATTTTTCGATTAAGTGTTCCCCATTTAGTTTTGGTGACGCATCAAGTCATGTGTGTATACATCAACTTAAAAGTAATACTGCTCAATATCTAATAAGCACTATTGCTAACAAAATAGTGGGAAAAGACCAATAGTGGGCTTAGCACATTTTTTCTATCTTCCCATTTATTTTATCTTAAACTTTTAAATTAGTTAACTATACTCTGTTTATAATTGATTGAATTTGCATAATTAGATGGACGAAAGAAAGATGCAAGATTTTCATCGAATCTATTTATGAATGACGTTTAAATATTTAGGAACCAATACGGAACACATATTTAGTGCTGCAAGTGTCGATATCAAAGGATTTTTTTGGTCAATATTTTATTTGTTTAGAAGGAATTTCTTCAGTGACCGAGATTTTTAAACAATACAATTTAGTATACGATTTGTAATCATTAAAAATCTTAATCCTTGGAGCAAGTGGTATTACTTATTGTTGTTGTTTAGTATTATTTAATGTATAGCTCGCATGAAGGCAGATGATTTATTATGTTCGTTATATCTAGCGGCTCTGATGGATTGAGATGGATGGGTTTGTTTTGCTGAATTTTTTGTATTCCCTGAAGCAACGGATGCAGGTTGGAATCGAAATATCTTATATATTATTGGACGCTAAAAACCTTTAATATGCCTCCATATTGAATAAGAATTTAACTGTATTTCCTAACCAAAATATTGGCAGGCATTCGTGAACGACTGAGTGTTGCAGGGGATCTACGTTTCTCTCTAGGGCACTGATTCAAGAACGAAAGACACCAGCTTGAAGATTGTCATAAATAATGTGATGACGATTAAGAGCCGCGTGATTTTCTTCCTCAGATGTTTGTCCGATTCCGGATTCTCGTTCACCTGCTCCATCATTAACCGAAAACCCACATCATATTTCTAAGGTGAGATAAGATCGAACGAGCTACCTCGAGGCGATGGTATCTGGATACGAATGATGTCGCAGTATCAATGACCACGATCGAATGATAGTCATTCGGAACGAGATAATCTCCTCTCCTGGGTCTGTTACAAATCGATTATCGCCGAGGTTGCAATTCGATAAATGCCTTGTCATTAGTTCAAGTCCAATGCCCTCTTTCCATATCAGTATAAAAACGTGAAAGTTTGGTTTATTGATATTTACTAATGAAAAAAGATTGTGTTTGAGTTGGCTATAATTAATTGAACTCCTACCGGAGTTACTGGTGCTATCAAAATAAAAGTACATTTATTTTCACAGCAGTCAAAATCTGAAGTAATGTCCTTTGTTACTAAATACTAGTCGATATGACTGAAATGTGAATTTTGTGACTCAATTATCTGTTCAAAATGTTTTCCAGTTGAATAACCCTAAAAAAGGTTTTCGATGAAGTCAAATGTCCTTTATTTAATTAGGTGTTTGTTTTTTTATTTTTTTTTTTAGGGCATGTAAACAACAAGGGTCATTGACTCAAGCTTTCTTTTATTTCCCGTTTTATTTTCTTTATTTTGGCTCTAAGATTTGTTAAATATTTTAACTTCGATAATGCCGCTAAACATATCTACTATAAATATACTAATATAGTAATTTTTTAATGGTGTTTCGCATTACAATAATTAATAATTTAAAATTGTATTTCGAAAGACGATATAACGTTATATCCTCGACCTGGTATCTTTGCATTATTTATTCACTATTCAATCATATTCACATTTACTCGATAGTGATATTATTGTTTTTACAAATCTGCTTGATAGTGTTGTATCTAGTGACTATGTCTTAATATATTAATTAATTGACTATGACTGTGACATATATATTGCGGTATGAAATACTACATAAGTACACTTTATTAATTTAATTTTCATTATGTATTGCTTTACTTTATAAATAGTTTCTATAATTAACATATTTATTTCATGAGCTCACCTTTGTTTGTGTTTGCCACTACGACAAATTTTCCAGAAGCCATTTAATTATGTACAGTAATTTTGCCGATTATTTGTGTTACAATTACCTCTCAAAATATGTCTACGAAAAATAAAAATTGTCAATTACAAATTCTTTGTATTCTTACATTTTTGTTTGTTTCAGGTGTGTATCCATAGATGGTAGAAGAATATTTATTCGACATGTGGTTTTGGTATGTTTTTATGATTTCATTATACTGCTTGATAATGTATTTATTTATAGCCTAGTTATCGCATGATATACTAACCATAATCTAGTGTTAGTATTAACAATATTGAACCACCGAAACAATATTTTTTAGAGCTGGAACAAATAATTTTGCTGAGCTGAACTAACTATAATAGATTTTTATCGCATTAAAAAAACAGTTATTTCTGTTTGGTAATCATTCAATAATAAATGAACTAATAAATAATTTCTTTTGGTGTTGAATTACTATTTTGATAGGGGTGTTGTCCGTAAATAAGTCTTCGAAACCTTGAATGAAGCCGTATCAACAAACAGTTTAATTTGGCGACCTTTCAAAGGTCTCTCTATGATGCGGTGAAAATGCGCAGCGAGGTTCTAAATAACGGGCAATATTTTTGGATCTGAGTTCTAGAGTACTGGATATTAGGAAGGGAATAAAGATTTATAGGTAGTTGCAAATAATGATGTAGTAATAAAAATGTATGAAGAAGATGAGAAATGTTTCGAAACTTCTACAAAAAAAATACATACGAATTACAAATATATTAAACTATTTAAAAAATTTATGTATACACAATATGCAAATACCTTTAGCTATTGAAGTTTATAAAATTCAGAGAAGTTGACAAAAAATTTTCCGCTGTTCATTAGGGCGATCTCATTTAAAATTTACTTATTAAAATTATTTGCTTTGTAATATGAGTTTGCAATTCAAACTCTTGAAGTTTGAAAAAGATATTAATAAAAAAATTTGGCTAATTTTTTTTTATTTTAAACTACTCACGTATTTATCACGAAACCACTGCCGTTTCAGTCTCCGAGGAAGATTATAGGGATGAATGGTGCAATGTAATGACTGTGCTAAGGGATTAGGGTGGTTGGGATAGATTTCGATGGAATTTCATGATCTTGGAAGGAATGAGTTCAAGTATGTAGGGTATTTTAAGATCGTTATGAACGGTTTTGCTGCTCCCATAATAAGGGGCATAAACTATTGTTCTCAGGGCTTTTGATTAAAAGGATTGGATAAGCTTGATGTTCGACTTTTTTGCTGTCCCCCATACCTCTATTCCGTATGTCCAGATTCACTTAAGTATAACTTTGTAGATTAGTAATGTGTTTTCTATTGAGAGATGGGATGTCCTTCGAAGTATTCTGTACAGTTGTGCAAAGCGTTTGTTTCGTTTTTGTTGTTTTAGCATCGTGTGTAGGTTAAATATTTAAAAATAAAGGTAAAGGTAATGTGGGCACATTTTGGTTGTACCAATACTCGATCTCATCAATGTGTTTTTGAAGGTTATGGGATGTATGAATGAGCGAGTGAATGATGAACTGTAAATATTGTATGAATGAGATCATTTATCTTAATTACTTATTGCCTTATAAAAGGCAGATTGTAATTATAGCACAATAAAGGAATTTAACTAAGAAGGTTATGGGGTGCTGTGTCGGGGTTTGGCTAGGATGACAGGACTGCACTGTCGTCTGCAAATGTTGCCAACAAACTATTCAAAGTATTAGAATTTTGATAAAATATTAATAAAGATATTATTAGAAATATCCTTTGCGTTTTAACTATATTACAGATGTTTCGCAGGGTTTTTGCTTAATTTAGTTCTTTAAACTGCCTCACAGGTACAATATATAAAATAACAAAAGACGCCAATTCTATTTTTACTACTTACTGCTTATTCGTTTTTTATTTATACTGTCTCGTTCGGCAATGACTCAAAATGGCATTAATATATTAGTCAGTTTTTTTTTTCGGGCAGACCGTATGATTACATGTCAAACTCGATGCTAACTGGAACTTTAAGCGTCTTTGGGTAATTCTCTTTAAAAATATATTTTCCTGTGCCTAGGACAGATAAAAATATTCATTACATTTTTGCCTGGCTTTAGAAGCCACACTGCGTGTAAAGAAACCATAAAGTCCACTCCGGCCTGTAAACTATAGCTTGAGAGTGTGGGAGCCAAGCACCATATCCTATCTTTAAAATACGGTCTGCAATGGAGTCCCTTGCGAGAGCCACCCCTGCTTTTATTTTAGTTAGGAATGTCGTAAAATATTTACGAGATCTAATTTTATGTTTTATTTCTGGGCGCCGTCCGGGTCTGCCCTCTGATTAGGAACTGTTAAATCCCTTTATATGAGTACGGTAAACTATTTGTTGTTTATCTTTTCTAAATGTATACTGACAAAAATGGTACGTATGGAGTTTGCATTTAATTGTTTTTAATCTTTTGAATAATATTGCGTTATTATGAATAACATTTTATTTAGACATGCTTAGATGTCACAAGATAAAATTCAATTTCTACAGAGGAGAACTAATCCAGTACATACCTACTCCTCGTGGCGTGATGCCTTCGCCTAACGATCTCTTATTTTCACGATTGAACGTCATAATGAATAAATGAATAGATTTATTTGAAAAATGTTCAATTTTGTTATAAGATAATACCCTATGAATAAATTGTTTTCGAAAATTTCATGAAAGTTTAGGTAATTATAAATTTGTCTTCATGATCTCCCTTTTTAAAATGGTTGAGTTGAATTTTTATAAACTTGATGGTTAACATAGCAATATAACTCAGATATTGGTACCGTCTACTATATAGTAGGACTTAAGTACGTCCTTCTTAAATACTTACCTTCAAATTCAACAGGAATTCTTCAAATTTTGCATAGTTAGGGTCAAATAAAATTCAAGTTCATATTTCAGCTACATCAGGTCAATTGGTTATGACATGTGCCCCTAAAAAATCATTTTAAATTTGTAGTTATTATACTATTTTTCTGTAAGTTCATTGTTAGGCATGGGTATATAAATGACTTGAAGAAATTGATGTTAAGTTCAACAAAATGTCTTAAAAGTCTACACCCTCTTCCATTTTACACAAGCACCTGATGCAGACGAACATATCATGTCGAAACGTTGTCCATTAATAAATTTAATGCTATCAACACTTATTCATCAACCTAACCTCACTGCTCACTATGTTATTGTAGTTTTTATTTAGTCTTTACTTTCTTAGAGCCTTAATAACACAATTTTATACTTAAAATATCATATTTTCTTTTTGTATATTTAATACTACTTTTTTTAATGCTAAACCTAAATATTCTAGTCCCATGGTCATATCAAAAATACGTATATGATTTACTTGAGTTTAGTGTACTTTTTTTTCTTTTTTTCCCCTTAGCTTTCAAATTTTTAAGATTACGGATAAGGGAAAAATAAAGGAATTTATTTGGGGTGAGCGGATCCTTTTACTAGGAGTACCTGTTTGAAGGTGGACTCTTACCACTATATCGCAACAACCAACCTCTACCGAGGCTTCCCACACTCCTTAATTCTCTCACACCACCTTCAAGCAGGTACTCCTAGTACAAGGATTCAGCTCAACCCAAATATTCCTTCATTTTCCCCTCATCCCTAATCTTCTAATTAGTGAGCTTAGGGGGAAAAAATGCACTAAATTCTAGTAAATCGAATTATGACACACAAAATACAATTCAGAACTGTAAAAGTTTGTGTACTTTGTTGTTCATTAATATTCAATAGGCTACGATAATCCTATGTATCCAATAGAGGATATCTGCTAATTGGGATGGATTGTTTGTTATCATTCGGCACGTGTACATGCGTGCATACGTGCATGTGCATAGAGGATAGTATCGCTGCAGGCTAATCGAGATCATTAGCAGTCTGTGAACGGCTTTAGTTGCTACAAATGGTGGGTTACTCCTAAAGGACTACACAACGTACACAACTTTTGCTCTCTCAAGAGGGAATATATGTATTTTTTATAAGAATCCGTTTTCGATTGATCGAGGACCTTGGCCTACATTTCAAATAATGAACAAAGTTACACAACTACAGTGTAAGTGGATTTATGAAGAAATGAAGTTGCTGCAAGTAATTTGTTACAACTGTCAAAAGTTTTCATATCCTTACCATCAGAGACTGTCGGTACAGCAACAGTCCATATTCAAGTTGGATATGACTTCAAAAGAAATTGCATTTATTATGATGTTCTTTTATGATTGACCAACTCTATTGTCGACACGGTCGAAACATCAATATTACTAACATAAATACAGATTATAAACCTAAAATAGCCCGCCCTAATAATAAAGAGCAGATCTTTATTGCTCTATAGTTTGCTGCCTGTCCCCCCTTGTCTTGTAATTTTATTGCATTCCAGGCGGCCCCTCCCATATGAATTTATTTCAATCTCATATCCATAGGGTTGCGTAAGCGGTGTCCAATTGCGCCTGCGTCACGGACTCGTAAAGTGTGCACCCGCCCTGACCTCGCAATGTCCCCATCTTATTGTCTGCGTGTTTGGGATTCAGCGAGATATTTGCTTTAGATATCTCCCGCTCTCAGAGGAGATGGAAAGTGCCTTTAAAAGGGGAAATGTCTTGCTCCATTCTCATACTCGGGGAAGATCCGCACAATTTCACTACTTTTCTTTCTTAAATAGCTTGACTCCAAAATAATTTAAGAAAAATCAAATATATAAAAAATAATAGATACTCCTTATCCTAGATTTTAGAGTGGGAGTAACCTAAATCTATCACAATATATAAATATCACAATTACGATGGTTTCTCTTCGCATGTGGACTTGGGAAGTCCCCCACGCTCCTCCGTCAGCCGCGTCACCGGATACGAGCCAGTGGAGGCTGACCAAGAGCGCGAGAGCCACAGACGATCAGGACATAATTGGAGAAACTGGCCATTGCCAGGACTCCCACTGTCTCGCGATTATAGCAGGTCACGAGGCCACTGCCGTTTCAGTCTCCGAGGAGGATTATAGGGATGAGTGGCGAAGTGCAATGACTGTGCTACAGGATTTGGGTGGTTGGAAAGGCTACTGTGGAATTTCATAAACTTGGAAGGGATAAGTTCTAGAATGTAGGGTATATTAAGGTCGTTATGAAGGGTTTTGTTGCTGACATAATAAGGGGCATTTACTATTGTTCTCAGGACTTTTGATTGAAAGGATTGGATACGCTTGGTGTTCGACTTTTTTGCTGTCCCCCATAGCTCTATTCCGTATGTCCAGATTGGTTTAAGTATAACATTGTAGATTAGTAGTTTATTTTCTATTGAGAGATGGGATGTCCTTTGAAGTAGTCTGTACAGTTTTCCAAATCGTCTGTTTAGTTCTTGTCTTTTTAGTCTCGTATGTGGGTTCCAGGTCAGTCGTTTGTCGAGATAGAAGCCTAAGTACGGTACTGTTTCGGATACAGGGAGAGGAATAGAATTAAAATAAACTAGTGGACAAGACTTGCGACAAAGGGTGAAGGTAATGTGGGAACATTCAGTCCATTCTCATGTTATAAATAATTTTCTATTGCTTCTGCTGACTGGAGATATGTTGCATTCTCCACGCTATGTTGTGTATATAGGGTATATACCCCTTTCCGGTAATGGTTGTCACTCGTAATTGACACAAGTGACTAAGATAACTGGATCAGTTATTTCTAATGCATTAATAATTATATGCGCGTCGACCGCTGCTAATGCAAATGAGACGATCTTATATATATATCAGTATTATATCGGCACTTTTTTCATCTCCCTTCTTCTCATTTTAATGGACTTATAATCCGAGATAGGTTTAGAATCTTCCACATGAGAGGATGCGGACAGAAGAAAAACAGGGGGAAAAAAGAAAAAAAAAGCATTTGAAAAGGCCGAAGTCATTTGAATTCCAGCACCTTACTTAGGATCAGAGCTGGATGCCTCCTTCTCAAGCTACCTGCCGCAGAGGGTTTTTTTGCAGCACAGGTGGAACAAAAACAGTTATTGAACCCAGTTTTTACTTTGCTCCGCTTTGTAACTTTTTTCACGGACTATCTTTTGTTCATGCGGTAACTCTTTTTTTACAGGCTGAGAAGGTTTTAGTATCAAGTTTACCCGTACATATTTTTATACCATGCTTAAATTATATCAGTTTTTATTAAGAAGAGTTATTATTATTTCATTTTTATAGTCGATGTCCGTAGTTGGTATTAATTATATTTGTTGGTTCAAGTTTGACTTTAAAGTACACTGTCTTTGGGTTGAAGTTAGGACATTTCGATAATACCTAGTTAATTTACTGTGTTTATGTATGAATGAAACAATTATCTTAAGGACGGTAGCCCTTCTAGAAAGACACAAATTATGATAGCCAGTCCATCCTAGGGAATCAAAATAAACATAAAATGGAAAGACTAAGCTAAAACTGTAATATAATTGCAAAATAAAAATATATTATGAATAAAAATTCTATTATTGGTTGATCACAAACATTTATAACAACAATTTTTTTTTTTTTTTTCTTAGCTCTCAAATTTTTAAGATTATAGATAAGGGAAAAAATAAAGGGAATTTATTTGAGGTGAGCGGGTCCTTTCACTAGATGTACCTGTTTGAAGGTGGAGTGAGGGAATTAAGGAGTGTGGGAAGCCTCGGTAGAGGAAATGTTGCGGTGCAGTGGTGAGAGTCCACTGAAGGCTGAGCCTAGAGTCTCTCTAGGCATGTAGTGGAAGCTCAGTTGGATACCAGTGATGGGTACCCGTCAGAGGCTTGTTGTTGGTTGGCAAAGGGCCGTAATGTCCACCATTTGGTCTGCTTTCCCAGATCTAGAGATTTGCCATCTTGCCGGTAGTGGTGGGGGTGTCAGCTCTTGGAATAGGGGGTATAACAATAATTCATTTAGGTAACAATATATATATATATAACGGGGTATAACTCAATAGCAAGGTGAGGAGGATCACATTTTTTATACAAACTCTCGTAGCGTTATATGAGTTAGGGAGCTATTTCCACCTGAAACCTTCTACCTGTTCAGCCTTAAGATGTCAATGTCATGAGAGAGGAAGTCGAAAAGACAACCATTTGAAAGGGAAGAGTTGTAGAAAATAGTTTTGAGTATAGAATTCAGAGGATATCGCCTCAAACTAGAAACTATCGGCCAAAGAAGAATGATCTGTGCAATGGAAGGTATATGTCGGATGGAAGCTATTTTGGAAATTGAATAAGTATGGTAGAATTTTAATTGTTATCATAAAGTAAAGATAGGACCCAAGAAAATGAATAATGTGTATTTAACAGGGATTTAATGCTCGATGAAATTACTTTCAAACCATATAGTGTGGCCTCTCGTTCAATTTTCTCGAATGTTCAATTGTTGTTTTTGAACATGACCATGGTGCATGGTGGGTAACATCCGAGATGGCAGGTTGAGACGTCTAGTGACATAAAAGGTGAAATGCATTGTGCAGGTCAGGAACAGGCGTATCGTAAAAGATTTTATGGATTGCCTACAACTCCATCTTAACGGTCTTCTAATAATATAAAATTAATAGCCACGTCGCAAGAACCTGATTGCTTCACAGTATCAAGATCTCAGCTCCGAGATTGCCAATAAATCCTGTGTCTGTGAGTGGATATCTTTATTAAAATGGCCCATTTCATCCTGAATTTTACTGTTGGTTACACATAAGAAACATGTTTCTTCATTAAAAACTCGTTAAACTTGAAATGCAGGACAAATATACGTGGTCATGGTATATTCATTAAAAAGTAATATTATTACAAATTAATTTGTAATCTTGCTACTAGTGATACACCGCGAAAGGTGTTAACTAATAAACATTAATAAAATTTAGAAGAAGTCGCAGCTGTAGTAGTCATTTCTTTGTTTTCAAACCCATGGAATCGAAATTGCTTAGAGATGGGCTTAGATATTAGAATTATATGCTAATATTTATATTATGCTCTTTTTGTTTTTAACTGTTCTAATTGACGTGAAGATTTGCCTGCAGTTGTGAGTATATTTTCGCTACATCGGTCGGTCGGTTCAATATTCTACCGAAGGTTGTACCTTGTAAGGCTTCGGGTAAGGCTGTATTTTAATACAATTGCTCGTGCCACAATGGAGCCCACGAGCTGTGCGAAATGTAACACACACCTGCACAGTGTCCTGTACTGTGACCGTACAAACAAAGGGCGAGCCAGAGAGGAAGGTCTACAATAGGCTTCATAACACACGTTTGTGAATTGCGCTGCCGACAGGTCTACTCTCCTTTGTTTAACGTAGCGTGTTTTGTGATTATCCAACTGGGAACCGCATTTATGGGGAGGGATATTAGTGTAAAGGGGCTCAAATATGCTTTTTGTTTCAATTATAATAGCTATTATTTTTTTTAGATAGATACAAAACGTTATTTTAATAAAATTACAATCAAGTGACAAATGTTCTCATTAATACCATATTCACAATTTTAATTCATACAGTATTTAAAAACAGCCTAGAGACCTCCCAAATCCACATGGTTGTCACCTCCCTCGCATGCGAAAGAGGAAGCGGAGTCTTGGTAAGTCCCCTACGCTCCTTCAACACTGACCAAGAGTGAGAGAGTCACAGATGCTCAGGAAATAAACATTATTGGCAAGAGCAAAATCCGGCTCTTCGGATCTTCCTGCACACTTTAAACTGATATAGCCCCGCGGACTCTTAACCAATTTTTATCCTCTTAGGTGCTATTGTGACCGTTTCGGTATCTTCGTGTTTAGCATGCCGACTTTTGTTGTTGACCCGGGTTTGATTATTGGCTCCTCAGGGACGGATCCGATCTGTTTCACTCAGCCCTGTGAATGAGTAGCTTGTTGACTAAAGGAGTGGTAGTACAAAAGCAAAATTAAGGTTGACAGGCAACAGCCACAGTCCAACCTAGTCCTTTAGTGCTATGGAGCTATTAAATTTCAGCTGATCTCTTATAAAAGTGATCGATAAAAATGGTATGTTCGTTGCAAATCTTTGATGCTTCTCAGATTGTAATGGTCAGTGCTGATGCATGACCAAAAGTGGCCTAAAATATTAGCAACGATGGGATACGATGATTTGGTTGCCCTCGTTCATGATTTCGTGGGTTATTGTGAAGGCTGATTCATGGGCAAATATATTATTTTAGTCCGGATTGTATGAACCGTTTAAGCACGATTAAACACTGAAATAAATGAACTTTTTGCATATTTTTGTAACAAATCCTTCAATTCAGACATTAATAGAGGTGTGCGTAGCCCTCTACTTGACCATAGACTCTCCACAGAATACGACCGAAGACCCTAACTGTATTGGACGGCGCCTGTAGCAAACAGACCGAGATCAGTAAACAAGTTAGATTAAGGGGAAAATCTAACTGAGGCAGGCAGACTTTTCTAGGACAGGTCTTTGTGAAGGGCTCATCCGACTTCGTGAAGTTGTACTTTTTCTTCCCTGCTGTGGTCTAACTTCGGCCAGCCGCTCCATCTCCAAACTTTCCTGTCTAATAGGCCGTGTCGTTAGCTTCCAGCAGGATTATGCACTGCAGATAGACCTTATTAATTTTATGACTAAGTTTCATATTTTTATGGCATCCTTGTCACCATAAATGCGTTCAATTTTAGTACCCTTCTGTCTATAGAGGAAACCGAAAGTTAAGTACTTCAGGGACTAACTTCATTGTTACATTATTTTTTTATGTTACTCTAAAGCATATCATCTAAGTTATGGAGTACACTTATGACTAGAAGCTGAAAATTACCAAATTTTAGATTTCAATTTATCTTTAGGAAAAAGTATTAATAATTATCCTAAAGACAAAAACCCCCAGCCTATTTTCAATCTAAAATCAAGAAACACATTAAAGACTATCCGCTGAAGTTGTGCAAAATAATCTTTACACTTAACGGCACGATACTGTGAAATTGCTTATATAAAAAAATATTCAGGAAAGTCACAACATTTAACGTGTTTTGCTGAATGGAGATTTTACAGGAAAATATACCACTGATTTTTCTGATTAAAAACAAATTAAGGATTTCCTAAAAATGAATTGTTTGTTCATCAAACATTTCCGAAATGTGGCCATAATTCACAGATCACTAACGTTTTTTGCATAAATTCTCTTAACGGTGTTATTTGATCGTTTGGTAAGAAAGGCTCAAATTTATCATACTTCATGCAAATAAGTAGCTTTTACTAAGTATGTGCCAAATGATGTCAATTATACATTCTTAATATGAAAGTGGCTTAAAAAGAGTTGTATTTTAAACCTATAAATAATAGGTTAGAAGGTGTAAATCATACAAAGTATTATAGCTCATCCTGCTTCCAAAACCAGGACCGAAATAAATTATGCAAACGCAGTGGCACATTAAAATTTGTTATAATTAGCCAACAGACAAATGGTCAGGCTTAAATCAAGGCTCAAAGGGGCTACTCATCGACTGCTAGACGCAGAGAAGTGATATATATTTCGGGTTTCTTCAAAGGCACGGACTCATGGCGGCGAATAAATACCGTAGCCGTGACCTGGAACCGTTCCAGTGCTTTCGGTAACGACTACCTGAAATAACGGTTACCCGACACCGGGTATCAGCTTTTCTGAAATGACCCATAATGAACTCTAACTCAGCTACCACTCCCTCAGAGCAGACGTCACATCGTTGAGATCCTTAAAGATTGATGGAGTCTGCAAATATAGCATCCGGCGAAGAAACGGAATATTAATCTGAGGTGATGAAGCATTAAGTGCTGGCAGCCGAAGATAACTCGTATGTCACAACGGGAAGTCATAAGCACATTATTAAATTGTTACTATTAAACATGTGTAGTAAAAATATCAAATTGCCTACGAAAGATTATTTTCTCACAAAAAAAAAATTGAATAAACAAGAATCAGTCTCATCGTTTCAGAATCGTTTTCAGAATGGTCGTTTCCGATTTTATAATTATAAAAACGGTTTTTTTTATATTTACCGACTGATATTATGTACTAAATTGTGTATTTTTTAAATATAAAAAAAAAACCCGGATTAAATGAAGTTTCCATTTCGAGAGAAACTATTGTGATTCAGCGTTTATTAAGATTTATTTGATAATTGTGGAAAAAAACTATTTTATCGGTATTGTTGATTGAAAATATTTAATTTTATTTGGTAAACAATTAAGGTCTCTTTAAAAATGGTTTTTAAAAAAAGTAGATCAAATATCGACCAAAAATCCTCATTTATATTTAGCAGCCAAAACATCAGTTTTGGATGAACGGGGAACTTCGGTGAAAATTGTAAATCTTAGGATTCCGTTTTGAGCCTTAGTTCTGCCTCTAGAAAACTTAAGACTTGCAACTAGACTTCTTTTTTTTTTCTCTATTTTTTTGGTATTTTGTGACATCAAAACATATTTAGATGTTTAAAGGACTTTGAAAGTGGTTAAATCAATTTACGACTGCTATTGTAAAACATACAGAGAAACGTGCCTGTATTTTTTCGTTCCACGCGTGGGAGTAAGGTCTCTAATAAATGTATTTATTATTTACGTTCCATAATTAAAATTTATACATGTATGACTGTAGGTACAAGTTTATAAGTGGTTATAGTTTACTGTGAAGTTGTAAGTACATATTTAATAAAGAAGAAATAAATTAATAAAATAAATACATAATAATAATAACATAAAACAACAAATATTTACTATAAAAAAAAGTCAAAATATGCCGGTTAGGGGATTAAAAACAACTGAATATCTTTATTGAATGATTACGAGCAATCGTAGGACGAGAATAAAATTAAGTTTAAGGTAATAACAGATAAATTCAAATCTATTTTGATCCATTTGATCTAAATGTTGTCTTAATATCATCAAAATATTTTTATATTCATTTGTATGGAGTAAGAGTGCTAACACGAATCAATTGACTAGATCCTAGCGCTTGACTGAGCATAAGATGATTTATTAGTCCTGATGACGGATCCTGTTGTTAAAAAGCACAGGACACGACTTGACGCTCATGTTTTATAAGATCTAATACACCACAGATAAACCCTCTAACCTGTTGTAATGGTTGTATTCATGTGGGTGTTAAATGTTGTCTGTAGGAGATATTTCACAGATCACATGAGTCATTCACTTCGACAACTCGATACAATACTAAAGTTTCTTCTAAAGATACTTCTAAGGTCTACGATTAAAAAACTAGATAACGAGGCAGTTACAAACTGATCATGGTCAATGAGGCACAGGTAAACAGGGGGAACGGTATTGTCGTACCAGTTTGAATGTAAAGCCTCTAGAATGTAAAGCGACCTTAGAAATTAAAAATAGTTAAGAGACAAAATAATAGTATTTCATAATAGACAAGGTTAAAGCATGTATTTGTGTTCTGATGAACTTGTATAGGATAGTTCTTTATTAACGAATAAAATATCACACAAACTAGTAATAAATAGACACAAAGTAATAAATTAACGAAATAGTTTTAGGAAATACCGAACAGAACCTCTTGTACAGAGTCTAACAGTGACTAAAAGAAGTCTGTACAAAAAATGAGTTTTAGGGTCACAGGTCATGATAGTGTGACCTAATCTAATCTATTTCATAAGGTTTATCATTGTTAGACCTCTTAAACTAGAATAGAAAAAAAATTATTCCAGGAGAAAGTCCCCTATAGAATAACAATAGTCTCAAATAACAAGTTTATGCATGGAAATAAAAAATATATATTAGGTATATTAAAACAAACTAATGAAAAAAAAAAACGACAATGTAAAACAAAGTGTGAGCCTCGGTAAGAAAAAAGAATAATATTAACCTAAGATTATTTAACTGAATGGATCATAGATGGATCCATATAATAATAAATAAACAAAAACGATATTTAAAAACAGATAAACAGATGAAGTAAACAAAAGTGCACACCAGTAAAATTTACAATAGTGCAAACAAAAATATCATAGGCATGAAACTACTAAATCGTTACCAACTAGCAACTGCTGGGTGGTTCGAAGGTGTTGGAATAAGAGGGTTCGTGAAGGTTCGGCGGTAGGGATGAAGCTATCAGCAAGTAGAGAATTTCAGAGGGTAGTGGAGCGAGCGAGGAAAGACCATATGTTGCTGTTTTGAGGGCAGTAGTATAAAGGTCAGAGAGACGGGATCTTGTGTGCCTGCAGTAGACTGAGGATTTGAACTGTAGAATATTGTGTATATATAAGGAGGGTGATGAGATATGATGGTTTTGAAAACGAATGAACCAAGGAAATGTTGTGCACGGAAGGAGAGAAACAGCCATCCTAACTCGGCGGTAGGAGACGTGGGAGAGCCTCGGAGTTCCAAAGACAAATCTAACGAAGCAAAGGTCGGTTTAAACATAAAATGCATTTGACGGAGTCCAAAAGTCCACAAGACTTACGTGATCTGACTGAAATGGAAACCTATGTTTCACCCAAAGAGTTCTCTCTGAAAAATTTCTGTTGATTTTGAAGGGTCCTAAAAGTACTGAAACTTGACAGAGACGATCTTTCTGTAATATCGTACATTAATAGTACATGACAGTGTCAGGCTTTCAATTTATATTTTATCTAAATTGAAATTCATATGAACTTTAATGAAGACTTTATTATTATTAAGGTTGATAAATGCATGTGTTTGTTTTGTTTAGATTTTCTGGACAACACTTCAAATCACATTATGGGGAAAACGCCCAGTGTGTACATATTCCTATTTTTAGCTTACATAACCTTCCCGCTTACTCATTCGCAAACACTATTTAATAGCTGGTGTTTTCGAAAGACGACGCCATAAGTGGATAATAACAAAGACAGGCCATATTCCCAGCCATATTTGGCTCCGGTAGCTGGATCCAAATTGGACGCTCTTTCCCACTTTCTTTATTCCTTTATTGTGCAATATTTACAATCTGCTTTTATAAGGCAATAAGTAATTAAGATATATGCTCTCATTCATACAATATTTACAGTTCATCATTCACTCGCTCATTCATACAATATTTACAGACAGCCCAGAGACCCCCCAAATCCACCGCAAAGAGAAAGCGGAGTCTTGGGAAGTCCCCCACGCTCCTCCGTCAGCCGCGTCACCGGATACTAGCCAGTGGATGCTGACCAAGAGCGCGAGAGCCACAGACGCTCAGGACATGATTGGAGAGACTGGCCATTGCCAGGACTCCCACTGTCCCGCGTTTATAGCAGGTCACGAGGCCACTGCCGTTTCAGTCTCCGAGGAGGATTATAGGGATGAGTGGCGCAGTGCATTGACTGTGCTACAGGATTAGGGTGGTTGGAAAGGCTACTGTGGAATTTCGTAAACTTGGAAGTGATGAGTTCTAGAATGTAGGGTATATTAAGGTCGTTATGAAGGGTTTTGTTGCTGACATAATAAGGGGCATTTACTATTGTTCTCAGGACTTTTGATTGAAAGGATTGGATACGCTTGATGTTAGACTTTTTTGCTGTCCCCCATAGCTCTATTCCGTATGTCCAGATTGGTTTAAGTATAACTTTGTAGATTAGTAGTTTATTTTCTATTGAGAGATGGGATGTCCTTTGAAGTAGTCTGTACAGTTGTCCAAAGCGTCTGTTTAGTTCTTGTCTTTTTAGTCTCGTATGTGGGTTCCAGGTCAGTCGTTTGTCAAGATGGAAGCCTAAGTACCGTACTGTCTCGGATACAGGGAGAGGAATAGAATTAAAATAAACTAGTGGACCAGACTTGCGACAAAGGGTGAAGGTAATGTGGGAGCATTTTGCTTCATTAACTTTGATCCGCCATTGATTGCACCAATACTCGATCTCGTCAAGGTGTTTTTGAAGGTTATGGGATGCTATGTCGGGGTCTGGATGGGATGACAAGACTGCAGTGTCATCTGCAAATGTGGCCAAGAAGGTATTGGGAGTAGAGGGGACATCAGCGGTGTATAGGTTATAGAGGATGGGGCCCAGGACACTGCCCTGTGGAACTCCTGCACTTATGGGATAGTAGTTAGAGTATTCTAAACCACAGCGGACTTGGAAGAAGCGGTTTGAAAGGTAGGACTGTAGGATTAGGAAAAGGGTCTGTGGTAAATATCTTTTGAGCTTGTAGAGCAAACCTGCGTGCCAAACCCTGTCAAAAGCTTGAGCTATATCGAGAAAGGCAGCAGTGCAATACTGTTTGGTTTCAAGGGCTGAGGAGATGTGATCAACAACGCGAAGGCCTTGTTGAGCAGTGGAATGTCGTTGGCGGAAGCCAAACTGGTGTGTGGGAAAAAGGTTTTTGGATTCAACAATGGGAAGTAGACGTTTTAGTAGGAGTTTCTCAAATATTTTTGAGAGGATAGGGAGTAGGCTAATTGGACGATAAGATGAGGCGTCATTGGGTGGTTTACCGGGTTTGGCGAATAGGACAATAATGGAGTGTTTCCAGAGGAGAGGAAAGTGCGTCGTTCGGATTATGCAATTATATATGTAGGTTAGGAAGATTATGGCTTTAGGAGGAAGTTGTTTGAGAATTTGAGGAGTAAGGAGATCATATCCAGGGGATTTTCGGTAAGGTAAGTTTTTCAGAAGGTATTTAACCTCAGAGGGGTTAACGGCTTTTGGTGGAAGAGAGAGAGGAATAGGTGAAGTGAGGAAATCTTCCACAGTTGTGCTGTGAGTATGGCTTTGATGAGAAAGGTGAGGTGTGAAAGTATGGGTAAGATGCAGAGCAAATTCCTCCGACCTATCCCCATCCGAAGCCGCCCAGGACCCATCATCACGACGGAGTGGGTGTGAAACAGGTTGATACTTTAGGATTTTTTTGATTACGTTCCACAAGGAGTTATCCCTGGTGGACAGAGAGGAGAGGTAGGAATTGAAAGAATCGGAACGGAAGGATGCCAATCGCCGCTTTACCAATCGGCAGTACTGATTGTACGTGCGACGATCAATAGGATGCCGGGATCTTTGCCACACTGTTCTGGAGCGGCGTTTGGATTGGATTAGATCTTTGAGATGCTGAGGTAAACGATTATGATTGTGGATTTTTGTGTGACGATGGGGTGACGATGCCTCCCAAGCCGACCTCTGGACCAGAGTAGTGAAAGAATGCACTGCATTGTCTAGGTCTTGGGATGTTTTCAGGGATAATTTGAGGTTTACGGACTCTGTAAGAAGCTGACGGAAGTGGTCCCAGTCAACTGGGCCCCTAATAAATGAAGGAGGAGGCAGTTTGTGAATTGGTCTTAAGGAAATGGTTAATAATAAAGGGCTATGATCGGAGGAAAGGTCATCGAGGCGCTTGAGTGAATAGTTTAGTGTTCCTAAACTATTGTAGAAAAAGAAGTCAAGGAGATCAGGATTTCGGTTGGGATCTGATGGCCAATAGGTGGCTGTGTCAGGAGTGATAGTGGAGCAATGTTTCCGTGTGAGTGCAGACAGCAAAGCACGTCCTCGTGTATTTGTGGATCTTGACCCCCAGTGTTGGTGCTTCGCATTAAAGTCCCCATCCACAAGGAAACGATGTCCGATGGAGTCTAGAAAGGAGATGAATTGGGAGTCGGAAATGGATTTATTGGGAGGGCAGTACGTTGATGCAAGTGTAAGAGGAAAAGTGAAGGTGGTGATTGACACTGCAGTGGATTGAAGGAAATCATGTGATACCAAAGGAACTATGTGGTGGGATATGGAGTTATGGACAATGACAGCGGTACCTGCATGAGCTGTTCCATCTGGGTGATCAGTACGATAAGTCTGGTACTGTCGAACGGTAAATGGTCGTTTGCTCGTAAGTCTTGTTTCAGTAATAAGAGCTACGTCGATCTTCTTGTCATAGAGTAGTGCTGTCAGTTCGTTAGTGTGGGTGCGAACACCATTCGCATTCCAAAGGAGAATGGATAAGGAGTCAGAAGGATCCACTTATGGATTTTGTTTAACGGGGATAAGGTAGGAGACAAGATTTGTAAGAAGGGAAATGAGAGGGGTAATTAGGGTTCTGAATTCTGTAAGGAATGATGTTAATAGGCTAGTGAGATCTGAAGAGCTTGGAGGTGAAGGAATATGCGAGATGTGTGGTTGAGGATGGGATTGGGTTTGCTGGTTGGTGGGATGAGCGGAATGCTGGGGAAGAGATACTTGCGGACGAGAAGTGGGCAGTGCCTGTGACTGCTCTCTGTTCCGAACGGCATCAGCAAAAGAGACAGAAGGCCTCAAATTTCTGGTGGGGGCGCTTCTTGAGCTACCTCTTACTGGCTTCTCTTCTTCCGGCCGGCGACGTTATTCGCTCCTGGACTTGAGGATTCTATAGGCCTCACAGCCCTTGTAGTTGGCCGGATGGTCTTGCTGGCAGAGCACGCATACAGCAGGCGATTTTAGGGGCTTTTTGCACAATTCGCTTTTGTGCTGCCCACTACACTTTACACACCTAGGAGGGTGGTGGCAATACGATTTTGTGTGCCCATATGCCTGGCAATTATGGCATTGGACGATGTCTCTATTGGGTCCCACTTTCTATGCCCAATCAGCCAACCGGCTTCCTAATGCAGCTTCCTAGTCGTGTCTTTCTGCCAGATCCCAGCGTATCCTGGTCCAGAGATGTTCTTTGTCTGCCGTAACCTTATGCAACCCACGCGGTCCTTGTTTCTATGTTTATGTATTGCACGTCCATCTTTGAGTCTTTCCCCTGTTCACTATTGTCTGGATGAGGATGTCATTTTTCTCAGATATAAGTGTAAGGTTTAGGAACTTCATATTCATTTATGTAAGGTTTATGTGTAAGAGAACTTCCTCATTGTAAATAATTTGTCTAACTCTGGGCCTTTTTACTTATCTGAGCCCTTGCTTTGTGTTTATAAGATTTTATTTTGAAAAAATACTTTTAACAAGTGGGACTCCACGGAAAATTAGAGGAAACAGAAGCTTTCAAAAAAATAAAAACTACACTTGGAAAAAGAGGTGAAAAAAGGAAAGTGTCAAGAATTATTAAAACAGTATAAAGATGAAGATGGGAATATGAAATTTGAAGATTATTTCCTAGAAGGACATAAACAGAAACCCAAACTGAGCATCAGGCTCTGAAATTTTGGCAGAAGTACTACAACAAATAAACTAGATAAATTCACTAAAATATTTTTAGATAGGTCGTGCGCGGACTGCTTATGAAATAAGAGCCTTTGAACAGCCACTAAAAACAAAACCTCTTATTAAAAGAAATATCAATAAAACAAATTCTGCAAATAAAAAGGAATAAATGAAGAAAAAAAACATGCAAAATATGTGAAAAAAAATGAAAAGGTGCCCGCTTTTAAATACATTTGAATTTATGAATGAAATTAAAAATATTCGATACTTTCACATTCGTTACTTAAACGTGGTGGTGGCGATATTCATTATGCTGTTATGCGAGATCTATTAAAATGGTTAGCAGAAGAAATTCACAATTGAAAAAGGCTATACGTCTTGGCCCATTCTGTTTTGTTATTCGACTTCCCAGACACAAGCAGGTAGCGCTGCCAAGAATTTGGTTTGTTTAGTATCTCTTGGCTGTTGTTTACGGCATGCAGTTCCGGGCATCAACATACTCCGTAAATATACCGTCGTCTTGTTTTAGTGCAACTGAAGAATTTACCTCAGTACCGCTTCCTCCTTTCCTTTCGGCCCCTTCTTAAATCTCTGCTGAAAAATAAATCTTTGAAATTTCGCAGAACGGACCCTTAGGGTCAAATCCAGCTCATGTTCGTAGTTGAACCAGATCAGCTCAGCCGGGCATGACCTGTGACCTTAAAAATTCATTCCATTTTTGGAACATGTTCAATGGAGTTTTGATTTTATTCGTCCATCAGATGTCCAAAAACGATGAAACTCAAGACTTAGACCTGATCAAATCTAATCCATTGAAGTTTTGACTGGAAGTTGAAGAAGTGGAAACTGTTGCAAATATTTCTTCATATTTGATCTTTTAAGAGCTTAAACTAATAAAATCGTCTTTGGTCTACATAAAGCCTTGTGAGATTATGTGTGTGCTATGTATTCAATGATTTTATACATATCTTGGTGGAGGTTTATATTCGTTTTTATAAATTTTTCTTCTATTTCTATGTAAATTATTGTTACTGCATTAGTAATTTAATAATAATCTTAGCTACTTATTTATGTCTTAGGTATTTTAGTTTTTGTTAAGTCTTTATGCCACTTTATCGTTGGTTCAACAGAATTTAATTGATTACTTTGTGTATATCATTTACTACTTTTCGCAATTGTAAATTTCGTGACCAGGAAACTATTCTAGACCCGTGGCAACATCCGCGGACTTATATCTCGTTTAATATAATACACTCTTTATAATTTTCTTTTTTTTATTATTATTAGTGTTTTGTCTTATGAACACGTATGAGAATATATTAATCTAAATCCGGTCAGAGGTACTAAGTGGTATTAATTTTGAAAGGTTAATGCTGACAACTCTCAAAAGAAATTGTGCCTGCTATTCTATCATAAACCGGCCAACATAATTCACAATAAAGGATGGTAAATATTTAGTGAAGGATCAGAGAAGGACTAACCTTTATTTAATTCTCCAATAATCAAGTGAAGATTTCAAAGCACATGTCTGTGAAGGTCTAAGCGCCTGTAATATGCTTTGCAGACAACCATATTATGTCCAGATTTCATCCATAATAAATTTGATGAAAATTTAATATATTTTATTTATTAGCGGGCACACAAACAAATACAACTATTGAAATCTAAATTCATAGCTACCTGCCATAAATATCTTTATTTATGTTTAAGTTTCTACGCCGTAGACATAATTATCACTCATCCTCTATCTTAGTACATTTTTTTCTAATTAGGAGCTAGGAGGAGGTCAAACTACTTCCTTGTGGTACTACTTTTTTTTGGTTTAATTAGGCCTATGGTTTCTTCTTTACAAACAATGAACTAGGATAAGATCTGCCTGTTATGCTCCCCCTGGAAACGGTTTACGAATACCATTACTCTTCTTGTTTTAAATTTAGCAGCTTAATTGGAACGCAGAGTCGGTGACGATGGATAAAAAAGAACGAATAACGTGAAAAAAAGTTAGACGGAAATGATATAGGATTATTATATAATACTCTATGTGCGTATATATAGCAATGAAGATTTATTTATGTAAAGGCGTGGTTGTGTAAGAAAACAAAAGTGCTGAAAAGGGATTTAAATTTTTCATATTTTCATAAACTACCAGTATTCATGCTATGTTTAAAATATAGCTTTACTATCTTGTAATCGAACAGGTTGACTACAAATAAACTTTAAATCTTTATGTTTCATTAAACTATGCCGATTACATTTGACCCTCAAACGACTTTAAAATTGCGTTATTTCTCTTATTTTGTAGTTTCTCTTGGCGACAATATTGTAAGACAGCTATCATCTCCTTTGCTGCTATTCGTTTACCGTCCTCAGATTTCCAAGTGTTTTTTTTTTCCTTTTCCGTTATAATGGGCCTCCTGTATTACTGTACAGGCCTCCGAAAAAGTAGGCAAAACGAGAACAGCGCGAACACATCAGAGAAAGAGGTGTGCAGCTCTAACGGAAACTGAAGAAAAGGTCCGTATTCACAATAAGAACGATAGTGGTTCAATTGCGAGCTATTGTACAGTTTGCCCGTAAGTGGGCCACGGAGTGTTCTATGTATTATCAACAGCATAAGCGGGTACGGGCCCTTACCAATTTAAGGGTAGGGGGGACTTGAACTAATCAACGGTTAGGGTACTTTAAATATCGCTTTTAAAATTGAAATGCCCATGAAAGGCTTGAGTATGAATCCCATGACGATATCAGAGCTCATCTTTGTTACCCTGGTTAGAGTACTTAAAAGCGTGAACAAATAGGTACTATTTTTTCGCTTTACAGAAATTTAGAGGAGTTGGGAATTGCGTACTATGATTGTGACATTTACTCGTATGTTCCCAAATCGTGATGGAATTCTGTTTTTAAAGATGGAAAGAAACAATAACGAACTGCCAATGAGTAGTGAAAAATAATTTGACAAGCTGAGCTATTTAATGTTAGCAGTTGGGTTTTTTTTTATCTTATAACATTTTTTCATCACTTGGCTTTTTTATGCTTTGATAATTAGGGAGAGCTCTGTTGTACCACTTACACCTCATACCTTGCTTCGATCTAATTCACTTACTGTATATTTTACTGCCAACTCAAAATGATTAGGCGTTGCTAACTATTGTGGAGTAATTACACAATATGAAAGTATATTATGCTTAGTAAGGTATCAAATCTAAGATCTTAACGTCTTACGAAATAAAATGTAACGTCGATGGGTCTGCAGGTATATAATTACAAACGGTCATTAACATCGTGTTCCCGGAACCCCTTTTTTAACTAGTGGAATGATAATTCCTATTGATGAATCCCAAGAAAAATAACGAAGGCATGTAATACTTAATTGTTTTTGGAATGCGGGCTTAGAAAGTGTTCAGATCCAATTTATCAGTGGACAGTGGTGGTGAGAATTTCCAGAACTCTGGGAGGTCTTGCCGTGTTGATTGTAGACTTCAACGTCCGGCCTGCGCACATATACTACATGAGAATGAGGGATCTCCTAGGTAGCTCTGTCGGAAAATACCGAATGACCTCCTTCCTGGAACTGGCAGGTGTATTAATGTTCCCGAAGAGAGAACCGATCGCCTCCGAGATTTACAACTGCGATCACTCAAAGCCCTGCGGAAAAGGAAAAAAGAGAGGTGGTTCTACCCTTCAGAAGTGGAAGATTGATTGCAACCACTCGGGAGTACCTCCGCCAATTACCTCGCAGGTCACTATGGTAATAGAAGGTGTGTATTACAGCAGGCAAGTGATAATAACTCGGTTGTTGTTGGCTTCAGAGCCTGACCTCCGTGTTTAACGAAGATTGATTCGGCATTGCTTCTGTTCTCTGGGGTAGCAAGTAGCAACCTTCTCGTTTTGGCTAAGAATGAAGAAAATCCTGAAAAAAAAGGTGTTTTGATTTTAGTTTTTATGAAACTAATTTGATTAACATGAAATAGGTTGCACTGATACAAAACCACGTTCATAGCGTTTTTAGGTTTTCTAAACCTGATCCGCTATTTCGTAATATAAGCATATACTCATTTTCCCTCATGAGGCTTGGTGAACCCCAACCAAAACCATTTTCCATGTAAAAAACCTGGGTAAGCTGGGAATCAAAGCCAAGTCGGACGTGCTAACTACTAGCTCTCAAGACTTCATAAAATAAATTCGATTGTTTGATAAAAAAATTAGGGAGAAGGGATTCATTTCATTCATTTCCTAATGACCAGAAAGAGGAATGTGGAATTCATAACGGTTATGAAACGAGAACGTCACTACAACTCCTGACATTTTCCAATCATGATAGCGTCACTTAAGTGCAGGGTACTATTAAAGTAAGAATCTACGTTACATCGGAACGACTCGAACCTAATTGAGACACCAAGTAACTGGGCATAGGTCGATAAGAGAGCACGCGATGAATCTAACAGAACGGGGCTTGATCGAGGGGAACTTAAGGTCTAAAAGCATCCTAAAATAATATATATGCACGCTGTCCTGTATATAAGGTGTCAGTATGTTCGTGTGGGCTACACTGGATGACTATATCCTTGGCCGTGTGGACTGTTTCAATAAATCGAAGGACATTATCTTGGATCCTTTTAGGGCACCTTGTCCTCTCCCTGGTCATCCTGAGGCGCGGCGGACGCCTCCTCCGTATCCCGTAATTGTGACGGCTGTGGTGCATTAGCTCTACTATTAGGGAGGCCGTGTCCGTTTTTATATCGTTGTCATCTGTCTATGCCTCACTGTCTTTAGTGGCTCCACACGCTGTGTCAACTTATTGTGCCTGTCTTCTCTGGTCCACATGGCGTCTTGTTTATCCATCCCAATGTTTTTTTTTTATATCAGTTTTGGGAAAAAAACTTGGTAGTTTACATAGTTATTGTCTACAGTTCACATGCAAATGAGAAGCAACTCGATATTACAAGAAAATATATTCTGGGTCATGACACATTGCCTGGTTTCTTGGGATTTCAACGGCCACTTGGTGGATGTTCCTTGATTGTACCAAATCATCAAAATCCGAGATTTTTTCACATCCGTTATCTTTTAGATTTATGTAAATGTGATTTGGAATCCATGGCAACACGCATGCAATAACATTATAATTTACGTATATTTTTTACTAAATAATATACAAATTGAATTAAGTAGATTGTAAATGCTTGTAGGGTTTATTGCAATGCCAAGCTCTAAATTTCGGCTTTATTGCTCCGGTGTCTTGATATTTGTCAAGGAAAAAATTAGTGTCCTTCTGCATTCATTATACAAGATAAATGATGGCTCCGCCTAGTTCCTGCGAAACAGTGGATTGATATTTTTCTATAAACGCTCGTGTGTGTATGAGGATAATACCGGCTCATGTATGACTACAGTCGCTTCGTACACAATTTAAGTTTGCACCTCTGTAGCTGCACTACTGTTTGCTCACAAATATCCCAGACACAGGAGACTGACCGCACTAGTGGCACCTCTAGCGAACAAACACGACAGAAGGTTCGCCAATGTTTGCCGTGTACACACGCTCTGTCACGCGTGTCCTACCGCCATGTTTGTGTTAGGGACTGATTAGTATGTCTACTACTGCCACACAGCTGTGTCATGTGGGTCAGTCACAATCAGTATGCGGGCTTGGATAGCTGACACTTGCCGGACCAGAACAATGCATCACTACATTTACATATCCATGCTGTTTTTGGCTCTGGTCGTTTTATTAAGAACGGAGTTTTTAATGAGAGCATTGATAATATGCGTATGGAAAGACCGTTTTATATAATCACTAACACATGTTCTCACAATTTTCTTATGGAACTGCGTATTCACTGGTATGCTTGAAATCAGATCCTTTTAGGGGAAATTTTTTATTTATTTGTTGGTAGCGTTTTGGTAAAGATTTTAAAAAGGTCCTTATTTTAGATTGTCTGAGGATTTAAAACATTTTCTTCATATACTTTTCGAATTGTTCATTTCACCATTTGAAGTATAATTCAATACATCGCTAGCTTAAGAAATATATAGTTACACTATAGTGTTGAACAGTACGAAGCGTATTTATAAGGAAAAGTTGAATTATTTAAACTCTCCTCTGTTTTAGCTGTGTTGATCTTTTGTTTTAGTATTAGAAATTAATTATTTCCTTAAGGGCACAGGGACACGCTAAAAATCAATTACAAAAGAAACCCTCCCTTTTAGGCAAATTATTACAACGGGGAATCAATAGGGTTTAATTATTCTCTGTGCGATTTGAGAGGCTTGTTAATTGAGCGGGTCTTACAGTTTATCCCTTAAATAGGAAGGGACATTTCAATCTCCGAAACTCTCTCTTCATCAGAGCCCTTCAATTCCGACCCTCCGGGTTATTATTATTTTTTTTTTTATTTTCCGCTCATTCATCTCAACATCGGAGGAAGGGTGGGTGGTCTGGTGGACTCATTATTAAAGAGAGCCCTTTGAGAATGTCGGTCCTGCTAATAACCCAACATCCCGAAGGACTGAATTAATATAGACCATTTAATTCCTTCTCTATTTGTCTTTAGAGAAGGTCCTTAGGGTGTAGTGTCTGCTGCTGGTGCTTGTGGCAATTGCCTGTAGTGCAGTCTCTATTAGGAAGTGTTAAAGTTCTAATTGAGAACAGTTTCCACTGTCTATTGGCCCAAGTAGTGTCTATGATGGCAGAGAGAGCATTCAATCAGGGACGGAAGCAATCTTGTTTGGTCTGTCTGTATCTCTTCATCATGATGGAGTCTGTAAAATGCTATCATTTGTTCATTCTGTTATTTGTTATTTTATATTCCATAACTCATCGAGATATGCTGAGAGTATTTATGCGGTAGCTAAAAATAAAATAAGGCTCAGCTAAGGCAAATGATAAAAATAACGAAGTTTAACTTGATGTATCTGGTGAAGCGGATTCTGATAGTGAAAGGGTTGAAATACAGCTTTTGGAAGGAATTAAGGAATAGTTAAGAATTGTAAACTGTGGGGAGGTACCTTATGTAAATGTCGGAATAACTTGAAACAAAGATGTTTAAACTCAGTCAAAGAAGAAATGACCTTTCCTTGGCCGGTCCCACTGGGAGAGGGGTCGCTGAAGCAGCCAGCCAATCGTAATTACAATTATTAGAATTGAAGCTTCTTGGTGCGAAACGTTTAAATTTCTAAATTTCAAAAAAAATTAAAATAACAAGCTATGTTACTAGACAGTGTTGTTTATAAAACACCCAAGCTAAAAAACGATATTAACCATTGCACGAAAAAAGTCGGTCGCGCTTGTTAATATTATTATTTCAAATTTAAAATGTTAAAAGGATACTTTAGGACGTATCTAATCTAAACGTAACGTAACCTAAAGGAAATCCCAAGATATTCAACGAATCAAAATATTCAGAGCCAACAGTAAAAAATATAAATTTCAACAGGTTTTATATATGATATTTTAGTAATTTGCAATTTTATTATAACCGCCCGACATTTCACCTTTCCCAAGTCTAGCTTATGATTTTCACTAATTCCATGGGACCGTTGCTCTTTTTCTTCCTTTAACAACCCAGAGGTTCGAGTTAAGTGCTTGCTTTCAACTGGTCCATCCTCCTTTTTGAATGTTTTTGAAATCTATCTCGACTCATGCCCATCCATTTGAATTCAGGTGGTTTTTGGATTCCAAGGATGTTTGTCAAACATATACTTAAAGGGCATTGGTTAACCTTCGTAGCTCCGAGGAAAAGGAGTAGAACTACAACATTCCTTTTAAAAACCTCAATTGTTCTTTCTATGAGAAATGTTCGTTATACATTCAACATGTTGGTACAACTAAAAAAACAACTTATGGATAATGAAAAAAACAGCAACTAAGGACTCCATCAATCGAATAGTGTAATAACGTACTTCTGGTTTCGAATTCATAAATTATTTGAATTGAAAAAAAAATTGATTATTTTTCTCAGTACTTAGTTTGCGAGGACAACGTGTTTCTCGGTGGAAGTGTTTAAAAAAGTTTCTTTGTGGGCTTTATGTTTGGTATTATTTAAATGTCTTAAGTGAATTTTTCTCTCAATAAATTGTACAGTAAACGACTGCCATTGTGATATATTCGGTCAAGGCTGCTTCCTGGTCTGTCTGCTAATCTGTATAAATGAAGCATTGGGAGACAAACAACAGAGAAAGGTAGATGGTTGCTCCACTGCTTTGTATACATAACTAGCCGGGCCCCAAGGCGTCCGACCTTGGTTCCTGAGCTGAAACAACAGGGCGATAAATTATCTTAGTCTAATTGTTGCTGGGATTAAGGAGGCATAAATAAATAATACTCAATAATGATCAATACGGCCTCGTCTAAGGCCGGGTTGCAGGCTGCAGTGTTGTATTTCCGCAGTGTTTGCCTTCTGCGAACCAGACCCTTCTCATCTGTGACGTCAGGCCCTGTGTATAATAGTAGCCATATCGGGTGGTCTGTCATAACTACGAATATATTAGGGAGTGACTGGCAAAAGGATGATTAAATCTAACACTCGAACCGGCAAAGTTACTTCACAATATTCTTTGATGTAAGTTAAAGTAATGACTGGTCATGAATGATTGCAAATAAAAATCCCGATCAGGGCCGATTCCCTTCCCAACGAGCGTTCAATTCTGTTATATTCCGAATTCTTAAACGAGTTTTTATTACAGGACATATTTCCTACACAAACGGTTGTAATTAATGGTTTAAAGCCTACTTTTTTTTTTTTTTTTCCCCCTTAGCTTTCTAATTATAAGATTAAAGATGAGGGAAAAATAAAAGAATATTTGGGTTGAGCGGATCCTTGTACTAGGAGTACCTGCTTGAAGGTGGTGTGAGGGAGTTAAGGAGTGTGGGAAGCCTCGGTAGAGGTTGATAGTTGCGGTACAGTGGTGAGAGTCCACTGGTGGCTTACTCCCGTAGGGATATTTTTATTCTGACCAACCGTAAAACAATACAAACTGCATGCACGCTATAAATTTATATTAAATATAGCAATGACGAATATAAGTAAATAAAGTAAGATAACTCCGATTGAACGGGCAGGACTGTTTGGCTTTCTTCGTACGCATTCGCTAAGTTCTGGGGCTTTTTGCCAACACCTTTTGGCTTAGCAAAATCAAAGTAGTAAACATCGCCCAATCATCTCCCTTTACTCTACCACTTGAGGGGGCTAGTTGTGAGTACCCGAAGGGTTACTTAAGTCCCTCTGCTAAAGTATCTAACGGGAGAAGCCGCTAGCTCTTACTTTACTCCAGGTATCAAGTGCTACATACCTCGGAATACAAATAAACAGCTTTTTTCTTCCTATTTACTTCAGGTAGAGACCCTATATAAAACTGCAACCAATAAATTGGAGCTCGTACCTTAGCCCCTTACCTATCTATCTCTATCCATCACCATTCTGTATCAAGTTATTAATGTAAACCAGGCCATTACTGTGAGTATATATTATTAACTATTTTGAATCATTACTATTGTGATATAGTTAAATGTAGGAAGGAAACTCCTACTGTAGTCGATTTTTGATCATTATTAATCTGTACCAGGCTTAATATATGTGCATTTCTTCCAATAGTTATTAGTCTAAAAAATAAAAAATGTCTAAAAATTAAATGTAACTCAAGTAGAATTAATATCTTTAATAACCAATGAAAATAATTATATGTATTCTATATTATCCATTATTATTGTAATCATTGTAACAATCTAATATTTGTATATATATACCAGTGTTTTGATTGTTATTCATAATAAAGTTCTTTAAAATACTCTCCTCGAACAAGATTATTTAACTGATGAAATCGATAACGGTGAGGTTTTATTATATATAGTTTATAGATCGTGCAAATGGAGACATTTCCGCTGACATTGATGTAAAATGTGTGCGATTCTAGCGATGTGGTGTTCAACATCAAAATAAACAACTTATTTCGTTTAAAACATCTAAATCTATTTTGTCCATGGCTTAAGGATTTTGTACATTTCAGGGACCATGATGTCCTTTTACTCACATTTTCATTTGAACTTTGCAGGGCCAATGTCCAGAACATCGCCTTGCGCTCACTAGCCACGTCCAGCTTCTGCTATTTTATATATTTTCTGGTTATTTTATTATCCTGTATAGCGACCGCTAACTACATAATAGAAATCACCCTATACTCTATTGTATATATATTGTAAACAAATGTAAATAACATGACCAAAATATAAATCATTGTAAATGTTTCAAACAATAAAAAATGGGGGGTGACAATTAGTTATATGAGCTGGGACGCCAGCTGTCAGTAGCCAGGTATATAGAGGCCCAAACCGCCGGTAGACCCTTCCAGGCCCTGCCAGGGAACAAAGGAACCACATCATTGGTCACAACAATGGTGATGCTTATTGGCTGCGGGCAAGGCTAGCTGGGTATTTAAGCCGGTGATTTTGGTCCTGTAAAACATTCTCCAGGCAACTACCGGCTCGTGGCTGCCCCCGCTTGAAACTCAACTTGACTGCTTCTTTATAAAAAAACTCTACATCTCTTCTTCTCCTCTCTTCCATTTTTTAGTCCGGTGTTGTCAGACCCCACACCTTCCAATTGGGAATCTCTGCCTTAGTCTCGCTAATTCTAGCACCTCCTTGGTAGAGACCTCTCCCTAGTGGACAACGGTTGTCGTGGCCCTGCAAACTTACCAAGCAGTGTCTCCCGCGACAATTCAGTCTGCCTCTCTCCGGTTCACACACGCCTTTGGGATCCGGATGGATTTCACCTACCCTCAGATACCGTGTGTGAATTCGTGGTCATTCCAAGACCACACAAACTACCTACCTACCTACCCTATACCTCTTCTCCTGAACATAGTGCACTGTCGGGGCACATACCTATCAAATATGTAGTCAAATAGTAAAGCCGTCACGAAACGATTGTCCAGATTGTAAACTCAAGCAACCCCACTTTATCACCAGGGCTAGGGTAACCCCCCTTGTGACGACCCGACATCCTGTTAATATTTTTTCTGTAACTTCGTGCATTTGAGCATAACCGTATTTATTGGTAAAATTATTTTTCGAATAAAAAACTATCAATCAAAAAACTTCCTGTCTTTGCGATGTGGAAATCGTGTCAGGAAGTCTATGGGCGTAAGCGTTGTATGGTTTGTAGTGCGACCTTTACAAAGACATGCTACCTGCTCAGCCTATGTGATATGAAAATTAAAAAAAACGCTGAATGTTCTTACATAGCCCAAAAGACGTTATTTAAAAAGGCTATTGGGGAGTTGTTTAAAAAATAAAAAGTATTCAACACAAACATACGGTTAAAATAGGTGTTATGTTATAAAAAATAAGGTAAGGTCGGATGGAAGGAGTTTAGGTGTTTTCGGAAAGGAACAATTATTTTATAGCCATTATTTAACGTTCGATGTATCATACAGCCTTAGGTATATTCCTGTAATTAATGCATTAATGTAAAATATTTTAAATGGCATATTAGTCAACCTTATCTCTATTATAACTAAATGGCTCTTGATTGACAGTTGCCCTTGCCGTTCTCCGTAGAGATTTAAAAGGGGGGATTTAGAAAAGAAAAAGGAAAAGTGGATTAATTCTATGACTCCATCGATAATTGGCAGAGGAAAATTGGACTGACTGACAGGGCAGACTGTGAAGGACTGACAGCAATGTGACTGACATCGGAGCTGCTACTGACATAGAATAGAGACTGTTAATGTAGTCGCGGCTATATCGATTGTGCCTGAGTCAGCAACCCTTTGAGGTGAGTCAGCGAGCCATCAAACCGCGAGCGTGTTCCGGAATAGTGAAGTCGGCGCTACCAACAGGTGTCGTGCAAGGGCCTCTCTGAGTCACCCCTCTCTCTCTCTCTCTCTCTCTCTCTCTCTCTCTCTCTTTCTATCTCTCTCTCTCTCTCTCTCTCTCTCTCTCTCTCTCTCTCTCTCTCTCTCTCTCTCTCCCCCCTCTCCCTCTCCCTCTCTCTCTCCCTCTCTGTTCGCAACCCTGTTGTGTAGTATCGATCAGGGTTTAGGGATCAGGATCAGGATAGTATTACGCACTTGTAAAGCGTCTATCATAATAGACATTTACCCTACTTGTATGATTCTTCGATGTAGTCTAGTGAACTTTCCAGTAGATTCATAGTACATCGTAGTGCACAATGGCTTCAGGTTACAAGTGACAAATTTTCTCATTGTTTGAAAAATTAATTCCTGCCAGGCATTTAAAAAAAAAAAAAATCCTTAGTTGATAGATTAGTAGTTAGGGCTAGGATATTAGCTCTCAACCTTCATGTCTCTTTCTTAAACCTAAAGGCGTTGGATAAAATAAAAATAATATATATATAAAAAAGTGTGAGATCAAAAAGGAATACTGAATACTCAATGAAACAGTTATACCTAGCTGCCTTATGTAACAAATTGTGTAAAGTAGTTGTCGGGTCTTACCAAAGGGGGGGGAGGACGCCCGCCATGGGCTAGGGTCTCTTCAACCCGGCCGCTGCCCGGTGATTGTCAAGAAAGAGATAAAATGGGTGGGCATGTGGTCTTTGACCTTTGCTGACGGCCTAGTCGGGGGGCAGCTTTATTCGTATTGATAAGACTCCATAAGATCTTAGAAGGTGTGCCCCGACAGTGCACTATGTTCCGGAGAAAAGGAACAGGTTGGGTATTATAAGTAGTTTATGTGGTCTTGGAATGACCACGAATTCAAACTCGGTATCTTAGGGTAGGCAAAAACCGTCCAGACCTCAAAGGCGACTGTTAACTGGAGAGAGGCAGACTGGATCGCTTGGGGAGATACTACTAGGTAAAGTTTGTAGGGCCCCAGGGACCGTCGTCCGCAAGAGATCTTTTCCAAGGAGGTGCTAGTTTTAGCGAGACGAAGGCAGAGTATCCCACTAGGAAGGTGTGAAAAGCCGGACTAAAACATAGCGAAATGATGAAAAGTAAAACATTAGGAAAGAGATGCAAGAGATTCAGAGGTAGTTGAATAAGAAAGCCATGGTTTGAGTAGAGCAGCAAGCGCCAGTGCAGAGAGAGAGAGAGAGAGAGAGAGAGAGAGAGAGAGAGAGAGAGAGAGAGAGAGAGAGAGAGAGAGAGAGAGAGAGAGAGAGAGAGAGAGAGAGAGAGAGAGAGAGAGAGAGAGAGAGAGAGAGAGAGAGAGAGAGAGAGAGAGAGAGAGAGAGAGAGAGAGAGAGAGAGAGAGAGAGAGAGAGAGAGAGAGAGCAGCATTATTCAGGTGCCGGGATCCGAGAGTCTGGGGCAAAACCCCAAATCTGGGCCTTATATAGGCAGGTCAGACGCGGGTCCTCACCCACGTCCCTGGGCTTAAGCTGTTTTATGCACTAGTTTCCCCCTCTCTTAACTTTAAGGTTTTATTATTAAAACATGGAAACATAGGTGGATATTTTCTGGCCCAAGAAGAGGGGAACTTCCATTTATTCGTGGTGAAGAAGTTGGCCCAACAGTTGTTGTAATGGAACATTTCGGTAAGAGAATATTGCTTCGACGAATTCCGTCCGTAGGTATTTGTTGGGTAAGCTATGACAATGTTTATCAAATGAGATTCAGCTGGGCTTATTGACTGGTCTACTCAACATAGTTAGCTGTGAAGACATGGTGGGCAATAAACAAGTGCCCCTTGAAAATTGAGGCTTGTGCATAAGAACACTTACAGTAAGCTGGGTGAAAAATAGCCACATACTTTCTTTTGGCGTGCAAATAAATAATTATGGAAAGATAAGCTGGGATACTTGGAATTATTCAGTATCTAGAAATCTGTACTCTGTAGACGCTCAAAATTCTTTGGTCCAGACATGATGAACCCGAGATCTGTTGAGGCACAGTCTAGTACACTACCAACAGTGCAGCTAATCGTTTCTTGAATGTGAAATAGCCAATCAGAGAAACGGTTCATCATACACAGTTAAGTAATGTAATAAGTATGTATGTGTCTCCGGCGCAAGTAGAACAGCCCGCACTACACCGCGGTATTCCTGAGTTTTTTTTTTTGGGTTTAACGCCGTTGTCCTGTAGCCTATGGAGGTAGACAGGGTTATCTTGGGTTATCGCCATTTTATTGCCCGGTTCGGAGTGGTGAGTGCATTGCGTGTGTCCGCTGTTTAAAATCTGGTCCTCACGTGCAACTATCAAAATGAACGTGTCCCGACGCTACAGCTTTCACGTCCACTTCTCCCTACGATAACTCCAAGTGCTCCGATAAAGTTAATACATAAATATCTGGTAAATAAAAAATATAATTACACTAGTTGATACAAGGATCAGTAGCCTCTCCCTTTGTTTCTCATGATAGCCAATTATTTTTACTTTACAACAATCAACTCAAAATTTGGCAAGTAACGGGCATTTAGATATGAAATTATACGTGGTCTCTACTTCAGAAGTGTTGAATAGGATGCAAATTAATCAGTTCTCCGTCCTACTTATAGTTATCATATTTAACGACAAAGTATTCTAGATCCCGTAATACTTCAAGTATTCAAATTTCGTTCAGGTATTTGCTTATCTAACTTCCATCATATAAGCGTACCTCGTATACATTCACTGATAAAATGCTTATGGTAAAAAAAGGTGCTTTATGAGCAATATCAGGGTACAATCTTGTTAGTTTATAAGTATATTTATAATTTATAAGTAAATTTTGACTATAGGTACTGAACGAATTTTATAAAGTAAACTAAATAATATAAAAATAAAAGTAATAAATAATAATATAACACACAAAGAATGAATGATATGTCGAATCGAAGGCTGAAGTCTGGCGTCTTGAGAATGGTTGATATGAATTCTTGTTAATTAGATTCAGGTTAATAATTTTACAAATACCTTACACGTTGGCCAACCCATTCTCTCGTTCTCCCTCCTTACGGCTTGAGTGGTTTACTAACTCATGTTCATGTGTTTCCAAAAAAATCCGTTAAGTCTCGTAGTTACTGTACTAAACTGAGCAAAGGGCAAGTTTCTGTATCAAGGGCTTAAGACAGAGCTGAGAGGTCTAGGACCGGTTAGTTAGTTCCTGATCGTTCTCACAGGTAGCAGCACCATTGCCAGTAAATGAGTAATTGATAAGATCCGCAAATTATAGATGATAAGTGTACAGTCTTCCTCGAACAGTACACCAGAATGCCCTTTGTCGTAAGTTTTTTTATTTACATACAAAGAAATGTTTATGTTTTCATAAATTAAAATGTATGTGTACTTCAATGAAGATATTATTCATAACTATGAGAAGCCATGTTTTTGTTTTCTTTTAACATGCGAATTTCACTATGGAAATAAATTGAATTGAAACAAAATTAAAAAAATTTGAAACAATCATTGTTCGTTTCTAACACAAAAATAACTTGTGTGTTTTCGCTGTGCATTTACAGGAATAGATAGCATCGCTGCTCATATCAAGCAATCACTTATTAAAAGATCCATTTTCTGAGTGAGAAACAGCAGCCCCTTTCGGAATGAAACAAACCGGAAAGTGGCTGATAAAATATAATTCCGGACAGAACTAAGAAGGAACAGCAGCCAGCTTTCATCAGAGTCATAATGGACCAAGTTCTCGCTGTTTGTTCGGGTAGAATTTATGATTGGGCTTCCGTCTCGCGACTTTTGGACATTGTTCCATCGCGTGATTATGTTGATCTTTCGCCTCGAGTTCGTAATCCGGAACTCGGCGTCAGCGCGTAGAGACTCTCTGTTCCCAACTTCCGAGTGATAAGTTCTCTGTAGAGAGAATTCAAAGTAGCCCCTTTCGAATTCGTTATGAAGGAAATGAAAAATATATGCGGTAGAAAACTTTTAAAATGCTATATTAGTCCTTTCTATGAAAAAAAAAAAAAGTCTTTCTTTATACGTTTCTTCAAGAAACTCATTTCGTTATAATGAGAAATTTTTACATGTTCTGTTGATACTTTTGTATTTTTTTCATTTCAAAACAGGTTCTCCAAGTGGTATTTTAAACATTCAATAGGACAGAAACGAATTTACATACTAATAGGCAACATTTTATTTTATTTTAATTTTTTTCTCGCTTGTATTTGCATTCCTTGGAAACAAGTTGCGTAGTTTTATTTTGACCTTTTGTTTTGTCCTGTTCCTGTACAGAATACATACGTTTGAAATATAATTATGCACTAACTTTGTAAGAACAAATAAAAATTACAATCTTTCCTCATTCTTACTGAAAAAAGAGGATTGAAAATTTTCAAGGACACAAAAATAAATTTATTTATTCACGTAACGAATAAACATGTACTGCTATACATATTGTTTTTGCATCCTGAAGCGCTGCTAAAATCCTGTTTGCACTATTTCCAAATAAAAACACAATTCATTTAATCTCATATGTGTGATGTAATGATTAGATAAAATGGATCCTTTTTCAAACTGGGGTTTTTTAAATCTCATTTTTTCAAATAGTCCCTCATTTTTCCTCAAAACCCACCCAGCATGAGCATGGGTCTCTCCTCAGAAAATGCCCTGAAAGGAAAAGCTTGGAACCAAACTCGAGTTCTTACTTTAAAAAAACTGGTTTGATTTATTGTAATCATTGTATTATTTTAATTGTTCTGGCTTTTTTTTTATTTATATTTGTGTAATTGTTTCAGGGCTGCCGGTAATGTGAACAACAATAACAATAATGCGAGGAGGTCGGTGAAAAGCATCATTATTGAGCCCGGAAACATGCAACTTGAAACTGGCGGTGACAAAATCAGGGTGTCAGTCTCACCGAGGTATGCATAACATATATTTATTATTTTTTAATTTGTGTATGCTTAGGTTTATGTTATTTATTTAAAATAGAAATTTTTCAGACATATTTTATTACACTTGAATCCCTTTACCAGACTTTATCGTTACTAGTAATAAATATGAAGCTGTACAAAAATTATTTTTTCCATTGTTTTTCGCAAAGTAACACAAACTCTTTGAAAGGGGTACCGTATTTCGGGTTTATTCCTCTTTGTGCATATTATGATTCTATGTACGTTTTACTTGAAAAGTTAATGTAGGCACGATAATATTTTAAATTATAAATATTGTATGAATACGATCAATCGTTCCAATTAACCATTGCCCTGTTAGGGTAGATTGTATTTTTTTTTTCAAAATTTAAATATCCATGTAAAAGTAAAAATTAAAAACGGGAAGCCGTGAAAAAAAAACCGTGAAAATGTAATGACTATTTAATTGACTAACCTGTTTACTTCGGACTTTCAAAATTTTTCCTTTCACTGCTCAAAAACTATTCAAGATATAATAATATCCGGTTGAAGAAGGCAAAGCAAAGAGAAATTCAATGATATTCCATAAATTAAGATTTTTTTAAAGCCAACAATAAAATTCATGCAGATTTCAATCTTTTCTTTTTTTACCGATAGTTTTGCTGTATGAAATTTTTTTTCATGATCGAGAAATTTCAAATGAAATGAATTTTTACTGAATACCTGTGACACTTTGGTAAAATAGCATTTAGACTATTTCCAAATAAAAACACACTTCATTAAATATCCTATGTGTGACGTAATAATTAGATAAATTGGTTAGATAAATTTCTAAATAGCATTTGCCACGTTTTTATTCAATTGTCACTCATGTTTTGATATTTGATGATAGCTTAATTATTTCAAATTTTTTTTTTAATGTAGAAATTTTAACAAAATTAACACATTTAGCAATAATAAAACCCTTTCCTTAATCAGACTTCCAACCCTGTAAACATTTTTGAATCGGATAGCAAATATTTTTGTGATTGTTAACATTCGAAGCGAGCCTCTTTGTCAGAGTTAATAAGACGTTATCCTGAAAATAAATGATCCTGTGCAATTAAACAAGCAATTACACCTCCGTTTTTTAAAAGTTAATTGGCTTCTGAAACGAAGGAGGAATGTATCGTAGCTCGTGATGTATGGTTCGGTTTGGTTTCTTTTGACGAGCCATCGTCCGGGAATTACTTTTGCATTAAGGACTCAAAGGAGAAACCTTTCATGAGCCGCTACGAGATTCCTCAAGAGATGATGGTCCGTTATCCGATGATTGGTAAAAATAGAAGAAAAAAAAAATGAAGTGAAATAAAATGAACCCTTTAATTGCTTTTGTTGTCCAATTGCTTCTATTTCCTAATAGAAAAACTAAATTACTAATCCATATTGATGCGTGAATTTTTCTGTATTGTAAGTATTATTGCCTGTATCACTTGCTTCCATGAAGCTGATATTATTAAAGCCCTTCATGACCTTTCGTATTTATGAGTAATGCAAATCCAAGAGAGGCTTGTAATTATGTATATAGCTTATGAAAGTCTATTTCACAATACTTTCAATATGATAATTATACGTTGATAAGAATGAAGTATGAAAAAAAACAATTTAACTTGAAAAAATACCCCCCGTATAGCTAACGTCGTTTTTCACGTTATTAAGTTTTTCAAACCTGTATATTCGTTTATAAAATTAGTTCCATTGCCAAAGTTAATAAGACGAAATCCCGATATTAAACTATCTCAAGCAATTATACCTCCACTTTATTTGAATAAATTGTGTCCTGAAAATAAATTAATGTGAAGTAATAATAAAAACTGCGAAACGTTTCATCAAGTCATGGCTCAAAAGCTATTTATGATTTAATGTTCTGATTTATTTCCTGCGGATTTTCACTGTCAGGAAGTTTACGCGATAAGAATTTCAAATATAGTTTTATATTGGTCCGCTATGACAGTCATTTTTGAAGAAGTACGCTGTCATGGCAGACAAATATACACCCATCACTGCTATCCAACTAAATAAGACTGCACTACATGCCTAGAGAGACTCTAGGCCCAGCCACCAGTGGACTCTCACCACTGTACCGCAACAATCAACCTCTACCGAGGCTTCCCACACTCCTTAATTCCCTCACACCACCTTCAAGCGGGTACTCCTAGTACAAAGATCCGCTCAACCCAAATATTCCTTTATTTCCCCTCATCCTTAATCTTATAATTAGAAAGCTAAGGGGGGAGGGGAAAAAAAAGATACCTTTTTACATTATTTTTTTATTTCTCGAAAAGGTGATCTGTGGGCGAAATAATTTAAAAAATAAGATCATTTTTTATCAAAAATGAAGAGGAGTTTTTTCACCATAATTTACTATGATTATTAATAGTATAATATGATTTTTGATATTGGCCTTTCGCTCTCCCCACCCTTTACCTTGTTTGTATGTATTCTGGAAAAAAAAATTGGTTTACTATTCTTGTTGTAATAAACAAATTATAATAGCTTAAACAAATAAGAAATGGCGAGGCAACCGACCCTCGGACCAACTAGAGGGATGTTCTAGCTAAGGAGGGCAATGCATAAATAAGGTAACCTAAAAAATGATATATGATAAAAGCGGATTAAAAGATGCGTTGTGACGAACGGAATTAGAAAGACTGGCCAAGGCCGGAGCAGAAATAGCGGGGTTTTGCAAGCGGGTGCAAGGGCGGTCAAGGGCACTCCAGTCGGCACGTTGTCTCTAACGTCGCGGTTCTATATCACTTATTGTTAAGGGTCAAAGCTGTTAGTGTGCCCATCAGGGGCCGATCAAGGCCATGTCGTTGCCTTGAAACGATATACACGATATCTTGTGCAGTACAATCAAACCGACCTTAGAGGCCGACCAGGCACCGGATGTCTGCAACTCGGTAGTTTACTCGTCGATTTTGGGCTTCAGATTTTTTTTTGTTTTGTTTTATTACTTGTTAGTAGAAATCTATTGAAAAATAGAGCATTTACTTTTGAACACAGTTTAACACAAGTATTAACTCTACTGTAATAGCTGTAACGTTTGAGATCAAATTTTATGTAACTAACAATAAATCTAGAAAATTGAAAAACGATTATTTAAATGCAAACATAAATTACCGCCAGGATTTAGTATGGAAAAATAAAAAATACAATTAATTTAGTTTAAGTAATTTATACTTATATAAAGAGGTGATGATAGATTGGATGAGGAGGTATAAATTTGGTTTATCTCTAAAAAAACAAAAATAGGTGACCTCCTTATATAGAAACTACCCGGACATTTCTCAGTAATTTGAGAGACTATGGACAACTCGGGATTTTACAGGTGCTATGTTTATGACTGTACTTCCATACGCCATAGTGGGTAGGAGGGTGGTATATATAAAAAAGAGCACCTATATTTGGAATATTTTCTCCAGTTGGCCAATAAAATCAAAAACCGCTAATGTAAAATTAAATTAAAATTGTAGAAAATAAGTAAATTACTTTAAAACGCTGATACTTGAGAGCCTGGAAATAAAATACTTATTAAAACTGATAATTTGCAGGCTCCCAGTGCACAGACGTGCTAGATTTACTTTTAGGCATAAAGCGATTCCTTGGTAGATTTTAAAATGGGACTGATCATTGTTTGGTTCATGATCTTCTAAAACATTGGTCTATATAGTATATTTTGTATATTTTACAATCGTACTGTGTCGAAATTTAATTGTTAACCTTATATTTGTTATTTGGTATGTGTAATACTCATATGTTAATCTTTAATGTTTGAACTCCTATATAATTATTAATTTTATTTTAATATTTTGACGTTTTCAAAGTTCCTCTTGCATAATTGTCGTTTCCTGAGGGTGATCGTTTTAATATTCGGCTGGTTTTAAAAGTGCTAGAAAATAGAGAAAATGTTGAAGAGAAATGAACATTTGGTGTCATCTAAAACTAAATTGTACGATCTCTTCCGATCTTGTTGTACACAAACCATGCTTGCCATTTGTACTGTAGAGGAGCAGTGTACAATATGTTAAAATCAGCTAGCAAATCTCAAAACTTGATCCCGCAAATCCGACCTTTACTTTCACATAGATTTTGCTCTTTGATTGTATTTTTTCTTGTCCGTGCCGCGAATCTGTGCATCTCTATTTCCTTCAATGTTTCTCGCACTACATCACGCTTAAAGTTCAAATCCATACCAGTCCCTTATCTCCCTTCAATCAAATAATTTATGATTCTAACGAAGTATTTATTTATTTTTTCTTCATTGGTATTAGTAATCCACTTCTCTCATCCAACCTTTTACTGTAAATTTCTCCTTCCTCCCAGTAATTATTCCCATATTTTACCTTATGTTCCTGGTTACTCGCCGTTATGCTTGTTGATTATTATTTATCGTTATTTTTCATTCTACTCATAATTACGTAGGCCCATGATTGTTTATAGCCTAAGCGCAGAAAAATTTTGTCGCGGCTAAATTTATTCGTACTTTTGTTTTGTTTTAGCGGACAATTTCCCTGATTAAAGGCGTTTTTTCCCATTTCATTACATATCACACACACCTCATTATACAATTTTTTTAGAAACTTTTTTTTTTGTATGTCACTTTTTGGCTTCTCTTTTTTTTCTTTGAGGAAGGGTCTGGTCCACTTTAACTCTGCCCCGTGAAGGAAAATGAGTTACTTCTTAAATAAATGAGTGCCAAATCGGCTTAAGCAAATTACTATTACGGTTGAACTACTCGGTTAGTCTTATCTCTTCATGAGATGTTGCGGAGATTTATTGAGATTTTAATATTGTGATAGGTAGATGATTACATAGGCCAGGTGTTTTGGTGCCAGAGTATTTGGAGCTGATTTCATGTGAATTTGATGTCCTGAATTTAAACATAGGATTAGTTTTTGGTCAGGAACTCAAATTTCTAAGTTATAACATTTTAGTGAAATATACGTTGCACTATTTTAAGTTAAATGCATGGATCAAATAAAAAAATTAAACACAGAGTTTTTATCATTATGTTAAACTAATATTGTTATTTACAAATATTGAGGACAAAGTCATTGACGAAACCAACTAAGTCACAACGCTTCGGAATCTTCTTTTCCGTAACATTCTTGAATGCATTTTGGAACAGTCCCTTTTTAAACTCCATGTTCATGTGCATATCCTATCTTCCTTGGTAGCGGGCCTCCATAGTTTAATATCCTAGTGAAATTTTTCACTTTTTTCCTCACTTAGGTGTCTCCTAAATTTTCATAAAAACGGTCTAAGTGGCTGTGTAAATATTGCACGTTAATACTTATGTTACACCCAAGGAATTGAAACTGTTAAGCATCTCGTTTACCAGTTGAACATAGTTTTCAGCTTCGCGTTTGCCAAGAAAATTTCAGACAACTGCAACAAATGTAGTCCAGACTTTTCGCTCAGCCTCATTTATTGAATTTGGCATGATCCTTTATGAGCTAGCCTTATCTGAATTAATCTTTCCCCTATAGATGCAAGAGCCTTTTCAAACTGTTTCACAAGGCCCAGCTTTATATACAGTGGAGGAAAGATGATTTTCTCTTGTTCAACTAAGGGGTTGTTAATGACATTCATTTCCCCAACGTCCATGTTTTGTCTCTTAGGCCACTTTTTTCTAACCCGGCGGTGTGTTTTGTCTCTACTATCCCAGAGACACAAGAAGCAATGATATATAGTGTGACCACTTTGCTGTCCAAAAAGAAACTTAACCATTGTTCAGTTCACACAAATCACCCATTGATGTTCTTGGTACTTCTCCAGGACCAAAGCTATGGTGTTATATTTTTCTTTCATTTTCGTTGAGTGAGTATTGAACCATATTTTTCCCATTGTGTAGGACAGATTTCAAACTTAGCTTTAAGCTGTCAATAGATAGGCGCCAAATCATCTGGAAAATATTCAGGAAGGCACATTTTTTCCACGAGTCCTCTAATTCCATGACGAAAAACAACATTGTCTTCTTGAAAGAAGAAGATTAGCAGACCTATTTTTCTTTTACTTTAAAATCTAATTTTGGTTTCTTGTTCCAGCCAATGTTTGTCCTTAAACCTGAAAGCCAGTAATTCAGAAGCTTCTTTCGACGGCTTGTGAACGTTGAGGAATTAACAGCAGGCTGACAACAGGACAAATATAGCAATCATGTGATTTAGAACTGCACATTTTGTGTAAAAAAACTGATTTCATATATGGATTCAGTACCCCAAATCTAGCTAAAATCAGTTCTAAAATCCGCGGGACTGGTTGACTGGGCTCTTGTAATTGTAACTGTGTAATTGTCGGTAAGGCATTAGAATATGTATGATGTGAATACATTAGTGCGTTGCCGATAGATCGAGGGCTTCAGGCGAGTTGCACCTGAGTGTGTAGACACAAGCTGTAGGGGCACTAGGTACAGGGTGGAGGCTGGAGGTGGGTTAAGTAAAGGGCCCCAGCTCTATATATAGAGCACTCAGGCCGCGAAGAGGCTGTCCTCCAGTACCTTCCAGAGGTTCGTTCGTCTACTAGCCGTTCACCTTCTTACAGGTATAAATAGCACCACTTCAGAACCAGTTTCCATTCACTGGCTGTCTTCGACCTCTGGAGGATGGTTCGGCGATGAGGATCAGATAGGAGACCCGGTTTCATTAGCAGGTTTGTTAGTGTTTACCACGTATAAGATACACAGCGAATCGTTTTGATGGCCAGATATTTTTGAGTTATGTCATTTATGACTGAATAATTCATTCTCCTGCCTCAGTGATTCTGAGGAATAGAATATCGTTGGATATCAGGTATACAAAGGATGAAAATGTGGTTTCTTAATTCCTCAATAACTGTTAGTCCATCCCGGAGATCACCCACCATATTGTGTCCCAATGAATTTTACAATCTAAGCTATTAAACGAAATTAGGATAAATAATAATAAATGAAAAAGAATAGTTCAAGAAAGAATTTTTAATTAAAAATGACATAATAAAACTTTATATAATGTAACGTTTAGTACTAAATAATAATGAATAATGTATCAGCACAAACTAGTCGCTACAATCGAACACAGTTGGCCTTTATATATTTATCTGTCATGATTTTATCTCATCAGCTTTGCATTATTTTCTTCCTTGCCCTCACGAGAGAAGCTCAAGATGGCTAAAGCAAGATGTAACTAAATTTTCAAACATATCCCCTCCATATGATGGTCATATGTAGGAAATCAAATTGCCGAGGAGTAAAAATCGGGCTTGCGAATCTCTAGCTAAGGAATAAATAAAAGCTAAGGAATCCTCTACTAAAAGTAGAAAGAACTAAACCGAAACCAAGAGGAAGGTTAAATACTAAACTTTTGCTACGAAAGCTGCTTAGTAATTGCGAATGAGAGACACGAAAACGGCTTTGATGAATCGGACGAAATTGTAAGGAAATTATCGTTGTACGATAGGTTGTCATCTGAAACTGACAAGGTCTTGGGATCATTTGTCCAGCCCAAATCTAGAGGCTCTATCTAGGCAGGGGTCTAGAGCCTTATTAACTTCAAGTAATGACACAAACCCGGTCTCCGTAAATAGACCTGCCGTCGCTGGTGAATGATGAAGTGAGATACACCGCGTTCTGCAGATTCGTCGGGGAGTGGAGAAGGGTACAAGGCTCCGGGCACTTCAATATATCCAGGGGGGTGGTGAGGGGTGAGCAGCCGTGTCTTCGGGAAGGCTCACCCGAAGCCAACGATGTATCGGCGGTTCCAGAGGAGTCACTGTAAATATGTACATATAGATATAAGGTAGGACTGAGTAGCCTATGGTTAGATATAAGTTTAGTTATAGGGGGATAGAGGATGCACACCCCTTGTAAATATAGTACTTAAGTATAGTAAGATATTAGTATAGCTAACGGATCTGTAAATATTGTAAATAGATTAAGGATATAAAAAAAAAAAAAAAAAAAAGCTAGTAAGGATTGTACAAAGTAGATTTAAGGGAAAGTTTTTATTTTATTTTTATTTGGAAGTTTTGTGGTTGATTTTGGAAAATAAAGAACGAAAACAGTATTACTCAAGATGCGCTGACCGGTGCAACAATCCCATTGCACCGGAATACGCGCACCACAGGCTACGTAACCCCATGAGCTCGCTTCACGGGCTTGTGGGGTACGCCCGTTTGAGGCTCAGCCTCAGGAAGGAAAAGTCTTCGTAAATAAATAAGAAATAAAACGTTTTAAAAATTTCCTTTCATTTCATCGTTATTTAATAAATTAAGCTTTGAAACGGTAATAACGACGTTTAAAAAAATCATTTTATGATTGCAAAAAAAAATTATTAAAAAGCGTTTAAAACGAATATGGATGTTCACTTAAAAGTTTTCTTAATTTATTTGAAGCGCTTTCTTGTTATTGTAAATTTTCAATAGGCTATGTTCATTTAATATGCAATCCTGGATATTTCCTAAAGTAGATCATAAAATGGTATTTTAGAACTAGACTCCTAGTGCAAGAACGCTGAGACATGGTTCAATAATTTTCTACCTAGTATGATAAAAAAAAGTTTTATTTAGCTCCGCTTGAGAGTAAGCTACAATTGAATAACGGTGTTCCCTTTATTACCATGGACGCCTGTATGTCGATAACATTAGCATTTCTACTTGGTGCATATGAGAGGTCATACATATCATCATATATCATATGAGTACTGCACCACCTTCCTGCCTATGACTTTCACAAAGGGCCCTTTAATGTCGTTGCGCCGCGGCTCAAGCTGTCAACTCTAATGTAGGTCCAACCATAGGTCACCGCGAGGAAGATGGATCGACCGGGCAAGCCCCCTCTCTCTATAATATATTGCATAACAAATTGCCATTAATTGCCTATCTGTTCCTGATTATTTATGACTAGAGGCCGTGCTCGTGAAGCTTCCTTCTCCTAGATTGGCCAAATGGGGAGCCTTTGTTTCAAAATAGCAACGGGAGATCGTCTCTCTTCTGCCTTGGGAGACACATATGTGACGAATTGACAAATGTTGTCAACAACGCACGAATCAATTTCAATGAAAAAATCACAGTTCTACAGTTACTGTACGAGTACGTATACAGTTCCTTTAAATGATTCCATTGATCCATGGATTGCAACCTGTCTATGCCAAATATCATATTCTCGATTGATTGCGGTCAAAAATTCTTATGGAAAAATCACCACTAATTAAAAAGCAAATCTTCTGTCTTTCCGCAATATGGTATTTATTCACTAGTATTTTTGACAGCTCTAAGCTGTCATCTTCAGTTGCTAAATTGAAAAGTGAAAACTAGTGGCCAGTTTCTCCAATCATGTCCTGAGCGTATGTGGCTCTCGCGTTCTTCGTCAGCTTCCACTGGCTCGTATCCGGGTGACGTGGCTGGTGGGGGACTTCCCAAGACTCCGCTTCCTCTTTCGCTTGCGAGGGAGGCAACAACCGTGTGGACTTGGGGGGGCCCTGGGCTATTTGTAAATATTGTATGAATGTGCGAGCGAATGATGAATTGTAAATATGGTATGAATGAAAACACTTATCTGAATTATTTATTGCCTATTAAGTAAAGGCAGATTGTAATTTCATCATAATAAAGTTGTAAAAAAAAAAAAAAATTGAAAAGTCACATGACAAAATCCTCGATTGTGGATTTGAAGACTAAAAATATCTAACATTAAAACAATCAAACCAACAATGAAACAATTAATAAATAAAACTATATAACTAAAATTAAAAAAAAAATCCACACATAAATAAACTACTTATCACCTAAACTAAATACATCACTAATCACACTTTAAAATAGGTATGCTATCTCGTCCGACTTCACTCTATGGCTGCTTTATTTAGAATAAATGTTTGCTATTTCTTCTTTTTTATTTATATTTCCCGATATTAGGGATTCTAATTTCATATCAACACTTTTCAGGGTAAAAATTTTGTAGAACTGGCTTGTTTTTTTTTAGATGTTTAGTTTATTGTGGAGAGAAAAAGAGATTGTTATTTAATATAAACCTTTCGTTCGTGAGATTAAATATTTTCTAAAGATGACCTAATGGGCTGTCATCATATTCCGTTTCAAACAAGACAGTGCACGCTACAAATGCATCAGCAAATTTCACGAAAATAGGAGATTGATTCCCTCGGAGACTAAACTGTGAAAAACTACTCGCTATTAGCTAAGCTGTCATGTGGAGTTATTGAAATAGAAAAATAGTAGATAATAATGTTTATACTAAATGATAGTTGCGAGTTGTTTTAACTAGGTAAAGTTTTTTTCCGGAAAGGCTTCTCACTTTCTTGGTGAAAATATGAAAAAAAGAAAAGAAAAGAGTATCAGGTTTTGTAAAAAGTTTCTTTGTAAATAGTTTTGGGTTAAGGTAGAAGAGTAAAGAACATATATGATTAAGTTAAAAAAATTGTGAAAATGGAAGAGAAAACTTTCTTTTCATTTGATAATGAAGTGATATGGTTTAGATATCTAATGAGAACTGCAGTTTTCTTCTTGAAAAATTTACTTATATACGCTTTATCTTCTATAAATTTCTACTAAGGTTAAATAATCATTTATAGATATTTATTGTAATTTTTTGATAGAATCGAAGAAGATAAAAGATTTTGACAACTCCAAAGTCACCGGAGCCCACGACTGCAATTAGGGGACCGCTGCAGCTACCCGCCTCCGGTCGGTTGATTTGCATAAGTGATTGATGTGATTGACGTCTGATGTGACCGGTCGAAGTCTTGCGACTCATTCCCGTCATTAGGAACGGACGGGTCAATTAGACAACAATCACTAACTGGGCATTTTATAAAACGTTATTTGTAACAGCCTCTCGCCAGTCCCAATAGTTAACTGCATGATGGCCGTTGGGCCAATTTGATTTATGCGTCTCTTTCTAACGAGCTACAGTTCTTTATGATTTTCTCAAAGTTATAAAATTTGATAATGTGTTTTAGCTATAATTACAAAAGAGAGATGAAACTTCTGAAAATCATCGGCTTATTTACACGACGAACTCGACAAACAATGAATTCCCAGTATCATAATTGAAAAAAATAATTAAAACTTTCTATTGCTGCATTGTATTGTATTGTAAGTTTTGCTCGTTGCAGAACCTAACCAACCCAGTGTTTGGACCCCACCACCCCTTCCGCATCGATGGCAACAGACTGTCGGGGAAAATGAGGTTAAGAATTAGTATGTAAGTTAGTTTTAAGTTTAATCAAAAAGGTGAGCCCCATCACCTTTATTAGTCAGTTTAGTGCAGTCACGTTAACGTGTATCATTATACTTGTTTATTCATTATATAATTTTATAAAATAACAAAACCTGTATATAATGTAGCGATGCTACAGGAAATACAAAAATAATTTGTAAATAGATTCGCCTGAAGATCTATAATTATATATAATTATCTGTAAATTTAAAGGGGCTATGAAAAAAAAAAAAAACTAATAATTATTCTTATTTTTTGAGGAAAAAAAAAACGCTTTTGACAGCTCTAAGCTGTCATGTTCAGTTATCTTTAATTGATTATATGGGATATTTAAATCATCTAACACAATAATATTTTTTAATGATGTCAGCTGCACCAACGACATTGTTTTAGGTATTTGTATGTTCCACGGGTGTATTATCATACTAGGAGCGCAATGTTAGCCTTGAATTAATAAATTAAGGGGTGAATTTGACGGGGATGTTGGCATAGGTTGATGAAAGAGGGGCGTCAAATTTTCATTAAATTCAAAACTCCTAGTTCATGTGTTTAAGTGTACTTATTCCAACCATCGAGTAAGATGTTCACTGCTTAAACCATTTTCGTACGTATTTTTTAAGTTATTTTGATCGCTATTTGTAACTAATCAGTTTATTTTATCAGCCTAAGCCGAAATCCCAACAAACTTAAAATAGTATTTGATTTCTTCATTGCAAAGAGCTGATTAAAAACAAACCATTTCTTCATTAATCATTAGAGTAAAAATTTAGCTATATATTATTCTTATATTTGTTGTTTTCAGGCAAGTGCACCCGGTTACGGAAATATGCCCTCCGCCGAACATTTGCGTTCAGGGTGGAAGGATTGAATTCATCCGGCCGAATTCTGGAACGCCCGATCACGTTAAGGTGAGTGATGTGTTATATACACTATAATTTTAAAACGTCTTTCATTTAACGTGTTTATCGATTCGTTTTTGTTGCTGTTTGTAATTAATGGTTATATAGCAGCGGATATTTTTTATTCTTGTCAATGATTACACTTCACCGGATATTCTATTTGTCTCGTTAGTGCGATGATGCTGTTTTTTGTTTTTTTCCCACGTACAATACTCTACTATAAAATAACGATAGACACAAGACACCAGTGACTACAGGACGTGGACTGGGAGTATCTGGCCCTGCGCCAGTTACAGACGAAGGCGGGGCTGGTGAGCGACTCTTCGGACACAACCTCATTTCCGCCTCCTCTACGTGATTTACTCTCTTCCTCTCTCGTCTTAGGTCGGGTACTCACTTGTACTGATCACGAGACATTGTAAATTACAGGGCGGGAAACTCCTAGGCAGTCAATGATTATCAGTCGTATGTTGTGCGAAGCGGTGAGTTGACATTACAGGACAGCTGTCTTAAGGAATTTTCTTTTTTTTCTTTTCGGCATCCTGTGATAGTTCCAGTTTACAACTGACAGGGGTCATGAAGGGATACATGCATTCTAGATCTAATGACGGGTACTGACTTGTACCAATCACAGGAGAACGTTCTAGTCAGGATAGGCGAAATCAGAGAAAATGTCCCCGTCAGTGAATGACAAACCTGATCTCGGCTGGAGCTCGCTTGATAGTTGGGTTTTCAACCGATTCTTTTTTATCTTGAGAAAATTGAGCCATTATTGAGTACAGTAGCTCGCAAAGTCTACACATTTCCCCCATAAATAGCGCCTTATTCCTATTTTCTTTACCCTCCAGAGAGTAAGTATCCTGACTGGATGTCGTTTATTGCGTCCCAAACAGATAATTATTATGTATATACGTTATATGTATAATTATGAACGTTATATGAAGAGTAAGATTGTTGGTAAAGAAAGGAGCGTTGGCTATCTTGTGGAGGATTCTGGATTGCAGGGATTGGATGGTAAGAATATTGGAGGTCTAGGTACTCCCCCAGGCTTCTATTCCGTTGGTCCAGGTAGATTGGAGTATCGCTATGAAGACAAGCCTCAAGCCTCTTGTTTTCGAGGAGTACTTGGTGGGAGGAATCAATCTGTATCGCCTGCTAGTTTCTTTCCGTTAGTACGCCCAATTTATGCAGTGTAAGTTCTAGACGTAACATGAGAGGATTTTTCGGCATTCACTTTTGAAGTCTTCATTTGAAGAGGCAAGGCTAAATTACTAACGAAAGGTAGATATTCATATTAAGTAGTTAATAATTATGAGCTATAAACGATGTAAGGTTATTTCCATGTTTACGTTTACCGGTAATCAGTCTACTATAATGTCTATGCGAATGCTCACCTTGCATTTTACAATTTTAAATTAATCTTAATATATATTACCTTTACAGCCTTGAATGGTCTTTGTTTTCTGCTTACTGGCATGTATTTAGAGGTACCTAGTTCAAGGATTCAAAGGGGATTGTCTGTGCCCCAATCCAGCGAAGGGTTGCGTAGTTTGGTTCTGCTTTGAGAACCATTATAGAACAGGTCTCCCCCATAACCAAAGCTCTATATACAAAGCTGCTAACGTAGTTGTTAAAGAACTCGATAAATATTCAAATGAGAGCTTAGCCCAGCACTTAATTTGAACAAGGCAGAGGGTGAGACTAGCTAGTGCCTTCGTGAAGAAATAGACCTGATCCCATTAAAGGCTGCACCTAGGGGACAAGGGGGAGATAGATTTTGCTGCTTTGAGATTTTATTGCTCAATTATGCGGACCCCGAAGTGTCGAGCCAAATTAGACCGATGTGTCCGCAGCACATGGGGTTCAGTCTTATTTGCATAAGATGCGGTTGTCACCTTCTTCTGGGTCCTGTCGCAGCAGCTGTCTTCGGTTGACTACCAGGGATAGCAAAAACATAATGACTAGTATTGCACGAACTCGCTTGCTCCTATATCAATAATGCTATCATTATTAAAGTTCTTAAAATCACTGTTATTGTTAGTGGAACTTCTCTATAAAAATTCTTCAAGAAAAATCAATGGAAACCTGTACAGACAGACTGTCAAATTCATGAACAAGTACCTCTCCAACCCTTAACCCAATAAGGGTGAAATATTAATTAATTGTAATTTAGTAAGTGAACTTTTTATGTTTCTTGTCTATGAGTAATTAATTATTAGTATTATTATTAGTAATTAATATTAACAATATATGTTGAAGTGCTATACAGTAACTAATAAAAACAATGGCCCAACTATTGGTTTCAACTTAAGATAGAGATGAAAAATATTAGATTTAGCCAAATATTGGCAACAGACGATGGGTAGATACGATTTGGCATCCAAAAGTTATCGGCACATTCTCCTAGTTTTTATTTATTTCGCTACGCAATAGTACAAATAATAATGATATGGGGGATATTATGGGTATTCTCTTAGCAGTTACAAAGCTAAATTCAAATTTCAAACCCTTTTTTGCCTAACACCCCTTTTTGTTTTTTTCTGAAATCGTATTTTTATTTTATTTTATTTAATTAGGTTTATAAGCACTCATTTACTTTTACACAGCTTGAGTTATATATGCAATACGCAAAATGTAAAAGTGTTTGATATCATAAGATGGGATTTTTCACTGTAAAAAGCTGCCTTGTCAATATCAATATCAAGCAGTGTTAATGCAAAGGAGTGTTTACAAACGTGATTTTGTATTGGCCAGTTGATTAATTTTCCGCAATTTCCTAATAGTTGCGTAACTTAAAACATTAAATATTTGGTGATATATTAATCCTGAAAAAAGCTATAGGTTGATTAAGTCCTGACAAATGAGCCATAACTGTTAATGACAAACCAAGAAGATAATAAAAGTTAATTAGGACTCTCAACGGTGTATATAATTAAACGAACATATGAAATGTAATGCTATATGGGCCGAAAAAGAAACAGATTATATGTTGTGTATAATATCCATTATTGATTTATTCCTATATAATGACAATCATGTTATAATTTACCCGACTATTATATTATATGTTTTGAGCTGGAAACGCGTAGCAGTGGCCAATCCACCGGATAAAAAAAAAAGAACCCTTGACAATTGTGGAGTACGGAATAGTCGCATGGACGTACATTTCGAATAAAATTAGTTTAATAACTGTACTTACTGTAATAGCTCTTGAGGTACTCATGTTAGGTGAATGGTAACGATGCCTGCTGCTAATTTCAATGGGAGTTCAGTTCCTCGCAGATGGGCCGTTTAATCTGAGCCTGGCCTAATGGCTCCGCGAACAGGAAAAGGGCCATTAATGTAATTATAATTTATGCCTACTGCATATAGGATGGGTCTCTGGCCGTAACACTGACTCCTCGGCTGTATTTTAAGCCGGGATACAGCTCGTCTCTTAGCATAGGCTGCTGCTTTGTATTCAACAGTCTATAGCCCGGAGGAGCCATTGTTTCCTTATCTCCTTCTAGTTCTTCTATTTCTTATTTAATGGTATGTTAATGACGGCATGATAGGGCCTCAAGTCGCCTGGAGTTGTCTTCTGAGATGTTTGTTCTGTCTCACTTTCTTTCATCTTCGCCATCGTCTGTACATGCGGGGGTTGATAATGAAGGGCATCCCTGTGGTATTGTAGTAGGATGAAAGTTAAGATTGATAACAATAAACTTCAAAATATTAAAATTACCCAACCCTAAGTTTGTCATAGGACATTAATGCATTCGGTAGTATTCAGCCTATTTTTACATTTATGATTTTCAATAAGTTTCAAAATAACATAAATATAAACTTATATGCCAATACCTGTTGAAAAACCCTAGTAGTTGACTCTGGAAACTGACAGTAAAAACTAACTGTTTCTAGTAAGCTCAAGAAACAGTACATCTCAAGTCCTTCAAGCACGCCCCCTGCCACCAGGAAAGTGAGAGATCAGAACTTTTAATCCTGATAAGATACAAAATAGCTGAAGATGGGTCAGCTCGTTGCTCATACACTATATATTACATACAAAATCCTTCCGGTATGATCCCTTCATGCGTTCCCAATTTTCATCAAACAAAACCTCAATACAAAAAATGAATATAAAATATATGTGAGAAAATAAGAATAGAAATCAAACTACTTTTTTTTTTTTTACGATAAAGAACAGGTGCAATAAGATTTCGACGAAGGACATTCAAGAAAACGTTTAGAAAAAAATTAATAACGAGCCAGAGCCGCCGCAAAAAGACGAGCTCGCAATTTGCATAAGGAACAAAGAAGCCGAAACGTTCCCGATAGAAATCCATGTCACTCGTTAAAGATGCCGATAATGATACCCTTCATCAAACTGTTATGATAACTGTTTAATGTAACGTATCGAGAAAATTACACGTCTGGAGCATATACACTCGAATCGTTATTATTACTTTTGTACTTATTTTAATGCAGGGTAAGCTTCTTTTATTTATTGCTATATAAATTATCGTTTGTCCGTTTCGCTACAATGCGGGCGAGTGGGCAAATTATGGGTTACAATTATTTAAAAAAAAAAAAAAAAAAAAAAAAATGGGCAAAAGAAATGTAGGCTGAGGGCCTTCCTCGTTTTGTTGCAGGATGATTTATGAGGCCGCCATCTTATAAATATTACGTACGCCTGCCACCTGCGTTATTAATGTACACCTCTGAGCTTGAGTTCACTAAGACCAGTCTAGAATGGGTTTAAGTTTCATATCCATTCATCAAAAGAAAGTATTTTATGAATGAGATTCTGTCCTAGTATTAATTAACTTCTAATATAAGGTGATGGGATTCGTAAAATTAGTATATATAAAAGAATAGGGTACCATAATTCCCCCAATGAACTAAAAATAAATATTTCTAGCTCACAAATATTAGACCGATGTACATGACATATGTGCCGACTTGAATGAACCAACGGTGCAACATCGAAATAAAAATAAATTAATAGAAGTGAATGACAACTGAATAAGGACAAACATAGGACTGATTACATGGCGGAAATGAGCGTAAAAGGTTCCAAGGTTACAATATAATAGAAAATGAATAAAAAATAAATTATTCATCAAGCTATTGGATCGAAGATGTTAAGCAAGTCCTTACTATTAATACTATCCAGCCCCAATTGTCTCAGAAAATAATATTTACTGGAATCCACCGATCAGTATTGACTCCACGGTTTTAAATAATAGGTCAGACATCTTATTGATAAAAAAAAAGAGAAAGCTTTTAGATTATTAAGGTGGAGTGCCTGCGGGTGACAGCACTACTTATAGTATATATTAAACTGTATAGTTTGGAGAGTAACGGGATTTTCCCTATCTTCATTTCCAGCAATCGCTTGATCCTGGAGGATATGCTCAAATCTGCCGGGATGCTACCTACCGCTGCGTGCATTGTTGCTTGCATAGGTGCTTAATTCAGCAACATAAAATAATCTATGCCTAACCCTTGACTTTTCGTTACTTATAGGTGAGTATTCCCGGAGAATTCCGAGGAAGTGTGAAATCCCCAACTGTAATGATAACAATGACAACTTATGAATTGTTGAAATGAGATAAGAAATGCTGAATGAAGATGAAGAATGAATGAATAAAGAAGAAAAGAACAGCCAAAAGGAAGAGATTTGCTCTAAGAAAAATACATGTCGTATGGACGCTAGCTAATGTTACGAGATTTGATAGCTGATTTGAATGGTATATATAACAAGTAGGCGAACTAACTCCCCGGAAATTCAAAATAAATGTCTACACCTTATTCTCTCCGCCCCTGGATCGACGTTGCGCAAGTTTTGCGAGAGAGAGCGTAGCTAAAGAGATTTGATATGACTAGGATAGCAAGCGAGTAAGGATAGCTCGGTGGAACAGCACCTGACCGAAATAGAGATTTGGCTAACAATAAATTATTGATCATTAAAACTACGTACTTGAAAATATATACCATAGCATGCAAGACGCAAGAACATGTCCTATATATATTGTTTAATATACCCTACATTCTAGAACTCATCCCTTCCAAGTTTATGAAATTCCACAGCAGCCTTTCCAACCACCCTAATCCTGTAGCACAGTCATTGCACTGCGCCACTCATCACTATAATCCTCCTTGTAGACTGAAACGGCAGTGGCCTCGTGACCTGCTATAAGCGCGTGACAGTGGGAGTCATGGCAATGGCCAGTTTCTCCAATCATGTCCTGAGCGTCTGTGGCTCTCGCGCTTTTGGTCAGCCTCCACTGGCTAGCATCCGGTGACGCGGCTGACGGAGGAGCGTGGGGGACTTCCGAAGACTCCGCTTTCTCTTCGCATGTGGATTTGGGAGGTCTCTGGGCTGTCTGTAAATATTTTGTGAATGAGCGAGTGAATGATGAACTATAAATATGGTATGAATGAGAGCATTTATCTTATTACTTATTGCCTTATAAAAGGCAGATTGTAATTATAGCACAATAAAGGATTAAATACCAATATATATTGTTTGGAAAAATTACTGTTTTAGATTTGTATGTAGATTTTCGGATGGTGAAAAATTAGTTTAGTTTAAAGCTACGTAACATGTACAATAAAATACGCAAATAAAAAGTGGCCCCGCTAGTGTTTGAAGCGATGAGAAATAAATCTGCCTTGGCTGACCCTCCAGGCTGTCCCTACAGCTATTGTTGCCAACACATGGGCCACCAATTCACCTCTGTCAGTGGCTGTCCACTCTAATTGCATCTCCGCCTGGTAGGGGTGGTCCCTAGTCCCTATCAGGGAGGTGGTGGGGCGCAGTTATCGATATTAGCGAATTAGTATGTCCTTTTGTTATTATTCAGTTGGTTGTTAGTAACGCTTTATCAGGGGCGTATGCAGAATTTGTCTCGGGGGGGGGGGAGGGATTCAATCAGAAGAATGAATTTTGGATGATTTATGATGAAGAAAATTCGGCATGGCATTTTGGGTTCGGAATGCCCACCCAAAGATTTTTATAAGGAAAACCATAAAAATTGGATCAAACAAAAATCTTTAAACTCGTCAAATTTTACATTATGTTTGCGTAAAATCCGTTTTCAAAATATTTTTCACTTTATTAATGGATGAATTATCACGGAGTTAAAGTTCATATTCTCCTTAAATTCTTCCTGCTCCTATTAAACATAAAAGTATAGACCTGCAATGTGTGGTCATAAAACTTCTTGATAAAAACTTTATGAAGCAAAATGTTTTACATTACCTTCACCCTCTGCAGCAAGTCTTGTCCACTAGTTTCTTTTAATTTCATTCCTCTCCCTGTATCCGAGTTCGTACGATACTTAGCCTTCCATCTCGACAAACGACTGACCTGGAACCCACTCACGATGCTAAAAATAAAAGAACTAAACAGACGCTTTGAACAACTGTACAGACTACTTCAAAGGACATCCCATCTCTCAATAGAAAACAAATTACTCATTTACAAAGTTATACTTAAGCCAATCCGTACATACGAAATAGAGCTTTGGGGGACAGCAAAAAAGTCGAACTTCAAGCGTATCCAATCCTTTCCATCAAAAGTCCTGAGAACAATAGTAAATGCCCCTAATTATGTCAGCAACAAAACCCTTCATCTTAGTATACCTGGCATTCTCGAACTCATCTCTTCCAAGTTCATAAGATTCCATAGTAACCTATCCGACCACCCTAATTCCCTAGCGCAGTCATTGCACTGCACTACTCACCCCTTTAATCCTCCTCGGAGGCTAAAACGGCAGTGGCCCCGTGACCTGCTATAAATCCGTAACAGTGGGAGTCCTTGCAATGGCCAGTTCCTCCAACCATGTCCTGAGCGTAAGAGGCTCTTGGTCAGCCTCCGCTGGCATGTATCCGGTGACGCGGTGACGGAGGAGCGTGGTAGCCTTCCCAAGACTTCGCTTCCTCTCTCGCATGTGGTTGTCCATATGGATTTTGGAGGTCTTTTCCTGTCATCTGTTTTTAAAGTGGATTCAAATGGGTGAGATGGCGCATTGTCAAGTAAAAGAACAGCATTACTAGTTTATCCGTTTTTGCGCTGATATTCGTGGACTTATTGAAAAAAATTCAATAAAAACCAATCTTTAAAAACACTTTAATTCATCCAATGCCTTTGGAGACCTGTCCTGGTGGAAATTATGACTTTAAATTAAAATTTTTTGTTCAACATTCTTAATTACTTTTTTTTTTACCCCGGTCGTCACACGTGAAAACATATCAGGTTTTGGTTTAAAACTGCCGAGGAAAGACCACCCACTGATAATAGACTTTTGTATACCATTCTCGGTTCAATCGTTGGAATGCTCATCTTATCCAAAATAACCCAAATGGTTGATAAAATATTTTAGTCAAAACATCTACTGTAAGTACGTGTCCTGTATGATTTTTTTTTATGTAAGAACATTTAAGAATGTTGATACCTCAGTATAGAAAATGTCACATGCTCTCTAAAGCTATTAAAAGTTACTTTAAGTCATTTTCTCCTGCCATTAACGTGCCTGCATTGGCCTTTGAAAGCCCCCTAAGTGTTGTAGATAGGTTAAAGTTTTGTAATCCAGAAGTCCCTCCGCGCACAAATGTCTAATGACGTCTGACATAACGACTCCGGTGTCGGATTCTCTTCCTTTTGGAATCCGAATCTTTCAGAAGTCTTCGGGATCGGAATGCCGCTTTCCGTTTCGGGTCCGATTCACTCCTAATGACGCTAAGACGTCGAAAACGGACGATAAACTTGATAGCCGTCTCGACGTTTTCTCGGCATGGGATTTTACAATTTTATCTCGTTTTTATGTTTGTGTCGTGAAAACGGTCGTTTTTATTTGAAAGGCTTTTTTGTTTTGTTCACCACCAGTGGTTTACTGCCGATCTAGATAAGTTATCACTCTCTCCCATCAATTTTGCCGTCATATTTGTATCTATGATTTAAATGTAGATTAAAAAGTCTGAATTATGCTCTGAAAAATACGTTTCACAGTTAATACCTTAAGATGCTCCAGTTGTTTCGTAGATATTTTTCTATAAATATCTTAGTAGCCAAAATTTAATTTCTCGATATTTATGAATCAATATTTAGAAATAAATAGCCCAGTTATAACAACAGACTCGCCTGAGGATATATAGTTATACATGATTGTCTGTAAATTTGAAGGGGCTGTAAACAAAAAAAACAGACAATATATTCGAGAGGTTGAAGAACGCTGATCTGCACCCGTGGCTTGGTGTGCAGTTGGTGGGTGAGTTCATCCGCCAGACACATTAAGTTTTTTGACTTTTTGCAGCACCTGAAAAATCCAGTGTTTAACACTATGATCCCACCACCCCTCCCGCATCGATGGCAACAGACTGTCGGGGAAAAATTAGGTTAAGAATTAGTATGTAAGTTAGTTTTAAGTTTGATCAAAAAGGTGAGCTCCATCACATTAGTCAGTTTAGTCCAGTCACGTATAATGTATATCATTATACTTGTTTATTCATTATATAATTTTTATAAAATAACAAAACCTGTGTATAACGTAGCGATGCTACAGGAAATACAAAAATAATTTGTAAATAGATTCGCCTTAGGATCTATAATTATCTGTAAATTTAAAGGGGCTATGAAAGAAAAAAAAAACAGACAATATATTCGAGAGGTTGAAGAACGCTGATCTGCACCCGTTGCTCTTGCTGTGCCGTCGGTGGGTGAGTTCATCCGCCGGAGACAGATTAAGTTTTTTGACTAATAACAAAATGTTAAATTTAAATAATTCATTCTTATAGAGAAAAGGCGTGATTAATATAATGAAATATATGTTTATGAACATGCAGAAATGAGTAATTTATATAATAAAAAAATGAAATAGATGTAAAAAAAGTACATGCAATAATGTTCTTGATAATAACCAAAATATGTCATAAGTAGTCTTTCTTTCGATTGTCTTTTTTGGAATTACAATTTAAAGAATTCATTGTTTAAGAGTTGAGTCACGGTTTAGCCATTGACGAAAATAGAAAAAAAATGTAAATTTCTGAAGTTTTCTTGTAATGTATGTACTGCCTATTTTTATACTAAGGAGTAGACCTCAAGTCAAAAATAAAATATTTTATTCCAGCCACCATGTACACTAATATTTTTAAATAATTTAATAATATTTAAATAATATTTTTCAGGAACCAATCACTTGTTAATTTGTGATTTTTGAATCTCTGAGCCATTGGCCTAGATGATTATACACTCCGATTAGTGCGGAGTTAGAATTAAATTAAAGTTAGATTGGGCTGATGTATGCCGACTGACTGGTTCAGAAGTTATCCGGAGTCAGTCTAGCGTGTACTTACATAGATTGTGTTTTAGCTGTGTCACGGCTCGTTTACTGCAGGATTGGGTTATTGTGCGCGGGCCACTTATTGACAGATCCACCAGAGATTGTATTGTTATAGGTCAGCTAAGAACGGAGGTGAATCACTAATAAGACATTTGAAAAAAAAAAGTATGGACCTAAGATGACTAGATTCGTTTTCAATACAGAAGTTTTTTTTGATCTTCCAATAACACTACATAGTGATTAGTTTTTTGCGATAAATTCAATGTCAGAGACTCCCTAACATAAAAAGTTCTTTTTTCTTTGACATTTTGACCTTGGCTTGGCCTTATTTGAAATTAATAAAGAGTTTATGTTGCATCAAGATAATAGTATTGAGGTTGGCAAGAAAGGAATTTTGGTTTATTAAAGTGAAACAAAACTCAATTTTTTCTATACAAAAAATGAACTTTAATCAGTCAAATATCCTCCATTTTGTTTGATGACCTTTTGCCATGTTTCTGGTAACTTGATGATCTCGCGCTCATAGAACATCTGGTCCTTATCAGCAAAAAGCGCAACCAAGTGCGATTTGAGGTCATCGTTATTACTGAAATTTTTACCATTTAAGAAGTTTTTTAAACTTCGATATAAATGATAATCCGATGGTGCAAGGTAGGGGCTGTATGGGGGATGTGACATTACTTCCCCACCCAGCTCCAATAGTTTTGTATGTGTTGCTAAGGATGTGTTAGGCCTCGCACTGTCGTGGCGGAACCCAAATATCGAGCTTCTTAACAGGTCCAACACGTCTTTTATGATTTTCAATTGTTGTGTGTGATACATTTAACTGTTTTCCAATCTCTCGCAAAGTTATATAACGATTCGGTTCAATTATGGCTTTCATTTTCTCACCATCAACTTCAGAAGGTCGACCAGAGCATTGGTCATCTTTCAGTAAAAAATCTCCGAAAGAAATTTTTTAAACCATTTCTGACACGTGCATTCTGTTAAACAATCAACGCCATGAAGTTCACATATCTCTTTGTGAGCCTCAGCCGCTTTCTTGCCTTTATGAAAATAAAAAAGTAAAATGTGTCGATATGTGTGTAAATTGCTTTTTGCACTCCATATTAACACTGACAGTTGTAAACAAAATTACACCGAATTCATTTCTATAGCAACCTGAAGAATTGGAATATATTTGTTTATCTATCAATGCACTTTCCGAAACCTCCTACGTGCCCTCTGAGATATCCAAACGCGTATCAAAAAGCTGAACGGATGTGAATAAAGAAGATACTCTGAGGTGAAAATGTACGCTATAGAGAAAATGGTAATGGCAGATATTGATATTGACAGGATCTCTGTTTTCGACCTAAGGTTCCAGACTGGGCGGCACCCTGGAGCCGACGACCTAGATCTAGTGTTTTCGTCTTAAGGGCTGTAGGGTTCCCATTTCCTCTTCCCTGATCTAGTGAGGGACTGGGATCCATGGATCCGTTAGAATCAGTGTTTAATATCTATCTTATTTTTGGTAACTGATAAAAACTTTGGTTTTATCGCTGTTTGTGGTTTATAATTAATTAAATAATAAGTCAATCTATGCCAGTTATTCAAATTCTATCAACAAGAAAGAGGTCATCATGTGCACTCTATTATTTGCACCCACCACCCAGATTTTACTGCCCAAAAAACAAAACAATGCTTACGATAGGTCCATAAAAGTCAATCCCCAGCTGATCGTTCACTGTTGGTAAACGCGTTAACCTGACGACACCAAGCGGCCTCTAGCTCAAAGATGGAAAATTAAGTCAGGTTAAGGCCGAATTTACTAAATACTTTTGAATGCACCACATATATAACTAACTATAGAAACGACGGACGAGTCCAAAATGCGCAACCTCTCGCGATCATAAGATTTTCCTGAATAACCATTATCAGTCTTTTCAGCGTGAAGACGCGCTTTAGCCAATATACAATTAATATAATGTTGCTGTTATTTTGCCTCACACCTGAGTACAATTCAGAAACCATTTCGTAAACAGCATTCTGAGGCAAATATCGTCTCTTTACTATGTTTATTCATTTATTTATTTATGACTTGCATTCATTGAATATTTTATGAAGTTTATTAAATCTATTAAATCTAGTTAGTTTAAAATATTTTGTGTAAAAATATTTAAAATTCGTTCGATTTTGGGTTTTTAATACATATACACCATATCTTTTAGGGTGATTTTCATTTTATATGCACTTAAGACTATTAATTCATTCTAAACTTTTATGATTAGCGATAATTTTCATCAGCTTATCATAGTAATATTACCCATTAACAGATATATAACATTTTAGCTAGTGACATTCCCATACATGTGTTAATTTTTGAAAAGCGTAGCTCTCTGCAGTGTTTTGTAGCACCTGATAATGGTAGTGTGAGCTGCTGAAAGCATTTGTGTTTGAATGAATGCATCGATTTGTGTGAGGTAGGGGGATTTACGAATGTCTAAATATTCGGGTGGGTCTACTCCACTGCCATTACGATATTTGACACAATTCTTCAAGGTTGCTGTGCATCGACCTTTGGAGGAAGTTACCTGGCCTCCTCACCTGGAGCGCCACTGGACTATACCTGATAAATCATCATCATATTAAAATTAATAGTAATATAGTTAAAGCAAATTTCTTAGATTTAATCCGAATAATATTCTTCATGTTCAATAATTAATTGTGTTTTTCCCTGGCAGACTACTGTTTCAAATCAGTTGACGTTTTTATTATGGACGCGTACAATTTGTTCAGTTGATTTGACCAAACGAGATGTAATCTTGGAAACGGAATTTTCATAATCTATAGGCCAAAGTAAAATTCTCTTCCAAAAATCCTTAGTACATTTCCTTCGCAAAATAGTTAAGCACATGTTAGATATAAAACAAATTAGGAGGTTACTGTAGCCTATACTACAATTCAGCCGGTTCATGAAAGATTATTCTTTTTATGATAAAACAACTTTATTATGATAAAATTACAGTCTGCATCATTGGGCAATAAGTAATTGTGGTAAATGTTTTCATTCATACCATATTTACAATTTTCATATACAATATTTACAAACAGTCCAGAGACATCCCAAATCCTCATGGTTGTCACCTCCCTCGCTTGAGAAAAAGGAAGCGGAGTCTTGGGAAGTCCCCCACACTCCTTCGTCAGCCGCGTCACCCGATACGAGTTAGTGGAGGCTGACGAAGAGCGCGAGAGCCACTTGGGCTCAGGACATGTGTGATTTTTTAAAAATAAACGTTATTGTCTCGAACCCCAAAAAAATTAGATTTGTGGATGGATTGTTAAAAGAAGTTGAATTTTTAACACTTGTATTTTGAGACCGCTTAGCTATTTTATCATTTTTAATTGTCGAAAACAGCCCATTATTCAAAATTAATTGGATTTTCAAACGAAATAAACTGTTTGGTAGCGTAATATTTGGTAAAAACTGTAAAATTTGTTGGTGCATACATATGTTAGGAAAAGTTATGAACAGAATAAAATAACTCAAGGATATTTAGAATTGATTTTTACTAAAATCTCTGTAGCTCTAAGAGATGATCGAAGTTTGAGGTATTTTTCACCACTATTGCTCTGAACAGGTGATATTTTGAAAAATAAAGAATTAATCTCTAGTCCACTTGTGCCGTGTATACTGATACTAGTGTTGAACTATGATTAAGCAATAAAGAAGTATTTTGTCAAGTGTAAGAGGGACTATAATTAAACCGGTGTTAGTTATGGGACTGTTAACAGTGATAACAGAAGCAGTCACGTTTCATATGTAGCAGATGCGGCTGTGACTAGCCAGTTATTGCTACGTGCGAAGTACAGTTCCTAGAGACCAGTTGTTAAATATAATTGTGAACCCTAGCCATCTCTCGAGGCAAGGGGGTCCGGAAAGAGATTAGCATATGGATGGCCTGCCTATATTGGCCCTATAGTTGGAACCATTAGTGACACAGATTTAATAACGCTCTAATCCTGGCTTGAAGTGCGTTTAATTCGGTTTTAGGGTTCTCTGTCTGACAGGAGGGGTCGCTTCTCGGGGTATGATGTCGCCGTTATTGATTATAAAGAAATACTGCCAATACTACCCCCTTTTATTTTTTTTTTTTATATCGTTGAGAAATAATAAAACAGAGTATTGTTATCACCGTGTCTTTCAGCCGGTCCTGACCAACTATTTACTGATACCCGTTTTCCGGTTCGTTGACGTCAGGAATAATAATATCTTTGTTTATTTTGGACCATGCTCCTTAAGAACAAACATTTATTCAACATAAATTGAGTTTTCTTGGGGGGTTACTAAACTCTTGACCAATTCATTCCGGGTGGGTGAATATTCCCTAGGGACCCAGAGGAAACGTGAAATTCATAAGCATAAGAATAATAAGGTTATTATTCAGGGACTAGGCTTCTTAAGAACATACAAATTATACATAAAATGGCTTCTTTTACAGTATATTCTTTTACAGTCCCCGCTAAAATTTGCCAAGAAATAAAATATAATAAATCAAACGAAAAAGGAATAGAAAAACACATATGAAACCCAGAAATACGCATAAAACACATACTTGTGTCCATTGTAATGAAAGGGAGATCTGAATGGATAACATAATGAATGATTTATGTAAATGACTGGGTTCACCGTCAGGCCACTCGAGCGCAGAAGCCTCTTCCTCTTCGTAGACGAGGATGAAACCTCAGGTCCGGGCGATATGGTTAGCAAAACGAGAATGGGTTCTCAAAGGGTCTAGGGTGACACTCTTGCTCTAGGACGTGTCTGCCTCTCGTACCTCTGGTCTGACCTACCAGTGGCCCGACAAAAATGGCCATCGTTGGATGGGGTGTCTGAAGTGCTCCCAAATTCAGTTAAAATACAACCCAATTCGACAGCAAAATCGAACGCTCACATTTCAAAATTCGGAACGGACCAGCAAACGTTTCTATTTTCTGCAAATTTACTTCCGAGGAGAGAGACGGTTAATCCGGAAACGAGTTTCCCCCTTCCAATTACCACTCTGGTACTCGAATAAAAAAAATACTAAAAGACGCAAATAACGAAATTACACTCCACTGTGAGGGGGGGGGGAGTTGGCGGGGTAGCCGCTTAAAGATAAATTTTAATCCCGAAAACCGTAAAGCAGGCCTGAGCGATACTCGTCAAAAGCACAATTCTGGCTCTAGATGATGAGATTGCCTGTCTTTATTAAGCCGAGGAGAGGGCGATGGCGGCCTTGTATTTATTTCTACTAGGGGGAGGCGTTATTAAATATTCTCTTATTATTTCTCATGAAATTTTCTTATTCAAAAGGAGGAAGAAAGCCAAAAAAAAATAATAACTTAAGAAGGGCGAAGTAAAGTGGAATTGGCGTCTTCCGGTACTCCATTTTAGCTCTAAGCGGTTAATGGAGATTTATACTGTGAATTAGTCTGTATTTAAAAGGATCCTTGAACTGGGAATTAGTCAATATTTTATGATCTTCTTCTGTGAGTTTTGTAATTACTTTTTTATACTATATATGTAAAGAACCCATCTTGAGTCATCGTATTTCTTAATTTTACAATCTGCAGCGCACTGATGACCTGCGTGGTCACAGAACAGTAGAGCAGGCGACTGAATGTCGTCACTACGAGTTATAGAGAGAGCGCTGAAGAGTATAAGTGAAATTTTGAGTTGAGTAAAGTTAGCTAAATTCCTTTATTGTGCTAAAATTACAATCTGCCTTTTATAAGGCAATAAGTAATTAAGATAAATGCTCTCATTCATACCATATTTACAGTTCATCATTCACTCGCTCATTCATACAATATTTACAGACAGCCCAGAGACCCCCCAAATCCACCGCGAAGAGAAAGCGGAGTCTTGGGAAGTCCCTCACGCTCCTCCGTCAGCCGCGTCACCGGATACTAGCCAGGGGAGGCTGACCAAGAGCGCGAGAGCCACAGACGCTCAGGACATGATTGGAGAAACTGGCCATTGCCAGGACTCCCACTGTCACGCGTTTATAGCAGGTCACGAGGCCACTGCCGTTTCAGTCTCCGAGGAGGATTATAGGGATGAGTGGCGCAGTGCAATGACTGTGCTACAGGATTAGGGTGGTTGGAAAGGCTACTGTGGAATTTCATAAACTTGGAAGGGATGAGTTCTAGAATGTAGGGTATGTTAAGGTCGTTATGAAGGGTTTTGTTGCTGAAATAATAAGGGGCATTTACTATTGTTCTCAGGACTTTTGATTGAAAGGATTGGATACGCTTGATGTTCGACTTTTTTGCTGTCTCCCATAGCTCTATTCCGTATGTCCAGATTGGTTTAAGTATAACTTTGTAGATTAGTAGTTTATTTTCTATTGAGAGATGGGATGTCCTTTGAAGTAGTCTGTACAGTTGTCCAAAGCGTCTGTTTAGTTCTTGTCTTTTTAGTCTCGTATGTGGGTTCCAGGTCAGTTGTTTGTCAAGATGGAAGCCTAAGTACCGTACTGTCTCGGATACAGGGAGAGGAAAAGAATTAAAATAAACTAGTGGACTAGACTTGCGACAAAGGTAGAAGGTAATGTGGGAGCATTTTGCTTCATTAACCTTGATCCGCCATTGATTGCACCAATACTCGATCTCGTCAAGGTGTTTTTGAAGGTTATGGGATGCTATGTCGGGGTCTGGGTGGGATGACAAGACTGCAGTGTCATCTGCAAATGTGGCCAAGAAGGTATTGGGAGTAGAGGGGACATCAGTGGTGTATAGGTTTTAGAGGATGGGGCCCAGGACACTGCCCTGTGGAACTCCTGCACTTATGGGATAGTAGTTAGAGTATTCTAAACCACAGCGGACTTGGAAAAAGCGGTTTGAAAGGTAGGACTGTAGGATTAGGAAAAGAGTCTGTGGTAAATATCATTTGAGCTTGTAGAGCAAACCTGCGAGCCAAACCCTGTCAAAAGCTTGAGCTATATCGAGAAAGGCAGCAGTGCAATACTGTTTGGTTTCAAGGGCTGAGGAGATGTGATCAACAACGCGAAGGCCTTGTTGAGCAGTGGAATGTCGTTGGCGGAAACCAAACTGGCGTGTGGGAAAAAGGTTTTTGGATTCAACAATTGGAAGTAGACGTTTTAGTAGGAGTTTCTCAAATATTTTTGAGAGGATAGGGAGTAGGCTAATTGGACGGTAAGATGAGGCTTCATTGGGTGGTTTACCGGGTTTGGCGAATATGACAATAATGGAATGTTTCCAGAGGAGAGGAAAGTGCGTCGTTCGGATAATGAAATTGTATATATAGGTTAAAAAGATTATGGCTTTAGGAGGAAGCTGTTTGAGAATTTGAGGAGTAAGGAGATCATATCCAGGGGATTTTCGGTAAGGTAAGTTTTTCAGAAGGTATTTGACCTCAGAGGGATTAACGGCTTTTGGTGGAAGAGAGAGAGGAATAGGTGAAGTGAGGAAATCTTCCACAGTTGTGCTGTGAGTATGGCTTTGATGAGAAAGGTGAGGTGTGAAAGTATGGGTAAGATGCAGAGCAAATTCCTCCGACCTATCCCCATCCGAAGCCGCCCAGGACCCATCATCACGACGGAGTGGATGTGAAACAGGTTGATACTTTAGGATTTTTTTGGTTACATTCCACAACGAGTTATCCCTGGTAGACAGAGAGGAGAGGTAGGAATTGAAAGAATCGGAACGGAAGGATGCCAATCGCCGCTTTACCAATCGGCAGTACTGATTGTACGAGCCGCGATCAGCAGGATGCCGGGATCTTTGCCACACTGTTCTGGAGCGGCGTTTGGATTGGATTAGGTCTTTGAGATGCTGAGGTAAACGATTATGATTGTGGATTTTTGGGTGACGATGGGGTGACTATGCCTCCCAAGCCGACCTCTGGACCAGAGTAGTGAAAGAATGCACTGCATCGTCTAGGTCTTGGGATGTTTTCAGGGACAATTTGAGGTTACGGACTCTGTAAGAAGCTGGCGGAAGTGGTCCCAGTCAACTGGGCCCCTAATAAATGAAGGAGGAGGCAGTTTGTGAATTGGTCTTAGGGAAATGGTTAATAATAAAGGACTATGATCAGAGGAGAGGTCATCGAGGCGCGTGAGTGAATAGTTAAGTGTTCCTAAACTATTGTAAAAAAAGAAGTCAAGGAGATCAGGATTTCGGTTGAGATCAGATGGCCAATAGGTGGCTATGTCAGGAGTGATAGTGGAGCAATGTTTCCGTGTGAGTGCAGACAGCAAAGCACGTCCTCGTGTATTAGTGGATCTTGACCCCCCAGTGTTGGTGCTTCGCATTAAAGTCCCCACCCACAAGGAAACGATGTCCGATGGAGTCTAGAAAGGAGATGAATTGGGAGTCGGAAATGGATTTATTGGGAGGGCAGTACACTGATGCTAGTGTAAGGGGAAAAGTGAAGGTGGTGATTGACACTGCAGTGGATTGAAGGAAATCATGTGCTACCAGAGGAATTATGTGGTGGGATATGGAGTTATGGACAATGACAGCGGTACCTGCATGAGCTGTTCCATCTGGGTGATCAGTTCGATAAGTCTTGTACTGTCGAACAGTAAATGGTCTTTTACTCGTTAGTCTTGTTTCAGTAATGAGAGGTACGTCGATGTTTTTGTCGTGGAGTAGTGCTGTCAGTTCGTTAGTGTGAGTGCGAACACCATTCGCGTTCCAAAGGAGAATGGATAAGGAGTCAGAAGGATCCACTTATGGATTTTGTTTAACGGGGATAAGGTAGGAGACAAGATTTGTAAGAAGGGAAATGAGAGGGGTGATTAGGGTTCTGAACTCTGTAAGGAATGAGGTTAGTAGGCTAGTAAGATCCGAAGAACTTGAAGGTGGAGGAATATGCGAGATGTGTGGTTGAGGATGGGATTGAGCTTGAGGGTTAACGGGATGAATGGAATGCTGGGAAAGGTGATCTTGCGGACAGGGAGTGGGCGGTGCCTGTGACTGCTCTCTGTTACAAACGGCATCGGCAAAAGAGACAAAAGGCCTCAAATTTCTGGCTGGGCCGCTTCTTGCTGCAAGTTTTTTCTCTTCTGGCTGACGACGTTGTTCTGTCCTGGACTTCAGCGTTCTGTATGCCTCGCAGCCCTTGTAGTTGGCCATATGTCCTTGCTGGCAAAGCACGCATACCGCAGGCGATTTAAAGGGCTTTTTGCACAATTCGGTTTTGTGCTGCCCACTGCACTTAACACACCTGGGAGGGTGGTGGCAGTAAGATTTTGGATGCCCATACGCCTGACAGTTATGGCACTGGACGATATCGCGATTGGGATACGGTTTTTCAACCTGTACCCTAGTGTAGTACAGGTTTGTTAGGTCGTATATCTTCTCGACTCCAGGTGTCCTCTCGAGATCAACAAAGAACAGTGGTAATGCCGTTTTTATTATTTCATCCTGTTGCCTATCCTCGTGCAACACGTTTGTTATTTGGCGAACTTTGTACCCGAGAGCTGAGAGTTCTTCTTCTATTTCGTCAGCTGGTGTGGTCGGGTGCAAATTTCTGATCACCACTCGGAGTGATCGTTCCTGCTTTAATTGGTAGGTGTGGTAGTCTGCATTGGTTTCATCTAAATATTTAACAATCGCTCGATAAGTATCGGGAGTGTCTGGGGAAATTTTTGTATCCCGAGAGCGATTGAGGCACGTATATTTTCCGGTACCAACAATTTTGCTCATTTGTGAGCATAGTAATTTGAAGTTGCTAATGTTGCGTACAAAAAGAGCAGGCGGTTTGGGCTGTGTTGGAGTTTTGTTGACTTCCATTTCTTCTGTTGGGATATTTTTCAAAGCCTCACAGGTGTTTGGCGTGAAAAAAGGCGACTCTAAGGCTGTTTCTTTTTTGGAAGTGCTGGCCTGTGGAGGTATCTCCTCCATGGAACTAGCTGCAGAGGAGGTCATTTGTACGTTCCTATTCGACCTTCTTGGTTTTCGCTTTACAGGCGACGGTGTTGGAGTTGGACCTAGTGATCTAGATCTTTTTTTCTTATTTTGAGACATTAGTTGTTGATAAAATCTCATTTTATCATAACAACGGTTTTTTATTAGTAGAAAAGAAGTACGTAGCGCCGTGGGATTCAAGCTCACAACTCCCAGTGGCGAGTCACGGGTCTTGGCTCTGAGCCACTAGACCGAATGGCTCAGAGAACTATCGTTAGTGAACGTCGAGTAAGGCGTTCCAATATGGCCGACTACTCAATCCGATATCACTTATCACACTTCACTCTAAATATAATAAGCAATTTACTCACTCTTGAGGGCTCCCTCGTGGCCAGCTCCCTCAAGTTGCCTGCTGGAACAATTTTTTAACTGAACTATGGCCTATAGACGGTAGTATATAGTGTTTGAATGACGAGCGATGTACAGAGATGTTCTAAAAGGTAGCGCATGCGCAAAAACTTGAGTAAAGTTAAAGTGAGGAATTAAAGAGTCCTGTAGAGAAAGAACAATATTTGAAATAAAGGCTTTAAATGTTGTTTATTTCGTTAAAATTGAACCGCAATTAAGTCTTGTTCACAGAAAAAACATTACTTACATCAACTGATTATCCAGATAGATAAAATCATATATTATATATTTGATTATATGTTCTAATATTGACAGGTATGTGAGTTACCTAATGCCAACAACCAAGTTTTAGCTAAAGTGATAATACTGAGCTGATTTTCTGGGCCTGAATGATCAATGTCGATTTGTGGTAACTATCCTAAGACCTGCCTGAAATGTGATTGTAATTTTATTGTGATACCTAAAATCATAAGGTTGAAACAGGTAGCAATCGCTTTTCATCAGCTTGTATGGATTTGTGTTATATGCTACCGACATACGCCCCATTAATTTTGCATTCGATCCGGAATTTCAAAGTTACATTCCTCTTTGCCTCACACAATGCGGATTGCAATAAAAATATAGTTATAATATAATACAAGGGAAAATAGTTAAGCCATAAGTCCACAGCTCACTCACAGGCTGTTTACTTAATGGCTTTTCCCACAAGAAATATGGGGGTAGGGGGGGGGGTATTTAAACTGAATTAATAATATTCGAGGCTAATTTTTGCCTGTAGTTTTTTTTGTTTTTATTTTGATAAATTATAATTATAAGTTTGTAATTACTTAACGGAACTCTTATTTAGTATGAGGTGCAAGAAGTAACTTTGCAGATGTGGAAGAAGTGACCAATTCGAAATTTAGTGGTAAAAACCTATTTTGCTAAGGAGGACATTACCTCAATACGCCTCATTGAGACAAATTAAAATTGATCAGTCAAAATACAAGAACAGGATGTTTACTTAGTTATTTTTCCCTCAAGGTTAAGGACACATTACAAAATAAACTCAAAAATAATTTTTGATTTTAAATCGACGAGAGAATACGAATAAAAGCATTTTTACTGACTGTTAATCAGTGTGTGCAGGAATGCAAAAAATCTGGTGGATTTCAACCCTTGTTGAGTTGCCTTCCAATTTCAACTTAGTATCGGATGTGGGAGGACATTGATAGATGCATTTTATTTGTGCATTCAGTGAATAAATGGTAATTTTGTATATGCAGCATTACTGGGAAATTATCTGAGAGAGTGGGCAATAAATAAACAATAGTGTGACACTGATCGATGTAAATTTCGTTGTTATCACCAATTAAGTGATATAATATTTGACTCTTCAGGCGCACAAATAACTTAAAGCGAATTGAATAAGCCTGAAGAAAAGTTGATGTTTCAGACGGGATTCGAACAAATCGCTGCGATTGAGCGGCAGCTCGATGCCTCCTCCTATTTATACGGTGGTGACTCAGGGGCGGGCGGCTGTGTTTGACACGGGGGAGGTTAAAAAAAAATCTCTGGAAGGGGGGCCCCTTAATTTTTTTTTATCCCTGGCCGGGCCCCTAGCCAATGGGGCGAGCTAGTTGACGCTTATGAACCTCACTTGTCAGCTTAATATCTATTTGTATAGCCCGGTGAGTCTCTTAGTCATCCGGGGCCTGCCTCCGGCTTCAACGATCATTCTTAATTTTTTTACCGGGTTTTCTGTTGTAACAAGAGTACCTGGCCAACAGGGTATGTATATAGAGGTTTTTTTGCTGTGCTTGTTCACACAATCTTTTCCTTCAAGTTTATTTAATCAGCTTAAGGTAAATTCCACTAATTCTCAATAATAATCCTAAATAAATCATCATTCATTAAAACGTTATAAAGTACAGTAGCGTTGTTTAGATAAAAATACCTGTGATTGCCAAGTATATAATTGTCTTTTAGGATAACCATAAGTTTCAAGTTCACAAATTAGCCACATTTGCTAAAACACAAGTCAATTGTGGGTCAACTTATCCTGTCACTGAGTCTCAACTCAAAAATGGATTAGCAGTTAAGCAATAGAACGAAATTCCCATCCAAGAGCTTTAGCATCTCCAAAAAAACACGTAAGGAAATAATTTCACCATATCAGAATAAAAATGTTGGTCATGAACGGAATAGTTTTCTTAAAATCACGAAATAAATAGGAATTTATGTAAGCTGGGGAGGGGTGGGGGGTATTCATACTGAGTTAACAGTATTCTTGAAATGTTTTGTACCAATATTTATTCATATAACTTTAAAAATTTATTCATATAACTTAAGATATTATTTTGATAAATTTAAAGTACTCCTTTAGTATAAGAATATGTTGATAGCGAGAAATTTGGGAGAATCGACTAAGTCAAAATTATTTTTATTGTGTGAGACTACCTAAATATCTTCATATGGCCAAGTTGAGATTGATTCCCTAGTATTTCCTGTTTTGAATAAGTCAAATACAGTATTTTTCCAGCAGTATACTTTTTGATTTTACATGGACTGACGATGTACTCTTAACTAACAAATTTAGGGAAGATTTTGGTCCATCTTCGACTAAATTGCCTTGTAGATATTGACATTATCAAAATGAACTAAATTGTTTATCGATTTAGAGTACGAAAATTGCACAACTTTGTAAGTTGTCGTTTGAACATGAAAATATTATTAAAATCTAATTTATATAATATAAATATAATGTTGTGATTGTTTTTATTGAGAAATTTTAACTTTAACGAACACTATGGTTATCTTATGGTGCTCTATGTATTGTGTGCTTGTTAATCAATACAATATAAAATACAATGCATACTACAATGTAATGCATAATACTACAATAAACAATGCATAATACAATATAAAACAAAATGCATTCATTTATTTTAGTAAAAAGCTAAATGGGCTGTGTTAGTTTGTTTTAAAAATATTCTTTTATTGTTATTTTTTCAGGTCAATTATTAAGCACTATGACACTTATTTTATTTCAGTCTACAACGACACTTTGAGTTATCTATAAAAATTGTTGTCCTGCATATTTATCTTGTTTTACGGTGTTTACTACACTTTTACTTAATTATTACATGTACATTCCTACTTAATATGTTTAAGGTATTATTTGCCTTTATTCTAATCTATTATTTTTAGGTTTGCTGTATTTTTCTCCTTTAAGACAATCTTCAGTTCCACTGTTATCATTCCCAACTTCCTATTTTTATAGTATTTTAGCTCCATTTTGGATTCATTTTAAGGACTGAGCTTTACTTTGGAATAATTATTATTTTATGTTTTTTTATTTATGAGTCCGTGAAATTATCCCAGGATGTAACAAACCACAGTAGTCTGTATACCTGAAACCAATTACAAAGGTCCGATAGAAGAGAAAAACAGAAGAATGGTTATTTCTTTCCCCTTTACTCTCCCATTGAGTTATTTGAAAATACTTTTCTTTTTTTTTTTAAACCATGACTTTTAATTACAAAGTTTTATGCTGGAGGTAAAAATGTTGGGTATAAAAAAGAAAAAAGAAAAAAAAGGCTTCTTTATGCAGGTATAAATATCCTTCGGCCCAGCCAGGCTTGCCACCACAGTTCTGACATGAAAAAAAAACCCCGATTCTATAAATAAAAAAATATCTAATTGGCACGAAGTTGTCGAAGCGATAAATGAAATCTTAAGACAGGAACAGTTTTCACTCCACAAGTCTTTAATTACTTTTCGCCCCCCCCCCTTTCTTCTACCCCACAACTTTTCACCAAAGGTGTTTTAGACCTGCTAAAAAAAAAAGTTAAAAATGCCGTTAAAAAGTTTCGGATCTTTTGATTGGATAAGTTTTTTAATTTGTTGAAGCTCCCTAACAAGGGGCCTCTAATCAGATGCCGGACAACTGTACAAACAGTGGCGCGTATCGACCCCAGTCAGCTGTTTGTCTTCTGAGTAATGGCCAGAATGTTTTAGCGCCGTATGTCAACCGCTCGTGTTAGTATTTCACGCTTGGCGTTTCTGTCCCAAACTGTTTGATATTAAAGTTACAGGAAATTGCAACTAACAATAATAACTCAAGCAAAATAACTTATCGCCAAATAATCATTCCAAGTCGGTGATTCACTTACTAGAGGACACGCGAACCAGCGCACAAGAGGTTATTTTAGAGTACCTGCTGATGTATTGGTATAGACTTCTTAATTTTTTATTAGCTACAAATTGACTTGTATCAATTCCCTATTGAATCGTTTAGAAACTAAATAAGTAAAGTTTCTTTCTTTATCATTTTCAGTAAAAATGTCTAAATCATAACCCATAAGTGACAGTTTTTTTTTCTTCCAGGAGAAACTAGAAGCTAGAATCGCAGAATTAGAAGCACAGTTAGACGAAGAGAAGAAATCTACGCTGAAGGAAAGGAGGAACACGGCAAGGTTTCAAGCGCTAATTGATGATGTGAGTAAAACTATTGAATTTATTGTTTTAATTGGATGATAAATAAATAATTTTGCTAATCCACAGAATTTTTGTTGTTGAGGCACAAGCGTCCGTCATTGCCTAATACAATCTTTATCTAGTGCTCCAACATGCAATTTAAAGTTGAAACTTTCCAACTAGTGTAAGAAAGTAGGTGATTTAATATTTGACAAAACAATAAAATATTATAAGTAGATCCGATTCAGTCAATCTCACTTAGTTGCATAAATTTGTAGAATCAATTTGGGATATCTTACGAAAGTATTGTGGTCTGCCAATATTACCTGATATTTTTCTATAATATTAAATTAAAATAAATGATATACATAGTGAAGTCATGTATAATTGAAATTTTTAATATTTTAACCGAATTAAAAGTAAGTTAATATTTGATGGCTACGCGCATATTTTTTTCTTTCATTGCCCCTTTAAATTTAAAGATAATTATATATAATTATAGATCCTCAGGTGAATCTATTTACAAACTGTTTTTGTATTTTCTGTAGCATCGCTACATTATATACAGGTTTTGTTATTTTATATAATTATATATATATATTTTTTTTTCTCTAAGCTCTCTAGTTAGAAATTCAGGATGAGGGGGAAATATAGAATATTTAGGTTAATCGGAACTATACATGACTGGACTAAACTGACTAATAAAGGTGATGGGGTTCACCTTTTTGATCAAACTTAAAACTAACTTACATACTAATTCTTAACCTGATTTTTTCAACAGTCTGTTACCATCGATGCGGGAGGAGTGGTGGGGACATAGTGTTAAATACTGGGTTGGTTAGGTGCTGCAACGAGTCAAAACTTGATGTGTCTCCGGTGGATAAACTCACCCACCGACGGCACACCAAGCAAGGGGTGCAAGTCGGCGTTCTTCAACCTCTCGAGAGATATATGTCTGATCACTTTTCGCATGATCCCATTCTGGAAATGTTGGAGACATTTGGCTGGATTGTCAGTCAAGTGGGTAAATAATGGGGCACCGTACAGCAGAGCTGGCCGGAGGACACATTTATATATCATCAATTTGAGACGAAGCGACAGGTTGGGTGAAGTTATCAAGTGCGAAAGCCGGTAATACCAGTGTCGTACTTTTTCTATTTTATTACTAAAATGAGTGGAGAAATGGAGATGCCAATCCATTTTTATACCCAAATAGTGCATTGATAAAGCTGGTGAGTACTCTTGCCCTCCTATACTATACGACTTTGGCAAGGATTTTTTCCCCTTTTCGAGGGAGAAGATTACGCAGTCGGTTTTCCCGGTGTTTACACTGATGTTTAACATGCCCAGTCTGTCACTGCGCGTAAAACGTCCGAACTAATACGTGCATTTTTTTTTTTTTTTTTTTTTTTTTCTTCATAGCCCCTTTAAATTTACAGATAATTACATACAATTATAGATCCTCAGGTGAATCTATTCACAAATTATTTTGTATGCCCTGTAGCATCACTACATTATATACAGGTTTTGTTATTATACGCGCATGTTAAATGTCAACATGAAATATATACGCCACTGGTTTCAAGAGATTACGGGAACTATATTTAAGAAAGGATTGGGTTCGTTTCCTTATTCATGGGTTATTGAAAATATGACTACCTTTTTTAGTTCATATTTTTAAAGCTGAGAGAGTCTAATTTTATAGGTGATGTTTTTGATTATTGCCTAATGTTAACTAATGGTTTTACTCTTGAGTAAAATATGTGAGCGATCTTTTGGTGAAGACGCAAAACTGGGGAACGCCTTAGCAAGTTGATCTGAAAACTGGGATGGACTTTGCACGATTGTGAAAAATGCACTTTTTTCCTCTCGGCTACATTTGACTTCCACACAAAGAGAATAATAAATCATATTGTACCGTCACTCGCCTGGTCAGGTAAAATGAGGTCTGTCCTATAACAAAAATAAAGTGTCTGGGTTTAATGTATTATGAAGTTTGAAAAATGACATTCCGAAAGAATCAAATCTCAGTGCGAAAGGTGCAATTCTTCGGCAAGACCTCAAGAACTAAATGAACAATGCGCAGAGAATCATGTATATTCGCAACGGTGTCTGTGATCTCCTTCATGCAAACAATCCAACCACTGGAACACATTATTCAAGCCAGTCCATCATTTAATCGTACCCGTGAAAAGTATTCGTACTAAGTTGCGTTCTGCTACTGACCCAACGAAATGAATTAATGTAGGTATATTTTGGGCTTCCTTATGCTGACAATGCCCCCCTCCCCCCGTGGCCTCAACGTAGCTCATTCCACCTTCAAGCTACGTTCAACGATCTCGCTGGCTGCTATAATCAGTGCAAGCTAAAAACCCACCCAAATAAAACAAAAGTAAAAACATTCGGACACAAGAGACTTCAAGAGGATCCTTCAAACGAATTCAATGTTGGAGCCTTGGACTTAGTTATATACACTTACGAACAGAGAAAGTAGAGTTCACAAGACTTCCGCTGGTCGCTAAATCATTTAATTCAGAGGCCTGTCAGGTTTTGTACGATCGGTTGCCCAGAAAGCTTTCAGAACAGAGTCCTTTGCTTAGACTCAAGCTGAAATGTAAGGAGCAGACGAATCTGTCAAGAAATGGACATGGCGGGAATTGAATAGTACCGTCAAATGGAGAAACTGTTGTTCTTGGGCGTGAGAATTGTCAAGATAGTTTCCTGACATTCTCATCTCATTGGTAATAGTCAACCCGTTTGACGGTACTGCTTAATTGTCGCCATCCCCATTTCTTGAAAGTTTTGACTTCTGCTCGACAGAGTGCTTGACTGTTTTCTACAACCTGCCATCAATAAAAGTAACTGGACTAGACAATGTGATGCCTAATAGGCGGAAAACTAGCTGTTTTGATACTAAAATTATTCTTATATTGAGAAATGAAACACCCCGCAGAGGAAACTGTTTATGAACGTTGGAAAGATCTATAAGATAAGGCTTGATGTTGTTTGTTGCTGTTCATCCCTTAGTCGAAGAACGACCAACCCCAACAACCCTCCGGTAAAGAGACTTCAACCCCCCAAGGCGGTGTTTTAACCAGCCCTTGAATAATTCATGCCTGCGAATAAATGAATACCTGTCTTAATGGAATGCGAGCAAAATGAACTCCGATATTGTGGAATATTCCGCATGTTGGGCGTACTTTCGGTGGGAGTTTTCGCTACTCAGAACCAAAAATAAATAAAAGACTTGGGAATTATTGGGGGGAAACGTATCGTAGGTGTACCGCTGGCTCGCCACGCCGAAGGGAAAATAAAAAATAACAGACAAAAAAAGGTGGGAAATTATTCATGAGAACTTATCAGGACTCAGGGCAGATCCTGCCCATGTAGCCATTACATATTTATATACTTTTTACTTTACTTTTCATCCCGACCCGGGGATTTTCAAAACTCTTATTGGATTATCACCTGAGTTATGGGGAGTTTTAATTCGGTATATTTTCAGCGAGGCTTATTTTTTTTATCACTTCTGTCAACGCAATCTATAAAGTTTTTTTAACACCAACTAAATACATTTATCCTAAATTACTGGCAATTTCTAGTCATTAAACGTAACGCGTGGTCATTGAGTTTTCCAGGTAATTTCCAGTAAGAGTCTGCCGACGTATTCACACCGAAATGGTTTTTTATTCTCGGTATCAGTAATTGATTATGTCATTGCTCACCAGCCATAGTTTGAAATGGACCTCTGGACAATAAACAAATTGCCATTATTACCGTCTTGTCGGTCTTGAATTTTTGCCATGAAAATATGCTTACCAGAAACGTGTGCAGTTGGAAGAAACATTTTCACTTTCGACAAACTCTGGTCTGCACAAGACGTTACCAATCTTTCAGTTGTGAAAATTAATTATTAAGTTTTTAAACTAGCTAAAATAAATAGGAATACAACGGTTTACAGCTCTATTCGCGATCAATTTTAAGCATATATAAGTTGTGACCTAATTCATCGGAGCATCATACTCGTATGAGGCTTTTAGAATAGAATTGGTGTCACCACAATATATCCCCTAACGGTTGCCTAGTTCTGGACGCTTCTGGTGGATCGCTTTATTTAATTTGTCCAGCTGGTCACAGTACACATACGAATTGATGGTCCTATTCGTGGGAAGAAGTTCGTAAAAGACAACAACCCTCCAATCCCACCAAATCGAGAGCATAACCTTCTTTGGGAGAATTCCTGCTTTGGGGGTTGTTTGTGGTAATTCGCCGCGCTTCCCCCATGAGCGTTTGCGCTCCACATTGTTATAGACGATCCACTTTCCGTCCCCAGTCATCATTCTCTTCAAAAAAGGATCGTTTTCTTCACGTTTTCCGCAACGAATCGCAGATGGAAATCCTTTGGGCGAGGTTAGCCTCACTAAGATGATAGGGAACCCAAACGTCGAGCCTGCTCACGTAGCCAAGTTGATGCAGATGGTTTTCAACACTCGATTTGGATATTTTGAGGATAACTGCGATCTCCCTAGTTGTATAACGGGGATTGGTGTTGGACTAATACCTTCACTTTGCCGCTGTTAATCTCAATTGACCGGCCAGAGCGAGTCGCGTCTTGAACCGGCAAAATTCCCGATCGAAATCTTGAAAACCACTTCTGGCACGTGCGTTCTGTAACAGCGTCCTCTCTGTTTACAGCGCATATCTTCCTGCAAGTTTCCAGTGCTTTTTTGCCTTTTTTAAAATGATGATCCATAATGTTCGTTTTGGTTTTCCATTTTCAGGATGATCCTAAACACACAAAATACAATCAGTCTCGTCGGAATTTCGCGTCAAACTACGTTGAAGTGTCTAGTATCCAGAGGAGAGCGCACTTGCAAGGGACGGACTGAAGCTACATATTAGACTGCGAAGTTTCGTGACGACAAAAACCGAACGGATTTTTTGCCAACCTATTATTTATTTTTAGCAAAACTATTTTTAATTTTTGTTTAAAAATACAGTTTATTACGCAACCCCTAGAATGGATTTACCCTACTTCTGCTCAGAAATGATTTCTATCAACTAATAATGCTTATTAAATAAAATCTGTAATATAGATATTTACTTGATCTCGTAAGTGATAAATAACATTTCTTCATTTGTTATTTCAATATTTTGTTTCCGTGATAGAAGCTTGGTATCTAATATTTTTCTATTGAAATATTTACGGTAAATATGGAGTATGTAAGGCTGTAGAGTTTATGCATTTTTAAATGTTTAATCTAGGTTAAGGTATTGTGGTTTTTTCTGTATTTGATCCCATGGATTTGGTCTGTAAAATTTGAAGAGGATTTGTCGAGTTTGAAGGGACTTGAAAATGTAATTATGTGTAGCGCTGTTCAGCCATTTTTCATTTATACACTAAATTAGCGGCCGTTTTGAATTTATCTTCAGTTATTAATAATTTGTCTTGTTACTAAATAATCAGGCATCTAACAGTTTTTAAAGTTGTCGTGTAATTATAGAAAAATCCAATTTTGGACTTACATGAGTGCTCTGTAACCTTCATGTGTGATAATCATTTCATTTAATAGGTATATCTAATAATCTAATATAATATCATACATCTTGAAAGGGTCTAATGCTCTTTGCCTGATGTATATTGATAAGCGCGAACGCTATAAAAATATATTTCCACTTGATATAAATAAAGTTATCATCATATTTCGTTGGGTTGGCAAAATATAGTGGGCCGTAGAAAACGATACGGAATTATGTGGCCGGCCCATAACTCAGATAAACGAGGCAATAAACAGCTGCCGATACTGTGCCTCCTAGATCACACCCCAGATTTTCGATAGTAAATATGTATATATCGGCCAATAATTGTTATCATAATTACTGTAATTATGTATTTATACACCCTATAATGCATGGTCCTTATTTCATCATTTTTCAAATGACCCGACAATTATTAAATAATTGTAATACTTTACTTTTATTAAGATTCATTTTAGGTGCGATGCAATTTATTTATCTGCATTTTACGAAAAGATATCAATTTTATGAGTATTCGGGTTTAACGGCAACAACACTTTTCCTGGCTTTGGTCCGGTGAGTATCCACCGCTACAACTCTACTGATATTTCTTGGAAATAGTATTTTGGTTAAAGAGAAAAAAATAAGGTGAGAATAAAATTAGTGAAATCATTTATTATTGACAAGAATCAAATAAAAAAGAAGTTAATAAGGTAAAAACTAAATAAATTATTATTTATTTATTTATATTTATTTATATAAGTACATACGGAAATGAACCTCTTAGTTGAATTTAGACGAAGAAAAATACAGTACACAAGGTCACCTGTCATGACCGCGTGACCTGATCTATTTTTTGATTTTTATCGTTGTTGGGCATGTTAAGTGCGATTTGAACCAACAGAGGCTAATAGTGACAATAGATGAGTTTTTTGGGTAACCTTCACGACCAAGTTACGTTAAACCGTTCCGGCTGAAATAGGATTGTATTTGGCCTTGAGTTGTTAATATCAATCATTTTTTTAAAGTCTTGTTTCACTACCAAAACTAATGATGACTGATGAAAATAATCTTTATTTTATGTACGAGTCATTTTGTTGATACCATCATGGTGGAAAAAATTGAAATAATAGTGTTTACGATTAGCAAGCTCTGCTTTGTCTTTTCTGATTATATAATTAAAGTGTGTACACATGTGCTAGCTGGAGTATGTACTATCATATCCCCTTCCTGCTTCATACCCTCAGCTGCCCTACCTGCAAGTCCTCAAACCCCACTTCCCCATACAGGCCCCGCTTTAATGGAGCTGAAGAAGACGATATGTCCTGAAGGGTTAGGCGACATGTGCACAGCTGGGGAGGTTTTTATGCCTGCCTGTCTGTTGGGAAGCCGAGGGCGCGTGGCACTCGCCCAAATTGGAGGGCTCTTTTTCTTAAGGCCGCCTTTAAGAGGTCCTCTTCAGAGCACTCAAATTAATTTACGAGCATAACAGCCGAATAAAACCCCTCCAAACTCCCCCCCTCTCTCTCTCTCTCTCTCTCCCTCTCACCCTCTCTCCCTCTATTCCCCGAATTGGAGAATCTCCGTTTGACTTACGATTCCTCACTGCCCGTGGTCTCGGCCGCGCACTCCGACTCAGTCGTAAAAGATATTCCCGATCTGCTTGTGTGTTATGAACTTTTTTTTTTCGACACTGACTTTTACGAGTCCTGTGGAGGAGGTGGAGCTATTTCTAAGAAAAGATGCTCAAGATTTAAGCGGGGCCATTGTTTGTTTTATTTCGGTACGACAGCAGCGGTTTTCCACCCCATCCACTGTGGCTTTACTTCCGATACTCAAAGTTAATTTACTGTAAGTCAGGTGTGGGCTGCTTGAGAAAATGGAAGCAACCGCACTGTTCGTAGAGACCTTCAAAATCCATAATTACATGCTGGTTATGTATTATAAACATAAACATATGGAACGGAAGCTATCTCGTCGCTTGAGTCCTCTAATACAAGAACTGCACATTTCCTTCCTTCCTTCAAATGTTATCGACAGTCGTTGGCTAGTTATTAATCAATAGTGAAAAAACGTTTAAATTAAATGTTAACGCCTAATGACTTCAGTGCACTCAAGATGAAAAAGCAAGAATATGTCAGTGAAAGTACGCTGCACTAAAGTGTTGAGAGACAAAAAAAATCTTTGTAAGGAAGAGCAAACGACATTTTCTATAAATGTTTATATACTAATTGATATAGAATTTATACCAAGTTTTCTCTGTTTTGATCCAGACCATTTTTTAAATAGGCTCTGTGTATGTTCTTTTTCGATTGGATTTTATCTCGTTGTTTGATTATTTATTTTATAACAAGTAGGGTGAATTGTAGTGTAGTTTTTGTTTTTCATGAGAGCTGTAATTTTTCCACTTAAAGGACCTAGAATAATGACGAAAACCTCTTATTCTAAGCTCCTTCCTCGCAGTAAGCTTTTTTAACTTATTTTAATCTATAAATTGTAAATTGCGAACTTATACGGTATTATAATTTACAGAGATTGTTACGACATTTGTATTCGCTTAAAACTTTGCCACGACACAGCTGGCTGGCCTTTTAACGAAGCTGAAAATCAGGCTTACAGTTCGAGAAGGACTCAGTCCGCCAGTCGAGAGAGCACCAGGCTTCATAACTAATTCATGCCCCCTCATTAAAATAAGCTCAAGTACCAATGTCATCTCCGGCCTGGCCTAATGAATACTGCATTTACATTTGGGTCCGTCGTATTTTATATCCAACAACAACCTGTGCTTCGGTCGACTTCTTTAGAAGATACAAGACAAAAATCTAAATAATAAACCAATAAATAGGAAAAGCTCACTTTTTTGTGAACCATCCATCAGTTTGTTTACTTCGGCTTAGAAAAATAGTGATATCTTTTGATGTGTTGCTCCACATCAAACAATTTATTGATTACTGTCAATAGCCATTTCACCGTCTAAATATTTAATATATTTGCAGCATGTTAAAATAACACACAGTCTTAATACCAAAACATCGGGATGTAAACATTCCGAGTGTATGTGTATGGGATTAAGAGCTATGAATAAAGCAGTCTTATACTATCGTTTGCCCTATTCATTTCTATTACCTCTTTCTCGATCTTTTTATTGTTTTAGTTCTCTCGAACATTAACTCACACATATATATATATATATTGAAACCTACTTCATTTTCTACCATTTTATTTTCTAATTTATTAGATCAATTGACCTTAACTAATTTGGTAGGTCCGTCATGAGATCTTTAATTCAACTTGTTTTTATGTCTTTGACATAGGAAATTATCCCGATTGAATCGCCCGATCTCAAGGCTAATGTTATAGTTATTAATAAATTGAGAAACTGGGAATTGTGAAATATATACAAGTAAAATGTTTATAACAAATAATTATAATTATAAATAGTGCTGACATTATTTATATAAAAAAATATTCAATTCCTTTTGAACAAGGATAGTTACTACTAATTAGTTATATAAAAAAAATGATAATTGAGCTCAATCTCTTTTTAATGGATCCATAATAAAAAAACAATATCTATATCACCCAATCGATGATATCCGTGTAACCTTCTTCTTCTTCTTCTACTTCTTCTCCTCTGCTTGTGTTGATGACCGTCAACGGAACGGGAGCTTGCTCTGCTTTGCTCTCTGGCTCTTGGCTAAGACTGACTAAAACTCGTCCTTCATCTCATCCCCACTCCTAAGAGCATAAGGGCTGATGCTGGACAAAGTGGGAGGGTGGCTGGTCATGATATTCTCAAATATCATGAATGTTACAATATATATATATATATATATATATGTATATATATGAAAATTCGTCGCAGCACCTAACGAACCCAGTGTTCAACACTATTACTAAAATAAATGAATATCAGATACCTGATGATAAAATAAAAAATTCAACCGCTCGTTTTTGAGGAATTCCCCAACGAAGCTATCAAATCTTTAGTAAAGGTGGGTGAGTTCATCCACCGGAGGCATATCAAGTTTTTTTACTCGTTGCAGCACCTAACAAACTCAGTGTTTAACACTATGATCACACCACCCTTCCCGCATCGATGGCAACAGACTGATAGGGAAAATTAGGTTAAGATGTTGTTGTTAGATGTAAGTCGGTTTTAAATCTATAATTTATAAAATGAGCCCCATCACATTTTAAGCATGTACAAACAATGAATGTATAACGTTCATTATACTTTTGTAACTTTCACGAATCGCTATAGGACGTATAATGGCCTACTTTTTTTCCCCCCTCTAAGCTCTCTAGTTACAAATTCAGGATAAGCGAGAAATATAGAATATTTAGGTTAATCCGATCCTTATACTAGGAGTAACCTGCTTGAAGGTGGTGTGAGAGGAGAAAGAAAATGACCTACTGTAAATAGATCCATTTATGTAGATCTATATTGATTTCCATAGTTTCTAATAGCAAGGGGATATGGTGAAAAAAAATTCTTCTTATTCGCCTAAATCCGACGTTAGATAATCAATTGTCGATGTTATCCCTCTGACAGTGACAGGTGATCATCTGGTGTATTTAGCCCTGTGCTAAATTAGTTAGGGCTGTTTGGCTATAGGTACAGCTCGTAACGTAGTTGGAGAGGGAACTGTGCAATCTTGCCTCCAAGCGAGTAACTAAATTCTGATTCCTACATATCATTCCAATCAATTCCTACAAGCCCATGTCGAGGAATGAAAATTTATGGAAAATTAATGGCCAGAACCTTACAGGGCAATATAGCCGGGAGCAAACCCTCTGTTAAATATGATAAGGCATATTCTGCTCATGAACTATAAACGAGGTATCATCATAACAATTGCTTATCTTGCCGTAGGGCAGTACCAGGAAGTTTAAGAGGCCGTTGGAGATACGGATTTGAGTTACGACAAAGGCCAGAGCGACCACAAAGTTGAATCGACCATCGCCTGTAGAATTAGCTGTAACGGCAGTTGGCCACTCAAAGGCATTAAGACCGGCTGGAGTGGACCACTTAAGGCTGTTATAACTTCCTCGATGGATTAGTAAGGGAGAAAGGGTCTGTCTGCAGGAGGGAGTTGGTGAGGTCGACTGTTAGTGTAATCCTGGAGCATACTGCCAGTTATAGACTATTATCGTCTGAAGACGCAGGGCAGTAAAAAATCAGCGAATTTAAATTGTTTAGCTAGCCGTGTAATATTTACCTTGCACATTGAAACAAAAACTTGAGACAATAATTAATTCAACAGGCAATTAAAGTAAGTATATCACTGATAGAAGCCTGAGTAATAACCTCTGAAGTCTGCGCCTGATCACGAGTTTCCCTCATAAGGATCTCTTAATGTGGGGAAAGTGCTTAATATAAGTATCTGATTGAATAAGGATATAGAGACTCCGGTTTAGAAAATATATGTTGGGGAGTAATGAAGCAACTACAGTGACATAATTTATCACCATCGAAGGTCTTTTAATTAATCAAAATGTTATGAATTAGCACGACTCGTTCCGTGCTTCGTAAATATTTGTATTATCCAGAAATCCGAGATGGCTCATGTGGTTTTAAATATGTGCTCTAGAGAAAGAAAAATTACAAGGGATGCTATCAGAGCGTCAATCTGTCGAAGGGTGTTTTCGCCTAAAGCTATTGAGAATTGACGGAGATCTTTTTAATCTGTGTTTAAACAGTTATGAATCCATGAATGTGAAAATGTCCTGCCAAAATGACCATTTTTTTTTTTTTTTTTAAACCCCTTGAATTTATACAATGAAAAATATGAATAAGATAATTTGCATTTCTCTCCTCATTCTGCTATGCGCAGATGCATTTGAAGGAGGTCGGGTTACTCAACAATACAGGTTGTGATACTGGTAAATACAATAACGTGAAAACAAATCTAGGTGATGGGGCTCACCTTCAGTTTAAAAAATGGGAGAAAAAACTTACAAACTAAAAAACTATACCTAGAACCTAAAACTAAAGCATCTAGCTAGCCACGACAGCGTCCTGCCATCGATGGGGGAACGGAGCGGGGGTTATCGTGTTAAACACCGGGTTTGTCCAGTATTGCAGTGAGTCGAAAAATTTGATATGTCTACGTTGGATGAATTCATCCACCGCAGGCAGCTCAAAGATATCGTGAAGCTCACTGTTGCTCCGCAGCTCGAACGAAGTACCTCTGACCACTTTCATCAGTATACTGTTTTGGAATTGTTGGAGTTTCAAATGACCAACTTGATGCCTTCACTTAAAATATTTCAACTTAACTGTTCCCCGTCCTGACTAATAAAACTTAGATCAAAGAAGCGCATACTATAATTGGGTTAACCATTTTTTCTGATAAAGAGCTTGTACTTGGCTTAAGACGGGTAAGTCGTCGACCTGCTAAAGGTCTGTTTATTTGTGTTGGTGGTCCCTTGGACCCCTGTGCCAAGTACCTCCCGGTTCGGTAAGACAGACCGATTAGTGCCGTTTGAAGTGGCTGTCCCGTCGCGTGACAGGTCCTAGAGGAAGTGCGAATGCGGTTTGGCCTGGCTCCAGCTGAGTCAGCATATATTTCCGGAGGTGTGCTCCACAAATCATATGCCCAAAGGTTCCAGGTCTCTCTGTAGAACCCCAAGGTATACCGCTGAATCACTATTCTGAAATAAATTATTTTCGATACGTAGAGGGGTATTTTTAAATTTCGACTCTTTTATATTTTATTTTCAGAGGGGACCACTCATTTTCTAGGGTAGCGTGTATTTATGTTCTTCGTAAAAATGATGCTGTGCATATAAAAGTTTCAAGGTATTCCAAATCACCTCGAAATACTCTGATCAGGACATTATCAAATAACAAAATGAGAAATATTAAAAAAAAATAAAACTCTTCTACTCATTCATATATTCAAACATGATATTAGTTAATTATGTTTTTTTCATTAAAATAATTTCACTATAGGTCATTTTAATATTACGATTACAGCATAAGTTGTTCACAATTGTTCGAATAAATATGACTTGATTCATAAATGGAACGTTTTCCTATGTAACGTGAAACATGTAACACTATGGCATATCACATAGTTAATAAGACATTTAATAACTGTGACTCTCTCTCTCTTAACTGAAACAGTTAAATTACTAGCTGTAGTGTACCTTCTATATCATGGATAATGTCACCATAAATATCTAGTGGAGAAAAAATCCACTACGAAAATGCATTCAGAACTGTCTTGATAAGTTCAAACAAATGATTCAAGAGTTGATCATCAACAAGTTTTTCGTAAGAAATCATTTATTAATTTTACTGTCTTGACAGCACCTTAACAGATCCCTAGTCCAGCTTCTCTTAAGTCGTCGTGGAATACTGTAAGGTAAAAGTTGACAGTTCCTCTGTGGGTTCGAATGGCCAGATAGTTGATGGCAAAGTCTGTACAATTTCTTCATGTCAGTCTGGCGTTGCTGAAGTTGTTAGATTGAGTACTTTAAAATTGCTCATGATTTGTTCATATTCTGTTTGTGAAGCATAAAGCACATTGTTGTTACATGAAAATAAATTTCTGGCTGACAAAGAAAATTCCAAAGGCGCCTAGAATAGAAAGTCCGCAGAAGAATATTACGGAGAGAGTTCATAGCGCCTACTTAAAAATGGTCCGTAACAGAAAAAGAGCGGGACTAACGGAGGGAATAAAGAGCCGATGGGGACCGCTCTCTGCATATTCATGGGCTACGAAGTGGAGGAACTTTGGAGATGAGTTCATCCCGGGAAGGGAGGGGCGAGATATTCCAACCGCGTAACGGCCTCATCAGTGCTCATCTTCTTGAGAGTATCTCCTCTTTCACTCAACCTTCTTGGGGAGCTCACTGCGCAGAAATATTATATTAACTGTAATTCACCCTTTATCTTGGTCGTTTTCTGAGGATTTCTAAACTGCGAAGTGCTCAGGGATATTCGAGCTAATAATTTGAGCAGTTAAGAGTTTAATCATTTTATGGCCAATCTTGACTCAAAAACGTTGTGCTATTGTCTGCCCACACTTTAAAATATAATAAATTTTAAACAAGGTTTTCTTCATATCCTCTTGTTATTATAAATTATGGAAATCAGTATAGATTCCAAATAAATGAATCTATTTGTCCTGTGATAGCGCTCACCTTAATTTTCCCAGACAGTCTGTTGCCATTGATGCGGGCATCAACCCATGGTGGGGTGATAATGCTATATACTGGGTTTGTTAGGTGCTGCAACGAGTCTAAAAACTTGATGTGTCTCCGGTGGATGAACTCACCCACCTTTACTAATCTTTACTAAAGATTTGATATGACCTTTACTAATCTTTACTAAAGATTTGATATGACCTTTACTAATCTTTACTAAAGATGTGATTTGACCTTTACTAATCTTTACTAAAGATTAGATAGGTTCGTCGTGTAATTCCTCAAAAAACGAGCGATTGCATTTTTCATCATCGGTATCTGATATTAATTTATTGTATTAATAATTATGGAAAATCGTTAATTCATAGCAATATCAAATAACATATAACAATAATATTACAATAATTATTCAAGCCTATGCCATAAAATTTGTACATCACTCCAATTAGCTTTTCTGCATAAAACTAGTGAGTCGACGTGTATAAAAGGTTACTTGTGGACCTCCTTAACAAGCAATGCATTCAATTTTTTTTATAGATTTTATTTCACAAGGGAAGTCGTGTGCTATGAATTTTGATGAATATACTATATATAATCGACGATATCTCCACATTAAATACTTAAAATTGCTCTATTAATAAAATAAACATACACTTTATACATAGTGACCTGGTAAATGGACAGAGAGACAGAAGACTAGGTCTTTAGGTGAGATGTGAGTATGATCTCCAGCTCAATGTTCTGCAGGATTTGTATCCAATCACTTGGTTCTACGTGAAGTAAAAGGTTTAGTGTCAAAGCGGTTTGTTTGTTCTTTAGTAGGTTTTCAGAAGATTATTCCTGGAGTATAGTTAGTCTATCGCCTTCTCTTGCTAGGTGTTTTTCCCGTGGAGGGGGGATAACTAAACATCCCTTCGGGTACTTTATGTATGTGAAGTGTGTTTACATCATATTTCAGATTACCCTAGCCGAATGGCCCCCAGAAGACCACGAAAAAATAATAATGTTCTGTAAATTGGTTAATTAAAATTATTTTTTATTTAGCCAGTTCACATCAATAGTTTTTTGTAAGCCATCCAATTAACGGTCAGAAATATACGCATATATAATGGGTCGAATATTTATCACACCAAAAAATGTTGAAATCCATGACGGAGAGAACGTTATTTTCTTGAACGTTTTTCCTCTTTTCTTGAACTTTTCTTCTATGAAATATGATGATTGGTTGTAATATGACAGAATTATTGTCGAAGCGGCCGTTTGTACAGTTGCCACGACATGGGATATAAATGACGCCATTTAGAGAATGTTGAAGTACGGCGGGCCATTACTCGTCCCTACATTGGTACCATTCCCAGCAATGGAGGGCATGCTGGGGGCTAAAGCGACTGTGAAATACGAACCGGAGGCTCCAGCCTGTCCTCATGGGACAGTCATTTAATAGATTAGTTTCACTCTAAGCACCTCTACCGAAGGCTAGCACCGAATGGGAGCAGCACGCTTAAGTACCTACAACTACTTACATGGCTGAATCAATGGAGTGTAAGAGCCATAGGGGTGCTTACAAGTCCCTTACGCTGCTGACGTATGTTTGGAGTAAGTAAGCATCAGAGCTCATGGTGAGTGTATATTGAACTCGGCTAACCACGAATTTTATTCATTTTAACAAACCTAACGCACGATATCCTCCGCACCATTCAATGTATACCGAAAGAGTACACTTCTTAGTATACTAATCCTTAGTATACTTCCATCCAAGTCCGGCGCGATCGTCTTTCGTCAATACATATTTATATACGAATATAATATAATAATATAAAAAAAAAAATCATGTTTAACTGCTGGCTGTGGGTTAAGATTAAGTAAATCACATTCTAATTTGCCTTGCTAAAAGTTTTTTATTTCTTACTCACAAGCACCCTATACTGCCGTTTTTAAGTGCTCAGAATGGCATTATAGGCTCTTAAAAGCCCTTATGGTTTAAAATACGAAAATTGTGGGAAGACAAAATAGGACGAGACGTACATAAATGAAAAATAAACTTTATTATATGACTTAAATCCCCTAAGAATAACAACAGTGGTACCTAATTAAAGATCCCAGACTAGCCGAGGTAGGAGACAAAAATATGAAAGTAAATATGTTAGAAAGATAAAATTGTGTTATTTAATGATTAGGATAAATAGGAAAAGAGGGGATTTAAAGATTGGAAGGTTCAGGGAATGGCAAATAGAGGGAGGCCAACCAGCTGTAGTTTTGTACAGAAAAGTAACCAGGGAGGATTGTCTTCTGGAATAAGGGACTAACCAATTACGTATTGTTTAATGGAGTTTGTATAGAGTTCAATTGTAGAAAGTTAAACAACTCAAACCATGTTTCTTGATACAAAAAATACACTCGGTATCTTACACTAAAAAAACACATGGAAAAAAATTTGGTTGGTAAGGAAACATTGCAAGGCAACTGGTATTTATAGCAACTAGTAATATCCTCCTCTGGTATAAATATCACCAGTCTTTCAAAGGTTAAAGTGTTATAAAAACTTTGCTCATGGAACATTTGTCAAACTGCTGACTCTAAAATGAGCCAACTTGGGCTTAGCGGGACTGAAATAGGGAGCATTTCCCCCAGATTAAGCTTTGGATGACCAACTTTAACCCATAATACTCTTCTATAATAGAGTGCTCGGGTGTAATTTAAGTTTGAAGTCCCTTTCAAGTACCGTGTTCGTGTACCCGACGGCCAATTAGCTTTTCTAGTGCGTTCCGGGCGTCCGAGGTTAATACTTTCCTCGAAGGGCGAGGGTCAACTATCGCCATTCCTCTGCCTATGAGTTCGTATATTCTACAATACTGGCCGTAAGAATGCCATTTATTGATGATAAATTTTAAAGTGATGCCCAAAAATATCGATTAGAGAACCATGGTGATTAGTTTATAAGTTAAGTAAAATAACGGTGCAGTATGTTAAAAAGAAATGCTCTTGTTGGCTTAAAGCTCCAGTTCATAACAATTCATTTCTATATTTACATTATAAAAAAAATAATCATATGATAATGTTCAATAGAACTAGCCTAAAAACATAAGAGTAACATCATCGTTCTTGATTATAAGTGAAGTCTTCATGGAACTGCATGCACCTTTTAATTTAGTAAAAAATTTATTGCATTTAAATTTAAATATACAACCGGTTTTTTTCCATTCATAGCCCCTTTAAATTTGCAGATAATTATATAATATAATTATAGATCCTCAGGCGAATCTGTTTACAAATTTTTTTTGTATTTCCTGTAGCATCGCTACCGGTATATGCTTAATTTATACTAAATTTGAATACAACAAAGAAATTTCCTGAGTAGAGGAATAAACTTTGAAACAATATAAGGATATCCCTTTGTTAACTTTGCTAAGGGATGGGGCAAAACATCCCCTAAACACTTCTTGCTGTGGCTGATATGCTGTGTTTCTTCTGCTGGCGTTTTTACAGCTCGTCCCAGCTCTCAATGCCCTCGTGACATATTAGTGTTGTAACGGATAAAGTTTTGCCGTTGTCTGCCTGTCACGTTTTTCACCTGCTCACACGCCATTTTGACACTAAGATGAAATTACTAGTCCGTGTTTAATATTATGGTTTTTCTGTTGCAACTAAGGGAAATTCGAAAAAACAAATTGTTATAAAAAAAAGAGTACCTACAGTTTTAGATAAAAACATAACATGGAACAAAAGCCTAATAAAAGGCGGATTCCGTTAAATTTAAATTACCACAAGTAGCGTAAATATTTAGACTGAAAAATATTCTTAACGATCTTAAATAAGATAACATTGGTTTAGCGGTACAATGTAATATTATACGAATGCGAAGTAGTTCACGTAGAAATAGTAGGTATTCTGATTTGGAGGAAGGAGAATGGTTTAGGTAGCACTATAAATAAAAAAAATAAAAAAGCAATAAAGTATAATTTACAGAAATAAATAAAATCTCCTTCTCACGAAACAATCCGATTAAATGATTTCTTATTCAGGTAAATGCCTTAAAGAAAAGTTAGAGCAAGGAAAGGTACAGAACGAAAATAGAGACAATCCATAGATATTAAAATGACTGAATGAGGCAAATTTTATTTGTCCCACCACCTCTTAATGGGCATGCTGCGATTCCCGGCCTAATAAATGAATTTTAATGTGTTTATGACTTTTTATAGTCTAAACAGACACAACATATTGTCGATGAGGTAGTCGTCGTATTTATTAGTTCGATACTTTACTTAAAATAGTAGAAAAGTATTAAGACCCTTCATTAGTTTTCCTAGGATTGCTTTTATTTTTTGGATTATCGCGACACTGAATCGAACTAACATGCAAAATATCACTCTAAATAAATCACGGATAAATATATTCAAAACACGACATGCTTTTTTTTTTTTAAACTGTAAAACTTAAAAATAAATTATTATTCACCGATAAAAACTCGTTGTTGCCTGCTTGTTAGTCGGTTATTAGTAGCTAATGGGTAATAGTTAATAAAGGCCAAATATGACGATTTTTTCTTCTGTTCTTAGTAGGAGTGTCCTGTAAAGCATATTAAAATGATGGGGGGGGGGATAAGTAAGCACGAGCAGGGGGGGGGCTTGCTTCAACGTCATTTTTTTCAAATTTCTCGCAAACTAGCGATTTGGGGAAAAAAGTACTTTATATATAAAATTAAAGTAAACTAAATTGCCTATAAATATGTTTTTGTTTATTTTTTTCTTTGAGTAAATAGTCTAGGTGATAGTGAGGGTTTAAAAACTGGAATTTCCCTAATATTTGTTAAAGGATTTTATTCTTGAAAATTCTGATTTTGGTTTAACCCTCCCTATCTCCTAGACTATAGACTCGACGAACAAAATGAAAAATAACGTTTTTATAGGAAATGTTGTGTAATTTGATTTTGTACATTAAGTACTTTTTTATAAAATCACTAGTTTGCGAAATATTTGAGAAAAACCGAAAACCTTCGGTGTGGACTTTTAGTAAGTTGTGCAGGAAACTTCCCCCATAACGATTTTGCCTGGGCTGTAAACGAAATGCTCTGTTGTACATGATTATCAGTATGTATTATCGATTAAGGTGATTATTTGTTACTTATTGGCATTAACAATCAAAGGATGACATTATAGAATATCATAACAGGCTATATTTCAACTACAAAGCTTTGCTAATAGCATTTAGATCGTAGCTAGCTTGCTACCTCGTTCCAATATGCTAATAATAATCGGAAAGCACACAAAGGATTCTGGTAAAACCACTTAATGGTACAGACTGATTACCAGAGAACGCACGTTGAAAGCTTTTATTCACCAATGAGCGAAAATTTATAATACCATTGATTATTTCAAATTTCATATTGAGTAAAGAGACACTTAATAGGTTTAATAGTTATACGGTTTCCCTTAAACGTTAAAAATGTAAGCAACCCACATGGGGTGCATATACATATGTTTTATTATTCATTCTTCAATAGTATATAAAAACACCATTACATTGTCTTCATATACATACATTGTCATGTATGAATAATTTAGTATAATATAATAAAGTCAAAGTTACGTTAATTTTCATTACTCAGCCCATGAAAATGAATGACATATCTAAAATTATTATGCCTTAATTTTCACGGTATTCGTGTCATAGAGTCTACAGTATTATTTTTAACTATTTGTTTGAAAGATTTTTTTGTTTGAAGGGAATAAATTGCAATTTTATATCATGGCACCTGCAGTAATTATGTAAGTTACTAAACGGTATTCCTAAAAAATTGGAGGGTATTTCTGAAAGGTATGAAGAAACCAACTTGGCATTTCGATCCCGGATCAAGGCAAAGCAATCTAATTCTTTACAAAGATATCATTTATGTTAATCGATAGTCCATGTGATTTCTTCATATCTCATTTAAATTTCATAGCTTATGATTAAGAGCATTAATCAAATTATTCTTCACTGATTTTTGAAAAGAGTAATAAATAATAATTTTTATATTGTAATGAAATGTTAAGCATTATAAATAAAAAATGACGTTTATAATTGTAATATAGTTGTGTTATTGTATCAGAAATTGATTCACATCCGGGATTTCTATAGGCTGCCCAACTACTGGGCTGAGTTAGGCAACCTGCATCACTTGTCTGTCTTGCCGGTTTGGTATTCTAGGTTTCACACTCGGGAGTCAACAGAAATGAATTATGTTAAATGTAAGTTCTTGTTAGCAAAATGTGTTGATTAGTTATAATATAGGGAATATATATGGATCTGCTTCAATGAGCAAAACTATGAAGATGAAGACTTTTTTTTTTTTATATATAATACAGTAATACAAAATTATTACAATATTAATATAATGAATTCAATATAGATTCTACAAATGAATCTATTTACAATAGGTAATTATATTTCCTGTAGCTTTGCTAAATTTTAAACAATTTCTAATTATTTTACATTATGATTTGCGCTTGTACAAAGGTATACATTATACATTAATTTTCAAAACATCTTTAAAAGTGATGGGACTCACCTTATATATCATAGACTTAAAACTAACCTACATCCAACAATAAATTTTAACCCAACTTTCCGCGACAGTCTGCCGACATCGATGCGGGACGGGTGGTGGAGCATAGTGGTGAATACAATTATACTTGGACGAGACAATTATGTTACTAACTCTCAGTGGTATGTATCAAACCGTACATAACACACATACCCATAGATACCGTAACCATTAAGGACACCAAAAAGTTCATAAGTCAATTGTGGATAGTTCTTTGTTGTTCTCTTGTATCAGTGGTTTCGGATAGATAATGTCATCAAAGTGTCTGTATAACTTCCTTATGTCAGTAGGTACTTACGAAACTTGTAGGTCTTAGCGCAGTGTGTGGTTGCCTAAGTATGGGAGTGCCGCAGTCATTAGCCTGAGTTTTGGAACGAAATCTCTGCATAGTCAAAATGTAGCAATTTTTTTTATTGCCATATACCTTGGCTTTATGTGCCTAAATGGGTTTCAGAAAGTATGTTTATGTCTTTAACTGTCTTAATATCATCAATAATTTCCCTTACCTGCTGAGCCTTTACTTAAGTTGTCTTAAGTTCCGCCCTTAAGACTGTCTACGATTTAATACTCATTACTTGAGAGATTCCGTTTCTCTTGAGTGATCTGTATCTCCTTTAAGACCCGAGGCAGAGGTAAGTAAGCTTTGAGGCCTGGCCAGGAGGAGATAGGAAAGCTGCTACTTTTAATAAATCAAACCTGAGGAAATGAGATAACGAAAATGAGCTTAAATCTCTTTCACGCCAAGAGTTATTGCACCCGATGGTCTCTTTCTCGTCTAGCACCGACTGGAAGGAGGATCGATGAAGGTATTTCTCTCAAGATTTATATCCTTAGCAGAAGGGCTTTTGATTGCCTATTGTTACAATTCTTATTGCTATACCTTCTCTTTCCAAATACTATTCACTGGGTCACATAGTGCCCTAATATAATAAGAAACATTCAACTTGAATTAAAGTAACTTTGTATCAATATTTATTGTCCAATAAAATATTTATTATTAGAAAATCTTTTCATTGAAATAAAATTACAATTTACACTTATTTGAGCTATAAGTAATTGTAATCGTTTATAGTTCAGCACTCACTTGATCTCGCACGTTGTATAACAGTTCAAGACGATTGGATAAGTTTGTTAAAATTTCGCGAACTTAACAAGATGAGATCAAGGATGTCAGGTTTATTAAGATCGTTATGAAAGATTCTCTGTAACTATTTCTCTCCGGACTTTTGATTAAAATGATTGGAATTATAAAATCTATTGGTTTTTTTAGGTGAAATACATCTTTCTTAACACCCATTAATTAAAAAAAAAATAGCCAAATAATATCAGTAGTTTGACTATTGACCAATCTTCAGCTATATCAAGTCAAATGGCTACTGGGCATGTAAGCACATATATCTCACTTAAAATTGACCATACAGCCTTCTTTCTGTTATATCAGTAGTCTTGAGGTGTTCGATACAGAATATTACAATATTTATAGACGCATTTTTTTTTGTTTATAAAAATCTACGTTTTATAATAACAGTTCAAGACGATTAAATAAGTTTGTTAAAATTTCGCTAGGTTAAAAAAGATGAGATCAAGGATGTAAAATTTATTAAGATCGTTATGAAGGATCTCTGTAACTATTTCTCTCCGGACTTTTGATTAAAATGATTGGAATTATAAAATCTATTGGTTTTTTTAGGTGAAATACATCTTTCTTAACACCCATTAATTAAAAAAAAAATAGCCAAATAATATCAGTAGTTTGACTATTGACCAATCTTCAGCTATATCAAGTCAAATGGCTACTGGGCATGTAAGCACATATATCTCACTTAAAATTGACCATACAGCCTTCTTTCTGTTATATCAGTAGTCTTGAGGTGTTCGATACAGAATATTACAATATTTATAGACGCATTTTTTTTGTTTGTAAAAATCTACGTTGTATAATAGCAGTTCAAGACGATTAAATAAGTTTGTTAAAATTTCGCGAACTTAAAAAAGATGAGATCAAGGATGTAAGATTTATTAAGATCATTATGAAGGATTCTCTGTAACTATTTCTCTCCGGACTTTTGATTAAAACGATTGGAATTATAAAATCTATTGGTTTTTTAGGTGAAATACATCTTTCTTAACACCCATTAATTAAAAAAAAATAGCCAAATAATATCAGTAGTTTGACTATTGACCAATCTTCAGCTATATCAAGTCAAATGGCTACTGGGCATGTGAGCAAATATTTCCCACGTAAAATTGACCATACAACCTTCTTTCTGTTATATCAGTAGTCTTGAGGTGTTCGATACAGAATATTACAATATTTATAGACGCATTTTTTTTTGTTTATAAAAATCTACGCTGTGAATGATTTATAGCTGTAAGCTGACCGGTGGGTTTTAATCGAAATCCCCCCTCCAAAAAAAAATCGTATTTTGGCCTTAATATTTTGGTTTCCATTCTGGTAGGTTGGCAGATTGGGGCGGATCCGGAAATCGTGCCTCGTCCCTTCTGTACGAGCGACCTTCCTGAGACTTATATCTTATACGCATTGTTTCACGGGTGGAGTCATTTTTGGGCAAGACCCTTGTCAATAGATTATTCAGGCATACGACAGGGCGTTGTTCCGCAACGTATATACGGCGTGGATCCTCGAAGACAATGCCTAGCGGATGTTACAATTACTGATGGTTTCCGACCTTCTGTGAGGGCTTGGAGACTTCAATGTATAATTCAGCCTCGAGCGCACCCTACCATGCTCCTTTGATTCGGTCATGTTTATGTAATCCCTCTAAGGGCCCGTTTAATTATTCATTAGACAAATTTAAACGTAAGATTAAAGTCGGGGATTCCGTCCGGGACCCGTCGTCTGTAGATTGCACTTTCAGATTTTGAAAGATATATTCTTTACAACGGCTCTTCCTTCACTGCCCTGTCAGCTCTGGGAACAGTTTATGAAGATCGAGGAATACATTAAACTTTATTGAAAACTTTGAATAGATTTAAATTTAAAATGAGGATATATGTAGCTTAGGCTGATTTTGTTTTTTAATATCTCTCTCTCTCTCTCTCTCTCTTTCCCTCTCTCTCTCTCTCTCTCTCTCTCTCTTTCCCTCTCTCTCTCTCTCTCTCTCTCTCTTCTCTCTCGGTAGTGTTATTTTCTCATCTTTAGCTGAATGATTTTTATATTCATTAATAATTTTGTGATCAAGTCATACTAAAAAACCTCAACTATATATCAAAAAGTTTATTTTTCTCCTAAATTTAAAAAAATATATTTTCGGGGTCGGCATAGATCCAGGTGTTTGGATCGTAAAACTTCCAAAACAGTACCTCCTTTGGAGTTCAAAATATTATATTCTTGAATTCTATCAATTTAGTATTTTGTATTTGATTTTTTATTTTCTGTTGCAGGTAAGTACTATAAGGCAGAAGAAATGGTTTTTATCCTGTAAACTAGTAAGTAATATTTATGTTAATCCAAAAAGTTACTCTTTTATTGCATTAATATTTCATTTTTTCACTTGGAAAAGATCCTGAAACGTGTAAATGTAATAATATAAGTTTATAATAAATTATTCCTAAAATATAAAAACCGGTTAAATTAACAAAAAAAATAATGCGAGTTTGAAAACTATTTTTTTATTTTGAAAACTTTTCATGTAACTATTAATTCTATCCTTAGTAAGTATTTAGTTGTTTCGGTGAATTAACTATTTCAAAACATAGTAAATGTTAAAATTGTTTATCATAGTATTAGAATTGTAGCTCCTATATTAATATCATAATTTGACTGTTTTGTACATAACATCCATGAAAGTACCATTTTTTCTATCATTCCATTCCTAGAAAGCATTTAATTACTTCCACTGTGGGAAGACACAATTACAGAATTGTAAACCCTGTTGATATATCGACAAAGCCAGTAAACTTGCCCATCCAATTATTACAAAAATCTGTAAGGCTAGTGACTTTATTAATCCATTGTTTCACTTTTACGTCTTATTTATATTAATTACACATGAAATTACTTCAGTACTTAATAATATAAATATTTTTTTTTCAAAACTACTTTAAAAGATTGAAATGGTTTATCAAACCATATATACACAAGAACAATTATTCCATGTGTATATTGTGAAGATGGGCCTAATGGGCGATTGCTTTTCAATATAATTGTTCCTTACCCTCTTATTTTCTAATATTTGATCTATGTAATAATAATGTTTTACATATTAAAGATTATTTTATATTCATTACATGGTAATATTGAAATTTTATTTTTATATCAAAAGTTTGAAACGAAAGTTAAAATTTATGTTATTGTGTTCTAAAAAGCTTATTATTAGAAGGCTCGGTTGAGTTCCCAGGATCAATAATTGAATGCTTTCATTTGTAAAATTAAGTTATGTATTATTTCGGCTTATACAACGGTATAATATTGAGTGTAATAGATAATAATATATTACAGTTTATAGTATATATTATTTGAAATAATTCGTGTTTCTTGATGGACCGTCACTTTCCTATAATTGACTAGCGTCGACGTTGTCGAGTATCTGACACTTTCCCAGAGTTGGCAATGACAAACTGCAGAGAGGCGCGGATTCGACAGGCGTACCGCAATCCTTCGTGAGAAGGTCACGCTTCTCGCTTCTAACCAGGTCGTGGCTTGAAGGCAGTCAGTCCGTCCCAGAACTCCTGACAGTGATTGGCACTGGAGACGTCAGAGAAATCGATTTCTAGTTTTCTATATGAAAACCAAAAACCTAGCCGATATGAAAATTGTTATCCATATTACATTAAATTACATCACACGGCAGTGGCCTCGGGACCTGCTATAAATGCGTGACAGTGGGAGTCCTGGCAACGGCCAGTTTCGCCAATCGTGTATTGAGCGTCTGCGGCTCTCGCGCTCTTCGTCAGCCTCCACTGGCTCGTATCCGGTGACGTGGCTGGTGGGGGAGCGTGGGGGACTTCCCAAGACTCCGCTTCCTCTTTCGCTTGCGAGGGAGGCAACAACCGTGTGGACTTGGGGGGGCCCTGGGCTGTTTGTAAATATTGTATGAATGTGCGAGCGAATGATGAATTGTAAATATGGTATGAATGAAAACACTTATCTCAATTATTTATTGCCTATTAAGTAAAGGCAGATTGTAATTTCATCATAATAAAGTTGTTAACATGTTAAAACAAATGTTACTTCGTTAGTTTTCATAGAGTTGCTTTATACAGCCTCAAGCCCGGAAAATATGTGATAAAGCGATGGTCAAAAGATTTGGCTTGACGGTGAGAGGCCGAAGGTGTGGGGATATTTATAGGTTACTATAACAATATATTAGAATAAAACGCTTTTCAGCATTATCTTTTACTTATCTAAACGTTCAAAACTTCGCTTGCTCCAGAAATTATACAAACTTCTACGGAAACCAATTTGGATTTATGTAGCCCAAATTTACAATTGCGCCAAGGAATTGCCACCAAAACTTAAAGCTTTTTCCATTGTTCACCATTTTACTTACGAAATCATACCCTTCGCATTGACCTTAAAATTCCTTACGTTCAAGCTTTCATTAGAGAGTTAGAGCAGAACATTATGTAGTAACTTTTGTGACAATATGAATGTAAACTCAAATCCACGGACTTACTTGATAACATTTAACGACGACTAAGGGGATATCATAAATTAATATCTTCAAATCTTGGTTAGCAACAGTTTTGAAACAAAAATGAATTAAAAAAAAACAAAAACCTTATCTGAGGTTAAGTTAAATTCTCTTTTCTTAGCAAATACAAATGACGTTGTATATATGTACTCCCCGATACTATATAGATGTATTCATGATTTATCTCTTTCTATTTAAATGTAAATGATATAATGAAATTTAAATTAATTTCTATATTCTAAAGATTATTGATTAGCTTTCTATATTTAAGTCAGAGTAGAGATGACTCCTCGTGCTGGTTTCAGAAGCTCTGGTTACTGGTTTCAATAAACAATTCCTGTTACGCTATCTAAAGATGTTAAACGTTTTATTGGGTCGAATGGTAATAGTAAAATAATATGTATTTTGTATACTTGAGTTCATTTAGTAAAATCAATTCGTGTTACTGAGTTAATCACTAATAGAAGAGAGTTATATTATCTTCCAAAACAAAGCAAAGAAGCAATCTATTATGGACTTTAATCTGACGTAAATGGTTGTGATAAAAACAAAATTAAGGTTAATCGAACAGAAAGGTAATAAACACGATATGGTGACCGAACAGTTAAAAGGGAAAGTTAGACAGCTGGGAAGTAGAAAAAAAAACCTTTAAGAAGAAAAAAAATGTAGAAGAGAAATTGTCGACTAAGAGATAAGTAAAGAGGTGAAAAGCGTACAAAGGTAGGCGGAACGTGAACAGGAGTAAGGAGCAGTACAGGCTGTGGGCAGGCTCCTTTGTGTCCTTAGTTTTTTTTTCTTTTTGTCCGTTCTTTTCTTCCTTTCTTCGGGGACTGTGACAAAAACCATTAGCCATGAGCCAGGACTTTTGTTACCCCGAGGGCGTGAAGAAGGATAGTCCTGGCTCCCGGAGGTCCTCCTCCCTATTTTCGCTCCTGGATCACCTTATGTTCAGGATTTGTGTATTAGCTACTTTCGCAGATGACATAGCGGTGTACAGTAGCAGCATGAGCGCCAAGGTAGCTCTTAGACAGGCTGAAGTAGCCTGTAACCAGATCAGCGAGAGATTGGGGAGACTCAATATCTCTGTAAACGCGGGTAAGACTGACTGCGTAATTTTCTCTTTTCAAAACGGGTGCTACCTACTAGTTACATAGTGAGAACGGAGGAGAATTCACCATCCAACAACCTAGTATATCTGGGAATTAAAATGGACAGACATCTCCATTTTAGTAACCATTTTACGAAGAAGTTGAAGCTAACTCGCACGAACTCTTACCGGCTTACGCATTTATTGACTTCCCCCAATCTATCACTACGTCTCAAGCTATTGATATACAAGACATACTAAGGCCTACTCTGCTGTATGGTGCACCACTTTTTCGTTATCTGATGTATACGACAGCTCGGCGACTCCAACAATTACAAAACGGTATACTGATGAAAGTGGTCAGAGGTACTTCATTCGAGCTGCGGAGCAACAGTGAGCTTCACAAGATCTTTGATCTGCCTACGGTGGATGAATTCATTTTCGACTCCCTGCAATGCTTGACATACCAGGTGTTTAACACGATAACCCCCGCTCCGTTCCCCTATCGATGGCAGGACGCTGTCGCGGCTATAACGCTTTAGTCTTAGGTTCTAGTTTTAGGTTTTAGTTTGTAAGTTTTTCTCCTACTTTTTTTAACTGAAGGTGAGCCCCATCACCTTGTAATGTATTTATGTCTTTTCCTTTTATTTTCAATCTTATATATGTAACCCAACCTTCTTCAAATGCATCTGCGCATAGCAGAATGAGGAGAAAAATTTGTTAGTTCTTGTTCATTGATTGTTCATATTTTCCCATTGTAAAATTCAAAGGGGCTAAGGAAAAAAAAAAAGAAAGGATTAGTGTATGTCAACCAGTTGTTTCCTACTTTCCTACGTAAAGTATAGACTTCAGCATTATTATACGTTGACCCTTCGGACCTGGTCCATGTGTCCTCATTAACAAGCACCGATTTCAACTGCGCTACCGAACTCCTTGAAAAGAATAAGTACTGCTGTTAATTCATCTTTGTAAATACTTCATTGATCCATTCAATTCAAAATACACGTGGAAGAAGACAACGATAAACACACACTTATAGAAGAATTATTGCCATTTTCCATCTGCTTTTATCCTTAGATCTCTTTGTAAGCGGTTATATAGCCATTCATAAGAATGAAATAACAGATGAGAGTATCTTGTGAGGTTCTTTGATCGAAGTACCAGAGGAAGACATGATGAATCTGAAAAAATAGTGAAGGAAATCAATGACTGATTAAAACACTTGCAGACAGGTGACTCCAGACTTGTTGATGGTACGCGAAGAAGAGTGCTGCAAGATATTCAATTAATATGAATGAAAGCGTCATTAATTATGCTTTTCAGAATACTTTGAGAAATCAACTAATCACATAGATCCCATTCAAGTGCAGCCCCTCTTGTTGTAATGTACTGTACTCTGATTACCTCGCTTCGTACAGCACTAAAGGTACAGGATTTGGAATTGTTTGAGTATTAACACGATAAATTATGAACAAAGCTTTAAACTGAAGGGCGAAAGATTATACATCAATCAGGTGGGGCATTGAGAAGACGGATTCTCCCCAATAATGACAATGATTGAATAAGGGGCGTCAATGAATCCTTCTTAGCTTATGAAGATTTAATTAAAGGAGTAGAGTTGAAAGGAGCTTATAAATAAGCCTAATCATAGTCGATCGAAAATAATTATTTCCCTTCAATTATTTTGGGACTCTATGAATATGGAAACGAAACGCTTTTCATGTCGATCCTCTGGAACCGACCGTCATCTTTAAATTCTTTTTCTCTGTTCCTTCTCAAGAGATGTCAAGTTTTATCACGAATCTTGATTAAAGTTGGCCTATACAGTTACGCATTAATTGATACAAGATGGTATGAATAACTTCCTGCATGTGATGTTTAAGCGGTAGGCATGTGCTAACGACTAAAAGACGACTCGCCAGCTGACAGTTAGATTGTCGTTTTGCCTCGCAAGATTTAGGGGGTCGTTAAAGATTTAAAAGTGGCAGAGCCCCTCCAATTAAACAGTCGCCCCTTTGTTTGATGGGGCCCCGCCTTTAGAGGATTTAAAGGGACAATAAAAGGATATATTCCCTCCTCCTATTGACATCCTCCTCTAATTCCCTGTTTAGCTGTAAAACCTCTGTCGGCCTTTTAGTCTAAGCGCCCGGCCACGCCTGTTTACAGCGGCCGCTTGATGGCGCTATGGCAGGTGCACTATCGAGTCGTCTTGTTTGTTTGGATTTCTTTATTTTCTTGGCGTCCTTGAGTCAAGTTTGTTTTAATGCACAATTTCTAGAATCAAGAATCAACCTTTACTTACTAAACAGCACATACCTACACTCATTTCTAGTTCTTTGTAGACTAGTTCTTCTAGTCTTCATATCTTGTTTTTATTTGCGATTATTTTGAAAGCCAGAAATATGAGTCAAATGCACTAAAATATTGAAGTGGTATGAATCGGGCGGTAGTTCTATTGTGGCCCTTCCCCCGGAGGAGCTACACTTCGCTTAGTGACTGACAGTAGTCTGTTTTAGGTACAAGAGCATATCAGGTAACAGGATAACCTCATTATCAACGAATAACAAGGGGATATTTATAATAATTTATGACTGCGATGCTATGGAAATATATAACGAGGAAGATATCTTCTGTTTAAGTTGAAGGCAGTGAGGGAAAAACTTTGTCTAGTACCCTAGCCCTCTTCTAAAGAGAGAGCTTAAGAAGTTGGAGAGTCTGAAAGCGAGGAGGGAGTTCGGTACTCAGGATGATTCTCATGACTTAAGAGTGTAGGTTAACCACTAAATGTGGGCTAGAGTGGTAAGATAGAACGTAATATTGTTTAATAATAGAGGTCGTGCAATTTTTTATAGTTCACAATATATTTAGATTTCAATTTGAAATAGCTGAAATGTCAGATCGAATAACTAACAGAGGGAAACAGCAAAGGGTTTTAGAAATTAGAATAACTGCAATACCTCTTGATGTTTTTCAGTGTGATATTCAAAACGGCTAGAATGACACTTTTTTTTGTCTCAAAAAATTATTTACTGTTGTTTTTAAATTGCTATAATACTACTCAATCCTTACAAGTGCCGTTTACCCTTCGTGGTCTACGCCCTACCGTAAATTTCGACATTTGATACGACTGCGCAAGTTAATTACTTTAAGCTAAAAACTCCACACGGAAATGGAACGACAATCAGCCAGTCTCACTGAACCAATAATCTAACCTTCCCTTGTCCCAAAAACTATAACATACAAACACTTCAATTAAAATCTTGTCGGGTAAAGGGTAGGGTAGGCGAAAACCGACTGGATCCCAAAGCGCAGAGAGACTGGATCGTTGGGGGAGTCGCTGCTATGTACATGTTGTAGGGCCCCGGAGCCCTTCGTCCGCATGGAAGGGATCCCTTCCAAGGATGTGCTAGTTTTAGCGAGACGAAGGTATAGGGTCTAACAACGCCGGACTAAAACATAACGAGGTTAGGAATTAGAGGTGCAGAGGTAGTTGAGTAAGAAAGCCATGGTTCGAGTAGAGCAGCAAGCGCCAGTGAAGAGAAAGAGAGAGCAGTGTTCACTTTAGGTGCAGGGTTTCGAATTAATGGAAAAAGCTCCGAATTTCGGCCTTATATAGACAGGTCAGTGGTCAGGCTGTGCCCGCACCCTCTAGTGAGCTCCGTGTTGTGAACCAGTTCCTCCTCTCTAACTGACAACTAAGGTTTTTATTATAAAAATATGAAAACGTAGGCGGGTGTTTTCTGGTGTGAAAAGAGGGGAACTATTTATTCCTGGTGAAGAAGTTAGTACAACAATCTTTCAACAACAACAACAAGACTCAAATATCACCATTTTACGTACAAAATCATGCTCCAGGCGCTGACCCTAAAAAATACTTACGTTCACGACTTCATTAGAACATTATATTGTAACTTTCGTGACAATCTAAATAGACGGCCAAACCAACTAACCAATGAACTGACTGGACTTAACATACCTGGTAACATTCAACGACGGCTGAGGAGACGTCGGAATATACCTTTATGGCAAGACATCCCATTTTATCATTTTCATATCCACTGATTACATTATGTTTAAATATGAGCTCCGGCACAAACATGTATACCTAGTTTGACCTTCAAAATACATCTACGCTTTATCTATAACCATCCCTTTTGGAAGATTTTTTTTTAAAAACGGTAGTTTAGCGCCGAAAGACAAAGTCATGCCTACGAAATGACAATTTGCGGTTAACACACGCGCTCATATAACCACACAGTTAAAGAAAAACTCGATACGAAAACCGCTGCTACAAACGAGCTCACTCACACGCGCACTTGGACGTTCACAAAAACCTTAGCCGCACTCCGCTCAAGAACGGGAGATAGACAACATTTACCACTGATTGGCCGCCGTGCGGATAAAAACTGGAGGATGGGATATCTGCCGAGTCCTTCGTCCTTCCGTTCAAGCCGAGAGCTCTTCAGGGCACCTTTGCGGAATAGTACTACCAAGGACGGAACCTTGCTAGTCATGGTCTTTGGCATCCTATGAGGTAGGTGTATTACAGAGAAGAAGGGTAGTCTTACAATATTAAACAGAAAATTGTTCATCATTGAACATCTTCAATATTACCTTGTGATCGTTTTTTTTTTTTAGTACTCCGCTCAGAATAGTTAAAATAATTTATCTCTTGATTAATTTAAACAAATGTCAGTACACAAATGTTTAAAGGAAATAATAAGTTAGAAAACAGAAATAGCATGATTACAAATCCTTAATATTTCTTACTTTTTTACCTGCTGATTACACATTTGTGCGCATTACATGTCCCATAATGGAGTTATCTTATCATTTGGCAAACTGCCAGCCCTATGATTGTGATATTTTTTGTGATTTGCCAGCCGGCGAGGGTCGGTACCGCCACATAAGTCATAGCCCCTAAGGGTCCCTGTCACAGCGTGATCCCAACAAACACGATCTGTAAACAAGAGCCAATCTCTTATCGGTCAACAAATATTTTTTATCTATTTATTATTTTATTTCAGGCAATCGGATCATCTCTGCCGGTGATTTGTAGATCGACAGGAGAGGAAAAGGCGCCATGCTCTAATAACGGAGCTTGCTTCGGTCCTATCTTGCCCACGAGATAAGGGATTATTTTTATGTCTGAGCTGCTCCAATAACTCACGGCTAAGTCCTCTTGCCCTCGCTAAATCAGGCTTCGTCGCCTACAATAAACACTAGTTTTTTTTTAGCTAAGCAAGAGATTGCTTCTGTTTTCTGTTAATAGAACCGAGCTGGGTTTAATAAATTTTGCAATCGCCCTGTATTTTCATTTAAAATGAAAAAACCGTCAAATAGTCAAATTAAAGTTTAAATTACTCTTGAGTTTAGACTAGAGAAACGTATAAAGAGTTAGCGAAGTGCCACAGTTTTTTTTTCTATTTAGTTTTGTTATTGTATTTTAACAAACATATTTCGGAGTGTTGTAAGATGCTGAATATTTTGACAATTTAAGGTTAGTAAAATCATTTTACGCCACCTATCCTAGGACTTGCAGACATACTGACAGACAAAACGTCAATATCAAATCTAATATTTTGAAACAGGGTAACACTCTTTAATTGGAAGCAGAACTCAAGATCGTGGAGAATTCACAAACATTTATTTTATATTATTATAAAAGAGAAATATGTCAATAAGTAATTCTGACAAAATTAGATTGGTTTTCTGGTATGTAATGTTTTCTCTACAAAATCCAAATTTAGTTATGATGTCGATATAGCATAATAATGATAGAAAAATGATGAACGGAAATTCCTCCTTTTCTCCAAGTCATGAGTAGCATCGACTTAAAAGGCACTTTGGGAAATCAGAGTCGTTCGCTGACGACTAACCCGAAATAACGGCCACCGGTGGTGAGGAATTGACGTTTGCCAAATACGCCCTGAAAATGTTTCTCATAACGGTGACATGCCAAAAACAAAGTTGCATATGCGTCATTTGGTTCTCAAATAATATTTGTCGACTCACAATTGAAGAATCATTATACCTCGTACTTTGTATATCCAACGACTTCTTCTAGTTCGTGTAAGCGTTCCAGTTCCTATGATACTCCTTCTTTCTGTTTGTATTTACCGTTGAATTAGTTTGGAGCAGGTAGTTGACGAACAATTCTGGAAATTGCTTTCTATTTTTCTCATACAGTATTAACGAAGCCGTTTCATATAATCTTGTCCAGTCGATACTCTTTTTTTGTCGTTGTATTAGCTCAAATGATGGTGTCAATAAGTTATGTATGCGATAAGGTCTCGTTCGTGTTCCTAGGCCTTAAAAAAACCTTTATAATCCAACTTGCCATTCATTGATGAATGGTCGCTTTGTCATCACAGCCTAACTGATGTGTGTGCATTGGCAGTAGGGCTTATTTTATAAATGTATCCCTGCATTCTACTCAATTCAATTTAAATTAAAGAGCACGAGTATATGCCTTCAACAGCGTGTGCCCTGGAAGTCTGTGAGCGTTGTATGATATCTGCCAGACAAATTTTAATATTCAAATTTTTATACTCATTGGACGAAGCCAGAAATCAAACCTGAGGCCTGGGTGTTCTAATGCCATGGATTAACTTGTGCTAAGGTGTCTGTACAGTAATTACAAGTTCCCAAGTTTGAATTTCCATTAACTATTAAATTCTTCATTAACCAATAATAATTAAAATTCAGTGGTATTATATATTATAGCTAACAATCATAAAAATTAACATTGCCAATTATTTAAGCATGTACTAGTAAAAGTCACCAAGTTCAAGAACATCCAAGATGATCTTTGGTTTGAGCTCAGACTTAAGAGAAATATTGAAAGATGATGAGGCAACCGTCCAGGCACTTCAGTTTCCTGAAGGTTATATAATTCATCAATCAAGTCTAAATACTTGAAGACTCTTCGTCAATGACAAACTGGTGTGAAGTCGGCAAAAATAGGCAAATTATAATTTATTTCAATAGCAAAATAAAATCTTCACGGTTGGTATTGATTACTCAATCGCGATGCAAATGTGACAGACGGTGCAGAAAATTGATGTGCGGCCAAACATACTTAATCATTTTGGATATAAAAAAAAACTATTTTTAAGAATCTTTATACAGAATCCTGATGAAAACGAAATTCATTTGCACCTGTGTGGTATTCTGTGATTTTATTATTATAAACTAATGGTAATCTGTGATTATTGACCGGTATAGTAACCAAAAATATACATTTTAAAAATAAAAGGAAAATTTTTAAAGATTATCCTGCGTTTAAAATCGCAGAATACCACACAGGTGCAAATGAATTTCGGTTTCATCAGGATTCTGTATAAAGATTCTTAAAAATAGTTTTTTTTTATATCAAAAATTATCAATAACTACCATTATATTCCCTTGCTCTTATGTCTCTTTTGATTATAAATGTAGTCTATTGATGATTCGTTCTTCCTTCGTAGTACTTGTGTCTACAATGAACCTATGTTTTTGATCAAGTGTATGCATAAACCCTTCCCACTATCATAAACTCATCTTACATTCAATCATTGTTTATATCAAATACTCAACTAGTATTTGGCTGCTATGTCGTACATTGCAGTATGGTTTCGCTGGGAGAGGTACAATTGTCCCTACAGTTCGATTACTCGTTTTGTAGATATCAGTCTGCGAGGACACCGCCCCTCGACAGAGATAAGCTGATAGATTATTCGTGGCTGGATGGGGGCGTTATCGGTTTGCGCCTGAAGGCACGGATATTTGCTGGTCGTGCGCACATCGTGGCGGCTAGTTCTTAATAACTTTATCTCTGGGTGCGTCTCTCCGTAATCTGTGATTGGATATATGTGCCTCATTCCTCATTCTGGCTCCGGATCTGGAATCCTTGTTGGAAATAGTAGAAATCCTGATGAAGAGCAACAAGCATTCATACTCTTTCGAATATTAATTTATTCATTTTTATAGTATCACGTCACAATTATATTGTCTCTGTGTAATAAAATTATGCCATGGAACTGTTAATAAAACGAAAAAAAAACACTTTTCTGGGACATTGCCCTGTACACTACAACAATACACTACAAATAAGTATCTTCATGTGAACAAATAAATATATCAAAAGGTAATTTGATGTGGTTAGCTTATGACCACTTCTTTGAACCAACAGCAAATATTGAAACCAAGCAAGTGATGTAGTTACCATCAGCTCCGAACTCTTGAGGGTTCAACTGTTGAAAACGTTTGGGCTTAAAATTATAAACCTGAGGGGTGATTTATATCTTAATTTTTATTGGTTGAAGGGAGATAAGGAATTTGTAGACTAGATTTAAAGATTTCAAGTGGATTATGTGGATATCGTTCCAGAGGAAAAATTGATTTGTAGAAAAGGACAATAATAATGATGGGCGAGATCTAGTATTTCAAAAAAAGTAACTGATTTGACTTGGATGAGGTTGTAAAGGTAGACTTTTTTTGGTGATGTAAGGCAGTCTATAAGGCTGCAATTAAAATGCACAAAATAAATAAATATATAAGCCTAAAAAGATAAACCTGGAAGGAGGAAGTTTTCCAATTAACGAGATAAAATTGAATTTCGGATTATCTCCTATGAATTATATTTCCGCATTAGGTTTTCCCGGAAACCGGTTATACGGTACGGCAGAATCGGGGCGTCATCTTTCCAGTTGTTTTCCTCAGTTTCACTTCCGGCCGGAAACTGGGTGACAGTTTTACAGTCTATGACGCTGGCTTTATATCCACCGATTACCTTCCACGCTCTATAATATTTACTGACTAAATTCACCTTCGAATGATTATGCTAACAGCCGAAACGAAATCCGTTCGAAGGTTGTTTATTATTATATTACATTACCAAAAGAGAGTGGTTAAAGAATTGTAAAAGGCTCGGCTGCGCTGTGAATCTTCGGTTTGAAGTCTAGAGAGAAAATTTTCCGCCTTATTCTAAACGGAGAGCTCAGTCATACTTTACCCAGAAACACTTTGTAGTATAGTATTGTACATCTGCATAGTATTTTCAAGTTTTTTTAATTTTGTTGAGGTTGAATCGTGATACTGAACGCATTACTCTCCTTTCAGATAAGAAGTAAACAAAAAGCATGTTGTGATGACATTTGTGGCATGTATTATAGCTATAAACACAGAATCATATCTAATACTTAACAGTATAAAGCCTTCTGGGTAATTTATTATAGATCATTATAAATAATCAGCATTGGTTTTAGATTATTCTCCAAATTTAATCCTATGAAGTACTCTAAACATGGATAAACTAGTTGATATTAAGTGTTGTGGAAATGAATGTTCCTAGGGGTTGACGCTACCTACAACAAAAATAATATGCTAATATATTATTAAAAACCAGCTGACTCTATACCATCATAATCTAGACCTTTCCCTCTCTCTTGAACATTCTTTTATTACCGCATTCTTCTCCGCGCTCCCTTATTGCCTATAGTTTACTTCGCCGTTTCTGCGTCCCTGGGGCTATTGTGTCGTAAACCTCTTTCTCATCATGGGTAAACAGACGTGTGCTACTGCCAGTTTCCAGTTTGAATCAAAGGTGTATTCGTCAATATTAACATATGTAGTAACTCTTAGAAATTAAGAAATTTTAGTGCATTATTGTAATATGCAATACTAAAAATGACTTTTAAAAAATCCTTTATGATAGTAATTATTTCTGGTTCATCTTACTGGTTTGAACTGATTGTGAGATTACCGTTCGGCTAACATTATCCAAGAATCAGTTTTCTCGTTATTTCTTCAATTCAGGTAGGAATTATAGAATATTATTTATTATATATATATATAAATTGTTTTCGACTGAACAGTCATTAACTAAACAATTTGAATTACATACAAAATTGAAGGTATTTTCAGGAGAGGCATGGTATTTTACTCTCTTTTATAGTAGATCGCTTAAAGCAGTACTCCTAACAACCCTCTTACTACGGTAACTTTAATTTATACTTAATGTCATTTAAATTGACTAGTCTAGCACTTAAAATGACTCTTTGATGTGTTCAAAACGTTTTACCAATAAAACACTTTATAGGGAAGTATGTATTTTCATACTATAAAACTAGTTTAGACGTAGTTAGAAAATCATCTTAGTCTGTACTAACAGAACTTTTCATCGTTTCACTTTTTGTGATATTTTATCAAAATTTTTCTTCATTGTGTGCTTATGAAAATATGTATAACTTTTTTTTTCTTTTACTTAGCATGGATAATCCATAGTAGGCAAATAATTATGTCCACCGTGGACATTGCAAATGTCCCCCATCCTTTTGAATAAATGTAAATAGGGAGAGGACTGCGATTTAGTTTAAAACTGCTTGTTTGAGCTAGCTGAATAATATATTATTCATTGAAGACTGAAGATCTCTGAGGTCGTTGACTTTTCTTTTTTTTTTTTTCTTTGAACAATTGTTTTTCAACTCGGCAGAATATTAAACGCTTATAAATTTTAATAGGTTCTGTGAGAACCTTATTTTTTATTAAAGTTTCAACAGTAATCCTTTTATTTTTCTGTTGCTTTATATTTTCTCTGTTGCTTCATTTTTTTTTTATATGTTAATCTTATTTATGCTTTAGTAAACGAAATTACAGCGGTGTTTTGTTAGTTGTGATTTTTTTCCAAACTTCTTTATTGAATTATAATGAATTTTCAAAGGATGCTTTTACTCGTTGTTCTATAGTTAGCCATATGCATATTTTTAAACGTTAAAAATTTATTTTTAATTTTATTTCTCAACATATATGACAGTTCATTTTTTCTCTTAATCTTCTTGCCGAGCGAAAACTGATACTTTCAAATTAATGGGGTGCGAACGTTTTACTCCTGAATGTCTGTTTGGGTATTCTTCCTAATGTAAGGATGAAGTAATGTAACTGGCGCGTTAGTTCGCAAAAAACGCCCTCTCCCGTTACTCATAGAGAAATGAAGCAAAACTGAGGGACAGGTTTAAGTATAATAAGTAGTTGGGAGGGGAGGTACTTAGACCTTGTGATACACAGAATCGTTTTTTCTTGTCAAATATATCGAAGAGCATCTCGTAATATCACTGAGAGTTAAACACTAAAGTAGAATGGTAAAAAGGGCTAAAATATAATTTGTGGAATCAACAACATAAATTACCCTTTTAATTTCGTTCTTATATTATTTTATAATATTCACAACTTTTTTATTTAGATACAAGGCGATGGAAGGTAGCGACCCTGGAGGTTTAGGAGATAAAAAGAACAATTTTTGGGTTAAAATACCAAAGGGCTTTTTCTCAATCAGTCAAAAATCATTACATAACTTCATTTGGCTTCCAGACAATGTTCCTGTTCTTTCGCTTACTCCTGAATGTATTTTTTTTATTTTTATTTTATAAATACTCTTCTTGCAAAAATGATTTATTTGGAATGGATCCTTGAATATAATGGTTATTCGGATTGTAACAGCTTACTTAAGAGACGCAGGAAGATTGTACTGCCTTACCCAGAATCGTTTTTTGTGTACTAGTTACGGAGAGTATAAGAATTTTGTTTTTTATTTATCCCACCAATTTCAGAACCTTTATTTCTGCCTTTAGTTTCATTGGGAAGGATATTTATGACTCGTAAAAAAAGTGTTTCGCACATTCCAGCGTTCTGTGCAGGGCTTGCAGGCGATGAAGACCATTACGACCTAGAAATGGCCGGGCCAGTGTGGAAAGGCCAAATCTTACATGATGATTATAGTGATTAACTGGCCGTCAGGTCGTTATCTCTGAGTCACGGCTGCAGGCTTACTTCACTGTCGCTTTCTCCCTTGCTGTCCTGTCTTTGTCGGCTTTCTGGCCTCGGATATTATACTGTATAATATATTGTGTATAATAACAGTGGCAATGAATAGATCTTCAGCTTCTGGCAGGAGGTTGGAACCCTAAGAGTGTCACAAAACCATGTTTTTTACTGACGGAAGCAAAGGGCATTCACCCTTTTCCTTGCCTTAATTTTTATTTTATTTTCTTATGAAGAGTCTGCAAAAACAGTTTATAAAATTTGATTAAAAATTAATCGAATGAAGTCAGAACTACGTATATATTTTTTTCAATCTTTGAAGAAATTTGCCCTGAAAGAGCAATAAAAAAGTCTAATAAGACATTGTATTCATACTATATTTACGAAGTCACATTTAGGCTAGGCGCTCATATGCGGCTTTCTGTCGCAGTGACTAAACAGTCGTGGAATCATTCCGATCCGCCAAATAGTCGTGGCTACTTAAGTATCGAAATAGATTTCGATGAGGTGACATGTATTCTTACTCTGATTGAAATGACGCGTGAACTAAAAGAAAACGTAAACTACAGTGAATGGCCAATTTCAAAGATTCGCGATGATTTGAAATGTTTTCAGTTTCAAATATTAATTACCTACCTTCACCAAAATTTCACCAACAAACATAGCATTGCTAGGTGATTCCCATTTGTCTACGTGTTTTTTTTATATGGTACTATTTTAATAATATGGCCTGATTTGGTGACCTATACTGATGTTTTGAGTTGTTTTATTTTTATTTATAAATTATTATGTTATATTACCCGTGGAACAATATAATTTTTTCTAACCCACCCAGATAACACAGAATGAAGAAGGTCGGTGAGGCTTCTAAGAGAAGTCCTTCTCAGATCTCAGTCTTAGATGTTTTCCTTTTTTTTTTATATCTCGCAGTGACTGGACGGGAGGGGGGTCAGTAAAAAACAAGCTGACTCTATGCCATCATAATCTAGACCTTTCCCTCTCTGTTCAACATTCTTTTATTACCGCATTCTTCTCCACGCTCCCTTATTGCCTATAGTTTACTTCGCCGTTTCTGCGTCCCTGGGGCTATTGTGTCGTAAACCTCTTTCTCATCATGGGTAAACAGACGTGTGCTACTGCCAGTTTCCAGTTTGAATCAAAGGTGTATTCGTCAATATTAACATATGTAGTAACGCTTAGAAATTAAGAAATTTTAGTGCATTATTGTAATATGCAATACTAAAAATGATTTTTAAAAAATCCTTTATGATAGTAATTATTTCTGGTTCTTCTTACTGGTTTGAACTGATTGTGAGATTACCGTTTGGCTAACATTATCCAAGAATCAGTTTCCTCGTTATTTCTTCATTTCAGTTAGGAATATTGTATTTTAAGAAGTACGGATGAACAAACTACTAAGTAAAGTGATAGTAATGAGAGATGGCCTTGCTGCTTCCAGTGTGAGTTTCTTAGTTACTCATTAAATGACTGATGAAACACTATTCGTTCAACAAATAATAACTTTTTTTTTTCCTTAGCTCTCAAACTTAAAAAATAGGATGTAGGAAAAATAATAAAAGGAAAATTATTTGAGTGCCTTTCATTGGGAAGAGTCCCATTTGAAGGAAGTATGAGAAGGATATGGGGTGTGGGATGCCTAAAAGAGGCGGGTAGATTCGGGAAGGTAGTGAGAGTCTACCTATGGTGGAGCCTAGGGGTACTACCATTGGTTTGAAGTCGGCCAGGTCACACCTGGCCTCGGCCCCTAGGGGCTGAACTGAGTCGGCCTACTCGTCCAGGGAATCGACTTACCCTGGGCAGGTAGAAGGGTTAATAATAACTTAAGTTGAATATTGAATATAGCTTGTTCGGAAAATCCTGTCCATGTGAGAGTTGTTAGTTCTAGTTTGATATATATGTTTTTAAATTGTATTCTAATTTGAGTTTTTGATGTTAATGTTTGCTTATCTACAGATAGCCGCCAACAGTTTGAAATCATTTCCCTACAAATACAATGATTTAAAAATTATTGAACCCTCGCTTTGTAAAGGGTTTATGGTATTATAATTTATCGTACACAATGCTTTTTTGTTCTTTCGAAATCCTGTTGCGATCCCCTCCCAGGTAAGTACCTAACTGTCTACCTGTTGTGAAACCAAAAACTGCGTTTAAGGTTTCATGGCTGTAATTTAGAATTGGTGAGTATTTTTTTTGTTCTCTGAAGCGTGTAACGATTCATGGTCATGTCGTAACCATAGCTAAGGCAAACAAACGCTTCAACCATTAATAATATATATATATTGTAACCTACCTCATTTTTTACCATTTCTCTTTTTACTTTATTTGATCAATTTAACTTAACTAATTTGGCAGGTCCGTCATGAGATCTTTAATTCAAATTGTTTTATGTCTTTGACATAGGAATTTATCCCGATTGAATCGCCCGATTTCAAGGCTAATGTTGTGGTTATTAATAAATTGAAAAACTAGGAATTGTGAAATATATTCAAATAAAATGGTTATAACAAATATTTATAATTAACATAGAGTACTGGCAAAAGTATAAAAAAAATAATCAATTCCTTTTAAATTAGGATAATTACTACTAATTACAAACATGAAGTTGAGCACAATTTCTTTTAATGGATCCATAATAAGAAACAATATTAATATCACCAACCTACAAATTATCCGCCCATCTGTCTAAATACACCATGGTATTCAATAACGTTCAACTGCTTTTCTTCTCTTCTCTTCCTGTAATCCAACCAACGTTACTTTCTACTGTTGGTTCTTCAATAGTATGGTAACCGCCAATTCGGGAGCTTGGTAACTGCGTTCTTCTCGACGGCTGTGCTAAGACTGGTTTTCCGCTCATCCCCACTCCTAGGAGTATAAGGGAAAATGACCCTTACCATATGTGAGGGTCCATGATCTTTATTCTCAAATATCATGAATGTTACAATATATATATATATATATATCATACACGTGTAATTATATGTACCACTTACTTTAGGCTTTGCAGGAAAAAAAAAGAATCTCTAGCGAGGATTGGAGTAAAATACTCCAATTAACTCCTTAAGCTGGCCAGCAGCAATCTGATAACGTACTGCGACTGAAGGCCGATTGAGTACATCTCCGATCGATTCTGTTGTGATTGACTTTTGTGGATTACCAGAGATTAATATATCAGATATCTTCGGTAGATGATAACTTAGTTCTCTCAAGAAAATCCTTCTTCTTTGACTTTTGAAACTTGTTCGAGAACTGTTTACCTAGGAACCGGTTCCCCTATATAAAGATATAAGTACTAAATGAATGACGTATATAACAATTTTGGGAGGTATTTGCGTAAATTTCTTGACAACTTCGTCATTTTATTTTTTGAAACCATCCCGCTCACTAAAAGTTGGCTTTTCAAGTAGCTAATAAAAAAAAAAACCCTCTGAAACATGTTGGAAAGTTTTAACTGGTCTCAATTATTTTTTTGATTTTTTTTTTATGGAGTAACGCCTTAAATTCACACCTGAGATGAGACTTCAAAAGCCTTAAATTAAACAAAAAAAAAGTAAATAAATAAAAAATAAAAAAATCTTTTTTTTTTACTTCTCGTAATTTTACTTTAATTTACAATTAGTTGATTTCAAGGTGATACGTATATCTCGATGTATCTATAATGATTAAATCATATTTACAAACGCTATCATAAAGCATCCAAGTAGAGAGACAGAGACAGGCAGAAAAAAGATAACACCCCCCCCCCATACATAAATAAAAGTAGGGCCTCTCCATTTAGGCTTGACACTGTGTCAATAACATATCAGCTGCTTACTATACTTATTGCATACTTAAATTATTCAAGTGAAGGTTACCCTTTTCGTAAAAGACCATTTCAATTGCCTGTTTCTAAGATAAGAATATATACTGTTATCTGAAAATAGACATAAAAATAGAACTGTATGTAATCTTAAATCTAATCAAAGGGTCCAACTTTTTTTCGTTTAGGTTCAACCCCCTCCCCGCTGTTCAAAGGGGCATTTAACCCCAAATAAAAAACGATAAACGACACATCCTTCCGTGTATGTTATTGATAATTTTGCTACGTTTTGAAATAGCAATACTTTTGGTAGTACGATTAAATAAACGTTCTACTTTCACATTTAGAAGTACGATGTTTCGCGTTATGTATTACTGGGCATACTTAAAGCAGACAGACATCATTCAATGGATCTTGGAGTCAATCAATGTTATCTGCCCACCAGACTTCATCATACTTAAATGTCAGATTTATCCAACCTGTCATCATCTTCATCGGTTGTCTCTATCAATTTCGGACGCCTACTTTTGGCAGGTGAAATTGATTGATGATTTGAAGGAAACATCCCACGACCTACGCGGCTAAGACTAGACAACACTTTAGAAATTAATAAATTTCCCAGGCACAATTCGAAATTCAAACACTAATAATGGAATTTCAAAACTCCTAAAAACAACAAAATTGTTTTCAAGATGATTTACACGAGTGAAATTTTATGGTGTTAAGTCAACATTAATGGAATTAAACAATTTTTAATATTGTTAAAACAAAATTTTATGTTGACCTCCAATTTTTCGAATCACTTCCAGTGGAACAAATAATTTAAAAAAATGATTTAGATTTAAATCATACCATAAATCAATTGTTCTCTTCTCTTCAATAATTTTGTTTATTTCCTAGCGCTTTCGACAGCCCACGCCTTTTATCCTTAGGCTGTGACAATTATATAATAAAACAAACGTTAATACCGTCAAACATTTTTATTAAAATATAAATAAATATCTGTTACATAGTTATAAATTCATAACTAAAGAAAACAAACAAAAAATAAATAAATAAATAAAAAAACAATAAAATATAAATAAATGGGCTCAAATTTAAATTTGAAGTAAATACAGTGTCTTATGTGTAAGATTTCCCCAAGTTTCATGTATGTAATAAATCGAAATTTATTGACTTCTCAAAATACATAAAATTTCGCTAATGCTCTAAACAAAATCGAGCAACCCTCTCCGCCAAATAACAACCGTTCTGGACGAGAGCCAAAAACAAATTACTTAGCCTAAGCTAATGTTATTATTATAACTTTTATGGTACTTTCTAAATTTATTTTTACTACAGTACCCCTGGTAAATAACATTTGATCTCGTACATACTGCATCTATCGCATGATACTATAGGTATGTTAATATTTTTTTCGTAAGTAATTACACTGTTTTGTAATAGTTTTCTACCAATATATAATAAAACATAACAAAAAAAAAACTTGAACACTAAAGCGAATAAAAAAATATAAACTGAATGAAAAAAAATATAATTTTTTCACTGAATGGCCTGTATCCAATTTTTATTTTAACACCATGTCTGCGATTCCAGGCATCCTCACTTTGTATGATGAAAAATTTTTCATCAATCATCTTTCACGTTATTATAAAAAATCAACCGAATTAGTACTTTCGCATTACGTGTCCAAATTTTCTTTCTGCAGAGCAGCAGGTTAAGGATAAATAAAAAAAACCTTTCTTTTCTATTTGATGTCCAGTGATAGTTTTGGGGGAGGTTGTATTGTTTTTAAATATTTAAGTATCTCTTTTTAGATTATCATTAGTTGTACTAATTAGACATATATTATTGCTTACTTGTTCGTTAGCTAGAATATTAATGTATGTATAAATTTACATTTTTGAAAAGTATTGTTTTTGAAATTCAAATATAATCAGCTTTCCCTTATGGTAGCTATAACTAGGAGGATGTCGATGTTCGTACATAAACAGGTTAATGTTAGGTTATTTTAGGTTAAAAGACGTTTGTGAAAGAACTATGTAAAAGACGTATCTCTGGTAGAAATAGAATATTTACTGTTCCGAATCAGCTTCGAAGATGTGGAGCAGTCACAAGTGTCCCAAGTTCGATTATCGGTTGCCCACATCCGACGCTAGGGAGGTAATGGGCCATTTCTCGCTACCATTCTTTCTTTCTTCTTTCTATCTCGTGAAAAACTTTCCATTTTTTCTCCTCTTTTTCTTATGTTCCTTAGTTGCTTTTTTTTTCTCGGTGCTACTTCTTCTGATTCCATTTTCCTTCACCTTCCATTTGTGCCCTGACTGCTTTCCATTTAAAGTTGACAGAGCCTCAGATTTGATCTGGGTCATGTGTCAGAACCAGTTCTCGTCGACCACATTTCCGACGTCCTGTCTAAGAAAAAGAGATATTCATGTTTTTTGTAAACCTTTCGACTCGGTCTGGCATGATATATTTTTAAAAAATTCAGCGTATTCTAATCATTCTGAAGACATGTTAAATAAGTTAATTCTTTGAGGTCAATGGACGATCCATGAATGTGATATGTGATACATTTGCTAAGTTTGGGTGGATAGGCTTTACTTTCAAAAGATACAGATGAATCGTCAATCTGTATGTAATTTATATCAGTACAGATGAAACCATCAACATTTTAAGCTCAAGATTCAATGTGTTGCCTAATATACAATAACGGAAATAATAAAAAATACACAAAAAAACTCTCGAAATCTTTTGAGGGCTTTATTCATTTCTATAAGCTCTTTTTACTGTTAGCTAGGAATTTATACGAGATAAAAGATATTTGTTTCCCAATATAAATTCCAAAACTATAATAAAAAGCCAATGGTCCCCGCCACTTTTATGAGGGCAAAATTCCAACCCCCACCCCTCTACCCCCGTCCAAAAGCCTTACTTGCTCCTTAGAAATATTTATAGATCAGTAAACGCTAGCCGGTTCCTGAGTGTAATCATTGAAGATTCCAAATTATTGAAGAATGCAAAAATTATATAACATTTCTGTTTAAATATTCAAAATGTTTTTTGTTGAATTGGCCAAGAACGCTATTAAAGTCAAATTAATTGTGTTATGAATCTCTTATGGTTTATAATTAGGAAAATATGAAACGTTGGTTTTGACAGGGACCTGATGAACTAATAAATATTTTGATCATAAAATGTATAATTAAAAAAAATAATTAATTCTATTGTTTGCCTGGCTGTTTCTATTACTCCTCTGTATTGGTTTCATTTAATTTCGTTCATAAGTATTATTGAAAAAGTTCAGATGCTTCAAAAAAGGATGGTGTATTAACATATGTTTGATATAATAAAAAACAAAAATACATCTCCTCTCTACACTATGGTTATACTATATTGTTCCTTTTACGACTAGAACATTAACGAAATGACGGGTGTCCATCAAGGTAGCTAGTCCGTGGAGCCAAAGTACCCACGTGCCCTTGGAAGGGATCTGGGAAGATTTAATTAAAGTTAATTACAGAGAAGTTAGGAGATTTCCTCGATCCCCTCTTTTATTGCCACGGTGTGCTCCTCCCCGTCACACACTTTCTCTCTCTCTCCTGTCTTATCCAGGAATCAACTTAATACCCTCCCAATCTAGGGACCTTCTCTCGATATAGGTATCAAATCGGTTCGAGGAACTTTGTTTTTAATTGCCATTAATTTTTTTTTCATTAGATGCAAGAATAATTGCCATAGAATTTGTATACTTTTCTTTCTGACTACAATTATCAAAGATAAAAATAAACTAATATATATCAACATCAAATATAATCTAAATTCTGTTTGTTTGGTTATTAGTAAACACCAATAAGTGTAAACAAATCGAAGGCTTTAGATTGTGAAGAGACAAAGTCCTTGAAACGTCCATGTTATCTTCTCGAATAATTATAGATTAATTTTGAATAAAATATTCTTATTTTGGGTCATAATTGGCCCATTTAGATTATCTAACATTTTTGGCCATTGAAAATCGATTTTAATGATTTCAAGATTTTATTCATCTTGATTTAACCATTTCCACTATTATAAAGCAAAGCAGCAAACGTTGGACAATATCCACTCCACTGGCAACTTAAGACAGAAATTACAAAAAGAAGAAGTATTCGATAAATTACGTTATATTTAGAATTTAAATCAACAAAATGAAATCACACTACCTAATGCAATTTCTATAACTAGCATAATCAATATCACCTTAATAATGAGAATGCGGACGTACTGCGCTTTCGTTATAGACTGCTAGTATGTTCGTTATAGATTGATGGCATGTTATAGACTCAAAGACTGTTCGTTAAGCACTGTTGTTATGGACTGATAGTACGTTATAGACTCATAGACTTTTATTATGGACTGATAGTCTGTTATAGACTCATAGACTGTTATTATGATCGTATGCTATAGGTCCATATACTGTTCGTTTCGCACTAATGTTATGTTGTAGACTGTTCGTTATGGACTGATGGCATGTTATAGACTCAAAGACTGCTTTTTATGCACTGATGCCATGTTGTAGTCAGTTTGTTATGGACTGATAGTATGTTATAGACTCAAAGACTGTTTTTTATGCACTGATGCCATGTTGTAGTCAGTTTTTTAAGGACTGGTGGCATGTTATAGACTCAAAGACTGTTCGTTAAGCACTGTTGTTATGGACTGATAGTATGTTATAGACTCATAGACTGTTATTATGGACTTATAGTCTGTTATAGACTCATAGACTGTTTTTATGGACTGATAGTCTGTTATAGACTCATAGACTGTTATTATGATAGTATGTTATAGGTCCATATACTGTTCGTTTTGCACTAATGTTATATTGTAGACTGTTTGTTATGGTCTGATAGTATGTTATAGACTCAAAGACTGTTTTTTATGCACTGATGCCATGTTGTAGTCAGTTTTTTAAGGACTGATGGTATGATATAGACTCATAGACTTTTCGTTATGTACTGATGGTATGTAATAGACTCCTGATATGAGCTGATCCTATGGAAACTATAAAGCTTACTCTGGCTTAAGGATCCAAACTGTATGTGGTGACATCGGTAACAAAATAAACACAACCTCGGAGTCTCTTAACGATCTAAATAATATTTCAATATATATCACCACATCAACTATGTCATTATTGTGAGTGTTTTTGTTGGATAATTTTTTACTGTTGTGAGATAGTCAGTTGTAGGGATCCGAAATTATCCGTAAAGAGAATTTGTTATTTTCAGGCTTTAAGTAATCTGTTCTTATTATTTGTTTGTTAATTATTTTTTTTTAAAAACTTTCGGACAGTTATGCTAACATTTTTTTGGACGTTAAAGTAGCTAAAAGCCTTTGTACCCCGGTCCTGAGGGAAGAACCCCCTTTCATTAGTGGGAGCACAGACAGTGCACTATAGAAGCCTCCCTAAAAAGTACCCTCGTGGATGTTGAGTGGTCCATTACTGATAACAGGGCCTGATGGTCGATATCCTATCAACTGTGCTGGTACCGGTTGTCTTTATTTGTCAGCTGAATGTGATAACAGGCGACTATTCTTATCCCTTCCATGCTCGGGCCCATAATTGGTTGTTGGTTTAAAAAAAATGATGTGATGTATTCCCCATCTGCTGAGTAACTTGCAATAAGCGAAGCCTTGATAGGTAATTAACGGTAGCACTGATACTGGTGGAGAATGCTGCCTGGTCGACAATAGTCTGTCAGTTACCAGGGACGAGTGGGTAGATAACGGGTGACAATGCATTGCCGTTCCTTCCAATGACGGTGTGCCATACAGTTGTCTGGCCAATAATGGCCGTCTCTCTCCGTGTTTCTCACCGCGTCTTCTGTCTTTAAGGATGTTCTGCAAAAGTCACAATTTGTTTTCTTGTTAATATTTATGTTAACACTGTAAGCACTTAGCCTCCAACAACGCGTTATTCTACCCACCATCCTTAGAACCAAACCAGCTGACTCAGGCTAACCAAGAGGAGATCGCAGAGGATCCTTTGTCGGCCAGGATCAAAGACCCCGATCTACCCCAGTGTGTGTCCAAACGGTTTCACGCCTCGTCTCACACCCTCCTTCTTCCTACCACCCTCCTACTAGTTCTTGAGGCAGTCACCCACTCGAATGTCGTCTCTCTGTTTTCGCCTGTGTGGGTTTATTCCGATTAGGTGTTTTTATTGTCATTTAATGGATTCCTCTGATAGTTATTTTATTTTTAATTTGTAGGAGTTAGTGATGGGTTGTATCTTGAATAAATGAAAGCGCACATAAATAAGACTGGCATACATTTTTACCAATTTTTTTTTTTTTTGTTCATATCCCATTTATTAATTTTATATGCATTTTAATTAAAATATAGATCCTACATTGTCTCTATTTACAAAAGTGCATTTAGTGCTTATTATATTTACTATACCGTAGCTACATTTTATACATTTTTTGTGTTTATATATAACATTTTTCGTCTACAATCTGATGTACCTTAGTACAATATTTTTGAGAATTTAAAAGGTGATGAAGCTCACTTTATTTCACTCAAAAACATGAAACCAATACAAATGTGAACGGGAGCATAACTACTGTGGATAGACAAAGAATGACTCATTTATTTAAGTAATAATCCTCTTTAAACACATCCCAGAATATATATTTAATCTTTGAACAAAAATTCACAGCATGAGATTTGCTTATTGTCCTCTCGGAAGCTGTTCACCTCTGACCTCGGGTAGCTATTACCTTATTCATTAAAAATGTTTACACAATTAATCTCCATTAGAAATTTTTTGCTACCATGACAGAGGACTCTCGCTTTGTTTGCTGATCGGTAGAGTCGTTAGGGAAGTGATCTCGACTCATTGTGCCTTATGACGTGAGTATCTGCCGATCGTGATCGAGCGTGAGCGTCTTTGTTCGTGTCAATAGGAGTATTTTTTTTTTTTTTTTTTTTTTCATCCATACATTTATTTCAGCTTGAATGAAAAATGGACTACAAACCCCCGCGCTCAGTAGACGGAGTGGGTTTTTTGTGACCTGGCGACCCCTCGCTATTATCCTGACCAAGTGATTAATAACTCGGATACAGGGTCAGTTCAATTAAGTAGTAATTACACCTACATCCTCCTCCGATAGATCTTCCTTTACTAACAAACTGTCCTCTGCTTGACTGTATACAAATGGGGGTTCTTGTCTCGTTATATATGTCATAATTTAACACAGGGCTCTCTCATATGATGGTGATACATTATACATATATGGGTATATATATCTATATATTCATCATTTATATGCTTGCTCGTAAGAATAGCTCTCTTACTGGAAATATATCAGTTAGACACGATATGGAGTCGTCTAGGTTTAATTGTTACCATTTTGAAGGTTTCGTTTTTTTTTTCAAAACCAAAAACGGTTTTTGCTGCTTTGTATTTGTATTTGTTGGATTTTGTTCATAAATATTTCCTATTGTCATTTCGTATAATTTTAAGTGTAGTGTTAAACACAAGGTATATATAATACTATTAATACTTATAGGGATCTTAATGAACCTTAATTACTTCATTAATATCGTTTCGCGACTGTTTCGCCACCCCTGATTAACGCTGAGACATGAAATTCTAAATGTCAATCATCCCCCGATGATGAAGTAAAGAAGAAATTAAAATTATATTTGTTTTTATTGATTAGGGTATCATATTAAATGTATTTCTATTGTACTCGTATGTGTCAGGGACATACCTTGACCGTTTGGAATCATTTGAGCATTCGATGTCTAAGTCTCCGAAGTTCAACCCGACAAAAATGAAATGAAATGGCGAAGTGATGCAATAATCATACATGATAACAGTTGATAACAATAATTAATTGTTTAAAACAGTTGTATCGTCTTTCCACAACTAATAACCTCTTCTTTAATGTAATTGCGCTTTCAGTTCTCAGCTGTCATCTTCAGTTATTTTTACAATAAAATAAAAAATCAAATGATAAAAACTGTCGATTTTACCTGCTCATATGTTTTTTTTTTTTTTCTTTTTTTTCCCCATAGCTCTCAAACTTATAAAAATAGGATGCGGGAAAATTATTTTGGATTGATGGGTGCCTTTCACTAAGGTGAGTCCCATTTGAAGGAAGTATGGGAAGGATATGGGGTGTGGGATGCCTAAAAGAGGCGGGTGGATTCGGGAAGGTAGTGAGAGTCTACCTGTGGTGGCTCATATGGAGACAAACTAATTACTATTATTATATGTAACAATGGCTACTTATTTTGAAATTGTCCTTCTATTCTACTACAATTAAAAATTCTTAAAATTCAGAAATACAACACCGGTGTAGTAAATAATAATAATTAAATTAAATACTGTGAAATAACCAGAAAAAATTATTTAAAAAGTCTATCAACAAGTTTTCATAAAATTACAAATACCTACTTAAAACACAACAATATATCAATCCTATGGCCACTCACCTAATTGGTTATGTGGGACATATACTTCATCTAACACACTAGTACATTTTAACCAGGGCTGCTACAGCCACGCTCCAGACTCTCGACTAGCTTTGTCCAAGAGGATTGGAATGGGGCAGGTTTCTTAGCATTCGCGGAATTTACTATTTCTTCCTTTTTATTTCAATATTTCCCAGGCTATTAACTAATCATTTATAGTTTGTAAATTTATTTAATTAAGTGTTAGTTTTCAGAGGTTACACAAAAATTCGCTTTTGCAAATACCTCTAGCCGGAGAGCACGAGTTCGAATCCTGGATCTGTTACGATCTTTTTGATTGCGCTAATTGTAATAAATAATTATATTACATGTATTTTATAGTATATTAAAATCGATTTCAAACCCTTGAAATCTTGAAGAAGGCAATTAAACAGTTGTGTGAAGATAGGTCATAACTCATGGGAGGGATACGAGCTTCAATGCTCCTCTGAATGAAATGGCCTCTCGAAACAGGTGTTTTGGAATTCGTCCTGAGAGATATGGGCACCGGGCGAGGAAAATATGGGCCACCTAACCGCACACCTGCCCATAACTCTCCTTTACTCGGATATAAAGAGAACAGAATACCTGGCTGGATCCCTATCGACTTGAATAAAACCCTCAAATAACTGGGACAATTAAACAATGGTCGGGATCGACTGGCGATATCGGGTTGCCGCCAATTACGTGGAACGGATCGCTATCTCGTGGGCGGTGCGATGTTCAATAACGTACATCTACCCTGGCCATTGTTGTAAATTTTTATTTTTGTTATTTTCTTCGTGTAAGTACTGTCTGTACCTTATCTGCGACAACTTCAGTGATTTCAGGTTATTCACCCCACCTTCAATAATTGTCTTACAAAACGACAATTACAGTTTATGGCTATCACTTCTATATTCACAATCTATTTACAAGTTTTGTTACCTCACATAGCCTTCTCTATCTGATTGCTGCTCCATCTGGTGGGGGCCAGTGGAAGCAGCGCGGCAAATTCAAATTAACGAGAGAATACTTTCATTACATATATATTATTAATTAATATTAATTAACAAGAAGTACTTCAGTTATTTTCTTAAATACCTACTAAATAAATCTCAAAAAAAAACCCAAGTATTTGCCGAAACATCTCGTTCACTTCAATTCACTTTTTTTTCAACAAAGCAAGAAAATCAAAAATTTTTATTGCGATTTATAATTTTGGCTTTTAAAACTCAGTTGTTTTTTAGTCTTCTGTGTTGCTTTCTAATGTCCTTATTATGTGGAACAGAAATTTAGTTCTTAAACAAGTTCTGAACTTGAAAAAAACTTGTGGATCAAGTTTTTTCATACTGTCCGTTATTTTATTTTGGCCTATACATAATTAATAAATAGCATATTTACATGAGCTGGAGGATATGCATAAAAATTTAACCGCTATAGTTGAATCGACTACAAGACAAAAGACGACTGTCACTTACCTATTTGACAGTAGAGCCTTTCCCTTTGGAACTGGCGAAAATGTATTCTGCAACATCCCCACAACTGATTACCGTCATTTAAATAAGATGAAGCTGCGGTAAGAAACGGGTGAATAATTAAACATGAAAAAGATCCATTACTCTTAGCACAGAAGTTAATTAAGATAAAAGGATTCAATTTTACCCTGTACTGCTAATGGCTACTTGACTTTCACAAGTGAATTATACACAACAATATTCATGTATTCCAGTTGAAAATTTATCGTTAAAAAAAAAACCCACACGGGAGTCGAGTATGTTAACGATGCTGTAAATTTAAATTGCTTCTGACTTTTTTTATTTTATATAGAATAAAACTAAAAAAGAGGACAATCGGATTTGAACGGATTCCCTCGAGGAGGATCCTAAACGGATCAGACTTCGCTTCATTATCCCAATTAACGGCTGATAGATAGGAGCGGGGTGAAAAATCGGATGGCTGGCGGATCTCGTTTGCCATGATTAATTCCAATCCTTTGTCTGCAAGTTCTATATTGGCTTAGGGCCTCTGGGGGGGGGGGGGAGGCCAGTGATCCAGGTATGTTGGTTTGTTCTCTTCGACTCTCTACGGATCAGGGACATTGTTAACAGAGGATGATCAAGTTAGATTCTTAAATTGTATAAAGAATGCTGGCTGGAAGTCGCTATTAATAAAAGTTAAACACTACATTTTACTAACTACATACTGCCTTTAACAAGAAAGAACAAGAACCCCCTAAGGCTAGTAAGGCTATTTCTTAAGGTCTGATCGTAGGACGATCTAGGATCGGAGGTTCTGGATAAAAATCTAGTTACCTATCGATATTATTCTACACATTAACACGATCAATGTTCAAGTATTTTTCTGTCGAGTGGATTTGTACATTTCAGCTCGCCAAAACATTTCAGATTTTTAGCTGCCCACACTTTATTATGAAATAAAACTATTTTTTTGACAGGCTAGGCCGTCATCCTCAAGGGTTCGAGATGTAACATACGCGGCTTTAAAGGGGATCAGTAACGTTCAGGTATAAATCAATAAAGCTGTGAACAGAAAGTCATAAAGGGTGTCCCAGAATTAACGCAAGATTTGAATTTGCCGCCATTTGTGCAGTAAGGTGCTGGCAACCCGAAATAAAAACGATTTGGCAGCTGACAGTTTAGGGTTACTAAAAATGGAGCGTTACACGTCTTTATTGTTGAACATTATCTCAAAAATAATGAAAGTTTGGCGGCCGCAGTTCGAAAATATCATACAAAATAGGGTCGGAATAGTGTTTTGACTTCAACTGTGAAAAGATTAATTGAAAAATTCAGGGAGACTTGATCAGTTGGAGACACTAAACACACTGGTCGTCCAAAAACAAGCCGTTCAAATGTCAATATCGAAGCAGTGCGTAAGAGTGTTGTTGAAAATCCAGGAACATCAATTCGGCGTCGTAAACACAGTTCTTTGTGCCGAAATTGGATGATATTGATGTGGCCAGTATGTGGTTTCAACAAGATGGCACCACATGCCATACAGCCCATGAAACAATTAAATTACTGCATGAGACATTTCCTGGTCGTCTACTCTTTCGTTTCGGTGATCAGAATTGGCCCCCTAGATCGTGTGATTTAACACCTTTAGATTTCTTTTTATGGGGTTATTTGAAGTCAAAGGTGTATGTCAACAAGCCCATATCCACCCGTGCATTAAAAGAGGATATTCAACGCTGCATCAACGAAATTCAACCACATTTATGCCAAATGTCATGGAAAATTTCGACAAAATAGTACGTTGTGCCAGAAAAGTCGTGGAGGCCATTTGCCCAGTGTGTTATTCCATAAACAACCCTATCATATTTACTTTATGATTCAATAAAAAAATACAACAAACTGTGTTTTCTATTTAAATCAAATCTTGCGTTCCCAGAATTAACACCCTATACATACCTGCACCATGAATCATAGTTTATTATGCTTCAGTAAGATAAAAGTTTACTCATCATTCAAAAATCATGGTTTAGGCCACCAGTGGCAACGACTATAAAGAAAAACACACCGGACTGACGGGAAATAGCCGGAAGGGCGATAAAGCAGCACTTCTAAGCACCTTGAACTCAGACCGTATCCTCGAAAACGTTCGTGTTTCTAAAGCACAATAAACTGTGGTTCAGCAAAAATAGGTTTTATTTATCGAAATTCAAATCCCCCGCGCGTACGTGCTTTCTGGGACTAGAAGTGTCAGCTAAAACCTACAAAAAAGCCAAGGACCTACCGACAATCTTGGATCAACAGCCGTTAAAAAACGATTTTCTTTCATTAGTGAAAAAAAGTCTACAGTGTATTTGTCTCATGTTGAAAATATAATGTGTGCGACTAAATCAAACATATCTTAATCCGTAGCTATGATATGATTTTTAATAGTTTTTTCTAATAGCAGCTCAATATTTTAATAAATTTGAATTTTTTTTACTGAAGAAAGTTTTTTTTCTCAGACTTTAATTGAACTTTTTATTAACTGAAAAATTAAGTCAGGAAACGATCAAAGTGGCCAAAAAAGTCTTTAAAAAATTAATAAAACATAAACTGGAATGGTATGTTTAAATTGAAAGAGAAATTTAAGTAATTATGCGATAAATAAAACTTAAAAGATCTTAACGATGGATTGAACTAGCACAGACTCAATTTTTTATGGTGTTCCACCTATAAATTTGAATACTAACTTAATTATAATAAGTCGACTCGAATATCCAGTATATAGCTTAGAGACATTGCCCTGAAAAATGTTTCAAACGTCATTCGGTTTTCGGACAGTATTTTATGACGTCGATGAAGCTCTGCACCAAGAAACCATCAGGACTTGACTACTGTTCTGCTCTATGAAAAACTGTGAAGTTTTTTTTTCACATTTCTTATCATTATCACTATCACTAGGTTGTATCGGTTATCGACCGATTCTGGTCACTGCATATTTTCAAATCTGCCCCAACGTGAACTCTTCTGTCCTCTTCTCTTCAATCGAAAATGGGCTCGACGTCAACATTCTTGTTCAATTAAAAATTAAAAACTAAAAACTATATTCCTTCTCTTGTATTAAGATCCATTTTATTAATTGCGAGGTATCCATTAATGGCAACGCATTGATAGTTGCTTCAACTACTACACAATCGAAGCCATTAGTGGTTTTCCTATTAAATCACGGCTGTAACGTTGCTTTGAAAACTATTCCGTCTGCTTTATTACTTTACCCGTAAAATGGTGCACTTTATTATGATTGAGCTGGCTCTGCCAGCTTCTTGATTTATGATATTTTACTTAATCGAATTTCAATATAGTTGGAGGCAGCCGGGAAATTATAGCTCGGATTGATGTGAACGTCGGCTTTTAACTCAAATATTGTTGTTTGTAAATATAAATCTTTATGAGGAAATTTAATGGTTGAAATAATTCTTCTGTGGAGTACCAGGAAAATGTATTACTTTTATTTATTAGGAGTTTTCTCGGCATTAAACTTCATCGCCATCGATATTTTCATCTAGAGTCAGAAGTCTAGATAAAAGATTCTGATATGAGACAAAACATTAAAGAATAGATCACAGACTTTTACAGGTTTAATATTTTTTTTTTATATTCATATTTCCTTGAATTGTATTTTAACCATTGCTTAATCAGCATATTTCGATGTTGAGGACCACATCTTTTAACGATTAACGTGTTCGTTTTGGTTGAATATCAAGTGATAACACTATCGACCCGAGTACGAGTAGAACCTTTCCCTTCATACCCATATGTATAAACACATTTACCTAAGAGCCCCACAGCTCTAGTGGGAGACTTGAATAAATGTGATCCTGTGCTATTAAAGGACAGAGGACATGAGACGCCGAGAGTATCGATTCGCTTCAGCAGCGACTCCTTTCCCTGTCGTGGCAGGTGCCTCCTTACCTTAGCCTCCTGGCGGATCTTCTGGAACCGACTTTCCCAAGCTTTTCCCACTCCACACTCAAGGAGATTAATTCCTCTTCGTGGGTCACTAGTTTGGGGAAGATTGATCTTCTTTGAAGCGCGATTCAGTCCTGATGAAGAATTGTAATGACTAGTTGATCCATAGATCAGTTGCCTTGCCATTTTTTATTTTTTTTATTGTTTAAAAGAGTTTGTTTTATTATAAGCTAAAGACGTGCCCGAGACCGTCCTAATATCCAGACGGGTGCTTTACCAATTGGGATATTCCTGCACGGATGGGATTCTTCCCAAAATGTATTCTTGGTGAAAGCACCAAGGCTGACAGTGGGGACACCATACGACCCCGTAATTTAAGCTACCGAGAACTAATTTTCGTGTGTTAAAATATAAGCTATTTTAATATATGCCGTTTTTGTATTGCTATTTTTTGTGTCATAACCCCCTCCCCAAAAAAAAAAAAAAAAATACACTGGCATAATCGGGACTCCAACCCGGGTCCTCTCTTTCATCCGTTGCATGCTTTATCAACTAAGGTAGTCCAGCGCGATCAACCGCCAATGTATTATCAACCAAAGATCAGTATACCGGTACTTCTAAATACCCTGGAAAATACCTAAACTAAACTACTGCAAACTAATTCTAAATCAGTAATAAACAATTTTTTTTTTTTTGCTTACAGGTGAGTACTTCATACTACCGCTAACTGCTTGTAGTTGAGTGAATGGAGGATTTGTAAGTAACATTTTTTCCCATAAAATATTTCGGTGATCACATTTGGAGTTGATATGCCAAATAGTACTCGTCGTTTGAGCTATATCTTTTTAATTTCATATTGGTTATTATAAATAACATAATTCTATTAAATGGTTCATAACTCACTGATAGCCCATAAATTCCGGCTATGCCTCATCCCATATTATTCACTGTCCGAACTTTTCTCTTCGACTCTAATATATTCATGTTTGCTCAAGGGAGGAGAGGCTATCATGAAAGGCTGTAATTCACCCTGTGTGAATCGGGGGCTGTTAATCTCGGTCAATATTGTATCTTCTAGTCCGTTTGTGTGCGCAGAAGTCGTGGTCAGTGGGAACCATTAATAATGAGAGGAGACTTCAATGATGATAAAAGAGGGGTTCATGGGGTTCTCATGTTTGACTGCGGGCTTTGTATCACTGGGACTATTTTCGCTGTTTCTAGGGCTGATGGAGTTATTAAGTATATATTTTATTATATCGCAAGCACACTTCCCTATCCACAAACCCCTTCTGTTTGTTCACTGATATGAATGTAATTAATTTTCTGAATGGCAAGAACTGATCAACACTGTACTTATTTTTTTTAACAATAATAAATTAATAATTTATAACATATTGGTAATTTTTAATTAGTTAGTTAAGTTAGATTTATTTTTAAATAGTTTATATTAAAAGTACAATTTTGATACCATTCGACGGACTACAAATGAAATTTTGAACTCTGTTTTCATTTTTAATTATTGATATTTCATAAATATCTATATAATAAACCGATTAATCTATTTTTTAAAAGGGGTTCTTTGCAATTTTATATAAAAATATTTCTATTCCGGCTCATTTCTCTGCAGAATTGGTTTACACTGGAATTTCCATCGTAGCTAATTCATTTTTATTTGTTTGTTTTCGTGCAGAAAACATTTAAGTTATTTATTTTATTTGTGTATTTTGGGGGGGAGACCAAGGAATCTACATTTATGGTGAATTGTTTTAATTTTTGTACCTTTCACTCTCAAATGACAACTCCCCCATTCCGATTTGCTAGAGTCAAGAAAATTATACAAAATCGCTTATTTAAAAAAAAAATTACGAAAAACAATTTATGTATTATTGCAGGAAGGAGTCTCGATTTAAAAAAAAGACACCACTATCCATGATGCTGTTGACCACTGTAAGAGTCCCCTATATTTAATTTTTAACCTTAGGCTTCGTGCATTAATGATCCTACACAATCATTATACCTAATAAGTAAGGATCATATTATTGATTTCTCGGTGGTCAGCTTCCTGGACTCCACAGAGACCACCGACATACAGACGGACCACCCAGATCGCCAGTGACTGCTCACTGATTGGGGTAAGTAGAACCTGCGTGTTCACTGCCTGCTCAGTAATGAGCCTTAGACATGGGGAAAGTGTGCTTGCTGTAATTATATATGTTACTTGCCGCCTCCATCTTGGTAATGTGCCCAGTATGTAAATCTTATTTTTTCCTATCGGATTGATTGACATTATTTCCTGGCCAGGAACTGTTTTAATGACAAACTTTTCATTATTTTGTTTGTAACAACATAGCATATGTTCCGAGGAGGGCCTGATTTCAGATCGAAACATTACAACAAACCATTGATAAATAAAGTTTAAGAACTATATTATGCTCATTTTTTAAACATAATCTAGCTATTCTTTTAACATAAACTATTCACTAGTCAAGGGCCTGATTCAATCTCAGTGTTTGTTTCATTTTTAAAAAATAAATTAACTTTTAGCTCAAATCGAACTTTACTCCAATTGCATACTACACCATAATAAAGGACGTAGACTTATAATATAAAATTGATGTATAATAACAGATTCTTACATGACTTCGCCTAAATACTCTCGGTATTTATTTATGAAAGTTACTTACGTCTTGTTCAGTGAAAATCACTTTTTCAACAAATGAGAAAAATAGTAAATAGCTTTACGTTAAACTTTGATTAAAAACTAACTATTAAAATTGGCTTAAAAGAGATTAAATGCATGCAGATTTAAAATTGTTGACTCCCATGAGTATATTATTTAAAAATTTCAGTCAATGGATGGACAACCACGGGAACATATAGAATCTTAATTTTTAATTCACTTGAAAGCTGTTACGAGAAGGCTTAAAAGTTATTGTGTTTAACGACCTCTAGATCAGAGTATGTTGAAGAAATGTAGAATGATTATTTATAATTTTGTATGGATCGAATCAATTCTTATGACCGTTCTGTAGAATCTACAGATGAAAAGTGATTGTATCATACCTATGAAAGTGCGCGTCAAATTAAATCCAGTTCGGGCTCGGCATTTATTCTTCAGTCGAAATTAAATGAGTAAGAATTTATAGTCTTCCGCAAGGTTTCATTTGGTTTTACAGCTCTAGTTATGACAGTTCAATAGTTATCTTGGTTTGTTTTTATCCTCAGACATACCAGAAATAGCATGGTAACTGGACAAAATCGAAATTGAGAGATTTAACGTAATTACATATAACATGAAAGTAATATATAATCAGAACTTATCATTATTAGGCAAACATTCACTTACTGTCAAATTATTGTTTTTAGTTTATTCGAGAATTATAGTGGAAAGTTCAAAAGTTCCAGGTTTTAAAACTTTCTACTAAAGTGTAGGCTGGCTGTTGTTCTTAGGCTTGGTAGCTCGCCAGCTTAGGACTTAAGCGGGACAAATTCGCTTTAAGTTAAGAGGGCGCTCTAGCAGATAAAGTCTAGCTGGCTTTGTACCCAGCTTAAGTCTATATATATTTTCTTAGGCACGCTAAGCCTGAACAATCTGGCTGGATGAAACAGACATGATATTTGATATAATGTCTCCAATTTTCTTATTTTTTGGCCCTCTTCAGATGTAATGTTGTTGTTTTTTCGGGGGGGGGGCTGCTCATTTTTATTTTCTAGTCATATTTGGTGAATATTAGAAAATTGTTTTATTTGTTAGGTGACTAGAGGGGAGGAATGATGGCTAACTAGGAGAAAGGGAAAATTACCCTCAAATCATAAACGTCATACCTTTTTGATTTGGTGTGGTACTACACACATATGTCACAGGCGACAGTATGGTTAGCATAATAATGTGAACAAACATGTTGGCTCGCAACAGATGTCCATGTGAATGAACACCACTTTTAAGAGCACCATGTAAAAGTGGGCAGAAAGATTAACTCTTTTGGAGTACTCCTTTATACGAATTCGGATCAATAAAGTTTAGTATTCAATACGGTCGCTACCTTTAAATATTGCTCCTTAAAATTTCAATGGCAAATACAACAATGCATTAACAGAAATAAACGAATAGTTGGAAATATTAAACATTGTAAAAATTGCCTCACTAACTCCCTCAAAAATTAATAAGCTCCTTTATCTGAATACTTTGCATTTCACTGATGTCGGTTGAAAGTCTGTGTTGTTCTCTGTGTCGTTGGTGCCCAAGGTATTCTGTGAGGATGTCAGCTCCGACACATGATACGGGCGTGGGTGAGACGAGCAAAGCCTATCTCCAGATGAGTCCAAACCACTTCCTCTTTTTTGGACTGGTTATAATTCTTCCACCCCCGAGTGTCAAGTGGTTCAATACTTCTTAGGCTGTTGTCCCCTTACTTGTTTCGCGATATTATTGTGACATTTGGTCACACAGCATAGACTATTGTATCTTTTTAGCATTTTTAGCCAAACTCTTGATCGATCTTGATGGAATAGCTAATAGTAAGTGTTGTGGGCACCTCTTAATTACGAATAATTAGAAGTTCCCCTCTTCTCGGACCAGAAAATATCTATCTATGTTTCCATCTGTTTATAATAAAGATTATGACGTCAGTCGGAGAGGGGGAGAAGCTAGTGGGGGAAACAGTCGCAGGTGGGGATCCATCCCCATAACGGCTGGCCTGCCTATATAACCCGAGCGCGTTAGGGTGGAAGAAAGACCCTCGGTAGACTCACACTACCTTCCTGATTCCACCCGCCTCCTTTAGGCATTCCACACCCTATATCCTTCTCATACATCCTTCAAATGGGGGGGGGGGGGGACTCCCCTCAGTGAAAGGCACCCATTAGCCCAAAATAATTTTCCTTTATTTTTCCCACATCCTATTTTTATAAGTTTGAGAGCTAAGGAAAAAAAAAAAAAAAAAGTGGAAGAAAGATTTCCTCGTTGTAAGGTGAAGGTGAACCCACCACCTAGTCCTGTACCCAGTGATTTATTATTTTAATTTCAAATAGAAAATTGTTATTGTAATTCTAACATCCTTCGAATGCATCTGCTTATGCAGTAAGAGGAGAAATTTGTAAATTGTAAAACTTTTGATCAATTAATAATAAAAAAATAATCAATAAATTAAAAAAAAAACACTTCTCTCTCTCTCTCTCTCTCTCTCTCTCTCTCTCTCTCTGTACTGGCACTTGCTGCTCTACTCAAATCATGGCCTTCTCATTCAACTACCTCTGCATCTTTCTCTCCTAACCTCGCTATGTTTCAGTCTGTTGTTGTCAGACCCCATACCTTCCTAGTGGGAATCCCTGCCTTCGTCTTGATAAAACTAGCACCTCCTTGGGAGAGACCTCTCCCTCGCGGACAACGGTTGCCGTGGCCCTACAAACTTTACCTAGTAGCGTCTCCCAATCCAGTCTACTTCTCTCCGGTTCACACTCGCCTTTAGGATCCGGACGGTTTTCGCCAGGCGAAAAACCCCTTAGACACCGAGTGTGAATTCGTGGTCATTCCAAGACCACATTAACTATCTATAAACCTACCCTTCTGCTGAACATAGTGCACTGTCCCGGCACACACCTTCTAAGATCTTATGGAGTCAGATCAAAACGAATTAGGCTGCCCGCCGACTAGCCCGGCAGTCAGGGTGAAAGACCACATGTCCACCGCCTTATCTCTTTCTAGGCGCTCGCCGGACGGCGGCTAGAGGTTGCAGCGACCCTAGCCCGCGGCGGGCGGCTCCTCCCTGCTTTGGGGATCGACAATCTTGACCCGGCAGTAAGTAACATTTATAATAAGAGCGATGTATTAAAATATTGAAGTTGCTAAAGCAGCCTCAAACATTGAGTATCAGTTCTTGAAAAAACGTGATTGGATATTTTGAAGAAGAAGTACTTTGTCTTAAGTTGTTAGGTTTTATCTTGCTTAGAACAACTGCCATTATTTTCACATACCTCTGTAAGAACCGACCTGCGGACCCCGCATGTATAAATGCGAAGAACAAAGAAACTAAGCAGCAGTCGCAATAAAAAATTCTTGTATTACTTCCAGTCCATGTACCTCAGGCTGGTATTTTTTGCTTGGACCCTTTGGACCGCGTGCAACCGACCATAGCAACAACTGCCGGCCTAATGAGCCTGCCTGGGAGTCAGTCCGTGTAAATTTGATGGCGATTTCTTCACTGAGCACTCAGCTTATGGTCCAAAAATATGTGGGAGGAGGTTTATTCTCGCTTCCTTACATTTGGGGTTGTAAAATGTAGATTTTAAATAGTATTGTGATAGTATTAGCTCGAGAACCATCCATCTAACAAACTACCACTTTATTGAAAGGACTTTTGTCAAAAAAATCCTACACTTAAAAATGAGTAAAACATGTCAAATAAGTCGAAAAGGGATGATATGATTAAGATGTTGGTGGGAGGTTGAATACCCACGGGTGGGAGACAGGAATTCCAACCGAAAACCACAAATTGAAGGAACCGAAAGGTATTGGTACAGATATAAACAAACACTATACCTATATATTATTGCAGGCACTTGGAAGGACAAAGTCAAAGGTTAATAAAAACTACAATATAGAACGGTAGCAAATGTTGAATCAATGCTTGTGAATCAATACACAAACGTGATTTTATTTACCTCACAAACCAATTTCGATAATATTTTCTGTTGCATTCTAATGTACATGTTACGGTCTAAATTGTATTGTAACTTAAATATTTGGTTTATAAGGAGATGCTTCCAAATATGGGCCAATCGCCTCGTTCCAGGTAGCTAAGATCAACCATTTACCTGAGATGCTTTGGGAGTTGAAAGTGGGTGAGTTCATCCACGGAATTTATCCGTTTCGTTTCAATACCTGACAAGTCCCGCGTTAAACACCATGGCTATCAGCCTCTTTCTAAAAATTCATATCGCCATAATTATTATTTTTATTTATTTTATTCGTTTAATATTTGTATTTCATTAACAGTGTAATATTATCAGTGCTATGAATTTTCTGTTGTGGTTATTCTTAGAGGACAATGTCAGATAATAAAGTGATTCATTTCATATTCATTTTATAGTCGTTAGATAAAGGGTGTTTAGGTATCCTAATTTAACTTAGTTTTTAAGATGAGCTCAAATACCTATAACCTTTTATTGCATTGTCTATTTCAAAATAATTTATGCTAATTTCAAGCTTTACATAAAATATAACTATATCAGAATATTATGCATATAATTCACTACATTGAGAATATGTACTCTTTGAGTTGTATATTGTTTACACTGATTAATCGTTTACGTTATCTCTTTTGCTGTTGCCAGTCTCCGAATGACTGTCACTGTTACTTTTTCCTGCACCGATGACTCCTCTTCAGAAAGAGTCCCGAATCCCGTTGGATCAAAGCCGATACGGTCCAGAGACGCCGGGATCACCTTAGAAAGTGCTGCTCATTAGCCTACGCTCCAGAGCTTGGCTCCAGTTGCCAGTGCCTATTTCCAGCTCCAGTAATAATACATCTACCGCCTCTGCCGCCCTAATAACGGCCCGTCGTGAGCGTATCCTCCTGTCTACTTCATTCCGCTTCTTCACTCCTGATGGCCCGTCATTATGGGCCGGCCGTAGTGCCGCTCTTGCCTGGGTAAATACTGTTATCCGAGGAGCGTATTGGAGCTTGATTCATTCTTGAAATTTATAATTTCGGTCAATTTACATATCACTCGCTGTTGTTGATCCGACAACACATGCAGTTGGATGTTCTTTATGTGCCCGTGGTATGTAAGCTGTAGATGTAAATAACATACAATTGTGCAGCCACATACAAATAAAAGTATAATTATCACAGAATGGCATATCACACCCACGGTAACATGGAATTTAATAATTCATTCAGTTATTATCTGGAACTTCCATTTTAAGTTAAATGTGTTTCATTCATAAGACATAATTCCATTCGAATTTGCGATTCATTTCACCAAAGGAGGTATTGATGGAATCCATACGTTTTTCTAACAACGACATAAATGTCCGTTTTTTACAAGGTCGTACAAATAAATTTTTGGAAAAACATGTTAATGATAATTATTATTTAAAGAATGAAAAAAAAGTTTTTCAATTTACCTCTTTTCATCTGACAGACTTGACTATTATTTAAGTTGTCCTTTTCTTTCATTGTAAATTATAATTTTGGTCGTCCCATTGTTGTTTAACAAAATAAATTGATTTTTAACAATAAAAAGTAGGATAGGCTTAACAAAACAAACTAATCGATTCTGTTTAGTTTTTGTAATTACGATTGTCAAGGCTCCGCAAAAACTACACTTCCTTTCAAAGCCACCAGAATTTAAATACTTGATTTCTTGGATGAAAGTATAAAGACGCACCCTTAATTTTCTACACTTTTTTTTAAAGCTCTATTCGCACGTTGGGAACTACTGGTATATACGTGAGCACGTAAAAGATACAAATTGTAATATTTTATTCTAACAACATTCAACTTATATAATATATTTCTTAACTGATAGGAACTGATCTAATAATTCTATATGGCCATTCAAAATCACTAATTTTTTTTCCTCCTTTGATAAATAAAAAATGCTCTATATTTTTAATTATTACTAGTCAAATTATTTAATAATTGACTATTGTTGTAATATTAAAAACAATTACTCGGTAATTCTCCTTGTCGAAGTGAAAGCCTTGCTAGTTCAAATCCAATCTAGAGGTCCTAAAGTTCCAGGCGCTGCCAACAGATTTCACTTAGTATGGCATGACAAAAACTTTTTTATATAATAGAATTTTTTCTTAAGTCATTTTTTTCGGTCTTCTGCTCCGTGATCATGCCCTAAGTCAATCCTCTTTGAAATCATCGGTTACTAAGCTCCTCAGATCACATTCATTAGTTAGGGGCAATATTCTCCCGAATGCACTCTCGACCCCCGGCAAGTGTTGCTGTGAGCCTGCTGCTCCCCCGATACGCCACCCCCGCCGCCCCTTCCAGAAATGTACTATGCCTGTTCTCCGGATAAAGTTAGGCCCTTGGGCTCGTCTATAGCCCGTCTTCCCCTCGGCGTTTCGGATCCCGCTCATTAAGACTTATACATATACCCAACCGCCTGTAGATAATGCTTATTGCTCCCGCCTGCCACCACAACAAAAGCACTCCTCGTCTTATGTTTCAATCAGCGTCTCTTGGCGGAGGGCTGGATTGTACGCCCTGCAAGATAATGCTTTAGAGGAAACTACAAACTTCGACTTACAGTAGGATATTAGCATTGCCAAGGACTCCATCCTCAATCGGTAATTTGAAATATATGTATGGTCTGTTGTGCTTCTTGCATTTGGTCTTAATTTTTATTTGGCGAGAAACTTAAGGCATGAACGAAACTTTTTGTTAATGTTTCGTCTTGCAGTTACGAAACGAAGGCAAATTACAAACGATAAATATTTAGTCGAGGAGGTGGCCTTCGGACTTAGTGACACAGAGGTGGTGACGGCAAAATGCGTAATTCGACCATGAACCAATGCATCTTTAAATTGCGTCAAGGAACGAGTATCCGATTGAAAACTAATACCCGAACAATTAATATTGCTGAGCAATTAACCTGAATGATTAACACAAAGTAAAAATCTATATTACTTATACAATCATAAAATAAACAATGTTATTAGGTTATCATACATATATATAATTTTTTCAATCATTACTCGATGGAATTCTAAGAAACAGCTGGTTCAAAACCCGTATGACACAATTGCGCCACCTTGCGGGTTCCCTCTCCCCCTGAATAAAATGTATTTATTTATTGCTAAATGCATTGCCGAATCCAGTAACAGTGCCGAGTATTCACGTCAACTATCTTGTGATTCGAGTCTCCGATAAGCTCTATGTTTACGTTTTAATTTTATTAATTGCACTATGCATACTAAAGTAAGCTGAAATCCTTGGTGTGAAAATTCGCCAAGCTAACGATAGTTTTTAATAAGCCTAATGGATTGTAACAAAAGTGTTTGAAAAAAAAGTTGAACACTTGGTCGGTTTTGATAGAAAGCATGATCGCCGAACCGTTACGAAATCACAGAGATCAGTGACTCACTTCCACCCGAGGGGAACCATTAAACCATTTTGGACTGTGGTTGCGTGGGCACCAAATGGTGCCAAATTCACCTTCATCTATCCCTAATTACAGAATCAGGTGGGCAGGGAACACGGACAGCATTCCCACTCGATTTATTGTATCTTATTCAATCTTGGCCAGCGATGTGTCTTATTTCTGTTTTGGTTCAGGCTCTAAATCTCTTAGCTGCACTATTGTCTTACCATCTGGCCAAGTTTTCAGGCTATCAAAATGTTGACCTGTGGTATGTTTTTATTTCTATTATTGTTTTCTCCCTTGGAACAAGATAGAGAACCGTGAATAATTTCCCTCTTCAGTGAATGTGCGATCAGTGAGCACAGTCAACATATTTCGCAGATATTTTTATGTTTTTAGTTTTCCCTCATCAGTTAGTTGGGTAACCCCCCCCCCCTAAAAATGTACCTCTAAACGAAAGACAAAATGCTGCCTTTATCGTGTAAATAAAAAATATTTATCGCGAACTGAACGCCTTGAATGTACATGTCTTTTACATGGTGAGTTCGATAGGTAGAAATAGTATTCTACTTAATGTGCTCGTTAGAAGTCAATATCCACAAAAAATAGTTATTACTATTTATTTTACTATTTCCGCCACACTTTATCACTTGTGACAGAACTATTCGAATTTATGTAGTATCATATCCTGCTTTAGTTCTAGGCACTTAAAACTGACTAAATAATGAAAGTAAACTGTTTTAAAAGCCGCGGTCTACTTTTAGGGTTTTTTTGGAAGGGGGGAGGTGGGGATGACTTCTTATTTGGACGTGCGACTGCTGGAACTGGGGAAAATTAGGACTACCATATCAGCCACTTCAATATTAACTAGGTTAACTACCCCTACCTCAAACTATTGGTGCTATAATTCTTTGACATTTTTACTCTCCTTGTCTTGGAATCTGAACTTCTTTTTTCAAATCACATCCTTTTTGCGGATTACACTTTTGGGCTTTACACCCGACCACACTTCGTCGGTCAATTCCGATTCGTCCACACATTCGATTCTTTCATCTAAATCTAATTGTCTTTCCACCTGTGAGCAAGAAAATATTCACCGGATTGTAACTCTAATAAAAAAAATACAGAATAAATTAAAAAAAGATCATTCCACAGAGTAAGGGAGGTGTGAATATGAGGGATTGTGGGACAAATGCGGTTGGTGTACAAATTGGACAAATCCGAATTATGTAACAGCGGTGTGCCAACACCCCTCGCTAATTCCTCTCCCCAGCGGTTTTTGTGTTTGGACAGACAGACAGACAGTTCTACTTTAAATTTTAAATTCGGCTTGGGGCTGCTCTGGCGTGTACCCCTCCGGTGCTATGAAGAGCAGAAGGGGTGTTGCCAGGCACCAAGCAGGGTGCTTCGACCCTCCGCTCCCGTTGGCGATATTCAAGGCCATTCATGAAATTCAATATCCCCCTCTGGTTGCAGAGAATCAAGCCTCCTCATTCACGACTCTGTGTGTGTGTCTGTTGCTCTGTGAATAATATCCCAACAGATCCGCTAAAGGTCGTTCCTTTGTACCTACTGGTGAAGGGGGGGGGGTCCATTCCGAATAAACCTTATTTATTCCCAGAACGAGGGGAGGGTGCGCCCAGACACAGGTGTTTACTGAGGCCTAAACCTTTCACAAGACCCCCATTGATAAATGGTTACTTTGCTTAGATGAAATTCATCTAATATGTATTCCTTCTTGGGGTAAACCTTGTGGAAAATAAGATTTCCTGCAGTACAGCTGTGAATCGTATTGCCTGTTGGGGAAGAGGGGAACCGCATTACTGCTTGAATTGCAAAAGTCAAACTTTTAGTTAGAAGGTAAACTTCAAAGTAAAGGATAGATAGCTTCATCCTTGCTCATTCCAGAATATTTTATTCATTTCTTACAAGCTCTTGCAATGATAAAACAAAAGGAGAGAAGATTTAAACTATCAAGGTTAATAGTTATACGAATCTTCTGATCATGATAACTCACTAACTTACTTTAAGATGTCCGTTGCCCTATTGGGAATGCTTCCTTACCTCAATTATTGAATCAAATAAGCTATGTTTGTAATAATGCAAAGATTTATAGGAATGAACATACACATTTTAAAACCTAGGGTAGTGTTGAACAAATTAACCTATTTGTTTGATGAGTTTCTTGGCTGATTGTGAGCTCTATTGGGTAAAATGTGTCCAATTGGTGCTACTTCGGGTAGCTCTTTAGGCAGAATGAATAAGAGAGAGGGGATTAAAAATATATGTATATTACAGTTGATGTGAAAATTTCTGTTAAGACATTGAATTTTCACCTTTTCCACGCCATTATTATAATTGAAAGACTCCCCTTAAAATACAACATAACTACACATATAAAATTAAAATTACATACCTACCAATTGCTGCAAGACCTCAAGATTGGAGATAACATTTTTTGCTTATCTAAAATGGTTCTTTATTAAGATTCGAGCAGTCACTCATTTCACTCTAAAAGAAAAAAATCCTTAAATTATCCACCAAAGATATGGAGGTATAACGCGTTTAAGAAACTCACTTTTAAAAAGGAATTCTGGTTTGGGAACAGAATGGGAACATGTCTTCTAAGAGAAGAACCCAGTGGACTAGATTATTTTAACGAAGAGCCATATTCAAACGCCTTGACCTCTGCTCGTATCGGACTGTATGAAAAGTGCCAAGGAATATATGTAAAGGAATAGGAAGGTATAAATTGACGCGGAGAGACGTTCGGAACCGAAGTGGAAACGTTGGAACCTTCGGCCGCCGCGGCACAGGCATTACTTCCTACAGGTCGGCATGGCTGGTCATTATCCACGTGGGATAGTGGGATGGATTCGTTCCAAATCAGACCGACGTCATTCTTTAACAACCTGCTGGCTACTCCGGCCCTGTGGGTGACGGCTGTAAAGTGGGATTAGTCCCGGAGTGAAACCTATCTCTTAATAACAGGGAAGGGTTGTTTATTGCGTCTGGGATGTTGTGTAGTCCTGGAGTCGGAGGAACAGTCTGGATGGTCTGGACACGGCCTTTGATTGTATGGATGTCCGCACGACACGGTTTCTACCCTGATATTGAATCCCGGATAAGTCATGATCGGGATATTAGGACTGGTGGGATACTTTTCAGTCTACATTTCTTTTTTTTTTTCGTCCAAAGAGGAGTTTTTAGTCCAGTAAACCAGGCTTTTTTATTTCACAGAATGCTATTATTAAACACCTGTACTAAATTACGAGAGAGTAACAATACAAATGGTACAGGGGTCTTCATTTGACGTAGCTCAAGGTTTAGACGGTTTTGGGCTCAAATGTTTTTATGGGAATTGATTTTTTCTTTTACTTGGATTTTGGGATGTTATCTTTAATTTGAATATCAACAAGAATTTTTCGTCCAAATTATACGATATATAACGTGCATGGTAATTTCTATACTTTATTACCATTTTTTATTTCACAAATAAAAATAAACCCCCACTACAAATTTTACGAGGATGATCTGAGATGGGTTTATTAATTTTAAAAAAATCGGTATTGCATATAGTCCATAAAAAAGTAAATTATTGACAGCTTGTGAACTGTTCTTCATGCGCTGTTAAATATTTGAGTAGAGTAAGCCAATTGAGATTTTGAGTATAAAACTGAAAAAAATCAAAAAACACATTTGTTTACCTTTAGAACCATGAATGGTGCATTACCCTCGGCTATGTGTTTGTTACTGATATATTGATATAAAAAATATATTTATTTTTTTATTAATAACCAATCTGTTATTCTTAGTTCTACATAAATGTATATGTTGCCACTCTTTTTTGAATATATCCTACTTTAATAATGGTCATGGTTATAAATTTTATTTCTTACTCGTTATACTGTATTTATCTTTTTAGAATTTATCTAACTTGATTTATACTATGAAGTAGTTTTCAGCCGCGAGTTGAAGTGTTTGTTGGGAGCGTTTCAACAGGCTGTGTATGTTGCATCAGGTCCTGGGTTTTGCCTAGTTAAATATAAACTATTATCCCTTTACTACTGAGCCTTGGACCGAGTTGACTGGCAGCTGCGATTGAGCAGTTGTGAAGACAAGAGCCTTGCGGCGGTCCAGCAGACCCTCCCGGAGACCCGAGAACTGATTAATAATGCAGAGCAGTCCCGCAGGTGGTTGACAATGGTGGCTGATGTCTTGTTCGGGCCTGAGGCTCTGACTGCTGAGCAGGTACCGGGCCAGGTGCCTGCGAGCAATCAGCGTCTTCGGGACCATTGTCCTGTCCGATCATGGAGCGATTCCTCTTCTTCTACTTCTTCTCCCTCTTCCTTGCCCTTACTTGCCTAATGTTTCCCAGAACTTGCAAAGGCTTGTTGATATGCTTTCAAGTCCCTCAGCTCTGCCGTATTCTCAGCGAGGCGCATCCGCACCATGGAAACGGTTTATACATTTTAAGTGGGGGTTATATGTTAGCTCATTGCATCCTACATGTCAGGCTGTCTGCTGTTGCAGAGAAATACGTTTTCTACAGCAAAGTTTCCATCAATTCTAGGCTGCTGTGTCATATAATAAAACTAGCTCTTCAGGCAATTAAAAGACCACTGTAACCATAAACACTCATTATGTCAATCTGTAATAAATCAATCTATCTTTACCTGAACCAATACGTAATTATCTTACACAATGTTCACAAATGAACAACATGCAATAAAAGACTATAAAAAAAAATTATTCAACCAATTGATGCATTATTACTAGTAGCTGTTGGATAGGATATTTTCCCTGATGATAGTTGTAGAATATCATTGCATCTACGGTCAGCATGGTGGTCTATACTTTGTGATATTGTGCGCATTCCTATTTCTAAATAAATTAATAAGCAACGAACCATAGCGTTTCGTTTTTTCATGTGTTGATGGACTTGCTTGTGTTGTTGCAGGGCAAGTAAATATTGGTACTTTGTAAATTAATGTCGTATAATCAATTTTATTGTCTGTTAATCTTGTACAGCTTGTAGTTTGCACGTGGTTTTAGTCTCCAGGTCAGTCTTGTACATATAATTACTCCAAGGTAGTGAACACTTTGATGCTTAATGTTTTAATTAAACGACATAGCATCAATATTTATCCTTTTCAAGCAGTCTTCATGAAAGCAATGAAAATGATTTTTCAAAACGTTGGGATGAAAGTAGTTAAAGTAAGTAAGGTTTAATCGGGAAAATATGTTAAATTTTCACTATATGGTGCTTATGATATTTACACTAAATATTTTGGAACAATGATCTAATTTACTAAAATCGGCCACTTTCTTATAATTAACCAATTATTCGTCTATTACATTGTAACAACTGCTGCGTACCTTTGTTTTAAGGTAGAGAAATTTGCCCATCAGTTTTGTATTAGATGAAGTAAGATTGTATGTTTGTAAAATTACATATTCTTTAGACCTCATAATAAATTAATGTTAAATAATCGATAATTGTGTTTTAATTAAAGTCTCCAGGTCCGTTGTGTTCAAATATTTATTCCAAGGTAATGAGCGCTCTGATCCTTAGTGTTTTAATTATACGGCATGCCATCAATATTTATCCTTTTCAAGCCATCTTCATCGTGTGAAATATTTTGTTTCACACTTCTAAGTATTTGGTTGTGAGGTTTACTATTTATTTAAGTTTAAAATAAAATGTTCCTACTATTAAATTATCCAATGAATAAACAGATATTCACATTGGACTTGTCAGAGATACTGGAATACAAAGCCGAAGTATAAAAGCTGAAATCCTAAGCCCCGTACCCCTCGTAAATTGCAACCCTGGATATAAATTCGGTATCCGAGTGGCCAGGAAGCCCTCATACAAATATGATTATGTAACAGAGCCAGTATTGTGCCATATCTGCAGGGTAGGGGGTCGATAAATCCACCATCCCTTTAGAGTCAGGAATTTGACTGTCGTGGTCTAATATGACTCCTCGTATCCTCCATCGGCGAATATTCCCAGTAAAACTTGGGTATGGACTGTACATTTAGTTTTAAGTGGTTATTATCTGGTTTGAAAATTTGCATAAATCATACTATTATTTATTCTAGAATGTGAAAATCCCGAGCTTGCTTTCATCAACGTAACTGAATACAACAAGATTATATTGTGATGATATTTTTGAAGTATGTTTAGAATGTGATGAAAATCCAGCATATTTTTTTTATCAGATTAAGCCAATACTCAATTTTAAACAAAGCCATTCATCCAATCCGTGGCTAACTATGAGAGTATAATGCGGGTGATGATTTATACTTATAAATATTTTTGAGTAATGATTTAATTTATTGAAATTGAATTGACAGTTTTCTTATAATCGACTAATTATAATTACTTCGTTGTAACTTCTGCTGCGCACCTTCGTTTTTGTGAAATTTGTCACCAACCTTATATCAGACGGAGTATGATTGGATTGTATAATTAAATTTACATAAAAATCCTTTAGAGCTCAGAGTATATTAATGCTAAATAATCGCTAAAAAACTGACCTTTTGACATTTCTAGACTGGAGCGAAAAAAATGAGCCGAATTTGGTTAGGTGTCCCTTTGGATAGTATTTGATGAATTCTTATTAGAAAATGTGTTTTTGAAAATTAATTTTTAGAATCTTTCCGAGGTTCTTTTTCATAACATTTACATTTAGTAAAATCAGTAATTATCGTAACACTGAACGGTTGGATATCAGCTGCCTCTAGTCTTACTCAGGACTATAATTCACATCCTTAATCTTTAATTTGCCTCTTCCACCATTACTATAATGGCACTCGAACCTGCCGTGGATTTGAACCACAGCTGACTCCCATAATCGGCTCTGCCATTATTTTTCTCCATTAATTTCCATGGCCGTTGGATCGCTGTCTGCCTGATTGATGGTGTTTTAAAGGCTCGAACCAAGTCCTGCTAATTGTTTATTATATTAAGGACATGTAGATCCTGCGCTGGAGGACATTAATTATTTTATGGACCGTTCAGTCATCTTGACACTTCCTTATTATTTGTCGCCTCATGTTATCCGGTATTCAGGAAGGGTGACATAGCTTAAGAAATCTCTGCTACTATATTAGCTTTGCTGGTAGATACAAGGTTTTTTTATTTGTATCGACTAAAACCTGTTAACATCAATTTGTATTTATTGAAACTTGCGTTGTCAAGGGACGTAAACAGTGAAGAGTGAGAGATTCATGAAACGCAGTGTTAGTTTCTTAAAACTTAAATGAATGTGAGTAAATATTAGTTCAGTATTTATCAACCCTCTATTCCGAGACATGACACCCCCACAGCTACCGGCAAGATGGCAACTCACAAGATCGAGTAAAGCAGACCATATGGTGGACATTACGGTGTTTGGCCCACCAACAACAAGCCTCTAAGAGGCACCCATAAATGCTATCCAACTAAATAAGACAGCACTACATGCCTAGAGAAACTCTAGGGTACATGCCTAGAGAAACTCTAGGCCCAGCCACCAGTGGACTCTCAGCATTGTACCGCAACAACCAACCTCTACCGAGGCTTCCCACACTCCTTAATTCCCTCACACCACCTTCAAGCAGGTACTCCTAGTACAAAGATCCGCTCAACCCAAATATTCCTTATTTTTCCCTCATCCCTAATCTTCTAACTAGAGAGCTTAGAAAAAAAAAAAATTTTAGATCTCGAGAGGCTTCCCACACTCCTTAATTTCCTCACACCACCTTCAAGCAGGTACTCCTAGTACAAGGATCCGCTCAACCCAAATATTCCTTTATTTTTCCCTTATCCTTAATGTTATAATTAGAGAGCTAAGGGAAAAAAAAACAAAAAAAAACAAACGGTAATTTAGAGGGAGCTAAATATTATCTAAAAAGTCAGTTTTAGGTTCTTATGTGAAACATGAGATCTGAAATTAATTATTGAGGGAACTTTATATTAATCGTTTACAACTTAATGGTTTGAGACAAGATAAAAATATATATCTATACAGATGTGGTGACTGAAGGCAAGACAATCTGAAGTGATCAATAAAACCAGAGGTTGAATTTTGAATGAAGTTTAGATGGACTTACTTAGGTGGAGTTAGATTCATTAATAAAAGAATCTGTTTTGATGTTGCTGGCCAGCATTCAATTTTTCTCTCGGTCCTGTACCTGGAGGTTGAATGAAATCTACCCACCCATGACGGAGAGTGTAGAGTCTGTTTAGCAACAAATAATTGTCAACTATATGGTGCATAAAATGCCTCATCTTCTCATTTAGACTGGAATCTTATTACTCGTCTATGATGGGGTAGTGCAGTTTCCCAAGTTGCCTCCAGATAGGCTATCATACATAGTTTTTCTCTCGCTTCTCTCGTAAGCACTTGGTATCACAAAGTCTTTAAGATGTGTTTAGGCAATAAGATAAAATTTGTTATTTCTAAAACATTTTTTCTGTAAATATTTGAATTTGCTTTCATACTCGTCTATTAATCTAATGATGATGTGTCATTACCAAATATAATCTGAAAGTTGGCGTGAGGCAGATACAAAATTACAGATAATATTTCTCAATAAAAGCTTATATAGAGTTCCTCCTAATAATAAATTATCACTAGTAAATGTTGACTGCACTGTTGGGGTGAGTGACATGAAGTGAGGTTAGCCCCCGAGCAAGTCTCATCTTTCCTTCGTCCGGCGAGGAGGGTTTTCAGGAAGTGTTAATGTGTACGTTTTCATTTAGTAGTATTATTTTGTGAAATATGTCCTTTCTCTAAAAAATCAAACTAACAGAGCTGCTGGTTTAGATCATACTTAACAACTTTTTATTGGTTTCATACCAATTCCTAGTTTCTACCTTCTTTCTAAACGCCAGTTACCAGGTCCCGGACTGCATTACTATTATTTCCTGTTTACTAAATGACATTTTACTATTCAGAAATTAACACGTTAAAAAAAATTTGTTAACATGATCATAGTTTTCCCACAGTATGAAATAAAACGATCCCATAATCCTTACACGCTGTGGCATCTTTTATCATATATCCCTACTTCATCCCCATCCCTCTTATAAGAATGGTATCATAGCTCAACCCCGCCTCATTTAATATTCCCGTGACATATGTTATTATACCCCCCCCCCCACGATATCTAAAGTAGACACCTGAGTGACGCCACTCTCGGCTGAACGAAGGGATCAACTGAGAGGAAAGAATAGGGATAAAAAAAATCCCACAATACCCAAAAGACTGTATGCCTTCTCCCCTCCCCGAAAAAGTCGAATTTCTTCGTCCTTTTAAGATCTGAATGCACAGTTGTTGTTTTTTTGTAGCCGTTATTTATAACTCCTCGAGCATAGTGGATTCGTTTCGGATATCATCTTATGAATGGGCCCTTCTTAATTCTTCCCTTTAGATTTCGATACGGCACTCGAATTCTAACTTTAACAGGTCCTTTGATGTCGTTCCTATTCTAGCTTCTTGACTAATGTTCTGGTAGGATATAAATAAATGTGATTTATTACTCGATTAATAAATTTGATAGGATCATTCAATGATAATACTTATTATTATATTCTTCGTAGACAGAAAGGAATCTTTAATTATTTGTTGAAGAAATATTTAAAACTTAAAATGATTCGTTGACTAACCCTCGTAATGTTGGATTGTTTTTTTGTTTTGGATTTTTAGCAGCTAGCTAGTTTATATCATTAAACCCATTTTTATTTTAGTTATTGTGGTTCATACGATTTTTTTCATAAATAATAACTTTTAATCTTTTCCTGAGAAGTCGAAGGCTTAACTGTTAATCGTTGCTTGATCTTAAGCGATTTGTTTGTTCAGAATAAATATGATGTTTCAATAAAAATTATGAATTTAATTATGGGTTAGGGAATTCAACGAGACATCATAAACAATTCTTTAAAAACTACGTTGAAGTAAAAGTAATAAATGAGGTTTATGGCTTTATAGTTTGGAAAAACATTGAATTTCTAATAATTAATGAAAGTGTAGTTGAATTAAGTATAATATAAATGAAAACTTACGTTATATTCTATTACACCCAATCAAGCGTTCTAATATCAAATGAGCCTTCGTGTATTAGTCATTAATGAAATGCCAATATATTTAACCAATTAACATTATTAATAAATTAGTTTGAACAAATTAGGAAGATTGCATTAAGTATTACTTATTCAAGCCAGTGAAATCTACATTATACTGCATAAAGAGCAAGTCGGAGACTTCTAATAGTCAGCAAATTCAAGTTTCAATCAAGCAAATGTAAGTTTCTGATTTTTAATAAGAAACAAATCTCTAAAAATAGAAGACAAAATCAATCCGCTCAATCATTTTAATTTATCTTGGATTCGGATTCTTCTTCAGACGGGTCCCTTCTTGTTACGTCTTGCAGAGTCTGTAACAATAACAAGCAAGCAATAACAGAAGCATTTAAATAACTTTTTAAAATATCATTATTAAAAACCTACGGTTGGTTTCGTCATTTAATTATTTGTTTAAGCTTAGTAAAGTTAACGTTTTGGAACACTTTTTTGGCGGATAATACGAGAGCGTACCCAAAAGAAACCGAACTGACATTGTATGTGGCGGAGTTTTTGTATTACCGGGTTTTGCCAGTAGGACCGTGTAATGCAACATTTCACTAGACAGTATGCCAAGTGCCATCACTGGAGAAGGTTCCGTTATGCTTGTTATAATATACTTGTGACAGTTCTTTGCGCGCTCGACGACTGATTTTCTTAAACAGCGTGCGGCCGTGAAGTTTTCCTCCCTGCTCGGAAAAACTGGCACAGAAATTCTTGAAATGTTATAAGCTGCCTACAGGGATGATGCTACGGGGAAAATCTAAAGTTTTAGAGAGGTATTACCGTTTTAAAAGCGGGGAAATGTCAATTAATGGTCAACCTTGCTCTGGTCGTTCTTCCACGCCCGTACCGACGAGAATATCGAAAAAATTCGCGAAATCGTCCAGGAAGATTCGTCAGACGGGCCATTGAAGAAGACCCTTTGTGTGCCGATTTTTGACCGAAATTACATCAGGCAGCTACTGTGACTTCTTTTTATTCCCCCAAATGAAAAACGAATGAAAGCGTAAAAACGATGGGGGTGCTGTCTGACATCACAAAAAAGGAATTCAGACAAACATTGAACAATGGAATAAAAGATTGGGCAAGCTTATTGACTCCAATGGAGGGTGAATTGTAAGAGATCAAAGTTTTTTTGTATAAAAAATTAAATAAATCACTTTGTACTAAAATAGTACCGTTTCATTTGGGTACTACCTCGTAAAAGCTATTTTGGCACTAATTATGGAAGTGAAATACGGAAAAAAATAATGAATTGAATATGATCCACTTTAAGCAAATTTAATTTGCTGATGGTCTAAAGATTTGAACCCACAACCTTTAATTAGTATTAGGTCAGTTTCAATAGATTTTATTTTGTTATAATCAAATAAAATATGTTATTGTTTTATCGTGAATGGAATATTCTCTGATTCCCTGGAGACATTTTATTATCTTAGATCCTTCACACTATGAATGCCTTTAGTATTCAATTAATTAGCACACACGTCATCAATGAAGTAATGTCTTGACCCAAAATGTTCTGTTTTATTGTCCACTGCACCATTTGTTTTGATTTGATTTTAGTTTGCAGGTTATGATTGAAAATATGCGCTGTTGAGGCCTTTAAATCACAGTCAAAACTTGAATGTGTAGGGATTTGTATAAGCTAATTGATTTTTCAAAGACCAATATATAATTAAACCACTTAAAAAGTATGTTTAATATCTCTTTTTTTCTTCTTATCACCATTAATGCCTTCTCCATCAGAATATTTCACTGAGGCAATATTAAACCGTCCCACCTGCGGCCTTACTTGCATCATTAGAACCAGGCCGTAAAACGTCTATGGTTGCTTTGAATTAATCATCAGGCGTTATCGATATTTAATCTTCTCAATCTAAAGATAGTTAATAAGCTGTTAAACAAGGTTCGCCTACGCTGGCACTTGTATGGATAGACTTCTCAATGCCAGGATACTTTGATATAGATTCTTTACTTGTGGCATGCACCTGTTCAGGAAATTCGTGCATTTTCCCTCTTTTTGCATGCACGCATGATGAGGCTGGTAGTTAGAGTTGGTCAATTATTTTGTAATTAATATTAAACCTTTTAAGTGTTAAAGGACTATAGGTATGAATGAAAAACTCAATAAATATCCAACAAATTTATTTTTTTTAATTATTCAGAAATTTTGATTTCTTGTGAAACTGATCTCTAAAAATTTACCAAGTTTTTTTTTTTTAATTTAAGAAATGGTTTTGACGGTCGAGCAAGTACCCCATGTTAGCACTGATTTGCCCGTTTTTAAGGTTTTTATTATTATTTTAGGAAACATATAGGGTATTTTCTGGTACGAGAAGAGGGGAACTTCTATTTATTCGTGGTAAAGAAGTTGGTGCAACAGTATCAAACAAAGAAGAGGGAGTAGGCGAGGGATAGGAACAAATAGCTCCCAAGTTATCTAGCGCGCCTGGATGGTGAGGAGGTGTTGGAATAAAAGGGTTTTGAGGAGATAGGTGAAAGAGAATCACATTGAGTGGTGGAGTGAGCAAGAAAATAACGTTGGAATCTTGGAGTTACGTGGGAATAGTGTAAAGATAAGAGTAAGAAATGTGTAAAGATGAAAATAAATGCTTTATTCAGTGACCAAGTACCCTATGAATAATTATTAAAAAAAAATGGCAAACAAAAATATGAATGTGACATAAACAAAGTAAAATGATGAGTGAAAAATTAACCTTGTGAAGCTAGAAAGACGGATCGTGTGTTCTAGGTGTAGACTAAGGGTTTGAACTGTAGGAGATTGGATATGTAGGGTGATCTGTGATAACTAATGCTACCCCTTCTCACCAGTTTATTTTTTACTTTATTTTAATATAATAATATATCCACAACTGTGAGATTTAATTTAGGAACCTTACCTGCGGGCTTGGGAATTAAATATTTCAAACTCCTTGTTCAAAAAGCTTGTCAGTTGTAGTTAACTCGAGGAGCACCCTGGCAGGTGGAGGTGCCCGCACCGACCCGTTGATGAGTTACAGTTAAGCAGATAAGGTTAATCACCCTCCACCACGCCTTAGCTATAACTATACAGAGGGCTGTAGCCTACAGCTACGGGGGGGGGATAGAAGGGAGGGAGGGAAGGAGGGAAGGAGGGGCGGGAGGGGGTCTCCGCGGCACGGCAGTCGCGGTCCGGAGGAGTCCGAGTGTTGATCTTGTGTTCGAGGTGTTTTGCCTGAGTTCGTGATCGTCTTTGTACGCGAGTACGGTGCAATCAAGTGTCGTCGGGACGGCTTCAGACCGTCCTATACAATAACCGACATTACAGATGGAATGGGAACTAATGTGTCTAAGCCTGGAAGAGTGAGCCCCAAGCAGGTTAGTCATCAAGACTACTCCATACTATGAAGACTATCTGTCAATCCCTCAAGTCTTGTGGCATATTTATCCACAGAATTACATACATGCAATAAATGGTTTTTTGATGATATTGAAGTCAATGAAAATTATGTCTATCGAGGTTTGAGTGGATCTATTCATTGGGATATCGGCTTAGGTGGATGAAAGAAAGTTGGCATACTTTCTGTCTAGAGAGAGAATAAAGATCTGTGAGGGTTAAGGCTCCTTTACATAATATTCCAGGAATAACATGGCATGCCTTTGTGTGGCTCGTAAGCTAACTAAGTACTGATACCAATGTCGTCTATAGCAATATTTGTCTATAGCATGAGATACCGGGTGTTATCTTTTCAGTCTTATTTGAAGGAAGTATCCTAAAATATTTACATTCAATAAACACATAATATAGACTTGTAAAGAACCTTCAAAGTTTGTTCACTAGCATATTGCTTGAAGGCTCAAATATTTAACCAGCCTCGTAATCATTCCCAAAGATAATAATTTCCCAAAATGTTTGCAATATACCGATTTAGATTTACGACAAAATTAACAGTAATTTCCTGGCAGAAAACCTAATTCAGAGCAGTTATGTTCAATTATTTTTCGTATGTAAAGAATCAAGTGTTTTTAATGCTGCGAGGGATGAAAGTGTGAGGGGCTATCACTTGTACTTTCCGTTATGAGTTGGATCTGTAGGATTTCGACGCAATAACATTTACCTCTCGACATCTCATAGATGACACTCTCATTCTCAGTTATTTTATTCTGTATGATATTTCCTGTCAGTATTACAGTTGCTTTATGGTTTTTAACGGACCAAACCAGATATGTATTGACCCCTGGATTGTCAGTTAAGGGCATTGACACTCAGTCCCTGTTCGAACTAGAGAAACGAAATTTTACATGATGAAGATCTATATGTAGACAATGACTTGACGAATACTAACGTATCCATGAAACATGATTACGTGTCGTTAACCTCTTACTTTAGATTTGTACATATTCGAACCATTTGATAGCCAGGAGTGCTGGTTAGTTTAGTATCCAGGCTGACACATGCGATCTTAAAATATACCGGGTAGATGATAAATTCACTTTACGACTGTATGATAACAGTTCCATTAAATCTTACAAAAGTTGTAACTGAAGTGATTCATACTCGTCGTGTTTTAGCCTGCCCTTAGTAGCTAAGGCAATACTGGAAACGTGAGATCCATAGATAAAACGGCCATTAATGTAAATAAACTGTTTCGTACGACGAATATAAGTTTATACTACTCGAGATATTGTCAATGCAGCTTTGATAATGTCAATAAGCTATGATAGAGGTGTGAGAAGATGATAGAACATGAATGATAAAAGGAGATACACATTGCATGCAGCTATATAAACATGAGCAGGAGCTGGGTGTCCCTGACTTTGGCTGTGTGGCAAGGGTTGTTTCATTATTGACTTCCTCGACGCCTTGTCATAGTATGCCGTTTCATTCATCTGTCTCGTCTTCATTACTATCTATGTTGTAGCTTAATATTTACACTAGCCTAGTTCTGCAGGGGATACTGGTTGATTCATGGATTAGTATCCTTGCCTATATTTACTGGCAAAATCATTTCTTTAATATACGACGAAGAAAGTGAAGAAACAGTATCGAGAGATACTTATTGGACTCGACATATAGTTTTTAAACGATTTAGAAAAAAAATACTATTGCTAAGCCAAAAATTTGCTTTCCTCTTATTGTTTTTTTTTTTTGGAATTTAAACATCTCAAATAGCTCGTAAGCTGGAAATCTTAAACTTTAGCCAATTTTCTCTCGTTTCTTCTTTTTTTTCATAGTTCGTGTTATCTCATTAGAAAGAAAATATACCCTTGAAATTTCAAATAATCATAATCAGTTTTATGATCGGTGCTTTAATGAAAGTAGAGCCTCTCTCTTTCTCTTTTTCTTTAACTGCAGAACTTTCTATAATAATTTTTTTTTAACGACTTCTTGTTTTATAGTGCGCTTAAGTACTAACACGTAATTTTATTTAATACCCTACTTAATACAGTACAACGCCGATAATTTGTAATATCAAGGGACCGAGTGTGTGTCACGAACTTCCGCGATTTTCGAAATAGCGGGATTACGAATTATTGAGGGTTGAAAAAAAGGACAAATTCAAATTAACGGCATTGCCAGTTTTTATTGAAATTCCCCCTATGTACAATACAAAGTACAAACAACAAGTTGAAATATTTATATGCTTAGTTATTTCTCGGTTAAAAAAAATACCTCAGGTGGAAAAGAAATCAGTTATTTTTTCTGACGGAGGGATTATTGGCACTCTCGATCATTTGAATTGTCCAGGGTCACAATTTGTCGTCTTTGAAACTCCTCGAACAATCTGCGAGGCACATGAAAAACAACCCTGATTCCTTCAGTTCATAATTTTCCTTCAGCTCACTCAATTTTTCTTTACATTCTAAACATACATTGTCATTTGCACTCACTGTATAGTTTCCGAAAAGTAATGTTGAGACTATTTTACAGAGGTCAGACCACCTGTCTGTCACTCGCTCTTAAATTTTCTATGCCTCATCATCCCTCCCCCAAGTGGTACATTTAATTGTCGGCACTGTGAAAACCATGTGACGAGTGATCGTTCAAGTCCAGGAAAGTCGCCGGTTTTTTTGCAGTTTCATTTTACTGCTTAATCCAGTGATGATCTTCTTCTTTAAAATCGGCGTCAGTGTAAATGGAGGAATTATAGCGTTTTGCCACATCGATTTTCATCTTGCAATCGGCAACGGCTTTTATAATCTCATTTTTTTCACAAATGGACAGACACTTATGTGTACCATTTGAACTCATGGTGAAACCTCCCTGAACTTAAGCAAAAATATGGATATCAAATCCAACGTTAACAGGAAAAAAAATTAACAAACGTGATTTACAGAATTGACTTGATGAGTATGAAAGAGAAACTGTTTTCCTATGAACGGGATTGTCAACAGGGACTTTTGAATTATAAGTCGTTTAAGTTGGGTACGCAAATCATTACGAATTACCGAGGGGACTGAAATGGATTGTTGTTTCTACAAATAACCGTGAGTTTTCGAAGGGACCAGCAGTTTATTACGAATCAGCGGGATTCACGAATTAACAGGCTACGAGCCGAGATTGCACTGAATTCGAAAATATTTTTTTCTAATTTCCCAGTAATTGATCGCATACCCACCCTTCACTATTTTCCATTTTTCCATTGAGTCCCTTCTATTTTCAGCACTATCGGAGTACATATATCATATGTAGGTTTTAGGGTTACGTTTGGGTTTATCAGAAAGAAGTATGCTACAGTAGGTCCTCCCTAAATAGATTTCTACTACAGGTGCAGCATAGTATATTAATAGATTGTTTAAATAATCCGCCAGTTCTTTAAGGAAACGTTATTAAAATGTCTACCTTTACCTCAGGTAAAAACCATACCCAATTAGAGGTTTCTGCGGAGTAATCTAATAAGACTGGGACCGAGCAGAAAGAAGGTAGGGTTAAGTCGTCAACCAGCTGACAGCAAGAAAGACTGAAACTACTCAACGCTACCCTACTACCGTTATTCAGCCTCAAGTCTTAGAATAGCGAGCTGCTGTTTTGACCTTATTCAATGATTAATGCTAATTCAAACGCAGCGGTTGTTAGTATCCCATTATTGTAATGGATGCGGCTGTTCTTGTTGTCGATAAATACCAGAAGTGCAATGTTCGAGGCTAAAACAAGAAATTGCTTCTAGAAGGGAATTGAACATGTTTGTTTAAGCTAATATCTTCACCATGACCACCTAACTCATGCTTTTAATCTATAGGTGAACACTAGCCGGATATTTAATGCTAGTGATCCCGGTTTAGTTCAGCTTGTACTTTTATTAATCATAATCGTCGTTTTATATGCTTATTAATATAACTATTGATGAAAAAAACTTAGTTCGCGAAAGGGCCGAGCCATCTTTTATTTTTAAAAAAAGGACTTAGATAGTAAACAATTATCGAGCTCATTCATCTAAATAAGACCAAAATAGTATACTTCAACGGCTTATGATCAAGGACTTGAGACAGCTTAAATGTCAGTTAGTCGCTGCAGAGCGGGACTTTTCCACGTTTCATTTTTATTTCTATACTATCAACTATTTTATCATATCCAAACCTAATACAGCAGGAACCCTGGTCGTTGATAAGTATTAGAATTTCCAAACGATTCAACCATTTTTACGACTGCTATCGTTGATTGAAGACGGTTCCTCTAGTGCCTGTTTCAAAGTAGAGACTCTCCCTTCGAGTAATGGTTTCCTTGATGAAGCTTTGTCATGATGAAGAATTCAGCTATTATTCCCTATGTGTCAATAACGATCCCCACGTTTATCAGCCTGGGAACTTGTTTCCTTTCGTTTCCTGCTCATCTGAATATATGGTAAATATCAATCCCCATTCTCTCAGCATGACCATGCCGTCTCGTCATTTTCCTTTCTATCGTCTACGAATGCGTCAAGAACGTCCATCTTCACCTTCAATACTCTAATGTTGGTTTTCATATTTCTTTAGTTAATTCTAAGGTTGAGCTGATCTGAACCAAAATCAATAATCTGTAAACAAAATATGTATTTATTTATTGTTTGTTTTGGGGGCTATAAGCTTGCTCCATACAAGAAATGGGATATGCCATTGGTGAAGATATATTGTGAAGCTTGTCATAGCTTATATTAGGCAAATTTTCATCACCCTCCTTATGATATTCTACAGTTAAGAACCTCTTGTAGGCAGACAAGATTCCTTCTATCTAATCTGTATACTCCTTACAAAACTGCAGCTTACAATCGTTCCTTCCTTGCTCCTTCGCTCCTCTACTCTCTGGAACTCTCTCCCTTCAAATTCAAATAAATTGCTTCATCCACGAAGCTTTAAAACTCTTCTATACCAACACCTCTTTACCATCCGCACCTGCTAGGTGGACTGAATTTATTGAAAGTGATGGGGCTCACCTTTCTTATCATAGACTTAAAACTAATTTACATCTAACAATAAAAACTTAAACTAAATCTTAACCTAATTTCCTCCGACAATCTGTTGCCATCGATGTGGCAAGGGCGGTGGGGTCATAGTGGTAAAACTTGGTTTGTGAGGTGCTGAAACGAGTTGCCACTCGGTTGGTTCAAATAGCAAAGAGTTTAAAAGTTGAATAAGAATTTTTTTTTCAATCACGAGGTGGTAACCGCAACATATTAAACCCGTAACTTTGGTAACGATTTATTAATTATATTATTTTTTTTTCTTAGCTCTCTAATTATATGATTTAGGATGAGGGGAAAATAAAGGGATATTTGGGTTGAGCGGATCCTTGAACTAGGAGTACCTGCTTGAAGGTGGTGTGAGGGAATTAAGGAGTGTGGGAAGCCTCGGTAGAGGTTGATAGTTGCGGTACAGTGGTGAGAGTCCACTGGTGGCTGGGCCTAGAGTCCCTCTAGGCATGTAGTGCAGTCTTATTTAGTGGGATAGCAGGGATGGGTGCCAGTTAGAGGCTTGTTGTTGGTGGGCCAAGCGCCGTGATGCCCACCATTTGGTCTGCTTTACTAGATCTTGAGTGTTGCCATCTTGTCGGTAGCTGTGGGGGTGTCATGTCTTGGAACAGAGGGTTTCGGCTATGTTTCATCGAGTCAAAGAACTTGATGTGTCTTCTTTGGATGGTTTCGGTGATGGTGGGGACTTCGAACTTTTCGTGGATGTCAGGAGCCTTCATATCACGAAAAGGCGTTTGACATAGTGCCGTGCGCAGGATTTTGTTCTGGAAGCTCTGGAGTCGAGTTATTGTGCTGGTGTGTAGGAATCGGAAGAGTGGTGTCCCAAACAGTAGAGCTGGGCTCAGGACGCTCTTATATATTAACAGTTTCAGCCTCAGGGATATAGCCGGGCTTGTGATGAGATGCTGGAGAGAGTAGTAAGTCCTACGTACTCTTTTCAACTTCTTCCGTGGGTGTGTGTGGAACGTCATGTGTCTGCCTAGGTTGGTACGGAGGTAGCATATGCTGTTGGAATGTTTGCTTTCAGTCCCGTCTATGGTGAAGCTGGTTGGTTCATACTTTTATTCTTGGCATTTCTATTTGTATTTAATTGTTTATTTCATATGTATCGAGATGAGAGGCTGACATTTTCCTTTGTTTTTACTATATTTAAGTTGTACGTTATTTCATATGTAATAATTTTACGGTTTTCATTTTCTGTGTAATTGTATTTTACTGGCTTCATTATATTTATTTTTTATGTTTGTCGATCTATATATATATATATATATATATATATATATATATATATATATATATATATATATATATATATATATATCTTTATTTAGTGACTGGAGATAAACAATCTTTTACACTTTAGCGCGAACAACAATTAAGAATAGAATAAAATATCTACCGGGAATAAACAATGACGTACATAGAAGCGAACTTCATAAAGAAAAATGACAAAGTAAAATAAAGTGTAAAAGATTGTTTATCTCCAGTCACTAAATAAAGATATATATATATAAGACTAACTTTATTTAGTGACTGGAGATAAACAATCTTTTACACTTTATTTTACTTTGTCATTTTTCTTTATGAAGTTCGCTTCTATGTACGTCATTGTTTATTCCCGGTAGATATTTTATTCTATTCTTAATTGTTGTTCGCGCTAGGGCTCTTGAGAATCAAGAATTTCCCAAACCCCAGAAAATTGCGTTGGTTACGTCGTGAGAAGCTGGATTTTGGATTGAGTCGGTCAGCGTTACAAAATTGCTAACAGTAAGGCATAAACATTAAATAAAGTACCAGAAATAATATTCATTTTATTCAAAACAAAAAAAATAACTTATCAGCAAGTTAACCAGGCCTGATTGTTAGTAAATATAAATGTAATGTATAATAAATAATGAAAAAATGGTTATAGTCACGATACGATGTTTCGGAGAAGAGCGCGTATAGTCACCCACCCGCAGGGCGGCGATGCGCACGGAGAGATCTGTGGACCAGATATGCCGAGAAGTCCAAACTTGTAGTAAACAACGACTTCTTGTTCGCAGGGGTACAGGCCCGTATTCTGCTATCTTCAGCACTGACTAAGCCAAGCTCCTTGTCCTCTAATACGCAAAGTCCTATTTCTTCACTTCCTCGAGCTTTATAGTTCTTCTAACTCTCTTCTCCTGATATAAACTATCTGTATGTTGATGTAACAAAATGAAAACTGCTGTTCAAGAGAAAAAAACAAAACACACTTCATAACCTACACTTTTTTTTGTTGTTTAATCTTAAACATATGTTCGTGTATACAATATTTACATACGCTTTTCTTTATGTTCTCTAGCCGAAATAATCAGAAAAAAATGAAAAAAGAACTTTACATTTTAAAAATTTTTCCACCCATCTCATTACCATTGTTGTGGCCACCTCTCAATTGCAAATAATTTTAAGTTCCCCTTTTATCGTATCAGTAAATGTTTCATTATGTTTAATATAGGTTATGACGTCAGTGAGAGGGGGGGGGGAGGAACTAGTGGGGGAAACAGCCGCAGACGGGGACCCATCCCCACCACTGCTGGCCGGCTATGTAAGCAGCGGCATTAGACAGAATTAGAATATCAATAAAGAGGTTTTGAAAGAAAAGAAAAAAAAAGAATTAGCATAACGAACCGGTCCGTCACTTGGACCACTACTCTATCCTCTCTCTCTGCACTGGCGCTTGCTGCTCTACTCAAAACCATGGTCTTCTCATTCAACTACCTCTGCATCTCTCTCCTAACCTCGCATTAATTTAGTCCGGCGTTGTCAGACCCACACTCTCCAAGTGGGAATCTCTGCCTTCGTCTCGCTAACCTAGCACCTCCTTGGGAGAGACCTCTCTCTCGCGGACGACGGTTGCCGTGGCCTTACAAACTTACCAGTAGCGTCTCCCACGGCAATCCAGTCTGCTTCCGGTTTTCGCCTACCCTTAGACACCGAGTGTGAATTCATGGTCATTCCAAGACCACATAAACTACCTATAAACCTACCCTGTTCCTCTTCTCCTGAACATCTTTTGGAGTCAGATCAAAGGGAGTTAGGCTGCCCGCCGACTAGGTCGCTAGCAGAGGTGAAAGACCACAGGTCCCCTCGCCTTATCTCATTCTTGGCGCTCGCTGGACGGCGGCTAAGAGGTTGTAGTGACCCTAGCCCGCGTTGGGCGTATCCTCCCCACTTTGGCGATACTCAGTTATCTGAGCCCGACAACTATAAAAAAAAATAATAAAAAAATATTGCTGAAATCCTCTCAAACAAAAATTAAGTTAAAACAAAACACTGAAGACTCTTAATTTGCATTACCCTTCTAATCAAAACCCTTGCCAGAAGTCAATGCGGCTTTTGTCAAAATAAATAAATAATAATAATAATAACAACAACAGAAAATAAAAACATGTGCAATAACTTAGAAATGTTTATATTAGGACCTTTCCACATTACCCTATATTAAGGTAATAACGTTTACAAGCTGTGGACGAGTCGCGTAGCGAAATGACTGTCATGCTGAAAGACATGGCAGTAAAGTGTGCGTCCGAGGTGCGGAGTCATTGACAGCCGTTGCCTCGAACATGACTAGGAGATGTCTCAAGTCTTCTGGAAGGAGGTCAGTCGGTTTATAGCCCTCCTGTTATTTATGAGCATTAACTGCTACCGGCCCCAATCACTGCTACTCCATCACACTCCGAATCACCTGCTATCCCCTATATAATATAAGGGGGGGTCGTAAAATTTAATTTGAGAAAGTATTCGGGACAGTGTGAAATGTGCTTAGTACAGGTTCGCTCGCCCGTGAAATAGAATACATTCGAGACACAACTGCTGACAGATAAATTAGTTTTTCTCCTTCCCGTTTCTCCTCTCCCAATTAAACCGGCGGAGGTTCTAGCCTGTCCGTGCCTTCGAGTTTTATAGAGGGCAGCAGAGAAAATTCCTTACTTTTATCTCACGAGCTGGGTGTCTTAAAATAGTACAACCCATTGTCTTGTTCTAGCTTAAAACTCGAACTTTCAATAAATTAAAGAACATTTGACTTCATTTATTTATTTACACTGAGTAAGTAAAGATGAAAGATTATCTGTCGACGTTCCGCCTATTTAGGCAAAAATAAAATTATCTTTGAATTCATTGCTCTTTTCGTTCATCATTGCTTACTGAATCACAAACTTTTCTATGATAAAAGTCATTTTCAAAACTTGCTACAGAAAAACCGCTGAGTCAATCTAATATTGCAAGGTTTCATTGATTTTTTTTTACAACCCTTTTATTCATAGCAAATTTAATTAAGTATGAAATAAATTCATAATTGAATAAAAAAGGTATTTAGTTGGGTATTAAATTTTATATCATAACGTTCTGATTAGTAATATGTAATATTTTTCAGTTTTCTGTACTAAAATTTAAAACGTCGTTCAAGCTTCTCTACCATGACTTTGACGCATAAACTTTTTTAAAATTAACATTAGTTTTTGCGCATGCGCTACATCCTGAAACACCTCTCAACTTCGCTCGTCCTTCAAACACTTTATTCTACCGTTTCTAGGCCACAGTACATCAAAAAATTTTGTTCTACCAGGCAACTTACGTGTGCTGGTCACGAGGAAGCCCTCAACACGTAAGTGAATAGCTTATTACATTTGTGCAGAACAAAAGTGAAGTGAAATCGGAGGAGAGGTCGGCCATTTTGCCATTAGACATTCGGATCGTTCACTAACGTCGTGCAATTGTTTCTGAGCCAGTCGGTCTTGTGGCTCAGAGCCAAGACCCGTGACTCGCCACTGGAGGTTGCGAGCTTGATTCCCACCGGCGCTACGTACTTTTTTCCTTACAAACTAAAAACCGTTGTTATGATAAAATGAAATTTTATCAACAAGTGATTTCTCAAAATAAAAAAAAAAGATCGAGATCACTAGGTCCAACCCCGACAACGTCGCCTGTAAAGCGTAAACCAAGACGATCAACCAGGAATGTACAAATAACCTCTTCTGCGGCTAGTTCCATGGAAGAGATACCTCCACAGGCCAGCACATCCAATAATGATCCCGCCATAGAGTCACCTTTCTTCACGCCAAACACCTTTGAGGCGTTGAAAAATATCCCAGCAGAAGAAATGGAAGTCAACAAAACTCCAACACAGCCCCAGCCGCCTCCAATATTTGTACGCAACATTAGCAACTTTAAATTGCTATGCTCACAAATGAGCAAAATTGTTGGTACCGGAAAATATACGTGCCTAAATCGCTCTCGGGACACGAAAATATCTCCGGACACTCCCGATACTTATCGGGCAATTATCAAATATTTGGACGAAACCAATGCTGACTTTCACACCTATCAGCTGAAACAAGAACGCTCGCTCCGAGTAGTAATTAGAAACTTGCACCCGACCACACCAGCTGACGAAATCGAAGATGAACTCTTTGCTCTTGGATTCAAAGTTCGTCAAATAACGAACGTGTTACGTGAGGATAAACAACAAGAGGGATCAATAAAAACGGCGTTACCACTGTTCTTCGTCGATCTCGAGCGAACACCTGGAGTAGAGAAGATTTATGAACTAACACACCTGTACTATACAAGGGTACAGGTTGAAAAACCGTTCCCCAAACGAGACATCGTCCAGTGCCATAATTGTCAGGCATATGGGCACACGAAATCTTACTGCCACCACCCTCCCAGATGTGTAAAGTGTAGTGGGCAGCACAAAAGCGAATTGTGCAAAAAGCCCCTACAATCGCCTGCGGTATGCGTACTATGCAAGCAAGGCCATCCGGCCAACTACAAGGGCTGCGAGGCTTACAGAACGCTGAAGTCGAGGACCGAACAACGCCGTCAGCCAGAAGTGGAAAAACTTGCAGCAAGAAGCGGCCCAGCCAGAAACTTGAGGCCTACAGTCTCTTTCGCCGATGCCGTTCGCAACAGAGAGCAGTCACAGGCACCACCCACCCCCTGTACACAAGATCACCTTTCCCAGCATTCCGTTCATCCCGTCGTCCCACAAACTCTATCCTATCCTCAGCCACACATCTCGTGCATTCCTCCACCTTCAAGTTCTTCGGATCTCACTAGCCTTTTAACCTCATTTCTTACAGAGTTCAGTAATTAATTACTAATTACTCCTCTCATTTCCCTACTTACAAATCTGGTCTCCTACCTTATCCCCGTTAAACAAAATCCATAAGTGGATCCTTCCGACTCCTTATCCATTCTCCTTTGGAATGCGAATGGTGTTCGCACCCACACTAACGAACTGACAGCACTACTCCACGACAAGAACATCGACGTAGCTCTCATTACTGAAACAAGACTTACTAGCAAACGACCATTTACGATTCGACAGTACCATACTTACCGAACTGATCACCCAGATGGAAGAGCTCATGCAGGTACCGCTGTCATTGTTCATAATTCCATTTCTCATCACATAGTTCCTTTGGTAGCACATGATTTCCTTCAGTCCACTGCAGTGTCAATCAGCACCTTCCCTTTCCCCCTTACTCTAGCATCAGTGTACTGCCCTCCCAATAAATCCATTTCCGATTCCCAATTCATCTCCTTTCTAGACTCCATAGGACATTGTTTCCTTGTGGGTGGGGACTTTAATGCAAAGCACCAACACTGGGGGTCAAGATCCACGAATACACGCGGTCGTGCTTTGCTGTCTGCACTCACACGGAAACATTGCGCCACGATCTCTCCTGACACAGCCACCTATTGGCCATCAGATCCCAACCGAAATCCAGATCTCCTAGACTTCTTCTTCTACAATAGTTTAGGAACGCTAAACTATTCACTCGAGCGCCTCGATGACCTCTCCTCCGATCATAGCCCTTTATTATTAACCATTTCCCTAAAACCAATTCACAAACTATCTCCTCCTTCATTTATTAGGGGCCCAGTCGATTGGGACCACTTCTGTCAGCTTCTTACAGAGTCCGTAAACCTCAAATTATCCCTGAAAACATCCCAAGACCTAGACGATGCAGTGCATTCTTTCACTACTCTGGTCCAGAAGTCGGCTTGGGAGGCATCGTCACCCCATCGTCACCCAAAAATTCATAATCATAATAGTTTACCTCAGCATCTCAAAGATCTAATCCTATCCAAACGCCGCTCCAGAACAGTGTGGCAAAGATCCCGGCATCCTGCCGATCGCCGCTCGTACAATCAGTACTGCCGATTGGTAAAGCGGCGATTGGCATCCTTCCGTTCCGATTCTTTCCATCCCTACCTCTCCTCTCTGTCTACCAGGGATAACTCCTTGTGGAATGTAACCAAAAAAATCCTAAAGTATCAACCTGTTTTACATCCGCTCCGTCGTGATGATGGGTCCTGGGCGGCTTCGGATGGGGATAGGTCGGAGGAATTTGCTCTGCATCTTACCCATACTTTCACACCTAACCTTTCTCATCAAAGCCATACTCACAGCACAACTGTGGAAGATTTCCTCACTTCACCTATTCCTCTCTCTCTTCCACCAAAAGCCGTTAATCCCTCTGAGGTCAAATACCTTTTGAAAAACTTACCTTACCGAAAATCCCCTGGATATGATCTCCTTACTCCTCAAATTCTCAAACAATTTCGTCCTAAAGCCATAATCTTCCTAACCTATATATATAATTGCATTATCCGAACGACGCACTTCCCACTCCTCTGGAAACATTCCATTATTGTCCTATTCGCCAAACCCGGTAAACCACCCAATGACGCCTCATCTTACCGTCCAATAAGCCTACTCCCTATCCTCTCAAAAATATTTGAGAAACTTCTACTAAAACGTCTACTTCCAATTATTGAATCCAAAAACCTTTTTCCTACACACCAATTTGGTTTCCGCCAACGGCATTCCACTGCTCAACAAGGCCTTCGCGTTGTTGATCACACCTCCTCAGCCCTTGAAACCAAACAGTATTGCACTGCTGCCTTTCTTGATATAGCTCAAGCTTTTGACAGGGTTTGGCACGCAGGTTTACTCTACAAGCTCAAAAGATATTTACCACAGACCCTTTTCCTAATCCTACAGTCCTACCTTTCAAACCGCTTCTTCCAAGTCCGCTGTGGTTTAGAATATTCAAACTACTATCCTATAAATGCAGGAGTTCCACAGGGCAGTGTCCTGGGCCCCATCCTCTACAACCTATACACCGCTGATGTCCCCTCTACTCCCAATACCTTCTTGGCCACATTTGCAAATGACACTGCAGTCTTGTCATCTAACCCAGACCCCGACATAGCATCCCATAACCTTCAAAAACACCTTGACGAGATCGATTATTGGTGCAACCAATGGCGGATCAAAGTTAATGAAGCAAAATGTTCCCACATTACCTTCACCCTTTGTCGCAAGTCTTGTCCACTAGTTTATTTTAATTCTATTCCTCTCCCTGTATCCGAGGCAGTACGGTATTTAGGCTTCCATCTCGATAAACGACTGACCTGGAACCCACATACGAGACTAAAAAGACAAGAACTAAACAGACGCTTTGGACAACTATACAGACTACTTCAAAGGACATCCCATCTCTCAATAGAAAATAAACTACTAATCTACAAAGTTATACTCAAACCAATCTGGACATACGGAATAGAGCTATGGGGGACAGCAAAAAAGTCGAACATCAAGCGTATCCAATCCTTTCAATCAAAAGTCCTGAGAACAATAGTAAATGCCCCTTATTATGCCAGCAACAAAACCCTTCATAACGACCTTAATATACCCTACATTCTAGAACTCATCCCTTCCAAGTTTACGAAATTCCACAGTAGCCTTTCCAACCACCCTAATCCTGTAGCACAGTCACTGCACTGCGTCACTCATCCCTATAATCCTCCTCGGAGACTGAAACGGCAGTGGCCTCGTGACCTGCTATAATCAAGTGACAGTGGGAGTCCTGGCAATGGCCAGTTTCTCCAATCATGTCCTGAATGAATGAGCGAGTGAATGATGAAATGTAAATATGGTATGAATGATCGTATATCTTAATTACTTATTGCCTAGCAAGGCAGATTGTAATTTTAGCACAATAAAGGAATTATATATATATATTAAATTAACATTGTTTATATAGAACCAGTGTTGCCATTGCGACAGAATCGTATGATTTATGTTTATCAAGAACTATTGTAGATTTGTTTAAACCATTGTCTGCAATATAATTTAAGTATAGCTTTTTTTTAGAATTCAATTTATATTACAGAACCCATTTAATCAAAGAATTGTCGTTTATATTATTTGATGATATTATCAATCAAGAAGGAGTTGCAATTCTAAATTAAGCCTTCATTTTGTAATACATCGAACTTGACATCCTTTTGTTTTTAGTATGACGCAATTTGTTTTAATGGCTTATTAATCAGGACTCCGAGAGAACTCTTTCTACAATTAAAAATATAAATGGAAGTCAACTTGATTACCACCGAGTCTTTTGTTGATTTATGCAGGATGAGTTGTTTAGCCAGAAGGTTTGCTTCTGAAAAAACAGTGAGTCTGTTTTTAAGTTGTATACTTAGTGACCCCAGGACTCTCTTTATACTGAAGTTGTACTTTCAATGAAATTTTGATATTTATTTTTGCAAGAACAATTCTATTCTTATTTATTAGTCATTTGAGTTTTGTTCCATGCCTTGGTTTAATACGCAATTTTACCAATTCAAAAAAATCACAAGTTGTCCATGGTTCAACTATCAAAGCCACGAAAAAATTGCTAAAATTACCCAAACATCATGGCTTAGAGTATCATATATCTCATGTATCATCAATAAATATATCATAAAAAAAATATTTTCTATTAGCGTTTAGCTTTTATTTTTTTTGTCATTAGGTTTTTTTATCTCATTGAAATGAAGACATTGTTTATAATCAAGAGCGATGAATTTACTATTTCGTTCGACCATATTGGACTCAATACACTTGTCCAGTCTTTTATTCCATCGCTTGAATTATTTTTTAAATTCCTCTTTTGTAATGTTAGTCAGCGCCTCCGTCGTTTTTGTCATTACTTCTTCAACGTCCCCAAACCACATTCCTTGCTTGCCTCTTTTCATTCGGCGGAATAAAAAAAGTCGCAGGGGGTTAGATTCGAAATTAAATTTGAAATTAAGGAATGGTATTGACGTATGACAGATGTAATGTCATGTTCACGTCACATCTCAGATACCAAATGGCACGATTGGTTATGTTTCGAATGTATCAACTGTTAATGACGAATTAAAGTTAATAAGAAAATTTCTGGTTTGTAACTAACGGTGATGTTCTTCTTTGCCGAAGTGGTCCATTCAGCTGTACTTGGACTGCGTGCAGATGATAGAGTTCTTCCGCCCGATTTGCAACACTTTGCTAATACATTCCGTTGTTTATTTTATTTTATCGGGTTAAAAATCTAGAAAGTGGGATAACTCAAAAACCGTATTTTCCACACCCAACTTGTGTTGTTTCAAAAGAAAATGTTACATAAAAGTTTGGTTCGAGCTATGTAAATACATTTTTAAAAATGTAATTGACTTAATGAAAAAGTTAGCTTTTCATCACCTATATTCATGGACAAATATTGACATACTGTATACCATACGTCCTTGTGTGAGAAGAAGACATAGGCGAACTGGGAGCATCTCGCTCAAGAACTTTATGGCATCATACATAATATGTCGAAACGTTGCCCATAAACTTGATTGAAACCTAACTTCTTGGTTCTGTCAACACAACAAAGGTATTAACACATATGTGTACTCACGGCTCTACTCACAGGTTAAAACACAATAATTTATCAAGAAGTCAATGAATGCACAAAGATCACCAAGTCAAATATGTTACTTTAATTTATAGGCATATTTTTGTCAATTGTACTTATTTTATAACTATGATATAATTAATACAAAATGTGAGTAACGTGTTATAAATGTTTAGTCGATATTATCATTCCTTGATAGTTAGTTTAGAAAGCTGCCCAAAAACTGTAGATTTCCCTTTGGGGTTAATCCAACCATGTGACCTATGAATATAGCTTAAGAAGGAGACGTTTAAATCAAGATTAGCAGAGAAAGGCGGATCGTTATTCCGATAAATTGGCCGTTAGCTATAAGAAATATCTGTACCTTAAACCAAAAAAATAAAAGTGACCCCACCACTGAAATTAATTTCTGGATAAATCGCGGGTTTTGATCCGGATAAACAGCTGAATACGAAATAAAAGCCCTCCAGGCCGGGCTCGGAGACGCGGTGAATTTAAAGTAGCCACCTCCCCCCACCCCACCCTTTCTGTGAAATGTGTACCCAAATCGTGACTAAAACGCAGGAGCCCACCCGTTCGGAATACAAAGCGGTCCTGATTTAATTCCTGCCGAATAAGGAAGAATTGTTATGACGCTCCTACTCTGAATGAGTCACTCTTTATTATTTATTATGGCCTTATAGTCTTCGCTGTCTGTCGCTGGGGTGTTATTTTCATAGCGGAGCGTCCTCGCTGGAAAGTGTTACAGATCCAGATTCCTGCCTAGGCTATACTTTCTCTAGCTCCGCTGACGGCAAGTAGGCAGTTTGGGGAAATTAACATACTTTTGGAGATTTACTTATCCCCTTCCATAATCCGGGATAGAGGGGATTCCCAGGTTCTTTAACACAAAAGATATCTTCATCTCACGCAGTGGTTTTTTTTGTAATACATCCCCTTATTTTTCCTTATTATGTTTAAAGGAGACTAGCATTATCCAGAATGTTCCAGTAGATTGTAGCTAATTTATTTCATTGTGTTAAAATTACAATCTGCCTTTTAGGCAATAAGTAATTGAGACAAATGCTTCCATTCATACCATATTTACAATACATGACAGCCCAGACACCTCCCAAATTCACATGTTTGTCACCTCCCTAGCGTACGAAAGAGGAAGCGGAGTCTTGGGAAGTCCCCCACGATCCCGCGTCACCTGATACGAGATAATGGAGGCTGACCAAGAGCGCGAAAGCCACAGACGCTCAGGACATGATAGGAGAAACTGGCCATTTCCAGGGCTCCCACTGTCACGCATTTATATCAGGCCACGAGCTAATTTATAAATGTCAACTACTGTCATTACAAGAAATGAAGATTATTTTAATATTTGAAGACTCTAACCGATAAAGTTAGTTCCAAACCGCAATAAAAATTTATCATTTAAAAACGATGTAATAAAATAATTTTATGATATTCAAATTTATATTGGCAAACTAGCTTTGAAACTTAATTCAAGGGTCACTTTGTTCTCTCTGTGCCCATAGAGTTAATTACGCACAGTTTTTCCATGAGTTTGACTGAAGGGAATTCATATTGAGAAAGTCGTCGTTAGTGGCAGCAGTTGGTAAAGCACCCAACTTACTAGATATTGTGGAAGTCACGGATTCGTTAATAATTAATAATTATCAATAATATAATATTTAACATTTGACTGCTTTATTGAATAGTGTTGTTTTTATAGCTGGATATATTAATAGTACTTGTTTTGAGCTAGGATGCTAATTTGATTGTCGAGAGATCACTTCTTCTTGAAAATTAAAAAAATGGAGAAAAATTGTGTTTCATCAGAATCCCATAAATGTTTAATGTGTATATGGCAATATGGCATATGCTAACATATATAGTAAATCAATGTTAACGAAAATTTATGTTACGCTGTATTTTGGTGGGAATTATTTATTGACTGTTTTTAAATACAGACTTCATCATTCTTTTCGCAAGAAAAAAATTTTGCAATGACACAACCCTTGAATGAACGCCCTGAAAGTAGCCAGCAAATCAGGGCTGTTGGCAATAATTATCTAGACTACTGCCTGCCTCATTTGGTCAAATTAAGACTCAAATATAGTCACTTATCAGTCAGAATCGGACAAAGGCAATACAATGTAGAATACAAGGTCTGCAAATGCACAAGCGTCTGTATAAGGTTGATAGGACAAGGATCCAATGTGGCTAAAATGCCTTTAAAATATGTGAATCTTTACATATATAAAGTTTTCTTTATATTAGTTTAATTTTATTAAATCATATTTTTTACAACAATAGCTCTGTATAACCAAAAATTAGTGTATATACGTCTATATGTAAAGTGCAGTTACATAAACATTACTTTTCACTAGCGTTAACATTACTTATCCCATATCCATGCATATCCAATATTTTATATTTAATTAATTGTATTGATTTTACTATTTTATCAATTTAATGCTTTGTTTTATGATTTTCATAGTAATATTATAAAGATTTAACTGTCAAAAACGTTAATTATTTATTCATTTCTCTTGTAATATATTGTTTTGTTTTTTTTGTAGGTAAGTCATGAAGAATTCTTCATTTTCTAAATTACCGAAGTAACACTGTAAGTTAATTACAATTTATTTTTATTGAACTTTTGATGCAGTTAACGGGATATGACAAGTTTTAATACCAAAACCGTATTATCAGTTTTGCTTCTTATCGTCAAAGCTGTTTGTTCAGCTTTAAACGTTTGCACAGGCTTACGTCATACGATGAGAGAAGTATTTAAATCAACAATAATATAAAAAAAATCAATGGGGAAGTACTGATTTTTTTTTTTAAAGTTGTAAAGAGGTTCGTTACTAGGGTTACCAACGTTAACATGGGTATGTTACAAGTTTAATTTTAATTTTGTTTACCTATACTCCCCAATAGTGAATTTTAACCAAAAACTTTTAATCAGCCTATTTTGCCTTATTGAATAATATACCGTCAGATATATTAAATCTTTTATTACGATTGATATCGTCATAGTTCATAGGGGCAGGTGAAACTTGTTTGCAAGTAGAGCCTTTCCCTTGAATATCGACAATGAATTGAACGCAAGTTTCTTAATATCTTAGATATTACCCATACATCTCCCGTTTAAATCAATAAGAAATGTCAGAAGCTTGTCAAAAACAGGCGAAGCGGCTTTGGCACCCCCATCAACTCAGAAAAATATAAAATGTCAGTAAGCGAAATTGAAATCCGTTTAGTTTTGACCTATACTAAAATAAGCAGTAAAATTGCTTTTCTTTATTGGTAGACGAAAATTGCACAACTAAACTTCTATGAAGTATTTAGAAATAATTGAGAATGAAGTCTGGGTGTGGGGAGTTTACCTACTTATAATAGGTCGGCAAGAAAGTAATTTAGGTTTTTTAGTGAGAAATAAAACCCATGGCCCCCCTCAATTTTTTCTATACAAAAAATGAACTCTAATCAGTCAAATACCTTCCATTTTAGTTCGTTGTCCTTTTGCCATTTTTCTGGTAACTTCATGATCACGCGCTCATAGAACTTCTCTGTTCCTTATCAGAAAAAAACTCAACCAAGTGAAATTTTTACCATTTAAGAAGTTTTGTAAACTTCGAAATAAATGATAATCCGATGGTGCAAGGTCGGGGCTGTATGGGGGATACGACATCACTTCCCAACCAAGCTCCAATAGTTTCGTACGTGTTGCTAAAGATGTTGTGGCGGAACCCAAATCCTTAACAAGTCTTATATGATTTTCAATTGTTGTGTGTGATACATTTAACTGCAATCTCTCGCAAATTTATATGACGATTTGATTCAATTATGGCTTTCATTTTGTCATCATCAACTTCAGAAGGTCGACCAGAACGTTTGTCATCTTTCAATGAAAAATGTACAGAACGAAATTTTTTAAACCAATTCTAACACGTGCGTTCTGTTAAACAATCAACACCGCAAACTTCACTTATCTCTTTGTGAGCTTCAGCCACTTTCTTGCCTTTATGAAAATAAAAAAGTAAAATGTTTCTGAAATGCTTATTTTTGCACTCCATATTAAAACTGACCGTAAACTGACAGTTGTAAACAAAATTACACGGAATTTCTTTCGATAGCAACCTAAAGGTATCGACTACCAAATCTCAAAAGTAAAAAATTCTAACATTGACAAAAGAACAACAAAATAAACAACGCTAAACTACTGGTGCAAGCCGAAATTACTTTCTTGCCAACCCAATATAATAAGTATAATAAAATTCAGTAATTTTAGCCTGCATACATCATTTTATTTATTGAACTGTTCTTTTAGATTGCAAAATTAAAAAAAAACATTAACAGGCGCGTATTTAGACCGAGAACTCTGTATAGTACGCAATGATTGCGGGAGGTACCACGGCTCAATTTACCATCTTTGTGCTAGCCAGTGCTTGATGTCGTCAAACTTAGATATTGAGTGGTTATATCGCTTTCCTAAATAGAGCATTCGTTAGTTGATTGTTTCCATGAAAAATCGCCTCTATTTATATTTTTGCCTTCGAAAAATGCATCTATAATTTATTTTTGGCGTTAAATCCTCAAACTGTGATTTGAGAAATCTTAAAAGTATAAAAAAATCAATTCAGTTAATTGATACTGGACATTTTTACTTCAGCATGCGCTCTCTTGTTATATCTTAATGAAAATATATGCACCGTAGCCCGGAGTGTTATGGATCGATCATACATAGTAAATATCATATCGATTATGTCATTATTATGACCGCTATTGTAGGCATACAGGTCGGAATGCGGTTCGTAATTAGAGCTTCTCCATTCTGGCTATCCTTTCAGTATGCATTGAGTATTTATACCAGACAATTAATAAAATTAAAGGTCTCCGATTATTCTGCCTGCTTGACATCAACAGTCCCCCCCCCCCCCCCCGCCAATCGTCATATTAATTAAAAACCTCCCTCACCTATCTCATCTTCTACAGTTCAAACCCTCTCCCACAATCCCAGACCTCGTTCATCCGACCTCCACCTCCCATCCTATTGATATTCCTTCATTGACAGTTCGTTCCTAGTGACAGTGGCAAATACAGAGAGGAGATAAGTACCTTGTTATTGTCTCTGGACCTTATGACCCGGAGGAACCCCAGTACCCTGATCCCGCCAATGGGAAATTAATAGGTTTGTATCCTCTATCGATTCGAGTACAGTCGACATGGATACTTTAAAGACCACTTCTATCACACACGCCGCAGTAGAAGGGAACCTTCTCCGGATCGCCGTGAAAGAGGAGAATGGTTGGTCCAGATGCTTCCTTGCCTTCCCAACATGGTTAGCTCCGCTCTATCTGCGATGTAGGTTCTGCGATAGCGAACTGTGACCGACTGCTACCCTGCCAGTCACGCTGCACTCGTCTCTTATACTGATGGAGGAGTGAGCTAACGGAGACTCCGACTGAGAAGCCGATAAGAATTCTAGATCAGTCGGATGGAACGAAAAGTGATACGCTTCCCTTAACAAGCTCAACATGGCAAAAGAGTATAATTAATTCGGGATCTAGAACAGGAGTTGGCATTCGGTCTAGACTCGCTACATTTGTTAGAAATACAATTTTTAAATTCCAATATTAATGCATTAAAATTAGATAAATTTTTAATTGAATGATACCAAAGATAGATATGTAGATTTAAAATAAACCCGATATGACTAATTTAATCAAAACGTAACTCACTTTTGCAGTTAGTTACGTATGTATATGAGAGAGAGAGAGAGATGTGGAAATTTATTGCTGGAGGAATTTCAATTGTACTGCGCGTGGCACGCATGAATAGATACTTGAACAGAATGAATGAATATATAGACTGATAAGGCATTCTTGAAATGGAATGAATATTCATCATAAATTCATTGCATTGTTTTCTATCTTATCTGGATGGTGGTATAACTCCATGCACCTGTAAACAACAGCTCATGCTCACTGCCATAAGAAATCGTGATCCCATAATGGATTATAATGTGACATACTTCCGTCTGAAAAATATATAACTTTCATGGATGCTAGCGCAAAATGTAATAAACAAGGCCATATTTATTTTAAATAACACGTAGAAACAGTGTCAAATGCCTCCAGGACATCAAAATTTTAGGTTTTTTTAAGCAGTTGTGTAATATACTACTTCGTCCCACACACCGCCCAGTTGTATACGCAACCGTGGAATTATGTTGTCGGATCACACACGTTTTTTTTGTTGCGAAGGGCGCCCACGCGATGGGACTGTGCCAGAATTTGCGTAATCGTATAAACGTCGTTGTGAATTTGTGCGTATATTTTGGATTACTTAAGGATTCGAACCGAACTCCTTCAGGATCTATTAATAATCAGTAGTTGTCGTTAATAATCTAACTGTTTTAAATATTAGCCAAATAACGAATGACAGGGTCTTCTAAACCTTTGACTTCCGAATTGCTGGTCAGGTGCTCTTCCAGCTGAACTTTCCTACATCATGTACATATATTGGTGAAAGCCATCTCTAATTTCACTCCATTTGGCTCCCTCAAGGAATAAACAATTTTTGAAGATTACCATTTATAATGTTTCATAGGATGCATACCCACAACATCAAATTGGCTTCCCAAAAGGAGTATTAATTATCAATTATTGACTTAATTTGAACACTTACTTTCTATGGCAAATAAACCTCCTATTCACGCTAAATTTGCTGTAGTTATGCAGTAGTAGACCAAACGACACAAGATTTTCTTTTGTGTAAGTTAACTTTTTATAAACAGACTTATTAGTATATACTACTACAATATATATATTGTGCTAACCTTAACACTACTTTAATATTATTAACAGTAATAGAACTTTGTGTCACTTGGTTTACTATTGCATAAATTTGTTGTTTGTTTTTATTTTTTCAAATTTTCATTGGGTTATGGAGCCACAGCTGCAGCGATCTATTTCTCATATCTAGATAAGACTTAAGGTGTGTACTCCATGTAGGCGGATCTGGAGAAAGCCTTCCTCCGGTGGTTGCGCAAAGCGGTAGGTCCCTTGCCTGGCCGTGTCGTTACAGCGTCATATACGATCAATTAGCCAATATTTATAAGTACTATATACAAAGCAGGCATATTTATGAGGCCTGCATAACAAAGTCACATTTACCTAGATCCATCCCTCAACCCCCCCCTTTCTCTCTCACTCTCTCTCCCTCCCTCCCTCCCCCCCTCCAGTGGACAGGTTTGCGACAAAGGGTGAAGGTAATGTGGGAACATTTTGCTTCATTAACTTTGATCCGCCATTGGTTGCACCAATACTCGATCTCGTCAAGATGTTTTTGAAGGTTATGGGATGCTATGTCGGGGTCTGGGTTAGATGACAGGACTACAGTGTCATCTGCAAATGTTGCCAAGAAGGCATAGGGGGTAGAGGGGGCTTAAGTGGCGTATAGATTATAGAGGATTGGACCCTTGACGCTGCCCTGTGGAAATCCTGCTTTTATGGGGTAGTAATTAGAATATCCGAGTTTAATCCAAAGTCGCCCAGGACCCATCATCACGACGGAGTTGATGTAAAACAGGATGATATTTTACGATTTTTTTAATAACATTCCACAGAAAGTTATCCCTGGTAGACAGAGAGGAGAGGTGTGAATTAAAATAATCGGAACGGAAGGATGCCAATTTTTGGATGTAGATGTGGCGGCGATGCGTGCCGAGCCGACCTCTGGATCAGAATAGTGAAAAAGTGCACTGCATCATCTAGGTCTTGGGATGTTTTTAGGGACACTTTGTTTTAGGCCTACGGAATCTGTAAGAATGTAAGAAGCTGGCGGAAGTGGTCCCAATCAACTGGGCACCTAATAAATGAAGGAGGAGGCAGTTTGTGAATTGGTCTTAGGGAAATAGTTAGTATCAAAGAACTATCATTGGAGAGGAGGTCATCGAGGCGCTTAAGAGAATAGTTTAGTGCTCCTAATTATTGTGGAAGAAAAAGTCAAGGAGATCTGGATTTCGGTTGGGATCTGATGGCCAATAGGTGGCTGTGTCTGGAAAGATAGTGGAGCGATGTTTCCGTGGGAGTGCAGACAGCAAAGCACGTCCTCGTGTATTCGGGGATCATTATCCCCCCCCCCCCAGTGTTGGTGCTTCGTATTAAAGCCCGCACCCACAAAGAAACGATGTCCAATAGAGTCTAGAAAGAAGATGATGTGGTAGGAAATGAAGTTATGGCAATGCCAGCAATACCTGCATATGCTCTTCCATCTGGGTGATCAGTTCGATAAGTCTGGTACTGTTGAACTGTAAATGGTCTTTTACTCATAAGTCTCGTTTCAGTAATGAGAGATGTTCTTGTCGTGGAGTAGTGCTGCCAGTTCGCTAGTTTGGGTGCGAACACCACTCGCATTCCAAAGGAGAATGGATAAGGAGTAGGAGGGATCCACTTATTGGTGTTGTTTAATAGGGATGTGGCAGGTGACAAGACGAGGAGTGAGCCCCATCACCTCTATTAGAGTCAGTTCAGACCATTCTCGTGTAATATGTATTATTATACTTGTACATTTCGTTATATATTTTTTTATAAAATATCGTGACCTGTGAAGGGAAAGAAAAAAAGAAAAAAAAATATGTCCAACATGCACTGAGCAAATACAGTCCAGTTTCACAGTCCACTCACCTGTTCTCTCGAGAACAGCTTACACAAATAGTCTATTGAAACAGTTCTACGACCGAAACTCTTCCTATGAACAGTAGCAAAAACAGTTTATTTGCAGAGTGACACGAAAACGATGCTGTTTTAGTTTAGCAAAAAGCCGAACATGCTTACTTATAAACAATCAAATATTTTTGTATTAAAGGTATTAACGGTCCTCAGACCTACAATTTCATTCACGCGTATAACATGTGTGTTATACCCTCAAATACATATATATCCCTACGCTACATAATAAATAACATATAGCACTTTGTTTATATAATATAACTGATTTTAAATGATTCTGATCTAATGAAACTTAATTTATAAAAATTGTATTAGCCTATATGTACAAATAAAGAAATCTTTTTATCACGATTTTAAAATGAAAAGAGCTCTATTTATAAAAATTGGTTGGATATCACAACCACCTTGACATAACCATAACACAACAGTTGGATATCCTTGATATAACTAACAATACGGCTGCTAATACCATCTTGCAGGTATCATTAGCTCTTTGGCACTTACATATCTGACGTAAATCCTTCAACCTAATACTTATTTAAAACGTTTTAAAAAAATTTTTTATCTTTAATATACAAAAACTATTTTTGAATGCGAATCTCAGTTTGGTTCATCTCTGTGATTCTCACTTAAATATCATCACAGGCAAGGGGTGTTGATAACAACCCCTTTAGGAGTGGGTACATTCTAAGCGCATTAACGCACCATCGGAAACAACTCCCTGAAGCGGTGAGGCTTATGAACATTAGTTGAAAACTCGGTGGGAGTAATGTCGACATCGCGTGAGTGCCGGTGCGGAATGGAAAATTGAATATGTCTACAAATCCTCGACGTAACAGCTTTTGTATTTTGCTCAAGATGTAGTCGTATTGTTTCCACCTTACTTATCTTTGTATACTCACAATTAACGATCTCACAACAGTAAAGACTTGAATCAGCAGGAGAGCTGACTGGTTAAGGTGGATGTAGACAGGTATGCAGGTTGTGAAATGAGCTCCAGATCAATGTTCTGCGTATAGTCTCTTGGTTCTACCTGAAGTTCAAGGTGAAATGTCAAAGCGGTTTGTTTGTCCCTGAGTAGGTATTCACCCTACCATCTAACTCCGGCTGTACGACCTGATACGAGAACAAAGGTCCCGCTAAGTCCTAGGATGTTTTCTCAGGGTAGTTTTTATCGTTTCCCTTCAAAAAGCCAAGATTTGTCACGTACGGTTACTTCCAGGCCCACAAATTACCATAGCACAAGGCAGTTTGGTACAGGCCGTTGCTGGTGTGACGCCAATTGTCCAATGTTACTTCTTATTATGTAAGCTTCATGCCAAGTTGACTTTTTTGGGGGTTTACAGCTTTTGTGCTCCTATAACTCTACGATAGTGGTCGTAAAAAAAATTGAAATTATTTAAAAGTATATTGCATAATAACTTGGAATGTTCTGATTCGTTCGAAACTAGCCGATCGTTTTGTCGAGCCCTATGGGAGAGGCTATACTTTGAAAGGTATGTTGCAATGATCAGAATGGCACATTCAACACCGCTTATTTTTATTTAAAAATACCTGATGCTTTTTTAGAACCATCTAAATAAGATTTTAAGAAATTCACATCTTCATGCAGCTCTCGATACTGTTTCTTCACTGCCTACCTCCTTTTATTCGTTGATAACAGTAAAAGTTTTCATAATAAAGAAAAAAATGCGAGGATTTTGGTCCTCTCTTACTCTCTCGCCATGCAGCAGAGAATACGATTTAATAATTGATGGTGAACGTTACTTACTTATGTATTCCATTCGAATCCAGTACGTTTATCAATCAACACATTTTACATAAAGACTGACATATAACTGATAATTAATAGCAAGAATTTCAGTGAACGCCACATGAACATAAGTACCCACTCAAACTACCTCATACTGAACCAATAAACATAACTAGACAAAACTGAGTGCGAGACCATCTTTAGGGCAAAGCTGCATTAAAAATTATAAAGTAAGTTACTGATTCAAGTCAGCTGTGGTGCCAATGATTTAATTTATATCAAATAAATCAAAAATAATCTCTTTTTTTGTTGTGGGGTTGGGTTGTGTAGTACACTATCGTGTAGGCTGCTCGTGTGTTCGTTCTTTGGTATAATCCTATCGTAAAAAGCCAGCTAGAAGACTTATACGATTCGTAATGAATTCTTGCCTAGACGCATACGCCGCCCTGAGGTAGACCATAACGGCTCAATTAACAGTCATAAAATAGCCGCTACGCTGGGCTGGGTTGACTGAAGACCCGTATATATTCCACCCACGGGTCTGGCTGTGCCTATAACTTATGCCGGTATTAACAATCAACCTCAATACTCAGAGCCACGACCATTAATAATATCGATAATCCCACTCTCCATAGGGTCTACCCATGCATTATCATTTTAATAAAGGTATCTGGATATCTTGGTTATTAGCGGTAGGTACAAGCCATTTACGTTTCTGGTCATTAATATCAGGAAAAGAGTTATGCCTTAAGCTGGGTAATAAGTGGAAACCTCTTTTTTAATATTACTAACCGATCGTGATACAGTACTACTTAAAATGATTTAACTTCCATCGTGTTCCTGAACTCTGGCTGTTTTTTATCTTACCTCCATTTTTTAATGGATTTTTATTTTCTCTCTCTTGGAATTCTTTACATTACAGGATTACTTTCCCTGCTGGAGCTTTAATCTTGAGCAGGTTTTGTTTATCGAGCAAGCTGAGCTTAATGGAAGCCCGTGGTTTGGATATAATATGTGACACTTTTAGGAACATAATAACTCAATATTGAGTTACGGCTTTGTTTTTCTTTCCGTTCTTTTTAGTACAATGTCCAGCCATTAAGAATAATCACCCAAAAATAATTTAATATAATCTAATGAATTAATGAGGCGATACGGCCCCCAGACCATTGTTAAGGTTTTGAAACAAATTATGCTGGAACGCCATATAAATTTACACTGTGTCAAAACTAGACTTTTCAACAAAAGATTTTCTGTCTAATGTATGAACAAGTAATGTTTGTTTTCATATCGCAAGTTTTTATTAAATTTAGCGAAACGTCGACTGGTTATGTAACAGCAGAGCAATAAAAGATATTTGGAGAGACTCAAAAGCTCTTTTTTTTTTTAAATGTCATTTCTACAAAGCCTATAACAATTTTTTGGAGAGTTTGCATTTTGTAATATTAACTTATATAATTCCTTTATTGTGCCAAAATTACAATCTGCCTTGCTAGGCAATAAGTAATTAAGATATACTATCATTCATACCATATTTACAATTCATCATTCACTCGCTCATTCATACAATTCAGGACAGGATTGGAGAAACTGGCCATTGCCAGGACTCCCAGTGTCACGAGATTATAGCAGGTCTCGAGGCCACTGCCGTTTCAGTCTCCGAGGAGGATTATAGGGATGAGTGGCGCAGTGCAATGACTGTGCTACAGGATTAGGGTGGTTGGAAAGGCTACTGTGGAATTTTATAAACTTGGAAGGGATGAGTTCTAGAATGTAGGGTATATTAAGGTCGTTATGAAGGGTTTTGTTGCTAACATAATAAGGGGCATTTACTATTTTTCTCAGGACTTTTGATTGAGAGAATTGGATACGCTTGATGTTCGTCTTTTTGGCTGTCCCCCATAGCTCTATTCCGTATGTCCAGATTGGTTTAAGTATAACTTTGCAGATTAGTAGTTTATTTTCTATTGAGAGATGGGATGTCCTTTGAAGTAGTCTGTACAGTTGTCCAAAGCGTCTGTTTAGTTCTTGTCTTCTTAGTCTCGTATGTGGGTTCCAGGTCAGTCGTTTATCGAGATGGAAGCCTAAGTACCGTACTGTCTCGGATACAGGGAGAGGGAGAGGAATAGAATTAAAATAAACTAGTGGACAAGACTTGCGACAAAGGGTGAAGGTAATGTGGGAACATTTTGCTTCATTAACTTTGATCCGCCATTGGTTGCACCAATACTCGATCTCGTCAAGATGTTTTTGAAGGTTATGGGATGCTATGTCGGGGTCTGGGTTAGATGACAAGACTGCAGTGTCATCTGCAAATGTTGCCAAGAAGGTATTGGGAGTAGTGGGGACATCAGCGGTGTATAGGTTATAGAGGATGGGGCCCAGGACACTGCCCTGTTGTAATATTGATATAAATTTTTGAATCACTGGCTGGAAGGAAATTAGTACTCTTCACTATCCCCCAGGAATAAACAAAAGCTAAAACCAGACTTAGCAAAGATAAGAGAATTATGTTTCGTTATTGCTTTAAGTATTCAATTAATTATTAGGGAAAGAAAAAATATATTGAGGTGGGCCCTCTGGGCTGGATTCTATATCCTGCTCGTGTATGGTTTAACTCATCATTATTAATAACAGTTACAATAGTATATTCCAAAACAAAAAAATTGACTATATTATAATAATAAAAGATTTTTATCATTTATTACTGTGGGGCCGCGACTGTTAAATCTGACTATTTGACTTATTTTTAACAGCAGACTTAATTCTTAATAATGTCTTATATCGGCAGCAGGTTCTAAATGAAGTGTAATTACCCAGGGCTAGTAACCACACTGTATCGAACACCAATCATATGTCAATTTTAATTTACGTTTTACTCCCTTTAATGCTTCTCAGTAAGGGTTTTTATGTTAAACCTTTCTGTGTACTTTAGGTACCTTAAACCAATTTTGGAAATTCCGGTTAGCGGGTATAATAAAACGACTATTCCACAGCTTTCCTGGACTTCGTTTACTTAAGATCTCTTGAGATCCATCATTCCTAAGCCGTTGAAGTCATAAAGGCTAGGGGTTGTTGAAAGTGATGCTTAGAGACACCCCTCTAAGCCCATCTTACAAATCTTTTGAATATTCTTTCATCTACTGAATCGAATTAGCATTAATTACTAAAGGGGATACTACAATTACAGAAGAATTGAAAGTACTATTTTACATTCGCCACTTATTGTCTGATGAGAAACATTAGAAATAATTTAATAAATAGAAGAAAAATGTATTATAGTTCAATCCAATAAAAAGTACGCTGAGTGGACGTCACGTAATCGTCCTGTTGGGGCCTCTCTATCTAGTAATAGTTGAGCTGATTCATGGTCAAACAGGACGTAACTTTTGTTTCTGCAACGTGTACGAACGTGCTCCAGCCATGATTCTTACTTTAACCAGCTATGACCATAAGATATCTTTCTATCTTGTCTTAAATTGAATATTTAGACGTCTTGAATTATAATTTCTAAACTGTAATAGGAATTTACTTGTATTTACAAGTCATTAAAATCTTGTAATTGCACTTCACTTCAATCTTTGTATATATTGTTTGTGGGTAGATAGTCCTTGTATACACTTATCGAACTAGTACTAGTATCGAAAAATATGCGATGGAGTTAGATCATTATTCGTTTCTCCACTTGACCATTCAAGATTATTGTTGTACGCACTTAGAATTTTCCAAATGCGAAAATCATTGATGTGAATTTCCACAGGATAAAAAGCAAATCCTCGAACTAGCATTGAAGAGAGTGCAGTGTGTGAAGGCAGGTTGGGAGCGGTCGCCATGGACACCGCATAGTGACGTAGCTCTAAGCACCCCATCTCAACTAACGCAGCCTCCCCGAAGGGTGGTTGTGGGCTCGCATCCCCAAACATGGGGTGTATGTTGCTGATCTGCATCAGTGTTTACCCTAGTCCGGTGTTTTATCAGTCAGTCAGGGAGATCAAGCGTCTTTTTTAAATGTATTGTCAGATACGATAGGAAAGTAAACCTTATATAGCTAGTATATAAACTTATCGGTTTAAATAAGATGCGGCTTTTTTATGTCACAAATTAAACACCTTCTTAATTTCAAGGCCTTTGTCACAATAGCCCAAACTTCTTAAAATTCCACCAGAAGTTACTTCATCGTCCAAATCCTCTATCCTTCGTAGATTGAAGCGAAAGTGGCCCCTTGGTCTATTTTAAATATTCAGGGCAGATTCATTTTTATTCAAATAAAGGTATTTTAACAATTAATCACCTGTACTGTTTATTCTCTAAAAACTTGTGAACCTGTAAGGTTACTCGCAACGTATTTTTGTACGAATACTGTAAGTGCCTTTCAAAATATAGGAGGAATCACGAGATCTTAAAATTTCAATCCATTCTGCGCCCTAACACTCCCTCAAAACCTATTTACTTTAACAATTGACCAATGTGTACCGTACTTCAAAAATCCACCATCATTTATTATATAAAAGACAACTATTAAATATATCCGTACACAGAAGAAAGTATGCCAATAAAGTAAATTAATTTAAATTGAGTAGAATCTAGATAAAACCACCGATACGAAGAGAGCATCCTTTTAGCTATTTATAAGATAACCCTCCAACTTTCCAGTTTCCAACGTTCTAAGTTAGTGCCCATTAAAAACCTTTTTACATTGAGTATGTGATAGTCAAATATTATAAGTAATTGTAGCAATAATTTCATTTTAATTTACTTTTAGGATCAGTAAAGGAAGCTTTCACCGTAATTTACCAAGAAGTTGGGATGTCCTCGCATACGGTATGTGTACCAGTCAGCGCTTGGTTACGTTTTATAAATAGCCGCCGCTTGAGTATCAGGTTATATTTATTCAAATCCAAAATATCTCTAATATATGTACATAAAGTGAAATCTTTATTCAAAAAGAACAATACAGTAATAGTTATAGCTCGTATTATTCTAATGATATTATATAAAATGGGCGAGACAAGCCCATTATGAAAGCATGGGAAATTCTCTGTAGACCCTTAGATTTTGCTCTGGACGCTCTCATGAATACAAGAGGCGCTTTACATGCTTCCCTATTTATTTATTTCCCGAAGTATATGTTAGCTAGAAATCGAATAAAGTCTGGCAAAAACTGGTGACGTAGCCAACCTTATTCAAGACATGGTGCTAGTAAGTTATACTTGATATTGTGCAATAAAGCTGTATTCAATAATATTTAAACTCACATTTTGAAAGACGTGGTAAAGATACGTCATTTTAGAGACGGAAACACGTAATTTTTTCAACAAAATATTAACAAACAACGCATTGAGTAGACAAATTGAAAAAAAAATGTACAAATTTGAGTTACAATGAATAAAGATATCAAACTATTTTTTTGAATAATTCCCGTTTTTATGGCTTCTAATATCGCATATCCCTTTGTGCCAGTCCTTTACGTTTATGTACATCGGGTGATGAACCCAGGTAAGCAAACGTGTTAGCTGTTACAAACTGAACTTCACCATGAGGTACAGGACTACTTCTGTTGAAGTACTGCTTTAAAAACATGACCATCTTTCATGAATCAGGTGTAGATTAAGTGTGCCATACTTAATAGGAAATACAGATCATAAAAGGCGCTGAGTTGGACTACAAATCAAAGTGTACACCGTCGACTCAAACCTGATCCAACAAATTGTCTGAGTCACGGTGCCACTGAGTACCATAAACCCTGTCACATCGTGTTACTGAGTGAGCTATTAACTGTGCCACTTTCTAGCAGTCGTAATCATCAATCCTGTCGTAACTCTGTTAAGTCTTTAAGCATCTAATGTAAATCCTGTAATTTTATAGGCCCGTTAAATTATCCGAAACCATTGCGTGGTGCTGTGACGGCACGATAATTCTAAATAATTTCGCCTGGGAATCGACACTACCCAAGTTGGAATAAACCAAAATCTGTATAAATGAGTTGGAGATTATTTTAGGATATCGGTTAGATTGATAAAAAAAAGTTTGGTTTTCGTCGAGTTCAACGTTTCAACATACTATGCCTTTCGTTATGTGTGGCCAGTTCGCCTAAACGTTCGTCTTAAACAGACTAAACAAACTTCCTCAAGGGCCTGACATCCTACTAACCAAAAAGGAACCAGAGCTAAATCTCATTAATATTTACAATCAACGATATCAGAGGCAAACAATAATCTATACGACGACAAACAAAACATAGCAGGAATGACTAAAAATAATATACAAAGGTAAAACAGGTTAGTACGCATTTATACACCAAGTCCTCACATGAAGAAAAGAGGTTAAACAAAACGCTTTTACATTTAATGTTATATTCACTTTCATATAAATATTAGTTTTACCCTTGTACCTTCCTATCTATTTCATATGTACTTTACCATTAAAGTTTAACCTATTATTTTGTACCTAACTTTTGTTAATTATAATCACCGCACTCCTTTAACAATCTACCTTTCATTCCTTGTTTTCAGGAACTGATGCATCGTATGTCCGAAATTTGTGTATTAATTGCCATAATTTTGATGAAATTCTAACTTTCATCGACCTGAGCCGATATCACAAAAAATCATTCACTCAGTTACAAATTTCCTGCTGTTTATGAATTCCCGGACAGGTATTATTGGCGGTATATTTTATGTCATCTGTTTATATTTTTTGGCTTGTTATATTGCGTGAAGAGACAATAAATACATCCAAATGGGTTCCAGACGTAAGTAGACTTCTTGCGGAGCAGGGGCTGTTGCAGGTCTACCGCTACCCAACACTAGGACAGTAGACACCCTTGCCAGCAGTCATGCGGGCTAGTTAACGAACCTCACCCTCAGGTCCCCGATTGTAGGGACGGACGGGCATAAATTTGCAGGGTGGAGGGTCCGTGTCCATTGTTGTTGTAGGGCCATTGTAGCCGACAAAGGGTTGTCTTATCGTCCTTCCTGTGGTCTCTGTCCAGGTCTTCCGCAGGGCTCTCTGCTCAGTACTATATTCTGTATTCCACTGTCTGCAACCGTATTTGATTCATCTTATGCTACTCTGCTTTTCTTTATCGTCATAGCCTTGCAGTTTCATCTTTATCAATGTCTTATGATGAATTGTATGACAGATACTTATAGGTTAAGATTTGGGTGGATATCAGCCTACTTTGAAAAATGTGTGACCCTTACCTTATACTAACTACGTCAGTATCACATTTAACATAGGCAAGGACTAACTATGAACTTCCAGCTTCATATAAATCTTAAATCAGTCATGCAGTATTGAATAACATAAGTAAAACAATGAAATTCAATGGCCTCTTGCTCTTAATTTCGCTATAGAACGAAAGCTTATTGAGATTCCGAAGAACTGCTGCTGGGTTTTTGCGAATTAACTTAATTGTTAAATAAGTAAGTCCCGTTCACAAGTTACAAAGTCTGCGCATATAAGCCTTAGTGAATAAAGATTAACCCTAGCTAAGAACATGTTTTTATTTTATTGAGAGGTTTAGTTTTATTACGTGTTGTTCGGATTGTTCCGACCGAAGACTTAATCGTTAATTTTTTTTCTTAACATTATTGCTTAGGGATGACTTATGCATAAGACATATTTTTGCTCTACTTAACTCGCATGTTGAAGCCTCAAATTACAATATCCACGGAATAAGTCGTACTGACCTATTTGTAGAGGTCAGGTCATTGTTTTTCTTCCCCTTTGATGTTCTTTTGCTGGTGTTCTGCACTACTAGTTTTTTTAAGAGTCCACCTCACTTTCGAGCCAGAACTCTTCCCATAATGATAAAATTCAAATTATAATGTACAATGAATAAGTTAATACTTTATTTACATGTAGGTGCTAACAGACAGGTTGAGTGCTACGTATGTTCTCACAGGCCGCTTATCACCGATGAGCGATGACGTCAAAGCTGAGCAGATATCGGATCGAGGCGGACGATATACGCCCTCATACCCCTGCGGAAATAACGCGGTATCCAATCATTGGTGGCAGTTTATCAAGCGTGGTGGTCGCATTAATCATTGATCTGTAATCTGGGGACGTGTCGCCGTACGGGGATCAGCACCCGCTGGCTTATTTGCGATCCGTCCAGCCAGAGGATTGTGTTCGTTGAGGTAGGAGCAAAACCAAACTGGAGGGTGATAGGGGGTGGGGCACTTCCGGAGCAAAATTAAATATCCAATCGCCGACGGTCGAACGCACTTCAACTTTCAAGTGATATCGATTCCATCAAATATGCAAGGGTTCTCAATCGAACAATAGCACGACTTCCTACTTTCATTACATGCTTATTCCAGTTAAATTAGGCTTGGGTAGGAAGGAGTGCTCTGTAATATTATAATGGTTCTCCATTGTGGTGTCTATCCGTTAAATATGGCCGTCTTGACTTATGAATACAGTTACCAGCTTTGGTTCTTGTATGCTCTGAGGATCCTAACATTTTACAAACTAGGGTGGTGATCTATGTCATCCATATCTCTTCACGAGTTGTGCCACGGTACAGGAAATAAGTTCCTCCCTATTGTATGTGCGTAAAAATTGAATATAGTTTAGGAGCTGAGTATGAAGGTTCTGGTTTTAAATGTGGCATCGCAGTTCTCATTTTCTGTCCTAAATGTAAATTCGACCTTACTAGTGAATCCTAAATCTTCTTTGTAATCAATAATGCTTGAATAGGAAATTCTTTTATATCCTAAGTGTAGTAAAAAAAACACACTTTATTACAAATTTTAATTATGAATAAGGAATATAATTAAATGTTTCTCATGGTTCTCAAAAAATATACTGAAACCAGATTTCTTACTTTTGTACTTGGAATAGCAACACAAGACTTACTTGATGACTACTATGGAGGAATCGCAGTAGAGATTTATTCATTTAAATTAACTGCCATAATCCTTCATATGGATCGCTAGATCGCGCATGTCATTCATGGCTATTCTCGCTATTACTCGCTCATTTCATTGTATTGTTTAATTTAGCTTCCTATGTAAATAATTAGTAAACTTTTAGTGTAGACTCCAAAAAACATCCTATAATTTAGATTTAAAACCTAAGATTTCAAGACCTACTTAGATCCGTTGATTTGATGATACCCTTGAAGGCAAAATTATGACACATTACACCTTTTATCGGTGAAGAATGCTTAGAGAGGTTTGAATATTGCTGATGATTAACAGTGAGCTTCACGAGATCTTTGAGCTGCCTACGGTGGATGAATTCATCCAACGTAGGCATATCAAATTTTTCGACTCCTTGCAATACCTGACAAACACGGTGTTTAACACGATAACCCCTCGATGGCAGGTCGCTGTCGCGGCTGGAACGCTTTAGTCTTAGGTTCTAGGTTTAGGTTTTAGTTTGTACATTTTTCTCCTACATTTTCAAACTGAAGGTGAGCCCTATCACCTAGCATTATATTCATGGCATTGACCTATTAACTTCAATCTGATTGTATGTAACCGAACCTCCTTCAAATGCATCTGCGCATAGCAGAAAGAGGAGAAATTATTTTGTTCCTTAATTTTATCATATTTTCACATTGTATAATTTTAAGGGGTTAAGGGGGAAACAAATGATTAACAACAACTTTATTATGATAAAATTACATAAATCTGCCTGATTGGGCAATAAGTAATTGTGATAAATAAACTCATACCTGAATATTAAATTTAAAAAAAACAAAAAACATCCTCTTACTGGTATCGAGAACTGTTTTGTCAGCTGACTGATAGCGATCTCTTTCTTCGCCTGGAGAACAATCTAGCTGGCAAATAAGACGGAGGAAGCCCCTCGCTCTATAAACAAGAAAACAATGACGGTTGCTTCGTGTGGAAGCTCCGCTAACTTCTCGGAATCAACTTCATGCCTGAGGCTCTTTGTTCTTTCTCCTGCGAACGCATTGTTCCCACTGAGGTGGTAATGCCTAGCAGTGGTGGCCTAATGGTCTTCGCTATTACCCCTTAGAGGTGTGTTCCCCAGTCAGTCCTTGATTTAATTTTAATGGTTCCGCTCTTTTCACTGACCGGCCTCAGGAGCTTGTCGGGGACACCATTTGTCCTAGACATAGCATAATAGCTAATACTACAAATATCAAACAAATGCTTGACTACTTTGTTGAGCGAATAAAAATAGTAAAGGTTTCGTTCCATTGTAGATGAAGGTAAAGACAATATTCTCTGAATGATTGGATTCTCTTATTTAGAAATCTATGGTACCTTTTAGGCACAACATTCTTTGTTTAAATTTTCTTCGAATGTATAGTTTGAAGTATAAAATGTGACAAATTTTAGATTGTTAGGACTAGAATTAACACTTCAAAACTTTTTTTTAATGGCAAAACTTTTTGACAACCCAATCGCAATAGTATTGCAAGGACAGCTTAGAAACGTCAATATTTAAAAGTTACAATTCGAAATGTAATTGTATAAATAACTAGGGGCTCCCCCCCTCGCTTCGCTCATCAACCCCCTTGCCAAGTCACCTGTGTTATGAGTAAGATACAGGATATACATATCTAATAAGAAAATATAATGAAACATGCTTAATGATAACAAGTATGCTGAGAACGCGAGGCTCCGTCAAAGCACTAAAATGTTCACCTTCTTTTCTTAAAACACCCTTCCCTAAAAATAATACCGGTTATCCGGTAGAGTACATCATCCCCGATTTTCATGTTTTTATTGTTTTTACTTTTTTATACAATTTTCTCGTTATTGTGATTGTGCTTTTGTCGTCTGTCAAATTCAACTTTGGTCCACACATATCTGTTGTATGATAAAACGTAAGACGGAGAAAATCTAAATAACTTGTATTCTACGGAGAAACACTAAATAACTCGTATTCGTATGTTTTAAACATAATAGATTAAGTGCGATAGATTATGCGAAAAATATTCAAAATGAAATAGTTAATTCATTCTAGTCGAAGAGGTAATATTTATTTAATTACTGTAGTTATGTCAGTGTTTGAGTTTTCCGTGTGTCGTTTGTAGGTACAACAGTATTCTCTAAGCAATTCTTATTGCTTGTAGTTCAAAATCTGCGTCCGATCCGAACAAACTACATTATTATTATATGTCTAACAGTAAACTTTATTCAGGCATAATCTCCCACTGACACGCATTTATAGCAGGTCACGAGGCCGCTTTTTCAGTCTCCGAGAAGGACTATAGGGATGAGTGGAGCAGTGCAATGACTGTGCTATGGAATTAGGGTGGTTGGGTAGGTTACTATGGAATTTCATGAACTTGGAAGGGATGAGAGGCATAATATACGACTACGATTTGGAAATAGGAGATATATCATTACATTCATCAGTAAATTTATTCATCTTGTTAGTGAAAGTTTTAAAATGTGCAAACTTCTAAAAAGCAGAAGCTATATGCTGAAACCCCCGTTCTGAATATCCTTTTGTTCATAGCTACAAAAGAGTTTTGACCCTCAAAACGACATTTGAAGAAGAAAAAAACTTCAAATTAAAAACAAACAGATGAATCTTAAAAGAGTTTGCCGATTAGGCAGAGAATATCCCTTAATAGTGTCGTCTTAAGTCTTAAAGTCCAGAGACCAAAAGAAGACTAAGCCTTCCTTAGTCTTTGCGCTGGCCTGGCGGAATTCCCCCGAGTAAGCCTGAGTAATTACTTAGGTTAGCCTCTTTTGCATACGCCAGGGAGTTCTTACTGTGCGAAGGTGTAAATACGCAGTAAAAGCTCTGAGACCAGGAGGAATTTATTGTTCATTTATTATTATATATATTTATAGTTCTAATGGAGTTATTAATGACAAGAAATAGGAAGAACAGAGTGGGACTAATGAAAAAGAACAAAAAACAAATTGACAAAGAAGCATGTTTTAAGGCACCAATAATGTGGTCGAAGAAAACCCTTGTAAATAATTGCTGCGTTTACTCATTGGGGCAAATATATGTATCGTACAAAAAAATATAAATGTATAAAAACGGTATCATATATTATATATTGCTATCCACTCATATTACACTCGGTGAAAACGCCGCTACACTATTGTGAAACAAATAAAATAATGTACTGAATCGGGATATCATTTATTTATTTTATCAAACTCTCGGCGTATTTCATTGGCGTTAAAGTTAAGAATAAAATGAAATTGTTTACATCAATCCAACCTGATTTCTTTCATCCATTTGGTTGATTTCCTAAAGGTAAATTACTTGATCAATGAAAGGTTTAGTTGGTTTTACGATAAAACTTATGGTTTATTAAAGTAAAATATAATTAAATAAAAAAAAAATAAGGAATGTGATACATTTTCAATCACAAACATACAAACAGAGCCATTAGCAGGTATTATAGTATATTAGTAAGTTTTAAACGCTCTTATCAATATCGAAAATTTCCTGTAAAAGTTCGGTAAGTTTGATAGACATTGACATCGTGGTGGGTGGACATCGCAGAATAAACAATTAACGTAGGTTGTTACCTCGTCTTAAATTATTCAATCAGGAAAGTGTTTTGTCTTACATATTTGTATGATTAAATATAAATTGAACAAATAAGTATTGAATTCCGTTGTTTAGATCCGACAATGACTTGAATGTTTGAAATTCTATCAGCTTTCGTTAGATCAGGCTCGCCTAGTCCGGAATATTTACTGTTTGTCTCGTTAGTCGTTAGCGACTAAAACACGTGCCTTCAATTTGGTCTAAGTTTCACTAATTATCTCACCGTCCTGTTCTACTTCGTTAACGCCGCAGAGATCTTAACCCGTCTAGGATGTTGGATAACGGAGGCAGGTATATCAGAGCATAACAAGAGCTGGTCCAAGGCCTTTCATCTTCCGTTTCTTCTTCACATTTGGTCTGCTCACTGAAATATTATCACTTATATTCTAAGATTTGTACTATCCCCCTTCAATTATATTAATCTACCTTAAATAAAAAAGAAGTGTTTTCAAGGCTATTTTTTCTCATTGTAAATTCAAATGTGACATAACAGGCCTTTGTTACATTCATTCTATTACGTAATAATATAAAATATTTCTGGAAAACCCTCCTTTTGGTAACGTCAAAATCACCAAGAAAGCAACGAACAAATATTTTTAAATATTTATTCTTCGGAAAGCATTATTGTAAGTTATGAACAATGGTCTCTGGAATTTGACGTCCCTTACTCGAAAAAGGTGCATTAATCCTCCCACTTGGTCAAGTTGTTTGAGGCGATTGGTGATATCACTATGCTTGGAAGACTTAACACTTTCACTGCCAGACGGCGCAGATCGGCGTCCAGGTAGATTTTACTGGGTGGCCAACCGACTCCGATCGGCGAACTCGGAAAAACTGAAAACTTTTAAATAAGGAACCACACAGTGACGAAACTCCTATTATGGAAACCAAATACCAAATGGTACTGGTCGAGCCTTTACCGAGCGGCCAAAAGAGAAAAAGAGGGGATATTGGTTAAAGCCAGCCTTTGTGAATGAAGGGAACATTGCATTCCTTTCGACGCCGATCGGAGTCGGTTGGTCGTCTAGTAAAATCTACCTGGACGCCGATCGGAGTCGTTTGGTCATCTAGTAAAATCTACCTGGGCGCCGATCGGTGCCGTCTGGCAGTGAAAGTGTTAAGGAGAGTGACCAATTAGCGGCGATGAGGACTTACCTTTAAATAATTATGGGGCATTAAATATTAATAATTTATGAGTTGATCCCTGACACTAATGCGTTAGATTTTAGTTTTAGCATGATTTAATTAATTATTTTTTATGGAATTTTGATACGTTGCTGGTTTTGACCCGTGACTATTATTATATTTGTTCTCAGTTCTATCACTTAAAGATTTAACTATTTCTTTTACACATTATTATTGTTTGCTGTAGTAAATAAATATATGGCAGGAGTTATAGACAAGAGTAATCAGCTAGCCAAGCTTGTTTGTACCTGAGAACTTAAGAAATGTGGGGATTCCTTAATATCTCGATTGTACTCTAGTATATAGTTCAATGCGTAAGGAATAGTTTCCCTCTACTTTCACAGGTAGAACACGAGCAGGTTCTTTGTTCGCCGGACCGCTCCATTCCCATAGATAATGAAAGTTGTTTTATCGGCCACTGTAAACTTGCCGCCAACGCCGGTAGAAACTCCCGGCCATTGTTGGAACAATGGTAAAAGTCAACTGCCCCAGACACACAACAATATCCCATAGATAGGAAGAGAGAGGTGGCCACAATACACGCTCTGTTGTCCATTCCCGTTTCTTTATCGTTAGCACTCTTCGCTGTATATGCGGTCTGGGATAATAATCTATAGCCGAGCTGTAGATAATCGGAGAAAATCACATTTTATCGATGACATGCACCATTGATCTCATATGTGCAATTATTCTCAGTTACGCTGTCATATGGTGTATTAGACATATTATTAAATTAGCAGTTTCATGGTTGGAAAGTGGTTTTTTTTTTTCATTTCACTTGCAGCTCAGTACATTAGAGATGGTCGGATTAAAGGTGATAAAATAACATCCGTTTATGTGAAATAAAAAAACCTTCTCTCTCTCTCTCCTGAGGTTTATTCATTTTTTTTTTTTTTTTCCATAACCCCTTTATTTATTAACATATTTACAAATATATATTATATTCCTTTATTGTGCTATAATTACAATCTGCCTTTTATAAGGCAATAAGTAATTAAGATAAATGCTCTCATTCATACCATATTTACAGTTCTTCATTCACTCGCTCATTCATACAATATTTACAGACAGCCCAGAGACCCCCCAAATCCACTGCGAAGAGAAAGTGGATTCTTGGGAAGTCCCCCACGCTCCTCCGTCAGCCGCGTCACCGGATAATAGCCAGTGGAGGCTGATATTTACAAATAGAGTAACAAAATTCAATGTACAAGTTTTACAGATTTCTCCTCTTGCTGCATACGCAGATGTATTCGAAGGAGGGTAGAATTACAACAACAATATCTTTCAAAAGGTCAAAATACATATATACAAGACTAGGCTCACCTTCTATTAACAATGTGGGAAACTAAAAACTAAAACCTATACCTAGAACCTAAGACTAAAGCGTTCCTGCCTCGACTGCGTCCTGCCATTGATGGGGGAACGGAGCGGGGTTATCGTATTCAACACCAGGTTTGTCAAGTACTGTAGGGAGTCGAAAAATTTTATATGTCTACGTTGAATAAATTCACTGTAGGCAGCTCAAAGATCTCGCGAAGCTCACTGTTGTTCCGCTGCTCGAATGAAGTACCTCTGATCACTTTCATCAGTACACCGTTTTGGAATTGTCGGAGTCGCCGATCTGTCGTATACGTCAGACGACGAAAAAGCGGTGCACCATACAGCAGAGTAGGCCTGAGTACACTCTTGTAAATCAATAGCTTAAGACGCAGTGATAGATTGGGGGAAGTCAATAAATGCGTAAGCCGGTAAGACTTCGTGCGAGTTTGCTTCAACTTCCACGCAAAATGGTTACAAAAATGGAGGTGTCTGTCCATTTTAATCCCCAGGTATACTAGGTTGTTGGCTGGTGAGTTTTGCTGCGTTCCTACTGTGTAAGTAGTAGGCAGTGTGACAAGTAGTTTAGTCTCAACATTTATTTTTTTAATTCAATAACATATACAGAACTTACTTTTTTGCGTTTAATTTTATTTCCCCCTTGTACTTTCGGGATCCTTACTGTCCATAGCGTAAACAATAAGTTTAGCTTCATTTTATTGTACAATTTACATTAAGTTTTCGAAGGAATAAGCCGTCGTACGTGACGGTTGTAACATTCGTGAGAAACCTAAAAATAAAAAAAATGAAGGTTTATAGCAATTACAACCTAAGATCTAAATGAAACCATACAGCAATAAAAAAATTAATACATAGATAAAATCCACATGCCGGTCAGTCATAAATAAATAATAACAAAGGAAGAAAACGTTTTCAAGTTCAAAGCTAAAAAATCATAATGGTCAAAACAATTTAACATATAATATCTAAATAAAACATTGAAACATTACTGAAGTGGTCTATATTTAGACATTGTCTCGATTAAAACACAAAAACTAATAAATCTATATAATCTGGACAAGTTGTATAAAAAATCCAAAAGTAATCACATGAATAATTTAATAAGATCCACTGGATCGTATCCGGTGAGGCGGCTTATGGAAGAGCGTACTAAAAACAGTAACACAGAGGTCATACCGGCTTGCACTTGCTAACTTCACCCAACTTGTCGCCACGTCTCAAACTAATGATCTATAAATGTATCCTCCGGCCAGCTCTGCTGTACGGTGCCCCGCTATTTACCCACTTGACTGACGCTGCAGCCACAAGTCTCCAACGTTTCCAGAATGGGATCATGCGTAAAGTGGTCCGACATACCTCTCTTGAGAGGTTAAAGAACGCCGACCTGCACCCGTTGCTTGATGTGCCGTCGGTGGATGAGTTCATCCGCCGGAGTCGCATCAAGTTTTTCGACGCGTTGCAGCACCTCACAAATCCAGAGTTTAACACCCCCTCCTCCCGAATCGATGGCAACAGACTGTTGGGGAAAATTTAGGTTAAATATTAGTATGCAAGTTAGTTTTTAAGTTTTTTGTTTGATTAAACAGGTGACCCCCATCACCTTATTGAGTTTTATCAATGAAGCCAAGTAAATTGTGTATCATTGTACTTGTATTGATTATACAACTTTTATACCGAATTCAGGCCTTGTATAGAATGTACCGATGTTACGGGACATATACAATGCGATATGTGAATATATTCGCCTGAGAATCTATAATGAAAAATAATTTTGTCATTTTTAAAGGGATTGGGGAAAAAAATAAATAATAAAAAAAAAAGTAGCGTGGGGGACTTTCCAAGACTCCGCTTCCTTTTTCGCATGCGAGGGAGGTGAAAACCGGGTGGATGTGGGTGGTCTCTGGGCTGTTTGTAAATACTGTACAAATGAGCGAGTGAATGAAAATTGTAAATATGGTATGAATGAGAACATTTACCACAATTACTTATTCCCTAATAAGGCAGATTGTAATCTTATCACAATAATGAAGTGTTATTAAATGAAATAATAAAGGCTACTTTCTTTTTAACGGTGTAAACATAGAAAATATTTTGGTTTCCATAGCCTACTCTCGAGATTTCCCAGCAACGGATTCCCAGCTCAGAATATTCATAAAAATATGGCCATGCTACCGATACACGGATCAAACAAAAAAATATGGCAAACTACTGATACACTAGATGATAATTCCATAATGATTCGTTTCAGATTTGGCAAACCTTTGATTAATGCATCCAGTGACTTCACATTTATCGTTCGCTCGACGTGTTGGGTAGTTCACTCGAGACGAATGCGAGTTAGTCGCATGAGAGGCACTTGCTCATTCGAATGACTAAGTTTATCTGAGTCGTGTGATAAGACACGACTTATCGGTTACTGCTTTGCCATCCATTGAATAACTAACTACTCGTGAGGTACTATTTTTGTCGGCTGGTAATTTTCTCAATGGACTTTGCCAAGGTGAGCCGGTCCCGGCTCTTCGACTTGCAAATCATCCTTATCTTGACATTCAGCTTGAGATAACTTGTGAAACATGGGTTTTATAGTAGTGCATAATATTATTCCATTGAGCCTTAAGGTACTTATTGTTTAAAATAGTAAGTAGCAGTTGACACAAATATGTTATACGAATAAAATTAACTATTTTAAGCACATTTTTTAGTTGTTTTATGACGTGATTATTATGACTTGATGTTTAGCATCTACCATTTTGTTTGTAAAATTTAATAACGAATACATAACTTTCTTTTTTAGTGTTTATTATTTTATTTTTATTTATTTGTATTCTTATGGTATCCTTACCAAAACATACACAATAAATAAATAGATATCTTTTTGATCTTGATCATAAATTTTCGTATCATCATTTCAAAACAACTCCAGTTAGTGTACAGCACCCAGTGAATTGGATTGATAGTACTCACATTAACTGGTATTCAGATTAGCTTGAATGTAAAGCAATTATTGATAATAATGTATGATCACCCTTTATTTGCTATCTTCATGCGACGTCTTATTCAACATTGCTGGAAAGTGTGAAAAATGTAACATTATATTTCTCATGAGTCAGTCAAAAAGTGTACCTTAAAGACAAGTGAAATAAAATTTTTAAAAAATCCAGGAGAGTTTAATTATGATAACGGTTGACAAAAGTGAGGTCAACGTTTGATTTAATATTTAATGATCCTAAGTTTAGAAAATCATTTTAAATTTAATTATGCATATTATTTCCATTAAAAAAAAACTGGTTTTAAAATGTATTTTTTTTACATAAAAACGAGGTAGTAATAATGAGTTAACTCTTATTTCTCAGGGAAAAATTAACTGATACCACTTAATTGCCCACCAAACGGGGTAATAATCAATACATTTGGGTGGGAATATTTCGAGAATAATGTATTGGTGCTTGGTGGTTTTTGGTGCTTAATGTAAGGGCACTTAAATGTATTTAACTTTTAAAATTTCTAATGTATACTGATTAAATTGGCTAATCCCTTTCTTTTTTTTTTTCAGGTATGTATCTTGAGTAGTGTTTCTTTGTATTCTGAATTTAGCACTGTTTGGGGTAAGTGACGTTTTTCTATTTTATTTGAGTTTGAAAATTTAGATCCAATGAAAAAAGAAGGAAATCATATATTTAGTACCTATTCGTTGAAGTTTATTATCACCAAAAAAATAGCGATTTTTTAGCTAATTAGCTAACATTCCAACATTTCCAGAATGGGATCATGCGAAAAGTGGTCCAACATACCTCTCTCGAGAGGTTAAAGAACGCTGACCAGCACCCGTTGCTTGGTGTGCCGTCGGTAGGTGAGTTCATCCGCCGGAGACACATCAAGTTTTTTGACTCGTTGCAGCACCTAACCAACCCAGTGTTTGACACTATGACCCCACCACTCCTCCCGCATCGATGGTAACAGACTGTCGGGGAAACGCTGGATCAAGAATTAGTATGTAAGTTAGTTTTAAGTTTGATCAAAAAGGTGAGCCCCAACACCTTTATTAGTCAGTTTAGTCCAGTCACGTATAATGTATATCATTATACTTGTTTATTCATTATATAATCTTTATAAAATAACAAAACCTGTATATAATGTAGTGATGCTACAGGAAATACAAAATAATTTTTAAATAGATTCGCCTGAGGATATATAATTATCTGTAAATTTAAAGGGGCTATGAAAGAAAAATAAAATAGCGATTTTTGGGGCAATTCTTCTTGTTATATTGATTAAGTGCCGTTTTCTGGCACACCAAGTTATAACAGAAGTATGAAAATCCCCTTATGAAAACAAAAGTGCGATATAAAAGACTCCAGTCTCAATATGAGGAAAAGTCTTTAAACTGATCCAAGAGGGAGCCAAAGATTAGAGTGGAAAAGTTCCACACTTCTATTTTCCATCTTCAAAAAGGCGCGACGATGAAACTGCTGAAACAAGTACGCCATTTTCCGGACTTTTCCAATAGAGGTGTCCATTCCCCTGCTATTGGATAAGATAGCGGCCGCCACTGGACTCCCAATGGTCACGTAGCATTTCCTCGTTTTCAACGAACCAATTTCCAGATGGAAATTTTTTACTCTTTTTTGTTTTTTATCTTTGCTATTATCAAGTGAGAATATTACACCCCTCGCTATTGGGAAGAGATAGCATCGACATGTTATTACATTTGCGCTGTAGTCAGTTATTACCGATTCTGAATTATATTTTATTAGGTCAATTGAAACATTTTTGCTGCCCATTCTCGCACAATTTTCGTAGCGGTTAATGTTTCGCCTAACCTTATACATCATCGAGCCGAAAAGGAGATTTTCTACTAAAGTAGAACTTCAGATAAAGATGGCATTACGACTTCATAATTTCCTCAACTTTATCAGATCCTCAGGTTTATCATGATTTCAAGTTATGTTTCATCATTACGTAAGCCTACATAAAAATCATGAATTTTTATCAAAATTATTGCTTTTTACATTTATTTTTTTAATATGTGTTAAACATATAATTTACACTGAAGTGGTTTAACAAATAAATACTACTTTTTTTTCGTTCATGTAAGTTCAAAAAAAGATAATTTAATTACAGAACTACCCGGGCGTTTTTTGCTTTTATTTCTCAATGCAGGTAAAGCTACCGCATTCGTTTGTATATCATTTTAAAAAGAATAATACCACGATTTATACAGCTTGTATTACGTACGGTTAAATTCTCAGAGAAATTTTAATCAGAACTTTCGAAGTGATGACCTTTGATTTGAGATTAAAATACACCATAAACTGTAACCACTGGTATGATAGTATACACAAACGAAATACCTGCGTTTCGTCCCCCTTGCTAACGAAAATAAAACAACTTCTACTGAGAAGTTACAACGAAAAAAGAAGTTAAAAATCAGGAATGGTCTCTTGGATTTTTGCCAATTATGCTAATAATTTGAACCTGCCCCGTCTAGTTAGGTCGTGCATAGCGAACATGCATACAAATTTTAAAGGCCTTCTGTATTTGTGAGGCCATTAGAGATTGATTAGTCATAAAGATGTGGAACAACGGATGGTTATGGTTAGAGCAATATAACCCAGCGATGTGTTATGTCATCCTCTCCTAAGTATTCATTCGAAAATTATTATTTTCTCTTCAGCTGTTTTTCGAAAACAGTATTTTACCGTTAAACAAGCCCCGCCATATATACAGCCCGCCTTGTTAATGAAGTTCCACTCGGCTGCCAGCGGGAGTGTGCCGTCAGTGGTGTTCACCTCCCGTGACTACTGTAGGTTACGCCTCTCCGTCTCTCTTGTGTATTTGCAGCAATATCTCCTGATAATATTGTATCCTTTGTATTGTGTGCTCTCGGAGCTCTTGTTTGCCTAACAATGTCAATATGTGAGGGAAGGAGTGCATGGTTTATAACCTCTTACGAAGGACAAATATAGTTCTATCATTGTTCTACATTTGCTGGAATGGTAAGTGTAGAACAAATATAAGCAACAAGACACAATAGTCAATTTACTGCCTTGCATTATTTTATTTCGGTCGTTGTTTGGTATGTACTGATCTATATGCCGTTAGAACGAGTAGACTGTTTAAAGATCCATTTGTAGTTAATACTATCAATATTATGTTATGAATTGTCAAAAATCGTGAAACTTGCAAATTTAATTGCTGAACCCGGATGAAGAATCTGTCTTTGTCTTCTGTTATGGCAGGCGAAAACTGAAACATTTGGCCTCATTTCTCTTACCTTTAAGAATACTCAAGTCACAACTCGTAAGCTATTTAAAAATTGAAGCCCTGATTTTGTTCTCATGGTCGAGGACTCATAAAAAGACGAGATCACAAATGGAAATTTCAAGATTTACGATGAGTTTAATTGCTTAAGATGATCCAACTAATAAAATATCGTATTCCTAGAATTATTAAATAGCTAATGGAGGATCTGATGCGAACTGCAATCGTAGTTTCTTGAATTTCCTGGAGATAATATTGCTATCGAATATTTATTCGCAGACAGTAAAGATACTGTGGTAGAGATGTTCGGGTGATGTAAAGATAAAAAAAGGCAATTACATTATATCCTGATTGACGGTTTTAACAATCATGTGATTAATTGAAACGAACTACGTACAATAAATTATATAATGTAATATTTGAAAAATGAGTAAAAGTAGGGAGAATGGATATATGTGAATGTAAATCCGGTTAGCAATGGGGAAGCAGAAGATGATGTCCTGTATGAATTAATATTACTTGCCTTGTAACTACGATCAGGAAAAAATTATGATGCGTAACATAAAAGTTATGCGTACATCAGACTTCTAAAGGATATGTTAAAGCTATGATTTCATTATACTAAGTGAAACAAAATGATAATCGGTAATAACTCAAGTTAGCTCAAGCTCTATCTCGAAGCAACAAGCACAGTAGACTGTAATCCACCCGTTTTATCTGCACATGGAATGTGAAAATGACTAGACAACTAATCACCAGTTTAATGACAGCTTTTCATATCTCGATGGTTCTTTTGCGTAAAGTAATCACTGATAAAATTGTTGAAGACTTAGAGCAGGTGCTTGCTCTACCTACCACCGGTCCCAGAAGGAAGTAGTTAACAAGAGGACATGAACCCCCTGAGAGACCCGAGTTAATACAGCTATAAATATACAAGAGCCTGGGCTAAGCGCTAAGACACTTAAGCCCTAAGCCGGGACTTGGCAAGTGCCACAAGTGCACGGGGCTCGGACTACAGGGCGGTTTATAGAGCGCTCCTTCTACAGCGCACCTGCATCTCCGGAGCTGCCCTCTCTATTAATAGAGTTCCCGTCTATTGCCCTACAGTCCTATGGGGTCTTCTTCATTCCACAATATGGGAGGTCGTAGGGAATCATATGTTCCCAAAATAGGATTTTTTTTTTTTCGTCGTTCCCTTGAATCCATTTGAAAGTGTGACTTATCACACAAGTTTTGTTACATCTGAGAAAAGTATTTTAAACGACCTTTTATAATTAAAGTCTACTCAAGTTCCAACATATATTACTTATTACTAGTCAATTTGCAAATAAATTTATATTTTAATTACTAAGGGATTGATTAATGACCTTCATTATATTTCAGTTTCGTTTATATTATAATTAGGTCATTGAATGAAACCATTGTGCTAGATACCCTCAGACATGCATTAATTATTTGTTGTTAACCATGTTTTATGAAGTGAAAATACTTTCTAGCTTTCTTTCTCTTATACCATGGTACTGTAGAATGTATGTATTGTTAAATTTTTACAACCACTGACACTGATTCATATTCAAAGTTCTCCCACCGTGTAATTATTTTAAAATGTGTAGTCAATTCGTCAGTAATGAATTTGAAAATAATTGTATATAGTGTAGGAAACAGAAAGGAAAATAACTTTCCTCAAGATAAAACCATGATAAACAGCGGTCAGTAACCCTGCCTTAACTCAGGTATTTGTTATCTGACTTATCGACTGATAAATTATTTTTCTTATCATTGACCGTAAAAACAAAATATTTTATTGCTTACTGTTATATTGAACTGTGGTGGATATTATTTTATACAATTGCAATAATCCGACGTTTTTTTTCCTCTGAAGAGAAATTTGTAGAATGTTGCTATAATCGGCAATAGCCCTGTTTCGCCAAAGTTGCAGAATTATCGTTATATTTCTGTTCCCTTTAGCTATTTGTGGTGAAAAAAACGACTTCGATTGTGTGCTTTTGTTGTCACTCCATTATTTTCCGTGCGGTTGTGTAGGACAGACGCAAACCCATCGCCCCTGCAGCCCCTTGTTGTCGGCTCACATGTGCGTGTACACAGTGCAGATGGTAGAACAAAGCCCACAAACTATTTGCACAGTCGGGCGGTAGTGAGCGACCAAACAGATAAGAAGTGGTCGTTTGTTTGCTCCTGTTCAATCGGATCACCACACCATCGCGTCCACCGAACCAACGCGAGGATGATATTGCTTTGCACAAATATATAATGTTCATTATCCGTTGTCTATTCATGGTTCAAAGTGATGGGGCTCACCTTTTATCATCATAGAACTTAAAACTAACAAACAAAATCTTAACCTAATTTTCCCCGGCAGTCTGTTGACATCAATGCGGGAAGGGTGGTGGGGTCATAGTGTTAAACACTGGGTTTGTTAGATGCTGCAATGGGTGCAGGTCGGCGTTCTTTAACCTCTCAAGAGACGTATGTCTGACCGCTTTTCTCATGATACCGTTCTGAAATTTCTGGAGACTTTTAGCTGTATCGGCAGTCAAGAGAGTATATGGTGGGCAACCGTACAGCAGAGCTGGCCGGAGGAAACATTTATATATCATCAGTTTGAGACACAGCGACATGTTAAGTAAAGTTAGCAAGTGCGAAAGCCTGTAAGAATTTCTCTTTTGTCGTACTTTTTTTATTTTGTTACAAAAATGTTTTTTTTTCTTAGCTCTCAAACTTATAAAATAGGATGTGGGAAAATTATTTTGGGCTAATGAGTGCCTTTCACTAAGGGGAGTCCCCCATTTGAAGGATGTATGAGAAGGATATAGGGTGGGGTATGCCTAAAGGAGGCGGGTGGAATCAGGAAGGTAGTTAGAGTCTACCGATTTGTTTTTTTTTTGTTTTTTTCTTAACCCCTTTATTAATAACATATTTTGTGAGAGTCTTCACGCTTTTATTTCCAAACGTTGTATAAATATACATAATATATATTTAATGATCTTCAATAGACGATAAAGCAAAAAACAATAACAACGGAATCTCACAAGGACTCAGAGTCAGCCTTGTTATTTCCTCTTAGCAACAAACCCTTCCGTTCCGACTCCAATACTTTATTTCCTCGGCTAAATTAGTTGCGGCTTTATTGTCAGTAAACGGCCCTTGGGAGGATCGCCTCCCATCCCCTCTCGTTGGGAACCGTTAAAAAACAATGCCCCTAATAGCTTCAAGGCGCTGTTTAAGAGGGCTTCCGGAATCCGGGAAAAGACGCATTTGGAAAGTTCCCCTTTATGGGCTATACATTCTCCCGATCCGGTCTAATCGCCGAATTGTCCTTAGCTTCACTTTTAATTGCTAATTGCACACCGCTTTCTAAGGGCTTCTTCCCGCTGTTTAATTCGAATTTCTATAATACCACCTCCGATTAAACGTTGTTATTAACAGTCAGGTGTTGCCTCCAGAGGGAGGGATGTCTTGGCTTGGGTGGAAATGAATTAAACATAATTACATCACAAAACGGCTGCTAGCTTTGGTTGGTAATGTTATTTTGAGCACGCCAAAGAGATGAGTTTTAACCATGCTCCCTTAGCTAGATAAATGCGTGTGCCTACGCCATTCTTCTAGGCCTACTAACATCTCCCGACAACATGATACTACAAAGTGTATTGAATTCATTTATTGAAAATGGGCAAATAAATCACTCAGAGATTGCTTAATAATTGTAAGTGGGTGCATAGTATGATAATAAGAAACATATTCTCTCACTCTCTGTAATATATTTCGAACAATCGGCACCATTCCACTTCACAATTGGGCCAGCTGTTGAACAGTATCAACAAAATGAGTGTCACGTTATTCGTGGTAGCTTCAAGAAGGCTGTTTTCCTGAAAGTTAGCGACGAGACGTCTTGGCATTTTCCCGACTCGCCCTCTCACAAAGACAGGATCCATTTAACGGAGAAGTTTCGTAGGGCGTTATCTCGCAGTTTCACGCGGTACACAGGGGATGCCGGCAGCACCAGCCGGGAAATAACCCCACGCTTCCTGAACAGTTCATTCGGGACTATGTGATTTGTGGTTGAAGGACCCACCCCTGATCCTGGTCAAGCTCTTGTCTTGTTACAGTAGCGTCAGTTGAGAACCTCTTTTAAGGCCCACTGTTGTGGTCGGCATGATAAAGGCTTCGCTGTGATTATTGCGTTGATTTTGTTGGTAAGTCAGTTATTAAAATATTTCGGTACAATTTTTTTTTATTTTTTTTTTAACGGCAGCTTTTATGAAAATTTCCTTAGGGCTTTACAGATGTTGGAAGCTTAATCCTTTCTTAATTTGCGCACCAATAAGGGCTGAAGTGCCGGGAGTGGACTCTCGATTAGTTGACCAAGAGCTACAGACGAAAATAGGGTCTTAACATTTTAAATGAATTTTAGAAAGCTCATCAGGTGAAACCGACAACGGTTGAAAGTCATTAATCTTTTATTTTTAACACGACTTTTATGTTTCAAAAATAAGTAAAAGTTTTTTGACAAACAACGATATGTAAACTTGTTACCGAATGTAAAGGGGGCCCCCTAGCATATGCACTGAGCCAAAATAATAAAGTTTTTTTTCGGGGTATGAACACTGGAGTCTCCCGCATGTTTTATGTTTGTTTGTTTTTTTTATTTATTAGCCTTTGGTAGTACATTTAAGTAATCACTATACTGTGGGAAAATTCCTGAGATAAACACTTGGCTACTTTGTTCATAATTACATATAATTTCACAACCGTCTCCGCTGTATTTAATCTTTGTTTTTTCTCAGTAGCTAATTTTGACAACACTTTTATGCAAATATACATGATATCGTTGTGAATCAATTGAACGGCACCCCTCACTTCAAATAACGGTCTCCTTCATCAGATAACGAAATCGAATTTTCTCATTTGCATAATTATATTTTATTAATACCGTATTATGCCTCTCTTCCTAGTATATTTTTCTCACCAGATACCTATATCATAAATGTAGGGTTCTTCAGGTATCAGTAAATTTATGGTTATGCGAAGTAAATAGAAAAATAACTGAGTAATTACTGAGATCTTTTTCCCATCAATTACGGCTTACTTGCTTAGGAAGATAGGAAAAGGATCTTAAGATTTCATATCATGGAATTTTTATTTTTAGATAATTATAATTAAATTTTTTACAGGCATCCGATTTTATATGAAGCGTTCTGAGATTTCAGTTTTATGATGTTAGTAATATTTTGAGAGGAACGTTAACCCAACAAGAAAGCCGTCCATTTATCTATACATTTATTAATAACTCATTTATTAGTAAACCTACTCATTATCAAAAAATTAATTGCATCTCATTCTTATATCTAAAATGTTTCATACTCCCACTTTTAACATCTTATAATCAAATTTAAACAAATAATATTTTTCTTTAGTTAATAAGTAATTTTATGAATCATTTGGACAAAGTGAGTGATGATAGCATTTAATAGCTGATTGTAGTTGATACCTCCCCCTTCGGGCTTGTTTATAACATACGTTAACCTTATGATAACCAATTGACATAGAGAAATATGGCGCTAAAATTTAATGATTGCAGTAAATCAACTGGAAGTTAGGAAGGCCAAGTGTTAGGACTGACTCATGCAGCTTTGCGCTTCCTACGCGCTACGTATTCAAGGCTGGGACAGCTGCATCTGAGGATTGCAACACTCGGACATCCATGGTCTATTAATAGTTGTGACGGGTGTGTTGACATGACGGGACTTTTCATCGATTAAGAAGTTGTTTTTTTTTCTGTTGAACACTACTGTACCTCGAACTAGTTCACACAGGTGTGAATTGAACAGATCTCATTCTTTACAGTGACACGAATAAGGGAAATTTCCCTGTCTGCGATCTTCCCAATGTCTGCTTTTGGGTGAACCTCTGTGGTCCTTGTGTTACATGCTAGAAGTGAACGCTCTGTGTGAATCCTGATCATTATGAGACAGTTACATTCTGTAAATAATAAATAAAACAATTCTTCGCTTTGAAAATGTGCAGGAAACCAATTCTTGACACGTTTTATATTTAAAAAAACGAAAGCGTTTTTATATTTCTAGGGTGATACCCTATCCATATTTGCAAATTAACACAGTTTCCTGGACTTGATGATTTCTTAATTCAAAATAATAAAACAGTTATATAATTCAATTTTATAAGCACCTGCTCGTTATTCTTTGCATTGCCTAAAATCATCAATATTATTGACAGTCTGCTCACTTACTTTAAAAGCCTCATAGTCCAGCTTAGCACAAGGAATTTAGGACAATGAATCATTTAAATCACATAATTGGTATAAAAGTTCGTAACCGTTTCCCCTTCAAAACACAAACAGAAAGAAGGAATTAAAGAAATTGATACGAGAAAATAAAACATTACCGAACTGGCCTCAAAATTGTTCCCAACAAGACATGGACGCTTTACTAAGGACATCATTACCAATGTCAAAACAAAAGTAACTTTAGTTCATGTTTATTCAATAATATGAATCGTAAAGCCTTATAACAAAGTAACAAACACACAAAACTAATCCTAATTACATTCTGTTGTCTTGTATTATATTGTACAACTGCAGTGCGCAGTGTTCAATGTGTGTTTATTCTAACTTTTATGAATCGGAGGAATATGATCCAATAATAAAAACAAAACAAACATAACGTGGATAAATAGAATAATAAATAATGTTATATCTAGCCGACCTAACGATAAAAGAACAATCTCTTTTCGTAGCATCTATGAATGCCGACCAGCTCATAGTGGAATTGACTCAGTCAACAACGGGCAGAACCCTTTGTAAAGCCAGGAGTCACAGTGAATACATGAATTTAATGAGATGGCAGTTGTAGAGCGCATCTCGGATACAACTACCGCAGCAGGTCCTCCGGTTCGGCGGAAGTACCCGGCCTCGTTGGTTCATTGCTATTCAGACCGGGCCTGTGTTGTTGCCTGGGGACCGATAATGGCTGCTATAATTTCACTGAAGCTGCTGCTGTAGCGCACTGCTATTCTAATGCGACTGCAGTTCACCCCAGGCTAGGCATAAACTTGCATCGTTTCTTCTCCAAGCGTTTTGCGTTTCCGGTGTAAGTTTTCTTAAGCTTAAGATCTCAGTGAATGAAGCATTCTCGTCATTCTGTAATCTTTAATTCGTTTAAAAGAAGAAAGCAGAAGGTCATAAACCGTTACGTAATTGGAAAAGACAGATTGTTCTGGAGTGCTTAAAGTATCCTTTAGAAGCAATCATTTCTACAGAGACTTGCAGATGTACTTGAAAATTCTATGTTAACATAAAAAATTAAATGTTTCGTGACAATGTCTGTACGAAGTAAATAACTGTTTAAAATATAAATTATAGTTACTTCCTAACCAACGTATGCCATATCGAACAAAAATATAGATAACCTTACTCCTTGTTGTATATTCACTCAGGCTATGGTCCAAAATGACATTGATGAAGACAGTAAGGTCCAGCCAGTGCCTTCAATATTATAAGTTTTTTTTCTTATCTCTCAAAATAAAAATTGGGATGTGGGAAAAATAAAAATAAAAATTAATTTGGATTGATGGGTGCCTTTCACTAGGGGGAGTCCCTATGACATCCTATATGAAGGATACGAGGCCTGTGTTTTAAGTCTGTGCGCAGGCTAATTGTCATCTTAGTCCCACGCAGCTAGCCTGAGGTGTGTACAGCCAAGCCTCTATTTGTACTCTATTGTACTCAAAATTGATTTCATGGTCCGGCTAGTTTGGTGAATAGTGGTGTCAAATAGGCGCACGGCGTCTCTCATCACAGCCCAAAGGAATGTCTGTAAATGTCTAACTCGTCCTTCGTGCCTTTGTTTCCGGGATGTCTTTTTACGAAGGAGTTTTGGAGAACAGTTTGTACCCGCCTCATTGTTATTAATAAATTCTTTGCTTCCATAATTAATTTATCTAATTGAAATGAATCTTGAACAGTTGTGATTCGACCTCGTCAATGAAATTGTAACTGTAAGGATTACTTTATGAATGATTTACTCAGATTTATTTTTGAAAATTTTCCCCCATGGTTCATAACACATACCAGAATGAAATATTATGTAAGCGAATAGTTTTTATTTTTGCAAGATAATTACGCATTTACATATTTTTCATAATCACAACTTATTTTTATTTGTATTCTTCCCCTACCGAGGCTCGGCGGCCAAACAAATTATCTTATCTGGTGTCGGAACTTCTGTACAACCTCATACACAAAATGTACATGAACTCTGAGGAAGCACTCGGCAATATGTTGGGTCTTCCCGCTCTCACAGAGATGGTTAAATGAGCAGTCCATTGTAGCATCTTCTACTCGTTGAAAAATGGCCTGTGATTGTCCTCGTGGCCCACCGAGTTCCGTTATTTATTAGCACCGTTATATAATTAGTTATTAATTTTTTAAAGTGCCGCGGAGACTCCATCTTGTTCTTGGACAACTCGAGATATTGTTCCTTCACTAAAATTTTAAAACTGATTTTAAACTACAAATTTTAGTTTGTATAGGGACAAAATCTTGTATCTTATGGCGACCAAGAACTAGTTACGTTTTAAAGAATGCAAATGTTGTTGTTTTTATTCTCTTTTGAGGAAGTAAGTATATTTTTCTAGAGAATGTCTTCCCTGTGCACCCTAGGGCTATTTCCTTTCCTACTTCCGGTGAGAGCAGATCCCGTGGCGTAAATAAAAGGCGTCCATGATCCTAGTTAGAGCTTGGCAATGATAATTGAACGACGGAACCTTCGACCCGGAAGGAGATGGAGTGGCCCTAGACTCCGGCCTCTTTCTTCCTCTGGCGCAGTTTCCTCCGTCAGTTCGTATGACTTCATTCAATTAGCCCTTTCCCCCTAGCCCTATCCCTTTTAGTTAAGCCTCAACCCTTTTCCCGCCCCGCTAACCCTCCAATGGGTTGGTCGGACCCTTCTCTTCTCCTTCCTAACTTGGAACAACAACCCCTTCCTTCCAAGCCTTTCTTATTTTTATCCTTTCATCCGTAAAACTGGATGACTTAATTAAGAGAAACAATGTATTTAATGCTTTTTTTTTTACGTGAAAACATCAAAAGTGATTTCTTACTTTTTTTCTCCCTTATCATTACATTTTTATCTTAAACCTTAATTGTTATTGCTTACTTTTTTTTGTGTGTGTTTTTTTTGGTAAATATTTACGCAATTTCGTTTGTTTTCGTAATCACAACTTATTTTTATTTTAATTCTTCCCCTACCAAGGTTCTGTGGCCAAAATGGGTTGCCATGGGAAAGCACAAAGCTGACTGTTTCACTATCATGTCCCGTATTTGATGGCTTTAATCATTTAGATTTAATCTGCGATGTAGATGTGCTTACAGTGGCGTGTTTCGTCGGAAAATAAAGAATCCCTTTGTGACCGGGCTTGTCATAACATCTCCACAAATGAAAGAGCTTACGAAAAGACAATACGTCGTTTGCAACTTTCATCAGGTCAGGCTTCATTCAACTAGACTAACCTATCCACCAAAGTCTTGATCCAAGTTTTTCCTGCCTGTTGTATTTTATAAAATACATATGTATTGGCGCATGTAAATAATTACTATACAGTATTTATCATTTATCATGTTATATCTTCATTGTTGAGGAAAATTTTTACTAATGACCGAAAAGGGAGGTGAAGGATCACTTGCTATTGCAGGTGTGAACAGCTACCTATCATCGGACTGGTCTAATTCAACTTCAAGTGGAAACAAAATACCATGCTTGTTGAATCAATAATATCATGTTACTTTCGTAGCGACTATACTACACATGGGATACCACTATTCAGTTTCTAATGGCTAAACCCTCGCGGCTCTCCATGTACAATAGCCAGGAAGCTTCTGAAGAAGAAAGGTTTCCAGTCTGCCAAGCCCAGTTCCTGCCTGCGGTCTGGGTTGTGGGCGTTGTGGGTTTTCACAGTCCACTATCCACTAACTGTCGCTTTGATACTTTTCTATCCCACTCTTTCTCTCTTCTTTTCGAGGAGAGGATATTTCTCCGCCAAGTTAGCGCCTGTATGCCGCATGGTTTAGACTAGCCCGTTTTTTTGTCTTATACCCAAAATAATTTTCATTTGAATAAAATATAATAATAATAAAGCTTCTCTGAATTTCAAACATGGGTTGAATTTAGTGTAACATGATTGACTTTATTAATGGAATGTTTGATCACAAGGGCTTGTAATTATATTGTCATTTAGTCTTAGCTAACTAAGATTGAGGTGAAAATTTCCAACTTGTCCCTAATTTATTGCTGGAACTTGATTGGAACAAAGCAAATTGTCAAACGTCACAGTTATTAAGCTTACATGTCATTTAACGAACTATAGTTTCGTTAAATCACAAAGCATCCGTCTATCAAATGGTGTCTGGAACAAATAAAACACTGCATACTAGAGGAATATGAGGATGACGTGTTTTCTAGAGAATGTATGATAATCAGCTGATTAATGAATTAATCAAATCATTTTAAACAATTTGACAACGATTGAAGTTATTTAATTTGGCAAGACCCACGCGTGGAGAGGCTCAAGAATAGAACTTATGTTAGGTTTCTTTGATCGTTAAACATCACCTGATGCTTTAATGAGGTAAGAGATTATGGAAAATATATGGCGTTGACACCGGATTGGTGAACTTGACATGTCTCCGGTGACTGAAGTCCTCCATTAGGCCCCACTATTCCGTTTCTGAAATATTTAATGTATTTTATACAATGCTGCTTTTAGCTTTGGAGCAGTCTGCTGAACCAGCGATGCCGATACTTGTATTACGTGAATTCATTTAACAAGTTAGTCAGTTATTTAACATAATATTCTATATAAAATGTAGCAAATCTGCAGACATTATAGAAGGTTCAACTTTAGTTTATTTAGCCCATTACAGGTTCTATATAATTCAATTCAAAATGGGTTGAAACAATAAATAAATTGGATTCTCCTAGGTGCAATCTTATAAAAACTTCCGGGTTCAATACTTAAACTTCCCTTCTTCCCTACAAATTAGAAGAGAAAGCTTTTCAGAATCGTAGATTACTCTTCTCAACATAACACCCTTCACGATTGAGGTGCATCATTCAAAAGTGAAAAACTCTATTTAAAAACACTAAAAAATAATGGAGCCTAATTTCCGGAACAGTGCACCTCTTCGAGCTCTACGGCCTTCTCCAAAAACATTCTGGCTTGATAGAGTACATCAACACGGGAAACACCGAGCAAAATATGCAAAAAAAACTTAAATCGCTAAAAGTTTCGATTGCAGTAATTAATGTTTCCGATAGTAATAAGTACTAATTTTATCCGTTATACTTGGTTGGATAGTTCGTAAATGCTAATAGAAAGAATAAAGTGAAGAATAGAATAAAGAAGCATCAAGAACTTGCTTTTTATTTCTTCTGGAGTATATTTTTATATTTATTTTCCTGTAGTCCAACAATACAATGTCTTATAGGAACGCGGGCGAACAGAACGAAAAAAAAATACAATAATAAACAGTCACATACAATAGGAAGCATAAAACTGTATGATGGGTTACGTGCTCGGAAACTGTTCGAGGAATCTGACAGAAAAAAAACTGTTGCGGTGCTCGTGCTGGAGAAGAAACTCCTGCCTAAAGGAGTGAGAAAAAACTCGCCCAAGGAGAGAGAAAAAGAGGAATAGCATTTGGACCAACGACCTGACTGTGCCGATACGTGTGGGGTAGATATTTGGGCCTGGAGGAATGAGTACGGATGGAGTTCATGTGTTCCTTCGAACCATAGGCACTCTGCCTCCTCTGAATGTTGGAAGATAGGGCGTGTGTGGCCCTGCGTGCATCTTAACTGCCCTCCAGCGTGTCATCATAGCGTGCACAATTTAGGCAGCCCTTTTTAAGTGGATTAAAGTGTAACGAGGGCTTAACTAGTTGAAGCAAGGGTCAGTGGCACTCAAACAGAGGCACATGAATATTGACATTTACGCTGTTTTAAAGTTTTTTTCAAAAAAATTTTGAAGTCTCTTCCAAAATATTATTTATTATTAATTTTACATTCCATTTCTTTTCCGGCTTCCTCAGGCATAGACAAGAAGGACAAGAAACATAAATATATAAATAGAGAAGACAATAGTGTACAAAACTCTTAATCACATTAGTAATAATAAAATAACACTCATATTAATTCAATCCATTAAAAATTCACTCTGTTAATACAAAACCCGGTTAAAAGCATAAGGTATTTGAGAAACGTATTGTATACCTTTATGTATTTTTACACATTATAAGAAAAAAAAAACCTTACTTTGTTATGAGGTTTTATAACTTTATTATAACTGGAAGAAATATTATTCAAAAGCCTCTTAAAATTAGATGAAAAACTTTACATTATGAACATCGTAAATCACCCAAAAATTTCTTCTAGTATTTTTTTATGAAAAAACAACTGAAATCCTACTAAAAAAATGTATTTTTATTTTTACCCTATAAATTTTTTTTATTGTGTAAAAATTAAATACGCTGTTAAATATGAACTTAATTGTATTTATGATATACAATTAAGTTTATATCATATTTTCATATATATTTTCTTAAAATTATTGAATGAATAAAAAATCACTCAAAAATACTTTATTTTTTAAAACTATTTTGGTCACTAAAGTATCAATAAATAAATAAGATATTGACATAAACCTACTGAATATGCTGGAACTACATTGGTGACAATAACAATTATGTTCCAAAAATTTATTGTGGCTTCTAACTTTGAGGGTTAGCAATGCCTTACAAAACTACGATAACATAAAACACGGTCAATAAATCTTTCACGATATTTACATTTATGTATTGGTCTTCGAATTTGGTGCATCTCTACCATGTGATGTAGACCAGGGTCAGTTGGCGAAGGTTATGTATCTATTACATGGAAGGCCAAGAAGTAAACAACCATGCAATAATGAATAATTTATTGTTACGAAAATACATAAGATAATTAATTAAAATTAATTATTTCTTCAATTATTATTAATAACTACATGGGACCTATTTGCTTTCTCCTTTAAAAAACAACAACATAAGGGTACTCAAAACAAAATACGTTAAATACTTTTTATTTAAAAAATATTGTCGTCAGGAAAATAGAATTATTGTTGTCGCTTTTGAATGATTTTCTTTTAAAATCTTTCTTATCAATGTTAATGCCCAAACTGCAGTGACTGCACAACTACGAAAACCCGTTAAAGTACGTCAATTGTCTCCCTTTCGTTATATATCGTCTGCTCGTACCCGGAGCTGCCCGTTTTTTTATAACGTTCTTTCTATCAGTCTTATAAGACATATTCTACGTTAATGAGATTTTATTTTAAGATTTTTTTTTCCATCATCCGCTCGGTTGAGGTCAAAAATAGGTCCGCTTAAAAGCTGAGTCAGATACAAAGGAAAACTGTTTTCATTAGCTTGAGAACTTTTCCTCTCTCTTCCTAAGTGAGCCCTTCTATTGTTATCTGAACTTACGAAGTAGGGACAAAGGAGAAAGGCCTAGGGCTGGCGGAATGAGAGGATCTGTATGAGCAGCAATAAGGTCCGCTGCTATCAGAAGTTGGCCGAGAGGAGCACATGCTGCCTAATGCACCCTCTGTATGCTGGCCTTCGGGCTCCCGTTAAGTCTGCCTTCTGTGCATTCCTTCCTTCTAGTTTTGTACCGTTCATAGTTCGGTATTATTTATGAAATAGTTAATGTCCATAAAATAGGTAATTATGACTAACTATCAATGATTCGTAGACAAAATATGTACTGCTTCACTCACCTTACGTTTGAGTGTGAGTATTAACGAGTAATTTAATTTTTATTTTTCAGTTAGCTTATTTTTCTATTGTATATCAATCGAAAGTCCTGAGAACAATAGTAAATGCCCCTTATTACGTCAGCAACAAAACCCTTCACAATGATCTGAATATACCCTATATTCTTGAACTCATCCCTTCCAAGTTCATAAAATTCCATAGTAACCTATCCAACCACCCTAATTCCCTAGCACAGTCATTGCACTGCACCACTCACCCCTATAATCCTCCTCGGAGATTAAAACGGCAGTGGCCTCGTGACCTGCTATAACTAAGTGATAGTGGGAGTCCTGGCAATGGCCAGTTTCTCTAATCATGTCCTGAGCGTCTGTGGCTCTCGCGCTCTTAGTCAGCCTCCGCTGGCTCTTATCAAGTGACTCCCCAAGACTCCGTTTCCTCTTTCGCATGCGAGGGAGGTGACAGCCTTGTGGGGGCCTCTGGTCTGTTTGTAAATATTGTATGATTGAGTGAGTGAATGATGAATTGTAAATATGGTATGAATGATAACATTTATCTCAATTACTCATTGCCTAATAAAAGGCAGATTGTAATTTTATCTTAATAAAATTGATTGAAACCGGAAGTTTGCTTATTTAATTTAAAAACAAAAGATTATTTATGTTATAAATGACTAGGTTTTTATTTATTCGTCAATATAATTCCATCACAAGGATTTACAACAATGACACGAAAACATAGAAATAAGATAACGCACTTATAAAACAGTTTTAATGACTTTCCACAACTTATATCTTTCGATACCTCTAAGCCGCCATCTTCAGTCATTTCTACAATAAAATAAAAAGTCAAATGAAACTTTTACCTGCTCATATGGAGACAAACTAATTACTATTATTATACGTTACTTATTTTGAAAATGTCCTTCTATTCTACTGAAATTTAAAATTCTTAAACTCGAAAATATAACGCGTATGTAGTAAATAATTAAAATTCAAAAACACAATTAAAAACTAACAAAAAACCATTTAAACCATCAAAACTTATTTAAAATTATCAACATATAACTCATCTAAAATATATGATATATATCTCATATAGGGATATCATATATAATTATATATAGTATATTTTTATCTATTTAACCAGAGCTGCTACATCCACGTTCATCGCTTTACGACTGGCTTTGTCCGGGGGTATGGAAGGGTCTCTTAGCATACGCGTGTTTGCTATTTCTTCCTTATTATTATTATCCAACATTAGGGAATCTAATTTTATTTCAATATTTTCCAGTCTATTAATTAATCTTTTATCGTTTGTATGGGGTAGCAATACAACTTCATGCGGTGCCTCATGGTGCCCTTCTCCCTGCAGGTGTTGGCACAATTGGCTTCTGACGTTCTTTGCATCTAATTGATAATTTTCTATTTGTTCTACCAACATACGATTTATTGCATTCCCCAAGCTCTATACAATATTCTATACACGCCTGGGTCGGGCCTTTGGTGTTTTTTGGTTTTTTTTAATGTTTCTCAAAGATTATGTAAATGTTTTCATCTATATATGTTCGGTCTTCCAAACCTTGTACCCCAAGTAACCTAGTAATTATCGATATTTACAATTAACCTTAATAACCTTGGATATAATGGACCTTAATAAGTATAACACAATTTTGTCTGCCCATATTTTATCAACATAGCTATAGAAACACTAATGCTTTCGACAGCTCAGGCCGCCATCTCCGCACGGAGAGGTTTTTAAATCCATGGCTGTTAACCTGTGGCTCTGAGATAGAGCCCCTGCCGCGGAGGGAGCATCTCTTACTAAGCACCTGAGTATGACAGTTTGAACTGTAGAAAATATAATATATGTTATTTATTTTACCTTTTAATTTAGAACAGATATTGTTATGTACTGTGGTGAACAAATGGTGCCCTCTTTGCCGAGCTACACTCGAGAAATGACAGTGCTTTACTGAATGACGCCCAAGTGATCGTTATCTCCAGGAAGACGCCTTCTTCGGGAAGACCTCCCAGATGACTTTGTTAGCTTCAAGAAGTCCTCTAAGTCCAATTACCCGCTGACCCCCTGTCAATCCTCCCAGTACCCTCTCGTCCGATATAAATCTTGCTTTCTTCTCTCCCGTTGTTTCTATTACCATATTTTACTGTTCTAAGTAGATTTATTACAGTCCTTTATGCCACTTAACGACATCATCGATAAATCTTTAACAGAGTTCATTATTTTTGGCTGAGTACAGTTCGTTTATTGCTTCCTCTCCGTACACTGACGGCGAATAGCTGAAGAATGTGGCAATCTATTAATTTCTTATATATTCAATATTTTTTTCTAGTATTTCAGCCGTTTAGCTTAAGTAGACCCCTTTCATCGTAGGTTGCGAACAGTTTTTCGCCTTAAAAAAAACATTTAAAAAAATGTTAAGATACTCAATAATTGTTACGAGAAAACTTTTATTAAAATTTTTAAACACTTACAAGCTGCTTAGAAATGAAAATGTGCATGTTTTTTTGTTGGTCACTATATAGTTTTATGTATTTGTAAATTCACGCTCCGAAGTGAACATTACGCACCTTGGACCTGCTCTGAATGAACGGTTAATATGAAACCCATGCAATCGATTAAATAGACAAACTTTAAAGCAAAGGTTACATCTTCAGCACAAATTATGAATAGATACACTTACTCACTGAGAGCCATCTCGTCACAAGGAGCTAAGATTTATATGACAGCTGAAAAATGGAACCTGGCGAAATGTCTCAGAAATATGACTTTTGAGATAGGCGAATTCCAAATGTATAACTATAAACTATTTCAAGAATATGTACAGAGAATTCCGCCAAATATATAGAATCCTCACACATTTCGACTAGCGACAGTACTTTCCTTGACTGCTTGACTTCTACCTGTAGTAAGAACAGTGTTAATTTAAATTAAATGCCATCAATTTCAATATCTCTCATAAACATCGCTCATTCACTGGTTGTGTAGCTTTGTATGTGAGGTTGTGTATCTGTTAAGCTCTTTTGCGTTTGTTTTTTTCAATTAAATACATCTTTCAAAAGGCTTTCAAGATTTAAAAAACAAAAAAACTCCAGCATACTGCAGGGTCATCGGACTCCCCACGTGGACCCTTCCAGCTTTAGACCCACAGACAGACGGACAGGCACGCTTCGACAGAAAAGCCGTCATAGACCAATGGCTACTTCAGAATTAGAAGACGTTTGACAGGAGGAGATTGTCCTGTAGCTGTCACTCGACGCTGACAAACGACATAGACAGGCAGGGCTCCAGAAGCCTATCGATTCTGGGCCTGCTCCAAAAGCCATCCTCTTCGTCTTACAGAGGGTTCTTGCCTGTCTTTTCTGCTGAGCAGCTCCGAACCTTATGGCTCGAGTGAATAATAATAATCCAGAAATACGATACAATAATATTCATTGGATGTGATATTTAATATCTCTGGTTTAATAGTTATTAATAAATGAAAGGGGGGGGGGCTTGAACCTAAGACCTCCTGATCGTCGGTCCAGTGCACCATCCATTGAGCTCTTCCTATCCAGTACGAGCCTCAGCAGTCCCTGCCCTGCCACTATATATTTTCATGACTAATAATTATTGGAGCAATGGTATTTTAACAAAAAAATATGGCACATGATCTTTGGACCAACCAGTCGCATGGAAAGCATAATACACGTTCAATGAGACACAGTCCTGCGAGATCTTGAGGCTACTGTAATACCACACCGGGATTAAATTATATTCTAATTGCCTCATAGGCATTTAACATTCTAAAGTAGATGTGTGGAAACATTGATTTAGTACTGCATTGTCCATGTCCAAAGAATTTACAATGGGTCGGGTATAATCGACCCAATCGGAAATGGAAACGATAGCGCGCCCCAGTCAGGAGCTACTGTTCGCATAGACTCATAGGCCACCACATAGGCAATATATATGTATATACATATATAGAACGACATTGAAAAATTCCCAGGCTAACCAAGCGAGGAATTATAAATGCGTTCCCGCGCGGCCTTCCAGTCGGCATAATTCATACATGGCGTGCCACCGGCCCGCACACAGATGGTCTTGATTGATTGCGCAGAACGGCTTAATGAAGGAACATATTCTCAGGCAATAATTACAGAGGTACTCTCTAGTAGGCCCAAGATGGATATCCTCATTTGTTCCTGCTCTAATGAGATATCTCTTGTTTTGAAAACATAAAAAAAAAAAATGAAATAAGAAATACACTTACAAGCTTCTTTAGCGTCTTTCAGGGAAGGAATAATAATTTATTTCTGTGAGGATCTATTTGTTGGGATATCAGCTTAACAGTTAAGCTAATTAAATACAATTTATTGCACGTTGGATTAAGCCCTCCGAAGTAGTTATTTATTTGTTCCTGCATGTTCCATAATTAAGATCATATACGTGTATTGAATAGCATAATATACTAATAGTATTTCATTTTACTATGGCCTTATAGTTATTTAATAAAAATGATGAAATACATATTTTAAATAATAATGAGATAAACAAACAATCATTTTTCTTAAAGAAACAAGAGAAAGAAGAAAAAAAATAAGCAGATCAAATTAGAAAAAAAGCCAATTTTTATGAATGAATGAAACAAAATTAAATTAATTATCCAAAGTAATAACGGTGATGTCTTTTCACGACTCCAACGCATAACGCATTTCCTTCTCTTCAATGCGTCTCGCCAAAAAGGGGACAGATCGTTTACAAAACATATATATACATACATACATATATACGGTATCAAAGGAAAGGACAAAGCAGGATATACATATGTACCATGACAAAGCGACCATAAGTGTATCAGAAGATTACCAACTTACTGTTGGAACAATGAGACTGAATTAATCACCACACACATACCTTCCAAATACATTTTGGACACAGCAATGGAGAATGAAAATCAAATTTAACTGCGGACTACGTTTCAACGTACCATCTCTCTACATCACTGATTGTATTCGATGATCGGAGGATGGAATGCTAGTTGTTGATGATTCCCAACAGCAAACGTTGTGTCCCCACTATCAGACTTATTGAACAAGCCTTCCCGACCGGTTGGCTGAGGTGCCGCCTGGACACCGACCGGTTGGCGTGAGAGGCGTTTGGGGCTCTTCTCTTACACTCACAATTTACGTTTATTTATTTATTGGTATTGTTTAGTTATAATTACTTAACATATATGCTACGTATTAAAAAAAAACACTTCTGTGGGTGCTTTATGAAGTGAAGAGATTAGTCAAATTTTTTTTGGGGGGGGGGCTTTTTAACCCTTTTTTACTTTAATAGAGATTGATTTTGAGTGATATTAGTGCTTGCTGACACTAAAAACTAGCTATTAATAGTATCTTCTTTCTATAAGTATAAAGATAAAACTTTATATATCTCTTATTTAGATAACGTCCACATTGATATGAAGTATGATAGCTGCCGTTAAAAAATTCACACTTCTCAAATATGTAGATCCTTTAATTAATAGCCAAGGAGGAATAACATCAAGTATTAAAGATGATTATTATGAAATATATTTTATATTAATTAATTATTAATCCTGAATCAAATGAAAATGCCCTTCTTTTGTTTGAATGTTCCAGAATTTTGTTTTTAAATATATTTGTTTACAAGTTCTTTTATACATTTAATAAGCTCTCTTGTACCTTCCTTATTGTGTAGGAAATTGTAATTTTATAAAAATACACTTTGAATATTCCATCCCTTTGTAATGTATAAAGGTCAATTAACTAATATTAAACCAGCTATTGAAATTTAAGCAATATTAACTTTTGGTTCTTTTTTTTTTAATTACACAGCGCTGCCTGTTATTTCCCTTATTAAGATCAGTAAAAGTAATAACTAAGCAGAGTAATTTAGTAAGTTTTTTTTTTTCAACGTCGAAAATATTCAGAAAAACAGTTCACCTAAAATGTATTTTCGCAATAAAACATTTCATCTGATGATCTCCTTCTACATATAATAAATAATAAAAAGTTGATTATCCTAAAACGGGGAGAGAAAAATCATTCCATGTCAGCCAGACGGAATCTATGTGGATTGGTTACCTGTTGATAATAGCCTTATAACTCCAAAGGAACGAAGATGCCATCATTCTATTCTTGTATTCTATTATATTCCCATTTAATCACTTGAACTAATCTGAAGCAAAACCCCTGCGATATCACTTGTAAAAAAGTAATTTTGCCCTCTCATTACCTTCATGAGACTTCATCGAGACATTTATTTATTGTTTACAGCAGGAGTGGCAACCCAAATGATCTTGCGGGCCACTTTGGTAATGCATCATAACTCCGCGGACCACATTTAAAATTATATATCCCCATATTAAATTTAAACCCACTATAGACATTTTTTTGGAGTAAAAAATTGAAACATAATGAGTTATTATTATTGTGTTTACTGCCATATGTAAACATAGATAATATAATAATAATAATGATACTAAACGCGTATTATATTCGCAAAAATATTATTTTAAAATCAAAGTTAATTTTTTCTTATAATTTCGACTGTTAATTTTTGAATATATGGATGCACTAATAATGTATTTTTTTAATACATTGGTTTTCACTAATAAATAAAATAAATATATTTTGTAAAACTGTGATGAATCTCGCGGGCCGAAAAAATTAACAAGACGGGCCGCAGTTGGCCACCCCTGGTCTACAGTATCCTTGCCTTATTCTAGGAGGCAGAATGAAAAAAAAAAATACAAACAATAATAATACCTTAATGAAAATAATAAATAAGAAAAATGTGAAAAACAATCCGAGCTCACAGTGTTCTGTTACATATGGCATCATCAAATAAGAACAGAAAATCATAATAATAGTCATTAATGTACCCTTTATTCATTAAAAACAAATCCAAAAAATAACTCATAATAATAATTGAACTTATAGTATTTTTCATACCGAAAAAATATAAGATATGTGAAGGTTCTAGAGATAACGCTGCAATACGGTTACTAAGCCAAAAGAAGAATTGTTTAAGGAATATGTCAAACTGAATTTGAGATTCTTCGATTGTTAAATTTTGTATTTTTTTGCGCCCGAAAAACGTGTTTAAAAACGGATAGCAGAGGTGATTTTTTTTCTTCATTTTTCTTCGATTTGCAAATCCGTAAATTAGAGATGAATTACGACATGATATATGGCAGGTGCCCTTGTTGGAATGGTTACTAATATTTTACAACAATGGCAAGCTAATCTTCATAAACTACAGCCAGTGTTGAACGTTCATGGCTGAAATGAAAAGTAAAATAATACAAGGCCCATAACTTGTAGAGTTAATAATCTCTAACGGGTTATGTGTTATACCTGTCCCGCACGCTTGCCAAAAGCGCTTAATAGATACTATAACTATGAAGCAGGGGGACGAGTTATGGGCTTTGAGGGTTGGCCTTAAACCGGTTTCGATACGCTACAATAACCGTGTTTATAAATCCTTCGCCGGCTTAGTCGATACAGAGAATTAATACAATCTCCTGGCAGATTACGTTTGGTCCGATCTATGCATATTTGCATCCGTCCTTTACCTTTTGTGGGCTCGTTGTACGTTGGTTGATCGGGACTAGGAGACTACTAGTCGTAATTGTAACGTGACGGCACTGTCGCAAATTGTTTCCGCTACGCTGATAGTTGTAATTGCAAGGACTCAGTCAATCACATACGGTTAGTTAGTGGAGGCAGTCCCCTAGGACCTAGGACCCACCTCTAAAATATTTGTGCTAAGGTTTTTTTGTTTTTTTTGGGTTTTTTTTTCTTAGCTATCTAATTATAAGATTAAGGATGAGGGAAAAATCTTAAAGAAATATTTGGGTTGAGGGGATCCTTATACTAGGAGTACCTGCTTGAAGGTGGTGTGAAGTAATTATGCTATTGTTTTTTTTTCTTAGCTCTCTAATTATAAGATTAAGGATGAGGGAAAAATAAAGGAATACTTGGGTTGAGCGGATTCTTGTACTAGGAGTACCTGCTTAAAGGTGGCGTGAGGGAATTAAGGAGTGTGGGAAGCCTCGGTAGAGGTTGATAGTTGCGGTACAGTGGTGAGAGTCCACTGGGGGCTGGGCATAGAGTCCCTTTAGGCAAGTGCAGTCTTATTTAGTCCGATAGCAGTGTTGGGTGCCCGTTGTTGTTGGTGGGCCAAGCGCCGTGAAGTCAACCATTTGGTCTGCTTTACTAGATCTTGAGAGTTGCCATCTTGCCGGTAGCGGTGGGGGTGTCATGTCTCGAAATAGAGGGTTTTGGCTATGTTTCATCGAGTCAAAGAACTTGATGTGTCTTCTTTGGATGGCTTCGGTGATGGTGGGGACCTCGAACTTTTCATGGATGTCGGGAGCCTTCATATCACGAAAAGGGGTATGACATAGTGCCGTGCGCAGGATGTTGTTCTGGAAGCTCTGTAGTCTAGTTCTTGTGCTAGTGTGTAGGAATCGGAAGAGAGGTGTCCCAAACAGTAGAGCTGGCCTCAGGACGCTCTTATATATTAATAGTTTCAGCCGAAGGGATATAGCCGGGCTTGTGGTGAGATGCTGTAGAGAAATTCCCATCATAAAATGGGGATGAGTGCATATCAATAACGTGGGAGTTGAACACACCTGTTATCTAAAGCTCTAGATTATCAATGATGCTAATAAGTTAGGAACATTAATAGCAATGAAGAAATAGCAGGCCAAAAATCGTTGTCTAATTGCCTAGCCTGAAGGAAGAGTATAAATGTATAATATTCTATTATAAAAATACAATAAGCCATGTTTTGTAGATAAATATTATCTTTACCAAATTACTATGTATAAATAAGAAAAAAATAAGTAATGTTATCATCATTTTTTTTGGCTGGTTTTAATTAACTTGAATTTTACATTGCGTGAAAACTATTTATTTAAAAAAAAAAAAAAAAAAAAAAGCTAGAGGTCTATCTCAAAACATCTTTTATCATTGAAATTGCATCAACCAGTGACGTTTCCCGTATTCAGGTATCCTTAAGGACTACAATTCAGGCAAAAAACATATCTAGGAAACAATTACAAGTGTTTTGTACGTAATTGTTTTTTATAAATATAAATTTTAAATTTTTTTGTCAGAATTGTAGTTCAGGGGATCCCCATCACTTTGAAAGATGTTCAGAAAATTAATGTATAATGTACATCATTATACTTTAGTACTAGCGCAAATCATAATGTAAAATAATTAGAAATTATTAAATGTAGCCAAGCTACAGGAAATAGAATGGCCTATTGTAAATAGATTCATTTGTAGATTCTATATTGAATTGTTCAATATTTTGAAAACAAGGGGATATGGAGGGGGGTGATGAGCAATAAATAATATTTTGGAAGAAATTTCTCTCTTTTAAGTGTTACTCACAAAAATGATAATGGATTTTGTTTTTTATTTATTTAATTTGCATTCCCCTAATTTGATTGTTAATTATCTTGATGTTTTCCTCAGACTACTCTTGTTTAATTACGGTCGTTTTTTTTTCAAAACCTCTTTATTGATAATATATATATATACAATGACAAAAATAAATAAATAAATTTGGAATTACAGTTGTCTCCTCGTGCTGCATTCGCAGATGCATATTAAGGAGTGCATAAAATATAATACTTTCAGGTTGTTGTTAATAAGTCCAATACACATACACTCACTAGGTGATGAGGCTTACCATCAGCTTGCGACCGTGGAAAACACTAAAACTAAAACCTAAACCTAGAACCTAAGACTAAAGCGTTCCAGCCGCGACAGCGTCCTGCCATTGATGGGGGAACGGAGCGGGGGTTATCGTGTTAAACACCGGGTTTGTCAAATATAGCAGGGAGTCGAAAAATTTTATATGTCTACGTAGGATGAACTCATCCACCGTAGGCAGATCAAAGATCTCGTGAAGCTCACTGTTGCTCCGCTGCTCGAATGAAGTACCTCTGACCACTTTCATTAGTACACCGTTTTGGAATTGTTGGAGTCGCCGAGCTGTTGTATACGTCAAATAGCGAAAAATCGGTGCACCATACAGCAGAGTAGGCCTGAGTATGCTCTTGCAGATCAGTGGCTTGAGACCCAGTGATAGATTGGGGGAGGTCAGTAAATGCGTAAGCCGGTAAGACTTCATGCGGGTTTGCTTCAACTTCCGTGCGAAATGGTTACTAAAATGGAGTTGTCTGTCCATTTTAATTCCCAGATATACCAGGTTGTTGGCTGGTGAATTTTCCTCCGTTCCTACTATGTAACTAGTAGGTAGTGGGCTTTTTCCCTTTTGGAAAGAGAAAATTACGCAGTCAGTCTTACCCGCGTTTACAGAGATATTGAGTCTCCCCAATCTCTCACTGATCTGGTTACAGGCTACTTCAGCCTGTCTTAGAGCTACCTTGGCACTCATGCTGCTACTGTACACCGCTATGTCATCTGCGAAAGCAGTAACTGTGGTATTTTTGTACCGGGCTCCAACAATCTCAGACGTTGTGTATACGTTGAGTAGTACAGGGGATAAGACGGCTCCTTGGGGTACTCCACAGGTCAGTGGCACAGCTTCGGAGAAGCTATCACCCACCCGCACCCGCAGCGATCTGTAGTTTTTTGTAGGTCTGTGAGTTTGACTTATACGTTAGGAAGACCACGCCGTGGTCATGTCTTCACTGGCCCTCATGCAACATCCTTTTCAACCTTTTGGTATATGTGGAGGTTTCATGTCAAATGGTTTTATTTTTTTTTGTTTGGAAACAGTTATATTTTTTAAATGTATATTAATTGTATGATTGATTTATTAAAACTGGCTATTCTACTGATTCCTGATAACCTTGTGCCGAATCAATTAAATACTATATCCATCAATGCATAATTTATTGGGAATTATGTTTTAATAAAAGTCTACAGTTCATATTCTGATGATAGTAGCTGCCCAAGTTTGTGGCCCTTCGTTGTCTCGGTCTTAAACGATGGCCGATAAATTCTGCTTAATATCCGGAACTAACGGACGCTCCGGCCTCCAGGCTGGCAACTCCGCGGGAAATTTATTAGGCATCTGGCTGAATTAAATGTTTCATGGGAGCATATTAGCATAACCTAATTCGAGAATATTCTCGTCAGAATTCCTCCGCCGGTAAAATATACCAAAAGGTGAATATTATACGTCCACACATTGTTTAACAATGCATTTTATCTCTTATCATTGTTTGTTTTGTTAGATAAGGAGATTTCCTGACTTTTAACACATTCCGTTCCACGTACAGTTACGTATTTATAACTGCGTCGTTAAATATTTATTTTTTTTGCGTCTTGCGTCACACAGGTAAGGGTTTTATTTTGTTAGGTTTAATTACTTTTCGTAATAATAGTTGACTAAAGCCACAGCACGTTGTTCAATGATGAATCATGAAGTCGAGATCTTTGATTTGATACCTCTCTAGTGTACGAAGGTTGCTTACCTACAGTATGCCTTCCTTGTATCGAAATGGACAACCTTCTGAAATTTCATGTCCCTAGCTTCACAGGATATTTACGTAAGCCGGAAAAGAAACACGAATGAAAGCAAGGGTTTCTGGTTTTGAATAGACTATCAATGCTAGGAAAAGTAGTTGTAAAAAAGTGAAATATTAAAAACTCTATCATAGTTTTGTTAGAAGAATAGATGGATCTCATCCATGTAAGGTATCTAAGAGAGTGGTTTTAGGTTGAACGGGTCCTTTGGCCCAGGGTTTGGGTGGATCTACTGTACCATCAGACACGCTTGAGAGGATCACAGCTTTGACATCAATAAATTAAAATGCATACCTCAAAGGAATTTGCAGATATATTTGCTTTTGGTAGGCAACATGGTCTTTACCACCATCCTCTGGTCTGTCGTGTCTTTGTCATCCGACTTCATGAAGAAGCACGAAGAGAAGAGCAGGAGTCCCTTCTAGGCCCCAGTCATCTTCTGGAGCTTGTGTCACGCCTCTCTTGGATTCATATATAGTTTGTAGAATGTTTCGTATGTTTGTTTTTAAAACCACATGCTGTGAATAACCTTAGAAAATGATCTTCCCCCTGTAACCATACTATATTTAAAAGGCAGGTACGGTTTAATGTTAGACATTCTCTTAGTTTTTCAAATAATTTTTGATGTAGCTAGGATAATTGACCATCACACGGCCTAATGACTGCCTCCGGTTGACAAATAGCTACAATTCATGAACCAGGACTATTATTCATGCCCACCCGACCGTGTCGGTAGTCGACCAGAACATAACTCCTCCGTCTATGTTTTATTATTGTCCCATATAACCTGGGTGGTTATATGATCATTATATAGCTATATATATATATTTACATTAGCCATAGCTATAATTACCTCGGGCTATTACATATTTAGTCCTTTGTCCTGGCACACTCGGATACTATCGTCTGTAATTTAGTCTTATTTTTTCTTTAGCCATTCATTTTTTTCTTTTTCAGTTCCCAGGTCTCACTATAAAATAGCAACCCCCCACACTCTACCATCCCTTTGGCTAATCAATCTCAGTTAGTGGTGCCCTTAGCGGCCATTAGATGTACCCTTTTGTACGTTGTAAATAATTATGTTAGGGATGCTTTTCGACTCTGTTGGTTATCCACCCTCACCCTCGTTCAGGGGTGGGATCAGCAAATCCCCGAGTATTAACCATTTAGGGTAGATCCTTTTGATGCCTCGGCCGAAATCAATATTCAAAACCTTTAGTAAAGGAAGTGTCTAAGCCCCCTGTAGTTGTTTTGAGGAATAGATTTATAATCTTCATAAGAGATAAATGTGCTAGATTCAATCGGTTTATTCCGCAACACTTCTAAATATGCTGATAAGTTTTGGGCTAGAACACAATAACAAAAAATTTTTAAGATTTCTCTAGTCCCAGAAGAAGTTATTTAACCTTTAATGCTTTGACCCCAATGGTATTAAATTTTGGAAAATTAAAAATCCAGGACATTTTAATAGAATATATATATATACATATAACAAAATAGAGTTTAGGTTATAATTGATTTTCAAAAAAATTCGAACTTAAATTTAACAAGAAGACCTCCCTTTGTGAATGTTCTATAGACGCAGGAACAGCTAGAGGACCCTTGGCTCCTTTAGAGGAAAATCGTCCTAAGGAAGCAATATGAGAAGGGCTGAGCCCTTTCTGCAGTCCCTGCCTAGGCCCAAGGATTGGATAGGCTTCGGTTCGAATCAATTCAGCTTTCGCTACAAGTCTCTTTCTTCTTTATCTCCTTTGTCGTCCTTCCGAAACCGTTTTATGATGCGACCGTCCCTAAAAGAGACCTATTCTTGTACCACGTGCCCGACGTCTAGTGAACGATCGAATAAAATATCGGATTGGCTTTTTTACTCCTGCTATTATTGTGATAGATACATCGATGATAGACTGTATTATATGTGTGGATATACAAATCTACTCGACGTATAAAATGAAGAAATAATAACCGAGAGATGTCTCTGGCAAGGATTCACGCCAGTTTGTAAAAACGGTTTAAGTTTCGGGCTATGGAAACAACTTTTTAAACAAATAAAATTTAAATAGACTGGATAGGCTGGGACGACATTAGTTTTGACATTTGATACTTCGGCTCCCTGAGCTTTATTGTTGCCATATCTTTTAAGTTCATTTCGTGTGACCGTGTCTAGTGTGCATATGAACATTCTTAAATAAACAAAACTTCTAATCTTAAATATCTCCTGAGATATAGCTTGATAAATCTGAATATGTTAGTTAATAAAATGGAATGGGTATTTTACATGTTTCGTTTTTCGTTCATACTCCATTTTATATTTTATGCGACTACTACGCAGAATATATTGAGATGTTTTTGAATACTACCATTAAAAGCTCGAGTTTTTCGTTTTATGAGTCTTATCGTAGAAAAATATACCTTTACAGAACGTAGAGCATACCCTTTCCCGGTTGATAGAGAGAGCTTGAATGTAGCTTTACTTTTGTCATTCTAAACCTGTTAATTGAGGGGATAAGAAGCCAAAGGGTAGAAGTGACTTTTCAAAACAGAGTTAAGTGCAGTTATGGATAGTTAATACATTTCAATAATTGTTTCAAAAGAATATGGCTCAATATTCAAGAACTAAAATATGAGCAACAGAATTAAGATTTTCAGGTAATTTATCAAGATGATTTAACTTTAAACTGTGTATTCACAAAATTATGGAACTGTCACTTGTACCTCTTGGCTTCTCACTTCCTCAATTGTCATTAGAATATTTACGATTCATCTTTAGTGCTTAGTGACCTTGTACCCATTGCAGTCCTTAGCGAGCCTTGAGTTATTGCTATGTATGTATAGTTCTTCGACGAATCTTATAAAATGGTTTTATTACGATAAACTTCACTGAAAAATAACATCCTAAAATCTGCACTGCAATCATCATTGATCTTTCCCTTCTCTTCTCCAATGTTCAGTTTGTTCTGAAGCTCAATCCTAGCCTAGCTTCTATTCGTTCTCTGACAATCTTATCAATCACCTGTGTCTGTATTCCGACCTAGTTGTATGCCTTAGAATATAATTTGCATATACACAGTGTGTGTGTGTGAATAGCTAATGCTATTCAAAACCGACATGATTGCATTCACTTTCTACTTTCATCTATCTCTTCTCACTTTCTATGCGTTCTCTCAAGCACGAACTACTCGTCATCAAAGTCTGATCTCCAAATTGAAAGGTGATTTCACGTGTTCGATAAGTGGATATTATTATCTGGGTGCTATTTAAAATAATAATAATAATCAGTCCCCACTAAAATTTACTATGTGAAAAAAAATAAAATGAAAGAATTTATATATATCCATAAAGGAGACATATTCTTTAATAATGAAATATATAAAACGAAATCAAAGCAAACAAAAACTTCTTTAACAACACAAACCCTTAACATTATTAACAACACGCTAATTCAAAAATAGGGCTTTCACGTATGAATCATCATGTTGATAATACAATGACTCAACAAATAGATTTATACGTAAACAAAAAGAAAGTAATAAAAAATATCCTAAGCAAATGGGTACTAATAAATAAAATGTCTGTATAAATGCAAGTCAATACTCTAACATTATTTAGCACTTTACGCAACTTCTGATTTGTTTGTAATATCAAATAATTTAATAATCTAGTTTTGAACTCAGAAATGCTATGGTAATTAGCGTAATCTCTCCATGATGTGAAGGTTTGATGGAAACCTCTAGATGGAAATTGAATTTATTTATTTTGGAATGGAGCCACTAGATATGTGGTTTTCCCGCCTTATATTCCTAAATGTACTACTTGAGAGTGAATTTGGAGAAAAAATTCTTAAGACAATTTCTTATGTATATATAACTAAATATATGATAAATGAACTAGAAGCGAGATCCTTCAAATTTTCTAGAACTTAAGGCTCATTTAAACTCCACTTGTAATATGGCAACTGGTTCTTTTTTCTCCATGTCCTTCTTTTAGTATATTTTTAAGTGGTTATGAAATACATGCTTTGAAATAGGGACATGTTACTAATTCTTTAGCAAATAACATTACAATAATATATATTATGAAGGTACATCAAAAGCAAAATTGGTAATGAAATTTAAGGTCAATAGGGTTACTATTTACAATTTAAAAAAATAACTTGTTGCTTCCATTGAATATATTAGTGGTAGACAGAAATATATTGACTCAGTATTAATTGATGTGACTGTTGCTGCAACAACGCTCTTGCTATCTACAACTTTCGGTAATAAGGTATACACAAAAGTTATTTAAAGCTACACCACACTTGATGGTTATAAAATCCTTTTCAACCTAATAATTCATCTTGCAAATGAAAAAAAACAAATTTACCTTATATACCTCAGTAAATAAACAAAAAGAAGACAATAAATATCAAATCACTTGTATTTATTTTGCCTCGAATTTATTGATCAGTAAGTACGACAAAGTTAATATCAAAAATAATCTGTTAATTAACAGTTAACTCTGAACTTAAATATCAGAAAAGTATTTGTTTTCTTGCTATCATATGCATACGTCGAATAAATCTGATTTAAATCAAACATTTTCCTAACATCAACTGAGCTGATATCCCAAGGAACTCTACTCGAAAGTATCAAAGATAGTTTATTTATTGGGTGCAGTTTCAGAGGGATGGGGGGGGGGGGGTTAACGCTTGAGCTGTTTTCTGTGTTGTAGTAATAACTTCTGTCTGATTCCGCAATAAGTGGGTCTCGAAAACATTTTTTTTATTTTTTGTTGTTGATACGAGAGAACACGGGAAGAAGTCGACCCGCACCCATAAAACAAATTAAATTAATGGTCCCAGTGATAAACCTAATAGGGCCGTAGCATGAACACCAGTTGCCAAGAGACACAATTGATAAAACGTCACCTCATAAAGGTGACTGCCGACTCCGACAGGATAGTTAGACTCCGCTGATACAGGACACGGAACATATTAATAAAGCCTTATCTTATCTTATCACTCATTATTACCTCCGTTAGCGTTAGCCGCAGGTTGTGTCCTGCCCTCCGATACGGGATCATCACTCCTAATAAGCGTATAACTCCTTCCATTTGTTCCTGGATCCCTGGAGGCCCTGGAGCAAGTCATGAATCTATCAGCGCCCAGTCATTTGTACTGACGAGGGGGAGGATCGCCAATTCTCCACGGGACGGGGGTACCGCCGCTCCGAGGAGCTGATTATAAAACGAATCCCCAACCATGCTGTCTGTATCTTAATCTCGCCGCGGACAGGGTTTATTGGATAGCGGGAGAACACGATCCATGGGTAATTCATAGGATCTTTTCGGATTGGATGATTGAATTGTACCGAAAAATAAAACTATTTCTTATGCGTTTACAGGTTTTTTATAAATGACTGAAACGAATGCATCTAAATTTTCCCAGGCATTCTCTGTGGTATGCCTGCAGTGCGGGTTTTCTTTATCGATGGTCTAATCTTATTGGAAATAGTTTGTCTACCCATAATTTATTTTATTTTTTTTTTATTATCTTCAGCGCTTTCAACTTTCAAGGCTAAAATAGAAAGTTGGGCCCGTTAAAATACACAACACATAATCGCCAAAATTTCGTAAATTAATTGTCTTCTGGTGGAATTCCTTTTTAGAAGTATCAGTCATTGTAGCCTGTCCAGTTGGACATGACAGCACGATGATGGATGCTTATTAAGACGAGAAAGAACTTCTTTAAACCCCGCTCCAAAAGATTCTTATATCGCCAATTATTCCCAATACGCTATTGTCATTGTAGGCAATGAAGCGATTCGTTTACCTCACTGCTTAATCTTTTGACGTCATGTACCAAGTAGAGACGCCAAGACTATTTTGTTAGTTTAATTACTTTTTTATTTGAATATAATAAAATTTGAAATGGCTAGCGGAGTCTCCATCTTATGTTACTTTATCTTTATTCTATTGCTTATACTAAGAGTACTTTTGACGACTTAAGAACCCTTTAACAGCCGATGGTTCTAGCATGAGTTCAGGTTAGCCCTCCAGAAAATATCCTGCTCCAGATTCGTTCCTCGTTCCAGTCATGTATGAGTGAGAAGATCTTAAGACCGGTTTGAACGTTAGGCTTGGGATTGCAGTCTAATTGGTCAGTGAACGCTATTTATATATGTTTAATTACTTCTTTCATGCAAGCATTCTGTAAATTGGTACGTATTGTCTTGTTCGAGTATTTGTCAGATGTTTAGTCAATAGACTATCTATTCATTTATTCCATCATGTTGTTTTTCCCCTTTATTGTGCTATAATTACAATCTGCCTTTTATAAGGCTATAATAATACAGATAAATGATCACATTCATACCATATTTACAGTTCATCATTCACTCGCTCATTCATACAATACTTACAGATAGCCCAGAGACCTCCCAAATCCACGTGCGAAGAGAAAGCGGAGTCTTGGGAAGTCCCCCACGCTCCTCCGTCAGCCGCGTCACCGGGTACTAGCCAGTGGAGGCTGACCAATAGCGCGAGAACCACAGACGCTCAGGACATGATTGGAGAAACTGGCCATATGTTGTTTTTAAAATAATTTTAACTTTCAGCTATTTATTTGATAATACTGTATTATTTTAGAGCGTAGGCTGCGGTGAATGAACGCACAAACCCACGACCCCTTTTAGACAGCCGTGCCAGGGTCATTGAGTTCATCAAGTGGCGCACCTGCTGTTGACAGCTCCACGGCTACCAATATCCAGGCTCCCGCTAAGTCCTTGTTAAGTCCTCACAAAGTCCTCGTGTGTGTGTGAGTGGTTCACGGTTGGTGGAGTCCGTGCGCGGATGTAATCAGATCGCGGATCAGGTGCCTCCACGAATGGCGTGTGTCGTCTCACAGAACTACTCTCAGAGAATTTGGGGGATTATTGGAGTCATTTGCATTGCGGAATCTCACAGCTTGTTTACATATCTTCCATTCATTATCATACTCATCGCGGTGAGGCCTCGCCTCTCTTTATATCCGGTTTAGTGATTTTTTTCTCTGCGGCTCACACAGTCATCATTTCAAGTCAACTTGTTATCTTTTGCATTTTTGAAATTTAAGTATAAAATTAAAGATCTGATCTACCACCTTTATGTTCTATTCAATCATTTTATTTACGAGATACTTGATAATGGCGGTGTAGCAAACGAAAGCCCATAACAATTAATTGTGGGTAGGACAGACGAACATCAAGCGTATCCAATCCTTTCAATCAAAAGTCCTGAGAACAATAGTCAGTGTCCCTTATTACGTCAGCAACGAACCCCTTTATAATTATGTTAATTTACCCTGCATTCTTGAACTCATACCTTCCCAATTTATAAAGTTCCATCCACCCTATCCACCTATCCAACGACCCTAATCCCCTAGTACAATCATTACACTGCGCCACACATTCCTATAATCCTCCTTGGAGACCAAATCGACAGTGGCCTTGTGATCTGCTATAAATACGTGGCAGTAGGAGTCCTGGCAATGCCTACTGTCTCCAATCATGTCCTGAGCGTCTGTGGCTCTCTCGCTCTTGGTCAGCCTCCACTGGCGTATCCGGTAAAGCCGCTGACGGAGGAGCGTGGGGTATTTCCCAAGACTCCGCTTCCTCTTTCACATGCGAGGGCATCAGCCCAGACCACCAATGTTAACAGTTATAAACTCTTGGAAAGTACATTTTGTTGCCCCCTGGCCTGAAAAAGCAAAGTTTTATCCACAAAATGTCTGATTCTATCATCTTTCCCGAAGAAAAATACAGCCTAAAGGTTGAAGTTTCTTGCGAATCTACTTCACTCTTATCGTATGCTTCACAAACTGCTTTAGCGTTGCTAGATAACTGCGCAATGCAGTTCACAGAGTTGAAATGAGAGGTGCCTGTGGAGTGAGGTGGTGAAGTGCCTTTAATATTTATAAATCCGGTGGTATCCATGGCGATCGGCAGTTTACGACCTGGTCCCCTAAGTGTCTCCTTATCTCTCTAATAAACTCCTTCCTCCTACTCTCTCAATTTCCATCTAATTCCTCCACACCTCCCAAACATCCTCGACTTCAGGTTTATACTGGCCTCCGACCGATGCAGATATTGAAACCATATCGATCCGGCCCGCTTCTACTGAGGACGGATCTCATTAGTGATTTTGTCGGGGGCGGGGTTGAAAAACTCCCTAATCCTTTTATAACAGAAAATAATTTATTTTGGGATTCAAACAAAGCAGGGGCATTAGTTATCTCAGTGGCCATTTGCTTAATGTGCTAAGAGCTGGGGATAAATTAGGGTAAAAAATGTTATCAAGACCTTCTTTTTTTTTCTCTCTCCCTCTCTCTCTCTCTTTACTAGTAGTATATTAGTAAAATCGTAGCTTCATCACTCCGAGTTACACAGATAATTTTACTATATTATTCCAAAAAATACTCTATATATTTTTTATTAACTTCCTCAGTAGCTAGTCAAACACCGCTATCTTTAGCAACGTTCTGGGCAGTAGAGAAGGCTGAAAGCACTTGTGGATAACAAATAAAAACATTGTGAGAAGAGAAAATAGGACATTATTTATTTAATCTAAAACCTCGACCAGCAATGAAACCATATTTTCTTTTTTGTTTTTTTCTACAATTACACTATGACTTATTGAAAACATTTACTAACGTCTTCTTCGCATTACTTTCAAAGGCGTAGCACATTGCATGGTTGTTCTGATGCCCTAATAACTTTGAAAATAGAAACAACGCCAAATTGTGACAATCACCTTTCAATTAATTAAATACTTGCTATTGCATAATAGCAGTTTTCCATTCACATTAGATATTGAAGTAGGGTGTAGGGGACAGCTAAGATTGATGTCGGAGTGGATCGCTTTAGGGCACGAGCACTGAGGAGGTTGAGAAATATAAAGCTCACGTGGACAGAATAGGTAAGGTTGGACTTCATTGTGAGTTGACCGTTATCAAAGAGATGTGTGTACCCTTGGAACTTGGAAAGATACTCACCGACCGAGTTCGTCGAGCGACACATAATTCAACAGTTTACTGCCACGGCTGCCGCCTTATTAAATATTAATATGACAGAGTTCATAACAGAGACTCTGACAGGGGTCGTTAACAATTCATTAGACCCTACGTAAAAGACATTTTTATGACACACGCGCACAATTATTCCCTGTCATTCCTTTTCTCCTGTCGTGCCGGCTGTTAAATCTTATTACGGGTGAATATATATATATCTGTACCTCGGACGGATACAACACTATGTCCATTTTTTTCCATATTGACTTTATTACCGTAAAAAAGGTTTTTTTTCATTTTATAACAACTGCATGATGTAAATAACAATAAATAGAATGTTCTGGTAAAATATTGTTTCAACATCTTATATATTATATAGCTGTGCCAATAACACTTTTTGTTGAAAAAAAGTTTAAAACTCCTCTCCTGTAAAGTTATGAAAATGGACATAGTGTTGTATCCCTCCGAGGTACAGATATATTTTATTTTATGTTTGTCCACGCTATGGCGTTGTAGGAATGGCATATGCTTGTAGTTGCTCATTTATTTCTGGTACCGTTTACGATAAACGTGTTTTTTTTTTATTTTTACATCACTTATAATTATTAATCCTATATCAGCTAAATATTTGTTTAGGGTTTTACTCCTGGTTGTGGGTTGTGAATAATTTATTAACAATAGCGTTTTCGTAAGCTCCAGGAGTTTTTATGTGCTTTAGAATACTGTTTATAAGAGCAGTCGCTAAGTGACAGATACAGTTGTTGAAATGACAGAAGCTGTGATAATAAATACACTTACTGCCGGGGAGACACTAAAACTTCTTGAGTTATCAGTAGATAGATATTTGTTTCTAATGATAAGGAAATATTTTTTAGCGTGCTCGTATGAGTACGAGTCATATGTAGTAGTGGTCGCGGGAAATTGCTTCTTGTTATGAAAGTCTGATAACCTACTTAAGGATACTGCCTTAAAATATGATTATGTCATCTTGAAAAGATTTTCCTGATCAATGATATGAAACGAGCATTAGGACTTAAGTGTTCTATTATTACAAAAAAGTCTGTTCATAACATATTTCCGACAGATTCACAGAACAGTCAAAAAATAAAATATACTAAGGAAACAGTTTCGATCAGCATTATTCCGCCTCATCAACATTCCCCTCACCGAATTACCGATTTTACTTGTACATGCCTTTATGTAGGCTTTGTACAAACATGCCATCATAAACAACAAGGTGTATTGGGTCATCGCTGGTCCTACTTAGCTTATTATCTGTAAAATTGGCTATTTTACCTATTTATCTAAGTTCCTATCATCCATCGTACTCCATGTCCTACAAAACGCCAACCGTCTGACAAATGGGGATCGGGTTCCTCTGGGCTCTCTGCCCTCGTTTTTCTTCGCTCTCTGGCTCGCATCGGTGGATTGCCCAAATGTGTTTAAATATTCAAACAATGGCGTTGAAGACTTTAAGGGTTTTCACCGAAAAACCCTAACAAACAAACAACAAGGATACCCAAGTCCTCACTACGCAAGTCTTCCCTGACTCGCCACAAATAGCCAGGAGTAACTGGGTAGGAATTAATAAGAGTTTTCTAAAGAATTCAGCGTACTTATCAATTTATGTTCAGTTAAACATCACCGTACGTATTAGTCATGCCATTTGTTATAGTACCATTGCATTCACAGGCATTATAACGTTTTTGACTGTGTGATGATGCATTATCCTTGAGACAGAATGTTTTAAGAAGAGATTTCTAATATACCTGAATGGGCATAATATGCAAACGGCAGATTGATCGGGGGGGGGGGCTACTCTGGCAGGACAGTTTCATAGAGGGGCCATTGGCGGGCCGAAATGATCTCAGACTATAAGAAACCGAGCAATTTCTCAGCGAGACAAAGACCTCTTGACCCTCCCCGAGAAGCACTTTAACCACTTAGTGCCGACCTCCGCAGAGGTTCTTCCACAGTGCTCCTGCAGAATCCAAAGAGGATCCAACTTCTAGATGTGCAGAGCCGCTTCTTTAACTCATCCCAGTCCGTTAATTCATCCGACCTGCTCCCTCCTTCCTATTGTTTACTCACTTTGAGCAACTTTAGCGAAAGTTCAGACCTGCCTCTCTCGCCCTGTTTTCTTTTTGTTCCTGTTCTTCTCTTGCCAAGATTTCGTTTGCCCAACTTCAGCGTTGGGGGTTTTTGTTTTAACTCCGATGGTTGTATTGATTAATGTATTTATCTCTAGTTCACAAAAACGGCAAAGTCCTAAGACAACAAGTTCAAGAAGATCTTGAATTAATCGGTTAAAAGCTGGTTTTGTTCAGTACTATTACTTAAAATAAAAGCTTTGCCCGTCACATGACAGTTGCGACGCACCATTCGGCAGGTAGAATATTATTTGAATTATATTTATGTTGCTATATTTCAGCTTACAATATGCTTCAGTTGTTAACCTTGGTAAGATCATTACACGTTTAGTTAAAATTTGTTTACTGACGAGAAACTATTCTCAGCTACTAACTACTTATTATAGTTTGGCCCTGCGGTTATTATTTAGATATTACATTTTAATAGTTTAAACATTTTTAGTTAATTTAAAGTTTTAAATCCTAAATATAATGTTTTATATTTTTTTCAGAGGGAGTCCCTGGCTAAAGATGTCGAGTACGAGCGGGGAGTCCGGCAGTCGGTGGAGTGCAAACTCGAAGAGGCCTCTGTCGAAGCTGACTACTCCAAGAGGAGAGTTCAGAGCTTGCAAGAGACCTGTCACAGGTATTTTATTTTTATTTTCCTTGGTATTTCTGAAGATTGGATTTTTCAATAAATAATAAATTTGCGCGAAATAATCTTCCAAACTGATAGTTTGTTTGTCTTGTGCGTTGTCTTGAACTATTCAGCTCATTATAGTGGATAAATTTATTGGGTGTAGGCATAGACTGATAAAAATAAGGAGTCAAGTTGTCATTAAATGTTTTTATCGATTCAGAATTTTTTTTTGAGCATCAGGTCTTGATAAGAAAAGGAGATGGACAGTTGAATAGCTGGCTGGAAAGACGTGGTTCTTCAATTATTTCCATTTCTTGTTTCCTTGGGATAACGACGTAGGTACCTATTTTAATGATTATCCCCAAACAATTGTTGTAATAATAGCCTTTGGAGTGCAGTAGAGTCGGGAATTACGCGAAAGCACCTGTTTCGTTGTGGAAGTACAGAAAAGCAAGAAAAGAACGCATTCTTAAAACATGGTTAAATTGAAGGTGGTATTTCTTCCAGCTAGCCATTTTATACATAATATTTTTTAGAGGAATAGTTAGGTGAAAAATTCGCCAAGCAACCATTTTAGTAAAATTGTGAATTTGGTTTAGCTTTAGTAATTTCAGGACAAAGTGAGGACGATGAATTTATACCGTTTGTTCGGTATGGAATATCCTCAAATTCCCCCAGGCAAGGAACAAACCGGAAACATTCCAGTTCGCCAGAAATGTAATATAACCGGGGCCACTCGGTAGATTATAAATCACCAGTGTAAATATCGTAGTGTACCGGTTTAAATTTATGAGGTAATCACTTGAGTTATTTATTCAACTAACGTTTCTGTGATAACAGCTACGATTAGGTATTCATTAGCTTAGTAGATAAAGTTTAATGGTTAATTCCTAGCATTGTTTGAATATTCAGTAAGTGAGAAAGGGTTCTTCCCTTGAAAGTTGTTAAAAATCCTTGGTTCGACACAGTTTTCTTAAGTAGTTTGCTCATTTCTTTTTAATGTGATTTACCATTTATGTATTCACTCATCATTTCATATTTTAAATAACGCTTGAACTAAATTGTAATTATAAGATATTGTTGTGATATTAGATATTGTGGAGTTTGTATATAAATATTTAATCCAACCTTGAATCAAGAAGGCAAACAAAAACAATTGAGAGTAGAAGAAAAAACAAAAGATAGTATACTGGTTGTTGTGATGATGAAAACACACACAGAATTATTCTCTCTCTAGTTATAATGGAAAAACTTTTATAGTATAGTTGTGGTGATTATGATGAAAACACACACATAATTACTCACTAGTTTTGGGATCAGCCCGTGATAATATAGTTGTTGTTTGTGAGAATAAAAAACACACACAGCATTATACTCATCTAGTTTTGGGATCAGCCCGTAATACATGTGCTTGAGATTTTGAGAGAAAAACTTTGTTGGTTAGTGGTTATTGACTTAAAGCAGAACGGAAGAGAAATAGCACGAAGAGAAGAAGTATTAATTTTGTTTAAAGAATGAAGAGAATTAAAGAAGAAAAGGAATCAAATTTATAGACAAGTATTTATAAAATTAATATAAGTATATATTTGTAAAATTAAATTCATCTTTTTGCCAGATTTATTTTTGTTAATAGAACCTAATAATAAATAGTAAATAAAATATATTTAAAGTAAAAGAATAAAAAACAAAATTACGATATCTCGAACGATATCTTTCAAAGAACCTAATAATATATTGACGAAGCTTCTTAGTGAAAAAAACTAAGCATATTTTCTAAAAAAAATTTCATTTTTTAACTCAACTCTGTAACTGAATTAGTGATAACAAAAATGTAAATATACAAAATATCGAAAGGTACCCCCTATTGTTATTGGTAATTTATAATAAAATTATTTGTATTATAGTATCCCCAAAACGTGGAATATTTTTTAAATTATTTTTGCGTCATCATTGTCTAAGGAAAAAAACAGACTTTACATATTAAATTGTTAGATGTGACAATTAAGAGGAAGAAGTCGCGACTTTTTGCACAGTTAATATATTTCTTTTTTCTACTATTGTGTTTAAAATAAAACATAATTAAGAAATTTTATTAATGATATTACATCAACAGCCGACGTTTCGCATTTTCAGGCATCCTTAGAACTTATTAGAGGGGGTAGCATCTTTAAATCCAAATTCAAAGTTGTATACCGAATTGTTATATGAAAAACTTCGAAAAAATGATACACCTCATGGGGAAAAACAAGCCTCACTGTCTTGGATAAGGTTATACTTATGGATCAATAATAAAATTTGATTTGGGAGATACTTCAAGCTTTTTTTTGATAAACTGTTAAGCATATTCCTTAATTTCAGATCTATTGATTTAATTTTTTTACCCCCAACGTGCCATAGTTGCGGATATACACATTTATGAAAGCTGATTAGAGATACCTTCCTCTGGAATAGGCCATTAAACGATTGGTCAAAAATAATTGGCTATTTAATGAATTAACTCTGCTAATGAAGCCCAATGTTTCTTCTTCCCACAAACAGTAGCAATATTTTATTAGGCTATTTATTGGTGAAAATAAATTGGACCGGTGAAGAGCACTCGGCATTATTGCTCACAAAGGCCCTAGATACGGATCCCTTTCATCCTCAAGCTGTGAAATGGAAAGAGGACCCAAAGCCCTCCAGATAAGGTGCCCAATTTGTTTTTCCGTTGGGCCCTTTTCTAAATTGGTGTGGGTCCGCTGCGATCAGTTCGGGATCGTTCTCATCAATGAATCCTTTTTTTATCAAAGAAACTTCCACTTTTTTATTTGTATATATATATTATATTGTTGTGATATTAGATATTGTGGAGTTTTTATATGATATTTAATCCAACTTATCAAGAAGGCAAAATAAAAACAAGTGAGAGTGTATGAAAAAAATAAAAGGGAGTATACTGGTTGTTGTGATGATAGAAACACACACAGAATTAGTTCTCTCTAGTTTTAGCCAGTTATAATTATTCTGGGAGGTTCTGAGAGATCACACACAGTTTGACTCTGGTTTTGGGATCGGCCCGTGATACATGTTAGATGTAAATTGTGAGTCAGAAAGAATTTAAAATTTCTTTTGGTTAGTGGTATTGGACTTGGCAGAACCAAAAAGAGCCATTGCAAGAAAAGAATAAGAATTGATTTGGTTTGGAAATAATTGATGAGGATAAAAGAAGAAGAAGAAGCAAAATTGTAAACAAGTATTTATAAATAATTAATTTAAGTTTTTTTTTGTAGATAAAGAAGTAAATTCATCTTTTTGCCAGATTTATTTTTGTTAATAGAACTGTTGCTGTCTTTATACTTTGCACAAGGTTTTAGCCAAAATAAAAAGAAAACAATTCACACTGTGAAACTCTTTATTTTTCATTAAGTTTTTCTCACTATAACCTCCTCACTCACTTATCTCAATCGATATATTTAATCATTGATAAATCGATTTTTTTACTAACAGTTATTAATTTTATTGCTATTCTATTGTTACCCTACATTACTCCTCTCCCAGTAACATGAAGGATGTTACGATATTAATTACACAAAACTATATTAATCACTAGAGGCACATTTCCATTTGATCACTGTAGGTAACGCTGGGGAAACCTGACTCTTCTACCAGTTCTTGTTGTTACCTCATCTCTGGACGCTGAAGCTGGAAGATCCTGACTAGTCATTAAGGGCTGTGGCTTCATAGGCGTTGTCAATAATCTTGGTTGTTGATCCATCCTACATGTTGGGTCATCAGGGTCCAAAATGTAAGCAGGCTTCAACCGATCTAATGAAATATTCACCTGTTTTCCTTTGATCTGAAGGGTGAAGTACTTTTCTTGCCTTGATATTATAAGGTATGGTCCTTCATAAGCTGGCTCAAAGGGTTTCTTTACTCTATCTACTCTTAAAAAAACATGGGTGCACACTTTGAGATCTTTGTGTATAAATACACTTCTTGAATTCTTCTTTTCTGACTTTATTGGTTTAAGAGCATTCATCTGATCTTGTAACCGAGAGAGAAAAGTGCCGTGTTCCATGCGAGATGTCTTCTCTTCAAAAAATTCACTTGGCAGTCGAAGAGGTTTTCCATATACCATGTGAGCAACCGAATGATTTCCATCATCTCGGAGCGCCGCACGTAAGCCAAGCAAGACTGTAGGCAAGGTTTCTGTCCACTTCGGAGAATTGTGAGCTTTAATAGCAGCTTTTAGAGTCCTATGTAGGCGCTCGACTTTGCCATTACATTGTGGATGGTATGGCGAACTCCTCTGAAGCTTTATACCGCAAACGCTAGCCAGGTTTATAAATAACTCCGATTCAAATTGTCGGCCTTGGTCAGTAATAACTTTAACAGGTGCGCCAAATCTGCAAATCCAATATTTGTAGAACGCTTGAGCCACCGACTCAGCTGTTATGGTCCGCAATGGTATGACTTCCATCCAAGATGTAAACCGATCAATCGCAGTGAGGCAGTATATCTTGTCGTCAGATGGTGGAAGAGGGCCGATTATATCCAAATGTATTACACTGAATCGATCGTCTGGCTCTTCATATTTTCCTATTGGTGTTTTTGTATGACGTATTACCTTGTTGCTCTGGCAACCAATACAAGCCTGAGCCCATTCCTTAATATCTTTGTTAATACCGGGCCATATAAATTTTGCTGTTACTTGTCGGACTGTGGACTTAATCCCTGGATGAGACAACGAGTGTACACTGTTGAAAACTTGTTGTCTATATTGTTTAGGAATATAGGGTCTAATTGTTGAAGTTGAAATGTCACACCAAAGAACTTGTCCATTCGGAAGGGGGTGTTGTTTCAAAATTAAGGAAGTATCAGATTCACGTAGCAGTTTAAGGTCTTGATCATCTTTTTGACTAGCTGCAATTTTGTCATAATCTATAACAGTCATGGCATCAAGTCGTGATAATGTATCAGCCACACTATTGTCGTTTCCACTGACGTGTCTGATCTTGGTTGAAAACTGGGATATATACTGTAGATGACGCTGCTGTCTCGGAGATGCTTTCTCATTTTTCTGTTTAAACGCAAAAATTAAGGGTTTGTGATCGGTATAAATAGTAATGTCACTTCCTTCGATCATATGTCTAAAATGTTTTATAGATAGATAAATACTCAATAGCTCTCTATCATAAGTGCTATAATTTCTCTGAGCTGGGTTGAGCTTTTTTGAAAAAAAAGCTATAGGCTTCCAGCCTTGATTTTCGAACTGTTGCAGTACAGAGCCAATTGCAAAATCCGAAGCATCCGTAAATAATGCAATAGGAAGATTTGCATTAGGTATGGCAAGCAAAGCTGCGTCTGCTAGGTCTTCCTTACACTGTTCAAACTGTTTAACGGCTTCTTCTGACCAATCTATTTTTGTGCGATCGTTCTTCTTTGCTCCTTTTAAATATTCGTTCAGCATAGCTTGAGTCTTACTGGCATCTTTCAGGTATGGCCTATAAAAATTTACCATTCCAAGAAATGCACGGAGTTTATGTACAGTCTCTGGAAGTTTTATGTCCATGATTGACTTAACTTTTTCTGGGTCAGGTTTTGTACCTTGTGCTGTAATCTGATAGCCTAAGAATGTGATCTCAGCAACACCGAATATAGACTTAGACATGTTTACACGCAAGCCGAACCTGTGCAGCCTCTCTAGTACCGCCTTAAGGTGATCTCTATGCTCTTCTTCAGATTGTGAAGCTATCAACACATCGTCTAAAAAAGAAAAACAGAAAGGTAAATCTTGAAGTACCTGATTGATAAATCTTTGAAATGTAGAAGGAGCGTTACGTAGCCCAAATGGCATGAAATTAAACTGGAACAAGCCAAACGGCGTTATTATTGACGTTTTTTCTTTATCTTCATCTGCTATTGGTATATGGTAATAAGCTTGAATCAAGTCGATTTTTGTAAAAATTCGCTTACCTTCGAGAACAGAACTCACATCGTCTATTCTAGGGATAGGGTAGCGATCAGGAACTGTGATGGCGTTTAATCGCCTATAATCTCCACATATGCGCCAGGTTCCATTTTTCTTGGCTACTAAATGCAACGGACTGGCCCATTGTGACTTAGATGGTGATATAATACCTTCGTTAATCAGTATCTGAAATTCTTGTTTTGCGATCCTCATCGCCTCTGGTCCTAGTCTCCTAGATTTTGAGAACACTGGAGTGCTTTCCCTTGTATTTATATAATGTCTGACTTCATGTTTCACAGGTGGTGGAAAATATGCCGGTTTTGTGATTTCCGGATACATGGACAATAGTCGGAAAAATTTATTATTGCTCTGCAAAGTGCTGACAGTATCTGCAACTGAAACTGCTGCAATTTCTCCATTTACGGACATATTTGTATTAATATCTATTAGTTTTTTATTTTTCAGATCAATTAATAAGCCAAATTTATGGAGAAAGTCCGCGCCAAGTATACCTTTTGTTGTTTGAGCTATAACAAATGGCCATTGAAATTGTCGTTTAAGCCCAAGGTCAATCTCGAGGAGTTGTGAACCGTATGTGAAAATTTCTGTCCCGTTGGCTGCAAATAATTTAAAATCAGAACCCTTTTCTTTCCTGTTGTTTTTGGCGGGAATGACTGACACATCAGCTCCACTATCCACCAAAAAGGTCTGTTTGCTGTTTCGATCCGTGATGAACAGTCTGTATGTACGGCCAAAAGGAATTTCAGCAACAGTTGTGGTCGCTACATCTGCTGCTGCTTGTAGTTTCCCTGCTTTTCAGATTTTCCGTGGTCTGTTTCCCACTGGCATGGAGTTTTACATTTATCTGATCGACATTTTGGTCCAAATCTAAAATGAAAATAGCAATATTTTCCACCATCTCTATACCTACCTCGGCTTTGACTCCTCCTTCGATTTCGGTGAGGTGCTGTACTGGTATCTCGAGACCTACCGAGACGTTTGATCTCTTGATCCATAGCCTCTAACTTAGCAATCAATTGAGGAAACGAAAAAGGGTCTGGAGCGTTGGGTTTTGATTCACGAACCTCTTCCATCATATTCTGTGGTCGGATCTCCCAAATTCGGTCTCCAATATCCGCCAGTTTATCTAAATCTCCGTCAGTAATAGTTAAAATGCTTCTGATTTGACTCGGAAGCTTATCAAGCCAGAGAGTTTTAATCAATTTATCAGAAACTTCCGACGTAGCTAGCCCTTTCATTTTTCTAAGAAGCTGACTTGGTTTCATGTCACCAATGTCCAAGCCACTGATTAATTTGCGGATCTGACGATCTTCACTTTCTCTATAAATATTGAGTAATCTTTCTTTGGCTTTTGTATACTTGTCTTTTTCCTCCGATTTGACTAAGTCCCAAATATTTTCAACTGTTTTTAAATCAAACTGAGCTATCAAGTAATTAAATTTTGTCTCTTCCCGGGTTACATTTGAAAGCTCAAACTGGGCCTCGGCTTGGCAAAACCATATTTCGGGCCTTTCCACCCAGAACGGGGGCAATTTTATAGCTATCCTGTCTACATGTAAATTGGGTTTGTTTACTATGTTCTTACCTTTGCCGTCATCATCACCATTTTCGCTTCCGTTCTGCGACATCGTGAACGTCGGGGTCACCAATTGTTGCTGTCTTTATACTTTGCACAAGGTTTTAGCCAAAATAAAAAGAAAACAATTCACACTGTGAAACTCTTTATTTTTCATTAAGTTTTTCTCACTATAACCTCCTCACTCACTTATCTCAATCGATATATTTAATCATTGATAAATCGATTTTTTTACTAACAGTTATTAATTTTATTGCTATTCTATTGTTACCCTACAGAACCTAATAGTAAATAAAATAAATTTAAAGTTAACAATAAAACTAATTTATTTAAAGAACGTAATAATATATTTATATATATGTTCTGTAAGAGCGCAGAAGTTATTTAAGATTTAAAGTTTGGAATTTTTCTCTTTGGTTAATGACACATCATATACGGCGAAATGTTAATAATAAAAGTTAACAATTATAAAATCGCTTTTCTTAAACTAAAATTAAGTGAATGATTGTAAATGTGCGGGCATGAATGGCCGTTTAGTCAATGTATCTAGATACTATGTCCTAAAGTCATTTGTATTTCTGGCACCTCTAAAAGTTTTTATTAAAGAAATGTTTTCTTCTGCGGGATGGGTGCGTACTGCGCTCAAGTAGCCTCTTAGGGGAAGGACAGTTTGAGTGCTTTAAGTTGTAAAACTTAAACTAATTATTAAAGGATTATGTATTGCTTCCAAAAAAAACATACGTAATACTATTTATTCTCGATTTGTTTACATTTATTAATCAGACCTGTGATGTATCTCATCAAGGACTTTATTGCTGCGAGAGGTAAATGTATTTAAAAATATTTTGATTGAAAATATTCAATATTTATTTATTATTCTAGTAAACGGTTGTATTACTTGTGGTTGTATACTTTTAGGTTTTGATGTTTTTTCCACGGTTATAGACACACTTAAATACGGTAACGTGATAGTTTTATGAGCCAGCCGACTATCAAAAACTATTATATTGAATGTCATTCCAGCTGATCTCAATACTCTTTTTACCTGTCACCGTTTTGGTTTAAATAAAACAATGATGTATGTTTGACCAAAAATACCAAAAAGTTATTCTGCATAATTTAACAATAAGAGTCTCGTAAGGTATATCTAGATATGGTTTCTACTCATTATACCTTTTCTTTGTTTATACAGTTTTCTGAAGATCCAATTGAGTTCATTGCTTATGGAAACAAAAAAATTATGGATGAGCTAATGATAAAGTAATATTTTGAACAACCCAACCGTTCGCATTAATATTCTCTGTAGATATTTGCGTATCAGACCTGTACATAGACGACATGTCCAACGGATGGGAATGCTGTCCGCACTTCACAGAGCAATAATGAGGACAGACCTTCAGGGGAGTGCCCTAATGGTAGCGCAGCCATAACCGGGCCCAATAACAGTGCCCAATAACGAACTGCTATAACAGTTAACGGCTATAACTGCTACCAGCGGCCGGTGACATATTCCAAATGAGCGCTATGTCCTCATATCGAGGATATTGGTCCCGGACCTCCACTCCATCAGGATATACCTGCGTCACGCCAGTGGCGTAGAAAAGGGGAGTACCCCGGAAATTCTATGGAGGAGTATTATTGCCGAGCACTACGGGAGAGGTTGTACTTTCATCGAGGGATGGGGCAATCGCCTTGGGTCTGTATGTGCTGCTGTGTGTGGCCTCTTCAGTGTGTATATTCACTTACCCTATGTCCACTGTTATGAGAAATCCATCCTGAAAATCATAAATTATCTTTGTTATAAAAAAGAATTAATTAAATTGGTTTATTGAATATTTTACTAAAATGAGATCTCTGGCATACCGTAAGTCAACATAGACGTTAAATTTATTTTTAAATAAATGGGCTTCAATAGGTACAACCTCTTGTTTATTCACTAAATAGATTCAAAATTATGCATAAGTGAGGGGTCCATACGTAACATTTCCAAGGCAAGGTTGGTAAAAATTGGATCATTAAATGGAATCGAACATTTAAAGGCATACGTGGAAACATACTGATCAGTTTTATATTAACATAGGGTTCGCTAAATTTTAAGATTTATCAAGTCCCAGTCAAAAAGCTATTTATGATTTTAAGCTCTGATTTTTCAAACTCATCAAAGATCCAAAGATAGAAATCTTGTATATTCAATATCCATCACAAACGCTTTTGTTATTTATGTCAATCTTCTAGCATTTCACACCTTTTTTTCTTTGTTGTTAAAGTGATTTTTGGCTAATACAATAAAGTAGTTCTTATGAAAAATGCCGAATAGTTTTGAATAAACTCACGCCTCGTCTCATGAATATCTCTCAATGATGTTTCTTTCTTTTTAATGTCTTTGTTTGGTTTATATAGTTTTTTTTTACAAATTCTTCCCTAAAAACAAAGTTAAAATCCCCCCCCCCTAAAAAAACAAACAAATGTGATACGGTGGCCCTGCTCCTCACCTATGGCTAGCAGGCTGGTCGTGTTCAGGATTGATGCCTTCCTAGCCCCGGGAGAGGGAGAAATATTTCCTTATATATGCCAGGAATTTTTCTCCCTCTTTATCTCCTGGCCTCCGAGGGCATATTCGGTCCCGGGGTCTCTTGCCTTACCGGAACCAGTCAGGCAATATATTCTGAGTGGTTCATATTTAATTTTTGATTATTTGAGAAGATTTCTTTTCAGACATACTAAAATTTCAGAAACTGGCTGTCTTGTTAGAAGACTCTCTTGTTGTTCTCCCTTTAAGGAAACTATTACTATAGAATCAATTTAATCTAAAGTTCTCCCTAGTGAAGGAGCCCTAGGACAGAGCACCGGCAAGGGACCAATAGACCCTTGATCAGCGGGCCCCCTGACTAAGTTAAGCAACCGGGCCCCAATTACCAATAGCACTCTCTGGCCTATATATCGGGCCCGTGCCCAATTAACTGGTCCTATCTATAGCCCTTTAGGCCCGAGGGCTGCTACGCCTGCGAAATACCGATCTCCGAAGGGCTTTATACCCCAACAAGAGGCTTTTGACATTTTAGACACTTATAAAACTGTTGAGCTATTCGTATTTTATTTTATCGGTAATTTTTTATATCGTGGAGCTTAGATTTTATTCGATGACATAAATCCTCTTCGCCTCGACTAGAACAGGCTTTAAATACATCTGCTATAAAAGTCCTATTTTCGAATAACCGGGCTTTGGGTAATATATTACAGGGTTAAAGATCTGGTGGATATGAATTAACTGGTGGTACCTGTGGCGTCATATGATAACAGCACTTACAAAAGCTGGAGATTCGATGCTAGGAACACATGAGACGGAAAGACAGTAGATTTTTCTGCACAAAATTATAGCAAATGCGACTATTGAATCATTTAAAAAAATATAGAAATAAAGCAGCATTAAAAATAATGCATTGAATGCCTATTTCGATTAATGTGTTATTTAAGTATTTGTTTGTCTGTTGGAAATTTTCAGTAACGGATATGGTTTGGCAATAATGTACCTTTAACTAAACATGATGCACCATTCACTCAAATTTAAATTCAACCGTTGGTTTTCGATCACTAAAATAAATAAATTAACATAAAATCAGATTTTACTACAATGCGTTTTTATTGTAATTGCCATATATATTAAAATGTTTTCTTATGGCTAAATGATCGTTTTTGCCCTTAGCATGAAGTGTAAAGAGCTTTTATGTACGACTACTCCCCCCCGTTTTGTATTGTTCGGGATTACCTAATCATTCCCTAAGTTTGGCCACCCGAATACTTCACAAAGAGCCGTAAATTTTGGCCCTCGTGAAATCCAGTTGGCCCCCGCAAAGCTCAAGCCCAGAACTCCATAAATATTTGCACCCCCTCTGCTGACTATGTATGACCACTCTCGGCCTAACCGCTCTTTCTGCCGCACTCAAAGGTAATGTGGTTTGTCATATAACGAAAAAGGTCTTTATTTATGGGTCGCTTAGAATGTTTATTATTTATCTTCACTTATCACATTCGCTCATTCTGATAAGTTCTCGGTCTCGCTGGCTTTTCACTCATTTCGGTTCGTGGGTCTGACATAGACTTCATTAGCTGAAGCTAATGCCGGCCAAATGCAAAATATTCAAGGGCCATCGATGAAAGAATTACTTATCGGTGCTGTGTAAAACCGGAATGGCGTTTGTATATCAAAAAATAAACACCTTGTCTCCCCACGGCTTTATTGATTAATACCCGAACTATTTCGACGTACTGTTATCATCAAATGTTCTAGTTGTAACATTCATGAAATACATAAAAAAATCACCCTACCTCGTGGATAATGGTACATTTTTGGCTATGGAGACACAGAAAGTGTTGTATTTTTTAAAGGTATAGATTAATTAGGAACAAGTTACATTTATCTCGGCTTCACCTCAATGATATCGAGGAAAACTTAAATTTTGTTCCGTAGACAACTGTAAACGCATCTTCGAAAACACTAGAAAATATACTATTTGTTTTTAGATGGTTGTTTTAAACGTTTTTTTCTCTTTCAAATCTCGAACAAAAAAAATTTTTTTAATACAGTGCCTCACATTATTGCATGATGTAGTTTATTTATGACTTAAGGTTTTTGTCGAAAAGCATACATTTTTATTTAGACAAAAATCATAAAACAATTGGCGCAATCATAGTACTCATGTGATCAACTTTTCCTTTTGACTGCCATTAATTACTATATAAGATAGTCAAAGACTATAGCCATAGAAATGATCATGATCTAGCGTGAATGAATCATAAAACCACGGCCTCAAATAGGCCACTCAATCGCCCAAAGCGATGGCCGGAGGTCGCCACATGGAGTTTGGGACTTCTCAATGTTAATGAAAGTGATCTTGGCCAAATCTTAATTAATCAATCATGCGATTGTTGCGAAAGATTCGCAAACCCTAGTAGTTTCCCACTTTTCAGCAGTTTAACGTCAAACAGTGGTCAATTCCGATGTCCTGATGACACCCGTGCCCGATCAGACAAATTGTTACATGTCTAGTTTACCCCCCCCCCTGTACGTATTGCTTTTGTTGGTACTCTCTCGATGGATTGGCTTCACGTCGGTTAATCAGAAGAAAACATCACTCGACTGAGCAAATATTTAACTAGTGCGCTAGGACCCAAACACCCCGCTCGCCTACACTAATGGACAGCCAGCTGGCTTTGGTTTCACAACAACTTAAGCAATGTTTGTCCCTGTTTCTTTTGTTGTCTGTCGTCTCTGGGGATGCGGGGTCTCTCTCAGTCTTGGGGGAAATATTTATTATTCACTGTCTCACACCGCTCTTACTGTCTCTTGTTTATACATGACTGGTTTCCTTCCACAGCCTGTCACTTACATCGTCTTGTGTTTTTTTTACTTATAATAGGTCAGAACATACAATTTTTTACGATGTTGGAGAAGAATCGGGGCAAAAAAAAAAGCTTGACACGTAAACTGTTTAGTAGGTAGCCTGGGAACTCCACACGAGCTTTAAAACACTTTATGTGCCATACCCTGCATTAATGTATTCAGTATCTTTTGACAACTTTTAATATCATTATAATAAAGTCCAGTACAGCCATAACTCAATAGTGCAATCCTGATGCTATATCGAGTAATGTACAAGAGTATGTTTCTTCTTGCCTTGTAAGACCCCAAAAAATAAATTGTAATGCTCATTATTCATTTATATTTTTGGGGTTTAGGCAGATTCTCCTAAACTTCTTCCATCTCCTGTCGGGACAAAGAGCCGCTTTGAATGACAGTCAGTCCTCTCACTCTCCTGACATCTATTTAACATCGCTTTCTTCCTGCCTGATTTGGTTCTTCCATGTTGCTCTTCCAAGTCCTAGACTTACTGCCAGTAATTCTGAGGATCGTTTCCATTAACGATTTTATATACTTTTTTTTATTGCGTATCCTGGGATAAGAGAATTCACCGAAGGCTAAAGGCTTCGTCTCAAGATCTCCGCCTGTAAGTTTTACTGGAAAAGGTTTTCACTTTTCTTTATGTAATAAATTATATTTAATATAGGCGACATTGTGTTAATTAAAGTACCTTCTCGTAATAACTGAGAGAAGCGTCTTAGTTCCTGTAAAAATATGACAAAGAATATTTCAAACAATGAAGGAACTGACAACGGAAGAGCCATGAAAGGAGATCCGATGAAGAAAGTTGAGGGTAAATAACCCCGAAGAAGACGTGCACTCGGAGGGTGCAACCCCTCCCGTTTTAATAGTAGAGTTTACGACTCTAACCAGCCGGCAAACGCGCACCATTGATCAAAGTTCAATTGGGAATATTTTTGGGGTATTCGAATATTTTCTTCTGTACGAAGGGGCTACAAGGTTTATTCATTGAGTAACAACAAGCACGCCCTTTATACACGGCGAAGTAGAGGAATAAGGAGTGTGCGAATTTGTTCAAGGCAGTAGAAAAATACAAGTCAGCCATGCCTTTTAGTTTAGATATAAGTCTATAGAATTTTCACCTCAATTGAAAATCATTTTACAAAATTTTTTTTATGGTGATTATACATTAGATGATTATCGCAAATTTACGGTTTTAAAGTTTTTCTTTCTACTCCTTATGTAAAAGGATAGATTATAAGATTACGCGTTGAAGCGTTCATTTGATCCCATAGAGGTTCTACTTTCAAACAGATATCGGGTGTTGCGTGTCTTTCTGTACGTTCTACAATAACAGTCGAAAAAATATCCAGTCGATCTGATATTTTAAATTGATATTCAAAATAATTCTAAGCTGTATTCAATTAATTTTTTTTTTACATTAAAAATGAAATCCAGCATGTTTTTTCACTTGTATTAGAGAGTTGAGTGCTATATGTGGATAATGCTTATTCATAAATATATATTAATACAGTTCAGTTTATAAATAAATAAAAAACAGAAGAAAATAAAATGGTGAAGATTCTGATTATTGAATCAACTAGCAAACATTGAAAATATTTGTTAAATAAAATGCAGTAATAAAGTTCAGAATATTGCAAACTTCAATTATTAGTTTCACATAGCCCCTTTCTCGTTTAACGGACGCTGCATAGTTCACATTTTCGTTTCTGCAGTCGAAAAGGGATCTAGAGATCTGATGCCAGTTCGTTTATCTTTTGAAGCGAAAGCGCCATCTTAATTGAAAACTGTAACTATGGGATGTGCTATTTCTAACCAATTACAAAACTCATGAAAAACCTAATCGAAACATCACTAAGCGGTTCATAGCATTATTGTCCGAGAGTATTGGCGAGTGAGAACTCGAGGCCTGAGGCCTTTAGAAAGTTCATTTGTTAAGTCTTAAAGTGCTTTTTAAAGTTGGCTTTATTTTAAACTTGATTATCAGTAACCCTAGGATGGAAAGAGCTTGATTTAAGACGGGTAAACGTAACAAACCTAATTAGCCAGATTTTAAATAGCCCAGGCCTTTTTTTCCTGATTTACAGCTTAAATTTCTAGCATTCCTTAACACTAGAAATATATTTGAGCTGGTGTCAGGATGTCGGTTTGGGTTGAGGACAGAATGATTTTTTATCGCATTTATCTATAGACCACATTTCAGCTCATCAAATCTCCTGGGTTTGCTTTCAAGAAGCGTACAGCTAAACTTGTTTTTACCATTGCTGAAGACTGTATCATTACAGTAGGCTTAGTTTAGGGATTTTAAGAAGCGATTTGAAACAAATAGGTCCTTTTTCCTTCAAACTTCCCGTATGACTGAACAGGAAACAACTGAGCATTGTCAGGATCGGGTTAAAGGTCAATAAAAGCTCTATGCCACCTTAACTTGAATCTTCTTCCTCCTATTTTTATTCATTTATAAATGTTGGCTGCCTTAATGATGATAATGCAACTGACAGAATGCGGCACCTCTTGAAAAATAATTGTGAGAGAGACCTAAATTATTTATACCTAAGTTTATTCATTCGTAATCATTAGTTGGTACTTTTAATAATTTATGTTTACTGTATTGAAGCAGACAGGCACGGCTCCTTTCACGGTTAAGCAAAATGATGGAACATTTGAATAATATTTTGTGATAATAATCCACTAAAGCTTTACTGAATAATACATACGATCAATCAGAACGTCATGCTCATCAATTTAGGCCTTACTTATTGCGGCCAAAAAATATTTATGAGGCATTATATAAAATTTTCATCCAAATTATGCCTCAAAAAAGCATTAGTTTTTAGTAGTATACTCAATATTTATGACTACTTTTTAAAGAATTAAAGTAAATAATTTATCACAATTATCATTTTGTTATATTTTCTATGGTTTCTATTTATAAAATGTGAACTCCATTTGGATTTCCAAATGAATTTCATTTCTATTGCTTAAGGGTTTCTGGTTTTGGAAAAAACCTTTAAAATAATAAAGTTTTTATTGTGCTTCTTGGAGAATTTTAAATTATAGCAGCACGTAATTAAAGATGTTTTTCCAGCACTCTTCTTAATTAAGTAGGCAGCTTTTAATATTTCACTGTTTGTTCGCCGGCCGGTCAGATGTCACCCCTACCCCGGAGACAAAAGGTCTCATCCCCGAATTGTGACTCCCGCCCCCACCCCTCCTTCAAACCGAACGGAGCAGAAGGTACACAAAGAGCACTCATTGTACAATCCGAGACAGTATTTTTTTTTTTAATTAGTACGCAAAAGAGGGAAATGCCTCGGATGAAATGAAACTGGGACCGAGAGCCGGCTCACAGAGGCTGTGGCTAATGAGAGAGGGTATCCACTGAGCACTTTATATACTTCGCTGTCAGCGGGCCCACATTCCTCTTTGCAATTTTATTTACGGTCGCATTATCGCCATCCTCTCCGCTCCTACATGTATCTGTTTCGCCCGATTTATGCGGCCAATCGATTAGCGCTGTCGCAAGTGAAATCCTCGATTAGGGAGGAAATAACCTCCGCTGAACGGTCTGATCCGGGGACTTGTAAATTGCTATATATTGGTCAGGCATTTTAACTGTAAAGCTATAGTTACACCCGCTTAAAATTAAATATATAGCGAAACACCTCATGAAAATCAACTATAATTTCTGTTATCATAAGCTGATTGCCCACTTGTTTATTCAAGACGATCCTCATTTATCCAAACAGTTCTAAAATAAACCCAGCCACCTCCACAGAAAAAATTCTTAGGGTGGCGGGATTCGAAGTTCTAAGTTCTGCCACTGAACACTATTTTTTGGTAAAGCTATCTATAAGCATTGAGTTCCCCGACTAATCTTGCTCTGCCTCCTTTCGGTGATTTACTTGTCAGGTTTTCTTTAGTTCTTAGAACCAGAAACTCTTTTTAAACTCTGTCAGTTCATGGTAAGCCGCGAAATTATATAATAGTGGGTGTTTATACAGATGATGGGTTGTCGTCACATTTGTTTACATTAAGCTCCGGTCAACCCACATCAGATTCAACGGCTAACTTTGTATTCTAAGGATATTTAATAATTCCGTTGCTGGACTTCACATTTTTTTTTTTTTTTTTGGTGGGTTACCTTCGAAATCCTTGTGCGTCCCTAACCACGAGGGAAAATTCAAACTTTGAATCTTAAATAACTGCTGAGCAGTGTCTCTAGACTTCCAGAAAACTTTTCCCACGTTTAATTTTGTTCCTATACTCTCATCAGTAGTCAATATAGATTGCATAAAGGAAGAAATTATTCCATGCCGCCTAAGATTGAGCCACTGTGAGTTTTCCCACGATTTCCCACTAGGTGGCATTGAAGCGCATATTTGTCGCCATAAAGATAAATGAAGAGGTCAGTAAAGCAACTGCTGTTAAGAAGGCCAGTAAGTAACTCTTGAGATTTTGTTTATTCCAAAAATACAATAGGATTAATAATTTATTTCTGCTGTAGCGTCAGCAAAGCGATGCATTTTAACTATTGTGCTTGTTTGTAAAATTATTCCGGAAATAGGTAAGAACTGTCCATTATATCATTAGACGACCGCAAAACCTCCGACCACACCTGTGCCAGATCCATCTGACGCGCCACGAACTACAGACGTCCGTTGAAGACAGATGTTCTAGGCTAGAGCCTGTGTAATTATCCTAGCTGATATGTGCACCACTTACCATCCTTATGGCAGCCTCATCTTTATAAATTACCCATTGTTAAAACCGGTCGCGTGGTAATTGATGGTAATTAACTACGGTGTAATTATAGGCGAGGTAATACTATCCCTTGTGTAACCATTTTTATTCCGTCCGGTAAATACTCTTGGCTTACAACAACAGAGCCAACCAAGTCTTATGGTCCAGGGAATGACTTTCATTCCGGAGAATGAAATTGTTCCGAGCCCTGTTCAAGTACACTTGTAAAGCGGGTAAAACTGTCCAACTTCATAGCGGAATGGGGGATAAACCCTAATGGCTTCATTTTCTCACGCAATTGCTGTTATTGAACTTTTCAGCATTACTTTTATTGGATTTTTATGAACTTCCAACTAGCTTAGTGTGATAATTTCTGGAATCGTCCAGTTATTATTCTGTTGAAATTAATCCACTGTCAGGGTCAGGACGTGAACCCAGAACCTTTCTTTATAAATTTGTAATAGTTTAATTGTATATGTTTTTTATAAGGCAGTACCATTTAGATCTGTCCTAAATGCAACACCATATCTGATTTTTCGTTTTTTTTTTCAAATACAGAAGCTTATATGTTTTCGCCCTCCTGTCTAGACTTCCAGAAAACTTTTCCCACGTGGCGTTCTTAACATAATTATTTAGGTTTGAAAGCAAAGCTAGTAAGTATAATTGGATAGTGGTAGATAGTGAGGTCTCCACCAAGCATTTTAGGGTTTAAAGGTGGCTCCCTTCTCCCACATAGACTTTACTGTCTCTCTGTCTCTATTTTTCTGTATTTTGGGTTGTAGATTTAAAACGAAGACGTAGAGTCATGGCAGAAAAAAATAAATTTAAGATTAATAATAAGAAAGATTAATACATATAATTTCAAACATGAAAATCATTTTTGCCTTTGCCTTGAAAGTATTTCTTTTAAAAATTGTATGTAAAAACCAATCGCTCAAATGAGGCCATTGTCCTTTGAGCATACAAAGCAGAGATCCCTTGGCCGTCTGAGCCCCCCCCCCCTTAACAGATAAATCAATCGTCAGAAGAAAAGACCTGGAGGGATCCCGCAAAACGACCTTCCCTGTTTTAGCAAAAAACTTTTCAATCAATGACCAACGGGGGCCTGGAAGGGATACAGCCTCCCCCGAGGGTTGCTGGATAACCATGTTTCTTAAGTTAGGTTGCCTTCTTCTAGGGCGGTCCCGTCCCTTTGAGGAAATCAGATAAACAATTTTTCACAACTTCTTTATCTGCCGACCCTTCCTTACCAAGCCAACGAACTGTGGTTTGGATTTCTGTTTAGTGGTCTACTGCACATGAGCAGTGTATCGATTTAGAATATATTTCTATGCTCCTCGGTTCTTTAGTGGATTTTTCGCCAATTCAACAAGAACTGGGAAAAGAGCTTGACACATGGTTACATCTAAAATTAACAACAAGGAACAGTTCACCTCTATAGAGAAATCAAAATACATAGAAGACTAAAAAGCAGCCACCAATACCAAGAGATATAAACGTATAAACTACAAAATTGATATTTTTTCTCCTTGGGTGGAAATAAGAATCGGCACTTAACTGTCAGATAATTAACTTTATTCATTTTTTTGGACTGAAGAGACGTTGCGGTGAAACCTCTACAGTGTCTTCATTATAAGAACATCCTAGCTCAGTTGAAACAGACCAGTGAAGATGAAAGTACGGAAGAATTGTTAGCTTTTAACAAGGACTACCTACCTCCCTTCTAAATGGTTGACTGGCCAACCATAGTGCAACCAACAAATTTTACTCAAGCATCAATTAAAAATAATCGTTAGAGCGTAAATGATGTTGCAAGTAATTGTTGTCTCGCAGCGTAATGCATTGCTCATTATGCTTGCTATACCGTTATGTATTTGTGTTGGCATATATATATATATATATATATATATAAGGTGTCCCAGAACTAACGCAAGAATTGATTTAAATAGAAAACACAGTTTTTAGTATTTTTTTATTGAATTATAAAGTAAATAGGATAGGGTTATTTATGGAATAACACATCGGACAAATGGCCTCCACGACTTTTCTGGCACAACGTACTATTTTGTCGAAATTTTCCATGACCATTTGGCATAAATGTGGTTGAATTTCGTTGTTCAGCGTTGGATTTCCTCTTTTAATGCACGGGGTGGATGTGGGCTTGTTCACATACATCTTTGACTTCAAATAAACCCATAAAAAGAAATCTAAAGCTGTTAAATCACACGATCTAGGGGGCCAATTCTGATCACCGAAACGAGAGAGTACACGACCTGGAAATGTCTCATGCAGTATTTGAATTGTTTCATGGGCTGTATGGCATGTGGCACCATCTTGTTGAAACCACATATTGGTCACTTTAATAGCATCCAATTTCTTGTCCCATTGTTCCTGGATTTTCAACAACACTCTCACGCACTGCTTCGAAATTAACATTTGAACGGCTTGTTTTTGGACGACCAGTGTGTTTAGTGTCTCCAACTGATCCAGTCTCCCTAAATTTTTCAATTAATCTCTTCACAGTTGATGACGTCGAAACACTATTCCGACCATATTTTGTACGAAATTTTCGAACTGCTGCCGCCAAACTTTCATTATTTTGAGATCATGTTCAACAATAAAGACACATTATTCTATCGTGTAACGCTCCATTTTTACTAACCCTAAACGGTCAGCTGTCAAATTGTTTTTTTTTGGGTTGCCAGTACTTTACTGCACAAATGGCGGCAAATTCAAATCTTGCGTTAATTCTGGGACACCCTTTATATACGAATTGATTTTGGAGGGTTGCATCCAAAACACTTGCCAAAACAAACCCGTGGATTTTCTTATTTCTCTTCAAACAATACGAGTCGATAATATTTATAAATAAACATAACTCTTCAATTATAAAATAAATCTTATGTAGATAAGTCAAATATGTAATATAACATATATTGTTAAATTGTACATAGAGTTTATATCTTGGCTAACTTAAAACTCAGTTTTCATTATGTTCTTGTCATTCGCTATAATTGTTGTCTTGTGCAGTAATTTAGTAAGCGTTTGATTGACACCACTTTCACACTAGTCACATTCGCCAAAACCGAAGTCACCCTGGCCCAAATATATTTATTAATTACCAGACACTTCACGGGCCCCAAAACCCATTGTTACAAGGATTGCTTAGACCTGGATTACCTGGTGAAATTGAACGTTGATTGAGGAGACGTTGTAATAAAGATCTTTATTATTAACAATAAGCTATTTTCAAATGCAAATATGTAGGAGTACTTTAAGATTGATATATTTGAAAACATTACTAAATAAATTATTAATTAATAATAATTTATTAAATTCTACCATAGTTACCCTACTCGGCATGTAAGTAAAATATTTATTAACCAGTAATCCTTTTTTATGGAGTTGGCATGATTTCTCCTGGAATCCCAATGAAATCTTTTTCTGGAACAAGTGGCTTATAATCTCCAGTACAAGTACACAAAACACAAGAAGAAAACACAAGAGTTTTTGAACAAAATATATTTCTCCTGCTTAACCGGGTAGCCGATTACCTTACTAAAGATAATTTTCAGTACGGTTGTAATTATTACTTGTTATGCTGGGGACTTACACTTTCGCCAGGATATTCGAAGGGGTTGGTACGTGCATTATCAGGTAACTACCTTCAACATTAAATAAAGATAGCATTCCGGCCAAGAGCTCATGAGCTAATGAGCTAGTTACTAACAGTACCGAAGTGGCGGACCAAATCATCATTACCAACCAGCCAGGACACCGCTTGAGGCCCCCCCCTGCTTTTCAGCCCTTTTCTGGATTCATCATTGTCCTGTACTATTTACGCTACTGTGGATGGAGCAAACGTTTACTAAAGTCTTCCTACGTACAATGCATAACTCCTCCCGGAATATGTTCAGCTCTTGCATACTTTTCGATAGCAGTTCCGAAAGCTTTGAGTGGAATAAGTTCTAATAATTTTCGGTACCGTAATAATAGGGACTATACTTTCGATCAGGTACAACCAATCCTATTTCTTCTGTTGTATGTATTGATCTTCAAAGCCGTGCTCCTAAAAATGGTTCAATTGAGACGAAATTGAAGCTTTATACTCTGATATAAAAAAAAGTTCTATTATTTCTCAAAATTAATTAACAAATTAAATGTGGTAACGCAGTATAAAATTCAAAAATGTTCTTACCAACATCCTAGAGGCTAATAACGATGGTTCCTGATTATTTTAATAAGGGTGTTTTTATAAATTTAATTTATTGTTTCGCTACTCTTAATTGCGTCACAGCCATCGAATGTCCACGAGACAGAATGCCATGTCTGACATGAAGGCAGAGGCCATCTCGTGAGCACTTCACCATAATTTTGAAGATATCTTATTGCTTTAATTTAGAGGATGTCTATTTCAAAGTTCTGATTAAATATTAACAAGTTAGGTTTAGACTGTCATAGAATTTTTAGATCATTGTGAAGGTAAAATGGTACATATGTGATAAGTCTTCTTAGCGCCGACTACGTATAAGCTTATGTCTGGAAAATCCGAATAACTGTGCAATCACGAGAAAAGCTCTTCATCATCAAAAAGCAATTCATGTTTTCAAAGTAATTTCTCATATAAGAGCTCATTGCTATTTTCATTAGTCAGGGATTGTAACATGGTATGCACTTTACTCAGTAATTGCTACCCACATAGCATACACTGATGTGCATAATCATTTGCATAGCTTATTAGGGTATCCTTGTACGTTCAACTTGATAGTTGCTTAGCTATGTTGGGATTTGAATATATTTCCTTGTATAAGTTATTTTTTTAATTATGTATATGTATTGATGGCTTACCGTTTAGATGAATGTTTTGTTCCTTGCTCACGTTTTGAAAAAACTCTCTCTCGAATGCCCACTACCGGTGGAAATGATGTCAAATTGAAGTGGCCGCCGCGCTCTCGCTGAAAGGCTGATCCCATAAACGGATAAAAGATCCTTTGATTAGAACGGAATGGTTTTTAAAAGCCTTTCAAAGGACCTTCGGTATTTCCTCTAGCTCCGGCTGGAGACAAAGCCCCTGGAGATTTATCAGTGGCACTGCCTTTATCAGCAGTCTGTGCGGGCACATAGTCAATAGTGGTCTGAATTCATCTTCGCCCTCTTGGAGTCCTTGCTCTAGCTGCACATCTCAATCCTGTGGTCAGGGGCCTTTTTATCGGCCTCGTATACTATTGGCCATAGGCTCAAAATGGTTATTGGTCTTAAAAATAGTCCGCTGTGGTTTAGAATACTCTAACTACTATTCCATAAATGCAGGAGTTCCACAGGGCAGTGTCCTAGGCCCCATCATCTATAACCTATACACCGCTGATGTCCCCTCTACTCCCAATACCTTCTTGGCCACATTTGCAGATGACACTGCAGTCTTGTCATCCCACCCAGACCCCGACATAGCATCCCATAACCTTCAAAAACACCTTGACGAGATCGAGTATTGGTGCAATCAATGGCGGATCAAAGTTAATGAAGCAAAATGCTCCCACGTTACCTTCACCCTTTGTCGCAAGACTTGTCCACTAGTTTATTTTAATTCTATTCCTCTCTCTGTAACCGAGACAGTACGGTACTTAGGCTTCCATCTCGACAAACGACTGACCTGGAACCCACATACGAGACTAAAAAGACAAGAACTAAACTGACGCTTTGGACTACTGTACAGACTACTTCAAAGAACATGCCATCTCTCAATAGAAAATAAACTACTAATCTACAAGGTTATACTTAAACCAATCTGGACATACAGAATAGAGCTATGGAGGACAGCAAAAAAGTCGAACATCAAGCGTATCCAATCCTTTCAATCCAAAGTCCTGAGAACAATCGTAAATTCCCCTTATTATGTCAGCAACAAAACCCTTCATAACGACCTTAATATACCCTACATTCTAGAACTCATTCCTTCCAAGTTTATGAAATTCCACAGTAGCCTTTCCAACCACCCTAATCCTGTAGCACAGTCTTTGCACTGTGCCACTCATCCCTATAATCCTCCTCGGAGACTGAAACGGCAGTGGCCTCGTGACTGTTATAATCGCGTGACAGTGGGAGTCCTGGCAATGGCCAGTTACTCCAATCATGTCCTATTGTATGAATGACCGAGTGAATGATGAACTGTAAATATGGTATGAATGAGATCATTTATCTGTATTATTATTGCCTTATAAAAGGCAGATTGTAATTATTGCACAATAAAGAACTTGGAAATAACTTTATTGGAATTAGGCGGTTCCATAACCAAAAGAATATCAATATAACTAACTCCTCTATGAACCCACCTCTTCAAAAAGAAGTGAGATAAGCGAAAAAGATTTTTTTTTTTTTTCCCTCCCATAACCCCTTTATTTGTTAACATATTTACAAATAGATGAACAAAATTCAATGTACAAGATTTACAGATTTCTCCTCTTACTGCATGCGCAGATCCATTCGAAGGAGGGTAGAATTACAACGCAATATCTTTTTGAAGTTAAAAGGTCAAATAACATATATACAAGACTAGGTGATGGTACTCACCTTAGGTTCGCGAAATAGGATTTTTTTTTTTCTCCCTAAGCTCTCTAGTTAGAATTTTAGGATGAGGGAGAAATATAAAATATTTAGGGTGATCGGGTCCTTGTACTAGGAGGACCTGCTTGAAGGTGGTGTGAGAGCAGTAAGGAGTGTGGGAATCCTCGGTGGAGGTTGATTGTTACGGTACAGTGGTGAGAGTCCACTGCGAAATAGGAAGAAATTAATAAGGCTTTTATAGGAAATGAGCTAAAAAACCATTCGAGAAGTTCCTCAGCAGCCATCATAGACATAAATATACATCTGAAAGTCCTATGGTATAATTGCGAGTGTAACTGATGCTGCTGCTATATGGTACTAGGTTCAAATCCATATATTTCATTTCGATAAATTGAAGTGGTGGTTTCAGATCACATCAGTGTAAATAATTTTTTTTTTTTTTTAATAATATAACTTCTTTATTGTGCTAAAATTACAATCTGCCTTATTGGGCAATAAGTAATTGAGATAAACGTTCTCATTCATGCCATATTTACAGTTCATCATTCATTCGCTCATTCATACAATATTGACAAGCAGCCCAGAGGCCTCCCAAATCTACATGGTTATAAATAATTAAACGAACGGACTACTTGATACGGTCAAATCCTGTTCTAGTTATCTGTGACGAGTCGAAAATTAATTAAGAAATCAAAACCACAAAATAGAGCAAGCCGATTAGTTACCTTGTATCAGACAATTGCGAAAAGGTGGTTTCCAAAAAAAAGTTCAGTATTTCTCATGACACCTAGACTTTGCCAGTGGTCATGCATTATACATTTTATACTTTACGGGTATTATTCAATGGATGAGAATAACTTAAAAAATCCTCAATAATTTCTTACTGTTAATTACTAGAAATTTATTTACTATTTTCAAGTTATTTTTGTCCCCCCCCCCTCAGTATTACTTTTCAAAAATTCTTTTCTTGTATCAGTGTACATATTTTATTTTTTTTAAATCACTACAACCCCCATTTTGACTTAATTACACATTCTAGCCATCTCAAGACGGTCTTCATGAAAACATTTTTTTCTCCATTTTCAACTGTTTTTCCTACTGATGGCTACAGTTTCTTACTCAAATTCAAAAATTATTTAAAACCTTGAAACATTTTTAAATGAAATTGTAATGAAAGCAACGTCAACGGTATACAGTAAATGGATGTTACTACCTCTGATTTTATGTAGTCTAAAGATTATTATTAGTATGTCGACCAAAGAATCGTTTTTATGGTTTCGTTGGTGTTTTCCAAAACCAGAAACCCTTGTTTTCATCTGTCTTTGTTTTGGTCATTGTGAATCCTTCATTTACGTAGTCAATTGATTTTAATTCAAAAAGTATATTTCTTTCATATGGAAAAAAAATTTTGACGTCCCTGCTTAATATTTTCTGATATGTGTTGAGACTTTTATTGGTCTCTAATTCGAAAAAGTCATAACTGAAGGCTTACATTTTAATCTGTCATTGTAACATAAATTATGCCATTTTTTTTCAGTCCAAATAGTTTTCGCTGTATTATCAAAACCCTTAATATTGCGAATTATCCTTTAAAGTTCAGTTTTATACTTTTTTTCAATGACTTTACTTCAAAAGACAGTTGTGGTGTAGCACTCTTTATGTATTGGAGAGCTCACTCCAGAAAATACTACAAGCCAGAGGTTATTTCCGAAACCCAAAATTGAGATTCCTAAATCTCCAAAACCACTTGTAAGAGGGGGGACTCGCCCCGTTGATAAATAGTTCTGTGCGGAGCTCATCACTCCTAAGGTCCTAGGGCCACTCCTCTTCCCGATATCTTATTTCCTTTACCAGCTCTGTGTTAGTCTCTCCGAAGGAATAAATATAAATCATTAAACAAATATAATATTTCTTCTTTTCCAGCGGGTTAAATCGGTAGAAGTAATGCTCGTTTAAATCATGGATAATGTTTTACCAAAATGTACTATTTCGGCGTAGTTATAACGGGTTCAGCCGGTTATTTCACTCTCAGATACTCTCCTCTGAATGGATGTATAAACGCTCAGGGCGAAGATACTGCTATTAAATTGTATTACTTAATCTAACATTTTTTCTTTCATTGACCAAACTGAATCCCATCGAATTCATCGACTTAAATCTACATCCCAACTATGAATTTTTATGTTAATAATTATTTCAGAGGGCATGGATAACAATAACTGAAACATTGGCCTGTTATTGAGCAAGGAAATGCACAGAAATGTATTCCTCCTGAAGAATTTTCAAAAGAAAACTTCATTAAATTTTTTCATTAAAATGCAAAAGACATAAAACAACACCATTTCATCTCAACACTAGGACCCGCATATTAAAAATTTTCTCAGGACTCAGAGATGTAGATTGAGTTCTCACTGGTTACTCCCATCTTCAGTTCTCTCAAGGAACTATTTAACTAATTTAAGGAAGCTAGCAAGACATCTTCCGTTTCCTCACAATTAAGTTGCATAAGTCTTTACCCCGTCTTTGGTGACGTCTTTTCTCCGATCCTTTAATTCTAAGAACATGCGAGTTGACCTGTGATCCCTGGAGCAGACGACAGTGCTCAGTCCATGTGATTGTAAAATATGTTCTGGCATTATGATGATTGAACAACCAAATGAAAGGTCCCGAGCTTTCTATTGTAGTAGTTCCTAGTACTTCAACCTCCGTAAATTACCATTTTGAATACGCCTCCGATAAAGGTTTAAAAACTAAACACGCACTGTGATATGGCGTTAGAATCAATGGCGTTATAAATTATTAAAAAATTACTGTAAGTTTAGAAAATCCCAGGGTTTGGACCTGCTACCACAATATTGACCATCTCGGTACTGTCACAAAAATCTGTGTGTTAAAAGAGGTTTTTGGTACACTCCAAAAGGATATAGTTTCAAAACTCTAGTTTGTCACTTACACCCCTCACTTATCTCAATAGCAATATTATCTAAGCGGGATTTTCTACTCGAAGGGCGAAAGTGAAACTGCGGATACCCCAACATGGGAGGCATGGTGGCCAGCTGGGAGTTGGTCGGATCGATGTGGGTACAAGGCCAAGTTGGGCGTTTATTTGGTGACTTTATAAATATATTTATTTCATATTTCACTTTTATATCTAGAATTCTCCGCCTGTAAAATGTGACAAAATATACTTACTTTCAACAGTTTAAATTTCTAATATTTCTTTATACGGAAATATTAAGTAAAAATAAATAGAAAACAATTATATCTTCGAAAATATTGACAGGGGTGGTTTCAAACCGGCCTTAAGAAATTAAAATAATTATTTTTCATAAATTATCGGGAAGCTTGATTAAATTGTCATTTTTCATTTATTTATTTTGTTTTCGGTTAGTAATAATTTAATTAGCTAATGAAATATCTACAGTTGCTGCCTCCGGAACATAGGTTGATCTGAAGCCCAGTAATGGTTACCACGACACTTAGTCAATAAACCACTGTTTTTGTTGTTTTTTTTGTGTTTTTTTTCATAGCCCCTTTAAATTTACAGATAATTATAGATCCTCAGGTGAATCTATTTACAAATTATTTTATATTTCCTGTAGCATCACTACATTATATACAGGTTTTGTTATTTTATAGAAATCATATAATGAATAAACAAGTGTAATGATATACATTATACCTGACTGGACTAAACTGACTAAAAAAGGTGATGGGGCTCACCTTTGTGATCAAACTTAAAACTAACTTACATACTAATGTGAATTAACTCTGTTCTTATATCCAATAAGAATAAAAGCAGAGGTGCAAATAAATACGAAAAAAATGTAGTTATATTACATAAATTCTACTAATGTGATGATTTAAGTTATTTGCGCCTTGTAATAATTAGTGATATGCTACTTTAGTGATATAGCTGTAACGGAGTGAAAAGAATTTCATCTGGAAAAATAATTTATAATAACCTCACAGCATTCTTACCACCCCCATGTGTATTATAGATATCAATATAGAAAGATAACATGTAACCATGTAAAACCTGTATATACAATATCAATAACCCATATTTATTAACATATAAATTAACAATAAAAAATAACCTGTATTCTTAATAAAAATAAAATATTATTAAAAAGTGATACAATATAAAATTAAATAAATAAAAGAAGATTACGATAAATAGATGTTGGATTATCCCTGATTTTTTTCCTTTATATAAAGGATAAATGATGTTATTTATTATGACACTCATTTCTTTTAATAAATGTATTTTGGTATTGGGAATGAGCTGGATGGTGAAACATAATTGTTAATGACGAAATAAATTCTTGTTGTCTGAGGGAGTAAGATCTTTTTAAACCTGGCGTTTAAACTTAATTTTATTTTACGGTATTATTTCCACAGTTATTTAGAGTAAAATTCGTAGAAGTCGTAAAGACGTTTTCGCAGATGTTTCATTATTGGAAGTACGCAATAACTTCACTTCAATATCCATTTAGAGGCTAATAACAGTGGGATAGTAAAAGTTTCTTTAGTTCAACCCGTTTTTTTTTTTCTGCTTCCATTCCTAAGTGATCGTTTTTCCGGTATTATTACTGCGGCACTTAATTATGTTTGCGTTGAGAGTGAGTCCAACCCTTTCACAATATCCAAGTTTTATAAAGCCAATATTTGCCATCAGTTTGAAATGGAGGTTTTAATAACTTCAGTCGAGGGCGAACATCTGGTCAAACGATTGGAAACGACAATTGGGGGAGAGTTGGCAACTCGTTTTCATTTCTCTTCAGGACGTTACCCTTTTTCGAGGGGAGCTACCCTAGGTAATTTAATAATTTCAAAAGAACTTTTTTTGTATTTTTTAACGTTTTTGTAAGGATGTTAGTTATATACAGAGAGACAATTTGTCTGTTTGGGCTAGAACACTTTCTTCGGGGTTTTTTGCTAGTAAAATATTTAGTTTGGTGACGTTTCGGGTTTATCTCCCATTTCACAGCTATCAACCTGCAGGTATAATGATGCTTGTAGGCAAAGGGATCATTATCGTAAAAGTTATAAACAAACAGTGCTATATACTATCAGTATATCAGCATATTATGCCGTCACAACTAAATATTCTTTTTAGTATGAGAAAAAATTATGATGAATGAAGCACAAAATTGACTCTCTACAGTTATGACACTTCTGCTTTCTAATGACAAAATACGGTATTACAGAAATGTCTGTATATTACAGAATATAGATTAAAACATTGCCAGTCTAAATGGAGTTTTAACTTAAAAATTCGTTAATTGTTGTTGTTGTTTTGAGTTGTGGCGTCATTATAACCGACGTGCGATATAATTACTTCATATTAAAAAAAAATGAAATTCCAAAACTTAACTCATAACATTTCAAACGTTGTGTCATGCCAGTGGAATTTATGGTGTAGTTTTGGTTTTTAATAAAACATATTCACGTTTTTTATAGGGTTTTGGTTAGATATGTCATTATTTGTTGTATATTTGCTGAATATTACTATCTAGACACATTTTTGTTTTTTGTGTGGATTTTTTTTTTTTATTATATTAGCAATTACCAGTTGTAGTATGTTGATCCACTGATTTTTTTTTTTGTCGCTCTAGAGTCTAATTTGAGAGGCTGTACGAGATCAGTTAAAGATAATTAGAAAATGACCTAACTAATACTGAGATAGCTCAGTTGGATGAGCACCAGTTCGAATTCCGGATATGTCAATATTCTTTACCTAATAATTTATTTATTGTGCACCTTTCTATAATGTACCGCACAGTATACTGAGTATTAATGGATCTTTTAATTTTTTTTTTTCAGACTGGAAGAATCGCTCCGTTCGATGTCCCTGTACAAAAATAAGTACTCCCAGCTTAAGGCTGAGAACGCCACGCTGAACAAAGCTGTAGAGGTGAGTGACTCAAGGTATATTTAAGTAACCCTAAACTTAATAAGTGCCTCACAAAGCCTGTGGTCTCCGTCAAGGCCCCTCTACGCCCTTATCAGTAGAGCTACTGTGCGTTTTATCGCTCTTATCGCAGTTCAGTATGCTTATCACCATTTTTTTTTTCCCCCTGCTCCTCATTTACTTTTTAACTTTGAAATATAGGAACAAAATTTAAAAAAACAAAGGAGTAAAAATGTTCAATTCATGTTCTCAAGCTGAGCCAAGGATCTCAGTCTCGTAATTATTTAGTTATGAAAGTTTTAGGTTTTTTAATTTTAACGACTTTATTTTTTCATGCATCAATGACGAACTAAATTTTATTTTTAAAGTATAAACGATATAAATGACGCAGAAAGTAAAAAAAAATCACAATATTGTATAAAAACTACTTGGTATTTTATGTCAAAATTTACTTTATTATTAACGTTAAGAAAAGAAAGCTTAAACGGCATTAAATACTTGATTTATAGTTTTAGAACACCAACCTCAACATGTCTTACTTTTTTTTTTCTTTTTTTTTAATCATTATTTGAAGAAAAAGAGCCATAGATAAAAGATTGTGTCCATACCGTATTTATGAATTTGTATCTTAATATTGAAGAAAAAAAAATGAGAACTTTAAATTGTAAACAAAGCCTGAACTAGGGCATGAGTATTTCCGGTTATTGTATTTTAACGAAGTTAACTATCAGCATTTTACTGGTTTGTTGTGAGAATATACTTTTTCTTAATTTTCGCGATCGCAATCGTTGAATATATTAAGACTGGCAATGAAATGACATACTAAATAGCTCCCACTATTTATTCCTGTCGGCTGACGGTTCCGTTTAATGCCATAAGGCAGTCTCTTTTGGTATGACGATATAATTTAAAGTTAACCGACCGAAACTCATTTCCGACTTGAGAAGATAACCTTTGAGCATTGCCGAGTAGAAATAATTCATCGAAACGCCAGCTACACGCTCTCTGCCCGCCTCATACCCTCAAGTCACTCGTTAAATTTATAACGTTTTTCGACCTTTGCGAAAACGGGGTTGTAATTTTGAAAACTGAAGTATGTGACTTATGAAATTATCGCTCCATATTGACGGGTTAAAATCTTGAAGCATTAAATACATAATAAACATTCTCAAGTTATGCGTTGAGGTGATTTTTCCCCCTCCCTTACACGTTAAAAGATTCTTCAATTTAATATTTAAAAGATATTTCAATTTAAGAGCGTTTTTAATATTCTTCTCCCTTATTGAAACATGAAGCAATGAACTTTTGGAGGATGTCTAATTTATAAAGGGTTTTCTAAATTCTCGAGGGTAAAATCTGGTGGCTAAAACTAGAATTCATTTTCGGTGAAGACCCACCGTTCAAATTCAAAGATAGCTCATTACAGGTTAAAATAATGAAATACTTGATTGTTTAACCCGACAGAAGAGGCTGAACTTTAAATTTAATATTATATAAACAACTTCTTTATTGTGCTAAAATAACAATCTGCCTTGTTAGGCGATAAGTAATTGTGATAAATGTATAGTTCAAAAAGGTAATGTTTTCGCTGACTTATAAGATTTCTGAAGACCATAGCTCGAAAGGTAGCGAAGATTTAAAGTTATGTTTTTGTTTTTTCCAAAAATCAAAAAAAAGAAATTTAAAGACCAGTTTAATTCGTCCTGTTTGAAAACAATTCCAATGAGTAATTCTCTAGTTGACAAAAAGTATTTTTGTTCGAAATTACTTTTTTTTTTTTTTTTTTTTTTTCCAAAGCTCTCAAACTTATAAAAATAGGAATGTGGGAAAAAATAAAGGAAAATATTTTTGGCTGATAAGTGCCTTTCACTAAGGAGAGTCCCCCATTTGAAGGATGTATGAGAAGGATATAGGGTGTGGAATGCCTAAAAAGGCGGATGGAATCAGGAAGGTAGTGAGAGTCTACCAAGAGTTGAGCCTAGGGGCACCTAGCACGAAATTACTGATCAGTCTTTAAGAAACTATTTCCCAATACGATTTGGTACAATGGGTGTTAGGAAATGCAGAACAACATGTAGGCAATCCTCCTGGTAACTAGGTTCGCCCTAATGGTGCTAAATATAAAAATTTGTAGAGCATAATAGACAAGTCAGTTTAGTGCGGCAATTAGATAAAGATAATATGTCTTAAAGGAAGCTAATTTTTATACCTTTACCGACTACAGTAAACTTCATAGACTCCATACCCTAGAAGTGATCAGAATCAATAAATTCCCTCCCTACACAAAAATAGCTGCCATTATTATTATTACAACTTACAAATTATTACAATTCAAAAAATTGTCTATTCTCAAACTCAAACTTACTTCAATAGAACAGTAGGCCCCAAAAATTGATTAATTTGAGAGATTGGTAACTACATCAAAAATCTCTCATAAGATCCATTCATAAAAGAACTAATACAAATCTGTTGCTAAAAAAAAACTCATATTAAGTATTGTCCTAAAATTAAAAAAAATTATTTGTGAAAATAAGTTTCTTTTTTTGCTTTTTCCATAAGTAGTAAAAAAAGGTACTTAACCCTTTACCCTACCACCACAGAATTTGTAAATAAGGTTTTTGTTGGGTTTCTCTATTTTTCTTTATGTTGTGGTCAATACAACAACATGGAAAGGATACCGGAACATGTATTAACAATTTAGTAACAAATTGTAAATTAAATTTTGAGTCAAGTTTTTAAGCTGTCTATCTCATTCCGTTTATTTCCAAGTCCGAAGTGAAGTCAACTGGCTAATTTTTATTTTCGACGCTGCTGAACGGTAAACAACAGAACCGCCTCAGGGCGTTAAACCCAAATCAACAAACAAATATGGCACGATAAATGGCGTGTCCCGAGTTACTAATTACAGCCTGACGGGATTAATACAACGCGTGTAGTCGATGACAGATTCCGCATACCCCCTCTTCTAGCCAAGGACAAATCGCACTTCCTACCGGAAGGCATTACCCGACCACTGCTCACTGAATAGTTCATATAAGGCGAAGAGATGTCTCCTTGATATATAGTGTCGTTCGCTAACGACCCTTACTCCAATTAATACTCTATTAGGCAGGAAGGGACCGCAGTTTAATCCCGAACCCCTGCTTTACGGACGGCCAAGATTTAATAAAGTCGGGGGGGGGGCGGGGAGGGTTTCCTGTTTATCGCAGCCTCTGTTTCCACTTATATTAAATTCTGCTAGGGTAGGAGAGGGAGGGTCTCTACAGGAATATTGGGGATTTGCAGGCTAGCACCTCTCGAATTAGCATATCCTTCTGGGGGCGTCTTTTCTTAGGGAGATGAGGAAATTTCAAGGGTTTTGACTTAAGGACCATCAGGCTTCGTATACTTATTAATTAAGAAAACTCCTATATTTTGTAATAAGACTTAAATAAATCCCACAATTACCAGTTGAAGAACTTCTTAAATATTTATTAAATGTTCGCGAAAAAATTAGTTATCAAACCTCTTATCTTACTTCCATTTATATAATTACATGCAGACTCCCATAGGACGTCGAAATATCGACGATAAATTAACAAAATTGATGAGAATCTAATATTCCATAATATCTTCCTTCCAACTTCCAAAATAGATATCCCAATGAATACGTTCCCTCAAATCTAAATTCATAACCGAGAACTCACACTACACAGGTGCTCTGAAAAGTTTCCGACCTCAACATGAAGATGATAATAAAATAAATAAAAGCTTTGTTAGGTCGGAAACTTTTCAGACCACCCTCGTATAGAGCTCTTTTCACATTTATATTTCTCCCTTCTGCTTTGGCAATTATTTTTACATAATTGTCACCACCTGAGATTCCTTTTTATCAATAATTTCGATACGTACATATTGTGACAGTCGATTCTTTAGCACAGTATCGATACCCCAACACTGCTCCTCCCCTCCCACCAGCTTTTACCGCCCTCACTGACGCCTATATTTCAGGACTGCCATAGGGGTGGGCCATCGATACTTCCTGATAACCGTGACAGGACCACCCGAAACCACCCTGTGAAAAATCCCCTACAACCAGAAAAAAAAATGACAAAGTAAATTTATCAGGTTACGGCCGGTTCGTTTAGTGGCCGCTTATCTCCGAGTGGAGGAAACACGGGTCGGGCAAGTCCTCTTGATAACTGACTAGTCTGCCATGATATGCTGTGAATAGTGACACTTCATACGGAGGGAGTATGTTCAGAGAGGTTATCTGTTCACGATATTGTATGCTCCGGGTTCGAGCTATTCAGTATGACTATATGTTTACAAAAATGTTTTGTTTTTCGTTTTCAACAGGAAGTATACCGTTATTGTTTTTTAACCGAAAAATAAAAGGAGAATTTAGCAGCATTGTGTTTTTTCGTAGATGAATTATGTCGTTTTCACGACTTCTATCGTAGAATGTGCTCAATGTTGAGTTCTCTTGTCCGAAAATGTCCGAGTTGTTGTCGTCCTACTGCTCTCACAGTTCAGCATTAACTAGCAAACAAAGGACCCCATTCTGGCCCTATGGAGTCAGGACCTCGGACGACCTCTTAGCGCAAGCTCTCCTTAGAAGTTAGCGTTCCAGGCAAACGACCTGACCGGCCAATAATGCACTTTTAATGGTCTCGGAACAGTTAGAAAGTAAAGAAGCGACACCTAATGGCGGAAGATGGAAGGGAAACAGGGGCCGGCTGAAGAAGAAGTTCGTCTTCGAACTTGAAACTATTTCTTATGGCTCTTCTTTGCTTCTTTTTTCCTAACTCACGTTTCTAAAATGGACTTAATGCCTTCCTCTCTCTTGGATGTAAAAACTGACTATTATTTTTAGGAAAAGAATTTGTTCGGTAAATTGGAAGATCGGTTATGTTAATGTATATTCACTACCCACTAATGAGTTTTAAGTTCCCACAGAAAACTCCAATTGCCTCATAATTAAAGTTTCAAATAAAAACTTCCAAGAAATAGGCCCTGACATTCAAAGTTGCATTAGCAATAACCACTTAACATGACACTTATGATGATCGCCATAAAATCATAGTTGGTTTGGAGGAGGGCACCTCCACCTTAGGTTACCGGAGGGATGAGTTGGGAGTATTAGTGCATACGGATTAGGATGACCAGGGAGGCTGGCATGGAACTTCTGGCTAGGTCTTGGATGAATCGGATGTTGATATCAGCGTGAGGGGTACGGTTGTTGATATAGAAGGGAGCATTGGCTATCTTGCGGAAGATTCGGGATTGCAGGGATTGGATGTGAAGAATGTTGGAGTGCTTTGCACTCCAACAGACTTCTATCCCACAGCTCAAGGAAGGTCAAAGCATCGTTGTGTAAATAAATCTTTTGATTTCTGTTGTTATTTTAAAACTATTGACCATGAGGCGAAGAAGTAATTTGAAGGGTTTGTTAGTTTCTGTCGTTTAGACGTGATGTGAGGCAAAGTCGTCGTTCGGACAAGCCACGGCGACTCCGGAGGAACTGGAGTAGGGACTTATTAATTAAAATAAGCTGCTATCAACATAATTCTTCATATACATAGTCATTACTAAATGTTCCCTCCCGCATATCGTTCAGGCCTATTTGTTACCATTATTCGCTCAGCATCAAATGAGATGCTGGTTGTATTACAAATAGTTCTTACTAATTTGAACCTCGCTAATTCGAATTTCTTACTTTTTTAAAAACATGGACTGGTCACTTTTTTTCGTTACAAGGGAGAAAGGGCATTCTATAATACAAAACGGAGCCGCTACCCTCAATTTTTTCTGTGGTCCCTTTGTTTACGAATTATCGACTACTTGTTTTTTTGTAGTATACAATTGTGGACAACAAATATGACCTAAAATAATAACAAAAAAAACGGCGACCTAGATCGACTATTGCAGATATCAGTTGTGTGGTTGGTTGGCCTCTTGACAGCCCTCACTCGCTAATACCTCCCCAGTCATTGTGCGTTGAGCGGAGGAGTGCATTGTGTACGGGTGCTCATGTCAGTGGCTGTGCCGCTATTTGCAGAGCCCCTGGCCCTAAGTGGGCTCCCTCAAGGGCTGGCGATAAATATGAAAGGCTGGCAAGTGGTGGTATTATCCAAGCATCTCCCTTCCCCGACCCTTATTCTTGTAGTAGCACTTTTAACTTTTACCTTCCCTTATGAAGTTATCCCTGCCACTGGAACCGCAAAGTTAACGGGGCTCTTTAGGCTTAACTCTCATGTGACCCTTTAATGCTGGTATGTACATTATGTGGAAGTTTAACGAAGTTATCAAGTAGAAATTTCATTTTTATTTATAATGCCCCTTCAGGGTGGAAATACGCTTAAAAAGTTTGTAAAGTGTGCAAGTGGGTTTTGTAATAATTAAAATGATTTTGTTATTGTGCATTTTTCTTCAACTTATATAATTATATTTATACAACCTTTAGGTATCGAAATCAATAAAAAAAAAAGTAATCAAGTAATTTTTACGCCCTGACAAGATACTAGTCTTCCTTCTTTAATTTTAAATAACAAATTGAATCCAACTTTCGGGCAAAGCGTGCTGCTCAGGAGTAATAAGTCAACAAAAAAAAAAATGTTACTAACAAAATTTTGAAACCCTGAGGGACACCAAAAAAAATTGAACCTTCAAAAATTTCAGTCCTTCTCCAATCAAAAGTTGTTTGAAAAAAATCGGTGATTTAGCTGCTACCAATAAATTAACATATAATCATTAATTTGTAATTACGGATAATGAAATGGAATCTTTGAATAAAATTTATTGTTTATGTATTACCCTTAATAGATCTAAAACACATCTTGTAAAAAATAATCTAAAAATTGCATCTTAATTAGTTAAATTAATACCAGCATGACTTCGGGTATTTGTACCACCCGACCATTACCCCTGACAAATATACCCCGTTCTCGACACCAGCACCCCAATAGGGCTCTATTTAATCAGAGCTCCCCTACCTCGGGTAAGTCCTCACGTGTATGTGCTTAAGAGGAAGGTATAAACAGCCATGAGGAAGGGTTCGCTATCTCCTCGTGCGGTCCGGACCCTCTCCCATTAGTCAGGCTGATCCTGATCCCAGCTGCACCTTGTGCCACCGATCTGGACGTCAGGTGGGTACTGCGAGGGGGTGTTCAAGTTGCCCGAGCAAGCAAGGGGAGGAAGGAACTAACGCAGTTAGCGGGTGTTGGCTCTAAGTTATGTCGGCGGCAGACTGCGCTGCGTTAATTGGACCTTGCCGCAATTATATATATATTGTGCGGGTGTGTGGTGTCGCCGTCAAACTGGGGGGTTGGATACTGGTACAGCTAACTGCAACTGTCGTTTTTGTCTGGTACTAATAAAAACAATTGGTCTCTCCAGAAGATTACATTGTTCTTGCCTTCCCCTCTATTGTGATTCTTGGGAAATTTCACAGTACTTCAGGATATGGAGATCATTTTTGTAATATTATTCATCAGAGTAACATTCGAACAGACACTTGCGTATTCATATTCCTTCTGTTTTATAATTACATTTTCAAAATAAATAAAAAACATACACTACAAGAAACATACATCTATTTGTGTCGAAGACGCTTAATGTAATAAATGAATAGATTAAAAATAATAAAACCTTTGTTTTCCTTCACAACCCATTGTTATTATAAATTATGGAAATCAGTATTGATTCTACATAAATGAATTTACAGTAGCACATTGTATGTCCTGTAGCTTGGCTACATTTTATGCAATTTTTAATAATTTTACATTGAGATTTGTGATTGTTACAAACGTATAATGCACATTATACATTCATTGTATTCTAAACATGTTTAAAAGTAATGGGATTCACCTTATGAATCATAGATTTAAAACTAACTTAAATCTTAACGTAATATTCCCTAACAGTCTGTTGCCATCGATGCGGGAAGGTTGGTGGGGTCATAGTGTTAAACACTAGGTTTATTAGGTGCTGCAACGACTCAGAAAACTTGACGTGTCTCCGGTGGATAAGCTCACCCACGTACGTGTCCTTTAAACTAAGTAAATAAATCTATCCTTAATATAAAACAACACGCCATTGAATGACGATATCTTTAAATGCATATTAACTTATCGGTATATTATATATACAGATTATTTTTTGTTTAAAATACAGTAATAGGAAGTGTGGAAAATAAATTAAACGTAAAAGTTGGCCAGAAGATTACGTTTTTTAAGCAAACAATTAAAATCGAATCTGTTACGAAGTTTTTAAGAAACTTACAACAGTAATTTTATACTGTATTTTTACATTTTTTTTTTTGCTTATTATCTTCCTTCCTATTCTTGAATCTTTCGTGTTTATATTATAATAAATTACGGTGCTACTTTTGTAGTTGTAATTATTGTATATTACTTTGAGTAATAACTAACTAACCCTAGCGATAGCGTGGCGGAACATTGGTTTTGGCAGGTGGTTGGTCCTTTCGTCACTACTTCGAACTTTAGGGACTGACATCTCAAACATTGAGTCACCTTCAGGCTTCCATTATAGCTACAGATTATTTAAGCCCCTCATCACAGGGTCTGTCAAGAACACAATAAGATTAACTCAGTGGATATGAAATCAAATCAAACTGTATTTTGTTTAAATCTAATTAAATATGTACCTGATTTAAGCTAATTGCGATTAGATTCTCGACCCAGATGGAAGAGGCTCTACTTTCAAATAGGTTCGGGAGAATGTTCTCCTTCTCCATGCCTGTATGTTAAACGGTCACACAATACATTTATTATCCTCAGACACTTTCTGTCACTACACAGAATTTTCTGTATTCACCCAATCGTTTCCGGGTCTTGAAAAAGACATCATTTGAAAGCCAAGCCGGGAAGTGCTATAGTTGCCATCATCTCTATCCCGTGATGACGGCCTAGTCCGTCGAAAACTTTCAGGTATAAATTAATAAAGCTGGATACTGAATATGTATTATTTCACAGTAGGCACACTTTACACCGGTACCGCGCAATCAACATAAAGTAGGCTGTTCGTCTGTATTTCCACTAGATTTACAATGTGGAGATAAATATAAAAATCAAAATAAAAAAATGTGTACCTAATAATTTTTTTTTCCGTCATAGCCCCTTTAAATTTATAGATAATTATATACAATTATAGATCCTCAGGGTAATCTATTTACAAATTATTTTTGTATTTCCTGTAGCGTTGCTACATTATATACAGGTTTTGTTATTTTATAAAAATTATATAATGGAATAAACAAGTATAATGATACACATTATACGTGACTGGACTGAACTGACTAATAAAGGTGATGGGGCTCACCTTTTTGATCAAACTTAAAACCAACTTACATACTAATTCTTAACCTGATTTTTCCCCGGCAGTCTGTTGCCATCGATGCGGGAGGGGTGGTGGGGTCATAGTGTTAAACACTGGGTTGGTTAGGTGCTGCAACGAGTCAAAAAACTTGATGTGTCTCCGGCAGATGAACTCACCCATCGACTTACCTAAAAAAAAATTATTTATATATACCGATAAAAATATATTCTTCAGGATTTAAAAATACAAAATGCAATAAATATAAACAATGCGAAGAAAATAAAACAAGAACAAGAACTAATTCACAATTGGCATTCACACACACACACGCGGCGCGCGCACGTAGATATGTAAATACATACAGCCTAGACACACATTTGCCTAGGTACTCATTTTTACATTAAAAAAACACATAAGTAAATATACGTACTAATAGTAACCTACATAATATAATAAGCATGAACAAAAATGAACTCTCCTATGATATCTGCCAGTATCATAGTACTGTTTATGCTGTAAATGTTTCAAATTATACTCAATAACGGGAAATATGAGAGAATAAAATCACTTCTCCGGGTTTTAAGATTTTGAAGTAATAGCTCAGATATTATTGACCGTTTAATGTTCATTTTTGTCTACTTGTTAATGGCACATTAGTGGTGGTAACGAGAGTGAACGAATTCTAATCACGTCGTTTTGTCAATTCCAACTTTCTCCTCACACACGCGTGCTCAACGTGACCAGACATACAGTCAATAAAATCTACCAATGTTGACCTTACATTACCATTCATAAACTTTCCAGTATATTGGCTCTCCGCTTAGAATGATAATTTCGGCTATTAAAGTATCCATTTTCTCAATATCTAACTATATTGTATGGCCGATTCTATCCCTGTTGAATACTTCTGGGTCCTTTCAAAATCAACATAAATTCGTCAGATTTCGCTTAATCCTTATGGTTTAATACAGTTCAAGTTCGTATTTCACTCAGATTAGATCAAGTGGTATTAGCCTGGGACCCTAAAACTCATTTTTGTCAGTTTTAGACTCTTTGTAATGGACTTTTGTTATAATTTGTCCTGAAAAGGTCTTGTCCTGTTTGTACTGACTCTATTATAAAACAATTTTTCTAAAAAAAATTCATCCATTATTTTACTCTATTTGTTACTGTTTTGTATGACAAGGGCGTACACCTGCTATGAATATTAACACGTGCAAACTTCGCCAAGTCCCGGTAAAAAGTTACCCACACCACAAATCTGAAAATCCCTGGCTACTTTTTTTGTCAATAAATCATTCGTTTCAGTGTAGAGAGAGACAGAAGTCCGAGCTCACAGAGCTTCACGTCTTTTTGACGTAGTCGAGCCTGTTGGTCAAAATAACGCCTTGATCTGAGATCGCTAGTTGCCTCCGATTGGTGGCGCTCCATCTAAAGACTGGCTATTTAGACCGCCTCTCCAGGCATTTTTTATTTAACGTGAGTCCCATCGCCTGGTTCTTTTACATTGTATAATTTTGTAACCGTAATCTGATAGGAACTACTGAAAAGGCATAGCATTGCAGTATTGCATATATTCACTCTCTCTCACTCTCTCTCTCTCTCTCTCTCTCTCTCTCTCTCTCTCTCTCTCTCTCTCTCTCTCTCTCTCTCTCTCTCTCTCTCTCTCTCTCTCTCTCTCTCTCTCTCTCTTTTATTATATTATTGTCAACTGCACTAAATACAAATTTGTATTCACGTAATGAGTTAAGATCTTAGCTGATAAATCTTAACTTCTCGTTATAATTAAACGATCCATTTATTTAAAAATTTTTATTAGATAAAGTCTAAATCGTGTTTCCTTCGGGAACACCAAGTCTTTTTGTTGGGGATATTGGTACATGTACCAATATTCCTGGGGATATTGGTACACGTACCAATATTCCTGTTTTTTTGAGAGCTCCGGCCGGGCTAATAAATCTTAAAATAATAACTCTCTCTCTCTCTCTTTTATTATATTATTGTCAACTGCACTAAATACAAATTTGTATTCACGTAATGAGTTAAGATCTTAGTAAAATAGTGTTTGATGTTTCTGGCACGAAGCCGAAACCTTTGATGTCCCGAACTTATTAAAACAATTATAAAGCCAGTTTGGTTGGACTGAGTTCATGATTTCCTTATTATAAACTTTTTCTTTTTCTTCTTCGGTGAAACTTATTAAAGAAATATGCTATTTCTGGAATGGGCTTTTAATGTTTCCAGATGACTAAACTTGGCACACAGAGATGAGAAAGAGATAATTTAAAAAAACGAGGCGCGAGAGAATTGATACATTTTCGAATCTGGCCGGCATTATAATTTCGTGATATAGACCTCCGTTTTAGGCTGGGGCCCAAAGCCGATATTGGACCCAGCGCTCTCTGCCAACTGAAACCGTTAACTCTTGCTTTTTTTTTTGTAGTATTGACTCTGGCCAGTTCACTTTTTCTATTCTATCGGCCACAAAAATATGATTACCGCTAATAGATCCAAGTCTCAGTAGCCTCGCCTTTTCTTCGTTATCTATCCATTATGAACTAAATTGTCTTTGTCTTAACGTAAATGAAGGATATAGAAAATGAAGGAACAATATCGTAGAGACGCTATAAAATATATTGAATGAGTCTGAACAAAATACTCTTTAGTTTTTGTAAAAAATATTTTATTTCAATTGTTTTTTTGTTTTTTTTAACATAACAATCTTTATTGTGCAATAATTACAATCTGCCTTTTTAAATCAGTAATTTCCCTATTTTTTTTACATACATACGTTCAAATACAGTTTCTATAACACCACATTGATTGACGCTGTACATGGAAATTCGTTTCTGTTTTATTTAAATATTTTTTAAAAAATGTTCGTTATTCTGATTTTATGGGGAGTTTTTTTTTTTTTGTAAATGCATTCCACAAGTTAAAATTTTTAATTTCGAGATTTTACATCCATTCAGACAGGTAGACACACAAATGAATACGTAAAGGTTTCCGATTTTGAAAACAAAAATGAACAAAACCTATAAAAATTTATCAAAGAAATTTATCATCAAACATAGGAAAATAAATTTATTGAAATACCTCTGAACTCCATAAGTTATTAATGATTCCACTGTTGTCTCTGCTTGAAGGATTCCTCAGTTGTTGTTGTTGTTTTCTGTTTTCCTATACATAAAAAATGGTATATTTTATTTTTAAGTATTAATTGTTTTCATATGTTAGTTTCGCGTGCGCTTATTTTTAGGTGCGCTGTTGTCTGCCAACTATGGGTCATGAGAACATTTTACATAAAATAAACTTAAGAGTTTCTCTCCCTCTCTCTCTCTCTCTCTCTCTCTCTCTCTCTCTCTCTCTCTCTCTCTCTCTCTCTCTCTCTCTCTCTCTCTCTCTCTCTCTCTATCCCTTTAAATACTCTCTCTCTGAAAAAAAATAATTCCGCAATGTTTAAGTACTAAACCACAGGCCGTGGACTTCATACTTCCCCTTTCCATTCGGGCTCCAAAACTTTTTTTCGTAGAGAACTTTGTACAATTGTCATAAATTTGATTCTTCTCTTAGGCCATTCCCTCGGTTCGTTCAGTATCGTTGTTCTTAGATCTAATCGTGGGATCAAATTTCCTCTGGCGACGCTATTACCTCAGCAACTCTTGCAGAGCCGTTTGTGTCAACAGCATGGACCGAGGTCGCCTGAAAAAAATAAATACTCAATAACGGACCAAAGACCGAAATTCAACAGCTCTGAGTTGAGTTTTCTCCGTTTCTTCCAGACTTCTTCCGACCGCCCTGAAACCACTAGTTGGAAGGAATCCTCCCCTATCGACCGGAGACCCCCTGGAGTACCCCGTCTTTCCCATCCCAGCTCTTAACGGGGATCATATTAAATATCCAAGGGCCGCCTCAGTCCGTGAGGCTGTAGTGCAGACCACACTTTGCCTGCAAATGAACAGCAATCTTTCACTAAAATTCACCAAGCATTTCTTTTCTTTCTTTTTTTTTGGATCGTATCATCTTCTGCTCTTTCCGTAATAGAATTGATGTGATTTCGTACCTCATTAAACAGTAAAGGCTGCTCAAAATATTTTTTTGTTATTAAGTTTGCTTAAACCGTCCGTTTTTATTATTGTTATCAGAGATGATTATTGACTGCTTTAGAACATTATGCTGGAACTTTCACGACAAACCTATTAGTTCGAGAAATATCTACACCTGACCTGGTAACATTCAACGACGACTGAGGTGGCGTTGGAATAAATGTAAATCTTTTAAATTATTAACAATAAGATTTCGCTTCAATGGTGTAGGGGAGTATGTCCTCTAGCTTCGTGTCAGACATGCTATTTATTATATTTACGTAGCATTCGCTGGTTGTGACGCTAGTCACAACTGTGAGTCAATAAACTTTAAAAAAACTGAGTTAAAAACATATGGTTCTCAATTAAAGCCTCAACACCATCTGCCCCAATGCAAATTATATCCATAATATGATACAAAACTCAACTACTTTGGGTTCCGCAAATTTTATTTTTTGTACAAAACCAAAAATCCTTATATTTCTGATCAAGACGACTCGTTCGTCCCCAGTTACTCAATTTATTAAACAAAAGTAATATGTATAATTTTTTTCTTAAATTTCAAATAATATTTCTGGGAAATCTCAGCTTTTCGATTTTACTACTGCTATTTCGAAAACAAAGAAATTATATTTTCTATTGCGTCTGTCTGTTTTATTTATTTATATACGCGTGATTTTTAATCACTAATTCCTTCGTTTATCTTGGAGACATAGAATTGCTTATGAGAAGTTTATTTGTTGAGCCCGAACAAATACAAAAACGTGATTGTCATTAATTATTGACTTGGTAATAAATATTTACTTATTGTGCAAGTATCAAATGAAGAATGTTTAATAATATTTAATATTATATAATACGTATGCCAGTTTAATTTAGAGGCTGGTTCCACTCAAAGTCCCGACGATACTGTAAATAAATCAAAAGCATGAAAAAATAGTAAATTAGCATCAATTACTTTAATCAGTGAGCCGTGATTATTACAGTAATTATTCTATTAATCCTTGATGTCGTCTAATCTGTTTTGAAACTTTAGCGGACTGTAATTACTAAAAATGTCATTACAATCTAGTATAACTATAACCGGCTATAACGAAACCCTTAATCGGGTAATAAAGCATGCTTGATATTATATATTTGTTTCTATCGTTTTTTTCTCTTAAGCTTGATTTTAACAAGATATAGCTATAATAACTAATAATCAAAAACAAAGGTGGTTTATTCTGATAGTTTCAAATAGTTAGCTAGTTAACTAGCTATTCTTGGCATCAAGCGAAAAGCTGTAAACAACTCGCCTCAACAACACTGGTGAAATATAACCTCGGTGAGTGACGAGATGAATCAGTGCCTCGGGGATAATCCTGGATACGAGTGAGGACTGCCTTCTGTATCATACGGAATATGGAGGCGAAGGAGCCAAGCCTCTTAAATCTTCCAAGTGGAGCGCAAGAACAAGGCCCGCAGTCAGTGTTGTAAATCTCACATCGACCGCCGTTTTCCCCCCTTTTTTCAGCCATTTCTCAACCCTTTCCAGATAATTAGCTCATTGTATTTTGTTAGGGTTTTAGTCCGATTCTGCAAGTTAATTTAATAGCCAACCAGATATTTAATAAAATATGTGTTATAACCAGAATACATAAGGCTAACCAGGTGTTTTTTCATAATTGAAAAAGAAATCGAGACAAGAGGCGTAAAAACAAAGCCATAAATGCCCATCCAGAAACAAATGTACCTATCGAGCAAAACAGGCGGTAAAACAAGGTGATGGCAGCCGAAGTGAATCTGAGAGCGGTATTCCACGACTTGATAAATACCAGAGCACTTGATGATGAGCAACATCACGAAGAATTATAATAGACCCAGAGGTCGCCCAAGAAAACAATGGCTGAATCATGTGGAAGGAGTGTCCAGAGCAAACGGAATGAGAGAGAGAGAGAGAGAGAGAGAGAGAGAGAGAGAGAGAGAGAGAGAGTTATTATTTTAAGATTTATTAGCCCGGCCGGAGCTCTCAAAAAAAGAGGAATATTGGTACGTGTACCAATATCCCCAGGAATATTGGTACATGTACCAATATCCCCAACAAAAAGACTTGGTGTTCCCGAAGGAAACACGATTTAGACTTTATCTAATAAAAAATTTAAAAAAAATGGATCGTTTAATTATAACGAGAAGTTAAGATTTATCAGCTAATGTTTGTAACATTCAGGGTATTTCTCACATATTAATTTAATTATTGTGTGTAAATTACTTTCTGTTAATTTTGATAAAATTAACTTTTGACATATATTTGTATACAATTGTAAGATCCTGTGATATATTTAGGTCTGTGGAGAGAGAGAGAGAGAGAGAGAGAGAGAGAGAGAGAGAGAGAGAGAGAGAGAGAGAGAGAGAGAGAGAGAGAGAGAGACTTACTTCCCGTAAAGGTCTTCAAAGAGTGTTGCATGAATTTAAAATTTTCAGATAGATTGAATGAGGGATCGCCAATTTAACGTTAGAAATGACGACTTCGAGTACCCAGTTGGAGTACACCCTCCCCCTCCCCTTCCTGCCCGTCGCATTAAAAGCAACGGTTCCTCGTTATGTTTCTCGGCTCCTGCTCCGTAAGCTGGCATGTACCCTATATTTTATGTTAGCGGTATACCTGTCTCCTCAGGCATTATCATACAGTTTTTGCGCCATTTCCATATTTCCCATGACCTAGAAATGAACCCCCTACCTAGTTGACCGTTCTAACTGCTCTATTGTAATTTTCGCCCTATCTTCTCCAATTTCCCCGTACCTTATCGTTTTTGTTTTTTTTGTTATTTTCTTGCGATTTCATAATACTGTATGTCCGGTATGTTTCTCAACAATCCAGTTATCCAACAGTCCAGTATGCAACTACACTAAATGACATCGCTTAGACCAGGAACGCCTTGCTGTGTGTCTAATGAAGTTGCTAAGCGTGGCAGCCCATAATTGCCAAGTAAGGGTTTATCACTTTCACACCACATATTAACTATATATCTACAACCGGAAAATCAGGCAATCGTCATTCATCAATAGAAATTCACTAATTAATCACTAAATTACTGGTTTATAATTTATCAGTAAAGCTATACTAACTTACACCGCACCTTAGTCAGTTGTACCAATATCATCAAATAACTTTCTAAGATTAATAATTAGCAAACCATGGTGCGCCAAACTTTCACGGCGTATTCAAAGCTTATCATATTCTATATATTTTAATAGTGAGAATCCATTATGTCAAAATATTGATAGCGTAGGTAAATCATCTACGCATAAGGGCTTAGGAAAAAATGCATTATAAAGAATGTTTTTCTATTAGCATCTTGTTTGTTTTTTTCCTAAACTAAAATGTACGTGTACTTCAATGAAAACGTATAACACATGTAAATCGTTTGTAATAAACAAACACGAATTAACTTAAATATTGATTTCCTAAACTTCATTATTTCTAGAATGAAAAAATACAGATAAATAATTAAATATCGCCTCAAAAAAAATCGAAAACTTTAGCTTAAGTATCATTTTTTGAACATTCTTACTTCAAATATGTGCTTCTACATCGATATACAAATTCCAAGCCTACAGACAACCAAATAAATCATTTTTTTATAAATAATATTAAATATGTATATCTTGTTTTTATTTTTAAAAATGGTAAGTTATACCCTTCAGGCACGAATGACCATTAATATTCACAGGCGTGGACGGGCGCTTTGGGATACTAATCTTCCGAACCTGACGGTATTGCATGTCGTGCATAGTTTTGGCTTCAGGCGTTCAGCCACAGCATTCTGCAGCTCCTTTTCGCTCGGCCCAAAGCATCGGTTATGTCTACTTTAGCCCAGACATTCGTTTCCGGGTGGGGGGGGGGTCAAAACAAATAATGGTGAATAATTTAACTAAAAAAACCTATTTGAAAATACTAATAGGACAATGGGTAATCAAAATTATGCCGCATTTACAATATTGTATTCACTCTCTCAACCATACTGTATTTGAGGCGTTTAGTTTTAAAACCAGTTCGATCTATTATACAGGAGAGATCAAAATCAAACAATTTTTTTTTTTTTTTTTTTTTCCCATAGCCCCTTTAAATTTACAGATAATTTATATAATTATAGATCCTCAAGCGAATCTTAAAAATCAAACTTTTTTTTTCTTAGCTCTCAAGTGGTAATATAGGACGTAGGAAAAATAAAGGAAATTATTCGGGATGATGGGTGCCTTTCACTAAGGGGAGTCCCATTTGAAGGAAGTATGAGAAGGATATGGAGTGTGGGATGCCTAAAAGAAGCGGGTGGATTCGGGAAGGTAGTGAGAGTCTACCTATGGTGGAGCCTAGGGGTACTAGGGATTGGTTTGAAGTCGGCCAGGTCACACCCGGCCTTGGCCCCTGTAGGGGGCTGCACTATTAGGAGTTAAATACTTGAACAGTGGGGTCCCGTACATTAAGGCAGGTCTCAGGACGCTCTGGTAAATCAGCAGCTTGAGGCGTACTGATAAATCAAACAACTTTTCTTTTTTTTCTTAGCTCTCAAACTTATAAAAAATAGGACGTGGGAAAAATAAAAGGAAAATCAAACTTTTTTTTTTTTTTTTCTTTCATAGCCCCTTTAAATTTCCAGATAATTATATAAAATTATAGATCCTCAGGTGAATCTATTTACAAATTATTTCTGTGTTTCCTGTAGCATCACTACATTATACACAGGTTTTGTTATTTTATAGAAATTATATAATGAATAAACAAGTATAATGATATACACTATACGTGACTGGACTAAACTGACTAATAGAGGTTGGGGGCTCACCTTTTTGATCAACCTTAAAACTAACATTCATACTAATTCTTATCCTTATTTTTCCCCTACAGTCTGTTGCCATCGATGTGGGAGGGATGGTGGGGTCATAGTGTTAAACACTGGGTTTGTCAGGTCAGTTTGTCAAAAAACTTAATGTGTCTCCGGCGGATGAACTCACCCACCGACGGCACACCAAGTAACGGGTGCAGGTCAGAGTTCTTCAACCTCTTGAAAGAGGTATGTCGGACCGCTTTTCGCATGATTCCATTCTGGAAGTGTTGGAGACAAAATCAAACAATTTTTTTTTTTTTTTCCTTCATAGCCCCTTTAAATTTACATATAATTATAGATCCTCAGGCGAATCTAAAAATCAAACAATTTTTTTTTTTCTTAGCTCTCAAACTTATAAAATAGGATGTGGGAAAATTACTTTGGGCTAATGAGTGCCTTTCACTAAGGGGAGTCCCCCCATTTGAAGGATGTATGAGAAGGATATAGGGTGGGGTATGCCTAAAGGAGGCGGGTGGAATCAGGAAGGTAGTGAGAGTCTACCGAGGGTGGAGCCTAGGGGTACCTAGGCAAGGGTTTGTAGTCGGCCAGGTCAAGCCTGGCCAGCCCCGGCAGGGGCCTGAAATAAGTCGGCCTCTCGGCCGGAAGGTCGACCCTGCTTAAACAGGTAGATGGGGTCTTGTAGCTTCAGAGATCGGCCTCGATCTCTCGGCTGGGTGTAGATCTTCAGTCTCCGTCAGGGGGCTAGGGTTCGATCACGTCCATCTGTCTCCAGGCTTCGGCGGTCCAGCAGTGCTTCCATCTGACGGGCATTGCTGGTGGTTGAAGGTCGGAGAATAGTGGGTTGTGGCTGTGTCGGAGTGAGTCGAAAAATTTGATGTTGATGTGATGAAATCAAACAACTCTCAGCTGGGTTAGGTACTAAGATGCACTTCTGAACTATTCAACGGGATTGAGCCGGCTTGTATCTGTCTCACACAAGGAGTATATACCTGATAAATGAAAAAATATAGTTGAAAAAAGTGAATCAAGTTTTGATACCAAACGCCTCGTTTGCAACATTCATACATAAAATATAAAAACAAAAAATCAGCTGCGGCGTATTATATTCGCGATACTGTCAGCTAGAAATTATTTTTGCGTCACCGTCTTTAATATGTCTTCGACTAAAATGAAAAAAAAAATAATAATAACTTAAAATCTAAAAAAGTTTCTAAACTTGATAAATCTTAAAATTCAGTGAAATGGGCCGGACGTTTTAATTCAGTCATAGTTTATGACTCTTGCCTATCGCACGTTAACCAAAATCTAATACAGCATATTTCGAGTAGCAGAACCCATCTTTGAAATGTCGGATCGATTGATTGTTTTTTACGAAAGCTGTGGAAGAACGACCAGGCAGACGATCCCTTTAATGCTACCCGGGATGGGGTGAATAAGGTTTGTCCTCTTTCGCTAGGTAACACAACAGGTTTGTCCAACTAGGTCTGGTAGTCATTACTGATTCGACCTTGGAACGCTTGGATTTTCGGCGGGCAGATTGTTTGGGGCACACCTGAACCCCAGGGTAACTGAAGTGCTTCGTTATTTCCACTATTTTAAGTTAATTTCTATCTCATGAAACTTTTTCATTTTTTCGATACCTCAGTGTACTATTTTCGTAGTATGAAATATGGCTAACATTCCTAAACTGTCACTGACCCCCCCCCCCCCAACGCTCTAAGAGACACGAAAGCGTAGGGAAGTGAAGTTGTACATCCGTACGTGTCGCTATGGGTCCTACGCTGGTTATTCTTCCCTTGCTGTCGCAAACGCTTTATATTTCGGAAGAGGCGTTGTCTCACGAAAGAATAATATTACATATAAAGAATAACACAGATAAGAATAACATGCCGTAGATAATATCTGCAGCGGACCTGGGCTGCCTGGGGCCCATAGCTATGACCTGTTCGTTGCAGCCTACGTGAGCTCTCTACTAACTATCCTGTGCTCTATCTTACCTAGACCAACCTCCAGCTATGCTAACTAGTAGATTGAAGGAACAGTAGACTGGTGATTAGCTTCTTTTTCTTTTTTTTCATGACTTTAACGCCGGAAATGAAGAAATACTATCGATAGATTAACTTTTTTTTTTTTTCCTGTGAGGCAGACTCCAGGGGCTTTTATCGATGTCTATGGTGCGTGTTGGGGAGAGTGACACCATAAAGAAAAAATCGACAGGTGTAATTCTCCGACCCCGTGTCAATTATGCCGGTCCCACCTAAGTTGAGTACCTGAGAACGAGCAAGCAGAGGAGGCGGTGGTAAGGGAAACGCCAAATGGTGGAAAGGAGTTATCCCACAAATGCTTGGCGAAGACAGCATGCAATAAACCCGATAAGGCCACCATTACAGAGCGGGGAGCAAGTACTTTGGAAAGACAGATTTAGATTATTGACATTTATTAGATGATAATAAACAAATAGCATTTGATTATAAAAAAAAAAATACTTAAGCTATTTGATAAAAAAAAACTCCTTAAACTATTTGATAAAAAAAAAAAAATACTTAAACTATCTGAAAAAAAAAATACTTAAACTGTCTGATAAAAAAAATACTTAAGGATTGCTAATAAATAAATAAAGTACAGTACTTATTGACGGCTTCATTGGGTACCCAATCTGGCAGCTGGGACACAAGCGGCGCTTGTGTGGCTAATAATCGATGGCATCGATGGCAGGTAATCGATTAGTGGAGAGTTGAGCGAGGTCCTCACTGCTACGACTTCCAAGACGAACTCCCACCAGAGGTGCTCCACATAAACAATAGGCCGATAAGGCGGTGATAAGTAAACAATAGGCTGATAAGGCTGTGATAAGTAAACAATAGGCCGATGAGGCGGTGATAAGTAAACAATAGGCCGATAAAGCGGTGAGATGATGGAGGTTGGAACCGTCGGTGGGGGAGGGCACTCTGGTGTGTGTGTTGGCCAACTGAAATCTGGATCCACACTGACTCTGGGAGCGACTTATCAACCGGTGCTCCGTCCTTTTAATCCTCTATAAAGGATGTATTGTTCTCAATCCGATTACGGGGCCTCGGATGTGTCCCGTATCGTTATTCGTTTTGTTTACTTTCCAACATATTTCACTTAAAAACAAAATCAATACACTCACATTCGAAACACAAAGATATTCTTAGAACATTTATAATATTATCAATAATTATTAATTGTTTATATAAAACTAAACAAATACAAAAAAAAAAAAAATATTTATCTCTAATTTACACTTTTTTATAATAAATTTTAAGAGGGTACTTTGTTAGATAATTACTTGTCAGCGCAAGACCCCTTATTCGGGCTTAAACAATGAATGATAATTTTTTTTTCTTCAATAAACAAAATAAACGAATTACAGGCGTAAACAGTGCGCGTATTCCAGTGCAATTGGGGTTATTGCACCAGTCAGCGCACCTTGGTAATACTGTTAAACCTTCTTTATTCGTTTATCTGTATTATACATTACTTATATCTAACTAACTTATGCTATAAAGTATAACAATAGTATTCCCTATCTACTAACTAACAATTTTGTTTTCTAATCTATTCTTATATAACTTACAACTATCTATGTTATTTATTAACAATATTTCTTATGTTCGTTTTTACATCCTAATTAGTCGATAGATTAACTGTCTCACAGCAGCAAAGACTTAAAAACACTTTCTTAGTAACAATACTTTAGAGTAATGGTATAGCATACGTACAGCAGTTCTTCCCAATGGGGGAAAATTTAAGTGGACAAAAATCTATCTCGTTTGAAATTGTCCGATTGATCAAAATGAGATAAATTGGGTTTCATAGGGTCTAGATTACCAATTTCAAGTTCAATAAATACGATAGTAGTGCGTAGAATCGTGAATCGATTGTATTTAATTATGAAATGATCATTTTTTTTTCACTTCAGATTCGTAATCTAAAACCAAAAAAAAAATATTACCTTTTTATAATTATTACCCCGAATTGTGACCTATGGGGTTTTTTTTAATGTCGTGGGATCATCAATTAATCGTTTCTTTGAATTGACTTTTGTTTTGCGACTGATACATAAACTTGTAGGATACACTATGCAACAGTGTGTGTGTATGTTCTGGCTTGATCTAAAAAGCTTATAAAGGGTGTCCCAGAATTAACGCAAGGTTTGAATTTGTCGCCATTTGTGCAGTAAAGTGCTTGCAACCCTAAAAAAAATTTGACAGCTGACAGTTTAGGGTTAGTAAAAATGGAGCGTTACACGATACAACAAAGTGTCTTTATTGTTGAACATTATCTCAAAATAATGAAAGTTTGGCGGCCGCAGTTCGAAGATTTCATACAAAATATGGTCGGAATAGTGTTTTGAATTCATCAACTGTGAAGAGATTAGTTGACAAATTTAGGGAGAGTTGATCAGTTGGAGACACTAAACACACTGGTCGTCCAAAAACAAGCCGTTCAAATGTCAATATCGAAGCAGTGCGTGAAAGTGTTGTTGAAAATCGAGGAACATCAATTCGGCGTCGTAAACACAGTTCTTTGTGCCGACATTGGATGATATTGATTTGGCCAATATGTGGTTTCAAAAGGTTGGTGCCACATGCCATAAAGCTCATGAAACAATTCAAATACTGCATGAGACATTTCCAGGTCGTGTACTCTTTCGTTTCGGTGATCAGAATTGGCCCCCTAGATCGTGTGATTTAACACCTTTAGATTTCTTTTTATGGGGTTATTTGAAGTCAAAGGTGTATGTCAACAAGCTCACATCCACCCGTGCATTAAAAGAGGAAATTCAACGGTGCATCAACGAAATTCAACCACATTTATGCCAAATGGTCATGGAAAATTTCGACAAAAGAGTGCGTATGTGCCAGCAAAGTCGTGGAGACCATTTGCCCGATGTGTTATTCCATAAATAACCGTATCCTATGCACTTTATAATTCAATAAAAAAAAAATACTAAAAACTGTGTTTTCTATTTAAATCAATTCTTGCGTTAATTCTGGGACACCCTTTATGTTCAAATTTGCACAAGATTAATACAAGTACAGGATATCTATATGTGAGGTATTGACTTAAACCACTTAAAGAAGATTTTAAAAATAGATTTTAGGATGTTCTTAACATGATGATTCCAGATTGTGTACTAGAACCTTTCGTGTATGTACTTAAAAATTCTGCCCAGAACCACCCAATGAAGCGTGGAGGCCCAGAAAGAGTGCAAAAGAACCACACACGCCCAGTAATGTATTTACAACATATCGCTAGGCCACCGCCTCTTTAGGCGACGAGGAGGATTGTAAGGATGAGTATTACTGGAAAAGGAGGAGTTGACTGCAGGATTAGCATGTGCGGATAAGTTCTCACGGAATCTTTTCAAAAAGCATTCTCAGCGTATTATCAAGTTATCATTCGATGCGCATTCACGTAACAAATCGATGAACAAAACGGGTCCAGTTTAAAGTTAATTTTATTTTTCCCGGAGGCCAGTCCGTTGTAGAGAAAAACATACAAGTGAAGTTAATAATGATTTTTTTTTTTATGAAACGTAGTACTTTTTTTCAAGTTGGCGGCAGTTTATCGAACTGAAGTTTATTTAATCTTTCACAATAACGAAAGGAATAACTTCACAAACTCCTGTAAAAGAAACCGCGGGTGATCTAACAATTTTCTCCGTGTTCAGCCTTTCTTCTTTAGCCATTTCCCGACTCTAATGGCTCAGGATAAATCTCCTGGAAAATTAGAAACTTTTCTTTTCCCTCCAGGTTCGAGAGGCTTTCGCCAACTTCTATCCTATGCGGCAGTGTCGACGAAATCGGCTAATTTGGTTTCTTTAACCTAATTCGAATTCTTAAGCTAATCATTAGGTAAATTATAAGAAACTTCCCGAAGGATCTACTCGGCATGTTTAAAAAGTATAAAGCACTTCTAGTCATTGCCATGAGTTAGCGGAAGGAAATTTTGTCCGTTTGTGTTTTTCCTAATCGGATAGTTGGTGAGAAAAAAATATATGGAAGTTTTCTTAGTTATTTGAACAATCTCATATATTTGATCATAGTATGCAGATGATGAATGCACAAGCTGTTACTTTTTACCGATGGTTAAGAACCAAACTGTAAAACGTATTTCCTTGAATACAATTGAGAGCTTAACTGTTATGCTAAAACAACCATAAATGTAATCCGTTTAAAAAGTTGTTTAAACAGTCAACATTTCACTCCAACGATTGTTACTAGAACTTGATGCTAATGTACATAGCCAGCCGAAATGTATGCATGTATGAATAACTCTTTCATCAGCCTAAGCATATCTTCCAACAAATTCATTTATAAATAAACCAGGCATCACTACTGAAAAACACATAAAACATACCAACTATAAATAATTTGTGGCGCTGTATAACACAAACAAAGACAGAAGAAAAACGGCTTCCACGTACTTGTTTAATAGTACAGCCTGTCTATATCGAAACAATTTATAAAAAGAAATTTGTTGGTATTGCTGTAGTGCCATTTATACTTTCATTATTAATGATGGTACAATTTAGTCAATAACTATCATTAGTGGTATCGATTCAGCTGGCCAGACATTTACTCGTAGTTGTAACATTGTTAAATTCCTCTACAACTTGCATAATTGTAGATGGGTGTGCCATTATACCCCCTTTGGCGAATCCCTCAAGTAGTTAGTGGAGAAATTTCTCCCACTTTGAGAGGGACCGTTTGTGCCTTGTAATTAGTTGGTTGGATAACACTCGATCACCCTTTTGTCATTCTAGTCATTTTAGTCTAGTCAAATTTAGTCTAGCCAAAGTTAGTCTTTGGTTATTATTGGTGGTTTAGTTAAATGTAACGTATGGTTCTAACCTTAACCATAAACAACCTTGAAAATAAAGAACTTTGAAGGCCTGGTAAAAGTGGACTGTACATTGGACTGAAGGTAATGAGGTATGATGAAGATGGTTAAACAATTCAAATGAATCATTTTTTTTATTTTTAAAAAAACCCTAAGTAATTTTTTCACAATCATTTAATCAATTTTTAAGAAACTGGCATAATTTTGTCTATGCATATATATATTTAATAAAAGTTAGTTCATGAATGAGGAGAAAAAAATCGAGATTCCGGATTTCTGGATTGACTAGTTATGTATAAATTTGGTCGTTTTTCAAATTGGTTTACTTTAATTTTTTTTTAATTATTGACTTGCTTGATTATTTAAAAAAAAAAAAAAATGATCTATTGAGGGTTTGGTTTCAAACTAGACTTGAAGATGCCCTCAGTGCGAGATAGTTTTAAAAACATTGAAAAAATAAATTAGAATTTCCTGTCTTGAACTGTTTATCAGCTGTAATTTTAGAAAGTTTGCTCATCAAATTATTATATTTGATTTGTTCTTCTTCCGTTATTATAGCATAAACAAAAGGAAATCAGCCCCCTCCTGTTAAGGGTGTTCTGTATTATATTTTTGAAATTTAGACTTGAAACGATTGACGCTGTATGTGCCTACATGCAGACATTAGGGATCCAGTTTCAAAATTCAACTCTCTCGTGATGACCAGAATTAGTTTTATGCACGCTACAAATAATATATTTTGTATCTAAACTAAAATACTTTAGCCTAATTGACTTTTTTTTTTGTTACAGAGTCGTATGCAACAGTTCCAAACAACATTCAGTAAACTTAATGCGGAAAATGAAGCACTTAAGACCCAGCTTCATTCTCTGGAAGCAGCTGTACGTTATCTATTTTTTTTTCTACTCCTTGTTATAGATATTATTTGAATCTAATGATAATCATTTTTTTTTTACTTAACATTAACAGGGTTCCAATGAGGAAAAATTGAGGGCAAGACTTGAAGAAGTAGAAGAAGAAAATGCCCGCTTGGTTGCTGAGAGAAGCCAATGCGAAAAATGCCTGGATCAAGTGGCACACCAAGTGGTTCAAGCGCTGCTTGCCCAAAAGGTAATAAATAGTAACACCATTACAGGGCACAGTTTGAAACATTATGATGAGAATTATTTACAAATTCAACAGTAAATTGCATCTGTACATTTATTAATCTCGAGTAATGAGATTTTTTTTTATTGGGGGAGAGATCGTCAAAAAAAAAATAATCAATAATAAATAGCAATATTTGTTATGCAATAAAGGATATGTGACAGTAACTAAATTTTCACATATTATATAATATATCTTTTTTTTTCTAAATATTGGAGGGATCCACTTGTAATCGACTTATTTATCATAATAATAACATAAAGCATTTGTAAATTATTTTTTAAGTAATTATTCTCTAAAACTATAATAAATCATTTGTTGTTGCAGAGCCTTAGAGAAGAAATAACAGCACTAAAAGACAAAGTGAAAGAGTTGGAAAAACAGAACTACACCCTAAGCTCGCTCCTCTTTCAGCAGCTCCCGAAACAGCAAAAACATGATACTGCTGTTGTATGTTATTATTATAAATGTATTTTAATATTCTCATATAATTTATCATACTTCTTATGCTTTAAAGGATGAAGCGAAATGAAATCAAAATTCACCATTAAGGCATATTTTTTTATTTAGCCAGCAAATTATAAATATTATTATAAAAGAACAAATATATTAATAGAATCCCGATTTTTAAGATGGAAGTCTATGATTAAGATTCTTTCATTAGGCTATTCATTAAGTATATTACAGTAAAATTAATTGTTTATAAGTTAGCCTACATATTTTTAAAACAACTATCAAGTGGTCCAACATTTGGTCCAAGTTCAGGTTAACAATCTAATCAACATTTGATCAATTTTCAGGAAATCAAGTTCATAAAAAAATAAATAGATTTGTTATTAGAAGCAATGGGAACTGCACACATTTACTCTTTACCACTTTTATATTTCTCAAGTCAAATTAAATTAAATTATTCCTCATTTATTAATATGGTGCAAAAGCGTTTGTTTCCCCTTTAGTAGGGTAAGTTTTGAAAATTTTGTTTTGAAAAAAAAATAGTTTATGAAGGGACAAAAACTTAAATCATTTTTGGAAAACTTGGTGTGTTTAACCTACATAAAAAAAAATTGGACTAAATATTAGACTGAAAGTGGGAACTAATTAAGTTACATTAATTTTACTTGCTAATATAACTATTTGTATGTATTTTTTTAGGAAGTGTGCGTAAGGCCCGTCAGCTGTGATGAAGCTAAACTTAAGTGGCGAGAATCCTTACTTTGGCTTCCAGTTCATCGCCCAAGCTCCCTCAATTTGGATAACCCTCGGCTTGTATCAAGCACCGGTAGGTTTAGAATCAGCCCAAAAATAAAATCATACTCTTCATGACAAAGTATTTCAGTGATATTTTATAGCATCATTTTTTAATATTTTAAAAATTACCAATTCAAGTCATTTTATTTATAAATGTTAATTTGTATCTCCCATTTGAAGATAATTTTTCGTGTTTTAATTTTTAAAAAGTGAGTGATCATTATAGTCTCCAGTGATTTTTGTTGTGGAAAAATTAATTAATATAAATCATGAGAAGTAATTAGTACTAGAAGAAAGAAGTCAACCAAAAAAAAACTTTATTATAAGTTGTTCTGTTTTAACAGATTCAAATTTTTATTTGTAAGTTAGTTTTCACTTAAACATGTTATTTGATCCCATTTAACAAAAAAAAACTGATTAATAATTAAATCCATACATCACAATCAAATATTTAATATGTCTTTTTTCTTAATAATTTTATGTTCATTCCCTTACATTGTTTTAATGAATTATCGAATTTTCTTAATGTTTTCAATTAGGCAACCAAACAGAATGTCACAAAGATGAAGGCTATTCCACCATGTCCAGTGAAGTCCAATGTGAAGCTGGCGGCCAAGAAGAAAAAGTGGAAACCCCTAAGAGGCTCCTCAGAAGTAACTCCGAGCCAGGACTTTCTGGGCTATCAGAAGAGCCAGATTGGTGGGAGCAGGTCTGGGTAGCCGATTCTAGAATAGACTTTGATGCTCCTCCAGAACTTGAGGAATGGACCATGGATGATATCCCTGGTAATTTTAATTATTGTTTACATTAGCATAAATTATATTTTATTGTCATATGTGCAAACAAGTAAGGATAGCTGCTCTATGATCTGATTGTTCTGGGTTGGAATATCTAGGCAGATTGTGATGTTTTTTCAATTTCTTAGGTATAAAAAGTGAACTAGACAAAATAATACACCATATTTTTTTCAAAAATTTCTTCCATGAATGGGTGTAAGTAAAAAAAAAAGGAAAAACTTTCTATAAGCAGACAATTTATTCTTACTCTTACACATTTCATGAAAATTTTCAATATTTACCATTTTCATTATATTTTCTAAAAATAGTCTCATTTTTGAAATAGACTAAATTGTTTTATATTTATAAATTAAAAAAAAAATTGTTTTTGATCAAATCATTTGTAGGTATAATCTTTTTGAATACTTATATTGAACAGCTGTACAAACAAAATTATTATTATAACAAAGATATTGAGGCAGGTGTTTGATTTTGTTCTCAGGTCTGTCGTGGCTCGTTGAAGATGAAGTGTGGCTCTCCAGCCAAATGATATCACCAGGGGCAGACTCCTGGTCTAGTCAGGGCACAACTTCGGAGGGGTCCAAAAGGTCCTCTACAATGAGTGAAGGGGATTGCCAAGTTGGAACTCATTTCACCAGTGACTTTTATCGACTTGTTAAGTTCGAAAGCACTAAAAGTCTGGCCTCTACTAGCTCAAGGCAAGAAATAATTTTATTTGAAGATTATTTGATTTATTTATTATTTACTAAATTAATCACATCAATAGAAACTGCTGTTGATTAGAGATGTTATTATTAACGTTATTGCCCATAAATTTGATTTGATTGGGAGATTTTTTTGTATGAATGTAAAATGTTGTATTTATAATGATTTTAGTACACTGAACTAACAGTTATTGATGATGTTTATGTCATCCATTGTGATGTTATCATTATGCCAAATTAAGATAAATCAGCTAAGTGGACTCCCATGTGATATGCTTGTATTCCAGAGTTTAGCATGTGAAAGATAATTTTCATGTAATTCATAAAAATGACTCTCTTCGTATAATTGTCCTACAATCATATGTATAGGGCTCGTTGGAAGAGTCTTTTATTTAGGAAAAGCAACCCTTGATTATACCAAACTATGTCAAATGGTTTCTGTGCACTGCAGGAAGTACACATCTATTTGAGAGTGTTTTTCTTGATAGAGGATGATTCATAGTCCATAAATATTGCTAATCAGTTTTTGGGGCAATACATGTAATAAGTAGGATGTTTTTTGGAAATTATTGTTGTTATTGAAGATGGATATCGGGAAGGAAATGATTCCAACCAAGACATTTATGCATAAAAATAATATTCTCTACAAGAAATAAAAAAATCATTAAATCATAATCAGTTTAATCTTCTTTAACTATTTGTTAGCTACATTCCAATTACCTAGGTATTAATTATTGTTTATCATTGCATTTTTTTAAAGTAAATATTGATAGAAGAAAGCCAAGGTAGTTTTAGAAAGTAAATGTTGAAAAATATTTATTTCTGTTTAGGTCACAGGCTGAGTCAGTGAGCCAAGATAGAGACCAGACCCTCCAAATCCAAAGTGTCCTTCACTTTATCTCGGAGCAGGAACAATATTGTCGGAGGAGAGAAGAAGGCGGAAAAGAGGAAATGTGTGAGAGTAACGCAGATTCAGGAATCGCTTCCAAGTCATCGGATCTATCCAGTTCCGAAGATATGATAAGGTCTGTTGAAGAATCGGATAGAGTAGTTAGAAATTTAGGCTGTTGCCATTACCTACTAATGATTCCTTGTTTCTCCTAGAATTTGTTTAGAGGGGAATCGGTCTATTCCGGTTTCACTTAGGATCAATGACGACACTGCTCTCTTAAAAGTTTATAATAACTGCTATAAATTTTTTTCTGTTATAAAACCCATCATGCCAGTTTATTTAGAAAGAATGTTAAAGTTCATACAAATTTGATCTTATCTGAATTAGAAAGTCTAATAATAATAACGTGGTATACTCATGGCAATTTCCCATACATCTCCAAACGATTTTTCTCTAAAACTACAACTACTGCTTTTATGCTGTCCAAGTTGAAAATTAGTTTTTTTCAAAAGCATGTTTGATATTTAAAAGATTATATCACACTTACTAACACATATTTATTATTTTGGAAAGATACATAAGCCATTTTATACAGTTTTTATTGATAAATATTAAGTAGGGGCTCTCATTAGGTGAGTGAGTTTAATAATAAAGGTTCTTTGGTTCAAATTCCTAGGACTGTGAATTTATTTAATTTCCATAAACATAAATGGGTGGCTCCCTAACGGATTACCCTCCTTTCAGCCATAAATAGTACAATAACTAAACGAACCACTAAACATCAAAAGATAAATATTTTTCTTAAATTAAAGTAGCCACTCCCTGGATTCCAACAAACAGTTTGGGTAAGTTTGATGAAAGTATATTCAGTAATTTTTGAGAGACTACAGTTTTCATACACATAAACCACTTTAAGATTCATATACCAGCACATTTTTTTTTTTTACTTACTCCTACAAACAATTTTATCATGAACATTAACATTTAATTCTGAGTGTCATTAATTCGCTATAATATTTTCAAAAAATGTCTAACAGGGAAGCTAGAAGCCTGCTAACAGTACCTGAAGAAGAAGAATCTCTCACATCAAGCATCTCAACTCCTGAGACAGTACTGCAAGACGGAGGCAATATGACCCTCAGTGAGGGGAAAAAGTTGCAGCTGGTGGTAGAGCCAACAGAGATGACACCCTGCAAGCTGCTGGACACTACTCAGCCAGAACTTCAAGAAGGGGAAGGGATGTTGGCAGAACTGAAAAGGTTAGCTGTCGATGAGGAAGAAGTGTCCCCTCAGCCAGAAGCTGAAGACGGAGGCTGCCCCACAGGGTGGGTTCATGTTGAGAGAACTTCTGACTTCACAGATCCAAAGGTAATCATTCTTTTTGAGATTGCATATCAGGTGGTCTATTTAAGATGTTAAGTTGACAATTGCATCATCACTGACAATTTTTTTTTATTAACTAAATTATACAAAATGAATTTCTCCGACAATCCCCCTTTGTTACTACTTGCTATAAATATATAACTTGTGATTCAGTATGACTCCTACCACTATGCAGTTGTTGTGCCATGAAGTGGAACTTCCATGTAAAATTGTATCCCTCTAAATAAGACAACACAATCACCAGAATAGGACAGGCAAATACCCTATAAAAACCTCAATACTTCTTTTTGTTATACAATTGCTGATTATTGATCAAAACATTAAAACTCAAATATTTATATTTAGTATATCTCTCCCTTACTTTTTCTGAGAAAGTTTCATTATTATTGTATGCATATTTGTCTTGATCCTATTTTGCTCTTGCACCTAGAGCAAGATATTGGTCTCAAATAATCATATACTGAAATTGTTTGATCATTAATTCACTTATTACTTTTGTCAGATGCGAGCTAATTTCATGGATGTGATGATGAGTCGAAGTTCAAGCTCATGCAGTAGTGAGAGTGGTGATGATCATTCGGGATATCAACACTTGCATCGTTTGCACAGATCACGTAGACATAAGAAAGGTAATCATCGTTTACCACATTTCATGACAAATCCTGGTTGTAATGTGAAAATAAATAAGAAGGAAACCAAAAATATGAGCTAAGGATATGTGTAATTTTCTTAATGTTTCATTATATGGCATTGTAAGAAGAAGTCATTATTTAACCAATTTCTATGATGTCTATCATACATTTAGGTCTTGTAAGAAGAAATGTTTTCACATTTGATCAATTTTGATTCAAAACAAATTGTAACAATTTAGAATTAGTAGCATAAGTATCTAATTGATATTTAGTTTTTTTATTTAAATTAAAAGATTAATTATTGATGTTATACATAAGGGTTCTATTATGAGTTGTATGAATAATAAATATATTTATCAATATAAAACATAAAATAAATTGCAGTGTAAGCTGACAATATTTTTTCCACAATAACAATAGAATAACGTAATTTAAATACACAAGCAGATCCTCAACTAAACTATAATGGAGCCCTAATTAACCATGGGTAGATTACCAGTAGGTCCTGATCAACAATGATAAAAAAAATAAATACAAATGTATAAATGAAAATCAATTATATATGTACATCAATTTATTGGTTTGCCTGAATTTCCAAAATACAAAAAGTATAAAACATTTCAACTTTTGATTTTTTTTTTAAATAAAAAGACAGTAAATATTAAATATGAATTTGTTTCTAATTTAAATTTGTTAACTAATAAATAATATAATTCTCTTAAATGTTAAATTTCTTCGTACTTGTTATCCACAGTTTTTGGATGGCCAGCAGTTACTCAACACTAATTACAATGGATAATCGGGACTCCACTGTATCCGATTCTTAATATAAATGTACAATCATGTATAGAGACTCAATTCTAGCAAAACTATACTTATTTTGGATTTGAAATGTATACTTTCCCTGAGAAGTATTAAAATAGATCAAAAGTATCAGCCTTAATTGTTCGGTGATTCTCCCTGCCTTAATACCAAGGTACCCTCCATCACATATGAAGGTGTAATACTCTGCACTGCTTTACCAATTTCACAAAGACAAGATGAATTTCACAAAATGGTCTTTGTTCAGTAGTGTTTGTAGATAGAACCAATTGCTTTTTAAGGAAACGGCAGATTTCCACCTATTCTATTAGTCTCCTATGAAAAATATTGCTCTGACAATGTTTTCAGAGGTTAGATGAGACCTGTTAATGAATCAGATATTGACGCAGATATCGATCTGATATGAGCTAGGTAGAAAAAAGTGGGTCTTATCACCTTGCCACACTGGTCGGCTAATAGTTACTAAATTAAATTTAGTCATATTCAAAAACATATTTTAAAACCTCAACTATTTGATCATAATTTAAGATGATCATTTTTAACAGCATCAGCTAGCAGAGAAGGAGCTATGCGGTGCCAGGCGAATTCAAGAGCTTCTATAATAGGACGTGAAGACCTGTTCACCCGCTATGGAACCAAGGAGCAAGAAGCTGTAGCCTCTTTCGACTTCCTCGAAGAGCTCACCTCTGCCAGTTCGAGGGAGTCCACCATCAACCCTCGCTAAAGACCAATGTATAATCCCTTTGCCTTAATAGCATGGTACTTAATCAGATGATATTTTTAAAAATAAATATGGTAGTTGTCTCGCTAATAATAGTTGGCATCGAAGTCGGAAGTAGTTTTCTCTTTGTCTTATATAGATGGCTAAAGGTCCGAGTGAGAGAGCCAAGTACAATTAGAAAATATGACACTTATACATCTACATGGGCGTCATTAGATACTACGTAATGAGCTTTTTATTTTCAATAAAAATATCAAAGCTTATGTTCCTAAAATTTTTGTTTCTAATTAATGATTCATAAAATCTGAAGATGATTTATCATTCATTTAATATGTCTATAAATTTCAATAGAATTAAAGTGCTGTTCAGATATTCATAAGATTGATATAATAGGTATTGATAAATAGTAGAACAAAATAAAACCCAGTTCACTAATCAATCAAAACATTACCCCTTAACCACTGAATTAATAATTAAAAAATAAGTTTCTTCAACTTCCCATTAAAGTCATGAAAAATATTTCTTATTTCATATAAATTTAACAAGTATTATTTACAGATCATTAATTTCAAACTGTTAATTATAAAATGAAACTTGAAAATAAATTTAACTTTCTTTAGATTTCCAAATGCCACTTTGCATAAAGTAATGAATTCAATTCATCAAAATATTTTAATAAAAAAGACTTAATAACGTTTATAAAATAAAATCAATATAATTCCATTTTTACCATTCCTATAAATCTTAATGAACCAGTCAATGACAAATTTATGGTTGTAATATTTTGTTTTCCTCTGTTGTGTATCACACTGTAATTATTAAAGTCTGTCAAATGTTGTAGTTTTGATTTTTTTTTTTTTATTAAGATAACAGCTGCTAATTACTATTAAAGTATTATGCTAAAAATTGTTAAAATCAAACAGGGATGTCCATTACGAATGTAGAGGTCTATTATTAAATGAACCAATCATTACATCTTAAGAGTGATATATGTAGTCATAAATTGTTTATAAAACTGTAAAAAAAAAAATAATTTATTAATAATTCCTTGGTACATTACTGTAGAAGAAAACATGTAATTAATCGTTAGTTTATATACAACAAAATATTGAAAATTTTAAATTTATTGTATGGTGATACTATTTTATTTTTGTATAGTTAATGTTAAAAACTATTGTAGTTGATAGCCGTTTGTTCCAATATCAATTATATTGTAAATTTGTGATTGTATATAAAGCATCTCAGGTAGAATGAGACTTAAAAGTGAAACCTTTATCGTCCTAAAGTAATAATTTGTATATTAAATTCAATAACGTAAAACATAAGTATTACTGCTGGATTAGCATCCCTGTCCTGGACATTATGTATGTGCATAACTGGCCTAGAAAACTGCTCAATAAGTGATTACTTTCAAAAACACTGATAACTGTTCGTCAAGCCTTTCTCAAGAGCAATACCTCCAAAAGTGAATTTAAATTTTGTCATTTTATATTGAATACATTACCATTGAAAATTAAAGCCATTAAAACAGTATATTTATATAAATATGATGTATTATTCTTATAGAGCTATATTTGTTTTATAAACAAATATGATTTTATTATTAAAGTTTCAATGTGGCCCTCCTAGCTCAAAGTATTTTTTGTAAACATTGCTATTACTAATACTTAAGGGCATGTGAAGTAAGGGGATATTGTGAAAGAATTGTTAATTCTTTCCATTAACAGTATAAATCATACGGTTTAGTATGTAAAAGAAACATTTCATTATTGATAGCGTTTACAAAATATTAGAATGCATTAATGAATGAAGTGATTAGGTAACTACTTGTTCCTTTGTGCTGTATAACAATTGTAATCGATTCCATAATAATTTCCACTTTTCCAAAGGCCTACTCTTGTATATACCGAATTTATATTATCGCTGGAAAATATGGCAAATGACCAGAGAATTATAGTAATTTTGAAAAAGGTACATGCTACATGTTATGGGCACTGTTCCTTTTTCTTCCTGGGCAGAGATATTGGAACATCCGAGCTTCCAGTGCTAAGAATTTCACAGGAATGGTTTTTCCTGACATAGGCTAGACATACAAAGTGCAATTGAATCTTGAATCCTGATCTGCTCCTTGCTTGTCATTTCTTGTCTTCCATTCACCTGGAAGATTGTTTGTTTCATTTGTACTTTTTTTCATGGCTGAATCAAGCTAAGTGAGCTATGTTCGATGTGTGGTTTTGTTGAAACTTTTATATAATAGAAGTATTTTTTAGTCTGAGAGGTAAACACTACCTTGCATGTCTGTGATGCTGTTAATTATTGCCCGTTAGTGTATTCAGCTTATTTAATTTACTAATTTAGTTTTTAATTAATATATAGTACTCCTTTTTTACAATTTTGTTTTATTATATAAGATGTAAATTTGTTTATTCTTGAATTTTTCTCTTTCCTCCTGACAAGTGTGGAGTCTTGGAAAGATCAGATGCTACTTCCTTATATTAATGCATCTATTCTGAATTTGTAGATATATCTACTTTGTACATAATATACAGTTCATTAAACAAACATATATATTTATTATATATACGATATATCTTGTAATAATTGTAGATTACCCTTTTATTTTTATTATTATCATCATAGTAATTAATCTGTGTTCGTAATTTATAATTATATCTAATTATAGAAATACATCTATGTATGTAAGTAAATAAATGATTGCTCTGTAACTGATAGAAGTATAATCAAGATGATTTTTCTAAAAATTAAAAAAGTATTATTTGAAAATAGTTGTATAATGTAACCCAAGAATGAATAAATTTGTAATGTTGAAGTTGGTTTGTATCATATCCCATTCTAGCATTACTTATTTACATTTATATTGCTCAATTGCTACTTCATTTCATTTTGACAAATTCCAATTAAATAATTTCTGTGCCCATTGAGAGCTTTACTTTCATTTGGCTCACCTGTTAGTGTGGTCTATGGTAGTAGCCATGAAAAAAATCCAATCAATCTAAACTTTTAAAGTTATAATAAACAACACCTCCCACAACCCTTATGATGATGGGAAGTATGAGGGGGTACTGAAAAGAAACTGAACTATTTTTTTACAAAGTGATTTATTTAATATTTTTACAAAAAAGCTTTAATCTCTTCCAAAATACTCTCCATTGGGGGGAATCAATACAATTTTCCAATATTTTATTCTACTGTTCGAAACATTTTGTAAATGCCTCTTTTGTGATGCAAAACAGTGCCTCTGTCATTACTATCTTTACTTCTTTAACATCCGCAAAAGTTTCCCTTTCATTCAGGGAATAAAAAGATGTTGCAGGGGGCTAGATCTGGTGAATAAGGTAGGGAGTATAGGGGCACAGTATTCATACCATTTTTGTTCTAAAATCGGGCACAGAGTGCTGTATGAGCAGGAATGTTGCTCCCACCATTCTCAATCCCAAATCTCATCCCTGAACTCCAAGTCACTCCAGATTTTTTCACAACCTCTTCAATATTCCGTCGTGGATCTTCCAGGACGATTTCGCAAATTCTTTTGACATTCCTGTTGGTTTGGGCTATTAAAGGAAGTCCAGAGTGAGGTTGATCATTATTAATTGCCATTTCCCCACTTTTAAAATGGGAAAATCATTAATCCTTGTAGACTGCTTATAACATTTCAAGAGTTTCTATGCCAGTTTTCCTGAACAAGAAGCAAAATCCTTCATGAACAACAACTGTCACAAATAAATTAACAAAAGCAGAATGGAACTTCCTCCAGAGACAGAACTTGGCACCCTGATTGGTGAAAAGTTGCTTTACAGGCCCTGCCGGCACAACCGGGTTCAGTAAAAACTCCGGCACATACAACAATAGTTCGGTTTCTTTTGGGTAAGCTCTTGTATGTGAAAAATCTTCTTTCTCAGTTAACTTAAGTAAGTTTTTTAAAAAAAAATATGCAAATGGATCCTGTTCTTGATAAAAAAAAAGATATCAGCTGTTGTGTAAAACATGTATAATAACATGCCATATGCTTTTTGGCAAACTTTAAGGCAGATAATCTATTAACAAACTTGTAAGAGGCCATCTTCCTTCTTCTTTCTGTCTGTCCTACAATGCAGCCATAAGTCCTCTTGTCCACTGGAAGCAACCACACAATGGCAGGCGACTTGAAATCAAGCGACTACATATTTCTGAGGTTGTGTTCAGAAGACTTCGTGCAACACTGACAGTTGCAGTCTTTACACTACACTTTTTATAATAGGTTAATGACATTTAGTGCACTTACTATTAAACATTAATTCAGACATCAACATATTTAATTTGATACCCTTCTCAATATGATAATTTTATTTTATTAATTAATTGAATTATGACCCATCATTATTTTTCTTGGGACTAGCCTTATTTTTATTGTCATCAGGGCAGCAAATGCAAACTACTATGCAAAATATCAAATTTGTTTGACAGAGTGGGGATGAATTTAGCACAGTTATTAATCAGCACAAACGCTAACCATACAAATTATTTTTAAATTTTAATTATTTGTTTAAGAGCAGAAAACAGGCACGAAAAAAAAAGGTTACTGTTTACAATATATCATGATGACAGCTATAACCCTAAGAGGTAAAAATACTTTGAATTTTTTAAGTAATACAAACAAATGCCATAGCATTATTCATTCAACAGTTACGATGACACACAAAAATTCAAGTAAGCCTTACCTAGCAAAGCGGGATAATTTTTCTGGTTATTTCTAAATGAACAAAGCACAAATTTACTGTGAAAAAAATGTATTTATGTATTATTCCATAACAAAAAAGTTGTATTTGGTGAAGAGAACAACTGATGATAGGTTGCAACAAAATTCACTTACTCTCGACTACAAATTACTAACCCCATACCTGATATATCTGTCTTTTATCATCATAACATGTATGGTGAACCTGTAGTTTGTTTTCCATTTATTGTGATCAGTCTCTATTCTACACACAATCAATTTGAAAATCAACAACATCCCTACTCCATTTTTTTAAATTAAAACATAATTATACATATTAATAAATCATGTATTTAATGTCGTTCTTTTTACAATAATTTAGCTATTTATTTTTTGAAAAGGCAATATTCAGTGACTGAGATGGCTTAAGAAATTGATTGGAGTACTTTTGATAAAAAATAATCACAAGTATTTGACTGTACCACTTAAGTATCTGTGGATATTGTTTCTTCACTTTCTCCACCTGTCATTTTGTTTTATAAAGAATAAAATTATTAGTACCTAGTTGATGCGAAAAAATTCACTTAAATAATAAAACAAATGGTTAGGCTACTGATCCTTCGATCAAGATTAGTTTGACGATGCCCACCCTTAGTGCTCTTTAAGGATGGCATTTTTAGTCCATTTTTTTTTTAAATTTCGTCCCCCATTAGATAAGGTTGCCTCTCATATTTTACCCCAGGTAGCCAACAATATGCAAGATGTTACAAGACTTAATATTGACATTTATTGATTATATTTTGCTTTTAAACTTCTGGTGAGGGATTCAGAAAAAATTGTAATTTTAAAAAGATACTAGATGTTCTTTTCTATAACATAAATCTACCTTTTATTATACAAACATTTTAGAAACTAAACACATATTTATTTGAATTAATAACACTTGAATAAACATTGTCAAATAGATAAAAAATTTCCAATTTAAATTGAATTCAAAATGGAATGTACAAACTCAAATTTTCACACATTTTGACTTAAGCTTACTCAATGTTAATGTTTAAAGTGCAGTGATTTTGATTATATTAACTTTATATAATCTATTTAATATCTTAAATTTAACTTCACTAAAAAAATACTTTCACACTGTTTTATAATGACTTATATCAATTAATAAATAAAATCTTGTATGTCGCCTAATAGCTCATTCTGACTTAAAGCTTTAACAGTAACAATAACTGCCAGCTGGAAACCAGACAAAAATATAATTTACTTATTATTAATTGAATGAGAAATAACTAACTTTATTAATTATAAAATAACTTATCACATTAAAAATAAAATATACAAATTTATGATGTCCTTTATTTAAAAAAGAAAGGAGGCATTTTGTTGATTTGATAAAATGCTTAGGCATATCCCCTCATCTGGTTCCGCTTGATCGAACTGGCAAGAAAGAAGGCAAATACAACTCCTAGCAGCTGTAACATAAACAAATACACTTATAATATACAAGATATTACAATTAAACAATCGGTATAAACATTTTTGATCCTTTTTGGCCTTATTTTAATCTCTTCAATTTCTGATAGGAATTCTTAAAAATATAAATGTAACCTAACAACTTCATCTGGGGCATTTATATATCAAGAACATCCCACTTTTGATTTTGTTACTAACCTTGACATGTTTGCAATCATCTTTCTGTCTATTATGTGATGATATTTTTATGGTTGATTAAGTATTCTTTAGGCCTTGGAAGCAAATAACAAGGAAAGTCCTTTAACCCTTAAGAATAAAAGTATGGGGAATTGGAATGATTGAAAAGCATTGGTATGACCCATGGGGTAAAAGCCATTTTTATGTGGTGGGGAGGAGAACAGGGTCTTAGTTCTTAGTAGTTTTGTATCTTGGTTAGTTAAGTTAGTCGGCGGCTATAATATCAATTGCTGATAAGATACCACATGTTAAGACGCGAGGAATGAATTCAAGCCATCACCCAACATCGTAGAATATCTATATAATTATTGTTATATTTTTGGTAATTATTATTTTTAGCTCGCTATATAAAACTCAAATCATTTCTATAAATATAAAACATTTAAAATAGTAAGATTATGCATTAGGGCCAAATTGAACCCTCAGATCATATTACTTGAAACTTTTAAATAAACTGTTATCCTTAATTAATTTTTATGAATGTCCTTTTACTTCTTAATAAATAAGAAAGTTTAAAACTTAATAAAAATCTGTCTCATTTCTCCAACCTTTAACATTTTTTAAGGATCAAATATCACATGACCATTATACGGTCTTATACTCTTGAGTAATTCATTATCATTGACTGAAGGGCATCCTGATCCAGATGAAGAGTGTTATTCCCATTAAAGTGTTTAAATTATTAAAATTAAAGTACTGATACATTTCAATGCAGCACCCTTTCCTTCACCTTCCACCAAATAAATTTCTTCAGCCGCCACCTTTGCACTCAATCCATTTTTATTCCCAATAGTATTTTAAAAAAACATGAATTTGTTCTCCCAACATCCTTGTTGCAATATATAATAGTAAATGAAATGGAAAGATAATTGAAGTACATAATTTAATAAAGGATTATTATATATAATGATATAAATCCTTTAAACAAAGGAGTCAAATAAAGGTTTAATATGCAATTTTAAAATCAACCATATTTTCATGCATAATGACTTTTAGAACAATCTAGTACATACTGGATGGACACTAACCAAAATTAACTGTAAGCTGTATCAAGGTTTGATATACAATGGGAATGTATTAATGATTTTCATGTTGTTTTTTCCATTGCAAACAACAACTTACCTGATCTAAGCAGTGACTCACAAAATAGTGTATATAAATGTAGTTCTTGTTGCTAGATATAATGAAATAAAAGGAATAAGATAATCCCCAGTGTCTACTCTTTAATTCAGTTTTTTTCTATTTAATATGAAAACAAAAGGTAAATATAATTTGTTATGATATTAAGGATAGTAAAAATTTGTAATTACCTCAACCCCTGCCACAGCCATAGAGACAATTCCTAAGTACTTCAATACAGACTCGATAACACTGATTCCTTTTGTTTTGCAGCCTTCTTGGTAAGCATCTTCGGATGAGCAAGTTTCCTCCGATTTGCTCTTGAAATTACAACAAGAAGCTGGGATTTTCGGCTGATGGGCAAGGTAATCGTTGAAGGATGTTACTCCGCAGCATTCCAGCTGTTTAATTAATCATTGGGACTATATTAATTTCTTTAATAGATACATTTTTTTTATAATTCATTGATAATTACAGTCTACTAATTAAATTTCATAGAATATCATAAGAAAATTCAAGAATAAAAAGTATTTCAAAGAATTTGAATTAAACCATTGTTAAAGCAGAATTATTTTTTTCAAATTATTACTTTATTTTATTAAACTTAATTAATAATTTTACCATTGATAAATGTTGTTTTTTAAGCAATAACAAAATAAAATAATACACAACAGATAAAAAAAAAACTAACCTCTGTTTGAATACCTCCCATCATGTTGATGGCGTTCTTGTCTCCTTTCAATGCATCATCAAATGTTGTTTGCAGGTATTTTGTAAACCCAGGCTTGAAATTCGCTTTGCCCACAAAGGCCAGCACACCAATTGTAATTTGTGCTAAGAGTAGAATCGACAGGATCACTGCATACTATATTGAAGGAAAAACAGTGTATCAATAAACTATTTGAGCTAAAGTTAAATAAGCCGTCGATTAGTTTTTCTTTTTAATTTGAAATGTATAAGAGGGGTTGATTATCTGTATGTATTCTAAAAAACAAACAAATGTTGAGTTGGGAGATGTTGTTAATGTCAGTTTAAAAAAAAAACAAATAACATATCGTTAATCGAGGTGTCAATACCTTTAATTTTACACCCTACCTGAAATTTCAGAGGCATATATTTTTTATTTTAATGCCAATTAATTATTTAATTAATGATACTCGGTCATATGTTATGAATATGCCTATAAATTGTTATAAGTCATTTAAAATTACAACATTCAATGGTAAATTCAGTCAATCAAATCTCAATAAAATCGTTTTCTCCCCCGTAACGAAACCTAAATTGTTTGATACTTCCACTCTGTTTGAATTATTGAGAAAAAGTGGCGAGGTAAAAGGCGTTTTGGATCTCCCCCAATAGAAAATACATATCATGACTAAGCCAAAAATGACAAGTTAGACAGCAAAACAAGCAATGCTTTTGATGGTAGCTCCGCCCGCAATGGTCTTAATTAGCTAACACAGATTTTTTTTTTAGATCTGAATCAATTTTTGCCAAAAAGTTAGTGCAAACTGAAATCATTTTCTTGCCAACCTAATATATTACTATTGAGGATTACTTAGGCTATGACAATTACTTAACAATTTCCTTGCCTCCCATCAAATAATTTAAGTAAAAGTTCATAGCAAATACTAACCAAATACCAAACATAAAATAAGAAAGCCTAACAAAGCAAGAATAAAAGCCCAAACAAATAAAACCTTAATGATAAAATCTTCTTTTTTTTTTTTTTCTTTTTTTCTCCAGAAACCACTTTATTTTGATGTATATGGATTTACAAGATTTAGAATCTGTGAGGAATTAGATAAACTAAAATTGCACCTGGTGTTTCTAATATTTTCTGTAGTTATGCTCCATTTGATATAGTATAAACAATCAGTATAAGAAATTGCAAGCATTACGAACTTAGAAGATGACACTCTCTGGAAATATTGTAGACTAAAACTAACTTAATCTCAACTTTTAGTCTCTATGGCAATCGATGCTGAAAGGGTGGTGGAATCATGTGTTAAACACTGATCCATTTTCGGAATGAGTTTTTGTTTTTATATTGATGGTGAGATAAGTTGTTTCAGGCAAATAACTACAGCATATTAATGCAAATTCTCTCATTGCTTATTGCACTTTCCATGATGAATTTTTTTTTTTTCATAAATGCTTAATTTTTTTTTAAATACCTTCATTATCATTAATTTCCTCACCAGTTTCTTATCAGCTGAATTCGTTATTATTATTATTAGCCAGTTTACGCTTATGGGAATACAGTTGCCACGGGCTTATCTCTGTGGTTATCTTTGAAGGTCGAGTGTGTTGGCCACTAAAGCAGACACGCTTTCGTTTTTAACTAAACTCCAGACAAACATGTCTCCATAAGGTACTTACCGTGATGAGGTAGCAGTGGTTCTCCCTGATGGCACCACAGCAGCCGAAGAACGCTATGAGGAACACGGCCGACCCAAGGCATATGAGGACAATGGTGGTGGTGGTGATCTGCCCGTCGAGGAAGTTCTTGAGCGTCTTCCCGTGGACATTGGCGTAAATGCTTCCACCAAGCACTGCCAAGCTCACTAGCTGTAAAAAAAACAAAACAAATAGAAATTAGTCACACATAATCAACAAGTTATAGTCATAATCCATTTAACACTGTAATATATAATAGCTCCAGCCTTACAAATATAAGGCTAACGAAAATATAGTTGTTTTCGCAGAGTTGGCTTACAAAGAAGGCTCTGCTATCACTCTACAAGTTAATGACACGATAGCGTATATTAGAAAACACGTGTGGCATCCTTATAAATGATAATAATGAGAGAATAAGCTAAGGGCTGTCAAAAATACAGTTTACAAATGGTTGACCTCTTCCAGAAGATTAAAGGAAAACCATTGTGATGCCTGTCAAAAGACCGTTACTGTCAAACATATTTTTCTTGGCTGTTAAAAGTGTGTAAATTACATAAACATACTGCCAATCACCCGTGGAAATTCCCGAAGCATTGATCGATGAACAGGAGGAAATAAAGAAACTGGCGAAGATTTAAAAACCACATAAAAGCGGTGTTGTAAACGAATAAGCCAATAATTGCTTTACATTGTGCAAGATTATAAGAGTTTCCAGGAATAGATGACAAGGAAAGAAAACAGTTTCAATACAAGGTCTAACAGATCTCATTATATTTATAACAAAAAAAATGAACGGGAATAAATGGGAAACAGAAAAAGGAATGTAGATGAAGAACACTTTTTTGGCCAAGTAGAGTAGTTAAAGAGATGCCTTATATAATGGTAAATAAATACAAAAAATTCTTGATTCACTAAACTTCCTTGTTATTCCAAAATGCAAACAAGCAAGAAGAGGATTTATGACTACTGATAATAAAGGATGGTCATGAATTGGAAGATAACGCTAAGATAATGGGGTTTGGAATCACGGAAAGCGGTCAGTAATTAAAATGATCGAATCTAAAAAGTATGTCACAAAATCTCCTTCTGAGCCCTAGCTGGTAACGAAGTTCCCCTCGCCTCACTCTCCGACCTTTTCCCCAGAGAGCAAAAGAGCCCATCATAACTCAAGGCCCCATAACATACTTATTATAAGCATATTTAATTTGCAATAGATCGCGAGGAGACCACCGCTTTAGAGGCGAAGAGGATTGAATGGATGAGTGTTCTGTCTGCATAAGGAAGAGTTGACTGTAGGATTTGGATGTGCGATCTTGAGGTCGTAATACCAAGATACATTGAGATCATTGTGAAGGGGTGAGTTAACGATGTATATTTGACAAATTTAGAAAATGTTTGGCTCTGTGGCCATTTATCTATAAAAAAATTTAGATTTTTAACATTACATTTTAGACGGTGATTCAAGGATTTTAATGAATACGATCCACGATTTTTTTAAATATTTAGTACCACTTTTTGTTTGTGTCATGATTTTTCTCATTAAATTGACTTTTAAACCTCTTTGGACTTGACTATAGTTATGTGATAAATGTACATTGGTGTATGTGAGTCAGCGGGCTAGTTCCAGCGTCGAGGCCGCCTCGCCTTCAGCAACTTCATGGCCACGGCCGACACATTTTTATTTCCATTCCGCGAATGAATCCCTCGCACGACAGAGGTGGGGAGAGGAGGACGCCATCAGAAGATTGGTACATTGTTCAAGTTATGTAGAAGGAATAGTTACCTGTCATTACTGAAATAGTAATCGATTGCTTTAATATCTTAATGAATATTGATTGACCACCGGTTGGATATTATTTCTCATTTAATACTGAAACAAGATGAGCATAAGGGTCAAAGCTCACTAATATTTTCTTCCTTTTTCATATCGACACCGAACTTTTGGCGACAAAACAACCGGAAAACAGATATTTTGTAATATTGCTTAGTCATCGCACGTTTTTGTTTTCTGGTTTCAGGAAACAATAAGCTGTCACCCGTGTGTGTCTGTGTCTATTCGGACGATTTTAAATCCAATGACAAACGTATGAGTCATGAAATTTTACTTAAAGATTTCATGTAAAAAAAACCAGCTATAGACAAAATTTGGCAACTCCCATAAATTATTCTAAGTGTGCAAATAAAAAATAAATAATTTGCTATCATGTTGAGTAGGGTATGAAATTAATGATCTCAACCACCTGACAGTGAAATCTTGTTTGATACTTTTCTCAAATGTAACTCACAGTTTCGTGATATTACGCATTCTAACTTGTTTATGTTGTAGTACATGAGAGGGGGGCTAAAGTCAAAGCCCGTCGTTTTTACCTACTGTATTATATTAACTTGTGGACTGTAGGGTATTACTAGTGATTGACATTTTCAGGAATAAACTAGTCAAAGTTAATACAATGTAAGAAATAATCACGGTTTATAATGATACGATTAATTTACTAAATGATTCGCTCGACAGAAACACTAGGGGCCAACAACTCACAATTTAAACTAGTAGCTGCAACTGGCTTCATTTTTGGCCTAGCCAGTTTTTTTTCTAATAAATCTTTTTTTTTTTTTTTTTTTTCTAAGCTCTCAAACTTATAAAAATAGGAATGTGGGAAAAATAAGGAAAATTATTTTTGGCTGGAAAGTGCCTTTCACTAAGGGGAGACCCCTATTTGAAGGATGTATGAGAAGGATATGGGGTGTGGAATGCCTAGAAAGGCGGAGAAAGAATAAAGATTCTAATAAATCAAATAATATCAACGATTAAAATATTGGTTCATTGTTAGGCATGAGCTAGCGAGTCCATCGAGAGAACAGCTTCGATTGATAAAAGAGAATTCTTAGGTTGCCATAAAAATTATTAATGAACAACGTTTCGTCAATAGAAAACTGTATTTATTCAAACCTACCAACTGTTACTTATTAATAACAGTTCGCCACCCACATTGCACTAGTCTATTCTTTTGTACCTAACGTAGCTAATTATTACACGTGTTCTTAATCATGTTTAACGCCTACTTTCATTTCTTGTCATCAGAACCCGATGGTGAGTAAGCTGCAACAATGCGCTTTGGATTTGAAAGTTGATGAAAACCTAAAAGGTCTATTTCATCAAGCAGTCCTCCCAACAAAATCTTCTTCTCATTTAAATGATACTTATTTAAATTTACAGGCGTTTAGGGGAATAAAAAACGTATTACTGTAAAGGAATTTTGTGTTCCAAGGGAGGAAGCAGTGGTTATGTTGTAACATGTAGCATGTAGCATGGAGCATGGAGCACAGGCAGCACACCGGTGGTAAAAACTGGTTCCTGAAAATCAGTCACGAATTGTGGAGTCACTTTCTCACACCGTCTTCGCACGTTTCTCGTTCCCTAGATCCACTGCTTCCAGCTCTCATTTCGGTCTCGCCTTCTTTTTGATGATATATTATGATGATTTTATGATATATACATTTTTTACCAGGTAAAAAAAACTTCAACATCATCATCTTGTCGAGAAATGATAAAAATCAGACAAAAAAAAAAACCTAGACCTTGGAGCTTCCCCTGCTTGGCTCTACTAACAAAAACTAGAAGGAGCCTTACTTTTACTTAGGTTTGTGGTGGACTTTTTTCATATGCCAGTCTGTTCTACGATCTTTTTTCAGTTAGTTTCAATACATTTCTCCTAACGCCCAAAAAGGTTTTTTTTTTATCCCTTGTTCAATGAAACGTTTTGGTTTTGCATCAATAAATTCGAGAAATGAAAATTTCACCTCGCTTTCAGTTTGGAATATTTTGTTTTTTTAAAATGTGACGAAGTTTGTTTTTGGTTTTTTGTAAATTTAAATTTAATTCAATTCCAAAAAATGAAGACTCTTTAGCTTAGTAAACATTAGTTTTCTTTGTCCTCACAATGTAAATTTTTAACAGGCGGTCATGCTTTTTTTTCTTTGGAGTTTTTTTTTATACTAGTTGCTGTACGAAACGACAAAACGTTAATAATTAAATGAATAAATTTCCTAAAAATACCCAAGGTTTTGTATGATTTTTTTTTTTTTTAAATCGGTATTACTCCTATTTGGTCTATCATATTTCGAGGTGTTGTTGAGTATAACGACAAAGCCGGAAAATGAAAACAAGCAAACGGACAGTCGCACAAAAAGCGATAAACCCCCGTACCTTTCTGAAAGTATAGCCTCTCTCAACTTGCTACCCGAACTTTCCTATCCTCTGGTGTGACTTCCTACGGCTAGGAAGTCCGTGCCGTCCGGTCACTGCCTAACTAATTAGTGCCCCAAGGAGACTTTACAGCCGGGGTGGTAATAACAATGGCCTTGTCGGGGGTTCATCAACCCCTCTGCGTAGGGCTCGTCGATTGTATTCCAGAACCAGTTTTTCACCTGATAAGCTAAGCTAATAACCCTCACCTTTGTAGCTCCCTTTTTTAGGGCTCGGCACTAGGTAAGGGGTCTATCATGAAGTAAGTACTGAGTTAGCTGTAAGCTAACTGTAGCTGACGAAATAAACGCTGAAGCTAACGCATATTGCACGCATCAGAAGTTTGATAATAACCAAATATATAGGAGCACTAGCACATCACCCATATACTATAACTAACCCCTCACAACTAAAAACTAAATTGAATGAACTAATGAATTCTTAGTTGTTGGTTAAAGATTCAATACAAAGAAGGTTCCAGCTATTCAAAAATCTGCTATACTGCAAGAGATTAGTCTCGAGTCGAGACCTATCAATATATCAGCAGGTATTGCAAGTGTCTCAGTTAATAACAGTATTTACCATACCAGCACAATAGTTATTTACAAAGCTTCTCCGAAACTCCTTTTTCGATCAATTTCTTCAAGGATTCTCCTTTTACTAGTGAAATGAGGTAGCGGAAATACGAAGAAAGGAAAATAGTGAAAACTATGTGAGGCAAATTACATGAAGTAAGTCTTGGATGGGGTTGCAGGACGTTAAATAATAAGTTATTTAGATTTTAAACTAAAATAAAAAAATAAAAAATTGTTGTCGGGCTATATGCTCAGCTGGTGCTACCATATTTAGTCTTGCGGCCAAATCTTTTAACTTATCATTGGACTATGATGAAATATAATCATATTTATTATATATCGGTTATGGATTTTTTTCAGTTCAAGGTAAGCTTTGCAGTTAAGGTATTTTAGAAAGGCGAAGCTTCGAACAGTTTAGGAAGTAATAGGACTTTGTAGATTAATATTTTAAGACGTGGTTGGAAAGTTTGGGAAGACATCTATAGGGCTCGTGCTCGATTGATATAGCTCAGTGGATAGAACAACCGACGGCGAATCAAGAGGTTTTCGAGAAAACCGTCGATACCCTAAAAATAAAAGAATGATAAAAAGATGACAAATATTTCGTCTTTCTTGACGAAATATCTTAATTTAACTACAGCCAGTTATATCTCGATATCCAATTTCCATGTTCGGAAGAGCATGGTACTACAGCATAAATCATCCTAATACTACTGTATAAATTATCGTACTGCATAAAGCTATCGGAAACAGCCAATTTTACAGTGATAATCGATAGTGTATATTTGAATTTTTTATGCCGACATTAGAAAAATTGTCTCTCATACTTCTTGCAAATCGGTCAAACACCAGGCGCCACGCTCGATACCCCCCCCCCCGTAAATAAATGACTACTCTATCAAGAAGGTCATCCTCGAGTTTAATTGTCACCTGATGGAAATCTATTAGTGACGTAAGAAATCACTTCATGGGCGGAAATAATTCTTTATAACGAATAAATTTTCCGGATTTGTAAATAATTTGAATTTCAGGGGAGTTCTACTGCTAGCGTTAAAAGGATTAGTATGATTCGCTCTATAATCCTTAACCGTAAATCCAGATCGGTTCGATAATAACTTTATAAATCAAAAGTGTATTGCCTACTGAAAAATTCTCTATACCATTTAAAATAATATCGTAAAACTAGCTAAGTCTTAAAAACAATTGCTTGAATTATTTATTATTATAATGAATATTTAAGTATAATCACTTGATGGCTACTTATTATTATTTTATTTAAATTTTAAGTATGTAAATATAATCGAAATAAAATATTTTTTAACTCAGTTCAGTTGAAATTCATTTTGAGCAGCCTATAGTTTTGTATAGAGCGTCGTTGATTTGCGTACAACGGAATCATAAGAGAATAAAAGGTCTTATACTTTTTCTTTATTTTTTTAAAAGCGATTTTCGGTATTTCAAACTTGTATTTACCTTACAACTGTTATAACAAAAATTTGACAGCAATAATGATTTAAAAAAAAAAATGTGAGGCAACTCCTCCTTAGATCTGGTAGCATTTCAAAAGGTTGGAAGGGAGGAGTATGATTCTAAGCTAGCGATTGTAATTAATAAAATTTATTAATTATATTTAATATTCAAGCAGCAATTATGAAGCTCAAGGGCCAACCGACACACATCATATGTCGTAGGGGGCGTAGCTCAGATGGTAGAGCGCTCGCTTAGCATGCGAGAGGTACCGGGATCGATGCCCGGCGCCTCCAGGTATTTTTTTTATAGTAAAATTAATTGAAATAATTAACGTAATGTGTATGAGATGAGAAGCATTGATATTTTGACTTTTCTGTGGAATACTAGATTTAAATTAGTACAGATAATCAGTTAGGTTCAAAAACTTATTTTTTTTTAAGATACAAAATATTCTTGTTAAAAAATTGTATTTAAATTTTTGATAAATATTATTATTCTTTCTTAATTAACTACGTTTATTAGGGCGGTCTAGGATTAAAAAAATGACCGTTAAAAAAGTAATATAATGTTTTTCTAATTAAATTAAATTTGTGGGAAACCGTGGGTATCGATTAGTTATAAATAATAATAATAAATAAACGAAAATCTATCATCCGCAAAAAATACCTAAACCCGTCAGCCCCTGCGATATAATATATAAATATAAAAAAAACCTATTTTATTGTTAAAAGTGTACTTAAAAGTTTTATAAATTTATTATTCTTTCTAAAGTAACTCCGTTTATTGATGTGGTATAAGATTCAAAAATGAGCGTTCTAAGATAATGAAACTTTTTTGTAAAATAAATTAAATTTTTGGGAAAACGTGTCTATCGATTAGCTATCAATGAAAATATATCATCCATAAGAAATAAATAAACACGTCAGCCCCTGGGATAAAACATAAATATAAGAAAAACTATTTTATTGATTCGACTCCCGTTCATCAATTTCTCAACAAGCTTCAAACCGACCATGCATACAAAAAGACACTTTTTTTTATACCCGTCAATAATGGCATCAATTTCTAATGGCCGATGGAATAGTGACTGTGTCACCAAGGTGAAGTTCGATACAACATCAATAATTTCTAAGGCATCATTGATTGTGAAGCCACGAGAAAATTCCGAGAGGCAAACAAATATATGAGCGCTATGAGCTTTATTTTATTACTCTGTTTAAATTTTTATTTTAAAATCCATATTTTATAACAACATAAATAATTCAATTTTAGCAATAATTATTAGTTGTGGCATGTAACCCCAAATATTAAGAGTTATAATTACAACATATTGGGTCGGGGAGGTGTTAAGCGACTCGTATCTGAGAGACAAGTGTGAACAAGTGGGGACTGGAACTAAAGCTGAGACATATGCGAAGGGTTGTTTCAGGAATTGCGGTCGCTTACTTAAAAAATAACAAGAAACACCAGTGGACTTCCATGAAGTCCCGAGGCAGGTATCAAGTTAAGTATCAAGTACACCAGAAGGGGCTTCTAGGAGCTTATATATAATATTAGGATTACAATATTCTTAGCATTATATAACTGCCGATTATTTTCTTCTTCTATTCATCATAGGATATGATTTATTTATAAACGTCGATTATAAATAAATTTACGTCACTATTTTTTAATTTCGCTTGTAATAATGAACTCCAAGTGTAGTAATTACTATGAGCAATAAAAACATCCTTCAAGTATATATTGTCTAACTTCAAACATCGACACATGCTTCCATTGTTAATAGATTTTCCTGTTTCTGGTTTGAATCATGTTCCTATGACGTACGGACTATTATTGAGTTATGAAAATTGTCAAGGATTCTTTTGTAGGTTTGAAAATAGGCTTGAGTCGTGACTCAATAATCTAATTTGCAATTCACATCACCTTTCCCGGAACAAACGATGAAGTTTCATCTTTCTATGCTCAAATGTAGCCTACTATTTAAAGATTTAATTTGTTGATCTGAGGATTAGTCGCTTTGCGAATTTTCCTCTCAAAAAATTATTATTTTATAGCCAAAAAAAAATGGTTTACTTTAATGATAACTATGTGCTATTTTTTGAAATATGCATAAATTAGTTTAAGGATATTGAAATTGGAGGAATCTCCAAGTTCGTTTCGGTTTTTGAAAAACAAATTAAGTGTGTTGAACAAAAAATACTTTAAAAATATATAAAATTATATAATTCAAATTATTTTTTGAACCATCTCGGTCAGTTAAAAACCCCTTTTTCAACGTATACTTACAAATTTCTAGAAAAATAAATTAAATTTAAACCACGCTTAGAACGTTTGAAATGCGCAAATTTTTTTGATGAATCTCAAAACATAATTTTGGAATTGCTTTATGCATTAACCTCTTTAATTTGGTTATGAAAATAATGGAAAAACAGAATTTTACATTTTAAATCACTTCTGAGAAGCATCGAGTTGATAAATATTAAAATTAAAAGGGGTCTGACTATATTCAAGTCATTTTTTTTCTTCTTCATGATTTGTGGTAACTTATTTTAACCAACACATATTAATATTATATGGTGTTGTCGAGTATAATTTTAAAATTGTATTCCTTCTTGAAAGTAGATCCTCTCCTTTCGGGGATTGCGAATACAAAGCTTGCATATAACATATACACACTTAACACAGGAGAGGGGTTTGTAGTTCTCCTGGGTAAGATGGGACTGTTCACGAACTATCTACTTACGGCGTTAAAGTACGCGCCTACAAAAAAAATAAAGATCTTGGAGTGATTGATAGAAAAATAGTTGACTTTATCTTGTATTCTTTGATGCAATATCTACTCCGAGAATGGTTCCACTTATACTTTATGAACGCTTCATTTATGATATTTTGATAAGATAAATAATTGACATGTGATGATATTGCGCTATATTAGCGATAACAATTTAGATTTGTTTGAAAAATACTTTCAAGCACAATTAAAACTTGTAAAAATAGTTAACTTTCCGGTGGCATATAATTTAGGTCTGCCCGTTTGATATATCCTAGGATCCAGTGTACAGGATTCACACCTCAATATTACAACTCCCAACCTATCACTGTTTACTATCAATATTTACTATGTACTCATGTTACTACCTCTAATTCATATCGCCGACAAATTGACACCTCAATACTCTATATAAACTAAATATACTATGAAAAATACTGTGGGGGTACGCGAATTTATAACCCGCCCTTCATCTGTAAATTTATGTTTATTGTTCTGTTCACTGAACTTGTAGAGCGTAAAGGAAGCCTACGTGAAAGCATTCAAGCTTTCTCTAGTAATAATGATACTTCGAAGCAAGTCTTTAACTCCATGTAATAATATGTGGTTTATATCAGGTGTACATAGCACGAACTATGTCCAACAGGGTACGATTTCTTATTATCACCCCTCTTAATATTTTTATCAATCCTTATGCCCAGTGTACTTCATGATCTTGAAATTTCCCTCCATTTCTACTTTAACAGCCCTAGAACTTAGATTAAGAACTTAATAATTTCATAATTGCATATTTGTTATTTTGAAGGATGGCTATATTCATCACGAATCATCAAGCAATACCTACACAATGAGATTCATTAAAAATTAGTAAAACCCATTTTTATATCAAAACAGTAATGTTTAAACAATTAAAAAAAAACGAGTTTCGTACCAACATGTCGAGTTATTCCGAATTAAGATAATAAATAATAAAAATTAAAACGATCAATAATAAATAATTCTCAATATATATAATATATATTTTGTAGAATGGCTAATTGTATCCATTATTCAGCCCTATAAATCTCTGGCATTAGCTGTAGCTACATGTTGTGATTTGTCAGTTGAAAGTTTTATCTCATGTGAACAATCTGGTCTGTCTACTTGTTGTCAGCATTTATTAAAAAAATATATTGTCTGGTTTTTCAGCGTTTGTCTTCCTTGGATTATTACATCATGACCTATTTATTACGGCATGTAATAATTGCATATATATGTTTTTAATTGATATACCACCCTCAGTCGTCCAGTTCACCCAGTTCAGTCATCCTAAGGACTACGATTTAGAAGAAGATACATGAATTTACATATTTACATGGTAGAACCACAATGATATAATATTAATAACTTCACCTGATTATTCTTTGATTTTTTTATAAATCAGAAACCCCGTGCCAGTGTAACTTTCTGTCCAGGAGCGATTGTGAATCCCCTGTTCGAAACTTCATATCCTCCATTGATTATGCAACTACATGAAAACTATTTTTAACTCCATAAAACATAATTAAATTCTATTATTTACTCGGTCATATTGAGAATGGCATCAAATTCAGACTGCCATTACAATCATATTCGCAACTCAAACCGTGTTGCATGTTTTGCAAAATGTTTTGCATGTTAGCTTGATTTGATCCCACTGTGATACCAGAAATGAAAGCAGCCCCATGGTAAATTAAAACTTATTTATTTAATTACTCTGTTATTAAAAACTTCTATAAGATTGAGTAGCGTATCAAATTAAAGATCTCATATTATCTTATTATAGATCTTAATTATTAATGAGTAATTAATAACTGTAATTACACAAGTCATTAAAACCGTTTTCTCATGATTCCCATATGCCGTGTGAAAAGTTAAATAAACATAATCCATTAAAATGTAAGAAAGAGTGAGTATTTAGATGAATCGTCGAAAACATTAACTGTGTGATACTGCACATTAAACTATTTTTTTTTATATATAGCGAAACAAAACGTGGTGACAAAGAGACTGCTTCATAGAACAGCTCACTCGTGACTCGGTCAGATTAGTCAAGGGTCTCAAGTATCCCTGACACACTGGTCAGATCTCTTCCTTCACATCATAGCGCTCGTTGTGATGACCTTTCGTCGCAAGTGGGCCACTTACTTCACTTGATTTTTTATCTGATAGAAGCATTGAGTTCTAATGACACCATCTGGCGATCTCGATAGTACCGATATTATGTTATGGTTCGTGAATTCTAACTCATATATATAATATATATATTTTTTTTTACACTGACAAAAATAATATTGATGTTATATGTTTGTTCTGTGTCGCCAAGATGAAACAAATTGGTTAGTTATATCTAATGAGAATCAGGCTTTTGTAGATCCACTAACAATTATTGAATTATCAAGTTTTGATAGCTCAACTTTTTCTCAACCCTTTTCTGGTTTTATTTAGATCAAGCAATTGCAGCAGCTCATCTTTGTCATATTCAGGCTCTTCACAACTTTCGATGGATTTTATTATCTAGATTGTTGTGAAGCACCTGAAGATGTCATACATGGGCTGTTGAAAGCTATCGCTCATGATTCAAAATTATAACAGGCTTGAACACGTTGTTGTGTGATTGGAACCTAATGATAACACTCCTTACAAACAAAAAAACTTTTTTTTTATTATTATAATCCTTTATTGTGCTAAAATTACAATCTGCCTTTTATAAGGCAATAAGTAATTAAGATAAATGCTCTCATTCATACCATATTTACAGTTCATCATTCACTCGCTCATTCATACAATATTTACAGACAGCCCAGAGACCCCCCAAATCCACCGCGAAGAGAAAGCGGAGTCCTGGGAAGTCCCCCACGCTCCTCCGTCAGCCGCGTCACCGGATACTAGCCAGTGGAGGCTGACCAAGAGCGCGAGAGCCACAGACGCTCAGGACATGATTGGAGAAACTGGCCATTGCCAGGACTCCCACTGTCACGCGTTTATAGCAGGTCACGAGGCCACTGCCGTTTCAGTCTCCGAGGAGGATTATAGGGATGAGTGGCGCAGTGCAATGACTGTGCTACAGGATTAGGGTGGTTGGAAAGGCTACTGTGGAATTTCATAAACTTGGAAGGGATGAGTTCTAGAATGTAGGGTATGTTAAGGTCGTTATGAAGGGTTTTGTTGCTGACATAATAAGGGGCATTTACTATTGTTCTCAGGACTTTTGATTGAAAGGATTGGATACGCTTGATGTTAGACTTTTTTGCTGTCCCCCATAGCTCTATTCCGTATGTCCAGATTGGTTTAAGTATAACTTTGTAGATTAGTAGTTTATTTTCTATTGAGAGATGGGATGTCCTTTGAAGTAGTCTGTACAGTTGTCCAAAGCGTCTGTTTAGTTCTTGTCTTTTTAGTCTCGTATGTGGGTTCCAGGTCAGTCGTTTGTCAAGATGGAAGCCTAAGTACCGTACTGTCTCGGATACAGGGAGAGGAATAGAATTAAAATAAACTAGTGGACAAGACTTGCGACAAAGGGTGAAGGTAATGTGGGAGCATTTTGCTTCATTAACTTTGATCCGCCATTGATTGCACCAATACTCGATCTCGTCAAGGTGTTTTTGAAGGTTATGGGATGCTATGTCGGGGTCTGGGTGGGATGACAAGACTGCAGTGTCATCTGCAAATGTGGTCAAGAAGGTATTGGGAGTAGAGGGGACATCAGCGGTGTATAGGTTATAGAGGATGGGGCCCAGGACACTGCCCTGTGGAACTCCTGCACTTATGGGATAGTAGTTAGAGTATTCTAAACCACAGCGGACTTGGAAGAAGCGGTTTGAAAGGTAGGACTGTAGGATTAGGAAAAGGGTCTGTGGTAAATATCTGTTGAGCTTGTAGAGCAAACCTGCGTGCCAAACCCTGTCAAAAGCTTGAGCTATATCGAGAAAGGCAGCAGTGCAATACTGTTTGGTTTCAAGGGCTGAGGAGATGTGATCAACTTAATGATTTAATTACTGAATCCTTCATTTGTTCTAGATCTAAAACAGCTGTTTAATTAGTGTTTGTGGGAGTCCTGGCAATGGTCAGTTTTGCCAATGTCCTGAGCGTCTGTGGCTCTCGCGCTCTTGGTAATCCTTCACTGGCTCGTATCCGGTTACACGGTTGATAAAAGAGATTCCACTTCCTCTTGTATGCGAGTTAGGTGACCATGTGGATTTGGGAGGTCTCTGTGCCGTTTATATACTGTATGAATGAGCGAGTAAATGAAAATTGTAAATATGGTATGAATGAGAACATTGAACACAATTACTTATTGCCCAATATAATTTATCAGTATAAAGATTTTGTACTAATGATAATTAGAATTGTGATACTATTTGTGGATAGTGACTACCACGCCTGAATGCTAATCTGGATTCTATCGGGTTCGTTTCCGAAACCCACCATTCTGAAGGAGATGGATCTGATTGGTGTTGATTCAGCCTCGTGAAGGGAAACGAGTAGCTACTTGAAGGAAGAAGAGCCGAAGAATCCAGCCGAGAAACACGAAATAATGGTTTAAATGTAACAGTCTAGCGGCAACGCTTCTTCAGTTTAATTTCTCGCCACAAAGGCCGATCAGGCATGAAGAATTAACAAATAATATCCCAAGAACGAAACTTAATGAATCACAATCACATAATTTTAAACAACTAGGATAAAAAAATATATATATATTCAATACTATACAATAAAAATTGTCTTTAAATTTGAATTTTACCGATTTTTTAAGGCTGACCTCACCCTGATTAAAACATATCAGTTCCTGTTGTATGAAGCGCCTGTCCGTTAAATAATGATCAAGTACTGTGTTATTTCTGATAACGAAACAGGATCTACGCCCTTCAAGCACAACTGTCCCGACTTCCTTTTTAAATTTTAGTTGTGTTGCTTGTTGCATATTTTGTGAAATGTATACAGTGCGTCTGCTTGTAAGCGGATGAACATTAAGTAGAAGATGTAAGAACGTGACTTGGTTATGGTCACACGGGTCTATTGGGGATAGTTCCCAGGCCACGAATTCAGTAGTATTAAATAGACACGAAGTAATGAATGAACTTTTTAGACTAAATCTGTCCTGCAAGGGTAAAAGGGGATAAGTACCTTTTTTACTACATTTGAAAAAAGAAACTTCGAAATATTTACACAAATTAGGTTTTTTATTATTTTATGCAAAGCTGATTTGTGAAAATATTTTGAAGATTCTTTTTTGGAGTTTTCCGAATGTAGTACAAATAGTACTTACCTCCTTTTACCCCATCACCACGGAAACATGAACAAAAATAACTACGATACAAATATCTAAGTATGATAATGATAAATAGAAATAGATAGCAATAGAAGGAAAATTCATGAAAAGGAAAGTATATGTTCAGATAGCAGCGTTTAATGCTAACTTCAAGTGAGTCAACAAATGACAAAAATAGATTTTTAGAGACAGATACAAATAAGTTTAACTATAGCCCGGAGATGACTTTATTAATTAGCAGCTCCAGAATACCACACATGAAGAATTCAGCACTGTTATTCCCAACAACTACTATTCTTCAACATTCAATCAAAACTTTCACGACCGCGTGACCTGGTCTAATCATTTGGGTTTGATCATTGTTGGGCCTCTTAAGGACGATTTAAAATACCTAAAACGCTAATAGACCTAATGTGACGAATGGATACGTTGCTTTCGTTACAAAGTCTCGTCTTAAAAAATAAATGAGGAATGATATTATTCGTTCATTCGAGGAATTTCTATAAAATCAAAAGGAAAATGCTCTATTTTAAATAGGTACGATCTGAAATTTTAATGGTGTATTCATCATTAGCTTCTCAATTTTATATTTAAAGTTGGAAAGTATATGAAACCAAATTAAATGTGTATATAACTGAAAATAGTATAGGTGCAGAACATTATGAACTCTTATAAGTTCAGAACTTTATTGTGAAATAATTACAATCTGCCTTTTATAAGGCAATAATAATACAGATAAATGATCTCATTCATACCATATTTACAGCCATCATTCACTCGCTCATTCATACAATAGGACATGATTGGAGAAACTGGCCATTGCCAGGACTCCCACTGTCACGCGATTATAGCAGGTCACGAGGCCACTGCCGTTTCAGTCTCCGAGGAGGATTATAGGGATGAGTGGCGCAGTGCAAAGACTGTGCTACAGGATTAGGGTGGTTGGAAAGGCTACTGTGGAATTTCATAAACTTGGAAGGGATGAGTTCTAGAATGTAGGGTATATTAAGGTCGTTATGAAGGGTTTTGTTGCTGACATAATAAGGGGCATTTACTATTGTTCTCAGGACTTTGGATTGAAAGGATTGGATACGCTTGATGTTCGACTTTTTTGCTGTCCCCCATAGCTCTATTCCGTATGTCCAGATTGGTTTAAGTATAACTTTGTAGATTAGTAGTTTATTTTCTATTGAGAGATGGGATGTCCTTTGAAGTAGTCTGTACAGTTGTCCAAAGCGTCTGTTTAGTTCTTGTCTTTTTAGTCTCGTATGTGGGTTCCAGGTCAGTCGTTTGTCGAGATGGAAGCCTAAGTACCGTACTGTCTCGGTTACTGGGAGAGGAATAGAATTAAAATAAACTAATGGACAAGTCTTGCGACAAAGGGTGAAGGTAATGTGGGAGCATTTTGCTTCATTAACTTTGATCCGCCATTGATTGCACCAATACTTCGATCTCGTCAAGGTGTTTTTGAAGGTTATGGGATGCTATGTCGGGGTCTGGGTGGGATGACAAGACTGCAGTGTCATCTGCAAATGTAGCCAAGAAGGTGTTGGAAGTAGAAGGGACATCAGCGGTGTATAGGTTATAGAGGATGGGGCCTAGGACACTACCCTGTGGAACTCCTGCATTTATGGGATAGTAGTTAGAGTATTCTAAGCCACAGCGGACTTGGAAGAAGCGGTTTGAAAGGTAGGACTGTAGGATTAGGAAAAGGGTCTGTGGTAAATGTCTTTTGAGCTTGTAGTACAAACCTGTGTGCCAAACCCTGTCAAAAGCTTGAGCTATATCGAGAAAGGCAGCAGTGCAATACTTTTTGGTTTCAAGGGCTGAGGAGATGTGATCAACAACGCGAAGCCCTTGTTGAGCAGTGGAATGTCGTTGGCGGAAACCAAACTGGTGTGTGGGAAAAAGGTTTTTGGATTCAACAATGGGAAGTAGACGTTTTAGTAGGAGTTTCTCAAATATTTTTGAGAGGATAGGGAGTAGGCTAATTGGACGGTAAGATGAGGCGTCATTGGGTGGTTTACCGGGTTTGGCGAATAGGACAATAATGGAATGTTTCCAGAGGAGAGGAAAGTGTGTCGTTCGGATAATGCAATTATATATGTAGGTTAGGAAGGTTATGGCTTTAGGAGGAAGTTGTTTGAGAATTTGAGGAGTTAGGAGATCATATCCAGGGGATTTTCTGTAAGGTAAGTTTTTCAGAAGGTATTTGACCTCAGAGGGATTAACGGCTTTTGGTGGAAGAGAGAGAGGAATAGGTGAAGTGAGGAAATCTTCCACAGTTTTGCTGTGAGTATGGCTTTGATGAGAAAGGTGAGGTGTGAAAGTATGGGTAAGATGCAGAGCAAATTCCTCCGACCTATCTCCATCCGAGGCCGCCCAGGACCCATCATCACGACGGAGTGGATGTGAAACAGGTTGATACTTTAGGATTTTTTTGGTTACATTCCACAAGGAGTTATCCCTGGTAGACAGAGAGGAGAGGTAGGAATTGAAAGAATCAGAACGGAAGGATGCCAATCGCCGCTTTACCAATCGGCAGTACTGATTGTACGAGCGGCGATCAGCAGGATGCCGGGATCTTTGCCACACTGTTCTAGAGCGGCGTTTGGATTTGATTAGATCTTTGAGATGTTGAGGTAAACGATTATGATTGTGGATCCTTGGGTGACGGTGGGGTGACGATGCTATGAACTCTTAAAAATTTCTGCCACACCTAAAGAAGTTTCTAAGTTAAATTACAAAGAAGTGATTGAAATTTGTAAGGAATCAGCTAATTGCCAAATCAAGCGTAATTGTCGAACGTCATAGATTTTTATCACAGAAGCATAATCCTCATGAACCAGTAAATACATATGCAAACGAATCGAAAAAGTTTGTTCCTAAATGCCAATTTGTATGTGAGTGTGGAAAGTCAGTCTCAGATATTTTCTTGTTGTCACAGTTTATTAGAGGCCTGAGCGATCAGTCGATGAGGCAGCAATTATTACTACAGAGCCCTGGTACATTCGATGAAGCTATAACAAAAGCTCTGGCATTAGAGGCATCTATCTCTGATAGCAGGGACATTTCGGGAGAAAGGTCATATGATTCTTCAATTAATAGAGTTTCAAGACCTACAAGATCTTTCTCTACTGCACGCTTCCGACAAAAACAAACAATAAATTTTAAAAATCTTGGAATTGATGTTTTCGCTGTGGCCGTAATAATCACAACGCTTAAGAATGTAGATAGTCTAGTCACGTATAATGTATATCATCATGCTTGTTTATTCATTATATAATTTCTATAAAATAACAAAACCTGTATATAATGTAGCGACGCTATAGGAAATACAAAATAATTTGTGAATAGATTCACCTGAGGATCTATAATTATCTGTAAATCTAAAGAGGCTATGAAGGGGAAAAAAAAAAAAAGTACATAACTCGATACCGTTTCTTAGTAACATCCAAATAAATATGAGTAAAGCGCTCAAGTTACAAATGGTGTTTAATTGCGAAGTTTATTGTCAAACGGGTCTTTTCGTGCTGCTGATGGTGGGAATCGTTTAGGTATTCATCAAGGCTGCCGTACACAAATGAAAACGTCCTTTACTCAACTTTAATTTATTATTGAAGCCGACCTTCGACTTAGCTGTTAATATTACACCGCGGGTCGATGGCTGCCTGAATCTGTAATCGGCCGAATTCTGATGAAACACCCAAGAGAAAATTCTCACATCCCCTAAAGACTGTAAACGAAGATTATTGATTTCTTTTGCACTTTGATGAACCCTCCAGGTGAGTCCACAGAGATGAAAGTAAATTTGAAGACTGTATTGGATGTAGTTGGGTATGGAAAATGATCTAGAGTCTATCTTAAGTTAGGGTGGATTCCAACCCATCACATATCGCGCCGATCAGGTGTGAAAATTGTAGTTTTTGTGCATACATTTGGTTACTGCCTCTATCAAATAAGAAATTACATTAAAACTACAGCAAGAATGAATTGTAGAAACCACTTTCTCGAAGGGTTCGTATTAGTCATTAGTTGATGTAATGGTTTTGCAATACAATTAAGTATTTTTATTAGAAATACCTATTAGCGCATTTTTTTACAGCACTCTACATAACGTTTCTCAAACGCAATCAATCTGGGCAGTGTCCTCGAACTGATTAGTCACTAAATCAATTTATATAGTTTAATGGAATATTTATTTATTGATTTTATGTGGAAGATTTTTCTCTTGAAATTCTTAAGGCGTATTTATTGTTCTCCTACCAATTCCGAAGAAATAAATTCTTTATTTTACGAAGGTTTTTGAGAAAGTATGTGTTGCTGGATGAAATGGTTTGTCTACCCACGAATTATTTAAAATGAAAAGAACTCGTCTGTGGTACAAAACCCACAACAGGCATACCAAAGAAAGTTTGTTAATTTATATTTAGTGAAAGTCGGCAAGGAATTCTTAATACTGAGCGCATTTAATTCACTAAGGACGATGGTAGTGTTAAGCATATCAAGAACATATTGTTTGTACATCTGTTCAAAGTGTTTACAGAGTGAGTATATTTATTTAAATATTTGAAGAGAGGTGATTTTTAGTTTTGTTTTCTAATCTACTACCCAGCTACTACCTTATATTATGTTATATTAATCGTCTGTTGCTATCCAGACCATATTTTTCAATTCGCTATCTTTTATTTTATTATTACTTTTGTGTTGTATAATCTTAATTTGTATTCCACTGCATCACAGTAATGGTTTTGTAAAAACAATATTAGATTGTCACACGATTGAAGGAGAAGACAAGCGACGCACAAGAGCAGAATAAAAAATATAAGATGGAAACACAATATAAAAGAGTGCTGAGGAAGGTCCTTGCAGTAAAGTGTGACCGGTCTCGCATCAGCGCGCACAAGGCCGTTTTGGGACAGCGATGTCCCTTTTTGTTCGGGTCCGGCTGTTTCATGGGTAAGTTGGTTGTCAATGATATCGGTTCAGGAATCAGTTGCCTGAAAGGTATATCGTATACCGCTCACACCACGATAATTTCCTGATAATTAGAACAAGCAGAATAAAACCCTGTTTATTGTTAACTTTGTGTAATCAGCTCTTCAAAAAAAAGGCTACCCCTATACTAGATAGACTGGAAGTGGTGAAACTTTTCAGAATCTCTGATATAAACTTTTTCATAAATACTTTCAACGGGTACATGCTTTCGTCTTCAGCCCTTCTAACATTATATTGCAGAGTGCGCGAATGCTTTCTCACCGTAAAGTAACGCTCGTACTAGTAACGGACGATTAAATTCCGTTTAGGAATTCGATTTTGTTTAGCAAAATCTCTTTATGCAACGCAATACAAAAATCATGTGAATATTTATAATTTATTCAGCTATATTTGCCAATAAATAACCCAATGTTATTATGTTATTTAGTTATCAATCAATCTTGTTGAAGATAATGGTTTCTTAAAGTAATTGAATAATGCAAACTAGAGGTAATATTCAATAATTGAGCTCATAAAATTGAGCTAACCTATACACTGTAAATTGATGGAATCTAATGCAGTTTCTGCGATGAGATCTTCTCAACGATGATTCTTGGCGGATCAGCTTGGATCAGTCTCCTCGTCGAAGGCTGGTACACCAGACATTGCCTTTGTCAGAGGCAGAGTAGGACTTGAAGATTTTCTTAAAACTTACTAACTAATTGCGAAAATTCTGCTTTTGCTGTTATTTTTAATAAATAAATATATTTTATTTGTTAAACAACCACGGTCGCTTAAAATAGCCTTTTCAGAAAAAAACAAAATAGCTAAATTATTTCATATTCTTGCTATATGGGTAACTCCAATGTATATATAATACATATACAGGTTCAGGATTTCATTTCCGGTCCAAGAAGAGGAAGAAATGGTTTTCTTTGATGAGCAGGATTTGAATTGAACTTCTCAAATGACTTCTGAATCGTTGCTTGAGGAAGCTTAAAAAAATGTAAAATGGGTCCGACTTCATTCATGATTTATTTTATTAAATTATTTATTTTTTTATACTTACATACTAGATACAGACAGGTAATTGCCCTGTACTTTTTCGTAAGTAAAGGTTTATTCTAGTAGTGTGGTAAGCAACAGTGTTCAGCCTCAATGAGGACAAACGATCGCGTGCAGGAAATACTCCGGGTTCACTATTATCGGCAAAGGAAATCTGCTGAGTTCCAGCAACAGTTTTCTTTCCTCAGCTTTATTTTGATGGCCAATCGAGAGGAGTCCAAGCACTTTCACATACTTAGGTTCTCATAAGCAAATCGGAGTTGTGATGGTTGTACCCTTCCACCCGTCATCAATACTTCCTTGGAGGGATCCAATACTATCATGACTAAAAATCACTTTTACCTTAACGATTTCCTCTAATTCAAATCAGCGATCACATCTCGCAATACTATATCTTATCCTTCTACCTTGTGTTTCCCTTCTCACAAGTCTGCTTCATTTGTCCGTTATTTTCTTCTCCGCGCCACAAACCATTGGAACTCTATTCCCACTGATATTCCTCGTTCGCTAACTCTCCCAATCTTTAAATCGAGACTTCAGTTCCTTATATCCCACCAGCCCAATAATTCATACTTATTATTCTGTTTATATATTTTTCATTCATCCCAGAAAATTTCCATGCCCTACCCCCTTATTTTTTTTTTGGCTGTTGGTTCATGTACATAACTATAGCACACATTATTATACGTATGTACAGAGTATTTATAAGCTTATGAAATCTGTGCAATGTTATGGATATTTATGGCAGCTAGATATCCCTATTTTGTTGTCCCAGCATAATGCTTTTTTTTTTTCGTTTTCATTTTCATTTCAAATCATAATGAAATATTTTCCTGAGATATTGTAATTGGACCAATGCAGAATAATGTATGTGTGTTTTGGTTAATGGGGATCCCCTTTTGGACCAATATACATAAATTTCCAAATGGAGATTTCTGTCAACATATTTTGTTTTTTTAAATAATATTACTTATCTAGGAATCTTAAGTATTAAAGATCTGTTTAAAATGTGTTATAACTTTGGTGAACTATAACTTATTACTAGTCTTTAAACTTGCATTAATCAAATGTCAGCAAGTATCAACTTCTTTACATGGAAGTATAAAATAAACAAATCCACTAAATAATATTAGATTGTTACGATAATAAAGCACGTATCCTAGCAGTAAAGTAGTTTACTAACCTAGATTAAATTATTAATCGGCGGAAATAGACTGGAAGGTACAACTTGGAGTTGGGAGCTAACATGTATTCGGTAAACATGCATATTAAACTATGTTGTAAGATAAATATTCTCCCAACTCCTTAAAGTATTAACATGTAATAAACGGGTGAAGACAAACAATGGAGGTAATCGATACCAGCAAGGCGCCATTTGTTTAAACATTGCTGAGCCCTTGATATCAGGCACCGCGTCTGTAAAAATGTGTTCACTACAACTGGCCTCGATGCATGGTGATATTGATTGGAATATTCCACACGTACCTGGGGGGAGGGGGGGGGGCGAGTGGCACATTTTTATTAAGATTAAAATAAACAGTATAATAATGTTGTAATAACAGAATTAATGGTCTATTCAATTAATCAATAATTATGCAATTTAACACAAATGCCCTGCTTAGTCGGTGAAAAAATGAAACACTTGGGCCGTAAATTTGGAATTGGCGGTGGCCACCTAAAGATACGTTGCAGTGGCGACAAGATCAGGTTCTAGCGACACTTTCCGTAGAAAAACTACTAATAGATGATATAAATTTTTACAATATCATGCAAGAAATTCATTTAAAAAAAAAGTATATTAACACACTTACATTTGATCATTCTGTGTACAATCGGTTTAAACAGTTTTTTTTTTATTTAAAGTATGTTCAGTAACGATCGACCATAACCCCTTTTGATTGTAATTTATTTAGAAAGGGTGGCAAATTCGGGACCGCCTTAGGCGACAAAAGCTCTGGGTACACTATTTCCACACAACACTTGTTATGATGTTTTTCGATTAAATTAAAATCAATTTTGATTTTACAATTCCTGTGAAATGTTTATTTTTAATGTAATTAATTTCCTGAATCCGTATTAAGTGCATCAATAATATTCACTTTCGTGATTCACTCCCCGTGGGAACAGGGCATTATAGTTGAGTTGTACAAGCTCCGCGTAATTAATACTGTATAATACATGTTATTTTCCAATTTAGCATATGTACTGACTCCCAAAACCGGTAATAATTAATGTTAGTCCACGAACGGGGCAATGGACTCATATATTTTAACAACGTTAGAGGTCTCGCCAATATGCGCAGTATTTATGTGTTTCCGAGGATGATTCGCAGTTCTTTTCACTGACTGGAGGGGAGTCGGTCAAGAAAGAGAACTACTTTACAATATAGGATGGTGGCCAAAGTGCTGCTCATCATTATCAATACAAATACTAGCCAACAAGGAGATCCATAGACATTTCAGAAAAGGCGGGTTTGAACCGTTATGTCCATCTTCTAGCCTAATCGAGGTAGCTTAATATTTATTACATCAAAAAATGTTTTAAACATTAAACTATTTTAAAAGTGGCATTTCTTGAAACTGTTCTATGGCACCTCCTCCAGTTTTTTTATCCTTATTCAAAATTTACGTATTTCCAAAAGAGAAAATTTGGAATTAATCCTAGAGAAAATGTTATGTAAAATTTTATTGTTTATTAAACGAGATTCATTAAGACAATATGCTATAAACAATATGGCCAACTCCCCTACGTGTGACTTGAAAAAATCAATTGTTTATAAAAAATGCATGCATTGTAGTCCTTGAGTTCTCAAAATGTTTAGACAAGATAGAAAGGATATAACTCATGTCAGATAAGATAAAACTAATATCGATTTTTACCAAGAGGGAGCAATATTTCAAATAAATATATTATTTGTTACTTGTTGTTATAATTATATTACTGAACGTCCAAAATTCAAGTCAAATCTGACAGCCGACGTGTTCGTTATGAGAACGATGCTTACAACCTCTTGTACTTACAAACAAAATTTTACTTATTAAGATCTACTTATTTTTTACTTAATACCCCATTCAATACGATTGTAAAGATCAATTTCTAACCGGCACTCTTTGTTGGCAACAGCTACCTATCGGCGACACCGAACGTCCTCTAGCTCAAAGATGGGATAGCATTAAGCATACCTAAATACAAACTATAGAACTGAGGTGAACACACTAATAAGCACATTGTAAGCACTTCATATTCATGTATTAGAGAAACTAGGGCGTCAATATTTTCAATGTAATATCCTACCTAAATATGATATTTTTTTTTTTTTTTTAACTAAAAATGCTTTTAATTAATGCCTAATAAAAATCATCAAACCTGTTGTATGGAGATGGTAGTATTATTAATATCGTTCTCTTGTCAAATGTAAATTTTATTGTTTTGAGTCGAATAAGGGTCACAAAGAGAAAGGCAATGGGTGAAAGCATAAGGTTTCTGATTTTGACAAAATCAACGTAACCCTAAAATTGGATTTTCAAGTTTTGGTTTTAGTAAGTTTATATATAACCAAATATTTTGCCATAGCATATGGCATTAATGATTACGACCACAATTCCTACAATGTTGCCGAAAATGTTTTTCGATTGATTCACTGTTTACAGCCTTCCATTGCTTCCGTATTTCTTTAATATTGGAAGAAAGAGAGTGGTGTGGTCGGCGGGTATGTCTCATTCATTCTTCTGCGTTCTGATAAAATTGAACTGTCGATGCTGACTTTTCAAACAGATGGGATACATGCAAAAACATGAGATTTGATTGATGAAGTGTTTTCAAAATTTCACGATGGTGGGAAAAAGTGACTTCGAATATCTCCTTTATACAATTTGGCTTTATATGTAATAATAATATGATGTAGTCCATACCAATATATATAAGACTAGCAGAAAACTGTTTTCAACGTTGATTCTAAAGAGAATTTGATTTATCTCTTCAAAGTGCCAGATGGTGTTAATAATCACTTGATAATAAATTGTTATATTAGCTTTATCGATTTTGGTACGACTCCCATTGGGGTGTCCAAAGGATAAAAAATATTTTATGGAAATATGACAACAAAAATTAATAATATTCGAAAGAATATACAATAACGACGATGTTTTTACCGAATGTATCGTACCCTCAACATTACGCCACGCCAAATATAATATCATATTAATATCAATACCACCAAGCACTGTGATAAACAAGCGCCCTGCTCTTAACTGCGTAATGATGATGGTTGAAAACTGATTTATTATTTCATATCATTTGAGAGGAACTAAAAGCATAATTAGTCATGTCTAGCTCTGAATCATATTCTACTGTCATAACTATCTATCTAATCGACACCATAGATATAATAACACGCCATTCCTTAAATTACATAATAAAAAAGCAGTTCAAGGCAGAAAAATCAGCCTTATAAATTAAATATATACTTGGCTGTAATCAAACAAAATTTACTTTAAAGCAAACGATTGACAACGAGAAGATGACTTTAAGAGGGGGTGGGGGTTGAATTTGAAAAACAAAAAGCAGTAGTTTGGCCTTTTCCAGAAATGATTCATCCATAGTTATTTTGGTAATCGACAGGATGGGGGGGGAAGTTGGTGTCTCAAGAAAGGACCAAACTTCATTCCAAAAGAAAGTAATGGCAGCTAGGGTGGTGATGATGACTAACAGTGCATGACCCAGTGCAGAAAAAATCAGGGTTTCATCCGTGTCTTACTTAAAAACCCATGTTCCTCATGAAGAGGTCGGCGTCTAGGAACAAGTCCCCTATGAATAATAAAGTACAAATAAAAAAAAAAATTCTGGCTAACGAAAAAGAAATATCACACGACAAAGTGCCTCAATAAAGAAATCATTAAAAAAAATATTTAAAAGCATTCCAGTAAACAAATTCATACATTGAATACTTGTCCAATAATATTTTTTTATTTTATTAAAAGAAAATCTTTAAATTAATATATACAAGATAAATCACTTATAACAAAACAAGGAAGATCTACATACCTAGATTTTAATAGTAAAAATTAAAAAAACATATTATGGCTAATAGTATAAAATAAATGAATAATTGTTGGTGAAGCGGTGTCGAAATAATAAAGAAGGTTCCTAAGGATACAGGAGAGTGGTGCAATGAGCAAGAAATGCAATTCGGTGGGAGCAGGTAAAAATGAGAAGCGAGATCTTGTGTTCCGGGAGTGGATTGAGGATTTGAACTGTAGAATATCCATATATAAGGATGACGAGAATTGATGCAAAAGGAATGAACCAAGGAAATATTGGGTACTGAAGGAGGGGGAGGGCCACATTAAATCGGCGGCGAGAGACATGGAGTCCTGTAACACAAATCTAATAATAGAACTTCTTTATTGTGATAAACTTACAATCTGAATTATTGGGCAATAAGTAATTATGATAAATCTTCTCACTTATACCACATTTACAATTTTCATTCACTCGTCCATTCATACAGTATTTACAAACAGCCCAGAGACCTTCCAAATCCACATGGTTGTCACCTCCCTTGCATGCGAAAGAGTAAACGCAGTCTAGAGAAATGGGACATCACAGTGTATAGGTTATTTAGGATGGGACTCAGGACATTGCCGTGTGGGACTCCTGCTTTTATGAGTTAGTAGTTAGAATATTCTGAACCACAGCGGACACACATCTAACGAAACAATTCATGATTCGTTTCAATCTATCCCCGTATAGATCTTTCAGTCCCCTAATTGGCCTAGAAACATGAAATTTACAACGAGGTTGCACTTGGCGGTTAAAAGGCTGTGGAAATATCACCAAACCTATAAATACAAGTTAAACGCCATTAATTAGTTTTTTGTTCATCATAGTCGGTAGCCTATCGACCTTAAGTCCAAGTTCCGTGACAGTTTGTTGCTAATCTTGCAGAATTGTCACATCGTGATGTACTATTTTTAAAAAAAATAGCATTTTCACACTGTCAACACATCAAATTTCAGATTATTCGATACTCAATTATTGAATGGCAGATGGTTGGTGTAGATGTTTGAAGAAGTGTTTGAATGGTGTTATTAAATAAACCCTTCAAACGAAATAACATTCGTCGCTTTAGTTAAAATTCTTTAGAGCTCTTGTTATAAACGTGGAAATGACTCAGTCAAGGTGACCTAAGAATTACGTAATGCTATTCATTTCAAGTACGTCATATCAGTGAATGTCAAATCCGCCTAACAGATCACATGTTCTGCGAATATGCTTACCTTAATTTCTGATATTTTGCAGATTATTTTTATTAGGTAATTACTGGAAATAAACTTATTTCAATTTGAAGTAAAGTACACCTGAAAGGCGTCGAAACTTGTCAAATGATTCCTCTATACAGTCCGAGGATCAGACACCTCACCATTTGGTTCCCGTTACATTTATAGGGGGCCAAGGTTTTTTCTTATAAAATATTATAATTATTTTATATGTCAACCATTGCAGCTCAGTCCTGGGCGTATTTCTCGAGTTCTCTACGAGAAACATACCTACGAAAATAAACGTACTTAAGTAGGATAACTGAGGGTTCATCCCTTGCTCAGCAAGTAGGGAGGTTTGGTGATTAATGGAGAGAGGTAAATGATCTTCATTACGCAGAGAAGATTTGAAACCACTTTATTTTATTATTACCACTAATAATTATCATTTAGATAAATTTTTGGTTTGAGGGATGGATATAGATAATAGGCTGTTTAGCAGATACATTTATCTGTACTGATTACAAATCATTTGCTTTCCTTTTCCTTCGGATTATATTTGTATTTGTTGTTAATTTTCGTTGGTGGAACGCAAGATATATGCATCTATGTTTTTACTAGGTTTAGCAAATATGAGTAATATTTACTTTAGTATAAGATTTTTACTCACTTCATTTTTTTGTGATATATATATACATCAAATCGTCATTCACCATTTGTGAAAAAATGGGGTGTCCCAGAATTAACGCAAGATTTGAATTTGCCGCCATTTGTGCAGTAAAGTACTGGCAACCCTAAAAAAAACAATTTGACAGCTGACAGTTTAGGGTTTGTAAAAATGGAGCGTTACACGATAGAACAACGTGTCTTTATTATTGAACATTATCTCAAAAATAATGAAAGTTTGGCGGCCGCAGTTCGAAAATTTCATACAAAATATGGTCGGAATAGTGTTTTGCTTCATCAACTGTGATGAGATTAATTGAAAAATTTAGGGAGACTGGATCAGCTGGAGACACTAAATACGCTGGTCGGCCAAACACAAACCGTTCAAATGTCAATATCGAAGCAGTGCGTGAGAGTGCTGTTGACAATCCAGGAACAATTGGACAAGAAATTGGATGCTATTGAAGTGACCAATATGTGGTTTCAAAAAGATGGTGCCACATGCCATACAGCCCATGAAGCAATTCAAATACTGCATGAGACATTTCCAGGTCGTGTACTCTCTCGTTTCGGTGATCAGAATAGGCCCCTTAGATCGTGTAATTTAACACCTTTAGATGTTATGGGGTTATTTGAAGTCAAAGGTGTATGTCAACAAGCCCATATCCACCCGTGCATTAAAAGAGGGAATTCAACGCTGCGTCAACGAAATTCAACCACATTTATGCCAAATGGTCATAGACTATTTCGACAAAAGAGTGCGTATGTGCCAGCAAAGTCGTGGAGGCCATTTTCCCGATTTGTTATTCCATAAATAACCCTATCCTATTTACTTTATAATTCAATAAAAAAATAACAAAAATACTAAAAAATGTGTTTTCTATTTAAATCAAATCTTGCGTTAAGTCTGGGACACCCTTTATACATATATCTGTACCTCGGAGGGATACAACACTATGTCCATTTTTTTCCATATTGACTTTATTACCGTAAAAAAGTTTTTTTTTCATTTTATAACAACTGCATGATGTAAATAACAATAAATAGAATGTTCTGGTAAAATTATTGTCTCCATAAATAGCTGTGCCAATAACACTTTTTGTTGAAAAAAAGTTTAAAACTCCTCTCCTGTAAAGTTATGAAAATGGACATAGTGTTGTATCCCTCCGAGGTACAGATATATCAAATCGTCATTCACCATTTGTGAAATACTATGGCTTTAATTAATTAATAAGGTTAATATTTGCTTTTTTATCATGACATTTTTTTAAATCTACATATGTGTTAGAATTGAATAAGATTTGTGGCAGAGGGTAAAGGTAATGTGGGAACATTTTGCTTCATTAACTTTGATCCGCCATTGGTTGTACCAATACTTGATCAAGAGTAATGAATAGACCAGCATCGGTGCTACATATTAAGGAATAATGCCACAAACAATAAAATGTATAAACAGATAGAGTTACACTCACGAACGAGTAGGCCATGGAATAGACGAACACTAAAAGCCTACAAGTCAGAATCGTCAAATTCATGCTGATAGAACTGCTTACAGTCCGTATGAGTACAGTGCACCGGTTATACTGTTTGCAACTGAGGATTCCGTATCTTCCAAAATGTCACATTATTGATAGCGTTAACTTCCCATAAACTTCCCTCTTAGTAAGCGATGGCGTCACATTTGTCGAACTAGTTGATCCATGTATCGGTAGCCTCACAAATTTAATTTACATCAATAATGAACTAAATTGTATTTTCTTAAATGTTTATAAACTAAATAAAGGTGGTAGAGATTAAGAGCCCATAACGAGAGATGATGCTCAGTCCACGAAAGCTTACATTTAGCCAATCAATTTAAGTATCCAATACTAGCTGGTCATCTATATCTATAGCATAATATATGTATACTATAGCGCGAAAAACTCATTAATTCTGCTTTATAATATATTTAGATTTATATAAACAGAATAGAACGAATCAAATTTTTTTTTTTTTTTTTTTTTTTTCTAAGCTCTCTAGTTAGAATTTTAGGATGAGGGAGAAATATAAAATATTTAGGGCGATCGGATCCTTGTACTAGGAGGACCTGCTTGAAGGTGGTGTGAGAGGAGTAAAGAGTGTGGGAATCCTCGGTGGAGTTTGATTGTTACGGTACAGTGGTGAGAGTCCACTGGTGGCTTAACGAATCAAAGTAAAAAAAATCATTACTTATAAAGTAGTATACTATTGGGTTGGAAGGGATGAAATGTCAGATTTATTTATTTTGATGAAATAATTAAAATAAAAATCCATCTCTTGTTTACAAACACTAACACAATTGGTATTCAATTAATCTGTAGACATTTCTCTTTCATTTTCATGGAATATATATTTCAGTTTATTGTGAACTGTTCAAGTGTTTGTGTAATTTTTGACTATCAATGGAATCAGAGCAATAACGAATTGTAGTCTTATATGAATTTAAACTTGGACATAACGCTTCCGAAGCCTTTCGAATGGTAGTGTGAATGGAATAACTTTATATTGGTGATTCTCTAGGTTTCAATTCGGCCATAAAAGTATCAAGAATGAATCTCGTGGAAGGCCAGAAACAAAGCTTGATGATGAATTAAAGGCTTTAGTAGAGACCAATCCACATCAGAGAAGTAGGGAACTTTAAAAGCACTTAAACGTCAGCCATACTTCTGTTATACGACAACTTCATAGGTCATCAGGAAACCACAAAAAATGGGCCAAAGGTCTGGCTGATAGCCGGAAACTTTATTAATTAACTTTAAACAAATTACGTGATCTGAAAACAGAAGTTCTACCATAGTCACCTGATCTGTCCCCAATTGACTATAATTTTGTCAGAGCGTTAAAAAAAACCAAAAAACGAGGTGAAATTTTCATTTCTCGAATTTATTGATTCAAAGCCAAAATTTTTGGTCCGTTGGCAGAAATGTATTGAAGCTAACGGAAGTTGTTTTGAATAAAAATAATCGTTAAAGATTTGTCTCATGCCCTAGGAACTGACATTTCATATGTTTTTAACCCTTAACTACTCATTTGCAGTCTATAAATTAATACAGTTGTAATATTGAACAATATTATCAAAACTAAACGGTTATAAACTGCACATAAAATTATTTCGCCAAGAGGAATCAAATTCATACTTGATATCAACAGAGGCGTCAAATACAACGTATTCTTATAAAGTAGTTGACTCGAATAATTACGGTAATAAAAACGAAAATATAATTTATATCCATCCATCTATTTATGATTGTGATTATAACTTGCCTATAACATCAACGATCAACTGAACAACTTTCTATTGCGAGATAAGATTTAAAATCCACTTTCTAATACAGCTGGGCCTCAAGGCATACAGGGAATAATTTCAGCCTATGAAGACGAATACCCCATCTATCATCACCGTCGGTCTCCTCGTGAGCCCAGTAATGAGGGCGTTAGTGTAGTATTTTGCTAGACAGTCAAAAGTTTGAAAAATATAAATGCAGATATCCTCAGAAATTTAGAAATTGGTTGAGTTTCTAAACGGCACAAAGCCGACCGATTACGGTGTTTTAAATGTAAAAGCCTATACTTTCTTTACATTCTGTAATCCTACGAGAGGTTTCTGGAATAAAAGACAAAATAAGGAAATTATTTGGAAATGGAAAATGTTTCACTGTTAAGTTTAAGAGACATTATTATGTTATTAATAACAAAACAAACAAGGGAAAACGAAAGATGGAAGACCGCTTAGAATCAAACTACGAATTAGACGAAGATAAATGAGAAACTCATGATCCGGTAAAGTGGTTTAAGAAATGCCTCTCTCATACCACATATTTCAACCAGTCTTTGCCGGGATTAGAGGTAAATAAAAAAAAATCTTTATTTTAGAACCATGAATAATTGTAATATTAAATTAACTACTTTTTTGCCCAGAAAAATAAAATAAAAAGTACATCAAAAATAAAATAAAGCCTGAGTGCTAACAATAATATCCCTTTAAGATACACAGAATACAAATAACGTCAACTTACAATTATTTTTCTAGCACACTGCTTTTTTGTAAAATGTATACTCTTTCGTTATTTATAAATATAATAAATGGCTGTTAAAGCATTGATTGTTTTCAAATATTTCTTAATTTCAGCAATAAAGAAGTTTTTGTGAAACATGTCTATATAAAGCGAATAACTGTTTGAACCCCTGATATTCAATCATTTGCAGATAATACAAGTATATATTAGAAATATATGTTCCTTACTCCATTTCATCTGTTTACGAATATCTGCAACTACAAGTCCTGGATCCTGAAACTAAGATCATTAACCTGAAAATAGCACGCACTTTATCTTACCAACTCACATACTTGAGGGCATCAAACAAAAGATGTGGGTCTTCGATCCCTTAAAGGAAAATCCATAAAGATAGACCTCATGGTAGGTTCGTTACACAAGAATAAGTTTTTGGAACGATTTGAGGCATAGAATAAAAGATTAATGTATTTGAAGTGACAAATGAACAAACATGTAAAACAAACTTAATAGCTTCATTTATTATAATGTTAATATTTTAACATTCAACAGGGAATTTTCAGTGATCGAAATGGCATTGTAATTTTCTTTTTACACAAGATTTCTAAAAAACCAGTGATGTATTTGTGTCAATCCTTGTCTTACTGGTACTACGCCGTAAATCTGTTTTAGTCATCAAAATGCATAAATGTGACCGTTAATGCATAAAATATTACTTCGTGAGCGAGACTATAACAGAGCTAAAACAGTTTGCATCATAATTTGACCTTCATTATATAAGTTAGAAAGTAATTTTGCGGTCTGTTTGAAGAATCATGAACTGCATAGTCGAATTGGTTATCTCCGTGAGAAAAGTAGGGCACGTTTTGATAAAATTTGAGATCCCTCTAGTACCCGCTCAGAAACTGTTTGAAAAGATGAATACTTTTTGAGAGTGAAGAATATAAATCCTATGTTCATTATCAGTTATCAGTAGCTATGATGGTTGGACAAAAATAGCGAGCAGTTTTTTTCACTACATATTCAATTTCATTTTGGTAATGATCCCATGGCATAATCAATAATTATTAATAATAGTTAACACAAACGAAAAATGTGCTGTCAGTTGCGGTAACAACTCGCGCAGAGTGACAAGTTATTGTGGAGGTCCCGGGTTCGACTGACAGTAGTGTTTGTTTCTTTGGCTAAGAATTATTAATAATTTTTTCACTATAATTCGATAAGTTTTAAGGAACTATGGCGGAGACCAATGACAGCCTGTCGATGTTGTTTCTTCGAATTATATCCCCCTATTTAGTTTAAATAAACTCAATTTAATGTATGAGAAGTCGTTCTCGTGGCAATTCGAGAAAGGGTAGTTCAGATGGCGGAGCCACCTGGAGAGGATTTTTGCTTGGATGTTAATTATTATCAATTTAAATTAGTTTACAACTGATTTAAGGTTAATTTAAACAGAATAAAACAAAATTGGTTGGACTACTGATCATAGAATCGAATAGTATTATACAGAATTCCCACGGGGCGTGAATCATTCCACACGAATTGTAAAGACAAAATTAACTTTGATGTAATTAATTTCCCTAGCCCGTATTAAGTGTATTAATAACACTCAATATCGCCTTTGGGAACCCGGTACAAGGTTTAACCTGAATCTAACGAGAAGCCGGTGTGTTTACAAAACAAGCCGGAGCGGCGACTCAGCAGGCCTCACTGGAGGTGAGCAAGTGGGCGGGTTCTGGCCTGTATGAGTCAAGGCTACTTCTATTGTTGATATGATGGAGGTTTTTATAACGTCTGGCCCAATGAGAGCTACTTATGCCAAAAATTGAAAGCAGATACGTCGCTAATCCATTGCTGGGGGTTTCCAGCGGGAAATGTATAAAATCGTGGAGGAATTTCAGATGATTTTGATCTAAACTATATCAATAAGAACATTATTGATCGAAAATTCATGTATTTTCAACGAATTCCATTGTTGTATTGAAAGAGTACCCAATGGTGTGTACCGCGTCACAGTTGGTAAGAGTAAAGCTTGGAAAATTCGTCCTATTCAAACACTTCCTTATAAAAAAAAAAAATGCTTGAACTCTCACGATTTCTGATAAGCTTCAGTTTTGTTGCCAAGCTACTACCGATTTTCTTCTCTGCAGGTTGTACGATTCATCCTATATGTAGTTATGTAGCTACATCATTCTAGATTAATCATTTGTGAAATTCCTGGCATTATTCCTATATTTCCCTAAATAAGTCAATAAAGCTCAATTCTCCTATTTGGATCATCTTCATTAAGAACGTGTACTGATATCGATATGTAACGTTCTAACTTATTACTTATTAATCACTTCAAAATGAGATGGATACTGTCTTTTGTAGGTGCGATTTTGCAAAATGTGAAGACTTTTTTCTTCAAAGCTTAATCTGGAATCGGCAATTATTTCTCAACCGTTAAATCTCGAACAAAAATAAAATTCAGTGAACTGAGGTAACATGTTTCTGCTTCGCCCCCGTATGAATGAGAGAGTAAATATCCATTGGTCATAATCCAAGATTGGCCTTATAATTGTTTCAATATTAAGATTTCTTTCTGTCCGTGATACGTGACATTATAGATAATTTAAAAAGTATATTATCTAAGTTTGGTGAGTAGGTCAGCCTCTTGCTAGAGAACCGGTTTGCCAGCTTAAGCTGCATTGTTTACTGCGTTCTGTTTTACTTCCATCCGTAAGCACCTTTAAATTTAGTGTCAATATAACGTTCGTTGTTGTTGTTTGGGTTTATCCTTAGTACATCTGAACGTAACTCGTATGACCCGCAGGTGAGAGATGTTGAGAAACTGTGGGAAGGAACTGGTCCTGTGCCTCTTACGACATCGCTTGCGCAACCTGGCGGCGCCCTTTTCCTCTCTCCGGTTTGTTCCCTTCTCAGAGCGTTCTCAATGGGCCGGCTTTTAGTCCAACTATATATAGTCCTAGTCAGCAGAATGTAATACGAGCATCTGGGAACTGATTCTACCCGCCAACTTGGAACATTTCGGTGGAGTAATGTTTACTGTTTAGTTGAGTTTAACCTTTTCTTATGTTTCACCACAGGGAACACCACACTAGTGATTCTAGGGACTATTGAGCTTCAACCCATCAAACCAGCTAAGGGTACTCGCTACAGAAGGGTACAGAGCTAAGAGTTCAACCACAACAAACCTGTCATAGCTATTGTCTCCAACAAAAATATATATGAAAGTAATTATCTTCATAGAAGGCATCAATACAGCAACCTGGATTTTTCCACAATTTTGTTGATCAGACAAACAATATCGTTACTTGTACATTTCGAAGAGGACACTGTAAGCAACGCAATAGACCATGAAGTCTGCACTAAGCATTTATTTAGTAATTGTAATATTTAGTAATAAAGAAAGAAAAAATAAGTGGAGGTTAAATGGTAAGGAAGGAAATGTTTGTTTTTATACTTCCTACATTATAAAGAAAAGTCAAAAGGAAGCTGGTAAAACACAGAGTACATCTCAAAGGATGGAAAGGAGTCACTTAGAGTACTTTTATTTCATATATGTATGTGTGTACTCACAATACATATGTGTTCTGTTATATTATTTTATAGCTAAGTAGATTTAGCTGTAACAGTTTAGTGATAATAACAAAGTCAATTCTTCTTACTTCATATTTTCGCAGCATTTAACCATAACAAAATATCAACAGTGAAAGGGCCAGCTTATAAACAACTCGGACCTAATTAGACATAATAATCTCAAATTCATAAAAATATTCCCAATTTTGTTTGGATACTGGTAATTTTTTCAGTTAACTAGTAGTGATACAATACATATTCTAATAAAAAGAATAATAGGTATAATACGCATTGTAATGATAATTCTTTTAAATTATAACTACACAAAATAATACATATAAAATAACTGGTTATAGATGCGATGCAAAGAAATAAAACTTTAGGTAAAGTAAACAATAGAATATACACATCAAAAGTTTTGAAAGAAAAGTCATATGAAATTGTGGTAACGAAAATTGCGAAGATGATTTTGATGAGTTTTATGCCTGGAGTCCATTTAAGTCCCAAGCACTTAGTAGATATTATTAATCAAGGCATCCAAGTGCACTTTAAAATGGCTAGTGAGTTAAATAAAAACCTTGGATCGTAAATACTTAATAGATGACTTGATAGTTTTAGATGTTTAATTCTGTAATTTCATATTTTTCGTATGAGATTTATGATGTTTTTACTCGTTTGTAAGTAAAATCCTAATTGACTCGACGATAATATTAAACGTAATCGTTTAACACCGCGGCTAGATTACTATTTTATGTAAATGCTTGTTTACTAAATAGGACGTTCGTTAATGACAGGATAAATAGGTCATGTTATGTTTGGTGCGGTTCGACCACTCAGCTCCTCAAAAATGTTTTATTCACCATGCCGTACAACTTGTTGAACGTGGACGAGAATAGTATTTACTATACTAAGTCTAGTATGAATCATCACACAAATAATAGATTACGTTTCTATTTAATTGACTTATTATAGTTTTATGCTTTTATTTTTGCATTTATTAGGGCATCAAGCAAAATATCATACGTCTACAAGAAATGCGAGCAAAACGTTTTTACAATATTAATGACTTTACGTAATTATAATCCAATTGAGCCCCAGCACGTATTAAATATTATTTAATTTCATACCAAAATCATTATTAAAGAAAAATCTTTATATTTTTTTAATTGATTAATTTATCAATATAAAGTTCTATATTATATCATCAAATAGAACTACTGGAAAAGTTTGATGTTTGTTAGTTTTAAAATTACCTTTCAATCAAATAAAAACTACTCAGGGCTTTCAGCTTCTTGAATTTATTTACTTGAATTATTTTAAATATTTATTTAATTTTTTGTTAGCAAGATTTATTACTAATTCTTAATTATTCCTAGCGGTCATCGTCGCAGAATAAAGTTTTCTTTACATCTATCGACCTAAAATCGCTATTTTTTTAGGTAAATGTAAACATAGCGAGAATACAATACTTCAAAATATTGCTGACATAGATAAATTACCCAATCTAAGGGCTTAGGGCATAATACATTATGAAGAAATATTTTTTCCATTAGCATCTAGTTTTTTAATTATTTGTCCTAAATTAAAATGAATGTTTACTTCAATGAAGGCTGACTTTATTCATAATCAAGAGCGGAGATGTTAATTGTTTTGTTTTTTTAAGGCTAAGTGCATTGCATATTAGAATAAGATTACATGAGTAAATAAATTGATTTGAAGAATGAAAAATAAATTGCTATTGCCACAACAGCTTAATTGCGTGAATCATCAAACTTGACTAGCATGTTTTCCCAGCGGTTAGGGACGCCTTAAAAGAAGGTAAAGCGAAAAAGAAATTGCAAATAAATGTTTAGCGTATGCTTCATGATGTATGAGTATATTTATCAATCTTCCCTAAAAATAAAAGTGGGTGGCTCATGATAGTCCGAGTTCAGCGGGAGCACGTAAGGGCTTAAATAAATGAACAAACAAAAACTACTTAAAACGTTCAACTCAACGAAAAATTATAAAAAGGGTTTGGGTGTAAAAAATGCCTGAATTGAGAGAGCAACGTTTGTGTTGATCTGATAGCACTGTTTTTTTTTAACGATCCACGTCATTCCATCGTTTTCCTCTGTTATATTCCAAATATAACACCGCTCTACAACGCTCCTACTTAGAAGACAACAAAGATGGTGGCCGGGATATAACCAAAACACTCCACGAATAAAGGCATCCAGGCGAATAAAGGTAGTGCCTTTAAGAAATATTAAATTTACCTATTCAAGAGAAAAGTGCCAAATGTTGAAAAGTAGGTCTCGCATCAACAAACCCGACCCTCTCTGAATTGAATGTTTTCTCTAATCAATTAGCAATTAAAATATCAATATTTTCTTAGCGTACGATATTCTAGTTGGGGATACAATTAAAAGCAGTCCACACAGGCAGGTAACTATTTATTTATTTATACTATCAGTATTTTTTTTTCTTATTTTTTATTTTACTTTATCTATCCTTTTAGTATGCTACCTGATATATATTCATTTCAAGGTTTAATTAAGTATGGTATTTTGTTGATTTGTTTATGAATTTATTTATTTGAATTATTTTAAATATTTATTTAATTTTTTGTTAGCAAGATTTATTACTAATTCTTAATTATTCCTAGCGGTCTTTGTCGCAGAATAAAGTTTTCTTTACATCTATCGACCTAAAATCGCTATTTTTTTAGGTAAATGTAAACATAGCGAGAATACAATACTTCAAAATATTGCTGACATAGATAAATTACCCAATCTAAGGGCTTAGGGCATAATACATTATGAAGAAATATTTTTTCCATTAGCATCTAGTTTTTTAATTATTTGTCCTAAATTAAAATGAATGTTTACTTCAATGAAGGCTGACTTTATTCATAATCAAGAGCGGAGATGTTAATTGTTTTGTTATTTTAAGGCTAAGTGCATTGCATATTAGAATAAGATTACATGAGTAAATAAATTGATTTGAAGAATGAAAAATAAATTGCTATTGCCACAACAGCTTAATTGCGTGAATCATCAAACTTGACTAGCATGTTTTCCCAGCGGTTAGGGACGCCTTTAAAGAAGGTAAAGCGAAAAAGAAATTGCAAATAATCCCTGAGCTTCGGAAACCAACAGAAATGGTCGAAAAAATAACGATTGGAGTGTGCCCTCCTTGAACCGGCGCGCGATTCAGAGATTCAAACTTTGACGACTCTGTGGAACTAATAAACTACAAGAATTTATCTAGTGATTATGACAGACTACTCACGGCGCAGATGAGGTTGAAGATGAAGAGGATGTACTTTGAGGTGCAGGAGCAGAAGCCCATGATGGACCTGTTGATGCTGACTGAGAGGAGAGAGGCGAAAGGTTGGACGCAAGTGCTACGGATTCCACTGGTGGACTAAGCGGATCTGAGAGGTCGCAGGAGTCCGGTAGGCAGCGCTGCTTATCCCGGCAGTGAGCAGCTCCTATCAGTGTTTTTTTTAGTCCCCCCCCCCCTTAACCCTATCATTAATATTTTTTTTAAATTATAAATTATAAACAATCATATAAAATAGCTATGGGTGGCTCCTTGTACTGCATTAAATGCATTTTAAGCAAGTTTCTGTAACATACTGATCAGAGTGTTGTACTCCTTGTGATCTCATCCTGTGGCGTAATCCACTCTCGATCTGTTTCTTTGAAAGGTTAACATTTATCTCAATTACTTCTTGCCTAATAAGGCAGATTGTAATTTTAGCACACAATAAAGAAGTTATTTATGAAACGTTGGGGGTCCATAATTCGAAATTTAAACAGTTACGGGGTTATCGTCTTTAGTCGGTAGTTCTACTATTAACGATTTATAACAGTGGAGAAAAAAACACTTTATTACTGCTCACAGTAATTGCATGGCTTATACTGAAGTGGTTCCCAACGGGTGGTACCATCTAAAAAGTTTTATTAATACAAGTTCAACATAAGTGTCTTCTAAGCAAGATCAGTACGTGTTAAAAGTAGATATTGCTAGTAGATAAATTATAGCATTGTCCTTAATATTGTTTTGCAACAGGTACGCAAATGAGTCGCAGCATGAACTATGCAACATATTGTGTGTATGAATGCTCCGGCTCATAATCAAGTCTGAACCAATTATAGCCCATCAGGTTTAGTTTTTTTTTTCAAAATCACATTTTCGTTTTCAAATGTATGCCATTTTAAATGGGGAACGAATTCTCCAAAATCCCTGTGTTTGTTTTGATTTCTGAAAAACTTAAGACGTGATCTGAATTCAGCATTGAAAATACTACAAGAAAACTCACGAGATCTGCTCCAGTTATCTTCATGGTGCGCTCTATTGCTTAGGGGAAATAAGTTTAAGGAAATATTTAAAAATAGAGATAACTTTTGGGTGAAACAGAAAATCCCTACGGGATAAAAAAAAAAAAAAAAAATAATGGATTCAAGATATTAACTAAGCCAGGAAAATCCTAAAGTTACACACGTAGGATTTTCTATAGCAAAAATCGTTTAGACTAGTGCAATTGACCTTTCACTGGTTTTCATTCTTAGCCTCAAAGATGGCGACAAGTAATACTCTCAACCAAAATACCACCCCTTTAGTTGTGAATAAACATTTTATGTCACTTTTAAAGAGTTTATAAGCATAGTTATAATCTAGTTAAGTACTGGATCGGTATAATGTGCTACTATACTCAATGTGATAGAAAATTGTTAAGGTTGATTCATGATTAATTTGTATCATGTTATCATGTCACCTGATGAAAAATGGTTTAGACTATTGAAAACTTTTTTGCTTTATAAATTATAAACTTTCCCACATTAAAAACCGAAGGTGAGCCCCATCACCTAGTCCTGTATATAGTATTTTGACCTTTTAACTTCAAAAATATTGTTCTTGTAATTCTACCTTCCTTCGAATACATCTGCGTATGAAGAAAGAGGAGAAATTTGTAAATCGTAAATTTGTAAATCGTAAATTTGTAAATTGTAAAAATGTCGATAAATAAAGGGGTTTTGAGGGGGGGGGGATATAAACTTTTCGCAGGTACAAATATATTTATTTAATAGTTATGGTTGAACCCACAATTGGCAAATACTAGAAATAATTCAATATATTACTTTCGCTGTATATACATTTTAATAATTCAGATTATTTGGGTTGTTTTTAAGGCCACTTTAAATGTAGAGCCTCTCCCTCCGCCGGCGCTGCTATTTTCTGGCTCGAATTAATACTATAAAATTTCTGAAGGAAACTGATAATAAATTGATAGTACAAATATTTTTAGCAGTGACAGTCATTGATGAGTAATTGTATATCACGTGAGGCCTAAGACGCTCCACTTAAGTCACTTAATGACGTAAACGTATTTCATCCAAACTCCAATATCCAAACCATACATTTTGTCACAGTATATTCAAGGGAAACAAATTATCTTTTGTGAATCACAGTTATTTCAACGTCAATTCTATACCTATGACTATTGCCGAGCCCGAAAGAAACGTGTGAGTGTGGATAGCTGGCCGAGTGTAAAATCAGAGCGTTCATATGTCCGTTAGTACCTAAAGTTTATCTTATTGTATTTATTATTATTATAAATTTAATTAAAATCTGAAAAGATATATTTCACAAGGCCTCGAAGTTCGTTGTTTATGTCATGGTTATAATACCCCTAAATACTTACTCAAGTTACAGAAGTTATTCAAGATTTAAGTTCCAATTTATTTGCAATATTCACAAAATAAATATAATCTTATGCTAATATGAAACGCACCTAGTCCAAAACAAAACAAGTATTTAAAGCCCTCACTTTAGTATAATTGTGGAGGGCACAATTGAGACAATAGCCAAAAAAAAAATTATAATCCAAACAGAATAGTTCAATTTCAATGCTTGAGGTCAGGTATAGACATAAAAGGAGGGGGATGCTAATACACAATATGATTGCACAGTGTTGTATAAAATGGTATTGTATGATGTGCACAGTGAAATTGAAATCAATCAAAAATCTTTATTGTCATAAAATTACAATCTGACTTATTGGCCAATAAGTAATTGCGATCAATATTCTCATTCATACCATATTTAAAATTCTTCATAGAGGAGGATTAGAGGGATGTGTGGCGTAACGTAATGACTGACTGTTTTAAAATATTAGGGTGATTGGATAGGTTTTGATGAAATTTTATAAACTTGGAAGGTAAGGGGCATTAACTATTGTTCTCAAGACTTAGCCCATAGCTCTATTCCATATGTCCAGATTGGCTTAAGTATAACTGTAGATTAGTAATTAATTTCTATTGAAAAATGGGATGTCCTTTGAAGTAGTCTGTACAGTTGTCCAAAGCGTTTTTTTAGTTATTGTCGTTTTAGCATCGTATGTGGGTTCCATGTGAGCCTTTTAAATACTATCTCAGATACAGGAGGGGGGATGGAATTTAAAAATTTTGTAGACAGGACTTGCGCCAGAGGTAATGTGGGCACATTCGTGCTCAGTGAAATTAATAAACAGATTTACAAAGGAAGGAAACAGTAATGCAGGAATAACTATGGTGGACAGGTAGGATACACGATTCTTTAATTTTCATGAAGTGTATAAGGCGTTTGGTTATTAAGAGTTGTAATATTCCCGAAAGTTTTTGCTGTCGTAGTATGCAATTGTTGGTGTTTTGGATTTTTTATCTCAACATCTTAACCCGAGGGTAAGCCCTATCATTCACTTTTCATCATTTAACACGCTTATAAACTTCAAAAGTCAAGATGCAGTCACCACCTTATTAAAATGCACCTCGTCCTTAGTTCAAGGAGTATGTCGTGTTATTAATTTAAATATTTTTCATCAATTACTATTTCTACTATATCAATTACTTAATCTTGTAGCAAAATCTTAGGTGATAGATAGGTGTAACGAAGAAGGTCTCATTAAGAATTATTGCTAAGAGAACCTTTTTTTTTTTGACTCTCCCTTCCTGAGGTAAAAACCTCAAACGGGGATTGGGAGGACAACCAGCAGACAACTAACGCCCTTCTTAGTGGTATTCTAACCTATGAATTTTATCATACCCTTGCATCATGTACGGGTCCAGAACTGTTTACTGTCCACAAGCTGCTGTATTTTGTCTTCCTCAAAACGATATAGATCATTGAAATCATTAACAAGTGTTGGTAAATGGGGCTTATACCACTTAATATTTCTCATGTAGAAAACATCCACCTTCAAAGGACATCCTTATGACTCGAAAAGTATAAGTTTTTCCTTTAAATATTATGAATACAAACTGAAGGATTTTCTTCATAATTTGCAATTATAAGCATATCACCTTTGGGATATTACATTAATATTCACCATTTTTCTAATGGGCTAAACAATCGACTAAACCAGAGCATGGTGAATAGAATTCATAGCAAAATCGACCCTGGTCAAAAGCGGCAATAGATGTGTGAGCACTAACCGTAGCATCACAGCATTTTCACCACTCAGTCAGCCCATCGTACAGATGAACCTTCTAAAATAATAGGCAATTTTCAAAAACAATTTATGACGTAAACATTGACATTCATAAATTTATATCTGTTTATACTATTACGACCATTTCTAACTATGTGTCTTTTCCCCTGTATTAAAATCATTCCACACTACTGTTCCTCCTAGGATTTCCCTGTCCTCCAAACGTCCATTTGATGGAGTTCCTCTAGTTGGATTCTATCACAGCCAAAGGTGAAAAACCTATGTACTCGTTCAAAAATACGAGTTTTCCTCCTCCAATATGCATTTAAAGTAAATAAATAGAGTTCTGGAATACACCTATCAAGGATAGTCTTAATCTGAAGTGTCCGGTCATAAAATTTATCTTTTCCCGGCTGCAGATTAATAACCATAATTTATTTACTTTTAAGGGTCTGTTGATAAACAACTTTTCCTGCCTACCGATGTATTTTAAGAAATGTAGTTATTGGAGTGTTGTTGTTTTTTTTTAATAAAAAATTGAAATGGTGATTATTAGTAAGTTAATAAAGTAAGAAACAGGTTGTAAATGAGTAAGGAATGGTTTGTAGGAAGGAGAAGATGGCCTTAATGGTGCTGAAGGTTAATTTTAGAAGGTGATGTGGTCAAGTTCTTCGTAGGCAGAGGATAGGGTTAAGTGATATATGGGCATAGCCTCTAAGTCAAGGATTGTCATGACTAAAAATGTGAAAACCGCTATCATATCTGTTTTTCATTAGTCTAGTAAGAAATGGGAAATTTTTATTGTTGTATTGGACCCCGACTAGATATTGGAGATGTCCTGGGTTTGAGTCCCAATTTTCTCAGTCATTTTTTCTTTGGCACAGAATGGAGGGTGCGACTGAGGCATATAAATGATTACTTGTATTTTTACGAAGGCTTTGTAACTGAAAGAACTGGAACTGATGTCACGGCTGACCATTTCGAGTACTTTACACTGTGGTACTGTTAACACGAATTACTAAACATTAAACTCCTGAAAATTTAAGCATCGTCCATTCCATCACCTAAAAACTATAGTATAGTCTGTGATATGAATAACCACTGTTACGAATAAAATTACTGCGGTAGACAAGTCTATAACGTACGTACGTACCAACCTACAAGCTGCATCCCAACAATTAATCTTCCACTAGGCATTCAGAGAATTCGGACCGTTTCCGAAAACGTCACGGGCTCTCCCTGTGACAATTCATAATTAGTGATGGAATATAAGTCTAAATTAAGCGATGTAATTATGAAATTACCTGTTACATATCGTGCGACACGAAGGTAAAACTGTTTTAGCAATTCTATTTCACCTTGAAGTAATCTCGTTCTAAATGTTATTATTACGTGCTACAGAGATATCACCTTGAATCACCGAACTAAATTTACATTTTAAATAATTTCAACTAACCCTTGAAGTGGCAATGACGTCTCAAGCCGTTACTAAATCGAAGTTGGACTAGAGCGGTGAGTAAATGTTTCTACTCGATTCCTTCCAGCCAGGGAGTAAGTTTTAGCCATTCCCTTTTTGATATGTACCTTTGTCCTATCAACAGTCAAAAATCTACCTCAACCTCCATTTATATACAGCTTCCCTCACTCATACAGTTTAACAGCCCTGAAAAACTGAGTTTAAAAATAAAATAGTTTTGAACACTCAACGTTTTCTTGTAAGAAGAGTCCGTAGATTAAAAACTCGAAGTTGGAGAGGCTTGTCAACGATGAAGCTTTTAGTGGATTAGCTAGCAGTTCGTAGTCAAACGCCCCATTTGAGCACCAAACAGTGATCGTTTCATTCTATATTCGTTTTCATGGGTATGTAGAGTTGTTTCCCTGGGGGGGGGGGGTGTCATTAAGAATAAGGCAGGTAAGCAATGCTGATAACGGCGGATCTGTTTATTGTTTTTGAAATTTAGAAACGGTTTTCAGTTCAGAATGCCCACCCAAAGTGTCTATAATCACCAAATTGGGCATATGTTTTTAAGCATGATCATTCTATCAAAAATTAAAAATCTTTGAACTCATCAGATGTTACGTTATTTTCGTGTAAAAGTTCATTTTCAAAATACTGTTCACTTCTGTTCTGTTCATTCATATTATTTAACTTTCTGATACAACTTTAATCCTTCCTGCGCCTATCAAATACTAAAGTTTGCCTCCTGAAATCAAGAGCAATGCACGTAAATGGAAGTTTCTTCTGAAATTCAGGATATTGGGGAGGGTTAAAAAAAAGTAAATAATTAAATACAAACCTTATGTTGTTGGGTATAAAAACATTTTTCCATACATTCCGGGTTATATATCCCCCTTACTCCCCCCTGGCGTACGTCACTGATCACTTTATCGGCAAATATGACAATTTCCTCAACCCGTTAATTAGACATGGCAGGAGTGGCCATAGCTGAACTAGTCTCAATTTTTTTTTTTCTTTCTTTCAAAACCTCTTTATTGATAATATATATACAATGACAAAAATAAATTTGGAATTACAGCTGTCTCCTTGTGCTGCATTCGCAAATGCACTAGTCTCAACTGAGTGAACTGTGCATTTTACTTACGGTCCACTCAATCTACTGTCTTGCCTTGGGGGGGGGGGGGGGGCTTTGTTCCAAGGTGATCATTGTTGGGTAAATCGGTTGGACCGTTAATTGCCTTAATTTTGCAATTCAAACAGTTTATCGTTCAGCCATGACGCCACATGTAATAAACTACACTAAAGGTGTGTGGGCCGCTTAAGATAGGAACTAACTTAACCAACCACCATCTCTACAACATCCAAATTAGCTTGTTGAGATCACTATCATATGACGATTTTCTTAGCGTTGTATGCCTATTCCTTTCATACAACCAGGGTTCGTTGCTTTTATTCCGTATGAAGTAATATTTTTGTTTACCCTTTCTTTCCCCAGTTTAACTTTCTTTTTTATCTATTTAAGATAGATGGATCCTCAGTGAAGAGGAAGACCATTCATTCACCTCACCTTTGACATTTCTTTAAATGGTTATCGAGTTATTTGCCCAGTTATCTTGCCATTTTCTTTTAGTTTTCTCAGCACATGCTTCTTTCAACGCGTAGTTCCAAACTTTTACCTCAGCTACAATCAACTGAACTCTTTTAGTTTCTTGTCTGCAATTACATTACCGATTGTTACACTATAATTTGTGATGAAACAATACGTGATGGATTTTATTCATTATTTTCTCTGTAATCGCCACCCAAAAAATGACGAAAACCACTGATGCAGACCTCTGAGGCAATCTTTTCATCGCTGACCGATGAAGCTCATAATAGTATTAATCTGATTTCTGTTTCATGATGCCCTGACAAGAAGATCCTATTTGATTACTCTTTTGCTAGGGGGAATATTCTGGGTGGCTAGCGAGCTTTGTGTTTTGACGAAGAATCTTCAACAATGCGATGGTATGTAAAAGATCATGACCCTCACCTAGTTGAAGCTATTGTTCGTCTAATTGCTATCTGTTCAGTGGAACAAGGGCGAATGGTGTTACCGTCGGTGATTTCAAAGAGACCTTTTCATTTTGTATTTATTTAGTTATCCGTCCTAGGTTGCTTTCATAACAACTGTAAACGAATACGTCGTTTTAACAAAACATTATGCTATTTTAGAATAACATGGCCCTGATTATTTACAGGGTGTTCCAGAAGGAATCTGTCATACTTTACAGGCAAAATGAACAAAAGTTCATCTAAACATAGACCGGGAGCCACTTTAGTAAGTTACGGCTGGCGAAATATTACAACCAAATATCAGCCCCCAAGGTCTCAGACTCGTATCTACAGTAGTATTTTTAGAGATCTGGGGTAAAAAAAAAAAAAAGATACAAACACAATTTTTTTTATGTTTGACGACGTACAATAACTTTGTTACAATGGTACGAAAAACGTTAAGTTTTCAAACAGAACTTAATTCCGAAAAAATTGCTGTATGTAAAATACTACAAATAATTTACATGTCTAAAACCGTAAGAAATCACAAATATCCCTCCTTGATTAACCTCCTAGAAATTACAGTACGTCCTCATTTCTTAATTTAAATTTGAAACGGTTTGCATAAAATGGTAGAAGGTTGAAAAAATAATCCTTTTGACCTGAATCATAAAATTTGCATTCTACAACAATCATCATTGTTTTGGTTGAAAAATCCACCATTAAACTGTGGGAAGTAGAAAAAAAAATGAACAAAAACAAGTATGCATACTTAAGATTATGGCCTCTGGAGACTTTAAAAATAGTAAAGATTGTGCAGTGGGATTGTTTAATGACTTCAGTTCCTATTCGTCTCAAAAACGCTCAAATTCTAATTTATTGATGGATTCCTAAGTCTATGCTCCTTTTCCTCGATTTTTAAGGCCCTATTTGTTTTTGTAGGTTAGTTTAGATAGCGTGAGCTGACTGAAGTTGGTATGTCATGCGATTTCAGTTAAAAATAAGCCCATCAGCGAGTAATGATACTCCGCACATCGCCTGCGTGTTCATTGTCTAATAATATTAGCCATTACTTAATTGAGTTCACTATTACGTTCTTCGACCCCCCCCCCCCAAAAAAAAGAAGTTTTAATTTATCCCAAATGAACGACTTGATAAAAAAAAAATAACCATTACTAAGATCTCAGTAAAAAAAAGTTATAGACATAAATAATTCTAAACTCCTGAGTTTCGCTGTTTTCCTATTCCATTTACGCTGCCCAGATAGTTAAGTAATTGAAGAGATGTTATTCCTCTTTCCTCTTTCTGTCGTCCTCTTTACGAGTCAAATTGAAGAGGAGGCAGGAGACTAGTTAACCCAACGATCAATAGCCCCATCAATTTTTTTTTAAAAAGATTTTTCAAATGTTTTTTAAAATTGATAATGAAATAAATTGAAGGAGAGAGAAAATGGAGAAACAATATGAAGAAGTACTCGCGGGGCATTGCCAGAGTTTTTTGGGTTTGTTAAAAACTCCTACTCATTTTACTTTTTCTCAATTGAAACTTTATCGTCTTTAATGAGTTCTTAACCATGGGGGCAAAAGCAGAAATTTTAATTATCATCTGAACTGCAACTAGAGGTATCTACAAATTTAGGTAAGCAGACCCGACTTTTTTTTGTCGATACTTTTCATCATTGTATTTTAGACTAAACTAATCTTTATAAGTGTTGTGGAATATACCATTAAAATTTTAACTCGGCTGAATATTTTTCTAAAAAAAATATAAACATACAAACGTACAGAGAAGAAAGAGGGCCTTTCCTTTTGGACTCAGCAATTAATTATTAAGCAAATGTTTGAGGTCCTTACGAATGAGAGGCCCGAAGCTATAGCTTGTCACGCTTATGTGTCAATATGTTTCTGATTGTAATCTATAAAATATAGGTTTTGTTGATTACATATAAATTAAATAAATCTTGAGGCTTTAATGTTGGTGAATATAACTTTGGAGGTAGTACTTTATTAGTTAGGCAGACAGTACATATTACAATTTCTTATAAATATATTACTTTAAATAATGTCAATCTGTTAAAATATTACAAATCTACCCAGCATGAAATCAATTTCGTTCCAGAAACGTTTCGAAAGCGGGAATTACATGACAGATTCAACACGGTTTTTTTTTGTAGAAGACGCCGGGCCCCGTCAACACTGTCCTATCAGCTGAAGTTGATAGTGCTCGGTTTGTGGGAGTTAACTGGTTTGTTATAAGGATCACCTTTGCTATGTTTTTCTACATCCTCCCCCTTTCCAGGATTTAACAGGCTCAGCAAAATGGGATACGGGACCGCGCCTATTGACAGTTAGTATTTAATAACGCATACCTGAAGATATAATGAGTTCTAATGAAGACGTCGAATCAGGCTCCAATGTGCCAGATTTATTAGACTTGGACATAACTGAGGTATACCGGATAGTGACCGTTATTTTTGCGGGAGGAATATATTGTTCAAGTCGTTTACTAATTTACTAATAGTTTCAGATCGATGACAAGAACTTAACAATTCCACCTGCTGAGAAAACACTGGTCAAAACAAACATAAATGACAATGAATCATTGATAAGTGAAGATGATATTCCCACCTACCCACAAGAAGTATGTGATGATGATATTCCCACTTACCAACAAAGAGTATGCCTTATTTTATTACTCAAGGCCTTCATCTGCAAACAATACCTTTTTTTTTATTATTATATGTGCATTCTAGTTGTTGAACCCAGGATTTGACGATAAAGGTGAAACTGGATCAGTTAGTAGTGTTGGAAGCAAAGGAGGGAGCTCAGTTTTAACACCAAAGAAATTGGTGCCTGCATCGAATATCCTTCGACATGTTCTTCTCCGAGCTATATCTGCACATATCAAACATGCAGGAGTAAGTTTGGTTATTAAATTCATATACACAGTTTTATGAGCTATACAGAAATAATACTACTGATTTCTTTTATAGAATAAAACAAAAAAAAATACTGTAAAATTCTCTATGCAACCTAATAAGTAAATCTTATAAAGTAGTTTTTAATCGCATTGCTTTCATTGTTTTATTTAATATAATATTCTCTTAGACAAATGGAACCATGAAGATTTATATTATTTTACTTTGAATACTTAAACTGTTTTTGTATGTACTTGAATACTAGTATTAATTTGCCTATATTGTATCCTGAATTGTTATGATTGCCTTATTATATCACGTTTTTAATAGTTGGAAATTAAGATCCTTAGCTTCTTTCAAGTTAATGTATAATTCAGCATCTGAAATCCAGTAATCAAATAGATGATGATGTCAACGTGTTTATTTTTTATTCAACTAAGAATAGAATTACTTTTAATTGTGAAAGGTTCTTTTTCATTATTGAGTCGCAGTCACTATAGGTGCCACTGTTGTTTGTAGGTATGTTATAAACAATTTAACATCATTTAAACAGCTCTGTCTATCAGCAAACTGCTATTGAGGCACAAGCGATTTTGATTATGCTGCACATGAAGTGCACAATCATAAACACATTAAAAAAGGATGCCATCTCAACTGTTTTTAAGTGATTACAGTAAGAGAGTAATAGAAAAGGAAAGTTTGTCAATCATTTGTATTTTAGACAATTGAACATTTAATTTGAATTATTATTTTAGGAAGGGGATTGCACTGTTATGGATGTCAGTCGTATAATTGGTATCGGAACATCGACAGGTGCTATTCTTTGCTATAACTCGCTACAAGAACATCAATGGACCCACAATCATCCTGATAATGGACCTGTCACGGCGATTGCTATCAATACAGAATCCACCAGGCTCTTGGCTGGCTATGCTTTAGGTATAATTCTCATGCTAGACACTTCTGACGCCAAAGTTCTCAGGGTTATTTCAGCAGAATCTCATACACTTTCAACAGCCGTCTTACATGTCAAGGTATTAATTTTAAAACTTAGAATTACTTCATTTTACTGGGCTATGATTGGGAGGGCCTTAGTTTAGCTCTTTATTTTAAAACAGCACAGGCAGAAGGGGATCCTCTTAGAGCACCTCTAAATTGTCTTTGTACTTGTCAGTGTAAATGCACAAGTAGTGAAATTATATAGTGGTTATTTTCGATATGAAGATTGTAACTCCAACAGTATTATTAATAATATGCTGAAAGTATTCATGTTGAATTTCATGAGACAATGATGCTAGATTGTAATTAAGGAAGGCCGAGTTTGTCCCAACCCTATATTTTTTTGTAAGGTGCTGTGCTCTACTTCTATCCCATAAAACCTGCTCTTTTGACCGCTAATACCCAGTCCATACTGTAAATATATGGAACTTCATTCACGTCAACATCCAACACCCTCCTTCACTCCTACCTTTTTAATCTAAACTCTTCCAGTACCTTCTCTCTTTTCATTAAAGGATCATATTTTAGAAGTTAATTGTGACCAATTACTATTGATATTCCCCCATTATTAAGTTCCATGTATACTCACATTTTTTTTTCTCTGCTTTCATTTGGTATTCTGAGAAAGAGGATACCATTCTTCTAAATAATATGTAACCTCAATTAAATTTTGATAAATGTAAAGTAATATCTAGCTCTAGGACATTATAAATGCACATTTTTGTTATGTTTATTTTGGGTCAATATGTCAGAATAAATATATGTTTCCAAACATTCAACCATATCTTTTCCAAATTTCAAATTGAAGTTCCCAGCACAACTTTTTTTTTCTATCCCTTTCAAGATCAGGGCTTTTCTTAATAAAGTATTACTACCCTACGGGTTCCTTATTGCCTACTAAAATAAAAGTGAATCAGCACTTGTTATGTCTGTAAACCTGAAGGTGTCCATGACAGGCCCAAAGATTCAAACATTGGACCTTCTGATCTCTGGCCAGGAGCTATTCCATTTCAAACCAGCAGCCATTTCATATTTATTCTCTTTAGCAAGTCTTGTTTAGTTTCTGAAACATTGCTGGAGCGGAATGTTATTAACAGGAGACTGCAATGCAGTCTATTTAAATTTTCTGAGCATTCGTATGTTTTTTACAGCATTATATATATCAAATATTTAATATGCAGAAAAAAGACAATACCCACCAAAGAGACTATAAATTGGCATGGTTGTTGATTTGATATAGGATTGCTCATTTAATTAAGTGCTCCTGGCCACAGAATAGGAGGTCCTGTCCCCTGAGTGGGTTAGAATCTTTTTTCGATTATTATTATTATTATTAAAAAATAGCAGGGGAGTTCCAATTCTCTGTGGTAATTTGGGTTGAATAAGCCATAGGTAATAGGATTTTTTTTTATAAAGTTTAAAACAAGAAGGATAAAAAAAAAATTCAAGACTTAAGAGAAAAATAATATTTATGTATAGGTAAATACAATTTGTAATAGAAAGACAAAGCTATGTTGTATGTAAGTTTTCACTTAATTAAGTATGGATTAAGCCTGTTACAATAGTATGCTGTACAAACGTATGCATTTTGAAATTTCATCAAATTAATATACCATTAAATTCCATACGTTCCTACATATTTATATTTTTTGTAATGTCATTCATCGGGACCCATGGATAATCTAACAGCAAGTAATTGGCAATCCACTTTATATACCTCTGACAAAAAGTTAATATGGAAAGGTATTGCTAAAAACATTTTTTTGGTGTGTTTTAAAGTTTACAGATATTCCATCATTAGCTTTACTATCAGACTCTGGCGGATCTGTGTTTGAGTTATCTCTCAAGAGGGTGCTAGGTGTAAGGTCATGGGACTCAAGGTGTATCTTCTCCGGCAGCAGGGGAGAAGTCGTGGCTGTAGAACCCCTCCTGTTGCACCGCCTCCCGAACCACCCACTAGGTGGCCTGCTGCTTGTTGCAGTTGCAACTCTATCTAAGGTAGTAGTAGCCTAGATAACTTAGTTAACACATACTTCGAAGCAATAAAATTAAATATCAATGGTGATTGAAATATGATTGGACAGATACTCCTTATAAGCCTGAGGTCTGGAGGAACGAGGCTGCTATTCACGCAGAGCTTGAGATCCATAGCTACAACACTGCCGTTGCTATCCTGGCAGTTTGTAGTCATTCAAGTGGCCGACAGCATGCGAGTAATGGATCCGGTACTTGCTGTGGCTAGGCATGAGTCTATCCTTTTCTACCAGGTAAATCTTATCGTTAAACTATATGGTTTTTGGACATTTTGACAGAAATCTTCCCACAGTGTGTGTCCGTAATAAATTACGCAAAATTCAATGTTACCATTTTGAGAGTACCAGACCTATTTGAATATCTTTCCTAAAAAAAAAACCCTTCCTAAAAACTATAATGCATTTTCAAATAAACAATACCCCGTTCAAAAGGACGAGGATGAAGTTGTGTCTTCCTGAACTACCTATGATTTTTCGACATTTAGTCAGAAAACAGCTTAAGTGCGACCATCTGTGCCCAGGGGCTCTAGCCAACCCTCTTACCTTCACCCAAGAAATCCCTTGGATTGCCCTTCTTAGTTTTTCTGAAGTATTTATTCTTATCTTAGTTCTTCTGAAGTATGGTATCTTAATATGCCAAACTTATTTTTACTTTATTTTCTAAGATTACTCTTCTTATTTAAAAACAAATAATTATTTTTATATTTACTTATTTGTTATTTCTCCTGACTGGTAACAAATTTAATACTTTGATAGATAAGACTGTTTGATAAGGCTTTTGATAATAGGTAATGTTAATTATATCATATATTGACTATTATCTCCTTTTTTAAATACCAATACATAAATGTATCTTAACTTTGGATTGAAATTGATGTTTATAATTAAAATTACTCATATGTTTCATGAAAAATGACACTGTGCTCTATGCCCCTAATGTATCATTACTATAAATGTGCTGATACCACTTACAAATACTATAATAATTAAATTTATTTTATATTTAGCTTTTAAGCTCTAAATACTTAGCATGCTTCTAGGTAAGTATTGAATCTGGACATCTCTCATGCCACCCACTGCACGGTTTGGCGCTAACATACTCGGCTGTGGCCTGCCAGTGGCTTAGTCCTAGGGTTTTAGCTGTTCTTGACATTGAGTCGATGTTGCATTTGATTGACGTCAGGACAAAAGCAGAACTGGAGACAACCAATCTGTCCTCTGTTGGCCTCGTTTTTAACTCTGATGGCTTCAGGGGCACCTTCACTGGAGGAAATGTCAGCAAAGCAATGGTAAATATTATTTTTTTATGGAAGACAAGGTAACCAATTAGAATTGTATTTGAGTGGATCCCTGTGATGCAGAAATCCACACCGTTCCAGTAGTTGTCTCACACATATTATTGCAACTTGGTTTATTTATGTATTTTAGACAGGTAGCCTATCAAACATGTCATTGAGTCTGCCTATTGTCATTATAAACATAATCTGATATTAAAAGAAAGTATTAGATTAAAAACTTGAGTGAAGAGACAAATCAAAAATTCATTATATACTGACATCATATCATTAGTTTTTGTACACGTTATTAAATATTTACCCATGATTATAGTGAATCATGCTATAAAAATTTCTTATACAATTAATTTTAGCTTTTATCTGTTATCTAATCTAAGTTTTCATAAGCTGATAACATTTTGAGTGACTAATATTTATAAATATATTATTTTCAGGCTCTTGCTGGTAAAAGAGCTTGCTACAACTCAATAGCTTGCTTCGGGGATCAACTTCTGCTTCTTGGGTCCAAGTCAGTTCATGTGATCTCACTTAGGTTCTGGTCTGAAAGGATCGATAACTTAGTCACTGCGGTAATTAAATAAAACATTTTGATTATTTTGAACTCAATAACTTTTAAACTTAAAAAAATTTTGTTCATTTATAGTCGCAAACAAATTATAAGAATAATATTGAATTGATATATTTCAAATTAAGATGTGAGTATGATTAAGAGATATGCAGTAGTAAAAAATTACTACTTAGCAAGGAAAGTGAGTATATTACTTGTCTTGGAGTATAAGATGTTCAGATGGAGTTTTAGTCTTAAGCAGGAAGATGGTATCAAGAAAATTCATACAAATTCAGAGCTATGAGAGTACATGTGAAACTAGATCTAATGAATGTTATAAAGTATAGCTGATAGAACATGTAGAGTGAATGGAGTAGACATGACTGCTGAAGAAGTTATTACATAGTAGATCTGGAGGTCAATATAGAGTGGGTGGCACAGACCGAGATGGATGGATAATGACAGAGCAGGACCTTCATCGGCTGGACATTTGAAGATGAAGGACAGTAGGGTAAAAATGAGAACATTGGATGAATATAGTTAAGGGGGTGCAGATTCTACAAGGTCCGTAATGCCAATGAGTCAGGGCTGAAAACCAAAATTTGATTCACCTTAATGGGACACCCTGCATAAAATAAAAAAATTGTCATCCTTGTTTATGCAAATAAGAGTGTAGCTGATGTAATTCATCATTTTTGCATATTTCTTAGATATAATGATAACATAAAAACATGATGGAGTGAAAATGTTTCTTTTGTAACTTATATCATTGATTATTTTGTAGAATAGATTCGAAGAGGCATTGAAGCTAGGAATGAATTTTTACGAAGAACGGGAAAAAGCTGTACATGGATTAAAGGGGCCTCGGGAAGTTCGTAAGAAGCTCGTTAAGAAAAAAGTAAGCCATCAATTTCTTAATTCATTTTGTAGAGTTAATGATTCCTTAATTGGAAATTATAATAACCTGTTGAAAACAAAATATTATTAAAATAAAATTATCAATAGTATGCTTTATTTATCTTCCAATTGGTAGTCCGTTCTTGTTAGACAAATGAAACATATTTTTATTTGTTATTACATCTTCAGAAGACACTGAATATGAAATGTCAATGTCTAGAATATGTTATTATTATGAATATTGTAGCATCAATAAAAAATGGTGTCTCCACGTGGTGGCAATTTGTTAAGTCCTCATTGCACACAATTACTAAGATCAGGTTTATAATTATTAATAAAACAAAATTATGGAGAATTTAACTTGACTTGATTTAATTTGACTTTAAATAAATCTATCTAAAATTACAAACTCAACATTCCAGGAAAATTTAGCAATGACGTCACTTCCATTACATTATTAAATTATTAATAAACAATCTCAATTATCAATCAAAAGACAAAATGTTACTAATAAGTCAACCATTATAGGAGGTACTCTGTGAGGGGGTAAACTTGTCCGATGTAATCGAGGCCATTTTATGTCAGTGCTTAGATAATTTATTTTCCTTACTACCTTAGGATCTATTTCTTACATTTAAATTGAAATTAAAAAATCATCAATGAAATATATTTAATATATTCTTTGATATATTTATGTTCTTTGATGTTTTAGGTTGTTTCTACACTTTCAAAGTTTATTGATATCATTCTAGCAGAAGATCCAGAAATCAACTTTAATGAGGCAGTTCCTCTTGTTGTTGAATACTGCCTTGACTTGGACCAAAGGTAAAACTTTTATTTCGTCCATTTAAATTTATGTTTAAACAAACCCAAGTGTTTAAGATTTTTATTATTTCTTTTTTCTTACCATTTTCATCTTCTCTGTTCGGTCAAAGTGTTAACCTTACTTCATGTATAACCCTCACTAGCCTAGTTTCTGCCATCTTAATTATGTCGTGTAAAATTTTCTATTTCATCTAAATGTTAAAATGTGTCACAATTGATTGCCGGTAATAAGTGACAGAGGGGAAGCAAATATTCAATGATTAAAAAAATGGTAAAAATAACTATTGTAATGTAAGTGAGATTGAAGATATCGTATAATATTTATTACATTTTACATTTATTATAATATAAATACTTTTGGTAAAGATGGATATTTATTCAAACACTAACAGGGACCCTTTAATAGTGTACACAAACTAAATATTTATAAATTAAAATGTAAACACTTAAACAACTAAAATATAAACATACAAACATCAATGATAACATTGACTCTAATGCTCTCAACCCACGAACTTGGACAAACAATATAGATTGCATAAGATAAAACAAAAAGAATATATAAATGGGAAATATGTGGTGAGAATGGGTGAAACTAAAAAATGAACTGTTTGAATAAAGATACTTTTACCCTTATGACTACTGACAACAAGAATGGAAACAGGGTTATGAGTATTTTAGTTTATTAAGATTTGTTATTTAATATTTCTTCTCCCACATGAATGTTTGTAATAAAGATATCTTTGATCGCGCTACAAGAAAAACCAAATATTGAGATGGTCCACATCAAATTAGGAGCGCCTCAACCCAGAGATGTATAAATGACCGGTAACTCACTACAAAGCAAGCTAACTCAAATTATCCTTAACAACAAACAATGACTGGCTCTTTGGTCTGACCTCAAAGAATACCTTGAACATAAGGTATATAAAAATATACACACAGCGATCACAATTGTATATCTTGAGGACTAGGCTGTCAACTCTCAACTATGTCGCACAATACAAACAGTAGGCTAATTGCTACAAGTCTCGTAGGATATGATAAGTGTCCTATACCTTTTTTATTAGTAACTACCCCATAAAAATACTTGAAAATATCGAACAATTATAATCATGTTTCGCTTAAACCGACATTTGTTTTGTTTTTCTGTTTTAATTATGCTTAAATTCTAGATTTATCGATTTTTAGATAATCTAACATTTGGCCCTTAGACCATATATGAGGCCTTCCTGTGATGCATCCTACATAGCCTAATATTCAGGGAAATTCCGGTGTTTGAAAAAGGCAGCTCCACTGATTCTTTTTAGATGGAGAAGGTTCTGAAATTTATAGATTTATGAAACGGCCTTTAGAGAAAAATTTAGGTGTAAGGGGCAGCACTGACTCCCATCTACCGGAGATTTCTCTTTTATGGGGATGTATGCAACAGAATCACTAATTATTATTTCTCAAGGTTCTATTGACATTTATTAATACTTCTGAATGTTTATTTATTAAAATGTGATTAGATATATTTAATTATTGATTTAATAATTTTGTTGTAGAGATCTGGTTTTTGAAAAGTTATGGGATGGGCTGAATAATGGAAGATCGTTATTCTTAGACTCCATGGAAGCAGCTATACTAGAAGGAAAATTAACTGCTCTCCCTCCAGAAATCATGCAGAGGCTCGTTTTTTATGAGCAAACTAAGGAGGCATGGAGTGTAAGTGACTTATGGCAGCGACCTTGAGAATATTGTTTGTCTATAAATTGAAAAATATATGTATAATTACATAATGAGATAACATGCTAATTTTTATAAAGAAGTTTTTCATTTACTTATTAATTCATTTTTATTGATCTGGCTTGTTTGACTCCTAATATCGTCAGTGTTTTTTATTTTATTATGTTGTTTCATATTTATTTATTCTTCTTTCCCTTGTACTAGGATGTTACAAATGTTCTTAAGCATTAAACTAGTTAATTTCAAAAATGAATGTACTTACGGTGGCATTTAAAGCTCTTATTGTACCTAAATATCTTTGTGTGGTCGGTCAGTCACATGACATGATCATGATACTCTGGCTTATACTCTGAGTAATTCATTATCATAGACAACTAAATGTTGACCTGATTAAGTTATGCATTAAAGGTTGATATTCCCTTCATTGAAGCATTTGAACCAAAACGATACAGTATATCGATACAGCAACCCTTCACCTTCTACTGAACAAATTTCTTTGGCTGCTGCCTTCATGCTCAATCCTTTGTTCCAATAGTATCTAAAGACTGCAACTCACAATTTCTTTCTTCAAAAATTCTAGATACAATATATAATGATAAATGAAACACACAGACAATTGAGATATATAATTGAACAAAGCAGTGATCGCCGGTTATTTCTCCTGTAGAACAGCTTCAAAAACATTGAATGGGTACAAGTGAAGTGCATAAATACCATGCATTAAGTGTTAAAATTTTCTAATCCTTTTTTTGTTAATTTTTCCATTGCTTATTTTTTTTTTAATTGTTCCATGGTGTATCTTTTTCCAATATGATAATTTTCTTGTCAATAGCCCTATATATATACATTATTTACATTAAGGAATTATTTGAATAAATAATCTGTTGTAGGTACTGGAAGAATGCATCCTTAGAGTAGACGTGAGCTGCCTGGACATAGAACAGGTGATAAGGCTGTGCAGGAAACAGAATCTCTACTCCGCATTAATATCTGTTTGGAATAGAGCAATGAGTGACTATACCAGTCCAATCATTGAGCTGATACCGATCCTCAAGTCTCATCTTTCAGGTTAGCGGCATTCCATTTTTATATATGTACTTAAATTTATTTTCAAATCAAAGATATATGGACTCCCTGATTAATAATGTGTGTTGGTACTTCATTGGACTTTAGTGCAGCCATTAAAACAGTTTTTACAGCCATTGAAAAGCCCTTAATTAAATGATACATTACATTGTATTTTTTCTACATTTGTTTAATATTTAAAAAATGATTTTGTATGTGAAATGATTATATGTTGTGATTTTTGATGGTGTTTTTTTATATAAACTCAAATTAAGCGGGCATAAATGAACGGTATACGATCTATGGATCACGGTTCATTTATGTTTTTGAACACGATTCGTTGCGTTATATCCAATATTAATAGTCATCAAATAAACAATATCAAGAAATAAATCTAAATGATTTAATATTGGATTTGTTAATTTTAAAACAAGAACAGTTAATCATATATGAGACAAAGAGGATTGGAAAACCAAAGAGGTTAACAGATCCAATATGGGGGCAGAGCGTATAAAGACTGGCGTCGCCCCGGACTCGCTCTCATTCATTTTGACCCAGCAGACGAGAGCTAGGAAGAAGCCACTCTCATTTACTTTAACCCGGGACGAGAACCATAGAAGACGTACCAGGAACGTACGCTCGCTACCAACCAAGACGACAACGAGACATAATAGACCCCACGCTCGAGACAAAACGAGACCAGAAGACAAAGAAGTCTGCACCAAAGGACGCACAACAAAGAAAAACTGGCCAGTCACGTTAGTAATAAGGTACAATTTAACTTTAGTTTTTAATAGTGTTATTTTATTACGTACGTACTTAGATGTATATTCAATCCATAAATCAATTTGTTAATAAATAAACAATTTTTCCTTTTGCCAGAAGTTTCCTTTTTATATTAACAGAACCTCAGATTAAGATTAAAGTTAAAAATATAAATTATATAAAAAACGTAATAATGTATGTAAAGATGAATTACAAATATCACAAACTCATTTATGGAGATTTAACCCAATAGAAGGATATGGTGAAATTAACTTTTAAGATCACTACAGTATGTTCTTAAATTGTATTCGCTATAGTTGGTGATTTATTCTGTAACACAAGAAATTTGTTTTTAAGATGATGGCTCTGTCAGTAACGAATGCAGGAAGCTTGGTAACTTGCTGCTGGTGTACATCTCCTCTTGCCTGTCAGGTGGCCTCGGGGAAGAGAAAGGTGAGAGGGCACAAGTAGTGCGTGCCTTGGCCAGCCAGCACAGCTTATCAGCCCCTGACGACGAACCTCCATTCCCTTACATCAGGTACTTTTTCAGTTCCGAATTTTTTACTGTAACTACCCACCGAAGAAGCTTCAGAAGATCGGAAGGTAGTAAAAAACGTTCAGGTTTAAAAAGAATGTAGAGCCAATAAAAAAATCTTAGTACAAATAGACAAACAGAATCTGATTGGTCAAACTAAAGTTGTTGCACCCAGTAGTTAATGATTTTAATATTTATAATGCCTGAGATAACTACTTGATACTGAAATTTATTTGTGTAATTTTTTTTTTCATGGAAGGACCTTTCTGGAATTCGACACTCGAGAATTCTTAAATGCTCTTGTGATAGCATTTACTGACTCCGGGTTGTCGATGGCTATGAAACAACGTCTTGTTGACATAATCATTCAAGTAATGACTGATGGCAACAGTTTCAAGGTAATACATACAAAAAGACAAACCTCTATTTTAGTTTTTCACTTTGCTTTAATATCTCATTGTTAAACTAGGCAGCAAATCCCATTACATATTTTTGAGTCCTGTTATTTGAGATCCCACAAAATAGTCGGACAGGCCAGCTTCGATGTGGTCAAAATCATCACAATAGTGTGGGCAGCTATAAAGACACTTGTACAGGAGTGGCTTTAGGGGAAGTACTCATATCATATGGTCGACATCACCAATACTGCAAGTGGGCATCGGTAAAGATGCCTACATCCAAGTGGCTTCAGAGGAAGACCGAGACTGACTTAATGTTTACAAAGAGTGCGCTGGAGGCAGCTCTTAATCCTTGAGAGCCATAAACAAACTTGATGATCACACAAGTTGTTAATAATAATCCATAATCTTTATAAAGGAAATATAAACAAATAAGAATAATCTATTTGTGCTGCTATCAACAGTTTACTAAAATAATAATATAGAAAGCTTAGTATGAAATAATTAGAGGAATAACATGTGATAAAACTTACAATGATCTAAACAAATAAACAATAAAACACATTAAAACAAAATTAATTATCTATAACTTAAATATGACGTTAAAATACAATGTTAATCTTAAATATTATTAACCCAAATGTTAATATAAAATCATATTGTTTTCATTTATTTGTTTTAAATATTCAAAAAAACTTATTATAAACCGACAGGCTGAAATTTCTAAAACCTGTGCTTCTCCACCTCACCAAAGTCCAAAATGTTTAAAAAAAAAAAAAAAAAAAAAAAAAAAAAAAAAAAAAAAAAAAAGTGCCTTGACAGCTAATAATTTGAGTAGGGCTATTGGTTGTAGAGAATAATTGAAATAGGTTTCAGAAATTTAATAATCTTACTGGTTTATTTAGTGATTATTTGATATTAAATTGTAAAAAAATCTGCCTTTTACGCTAAGAACCTCCTGCAATACAGATTTTTACATCAATTGTAAGAATCGTTGGGAATTTTTTTATCTACTTTACATACTTCGATAACATCATACCTATTTTAAATAACAGGGTTTCTTTTGTTTCTTATATATTGTGATATTTTTATTGTGTGATTTAAATTTGGAAATTAGCGGGAATTAAACGACCCGTGGATCAGGAAGGCAAGGAAAAAAGGCGGGAAAAGGAAGATGGCGAGAGCAGTTGTTGGTCAGGGATCGCGGTAGGCGTCACAATTGTGGAGAGAAAAGAAGAACATGGAAAACCTTGAAAATGTTGTTTAATGCGATGGAGCCTGAAGTAAGAACAACCAAAGGAGGAGGAATTTGTTGAAAAGAGAGCATTGAGAAAATAGCAGTGGAAGTAACTGACCGCGTGGCGTACAACGGAAAGTGAGCCATTAAGGAAGGATGAGAACGGGAGGGGACTGGCCAGTTGCGAGAGGTAGTTAGTGTATGAGACAGTTTGTAATAACAATGGCTAATGGTTAAGAATGTGCATGTTGAATAAAGTTATTTATTAAAAAATTCTTCTTTTGCCAGTTATTCTTTTTTGCCATTAGAAGAACCAGAAACCTCAAATAATTTTAAAATAAATCAAATAAAAAACATAACAATATTTGTATTAAAACAAACTACAAACTTACTAATTAAGTTTTAAAATGAAAAATTGTGTTATTTCAGTGCACTGAGATTGCAAGAGCTCTGACAAGTCTCCGTAGCTCGACAGTAGGACGATCATTGAGGATGGAGCCCTCCCTGTACACTGACACTGTGTCTCGACTAGTTACCGAGGAAGAAGTTCCTGCAGGGGACAGGGAAACGGCCCTTCATCAGCTTCTATTGTCTGGAGCCCTATCCTGTCTCGAGCATAACACCCTTCTGGAGTTTGCTAAATCTGCAAACTTGTGAGTATCCAGTATCAAAAAAATTATTTTATTACTCTTTATCTCTGGTACATACATACATGGCTTACTCAACAACCCACTATTGGCCATGGGCTTCTTCCTAAAATCTACTCCAGTTGGCCCTTTTTTGTGCCACAGATGCCTAGTTGGTGTTCTTAGCCAACTCCTGGTGTATTTGAAAATACCATCTAACCACCTTTTCTTAGGTTGCCAATTCTTCTTGTTTATTCAAGCTCCACTGAAATTACTTACTAATGGATTTTGCTGTCTCCCTTTTCAGCGACACTTTATCCAAGTATTTTTAATTCAATGAACTTGACTGTATATTTTCCATTACATTGTTCATGCATCTCAGGATTCTTCCTTCTCCAGATTTGTCCTACCCTAACGAGACTTTATATTCTTATAAGTAAGTTCAGGCTGTAATAGAATTATTTATAGGGCTGCATTATTCTTTGTAGAGTTAAAAGCTTACTCTTCATAGGCCAAAATATCACCTATTATTCTTCATCTTATTTCTTGAGTTTATCTCAGTTCCCAGGAAACCAAAACAGCCTACACGTTGAAGCATATATGCCCTGACTTGCAGAAAAGCTGTTTCCGTTCTACACTGTATTCTGTTCATTGGCAGTTTGGCTCAACATGTTGGGGATAGTTCCATGTCCACCCCTGAGTCCCTTACTGCTTTCTCTAAGATGATGTCGAAGAAGAGACACGCCAAGGCATCTCATGGTCTCACACTTTTTATAAATTCTTTTGTACATTTTGTATTATGTATATCTTCATGTGCATTTTTACAAAGTGGGTTAGTTCCTTTATAATACCCATACATTATAGGTAGGGCTTTAATAGGTTAATTAGGTTTGCTGTTCTAGTCTCATTGTTATAGGCTGATAGCGGAAGGTTCTGCTTGAAAAAACACTAACATGGGCACTTGCCGTAGCTAACTTCAGAACATTTACAGTGCACGACTATCTCTGCAAGCATCTTCATCATATCGATGAGCAGAAAGTCTCAAGTGCCGTGCTGTTCTGCCTGTCTGGTGAGGGAGAGATGAATAGGGATCTTCTTGGATGTGTCTTGCCTTGCATGAGTATCTTTTAAAGTTACTAATAATATGTGACAATAAATATGTTAAGAGATTGTATTTTTATTGGGCTGTTAGCACAAGCATGGCTGAACAAGTGAGCCTTTCCTTGGCGTACCTTTCTCTTTTTTGGAAAATAATTGTTATTTAAAGATAAGTAATTATTATCAATCCTTTTAATTCTTTATTTTTCTTATTAAGCGATGTTTTAATCTCTTTAACTTGCCATTCTCGGGTTTCTTTCCCGAATTTGTCTATTCTGTGTCCCTATTTCGTCTCTGAATCATTTCTTTATCTCTAATTATCTTTTAGTTCTATTAAAACTAAAAAAATCATAATTACTCTGACATAATAATATTAGGTTAGTTAGTTTGGTTTATTTACTCTTACTTAGAAACAAAGAATAATCAAGGTCATCTCTTAGTATTTCATTCTGTGAGAATCATGTAGGCTAAAGAAGTGAGTTTGTGATTTTTGTCAGTTATCAGGTAAGTTCTGTCCTCCATGAGATGCGTGGCAATTATCGGGAGATGCTGAAAAGCCAGCTAGCTGATCCGCTCCGGAGAGAGCATGTCTTCTCTTTTATAGAGCAGTCTTCGCATAAGCACGAGATGGGAGTTTTAGAACTGGAAAATATAGAGGTTAGTATTTTGTAACTTTTTATTATTATTAAAGAATATATTCTTACTTAACTTTCTTAACTCTATAATTAATACTTTTTTATCATTTATTTTTCAATGTATCTGCATCTGCTGATAATATCAGAATCGGAAGCTATAAACCTATTAATTTTTCTTGACCAACTTGTATTCAGTTCTGGTCAAAATATTTTTTTTAATTTCATAAATATTGTTGTGAGTTTTGATATTACTTTTGATATAAACTTGAAATTCGCGAGCGTAGAAGAACGTTAAAACGATTCGTGGTTCATGGCTATGAAAGGATGAACGTTTTTGTTGCCGTTATATCGACTATTAATATTTATCGTATAAATAATATCAATAATTAAATATAAATATTTTAATATTGGATTTATTAACTTCAAAACAAGAAAAGTTAGTAATATCCGAAACAACTGGCATTGGACAACCAGTTAAAAGATCAAGAAGGCAGCGGAAAGGTACGAGGGAGAGAACACCGGTAAACTCGCTCATTCAATTTGACTCGGCAACCAGAGAAGACGTACCAGGACCACGCTCAGCACCAGGTAGCCACCCACGCTCGAGACAAAGACGACGATGAAGACAAAGAAGACCACGCGTAGAAAACAAATTAGTAAAACTGGCCAGTAAATATTATAGCAAGGTACATTGTAACTATATTTTTTTAACATTGTAAATTTATAACATACGTGTAACTCATGAATCAATTTGTTATTAAACAATCTTCCTTTTGCCAGAATTATTTCATATATTAACAGAACCTCTATAAAACCTCAGGTATAAAAAAGTAAATATAAATAATCGAAAAGATTAAAAACGTAATAATATATTCAATGAAGCAAGAGAGTTGAATGAGTATGTCATAACGTCGTCCATTTATAAATTTGATGAAAGCCTAACTACTCTCTTTCTCTAACCTAAGCCGATTTCCTGATATTCTCTTCTGATCATTAATGTACTCGCTTCACCTAAAGAATAATATACATATTAATAATTGTTTGTTGGCCTTTTCTGCCCTTACGTACCCCCATTAAAGGCAGAAAATGTGGTTTATCTATAACAAAAAAATATTGTATTTATCTACTTTTGGTTCAGAAAAATTTTCAATTAATTTGTTTGTGTTGCAGGAATTAGTTCAAATAGACGCTATGAAGACAGGGCAGCTCTTGGTGAGGCATATGCCGCAAACTATATCGGATATAATCTCCAAACTTAGTGATGAGCAGCTTTATCCGTTCCTGCATGGTATGATGTAAGTTCCTTATCTTCTGGTTGAAAGGTTAAATCTTGTTCAGAACTAATTTGTTTGAAAAAAACAAAATCTATTATTATCCTAGGTGTTTGGTCCTCTGCTCTCTTTGAAAATGCTATCTAATACTCATGATTACAGAGTATTTTGTTTCCCAATCATTTAGTTTTTAAGTTTTAAGAAATTAATCTAAAAACCCCGCTGACCTGAAGTTAAGACATCTGTTGATGTTGATCTTCACTTTATAAGTCCTTACTTTTGTTTATATTGTCTTGATTTGATTTTAAATATAATGTTTGGGCTTAAGTTTAAACATCTATGTTTGTCAAAAAAATCTTTATTATCTCTATATTCATAAGCTTATATTTCCGGTTGGTTTTTTACTCTTAATTAAAAATTTGAAATTAATAAATAAAATTGATTAAATGTATTTACTGCATTGTCTTCATATACTGTCAATAATTTTGTTTACTGCATTCACCAGATCATTGATTGTCTTCACTGATTTGATTATCTTACTCTGATTATATTGGTAACACTTAAATAAGAATGGTAGATCAATGGAACCCAATCACTTCGGATTTGCTTAAACTTTTGATCATTATCTCAATATTATTACAAAAATTTCTTCTCATTTAATAACTATACTCCCTTCAGTTTTTCAATACAAATGTCCTCTCTCGATCTAAAGAACTGCTTTCTATTGAGTCTAGAAAACAACTGACATCTTTCTCCATTGCTAATTACCAACTGACTGATGATAAAACAAGGCACAGATATCTGAAACCCAAGCCAATTAATCTAGGCCCCATAACACTGCCTGTTGCCATTTAATTGAATTGTTTTAATATATGTTTAATATGAATACAAAATATATCACTACACTATCCGTTTCCAAAAATACAATTTAGTTTGTAATTGATGTAAACAAATTTTGGTTGCTATAAAAAAATTCTTTTGATTTGGAAAAAACTTTGTATTAACTTGTTTTATAAAATAATTAAATCTTTTTAATTTGATTGTAGTTGGATGAATCTTCATAAGATTAATTCATTCTTCCAGCTTTTGTTTGAATGTGATGACTTCTTTATCTGATTGTTTTAATTATTTCAGAGAGGAAAGTGACTTGGATACGGAGCATATGACCAGGTATGTGTGCCTGATGTGCCGCTTTGAACCCAACAAGGTACTTCAAGTGGTGAAATCGCATGACAACATTGAATTAGATCCTGCTATCAAGGTATTGCTTTCCTGTCATAGTTTTTTTTTTATATAAAATTTGTGAAATTTTAGGTGCATTAGATATTTTTTATGTCCAAAGAAATGTTCTAACGTAGATTTTATTGGGAGTCTACATATCAAAGGCCTTGATAGATTTTCCTCAGGCTTTTGTGAAAATTGAGTGGAGTAATGGGGTTAAAATCAGATAGGAAGGGGCTATATATGAGGTTGTGATACTCTAAAATATTTTATGTATGTTATTGAACTAAATCCTTGCCCTGCTTGGTCTATTGGCTTTGAATCGTTTGTAGCATATTCACACTTATCTATTTTCTATTGTACTGAAATTATATATTTAAAGATAATAAAATAATTAGGGGCAATTTTTTTAATTTCTTCATTTACAAAATTAAAAAATACAAAATGTGCCATATTTAATATCAGGGTTCAGGTCCAACACCTCCCATTTGAAAATTTCACATGTCATCTAATAAATGTTACATTACTATTTTTCTTTGGTACCTTACAATTATTTACTTAGCTGCATCATGAATAATCAATGTTCTTTTCAATTCACAACTGTTTATTGTCTCCAAAACCAAACACCCACCTTCTGTCTCTTATAGCTTTATTGCTTTGTATCCGTTCGTACAACGATGTTTCTCGGCTGTCATCCCCAACGGTTAAAGCTGACGGGTTACCATAAAGTTAGTTTTCTAGTGCTCACTGAATCGGTTTTCAAATGTCATTTGATTTATATCAGATATATAACTTTTAAAATAGTGGGTCTATCAAGTTACTTAGCTTTTGTTGAGTAATTATATGATTATTTTATATAATGTTTTTCTGACAATTGCATTTTAATGTTTGTTTTGTCAGGTTTGCCAGGAGCGAGGCTTGGATGAGGTCACTGCTGTATTATTGGAAAGGAGTGGAGATGTTCAAGGTGCTTTCAATGTCCTTCTCTCCAGGCTGCAAACAGCTATCAAGAATGTATTTATTCTATAATATATAATATCTTTTATTATAATACATATATTAAGTATAAATACAAGCTGTAGTTTTACTTGTAATTTTATTGTACTCACAATCAGTAAACCCTTGACATTCTTGAGGGTTATCTTTTCAATTTGATCCACTACTGTTAATTTGTGAAGGTTGAGCATATAAACGCATTATTAAAAACTACTGAATTTGATAAACCAATAACGTTTGGTATTTCTACAGTTTCAAGTACTGAAAACCTTAGTGATCTTGAAAGACAAGTTTATTTGGAATTTTTATATATTTTAATTTAATAGCACTTGTGTGACCTATGATTTTATTTTATTTTATAGTAATCATTTAAGAATGCTATGATTCCAATAAGTATCAGTGTAGTGGTTATTTCTATTTCTAATACATCAACACAACCACGAATTCTAAGTTTCAAAAAACTGGTTTTCAAGTGGTAGTGATTAATTGATAAGAAATATTTTAATGTGATGTTGGTTTTCTTGAGTTGTGTCTCATGACTGTTTTTCAGGGGGAGAAAGACACTGAACGAATGACTGAAGAGCTTGTTAGCTTGGCGCAGCGAGGAAATACAGTATTAGATTCTAAAACATCGTGGATGCCTCTTCTCATGTGCCTACTAAAACTAAATTCCACAGGTTTGTTATATTAATTTATTGTATTCAGTATCTAGTAATTAATTGCTGTGTTCCATTACCCACTGCTTTTTATAATTATCAGCCAAATATGGCGACATGATTTGTACCCAACTTCTTTATATCTGGTCATGAGCTCTTCTAACTGAGCAATCCCTGTGAACGAACCATTAGTCAAGTCAAAGTGTTCTGCAATGTTGTCAAATTAAAGTTACTAAGAATTGTTTACGTTTTAGTAGTTTGAGTCCTAGCCTTGTCAATTTGCTTTGCTCTTTGTATTCAGGAATCAAGTAGTACATGTAAAATGTAATACGTTGTATAGTATACTATTACGTTCTTCAAATATATTAGTTTTATTGTTAACTTTTACTTTTAATTTATTTTATTTATTATTTATTATTAGGTTCTATTAACAAAAATAATTCTGGCAAAAAAGATGAATTTAACTTTACAAACATAAAAAAATAAACTTATATTAATTTTATAAATACTTGTCTATTGATTCGATTCATTTTCTTCTTCAATGGTCTTCTTTTTAATCAAATTTATACTTCTTCTCTTCGTGCTATTTCTCTTCCGTTCCGCTTCAAGTCAATAACCACTAACCAACAAAGTTTTTAAGTTTTTCTTACTCTCAATCTCACGCTAATAACATGTATTACGGGCTGATCCCAAAACTAGATGAGTATAATGCTCTGTGTGTTTTTTATTCTCACAAACAACAACTATATTATCACGGGCTGGTCCCAAAACTAGTGAGTAATTATGTCTGTGTTTTCATCATCACAACAACCAGTGTACTATCTATTGTTTTTTTCATACACTCTCACTTGTTTTTATTTTGCCTTCTTGATAAGTTGGATTAATATTATATAAAAACTCCACAATATCAAATATCACAACAATATATTAGTTAAGTGGCATCAGAATCGTGAGTGTTGTGACTGTGCAGTGTTGGCAACCCTGTATCCCCCTCCCTTCCATCACTTGTCAAATGAGAAACATTTTTCCTTGTTAATTATGGAGTTCAATCTGACAATGGAACAACTCCACCATATTTGTCTTCAACCAGACAACCAGTTTACTCATGTTAACCATCGTATTATCGGGCCAAGTCCTGCAGACTGCCGACCGACCAACATTAGCCACAGGGAGATATAACCTAATTATGTACTTCTTCATTAAGACCTTCTCACCGTTCATAGGTCAGTTGACTTATGTAGTTAAAAACTATGCTACAAATTGACGCATAGGTACAGTGTTCTTTTTGCATTTTTTTTTTTTTGTTAATAGCTTCACTCTAGTCTTGTCATTCTATTTAATAATTTGTCTGTAGGATGTATTTATCAAACAATAGAATTTTTTATTGTAAAATATCGTAATTTTAATATTAATTAAAAGGCCTTTAAGTATAATATGTTCGTTTAGAAATCACCTTTGTAAATACAGTCCATTCACATCATTATAGTGTAAGTTATTGTTGATAAACCAAACTAACCTTTATAGTTTGGCTAATAATTCTTTTTATTCAACTCCTTTTTGAAAATTGAAAATTCAAGTTTTTATATTTTTTCTGTTTATAGAATTATTGCAAAAGGTTCTGAACAATGCTGACCTGAACCTAGTGTCGGAACTTCACTTGCTGATGCAGCACAGCCGTGGAACGTTAGGCGAACTGAGAGCTTTAATCATGGGTAAATAAATTTATCATTTCTTGATGTGAGTTTTTATTTATTTAAAAAAGAATATTTGGTAAGGATATCTGTTGTATATAATAGATCACAGACAAAACTGGGCATATAAAGTTCTAGGTTAGAGAAAAGCAAATTAAAAAAATTGGGTGTGTTTACAGAAACAAAATAAATTGCATAGAATATGTTTTATTTTTGAAATTTTATTAGCTTTGTGATTTGAACTAAAGTAAGGAAAATAAATTAATTTTTTAACCCAATTATTCATGCTCCAACTTCTATTCTTTTACATCATTTTGATCTGACTACTCGTCAATTTAAATGTATGAAATGCACCCACTGAAGATTTTTCATGACTGCTTTCCATACTTGCTTAGTACCCTTCCCATAAAATGTAGTCTATATTTTTGAAATATGGCTGTTCAAATACATGCTGAGTTGCACTCAAACACATAGCACACTTCTGATCAGTTTTATGAGCAATATTAATATAGGTATAATTACTTGACATGGTTTTATGATTATTAACCAAAGAAAAAAGTTAGTACATTCAAGATAAGAATCTTGGAACTGATCTCCATTAAGGCACTCTTCCAATCAATAGGGTGGTTCAGTTAGGAGAGATCCTCTGATTCTTAAGAATTAATAAGAAGATATGTTTGTACTCAGCATAATTCGGACAAGCATAGTTCAAAATTATAACATCAATGTGGTCTAATAATGGTTAGTATGCTGACTTGTGAGTGTGAAGACCTGAGTTCGATTCATAGTTGCTCCAAGGATTTTTCCTTTGGGGGTGGGGTCTGGTTGTGGGTCACTCAGCCTCATTAGGATAAATAAGTAACTACTTGAATAATTATTCTGCAAGTGCATGTTGCACGAGTGAAGGAGGTTGTTGAGACATTATTGTGTGTTTATTTTAAGTGAAGAGAACATGTGAATGTAACTGCAAACAGGTTTACTGGACAAAACTTTGTTATACTCAAGTAACAAATTTATATTTGCTTCTTTATTGACCCTGTTTAGTCCAATACTATAACTCTTGTGTATTCTTACCTCTTTGGATTAACTGTCCCTTCCCCATCAATAACTCTACTGATCAGGAGTAGAAAGTACTAAAGGTATAATTGGTACTTACCTCATTTAATGAGTTAAAATTTCTAAAATCACTAAAACTAAAATTACTATTTTAAAAAAAGACGATTACCAAATTTAAAATTTGGAGGACCACTCCTGACCCTTTTGCACTCCAAATACCGAAAGTCAAAAAGGGTGTTAATTAGAGATAACAAAATAAAATTACTACTTAAACTATTTAAATATTGGGAATAAAAGCATTAGGAGCATATTCTAGTATTTTTATTACTTTTTTTATATATATTTTTTTTAACTTTTTACATATTTCATATCTTTACGATTATACCATGGAGCGTTTTTGTTTGGTGTTCTTTTAATTTTATTAATCACATATTTCAATACCTGAAACATTTTAATTTGGAATAATAGCATAACAGGATTATTAACAATTAATTGACATTTATACTAATGACTTATTTAATTTTAAAAACATTGAATACCATGTTATTAGGCTTTTTCTTCTGAGTCCAGAAAATTATCTATCAAATTAATCTTAATATATAAGTGAACACTTCTTCACCCCTTAAGGCATCTTCTGGACTTAAATGGTGTAAACATTGAACTCACTCAACTGTCATCAAAATTGTCATTACTAAATTGGCAACTTTATATGAATGCAATATATAAAATAAGTTAACCATTCCTCTAACTGAAAAAGGCAAAACTATGGAATGATGAATTATTATTTTATTTCTAAAAAGTTGCCGATTCAGTAGTGACAATTTTGATGATATTTAAGTTAGTTCAAAGTTGATATATCATCTTGAGAAGGTGATGTCTCATGAGGAGAGGGTACATTGACTTATAGAATGTGATTGTATGAATAAAAATTAATAATTGAGAGACTGTTAGCCGATCTTAGAAAATGATTTGTCTACAACTTATGTTAATAAATAAGAAATGTCAGCTTGCCATGTTCTCTGCATTGATTCTTTGATTTTCTATTGACCTGTTTATGGCTTTACTGTTGCGGGAATCTTTTGGTTTTGTAACTGTCAGCTGATATAAACCAGTTGAAGATTTTCTGCTTTCTAAGTTTTTAATTTTTTCGCAAATCTTCAGGTTCTCTCTTCTTATCTTCCATGTCTGATATTTATTAAAGGAATGATTCTTCTTTGAAAAATTTGTGATATTGCTGACTATGTACGGACTATTGAAGAAGTCTGATTTCATATAAGTTAACATTGGTGTTTTATACAAGTATGTTGCACTGTCTGCCCTCTGGCTGATCTTTAGTTTTGTTTTGCTTGAGACTGGGTCTCCAATCTTGCTGTATTCCGGCAGATGGCTGAGGTAATCTTCGACCCACTGCGTCTTCTCCCGCTCTGTCATATCTGAAATTAGGTCAATTTCATCGTCGTTAGCTGCCTTAGTCTTTGGCGATTCTGTCTTTTTTTTATTTTTGGCGGCTATTTTATTATTGCTTCCCTTATTTACTTCATCTCTACTGAACACTTCACCAATCTTTGCATAGAATCTATCACTATTTGTATTAATTTTTACAGAGTTTTTTCCTGAAGAATTTCCTGTCTTGTTGCTACACTTGCTCCCTTTATTGGGTGTAGACACTTTGGTTTTCCCAGTGCTTTCATTTAATTTTACGTCATTGGTAGTATTTGTATGAGGCCTGCTTTGGACTGTCATTCTATTTCTTTAGTTCTTTTACTTGGCCCTTTCAGTCTGGTATTTAGCCACTTCTTTTATATTTCTAGGTATGTATTACTTATCTCTTTGATCGAGTAATCTAATTTTCTAAAAAATTAATAATACCCAGTTTAGACTCTACTATTATTTAACTGTGCATAATTTAGCTAATTGTTGATACATATTTATTTAAAAAACATATGTCTTAATTTTATTTAAATTAAACAATACCTGCAGTTCTAGAAATTTTTCCCATAAAGGTAACATTATCATTATTTTCATAACTTTTCATTATTCGTGGTTTATTTCATCTCTAGATTTTTAAAAATTCACTCTATGGTACAACACATCATGAAGAGGTAAGCCCAACAGAGGTAAGTCACAGTAGCACTGTTAGTGCTAACCTACCTCTCAGCCTTACTTTTGGTTTTCAATATCTTATTCAAAATTTCTTTATTCAATTAGCTACTCATTCATGCTCTTGTGACTATTTGATACAGTACTTCTGTGCTTTACCTCCTGTTCTAAAGATAAAGAAAATACTAACTTTCCAGTATGCTGCTCATTATAACATATTTGCTATGTTATATATGTGCTCCAGATAACACATTTTCCCAACACTTATGATTTCCTATTGAGCATTACCAGGCTTCCCCGTAGCCTAGTGGTTAGCATGCCAGCTTCTAACTGTGAAGACCCATGTTTGATTCCTGCCTCCCCTAATAAGGTTTTTTTCTTTGGGTTCACTCAGCCTCCTAAGGGTGAATGAGTAGCTACTTGAATAAAGAAGTAGTAAATCCGGTGTCCTGAAATTAAGTTTAAAAGTAACAGCCGCCTCAGCCCCACCTAATCATTACAGCGAGATAAAGAGGTGGTTAAACTTATTCATGCTTGTAGGTTTGTTTGTGAAATGTCGACACCAGAAGAGAATGCTTGAGGCAACAAAACGACTCCATATGAGTGGACTGCACGGAGAACTAGCTGCAGCTCTGGAGCAAGCAAAAATAGGTTGCAGGTCTCCGCAGTCCTGCCACATATGTAGTGGACCATTCTCTTCTTGTCTCTATTTGTTCAGGTAAGTCGTCTTCCCACAAAGTCCAATATAATTTCTTATACGATAGTGTTCCTATAAATCTGTGAAAATAATCCTAAATAAATTTGACTAAACCGGGTGAAAAAGAAACTCCACTTCATCATTTATCAAATGTTGCGCATCATAAATTGTTTCTGCAACAGTAGTATACAATCCACTGTGTATTGCAGAATTGTGTTTTTATTTATAATCTTTACCATCCAGCTATATCATTGATTTGTTTAAAATAGTAATGTCAGGAAAGATGTATATTGTTTATATCATATTATTAGATCAAGGGCTTCTATGCAAGTGGACTAAGTATATTGCCTAAATGCATTAATCATAAATAATGTTTAATATTTGCATAATTTTTTAAATAGGTCTTTATATTGAACTCTAACTTAAGGTATATTTATAACATGAACCTAGGTATGTCTTGTCAAAACCTGTTATGAAATTCTGTGTTATAGATGTGGGCACGGCTACCATGAGGAATGCATCCTTCCGAACACCAAGTGCTTAGAATGCTACAAGGATTCCTAGACCAATCGATGTTGCCAATAGATAGGTATACAGAAACAAGAGATCGAAGCCGGCGTAGCTGGCTGGCTAAACATTCCATTGAGCGGGACAGAGCTGGCCCGCAGCTAGTCTTTCATACCAAAATGAAGCGCCCCTCTGTATGGGAGACCCATTGACGTTTGTACAGCTCATCACTTCATATATTCCGACTGATGTATAGCAGCGACCTGCTCCGTTGTCATAGCTCAATCGTTATCATATTTTTTTCTTCTTGTCTGCTATTCAGTTATTATTTATTCAATATGTATTCTTATAAAACTTTTGAGTTCATAGATATCTGCGAATTTATATTTGAGTGGATGTATTTGTTGGGAATCAACTCAGATTGATGTCTGCATCATGCCTGATAACAAGGGGAGGGAGATGTTAATAAAATTGTAAGAATTTTATTGACTAATAATAATAAATAACTACTAAGTGATCAACAGATTCATCTATGTAATGTTTTGTATACTGTGAGGTTCACATACCTTTCTTTTATTTTTATGCTTGTCAATAACATTCTTGCAGTATTCTTAACATTTCCTTTTTTTTTTCATATAATTCAGACATGCATTTTATGTCAAAATGTCATCCATAAACGAATTTGATAATAATTTAACATCTTTCATACATCTATCCCACATCCACTCAAATCTATTTTCATGAATTATTGAGGCTCTTTTGATATAGATAACAAACTCTGGGTTCTTACACATTTACTAATTATATAATTAATGTCTTCATTGTTTTAAATTTGTGTACTGTGATGAATTCTGTCTAAGTGTATATTTGTATTATATTATTTTTATTGTAATTTGTTCCTTATGGTTCCTTGTGCTCTGTTATCATTATTTAATAGTTATTAATTAGATGCATTTACCCCACACTATAGATGCGTGTAGAAAAATTAATGCATTTTTTGAAAATGTTGACTATCGTGTGGATGGACATTGGTTCATTATTAGAAAAAAATAATATATTTTATTAAATTAAATCTGTTATGAACAGATACCATAAAGAGCTATATATTAAATAAAATTGGTGATATTACAATAAATCCATTAAATTATTAATTTTTTTTTCTTTGCTTTTTAAAGATTTATTAGATAAATAATTAAAAAGTTTTTTTTCTAAAGTAAATTTTTTTTCATTTGTTTTTTACTTACACATTAACCAGCATGAGCGTTATATGCCCTTTAACTTCAATAGCCCATCGATTTTATTCGCCTTTTCAATGTACTTTTATCAATAAATTTTGCTTGAGTTATTAAAGTTGTACACCCTGATGTACTCTCATTAAGGCCAGACCTGATCAGGTGGGTTATCCAATCGGGAATCACTCACTTTTATTCACAGAACTTCTGTAAAAATAAAAATTATTCACCGTCCAGAAATTTGAACATATTATGAAAATTTATACTCCCTCAATTACATTATATTTAATAAAGTTCTCAACCAAATTGTAACTAAAATATGTAATATTCATATTTATATTATATTAAGTGCATGATAATATTATGCAGCATATACCATGCTGGTTAACCCATAAGTAGATTTTTTTTTACAACCCTTTACAATTTTACTTTAATGAAGCATTCGTAAAAAATTGTTAATATTATTTATTTATATTTTTCTTTTGTTTCCATTATCAATATAAAGAAAATTGATAAACTATGCATTGCACGTCTTAATTAAATATTTATTAGCAAACCTGTTGTATTTTTATTTTCCTGGGACCTTTTCTCACTTTGTTTCTTACTCTTCATTAACTTTCCTGAATTGAAATGAATATAAAATTATCTAAATGATTATCTTAATCACAAATAAAACTGCTATAAAATAAATAATATTAACTGGTTATAAAGAATTTCTTATATTAAAAATATAATCGTATTTATTTTTTACAAGTACCTAAAAATTGTCAAAAAATATAGAAAGCTTTTCTCAAGTCGCCCCAAGGGGGAAGACGCCCAACGTGGGCTAGGGTCTCTACGACCTGGCGAGGGTCAAGAAAGAGATAGTATGGGGAGACCTGTGGTCTTTGACCTTTGCTGGCGGCCTAATAGGCGGCCCTTTCTTTCCCCTCTCTTAACTGACACCTTTAGAAGGTTATCATTATGAAAACATAGGTGGATATTTTCTGGGCCGAGTAGAGGGGAACTTCTATTTATTCGTGGTGAAGAAGTTGGTACAACAGCCTTTTTTTCTAAAAAAAAAAGAACTAACTTGCCTATATTAAACTAGATTTCACTCTAAACTGTGTATTTCTAACACTATTTAGAAATATTTTTCTAATAGTTATTTCCAGCTTGATTGGAAACACATAGAAAATATTATACGAGTTGAAATGATATAGATATAGTCCAGATGATTAGTAATTTTGATTTGATTAATTTATTAATGACCAATCAGAGCTAACATGAACTTTATCATGACTATCTAAAAACACAGGTGGAGTCAGATTTGCAAACACTATTATAATGAATATTTTAATCAATTTTTTTAATTTGCTATGCTACTCATGATAGACAGGTTTTTTTAATTACCAAGTAATTAATTAAATACAGAGAACATTAATAATGACAGTATTTTTCATATTGCCGCAACAATAAATGGGTCCTCAATATAGCTTTAGATATGAATGGATGTATATTTTCCGAATATTGACTTAGGTAAGTGGATTGATCTTACCATCTCACACCAGGACCTGATGCAGTCATACGTCCTGTCAAATGTCGTCTATTAACAAATCTGATGAAAATGTAACATTTTTCCGACAAACACTCATTTCTAAATTAACAGCTAATTACGAGCTCCCAGCTCTGGTCTGAAAAAAACACAGCTTATCTTTAGATCAACTAGTTAGTATTAAGTTATTTTAGAGGGAGTTGACAAATTGAATGATTCTTTCACGGCTCCCTGTGGGAAAAGTAAAGAAAAAAATGTTCCGAACTAAAAACATATTTTTAAATATCTTGGTATAAAGTTAGATTCTAATCAGTAAAATAAAACAATTGGTTTATTAGAATCATTGTTTTTGGTTATGAATAAAAAATCTGGTTTAAAATTGGAAATTTATTATTTGTTTATTAGACCATTCTTAATTTATTATGTTTTCCAATCTGGCTGAATATTTGTGCTGCTAATTACACTAATTAACTGCTAATTGCAGAAAATAAATTAATTAGATTTGTTGTTTCGTTTCCTAAAAGAAACTGAATAATGCAGACAGAAGCATAAAATTTTATTTGATGGCAAAAAGTTATGTCACTTTACCTATAAAGAAGTTTTGTCTTCACATTCTAGAGTCTATAAGTACTATAAAAAGAGACTGTAAGTATTATCCAACTATCATTGGTAGTACGTTCACTCGTCTAAAACAACCTTGTGATTTTTCATAACACTTATGTACTTAGAAGAATATAAAAAAAACTCTTTGTTGGGAAAAGTGACATAATACTATGCTATCTGAGCACAGATATAATAAAAGCATAATGAAAAAAATTTGCAACATTTTATATTTATAATTATACTTACATGCCTATTAATTATTATTTAAATGAGTTCTTTTCCAATGAATGAATATTTTTTAACAATCCATGATCTAACAATATATTAAAAATACCCGTACAAGAAATACACTTCATATTGAATTTTAAGGCAGGTGCTGCATGTAGTTCAATCTTAATTTGTCCAAACTCACTTGCCCAAAAATCATTAGTAATTGAAAAAACTCGTTTCCCTGTTCTGTATTTCCTTGACAAATCGTCATGTCAAATACAAGTACATCACATACAACAAATCGGCTTGGCATCGATTGAATCTGGAGGTTTACGGATTAATTATGACACTTTTTGACGAAGGACAGAATTTACAAATGAAAGAATGTCCTCTGAAAGGAGGATGACTGGTCAGCTTACAATAATAAGTGATACAACCATAAAATACTGGAGCATTTAATACTATAACTTTTATAATTACAAGTCTAAGTTTGTTTTATTTATTGGATGTTATTCTTTTTTCCTCCTAATTAATTACATACAATTTAAAATTAAAATTAGTTGATTAATAATCATTGGTGTAAGCATATAATAATAATAATAGCAAGCAAGCACAGGGGGTTGAGGGGGAAGAAAAAAAGGAAGGAAATGCAAGGATGGAAAAGGACCAAATGTACCAGGAGGGGAGGAATCAAGAAGAACTTTACCGTGTTGCTCCTATTACCGACGGCCATCCTGATAGCCCAGGGGACAATAAAGCCTGGGCCTGGGTTCGTTAGCCTCCCTCCACTCCTCAAATATTGTAGCTCTTGTCACTGACCGCTCTCCTGGTACCCACCAGCACATGTTGTACTCTCGCTCCCCTCTTTCTCTCCCTCCTCTTTGTATCGGCCGCAGGAGCTCCTGTAAAACCCTGCTGCCCTGCTATCTCGTGGACAATTTTCAGCTGTTTTTCATCCGTTCTACTTACTAAATCGACTCCCCCCCTCCCATTCTCGTTTCATTCCCCTCTTTCTTCTCTTCGACCAATCCCTAAAGCCCACCACAAATTGAACCCAGCACTCACTCGCACAGCCCCAAGCCTAGGGAAAATTGTGAAGCAGGTTTCATACATTCACATCAGCATAGAGAGTAAATAAAATACAGTAGAAAAGCATTACGTTGGTTATATGGGAGTCTCTTCTGCATATTTTTTTTTTTGCCTTGCTGGAAGTTTTTGGAAGACAGTTTGTATCCGAACCGGGTTTCGCAGCTCATGTTTTTTAAATTTTATGCTGCATATTTTTGTATATTTTAATTAAAATACATATATTTTTATACGTGGGGATAAACTATCTTCATATAAAATATCTTCATGTTTTCGTGGAAACGGTTTGGGTTGGGGCAAAACAAGAGATTCACTTAACATCATTTTTCCTAAACTGGAATTAGAAAAAAATATATATAATAAAAATAAGATAAAATATATAATGGGTGTCCCAGAATTAACGCAAGAATTGATTTAAATAAAAAACACAGTTTTTAGTATTTTTGTTGTTATTTTTTTATTGAATTATAAAGTAAATAGGATAGGGTTATTTATGGAATAACACATCGGGCAAATGGCCTCCACGACTTTGCTGGCACATACGCACTCTTTTGTCGAAATTTTCCATGACCATTTGGCATAAATGTGGTTGAATTTCGTTGATGCAGCGTTGAATTTCCTCTTTTAATGCACGGGTGGATGCGTGCTTGTTGACATACACCTTTGACTTCAAATAAGCCCATAAAAAGAAATCTAAAGGTGTTAAATCATTCGATCTAGGGGGCCAATTCTGATCACCGAAACGAGAAAGTACACGACCTGGAAATGTCTCATGCAGTATTTGAATTGTTTCATGGGCTATATGGCATGTGGCGCCATCTTGATGAAGCCACATATTGGCCACATCAATATCATCCAATTTCGGCATAAAGAACTGTGTTTACGACGCCGAATTGATGTTCCTGGATTTTCAATAACACTCTCACGCACTGCTTCGATATTGACATTTGAACGGCTTGTTTTTGGACGACCAGTGTGTTTATTGTCTCCAACTGATCCAGTCTCCCTAAATTTTTCAATTAATCTCATCACAGTTGATGAAGTCAAAACACTATTCCGACCATCTTTTGTATGAAATTTTCGAACTGCGGCCACCAAACTTTCATTAAAATAACGGAAAAATAATGTTTGTAATTAAAAAAGTAAGAACCACTGCTTAATAGTTTTCTGATGGAGAGGTGCTTTCCGTCAAGTACTCCGACGTAGTTGACTTGCATAACTATATAAGTGCCACTTTACTCTAAAAATCCAATGCAACGCTTTCCCAAATTACCAAGTTGTTTCAGGCATAAAGTTTAGTTTGTAAACGAATCCACGATGTAGTTTTGTATCGCAAATTTCAGAAACAATATTACTTTTTCCCATTCCCATATTACAACATATCCCTTGTATTTTTTTTATCACTACCTATTATAAAAGTTAGGGAACACTTAAGATGTGTACTGGTAATATTTCGATATTGGGATAGTTAGATAGTTGAAAATGGGTTTATTTACAATACAGATCCCGCATCTTTTCTTCAGCTGCCATACACCAGCCACCAAAATACATTGTAAAGTGATATCAAAAACCTAAAAAAAATCATTTATGTCATCCTAACATATATTGATGCTGTCCAGTACTTTGGATTTTAGGTCAAACTGTAAAAGAGCTGCGGTGAAAACTGAGACAGTGTCATTGGGAAGCACTAAGAAGGCAGAGGAAAAAGAAAAAGTGGAGATGTGGGGAGACCTTCAAAACCATGGTCTTATCAGTACCAAATGGAGTTTTTGGTTCCTTTCATGAAAAATATATTGACTCATGAATCTGTAGGATTCAACACACAGGGTCACTCCTCCTAAAATTGATGACACTGAAGATTTTGACAACAATCTAGGAGAACTGCAAGCTGTAGGAGATGAATCTCTACCTCCTGTTTCAAACAAAAGTGAGTCGATCAAAAACCTGATTCCTTTAAAAAATGTGAACAATGAAGGTGGAGGGTTGCTGCCACAATTTATAGAAGCCTCTGAAAAGAGAGCTAATAGTCCTGACAAACGATACTTGAGAAAAGACTAAGTTCACAGGGCAATCAGAACAATTTCCGTTTTCCTCTCAAAGTTCAGGACAACTAAAAGGTCTTCCATCTAAGTACCAATGACAAAGTTTAGAAAGCTGTTGCTCAAGCAGAAGAACAGCATGCTAATGAAATTTCACATGAGTGTAACTCACCTTTTTCATCAAATACATTCAGTCGATCCACTACCAACTAGTCTTAAAGGTCTCCATCACAACATGACACATCAGTTTCCAGCTACAGCCTCTAGTTTAACTATCTCCAGCTGAAAACTTCTCAAATGATACAATATTTTCTTTCAGGCGCACTTCACTCTATGATTTTGCAGTTTTATATTTGTTTTACTATTGTAACTAATGTTACTGTTGTACTGATGAACATTTACTTGCAATGTTTACCAATAAAGTTTTTCAAGTTAAGTATTAAAATAAATAAATTAATATATACATAACTTGAGGTCTATAGCAAATTTTTTTTCTCTTCCAATAGGTTTTTAGGCTTTGCATTCGCTTCCAGATGTTTTTTTTTTATCAGGTTCAATATGCAGTATTTTTACCGAGGCTACTTCTTTACTAGTTTGCGGGGGGGGGGGGGGCCAACAGCATCCTGGCCTGCAGGGATAGCTAGTTAGTTGCTCCCTCTCAAAAAAAAAAGAATTTCACTCTTGAAATTCTCAAAAGAAATAAATATACCAGGTGATCCACAAGTCAATAAAATCATTTTTTAAGGTTTCCTTGATTTTTTTTCAAAACCAGAACTCTAGTCTCCACCTGTAACTGACTGACTGTCTACTCTGGTCTTTTAAAGGTATAAGAAACATTGTGATCTCAAATCCACTCTGCTGTACTTAATAGACTGCCCCTGCAACTTGTTGATCATGATCAAACAAGTAACACTCCCTGGAAATTGCAATTTGCATTTCCTTAAAAGGTAAAAGGGAGATCCATCGGATAAAAATTGTTTCATCCTTTTCTTTTCCTCTTAAGATAGTTGATACACCATGTTCTTAACTAACAGCCTCGAGATTTCGCAAAATTTTGGCAGACCGAGGTTCCATAGTAAAATAATTGAAATTCCATTTAGACGATCCAAAATAATTAAAATAAATCCCAAGAAAATTCTAGATGGTTCTACATACATAGTTCTTTTCATTTCTACAAACTTCCAGATGGTTCTACTGAAACCCAGGAGTTATATTCGTTTTCATAATCTTATAGAAGGTGGTACAGAGCTCTATTGGACTTGAGGGGAGGGGTACCATTCATCTCGGAGGGTATGAAAACTAAAGATTTGACACTGGTTTTAGATTATTTTTACATGTCTACAAGTCCACTTGAAGTATTCTTGAATATATCGAAAATTAAGATGAGTCAATTTAATTTCTGAATTTTCCAGATAATTGGTGAGTATCTTGTTTTTAGTACTATGCAAAAGTTGGAGCGTATGTGGTGCAACTTGATGGCCAGCATCACTAATATGTGAGAACAACCAACTGTCTTTTGGTCATAAATGCTCAAGACATCTTCTAGTCTTTAACTTCCTGTAGGTTCTTTCCACATATTTAACATCACACTTATACAATAGTTTTAAGTATGACATAAGGTCATTTACACTATTAAATTTGAGTATAAGTGGAATACTGTTGGCTTGTTCATCTAGTTTTGCTTGAATTTTCATAAGGAGCTTTTGTTCAGCATTAAATCTTGTGGTCTTACCTTTGTTTAATAGATTCTTCTATATATTGATGTGAATTTTATCAATTGTTGAGGGTAACCTCTTTATTTAGGGGTGTGGTCATAATTTGCTAACATTCATTTTAGCTTCTTTATGAGAAACCATGTTAATTCAGAACTTTCACTATACATTTATACCATTATCAACTCATTATTTCAATGAATATGTTTGTTCTCCGATGCCTTGGTCATGGATTTACATTCATTCTTCACTCTCTTTTACTGTTTAACATAGAATTAATTGTATTTGATGTGATTATATATAGGCTAAAGCTATAGTGCCTCACTAACTCGCTAAAACATTAACATTTAAAATTGTGCCGATCACAGTAAAATTGATAACAAGTGGATGCAGGTTAAATAAAACATATTGTCACTTTCAAAATTATATATTTAAAAATATTTGAATAAGTTTACATACCGCTGCTATGAAGTTCATAAATTTTCTCGTAAAAAAAATAAAATAAAATAATAAACCTCTTTAGATTATTAAAAGAGCATTATAAGTCACAGAATAAAAGAACATTACAACAACAAAGGAAACAGCACGAACCCAGAGAAAAATTAACATACATAAATGAAAAACAACACTTGCCTTTATTTTTCTCGGTCTAATATATTTGTAAATATATATACTCTAAATGACCAACTTTACAAATTTTCCTTTTTAAATAACTCTAACATTTTCTGCACTAACAGGGTAAATATAGAATTTACATTTATAATTGAACGGTACATGCAGCAGTCATGTTTTGTACTCTCTTTCTATACTTAATCAGTTGAATTCATTTTCATTTTCTTTCATTATTAAATATAACAATTGGTATATGGTACTTAAACAAAAAAAGGGATAATAAAAAAGAAATAAATTAAAATAAGTTGTTTTTGTCACATTTTTCTTCAAAAAGAAAAGAAATCTTCATCATGTTGATCGATACTGTACAAATACACATCCTACAACCAGAGACTGTACAAAAATAGTTATAGGGCTAGCGCTAGGGGTTCGTGGGTGGGAGGGGGGGATATGTCGTCAGAGAACGTTTAATTGACACTTGATGCGTGCCCACAACCTAAGTGTTGTTCGGGGTGTATATACACGCCCGACCGTCGAACATTGTGTCTTATCTGCCTTAACAATTTACTACTTGGGTACTAGACGGGCCACACTATCTTGGCAGCCCACCTTATCAAAACAAATTTCAGCCATAGAAACAATACTGCCACCTAAATAGCTATAGCTATATAAACAAACTACAGCCCTATATTCATTGGTACCATGGCTATCAAGATAATGAACCTGTTTACTGCCCAAGTACCAATCATTTTTTTTCATTATCAAGTCCCGAACATGCTTACTTATAAACAATCAAATTTAATTTGTATTAAAGGTATTAATGGCCCCCAGAGCTTCAATTTCATCGACATGTACAACATATGTGTGTTATACCTTCAAATATATATATCCCTACGCTACATAATAAATAACATATAACAATTTCTTTATATAATACAAATGATTTTAAATGATTCTGATCTAATGGAACTTGAGTCATAAAAATTTCACAAGCCTATATGTACAAAATAAAGAAATCTTTTCATCACGATACTAAAATGAAAAGAGCTCTATATATAAAAAAGAATCAACAGTTGGATATCCTTGATATAACTAACAATACGGCCGCTAATACCATCTTGCAGGTATCATTAGCTCTTTGGTACTTACATATCTGACGTAAATCCTTCAACCTAATACTTATTTAAAACGTACTGTACGTATTTACAAAATACTTTTTTTTTCGTCCACAAAATGTACATAATACATTGTTTATATAATATGGGTCTATATTTATATACACATGTAAAAATTTACAATAGGAAAGAAACTACTAAACCCTTTGGTTGCTAGTCCTTTAGAATGAACTATTTGGTCTTAAAAGTGGCCTATTTTGACAATGTCCACTTAAGCATGACGTCCTTAAGTTCCAATTTATATTAGTTTATAATTTATTTAAATTTTATTTTTACATATATAAATATATACAGGAATCACTTACAGAATCAACCTGCAAACTACATAAAGACGGCACATTTTACCATCATTTATGTGAAATTGAACTATTAAGATTTTTTTTTTTTATTTTATTTTATTAAAATTACATCTTTCTATATAAATATATGTACATTTAAAACCTTCATTTTTTTTTTTATAATTCTTGTAAAATATATATATATATGTATATCTAAAATTTCATTTATTAAATGGAGTCGCTATTTTACTCAATATAAATATATATAATTTAAAGAATAGATAACAACCTAATTTACTAATTGGAAGGGAAGTAAAATATAACAATTCAATGAGGTTAAATCCAACACCGAATATTCTTATTCAGGCGAAGGAGCAACTATTTACAAAATTACATATATATATATATATATACTTATTTACAATTTCAAATTTACTACTACAATTTGTATTGTTTTTTCTAAATGAAATAGATGAAAGTTGGAATGGAAGTGAGAACTGTCACTTGTCATTGAATACAGGAAAGGATATGGCTGATGAAAGAGCCAGGCAGTAAATATTACATTTTAGAATAATGTTTGTTTTTTTTATTTTTTGTTTGATTTTTTTATTAAAAAGACTTAACAACAATAAAACAACGAATAGGCAACTAATACTTAGGCCATAAAACTGTATAAAACAAAACATTTTAAACAGCTAGAGCTAATTACATGACAGAATGAATATTTAAAAAAATAAATTATGTAATATATATATATATATATATATATATATATGTATGTATGAGGTACAGGAGTAAGTACTAGGACTAGGCGAGTGCTGCCGTCATGTAGTATAGCTGCATGAGGACTTGCATGTGGACTGGGAGGCACGATAGTCGATCGTGGGTGTTCGAATCGAGGGCAAGCCAGGACAGCGCATTGTACCCCTCCAGCACGTATCTGCACATTGTAAACATTAGTAATACACAAAAAGAACATAGAAAAATCTGACTTTTGTTATTCTGGGCTAAATTAATAATAATATCTTATTTAAAAAAGAATGAATTTTTATTTGATGAAATATTTATTAAGTAGGCAATAGCATTATTCTGCAGTTTACTGTGGTTAGAATATAATACATTAATATAAACAAGTAATAAAGTTAGTTAAGAGAACAGTAGCAGGCAATTAAGGTTTTTGATCGTCTTACTACTAACATCCCTTTTATTGCTGTTTCATACATAATTTTTACAACCTCAAGTGTGATGTATCACACAATTAAGCTTTTGATAATTAAGGGCTGGCAATAAAGATGTAATTAAAAATAATATTAGGTCTACCAGCTTACTTTGCCATAAATCATCAATATGTGTTTTATAATTAATCTATCAAAATATGAAGTTGTGAGAAGAATAATAGATTGAAGATCTCACAAAACTACTGTTGGCGAGAAACATCTTTCAATCTGAAGGAACATAGAAGTTGTAGAATGACATACCTCAATACATCAGTGGTATACTGGGAGTCGAGTGCATGACCGGCTACCGTGGTCTGCTGTTGTAGGAGCTCGTCAGAGTTAGCGAGGACGGCTGTAGAGTGGAGGTGGAGCGCATTCTTGAGGAATGGAGGGGTCACTGTCTCAAGGTGTGGGCATGCTGACCAGAACCACCGAGGCATCCTCCCAGTTGGAGCAGTTGATACCAGGTAGCCAAGCGCCAGCGGCTGCTGCAGCACAGTACCAACCTCTTCGCTTCCCTCCCCGCTCTGCAATATAACACATTCAAAGTTGGTAACAATATCTCCTCTGTATGTGCTACAGTTGGGTTCAATAAAGACCAAAGTAATGATCATGTAAGCCTTGAACACGAGGAGGTTCTATGAATATAATTGTTGGCTGAAAGAAGGAAGTGAGATGGTTTGGGCGTTAGTTTTGTGGAGCGTAAGTCAGTGTCTAGAATAAGAATTCAGGAAGTCCATTGCTGAAGATTTAAATAGAAAAAGAACATGAGTTTGAGTTTCTTCACGAGTTGGTGATATAGTCCCAGTAATTATTTATTTGGTACTAAAGATCAAAGCCTTAAAACAAAAATCAAGAGTGTAAATCAAACTTACATTACATTAGATAACTTATAAATTTTCTAATAACAGTTTAATTTAAATCTTGGGTCAGGTTTAGAATTTTAAATACTTTTTCATTTTATAAAAATATGATTAACTTAATTTCAATAAATTGTGATAAGATTTTATGGTCAAATTAACTTATGAGGTCAGATGGAATATGTATTGCTTAGGCTCGGGAACAAAAAAACAGAAAAAGCCCTGTGACTCTTAGGAATAACTTGAACCTGAAACCCCTGGAAAAAAAACAACTTTTATGTGGTGGATTCGGTTGCCCATAAATAGCAGCATATAGGAGAGTAAGAGCTAGGTCTCAGTTCTTTATCAGTCAGTTTAGTTCACCAGTAGCCATAAAACCAGGTGTCGAAGAAAGGCCACATGTTGGAGACCAAACAATAGAAGACTAGAAAACATTCAATATTGAAGAAAAATCCATGACATTATCTTTATATTTTTGGCAACTTTTATTTTTAGCTTTATAAAACTTGAACTATTTATGTAAAGGATCACATTGAAACATGAGGTAATGTTCAGTTGAAAACTATGTAAACATTATAAAATAAACTGTTATTCTAAATGAATTTTTATGTATGTTCTTTTACCTTTCAAAATTAAGAAAGTAAAAATATTGTTAACGAAAAAGAAAATCATTACAATATACATAAGTATATCACTACGATTCTGGTATCATATGTATATAATAGCATTAAAATTATAGAAACCGTATTCAAACCAAGTTGCGTTCATATCATTTATTTGAAGAACTATAATATAAGATGTGGGGTTTGATTTAACTTAATTTTTTTTAAACATGCAGAATAATTATTATCATAATATTTCACTGATTTTTTGAGAAATACTTCTTATAAAGCCATCATAAGACAATAACATAATAAACTTAAAAAAAACAAAATGATTTGAAATTTATTGAGTGTTTTTTGTCAGCCATGAACTTACAAATGAGTCGATTAGTTTGCAGTGACATTGGCTTCGGTTGATGAAAGAGATGTTAGATTGTAATCAATTTTATTAATGGACAATGTTTTGACATAAATGTATATACGTCTGTATCAGGTCCTAGAGATGGTTGGAATGAGATGTTATCAGCTTAAACCATACTCTTACAATATATCATATATAATAGCAATCTAATTAATATCTTAAAAAACTATTAAGATTTTACAAAATTTTTCAGTGCAAAATGTTTTTTAATAATTACTTAAGAGCTCACAAATTACTATTCACTTGAAACGGGAGAATTTCTTACCTAATAAAAACTAATCAATACAGATTATAGTTATATTATTTTTTTAATTATGAGACTTAGACATAAAAACATACCGTCCTGGCGATGGAGTGCTGATACGGAGAGTGCGGGTGTGAAGAGTGTGGTGGTGTGGGACTCAGGCCTGGTGTGGAGTCAGGCCTACCTCCCCGGCCTGGCCCACCGGCTCCCTCAGGACTCCGAGGGCCACCAGTCCCATCGGCCTCAGGCCAGGTAGAGAATATATCATGAAATTCAGACATCCCTTCAGGCATGTCGTCGTTTAACACCGAGAACAACTCATCATCACCCAGGTCAGGGTCATTGATATGCTGCTCTTGAAATGCTGTCTGAGAAGACTGCCAACAGATAAATAAATCTAATTAATAATTCTATCAATACATTTATTTCACTTAAGTACACAGGTGGTCTGAAAAGTTTCCGACCTCAACATGAAGATGATAGTGAAATAAAAGCTTTGTTAGGTCAGAAACTTTTCAGACCACCCTTGTAGTCATTGATTTCAAATCATGCTATATTCAAAAACAAATGAAAATTCAGTCAAGTGCCGCACAATCAAGTAAAATTATCATTGCTATCTCAAAAGTTCAGTTAAAGTTGTGAACCCAATTTTAAATTTTAATGAATTTTATGAATCTCAACACAGGAACCATATTATTAATTTTATTTTATCACTCAATTTGATAGATAACCTACTCAAAACATAGAATGATTAATTTTTTATTACTGAGTACTTAATTAATTAATGACATGTTTTATATAGTATTATTCATGCTATCACATCAAATGGGTCCTCATAAAAAAATTTCACTCCTCTAGTTCTAACAGAGGACTCAAAAAGACAAGAGCAGGCATGCAAAACATAAGGGTCTGTTCTTGAAAAAACAATTGGAACTGAAAAATCACAAGTAACAAGGATTAATGAAATAAATGATATGCATGTTCTATTAATGTTATATTTATTTTACAGTAATAATTGATCAGCCATCAAAACATTCATCCATAATTGCGGACTATTGTAAGAATGTGCATTACCTGAGTTGTGGCTGATGTTGGGAAGACAAGGATGTGAGTGGCGGAGACATCTTGTGGGGTGGACAGAGAGCACTTCACCGATGCCTGGCTGAACCTCTCGTCAGGAGTAAACTGGTCCGGCATGAGACGGAGCGCAGAATCAGGCTCCAGCGACACGAGGCATGCAGACAGGATACAAGGCACATCATGAGGGTACAGCAGGTTGCACTGTCCGCAGATGTCCTTCAGGTTCTTGGAGGCCTTAAGGAGTGACTTACGGCTCAGCAGCCAGCTCCATCCTAAAATAAACAGTATACAAATTAGCTCCACACATTTACCAGTATCTTTATTTCATGAATGCAATAGGTTTTATTCAAGCCGGTGACAAACTTACAATACATAGGAAAAGATGTACCTAGGATACTTAAGTTTTTTTGTTTTTTTTAATGCTTCTCTCCTGAAAAGAGAAGCTATACTTTCATTTATGTCCAAGGCAATTGTCTTTTATTTGACTCTTATGGTAGCAGTTTTAAAAATGATTTAATCAGACTGAAATTTTGAGAGTATGCTACACATGTTGAGAGCTTAAATTATGTATTATGATACCTTTATTTTATAACCTTTGTTTTATGTGATAAACAAAATTATTATTTTTTAAATAGTGATTCATTAATGATCCTAATTATCTTTTATAGATTTGAAAATATTTTTTATGTTGTTGCGGTTTTACAACCTCCAGGCCAGGCCAGACAGATGGGTGAAAACATAAAAGGTTCCCGATTTTGAAAAATCCAACAAAACCCTTATCCATCTCTAAGGAAAGTGTTACCTTTAAGCTCGCCATGTCCGATTCGGCCAACCCTGCCTACAACAAGACGCCAGGGAGTAACCGACTGGCTCATCACGCCAAGCATGAAGTCCATCAGCTTTTGAAGACCAGCCCTCCTTGCAGACGCCCTCCTTCGCCTAGCACTGAAAATATTGAAATAGAGAACTATATTATTTTGGTACATAACATAATCATTTAATTAATATAATATAAAAATACATACTTAAAAACAACTTACATAACGTTAATCACAATCTAAACTAGAACAATTTAAGGACCGAATCTTTTTCTTCACAAAATCACATTTAGATTCAGACTATATCAAATCGAACCAAAATTTAAAGGTACCTATCATTTTCTGCAAAAACTTCGAATTAGTTTTTAGTTACCAATCATTTAAAAGGTTATTAAGAAACTCATGCCATCCTGTGAGCATCTGTCCATATTGTTTCTTTGCTTTCTAGACCCTTTATATTGTTTAAATCTATTTGAAACAAATACAATTTAGTTCATGATTGGAAAAAAACAAAACAATTTGGTCAGTACAAATTCGATTTCTTTAAATTATAAAAAATATTTAACAAAAAAACTTTAGAACACATAAACTATTTAAGAGAGGATAAGAACTGACCGGTTTGGTATGTGGACGTTGATTGATATAGTCTCAAGGAGCAGTCCTTGTTCGTCAGTGGCAGTTGCCAATAGCCACCTTTGGTCCTCGGATAGGCAATAGGACACGTAGAGAACTGAGCAGTGGTCTGAAGAGCTCGCTCCATTATCAGAATCAGGTGCTGCTGCTGGATTGTTCGAAGGCTTGTCCTTACTCTTTGCCAAAATATAAGCCGGAGTGTACACTTTGTAAGGAGCCTTATTTTTCTCCTGTTGGAATAGAGAGCAAAACAGTTAGTTGTCCTACCTAACCTTATAAATTATTATTTTTTGCGATTATTAATACTAGGATCAACAGAGCAAGTTGAAAAGAGCAACTTACATCTTTACTCTTCAAAAATAACTCATTGGACGCAGCAGTTCCAAAGCCTGTGAGAGCTTTGATATTGTTGGTTCCCTGAAACATAGTTTTCCTCGCTTGGCAGAAAACTGATATTGCCAATGTTCTCATATGGTCACTTCTTCTATTGGTCTCCCCGCTTCTACCCAATTCTAGGATGCTCTCCAGTGACACCACCTGTAATTCAATTTAATTTATATGATCGCTGAAAATTTAACTTTTCATGTCATTTAAAATTAACTAACAACTAATGCAAATATATATATATGTAATATAAATGTTAAGGCCACTTTGCGACAGTCAACACTAGAAGAAGCTATCCTCTCTTCTGATCTGAACAAACTGATTATTACAGTAGCATCACGGCACCCACTATAAATACTATGCAATATAATATTGCAAACCGATTATTATATGAACATGAATTAATAGTACCATGATACGTGCTTGTAAAATACTTTGTGTTCAAAGAAGTGAACAGCGGAGTGCTTGTCAGGCAACCGTGTGATTGGCCTTTTTGATAGAGCAATTAAGCGTCTAACCGATTTCTACTGTCCTAGGGCTGCCTATAAGAACCCCTGCATCTCTTAGGCTCGCCCTTGAACTGTTACTTGTAGCTGAACGGGTGTTCTCGAGATGTTTTCAACTATTGTCTTGCCATTGATATAATCCTCTGCACCTTCCTTACCCACTAATATAATATATTCCTGATCTTCTGCCGTTAAGACTCGCACTCCTTCCTTGGCAAGGACCTCTTTCCGTGGACATTAGCTTGAGATGACACCACAACCTTACTTGGAACTCTCACCTTGGTCCAGTCTGATTCATTCCTCACACTCGGCCTTAGGAATCCAGGCGGTTTTCAACTACCCTTAGATACCGAGTGTGAATTCATAGTCATTCCAAGATCAAGTTAACTACTCCTACCTCAACCTGTACCTCTTCTCTTCTCCTGAACATCATGCACTTCTTGGCATGGAGTCAGACTGTCAGCAAAGACATAAACCAACTTATCTCTTTCTCCACAACCAGGGTTATGTCAGTGAGACCACCTCGGTGAAGGCTCAACACAATCAAATATTAAGTGGGACATTAATAGAGAATGCATCATTAATCCACAGCCAAGAGGTGGAAATTCAAATTATTATAAAAGTTATTGATATTATATATAAAAGAGATTACCTGGAGAGTTATGTTGGACCTGAGACTGTCTGGTACGTTAGCAATCACAGTGTTGAAAGCTTTGAGCAAGCCAACACAGGACAATCTCTGCAGCTCAGGAGAGTCTGCTCCGACAGTGAATGGCTCGACAAGGTAGACAACTATCATCGGGGGATCAGAACCATCGTCGTCCAATGAGCTGCTGCAGCCGTTCTGCCCACAACCACCAAGACCAAACGAATACTCGTTTCCGCTACAACTCCCGTCGTCTGTAAAAGCAAACCACCACTAATATAATAAGAAAGCCACAGGGCAGTTCCTGTTAAATGAAGGTCAATACGTTAAATTTTATAAGATAAGATTGCAACAAATTTCATGTACATCGTAAAGTCTTAAATTCACATAAATGTATCTATTTTAAAAGATATAAGTTTTTATTCGTTTATTTATTATTGGTCCCACTATTATTTCTAATTATTAGTATTGTACTTTAGTTTAAGCACAACAATGATATCGTCAAATTATTCCTTTAATAGATTTAAATTCTTAATTGTTGTAGAACAGTTTTCTATAATAGTATGTTAACTTGGTAATGATAACTTTTATAAGGATTAGCGACAAGATAACTAGATCATAGCTTTTTCTAACAAAGTTCACCGACCACAATCCTTCTGTTGTGCTCATTACTAATGGTATTGTGCATTAACGTGCTTCTGGTCTTGAGATAGCTAATTTAATACGTATGATATCATGTTAATTTATTATAAATTAAAATGAGCTTAATCATACTTATTTCAATGCTAATGTTAAATTTATTGGTATTAATATTATTTTTATTTTAAAACTAAATTATAAATTTATGCATTTTGTTTGGAATCTTCACAGTTCTTCACAATTGTATTATACAATATTATTAAGTTTCTTTATTATGAATATCATATGCTATTTTTCATACATTTGTAGTTAGAGTTTTTGGCCAAGGAGAGATTAATGAACATCTCAATAAAGCCACAATACATGTAATAATTACAACAATTTATATTTAAGAATGAGGTCAAACTTGATATAGCATATGCTTCAGTAAACTCGGCCAGAAAAAACAAAGAATATGGTTAACAGTTCTTCCTGATAAACAATATCTGATTTGTTTGTATACCTTGAGAATCGAGCTGCTTTGGAGTGTTGGGTTGGTCTGATGCATTAAGAGCAGAACAGTGAACAGGAGAAGAACCTTCGGGCGGGTCGAGTAAAGTCTTGTCCAGTGGCACTTGCGATAAATGTGGTGCCAAATGGTGGCGGCACACCTATAGTGTAAAAAAATACATACTGTCAATTATAACTGCTAATAACTCAATATAAATATTTGACATGCTGGTAAACACTTAAGTATAACAACTACACTTATGAGATAAAATATAATTGGCTATGGAATTAAAACAAAACATATATGTCATCAACCTCTTTAAGGATCTGGTGCAGACAGACATTCCATGCTAAAATGAAGAGCAGAAATAATTATGAGAAGAATTTAACGTTATCTTCACTTCTTCAATCTAATCTGATTCAAGAGCAACCGATCCATTATTATTTTTAAAAAATAGACTTAACGCAAGTCTGTATCATTTTCACATAAACATAATATTCATTTATAGGGTACTTTTAATCTAAAGCCGAAGTATTTGTTCAATAATAAATATTAATTAGAATAAAAAGTTAAAATCATTTTTTGAATTTAAAAGAAGATTAAAAAAGAGGAGAGGTTTCACACAACAGATGGCATAACCAGCAATACTTGTTTTAATAAGTCTCATCAAACAGCTCAATTTTAAATATTAAATTTGTTACTGGATAGGATAACAAATAAATAAATATAATAATAGTAATGATTCATTATTAAATAGACGAATAAATTTTGAAGATAAGAAAATAAATAAATCTGAAATATAAAAATTTTGGCCATTTGAAAACTGAGTCATGCTTGAGAAAACCCTAGGTAAAGAGAAGACAAAGCAGTTGCCCTGTGGAGGTGGGAGAGAAAGAGAAAGCCAAGCATTCATCCTGTGGAGACGAGAGTGAACTGGCCTGCCTGCTGTTTGGATGTCACCTGAGAGAAGATATGCGCGCAGTGTAATTCATGTAATGCTCCTGAAAACTCCAGTAGTGAGTTTTTATGGAACATTTATTAGAAACAAATGAACAAAAAAGATTTTATATTATTTTGAGTTAAACTATCTTTAGTGGGATTAAAATGTTTAAGGTATATTAACATTTAGAACTGAGTATTCAATGCCATTTTGAACAAACACAGAATATAGAATCTGAAAACCCCTGAGTAATAATTAATAAATTCATTCATGACAATAAAACATTCAGCATTAGTTGTTCATCATAATTTGCAAATATAAATCTTTTTAAAAATAAATGAATTTTGTTTATTTCCTTTTATTATTTAAAATAAATAAGTAAAATTCAGCACAATGTCTAAAATAATAAATAATCATAATTTAAAACAATTGTTTCAGAAACAGGGCAAGCAATGGAATATGTTGAACAATGTAAGATAACTGATAATGAATAAAGAGTTAACAAACAACTTAATAGCAATAAGGGTAAAGAAAATAAATAACGGGGAACTGACCTGAGCATATAATTTGAGCATGTTGGCCTGGTAGGTATCCGTGAGACTGGAGAACCATTCATCCAGTGGTTCCTTGGCCAACTTGTTCGCTGCTGTCTTACCAACTCGCAGGATACCGTCCCTCAGCACCTTTGTGATTGGCACATGACGCCCTAGCCTACAAACCTGTCCATACAGATTAGATTAATAACAAACACAAATTTAATTACATTCTTAATGAGTGCCTTTAAATCTCAACAGTTCCATTTCTAGGAACATTACTTGTTTTTAAATAACAGCAGGGTAGATAATTTTACAATTATATCGTATTTGTATACAATATAATAAACAAAATATAATTTTGTAATTATATTGTAGTTAAATCTTATGTAGTGAAGACTAAGGAGCTAGGGGAAGTGGACAATATCTCATATGCTGGCCAACAAATTGAATGAGTGAACAATTTACCGGTATAATGGAACTGTACTTTTGGAGAGGACATACTCTCAAGAATATACAAAGCAAAGAGAATTGCAATTGAGGAGAGCAAGAAAAATTTTGCTGTGGAGATTAATAAGGCCAGGAAATCCACATTCTCCAGTCTTGTTCAATAGGGTTATGTGTCTTCCAGTCAGAAGAGAAAGAAGAAACATATACAAAGGATTCTTTTATCTGTTAAGAACCCCTACGATGATTATGGTAAGCTTTAAATTAAATTCAAGGCACAAAACTTCTGAAGAGATAAGACCAATCAAAGTTGGTAAATGGTATTCTTTTCACACATTCCCCTCAGAAAACAAATATTTATGGGTAAACCAGAGGTCTCTCTAGTCAATAGCCAGGATGCTCTATCCATTAGGAAACGAAGGTGGCTTTCCAGGGGGGGGGGGGGGGGAAGAAAAGGAGAAGAGAAATACTGAGGTTCCAGGTTTGAGTTCTAACCATGCCAGAATATTTTTTTTCTGCTAATAACTCAGCAATGATATAATAATGGGATCTAGACCATAACAAAACATATGAAATATCCATTAAAAAAATGAAATCGGTACCGACCTCATACATGCAAGAGAGCTCCTTGAAAAAGCCCCTAACACTTGCTAGGACAAATTCATTGTCAGGTGCGACAACTACATAGGCTATGTCTCGTGAGTAGGAGTACGGCTCTAACAGAAGCTTCTCCCAAAGATGGACTGCATAGGGTGCCAGCGTGATCCAGTCCTTTTCTCTGCCCATAAGCAGTGATGGGATCGGTTGGGGTTCACAGCGGTCATCAGTTCCTGAAAAAGGCATTGCTTTAATAGAGGTCCTGAGAGACAGTTTACTACTTTAGTAAACAGATAAACATAGTTTACAGACAAATAGACAGACAGACTTACCTCTTCCAGCGAGCCTATGGAATTGCCTCCAGGTGAGTGGCCCAGAAACAGTGGGTGCCTCCCATAGCCTTGTGGTGCACTTCTTTTGAATAGCCTCCTGAAGCAGAGGTTGAAGTTGCTTCATCACTCGCACTATGTCCTGATTGGAAGGTGGGCCTTTAGCACGGAGAAAACCCCACCTGTGTACAGGGCCACTGCCAGGTCGGGTATAGTTGCTCAATTCTTCCATCTGTATGACAAACAATTAAACTTGCAGGCCAATAATTATATAAAGGTATTAACAATGTCAAATAAATAAAATCTTTATATTAAAATTAATAATAAGAAACATAAGCAACAATAATGTTTGCATGAATGAAATAATAACTTTATTCTAGGACAATAGTTCTTTAAGAATAATAACAAACTAGGAATGATCAGTCAACAATTGGATATGATGTTCTGTGGAATAGAGGTCTTGTATAACAGGAATAGATAGAGGATTTAAATTGAGATTGATAAAAAATATAGGTTTTTCGTTGATTTAAGAAGGTAATGGAAGGATCAAAGGAAACCATAACATTTAGCAGACTTCAGCATCCATCTTAACTCAAAGTAATGGTGCGATATTCGAGAATCCCTTGAGATTACAAGGACAAATCTTCGAGGTCACACAGCAATATTTTGTAATGATTTTGGTAAATCAGGGCACAATTAAATAGATAGAAACTGAAGACAACAGCCTAATATGCTAATATGATGCAATCAGATAGTTTTTTCTTAAGTCAATTCTAAGTAGTAAGAGTTTAAACATAATTTTGTTACAGTTAACTGATTATAGACATTGTTGCTCACCTTGCACATTGCCTGAGTATGCTGAGCAGCAATACGACCCTGCTCTAGAGCAACGATCGATATGTGGTTGGAGTCCCGCAAAGATAAAAGGTTGAGTGGTGGAAGAGGCGTTGCAGGCCGTACCTGAGTTGCAGCACGGAAGAGAGCATTGGAGCTGGAATTGACAGACAAGCATTGACCTGCCATCAGCTCCATCTCTGCCCGCCCAACACAGATATTAGTCTCTTTTTCGACAGGCTCTTCCAGCACACCTGAAACACATTACCAATAAGCAGGATAGTTTGTAATGATATTTAAATTTCAAAGTAAAACTAATTTAAAAAAAATTAAACATACCAGTTATCTCGAACTCATCTTCAATGAAGAGCCCAGCTCTGTGAGAAAGACGCCTATTCACCACTGCAGAAAACCCACAGTTGCACCTGATGTGTTCCTCCTCCAGTGGGAGATGGAGTGAAGGGGACATAGGTGAATAAGGAGAGCCTCCGTTTCCTATGAGGTACATGCCAGCATCGCTACCTCGGATGTTACCCACAACCTAGACAGTGTTTTATGAAAAATGTGGATTCCATTTTGTAAGCCAATACATCATACAACAGCACAAAAAAACAATTATTTAGATATTAATTTTGTTTTTTGATTTGTTTACTGTTTGATTTTTTTTATTATTACTGTTTTTTTGGGTTGATTATTTCTTTTAAATGTAGTGTCATAAAAATTAAGAAAATTAAGTTGTTAACAATGGTCATCTATGTTTATGTTTACCTAATTTTAAGGACCAAATGTAAATAAAAAGATAACTACGAGGGTGGTCTGAAAAGTTTCCGACCTCAACATGAAGATAGCAGCAGTGGTAAATAAAAGCTAGTGAATTTCGTTGTTCATCTTTTGACAGTTACTCACCAAAGTTTCAGCCATTTTGGACCCGCAGTTGTTGTGTAACAGGCGTTTGAGTGATTCGATGTGAGTGTTTTTATGAAAATGGACAAAATCGAGTATCGAGCTGTCATTAAATATTTATTTTTTGAAAGGCAATACGCCTACGCAAATCAAAGATGAGTTGGATTCTGTGTATGGGGACTCTGCACCATCATTTACGACAGTGAAATTTTGAGCAGCTGAATTTAAACATGGTCGTCAGAGCTTGGGAGACAATGAATGTTCAGGACGTCCAAAAACTGCAACTACTGATGAAAACATCGCCAAAGTTCACCAAATGGTGCTAGAAGACCGCCGAAGTAAAGTGAGAGAGATAGCAGAGGTTATGAACATGTCAAAAGAACGTGCCTGTCACATATTAAATCAACATTTAGAGATGAGAAAGCTGTCCGCGCTTCGGGTGCCGCGTTTGCTCAAGTTAGACAAAAAACGTGTTCGAATGAACATTTCCAACGCTCTGTTGGCGCAATAAATCCGAGTTTTGGCGCCGCTTAATTACTGTGGATGAAACTTGGATACGACCGAAACAAAAATATAGTCTGAACAGTGGACTGCAAAAGGGGAACCGGCTCCAAAAAAAGCAAAAACTGTTTTTTCGGCTGGGAAAGTGATGACAACTGTTTTTTGGGATTGTCATGGAGTTATTTTAATCAATTATCTTCAAAAAGGAAAAACCATTACAGGAGCATACTACGCATCATTACTTGAAAAGCTGAAGGCAGAACTTGCGGAAAAACAGCCACATATCCAGAAAAAGAAAATCCGGTTTCACCAAGACAACGCACCGTCTCACACCTCAGCGGTTGCCATGGCAAAAATCCATGAATTACGGTTTGAACTGCTTGACCATCCGCCTTACTCACCAGATCTAGCCCCAAGCGACTTCTTTTTGTTCTCTCATCTGAAAATTGCGCTCGGAGGACAGAGATTTTCGTCAAATGAAGAGGCAATCACCTTCGTGAACGATTATTTTGCAGAGAAAAACGCCGAGTACTATTTGGACGGGTTACAGAGATGGGAGCATCGCTGGGAGAAGTGTGCAGTGTTACAAGGAGACTATGTTGAAAAATAAAAAAAAAAATTCTGAAAAAACGTCTTGTATCTTTGGTAGGTCGAAAACTTCTCAGACCACCCTCGTATTTGAGCCTTCAGTTGACAGAATGATCAACTATCAGCTTTATTTCCCCCTCAGCTGCTGAGGGATAGCTTCCATGTTATCATTGCTGTTGAGGTAGGCCTTTGCCTTTACCTAAAGAAATGTATGTGGTGATTCATTGATATAAATAGTAGATGAAATTTTTATAAATGCGATGCGAAGATCTTTTATGTTTGTATTTTAAATTTGGCAGAAAAGATTAATATATTTATCAACAGTTGGCGCTTTCAACTCAACTCAATTAGTATGACAGGTCAAACACAGTTCAATTTAAATATTCAAATTTGTTAATGGATAAAATAAATAACAAATGAAGTAAAAAAATTAAAAATTCTATGAGTTTATATTTTTAAAAATACATACAGTACATAAATCCCCAATAGCCATCCCCCACTTTTAATAATGTTACCTAGTTGTTTTAATAAAGTAACCTAAACAGGTAAGTTTTGTTATATTCTTCACCTGAGACACTTACTTAAATCCTCAATCAAGAAGAGGGAAATAGCCTTCCCATCCAATTATCACTTGATGTTTTTGTGGATTTCATTTTGAGAAATGCTCTCTTTTTGATTAAGAATTGTTGACAGCTTAGAAATACAAAAGTGGCAGAACATTAAAACCTATGGTAACATCCTTTATTTTTTTTGACACCACTTTCTTTTCACAACTGCAATAATCTTTCCTTTTTCGGACACAGAAAGAGAAGTGTACTTTTTGTTTGATAATGTACATTACTGAGCAAAATGTTGAGAAACTTTGCTGTGAGGAAGTGCAGTATGCGAAAATTGAGAATGATCAAATCTAAGAAAAATTTGAATCGTTAAGAAGGAGAGCAGCTCATTTTCAAATTATAGAATCCCCGCAGCCTCCCCCCTGTTACAAAAACAGCTTCATATTACCGAGTGAAAAGTACACAGGATTATATCCGATTTACCAAATTTAAGTGACCAGCAGAGGAGTTTGAATAATTAAGAATGATTAAAGTATGTATTATCTTTGGCTAATAATTATTAGTAAACAGTGGAATTTGTACCACAACAAAAAATTACATTTTTTATAGCTATTTAAAAATATGGTGTTTATTATTAACATAAATTATAAAATATATTATGATACAAACCTTGGGCCCTGCATTGCAGACACATAGTGTACAGCTGTCAAAGTTGTGGTCCCTGAAGATGTTGAAGGCAGTGTCCGACAGAAGCACAATGACGACAAGAGAATTGGCCTCTGGAGGTGGCTGCTGCTGGTGCACCTGAGCTGGAGGAGGGTACTGTGCAGGTGAGTAAGGAGGGGGCGGCGCCCTGCCCCATGGAGCAGGAGCAGGGCTGGCAGCAGCTCCACTAGGTGTGGATGGAGGCAGTGCTGGAGTCCTAGGGCCAGTGCTCCCGGGGCGGGAGCTAGCAGGCAGCCCCCTGCTTGCTGATGTTGGGCTGCAACATAGATATTTCACAATATAGAACAATAGATGATTTAGAATATTCAATTTTTTATTTGGTTAAGGAGAAAAAGTAGAGACAAGGACAGGATTGAAACCTGGGACTTTCTTATTTCCATTTAAGTGCATTTGCGACTACTCTAGTTTTGAATATAGCTATGGCATTTTAAGTAATTCAGGGGAGAGGTTATACTTTCAAACAGGTACGGGAAAATTATTTCTCCACCACAAGCCTGCCTGTCTGTTCTACGACATTGGTCTGATTAAACTGGTCAACATGACTTTTGTCTCACAAATACCAATAGGTGTACTTAAACAGTTCTTTATCCTGTTTTCAAATATGTATTCAGAATTTCTCCATCACCCACACTTTTCTGTTATTTAACTATTATTACAATTGTTATTAGCACCTCACAATTATTTTCCTTTTTTCAAAACCATATGAGGTTTATTTACTTATCCTAAACAAGGAAAAACCTCAGCAGTTAAGTAACACATAAAGGGTATTATGCTTGAATCATTCAAGATCTTGGAGCCCTATTGAGAGGAAGAGGGGTACTTTAATACTTGGAAGAAGTGCATGTTTAATAAGAAGAAACAACATTTATATGGATCGGGCACTACAAGATTATAATTTATTTGTTCAACTACTTTTAATGAATTAAAATTAATTATTTAGAAATAAGTTATTAAATATCAATCAACTTTTCAATTGAATAATTATTTTAATGAGCACGAAGGCACCATGCAAGGGTGATCGAGAACATCTTCCCCAGGCCTTAAGGACACATGATCCTCTCCTTAGCTCTATTGGAGATTAAAAAGCTTGAATAATAAATAAAATGTAGCGTTATGCATCAGAATTAATAAACAATTTAACACTCTTTTGAAAAACATAACCTATGATTAATGAACATTTTTTTTTTTTTTATTATTTCCATTGTATCATAATAAAATATTATGCTAATGTATGTGAAGTATACCAATTTGTGAGCAGCTTAAGTTAGTTCTTGATGTAGTCAGTCAAATCAAAAACTTTTAATTTATAATAGAATTTGAGAATGAAATTTCACTAAGAAATACTTAATAACATATATCTCTCGGCTATATAACAAAGTTTTTGTTACATAACGCTAAACTTTTATGAGCATGTTTTTTAATGATCAATCAATTTAAATAAAATAGAAATTGTTGCAATTTATACTTATTTATAACAGTCCTAAATCCAATATAGAATTTTAATCATTGTGATCAACCCTGGGTAAGCGACGAGTCGTGTATAAACATGTCAGTGAGCCTTACTTTGCGAGTACTGTTTTATTTACTGTGTTTTATCATTTTAGGGGTGTGTGGGCGCTACACACCCCCACTCTTGAGCGCCAGAGGAGTCCAAGGGGCAGAAAACCGTAATTTCAAGCATTTTATCAACAGGTAAATAGTCTAAACACTATATTAATTATTGAAATAAAATAAAGGATTATGACTAACTTGCTCTGCTTCTCCTGGTGTGGTAGAGACCACGATGGTTTGTAGGTCGAGCTGGCAGGAAGAGAAACCGGTGGAAGGCTGTGGCTTGGCAGTGATGTGAGAGGAGCATATTTGCTTGAACCGACAAATTTGCTGATCGGCGATGGTTTGAACACATATGACCAGTCCTGAGAATAGAAATAGCTTCATAAATAACTCATAATTAAAAAAAGGGAAAGATTTTAGCAAGTGAAAACTGAAGAACTCTTGAAGGGGGGAAGAAAAAAGATAAGACATTAACAGTTCAAAAAACATAAAAGTACAAGTGATAGATTGTTTAATCGAGAGTAATAAATTAAACATAAAACGTAAGTATGAAAATAAAGAACTAAGAAATAAAGAGAAAAAATAATAAACATCTGTATAACTTTGGTCTGATTGCTATAAATGCTAAATGATTTGTCAGTGAATATTTGTGTTGTTTAAATCGTTAGACTTGAATGATTTATATAAAAATATAGATATTCACAGAAATATTATCATTTTATCAATAAATTAAACATTAGTATTCTGATCTGATGTGATTTTAAGATATAATGCTGACCTGTATGGGCTGGTGGTGAGGAGAGAGAGACTGTGGGTGATCGTCACAAGGCGAGGGCATCGGGTGCTCTGAAGAAGGCTCTAGTGAGGGTGGGGTTGGGAACATCTTGCTTAACTCTTCAGGCCTCAGGATCCCTCCTTGACCATTTGTTAAGCATAGGCGACTAGCCATCATTGTCTGACCGTTCGTCTGCCCTGGGCACTCTTCAGGACCCTTGTTCGAGCTCGGAGGTGTTACATTTAACTGGAGGCATATCAAAAAAACTATTATTAACCGATAACATTAAATACATTTCAAGGAAGATTATAAGAACATTAATTATTATGTTAAGATATATATATATATATCACGTATTATATCATATACATATATAAGACTACATATACCAATGTACTGTTGCTAATAACAGCCTGACACTGTTTTTTCTCGTTAACCAATAATTATTAGAGAAAGGTTTAGTTTGCCATGTTGATAGTGAGGTGACTAAAGTGCATGTCTTAATTAAAGGCAATGTCTTTTTCCACTGTCTGAGGTGAGCGCTTTGACTGGCCAACCCCACATATGGAGCTGTGAATCCATACAGTCTATTTATAGAAACTGTAGACATCATTTATGTACATTATGGTATTGAGAAAAAATAGATTAATGGAACATTCCCCAACAAAAATTAGATTATTAAAAAGAGTTTATATATACATGAAAGGTTGTAACAGTAATAAATAGTTTAGGGATGATAGATGATAATAGATAAATTAATGAAGAACATTAAATAATAATGAATAGCAAATTGCTTATAACTGACCGTTTCATCACCAGAATTGTCGTCAGAATGGTTGAAAATTTGGTCAAGATCATTGTATGTAACTTGGAGACCTTCACTGGTGAACAAGTTCCCTGAAGCAAGTTTCCCTTGGCTGCTCGGCGAAGGTCCGGTACCGTTGACCAGGCCTTTTTCTTCCTCCTGCAATGTTCATTTATATATTGTATGCATTTAAACCATAATAAACATTTTTAAATGTCTCATGGCAATTGAATATATTTGTGATCTCACAAAATTTAAATCAATCTCTAAATTAATATAACAGTAATAACAAAATTCGTTGCTATTGCGTAATGTTAATAAAAACATTTTGGAATGTTTTATGGGTATATGAAGGGACCAGGGGAAAACCATTTCATCTGCATGATATAGTTTTAAGACAGACAAGTCAAATAGCGTGTACCGTTCAGGAGAAAAATAGGCCTAGTTATTTAACAGAAAAGAATATGCAGTCACAGGAAAAATAATAATAAAGGGATTCGTGTAACTAAAACTTGGCCTGTGCCAAGTCATGTATTTTCAATAGAGGAAGGTGGTAAATGTGATGCTTAGGTCAGATTGGAGAGTGTAATTGAAGACATAGAAAGGAAGCATTGGTATTTAAAAAAAAAAAAAAAAAAAGAATTTTTGATTAAAAGGGCTGGACAGTTCTTTAGTCTATATTAACAGACAGTGAGTTCTATATGTAGTATTAATTTTGATTAACAATCAATAAAAAATGTAATTTGTTATCTCTAGTACCTTTATGGGCATCCTTTTAAAGGTGTTGATATGCATCCCAGACATTCCTTCCTCGTTGAAATCGTAAGGGTCCCCAGGTCCTCTTACGCCACTGTATCCATTTTCTTCTAACTGCTAAAGAGAAAAAAAAATTAATAATACGGCGAAAGAATGCAAATTTTTCTAAAATAACCTATTTACCATTAGGCAAACAACAGAAAATATTAAAGAATTAGTATTTATTCAATACTTATTCTGATAATGAAAACTAATATGTTTGAAAAATATCTATCGCGAAACATCGCACTTATCAGTATGGACGTAAGATATTTCATTCGATACAGACATTCTATAAAATCAACAACACTTGCTATCTAATAAAATAGATGTTAGTTTTGGCTTAATATTACCCCATCAGCAGGTTTATCAACATACCATATTTGCACTGGGAACGTTGGGCTCCTGCTTGATGAACGGCTGCTGAGGTGTTGGTGGCAGGCTAGGCTGGGAAGGCCTGAACTTCTTCACTGGGTGATTCAACCTGGCAACAAAGTCAATTTTAACTGTTTATCAAGAAATGTCCTTATCAAATATCAGTGAGTGCTTCTTAAATAAATGTTTTTTTATGATTTGTAAAGAGAATGAGTGTCGATAGACATGTTTCGTATTTTATACGAGATATCTGTTAATATATTATAATTTTATTATACGTGACCTGAATGGTAGGTTTTTAACAGAGATGAGACCCTTAGGTTATTTTTGGCCATGTTCTGAGAGATAGGCAAGTTCATATCGGGGGTTAGGCCAATCAGTTAGTCTTAAGTTCACAGCAACTGGGATAACTCACCAACCCCCTAGTCCGGGGATTTATTTAATCTAGCCTTTGTTATTACAATACATACAAGGAGATTTGTTGATACACCTCACGGTTGAGGCATTCCCACATGCAGGAGGTAACAAATCCTCAAATTCAAAAATCATCCACAAAAACCCCTTTCTTATTACATTAGATGTTTATGTTAGCAGACTGCAATTATGAAGGATAGAGTTGGTTCATTTACACAGGCCTTGTTTGGTTTTACGTTAGCTTTATGCTTTTATTGCTGTTTATTTGTCTTGTTTATATTTTGATTCAGGTACATTTAGTTTGAGCACATAGTAACAGAGAGTCTCTGTTTTGTTTGTGAATAAATACTCTTTACTACCAGAATCCCCAATATCTTTACATTATGTATTGCTCGCTTATCATGGACGTTACGTATGTACAATATATATGAAGTATATTATATGAGACTATCTATACATCTATTAATTTAAATTGCTTATTTTCTGCCTTTATTCTCTAATACCAAGTTTTTTAAACTAATAGTTGATATTGAATTTTCAAATTATGACAATCTATTATTGGAATTACCAAAATACTACCAGCATGCTGGAGTACTAAGGCCTAAATCCTTTTAATTGAATAGCTTCACCTATTGTTTTGTAAAATTATATTGAATAGATTGTTATAAAAAAAATATTAAATTAAAGATGTGTAGGTAAGATTCTGCATTTACCATGCATCAAGCATAGAGTAGTCATAGAGGAGGTCAGAAGGCCTAATCTCCTGTGACAGTGCTTCTTCGTAGTCAGATGATGTGAGGAGTGGCCGTTTGGGGGCTGGTGGAGGCTGTTGTTGGGCCGGGGGTTGAGGAGGTGGAGTGGGGGCTGGAGCAGGAGTCCGAGCGGCTAGTGGTGTTGTCTTCCCTCCCACGCTCCCTGGTCCACCTGCACCGCTCTCGCTTAGGGTTGTCTTTACCTCCTCGCCGTAAGGTGATAGCATCTATAACAATCCAACGATGTTAGCTAAGGTACCCTTAATAAAAATAATTTGAAACAGATAAGAAATAAATAGTATAGTTAGCAAAATATAATCTATTTTTATGTTAGTGCACCAACCAGTTGAGAACAAAAATCATTACATCAATCATTCATAAATTCAAATTTGAGAATATTTATTTCTTGGGAAATCAGCTTTGGTTGATGAATCTAACTTGGATTACCTGGTTAGAGATGGAAGGAACTGATTTTGGAGCATTGAAGTCGATAGGTGTGGTGACAACTTTGTCGTCGAGGAGAGGGCTTTGTGTGATGTGGTGCTGCTGAGGTGGTTGTGGTGACAGCAGAGGCATCGTAGGGTCTGTAGGTGGGGGGACGCTTGGAGGAGTCGGCGATTCAGCGGGTCCAGGAGACCCTACAGATGCTATCGGAACTGAATCATTCTGACCCACGCTTGCACCACAGTTCAATCTGAAAAAAGGATTTATTTAATCTATCAGATGAGATAGCTCTTACCAGCTTGATATTTTATGTCTTAATAAATAAATCATTCACATTTCAACTTTTAGAAATGTTGAACAAAATTGATATTTTCCACATCACCCCATGTTCTATGGCCATCCCTAAATATTTATTTATCTGATTCTTATGTCTATGCTTGAAAAAATATAATTTAGACCTTCATCATCATGATTTAATTCAATCGTTTAAATAGCCATAATGAAAATATTGATTTTGGAATACATACTAGTTGAGTTAAGGATTTTTAGCAATTAGATCAAAGATTTTTTTATAGAATCAAAAATTTGCTAACAACTATAAAACTAATAATTGCAAAAAAAAAACAAAAAAAAAACTTGATATTTTACAATTAAAAATCATCATTTCACAACCATTTTGGTCATGGATAACAAATGAAACCAGTAAACAGCTAACATATTGACATAAAAACCTAGTAATAGTGAAGGGTTATTTGTATGCATTTGCAAGGAGAATATTCCCACTACCGGTGAATCCTGATCATTAGCAACCATAATATGGTTTAAATGATAGTAATAGTATAGTATAGTACAATAGTAGTACTAATTGCAGCCAATACAATTAGTTTTTGTACGCAGGGCAAGGTTTTTGTGACTGTAACATTATGTTTTTTTAAAAGGCTTTTCTTGTTTTTTTTTATGTGTATAAGATAGTTTTAAGATTTTTTAATTATAATTTGATTCAAGTAAAACTAGAATTGCAATGATTAGTATAAAACTTCTTTGCTCTTTTCAGTGTATTTTCCAAGGAGCATTTGATTAATGATTGACTGTATCACTCACTATTAGTGGTCAAGAAAGAGGATTTGGGGGAGATGGCACGAACTCAAAAAATAAAGGCTTTGAAGATTGGTCTACATCTATCTACTATCTCTTAAGCTTATTAAGGGGAATGTGCCTGCTCCTGGGCCTAATAGCACAGCTCTGTAAGGTCATAGGTGTGCCGCCCTAGTCCATTATATGGCCATAAAACCTACGTCACTGGAAAGCAGGTAAAAATATATTTTCATACCATCCAATAAAAACATTCTATTGTTGCAGTGGATCCATGTGCGACAGGATATTTGAAATTTGGAGGGACCGTTCTAATGAACAACTACAACAGCTGTGTAAGAGATTGTGATTAAAGGTGAGGGCTCCTAAAGGCAGGCCTTACTGCCTTATCCAAAGCAATCTTAAGAAATTGATCACCTTATATAATACCACCCTTAGTGGGTAGGCAACCTCGAGGAAGGCCTATGCAGAGATGTGTAAATCCAGTAAGATGGGACTGCTGGGAACAGGACCTAGGCTTGGAGGAAATATAGTAGGTCTGCAAAGCCAGGAGAAAACTGCAGTGAACAACTGAATTTTTTTGAACCAGGATAGGGTTTTATTGAACAACTTAAAAATTGTTAAATGTTATGCCTTTATTGTTAACATCTATTTGCAAATTTATTAACTAATTCTTCTTGGGTTAATAAATCATTTTTCAGCCATTTGATAAGTATTAAATGTCTTGTCACTAACTTTTTTCAATAATCATTAATATAGGAGAATCACATACCACAACTAACGATTTCTAACAATAAGAATTCAACAACATTTTATTACGTTCTTTCTGCTACTTACTAAGTGACATTTATTCATCAAGTTTATAAATGATGTCTATAGCTATTTGATATATTATTTAAGAACATGATGTAGTTGTTATGAACAATGTCACTAAATGACAAAAAATGTTTAACAGCCAAAAAAGATGAGTCGTTCACCATTCACAAACTACAAACGAAAGGTTAGCTCATTTTGATCTGATCTTTGAACTCCAGGAGCATAACTCAAAAAGAACCTTTCAGTTTTGCAACAGCATAGTGCGTATTAGACATGCTTTTGAAATAATATAGACAAACATGCGACATTACAAAATAAGTGTTGTTATTAGAGCATTACAAAAATTAATCAAATTAGAATGTTTAAAATACATTTGTAACTATTGATGTGAGTATGGAAATTAATTAACTATCATCAGGTTCATATTAACATGCAAAACCACAAAACAAAAATTAAGTACAAAAGTATGCTAAAGTTAATTTTTTTTATTAAATATATATATATAAACAATAAATTAAAATAAGTTTGCTTTGTATAATATAATAATTAAAGCTGTCACCCCCATGACACAGATAATAAACAATATGTAAGATATGGTCATCAATCAAAGCAGATATGGTGAATAAGTTTACTCTTACCTGTTTCATTATTTAATATGGTGGGGACTCGGCTTGAAATTTTGGCTCACTTACTACCATTTATAATAATTACTCATGCTTTCTATCATTTGACAACATAGAAAAATGTTTTGAAAAAAATCAATGTTTTTGAAAAATTATAGCGATTTTTTAAACTGAAAGTGTAAAGAAGGAAGAGCTTGAACAAAACTGTCATAGAAGCTTGAGAAGAGCATGCTAATATAGTCATGAAGGACTATATGTATAAAAAAAAGGAACAAATAAAATACGAGGTTCCTGAAAAAATAATAATAAACAAAATATTAAGCACTGGTGATGTTCACATGTATGTGAACACTTTCTTAAGACATTATTTGAATTCTGCCTTTTAAATCAGAAATGCACAAAGAGTACGCATTTTACTTTTAACTTAAAAAAAAAAGAAGAGATTCTAGTATTAATGTGCATGCTTAAAAAAAAAAAGAAGTTTTTTAAGCATAGCTGACTGATTATTATTGTTAAGTGTTCCCTAGTGCCACAGCACACCACCATCACCAAGGCGAGAAAACTGCAACTGCGGGCAGCGCTGTACAGTCTCGGACAAACTAGCATGAATGCATATAATTTGGAAAATTATTTACAGTTAAGAGCTAGAAAATGTATCTATAAAACTAAATAAACTGAGGCTTTATAATTACCCATGAATTTAAATTTGGGTGGCTATATTTTTGGAATGTTGGCTGATGAAAGAAAGATGTTTTTTGATCATATTTATTCATGGATACTGTTTTGATATGCTATATATATCAAATGTCTGCATCAGGTCTGAGTCTGTTAACGGATTTGAGATGGAAGTGAGAAATGACAGGTTTAATGCAACAAACATCTCTCTGTGAACTGATATCCCAATGAATACATCCATTTAAATATATACAAATGTTTGACAATTATTAAATGTGAAAAGTGAACTTAAAACTTTTCTATAATTTATCCAGCCAAATACTTTTGCTGTTTTTTAACAAATAGGTTTCAAATGATTCACAATAAAATACAGCAGTGATAATTGGCTCTCATTTTTAATAAAACTTGTGTTTATTAAATTAAGTTGGGATACTAAATTAATAGATAAACTTTAGGAAAAATTAAAGAAAAAATAAGTGCATTGTGAGAGCAAAAGATGAGAGAAGCAATGGAGACTGTACGGTGCGACCTCCCAGTACTATGAATATTTGTGGCGGCAGTATTAGTTACCTTATCTCTGCAACGGAGGTAGAAGGCGCTCTGCGGTGGAACGGTGGCCCACCGCACGAACCAGAGGATGTTCGGCATTTCCTCCTCCTGTTCGACAGACTTCTCTTTAGTCTTTAGCTATTAGCTAGCCCTGTCTTCGCAACCATACACACTTCATACTTAATCTCAGCCAATGGGGCTTACAGCGCTTCACCAAGCCAAAGTTAACTAACACCAATCTCACATATGGATCATTCATAAATTCCTCTTACTTATAAATATAATCATAGCCTCAAAAACCCTAAATAACAATTATTTACAATGTAGAGGGATACATATGTAAAAAGCGAAAGCATAGAAAAACTTTGAGGATGTGTTGGCCAATGTGCATATAGGAGAGAGCGAACCCATTCCCCTTAGAGCAAAAAAAGCAAGATTACATCAAATACCTGGGAAATCCATAATTATTCCATAGTGTCTATAGATAAATCGTCCACCCTTTTTTTAAAGGTGGTACAATACAAAAAGGCACATTTATTCATTTGAAGAACTAATATGTTCCAAATTTAGACAATAGGACATATTTTTTAAATAGCGGTAGTGACTGATATAATTTTCTTCAAAAGAAATAAAAGGAGAGTGGTCTCGTAGCCAGAAAGGCCATTAGTAGATAAGGCGCATAATGCTACTAACCAGGATGACAGAAGTCAAGTAACAGACAGTCAAGACAGGAGTCACAGTAACAAAGTAAGTGACTTCTCAAGTAGTTCAGAAGCATTAAGCCAAACTGGTGGACATTGGGAAGCAGAAAAAATGAAATCGAAATGCTATTGTAAATAACTGTAATGTAAGCAGAGACTACAATTATATTCTAATAATAACACTTAATTATTAAATATTGAGAACATATCTTGATAATTTGTACAAAATTAAATTAAAATTTATAATCAAGAATCATTATTGGTGTCAAGATCTTCAAATGGTTCATATCTCACAAAAGTATTCGTCACCAAAGACAAGTGTTCAAAATAGAAATACAAAGTATGCATTAATCGATTTTCACCTATAAATAGGTCTAATATCATAATATTTTTAGCTCTAATATTTTAATAATAATTTAGTTAAATAACATGGAGCAATGAGGTGTTAACTTTGTACTGTAACTGGTGGGCCTAAGAGCAGAGAGAAGAGTGCTGTATACGAGATACAGGGTGAGCTCAAAGTGAGGTTCCAACGAGAAGAAAAAGCACTAGGAAAGATGAGTTATGAAGGTGTAAGATTTTATGCTGCTGGGGCTCTTTTTCTCTTGTAAATTTTGGCTGGTTTTTTTACAACAAAAAATCTCTCAAGAAGTACATGTATTAAATAAATACAGACAGTCAAGAAATGGACAACAAAAATAAAATAAATGAGCTTACCTACTAATGAATACATAACCACTAAAAAATTCAACATGAAAAAAAAACCAAGCTGAATAAAATAGCAACAAAAGAGCATCAATACCGAATAGCCTCTGATCTCGAGCAGAGTAAGTATGAACAACGGTTAAGTAAAAGAGCCCTGTTAGCCAAACATTATACACTTCCTAGTTAATTATTACTATAAGCGCATTGTATTATTATTATTCATTTAAATATCTTTTATAAAAGTTACAAGGAGAAAATATTTGGGGATAGCAAGTATATATTTCTCCATGATTTCCATAATGTTGAGGAGAGACCAGGAATCAAAAATCAACCCTCCCCCTCCCCTGCGACTGGACCAGGATTTAAACCATCTTTTGAATCTCCTGATTCCAACCAGGGGCTCTTTAAATTGATAAAGCATCGAAATTACAGACCATAACTAATAATTATTGATAACTATAATAATTTAATATAAACAAATTAACAGATTGGTGAAATTTAATTGAACTGATGACAATTTCTGATAGTGAAAACAAGCATTGTAATAGGCGAGCGGCACAAGAGGAACAAACCTGACGGGATCACATAATAACCAAAATAAATGTGTTTCGGGTCAAATCTGTTAAATATTTTCTTACACCACCACATTTTGTAGATGTGGGCACTAGTGAGATTAATTCTAGGTAAGGCTAAAATTCTATAATGAAACCTGTGCCATCGATTTGGTATAGTGGAACTCTGCTTTATATCTAACAAACAGAACAGGTTTGGGCTTCTTATCCAATTACAGACAACCGGTATCACTAAAATTGAAAACAAAAATACAGTATACAAATTTAAAATTCTTTGGAGCTACAAACGTTACAAAAAAATAAATGTACAAAGAAGAGTACCTAAACAGACTATAATCCAAATTAAGCAGGTATAAATACACAATGACAATTAGACATAGCTTGACAATAAATAGTTTTTTTCAAAGCAGCATGAACTTCATTATAATTGACAAATAATATTATTTAATCAAACAAAACACTAAACTACTCTCTGACATTACAATACATAATGACAAACTATTGATAAAAAATCCCTGAAATCTGTTATCAAATTGAAAACATGATGAAGCCCACAACTAAACATAATACATAACAGAAAAGTGCACGTGGACAGAAGCAAAAGCAATTCAATCAATATTGATCACAGGAAAAAGATTCTGTGATTGCAAAAAACCAAAACTATTTTATAAAAACCACTAAATATTGCTTCAACAATTATATTATAATAATTAATTTTATTGACTGTACAACATATAGGGAAAAATTAACTTAACAGAATAATTAACACATGCATAATAGGCAGCAGTTAGTACCAAATTATACAATGAAATAATAGTTTAAAATACAACTTTTAGTTTAACAATTGTGGTTATCAGAATTTCTAATTCCAAGTTTTTAAACAAGAACTACAAAATCCATTTTCAAATCAGCAATATTTTACAAAAACAATGGAGAAACAAACAACTATTACTACAGCATAGACTAAATTGTACAGTTACACATCAATGATCTAACCAACATAAGGTAAAAAAAAACTACAAGGTATCTATCATGAACAAACGAGACATATTTACTGAAGTATAAAACAATTATCAATCAAGTAATGATAGAAGATCAAACAGAAGACGAAGACAAAGAAGAGGAATATAAAGAAGAGATAAGAAGGAAATGGGCATGCGAGGCAGGTGCCTACTGCCACTTACTTGCAAGAACAGGAGCAGGTCTGCTTCCTTGTTGGGTCGATGAAGTTCCACTGGCCAGGCTGTGTAGAGCAAGGGTTGGTCTGTGGTGGTCCGCCTGATGCGGGACCAGGGGTCCCTCCAGGGGTGCTCCCAGCATTGGTGGCATTGTTGCTGGTTGTGCTACTGTTACTGGCGGTGTTAATGGTACTACTGCTACTGGAGATATGAAGGCTGTGAACGAGGAGGGATTCTTGCCAGACCCTTTCGGCAAGGAGACCTACCCGGTTCAAACCTAAACAAATAACATAATTAACAACATGGAATATAATTAATTTGAAATAAGATTTCAGAAAGAATGTTTTCATTTATATTTTCACAATACAAATAACGAAGTTAGAAATTCCTGGCTCCTGCAGATTAGAGGTTAGCACAGACTATGAATATGTAGTTTGTCTATTTCATAAGTTTGTCTATCTAGGTAGAAGTGGGCTTGCTTCACAAATTCAGGCACTCACTGTTGCACAAGGTAAAGCAAGCTATCATATAGCATATAGTATTAAGCATAGAGCTTAAGCAATAAACAATATTCTTCTTATTCTTCAAAACTACATTCTCCATCAAGCCATAATGAAAAGCCAAGTATATTAGCCAATTTTATTTCTAAGAAAACATGACTATGGGGTTTTGTACTCAAAATTTTCTCTTAAAACTCTTGACGTCTTCTGTCTTTATTGTTTCATGTTTCTCTTTCATATTGTCTCTCAGGTCTCTTTCATATTGTTTAAATGTTTAAAATGTTGATGTTTTGTTCGCAATTATGAGCATCAGCTTGATTAGAGGTAAGGCCTGATGTGCAGGTACCCACCCAAATGGGTTTTCTTGACAGTTCCCTCTTATCCTGGTCAGCCCAGAGCTAAAATGAGGATCATCCAGAAAATTAAATAGCATGCCCATCTTAATGGCTTAACTGGCCTTCCCTATTATACTATGCTCCCCTAGATAAAATATAAAAAAATAATTTCAAGAAAAAGTATCAAATTAAATTCTAAAATAATTGATGAAGCTAATCTTACAAATGGGTACATACACTGACCTCTAGTAAGCGGTTGTGCCACCTTTGGAGGCGGTTGGCTAGTTTGGTTGTGGTTAGAGAACAGGCTGTGGGTGCTGTCGTCCAAGTCAGTCAGCAGCACATAATGAGAGGGGTACTTCAGCTTCATACCACCTATTTTAATAATTTTATGACAACTTATTGAAATTTTTTTTAATAATTTTGGACGTTTAAATGATTATTTGATAGTTTTTAATTTTGTTTTTTGAATTTAAAAATTTTTTAATTGTAGTAGAATAGAAAGACAATTTCTAACTAAGTACAGTTCAGCACTGATAGTGGACAATGATTTGTTATGTACAATAATAGAATTTAGTTCGACTCCATGTGCGCAGGTAAACGTTTTTTAACATTTGACTTTTTGTTTTATTGTAGAGATAACTGAAGATGACAACTTACAGCCGTCGAAAGGGCTTTTTCAATAAAGAAGAAATTATCAGTTGTGGAAAGACAATAAAGTTGTTTTTTAATTTATATTTAACCAAAAAAATGTTAACATTACATTTTGATAAAATGTGAATATAGCTTCTACTTACCAACAACAACTTCAACAGCCGCCGGAAGATCTGTGTGGTGAGGTCCACGGTCAATGGGATAAAAAAACCTCCAATTCTCGAGGAGTCGCTGGGTTTGGGGATCATTGTTTCTGAAGCTCTGGCCGGTCAGGGTCCCAGCGAGCCCAAAAGGAGCCAGGATCACTGAGTATCACAAATAATTAATACAATGAGGAGATAATATGTATGCATATTAACATATCTAATAAATAAATAATATTCCTTAGTCAACCAATTAAATTAAATTATAAATAACTGCCAAGAGAGACTTTGAAACAGGTATCTTTCTTTGGAAGTCAGAGGCATAGAGAAGTACTTCTTGAATGTTTAATTAGAAAAATTAATAGATGTCAAAGTTTTTTTTTAAGAAGTACCAACTTTTTATGACACGTTTGGTTTTATTGCTGATTGTAATGGAATAAATGCTAGGAAAATAAACGTTACCTTCCTGCAAATACGTGTATTTATTAACGCACAAGTACTTTATGCCATTATCAAGTGCATGGAATTACTCCATATACTAAGAAGAAAAACTTGATAGACCTATCATTTATTGTATTTGATGGTTTGAGGAAAATATTTGGGTGCCTGAGGAGTCAAGCAAGTGTTCAAAGCCAAAAAAAGAAATAATAAAAAAATAGTTAATGGAATAATACTATGGTCGATGAATCAATTATTGTCTATAAAAATACAAATATTTTAGCACTAGCACTATTTTGTATGTAAAATTTGTTTGTCATCTTATAATTAATGGTATTTAATTATATGTATATCTTTTTCTGTTAACAGTTTGTGTCATGATTTATCGGTTTATATGTGATTTGAAGTGTGGTTGTTCTGTTTTACTGCATGCATTGTATATGCTTAATTGTAAGCAAAGTTGGATGTTTTAGAATCTTTTATATTGATAGACTCTTTTATAAATGTAATGTAATAAAACTTTTCTGTCATAAAAACTAAAAATGAAGTAAAATATGATACCATGAACAGGTGGCTGGGAATGGAGAGCCGCTTGTTGCAGGTGGGTTGGTAGAAGGGTCCGGATGGGAGGGTGTTGTCGCACATCTACACTTGCGCAGACTTGGCTCTCCCCGTGGACGAAGAAGTCAAATGCAAAAGAATAGTGGCCACTGTGGGAATTAATCAATTATACACATTAAATTAACTTTAAAACTATAAACGTATCAAAAAGGTAATATCCAATATGATACATTTTTAGGGCAATATTTAGGAAAAAATAATAACTTTGCAGTTTTTTTCATCAAATTTTACAAATGTTATAACCTAGGATAGAAGAAAACTACACAACATTAGTTAATACTTCAACTCAACGATCTCAGTGGTGCATACCTTTTCTCCAGCATCTTATCCGAGCTGTCGTATGGTTGGACATACCACTTCCCAATCCTAACAAAGTCTCTTGAGAGCAGGCATCTACAAAAAAAAAAAAGAATATTTATTAAACTGAGATCATTGTTAGCTGTGAATATATAAATGAGTAGAAGAGCGAGTATTATGTTGACAAAATGCTGTACTTTAATAAATTTCATGAAAACCTAACTACTCTCTTTCATCAACCTCAGCCGATTTCTCAACAAACACTTCTATACTCATTTAAATATTTGATGTTATCCTTAGGAGAGGAATATTTGTTATTGTTTGGAGAGGGTTTATTCTTAAACGGCATGGAGCAATCTTCTTCTGTCTATGTGTGTTCTAATATATTGGATGTAACAATAACAAAAACATACTGAAGGTATATTTAACAGCCAACTGGTTTACACATTTTGGTTACATACTAAGAAGACATTTGTAGGAAAAAAATTCCCTGTAGCTATACTTTTTCTCAAATCATCAAATTTCAAAAGTTAATTTAGATGTTAACTACTACAGTTCTCCCTTTGATCAAGGATAAATTAAAGACAGTAATACAAAAAAAATTTCTGAGTTATATCAAAGATATTCACCCAACCACCGCCATTGGGGCATTCAGAAAATTCCAGGTGTATGAGCAATAATATGAACTTACTTTACAACTTAATCTTCTGAGGTCAAGGCATACAATATATTTCCTTGCAGATATATTTAGATTAGAAATGTTGATAGATCCTGGTAATTACCTTTCAATGAGATTGTGTAGCGCCTTAAAAAGCAGCGATCGACATTCATAGGACAAGCCACTCTCCCACGACCCTTGTTCTCTATCTGAAATAAAAAATAGAAACAAATTGATTAAGTACTGAATATTGTATAAAGCTTTTATAAAAAATATTTATAATAATAACGCATAAATATCTTACATAGTTACATTTAGGATATAAAAAGCCCATTAATCGAAACACTTCACTTGAAATATGGTCATCGCATAAACACTCAAGAATTAATCAAAGTTAATGTAGTTAAAAAAACATCAATTTAGAAGGGGGGGGGGATTAAAGATTTTATTTTTGCATCAAATGGGTGCATAAATTTTAAAAGGTTTTAGAAACAGTAACTTTGTCGGAGAGAGGCTGTGATATCAACCTAGAGAACTCTTTCGTCTGCTCCACCAACCGTTACCACAGGTAAAATATCATACATAATGCAGTAATAATAAAATGAATCATAACTAGCTAGCGATGACGCTAAAAACTATTGTAGATATCTGAGAGCTCTGAAAGCTCCTTATTGAATTATTTACTACCGCTTGTAAAATTATTTTCCAACTGAAAAATAAAAGTTATAGTAGTCTAGTTATATTTCAATCATTTCCTATATAAATTTTTGTAAAATACGCATACATTGCCTCTGATGCAGACGTTATTAACTGATTAATTGTTGGTTGAGTAATTTTTACAAAGCTTAGCATCGAAATTCTTTTTCAGATGCATTTCACTTCTGCTTAGAGGGTCCATAGGAGACATTTTGTTCTCGATTTTTTTATTTGTCCGTAACGATCCTCCTCCAGTCGGTGAAGCATTCGTCTGATTGGGTGCAGACGGACACACACATAGAGAGAAGGCATTTATTAATGACAAATGACTGAGGGGGGGCAGGAGGGGTCCGGATCAATGCGGCTGGTGTGGAGAGAGAGGGTGGGAGGGAGAAAGAGCGATAGAGGGAGAGAGCAGTCCTCCCTATTTACTTACTCCAATCTCACACCGCCTCTACCTCTTAGCAGCCGCCGGCCTTCCTTCTATGACAATCGATACGAAGTCAGTGTGACTGGATCCTTCACTGGTTTGAGAGGCAATTATAAGTCCGATAGCGCCGTACCAGTACGAAGATCCGTCCGCCAAAATGAACCGAGTCGAGTCTCAGGAGTGAATGAAACATTCTTTCGTTTGATTGAGCGAATTAAAGCTGATTGGTCTATGCTAATTTCAATGCAAACAGGTTGTTACCGATCAGTAATCACATATTATAACATTAATAAACGTTAATTATTAATATCTCAAGTTTAGAGGCCCTAATGAGTTTTACCGAACACACCGAAGGTTATGTTTATTACAAACTGAACAGATATGACCATGGCAATATTAAAATTAATCGAACTTAGATTAAGTTAGATTTATTTCTGAAGGCTACTAAAATCAATAGTGTATACGGCAAAGAAGACGCACAGATTACACAATGAACGGCCCAGTTACAATCGAGCGAAACCTTTTGGGACTGCTAGGCCCTAATCCTTACTTGTTACGGTAAGGAAGGTTGTGTTAACAAACTACATTGTGCTTATAATATCAATTTCATGGATTTACATTCTAAATTAACGTGACTTCAACGGTTTGAGTATTAATTAAATCTACACCTGTGGTGACTTTCATGTTATTAATTTCTATAACAAAATGAAGTGTGGTGTATAAATGATCTTGAGCGGAGCTAATTTAATCGTCATAATTTTAGGCAAAAAAAGTAAACTTAAAGGAATCATATCTGGCACCGTTTTAGCGGAACGGATAAGTAAATTGTAGTCGATAAAGGGAAGAGTACAGACAAATCGTAGTTTAAAAAATAAATACTATATAACTATCTAATGATTCTAAATTTCTATTTTTCCAAAGTAAAAACTGTAATAATTGGACGAAGGACTAATTCAGAGGTGGTAGCTAGGACAACTGAATCGGTTTGGACGGTGACCTCGTGCGTGGCAACACTGTTTATATTGCCATGTAGGCAAGTCTTCAACGACCCAACCATGCTGTTAAATTGTATTATTTTCTCACTGGGCTACACACAGGCGGTCTGAAAAGTTTCCGACCTCAGCATGATGATAATAAAATAAATAAAAGCTTTGTTAGGTCGGAAACTTTTCAGATCAACCTCGTACACGTATGACGTTATCATTAAAAGGAAAATACATTTAACGAAAATTTACCACAACACATATATTTGCTAAAGATGTAAAAACCTGTATGCAGGGCATTCTTCTTTCAGGACAGAGAAGTTGCGAACGACTGTTGTGACCCATCTTACCCGAGGAAGCATTTGACAAACCAACTAGGCAAAGGTCTGGGAAATGTTTAGCAGTAGAAAAAATAATCCAGGAAAGTTATCACCTGTTGTCACCTGGCACGATACGAAGAGGGTATTGTTATTGTAAATCGTTGTTTATAACCACCAATTAGGCCACTGTTACAAAAGGTAGGAGTATGAATTGCAACAGTGTGGCAATGCCGGTATAAATTATTCTTATGGAGATACGGAATCTTTTTAGCCCTACTTTACACAAGAATAAAAAAGAATATCGCATATATATGTATGTACACATCGTTTACAATTTCCTTTCTCATAAAATTCACTTCGTTTGTCAGTGAAATCGCGAAGGTAGCGACGCGAGTTACTTCACAGAAGGCTCCTTAAAAACTGGACAGGTTATCTTTTCCTGCTGCTGACCTTAAAAAATACTTCCATTGCTTTATCAATAAAATTCGCAATACTTGACTTGAACTACATTCATCTTTAACTTCCGATTGAACATCATAAAACATCATAAATGGTGCCGAGCTACTATCATGGTCAATGCTAGTATGCTAGTCTGTTTGTTACCTCTCAACCTTTATTTCAGTTTTCAAAAACATTATTCATTTATTCATTTTCTCTCCCGAGGTTAAGCGAATCCTAACTGGGCCTACCTCCCGGGTCTCTATGCAAAAATAAACGCAGCTTAGCCGTTGTGATGGTGTTTCTTTAATAGAATAATTGCAGATAGTTCCCTAGATAAAAAAAAAGGCACGTTATCCGCTAATGGTGTATCTCATAATTAGCACAGCTGTTCATAACAAATATCTACAAACAATAAACTTATTCCCCAGGGCTACATCAATGATTATTCAATTTATATACTTGATATTATAAAAGTAGAAACAAATTTACAGGAGTTTCATCTCCTTTTTTTTTTAGGACGGAATTCAAATTTAAGAAATAAGGAGACCTATATCCTTTCCGAACATTTGATTGCAGCTTCCGATAATTCTTTAATCCCGAAATTCACCACTTAAGAGATAACGGTGATAATTTCCTAGAGATCCCGGCGATAATAAAATAGAAATCTTAATGTATATTAAGACGCTCCTTTTTTCGCTGTCCTCGGAAACCGGTGCTAGATTTAAAAATCGATATACGACAAAAACATTATAATAAACAGAAAAGTTGATGGCGGGAGGGGGCACTTGTTGCGTGCCCTATCGTGGATATAGACACAGGCACAGCTAATTCAGTAAATTATTCACCCGCGTCAAGGGCTGTGAGCAAAGTTTTTCCACTGGTATAATTTTGTTAACTAAAATTCCATACATAGACATCTATAATGCGGATTACAGTAAATTAGTTGAGATCAACAAGAGTAAGATTTTACGAATCGGAATAGAATTACATACTTATGTTACTGGAGGGGGGGGGGTAAGGATATGTTAATAGGGCAGGTCAGTAGCGCGCGCACTATCACTGAATGTTTACATTAAAAAGTATATATATGCAAATATAACAACGGGAATTATCCGATAGATGAATTGAGACAGAAAAAAACATTCGCAAAATTGTTTTTACAGACTGTTACAAAACATTTTTTTGTTTATTCGGTTGAGAAGCAACCACCTAGATTTTGCAGATGTGGTCTATTTCTTATCTAGGAGGCATCAAGAATAATTCATTTTACATAATGTATCATTTTGGAAAGGTTCAATTCTGAGGTGGCAGACTTACTGTTTTTTTTAAAAAGATTTAATTTGACATAATATCTGCGGCACATAAATCATAAACATATATATACTGACGGCCATTATATCAATTAAAACAGCTGACTGGTGCCAGTAGAGTTGTTTGGCTACTAGAACAGAGAGATCGCTGCGTTGGCCCGAAACAAGAAAGGAGGTCACGGTTGCAACACTAAGATACAAAATTTCCATCCAAAGACAACTACGCCGTGACATAACAGAAATCCTATTACATACAATCCAAACCAACAGATGGGGCAGTGATGGAACATTTTTCACGTTAATGACAACTGTATTTTAAAAAGCATTGCTAACTGTTATTAATTATATCATTCCCCGAGTAAGATGTGGCCACTAATAGTGAAATCTTAAAATGGCCATATTTAGTGACCTCGTAGCTGTATCGTTCAGGGCTAATATCGTTACTTACATATGCTAATAATAATTATTGAGTTTTGCACCAAATACCGGGAATCAGGAACCCCGAACTCGACACGATTTAACGCGCTATTGCGACTGTTCCATTCGAGTTCGGAATTGTGACAAATCCTGGGACTAGTTAGTAATACAGGAACAGCTTTGATAACAGCACTACCTGTGAGCAATAGACAACATTTGTTTATCTGCTAGCTAAATTACAAGAACATTTTCTAGTAGGGGCGTTACCAATTTTAAACTTGCTAAATATATCAAGATCGACATACGTCTGTTGAAAAGTACAAAACGGTTACAAAGAGTCAGGAAATGCAACAGTATAATTCATCGCTTTTTTTTTTTTTATTGCGATTAGGCTTAAACAATCAAAATATTTGAGATCTACATCTAACAGCACCCACAACCAAATCCTCGGATCATCTCATTTCGCAAATGGACGTCAGCACCCATCATAAATCTTATATTTCTCGATACAAATGATTAAAGCCAATTAATACAGTAATATATTAAGCAGTGCTTAGAATTTAAGTTTATAACGTCTTGTTACTTTTTTAGAACAAAGGCTCAATACCCAAAAACCATTTCACTCTTCACTTTTATAGTTGGTTTGGAGGAGGTAACTAGGCCACCTCCACCTTAGACGTCGATCTGTGTTGCCAGATGGGTAGAGTATAGAGTATTAGCATACATACGGATTAGGATGGCCAGGGAGGCGGGAATGGGAGTTAGATAGGTCAACTGAGTTGTTGAGATCGGCGTGAAGGGTACGGTTGTTCATACAGGAGGGAGCAGTGACTATCGTTATACATGTGATGAACACCTAATACCTTTTTTATCAACCTAAAATGATTCGCAATAAAACAATCGCTCTAATTTCAAAGGAAACTATGAGCTCGTCACTTTTATTATTATAGGTGCCGAGATGCTGACGGACGTTTATAAGAATGGGTCGATAAAATCGTGTCATAAACGTAATACAACCCCTAATTGTACTTGACGCATTGTGCAAAGCTTGAATTTTGAAACAAATAAATTAACTAACACTGAAATTCGATTAACTGGCGTTTCTCCTAAAATAATTTATTTAATGAACAGTTTGTTGCTTAGCTGAGATGTGGAAGGATGTAGAATTAAATCAGTTGTCACAATATAATACCGTACGGCCTAGAGAGGACACAACCACACACGAAATTCACACTTAAGCCGTTAATTGGTTAACTAAACTAATTAATTAATGGCTTAAATGTGGGGGTAGGGGGGCGTCCAGTCGGTGTAAATGCTTTACTTTAATGTTCTGGACCCATGGGAGGGATGGGAGATGTACCATGCCAATGGAGCTAATGTAAAAAGAACAGGTTGATTGTTAATAGTATTGTATTTTTTAAATAGATTATTAATTTTTTAGGTTGCTAAAAATACAGTAGTGGGTCAGTCAGTAGTCTACTTATGAAAGTTTGGAATCATTCTTTCTTAAGACTTTCCAACAGCAAATAAAATAATGAAAAAAATAAAAATGAATCCTTTATGGAAAACGTTCATACGATTTACAGAATAGAAACCTTTTTCACTTGAGTGGCTTGGTTTTCCTCCCTAAATGGGAAACTTGGCCGTTTTATGACATATATGATGGATACCTCCCCTCCCCCCGATAAGTGGACGATACCCTTCCGTGTAACTAAGGTAGCAAGGGTTCCCTTGGTCGGAGAGCTAAAGCGGTCAGTCTGTCAAGGACAAGTGGGCCTTCTCCGCCAGGTCGCAACCACTTGTGTTTGGTGTGCTTTCTCTCCTCGTGTATAAGTTGTATTTGATCTTTATTGGCGTTGTATACCTAACTTAAAAACCGCTAAATGCTGTAAGCTGGAATTGCCCGAAATTCAAGGAGAAAGTTACAACTTCAGTAGGGAGAGAAACGAGTCAGCTATTTCGGAATATCAATCAAAAATTAACCGTAAAGAACTGTGTTAATCATTTTTTTTTTTTTTGTTTACAGGTTAGGTTGTTCAATTATTCACGCCATCGAGTATTCCGATTTACGTATAAAGGCAAGGCACCTTTTGGTAAATATATTCCTATAACAGACAAAAAAAACAGGTTTAGGGCTGTATTGAATAGGCGATTACTGGTGAATGACTCAAACCACTAATCCTTGTTTGAGTATTTTTGAAGCTTTTAACCGTAGAAAAAAAATCAAGACTATTAAATATTATACAGGTTCCATGTGAGATGAGAAATAAAAATTTACGGGACGTTATATTATGTTAACCAAAATCAGCATATTTCCTGGAAAATTTCTTATCAATTATCTATTGTACAATATATCATTTTACATTATATATATATCTATCTAATAATATAAAATATTGCATATCTTTATTATAAAGATCATACATGTATAAAGGCGAAAGACGATCACCCGACTATACCGATAGGCTTCCCGAGGGGGAGCCACCGCTTCTATTTAAATAAATTCAATTTAAATTTAGGGATTTGAACCCAATAATTTCGCTAACTACTACATTAATGATAGTATAGGTTGTTCTATACCTGTTTGATTAGGGGTACTTTTTGGAGGGAAGGATCTGGTTGACTCTGCCTTGCGCAGGAAAACGAGTAGCTACTTGAATAAATGAGTAGTGAATTCACCCAATAAATCGAAATAAAGGTTGAGAGGTATCAGTCAACTACCAATCACACTGGGTACTACAAACTGCAGAGGCAGCCATGGTCGGATGCCCTGCATTCATGAGGTGTTGGTTCCATAACTTAGCAAAGGGTTCTTTAGTTATAGTTTAGTGTAACTGATAAAAACAACTTTATTATGATAAAGTTACAATTTGCCTAATTGAGCAATAAGTAATTGTGATAAATGATCTCAATTCATACCATATTTACAATTTGCATTCACTCACCCATTCATACAGTATTTACAAAAAGCCCAGAGGCCTCCCAAATCTACATGTTTGTCACCTCCCTCGCATGCGAAAGAGGAAGAAGAGTCTTGGAAAGGCACCTCCACCAGCCGCGTCACCGGATACAAGCAAGTGGAGGCTGACAAAGACCGCGAGAGCCACATACGCTCAGGACATGATTGGAGAAACTGATCATTGCCAGGACTCCCACCGAGACGTATTCATAGCAGGTTATAAAGCCACTGCTGTTTTAGTCTCCAAGGAGGATTATAGGGATGAGTGGTGCAGTGCAATGATTGTGCTACGGGATTAGGGTGGTTAGGTAGGTTACTATGGAATTTCATGAACTTGGAAGGGATGAATTCGAGAATTTAAGGTATATTAAGATCGTTATGAAGGATTTTGTTGCTGACGTAATAAGGGGCATTTACTATTGTTCTCAGCACTTTTGATTGAAAAGATTAGATACGGATGTTCTTTAATATTTATCTGGCATTACAATAATTGCGGTAGTAGTTAGTGTGTACTCATTGTAAGGCTGACCATATCGCACTTATAACAGTATCACGGCAGGCAACAGCCGGAGTAAGAATATACAACACTCTCAAAAAACCCCAACCACCAATATAAAAAAAATTGAATTTACGATAAGGGACCTCTAATATCCCTTTAATATACATCGCCTAAATTGGATGATCATAGCTGCACGATATAGAAATAAAATGACCCCCCCCCCCTGGTCTGAATAGTTCTAGCCAGAACCGTTACCTGGTTAGTTCCAGTTACTTAACAGACATCAGTGGCTGGTAATATGTTTGATATAGCTGTCATAGGTTACAAAGAACCGTTGCACCCCGACAACAGTGGCTGCTCCTGCTACTACAAAGAGAGTCGGTAGGACGGTAGGGGCCTGGTTAGCTCACCGCTCGCGGATCAATACATAAACAGCTACCGCCAGCCAACCCGGTCATCTCTCCCTGTGTCGAGTGTACACTAAACACTGAAATCTGTACTTACATACATCTCCTGTTTGCAGAAATCCAACGCGGCATCAGTGCAGAGGTTGAGTTGGGAATATCATCGTGGAGTCTGGGGGCCTAGGCGAGTAGTAAATGTTTTCCTTTTACCTGGATGTCTCCGGAAATTAGGAATCGGGCGGGTTCCGGTCCCCTTCCTGCCCAGACGGAGTAGATAAGTACGTGGAAGCACAAATAAAGGACAACGGTAACAAAGGCTGAAGTAAAAGCGAGGAGGAAGTGGATGCAGTCAAGAGTCAATACACACACCAGTAAGTCCCCTCGCCACCTCGCGCTAGCTAGTACACGCTTATCAAGCAATACTTCACGCAACAAAAAAAAGAACATATAGAATTACAGCTATGCAAGATAATTAATACTTTAACTGACGTATATATGTTTGTTCCCTTCATTTCTGGATTACCCCAAGTAATACGTCTGACAACGATCATATAAGCACCAGATAACGGCAGTGTGGCCTGCCCAAATGGTTTGTGTATTAATCAATATATTCATTCATCATCATTAGATCATATTAGATTCATTGATGAAGAAAAACATTAAAAATTATTTATTCAATCAGAAGTAACAACCAGGAACAGCTACAAATTTTGTTTATGAAGTATGTTGGGATAAACGTCAATAAGACATTCCTGGAAGGCGATGGGATGGGTAGTTGTCAAGTTTGTCTCTAGGCATCTTCTTGAGGAATTCTAGCAAACGTTTAAATTTTCGCCTTGGAACGGGGCGATATAACCCTGTTATTTTCATGACGGTAGAAAGCACATGTATACGTGTATTCGTAAGGATAGGAAAATATGTATTATAAATCAATAAAAGAACGAACCACTAATTGTTATACGTTCTGGCGATCATAGTTTCATAATGACTTGGCCTGTGCCAAGGCTTCAGATATATTATAGCTAATTATTGCCACGTGCGGTTGCACTCTCGCAAGGGGTTCGAGCCGTTAGCTACTTGAACCCATGCCTCATCTTACTCTACTCACTGTATTAAAAATATATATTTTTTATTATTATGTATTTTAACAGTGATTCCAAGTTAGCAGTGGCGGAATGGATAATTAGCGTTTTGTAAAATGGCGATAATTAAAACTAATATATTTTTTATGTGATCCGGAAAGACTGACTTCCACCATTATGGTAACAGAGCTTTGTAACACTAGACATATATTACTAAGGCGGTGGACACCTTTGCTAGAGTCGGCAAGGCTCGCAAGCGAACAGCAAATGCCAGACTCAGGGAGACGCGGGATGAGAGGAAGAGAGCTAACCGCTAACCTCTTATCTATTAAAGACGAGATATATTTCATCAACAAACGCAACTCCTTTCGTCCATAGTTCGTCACTTGTGAATTTTTACTTACAACCAAATAAAGGGCTGATCTGAACGTTCTAAATGGCGAAGATTGGGCACTTGTTTTCTTTCTTAGTAGTATACGATCGTTATTTTTTGTCTCTTTATAGTCCATATAATCCCAGAAAATCAATCATGAAAAAAAAAAATGAACTTAATGTAATATCCAGTGATGCCATATTTCCAAATTTCATATTATTCTGTCATGAATATCGAAAAGTTTGGTCATGTCAAACCGATTTACAGTAGACCTAATCATTAACCTATGTGCTGCTGGCCTTAAGAATCATTTATCAATTTAAATAATAAATGCATATAAAATTATGCAACTGTGATGAATAAAACCATCTACTTAAAACATTACATTCATACATGATTACGTAATTGTACTTATGCGGGGTATTAATTACACGGGATTGTTGGTTAGCGATATCCATAGGTTTTTGATTTGTTTACACTAAAGAAGAGAAGTGTTAACTGATAGCTTCTTTCTCTCGAAGCTCCTCCCTGCCTACCATTACCTAATAGCGTAAAACCCTCCAAAAACATTTTTCCTTTACTCACAAGCGGACAGAGAGCCATTGAATAAATTAATTGCAGGATATATTATAATACAGTGCAGTTAAGATTGTGTATGCGAGTTAGACCAGAGGCAGAAATACAGCGGACAGGAGAGAGACCTTGGCCCGTGCGGCTTCTATTAAATAACAGAACCGTAACCTCAGCTAAATCGCGGTTCCACTTCATTTTATAGCTATAGTACAATAGGCGCAACAAGTAGTCATTATTTAGCATATTATATAGAGGCGAGTATATGCACAAGGACTTGGGTTCAAACCCCAAGACAAACAGTCAACGTTTTAATAACAAGTGGGCGACTGTCCATAAATAGTCCATTCTTCAACCCCTGGTGAATAAGAGAAAAGAGGTTAAAATTCCCAGTCATGTGCGACGAGGGTACCTTCGCTGATAGTGGTGTATATTTTAACTTTTTAAGGGATGGATCCGGAACATTCAAGTAGGATTTTCATAAAAAGAGGGATTTTCATTGACCGGAACAGACAGACCACCGAATCACTAAGAAAACCTGGACATTTAATGTCTGATTATGATGTTTTTGAAAGTAATTTATGAATGATATTTTGGTCTGACAACAATATAAGTTTTACAGTTCTGAACACTTTCAACAATGAATCGTCATTCTCACGGACTGAGAAGCGTGGACATCAGGACGGAGGCTGGCTGTCAACTTAATGGCAAACAATTTTACGTTATATGATGATAATGATAATAACCTAATGACAATACATTGTGGATAGACACAAATATCGGATCTATGTTATGTTATAAAATTGAAGACGTCCTGTTATGCCGTTGAGGCGAAGTGACCGGGTTTCCACAAACTCTGACCTTTAGACCTTCATTGAAACTTGACCTTTCTTATAACACGATAAAACATCGGGGCAGCTTTGAATAAATATGCCAGTCGTTGAATAGAAGAAAAATATATATGTTAAATATGTGTCAGCTCAGCTCGTGAAAATATAAAACATAAAAAGGTTTTATAGTTTTACTTTTATTTATGTTTGTCGTGGCAATTAAGTTTCCTTTGAGAGAGTGAGAGAAAATATTATGTACACCGCTTGGATAAATTCATTTAAGTTGGAGTCCGTAGAAGCGCACGAGGACCTGATCCCAAGTCAAAGCTGCGCAGCCTTGAACCGGTATTTAAAAACAAACATCATTTTAACGGTAGCTAACACAGGCCAACAGGTGTTTTGGTGCCGGAATATTTAGAGCTAATTAGATATGAATTTGATCCCCTGAATTCAAATATAGTGTTAGTTCTTGCCTAGGAGCTCAAATTTCTAAGATATAACATTTTAGTAAAATATACGTTACATTATTTTAAGTGAAAATAGTTGGTTAATACAAAAAATAAACACTTAATATGGAATTTTATTATTATACTGTAAACACAAATATAATGGAGAAGTGACCGGTGAAATCAACTAGTCACTAAATACTTCGAAAGCTTCTTTTCGGTGACATCCTTAAATGCATTTTGGAACAGTCATTTTTTAAACGCCAGCAGTAATTTGCCATCATGTACGTATCCCAGCTTCCTCGGTAGCGTACCTAGTTTTAATAGTCTGGTAAAATAGTTCACCTTGTTTCAAAACACACCAACAGTGTTATATCATTTTCGTTGAGTGAGCAATCGGCATTGAAACATATTTATTCCCATTGTGTAGAAGGACACATTTCGAACATAGCTTTGAACTTTGATAAATAGGGGGACAATCATCTAGAAAATAGTCAGGAAGGCCCATTTTTTCCAGGAGTCCTCTAATTTCTTGACAAAATGCAAGATTGTCTTCTTGAGTGAAGAAGCATACACAGGAATCAACCCTAATGTGTTATTTAGAACTGTACAAAATGGAGTTAGAACTGCACTTAAACAACTGTGATCTAAAAAAGTAGACAAGGTAGAGAAAAACTAATTTCATATTTAGATTCAGCGTCCCAAATATAGCTAAAATTAGTTCTAAAACCCTAGGCACCAATAAATCATTTTTCTTGTAGGCCTGTATAATTTACACCAAGCTCACTGACCACTGCCTCATTATCAATTTTTCAATTTAGTTCCGGACGTCTTGTTACGAAAACTAATAAAATAAAATAGCTAAATGCGGTCTCTGGAATAAAAGTCCTAAAGTTTGGACGGTGGAGCTACAGATTCTCGACAGGATACGTGACTTTATTATTCAAGCGGGTGGTTATTTTCCGTCGCGAGACTAACTAAGAGGACCACGAATTATCCATTAATTATAATTATCAACTAATGGGAAAAAAACCAGGGAGTTTCTGATCTCCGGCCAGGTTTTCTTCCATTTGAGCCTAGTCAGTATCGATATCAATAAGTAGCTTAAGAAATTTGACTAGACTCGGGTTCGATATGAGATAAGCTCAGTGACATCCTTGGTTTTTGATCTATTACATAGATCGGATCTGTCTATATTATCTAGTCCCTTCCAAAGATATTATTCCAACTAAAGTAATATTCTTAAATTAGGATTCACTGCCTCCCTTAAATTAAAAAAAAAAAAAAAAAAAATCGAACGGGTTATTGAATCCTGGCGAACGTGGGTGGTGGGTGGTTTAGTACCGTTTGTACTCCCACATATCACCTACGTTCTCAAGTCCCTAAGCACCTTTTTCTAAGCTTAACATGTCTTAAAAAACTTCAAAAGCACCGACAAAATATTCTCATATTACAATAAAGCAATTATAAAATAGGTTATAAGTTGGCTCAAGTGATGGCCGTCAACAGGTCGGCCGGACGGGGGCTACTCGAAGGATAAAAACCTTGTTTTGTTTGCCTCAAGTGCATTCTTTTATGAACAAAGCTGAGCTGTCATCTTGTCTATATCGAAAAAGAACTTGCAAAGCAATCAAACTGAATCTTGAAAATCCTGCATGGGTAATAAATGCGGGCACTACTTTAAATCGCTAGAATCTTTGTGTACTAGAACTTCGCTGAGAATCAAACTTGTACTGCTTGTGCCATAGCGGTCAAAAGAAATGGCTCTTCTAGAGAGTCATGTACCTTCAGACTTCCACAAAATGATGAAGTTTTTTGAAACAAACCATCTTCTTTTCGAATCGTATATGTGTCATAAAGGTCAGTTTATCATAGTAGTTGAGATATGATGATTAGAATTAGGATCCATATTTTTTTATATAAAACTCATGTAGAAACATTTTAAGCTCGACCGTCATGTTGAAACCTTGAACAGTTGAAATAGACTTTCGACTAACTATCATATATAATATATTACTATATACCCTCATAGTTCAAGACTACAAAAACCGCACACCTAACTACTTGTGTCAAAATAACAAATTGGCATCTGTACTTAAATAAAAGTAAATACTCTGATAGAGAAAGCATGACAAAACCAAATAATATTCGCCAGTTTCCCATTGTCTACTTGGGTATAGAGAGAGTGGAAAAAAGAGAGATCAATATTGGTGGAAGCATAACCTTTGAGAAGAGCCCCTCCGCCATCACATACATTATAAGTGGCCGAGGGAAACCTTAGGCCTGAGCCCTTACAAGTACACCAGTGAGCCCTGAAACCGAGATAGTGTAACATGCAAGTCAAATTTCAGTCCGAAGTTTTAAAATATAGTAATGTAGCGTGCATGAAGCCATTATATATTCCAAAATTCCGTCAGGAAAGGATGGGTTATATCAGGGAGAACAACTCGTTACTGTTAATTAGAAGCTTGGGGTGGAAAGAAAATTTATTTTCACGCCAAAATAAGGATCGCAACTCAGGTCCCCGATCTATTAAAAATTAATAATTTTTTAGGTTTAACCATTAATTGTCTTACCTGCTTTACAATAACATTTATTTCTGGACAACATGAAATAATTTTTATTGTGAGCAAGCAGTATTATTTATTCCGTTAGCAAGAGTTGTGGCCCGATGGTTGTTCACCGAGTTCAGGAGTTGGTCCTCTAGGATGAAGGATATCGTATACAGTCCTCTTGACAGGATCAAAATTTCTCGAAATATGTCATCATGAAATGAAAAGGTTTTGGGCTCAAATCCCAAAAGGTATTTTGACATACTCCGTTAGCACAATCGGGCTCTATGAAAAACTCTAAAGCCAGTTTTTCCTGCCACTTTTAGCGAATACACGCAATAATAATAATATTTATCGATAGGACACCATTCTACTGAAGAGCAGTTGTTGGAAGATACAAGAAGGAGGACATAGTCGGAGAGAAGATGAAGGACACTTTCACTAGCGAGGAACGAGGCTGGGAGGGGATGAACAAAAACATCTACAACGGTCCTCCACTCAACTCTGCCAGTAGTTAGTTTTATCTTCTTTTCCCTCCTTCGGCAATTATATATCCACTTCTGCTATATGTGTCGGCCTGTAGCCCCATTATCGCTAGCCTTATTTCTCATAAGGAAGATTCAACCATCAAATAACCCAATAAATTATAAATGACTTTTAGACAGCATAAACCACAAACATAATAGAAATTTCTAAGAATGCAGAAACTAGACAGGAGAGTTGGTATTTGCAAATTTGTAAAATATTTTGCGCAACGCGGTGCTACATAAATATGCAAGGATAACAATTACGTCATTAGAATAATCTCCATACACAAATCCCTTCGCCTTATCTTAATTGTAGTCGCTTAAGCTTTGAGAAGCGGCAACTGATAAATACTAATAAAACAAAAGAAAAAGATCTCCAATCGGCCATCTCTGGCAAAAGTGTAAGGCAACTTATATGTACATGTTAGTCAAAAACAAGGTCTCAACTAACTTGAAAAAAATATCAAAGTAACATAAAGGTTCTTAAAGTGGAAACACTTCAATTCATTTTAATTTCTTTAACGAGGCTGAGTGGACCTCGACCAAAATACTAACAGTTACTGGTGTGATGTGATGGTTTGAGACAGCCGTCCCATTAACTGCCACATGACTCTATCCAACAACAACAGGGATGATAAAAGACAGATGGGTACTAATTGGTTATATGAGGTCAGGGCAGATCCTGGCTCGGAGCCCAGGGATGGAGAGGACCACGAAGAGACAGGTCAATCCTGAGAGCTGTAAGGCCTGCGGCGGTACGCTTGGAGCAGCAATGGGCATTGGGCATGCATTTCATGTTGATAAACGTCAGTTTTACAGCCCTCTAATATTGAAATTAATGTAATTAATAAAAAATGAAATTAGACACTAAAAGAAAAAAATAGTGACAAGTCCACTAATCATGGCTGTTGGAACACCCGTCTAATCAAGTCGAATCTTTGCAGCTAAAGCTCTCATTTGTTAGTATGCATATAATTATCTTAGTTGTGTCGTATGTGGATATTTAAATTCAGACTTTAGAACGAATACTAGTCAATAATGACCTTCGAATTTATTCAGTCTAGTCGACTGGCAATAACTCGAATACTAAGTACGATCGAGTTGACTAGAACAATAAACATTTTCTAATCAGGACAATAATTTACACTAATCAGGCGGATGTGTACACGCTTTACCTGCATCGCTAAAGATAAAACACACCGGCACACACTTACACACACCCACCGCACTTTCGGTAGAGCTATAATAGTCGATAACTGTGACAACCAATAATGGATCGCCTGATTTTAGATGTTTTCTTATTGTCTCAACGCTGTTTACCCACTACAGAATAACAACATCACACTTTGGGGGTTTATTTCCTTCGACATGCTCCACCAAACAAGGAACATCATGCAATCAGCATAATAAGAAAACCAATCAAATTCATTCATAGACGGCATTTCGACCTACTATGGATGTCTGCATTAGATACTGACAAGGGAAGACAAATAGATCGTTAAAGAGATTATATTTTCCCTCACTACTAGAAAGGGTCTAACGAAAAAAAAAAATGTCCTTATAGCATACAGAGTAGTTTTTCTCAATGATTATGAACGCCAGGGCGGTTCAGCCCTCTTTTAATCAAGAAACCAGTGAAATTAACCCCAAAGGTATTCGGATTAAATAGTATTCGAATGTTGGATATAGGACGCAAGAGGGAACTGTTGCCTAGTACCCCCCCCCCTCTCGCTAAAGCACGGGTGCCTTTGAAGCCTGAATGGGCCCAAGCATACAGAGCTGCCCACCCCTAGCCGTGACGTCACGGTTCATCAGGAGCTACCAACCACGGGTTGGCCCGGTCGGTTCCTATCTATCGGCCAATCGGGATACTTTCAGTTGTATCTGCAGGTTCGGGAATGGCCAATCGTGGCGGGGACTCACTATATTGAACACTTTTCGCTTTCTATTTCCGCGCGGGGTTTGGCAACGGTCGCCTTGTGATCGGCCAGTCCCGCTATTGCAAATAGCTCTTCGAGTTTCACCAAACGATTAAAAGACACGGGACACGGTCCCTTTGGAGGAAAATGCCAAATTTGTGTGACCATCTCAAAATCAATAACCTTATAATAAATTTTTAAAAATTTATAACCCATAATGAATGATCGATGACAAACCCCGCTATTGCTGCCATATTCATCAATAAATACGTAATAGCAACGGTTGATGGGATTAAATTGAAGACAAAAACTAGGGGGATAATATTATCATCTCGATACGCCAACATTAGGTAGTCCATAGGTTCCAAGCAAAGAAAGGGGTTTACAACATAAAAATGGGACAAAAACATTCAGAGACTCTGGAGGATTTAAAATAATTTTCTTTTCGAAGACTGAATTCGTTAGAAACTAGGGCTGTTTGACTGCGATTAGAATAGTTCGTGTTTGAATGACGACGAAACTACTGTTCTTTGTAATATATTTCATTGATCATAATTTATTTGCACCAAATCTACAAATACTGCAGGCAATTTGAAAGAGCTCGAAGACCAATGAGCAGCAAATACCAGGGAAATCTTTTTCAGGAAATAAGGTTCATAAACTGCAAATCATCTGCTGGTCTATATATCACTGACAACAAATATTCCTGCCAAAACTCGTAAGTATTTCTAAATTTATGACTGTTTTAATTAAATAATTGTACATATTATTTGATGGTGCCATTACTTAATGAGCTTAAATTTGTAAACCGATTGTAACTCATTTTTTTTTTTTTTTTCCTTTTTCTTCATAGCCCCTTTAAATTTACAGATATATAATTATAGATCCTCTGGCGAATCTATTTACAAATTATTTTGTATTTCCTGTAGCATTACTACATTATATACAGGTTTTGTTATTTTATAGAAATTATATAATGAATAAACAAGTATAATGATATACATTCTACGTGACTTGACTGAACTGACTAATAAGGTGATGGGGCTCACCTTTTTGATCAACCTTAAAACTAACTTACATACTAATTCTTATCCTAATTTTTCCCCGACAGTCTGTTGCCATCGATGCGGAGGGGTGGTGGGGTCATATTGTTAAACACTGGATTTGTCAGGTGCTGCAACGAGTCAAAAAACTTAATGTGTCTCCGGCGGATGAACTCACCCACCGACGGCACACCAAGCAACGGGTGCAGGTCAGCGTTCTTCAACCTCTCGAAAGAGGTATGTCGGACCACTTTTCGCATGATTCCATTCTGGAAGTGTTGGAGACATTTGGCTGTATTGTCAGTCAAGTGGGTAAATAGCGGGGCACCGTACAGATTGTAACTCAATACTCATAATTTTTATTTAACGCACTGAAAACAATACATACTATCGAGAGCAGTATTTATTATATATATATTTGTAAACTTACCGATATATAAAATAATGTTAATTCAAGCAATACCACATCCCATTCATACGACAATGCACTACCTAAACGCATTGTAAACGCACGCTGGTGAATCATCCATCAAATAAATTTCTCACGTTATCTCTACTGACACAAATACACTATTCTTAGAAAAATAAAAAATATTTATTTTTTGCCAAATACAAATGAACACCTAAAGTGAGCCTTGACCTGGATTTTTTCCTTAACTTTTTATGGCAACCACATATTTATCAAACCCGTGGTATTAGACATTTTTGAGGTTGATAGAAAAAAGATATTGTCAACAGTTTGAATAAATTTGGCAGATAAGTGAATGAACCGTAACGATGTCAGTTTCAATAAATATTGTGCGTAGTTTAACAATCTTCATTTTACTGTTACTTGACAGATTGGTACCGTAAATTAAATCTTCAGTGATCAAAATAAAAGTAACCTTCTAAGCTGAGATAAACGTTTCTAGATTGGTTAAAGATCGGCAGCCTGCACGCAGCTCCGCCTACTACGCACCGACAGAACTAACCCACCACACTGGAACATCCGAGATGTCCCAAAGAAGATAGTTAGAGGTGGATATAATAACTAGCGCGGAGACTGCAGACTGGGGATGTGGGTCAGGCACACACGTGCTATTAGTGACGTCACAGCCGAGACCCACGTCACTGATTTAGCCGCTCCCTGACGTCACGGCGTACCTCTGGCGTCTCCCACCACCCGCGGCATCAGGCGAAGTCGTTAAATATATATAGCTATACAGAATTGTGTAACAGAGAGATTTCAGTTCAAATATTTAACTAAATTACACCTATGATTTTAATGATAATGACCCATTAAAGAACTAACACTTACAGTCTATACTTATTTATTAATAAGCCTTTAAGTGCCCAATGAGTATAGTCATAATTTTTGGAACTGGTAGTTCCTTTCATAACCTAGCAACATCAAATAGGGGATCCACGCAATATTTTAATAATGTGTTAACAGGGGAGTCACCAAGGTCAACAACAATGAATAGATACGAGGGCGAAAACTTAAGGGTATTATGATACTTATTAGATGAAAGAAAAACACAGAATCGAACCCGTGATATCTTCGGTTATCAATCCCGTTCCTATTTTATGTCTTTAGATAATAATTATAAAAAAAAAACTGATTTGGTAAGTAATAAGTAGTAATACAAATAATCTCCTTAGGGTTCCTTCTTCCCTCTCCCCTCTGGTTGTTTTGGAGAGGGACGAAATAACCGCCTAGAAAACACGAAATAAAGACTGAAAATTAAAATCGTAACAACTAGAGTGTATCTTCGTTCAACCAGCATCAAGATATTAGCATTCTGATCAACAAATCTCAATAGGAAACACAGCCAAAACTATCGCGTTTATACCTACCTACTACACCATTAATAGACAAATCGAGAGCAAAATAAATCACGGGGTAAATAAATGACGTAGTTGAACAGTTCCTAATTCGAGCTGGGAATACAGCGCCAATCTGTCCTATGACGTACGTGCAAGGAAGGTATTGTAAGAATTTAATCGAGGAGGCAGAAAAAATAAAATACAAAGCTAAGTAGATGATATGCTTTTTTCCTACTAATGTTAATTGCTCATAAAACTTCTTTTTAAAGAGGACAATTGTAAATAGGTAGGTCATAGACGAAACTGTCCACCGGAACTACTATACGGTTTAGTGGTGTCTCGGAATGATGAATCTTAGGGCGTAATGGGGAAAATAAAACTGATAGTTAATCCGAAGTATCCATAAAATAAGAAAAATGTCACCGAGAGAAAGAGGAAAGATATACGCCGATGAAGATAAAAATGAAAAGTTGAGATAAGTGGCCTTGCATATTTGGAGGGCGGTGCATAGCAGCCATAGCCATGGTAACCAAGGTTAGATGGGGGGGGGGGCCTAAGCTGCAGCACGGTATGCCCGAGGAATTTTAGTTATCAATAAACCAATTTATAGTCTAGCCATCTATTTCTAAATATGATATGTTATATATATATATATAGATCAAGACAACGATCTACTGTATATTGGCGTTCAGTGGGGTTTAGTTACAGGTAACAGTCCTTTACCTGCAGAAAACCTACAATTTAAGGGTTCAGGTAAAAACAGACATTCCGAACCCAGTAGGAATTCTAACTAATCGATTATTTAAACGGTATCAGGTAAAAAATGTTGTAATTATTCTGAGAAAAGCTTCGTTGGAAACAATATTTTTTTATTTAAGAAATAATTGATAAAACTACACCAGTGGTTTAAGTAACACAACATACATAATTATTAATCCGACCTTATATTACAACGGGGAGTTCAGTGTTCGTTGTATTGGGATATAGGCTAAAGCTGATGAATGAAGGATGCTGGTTTTCATCAAATTTATATCCAGCTCAATCAATTAGCTTGGGGCTGATGGAGACAAAAAGGTCGATTAATAAATTTGATGAAAACTTCATTTAATATTTCACCAGCCAAAGCAAATATACCAACGTCATCCACCCACTCATTTCCATTATTTTACATCATTCAACGCCTCGTGACTAATGCGAAATAAGCTTTAACGGCTTGAATATAACCATTGGCTTCTATCGGACAATGAAAGGAGATGCAACTAAGAAATGGAATGAGGATCGGTTAGAGAAGCGAATGTCTATGCAATAGCAGATCGCAAGCATGCCCGCCCGCTGAGAAAAGGGAAAAAACTGGTTAACAAAAGAGAGAAAAAAAGTGACCCCACAAAAAAAAAGAAGAAGAAGAAAACGGACAAACCCGGTCCGAGTACAGTTTAGTCAGCGCGATGGTTGCTCGGATCCACTTGAGATAGCGCTAGTGAACACTTATCTAGGCCAAGACTTTCTTCTGTCCCTAGCTTCACTGCTTACTACTTAACATTTGATTGCTCCTCTAGTTATTGTTGTCATGGCCACAGGGAGAGTTTTATTTTCAAACAGGTATGGCAAGATGTCTATGTGTTCTACCAAGCGGTCGTAGGAATATCCCACACAACACCTGGTCATCGTCGTGGCAATGCAATTATATAGACTAACGGACAATATACAATGTAATTGAGTTTTAAAAAAACTATCACGTTTCGCTTCAAAGCTTTCTTGTGCCAAATATCAAAAGTTATTTCAGATTATTTCCCATGGAGTAGTTCCACTCTTGGCCCGTAATTTTTTGCTAAAAAATTACCTATTAGAATTTTCCCAATTATTGAATAAATGTTAAAAAACTAGCGAATTGTAATTGATCCTTGTAACAAAGTTACAATTTGTTGCCCCCCCCCACCCCCGATGACAACCTACCTGCCATATAGACGGATAGCACAAGGTCGTACACCTCCGCACTAACTACATACAATAATACATAACTAAATGAGTATAAATACAATTTTATTTTACATTCTATTGTATTCATGAAAGAATTTATATTATATAATACTTTTAGTAGGTTGGAGAGAGGGGGTTCCTACGCAAGCGATTGTACCAGACAGGCAACCTTCTTGGCCTTGTAATATATATTTGTGTGCTCAACAGATTCCTTAACAATCAAGTGATTTTTTTCCACGATAATTAGCAATAGAATAGTTATAGTAGTCATAAAACATAACTCAACAGCAGGTCTTAATGTAGTTATATATATATTCACTACAAGGGGTAATTTCGTATTTGATCTCAGAAATAACATAATCAAGTTAATCCAAAGAACAGTAGCCTCTCGCATTGAGCAAAACATTTTTACAGACTAAATGTCTCTGTAAATTATATAAGTGTTTAACACGATAACCCCCGCTCCGTTCCCCCATGGATGTCAGGACGCTGTCGCGGCTGGAACGCTTTAGTCTTAGGTTCTAGGGTTAGGTTTTAGTTTGTAAGTTTTTTCACCCACTTTTTAAACTGAAGGTGAGCCCCATCACCTTGTAATGTATTCTATGTTATAACTTTTAACTTCAATCTGATTATATGCAACCCAACCTCCTTCAAATGCATCTGCGCATAGCAGAAAGAGGAGAAAACTGTCAATTCTTGTTCATTGATTTTGTTCATTTTCACATATTGTATTAAATTCAAGGGGTCAAGGTGCACAAATACGGAAGAAAGCGAAAAACAATATACTTATGAGTAACAATATGCTTACAGGACTCTGCATAAGTTTCTTAATAGTTCAACATTTTATATACAGTGAGTTATACATACATACAGGCAGTCGAAGAAGGATATGCCCTTACCCATTTGAAAGTAACAATAAGCTTGTGTGAAGGCACTCTGTTATCCTTCGATCTGAGACGATATTGTAACAGTTTTACTGGCGACATTATGGAGCGCGCTCAGCTGTTGAAGATTAGAGGCAAATGTGAATACGACCGAGGAGCAGACGGTCGCCCGGGCAATGAACCCAACAACCAAGGTCTTTCATTCCGACATTGCAGGAGAAAAGAAAAAGAGATCCTACACACAGCTTCTGGAGACCAGGAATAAAGGACTCGAACAATCCTCTCTACCGTTGGCTGGACAATAGTAAAACAAATAAATAAAACCTATTGTGTGATAGATCAAAACAAATCAAAAATAGAAAACTTCTAAATCGACAAAGTTATAGTAAAATAACGTTCACAATAAAATCATACCTTACTTGCATCCCTTAGGCTCGATAGGGGGGTTCGAGAAACCACCCATTTTTAACCGTTACTGCACCGGTCAAAAAAAGTGGATTTTCTCGAGTCGGAAACACCCGAACACACAATTATCAACTGCAAATATTTGACAACGAAGAGAGGAAGAATAAGTGCCATAATTAAAAATTATTAATCACAATAAAAAATGCACTGAGATCTGAGGAGATGGGAAAGATTTTTGATTAGGTCTGGTATGTAAAGCAAAGTTTATAAGGAAATGGTCGTGTTGACTCCGTACAATAGTAGCACTTATCAATTATTTTTTTGCATTCCCTAAACTTGTAGCACAGAACTGTTATATCCCAAAACATATAATATACCAGACCTGTTCAATTTAAAAAATAAACACTTTCTGTTTTGTATACAAAAGCGAATTAGTGGCGGATTCATTGACACCTTCCTCTCGTCTTTATTTTCTCATTCAATATTAAATTGGAGATCCACGGAACGGGTTTCAACTTTTTTTTTCTTTCTTTCGCAATTATATTAGTTTATATGAGTTCCCTCACTTTTCGGGATGACAGTCTCGTTAGATCTTCTATGGTCAAAGGTGTTTTTTAATCTTTGTTGCTTTCCTGTTTCTGCCTTGTTTATTTAATACTCGATTCAACGTTTTACAACTAGTATTTCCTGGAGGACCAGAGGGTTTTTATAAGGTAATGTTGGAGTATTTGTACAGTTTTGTAAATTATTTGTAAATTATGGGCAAAAATTGCAGTTATGCCATTAATCAGGAGACATAACACAAATTGAGTTCAGTTGTGTCATTTTTTGTTATAACAAATGCCCCCATTAGCAAAATGGGACAAGTCAAGATAATAAAAATGCATTTAATCAAGTCTAAACGGATAAAAGTCGAGATGGCGAGGGAAGGCGATATTTCGCCTGACAGCAGCTTACAACACATTAGATTACAGCATACATTTTACATACATTCAACCTGCAAAAGGTTCTTTATATTGTAAATACATATTATGTATGTACAAGAGTTTTGGTAAAAATTAATTTAATTAAAACAGAGCCAAGGTTGATGAAGGCTGCTTTACCATTTCCCTAAGGATGCCAGATGCATTCTCTTTAGAGAATACCCTTGGAAGAGCCGGGAACCGAAGTCAAAATATCGGCAATTGTCGCTTTCAATCTTTATTTTTATTGTCAGGATGCGAGATATGTGTACTAATTACAGGATTATAACATGCATTAGACGAGTGCAGTCCTTGAATCATCTCATATACCATATCTTAATATTGCATAATGAACCTGATTCCACACATATTGCACAACGCATACCTTACATACTGAGAGGTGGATTCGCCTAGGAGAAGGTATGTATGTTTAAAGAGGAAATATAGTGACGGGGCCTCTTTTGACAAGGATATCCCCGAAATGTAATGGAGGAGTGCCGGATTCAGATTCCGCAGCCATACCACAACTAATAATTAATCCTACACTTCATAGATACAGCCTGCCTCGAGGAAGCCTTTGCAAGAGCTGCCGGCCTGAGTACACAGGTGTTCGGACATCACCTGGCGTCCGATCAACCTTGAGTGCAAGAATTCCATTGTCTCAAGTGACGCCAAGGGAGCTAAGGCTGCGAAATTTTGTATCTACCGCTGTAACAACTCTTATTTAGAGCTAGCTGGGGGCCAATATGAATGTGCGTAGTAGGCAGTAATGTCACCCGTTTCGAATCTATTTACAATTTTACAAAGTTGCAGGTGTTGTTGACAAGTCTAGCTAGAGTAGATCAGTCAGACAGACAACTGGCCCATTCATGTTTGAAAGTAGAACCATTACCCTCGGGTTCGGCAAATATGCAGATTATTTTCAATCCTCAGTCTATATACGCATATCACCGCATTGACGATATGAAGCAATTCGAAAGCTCGGCTGAAGACATGCTGACGGTGTTATGTTGACGTAATATTTGCTAGGTGGCTTCTCGCTTAAAAATAACAATCTGTTGAATATGCTGAGTACATGGACACTATCCTTCAAGGATAGAAGTCGCAGTAACGGATAGTTACTACGTTGTATCTGCCCCCTGTGGACAAAGGCAAAACGGTTTGCAGAAAATACAAATGGCACTAGGATATTAAATAGACCCACTCGAGGGAGATGTGTCAAGGTTGCTTCCCGCTTATTTACATCTCTATGTGCGTGTTTGGTTTCTTTAATATGTAGTCTGTCAATCAGAATAATCGACGAACCAGCCTGGCAGCGATGGTCGAGCCAAAATATTTGTCGAGCCTGAAGGAAATTTTTTTACTATCAAACAGGTATGGGAAGTTTTGAGCAAAGATTTTTTGTGAATATTTTACATTTGCTGAAAAGACAATTTTCAGAGACCGAGGTGGTTTAACAATTAGGTAAAAACATCAATGAGTAGTTTTTTTCACAAGTGTGCTGTATCGGGTAAGATGGGATCCGTAACACCACGTCACTACATGTAAAGCTATAGAGGAGGGTATTGATAAAAACATCACTCAATATTAACATATTTGGTTCACTGTACCTTTTGAGGGTAGAGGCTATGACTATAAAACACTTTAGGATGCATGCCAATCGACGTTTCTAACTACATTATAGACCTAAATGACTATTACTATAATAAACAGAAGCGTAAATAAAACTTAACGACTCTCATAAACCGCAGTTAGTGCCTCCACTGAGCGAGGCTGCTCCTACAAGTTCGTGCTGCTACAACTGCACTCCTTTAGAGCCGTACGCTAAGAATGAATGACTCCGTTAATACATTCCTACGCACTTCGTCATCAATATTACAATACGTAGTAAAAAATCAAATAACCTTTGCACTCGTAAAGAGCATACCTCAAAGAAAAAAAAAAATCATATCTGATAGCTATCTATTTTGGAATGGAAATCGTCTTTATTTATAGTCCTAAATATAGATTGGCCAGAAAAAATTGATTTTTATAAACCAATCTGCTCATCAAACTTAAGATTCGAACTGATAATTCAGGATTTTATAGCCACTATCATCTCAATATCATATCAATTCAATTGAAAATTCTTTCTCTTTACCCAGGTTTAAAGTATTCAAAATGTTTAAAATTATTAAGTAGTAATTCTGGACTCAACTAATACCACTCAGACGAGGAATAAGAGTAAATTAAAAATTTGAAAAACTAAAACAGTGCAGATATTAGTTAAAGCTAATACAACTGAATAAAAAAAAAAACAATTCGTTTATACTATGTTACTTAGAGATTATTATTAAAACGGGGTTTTAACAAGTTTCTTATTCATTTTTGTCATTTATATTTTATTTAGTACTTATTGCCTTATAAAAGGCAGATTGTAATTATTGCACAATAAAGGAATTAACAGTAAATATTTTATTTAAAGAAAATATTTTTTATTAAATTATACCATTATAACCACACGATTCAAAGAAAAAATCAGTCCACAATCGAATTGAAAAAATATTATTGCAATTAACCTACAAATTATTACAATATTTTAGGGTGGTCTTTTATACTTTTAACAGACAGTGAATTTTTTAAAGAATTTTTGCACCATTGTGGAAATATCGTCGATCTGGAAGAACACAATATCGAAAAATGATATTTTTGAGGATCGAAAATTAAAATAAAGGTACTTGATGACCCATTAAAGATATAATTTGGTTAAGATATCTTAATAAATTGGAGTTGAGGTGACATGCATTTACATATTTAACATTGTACCTTTGTTTAGATTTTTATTAGCCCTTTTATCATTAATTTATACGTAGGCTTTAATTTTTAACATGTGGTAGTCTTCTTCCGGAACGACGATATATCAAGTGCAGTAAAGGCATGTTCTTCTATTTGAACCACTTATTACTATTTAATTCAAGAGATTCGAACCAGAAACCTTCATATCACCCCTCCTAACAGTACAAATAGTAATTGTTGTTTAGATCCCTTATTTTAGTTAGGCTAACATAAATAATTATTACTAATTAACAACCGAAGACAAAATATAACGATAGGATACAAGCCAGGCATACAGTAGCAGGGGACCCAATCACAATCAGTAGGCCTAACTAGATATGGTATAAGGTCCTCGGTTCAAGTTGTTAATTAGTATAACTTTTAAGGCTTAACTTATAACTTAACTTAATTAACTTATGAGGAATTTTACTAAAAGGCAATGTCATTGTGGGATTCCTATAATGAACTGTACATTCCTTATTGCACGTCAACAAAAAGATTCATTCTATAACACTAGTCGAGATGACTCCTTGAACACTTATAGAGTTGAAAGCTTTGGATTTCCCGGTAGGAATGAGACCAATCGGCCTTCCTCAAAACGAGCAGTAACTGGGGAATCTGCTTGTAATGTTACAGCAACCGATTCTACAGAATCCCCACGAACAGATTGTTGCTGCATGTTTCGCAATGTCGACGGCTGGGATACCAGGAGTTTACGTCATAAAGTAATATCAGAATGGAATGCCAAGTTGTAACCCACCGACTGTAACAATCAGAGCTGTGCTATTGCTATTTAAATAAAATTTCAACATATGCACTTTGTATTACATTACATGATTGGTACACAGTCTTCATTGGCTCTTTGAATATTAGTTAAATAAAAACCAGTAAAATATCTGAAAAGTACGAGTGGCATGTAACACGATCACAGGAGGCGTAAAAAACAACAACACCTAAACAGGCCTGAGAACCAGGCCTCGAAATGTTCTCATTGATTAATTGTGAAAAATGTATAAAATAAATTCGCACAAGTTATCTCAAAACCTGATTTGACCAAAATTATGGACAGGTTTTAATTAGAGCGAATAAAATAAATTGTGGAAGAGAGTCGAGTGGACCTAAAGGCCTTGCGCTGTTAGAGACAGCGGCCATTTCAATTACTACAAGCTTGTTAACTCCTGAACAGCGTTTAATGGCTGGTAGTTATTAATCCCGAACGATGCAATAAAACAATCGATTTTCTCTTATACATAAACATACACCGACCTTCTAGTTTTTTGAATGGGGGCAGAGGAGCGAGCTCAACGACCTTCCAAGAGCAAAGAACAGTGGGTTTTCCATTGACGTGTGGTGTATATATGCGCCCGGGTCCGTCTTTTGGCGAGGGAGACTGCAATCACATCATCATCATAACTTTCTAGTATGGAAAATCCAATTTTTTGCTTTATTAGCAACGGCTACTCTAGTTTTACTGAACGTTTTCAAGTTAGTTTTAAACCACCACAGAAGTTCGATGAAAGCTTGGTAACAGTTGTGAAGGTACAAACTTAAATCCCCAGTGGTCTCCAGTATACCGTGAGATTATCCACGGCTGTTGAGTAGGAACCTCTGGAATCCGAGGACTGTGTTAAGACTAGGCATCTATTAAGACAATTCAGTAGATAAGCCACGTCTCAGATGACATTTGATCTCCTACCACCACAACGCATTCTCATCATGATACCCTATTCCACAATACTAGTGAGCTACAACTGTTTACTGCCCACCGACAAGCAGACAAATTAGAAAGCTAATACTATCCTGCTAGAGGTGCTTATGTAGAGAGCAGAACATTATGTAAAGCTTCGGAGCAGATAGTGTCAGTGCGGTTCCGTGATCCCATTCCTCCCCTGCGCTACAGTCCCGCTAACCAGCCGGCCTTTCTCCTTTCGGCCTGTTCCATCCGAGGCTCTATGACGGTCTTCTTGGCATCCCCCCCCCCCCCATGCAGAGGACTTCTTGCTCATTCAAGGCTGCAGGGAAATCTTCAGGAATCGAATTACGCATAGATATTACGTCACTACAGGAAACCAATGCTTTGGGTAATCTTCATCGTTTCACAATTTTAAACATAAAAACAAAAGACAGTGTAATTACGACAGTTCAGCACATAAGAGGAAACGTTTTTCATAACACATAACTGAAAAGTTTTTCAGATTAATGGAACGCCGAACGAATATTAAAGAAAAAAATACATTTTACGTTTTAATGGATTACATTAAACATCTCTCCATAACCTGTCAACTAACCATTTGTATCATATCGTTAGTCATTGGCATTGTTCATTATTGAACCAAATACTGAGCTCACATTGGTCAGCAATTTTTTTAATTCTTCAAAAACTGGCTCGATCCATAAAAAAAAAGAAAAAATCAGGTTGTATTTAATGGGGAGGGGAGATTATTTGATTCCCAGAACACACAATTGGATCAGCTTATTGCTTACATTATTTTAAAACGCGGTTCTGACCGAGTAAGAGTTTTCGATTTCTAAAAGAAAGCGTGAAAATGACTTCTCTTTCAACCAAGGTCACGACTGGCTTCCTGCCTTCCGGGTTGAAGGGATAAAGGTTGTAAGTGTGACCCGATGACCCCCCCCCCCGCTTGTGCAACAATTGGAATTTATTACTGAGGAGGTGGAGGACTGCCTAACAATCCGATCAAAATGGGCGATAATTTATTATCAAATTAAAAAAAAACTATGATTAACAATAACAATAATATCTTTTCCACGAGAATATCCGAAGCATTACTTCCGTTGAGAAGAGGTGAGCCGTAAAAGGACGAAGGGATGGCGTGCCCTTGGTCAATAAAGAGGCTTGGTTAGATCGTAGGAGCTAGCAGCATCCAACATCTGTAGCCAAGATCCACTCCATACAATTGTTCAGGTCCCACACTGCTCCTTAACATTCGACATCTAGTCACGCACCTCACCCTAATATGTACTACTACCTAGCAACCCCTCTCCCCCGTTTCGGTCGTGCAAGTAGTATAGAAATACAAAAAATCTTTGTTCTGACATGATGTACAACAAGGTACAAACAAATTAGTAAGGATGTGCATATTAAAGACACCAGCTCACATTTCGGATATTTATTTATTATTGAGTTTCCCTCTACATGAAATGGGAAGCTAAATGGTACCTCGAACATAATCTCCTGCTAACTACACTATATGCAATAATTGCTGGAAATATTCACGCGTATGGTGCTCACCTCACCTTATAAGAATATAATCCTTAGTAACTTGACACGACGGCCTAAAACATAACTATTATACAGTTAAATGACTAATCTTCCGTCTCGCCACAATACCGTTTATTTAAACAAAATGTTTTCGACAGCCCTAAGCTGTTATCTTCAGTTGATAAAACAACATTATTATGAAAAATTACAATCTGCCACATTGGACAATAAGTAATTGTGAAAAATGTTTTCATTCATACCACACCTTACAATTTTCATTCACTCGCTCATTCATACAGTATTTACAAACAGCCCAGAGGCCTCCCAAATCCACACGGTTGTCACCTCCCTCCCATGTGAAAGAGGAAGCGGAGTCTTGGGAACTCCCCCACGCTCCTCCGTCACCGGCCAGCGGAGGCTGACCAAGAGCGCGAGTGCCACATACGCTCAGGACACGATTCGAGAAACTGGCCATTGCCAAGACGCATTTATAGCAGGTCACGAAGCCACTGCCGTTTTGGTCTCCGAGGAGGATTATAGGGATGCTAAAACTGGGGACCGTGCTAGGGGATCAGGGTGGTTGGATAGGTTACTATGGAATTTCATGAACTTGGAAGGGATGAGTTCGAGAATGTAAGGTATATTAAAATCGTTATGAAGGGATGCGTTGATGACGTAATAAGGGACATTAACTATAAATCTCAGGACTTTTTTGATGCCCCCCATAGCTCTATTCCGTATGCCTTGATTGGCTTAAGTATAACTATGTAAATTAGTAATTTGTTTTCTATTGAGAGATGGGATGTCCTTTGAAGTAGTCTGTACAGTTGTCCAAAGCGTCTGTTTAGTGTTTGTCTTTATAGCCTCGTATGTGGGTTCCAGGTCAGCCGTTTGTAATGATGAAAAACGTCGACTGTGCATACGGAGACAAACAAATTCAATTATTAAAATCAAAAGTAAATAAAACCTATTTAAAAATATTATGATGCATTTAGACAAAAATAATCTATTCATTTTACGAGTACAAACAGAATCAGTTCATGTATAAATAAAAATGCATCACGACAATAAAATGCAGATCAAAGAGATTTATCATATATTTTCTAAAATTATGGTCCGATAAAAATTACATTAGGTAAACCCAAGATTATTATATTACTTGATATTTTCATGTAAAGTAGATTTCATTGATTCCTTGTTTTAATCATCGCCTGGAAAGTTCAATTGTATTTTTGAAAATATGCACGTAAATATCACACTGAGACGCTAACAGTAGATGGTATAATCGTAATAAGATAAGAGAAAGAGCTATAGATAAACAGCAGTAATAAGGAGGACAAAACCGTGAAGAATGTTGTGACAGTTGCTTGAAGAGGTAGGTAGCCCGCACAGCACGCCACCGCCAACGGAGGAAAATCAATGCCGAGCCTCTATCGGTCCTTAGGCTAAGTTGCATCAGGCCTCGATACACTTACCGATCTCTTTTTCTTCTGCTCCTTTCAGGCATTGGATGTGCTTTTAGCACTGCAAAAGAGGTTAAACCATTCAAGGCGATACGCAGTCAATATGATGAGTGATATAATTTCTAAGTGTAAAATAGATTAGTGAGACATGAATTTTTCCACATATTTTCAGGACAGAATAATATTGCCGTAATGCCCCTTGTCAAAGCTAACGGGACAAACGTGATTTCTATAAAGTTGGCGTAGATTGAATAGCGAGAGAGAAGTTATCAAACTGATGAAAGAGTAACTGCCACGAACAAGACGCAAGGATACACAAAGGGATTTTGTAGCAGTGATGCGAAATTGGTCAGCTTCCAACTCGGGTCAAACATCTGTCACAAATGCTTTTAAATGGTGACTCAAATAGCTGTTAGTCACGCTGCTCGAGCTACTGCTAACTCGCCTCTTGACGTGCGTATCTCACACTTCTCTCAAGTTGCCACCTCACAATTTCCAACGCTGCGTCGTAAAAAAAGATGTTTGCACCTCCAAACTCGTACTATTTACTGCGAACGATAGTGTATCAGCTAATTATCGAGTATATCGTCGTCCCGTTGGCACAGAGGAAGGTGAAGGGATGATGAACACCAGGACGAGGAATTGTTATCAACAATATTTTCTTTGGAGTACTTAAAATCTTTTGAATTAATGTTCAATATCATGAGTTTACATGATCTTTAACTACGAAATTCTAGACATTTAAATGCATAATTAGAACCGTGGATGAATCAAACTTAAATCCTATATTTCCAAGAATGGTAAAGCCATGGAATCCAACAGCGAGTCACAATATATGTTATACATATTTGTAAAGATGTTACAATAAACCGAGAAAGTTTTAATAGAAAAAACAAAAAAGATAATTTGTTTGATCCAGATTATCCTGATATGTGAAGGATAAGATTATTGAAGACGAAATAGCAGCGAAGTAGGAGACCCCCAGTGAAATTGCCAAGGATCGAGTGTGGAATGCAAATATCGATTGTGCTCGAGGTGGACCTCGATGGGAGTCGGTTAGGGAATAGAAAGCAAACTGTCTTTCATAAGAATGGCAGACATTCCTGCGACCGAGCAGTCATCGTTCGTCCCATTCCGTCCTGCTCACTTTACGTATAGCAATACCAGAAAATAACTGGTAATATTGAAAGAACACTTACTGGTACCATTCAAAGTAAAGTCAACCTCCGACGCGGGACCTTAACAGATTCTTTGTGAGACCACCCAGCAGTTTTGGACTGTTACTAAATCAGCTATGAAAAATAACTCGATAATTTTTTCGAAAGAAAACTTCAAAGGCAGGGTACTTATTATAATAGAGCTGAAGGAACTGGAGATCTGATGTGAATGTAATCCAGTTTAAGTTCCCGATTCCCTCGCAAGGTCACCTTCTGGTCGCTCACCTGGAGTCTACAACTTTTTATTGTTAAAAAAAAGAAGGTTTGACGAGTAGAAAATATTGACCCACTCTAGATCAAATTACAAAGGATTGCCGAATCCCCAAAATTTTCAAATTTATTTCAAGTTTAATAACTTTATTCCCCCCCCCCGCTCTTGGTTTCTTCCCTCCTTTATGAGAGGATAACGGTGTCTCTACCCTGATCCCCGTCTATATTCTTATCGTACCTATATTATATTCTAACATTTTAAAGACATTTACAAGCATGCATACAGAACTAAGCAGATTATGAGCTATCATTCAGGGGATTTTTTTTAAGCCCTGCCTAATACATAGGATACTTTCGGAACGGAAGTAGCCAAAAAATAATCATTATTTGGCCCTTATTACTCAAAATTTAAATGCATTAAGCGTAAATCTTTTCCTTAGAACATATCAACAATTTTGTCTTCAAATCAATGGTAGGTTGTTGGTAAGGAAAATTCCAGGAGATAAAAAATATTACTTTCCTTTTTAGCAATCGCCTACTATAAATATTTCGTTGAACCATAGACAAAAGATAATCATCAGGCAATTGTGAAGATTCGTGACTGACAAACAAAACAAACTAACTGGAAATTTCGGTGATCATAACTCACAATTGTAATCGCCAAAGATAACGATAGAAATCTCAAGTGAGAGGCTACATCACCTTTCTTCTCATAGTTACGTATCGACAGATTTCTACAAAAAGGGAAGAAGGAATCTGACAACAAAAGGGACACACAGGCAGCTGGTAGGGAATAATCACAGTTTTCCAACGCGGTGATGCTATATAGATCACAGCTGTTGCCGTGTGTTGCTGCTACTGGATAGGAAGCGACAGTAACCGGCTGACATTGGGGAGCAGAACCACTCTCCCAGCTCAAGGCCCATCTGGCATCTCCCACATCTATCTAACCAATCTTCTTACCTCCAATCAACTGAGTATTTATTCCAATTAATAGTTTGATTACCTTACGTGATAAAATGAAGATGTGACAAAACAAGACACGATGTTTGGAACATTTTCACTTCATGCAGTCAGTATACAATGAAATATTTTCGAACGGCCATAAAGGAACCACTAGTCCTAACACACTGACAGACAGACCGACGGACGGACAGACGTACATAAGGAGAGGAGAGCCTTGGTGCCAATGGGGTCAAGGTAGGCATCTTGGACAACCTGTTCTGCCGGTCGGAGATCTGCACAGGGTATGTTGCTACGGCTACCTCCTACCTATCTCTTCATTCCTGATGGCATGTGCTTCCTCGGTACTCCCGGTGGCTTAACATCTTCAATAAATAAATACTCTATATACAGACCCCACCGGGCACAGATCAATATCGGCCTGCAGTGTCCTTCGGTCCTCCCACCCTCTTAAATCAGTTTATTATTTGTAATTGTCATGAATTTAGATGTTCCTTAATAGGTTGAAATTTAGATTTTTAATACAGAAGCACAACAGTATTTTGGGTAGCTTTTATAGACAGTAAATTTTATTTCTCTCACTTCCAATTGGAGAACCCGTTCACGCCATGAATCGAGTAAGTTTAAAGCAACAAAAAACACAGTACTTAAGATATGATCACTTAGAAATAAAAATTAGGAGACCACTGTATAAAAACCATTTATCAACCACAACTAGTTCACAGCCACCTTATCTGCAGAGGCAGCTTGATAATGCTGTATTATTGATAAAGCCTGTGGGAACCTTGTGTGATCTATAAAGTTAACAAAAAAAACTATACCCTACAATAAACTGCAACAATGGCAGACAATGCTATAGAGGGCGGGAAGACGAGTCTGGGGTGAGTGACCGAGGACCACCTGCCCAGTCCACTCCAGAGCATCTTCAATACAGTCACTGGTCCTACTGTCCACATATGCACACATACATACTCTGTATCACACATGCAAGGAGATGAGAAGTCAATGCAGGCTCTTCTGAGAAGTCTGATTTTAACTAGATAACATTCTTAAGGGAACCGCAGTTTGGTTAGAAAAATGAGTTTTGTAGATACCTCATGGTGGCAGTATGACTTCACTAAGACTAACGTACGAGAACAGAGATCGAGAGGCTTGCGCATAGAACAGTGGAATTTCGTCTTTTTTACTTATTTAATTTCTTATTTTTTTACTTTTTTAAGTACGTCTAGTTAAATATTACTGAATAGCCGGCCATACATGAACAGAAATAACATTGTTACGCGAGGTTCAGGAGGGGTATAATTCTAACCTCTGATTAACAAAATGAAATCTTCAACTGAAATCTGGAACTGAGGTACATATTTTTTATATGGGTACTATTTAAGAAGGACCAGTTGGTTACTTATAGATTGGCACTGGAGGGCAATGTTATAACTATCAAGAAGCACAATTGCCTGGTGTAGAGATACATGTACAAAGTATAAGTCATAGAAACTGCACACGCTGAGTAATAAACGAAGAATAAATAATTTAACGAAATATCTGAGAGACAACAGAGGTCACACAAACCAACTGTCATCACAAGAGGCAATAAACCGTAATTGTTAAAGTGGCCTCTTCACCGATGGCTTCATCTTGTCAACACAACACTGCCCATGTGAGTCGTGATAATGCGAAAACCGCATATATTGTATCTTGTGATACTTTGTTGTATCGAGTTTTAGATTTTTTAAATCAAGGAAACATTGAAGCTCCCGGATTTTTGAAGACTGCATCAGTAAATACAATCGTTCACATATTGAAGAGAATCTGTGCGAAAATAAAATCTGTGATAATTCAAATCGCTGATTAAGAAATCATTTTTATTAAGAACATATAGTTTTATAACAAATATATATCCAATGAGCTGACTATTAAATTACTATACTGTCACGTAAACAGAGAATCTTATGAAATAAAAGCACACGTGGGTTCGGGTGATCAAAAGAGAGTGGATACTCTTCTTAGATAAAACCCCAACGAAGACAAATCTACTTCGGCGACCTAAATGAATCCGCAAAATTACTTAATTTCCCCCCATCTGCAGCACAAATCAATGTGGGGATATACAATTCAATAAACAGAAACTACAACTCAACAGATTAAGCAAGATCAGGTTAATAGTACATATTGAAGAATATGTTGAAACATCTTGAGAGAGAAAAAATCTGTACGTAATATTGTCACGTTGAAATGATGTAGAAGAGATTACGAAATAACCGTGCTATGTCACTGATAAGGAGCAGTTATGTCACTGGCATTCAAGTTAAAAGTAGCAACGTATGATCGGATTCACTATTACAACGAGTGTCTTCACTCTTTGTATAAATGATTTATCATTGGCGAGTATCTATAGGATTTAAATTTGTGAGTTATAAGTAAAATATCTAAGAGTGTAATTTTCATTTAATTAGTACTTCTACAGCATTGTTGTAGTTGCATGGATTATTTATGATTTAACATTCTAATTTTTCTCCATAATTAAGGACAAGTCTTGTATTTTCCTTGTTGGATCAAATAGTTATTTGCCGAACGAACAATGAAGGTCCATTAAATAAGAGATAGCTAAAATCAAACCCTCCCTTTGCCTATACAAGAGTGATAACTATTTATACCGTCTATGTTTAACCTGGAGGAGGAAGGTGTTCCAAGCTCTCGCGGGTCCGAGGACAATGACGTCAGTGCCTGTGCTGAAAACTATTTGCACTTGATCGAGCCCACTTAAGGGCATTTTTTAAATAGGGTTTACGCACTTGGTAAATTCAGTGGTTAAGAAGGGATTCAAACCAGGTACATTACGTCCAGGTGCCCTTCCAACTGAGGTCCCATGCCATGTCTCGACAATAGCACTTTCTGGCTGTTAGTGGGTTAAAGTTACGATTTGAGAACATCACAAATTTAATTATGAATTTAAAATTGACTGCAGTCTAGTTGATGACTCTTTCATTTAAGCTGACCAAATGCTAGTCTTAATTAGATAAATAACGATTTCCTGGGATTCTTCCAGGTCTTCTTTTCATATGTAGGCGCTTTAGGCCCACACTAACTGACAGACAAGCAATGAATATGTTGAGCCCGAATGAAGATAAGAGTGTCGAGCTTACTAAGAGGCAAGGGGAGTGACGTCAGAGCATATGCTGCAACATATGCACGCCTTCCTTTCCTCGGGCCTTACTTGGTACATCGGCGGCAGTGTCTGCAATTTCTTAACAAACAGATAGTAGATAATAATGAGTATTCGTAAAATAAGGTGGCAGAACTGGATAAATCTTGTAACGTCTTGAAGAATTGTAATCTTGACATGCTACTCAAAACTATAGATTTTCTATTAAGTATAATTAATTAATGTAACCTAACTTATGGAGCAGAGGTAACCTTTTTCATATTGTAGTAGCAACATCGAATGTCATGTTACAAGGTCGAATAGGGAATTACACCAGAAGAACAGACAGATAAGCCAAAAAGAGTGAAAATTGAAAAGTTTCTGCACAATAAATATTCATTTATCAACACTATTATTGTTGATTGAGTAGCACTAGTAGCGATATATATATATGCATATAAACAGAAGTAGCTAGCCGACAATGGGCACTAACTCTTCAAAAGTTAATGGAAAAATAAAAGAGGAAAGAGGTCAAGTTAACAGGCTATTTATAGGCCACAGGTCTCTTGTCCTCTCTCTCCGTTCAGAAATATGAACATTGTTGTGAGTTTGAACGGTCTTGACCTTCCTGTGGCCAGCTAGTGGCTCAGTGGACCAGGTTCGAGTCGACCTAAACCTGCTACAAACATAAAAAAAGCGAAGACAAATTCCATACAGGGAGCGGTGGGATTGAGAACTGGGCTGAGCGAGTTTCTTCTTCCGTACCGGCCTCCAATCTACTAAGGAGATAATCGGAGCACTTTCCCCTCCTCGATCATTACCGATAAAAATTCGTTATGCATTAGTATTTATACAACCTGAAGAATTAATATCAAGTATATTTTTGGCTATTAAAGCCTCGTGTACACTAACTACCAAGAAAGAACATACGTTGAAAGATGGTGTAAAGGATTGTGTGGCAATCATTAAAACATGAGGAAACGTAATGGGGCGTTTTTCTTTTACAGCAAGTGAAAGCGTATAATCACGACTCGAAATTACAGAGAGAAAAGAAAACTGTACATAATTCATCAGGAATGACAGCGAATATCTTTTTATATTAGGAATCAGATATATAAAAATTACAGTTCATAAAGACATTTAAAAAAAATTAAAATTTTCATTAAAGGGTTTGCTTTCCTTTCACCTTAGGGCCGGGTGAAAAAAAAGGGCGGGATTTGAACCCTGGTCCTCCTGATCTCTAATCTAGAACTCTTACAACTCAGCCCTCCCAGCGAATCCTTAACCTAGTCAATTTCAAGGCTTATTAGTTAATTTGGTAAAACTTCTGGGAAATGAAAGAACAGAGTAATTCTACTTACTGTATCTAATTTCCGGTATGGAGGTATTGTACTTTTTTACAATTAAAAGAAGCCACAAATAAATTTAAGAAATAAAATGTCGTTAATAAAAGAAACGTACTTAGTGCAACAATAATATACTATGATGGGATAAATGCATAATCAAAAAATTTCCAACATTCTGTATTGTAATTGTGCTTAGATGACAATTAATTATTATTTAAATGACTAGTTTTCCATAGTCATTGCGTCTGTTTTAACAATACATTGGAAATATCTAAACAACAATTATCCATTAAATTGACTTTTATGGCAAGTGCTGCATCATCAATGAACATTCAATTTCGAGTTCTCACTTGTCTATAAACCCTTTCAACCACCACATTAGTTCTAGAAGAACAAGAAGTAAGTTGAATAAGAATAAATAAATTTTCACATGTAATGTGTACATTATTAACTTTTCAGAATTTAAATATACATTCAGTTCTTTAATTCCTTCAATGAGACAATTGTCACTTATTTTAATGTATGGCATTTCTTTAGATAAAGCTCACTTATCTGTTCATTATTAAAATACATCAAACATAATGAATTTTATGTTATGTCCCAGCATCGATAGGATACCCAGATTTATAGATTTGTCTTCAGATATCGGAAAGGATGACACTTTTAGAGGGATTGCATAACTTACAAAAGGACTGTCCTTCCTAGAGGAGGACAAATTCCCACTTTAGGCATTAGGTTCAAATCCTTAGACGGACAGAGAATTTTAATTGACTAATTGATTTTTTATTAATATTTAATCCTTAACCCTAATGAAGTAAAAAATATATCAGTCTAAATAAACACTGCCTCCTTAAGTAAAAAAATTAAACATATTCTATTCTAAGACAATGGATACATGGTGGCAGAGAACTAAGGTGGGAACAGGCAGGCTGGGCTTCCTGGCAAGAAGTAGGCTGTTTCCGGAACCAACTTTCCCTCGCTCTTTGGGCCCCTTCCCTAAGTCCCAACCTTCTGCTCTCTACAAGCACTTTTATTTAGCCAGTAACCATAGATACGTACAAACTTATCGATATTAGTACAGTATACAAATTAATATAAGATCATCATCTTTATTCTCTTGGTGTCATCCACGGAGGATAAGAGCAGAGCCAACACCGTTTGAAACTATACTATCTTATCAGGGACAGATTTAAGGGCACTTAAACAGTTTTTGAATAATAATGATAAGGGGAAGAATGTCATACTATGTATTTTAGATTCCTTCAACGTCTTAAGCTAACCAATGCTCTCGTTGTAACTAATTTCTAAATCATCAATCGGTTATTGAGAACATTTTGGCTCCCTTGGAAGGTCTCACCCATAAACACTTACGGAGAGACGTTACTTTGAAAAAGTACAGTGTAATCGTTTCAACAATTCCAGTAATCTTGTTAGTCACTACTTGGTATATTACACCCATTAAAGCTGATAGAAATAAAATAAAATGATCTTCTGAGCCTTAGGCCCTTAATGATTAATTTAGAAATGGTTTTTTATGTGAGTACAGCTAAAAAAATTTTATTGCTACGAGTTGTTTATTGCCCTCCGAGTCATACAAACATGGCCCCGGAGACTAAAAGCCTCAGCTGAGACGGTCCCGTTGTGGAGAGAGTAGCGAGCAGCCACAGGTGGTTGGAGCTCTCGACCAACGGGACAGGGTCTTTGAACCCCGCCCCCCTCTGTACAGTGCGGACCATCCTCTTCTTCGGTGAGCGGTCCTCCACCTCTTTGTGTGGCTATCATTTGCCAATACTGTAGATTCCGATGTAAGCAATCTCATGGCTACCATAGTGGAACCAATAAGTGTTCCATCGCTGTAACGAACACGTCAAAACGACATTATACTAGTTGTATGTGTATATATATATATATACATTCATGAAGTAAATTGAATTTTTTATTTAAAAAATGAAAGAGAATGAACCGTATGTAAAATTAGAGGCAAGAGTCCCACCACCCATTTCTAAAATATTTCTTATTAAAACAATCAATTAAATTGTTATGGCTAAACAAAAACCTACAGGTTAGAACAAAATTAATTACATAACTTCTATTGGATTCTATTTGATTTTGTTTAAGTTACAGACTCAGTTTTATTGGAACTAACAGGGACAACCTGACCCGTGCTCGGACGTCAACAAAAAGGCGTTATCAGCTCTCTGCCGAAACAACAAATCAAACTAGCATTTATCGATGACCAAGCGTCGTTTCGTGAATCTTTCATCGTCAATTCGACAGACTGATTCTTCGGTGTAGATAACGCTATCTATATATCGCATAAACAAGCAGTGACGAAATACAATTAAAAATATAAAAAAATTATATACAATGAATAAAGTTCATCGCATTAAAACCTTTTTGGCACTAGTGGTTTAATCCCTTAGTAGATCATTTTGTGATGAGTATGGAAACAGAACGAAGGACGGAATAAAAAACAAATAACTATAAGTCATTAAAGCTAACAAAACAAGAAATATATATATGTATATGTATATATACCATAGATCTTCATATGATAGATTATATCATAGAAGCTGAAAAATAAATGGAATGGGAAATAAACACAACAGACTCGGTGAAGGAAGCAAGACTAGACTTATAAACACAAACATCCAATCCAGCTTTACAACTGATTTTTAAAAAAAGTTGAAGAAACACGCGTAAGAAGAAATACGTAGTTGGTAAAAGTTTACCAACGTAGTTGCAAGATGGCGCCGAGGACTAAGCGGAACAAACTCTCGACTGATACACCTATTTTTTTTTTTTTTTAGAGAGAAAACATGTTGATTTGGGAGGCGCCTGGGCCAGTCTTGTCTGTAAATATTGTATGAATAAGCGAGTGAATGATGAATTGTAAATATGGTATGAATGAGAGCATCTATCTTAATTACTTATTGCCTATTAAGGCAGATTGTAATTTTAATACAATAAAGGATAATAAAAAAAAAAATTTTAGAGAGGATTTTCTACAATTTTACTTAAACTGACGCACATTTTCTCTCACGAAACTGAGTGAATCACATCCATAGACATAAACCCCATAAAAACAAATCTTTTAGAAAACCGAGCTCATAGCCAGTAGAGTAAAGCAAGCAAGCCCTATCACCAAAATTAACTATTATTATTACAAAGTAAACAACAAATAATAAAATATCACAAAATTTGATCCTCCGACGGAACTAAGAAACCAGGGTAGAAGACACAGGGACATTATAGATCCATGTCCCAGTAAAAACACTTCGGTATATCACGTGAACTGGAACTAAGACAGCGAAAATTGTCACCCCTTTGGTCTCCAAAATTTAAGAGTAATACACCTATCTTAGTTTATTATTCACTATATAACCAGCGAACAACGATGCTTAGAATTAGCTGGGGGCGCATATAACGTATTGTTAAGAAGGAATGGAAATGTACTCCAAGCCAAAAGAAGTAAAAAATATATAAGCACATATTGACGCAATCTCCTTTTCCTACGGGGGGGAAATATGAAACTGAGGCAAGAAAATCCCACGGCCCTCCTTGAAGAAACTCTGGCTGAACTGTTTATAACATCGGTGATAATCAAGCGCCATTGGTAACAGAAGAAGGGGCTCTTGAAAATAGAGAAATGCGCAATAGTAATCTCATTAATAAGAACTTGCTAGTCTTACTCCTTGATATATGACTAAACATACACATTTACATACATGCGAGGCAAATGCATATACGCACAAGAACACAAAAACCTGTTTGATATTGAGTATATTCTTGAAATAATTTATAATACATTGTAGGAAATGTGCTCGGTTAAATATGTATTTGATGTCAATACGCTAGCCATAAATATATTTACCCCTTCTTACCCTTCTTATAGCAAGCTTCTGTAGTCTTTCTCATATGACAAGTATTCAGTTCACCCCACTCCTTTTTCAATCGTGACATACTTATTTTAAAACCTCTAATTACACCAATAGAAAGTTATCTCCACCCCCCTAGTGTCCTTACCTATTATGTCTAATTCGGGTAATGTCTAGGGGGATCGGTATGTGACGCGATGCAACCCTAAATATGAGGCTATGGTGGTGGAAGGGGACCTTAAATGTTGAGGCAAGCGCTTAAGCAACTCCACTATCAAGTATGCTTATAATATTTTAAAAAATCCATGGCACGACACGCTTTTGAAAGATGCAAGGTTTATTAATGTATTTGACTTTTAGAGGGGGATTATCCTTGCAACTTATAATTCAGTTCATCTTCGGCGGGATTTGCTACATTTTTGTGCATGAACCTAAATTAGATCCCTTTTTGATACGGAGTAAACCTGGTCATAAGCGGTAACGGGACAAAAATCTTTTGTATCTTCTCGATCCATTACTCCTGCTCCACACATCGGCGAGCTCGCAGGCCCCGGGGGCATATTCAATAAATTTGGATGAAAGATTGGACATTGGCGTAACAAAGGGATGGATGTAGGCTCTAGCTTAGCTATTGGTCGTAGGATAGCGGTATTTTTTCCACACATCTAAGGGTTAGCTTATAGGACCTGATTTAGCGGGTTTCAGTTGTCATTGGCTATTCAGTGGGTTTGTTCCGTATCGTACATTAAAATGCAGTCAGATCAGAATAATCGTAACAGAAAAGTGGCAAGAGGAACAATACAATCGTACACCAATTTTTTTAATTTATTATGTTATCGTTATAAAATACTCTATATCAAGCTGGTTGAACACAACCCAAACATATGACGAGTTATATTTAATAAATTTATTTTGGGTGGTTTATTTTATTAGTGTTTTTTTTTTGTTTTTTTTTTCAATTCTGTCTTGAATTAACGACTGAAGAAAATGCTGCAACATAACTCGTCTATTTAGCGTAGATCACCGTCACTGTTTCACAATGTGGCGAATGAAATAAAACCAGAATTGAAAGCGCGGGAAACCCTTCCATGGTCTACAACTCGCCAGGTGACCTGCTGTATATATGGAATCCCTCACGAAGACTTTCACTCGCTGTACACTGACCCCACCACTTAGACAAGTCTCTGGTCCCATATGTGGAGGTGACTTTAGGCTCTAGCTCTGTTAGAAACATTCCTATAAATAGGTTGAGATAGAAGAAGATTGGAAGGCGACGGAGGGAGTCGGGAGGTAGATAAACAAACCTACTACAGCTACAACCCATGTCCTATATTTAGCCAACTTTGTGTAATGTCCAACAGGCAATCACCCTCCGATAGCCGATGACGATTGGGTCGCAGGCTTCACGCCGATAGAAACGATCTGTCGCCAGGACGGATAAGAAAGTTGTAGTGGGAGTGCTCGCTGAGAGGTTGTTGTCCAGCTAGCGGGCTGGAACCACGGAAAAGGGTCACCACTTCGTCCCCTCCAGCTCAACCCAAGAACCAACTCATCCTTAGCCGACTTTCTTTCGCACTGCCATCTTTCAGTGCGTATACCAAGCAATGCTTTCACTAGTAAATTTATATCTTAATGCGGGACATAGCACTTCATCATTTACAATCATATGAAAATTTTAACTATGACGCCGTAAATTATATTTTATCTCCTCCAACGACGATGAAACCAGAGCTGAAAAATGGCATTTCAAACACAGTAATCCAGGCCCCTTCCCAAGCAAACATAAGATCAGCCGAAGAGAGACCTTCAGTGATGAAAAGAATAAAAATTAGTTTTTTAATGGAAGCCTAGTAATTAATAAACCTATATTAATAACAAATGAATGAATTAAAGCGAAACTTAAGGATGACCACAACAACATCTCAAAGAGCACAAGATATTTCATGGCAGCCATACGTGGTGAGTTAAGTATTGTTAAGCATAATACCGGCATAATTTATTTAAACTTTCTTAAGCGATGCAGAGGGAGTAGATACAAACGCTCTAGAAAGTCCATTTCCACCACGTTATGATAACAACCATATTGATTGTGGCCTGTAAAGCCTTATGTCCCACAGGGACCCTACCAAGGACCGGGTAGCAGCTGCTGCCCTTCCTTAATCCTGCCCACACCCTAAGGGCCATTAGTACCTGATCTACGGTTGTATAGGGCCGAATGCAGAGAAGGTCCCCTGAGCAGCTTGTGGTTTCGACGAGTCTGCTACGAATATGTCGCACAGATTATTTTATTCGTTTCAAACACTCATTTGCAACAGATTTGTCGATAGTTGTAGCGGAGTATGTTTATTTAACCCAGGTTATTTTCAGGAGTGTACGACATACGCTACCTGTAAAAGGTGAGAGGGGTCTCCCAACAACTAAAACTGAATGACAAAAACACGAGAATTCTTTAGATTCCCAAAATCAGATGATGCAAAGTATGGAACTATGAAGAAATAGCCATACAATCCTAAACGTGGCCTTTAGGCTAGACTATGTCTCCTAGAAATAGAAATTACCCAAAAATAAAGGCCAGGCCAGCCACAGTGGAAACGAATCTTACAACTTGTGAATGAAGCGAAGAGAAAGTAGAAACTTTATTAACTAGTGAGAGAGTGAGGAAGGCAAGAGCAGTCCATTGGAGCTCTACTAGAGCGGGTCTAATTCTCACCGACGATTGCTTCGAGATTGACGAATCTGTAAAAACACCAAGAAAAAATCAGAACGCTGGAGCCTGGGAATATAGCTTTAGTAACACCGCGGAAATGCTTCTCGAGTCAATGTTTTATTCATTTTTGTGTAATCAATGCACATTTCGAAAGAAAATAACATATTTTTATTTATATTTCCACCTGGCATACAGATTTAACAAAAATCATGGGCATAACTAGATCTACTGAGATAGGTTACTGGAGTAGTTTTTAGATGGCACTGAGGATGTTGCTTGAACGAATACTAAGTAAATGATAGGTTAACCAAAAATTACCAGTAAATGACTCGCTCAAAACGATTCCTTTTTACACAGAACCAAATAGGAGAATTCCCAAGACTCTGAACCATTTAGTGCACTCACTACATTTCAGGTCAAGGCTTGCTTATCACTTCAAAAGAGGGAGTATCTTCTAATCAGTTTTAGGACACGCTAAACCAATCAAATTGTATTCAGTCGATAAAAACGAAACAGAAATAGGGTCTGGTCGTGATCCACCGGGCTGGAGTGTAGGTCCATTCATACCTTGGTGGGTATTTAATTGGCGGCCCTACGAAAGTTTCACTCTTAGTATATGAGTTAGGTAGGTAACCTATAGATTTGATGCAGGGGACTCCTTAATGCAGGGTACATCTCTTTAACAATATATGGTTTCTGGATCATTGATGATGTGAATTGTCTGGCCCAAACCATTGAATTTTCATATAACAAATGTTTAACTGCAGAAAATAAATTCCCACGATTTGCTTCCCTTGTTCAAAAGCTTCTTTTTTTCCTACCTAACTGAATTTAACCGTGTAGCCAAGCTGAGTGGTTAGGACGTAAGAAGAAGACAATAGTAAAAAGTACACCCACCACTTCCTGCAGCTGAGAGCTGACAGGGAAGGGACGCCTTCGCAAAAAAGAATTGCCTGCCAAAAGGAGGCCCGGTGGGTGAGAAGGCAGGTGGTGAAGTGAAACCTCAACGGTTTGTGCTCTAGATAGAGCTAGTTCACTGCTATAGGAATATACCAACATAGAATTGGGTGAACTACAAGAACTAGGCACGTGCCATTGTCTTCATTAACTTCCAGTTCTAACATGCACTTCATAATATCAACAAATAGTCATTGAAACAAGAATTCATGGGCTCGGGAATATCCTACTATTTGGTTTCTACTACTCACTCATTAATCTAAAAGTAAGACTTCCCTCGTAGAAGCTACAAATATGTGGTTTATGATACTTGGGTCCAGATCCCAATGATTCAAGTAGACCCAGCCATAAGTGATTACTGGTACGAATATAAGACTGACTCAATCTAAGCTTGCTTAGAAAAGCGAACTTTATTAAGTAACTGTTAACTATTGAGTTGAAGACAGAGCGCTAAATGGTAATACAGTTGGTGAGGCCGACCTTGAGGCGGAACAGGAATGCCGGGAACCGATCTTTCAACTTGTCCTCCACCTCCTCTTCCACTTCTTCTGTTGGTGTCCTCGCGGCCGGCAGCTTTCACAAACACGTGTGGTACACACCTCAGTATGTAACAGAGCAGGCAAAAGACAACCCTGACCTCCACCTATCCTCCAATCAATGCATGAGTCATCCTCACCGTCAACACGGGCCAATCAAATCCGACCAATCGACAATTTATAAATAACAAACGAGGTATAGGGTTACCTTCCTGCCTCTAGATAGGCAACCTCCAGGAGAAAGCATATTAAATAGAACTTCTATCTCAGTAAAAATGTATTCATATCTGAAATGGAGACCTCTGGCTTGGCTTGGCTGAAGATTGTTTTGTCCCTGAGAAAAAACGCGCCAGCTGGACGTTGGTGAAGTGAACAAACCGCTCGACCTTGGCCATAGCTTTTAAAGATAACGGCCACATCCAGTCAGTGAGATCATCAAAGCAAAATCATCCCTGCCTCAGCAACAATACTCATGTCGTTGGTAATAGAAGGAATAACTAAACCTTTACGTCAAACATTGTATGAGTATTAGTTATATTATATTCAACTGTTTGTAGTAGTTACCTTTTGTACACCTATTAGAGGGGGAAATCGAATACGGTATGTAACCAATCAACCACAGCACCGTTTACGGGTATTACATCTTGTAATAATGATAAAAATAGTCCCATAAAATGATACATGTAATTTATCAAAATACTACTTAAAATTCATTGACCTTTAATTAGAGAGATAAATGAGAAAACACTTATTTACATATCACTTTAACCAATAATTATCATAAGGACTTTTTCTATAAATTTATGGAGGCAATAAATAAATGGCAAGAATGCCCTTCTGCTTTAATGCTTTCCTATTTCCCAGGAATACACTACCCACCCATCAAGGGGGCGATTTATTTCACTTGACTTAAACATAAGTACAATTAGGATAGAACTAGCACCTCAATCGGTAACAGCTAATTGTGTAAACGAACATAGTTATTTGTAAAAAATGGCATACTACTACTAACTACGACATTACGTAATGAATTAACTCAATGGCGCTGTGAGACCAGCGAGCAGCTAGAGGTGTCAGGAAAGGCGTGTTTCGTCTTTAGATGACCTCTCTCGTGAACATATGTACATATGCTGTTGCATATCCATGCACTGGATTTTAGAAAATCAAATATTCTTGTTGTGTAATGGTTCTCTTGCTAGGTGGTCACTTTCACCAAAGCCTCGTCCCTCGGCTATTTTTATCTAGGGCGCCTGGGCACGGGAGAGAGAACAAATGTCTTTTCGGGACACTGTCATTTCTCTAACGCCAAACTTAAGCTATAAACGGCATGCCATTGCTTTAAACCAAAACAAAGGAACTTTTACAACAAATTGCGTACTCCCGTGCTAAGTTTCATGGCATATAGAATCTGTTCAAACAAAATGAAATTTAATATAAATGCTCCAAAAGTGAAACCAAGTTAACAATTCATCTACCATTCAGTACATAGGCATTTTTTATCAATTCAATGAATCTATTGGTCAGCCGACTAGGTAAAATGAGAAAATGGTCATGTTTAGGCAACCTTCTTACTACATCACTTCTTGTTTACATCAAAGATAACGCTATCAGTAGTTGATAATACCATTTATCTGTCACTCAAATTATCCGATTATACGCGAGTAGTGAGAGAAGCAATACAAAATTTTAAGCTTCCAGAAAACATTACCATCGAAATAAGTCAAGAAATTAGAAATGCCCAAGGATAGATGTCTTTCATTTCTTTGAAATTGCCAGAAATCAAAACATAAAGTGAGTACTTCTACGACAAATGGTACTCACAAAAAAGTATTCGTACAATGGATTCATATCACTTATTATTGCAACTAGATTAAGGTACATCAAGGATCTGAGTTCGAATTTCAAATCAAGGCAATACCGGCTTTAGTTTTTATTCCCACAAAATATGAGACATGAATAAATACAAAAGACGTCGAACAATAAGTAGGTATAACAATAAGGCTACTGTTCTCAATGGGTTCTTATCGATGCCACTTAAACAGCACAATGTCGATAGGCTCAAGTGTTTGCTCATATCCCAGCCCAACATTTATACAAATCTAAATATAGCAGAGCTGAAGGTAGTTCGTAGATTCCTCGAATAGCAATAGTTTCAAGTCGGATTTCGGGGTAGGCCTCATATTTAAGAGTCCGAAGGAACATTATTTAACAAGCGAAAGCCAGTTGGGTAGATCCTGTAATTATTATTTTTATTTTTTTTAACCAACAACGTATTATTACATATAAGTATTATTCGTGTATAAGCCCGCATATAAAATCTTGAATTTTACTATGAGTAATTCACAAGATTCTCATGTATAATTATAATCATTCGCTTACAATCTCTTCACAAACTAAGTTTAGATATTCATATGTCTAATTATTTTTTGAAAAGATTACTTTCAATGACTAAGATCGTTAGAAATAAGATTAAACACAAAGCCAAACCAAGACAATATATCTGTGTGCTCGATGGAAAAATGTTAGGTCACTTTTGTTAAGAAGTTCACATTCCAGAGTGTAAGCACTATAAAAAAAGACTTTAAGTATTAGCCAACTATCATTGGTGATACGTTCACTCGTGTAAAACAACTTAGTGATTTTTCATAACATTATTGTAATTATGGACTCTGGAATGTGAAGCGAATGTCCTCTTTGTTAGGAAAAGTGACTTATAACATTTTGCTATCTGAGCACAGCAATTCATATTGTTAACAAAAACGGTCTGTAGTAGATGAATCACTAAAAAATAATCTTTAACATTATGGAAAAAAAACTTGCGAGTTCATTAATATCTGAATCAACCAGTATCTACAAGATCCTCAGATCGCAGGTGGAAGCTTTTCCTCGGCGAGAGGAAGCAGATGCCCGCTCCCAGTTTTTGTTCCATTCCGGGACGCTAAGGAGGTAAGGAGGGGATCTTTGAAGCGGTTCAATTAGACATAGCAGGCAAGTTATAATCAGCGTAGGCATCTTGGATAATTATACGATTAACGGTCTCATTGATTCTGACAGCAGTGATTTTGTCTTAACAGCTAAAATACGTCACCGAATTGAATAGTGCTGCTATAACCATGCTTAACAGATGTCGTGAGGGCGTCACTGATATAATTTTATCGATTAACATGAAATCTGAAGTGTCCCCACAGTTCAATCAGATATATGATCCGGTTTGCTGAGATACAACCAATCGTTTATCCGGTTTGAGAGAGCAGTGGAAAGTCGCAAGTGTACTTGATACAGACTTAAATCAGCGATCGTAATAAAATTAAATTAGTATAGAACGATCGATCCCTTGTACTTATAGTTAACCGTAAAACTCCACAGCTAGGGTCCATTTTAACTCTAAATGACTTGGTGGATTCTGTTTTTTATAGTTATAGACGGGACTAGAAACGTCAACCTTTTCTTTGGGATGTAACATGGAATTCTCTATCCTAATGTTTTTAGGACGGACGGATTTTCCCCCACATCTAAGTATGACCTAACCCACGTTTTTCTGACCAGTAACCGACTACACATATTACCAATATATAACCATGTGTAACAATTTTTAACTGCACCTTTAAACCGATCTAGAACATATCCGTATAGAAAATTGAAACACGAGTATTAACCCAACTCGCTGTGATCTTGGCGTGAATAAAATAATGTACAATTTCAGTTAAATTCCTTTTTATAAATCTCATATGATATGATAATTTGGTAATTAATGGTAGCAACCCTAGTATATAGAAAAAATATAGTAATGTTTCAGATGAGGTATATATCCCTAATTAACTTGGTGCATAGCCAAAGGATTGATATACGGGTGGTCTGAAAAGTTTCCGACCTAACAAAGCTTTTATTTATTTTATTATCATCTTCATGTTGAGGTAGGAAACTTTTCAGGCCACCCCTGTGTATATCTGTGTTTTAAATAGGTTTTTATGACAATTTTTAATAATTTTTTATGGTTTTAATGGTTACATGATAGTTTTTTGTTATTAATTATTTACTACATACGTGGTGTATGTTTGAATTTTAATATTTTTTCAAATAAGTAACCATTGCTATGTATAATAATAGTAATTAGTATGTCTCCATATGAGCAGGTAAAAGTTTTTATCATTTGAATTTTTATTTTGTTGTAAAGATGACTAAAAATGAAAGCTTAGACCTGTCAAAAGCGCTATAATATTAAAGAAGTAGTTATAAGTTGTGGAAAGACAATAAAACGGTTTTATAATTGGTAATTAATACATTAGGTACATAGTTACATACATTAAGTCCGTAGTTACACTTAGACAGCTTATTTTTGGCCTGTATGATGATTGGAAATGGAGAAGAGGTTGACATCATAGGGCCACGAATGTTTCCTTATCATTAATAACGGAGTATAAATCTATAAGTGCGAATGGTTAACGTTGAGACCCGTCATCAGCCAATGAGCTTTATGGCCTATTGGTCATGACTAGAACTCATATCAACTTAAATACATCGAGTTAGATACAAGAGCCGCCGACCCTGGGATAGCTCTGTTGAGAGGTGGGATCAATCGGTGCTGGCTGGCAGACTGGCCGAGGGTCATGTCGATATCTTCAGGGCAGCGGCACAACCTTCCAACCTTCATGCAGTCCGACCAACTAACCGTCTTAGTGGGAGGGGGCATATAAAAAATGTTCAGCAATAGCAACAATTATTAGTATGTTTAATTTGACAAAATAAATGGAGATTTCATAACTGGAAAAGATGACCAGATTATCAGTACATAAAATCGTCAAAATCTACGTGGGAGGCAATGAAAATAAACATGACGTTTTTATTTCCGCCACCAACGCTTAAAACATTTTTTTTTTTTTTTTTCAACCCCTTTTTCTCGAGAACAATAACTTGTGGAACAAATAAAATTATATACAGATTATGCCAATTCCCACATGTATTGTTATCAATTGTTCCCATAAATTCACCCACTAAAACCTGCAAAATATTTATTATTATTGAGATAACTACGGTTGGGTACTGGGTGCGAAGGCCAATTTCATGTACGGGTATTGCCTACACGGCATTTGCCCAATGTCACTTTATCACTTCACTTGATTGAAATTATCAGACAGTATGACTTAAATTTCGTAACGCAAGATGCATTACTCAGGACTGCTCCACCTACAACAATTGTGCCACTGAATACAACATTGTAATGCAGTTTTGAGCATCGAGAGAACTGCGAAAACGTTGTGAAGGACGCCTGGATCGCGAGCTCTAATACACTGACCTATTTAATACGGACCGCTATCAACGTGCGCTAGTTCCACCGGCCACTTCACATATCTAGGTGAAGATCGTCCCCCCGGTAGAGAATTTGCTGTCGAGTATATTTTTTATTAGCTAACACCTTTTGAGTCGAGGAATGCATGATATTAAAAATGACACCTCAGACCGTGTAAAGTGCAACACTTAAATGTCAAATGCTTCAGAGATGTGAATGGAACGAGAACTGGGAGTGAACACTTTTAAGACGGAGGTGACATTCAAGGCTGTGTGTCAACTCAAGTCGTCGCTTTCCTCAACTGCCAGTCATAAAACTTATCATAACTATACCTCGTATCTTTAACTGCTTATTTATTACACAACATTAGGATTTGCGACAAAAGCAAAACAGAAACAGGAGCCCGTAACTATCCGCTAGTACGCCAACGTAACGTGGTTCAACGGCGAATGAAACAATTGTAATAGATTTCCCCTCAAAACTAAAAAGTCCAAAGGTAAACCATTTTGCGATAAAACTTTACTTGATATGCTTATCATCGTTGCCGACTTTAATTTATTCTTAATTCGGCGAGAGGGTCGAACTTTATATCTAGTATGACTTCTGAGGCGACAAAGACTTCTGAAATCTCAATAACTACACACAACAAGAAGACCGATACCTGAAAGGACGTAAAGCATCGACCTTCGAGTTCAGCAATTATTTGAGCTCTATTAATTGGACAAATCCGATACGAACAAAGGTACACTAACATGTAGCTAACCCATACAAAACGAAAAAGAGAATCCGAAAGTTAACTTCTAATAAGCTAAATATACCTTTATCTGTAAAGTAGAGAATGTGGCTGGAACATGTCCTGACAAACGCCAGACAACCAACCAATGACGTCAATGCGGAAAGAAACGAACAAATAGCTAAAAATATATATATAAAAGTTATGGAATATGTACAAGGATACATTGAGAGTTTACAGCCGTGCACGAAGGGGGAGGGTTTACTTTCGAACAAGTACAGGGCGAGATCAAAAACGATTTCACCCTCATGGAGTTATATTTAAAAATAAACACCCCAGACTAATAATATATTTTCAAGATTTAAAATTATGATTTTTTCCTCCCAATATAAAGGCACGCTAAAGATAGTAATGCCAAAAAGAAATTAGAAAAAAAAAAAGATTTGAGAGTTTACAATAGATACGCGTGTTTAATACCTGCTGAGCCGTTTCGATAGGGTTTTCAGTGTCAATATTTCAGCTAATTAAATTCTATAAATATATACGTAAACTATACTAAGCATTTTTTTCACAATGTCCCCGCGTGAGCAACATCTCGATATTGCTTATTTGCATTCAACACCCTCTTTCTCGCTGATTTGTACTTGATATTAAATTAATTTATTTGATTTAGGCACAACTTGAAGACAAACCAAATCCGACAACTATAGAGAAAGCTGGTATTTTACGTTGGATCCGGCCAACAGTATTCTTTCATCGAGCCAGTAACATTACAATCCCGTTGCCTAATCGTCCACCAGTCTAACATTGCGATATTGTACTATTGCGTACCTCACTTGTAAGCTGATTTCATCGAGACGTTGACTGCGAATCGTCTGTCTGCTGTTGCAGATTTTTGTTTGTAGATACAACGGGGGGGGGGGGGGCAGTTATGACAGCGGTATTCTGCATTCAATACCGGCGAAGGGTTAGCTCGAGCCGGAGCTGATAAGCTTGTCCTAAATCCCATGAGGTGATTTAGAGAGAGAAAACTATACCTGATGTACAAACAAACTTGTTACCCCAAATAGGTATTGAGCTGGAACTTGAGTAATCATAAAATTTAGAAAGGGACTATTTCTTATTTTTTTACATACCTCCAATTACATGACATCTTACTTTTAACACGAACTAATCAGAACATTTAATGATGTCGCAGAATGCAGCTTTAAAATTTCTGATCCGATCGCCAGTTACCCGATCGAAAGTAGAACCTCATTCTTTAGGCTCGGCAAAAATGAACTCACCCGGACACTAGCTAAAAGACCGACGGACGACAGAGCGAAGCAAGAGCTCCTCCAAGAAGAGAGCACGGGTAGAGACAGGACAGTGTTGCCTACCGGCTGGATAGGTGCGGCAACACCGCCTATTATACACGCACAATCTTATAGTCTGCTCCACAATAAGGCCGCGTCTCCAGCCTTTAATGTGTGACTCTTATCTCTGTTTACATCGTCGCCTGTAAGAGTGTGCGTCTTATCTCATGTTTACTCTACCAAGAGGAGGAGGGGAGGGTTATTATACATGAGGCAGCTCGGCCTATCCGTCGAGGTATTGAACCCAGAACATTCATAACGGACCCGCAGTACGATAAAGCACGATGATTTTTATTACATTTTTCAAATGCTGTGGTTAGTTGAGATTTATTCCAGCATATTGGCTATAACGTGAAACCTGAAGGTTGAGAATTCCATAATGGCGACCGTTAAAATATTAAACGGATGTATTCGTTGCAAGATCGGTTAAGCCTCGAAGAAGTTTCGTCATATACTATGTATGCCTGCATCAGATCCTGGTCAGCGGATGTAAGATGTGCACTAATCAATACACATTGGGGGGCCGGTATGTGTTAAGCATTGCACATCTTACTTCCATTCTTCAACTATCTCATCTAAGGGTTTGAAACAAGCCTACAAGATCTACAAATAAAATCTTTGTTATTGCTGATAATTTTTGGTTTCGTTTTAATTACTCAAGACCTCTGTTTTACCTGATACAATTTCTTTAGGTTTGTAAATGTATTTAAGTAGCAATAGAGATGGCAAGTACTAAAGCCCTGCGGTGAATAAACAGACATTAAAGTGGCCCTATACAGGAGGGCGGGTCCGTGGGCGCCCTCGGTTCCCATAGGCACCCCCCTCGGGAGCAAAAGGGCGGAAAGGTTACACGGTATTCTTTCTGCTCCAGCCCTTAACCCTCAGTAAAAGCTACCCTGCACTAACAGACCGAAATAAAACACTTTTATTCATCTATTTGTAGCTTCATCCATTATAATAGCTACGGGGGGGGGGGGGGGCGTGTCAGTCAAAACAGACCTAGCCAATCTGGTGGTCTAGCCTATTATTATTATATTATAATGGGCTTAGAAAGTAAAAAAGACAATCAAAAAGATGGCCCGAAGCCTGAGTATCTCAAATATTTATAGAACTACCGTGAAAAAAAATACTCGGCATTAATTAATACAAATAGATAACGTAATAGCACAAGGTAATATTGAAGAATATTGTTTTAAAAAAATAACACTATAAACACTGCAAGAAACTATTGTTACTTAAATTAAATAAGTAAGCGATACAAAACATGAATTAAAAATTTAGCAGCTACTAGGAAAGAAATACCATTTCAGGAAATGCCTGAAAGGCGATTAATTTTTTTTAAATAAGGCTAATTAGCAATATACGTATTATTGAGACTTGATTGAAACATCAAGCATACTTCATTTTATTTGTTTAACCATCTTGCTCACTCAAAATCACTCTAAAAAAACAAATGCGAATAAACTAGGATATTGAAAAAAAAAATCTAACATGCTGTAAGGAACGGTTTCTATTGTTGGTTGTTTAATACATCAATAACCACGGGGAAACAATCAGAGCATAAAATGTTAAATGGCTGCGGAGCTGTGATGTGATAAAGCTTAAAGGGGTGGGGACTACCGAGTTGAGCGATCACAGCGGAACCAACTAACTAGTCAGAGCTTAGGTTAGCGAACCGGGAAGAATTTCCCGGGCAAGAATCCATCGGACAGATCCTCCTCCCGCTGTATCCCTGATCGTGTGAGCTACATACTAGGGTAAGTAACACCTGGCCGAATGTTTTTATAATGGACAGCAGTTTCCCGCGCACCCCACACTTCACCACTATGACCTACCCCATGTTCTTTTCATTCAGCGGCTCTACAAACACCATCCTTTATGGAAGTTAGCGAAACGGTCCCGATCGTAATCGCGTTTAATTGTTGTTTTATTAAACTTCTAGTAAATGTATTTTAACCGAAAAATAATAATTTAAATCCTTACAATATCAATATTTTTTTCGATTGCTATAATAGAACTCGCGGACGAAATTCGATTGTTCCTTAAATTGTAACTAGAATTTACTGTTCGTGAGATGAGATATAATAGACTATACAGCGATGAGCGGTGTTTACATTGACTGAATGAGCCGAGATGACGCTTCAAAATAGAATGAGGCGAAAATACGTTAGTAGTCAACACAACACGGGTAGGTGCATGCACGTCGGCCAAAATTTTAAATCGCCTCATTTTTGCTCCGACCTGAGGCAGATCCCACCCAAAAATATAAAAAAAACATAAGATATACACAAATGCTGTCGGCGTAAAATATGTTGTATTGCATTAAATTATTACCGACTAAGTGTAAATGCTTAATTATATTTATTTTTTAGTCTCCCCTAAAAAAAAATTCAAATCCCCACTCGTAAAAAATTCATGGTTGCGCCACAAAAGGAACTAAAGGACATAAAACGATTTAACTACACCTTTGTGCAGCCACAATAACATTGCGGTGAACCTCAGGAGTGTTTATTTAAATATTATTTATCGACAACCACCGAACAAATAGAAACATAGGAAGGAAGAGTGTTCACATTGATGAGCGGAGTTTATATGAGTGGTTAGTCGATAGCTTACCAAGCGTATTTTAGCCTGAAATCACAGCAGATGGATAGCTGGCAAATTAACGGTAATGTATTCAAGCACACCATATGAGATGAGCTCGAGTCGTCGATATTGATAATTTACACGTCAATCGACATCAATTACCAGGGACGCCGAAAATGTTGCGTATTAGATTTGAACTATGGCAACTTATTTTTCGAAACGACTGTACTTTAACGATATAGGAAAGTAAAAATATCAGCTTGTACAGCACAGACGAATGTGAGGCCACAGGCAGTGAAGGACACATCTTGAAGGTTTGGGCCAGCGTAAAAGGCGAATATTTCGGCTTTCTCTTCCTATCTCCTCCGCCTCATAGAGCTCTTATAATATCAATGTTACGCCGATGGGAATATTACTGATAGTTTACTCTATTAAAATAAGGCCAAAACATGGCAACCAGCGGTATAAATAAAGCAACGGTGGGAATTATCAAGGCAATGAATACTTGACCTCCAATGACCAAGTTTGAATGTACAGCATGTGTAAAGGTTATCAGACAATAACAAATGTTTCCTAGATAGAACTTTTCAAGATCATATGAGTACAGAGGTTTTATAACTTCAGAATAAATGTTCAACTAGTTGATAGGAGGAAGGATCATCAGTTGCTGCCTCGTCATTTTCACCTATTGGACAATTTTTTTTTTTTACCTAAAAAAACTCGTTTACATCGATTATAAACTAAATATTATTAATGAAATATGGATAAACAAAATTAAGGATACAAAAATATTGGTATAAAAAAACCTATTAAAATACTCTATTCATATTACTGCCTGAGAAGACACCCCCCCCCCAGAAATTCTTGAACATGAGGGAAAAAGCAACGAAACTTTAAAAATCAGAACTAGAAGATCAAAAACCTCGTCTTATTTTACGTATTTTTTTTTTTTACTTCCTGTAACTGCATTTCAACCAACACATAATCACATTGCTGAAACGCGTTGGCGAATATATCTTTAAAATTTCAGTTCGATATAATAACTTTTACGGCATCTATATAAAATAAATAGACGGAAGACGATAGCAGTTTGAAAGTAGAACCTCTAGCTTCAGGCTTGCAATTATTAATGAGTGGAAAATAGAAAAATAGTGCAATGAACAGCTTATGATGTCAGATGGACATGATATTTTTTACTTGAATTTTAAAAGCTCTTGAAACAAACATTTTAAAACCCAAAAATAAATTGTAAACAAGTTATACCAAAATAAATCATCATATTCTTCTAGTACACAGAAGTTAGCATAACTGCTTTACGATATCAAAGTTCCGAGTTCAAATCCCTACATAAAAGTTAATTTCCCTAAATAACATAGAAGTGGGTGGTCCTTGGCTGGATAGCCTTTTCTGCCTTAATGGGAGCACCCACTGTAAATAATTGATCAAATAATTCATAAAACTGTCAACATTAGAAATAATTCCTATTGATACTGACAAATATTTATATATATTTAAAAAGAAATAAGTTGTACGTAAGTAAATCCTAATAATTTTTAAGTGAACATGCTTATTATTCTCCATTCTGATTGTGTTTTTATCGACATATTACTTTAATCCAACTTCTTTGCCGCCTGCAAAGGAAGGTAATGCTATATACATTTAAAGTGAGTAAACATGCTCTTTCCTAAAAAAAGTTCTGGATAATGGGAATCCAAGTCATTAACAAAACATCCCATCATGATATGAACTGAGTGATTTTAAATGACTTCATTAATAAGTTAAATTTTAAAAACAAAACAAGAATTATAAGTGCCTACAATTTTGCTAGAAAAAGACAATTACAACCCAGGGTGAAATAAATGATTCAAGGTAAAAATATATTAAATGAGCAACATCTATACCTTAAAACTCCCTATACAACAATTGCTTTCATATTTAGTTATAGCAATAAGCAATAACAAAAATTGATACTCACCAGCTGCAAGAAGTTCCGGTGCAACAAGCGATGACAAATCAGGTTCTTCCCCATACCAAAATATCCATAATTCTTTGGCGGCTGCTAACGATAGTGGAGGATAATGAGACGCCTGGGGTGGAGGAGGAGGAGGTCCACCAAGTCCGAGGTCAAAGATATCTCCCGGCGATCGAGAAGTAGGGGCCACGACTCGTCGCCAGACACAAAGCATGTCTGCTGAGATACACTTTACATAGGAGGCGAGGACAGGATCCTCGAGGGGGTCTGAAGGGGGGGTCCCGGGCTCTCCCCATTCTCCTAAGCCTCCTCCGACCCATACCACTTTACGCCACTTGATCCCGCATAGGTCAGTCTGTAACAATAAATGTACACAAATGCTTTATGAAAAAAAATAAATAAATTACATTTTAGTAAAATGAAAAATTAAATCATTTGCTTTAATTTTAAATCAGCCAAAAGCACAACTTTTTTTTTATTTGCACTATAAACCAACCCACAAGGAGGTACATAGAAATAGCATGCTGATAAATGATAAATTAGAAGAACACTGCGGGAAGTCTAGATACTTAGTAACAAAAAAGTAATGGAAGAAGTAATAGATTATAAGTAGCTCAGATCAGTTATGGCATCACGAATAGTTGACTCAGAAATTTCGAGTAGTATTCAAAAACTGAATGCATTCTACTACCGAATATATAACACAATGATAAGGAATAGAACACATAAAACACAGGAGGAAGAGAATATAGACTATAGGTCAGAAAGAATTAAGACTAAATATATTTAAATCCGTCTATCTTCTTAAATGTTAGGAGGGGAGAAATGGGTTCTGACAGATTGATAAGCAAAAAAGATTAGTCGGGGATATAGTGACTACTGCTGGAGATGTGCTGAATTTCCTTACACTGCAAAGTGCAATCGGCAAAAGAAAAGAGAAGAAACAATCTCAAAGATGATATTTTAAGGCATCCCTTATCATGTCGCTTCTCTTACAGCTCATGTGAAAACAGAGCACACTGTAACCGTGCCACATCTCCACTGCTTCAAGTTGACTGATGACCAATGTACAAGGTGGGGAATAACAGCTAAAGAGCCATGTTTGAAAATGACTACAAAACCACATGAAGTAGGCTACAAGCATCTAGCCAGGCCCTATCAAAAACATTGAGAAACAACAGAGCCATTGGAATGGTCTAAATTGGTTCCATTCAACCTGCAAATAAATAACAAATAGAATAAGGTCTATATGTACCAGTAGAATGGAGAATTTTTGAAATTTGTTGTTTCACAAATTTTCTCATTATACCTATTTCATCACCGCGGTGAGAAGTTATGGAGGCTGGGCGAACCCCAGGATACTTCATACGTCGAAGTTGAATGGTGACCGTTAAGCAGAACAGCAAATTTTCTCAATTTTAGGGTCTTGAAAATTGGTGATAATGAGACCTACCTAACCATATACACAACCTACATTTAACCAATTTAACAAGCACTAAAAGAGGACCCAATATGTGTAAATCATTTGACCATCAAAGGATTAATATATATTCTCAACTTACAAGCAATGATTTAAATCCCTCCCAAAAGCTGTATGTAGTTTGGGGGGGATCAATACACCCAGAAGATATTTTGGGGAGTTGCATCACATCCTTTGGAGTGTTTTTTTTTTATAGAAGAATATTACATAACGGAATTCTATCGACATTAAATTAAAATAACACTTTACCAGCCATGAACTATTGGTATACTAACTAATCGCGTGTAATCTAAATCCATCTTTAAGGGGCTCAAAATGAAATCAACAAGCATTACATTTATATCAGGGTACTATACTACTTGATAAGCTAAGTGTCAGTTCTCTTCACGGTTTTCTGAATAACCCAATGGCTGAAAGAAGATTGATCTTGACAGCGGGGTATTATGTGTCCATTATCTCTACAAAAAATTTCCTGCCAAAAAAACAACAAAAAATCCAGGAAAGGTAAAATATCAATTGAGAGTAAAATTTTTAACTTATTCATATTTAACCAAAATATCCAAATCTTATTAAATTAGAAAACAGAAATCCAGCAAGAGAAAATTTAAACAAAACCATAACATCAATAATCCAAACAAACAGTTACGACTGATTTCAATTAAGCTAGGATAAAAATGATTAGCAGTAAACTGATAAGAGATATCCAGGACAGCAGAATAAAATTGAAAGATGGATTTCGTTACTAATACTGTGAAAAGTTTTTTCAAAGATACAATAATTTATACCTATTTAACTGAAAGCAAACAAACAAAAAAAACAAAAACAGGAACCACAGAATACATTTTGAGATTTGACAATAGAAAATTTTTTATCTAGCAATTACAAATCAATAAAGAAACACTTAACTGTCAAAAGCAAATGACTTTAAACAACTAGGACACCACAGCAAAGTTAATATATCTCGCTAATCAGCTCAACTAGACAAAAGGAAAATTTTAGAATATTTATATAAGGCGAAATCATTTATTCTAAATATTTGTAAAATATCTCAATAAAAAGTGAAGTAAAGTCGGTAAAAAGATTGTTGGTCATAGGACCTGAAAGTGTTTCAATTGTGTAGTACCATGTCAATGACCTGTTTCATAAGGGTTGGGAACGAAAAGGAACAGGAGTCATAAACACTTCTCTAGAGGCAATAGGTACTAGATGAAGGAATAGGTTACTTAAAATAAGCAAACAAATGGACATTTCCAAGTAAAATTAATTAAATTCTTAGTAAGTGCAGAGAATAGTAAAGTCTGTGTATGTTGTGGCCACTGGAGTGCAGCACACACCATCTCTACATCCAGACCTACTTTTTCATCTCAATTTTGTCAAGAACAATACCTTGTAAGATAGAGCAAATTCTGGTCAGTAGAACAATATCTATAAAGCCCCAATATTGATAAACTTCCTATGATAATTAAAATCATTAATCATTTACAGCATATTTTAAGTCAATTAGATTGAAAACCAAAGCAATATGAAAGTTTTGATGAAAACGTATAAATATTGGCCTTAATCCATGAACTCAACAGGTTGTAGACCTTATGCCTAATTGTTAACAATTATAAGAAATTCAATGCAAAAATGTTTAGGGACAAAATAAACATGTCAAAGAAACCAAGTAATTAGTTTCTATCGATGCCTCAGTTACCAAAATAATAACTTCTCTGTTCAGAATATAATCACAAAATAAAGCAGATTGCTATCAGTAAAGTCATCACTACGATAGCTAAAACAGAGATTAAAGTAAATGTTGCTGGGATGATATGACACAATGCCTGCCCAATAAATGTAATCACAAAAGCAAGTGAATGACAACAGAGTACTAAGAAACATAAAAAGAAAACCCCTGTTCTGAATTAAAGCAAAGAAACATTTGTGTTCAAGGCTAGATTCTCTCTACCATTAATGTTAGCTAACTTATAAAATATCAACAATTACGACTGTACACATAATGTGGGTCTAAAAACCATTGCTTCTGCTAGGAGAATTCGAATATGGCAAAAACACAACGTATTCAATTGTTAAATACCAACGGCGTGACACAACGCTCACAAGAATACAGAACATCAGTGGAATGTATTTCAACAGAACATAAAAGATTTTCACAAAGACTGTAACGAACCTCAGGAAGATGAAACGATAGAGAAAATGGAATATTCTTAGGAAGAGTAAACAGTTAAAGGTAATATTTGTGTTGGTATTACAAAACTAGGCTAGACTATGAAAGTAAGATAGCTTACCAGTGCAAAGAAATTAGTGTGGCAATCCTCCAAACTAGCCCCGTTGGTTTGGTTATTCGGGTTGGTCATGCTTTATCCATCTTAAATTAAAACTAAGGAGCCACTATACACGGAATAAACTAGTATAAAGCACAAAATCCAGAACGTTACTGACGAGACATGGAGAAGGGTAATGGCGGACAGATAGGACAACAAGCGCACGGCTTCGGCGCAGCTCATTGGTCAATATCGATCACGTGGTCTCCCTCCTCACAGACATGGCCGCTCTCGTAACTCAACTTCTGTCAACCAATAATCAACATTTTATTAATTCCCTAGTCCTCAAAACTTCCATTGTAAGTTATTAACTTTGTATAAAAATACTAAGGCATGTAATTTGAAAAAAAAACAAGATTTAGTTGTATTCAACTAAACATTCTAACCTACAGTTTAATCAGTGAAATTCCAGTTTGTTTACAAATTAATTTTATATATTTTAAAGGTACCTTTTCGAAATTATGCCAACAAAAAGTACAAGCAGAAGTTAAAAAAAGTTGAAGTGCCAGCATGTCGGTCACTGAAGTCTACAGAAGACTCAGTTGCAGCCAAAGGGTTGGTGATAACAGTTATTAAATTCAAATTGAATTTGAATGTATTAAATATATATTCTCTACTTAAATACCTAGGTTTCTGAGATGTCAAAAGAGCTACACACCTCCTAATAATTTACAACATCGTCTAAAAGAAGTTTTTGAGAAAACCGTAGGCAAACCAGCAGATAGTGGCGAAGAAATCCTTGATCCTATGTTGAGGTATTCACTGTTTGTTACTTGTAACATGGAATTTAATCATGGGATACCTAATTCAATCCTACACACTGTGAAGACTTATGGTAATTAATATTTATCCATCAAACAAGTGAGAATTTTCTGTGAGAAATATTACATTTTTTTTTTTTTTTTCAGACGACCTGTTTTGTTATTATAAAACACCAGTTGACACAACATTACCTCTGGAAAAAATGAAAAATATGGATTTGCCTAAAAACCTTCATATTCAATACGAGCCACTAAGATTTTTGCCTGGTAAATTTATTTCTTACATATTTTTCTCATGTTATATTGATACAAATTGTTTAAATTTTCCTTCCAATGCTTTATTTCAGATGAGGATACAATGTTCAATGGCCAAACTGCATTCCCGAAGAGCAATACGTTAGTAACGGGACTCAGGGCGAAGAAGAAGTTCAAAGGCCACAAAGTGACTGAATTCTGGGATGTTTATTAAATGTAGTACACAAATTTGTTGTAATAAGTACTTGTAATTAATAGTTAAACATATTACAAAAACAACAATGAATTCTCATAAATCATAATAACTAATGTTACATAACATTAACAATGTACAGCATATGATAATGTGCGATAATTTCTAAAATATACATTGTATAATTTAAAATCAATACATATTTACAATTTTGTTTTAAAATGACAATTTCATATTGCAACAACTAGGGATCCAAAAATATTTACAATAAAATATATTTACATTTTATAAATCTTTATAAAATAAATAAATGTTACATATTTCATACATGCTGTATGCAATAAATATAAGGCTTTATGTGTGTATCACATATGTATCTATGTCTAAAATGTTTTATAGACTACTGCTCTTTTATTATTTACTTTTGAAACTTGAATATGCCTCGCTTCAGACTTTTATTCTCTCCAGGCTAAAAAAAAAAAATCATGTAAGTTAATATAAAGGGTTGTCATAACATAAGCGGATTGTATAAAATAATTGTTTAGTATGGCTTAAAATATGTAAAACTGGAGACTACAAGTCTTTTTTAATAAATAATGATATATTAATGATTTTTACAAGCAACAGATCTTTCTAAACTCAAACAAATAACCATATTTTGAATTATGCCAATATTTGAATTGAACTTTGATCTTATAAAGCATATGATGTTAGTAGTACAGAGAAGATAGATTAAGGTTCTGGGCTGGTGATCTGTGATAATAGAAAAGCACCTATATGAAATGTATCCAAGCTATGAGAAAATCAAAACGATATAGTATAGCAATAATAACTTAAGCCAACGATACGCTTTTTTAAGGCATTTAAACTAAGTAAAGCTTTATATATCTTAAAGTATATTGACAGAGCATGAAATAGGGAAATGTGCACACTGAGGGTTAATCAGGGCATTAAGACCTTTAATTTGGTAACCTATTCAACTTGATAGTTTTTATTGAGAACAACCCTTGATTACATTGATGTTTTATCATCGAGTGGAACACCGCAAAAAGAATAAATGAAAATGGTTTTGAAAAAAGTCACAAGGCGGATTAATAATATTAAAATATCTTACCTACAGTTTTAAACACATTTCTGTTATTCAAATAATTTATTATTACCAAAATTTTTTTTTATTTACATAAAATGGAGAATCTTCTGCTTTTCATTCAAGATTCTATTCTAGATGTTCCTTCTTGTAGATTAAAATTAATAACAACATTTGACTTAATAGTGGCCTTTCTAATATCTTTTTGCTAAATTACATCTTTCATTACAGGTCTTCGTAAGATTGTGTAATAATGCTAAATCAAACTGTCATCATTGGTGTAAGGAATAAAAAAGCTTGCATGTTATCTTGTCCAAAAAGTTTCTAATTTAAATTGATAAATTTTCAGAATTTAATTGGTGATTCTGCTTCACAATTAAGTTACAGTGATACCTTTGTTTTAAATGTCTTTAGAATAAATGACTTCTAGAGACAAAAATAGATATTGTAAAAGATAATTATAATAATTGTGATCATATAAATAATAATTGATAGAAAAGGTGATTTGATGCACAATCAGAATCACAATAATTAGTATACCTGCCTTTCATCCTTCACAAAAAGTGTCTAACTAACATTAATCTTTTTTTTCCCCAAGTCCTTTTTTTGATGCCTGAACAATTCTTTTCGGAGATTTTCAAATCATTTAAATCTAAGTAGAATGTCTGGGCATTGACAACGGCATAAATAAAAAAGAATGATGTTGAATATTACTGATGGTATTGCTATCGTGAATGTACATCAATGATATGAGAAATGTATGTTAGCAATCTTCAACAAAAAATAATGAGCAATACCAAAAAAATTAGAGAATAAATTAAATTAATAAATTTTCAAGCGATACAACAACCTAAGAGTTTTTACTCATTAAAATATTATTATAATGATCTAAAGTTATGCCAGGAAATGAAATTCAGAATATCTCTCAGAGATTAATCCCGAGATAATCACTATATAATACTAATGTTTGAGATTATTTCATGTAAATTTCAGAGACAAAGTATGTTTCTAGTTTACAATGCAAAGTGAAAAATGATCATCATAAAGGATGTGTGCTCGAATACTTTTAATATTCTTCAGTTTTTTTTTTGAATTGTGACACATTACATTTTTGTAGGCATTAATGTTGGTATAATTACTCCTTACTGTGTTAGCGACTGTAAAAAATTTGCTTGATTTGCACTTTGCAGAAATAGCTGCCCTATGCCTGTTTTTTTTAAAGGATAAAAGATAATACATACTTATGACTCTGACTATATTGTCTTTATCTGTGTCATTTCCTAAATTTAATTATGTCTTGGCGGTGTTTATACTGGCTAGATAATCTGATTTACAAAATAATTTTTTTTTAAACTACAGCACGCTCCCATTATTGTATATGCCTTTGATTTTTTAATAAATGGAGAGTCTAAAGCAGGCTTATTATCAATCTTTGCGAGCGGTGCAAGGTTCATTAGAATTTCTGCTTAAGTTTACTTAACTAAGCCTGAAAATTACACACCGAAAATGCTAATAGAAGTTACAATGTAATATAACTATATTTTACATAGTAATTTTTAATTAAAAATAGAGAATATTTTACTGTAATTTTAAAGCACAGAGAATATCACTCATAAGCACTTCAAAGATTCTATCAGAGGCTGGTTAGAGATACAGCGAATGGTAACTGTCTCTCGTATAGAATTCCCATTTTTTTATCACGGTGCAGTTCAAAAGCTTTAGCCTTAAAAACTTGTCAAGACAATTTGTTTTATTATATTATACAAAATCCACTATTGACAATTTTGCCATAAATAGTATGTTTATAACTATGTTAATAGAGAGAATTATAATGGCGAAGTATCTAAATTTAGGTAATGAAGCAAATTATTAAGTCAATACCATATGACGGTTGCCGAACAACATCCTAGCTTTGTCCTCTTCTTGGGGAGAAGGCCCTTCATCGGCACCTGATTTGAATTTATTTATCTGCAGTTTCTGTTTGATTGCCTGAAACATTCCAGTGGATTATTTTACAATTATCATTTGTTACTTAAAAAAAAAAAGGGCAGGATAAAGATAGCTCTTAAGCAGAAATAACCCCCTCTTTTTATAAATTATCTCTTCTATTTTCTGGGCAAGAGGCAAGAAACCCCTCTTCACTAGCTGATCTAGCTCTTCTTTTCAACAGCTTGGTCCAGTTTCCTGACTTAAACGGACCACCCTCCTCTCACTCATTTTATTTACACGACTTCCATCCCTTTTATCATTTCCAATGATTTGGTGGAACAATGACAAAAATTCTAAAATAAAGATATAAGATAAAATAAAGAACAGCTACATAGGAACCGCTGAGTTTTCATAACTTCCTTTGTCATAAGGGTCCGTTAGAGATTAAGCACAAACCTATTCTTAATAGGTGTATCTCAAAACCCCATTTATCCAAACTGTAGAATGATAGAATAAACCTACCACTTTCTGTGAGAGTGTGAAGCATTCAATTCAGCAGATTAAGGATTTATACCCTAGGCCGTGACAAGATACCTACAAAAAAACTGGACTCTAGTAAATGAAAAACTATCCTGGACTTTGTTAAGAAGTCGGGAAAATTCCAAGAGGAACAGTACGATGGAGGCAAGGGGCAAAAACAGGGATAGGGAAAAAGAGGCAGACCTAATGGTCTGACTGTTAAGGATCCCAGTTTATTATTTAATCTAATAGTACATAATTTAAAAAACAATATATATTACGAGGCTACCTGTGATAAGATGACCCTCCGCGAGTCGCTCTTCATCGCGAGGAGTAGATCCAGCCATGTCCAGGTGACGTTGTGGTACTCTAACGTCGGGATGACAAGGCTGAAGTCCCTAATGTCCTCAATGTTCTTCTCTTTATTCCCTTTGTAGCTCACCTTCACCGGTACCTCAGGGATTTTTATGTATATGAAAAGCTTGTTCTTTTCAGCTCGCTCCTAAAAATTAATAAGGTGAAAATTAAAAAAAACATTAATCATCAGAGGAAGTCATTATTTAAAGTATTATCACTACAATGGCAAAGATATACAAGATTTAATCAATCAAGATCTTTAATCAACCTAACAGGGGTAAACAATGTTCAGTTAATAAGAAGCATTAATATAACAACATAAATTATTTAAATAAGACTTCAGGAATTTAACTCATTACAAATGATTAGTTATGCGGAACGAAAAGCGTCAGCTTTGAATTCTCCTGTATTTTGCATTTCAAAGTTATTCCATACATTTTCTATATGTAAAAAAAATGTATTTCTTCAATTTGATTTTTGGTGCGCTCCATGTAGTAAAAGTAATTGCTGCCTTACAAGGCAGGGAAAAACTAATGTTAAGAAAAACCATGTGTTGAGTTAATGTAATCATCAAGAGTATATTAAAAGTTGACTAAAAATTGTTAGAAGGAATTGACATATTAAAGAATAAATAAACTTTAAATATTAGTTCTATATTGTTTACAGAGCAAGTCAAAAATTTGAAGATCTTGAATCAGATAAAAAAAAATATAATGAGGAGTCGAGAGATGGCAGACTTTTATTACAAGACAGTTCACATATAGAAGAAGCGCATGGTTCCAGAAAAAAACATGCAAGAATCAGCTAAAGAGATTCAGAGAAAGGGAGTAAAATAAAATTGTAGAATACTGTAAATTGAACTGCTTTTAATTAGTTATTAATTAAAAATTAGTTAGTACTGTATAGTGATCACTAAATTACATTTTTAAAGATTACAGAATGGACCTATAGAAGAAGCAGTTAACTTTAAATGGTTTAAAAAAAACCTGCCTAATAAATAACTAAATTCACAAATAAAAAGAAATGTTCCATATCATATATGGGCTTAAGAAATTTCTTTTAAAAGTGGTATAGACTTATGAATTTTTTTTTTTATTATTATAAAAATGAGTAATAAAAAATTATTGCAATAAGTCACCCTCAACAGAATCAAAAAAAGTAATGAGAAGACAAGCTGTTTCATCATAATGACTGTTATAAAAATTCTTCCAATAGAACAACAAAGTGATAAAAAAGAAAGAATACATACAAAAATAAATAAAAATTAAGGTGGATCAGGGTACTAATGAGTTTAAGGAACTGTCAACTTGAACCACGAATGATCGAAAACCACCTTTCATAGGTCACCTAAGAGTGAGTGAAGCTGCTTTGCGTGATCTATGAAACCGGTTAAAAACTTTTAATCATGATTGGGAATGTGTTCCTGTATACCCATCATCTTATATTTATTTATCATTTAAGATAAAATACTTACTTTCATCTTCTCTACATCATCCTTCCTCTCTATCGGGACGTAGAAGTTAGCCTCTTTGCCCTTTTGATGCGGCTTGCCTCTTCTCCCGCCGTCCACACTGCTGTTATCATCAGGCTCGCTTTCTTCTGTTTCTCTTTCAGGGAAACAGAACTTGAGCATTTTATTGAAGAATTTCTTCGTAACCCCTGTCAAAGTGAAAGGATAACAAAGGGTTATGTTATTTTAAAACGTATAGAAGTTACAAATAGCCATTAATAAAAAAAATATGTTTGTAATACCGATAGTCAAAGGCACCAGATTAATTTCGAAATGTTCCTTCACTGATATTCCTCCAACAGGAGCCTTCTCTCTGCAGAATACCCGAAGTGCCCTCTAAGGATGAAAAATGTGCAAATTAACTATTTTCAGGGTCAATTCTTTAAGAAACCTCAATAATGTTTCTAAAAATATAGTAACCATAGCACTTAAATTATATGATAATTAAAATTTGATTTCAAATGGCAATAAAATTATATGTATGGATTTAGGTTTAAGAGAACATTTATCACCAGATGGTATGAATACTACGATCAGTAGAAACAATATCAAACAGTCATATCGATGAAAGTATTGACATAATTATTTGATTAACAATCCATCCCTACAATATGAACTCTTCTGGATCAAATACTTGGATTATGCACAGTTTTGATAATGTCAGTTTGCAGCTGAATGCATACATCACAAATAATTAGGCACCAAAGATGGATGATGACAGCAAGAAACAGAATAAGAATGTAAGATTATTAATTTAAAACAGGGTTTATATTGTAGTATTTAGTTTAATATAAATTAGTAGTTAATTAAGTATTAATCATGATAATTTCAATTAAACTTTAAATTTGTGAGTTTAAATACATAATTATAATGATCTTTGTTATCTATGATTTTGTTAATTGAAACTTATAAATATACTTTAATTTGTTTCCTATTTTATTTTTACATTATTATAAGATTCAGTACAATAAATCCATTACGCACTTAATGATAGATTAATCTAAATGCTTATATAAAGAAATGTTAGATTACCTTCCTGTCCACAGGCATATTGTTGTGGATCTCAGTCGGTTGAAGGACTTCCTTGTAGATCTGATTTGGCAGCAGGTTAGTCATTCGCATGTAACCAAGTTCTAACAAGTGTTCAACAGAATCATCACTTTTTGAATTTTTTGTGTACCTAAAATGGTTGTCGAAAAAGAGAATAAAAAGCTCATATTTTAAGAGTATATCAAAAAAAATAAACATGTACTGTAATGATATTTCATAATTGAAATATTAATATCATAATTTGTTAGGTTATTATTAAATTTTTTTAATAGATGACAGAATCTGTGTGTTTACATAATATTGGAATTGATATCATAAGGCACTTCTGGATTAAGGGGGACACACGAGATCGAGACAATTTGTAAGGGACCAGAACTTCACAAAGTAGAAATAGTCCAAAAGAGATGCCATGAAATGAGTCTGTTAATAGTTTGATGGAACAAGACAATTATGTGCAAGGTTATGGTGAAGTGTATGCCATAGCGATTAATGGGTCATAGTAGATATCTGTAGCTGTAGGTATTGTAATGTTATTTTTTAAGGAGTAATTTGAAAGAAGGAAAATAATAAAAAGTTTAATTTCAAACAAGTGAATGGAACAGTTTGGGAGTATGTCAGTAATTGAAGCAACACCCAAGAGGAACACTGGGAGATCAGTTTTTTATTCATCCTTCATTGTTCAAGCATCCTTGAGAGGAGATATTGTCAGTTGTTTAGAATTACACTTTGATCTTAGCCAATAGGACGAGAAGCTGTTTAAAGTTTTTTAAGAGAGGTGTTGAGTATGCAGATAGTCAAAGATATTTGTTGTGAGGGCCCCATATCATCACATACCATATCCTCATACCTAATAACCTTTTTATTTTATTTCTTTGTATTTCCTAATATCCTCGTATTTAACCAAACGTAAATGTATAAGCATTACTCGTCAGATTGGCAGAATCTACAGGAGACCATCGAGGCAGCATTATAGTTGGAGTGTTGGGATCAACAAAACACACTACCTGGCTGGAGCAAGACAAGTCAAGACGGAAAAATTGTGAAGAATTCAAAAACAGTGTTCGTCTTTTTTATATTTTTATTTATTTTAGATTAAATGTTTGGTTGTCAAGGAACCTCCTGAGATATAATAAATTATAAGTTTAAAAGTATCATACATTATTTTTATGTATTAGTAAATTGACAAAAAACTACAAAGTAGCTACCTAACATGGGGCTTTTTTAATTATTTTTTTTGCCATACAAGGAAATATTAAAAAATGGCGCCATTTTGTTGTGTTTTGTTATTTTACTAATATAAAAAAAAATGAATGAAACTTTTAAACTTATAATTTATTATATCTGAGGAGGGAACTTTGCAACATACCATAAATAAATAAAAAGATATATATTGTTTTTGAGTTCTTCACCATTTTTCCGTCTAGCTCCAGCCCAAATAATATGTTTTATTGATAGATTTTGCCAATCTGACGTGTAATGCTTTTACATATACGTATGTGTAAATATGAGGATATTAGGAAATAGAAGAAAGAAATGAAATAAGAGGAAATATGATGTGAGAGGGATCTCATGTCAAATATGTATGTCCATCCGCAAACTAAACAAAATTGTCATCAACACCAATCTTCTCAAGCAATTCTAAACAACTGACAACTCCTCTCAAATATTTATAAAGAACAAAACTCCCAGCGTTCCTCTCAACTGTTCCAAATATTGACATACTTCCCAGCTGTTCCATTTACTAGTTTGAAATTAAACTTTTTATAATCTATTTTCCTTCTTTCAAATTACTCCTTATTAAAAAAATAACACTACAATATATTATTGTGAAAATGCTCATTATATTTAGAAAAGAGTGATAAATCTTTGCAACCATTGTGTTCTATTTAGTTTATATTTTTACTTCTGAATCTGATAGGAACCAACCTATTTATTCATCCAAACATGAGATTAAATATAGAAGAAATGCTTACAGGAAGTTGCTGAGGACCAAATCTGCAATGCCCAGCTGTCCATCGGCCTCAGTGAGCCGCCATTGGGCATGCTTAAAGCAGATCTCGGAGGCACGGACAATACTCACGCTGGTGTCCCCACTCTGTGCTTGGCTAGCGCTCTTTTGGCCCATCAGCTGTGCTTCTTTATAACAGGATAGCATTGCATTTAACTCCTCGCTTTGTACAGTTAATGATTCTTTGCAGACAAACACCTTTGAAATCATTAAACATTAAAAAAGTAAAGGTTTGTAATAATAGAGACTTCATTTAGAGACTAATGCTAATTTACTATCAGATTTAATTCAAAATTCTTAAATATGATTTTTTATGTAAACTATATTAATTTTGGCATTTATCTGTTACCAGGACTCTAATATAATATCAAAAATGGGACTAATATAATACAATAAATATAGGAGGCCAAAATATTTTTAAAAAATTTCAGTAATTCATAAAAGGTTTTAAAACAAATTTTTAAATATTTCAGCTAAATACAACTGTATGTTTCTCCTCTCAAGGATTAGTTAAGGTTTGTTTAAAAACTTAATTACTTTGATAGTATTAACTTAAAGTACATCAATATTTCATGCTGTTAAATACAACTGGCATTAAAACGGAAGCAATAATATAGCCTTCTTTTACACATCGAGATAATAATCAGTGTGTCTCAGTTTTTCTTGAAATACCTAATAGCATTATATTAATTAGACCAGCAGGTACCAGTTAGCATGCTGACTTCTAACTCAAGAGGCCAGGGAACAATTGTCGGTTTTACTAAGAATCTTTTCTTTTAGAGATGGGTATGGTTGGGGTTTTCTCAACGTCCTGAGGATAAAGGTGTAGTCACTTAGTAAAGAAATAACAAATCTGTTTAAGAAAACCAAAATTAGGGTTAAAAAGGAAAAGCCTAGCAAACACCATGCTAGTACTTCAGCGCAATCTACTAACTACAGACAGCAACAACCTTGGTAGGTCTTACCTCTTCATGATGAGGTGATTTATTTATTTTTAATATATTAGTTACAATTTTCAAAAATGTCTATAAATAATAGAATTTGCGAATTGGAAGAGATTTTACAAACGATTGTTGTACCACTTGACATAGTGTCTCACCTGCCTCTCCAACGTCTGAATCTGCTGGAAGAGATGAACAGAGTTGGGCTCGTCCCCGAGTGCCCTCTGAACCAGGTGCATCTCTTTCTCGAGCCCTTTGATCTTGGCCAAGAGTGCCCTCACCCTAGTCTGAGCCTCCTGTATTGGCCGTCGCTGGTCCTCGACAGACTGGAGCTGGAGCTGAAACCTCATCCTCTGTACCCTCTCGTAAGCTTCTCTCCTTGACTGTTCCACGTAGAGCAGCAGGTTGTTCACAATATCCAGCAGCATCGCGTACTGAAATTGGAAAAATAGTCAGTATGGCCTGTTTGAGAGATGTGATGTGGAGATACACTCAGATGTATTATTTTGAGAATGAAGATGGTTGGCTCTGGGGTAACAGTCTTAAAGACTATAGTTATAGGATTTTTCACTGCTTATGTGTAATGTGTGTTGACATAGTATCATATAATGAAAAATAACAGTTTTTATCCATCTAATTGAGACACTAAAATTTAAAATTAAGATATACCTAGCCTGTTCACCTTTATTAAAAACTTCATAACTTTCCAGATCATGGCAATGATATTTTATGGTAAATTTTTTTTATCTAAAATACAATACATTTTTCAAAGCCAGAAACCTAATGTTTTCTCTTGTCAATGTCTGTCTGTGCTGGTCTCTGAGAAACCCCATTTCGATGTAGAGATATACAATTGTAATGGAGGTCCCATTTGATGTTGCAAAGACATGAAAAATACTGCCATTGCCATAATACATGATTAAGTGGCATTTATTAATTACTTGGCATTAAAAAAAAAATCTAGATTGGGTATCAAATTAAGGATCTCAACATCCTAATTAACAATATTGTAATTTTTTTTAATTATAATTTCATAAAGTCAATAGCGATGTTTTCACATGTTTTTTTTTTATAAACATAGGAAGTTTTACGAAAAGCCTCAAAGATGCTAATAAAAAGGGTACACCGTGAGAAGTAATGAGAGTTCATCAATTAATTACTTAGCAATTAAAAAAATAAATAATTCTTTAACTATCACTTTGAGCAGGGTTTCAAATTAAAGTTCTTGGCATCCTGGTTGATAATATGCAGTAAACGTTGGGACTTCATTGAACATTAATTACAAAAAGTAATTAAAATTTATTTGCTGTAATGAAACCCTTAACTGTGAGAGGTATCACACGACTTGCATTTTATTATTTAAATGGAATAGTAAACATCAGTACATTTAGGTACACCATAGTATGCGCTATTTTACCTGGAGTGAGTTTGTGCATACGTCTAAATCATGATGCATAAGCGTGAAAGCATCGACAGGAGGAGTTTGGTTCTCCCACAAAGAAGTAGTATCTTCTGAAGGTGGAGTAGGGACCACTACAAAGTTACTTGGGGACATGCTGTTCTCTCCGTAGCAGACATAGAAAAATTCGCATTTGCACCTTGACACTATCCTTTGCAGCTGAAAAATAACACGTCACATGCTTTGTTAATACTTTTGTTTTCTGCTCTACCATTTGTGGATTTGGTTTAAGATATCAATGAAATATTGTCAAATAGATCTAACAGAAGTAACAATATAAAATAAAACCTTCTGTCTTTCCACAGCTTGATTTTCGACAGACTATACCGTCATGTTCAAGGGTTTCAGCTGATAGTAACTAAAACACGTTGTTTGTAAGTTCATCAAAAAAGATCGGGTAGAAAATCAATAAAGCTGCAGAGAGACAGAAGGTGTTTTATTTCTTAATAAACACACTCCATGATGACACCACACCATCAATAAAAGTACAATTCACAGTTTCATATCAATGTTTAAATCCATCAAACAATACAGGTCGCTTATATAATCTATTTTACAAAACCACAACTTACAACAAATACAACACAGATTAACCTGTTTTAATAACATCATTTAATAACTTTTTAAATGGGAATTTTTTCAATACAGACAGTTTAGTTGAAAATATCCGAGTGCCTAAATCCATCTCTTAAAAAAGTTTATTATTTAACTAAATATTTATAGTTATATATTATATAATTTTACTGTTCGGTTATGAAAACAGTAGTCAGAAAAATCATTTAAGGATTAAAAAAATTCTCTTCAATTCCCGTTTCCCAAGAGGGATGGATTTTATTTGGCATTATAAGGGAAAATGATTGGCTACATACTTCAATAAAAAAGTAGCTAATCCGGTCCACAAAATAGACATATTTAGCTAAACCCTAATATCTAACAAAAAGAAAGATGTTCTTTTAGGGTTTCGTTTGTATTTTCAAAACTAAAAATCCAGTAAAGTCATCCCTGTCGTTCTATTCTGGTCTTTACGAGTCCCCTGTTCAACCTAGAAACAGGAAATTTCACATGGAAGTCCCATCTGATGTAGCGTCAACATGGAAACCATTGTCATCTCCATAAAACCTGATTATAAGTAATTAATGAATTAATAATTTGGTACTGGAAAACACAAAGCATTAATTCATCAATTTTTTTTTTCGATTTAATTGTGTGTTACAATCATACTTTACTTGATCTTTTCAAATTCTTCCCAGGATCGTTAACATTTTCATACGGTTTTTGTCCCTTCTCCAGGGGGGTGTCCAGATGTCGATATTTTCCTAATATTTTATCCCTCGTTGCAGGGGACTTCTTCAAAAACTCTGATAATAAGTCCCTTGCAACAGAGGAAGAAATAGTACAGAAAATACGGAACCCCTGGAGAAGCTAGAAGAAATCGAAACAAAAAAATAAAAGTAGTGAGATAATAATCTTGAATAATAATAATTGCTCATGATAGAATCTCAGTATTGTCTGTAAAGAATCTTAAAGGCCTTACATAGAATTGGAAAACATACTTGGAGCGGAGGTTCACTTCCGGCACTGCTTGCTCCAACAGTCTCACTGACAACCCCTCCAACAGACTGACCACTACCCACCAGCTGGGGGACATCGGGCAGCTCCGCAATGACACAGTCGTCTTTCTCTTTGATGTTGTCCACACTCAACCACATTATGTTTTCTGAAAATAAGTTTTTTCTAATTAAAATTAATGTTGAGAAAAAAAAGGAGTAATATGTAATAACTATAAAATTTAAAATAAACTTAGATACCATCCAGAGAAGTGTTTCCGGCTGAAACAGTGGCATAGTACTGCATAGATTGCAATGAGCCGACCCAAGTGGTTTTGGCAACTAGTTGCCTCTCCCGCCAAACTGGACGATGGACCCTCTGCAATATTTCTGCTTTTGCAGCGGAGATTATGACGTACCCTTCCGTTTCAGGGCCTTTCAGTAGTACCTGGCTGTTCACTAACTCAACTAAAATAATAAATACAAATAGAATTAATTCATTTAGAAGCCCATAAGCTACAGTTAATAGGTTAGCTAACCTAGGCCCCGTGGACCCTCATGTTCACTACCTTATCCAGTTAATATAACGCCCTTACATAAAGAAACTAAGTGCTACCTCCCTCTTGCATCTAAAATAAGTTCAATTACATTATAAATCAGTTACAAATTACTGCTTCATTCTACTTCAAATTACTGCAAGATTGTAAAATCTTGGTAACTTGAAAAGTTGGTAGTGAAGTTTCACACATCTGTGGTGTCAACAGATGGTGCCACCTGCAACACCTTTTATCAGAATTTCAAATAAAAGCAAGCTAATAGAGTTTCATAGGGCATGTCCAAAATTGTCTTATATGTTAAGTAAAACATGCTGTTTGATGACACTTTCAAAAACATAAAATAGGAACGAAAAACCTGAGTTTTACATTTAATAAATGAAGAGAATTATTAAATTCAGCACAAGATATAATATACTAAATGCAGTAAACTTTGGCAGAAGGATATCTTGGTCATAGTTCAATTGTCTATTATAGTTAATAAATATTTGAAATCTATAAAATAAGAATAAAGTATTGTTATCATCAGAAAGGGCCTATTGGCCCGATTTTTAGGTTTTCCACAGTTCACCCAGTCCTGTATCTACCTATCTTAATTATTTAATAGTACAGTTATTTTAGAAACAGTAACTGTTGATATAGACCATACTCAGCCAATTTTTGTGGATGACATCGTCTGTGTGCTGACAGGCAGCCAATCCCTGAAGTTGTTGTTCATTGGCTTCAGTTGCTGGTTCATCACTGAATACGACAGCTTTGGTATCAACCTCAGCAATCAGTTGTTGCAGCATTGTCGCTGCATGCCCACACTGTAGTTTGCTCAGTGGTGAAGGTGTTGCTGTCTGCTAACATTTATTTTAACAATAAGCTAAATTAATCAAACAATTAAAAATAAATGTTAATTCAATAAATTTAGATCAGTTATTACCTGTAAATTATTGGTATTGGCAGATGAAATGGGAGTTTGATTTGGTTCTGTAGGATGAGGCTGAGGTTTCAGCGATACATTTGGTTCCCGACGAAAACCTTTTAATGCTTCAGTTGAAAGGTTCTTCTTCAATTGCTAATAACAAATCAATTTTTTTTCAAATAAAATAAAAATGGAGCAAAAATGGCCATGCAGGCTAGAAAACTGAAGAAAGGAGGGACACAGCGAACCAATAAAAGCCATGGAGGTTTGATATAAAATATAGGAAACAGCCCCCCCCCCCCCATGAGATGTCTTAGATTGAAATATTCTGAATACACAAAGGATAGAAAGAGTGAGATGTAGATGTCTGGCAGCAATGAGGCATCTTACACGAGGAAGGAAGAGCGGGTAATCAGTATTGATCGGTAATTCACTCTTCCACAGATAGGAACCCCAGGGAAAGTGAATGATGAAAACTAATACCTACCTAAAGAAAAATACCTTTTCTAACATTTTAATACAAAATAAAATCACCTCCCAGGGTGGAAATTAAACCCATAAAGCCCACATGAGATACTGGCTCTTCTCAGACACGGAACTAAAATAAACCAAATTTAAAAGATTAAATGAGAGCATACCTTAGTCTTGATAAAAGTATCATAGAGAGCTGCGACTACATCTCTATTGCTTGTGGTCCAAGCTCCTTTCAGACCATACACAACGAGTCGATGGGTTGGATTGGCAGCGCTGTCCAGACCTGCTCCTTCTCTGCCATAGGAAACTTTTCCGACACTTAGGAAATAGCACTTCTCTACTGGCTGTCTAAGTGATAACTGCTGAAGCAAATATATCATGAAAATTTGTAAAAAAAATACAAATAAATAACATTTTTTTAAAGCATTCACTGATAAATTCCTGTATACCTCATTTAATTCATCGTTCTCTTGGATTGCTGAACGCAGCCAGATTTCTGCTGCGTGTAGCTCACAAGTCATGTACACAACACTCCATTCAGCACGTGGTCTGTGCTTTAAGCCATCATTGATTGAAACGAGGGAAAGCTGATGTTCTAAAATAAAAATACTACATAACAAACATCCTTAAGACTGAGTAAAATATTTTAAAAGTAAAACAAAAATAATACCAGAACTGAACCCTATTGACTCTCCGGTAAGTTCGAATCCCCTCTGCATCGAAAAAGACATCCAATAATGAACTTGAAAAGTGTGCAATGACAACAAGAGGTGAACTTTCTTATAATGACGGGAAAGTGGGAGTTTTCTCGGACGGAGATTATGGAAAACAGAACCTCTTCTGGTAGGGCGTGTCACACCAGATAGAATCAATTTAAGATTTTCAAACCATCTGAAAAAAACAACATTAGTTTGAAATTGGTTGAAATAGATGATAATAATTAAAATATAATATTTAGTGTACATTATTGTTTTATGATATGTACATAAATTATTGAAACTGTTTGTTTAGGTAATTGTCCTACTTTTGTACAAAACTGAGTAGTGTACTTATAAAGGTAAAAAAGAATTTTTAGAATTTCAAACAGATTAAAAAAGTTATAGAAAAGTGGAAATTTTGGGTATAATTTTTAATAATTGTCTATTCTACCCACTGAAGATGACATTCATTTCTGGAAAGTGCTAATACTAAATAAAAATAATGCGGGCAAGCAAGAATTGTATTCCATTCCACAAGCAGCCCATTGGCAATATGTGAACAATATGTAATACTATTTTAATATATAATAAAATTAATGAAGAGCCCCAAAACTGCATTGAACCCTAACAACAATTAACTACCTCAAGGCATAATTTGCCTTCCCAAACAAGGATTTTTATTATGTTATTGTTAGTTTTCAAAGTATAATTACTAAATAGTAAATGTTGCCTTCATATGGAATTAATGGAAGGAATAGAAAAGAGCCATATATTAAATACCAACAGTTGCATACATATAGAAACTGCCAAGAATAGAAAGTTGAGTACATAATACATAAGTTCTTTATTTTATTTACGTATATTTGAAAAAAATATAATTTAGCTCATAATTAATTTTAAAAACTTTTAGTCAGTAAAATAAAACAAATTTTTTCAAATGATAAATGAGAATGGCAATGCTAACTGATTGCTATGGCATCTGATACTTATTTATAAGAAAAAGTTATTTGAAATTGTAACTAGACAATACTTAATAACAATGATGAAAAACTGACCTCAAAGTGCTGCCGTAAAGAAGCGCCACAGGGCAGTTAAAATCATTTCCAACACTTGAAGCAACAGGCTTTGTCTCTAGAGCTAGGCGTATATTTAGGTTTTGAGAACGGAAAGCTCTGAACGAATCATGCTCCTAAAAATATTTAAATTGTTGTAACATAAGATACATGCTCTAAATTTCATTTTAACACTTTAATAGTTGGTGTTATGTAGGAGTAAGTGGCTAATAACAGGCATTAATGGGAGTTAGATAGATGTAGTGGGGGGGGGCCCATAAAAATTATCTGTCTGACAACTAGGCCAATGGTCCAATGGGATTCATTGCAGCCTAAGGTGTAAAAGCTTAGCTGAAAGCCTCGCCTTCTCCCAGAAAGTGGTAGGTGGTTTGTTTCCTCCTCTGCCCAATTTGCCCTTGGGTCAAATGAAGTTCAGAATACATCTATCAGGGATAGATGTCGGCTTGATCTGCAATGTTCAGTCCAAGTGCCTGTAAAGAGGTTAATGTTTTGCTGGCTGCAGTTTAGCTACTATGAGTTATTTACTCTTGAGAATCTGTTGATAAACAGCATGGACTGTCTGCAGCTAGCGCTGTTGAACCATTATTTGTCTGCCTTAGTCCATATAGACCATTCCAATATGGAGGCGGATGCAGCATTAATAGGAGTTAGACATGAATAGATTAATGAGTCTATTGCAACACCTAAAAAATTTGTATATCTTAAAGAAGATTTAATAAACAATACTAGTGGAGTTTCTACCCTTTACTACTCCACACTCTTTCACAACATTCTGGCTTGTCAGGGGCTTTGGTGTCATCAGTAAACAGGACTTGAAAATCTGTCTCAGACATGACCCCTCCAATGGTCTTCCCCTACGAACCTATGAAGAAGGAACACTTATTGCATCTTCACACTTGGATGGCCTTCTTAAGTGTCCCGTTTCTCGGTATCTATTCACTACTCTAAATAATGCAAAACCTTTTGAGATTTACAAAATATCCAAAACTAGAGATAAAGAAATTGACTAGGCTACCGATTTAACAGGGATGGCTCATTTGGAAAGGCCTCCTTCCAAAGATCCGTAGGTCCCAGGTTCCAGTTACTATTTTTTTCCTTTGGTTAATAATTATTGCATCATATTTTATGTATACAATCCTTAGCCAGGGATGAGATAAAAATATAGCCCTTACAGCAAAAAATAGAAGGTATTAAACAACTCATCTAGATATTCATACCTGATTACTGGAATAATCTGGAAGTTTGTCTGGAGCACAAGGCATAACAGAATGGTGGTCATTGGCATCTCCGAGGCAGACCCAGCCCAGCTTTATGCTCAGCCTCAAGTTTGGCAAGTGGAGGAGTCTACAGTCATCGTACTTGGACGCTGTCCTAACGAATATATCAAGGTTACCTTTGAACACGACCTTTGCTGAAACAACAGTAAGTGAATTCATAAATAAATTAAGAAAAACTACTGACAGAAAAACCTGCAAAAATTGAATGCCATATAACCACAGATTCCATTCAGAATAAATAGATATAATTGGTGCTAAGAGAGTACCATTTGTCCAATCGATGGCGACGGATGACCATGTTATCTCCATCTCTTCAGTTTTGTTGTAAGGGTCGAGAGAAGCATGAAGCAGAACCGTCAATTGCCTTATAACTAGAGTAATCCTACCGTGTAACAGCAAGCGCAGTTTGTCCCATAATGGTAGTGGAGGGCTTGGATCTAGTGAACCTCGCAATATCTTTTCAAAACCTATAGAACAGAATTTTAATGTTAAACAAAAAAAAAAAAGAAATTATTTGTAGCTATTTATCAATTTTATTTGTTAATCTATAAAATAAATATCAAAAATATTTCAGTTAGGATGGTTTAATTATTAAAAAAAATAAATGACTCTATATTTTCCATAGTATTTTTATTTTACATTCCGAACTGTAATAATTCATCTTGCATCAACACTGACCTTATCTTATTTCGCCAAACAGAAAACAGAGACTTAAAGTAGATTAAATAATGCAATAAAACCATTAGAAGGTTAATTAATGCAATTTAAACCATGTAACTAGCACCAGAGAAAATATCAAGATTTGATTTCCCTTTTGTAATATTTACTGAGACTTCATAGTTTGCCATATTCAATCCATTTATAGCCTCTGACAATATCCCAACAAAAAATTAGATTTTTATTCATACTATGTGTGTATACATCAAGTCCTTATATGATTTGGTCTGAAAATGGAAGTAGGATGCGATCACTGTTTCCTTCCTTAGATCTACTCACAAAAGAACGTGACGCAGATATATATAGTAGGTCTAAATATCATCCATAGATAAACCTGCTGAAAATCTAACATTTTTCTTTCATCGACCTAGCCAATTCACAACAAAAAAACTCATTCATATCTATTTCACTGCTAACTATGATTTCAGACTGTAGTGTGTAGACACTAAATAGATAAGTGTCCTTACTGAGGTTGCATTGTGCGATAACTGGCTCCCAACAGGGACCGAAAGCATAGCTGAAGTGTTCCACTTCGCAGTTGAGGTCGTGGTACAACTTCAGGGAGGTCATACTCTTCTCGATTTCCACACTGTTCCAGCCCTCCCCCAGTTCCAACTTGACGGTCCTCTTTGCTAGAAAATTAATTTTTTAAGAACATATTCTGCGAAAGCTGTACATTGTGAGAGGTAAGATATACCTCTCCGAGTGGGTATCTGTTCTGCACCAACCACCTTGCCCCACATCTGGAGCTCCTTGAGGTGGAGCCAAGGCTGAGGGAAGTCCCGCAACTGGAATTTGAGCTCCTTACAGTTTATCACGACCGCCCTACACCACAGGGTGCTGAACTCAAGTCCCTCAGTGGGCCATGGCCTGATACAAGTACGAAAAATTAAAAAACATTGTAAACTATTGGCGTAAACAGTCATTTTAATTAAATACAGATTAAATTTTATTTTATTTTAAATTCATTGTATTGTTTTTAAAGTGCAGAGAATACACGAGGGTGGTCTGAAAATTTTCCGACCTAACAAAGCTTTTATTTATTTTATTATCATCTTTATGTTGCATAACCGCAGAGAGAGAGACCTGTTGAGGTGGAGATAGTTAAGGTCACTTTAAAAAATTACATGTTGTAAGTACAATCTGGCTAGTTCATTTTTAATCAGGAACCACTCACAACTAGAAGATCGTAGTAAACTGTTTAAGTTAAATTGATTTTAATGGAATCAAATTAATTGGTATTTTAGCAACTAAATTATTATTATTATTTAAAAGCCTTAAAAATAATTAAAATAATAACATTATGTATTGTTTATGGTTAATATTCAATGAGAATATAAGCTTTAAAAAAAGTGTGATTCCATGAATGTTCCTTTTTATTTAATTCTACAATCATTAAATATTATTATAACTATTTTCTTCATAATTGGACTTATAAACCTACAACTCTCTAAAACCATGGCAGCTTGAGTTTAGAAAATGGGAAACCATAGTTACTTTTGTATTATAACCAAGGCAGTCAGAGACTGTTCGTCAGAGTTCTGAATCTATGGTTAGTCAACGTATGAACATGCGCAGTAAATAAACCATTGCTCAGTTGGCAAATAGTACATAATTATGTGAGAAAAGAAACCTTATGAATCCACAATAAAGTATAGTCCATTATTATTCTCAAAATTCAACAAACATAATATGTCAGTGGCTGGAAAATGGGAAGTTGTTGGAGTTGCAAAATCCTTTCCTATTATCTTTCTCCCCATTACCCATATGTCTTGACCCTAATGCAGAAACTAGAATTTTTTTATTCAACGAAATCTTACGATTCTGGATCAATCTGAGTCATATTGTCAACTACATTTTCTGGTCCGTGGATCGTCGGGTCTGTTAGCGCCAGGAGCTGCAGATCGGACACCAGCCAGGCAAACAACCTAGTCCTGGTCCCTTGCTCCTTCATCAATTTGGACCTCTTGATATATATCCGAGTGCTAAGGACCAACAATGTATTGTACAGTTCTTCCACTTTCCCTGCAGGAATCATTAGATCAGTCTTCATCATCTCATTGATCTGAAATCACTTTCAAACTTTATATAAGGTCTGTCATAGGAACGAATAAAAAATGAAATATAGTCAAATGTTTCAGTTAAAACAAACCTTTTCATGCAGCATTTTTTCTCTCTTGAGGCTTTCGTTATACTCATCTTCTAATAATTCATAGTTGTCTCTAAGCCTTACTTCGAATGGATCATCACTCATTTCAAACATAAAATCTTCGATCTATAATATAAGCAGTGTGTCTTATAAAGGGATAAAAGCATCAAAAATAAACAATCTCAAACAAATATACAGCTGATAGTGAGCCGGTTGGTATTTTATAGATAGGTTAATTTTGTCTACCTTTTGATAATAACGAAAATGGTGGTATAGTAAAAATAATATAGTAGTTATACAAAAATATCCTAACTTAGCTTTAAATTGTAACTATGATAAGTTTCACTAATATATATGGCACAATCTGGGATTCAGTCATGGGAGGGGGAGGTAAAATCTGCCACAAAAATTTATAAAAAAATTAAAAATAAATAATATGTTACATAAGCTGTTTAAACTTGGCACAAAATATCTTATCTTACATTGTATAGTGTAATAATATTTATTGGGGCATTACATATACTAAAGCAGGAATAAAATAAGGAAGAGAAGCATGAGGATAGTAATTGATTGAGGAATCAGTTAAACTGGACACTGGGAGGCTCACTTACACTTTAATTTAAAATAAGAAGAGTTAATTTAGAAGATAAAAGAATGAATACAACTAACAAGTGAAAGAGTTTGCCATCAGCTGAATCCCCTCGTCTTTCAGAAAAACTGTCACATTCAGAGAAAACAAAAGGGTCTCAACAGAGCTGTTGTACGATATGGGGTAGATCAGATAAAAGTGTACAGGACTGGAGATCAGAATGTCTTGGGTTTGAACCCCTCCGGCAGACAAGCCCAAACTTCTTGAGTTAATGTTCCTATAGGACCTCTCCAACTGGTTTAACTCCTACTCTCTCTCAGATGCTTTTTTTTCATACCGCCTTGTTTTCTCAGCCACTTTCTTCAGGTACCTCCTTCCTTTTAGTAACTGTAATTCCGCCTTGTGTGCTAGTCTAAAAGCGTAAATGCGTAAAGCATTGAAAAGACGGAACTAAGCCTCTTTATGCTTCTTTATTAGAGCAGTGATTATCTGGTAGAACACACTATTGCCTTTTTAACATGATTGAGTACCTCCTGGTTAATTCTTCTACAACTTTACATACTCATAATTGCCTACAACCTCGAACTGGTCGGCATTGTTGACAATATGAAGTGTTTTATATTCCAATATGCCCTAATTGTTTTTCTTTGGATCATAATTATTATAAACCTTCTTCAAAAATGTATGATTTTTAAATTTATTCCATTTTATTATTTAAATGACTTATTAAAATTTATTATTACACTTAATAGTTTCGCACATTAATAATTACCTTAATTAAAAGATCAGGAGGAAGTTTCGGAATCGGTGGCGGTGATTTTTTGTGCAACCTCTTCAGCCATTTAAATACTAGAATGAAGTCATCTTGAAACGAAGATGAAAAATCGTGCTCATAAGGAAATATAGCCTTCACTGTCCTCATTTTAATGTGCCTAAAAAACAAAGACAGTTCATGAATTCATATGAATTACTACAATTCAGTACACAATAGTTAAAACAATAATTTAATATTACCAAGTCCTGTTCCAAGGTAACACAAACTCTTCGTTGTTGCACCTCTCGGTCTTGATGAGCTTTACAATATCCCTGCAGCGGCTGTACTCATGTACGACTGCGAACCCCAGCTCTTCTATGGTGAATATGTCTGCGCTGTCTACTGCTACTTTAAGCTGCGAGGTGGACCACAAGCAGTCAACACCACAACTATTGTAGGAGAAATCCTCTGCAATGAAAATATTCATGTAAAATGTGTTCCAGAACATTATGGTTCAATAATCAAATGACTCCACCCATTGATTAAATAATATATAATACATGTTAGGACTTAATTGGACAATAATTATTAAAATTCAATAAAAGTGTCATTAATATAGCATTCATAACTAGTTTGCAACCTTCATTTGGTCTATGGTAAGCTTTTAAGCCAAGAAACTTTTTCTTTGATTATTTAAGATTTGTGCCATTTTGATAAAATGGCAAAAACAAATATTTTTAAGCCCTCTGGTATGATGTCACCACTGCATTAGTAATTGACTATTTGTCATAATAAAACCACTAAGGATATAATATTTAACCTGTAGTGAATGTAAAATGATGATGCTTGGAGACCTTGAGCACTAATCTAGTGGATCCCGTCATCACTATTTCTAGGCTTAACTTCTTACTATTAGAGTCCTGAACAGGTACAGAATTATAATCTGAAAATAAAACACAAAATATAATGCTGTTTATGACAAATACAAGTGAGTAAATGAGGTAGCCCACAAATAAAAAGCTTTTAGGAAAAAATGTATGTTGTATGAATAATTATTAGACAAAGAAAAAATATAGTTATAGGGACCTCTTGATGCTATAAAAAGCAAACTGATCCTTAGGAAATTCAAGTAGTCTACAATATAGTCTCCTAACTAGTAAAAATGTTTCTCTTGAATTTTTTGCAAGTTGCTCTAGGCTAGCAAAAAAAATAGGATATAGGATTCAAAGATATTTAGAATTATATTGGCAAGACTTGTTCTGAAATAACCAACTTAAATAAAAGTTTCATTCGTAATATTTCATTAATAATGAATAACAATAATTTTATAATCTTATTGTATACCTTTATTTTGTATTTCTTTAAAAAAATCCATCAAGTGTAGACACATTTCCATAAATTTCAAGTGAAGGTTAGGGTTCCATTGGAGCTGTAATTGGCGAGAGAGATTCAGCTGGAGTGAGTTCTGAGATTTGTTCCAATCCCCACGGAGAAAGCCGATATTTCCACTGCAATTCTTGAAAAAAAAAAAAAAAAAAAGCTGAGATGATACTGTTAAATATTTAATAAACATCAAGAGCAGTATGGTTGAACAAAATTATCAAGGAAAACCTTTATTTCAGATGACTTAACACAGAGGAAAGTCGGATTGGTAGGGGAGATTGATGAAAGTTTAATGCCTTCTGCTTCAAGGCTCATTTTCACTGGTAGCAAACTCTCGATTCCGGCAGAATCAACACGTACCATCAAACAAACTAAAAATAAATGATTATTATATTAACAATTAAACTTGTCCTTGGTAGCTCTTGCAGCACGAAAAAGGTGGTTGCTTTAAAAAAAATTAAATCTATAACTTATATGAAATTTATAATTACCTTTCTTATTAGCTATGAAGAACATGTTGGTATGTGTCAATGATATGCTCAAGTTCTTTTGCTTTACTGGATTTTGCTTTGTTTTCTGTTGACTGAGCCTTGATGATATCATACTGAAAAATCACAAAATAATAAATAATGATACCACACCAATGGATGTGATTGAAATTTATAAAATGATTTTTAAAGAAAGAAATGAAATCATTAAATTAATGAATCCAAAGGCTTTACTTTGAAAATGGCATGCAGCAATTATTTTTTATCATTCTGCCTATAAAGAATTTGATGTTGATCATAAAAAAACAGTCGATTTCAAATTTAAAAGCCTCTCTCTCTCTCTCTCACTCTTTTCTTCATGGAGCCTGTGTCTCTGAATTCTGCGAAGGAGTAAGCAGCTGAGCCAGTTGAGGTCAGGAGTTATGTGTAAGTGACCATGAAGATGGCAAAGATTTTAAACCAACCAAAAGAATCGTCATATTTTATTTAGGTATTTATTATTTTTAAATTTAATTGTAATTTTGAAACATTTAAAGAGTAACTTCATGTAGACACCAAGAATCATCACAAAGCCCGAGATATATTTTATTTTAAATAATCTGTTATTCATTACGAAGCTTTCTTCTTTTCTTCTAAATAAATAAAATATTAAACAATATATCTTGAATAGTAGGAATCACGACAGTCTTAAAGAAAAAGGAAAACAGAAAAATAAGAATTAAAGTTAAAAATGGCTCCAGCTCAGCCTTATACACCTATTTTTAAATGTAATGTTATTGTTATAATGTTAGTTACGGTTTAATGACAGGATGTAAAAGAGAGAGAGCATTGATCATGGAATAGCAGTGTTTTTTAAGCTCTCTTTACTATGTTAATCCACTATCAGCAATAACATTTTAAAATCATTAAATCGTAAATAGCTTCTGAACAACAGTTGAGGTAGAAAATAAATTAGAGATAGGTACGGGCCGGAGATTGCCAAGTGATTTTCTACAGGAGCATAAGAAAAATAAACTAAAATTAAAAGTTGGTTGTACTAACCCCACAAGAGGGGACAAGATATCCGCAAAGGGAGGGGACCACTCCACCCTGACTGTGTCCAACAAAGCTGAGGATTTGCGGCTGCCTCCTTTAACAATGATGAGCCCCGCAGCGAGGGCTGTACCCCAAGTATGCTCCTTACGCAAGTGTCCAGGGCCTCCGAATTTAGCTAGCTGACACCAAGCGCTCTCTGTAAGCAGCTCCCAGATCTCATCTATAATTACAAAAACTTTTTAATGATTTAGGTTATGTACCACCCACTGAATTCATGACATAATTAGTTAGGGGTGTTCGTAGATCAAAAGATGACATTTCACAAAAAAATTTTACTGTGCACAAACATAATAAATTAAAAACATAAACATTATAAAATTATATGAGTATAATAGTTTGTTTAGATATTGGCTTAGGATAATGAAAAAGTGGCATTAGATTTTCATTAGCCTATGCCAATATTACAAAAATTTCATATACTCATGGCTAGTAATGAACTCTCAATTATAAATAAAAAGCAAGCATTAATTTAGTGAAAATTGACCTACTTCTCATATCTAAACCCAACGCAGACTGTCCATTCATTGTAGAATCGTAAATAAATTTGAGGTGAGAAAAGCCAACTACTGCAGGTGACAGATTAGGCATCCTCAATGCCGTTGAAACGTTCCAAAATTCAAATTTAGCATCTATATCAATGTTAGGCCACCAGTCTCTTTTTTCTTCTTCCATCTTTTTATTTTCTTCCTGAAGATTGTAACAACAGTTATAATATTAAAAAAAAAAAAATGAATAGCATAAAAAACTTTATAATAAAGACATTAGTGGATGAAGATTAAGAAGAAATTTTAATTAATACATTTTGTGTATATTTTATAAAAAATTCTTTTTAAATAAATTTTATGCATTTTCTTTGTTATATGGCTTTCAAACCAGAGTGTATTTCCAGATAATCTATTAACAACAATTAAAAAGAAATCGTCAGTTAAGTTCTTATTTATCATAATTAAAGCATGAAATCGTCACATTTCATCATGTCTCCAAAAATAAGAATAAGTATTTAATAGTATGAAAGAAAGATGAAACCTGCACGTTACAAATTTACTTACACTTTGCGGCAGAAATTGTGTGAGCCAATTCATTTTATCATGGTCATACAATGTCCTGAACTCTCGTACAATTGTCTTCATGATCAACCCCTTTTCACCTAGCTACAAAAAAAATAATTACATGAGCAATAAATTAAAGTATTATTATGAAACAGGGCAATAATAAATATAATCTATAATTACATTCCCACTAAATTCCATAAGTTTTAAAGCCAGTTGAGTGTCTGTGACGGTTCTCATGTCCAGACCTTCGATTACCAAGTTGACTCCAATACTACCTTGCAAACCACCTTTTGAAAATGAGGAATATAAAAAAAATTGACCTGGAGAATATTTATTATTTAATAAATCTGTAACAACTTACAGTATGTTCTGCACGATGGTCTGAATCTTGTCGTAATGAGCAGTTTTTGTAAAGTAGTTTTATCTCGATCAGTAGCATCCGTAATGATACAATTGTCAAAACTAATCGACAATTCCTAGCAACAAAAAAGTTGTTTAGTTGGTATTTTTCATCAGAAGTGTGCTGCATGAGTATCTTAAATACTTATTTAATAATTGTGAGAATACTACTAGGTATTATTTACCCAAAATACTTCATTTTATTTTTGATAACATCTTGATAACTGAAAATCATTTTTGAACAAAAAAAATTTGTGAATAGCTAAAAAAACAACACATTAATGTTCTTTTAAGAGTCATTGTAACTTTTTTTCTTAATAAGATTCACTTATATCCAGTTGTGGTAGGATAGACCTAAAACTAATCGGGGTAAAGCTAGAAGCATAAATTTGTTCTACCTTTAAGCAGAATCATTGATTATAAACTGTAAATCTAGGTTTATCCAATCTTAATCTTTGTCCATAGCATTATACATGATTATTATTGTATAAATGTATCTTACCATTGGTAAGATAGGAGCAGATTTATTGATGATATGTTTGAAGTCAGTTCTCTCTTGTATTTTATCATCTAATTCTTTCTTCTGAGTTCTTTCCATGTTTGGAAAAAAATCGTCATCTATCACAGTTTTCATGTTTTTAAAAGTCACAGAAACATTCTGAAACATGTAAACTTAATTTTTTTTAAATATTAAATATTTCACAATTTTTCAAATGAAAATAAAAAAACCGTGAGTAATACATAGTTCAAATCATGAATGTTACACACATCAAGACAGTGACGAGGAAGTAGCATATGCCGCAGCGGCTTATGTACTGTTTAGTAGTGAATAAATGAAGAAAAAATGCAAAAGGCGATGGTGAATAGTGTCATTGAATAAATGTCGGAGAAGATTGTAATATACCTAAATATGATACTGAAACTAAACAAATAAAATTTTTAATTTAATTTAAATTAGGCCGTTGAAACAACTGCAGGTAAACTAACTCCGATTTACTTGTTTGGAGATTAAAAGGTAATGACATGCTAAGTGTCTTTAAAAAAAACCCTCCAGGAGATTCAAAAACGTTTGCCAAACGTCAACAACTGATTTCAAATATTTATTATATAGAATTAGATCATTTATTTCAAGACAAGATACTTATATACACCATTACAACTTCATTATGAACTACTTGACATTAACAGGTTGTGGGAACCTAGGGGGCATGAGCCATACTTGTCGTCTGCCAGAAGCAGAAGCCTTTGATGTCCAAAGCATTTAGGTTGGCATTGGTATCAATCTCCCTTAAGATAAATGTAGGCTTTGATATTAGCTTCCTCAATTGAAAGTGCAATGTTTAAACCATCTTACCTGTACGGTGACAGGTGTAGATGCAACAAGGGACGCCTCAACGCTGACACAAGCAGCAGAAACATGGACGCGACCAGTGACACTGAGCAGCCTGGCAGTCGACGAGGCCAAGTTGAGTGAAACTAGAAGACATCGGGTGCTGTGCACGACTGATGCATCTGTACTCACTTCTGTCAAGGTAGAATGTAGAACTAGCGAGTGGGTAACAACAGCTAAAGTTAGGTTCAATATTCTGACTGAAACAAACTTTAATATTTATAAAAATAAGGAAATAGAAAAATAATCTTATTGATAATATATTTGAAAAATGTATTTACCTGAGCTATAGTGATAACCAAAGGAGGGATGCGTATGTTATCAAAGGTTTCAGGAGGTCTCCAAGCAGAATGCCTGCTTTGACTAGCCATGTCTTTGTTTATTCTCATATCATGAATAACAACATTAACTAATTTGGAAACTTCACTACTTAAAAAACTACTTCTGAATCCAATTTGATCGATTTCCTGAAATGAAATCCAAATGAAGATTTATAATTAAGAGTTATTAGTACGAATATATTTTATAGGCTATTAATTTTTATTCAAAATAGTAGTAATTTTAATCATATTCATTTGAGTCAAAGTATTCCATATTTTAAGTTTTTATTTATGCTTTTAAGGCCCTTTTAAGCCTGAAAGGCTGATTATCCTATTGAGACCCTCCACTTCTATTTATGGAAGTGAAATAAATTCACATTACCTCAAAGGATTGGACCCAACACAAATTATTAAGCAGTTATGGAAAATTATTTGTAATAAAAAAAAAGAAGAGAGACGTTTTACTGTCAACAGATGGCATGAACAGCAATAGATGTTATCAGAAAATTTATCTAACAGCTCTATCTATTGAAGTATTAAGATCTGCAACTGAACAGGATGAAAAACAAATAATTAATTATCTATTACTACTTAAGATTATTAAATTTTGGAAAAACATAAAAAATAAATCTGACATAAAAATTAAGGCCATTGTAGAAGAACTGGGTCCTATGCTTTTGAAAAACCAAGAAAACGACAAAACCAACCATTAAATATGTAGAAGTGAGAGAGAAAAGAACAGTAGCGATGTCTTTAGAAGTTAGCACACATTCAGAACATTTTGTGTTGATACCTGACCCAAAGTAAATTTTCAGGTATTTTTTACAAAATTATGCTTATATAATCATCAGTGTATATGTCAGTCTGTTTTGATCTTTGTGAGGCACCTGTTAGATGATAGATGCATAAACATTTAACATTGGGAATAATAAAGAAATTACAATAATTATTAACATTATAATAAAATACAAATAATTGTGTGTAATAAACTATTATAATTAGTATGGGTCATTAATTAATAAATTAATTATTTAATTTTTGTAGAGTATAAATTAAAGATTTCAACACCCTGATTAACAATGTAATTGTTGTTTTTCAGACTATAATTACCAAAATTCATTAAAATTATCAATAATGTAACTTTAAAAAAATAACATAAAATATTAACATCGTGTTCGCAACTTTACCTCAACCAGTATTTTTTTTTAGAGGCATAATATTTTGGATGCTACTTCCATTTAATAACCCGATAATGCTAAAAATAAAACCAGCCCCATGAAAAATAAAACAATTAAATTATAAATTATTTATAATTTTTGTAAAAATGTAAAAAAAAATTTTTCACAAAAAGAACATAATCCTTAATTGTGTGATTGATCACATTTGACCTGAATCTTTAGGAAAAAATCTGGTAATAATTTTCAGTAAAATGAGCTAATCTATACCAGAAAAAGGTTCCATATTAGTGTTATAGTGAATTAAAACTGTTACTCAATCTATATTCTGTAGTAGTGATCTAGGCCAGTGGCCATAAAAATGATAAAATCAATCTGAAATTTTAAATATATATGCAACAGCACCCTGGCCCTGGTTTAAGGTGTGTTTGTTTTGGTTAAGATGCAAATACTGCAATCTGAAAAAAAACTAAACATGTAAAATTTCAGTCCCCAATGTATTAACTAATATGATTTTTCTCTAAAGTTAAGCTTTCACAACTCAAGTCTCAGGAGCTATTTTAGATTTCAAGTTATGGTTTCCTCCCCTTGCTTAAGGAAATATAAAAGACAGTAATGTGAAAAGGAATTTGAAGATGTTCCCAAAATAAACATTTGGGAGCCAACAATAGAAATCGCTTTTTAATTTTTCATCAAGTAAATATACATATTTTTTTGTCTGTATTTAAGCATTTTGTATTTTATTTATTTGTTTAAAAGGCGATAAGTTCAATAAGTAAATGAAGTATTTTTTGGCAAACAGACTGATCAGTGTTTTTGCAATCATTTGATACATTTTGCAGAAACTCAAAAAGGCCCACCTTTTGATTGTGGAACTTCTTTCTACAACATTTATTTTGTTTGTGTACATTTATAAACACAATTTAGATCACAATCTAAGCACTTAAAGTAAAATCTTTGAAATGATATTTTTATTGAAAAAAATATCACAAGGCAACTGACGATTAGAACAACTTGTCATATGGATGGCTAACATTATTGAACACATTAGCGATCAAGTACTGTAATATAATCCAACAGAAAGTGCAGGGTAACTAACACAGAAATACAAACAAGACATAAATCTTAAGATTAAAGGATGTTTCTTTTGTTAACACAAATATTGTTCTAAAAGTCAGGGTGATTCATTTGGTAATTAAAGTGAATATATCATATCATTGATTGAGAATAACATATAAAAGCAATAGAACATAATTTTAGATACGTACAATGGTGTAACCATTAGTACATAGTTGTACATCATGTAGGGTCATGTATGGGATACCAATCCTCCCAATTCTGGCCTCTATGTGATAGCATCTTTTAATAATCCATCTAAGGCATTGAGGAAACAATCTGAAAGAGTAATATGGAAAATTATGAAATGTCACACAGTGCAGGGTAATTTTTGTGGACCATTGAAAGGGAATTACCTCGTTATGACCCAATAAATGAAAAAGAAACCGATTACCACTTCTATTAAGCCAAACATGGTTCAATGTCAGAGACACTAAAGATAAATATAAGGGAGATAATATGAAAACTACATTTGTTTAGAAGAGATAAAAGTATATCGGGGAGGTAACGTCAATGTGACGGTTACAGTTGACTGCCTACATTTGTGCTCCAGTTGAGATCAAACAAAGCTGGCAAAAACCGTACAGTTCACTGAACCGGATCACTTTTGCTGATCTGGGCACTATTTTCAAAAAGGTAAGGGCTCTTCTGTCTGTAGACATTTACTTAATGTATGTATTATTAATAATTCCTAGTTGTGCTCTGTAATCCATCTAATTACATATTTATTAGCCAAAGAAAGAAGTGTCAAATCCTAGGCCAGGGTACTTAGTTGTTTCTTTAACCAAACTAGTCAATATTAAATCTACGTATCTTTGCTCTTTGATGCATATTGACTGGGATGGTGGTATGGTTAAGAGATAGAGGGAGGTCCCAGGTTCGAACCTCGGAACTGTCAAAATATTTTTTTCTTTGGCTATGAAATATTTTGATCGCCAAGTGAAGCATACTTCTTTTTCACTGAATCATGTCCTCCCACCCTTACCAAATCGAACCGCTTCGCCTTTAACCGTTCATTTTAGTGATTACTGTCAACACCTCGCTGTCAAAGCTCTACTGTAGCCACTTCGACAGTATAAATACGTGAACAAACCGATGAGATATATAATATTTAATATTATTTTGCAGAGAAAACACAGTTGATAAAACTATGAATCATTTAAATTGAAATACTTTACCAATTGTTACCAATAGGCATTTACCATTTAGAGGTGTAAAGCATCCCTCAAAAATTTTGGGTATTTGACATTTGATTTTCTTCTTTTAAGTACCTGTTTCAAAACTCTAATCGCTTAGTATTAAACATTCGCCGATAAAGTGGTATATGTTGGTACATTTCTTGACTAAATTGCGCAGCGCGTGCTCTATATGCAATAAGTTTGATTACTTTGGCTTTTGCTTAAGTACCACAGGTATTTTGCTGAATTTACTGTACTGAGTTGAAAAGTGAAAGAAAGTTATAACTATTACCGAAAAATTTTAAACTCTTTTATTGTCATGCCCCACTAGAGACCGCAAGACTTTTCGAGTAGATTAGACTTGCGGCCTAAACAGCTATTTTGTGATATCCAATTTCTGTTAAGTTTTAGAAAACTTTAACCAATGTATTTAAAAATAAATAGTAAGTTCTATAAGCAGTTAAAAATACTAGGTCATGGGTAGGTTAGAATTTAGAGGGGTAAATTACACAGCCAATAAAACCTTGAATTTTAGCAGGAATAAATAGTTTAAAATATTAATTTTCCTCCATTTAAATTTACTCATATGTTTTTACAATTAACTGGAGTTAGCAACAGTGCAATTTAGACAGAATGTAGGTTGACCAAAAGTTCTGGTAAAAAATTCCTTTAACACATTTTCGGAATTCAATCACCTTTAGTTCAGACAAATAGATGAATATATTTTGCTTTGATCCAGCTTTTAGGGAGGTAGCACACCAGTAGTTTTTTTTTAACAAGTGTCTATTTTTTGGATTGTAGTATCCTTAAATGTCCAGTAAGAGTGCTAACATAAACTTTATTTGGTTTTTTCCTGGAGATAATGTCTTGTTTGTTCGCGTATTTACTTACTTCTTTGAATTAGCTCCATAGTTTATGTCTTTGATTTGTTAATCTTTTTATTTAAAATTCTTTATTAGAATAATGTTCTTTATTAATATTGTAATAATAATTTAATACTTAATTAATCTTGCACTAATAACTAAACCTTTATCTACCTTGTATATCCAACCCAGTGATTCTGAAGTTTCACTTCTATAAGGTGCCCCAAGACCCTCAATTCGTTTTTTTAATTTAATTTTCTTCATATTGTATCGTTCTCTTTCAGTTATACAAATCAGATAGTAGAAAACTTATCTCATATTATGTTCAGAAAAAGTACAAATTATTTCCAAATTGGAAAATGAAGACCTAATTTACTGTGCAATTAAGTACAGATGTGTAACCGGAGGAAAATATGGATATTCAGGAAACTTTCCGAGATAATCCTGGTATCCTTAGTTAATTCTACCATTAAATCAATATCTTTCTAATTTGCAGAGCCAACATACAGATGTAGAACAGAATCTAAATTATGCAGCTTGAAAATAGTGAGAAATTGATTGAGTGAGTGAGTGACTTGTGCACAGGAAATCTTTTAGAAACCCCCCATCCCTTACTTTTTAATTAGTTCCATAAATTAGGAAGTCCCTTATATTCAGAAATTTTGACTAAATTCAGTTACTACCATTACTTGTGTCTGATTCTCTGAACAATTTCATTTGATTGAAGCTACGCTTAAGATTTTACCTCCCTAATATTGGTTAATTCATTCATTAGTAACCACATTCATTCATACCAGAACCAGTAGATCTAACACCCAAAATTGAATTAATCTGGTTCATTAATCTCTATAGGCAATTAATCTTTATGGATTAGAATTTGGTTTTTATAAGTATAGATTAGAAAAGCATTGAAATGTCAAACATTGTATTGTAAGCATCCCTTATTTAATATTGTTCCACCAAATTTCCCGATATTAATCGGAGGCACTGTGCCTTACATTTTACATTATTTTAATGTAATTTTTTTATTAATATTGGACTGGCAGCAGATGAACAGAGTCTTGTGATCAAGGATTTTGTGGATACTCACAGCCATCCGATTAATAATGATTTATTTGAAGCCCTTCCTCAACAGTGAAGATTATCTTCTCAAGACTAGCGTGAGATAGCTAATGTGTTGAATCTAAAGTGCTATATAAAATTAGTGAAAAAATTCATCCTAGAAAGCAAAGGGAAATCCCTAACGAGGAAAGATATTCATAATATTAAGCAGGGACATTTAACTACTGCTTTGGTTACTCACAGAGGACTTGAATCCACAGTCAATTATTTAAAAAGTGTGGACAATGCACAGATGGAGGTATTAGTAGATGGTATCAATATTTTTTCTGACTAAAAGGATGGATAAGGCATTGTATTTTTTCTCAGAATTACTAATTTTTTATGTAACTCATAAATTGAATAATATAAATATGCTGCTTTATATTCTTCTGGCAATAAATGGAAATGGTCAAGGTGAAGTTGTATGTGTTTTTCTAATGGCAAATGAAACTGCCAGAAACATCAAAGTGATTTTCAAAACAAATAATCCAGAATGGATCAAGATTAAGTCCCTAATAATGGATAGGGATATGAGGGAAAGAAAACCTAATTTGTCAGAATGAACAAGAATCTTTGTCAGGGACAAAGTTAGTACTGTTTAGCCCATACATAACATTAATAAAAACATTGAAAAACACTATTATATGAGGATGTTAGTACAACCAAGAAATTAGCTTCCTTAGAAATATTATAATAAATGGAATTTGCTAAAAACCAAGAGCAGTATATGAAGGAATACAATAATCTATTGCTTTTGAATTTGAAAAAGTTTCAGATTATATATATAAAAACTGGCATAATATAAGAGAACAGTGGTTTGTAAAGCTTATTAAAAATTCAGCCCTAACATACAACATTACCACTACAAACCACTTTGAATCAAAAGATAAAACAAGTAGTGGCGGTACAAAATAGTCCCCTTTTACATTTTTTGAAAAGATTCATTCAGAAAGAAAGATTGCAGCATGCGAGCACATGAACCTCTACCACAGGATGAAGTTCTTGCTAGGTTTAAAGAGAAATTGAAAGCTTTCAGCTTTGATATTATTTTTAAAAAAATATTGAAAAAGCTAAGAAAATAAGATCTGTCATATCAACTTACAAAACCACTATTTTATGTTGTAACTGCTTTTGTGAATAATTGGAAAATTACTTGTCATCATATTTTCTTAACAAGAGCAATTAATAATTTTAGTCTGTTTTATAAGGACTTAATATCCAAACGATTTGTGCTGTGTACACATTATGAAATGTTCCCAAATACAAAAGACAGTGGCTTGATAAGGATCAACCACCCCTACCAGATACGAAACCAAACATCCATGGCAAAAAGATTTTATTGTGTGTATGGTGTGATTGTCAAGGAATAATTCACCACGAGTTGTTGAAGTTAAATTTAACGATTACTGGGGATAGTTACGTTCAGCAGTTGCAAAGAGTGCAAGAGAAACTCCATGAAAAGCGTCCTGCACTCGTCAATCGCAAAAACGTCATTCTTTTACACGACAACAGCAAGGGTGACTCAAGAAAAAGTTCTTGAGATTGGATGGTCTGTTTTACCACATCCACCTTACTCCCCGGATCTTGCCCCGACAGACTACCACCTTTTCTGTTCCTTACAAAACGTTTTGAATGGAAAAACCTTCAATTCTGAAGAGCAAGTCAGGCAGGCTGTCGAAAACTTCTTCCAGTCCAAAACAACCACATTTTACAAGGAAGGAATTGATAAACTTCCAGGAAGAAAGGAGAAGGTTATAGATAATAGTGGTGAATACATAATAAATTAATATAATTTGCATGTTATTTAATGAGAGCAAAATAAATGTCTGATAAAAAACGGAAGTTACTTATGACTCGACCTAATACTTATGTTGTTTTTTTTCATTTTAGGTCCCAGCAACTGAAAGTGAGAAATTCCCAGATTGTTTGTTGATATCGATGATTGAGATGCTGTATCAACGGGAAGCATGTCTTAGTTCATTGCCCCCTAATTCAGGATCGTAGGAATTCAACTACAAAGGAACTTTTAGCATAGTGGTAATGGCAATGGATGACCATGAATACAACTTCTCATTTATCGACATTGGAAGTTATGGTAGCATTGCCGACGTTAGAATATTAGCAAAATCATCCCTTATAAGAGCAATTGAGAAAGATCGAATCAACATGCCTGTAGGAGCAGTCATACTGGATGATTCAGCTTTTCCTTAGAAGCCATATCCTATACGAAAGTGTAGCTCAACAAATATATAATTACAGACACTGTCATGCAAGTTGCATCATTGAGAATTAGCTTGGTGTCTTGATATCCCGTTTCTGGGTATTGAATGGACCAATTCACCTTCATTTAGAAACTGTAGTAAAACTGATCTAGCTCTACATAATTGGATCAGAAAATTTACAAATGAGATTATGACAGTGGATACTGAAGACCACTTCTCAGGTTGAATAATTACTGGGTCTTGGCAGAATGGTAACGACGGAGCATGTACTATGGCCCATGCCATCACATCACCACAACTACATGCGAGAAGCGAGAGAAAGAAGAGATGAATTATCGTATACTTTGTCGAGGAAGGAGCTGTCAGTAGGCAGAATCAAATGATCCAACTTGTGATTTGAATTTTATTTATCAATATTTTTTTTTCTCCAAATTTCAAAACATACTTTACAATTTTAGTTTGCAATTTGGATTATCAATAGTTTGTATAAAGAAATACAATTATAAGCACTCATTAGATTTGATTCGGATTCATCTCCCTCAGGAAGCTGTTGGATGGATCAAAACCGATATCGGTTTCGGTTTATATACCTCTTCCCTCCCAATCCCAGTTCCCAATGACTTCCTCACATTATCCCTTTCTCGTTTGAACATTCGTCGATTACTTCGAATTTTTGCCTCAAATCCTTCGTTGTACTAAGATATAAGCGTTGAAGGAGGGATCTCTCTCCCCGCTTCTCGCGATTTTTGAAGTCTGGATAGCAATCCCTCCATAACGAGGGAAACCTTTGATGCTCCTTCTAGAATTGAGTTATATTAAAACGGTGGAACGAATCAATAACAAATGCAGACATAATCAAAAACCAATATACACAGTATCAAAAGAAACACCACAGAACCAAAAGCAATGTTTCGGCAACTATCATACAGCTTACACCATGGCAGTTGTTGCCGTGGCTTCAATTGTCGCAGCAGTGATAGTAAATTAGGCTTTATAATGCCGGCTACTAACGGTCGGAAAATTTAAACCAGAGCATTACATCGTACCCTCTTTGTAGGCTACCACCTTTGGCGCGTTGTTTTTGGTGTTGCGGGCGTGAGAGCCCCGCTAGAGAAAATTGGCTAATCGAGTGCTCGCGCTGATTTAGCTTAGTGGAAGAGCACCACCCGGCACTGTTACTATCTTTTTTCTTCTTTGGCTAATAATTAGCTATTTTGTAAAAAAAACAAACTACGTTTTTCAGCAGCTGGTTGTTTAATTTTATCACTACTACTTATCGATCAGCTGATATCTGTCTGCACTGTGCTGATTTGGGAGGCCTTGTGATTTGTCGAAATGGCTGCTATAGGACGTCTCTTTGTAAGAAAAATTTCCTCTTCAAAAGCCCTTTTAAAGGATCTTCCTACAGCTTCTGCTGTTGCCGGAGATCATGCAGGTTCACTCTTTAATTTAATTATAAATAAATATAAAGAATAATAGTAGTTATGTTAAATAATTTTTAACCTATCCTATTCAACATTTTCACCTTAAGAGTATATCTTCTCTGTTCCATTAGTTAAGGGGTATCATTTATTAGTTACATTAATTATTTATTTCTATAAGGAAACTGTATTGTGACACATTTGTATCATGTATTTTGAGCTTGAGCCAGTTGTAGAGAGTGGGTTCAGTATTTCTGTTGTAAACAGGCCAGTTGATTCCTATTTAAGATTTGTTGATCATAAAATATCTAATGAACTTGCTTTAAAAACTTGAATTTTACATTCCTGTTGCAGGGATGTAAACATTTTGCCCTTATGAGCCCCCATAGCTTCCTCAATGTGCGATTTAATATTTCAGTCATCTGCCACTCCATCAGTTTACTTCTCACTCCTTGACCTTTTCTAGAAAGGAGATTGGTGGGTGGCATTTTTGCCTCTTGAGACCAATTCAACTTCTTTCATAAGATAAGTAATTTGACATTGTCGACAGTCAGCAGTGTCAACCTGATAATTTGTTGCTAGTATTGAATTTGTTAATCAACATGACTAGATATTTATCTTACATTAATTTATGTGTTTGAAAACATATACCACTTGTATTATTAGGTATATCCAATTATTTTATCAACATTGCATTCATACAACAAATTTTTCAGGAGGTAGCAAGCTTTGGCGTAATTTGACATTTTTTGCTGGTCTCCCTGCTGTCACCTTGTGTATGCTGAACTGCTATCTGGCCCATTACAAACACCCTCATGTAAGACCAGAGTTCAAGAAATACGATCACATGAGAGTCAGGAACAAGGTATTTTTTTAAAAAGCACCATTAGTAACTTATTAAACCTATTCTGGTCTATAAGAGGGCTATATGTAGGCCATTTACTTAACTAAATTTGTTGGGACACTAAAAGTGAACCCATCTTTTATTTGATTAAAATAGTAGCAACAATTGCATTAAATAGACTTAAGTAGGAAATTTAAAATGTGATGTTTACACTTGATTGATTACAGCCTGGCTTTTATTTTAACGTAGTATATTAACGTTAGATTGGGTTGAATAAAAATAGTTTAATTATCTCAGAATGATCAAATCATAGAACTTAGTGGTAGTACTAGATTGGCGACATAATCTTCCTAACCAAAATATTAGTCAAGCTGTTAAAAACTGAAGTACCCATAAATGTTGATTGTTGTAATGTTCGGATTGAATGTAAGACACGTCGACTTCATTGTCAGTAATGATTGGCATAATCAATAAGTCCTTAATTATTAATAATTTAAAAAAAATATTGTGTCATGGCCAGAGATTGAACTCTGGTCCTCCACAATCTTTAGTCGGGCTCTTTATTACTCTTGCAAACTTTTAAGAAAGTTGACCCTTGGCCCTGTCAAAATCTTTTTTTTTTTTGTAATTATTAAAAAAATATAGTTAAATCAATATATTAACAATTCATTATATGCCTTTATTTTCTCCTTAGTTCGTTCAATAAATGAATGAATGGTTCACTGTTCACCTGCTTTATGTAGGTAAAGGGACCATTGATCTTTATAACCCTCTAGGTCGGTGCACTATATATTAAAGGAAGTTTATACATGTATGTAATATGATACTATATTTAAGAACTTCCTTAACATATTGATCTACTGAACACTGAGTAGTTTAATATAATAACCACCTTAGGATTTCTTAAGGGTCATTTACATGGGCCATATTTTACTGCAATACAACAAATTGGGTTTGGCCTTGTCCGAGAGTGGCTGAGTGTTACAAGTGTTCTTAGATGGAGAATATTTTTTGTGGCTAGGCCATACCTCCCCCACACCTCGTAACAGAGCCATTAAGTCAGGAGGAGGGACTAGAAAAAGAGGTAAAATATGTGGTTTACTCTCGCTGCCTGTATTTCAATTTTGGTGTTTTTTTTTTGTTTTTTTCTATACTCTAGATTGATGTGTTAGCGGAGTTATGAAAAAAGCATTAATTTCATTAATACATATACAACCAGAGTTATATGGGGCATGCTATCTAGCACCATTGTGACATGGTACAAAGATCGCATAATGTATAAAAAAAATGCAGCTTGCAAATTGTTGCCGACAAGCATGCGGTCACTCCAGATAAAACTTTGTATAAGTCTAAGGATCTATCCAGAAAGATGAACGTTCAACTGCTAAATAGTTTGCTTCTGATACAATCAGTTTTATTAATTATCTGGAACCATTTCAGAAGCTCTCTCTCTCATTTTATTATTACATGAAACAATTCTAACCCTGATTGTATCAAGAAAATGTTTAGAGTCTCTTTTGGCCATCCAAAAATCAAGGCTTGTGTTATGTTGTTTGTTGCATTTATTATTCCATTGATTCTAAAAAGGATATATCCACAATGTTTGTTTTTTCCATCTTGAACACATTGACCAGCTCCCTTTGATCCATTATCAAAGAACAGAAGGAATTGAAAAAAGAAAGGATTGATAAAAATTTCAATTTATTTATATGTTCAATTCAGGAACACTTACTTATAGTGACGCATAGAAGTATGAATATATTTCTACATTCATACATTGAAAGATACCATCACTAAATTATTGATATGGTTATATTTCTTCAGATACTAATTGTTTTAAAAAAATTCGATACCTTTGAAAGAATTCTCATTAAGTCTCTCTAATAATAAATAGATTGTTAATATTATCAAAACCTGAAGACATATAGCTATATTACCGATTCACATTTTTATTTGTTCTTTCTGAATTGTGTACTATACTAATGTATCATTTACAGAAATTTCCTTGGGGAAATGGACAGCGTTCCTTGTTCCACAACCCACACCTAAATGCTCTGCCCGATGGTTATGAAGCATAATAAGTACATTACCTGCAGTAAATATGTAATTTAACCAAATTATGTTATCATTTATTATAAATAAATAAATATTAGTCAATTTGTTTAATGATTATAGAGTATTTTCCTGATTCCCCAAAAACCTCCTACCTAACAGCTTATCCAAATCCTCGTCAAAAACTGAAGTGGGGTTAGCCAGTTTCCCCAATCAGATCATGAGTGTGTGGGCTACACTCTTTCAGACTACTGGAGTAATTGACTCGGAAACTGTCGAGTTGGAGCCAATACAAAATCTGACATTCCTCAAGTAAAGAGAGGTTTTGTTAAGTTCTCTTGATATATGGCCAGGAAACACTTTGAAAGGAACTGGTAAAACAAAATAATCTGAAATTTTCCCTTTCTTTCTCCATAAAATAAATCTTTTTTTAAAAACAATTTATTAAATTGTATATTTATTAGCAACTGATTAATTTTTTTTATGGAATGTGGTTAATTTACAAGCACATTTCTTTGAAATGTCTAATTTCAAAATATATAACTATGTGACATAATTTTAATATAATAATTACATTAATTGATACATATAAATACATAAGCTAAAGCCAGTGTATTTAAATATGTTTTCAATCGAGTCAGGTCCCTAAAACATTATATGTATATTCACATTTTTTTTTTTTTTTTTCATTACATTATATTTTAAAACAGTTTTAAATACATTATATATTTTACATATCAGTCGTCTTTGTTTGCTTTGTTTTGTTTTTTTGTACATATTTACACTCACAGTTCTTGCAAACAATTATGGCATTTAAAAATTATTTTGAACAAACACGTGGCCAGTTAAAGCCAATGTTGACCAGGTCAAGGAGTGATGTTGGCGTAGCCCGTTGAGTATGCAATGCTCCCATAAATATCTGAAGTTGGAGATTGGTTGCCCTGAGAACAAATGTCTTTGTTAGTAAACTTGTAAAAGTAACAGTACCAACCTCAATGATAAATCTTAATCAATATATCTGATTTGGTACATCGTTGAATAAACTATACTAATAGATGAGTTTTAGAACCTGAAATAAGTCCATTTCACTAATTCTAAATTACATGCACAAGTTTAAACCACATTGTAGCTTTAACTGAACCCATCAAACCAAGAAATAAATTATATATTCCAGGATATGGAATCAACAAGAAGATGGAAATAATTATGATAAAGAAAATTGAATATTACATATATATCCTTAAAAAGCTGCGATAAAATTAAAACTAAGAACGATATGGGGATATATAATATAATAATGTTGCATTGAATAGCCTAACCTGAACAGAAAAAATGCAGTTTTGGGCTGTAAGAAAACAAATAAAAATTGCATATATCTACAAAATTGCATATAAGTCACTAGGTAATAATTGTATCACCAGATAATCCCAGGTTAAACATTCAAAGATTTGGGAGACAACCTGATATTAGATGGAGAGGTAGAAAACATGAATAAACATCAGTATCATTATTTTTTAATTGTGGTATTGGTCTCACTGTTTTAAATAATTATTAATAACATTATTACCACAGTTGGTAGAGTACTCAACTGCTGGGAGATTAGTAAAGGTCCCGGCCCTATCAAGAATTTTTTTCTTTGGCTAATTATTAACCTGTTAACCGAGCGGGACGTATAAATACGTCAAACGTAAACAATATCGGGTACGGTTAGGACATATAATACATCCTTGAAATATATGTTGCGCCCTGGAACGGGCGAGGCGAGACGTATATTTTCGAACAACATAGTTATTAGTCATCCATACATGTCTCGACATGAATTTAAGACACGGAGGGAATCAGTATCATTTCGCTATTGAGAGTGATGGACGTGTTCTAGGTGAGGTACGTACTTACCTACCTATTTCGTATTATATATTATTTACTTATATTTTTTATATTTCCAACCCTTCTTATTTTAGAATAAATTTTTATAAGTATCCATCAAAATGAATGAAAGTGATATCAGCGATGACGAAATCAATGTACCCCGGCAGGTAGAAAAAGGAGACCTATTAGGAGTTCGTCATCTGACAGTAATTTTGACTAAGACACGGAGCGATACTGAGAATGAAGTTGGTCCTAGCAACAGCATTGTTTCTGAAGAATGGCTACCTCAAAATGCAGAAAGACCACCATTTCCCTTCACTGCACACCCTGGAAAAAGTTCGATACTCCTCCAAAAAAAGTTCCTTTGTTTTATCTTGAGAAGTTTTTAGATGTGGAACTTATCAAATTAATTACAGAGCAAACAAATTTGTAAGCCGCCCAATTTTACGTTTATAGTTGAAAGGCATTTTCCACAACAAATGAAAAGCAATATAGGAAAAACTAAATCAAGAAAATGCTGAGTTTGCTACAAAAAAGGTGTTAGGAAAGAATCTACATACTGGTGTCCGGATTGTAAGGTAGCACTATGTATCAACAATTGTTTTAAAATATATCACACGGAAATTGAGTTTTGAATTTTTACATATATATTTTAATTTTTTAAACTCAATATTTCTATTTTATTTGTGTGCTTTTGTTTATTGTTCTGTAATTGTTAACTTTTATAGTGTATCTAAATAAAAATATATATTTTTTGTAATCTTTATAATTTGTAAAATTTATAATTTTTTAATTCGATGTTTCCAATTTTTTGTTGGTATTCTTTTCTGTATTTATTTGTAATAAATTACGTCCTCTGGGCGTGACGTATTTACACGTGAAAGAGTTCGCGCCCGTAATATGCTGCAAAATTTAAAAGGGAATTCCCCGGTTAATAGAGTGTATTAATAATGTTTTGTATTGTATAGTAAGCATATATAAGTTCTGAAAAACACGAGTCTGATTAACCATTGATTTAGCTATATGTATGTAGATTGTAGGCAAGCCTTCAAAGAGAGCTATGCTATAGTGGTGTGTGGATACCTGAACAAAGGTGTTGAGCTCCTCTTGGGTGTCAAATATCATCACTGTGAACGGTGATCCAGGCACCAACTCACCCGCCCACTTCACCTCGACCCTGTAGTCTCCAGGTTCCGTAGGGTCGTATTTGCACATAATCATTCGGTCCTTCTGGCTCCCTCTCTGCATCTCCACACGGAAGGCACCTCAAGTGACAAGATTGTCTTATGGATTTGTAATTCAGATATAGGTACATATATTATAATTTAAAATAGGTTATAGTTACCTTTTGGGCCCCGAACTCTTACAGCAAGCTGGCCTGCACCAGCTCCCCGTGTATCACATATAAACCTACTCTGGAATGTCGCCAGGACTCCGTGCTGGATGCCAGGACCAAATACACGAACCTTGCTAGGGTCAGCAGCACCACATATCCTCAGCAGAAAAGGAGAACCAGGAACATCAACACCTGCAAATAAATGAACATCAATATTCACTGCCGAACTCAAAGGAAGAGTTTTACTTCCAAATCTGGGCAATCTCCTTTCTTCTGTCTGCGTCTATGTTTGCATCATTTATGGGGAAAAATACAATGTTTTGATCGATATGAAATTTTAAAGGTATATTTCATAGGGTCTAAAATGATGGGTTGTTTGAAAGACAGCATCATGAAAAAAAATATCGCAATTTTTTTAAATTTCATAAGTCATTTCAGAAACTATTTTAGACTTTTAAGGCCTTCCTCCTACTTGAGTCTGGCCAGTTTCCCTTGTCTATTCTACTAACCAAACCATCTCATCTGGTTTTCTTCAATGGAAGTTTGGGCTGTCGAGAATCATTCAAATAGTTGTGCTCCTCACTCTGCCTCCCTACCCTCAATACTCCTCAGGAACCTTATCTATGCTGCTTGCACTTGTTTCTTATGTTTTAGAGGGTAAACACCAGAGTTCTATAGAGTAGATAAGGGATGGGAACAGAAGTTATAGTTGTATAACTTTACTTTGTGTCTTTTGATAATTGATAGTTAATGAGTTTACCTGCTGTGTGATCTTACACATATTGTATTAGAGATCTTGATGGTCTTTTCCAAATACCAAGACAAAATGGACCTTTAGACTCAGTGGTACTCTTCTAAAATATGGTTTGTTTTATAATTTAGACAATAAAACAAAAATTAATAATATAGTGAGAGAAAAATGCAGAGGCCAATGGCCCTTGAATTAACTGATGTTTAACAAATCCTTCTTATACAGGGTCAAGTTGACATCCACCAAAAATAACACGTAGAAAAAGCTAGTCTACTTAAAGGAATAACTTTTTATGATTACCTAGACAGAGCAATAGAAGAAACTATGACATTTATCAACCATTTCTTACCTCCGTACTTGACAGTGAGTGTATGCCTGCCGGGCTCTTGAGGTTTGACATTGAGTGTAAATGTGCCGTCCCCATGGTCATACAACTCACAATAGGCCACCTTGTGGGGGCCCACACAGTGAGCCGACAGTTCTCCTGGCCCAGCTGCCCTTGTGTCAATGAAACTCCTTATGTGGTGACCGACAGTGCCAACTCCGAGACCTTCTCCTGAGCAGATAACCTTAGATGCATCGCACATGGCTGTCACTGTAACCTTCAGCGGGCACCCTTTCACCTGCCTACCAAAACAAAATGGACCTTTAGACTCAGTGGTACCCTTCTAACTAGAGCTGTTTTGGAAATATTTTAAAATGAACTAATTGTTCATTTAATTGAATGAACATGGACTTATTGTTTATGCTATGTTTGTTGAAAATCGATTATAAATAATAATGAAGCATAAATCCATCACTACTGTTACTATTTTGTTCGAGTTTAAAATATTGACAAGCAAGTAACATCAACTGTACTTTAAACAAAGAAAGAGCATTGCTAACTATGTGAGAGCTAGTGGTGGTGTACCTGTCAGACCACATGACGTTGAGGAGGTAGGCGCCGGGCTGGGAAGGTGTGTACGTTGCTTTGTAAATGTTGTCTCCGACGTGCATCAGACTCACTTTGATGTCATTCTTCATGCCGCTCAACGTCACTTCAGGGATACCTACAAGTTTTAGATCTTGGTAAAGTGATATATAAATAAATATTTTGTTCTTTACAGTAACCAATATTTGTCATAAAATAATGCCTTTATGTATTATTCATGATCCTACAGAGGCTCTACTGTCATATAAAAATGATACGTTGGTTGTATATTCCACAAAACCCTGAAATATGATTACCTGTATTAAATAGAATATCAGGGAAATATGGAAAAAAAAAGTAAATTGAAGATTCCTTAAGTACCAGATAAGAGACTTCAAGATATAAGTTCAATTTTTTTCACATGTTTAAGGACATATTCATGATAATTTTGTTGAAAAGGTGATATTCAGTGACCCAAAATGGTTCAACAAATAAAATGAAGTATTTTTTATCAAAAATAATTAGCAGTTTTTTTCTTATACAAATGTTTAAGAAACTCAAGGCATGTCGCTAAAGTATTTCTCAATACCTTTTTTTGCTTTCTACGTACTTTATTTTGTTTATGTATTTAAAAAATACAAATTTGTTCCAAATCAATGAAAAAAAATTTAGTCAGTAACATTTTAAATAATAAAAAAACATGGCATGACTAATAATCTGTAGACAACTAGTAAAATAATAGAAGAGGATATAAAATAAGTGTTTCTTACCAGGACCAGCCTGCGATCCATCAATGTTAAAATCTGCTACTTGGTTACAAATGGCAGTGGCAAGCCCTTTGCCGGTGAGGATGAGCCTGACCCCTCCGTTCCCAGCCTCGGCCAGTGCAGACAGTGGGGAGAATGGAAGCGGGAAGCCTGCGTAGTGCAACGACAAGGTATGTGGGCCTGGGGTCCGAGGAGTCACTGTTATCTGTCCTGTCTCGGGGCTCTCTTGCTCGATCGCCACTGGGACCACACTGCCCTGGGGCCCTGTACACTCACCAGTCACTTCACCTGTAACAATCACAAGGCTCTTGAAAGTATTTATTTACCAATGAGCACTGGCCCTATTAGAGGTTGTATAGTTTACCAAACAAATTTTCACAAGGACATGATAAAAACAAAACAAAAACAAAGAAAGGAAATACCAGAACTAAATAAAAGCTATTGATAAATTGCCCCACAGAAAATCGCCTTACATGATACGCTAAATACTACAGTTTTTGTACTATTAAAATGATTAAAGTAATAATAATACATTATTTGAGCAAGAATAAAATTTAAAATAGTAAATTAATATTTACTCAATTACTTGCCTCAGGCAATATAAAATGCAAAAGTGATATAACATTATAAAAATTAATAAATAATAACTTTATAATAATAATTGCTTGAAATATATATGAGTTCAGGCAGATTAAAATAAGCAAAAATGTAAATAGGAAAGAAGTTTCAGGATAGCCACTAGTTCACCACAAATTTAAAAAAGTTATGGATCTGATATTAAATTAAAGACCTCTTTCTGTTTACTATTGACTGTTCTCACTCTGAAATTAAGTATTTAACAGATTAAAGTCACCTCTGCTTCCTTAAACTAATTTGTCAAAACATAGAATAGATTATCTATTTTTTATGTATCGATACAACCTGGAAGATTTAGGATTCTTTCATCATTTACCTCCCTGCTAGGATAAAATCTGTTTTTTTGTTTTAATATTATATTTTTTGTTAGTATTTTTAAAATTTTAATAATAATATAATTTATATAAAGATGTGTTTGTTTTTTTGAAATTTTCTACTTACCAGGACCTGCATGGGCCAAATCTAACATTAGCTTGTAAGGAATGTTGATTGTCATTATAACCCTATTTGGAAGAGGATCCCCTATCACTTTGATTTTATCCACGGAAACTACATACACACGAAAAGGTGAACCTGTAATGTGCATAAAAAAATATTTAAAATAATTCATCCATCTTTGGGAAAATTAGTTAAAAGAACAATAAAAATAGAAGATTTATTGCAGTAAATATAATCTACTTAAAGTACCCGATATATGCTTCCCGTTGGCCATGATGGTGACATCATACATGCCGACAGAAGGAGGAGTGTAGGTAACTTCATACTGGTCCTGGCGTTTGACAGACAGCGAGGCCTGAGTGTGTGCGGGGCCATTAATGGACACCTGAGGTCTGGCGGGTGGCAAGAGGCCAACAGTGCTCACACTGAAGTGTGCACTCTGCCCCGCCTGAGCACGGCACAGTCCGGGCCCCCACGCCCGTGCGGAGCCTCCTTCGATCACAGAGAAGTTGACCGGTGAATCTGAAAGTGTAATGATATTTTATATACTCATTTTTAATTTAAAATAGAGTCAATTTTATATTAATTTGATTCCAGGGTGTGGACATGTTACGGTATAGAGAATAAGCTATCAGTGCCTTATCAAATCGGTGAAAATTCAAAGAGACACCTTGTAGAGAGGGAGTAGGCATTCATTCTTTCATAATAAGAAGCTGAAGGAAAAAAGACGTTTAGGAGGAGATGGAACACTTTGAAGATGAAATAGTCCAGATAGCTCATTTATGAGACCCAGAAACCATAACTAGAAGATTTTAAATTATGTACTTGAACATTAAATGGATTCAAATAATGCCTTAAATGATAACTTTATGATGAAGTTTAACAATGTTATTTTAAAAAAAAACCAATCAATTTTCTAACTTCACCATAAAATGACACAGATTGAACATAAGAACCCTGAATAATAAATAAATTGAAATTAAATGCTATGTATTTTTTGTGGTTGATAATTTGTAAAAAATTTAACCTCTTTTAAGAAATGAATGAAAGAACTTCACTAATATTTTTTGTGCAGATTTGTGCCAGAATATTGGCGGCAACTTTAACATGTTGAAATTAGTTCAAACCTGGGATAGGATGGCCACCATACATTATGTTGAATGAATATTTCCCTGGGACGGAAGGACTCAGCTCTATCATATCGGTGTCCGATGTTATGCTCTTGACGGAGAGAGGGAGGTCTTGGCCGAGAGGGCTTCTGGCAGTTACATCCAGTTCGGCAAACCCAGCATCCTTGCGCATCACTGGAAAATAACCAATTATCAATTGATAATTTTCAGATGTGTAGGCAGCATTGATTTCAAATAGAAATTGATTCTTTATCAGTTCTTGTTTTTTCACATAGTGTAAAATTAGTTTGTTTATATCTTACGTTTGAAAGAAATACTATCATTTACGACAACAGTATTCGATGTCATGTTCTCAACCTTGATTTTGGAAGCGTCAAAAACTTGGCAGTAATATGGAGAACCTCGAACTCCCCTGGAGTTGTGAAGAACTTCTATTTTATAGGCACCTGAAACATGCAATCAGTTATCTGATGAATACTGCTATACCACATTTTAACTATTTAATTACCTTTTGATTAGTAAAATTAACATTTTTCTACTCTACTTTATTAAATTATTATGTAATTTTTAACTTTACCATAATTTTGATTAAATTTATATAATAAATAACATTACATAGAAGTTTCAGGAATGGGGTATGAATCAAAAGTTCTCACATAGTAAAAGGGCGTTCTTTGTGGACAGGGTATAATAGAGTACATTAGATAAGTATAAATGATTATTATTGTATGAAATCACGAACAACTCTCAAGCATGCTATTAAGCATAGGTCTAACAAGAGTACTTATCATGGAAGCACTGATTGAAAACATTCATATTCATAATTAATAACACTAAAATGAAACTATCTAGAAAACATCTAGAGATATACAACAAGATATTACTACTAGATTTTTTATGATATTTTATGAATGACCATTTTATCTAAAATAGCTAAAATTTGAATTATAAAACAGTAATTCTAATTCACCTGGCTATGAAGCAGGTTTTAGTTAGTAAACAAACATAATGAGAAGTAATTGGTACACGAAGTAAGAGTTCATATAGTAATCTTATACCATTTTTAATGAATTCAAATTGTTATTTGTAAGTTAATTATTAGTTAAAAATATTATTTAAAAAAACACAGGTCAATACCAAAAAATCCTGAGTGATCCAATTGGTTGATTAGAATAATATTTAGTATTATTTATGTTCTCTTTTTTCTTGGTTCATTTTATATTGATTGTAAAATTAACAAGGACTAATAATGTTCATTTAATAATTTACTTTATGTAACAGACATTTGTATTATTATTTGTTTGTTTTTAATTTTTTGCAAATATAACCAAAACTTTTAAAAATATAATAGTATATTTTTCATTATTATTTTATTACAACTTGTGCTTTGCTTTAAAGTAAGCTTTAAAATCATTTCAAACAATTTCTTTTTAACAATAATCAACTTGTTAATTATTAATTAGGCTAAAGGCTTATTAGAAAATTTATTTGTAAGGTACATCCCCCATCCCCCCCCCCCCGCAGCTCCAAAATTATGAGTTGTCATGAGAATCACCACATGAAATTTCAGAGCTCTATGTCTTGTTTACCCCGAAATAAACTGAAAAATTTAGTCCTTAGGCCACAAAAATCTTTCTTTGTGCATCTCTAAGGTATTAGTAGAATTACTGAAAATATCAGCTTCCTAGGCCTGGTTCTTAATATAGAGTGATAAGTCAGTGGGTGGTATTTGGATTTTATAAATAGGTTATTAAATTCGGTGCACTGAGTAGAAAATATAACTGTATAATACATATAAAATATATACTTTAGTGACCTTTTGGGTTCATAAAAAATAATCAATAAATAAGTAATATTTAAATGCAAGATATTTCATTGTAGTAGTGGATAATGTTACATATTGGAAAGGTTTAGCAGGACATGGCAATAGAGAATGACTTAGGCCCTAAGGATTATTTGGCTTGAGTTGCAGACTATGGTTGGCGCACTCTGAAGAGCGCCAGTTGTCAGTTGGTAGTGACTAAAGGCACATTCAATTGCGAGTTAGAAAGAAAGAAAGATGGTGGTCAGTTATTAATTAGAGTTAAGATTGTTGTTTGATAAAATGAAAGTTATAATAATAAAGGGATAATATTTAAAAAATTCAAGATAGCTACAAAAAATGAATTACTTGATCAATATGGTACCAAAGCAAGAAGCGTCCAATGAAAATAACACTGTAATTATTTATTTAGCTTCATCAATTCTTTCATTTCCTATTCAATTTTCCAATTTCAAGGTAGAAACTAACTTGAGATTTTAAGCTACATACGTTTTTTGTCATATGTGTATTTTTTTTTTTTAATTATTTCAAAGTCTCATTTTAGCTCAAATTATAAATGATCAAAAGTAAAAATCAGTACAATATATAACTTATAAACCCCTTTGTTTAGCTTTTTTTATACTTGTTAAAAACATGATATGCACCTATTATCGTGGGGATGAACTCAGCTAAGAGGTTGCCGTCCTTCTGCTGGTAGCATCTTACAGGGACCGCCATGGACCCTGGACCACTGATAATCACATCAAAGGTATCTGCAGGCTGGCCTGTGGTCTCTATAACAAAGGAAGTGGCCTTGCTCACTGAAGCCTGGTACAGCCCCAGCCCGGAAGCACACAGCCCTCCTCTCTCATGGACGTTCACTTCCATAGGGCAACCTTCAAAACAATAAGAAATTAGTCTTTTAAACTGAACAAACAGGTATGTTTTGATTGAATTGATTTTTACTAATTTCTCCCAATAAACTTTCTGAGAAGTTTATATAGGTTAGAATGTGAAATAGTACAGAAAAAAAAGGATAAATTTTGTGTAGTAGGACTAAAGTATCCACTAATAGCACAACAGAGCTAAACTAGTTTTCAGTTACTAAAATTAGGGGTAACATTGTGTTCTTTCTGCCTACCAGGGTATATTGCTTACAGTATTTCTGAGAGTTTGGCCAAAGATAGTTCATATTGGGAAGATTGTCACTTGTGCAAGCTAGCTCAGTTGGTAGTGCCCTCGACTCTTCGAGTCCCAAACTTGCCAGTATATTTTTTCATTGGCTAATAATTATTTGTAGTTTTCTATATTATTTGAATTATTGTATTTATGTAAAGCTTATAATTCAGGGATGAAAAATTGGCATGTGATGTAATTCAATGACATTATCCTGAGGAAGTGAAACATTGACATGAATAAAGAATAATTAATGATTGACCATTAGCCTTACCTGAAAATTTATTTTTCTACATTTCACATTTAAATAGAAGTGTCTGTTTGGAGGGTTACTCTCAAGGGGAAAAAATGTATCATCTAAAATAAATGCAATCTATTTGTTCGATAAAACCGTATCGATAGGTAGGCTGAGTGTAATACAGTTGATTAAACCCAAGGGCTGTTTTTTTCGATTAGTGTAATGCATACACAAAAGTATACATGAAAAATAAAAGATGAAACTCACCAGGTACATAGACTCCATTGTATTTCACATGAAGTTTGTGAGGTACGCTCATCTCTGGCTGGTACACCACTTGGTAGATGTTGGAGCCATTGAGCTCTCGTAATGTGTGCTTCACCTCAGTGCCCGCAGCTTTGATGATCACAGCCAGCGCTCCAGACCCTCCTCCGTGAGTGTCCACTAGGTACCAAGTAAGAATATTTAGTAAAATTTCATAAAATAATTCTCAGTTAATTGTGGTAATGTTTTAGTAAAAGTTACCTTTGAATGTTGCTGATGAACCACAAATTGCATCAGATATATCGTAAATTCTGACTGCTGCTGGATTGAAAACTTGCACGGTGAAAGGCTGTCTGGTTATTGGGTGGGATCTGTCACAAAAAATCTCATTTTAGTCACATCGTAACAAATATGTTATCACTATTTAATCAAAGTACACAATACTTCTAAAACAGCTACATCACATTTTCTATAATTGACATTATTTTCATCATCGAATTACCATGAACAACAATGACAATGTTGGAGTAAAACTACAAATATAGACCAAGTTTTGGGGCTCTTAACCAATTTTTTTTTTAAATTCCTGATAATGCTTGATTTTAGACGAAATGTTGACAATTAAATGAATTGTATAATAATAACAATAAATTGGCACAAGAGATGCAAAGTTTGAAATTTTTTTTAAGAAACATATGGCAAGTTTAAAGCATATTCAACATGAAAATGAGAAGAGATGAAAACAAACCCGGTAGACAAAGTGAAAGCTTTCTATTTAATGAATCTGCTAGCAGCATTAGATGATTTTCTTGATTATAAATGGAAGATTAAAAAGTCAAATTATATATTATTCATAAGGATGTTAAGATCTATAATTTTGAGATACTCTACTCTATGTGAAAGAAAAATATTTTTTTTATAACTAATTAATTAATTAATGACTTTATCATTTTTTGCTGTGGTTTAGATCCCACTATTATTAATAGTTATTAACACAAGAATAAATATACTGGCAGGATTGGCACTCGAACCCATGACCTTCCCGTCACTGGATGAGTTCATATTAGAAAGATCCTAACTCAGTTGGTAGAGTCCCGATCATGACAGGATATTGGAGAGGTCCTGGGTGAGTCCTCATCCTGCCAGTATATTTTTTTTTTGACGTTACCCCAGCAATAATTAATAATATTTTATTGGAACATGAATGAAATTTAGAATACAAATTAATATTTGCCAAGTATAGACAATAATGAGCTTAGCTGTTACAAAACAGTGGGATTACATACCAAAACTAATAATTTTTAATGAATATAGAAATACAACACTTTTTAAGATTGACTTGATAGCAATGGATTCTTTACCCTGCAATATAGACCAACCTCTGTATCTATTCCATTATTGTGGGTTAAGGCCATCAAGTCTGTTAAGACACATTATTATTTGATATAGATACTAAAAATATTTAAAAATGCAGGGTTGTTTGGCCAGATGATAATTTAACTATCTTATCTTACAAGCTATATAACAACATACCTTTGAGTGACAACCACTGAATATGGACCAACCATCTCAGGACGATATTGGCATCGATACAGTCCAGACTCTAACCTGTCCACTTGGCATGCAATTTTTTTGTTATCTGGTCCTGAAAAATTAATAATTGGTATCAAAACATGAATTATTATTCTCTATAATCATGTTCCAGCATTTCAGTAATAATTAAATTTAATCATTTTTATAATTATTACTAACCGGTAACTGTGGCATCAATAGTGGTAGGTTCTGTCGAGTGTGGGTTTACTTCAAAATACGCTGTGGATCCAAGGACGACAGAGCTGAGGCCTTCTCCCCTTGCAGTGGCTGTGGTCTTGTTGGCAGATCCATCTATCACCTCGCATCTTAGGGGGCTACCTGGGACATCTTGGTCATTGAAGGTTATATTGACGAAGTGGGGCTGGAGCAGGTGAGGTATAAAGGTGACGTCGTAGAGACCTCTTGACATGGCGTTGACTTCCGCTTTGACGGTGGTGCCCTGAGTCGATATCACCAGCTCAAGGGTTCCTTCTCCTGCTTCTGTCGCATCTACTGAAAATGTCACAGCTTTTCCGACCTGAACAATAAATGTGTCATGACATAATTCCTTATATTATGATTAGAACATTGATTGTTGTAAGAATGAGATATATAATTACCTTTGCAGGACCGAGACCGGTGACTTTGATATTATTTACATTGTATACGTTACAGTAAAAAGGGCTGCCCTTAACAGGATGTCCGTCAATATCCACAGAAACAATATGCCTTCCTAAACAGTATAGTATATTATTATTATAAAAGTTACATAATATTTATTGTTATCATAATATTAATAAATAAACTCAATCAGTTATGTAGACACAACATTAAAATTGAATTCAATAAATTTTTTTTTTTTCTCTAAAGGCTATTGACTATTTTTATTTAGCCTATAGTGATATCTATTTTTAAGTTTGGTACTATGTAGGCGAACTAAGTAGCCAATTATTCATGGAGTAGGACATAGAAAAATATATCAAATGATGGTTTCCAATTATCTTAAGCTGGGTACTGACTTGTAATGGTTGAAGCCAAATTCATCAATGAGGACGAATAGCAAACTTGGAAACAGAAAAAGGTTCCTCATCAATGAAAGATCAGTGCTATAAGATTTGGCTAAACCACTGTGATCATTGAGGTACTAAAGAATGTTCAGCGTGAATTGTATGCCTTTGTATATAGTAGGGAGAAATATTCCAGCTTGTGGCAAATTGTGTTCATTACAGGTCTCTAGGAAAATTGTTGCATGGAACGACCATTAAAATAGCAGCAATATCATAAACTTCCATAACTCTATGAGATAAAAATCAGACTTGGTATTCATGGGTCTGTATAGCATAAAAGCAAGTAACAAACTTATACTTATGCAGCTTAAAAAAATGATAGTAAAATATTTTTAGTGTCTTCAGTTTACTATGTTAATCATTGAAAAAAATGAATTACATTTTACAACATTTATTTATTACTAATTACGATTAAAACTTGACCAAGTCTAAAAGACTTTAAAGAATCGCAAATAATGGAAGACTGACCCACTTCGATGGGGGTGTAGACAGCAGTGGCGATGCCCCTCGCAGAGTCCCTGTCCAACCTGACAGGAAGCTTGTGCCCACCGGGAGAGGAGACTCGCACCTCACAGCCCTCAGCTGAAGCCACCTGCAGTGTTGTAGGCAGGCCAGCACAGCACATCTTCACACCTGCTCCACTAACCACAACCTCTCCTCTCTCATAGACCTCACAAGTGAATGGCGATCCTAACAACAGCATAATTTACATTATAGGAGCTTTGAATATACTTTCCTTAATTATATAACAAACAAACTCAACCATCTGTTATTCATCACAACATTAAGGGTTTTTTAGTGCTGAAATTTATCAATTAATAAATGGCTATTTTATGAAATTTTTTTTATTTTTAAATATTATTGAGACATCAAGTTTAAAATTTTACAACATACAGGAGACATACAATCAATCACCTGCACATCAGGTAAACATAAGGATTTGTTTAAGAAATAAAATGTCTTATCTCTTCACAAAGTTTTATATTTTGGCAGTTTGAACCATTATCTATTATAACTCCACAAACAGCACATAATAAGAATTTGCGATTAAGAAAAAAAAACAATTTTAGTAAATAGCTATGAATATTATTAGGAAAAATTAATTTAAATCTCTTCCATTTACCAGGAATAGGTTCTCCGTTGAACCTCACACTCAAGCTATGAGGCGCTGCTTCTTTTGGCTTGAAGTTAACTCTAAATTTTGCATTTCCTTCACTCTGTACATAATTTGGCACATTGCATCCATTCACCGCTACTATTATTTCTAAATTGCCTGCTCCAGCTTCACTGGCGTTAACTGAAATAAAAGAGACAAGTTACTTAAGTAAAATATTTGATTTATATTCAATTATGGCCACTTATTATAACCACTCGGATTACATACAACAAGTAATAGTTATTAATAAACTTTAGAACACAATGAATAAATGAAATTTATCTGTATCACTTACTGCTAAAATATACAGGTTTCCCTACTGGTCCCGAGTTTATGTCGGTCACTTTGACTTTTGAGGCATCATAAGCCTTTAACAGAAACGGGCTACCTTCAACATGACTGCCACCGAGTTTTGTTTCTACGCTATGATCGCCTGCGCAAAAGTAAAACATGGAAATTAATAAATGCGAAATTTATTGGTCATATCACAAAAAATATTTAATCAAACCCATACTGACCTACATGCTTTGGAGTGAACGAAGCAACGTAATGCTTTCCTTGTTGAGTTGTACTGACTGGCAGAATGCTTCTTGTCGGTGAAGTGACCTAAGAAATTGATTAATATTATTACAACTACTTTTATTTATTCAATTTAAATCGATTGTTAATAAATATTTTCTATCATGATTGCAAGGGTGTTGAGTTTTTTTTATAAAAAAAAAACAAAACTACAAAATTATAGTTATTAAAGTAAATTAAATATAGCAAATCTCATTGTTATTGGATTCTAATGAGAATTTGCTAATTACAATGTTTCACCAAATCAAAATCTTTCATTTCTAAAATTGGCAGTTATTATAACAATTTGAACAGTAAAATTTTCATTCAATTGATTATTAGAAGGAATAAACCTACATCATTATCTGGTTTTCTATGACAATCTTGACCTCCAATAATTCAACTAGTCAAATAACATTACCGATCTTACTTAAAACTTACCATAAACCACTAACTTAAAATAAACCATGTCAGTCGTGACCATTTTTTTTTTTCTTTAAATTTAAGCCCCTTTAAATTTACAGATAATTACATACAATTATAGATCCTCAGGCGAATCTAAGTCATGACCAAACACATGCTTTAAACTCAACATGATCACAGAAGGGCATAGATTTTTCATTTTAATCTCTATGGCTCAATATATTCAACAGCTTCTCTTGATGATACTTTCAATATTATTGAATATAAAGTCAATATTAACTTCTATAAGTTGACTTTTTCATCCATTCACAATAAAACTTTTCTGTTGCCAGAACTGGTAGGCAAAATCGAATATGGTATTTGAGTTAGCAAAACTAATTTGAACAGGAAATTTAAGGCTGTGATCAAACATTGATTTGTGAGGAATATACTTTGAAAATGTCATAACACCGGAGGTAATGAAATGAAATAAGTGAGATACTGACAACATACTGCTAAATGGAGGGCTTACAGTTACTTGTGGAGGTCCTAGAGTCCCACAGTCTACTTTGAACGTCGCTGATTTTCCAACGCTTATCTTGTCTTCTGAAGGAGCTATCACTCGCCCTACATCACTCACGTTGCATGTAAAAGGGCTCCCTAAAAATAAATACGAAAAATTAGAAGATTTTTAATTTTATTAAAAAAATAATTATTTCATGCTTTTAACTATGAAATTGTTCCAAAATAAGAAAAAGCAGGTAACATTTTATTTTTTTTCACTAAAACTGAAAATTTTGTAACCAGCACAATCTAGCATTTTATTACTTTACTTAATGAATTACTTGTGATATTTTTCCAAATGAATATATTTTTTTAAATAAATCATGTTAAACATGAAGAACATAAACACACACTTCTAATATTTTATTAATAATTAACAAATGAAAATATCTGTGTAGTGGTTTCAGTAAATCTAGGAATACAGAAATAGATTTTGTCACTTATAATGATTTTAATTTAAGTTAAGATATGTGTTCATGAAACCTGGTGTGGAGATAAGGTACCGAATTGAAATCGTAGCCCTGACACTATCGATTTTCTTCGGCAAATAACTATTGAAACAAATACACCACCTATGTTGGCAGGACTCAATATTGTTTGATTAATGAAACTTTATCATTTAAATTTACGTTCCAATAACTAAAAACCCTTTCCTCAAAGTCCCTAAAAAAAAGCTCTTCCCTTCTATTTCAATTCACAAACATTAACATAAAGGACAACAAGGCAATTTTAGAAAAGTGGAATAAAGGACGTGTGGTAACCCTAATTATAACTCTAATCAGAGACAAGATGCAATCATGAATAAATGACTAACCAGGAACGTTGTTTCCATTGAACTTGAGGTCGACGGTGTGTGGTGTTGCTTGGCGTGGTGTGAACGAAATGGCATAGGTGTGCGGTCCTTGCGTCTGTGCTGTTGTCCCCACTCTACCACCATTCACTGTTACCTCCAGGTTACCAGGTCCGGCTTGGCTTGTTTCCACTGTTAATAATAAATATTAGAAAACTAAATACTGAATTTAACTTTTACAATAATGGAAAAATAATTTGGTGAAGTTACCTAAAAAAGTGACAGACTGTCCAACAGTTCCTTGGGAAACTGGTTTCACTTTAATAGCGTTAACATCATAGACTTTACACGAAAATGGAGAGCCTGCGACTTGTACATGCCTGAAAAATATATAAATAAATATAGCATGTTGCTTATTATATTATTATACTCTTTATGTCCTCCCGTTGAGAGTGACTTATCTGCATGTCACAATACTTTATAGCCACAGTTCAAATACTGAATTTAAACCTCAAGTTTAAGTCAACATAAAATCTCCTAAGGGACATTCAATAAGAAAATTATGTCTAATGATAATGTAAATGTAATTAATGATGGTAAAATATCAATTATATGGTTTTATAATGGGCTGCTTATATGGTTATTATAGGAATCCTACACATTTAAATAAAACAGCATCCTAGAAAATGATTATATCACAAATAATATTAAATATTGAGCATATACAGACTTTATATTATGCATTATTAGTTGTGGTTTTGACCCCAATATTTTTAATAATTATTTGCCAAAGAAAAAAATATTTGTATTTAGCATTCATACAGGGATAGAGCTCAGAGCTTGTAAGAGGTCAGAGCTCGGAGGTAGAGCATCCGAGCAATGTTTGGAAAGGACCTAGGTTCGAGCCCTGACAACATATTTTTTTTTATTAAAAATAGTGGGATCAATCCGACTACTAATGATATACCAATGAATAATTTCAAAAATCATTGAAATGTAAGCCCAAGGACCCTAGGCTTTAGACAGCAGACAGAAATAGGCCTAGCAGACCAGACATTAGATTGATCTTTCCCCTCTGATGAATAAATTGAAGAATGGCCTCATTAGTTTGTTAGAGAGCACGTCTTTTAGTAACATTAGGTAGTTTAGACTTACTCATTGATGTGCTTTATTTTGAGACATGGTGCAGGGGGTTGTCTTTGTTTTTATTGTTTTCAAAGTTTAATGTTAAAAGTCATCTCTTGCTTTTTATAACATTGCCCTTCTATAACTCACTGGATAGTTATAATCTTCTTGTCTATTGTACACTTTCTTTTTCCTGACATTTTTGAAACATTCCATCCAGTCTTAAGTCTGCATGAAGAATGAAGAAAAAGGAGACGTTGCCGAGGCCTATAAAATACTGACTGGGCACTATAACAAGGTTTTGATGTATCTTCCAAATTGGATCTACTTGGTCACAATAAGACACTTTTCCAGGCGAGGTTGAGGCTGTGTCCTTGTTGCTGGCAGGGTCATTCATGCCATTTGAGAATGCACTTCCTCAAATGGTAGCCAAAGCTCCTACAAAGAATATTTTTTTAGAAGCAGACTGAACGAAGCTTTTTTGAAGAGATGACATTGTGTTTGAAATTTGCTGAAGTATTGTGATATTTATACTATAAGTACAGAGACTATTAGTATATTTCTATTTATTCACCTATTTTTATAATTTTTTTATTGTTTTATTGCAATAATAATTAATTATTTGTCAGGTCTTGAAGGAAGGTCACTACCAGTAAATGGATAATTTAACCTCTTCATGTATAAAGTTAATTATGAAATAGCCATTTAATATCCAGAAAAAAAAAATTCTGCAATAACTTGCATTATATTTCTAATTATGTATTACAAAAAAAAAACCAATAACCTAAAAGTTTTATTTTTTTTTCAAAATAATACCTTTGTCTTGTTAACCTTTTCCCCATGTTTACATACTTAAGTTTTAATACAAACAGTAATGACAACTTAAATACAATAACCTAAGTGGTAGGTTGCAATAATAGCTAAATACCATCTGTATTGTGAAGCAAATTGATTGTCTCCTTCTTATTGAAAACTGTAAATGTGGCAATTAAAATTTATTGATAACCCCTATGATGGTGAAAGGGCTTCCTTATCAATCAAATGTATCTTATTTATCGAAGACTATTAACTATGTATATGAATGGTCAGTTACATCAATCATTTATACAAACTGTTCCTATCATTTTCATAATCATGTAAACGAATGATTAAACTAAATGAAATCCAAATAATATATTCACTTATATTATGCTTTGAAAATTAACTTTCTTGGACCCATTATAGAAACAAACTAAAATATAAAAAGATTGGCGAATTGTTTAAATTTTGTGTTCAGAAAGAGTTAGTGAAAGAAAAAAAATTCCTGACTAGGATTAAGAAAGGTACTTCCAAGAAGTAAGAGCTGGCTGGTCTATCTGTTAGTGGTTGAAATTCAGATATTTCCTTAAGAAATTTACATTTATACATCTAACTTTTAAATATTATTTACATTTGACAAAATTGAGAAAAATATTGATGTTTAAGACACACTACAATTTTTGAGCTAACTTTTTTTTTAGTCTTGTACACCAATAAATAAAGGAAAAAAGCAAAGAAAAAAGGGTAATTCTGACCCCACATTAATGGCATTCCAGCTTTGAGCTATTCAAGAGTAGAAGTATGATCCACTTAGATATTGGAGACATCACATTACAAAAATGTAACAAATTATTTATGGATTTTTTTATTTACGCTCATTATTGTATCATGCTATTAGCAAATAAAAAAAAGATATGTACCTGTAGGTAACAGTGATTTTGTGTTCTCCGACAACCTTGGGTACGAACTCAACACGCGCCGTCTGGTTCCCTGTGTCCTTCACCTGTGCTGGGACAGACTGCCCGCTCGGTCCTAGATTTGGGGCAATCTTTCGTTTTTGTTTCTGTTTTTTTGTCTTAGATTAGGTTTTAGACATTGTTAATAAACCCGCAATACCATGGCTTAGTCAGCTAATGTTTTAGGTATAACCCAGAATGTTAATAATGCAAGTATTAGATGGGATTATAGTTGTGATTTAACTAATAAAAAAATAACATAAAGAACTCTATAGAATATTATAATTCTAAAATACTTTATACACAAAACATGCAACAATGAAGAAGTGAAATCTGTTAGTAGATAAATGTTATATGAAAATATTAGAAGTGCGGTAAGAATTTTTTTTACAGTGCCTATTTACAATTTTATGATACATATATGATTTATATGCAGGACAATTTTGTATTACAAACAAAAGTATCGGCTTTAAATTTTTTAAAGATTTAAGTTATAAATAAAAATAAAATTTGTAAATTATAAAAAAATTATAGATGTCTGTCATTGAAGAAAAAAAAAAGTGCTGTTATATAAAATGGTGAATTGATAATAATTGGGATTCATTAAATTGACAAAAAACTATAGTTAGTTTCATATAAATAATACATATAATTTAATAAATAAATTTCATGCTTTGATTTTTTTTTATAAATTTTATGAAAAAACCTAATCCTGTGTTAAGTAATATATAAACAATTAATACATTCTTTGATATTAAAAATTATTATGAATAAAAAGAAGTTAAAACTGAAGGTATATGTGAAGCGCAAAGCTTTAAGGAGGCAGGAATGGTAATGTTACCTCATGTGGACGTTTATCAATTAACGGATTATTACCCAATCCAACACCAAAGCAAAAGTGCGCATTCATTTTTTTTTTTTTTTTTTTTATAAATATATAAGCATATTATTTTTTTTTTTGTGAAGAGAGAAAACAGAAAGAGGATCAATAGTGACGTATTCGTCTGTGGTCCCCACCTGAAATAGGCGAACGAACGAAATATATAAGAAAACGAAAATACATAAAAAATTATACAAAAAAGGAAACAAATACTAAATAGAATGTGCAAATGAAGGAAAAAAAAGGATAGAGAATGTGCAAAAGTTAGTGTAAGATAACAGAAGTTACAAAATCACAAACTAATTAATTATGATAATCAACAATTAAATACTTACATCTTAATTTTCCTTCAAAATATAAAAATGCAATATTTAACAAAACCAAATAAGGAGTTAATCAATCTAACTTAATTGCAAACAAATTTTGTTTATAACCAAAAATGTTCTGATTAACAAATGTTTATGAAACAAATACACAATGAAGAACCATGTAAACAATAAAAATATTCATAAAAAAAAAATGTTATCGCTGTAAGTTGTACCTATTGGTTGTGTTTTTTTCCACAGTTGGTGACAGTGGTTCCTCCTTCAGCTCCTCTCTCCTGCCCTTTTTCCTTTATCCCTCAAGTGCTGAATTATCTTAAGGTTACACTTCCTCTTCCTCGGCATGAACCAAGAACATATTCTTTCATCCCGAGGAGTAGGAAGTCCAAGAAGAGAATAAGGAAGGAGGAACCAGGGTTATGAACAGTGAAAAAACTGGAAGTTACCACTGATAATTCAGTGTTCATTTTTTTTTGTTTTTTTGAAATAAAATGACATTTTATCAAATTTTGATCAGAACATTTTTGTAGGCTTCTTGATGTTTCAAGTGGCCAACAATGTACAACCACATTCATTAAATTTGAAATCTCTTAGGAGTTAGCAGCAATGATAAGTTTTCCACAGATATAACAATTTGATCTAAAAAATATATATTTGAACAGTTAATATTTCGATAAAGAACCACAACAGAGTTATAGGTAACCAAAACGTACTATTGGGACTGATTTTAACATGCAATAACCAAAAAACTAAGAGGATGGCGCGACAATGTTACTAACTAGTGACTATTATAATCCACTGATTAGGTAGGCTGTGAGTAAATTTGTTGTAACATTTAATTCTTATTAACTAGTGGTGATAAAACATTGATTTTAGCGCAAAATTGACCATAATCCAATGAATCATTAGTCAAAAAATTTTTACCTTTAAATATATCGTTCAGCAGATCCATAAAATTAACATTAGAAAAATGTTGGAAAAGTACATAAATGAGCTAGTGAAAACTGGCAAAACAAGATTTTCATCCAAATGGAATGCTCAACAACTAACAATGCAAAATGCTGTAAACGACTGCACATAAGTGAGCAGCTCCAACATAGGAGTTGAAAAAATGAAGGTTGCATTAAAAGATAAATAAGTTGTGAATAAAAAAAATGAAATGTACTGTACAGTGAAAATTAAATCTAATCCCCTTGTTGCTAACTCCAATATGGTTGGTTATATTAGTGAACTTGGTACTAATAACTAAACTAGTGCAGTGTATTTACTTTCAAGTGGAAAATGTGACTACATTTACAATTAATTACAATACTTCTGTACAAATAATCAACTAACAATTGGGATTTGATTTATATATTTATTACTGAAAAATTAAGCAATTTATAACAACTTTTTTGAATTGAAACTGCTTGATGTTTAACAGTGAAAAAACTATGGTAAAATTGATTAAATAAACAGACTGGTTATGAGTCAGAAGTATTTCTGTATGATTTTTTAAATTTTAGTTTAGTGAGAACCTGAGAGACATGAACATGAACACAATAATGCGTTGTTTCATACTTAAATTTCAATACATTTTTTAAATGAGCAGAATTATGACTCACTCCAATATAATATTTTATTAATAAAAATTGTCTGTCCTGACAATTCACTGACATAATCAGTGATTGTTCTTTTTAAATTAATAGCATCTACCAAACAGACTCCATCTTTTCAGTGGTATTATTCTTTAGTTTTGAACTAACATGCACAAATATGATTTACAATAATAATAATAAACAAAAAAAAATACAACTTTTAATATTTTCTTCTTTATTATGTGCATAATTTTCAAGATGAAGAGTTATGATGCCAAGCTTGAGTCATTTTTTAAACATTAATAAAACAATGAAACTTTACGGAGATTTATTCACAGGAATCTTTACAAAAATAATTTACATTGTAGTTACTACTACTGCTATTTCTGTTATTGAAAAAGAAGGAATCTGTTGGATGTATATACTAATTAAATATTAAAATTAACTAATTAACTGATAATTTATGTATAATAATGAAATATACAATACCCTCAACAGTGACTTCAATGTCATCGAGAGATGTCGATACATTGCTCATTGTAAAGTGGGAATCAGCACCGAGCTGTGCTGTTAAGAGTGAATTACCACTCACTACTGGGAAGTCCCCCGCCACATGGGCAGTGAACGGAGAGCCTAGAATAGAAATGACAAAATATTTACTATACAAATTAAGTCTTCATATATATAAAGTAATGAATAAGAATTAGCTAAACAAACAGTATGCATAACATAATTACATTGGGTATGTTTGGTTGTATTGAAAATATATAATTAAAAATAATGCCATGGGTCCCTCAAAAATTATTTTATAAAACGCTGTGTTTAATCTGTATAAAAGGCAGATATCTACAGGCTCAGGCTGCTGAAGGTCAAAAATCATAAAACAAATAATATATAAAACAGGCTCTCTGTATTCCTACCTATATTTTTAACTTAATCTATAGTGTGTCTCTTGAAGAAATAAGGCCAACCTTTGTTGGGACTAGCCAATTACCTCTGAACTTTTATTTTTGCTTTCTAAACAAGATTCACCACTACTCTATTCAAATAGCTACTCATTTCCCTTTTTGAGGCTATGTGAATCATAACCAATGGTCAGATGTGCTAATCACTAGACCACTGTTGAGCATTTGTTTTTACTCTTAATTTTCCTTAATCACAAATGAGTATTATTAATTCCCTGGTTGGTTCATTACCAGATCACATCGTATTATTATAATATGTAATACATATTATAAAAAAATAATAACTTTTTTATTTCTTTTTAGTTTATTGACCTTAAACATAAAATGTTTACTTCAATACATGACAGTGTAAGAATCAAAACCAGCTATCACTAATTTTTTGGGTAACTGAAATTTGCACATCATATACTTCTAATAATGAGTTTTGCACAATGGCTGCATTGTTTGCTTTCAAATCAGGGCAAAAGCCTATTATTTTGCCAAGTATTGATTGAATGACGATTTGAAGCAAGGTTTTAAATGCTCTGTTAAACTACCTTTTTTATTACTCCATTCCATGATCACAATTTTCTATTGAAGTCTGTGGTTTTTGTGAAGTCTAATCGTTGCGATTACGGAGCGGTGACAACATTATTAAATTTGTTTCATGATATAGCTCAATAATAAACTAACATTGTCATTTATTTTCAATATTACCATACAACATAATTTTATTATTATAAAGAATAAGAGTTACCCGGGACAGACTCTTGATTGAAGTGAATGCTAATTATGTGCTGGGTCGGTTCTAAAGGTACAAAGCTTACGAGGAACCTAGCGTTGCCCTGGGGTTGGACTTGCGTTGGGATGTTGACCCCCCTGGCACTAATTGTTATCTCCAAGTTGCCTTCCCCAGACTGGGAAGCATCCACTGAAACAATTCAATTTATTTTATCTATCAAGCTTAACAATGGTCGTTCGTATTGAAAAAAAAAGTGTAATTGAAACATACCTGTGAACTGTAACGAAGACCCGACATGGCCATGAGGTAGGGGCCCTACGTACACTTTAGAAGCGTCATATGCTTTGGCTGTGAACGGAGTGCCTTGAACTGGCTGTCCGTTGTACAGTACGGAGATGGAGTGAGGGCCGACTGTTCTTGGTGTGAACTCTCCAGTGAATCCAGACATCACATTACCCGTTACCTGCACTGGGAGCTCGTGATGAGGACCTGAGAAACATTAAAGCAAACTTTAATAAACTATAAAGAAAAAATATTAATTATTGAAAGTAGATCTATGACAAAAAAAATTGTAAATATCGTAGTCATAAAAATACATATGAAATTTTATTTAAAATATTAATTTGAATTCTGTAGTTAAGATCAAAATACATAGTTAAGATCCTATAGTATTCTTTAAATTCAATTTGGAAGGAAGCTTCACCCATTTGCATCTAGGTGACATCACTGAAAATTCAGCCAGCGCCAAACAAATTTGTTTCTGTATACATGAATGAATAACAGAAATCAATGACCTTAACCAAAGAAAGAAACAATGCATATCGCAAGAATTAGTAAGCATAATTTTATTCAAGTTTAGGAGCTGAAAATCCTGATTTTTTTAGTTCATTGCATAGATAAATATTTTGATTTTTAAATTATTAGCACCGAAAAAATATATTGCATGTCCTGGATATAGGACACTATATTTTTTCTATGGCTCATAATTGTAATACTAGTATATAAAAACAGACTACAACTAGTAATTATTAATATAAAATTAGTATGTGTTAAATATTTAATACATATAGATTGACTAGGTTATTTACCGGTTTACAGGAATGGCTAAGGTGGAAAAGAGCCTAAAAGAAATCCAGGGGTTTGGATCCCGATCCTGTGAGGGACCTTTTTTATATGGTTAATAATTACAAAAACAGTGGATGTACACAGGTGGTCTGAAAAGTTTCCGACCTCAACATGAAGATGATAATAAAATAAATAAAAGCTAGTGAAATAAAAGCTAAAATAAAAGCTTTGTTAGGTCGGAAACTTTTCAGACCACCCTCGTACAGACCACAACTAGTAAATATTTTCCTCTTGGTTGGAGCTATGTGATAAGCTTTATTTTACCTCTCAAGCTTTATTTTGGTTTTCTATTCGAAAGTAATTTATTTGTAGAATTATAATGAAACAGTAATAATTGTGATTTAAGAGCTCATTTATATCTTAAACATTATTCTACATTCGTACACTCAATATTTACGATTTTGATTTTCTAAACTAGATTTGTTACTTCTTTATTTACTTAGCTGCTCATTTTCTCCTCACAAGCCAAAGGTAACCACAATCCGACCCACTCTCTCAGAGAAAATATCTTTGGTCACGAGTCCATTTATTGAACCAAGGTTTCTGTACATACTAGTTTGGCCATACTAGACACCACTAGATGATGGAGGGGGCTTAAGTGAATAAGGATAGTTACAACTAGTAAATATAAAGTGTGTTAATTACCAGTGACTGAAACTGCTAGTTCTGCAGAGCCTGAGCTGTCGACTGTCATGTGAAACTTAGCCGGCTGGTTGATCGGGATCAATTCCAAACTGCTGAGGTTCACAGATACTTTACTAGTATCAGCGACAGAACAGACAAACGGGCAACCTACAACCATAAACAATATATAATAATAATAAAATAACATTTGGTGGATTTTTAATTATTAATAAGAACGTGCACATATATCACCAAATCCATTTCTTAGTTTTTATCCATACAATAGTAAAATAAATATATTTGTGTAGCAACAAAGAAAAATAAATAAAAGTATATTTTTATTTTAAAACAACATATATAAGATTAAGTACCTGGTACGGTTTCCCCGTTAAATTTGATGTCTATAAGATGAGGTTTATTTTGCTCAGGTGTGAACGTGACAAGGCACCTTCCTCCACCAACAACAGTGACATGATTCGGAACTTCACCTTCATTAATAGAAATTTCTAACTGGCCCTCACCAGCTTGGCTCGCATCAACTAAAATTAATAGAACAAATTTATGAAATGTAACAATAGTACACAATCAGTGAAAATACTGCCAACATAATGAATCAAAATTGTCAAGATGGTAATATGAAAGGACCCATGGTTGGACTCCAGTCATGAGAGCATTATTGAATTACTGAAGGGGAAATCTCATATAACTCCTTTTCAACCTTCTTTATGGTTCTCTGGTTTTAACTCACCATTGTTAACATAAACAAACAACATTGCTTAACTTTTTCAAACTACAATGTGAGAAAAAGATAATCTTAATCAAATTGTTTGGTGTTTTGATAATTTTAGCATAATGAGTTAAAAAACAAAAATTGAGATGACTAACTTAGTATGTTACCTTAATATAATATACATAAGTAACATAAAACAGGCAAGATTAATTATTTACAATTGACACTTACCTCTGAATTGAGAAGGCTGACCAACGACTCCACTAGCTACATCAGTGACCCTGATGAGCGAAGAATTGTATACTTTGGCGACTAGTGGGCCCCCAGGCAGCTTCTCGCCCCCAACACTGATCTCCACGACATGGCTTCCGACGTCTGCAGGTGAAAATTCTATTCGGAAAAGGCCATTTCCCTCACTTACAACCGAAGACTCCAGCACACGCTTTGACGGACCTGTACATTTAATTTCCAATATTAATAATAGTACTACCTTTGGTGTAGATGTTGATAGTTATTGGTTAAAGAGAAAAAAATGGTGACAGCTAGTATTCGAATGTAGGACTTTCTGATTTCTATTCAAAAACCCTTACCAACTAGACTACCCATGTCCTTCTGTTGGCCACGTCATCGCCCTATTTTGTAGGTATGACTGGTTAACTTTGACAGTCTGTGTACAGTAATGGGATTCATATGTGCCAATACTTTGCTGGCAAGTCTTTTCCTTTGTTGCAATGGAAAGAATAAATATGTATATTAGACAGAGATACTCACTTATGACATTAGCTTGGATGTCACCAACCCCATAACCGACCGCAGATACACTGAAGGAGGTAACGAGGTCTACTGGAACTAGGCGGACTGCCTCTCCGATGGCGGCCACCTTCGGTCCCGGACCCCCATTCATCACCACTACTGTCCAAGGACTTCCTGCAACACAACAAAACAACTATATATTAGTGATCGATGCATTAATTATTAATGGTGGCTACTGTTAGATAAATATAACTATTGATAGATAACAGTTTGGGGTGCAATATTAACAGTGAAAAGGTCCAGAATAGAATCATATGTGGGAACCCTACAATAAAGATTCCTACTTTGCGCACAAATAGTTATTCCAGTTCTGACCGGTGAATAAAAAATATGACATTGTGACTTTATATTATATGGTACTTCTAATCATGCCTTATACACCGCATAGACTTGCTTTTTTTTTTTTTTTTTTTTTTGGCTTTTTTGGCTTTTGCTGAGTACCAACGTAAAAGTATAGATAGGAAGATAATGAGAAGGATACATAGGCTGATTACTGAAAGAAGAGAGTGGAGGATTTGGAGTAATGTGGAAATTGAGGAGATCCTGGAGAGGAAAGACATTGTGAGGTTCATAAGACCTCACAGATGATGACAAGAGATCACTGAGAACTATAACTCAGAAAAATGATCCGAACAAAAAAAAAAAAAAAAAAGAAGACCAAGAGCCAGGTTGATACAGGGACATGGAGAGGGATTAAGGAGTGCCTGGAAGAACTGGAGGAATGGCTGAAGATAGAGATAAATGGAGAGGAATGGTTCATTGCAGGCTGTATCACCGTCCTCTCGTTGATCAACATCAATTATAAATTCATTTTGGTTATTGTCGAATACAAAGCTATATCTAGATTGAATGATATTGATGACATTTATGCTTTAGACACTCCACCCCTTAAAGGCCATGTTCAGATTAGCCAGAGATGGGCCACAATTAGACTTGTCATATTATATTAAAACCCACTAAATATGAATATAGCTTAAGATATTTAAAAGTTAGGTGTAAAAAAAAATAACATCTTTAAACAAACTCACAAAGAAATAATCAAACTACTCAAATAAAGGCTTTTCTTCACAACATTGAACATGTTATAATGTTTCATACAAGGCATTGAAATTTCTAAACCGGTCTGATAGCGAATTTCTGAAGGTCTACTTATTTGCCTTATCCATCGACAAGCTAAATGTCTAAATCTGAGACTATTAGATTAATAGAAATTAAAACGCAATAAAGGGGGGGAGAAGAAATTTGAATACATTTTAGAAGGAAGAGAAGGGAAGATAGAACACATCATCCTCATCTTTAATATGAGCAAGTTTCAAACTGAAATTTTTATTGCACACATGTTTTTTTGCAGATCCCGAGGCTCTACTTTTTAACAGGTATGAGGCAATCATTTTTCACCTTTTTGTCTGTTTTCTACACAGTGCTACAATCAATCAGAAACAAGGCTGTAGGACTTGCTAGAAATTTATAGTCAAGATTTATGTGAAAACAAGGAAGTAACGAAAAATTCTCAAATTCTAAAAACGTCACGTTTTTACAACACTCGTGCATTTAACTTTTTATAATCGCGTTTGTTTGTAATGTTTGTCAATAGATTTTCATAAGCTGGAGATTTTCAGTAATTGTGTTGTCCGAGTATCTCGGCGTTGTTATTCAAAAAAAGTTCATCAACCATGGTAAATTCCCAAACAATACACGGTATTATGCATGTAACTATGGTTTTAGTTAAGCTGAACAAACGGATTGTCAGAAGCGTATAGTGATATGTGAGATCCACACAGTGAGTAGAGGGATCAATGACATCACAGTTAAACCGCAGCTCCGTTCAGGCTGGCGAGAGCTGTTCTTTACCATCTCTTGCCAGTCTGGAGCTGCACTTGTACGACCAACTAATACAATTTAGAAGGAGTTTTGAGTAAGTAAATGCGTAGCAAAACACAAAATAGGAAAGAAATGTACTACACAATCAATGGATCAGTGGCCTCGCCATTTTCCCATTACCTATAAACAAAATTAAGGACGTAGAAAGTAAAGGACTTATAGAGAGATGTAGGATTGAGAGCTCGAGTTTCTGCTTTCTTCACGTAATTTATATTTTTGGTTAAAAAAAAAATTGATTTTATTCATGTGATAGCGTTTCTTAAACCTTAAAAGACAAATTTCCATTCAGGATCGCCAACTCAACGCTTAGCTAGCAGGCTAAGAACATTAATCGACAGAGATACCTTCTCGGGATTATCGCCATACTTATCACCTAGTTCCGACATACCTGGGAAACACTGTCCATGGCGTTTCCCCGCAAAGGTCGTCTGTCGCGGACGCTTAACCTTTATCGAGTTGGAAAGGGGACATTATGAGAAGGTTACATTCACCGATTGACCAATCCACACTTATTTTACATTAGCCGACAGCTATTCGGCACTGCAGCCCCAAATTGAATGCGAACCAGAACAATTGAATATCCGCTGCAATGCAGATAACACACGATTGCTACATGACTTTACATAATTACACTAGCATTTTGTTTTCTATAACAAAAGAAAGTTTGTTTTAATTACGCCCTTACGTACTCCCATATAGGGCTATCTATTGAGAGCAACAATAAGCTTCATATCGAGCGGAACAAACGAATGCGTCCGAATTTTAAGAAACCTGTGATTTGGGACCATGTCCTGTTTATAGCACTCATACAGATTGTTAAGAATAACGGGATCCTAGGCTGATTAATGATTTAATTTTAGATTTAATACAACCATGACTTCAAAACGATAACCCTCCATATATTTCAAATGAAACAAAAATGATTATAAACAATCCAATGTATTGAAGCCAATTCAAATAAAATATGTTCCTTTCAGTTCGATTGCGATGAAAAAACTAGACAATACAACAAAAAGGCTATAACTCTTTCAATATTGTAGTATTTTCGCTGGAGAACTAATAACTAAGTAGGCTACCAGCAGTAATAACCAAAGCGGAGGACTAATAAATCGACATCCCATTTCCGGTCTTTGATCGATTCGATGTGTCACATGTCGTCTAGAGGGAATGACTAATGTGTAACGATTGGATGGTCTGTCGTCTAATTCAAGCGGACATGTGACATGTGGAGGGGAATAGGTGCTAATAGGGGTGGTTTAGGAATTTGGTTAACATTTCCATTGCCTGTGGTTTTTCAAGAGTAAGGGTAGTTCAAGGTTGTCTTCTTGTTGGTAGATGTCACTGAGGAGCGAGCAGGGGTGGCTGAAGCGGGGTATCTCATCTTTCGGAGTCACTACGTCTTTATTAAAATAGCTGGCTACACATTTGACCCCAAGAAGCTGAGAATACATAAGATACGCTGACCAGCAAATCATTCCCAAGAGTTGGAATTCTCTCCCCACAGCATCAGGGTGACCTGGGTCGTCTCGCGCAGTTGAGAACCCAAACCCTGGGTCAATCTTTGTCAAGGAGGGCTGTCTTGTGAGTGCTACGCGTTTATATTTCTCGAGGCATATCGATTGGTATTGAGTATGGTAGAATGTATGAGTAGTTGTGTTCATTTATAAGAAATAAAAAGCGTAGAGAGATACTAGTATTTAAAAACAATAAATAAATAAAACGCTGCTCAATTTTAGTTTAGTCTGTAAAACACAACAAACAAATCAACCAAATTACAAAAAAAATAATATATAACAATAAATATTAAATTTTGAGAAAACAAATTTAGCAATTTTAGCACAAAAAAGTAATTTTAGATGCTGATTGGGGGCATATGTTGCGAATTATCACCCATGTGTATGATGGTTTATGATTCCTATAGAATCAACATAATATGCTCTATCATAAGATATAGCTTTATGCGGTGGGTCCTAACTTCAAAGATTCATGATTTTTCACAAGCATCGCATCTCGAGGGCCACACCATAGACCACACAACTCTTCTTTCAACGCTTACCATGGAACTTTTCATGGTAAAAAGCCCACAAACATTATTTCAGCACAGATTATGTCAGATTGTTGGGGGTAATTAGTTTCAAATTTGACTGTTGGGTCCAATATTAAGAACTTTTTATATTTTTCTTGGAATAATATGATTCCGTGTAAACCAAGAAGACCAAGTCAGCATCCAGACTGTAGACCCCTCTATGACATTAAAATAAATTCCTTTGAAGCGTCTCAATAATAGGCTCATTTATTTAATATATAATAATCGAATTTATTATATGACTATTTTTACTGTAAATATAAGCCGGAAAAAATATAAAAAACATTACTAAGCCTCAGTAAACCTCATTTTGGCCCTCTTTTCCGTCTTTAAATGATCATCATTTTATTATATGAAAACCACTTTTCAATTCAATTCAAGACTTGTATTGTTCTAAACAATAAGTCGCGGTTATTAAATCATGTTTTATTTATTTGGAGGAAACAAACGTTTTTCTTCGCATTTGTTCCAAAAGTTTTAATAACTCTTACAGAATTATTAAAGCTCTTTCTCTGTTCTTACCTCAATCCCATCCTTTTCAGCAGAACGTTCAGACTTGTAAACTAAACCGATAAAAAACTTTTAGCCTTTAGAAACCCTCCTTAGACGCGGTCTCACCGTATAGTAGAAGAAAAAACAACAACTAATAAACCGTGAATTGTTTACGATGTAGAACTTTTTAATAAAGTGCTGGCAACCCTCAAAAACCCAATTTGACAAGTGATAGTATAGGGTTAGGAAAAATGGAGCGTTACACAATAGAGTAACGTGTCTTTATTGTTAAACATTATCTCAAAAATAATGAAATTTTGGCGGCCGCAGTTCGAAAATTTCATACAAAATATGGTCAATCAACTGTGAAGAGATTAATAGCAAAATTTAGGGAGACTGGATCAGTTGGAGACAATAAACACACTGGTCGTCCAAAAACAAGCCGTTCAAATGTCAATATCGAAGCAGTGCGTGAGAGTGTCAAATGAGGCTGGTCAAGCAGTGACTGTTACTGGTGTTCGATATCGCGACATAATAACACAGTTCTTTGTGCCGAAATTGGATGATATTGATGTGGCCAATATGTAGTTTCAACAAGATGTTGCCGCATGCCATACAGTCCATGAAACAATTCAAATACTGCATGAGTCATTTCCAGGTCGTGTACTCTCTCGTTTCGGTGATCAGAATTGGCCCCCTAGATCATGTGATTTAACACCTTTAGATTTCTTTTTATGGGTTTTTTTGAAGTAAAAGGTGTATGTCAATAAGCCCACATCCACCCGTGCGTTAAAAGAGGGAATCCAACGCTACATCAACGAAATTCAACCACATTTATGCCAAATGGTCATGGAAAATTTCGACAAAAGAGTGCTTATGTGCCAGCAAAGTCGTGGAGGCCATTTGCCCGATGTGTTATTCCATAAATAGTTATAATTCAATAAAAAAATAACAACAAAAATACTAAAAACCGTGTTTTCTATTTAAATCAAATCTTGCGTTAATTCTGGGACACCGTTTACAAGTGTTTTTTTTCGAAAGATCAATTGTTCTATTTATGTTGAAAATAAATGAGGCAAATCGACAACAAATGAGTTTGTTCACGATATGAGTCATGGAAATATTTATAAATTTGTTTATACTGGGGAATTATACAAGGCGCCATTGATTAAACCCTCCCCAGCGCAATAAGTATGAGCTAAGATGCTCACAGTAGGAATACTCGTACATGCAGTATCGTATGCACTTGCAATGTCGCAGATTACATAACGCCTGTCAGTATACCTGATACTGGCGGATTACACCGTGACCAGCCAGCTCTTGATTGCGGGTTATTTTCGACCCACTGCCTACCACAATCTACTGTTACCTAACGCGAGGGCTATGGGAAAGCAAACTTTGCTATTTCGCAGGCAACTTTGGACAAGGAATCTATTAGTATCATCTCAATAAGACAAATAATAAGTCAAATCTTCGATCGCCTAAGGGAGTCCGGAAATTCATCCTGCCCATTGTAATATTAAATATAAAACTAAATAAGGTATTAGAGATATCATCTTGGGAGAAAATTTACTGAAACCCTAACAAATCAGAACTGAATCTTAACTGGATAGTGTTATGACTGACTGTTCAGGCGATTGTTAGTCGTATGTTTCACCTATAAACATGAAACTTTACATCGAGATTACATTGGATTAAAAAAAAGATTATTCATGATATTTTCAACTCTATAAAACATAATTTATGGTTATTAAGTAATTTATTTGTTAATAGAATAATAATTATTTTTTACCATATTGAGTAGGCTATCAAATTAAAGATTAATAATATATAATTTTTTAACTTTCATTAAAGTAGTGTTCGTAATTTTCGCTAATTTCATGTTTTACAAAGAGTGGCGAAATGTTTCATGTTAGTTTTATTTGATGCTCCGATGATTCTAACAATAAAATTAGACCAATAGTAAATTACAATGTGTCATAAATAATTAATTACTTAGCAATAAAAATATAAATATTTTGTGTCATATTGTGCAAGGTATAACAAATTACAGGTCTCGAAGATTAAGAATATATATAATATGTTGGTGGTTTAGTTGAGTATATGTATATAAACTTCTTTATGGTGATAAAATTACAATCTGCCTTATTGGGCAATAAGTAATTGTGAGAAATGTTCTCATTCATAACATATTTACAATTTTCATTTACACGCTCATTCGTACAGTATTTATAAACAGCCCAAAGACCTCCCGAATCCACATGGTTGTCAACTCCCTCGCGCGCGAAAGAGGAGGTGGAGTCTTGGGAAGTCCCCCACGCTCCTCCGTCAGCCGCGTCACTGCTACGAGCCAGTGGAGGCTGTCCAAGAGCGCGAGAGACACAGACACTCAGGACATGATTGGAGAAACTGCCAGAACTCTAATAAAAAAAACCTTGGTTATAAATTCCCATGCATAGTTTCAATAAATGAGGTTAGAAAAACTGCTTTTAAATGTTTGTTAATAAAATAATTTAATAACTTTTAGAAAATCGATCAAAAGGGACCAGTTAATAATTGAGTGATACTGCACACTTAACTAAATTTGTACGACTTATAGCACTTACAGGCAGGCAAATGAAATACTCCAGTACCGTTTCACCTGATTCAGGGTAGAACTCTCTCGAGCTTTGGTTAAATGCTTACACACACTGAACCTGTAGGAGCCCTCTACTTAAAATGCCTGGCAGTCCTGGCCGGCCTCAGAAAGCAGATCGCAGTATGTCACATAGCTAATGAAGGTTTCTAACACGGAGAAAGCAGACCGGACCACACTTAGACGATGGAAAGCACGGGCTTAACGAAGGGTCAGTCACCCAGTAATGGAGTGCGGGGGTGCAGCTGGATCTGAGGTTGATGCGCAACTACTGACCTTGCAGGACGCCGCATTTGCATGTCTCCGTGTCATCACAGCTACTCCTGCGTAATACTATTCGATCAGGCCAAGGATAGTTCTTTCTGCCGTCAGGGACAGCTGACTACGAAGAACCTGGGTTTGATTCCTGCCTTATATTAAGGACTTTTCCTGACCAGACCGGTTTCGCACAAACTGGTAAATGAAAGAGGGTAGCAACTGCAAGAAACAGCAATATAAATTTACAGTTTTTACAAAATTAACTGGAGGACCGACGCTCTCACGTACTACTTGAAAAACGATAAATTAAAACATTTAAAATATTTTCATATATTGCCTGAACATTGTAAAATTAAGGGGTCACGCCGTGTCCTTTTTTTTTTCATACCCTCTTGTTATTATAAATTATAAAAAAACTCAGTACACACAAATAAACCTATTTACAGTAGGTCATTTTTTAAACTTTTTAATTTTACATATCGATTTGTGGTTGTAACAAAAGTATAATGTACATTATACATTCTCTAAATATGTTTAAAAGTGATGGGACGCACCTTCTATTAATCATAGACTTAAAACTAACGAGAAAATCTTAACCTAATATTCGCGGACAATTTGTTGCCATCGATGCGGGAAGGGTGGTGGGGTCATAGTGTTAAACACTGGGTTTGTTAGGTGCTGCAGTGAGTAAAAAAACTTAATTTGACTCCGGTGGATGAACTCACCCACCGTCGGCACAACTAGCAACGGATGCAGGTCGGCGTTCTTCAACCTCTCGAGAGAGGTATGTCTGACCACTATTCTCATGATCCCATTCTGAAATTGCTGGAGACCTTTAGCTGTATTGTCAGTCAAGTGTGTATAAAGCGGGGCACCGTACATGTGTGCCGTGTCCCCGCTGTCTGCCTTTAGCGTAGAGTCGTTGCTATAATTTGACAAGGGAGAATTCATGTTGGGGAGGTCGTCATTCGAGAAAGGATAGCTCAGTTGGTAGAACACCCGACTATATATTGGGGTAGACCCGATCTTGGCAATCATTTTCTTCTTTTGCCGACAATTCTTAATGGTTACTAAATATTTTCTTGCTTGGGCAGTAAATTACCATTTTAGTTGAAACTCCGTTAATAGGATAGGATGCTGAGACTACTCTCTTGCTCCCGAATGAGTACATTGTATCATAAATTACAAAAAAAAAAAGTAACAGCGTCTCCCTAGTGGAAAAGGGATAAGTCTCATATATTGTAGCCACCACCTGTATAATTTAATACACTGGCAATATCGCCTTTGTAGTAGTAGCTGGTTTAATCTTTTAAGTCTGGTATAGGAAAAAGGGACTTTTCATTTAATAGTACTACACAAGAGCAGCGAGTGTTGTCACCCACCGCACGAGGTCAAGGGAAGGTTTTGCAGGCCTTTTAATATAAACTAACGGGACTTAGGAATGTCCTGTGGTAGTTATTTTGTATTTGCAATCGAAGGATTTCTGGGCTCCTGTGTACTTCAAATCGAGCAACCACTTCTAATTTACTAGCTATTTTGGTTTTCACATATGTCTATTAAAATGGTCTGCTCAAAGGTGCCACTAAGAAGCAAATATACGTTTCAAAGTTTTCAGGTTGAGATAAAGTTACGTGTGGCTCAGGTTTGTTAATGTGCACTGGTGAGAGAAATATATGTAATTGTTTATAGAGAGTTTTCATAAAACTCAACAGTGAGTTTTTAGAGTCCGCATTCACTAATTTTATATTAAAGCCTATAACGATCTACAGAGGTTTAAACAGTTAAAACCTTTACATTAAATTATGAAGATAAAATTGTAAGTAATTCCAGCAGGAGTTATCCGCAAAATATCAACTGCCCCTACCACGGAGCTGCTGCGACCATTATGCGGGTCAATCGTTGTGTCGAAACGGCAGCAAGTTATGCAATTCCTCTGCCGGTACTGACTGTGCACAATGTGCCGTTACAACAGCGACGGGGATATGAAATTAAAATATGATAAACTACATTCGAAAGGCCATAGGCAGTGCATACTATACTCTAACCGCCAGGTTTTTTTCTACACACCAATCAGTGATGGATCACTTATCAGCTAAAAGGGATCAATTCAATCCTCAGCAATGTTATTCCTACCTGAAAGAAAAATCTGCCTCAAATGACTGAAATTCGTACGCAAAGTATACTAGAGACTTAAACCATCTACCAACTAACATCAGTAGGCTGAATACCGATGCAAACATACAACAAGACGCCTCTAAAAAAACCTTGTGTTTTGTCTGTAGCGAGTACAGAGTGGCCGGTTGGCCACCATTAATGGCAGAGTGGCCGATATCCGTTGACAATAGAAATGGCGAATGGTCTTTGCGAGAGGAAGTTCTGTGTCGACAATGGCCTTTGTGAGGGCGGCTAGGCCCAGTTACAGCCAAGTAACAGTCGCAGTAAAAGTGAAAAGTATCCAGTAAAGTCTTCCTTACATCTCCCCACCTCGCCTTTCATACTTCACTGTCCTCTGTACGGTAAGATGCAACAAACTAAATAACTCAAGATACAAAAAAAACCTAGAAGAAAGTCTCGGTTTTAAACTATTCACGATTAGGCACTTGGGAGTTACTCCACAACATGACACCGTGAAGAAGAGTTCACTCAGTATAACGATTTAACAGGTCGTTTCGGTTATTAGTTTATCACTTACGAATTTCGGTTCTGTTATAGAAATCGAAAATGAGTTCCATTCGCAGACATTGGGGAAGAGAACTTAAGGCGTAATGATAACTGACAGAATACGCATCCGGCCAAAAACTCACTATAGCTCAAGAATAACTGTCAAAAAGCGTATATATATATTAAAAATACTTCTTTTAATAACTCCTCACAACTTTTATCGGGCAATAATTAATTAATAGAAAATGAAAGAACTTAACTGTGTAATGACACCGCGAATAACAAATAAATTATTAGAAGGGGATATTTTGGACATAAATTACTAGTGAGCACTAGATAAACCACCCTGTCCTCCACTTAATTGGAATACATAAGGTATGTATGAGTTCAGGGGGGAGAGCCTAGTCTAGCTGGGAGCACGCACAGGAAGTGGACCTTCCGCTTGAGCCACCGAGCTCCGTCTTCAGAATGTTTTATATACAGGAGGCCGTCGCTTCCGCTTTGTACTACCTTCCACCGCCTTTATGATATCATCTTTTGAAGCCTAGCGATATGTAGAAATGGCAATGAAGATATGTTATTCTGGCCTACTAAAATAAACTATCAGCGTGGAGGCCATTTCAAAATCAAGTTGTCACACTCTTGTCAACAATTACTATGTCATGAGCCATTTAATTTAATATGCTAGCGAAAAAGAATACTCTGAAGGTGATCCCTATCACATTCTCTGCTTACAAGCCTTGTATTCTGTTCACCAGCCTACCGTGGCAAATTTGTTGTAAACCTCACAAATTATAAAAAATGTAGCAACGCTATATGTCCATTTATAACACAATGTGCATTTATGTAAAGATTCCTTATCATGGAATCTGTTATTATCAATCTGTATATATTAAATAAAGGATTTAGAAAATGAAATATCCTCATAAGCTCATAATGCTCTGGATATACCTCGGGAAAGGTTGACAAAAAAACAAACAAGTAAAAACCAAAATTTTGATTTAAAATTGTAAAGTTTATTCTAGATGTATAATTATGTACATTTTTCATTATTTCGTACAGAACTTAGTCACTCTACCATATCCGGATCAACCCCGCACAAATTAATCCGGATATGGGAGAGTATTGTATGTATACAGGTCTATTGAATGTGACAGGTTGTAATTTATGTATGTATATGAGACAAGTTGTATTTATATATATCTGACATGGCTAGAAGAAGAAAGTAATATGTGGTATGCAGAGAATATCTCTCATTCTTCCTCTAACTGACAATGGTACCTGATGTCATTTTTCCATCAACCAAAGCCGACAGATATCCCAACAAATAACCCATTAATACATAAAATTTCATCTTCTTCCTAAATTATCTCAATCAAAAAGAGAATAAAGTTGTAGTTAAGCTGCTTCGTATTTCAACTAGTTTTTTTTTTTGTTTTTTGTTTTTGGGAACATAATATAATGGAGTATTCAAAAGAAATACGAAAGATCTTGGCTTAAAGGCTTTATAAAATAACCATTCCACCATCTAATAAAGGCCGAGGTTCCAAGTAAATAGTGAGATCTGTTTATTTCGTGAATACTTCCAGTGTACACATCATGTAATGGGTATTTAAAGCCAACTCGTTTCCTTGATGAGACAGAGAAATCGTTTCCATATTCTCACAGTTATGATAATTGAAACCAATTTCTTGCTGATTCTAGAACGACATTCACTAATCGCTGATTCTCACAGGCTACGTTCAGGTGTGCCCCGACTGATAAAAGAGTTCCTGCGTGCACCCTCTTGAGGAATGCGAACGGTACGAAGGCCAGAAGACCCACTGACACGATTCTCATCCTCTGCAGATCTCGGGCTGGCGAGTATAAACATTCTTTTTCTGCTAGGACCAGGAAGAAGTAAGCTTTTAAAGGAGCACCGTGGACATGGAACGGATCAAGTTAACTACCTCTAGGAAGTACCGGAGAAGTTTAGATGGATTGGTCCACGAACATCGCCATTGGTAACGGTGGATTTAGAGCAGGGCCGGCGAGAGGGTGGGGGGGGGGGAAGTGCCCCGGGGCCCGAGGGTAGACATTTTTGTCGTTGTATTTACTCACTGAAGTTTTATCACGGTTCTTTAAACAATGTTAATTTCTTTAGGTGAAAAAAAGTTAATTTCTTTTCAAAAAATATATAGTTACTTTTTTTTTACCGAGTTGTGATAATATATTATAAAGCAGGTTTTAAAAACAACAAGGTAAAGTCTACACCAATTATAAATAGTGAGTTAAGGAGAAATTGAGTCGTTTTTTTTTGTTTTCTACAATACTTCAATTAGGGTACATTCAGAAAATTTTATATTATTCATGTAATTTTGAGTTGTAGCATTTCTAGCTATTTAGCATGTACTATTTAACGTGAAATGTGGGTTTAACGCTCTAAAGGTTTAATAAAGAACTCAAAGTAAATCTTGAACTTCGTTTCCAGTTAACCTCTGCCCCAAGGACCACAATAATAAAGTAACACAAATTTAATAACGTGGGTATGGATGGGGGACCAGGGACCGCTCTCGCCAGGCCTTATTTAGTGGACTTGAAGATTTTCAAGTGATTCGGACCCAGAACTCTCATAACATGTAGTCAAATTTTAATATATATATATATGCCAACCTCTTGAATAAATATAAGTCGGTAAAGACAACGTAAAAGTAGCTCAGCGACGTTACCTACAAACGCACCCTATCCCCCTTTCCTTATCAGTCTACGTTTCTGCCTGCCTAAAGATAAGGATGACGCATGAGTGGTCCTGAAGAGTGCGCAGGTAACAATGGTTTAGACCAGACAGGTAAGATGTCTTCTCCACGCATGATTGAAACTTCCAAAACTTGCACAATTTACATGTTCTTTCTCTCCAATGCTTGGTAAACGCCTTTTTTTATGGCTGAATGTAAATTAATGACAATAAAACTGACGATATGAATAAGGTTTAGCGAATTTGGAGCTATCGCGATGAAAGTACCCGGAAGTTCCAATTGACCGTCAATCTACCGTCATCAAAAATGTATCATTATAGATATCAATCAATCAATAAACACATTTTTTTCAAAACCAATACATAAGTATTTAACAATAATTTTACACAACGAGGCAAATATTAGTCATGTTCACAATTCTAAATGAATATAAGGAATTTATAATAAATCCTTGAGGACCCAGCACTTGTCAGAATATTTTGCAGTGTCTTGCAATAGTAAAATAACGAGGGCCTAGTTAGTATCAGTTGTCACTGATATATCGGAGCATGTATCTTGTAAACTAATGTCGTAAATATGTGTTTAATGATGAATGTCTGTGGACGAGTCGGTAGAGTTATTCTAGGCAGCTATCAATAATATAAGCAGCTATATGTTCAGATTTATGCTCTAAAATGTTGTCTCATCAAATGTAGTTCGATCGGCAGTCTATTGGTTTTGTTTTTTTCATATATCTAAAATCTTTCTTACAACATTGCAAATAAATGGTCGAACATTACAATGCACAGTTTATGCGAGAGCTGTGTCTGAAGCTGCAGCCGAAAATCCTTTTACATAAATTATAATAACGCTCACACATTTCCGGCGAGCCAAGGACTCCTCTTGGCCTGAGAATACATTTAACGGGTTCAGTTCTTTGATTTGGGTTCTCAAGGGTAACGTGGTAGGGTATTAAGGTCACGAGTTCAAGTCCATCACATATTGTACATTTGTGGCTGTTATGGAGAATATTATAGGATACAAATGGTTGCTACCGCGGAAGAAACTTTAAGAGAAGGGAAAGAAAGGCCTTAAGCTGGATAGTAAACAGACAAGCATAGAGGACGGGTTATCTCAGAGGATCGTAAACTTTTTATCTGCGAAGCCTAGGTATGTTTACTCCATAACGGGGAGTCACTCAACGAGGGGGTAAAGTCAAACAATATCCTTCAAGAAGCTAAGGATAAGAAAAGAGGATCACCCCAGAACAAAAATCTAATGAATAAATTTCAACGGAATAAATATAAGAAGCATGAATAAAGTAGGAAAAAAATCTCTAAACCATAATGTAAATTCTACCCTAGTGTAAAAAAAAAATTTAAATAATCGATAATGTGATATACTAATGCTAATTACCGAATTTACATAATACAATAATTAGCCGAAGAATAGAACAGAAATAATGAAATTGCCTCGAACCTAGGGCCCCTTGATCTCAGGACAGGCGATCTATCCACACCGACCTATCAGGTACGAGGCCTTGCCAATATCAAATCTTTCTCTTGCCACTGTCGTTTTACTATTGCTAATAGTTATTAAAACATTGGGATTAAATAAAACAACTAATATATCTAGCAGCTTTTGATGAAAGCGATTCTCAAGATACCCTCACCGAACACAAAGACAAAAAAAAAAAGACATGTGTTCCAGTATTTCTCCAAATGCCCTCTGGAAGGCCCCGAAAAATAAAATATTGCTGGAAATTGTTCGTGCTACTAGGTCATTTTTGCTTTAGTCATAATATGAAAACAAAATAATAACTTTTAGACGCTATAGTTTCCTGAAATGTTTTACAAATAATCATACTAGGGTAGGACTCGATAGGAAGCGATGCACTTTAACTTGAAATGATAGAAACGGTGAATGGGCGAAACTCGATCCGTTTTTCTAGCCAATCAACCACAGTCGAAGAAAAACATTTTTCACGCTTTCACGAAGATCGTTTTTTAGCCTCATCCCAATCGAGATGTTCTGACTCTGATGCATTCAACCATTAAACTGCTTCCAACAATTAGAACTCGATCGATAAATGAGTATCGAAAGTATATTATGACTTCTTGGTCAAATGATCAATTTTCCAGCTATTTTTTTATTTCATTAAATATTATTTTTTCTTACCAATTATATATATATGTATATATATTTACATAAATTATGTACTTAAATGTATACTTACATACATACAAAATAAAGGATGTACAACGTGAAGGGATGACATCATGTGGCATAATAATATAATATTAAACACATTAATCATGTGGTGCTTTTATTAAACGCATTTTATTTGTTTAAGCATTACTGAAAATAACTTTTAAGCAGTAACAATAAAATGTAAATAATTTTAATATTAACAGCCTATTAAAACTGACTCGGAATTTAATGAAAACATTTTTATTATTGCCTTTTAAACAATATTTTTAAAAATATTTTCGAAATTCTTTTATGGGAAAAATCAGGTCTTCAATTTGTAGCTATAGTCTGATTTCATTCTTCCGCTTATTTTATTTAAAAGGTATGTTTCGTCCATTAAAATCTCCGATGGATTGAATCGTAGAAACTTCTAACAGAATCAATGCACAGGGGCTTCCTCCTCCCGGGCCTGTTATGAATGCAGTGATTAAGGTCACAGGTCGATAGTGATGTTGGCACATTAGCAGATCCCGCTGGTAGCAGATGTGCTGTGGTAGCAGCTGCTGCAGCAGGTGCACACGTCGACCACTCCCATTGGTGAAACATGACCTGCATCTCTCCAATGGTAGGTAAAAACCACCATTTTTTGCAAACATCTCAAGACGACTCCAGCAAACCGAATACTGTTCTTCTAACCTTCTCAACACCAATAAACTCGAGAAAAATCTGAAGTCGAAAATATAATTATCTATCTGAAATTTTCGGTTTCCATCAGTGTACATACTATGGTTGTCTGCATCAGATACTTAAGATGATATGTAATGGATATGGAAGTAATATGATGTGAACATTGTTTTAAAGACCCCATTCACTTTTAAACGGGTCGTAACACCGGTCTGTGGATTTGATTTGATCATACAAGTATGAAAGTGTGTGGGGAAGTTTGAAAGGTAACATAAAGGTACGCAGACATTGAAAATATATTATACAGTAGGTACTGGGGTATTGTGTAGACCAGTTTTACTATAGAAACAGTCATTGATACGTGAAAATATTCTGAAATCTAGTTGCGATTTTTTTTTTATTTTTTATTAAAATTCCTTTATTGTGCTATAATCACAATCTGCCTTTTATAAGGCAATAAGTAATTAAGATAAATGATCTCATTCATACAATATTTACAGTTCATCATTCACTCGCTCATTCATACAATATTTACAGACAGCCCAGAGACCCCCCAAATCCACCGCGAAGAGAAAGCGGAGTCTTGGGAAGTCCCCCACGCTCCTCCTTCAGTCGCGTCACCGGATACTAGTTGCGATTATAAAAAAAAACAAAAAAAAAACATAAGATGGTAAACAAATTCCAATTGCGTTCTTGTTAATTAAAGTTATTTTGTAGAATTAATTCCGTCGGAGAATCACAATGCACAATTAAGGTGTGTGGGTACAGTCACACCTCATGCAGTATGAAGAGCCACCCATAATAAAGGACCGTTGTTACGACTCTTATGAAAGTGAATGGGGCACATAACAGTCCCTACTGTAGTATATGTTAATCCGTTCTCATCTCACATCTTCAGGACATCTCTCATGATCTGATGCAGACAGACTTTCTAACAAAGAACTCAACAAACATCCTTTCGACAAGTTTCAAGCCGTTCGTCATCAAGCAGCGGTCGGGGATGAGTCAACAGAGACATGCCATCCATAGACACCTATAACAACCATAAAATTAAGACCCCCGGCATTCTGAACAGCTCCAATTATGACGCCACCTTGCTCCACAATGACCTCGACAGTTCCGCAAGGCTCGTCATTAGTACCTATGACCACCATCAAATTAATACCCTGATGACACAACGTGTGCCTCCCTCATGAGGGAACGACCCGCAAAGTTGATGATTTCACGGGTAGTACAGAGCGCGCTTCTATCTGATGCTGGCTCGGAGGAAGTGTGGCCTTCAGATTCCTTATTCGACCTCTCCTGGAATTTTATCCTGCCTTTCTTCCAGCCTTTTTCTTTCTTTTTTATTTGCTTTTTTTTTTTTTAATCTTCTCTTCTCTCTTTCCTTTGGACATGGCGCTACGCCTCTTATCGAGTGTTCCTACGTTGGACTACTTTACTCATTGCGCATTTGTATACAAGCAACACAGTTACCAGAGGAGTAAAAAGTTCAATTGAGGTTTTTCAAGGAACAAGATTAAAAACGCACTGAGGATTAGAAATCGCTAAAAAGTTATCTTTCTCCTGACTACCTATGTTGTACGGTTTGGTTATACGCAAGTATGAACAAAAAAATCGTACATAAAAAAAAAAAAACTATTTTTTAAGGGTCTGTTCAGATGTTTTTATTTTCCCCCATGATTAAAGACTCATTATAGTCAGTAACACAAAAAGAATTTTAAAAATATTTACGTTTTTTTATGTTGATAATTCAGCTGTTTGTATTTTTTTATTTATTTGATGAAAAGGCCATTGTCAGTGATGAGGATGGTTAAAAAATGAATATTGGTCAAAAATACTGAATGTTTTTTCATGATCGTTAAATAACTTGAAGTTCCCTGCAACGGAAATATTTAAAACACTGAATCCTGTATGCAACTTTCGTCATACCTTCTTCACTCACATTACCTAAGAAAAGCGTTGCCTAGCATTTATGATCGGGTAAAATGGGTTGACTCTAAGTATAAGGGTAGGATAAGGTAGGGGACTGTGAAAATTAACTAATTAGCGTTCTGTCTCAAAACTGGGCAAAATATAAGTCCATTAAGAACTTTACACCTCACAAGAAAACAGATATTTTATTACGATAAAAAACATAATTGTATCAATTTAAGTCTCCTTGCTACATAACACATTCCTGGTTTCAAACCATGCGGAAGAATTCCACACCGTCAAGGGCATTTGGAAAAAAAAAATAACTGAAACCTACCTTGTGTATAATAAAGAAATGACTACGGATTCCGGAAGCTTTTAATAAACTGTTTTTCTGGTTCGGGATAATATTTTGAGCTTAAACGTGATTTGTAGGGACTGGATTAACTAACCACCCTAGGCATTGTGGAATGTATCATATATGATGTATTAAATGGGATTTTTAAAAAGCTAACATATAAAAAAACTAATACATTACAACCTCAATTATCCGGGGTAATGACATGGAGAATATTCCCGGATAAACAAAAAAACGAGAATAATCGAAAAACACGTTTATATAGTCTAACATCGATCTCACTACCTTCCTGATTCCACCCGCCTCCTTTAGGCATTCCACATCCTATATCCTTCTCATACATCCTTCTCATGGGGGACTCCCCTTAGTGAAAGGCACTCATTAGCCCAAAATAATTTTTCTTTATTTTTCCCACATCCTATTTTTGTAAGTTTGAGAGCTAAGAGAAAAAAAAAAAAACTAACATCGATGTAAATAAAGAGAATACGTAAAATACGTACGCAACTTAATTAAAATATGTTGTAGTATTTTACTCTCAGATTTGATTTTTCTAACCGTTGTTCTTATGCTTCTTGAAAGCTATAATTTTTCCATATTCAGGATTTTGATCTTCAAAGTAGGCGATAAACTGGTCATCTACCTCTTGTGCAGTAACATTTTCTATAGTAAAATCAAATTAATCTGAAATATCTCTTTGAGAAGTGGTGGGGGGCTTCGCAGCTGAATGTCAACTGTTTCACTATCAGTCAGATTTTGTACCCTGTATCATTTTTATCCACTAGACCATATTGCCATCGTCTACTTAATTGAAATCAAAATTTATTTTTACAATCTCAAGACTTGTTTGAATGGCGTGTTGTTGATAATCGTGTTGTACAGTTTGCTATCCGACTTTCTTGTGTATTTTTGTGCTCAAAGTGTTTTTGAAGGCAATCTTTTCCATGCCCCACAAAAATCTCTCATCGTTTACATGTTCGGGAATCCTTCATGGATTCCGCACAGTTAATTCAAGAATGAAACGAAAAAAAAGGTTAAAAGGTTAAGCTACGAAGGTGGCTATCACACCTTGACCAATGGCTTAATTAACGAAGTTATATCAGATGGTAGGCAGTAAACGAAAATTTGTCCATCATCTGTATTTAAAATGGATTCAGACGGTTGATATGTCAAGTTGTGACACAAACAGTGATTCAAAAAAAGGTTTTTCAACCCCGGAAAACAGAGGTTTTATTGTATTTTGAAACATTTTATCGTGGCTAGACCGAAAGACTGCATACGTATGCCATTGTGCAACGTTCAATACGTATATAATAGAATATAATGAAGAAAAAACAAATATTCTACTTCAATTTATCCTATCAATAACAATATAGCACATATAAACGAATTCTATTCTGACTTAGAAAATGAAAGGTACAGTATCGTTACAGCAGGTAATTCACCAGTATAATGCAATAATTAATTAAATAATGAACCATACCATTTAAAATTATAAGATAAATTAGCAACAGTAATAATGTGGACGAAATAGCAAAAATATATACGTGTGTATCATGGAAAAGCAGGATTTCGTTCGCGGATGAACCCCAAAGCTTTCTCTCGAAGTCTATCGCAAGTTAAAACTGTGTTTGGTGACATTTGCTACGACAGTTGAAGTTCATAATCAATTGGCCTCCCAGATGTCGTGATTTCATGAAATGCGAGTATTTACACTAGTATATAATTTTTCATTTTGTGTATTACAAATGGAAGTTGTCAAAAAAATATTCCACCTGGCAACAAACGGATGGGCAGAGTACTGTGAACAAATTGAAATGCACGATTAACCATAGAACCCCAGTGAAATACTTAGTAGGTGACATTTCATTCAGGATTCTAGCAACTCCACTTCAGTCAGGCAAATCACCATTCGAATATTATTTAATTAGGCAACTAAAAATTTAATTGAACTTACTCCACCCTCCTCCTGCTCCGCATTCCCGCACTTCAACTCAGGTTTCAAAAAGTCATTTTACTGTCACAGACCAAGTTTGACGCAGAATTACATAGAAAGTAAACCAAGGAAATTTGGCACCATCATTGCTGATCCAAACTTGACGAAGGCCCAAACATCAAACAAGTTAATTAAGAAGTGAAGGCGGCACCCGTGAAAAAGGATTAAATTTCTATTATCGGGGCTCAATACTTATTTTTCATTTGAATATTTTTGAAATTCTTTTTGCACTACATTTTTTTAATGTGTCCTCAACCATCATACACAGACCTGAGAGGATGGCTGACGTTGACAAATGAAAAAAAAACTTTGGAGACTATAAAGCCTTTTTGTGAAAAAGTTTATTAAACCGTATTACTTCGTAATATTTTAACCAATATAGATTTAATATTTTTTACGATCAGTAATTCAGAACATACAGACAGATATTCTCGACCACTAACAATGTTTTACTACAGTAATTTTATTCTATGCATAAGAATCTGTGTCAAGCGGGTCTGAGGCTCGAGGCACCCGGCATACGAATCCCCTAACCTACTTTTCTACTAGAAAACAGTTACAGGAGAGCCAGGGTGTAAAACAGCACTCTCCCCCTACAACGTGTACAACGGGGGTTCATTAGTCACAGAAAAATTTGGTTTTGATATCTTTTGAATTTAAAAAAATGCTTATCCCAAGCACTTTTCCTTAGGCATGTGTTGGTGGATTTGTTTAGTCAAGATGGCGACCTGATCCCGTGACCATGGAGTCATACTGGAAGAAGATAAAGGCACCTAAAATGGAAACTAGCGCACTAATTTACTTTGAACTGGGTGAACTTGAATTATTATAGTACTGTATTATTATCGTAATAATAGTAATTACAATCAGAAAGGGGGGTAAGTAGTAGAAAAGTATTTCCAAATCGGGACATCAAAAAAGCAATATTTATAAGAACAAAGATGGTCATATATTTTTTACGATTTAATATTTCTAAAAAGTTTCCGTTAGTTTGTCAGTTTGTCATCCATACCCGATTCAACACACCTCTCTTTTTTTAAAAATCAATTTATCAAAAAACAAAAGGGTGAAAAATTGTTAAAATAAATCGATAATTACTTCGTTACGCCATGGCAAAACCTTAAAGATGTTTAATTATCCACGGTCATAGAATAACTTATGGTGGTCTCCCATCCACGGACAAAGAATTAAAAGATGATGAAAAAAAAGATAAGAAAAAACAGAGGTTATATAACTCCTTTCCGCTTGAAAAGGTAAATTAACAATAGACGATAAATTTATATTAAAAAGTAAGGATTCTAATAAAATTGACAAGTGATTTTATTATTTGTTCTAATCAAATAAGTTTATTTCCAATAATTACACAATAAAAATAATCTATAATGTAATTGCATCTAGTCTAAAAATAAAAGACTAACATCATCGCTCATGGTTATGAATAAAGTGTGCATTGAATTACCTATACATTTCTTCATAACATATATTACACTAAGACATTATGTTTGGGTAATTTAGCTATGTTAGCAATATTTTTTAAAGATTTTCGACAAATTTATTAACAGTTTATGGACAACGTTTTGAGATACCATATGTGCCTCCATCAGGATGGCGAAGATGTTAGCAGCTCAACTCAAGAGGATTACTTTTAGTTTGGGAGTCAGCACGTAACTTCCATACTACAATCATCTCATACTACGATTCGAAATAGTCTGGAGAAAGGTACATTGGTGAATTAAATACAAATCTAACATCTTTCAATAACTAAGCCTATATCCAACAAATACATACAATCATATAACGATTCAGGGCTAACAATAAATTTAGTACTGATGCTCATGGCTAAGTTTTCAAGTAATATTCCCTTCCCCAAACATGCTTTAACTACTACTGCATGTTATGGTGATGAACCTACATACACAGTAATTCTGTATGCTTAATCATCATTACATCATATAATAGAATAGGTGGGATTGTGATAAACGTAAGTCTGCGGATTAGGGTCTTGAAAGTTCATAAACGTTCATTGACTTGATTTAACTAAGAAACATTTATAGAACTTCATCGATCAGGTATTTTTCTAATAACACTTTCCATTCTGTTAAAACTGAACTGAACTAATTAAGGACGCGTGACTGTAACAGAAAACCATGGCGGGCAACGGGCTCCGAAATCTAGGGCGGTTAATGATTGCAACCTACTATCGAGATGTTAGTCGATAGTTCATTAGCGAGCTTTGAATCGATACATCGAGGACAACAATCAGTCATGAACTACCATTAACTCGTCGGTGATGAGAGATATAGACTATTTTTACTCACTTGATAGGAGCGTGCACCTAATTGAGGTTGGCGGGTTTGTTCAAAGGTTCAAAGTCCTTGCACTTGACCCTTTCATTTATGGTGCTGTAAAATATGCACATTATGCTTCGATGGAATAAACTCTGGGAATGCAAGAGTATATGTATCTATAAATCTATATTGGAGTCTTTCATTATTCTTAAGCAGGTAGCTAATCATTTTCCCTGACGAGGCTGAGTGAATCCCGACTAGACCCATTGCCCAAAGAAAAATCTTTACATGAAAATCAATCCCAGGAATTTAACGTAAGTGGTTGTACCGTGGATCTAATGGTAGGTGTATTATTATTTTTTCTGCTTTACCAATTCTGTAAGTTAACCAAAAACTAGCCGCGGAGTAGTGGAGCGTACAGATAGACGAAAAAGTATCCCCCGTGCCAGAACAAAGCAACATCCTCTTTCTTCTGAGGTTGAGAAGGGAGATTTTCTTTCACAACTTTCTTTCCATCGCTAACTCCTTATATACTTGACCTAAAATAAAATCAATCGTACCTGAAGGGTTAAATAAAGACCTGACAGACACAGGCGGTGCACCCACTTCGCCTACCCACATTCCCAATGAGGTGAAATCACAGTTCGCAGCCACGGCCCAGCTACACTAGCTAGCTATCCCAACAGGTTTCTGCTTCCAGGTGCTCACAGCATCAAGCCTTTACCCTTTCCAAGCCTATATGCTTACCTTTCAGATAACTTGAAACCGACTGGGACGACATTATAAACACAATGTCTATTCTATCCCTGCAATTTTTTTTGGATTATATTTAAATTTATTTTTCCATTAAAACTTTTATGTGTGCCCTTAACCATAAGTAAAAAATCTGAGCTTTAAATTTATATATTCCTTTCAGCTTTGACTTCAGAAATAATATTTAATGATTATGGACTTCATATATGATTCAAAAGGAGTATAAACGTACACGTTAAGACCTAACTTATCCTCACAGACGCTTCCTGGGAACCTTCCTCGGCTGAAAAGAAACTGGCAACGATACTTGCTCAGGGTCTAACTTGACAACTTCATGTCACACCCCTCTGCAGTACAGTCAACAATGAGTGGCTATTTACGCAGTCACTGTATATGTACGTTGTTTACAACTCAATCTAATAAATCAAAATAGTGATTACGCTTGGGATGAGCCTTGAGAATGACAACAGTTGTCTCGGGTGTTGAGTTAATTTCGTCGCGGTAGCTACTGTCTTATATATATATATATATATATATATATATATATATATATATATATATATAATTTACTGTGGTTTATATGTTTAAAACTTCAAATATATCGGATAATTTTTATGACCGAGATCGCAGTTCACACAGAAAGAAAAACAAACCGAATACTATAAACGTGCCGTAACCTCTGCTTAAGATCATGATAAGGGAAGTACAAGACAACACGAAACGCGTAATAGAGGAACCTACCGAAACCATCGCACATCACTTGATATTTCACAATCAGCGAGGGGAATACATCTCCATTAAACAGTGATGACATCGGCGGAGTGGCAACCGTTCACGAACGAATGGTTGAAGGACAGAAGAGACTGCCTTGATGATCCCTGTAGCCAGACTCCCGATCTAGGAGGCAGCGGTCCAGACAGATCCAGGAGGCAGACAATAACAGGAAGTTGCACGGAGGCTAGATCGATATCGCAGTAGCGCCCAGTCGAGTGGTAAACACTCCTCACTTCTTCACCTGTTAGTACGTCCCTTGCTCTTGGTCTACTCTAGTCAACCGTTAACTCCAAAAGCAAATATTCAGTTCATCAGTCGAGCAATGCAGTATGTCTGAATACTCATGAAGAATTGAAGGAAATCAATGATAGAAAAAATTCACAGCTTTTAACCGAATTAACTATTAACACATAAGAATGTATTGAAATCTCTAAATTACTTATTAATTAATGGAATAGGTAGTGGAGTGTGATAGAAAACAAAAATCAACTGACGTTAGCAGTAGACTTGTTTCAAGAAGTACGAGTTGAATATTTATTGACTGCGACTTGTAGTCGAAATCTCAGCAATTGTAGCTTTAGCTAAAGATTAAAACTTTGTTACAAACAAAATAGTATTTTTAATAGTTATTTAACGTTTCAACTGGTATTTTCCATTAGCGTGACTCAATAAAAATAAATTACTGTTCTTCATTGTTTTTTTTTATTTCATTCTCAGGTGCTTACGACAGAGAAATAGTAAGCCAATCTCAAGAGCTATAGCTTCTTTTAGCCATATTTGTCACAGATAGATTAATGTTAAAGGCCTCTGTACGAAAATCATTGGTACCAAGTTTTAATTTTTTCTCGTGAGTGGTGGATTTCGGATTTCTTTGTTACATAAACTCAAACTCTTGAGAATGATGGTAAATTCCGTAAAAGATGTGAGGAATGCAAAACATAAATATTTTTATTAAATCCGAAAATACAGTAACAGGAAGATTTGGAACCGGCAAACGATGTACCCCCACCACTAATGATATTTCCTTTGTATTAATAATTACTAGTTTTAGCTTGTAATCCCACTGGCTTTATAAGCAAAAAGATAGTGGCAGGATGTGATGATGGGACAATTCTCAGTATCTTTAAATATACTTAAATAGTAGACTATTTTCTTAGATTTTCGCTGTGCCGATTTTCAAAAGAATATATGAGATCAGCTAAGTCCTAGATCACCAATCACAGACCTGTGACTTTCCTTTCTTTTGCTGATAATTTCATTCCTTAAATGCTTACAGCCAGCTACTAAAGAAATCATTTCTCAGTAGCATGAGCCATGAGATAGATCCTAATGGCGCTCTGACTATAGTGGGTTATTGGGTCAGACCAGACTGTGGAAGATCGGGCGACACAACCTTTCACTGCAGCTTTCGAAGCCACCAAAGTGGTCTGAGACTGAGTCATCCTCATGGGCCTGACTTTTTCATTTGGGGCTTCTCTCACCCACTTACTTCGGAACGGCACTGCATTTAGCCATCATGCTTAGGAAGGGAAAACCTGCTTTCTGTTGTGTAGGCAATCTAAAAAGAGTTTCGTGGTAACTATTCGGTAGTGAGGACATACAAATTCATAACATATGGTGAGAACAATTATCGCAGAAAAATAATAAGGAATCGGATACTTCTTGTGTGATTCTTACGGTAAAAAAAATTTTATTAAGGAAAAAAACAAAAGACTTCTGAGTATCGTCTATATCTAGGCTACAAATGACAAGAGCGTGAGGAAAAAAGGGTTTTCTCTACAGAATTACTAAGAAGAGACTTGAAAGGTATCCATGGATTTATAATTAATGATATTGGAGTACCAAAAGCAAGACTGAAAAGAAATAGGCCCAAACTTTCCCAGATAAAAACATATCGAAAGAGATAAATGGATGTGGGCTATAGAGGAATTGAAAAAGAAGGTGTAGGAAAACCCGTTGCAAGTAATTTTCTACTAAATATAACAAAAACCTACTGAATTCATGTCCTGATTCGATTTATATTACAGGCCCTCGAAGAACTAGTAGTGGATGATTTCCAATATGTTGGCCTCTCGCAAAACACTCTGTGGAAGATTCTGCCTACTATGGAGTAGATACTCAAGAAATAGCTATCCTGGGTGAGAAACGGCGATATCTTGTAGGAAACAGAAGGATTTTTCTGGCTATACAACAACCTACAGAAAACCGCAGGAAAGACAAGCCGTGACTTGTGTAGGAGTAATGTGTAATCTATACATCATGTGACTTCAGACCGTCAGGTGGAATATCCGAAAAGACATAAGAGTGCTACAAAAAATATTCATTGTACCACAGCAATAAAGATGGACCTTTTAAGCAGCTTCGCCTTTTAAGAAAATTTCCCCTTTCTCAATACCATCCAGGACCAATTGATTCAAGTTATCGATTTGTTGGGATCATCCTACAAGTTCTAAATAGTAATAATAATATGAGCAATAAGGGTGTCATAAAAATAGAATAAATTCAATATCTATGAGACTTTTGTGGCTTGATGGCATAGTTAGAGGTGATAATATTAGAGGTATAAATAACCGCGACCCCCATCTGTGCTGTGAATCCTTAAAAGCGCTGCTTCTTCACAGGCTTCTAACTGCTACTAATGCCCGTGAACTGTTGCCACTAGCAGATACTTCACAGACAGCGAGATCTGCCGTTCTGCTACCTGAGGCATATTACGCATGGCATGCCAACCGTGGCTGAGTGCTACCCTCGTTCGGATACACCGGTAACATCTGCTATTTTGTTAAATAATGACAAGAGGTGGGGCTGGTTTTTTATCTGCGAGGCAACCATACGGATAATTAACAGTAATATGGGTAACAAGTGTACTGATTATTACAAGTTACACCTTAATGTACTACAACTAGGGGGGGGGGCTACTTGTCGAAATATTTATACTTCTATTCACAGAGCATTTACTCACCGTAAGTGTTCCTCAGTTGAGTAGCATCTTCTTGCATATTTTCAACATGACAAAGCGTGTTATCATTTCGATCGCCGTGGTCTTCTGATCTTGATTTTACTGCAATATCTGCCGCACAAGAGGTTTATCTATTTTTTGCTTCTCCACATAATCCTGGACACATGACGTATTCTTGGGTTAAGGCCCATGTCATACACCTATATGTGACACTGGCCTAAAGCTCTTATGATTGTAATATCCTCAATGAACGGCTATGATATTTATCATTCAGCATAAGAAAACTTTCCATATGTACATTAGCGATTTTTGGGTATGGATCCCATTATTATTGATAATTGATAGAGAAAGCAAAAATGTACCGGATCAGGATCAGGGCTCAATTAGAGTTATGAATGAGATTTGCTCTTTGATGTATGTGTCCCCTTTTCTTCGTGAAATAACGGTCAAAATATCGCATTCGGAATTCGGCATAGTGACTGGTTATTATGGAGGTGAATGAATTTTTTTTTTTTTCCACTCCATTAAAACCATCTCAGAAAAGAGGCCACGGCCTCTCACCAAAATGGTACACGCAAATAATACCTGCAGTCTTGGACCGCACGAGGTCACAGAAATAAATGGTTCTGGGATGGAGAGGGAGAGAGGGAGGGAGAGAGAGAGAGAGAGAGAGAGAGAGAGAGAGAGAGAGAGAGAGAGAGAGAGAGAGAGAGAGAGAGAGAGAGAGAGAGAGCTTTCATCTATATCTGGCTATCTAAACCAATTCAGGAAACCAAACCGCACATAGAACAGATCACTTTCTAACAGACACCTGCAGTCAAAAGTATATCCTCCGGGGCTACTTTAGCCAACCAAGCTATTTTGTAGGCACAGGAAATTCGACAATAATTAAAAAAATTAATTAAGATTACAAATAATTAACATACAGAGAGAAAAATATTGACAAGAACGGGACTAGAACCTGAGACGTTCCCAACATCAGGTCGGAGCCTTATAAATAATAGTGGGACCAATAACATAATAAAAATTTCTCATTAAGAAAACAATATGTTAAAATATTTCTATTATTTTCATGCCTTAAAATTAACAATCTAACACTCGAAAAAAAATTAAGGGTCACACTGTCAGCAGCATCTGGGTCTGCAGTCTTTTTGTGGGAGTTTTGGATCCGTTGCTTGGTGTGCCGTCGGTGGGTGAGTTCATTTGACTCTTGCAGCACTTAACAAACCCAGTGTTTAAACACTAGCTTAGAATATATTTAAGTGTGAAGTTGTTTTCATAATTTCTACGGCCGATATCACATAAATACAGCCGATAGGTTCCCTATATCTTTGTTTAAAAGTAGAATCTCTTTCCATGGCACAACAATGACCTGACGAACCCCAATAAAAGGCTAACTTTTATATTGTTGACGATTTATAAACAATATGCAGTATATTTCCTACACATAAAATAAGGAAAGAAGAATACATCAAGCTCAAAGACTATAAACCCACGACGAAGATATTCGTAAGGATACCATCAACCCTTGCCATATCCAACAGACATGTCGATAGAATGAGGGACGATCCGTCCCCCCGTGACTGGAATCAAGTCTTCCCGAAGTCCTTGCCATCCCGGAGAGAAAAGTGCCTATAGTTTAGATGTGTGCTTTATTGTAATATAGGGCTGGGGATATGTTTGTTTATCTTCGAGAGCACTCAGTCGATCCTCGCGCTCTGCATTAGCCGATAAACTGGTTTCCACTTTGTCTTTATTACTTTTATATTTATTCAAATTGCACAGCTATCTTTATCTGTTATATATCGCCACGGCACTAAAATAAATAAACGAAAATAACTCCGTAAATCGGGAAGAAAATAAATTGAAGTCGAGTGGTTTCAATCGGTTTAATAATTTCGTAATAACGACTTTGAAGGTTTATTGTATTGAGGTTGGCAAGAAAGTAGTTTCGGTTTCTTAGTGTAAAATAAAACTTTTCTATACAAAAAATAAATTTTAATCAGTCAAATACTTCCATTCTGTTCGATGACCTTTTCCCATCTTTCTAGTAAGTTCATGATCTCGCGCTCATAGAACTTCTGGTTTCTTATCAGCAAAAACCTCAACCAAGTGCGATTTGAGGTCATCGTTATTGCTGAAATTTTTACCATTTAAGAAGTTTTGTAAACTTCGAAATAAATGATAATCCGATACTGCAAGGTCGGGGCTGTATGGATAATGTGACATCACTTACCAACCAAGCTCCAATAGTTTCGTACGTGTTGCTGAAGATGTGTTGTCGCATTGTCGTGGCGGAACCCAAACATCGAGCTTCTTAACAAGTCCAAGACGTCTTATATGGTTTTCAATTGTTGTGTGTGTGATGCATTTAACTGTTATACGATCCGATTCAATTATGGCTTTCATTTTGTCAACATAAACTTCAGAAGGTCGACCAGAACGTTGGTCATCTTTCACTGAAAAATCTCCAATACGCAATTTTTTAAACCAATTCTGACACATGTGTTCTGTTAAAGTATCAAGACAATAAACTTCACATATCTCTTTGTGAGCCTCAGCCGCATTCTTGCTTTTATGAAAATAAAAAAAGTAAAATGTGTCGAAAATGCTTACTTTTGCACTCTCTATTAAAACTGACAGTTGTAAACAAACTTACACGGAATTTCTTTCTATACCAGCCTAAAGGTATCGACTACAAAATCTGAAAAGAATTCTAACATTGACAGAAGAATAACGAAACAAACATAACGCTTATCAACTGGTGCAAACCGAAATGACTTGCTTGGCAATCCATTATAATCCACTGAAGCCACAAATGATATTGCATATTATGACTCCAGCCTGAGATCATTAATTCAAAACCTGAAAATAAAAGTAAAATAGCTATTATTCGGTTACCAAGCATTAGATTGTTTTTGACGGCGTTGCATTTATTTTTACCACAAACAGGTCAATATACGAAATTTTACACAGGTTAAGGATAAGTTACGACATGGAAAACATGAATTACAGGCCAAGGTGCTAAATATTGATATTCGTAAAAAAACAGAATAGTTAAATAACTGCTACTTCAGAAATGTAACTTGTTTATTTTATTATACATTCCTTACATTTCAGGGGCTAAACAAATAAAAAACAAACAAATGATCCGTGCCATTCAGATTGACTTCCAATAGCTAACTACTAAAAACAAACTATAAAATGTAAAGAGAGTGTAATATTTTCATATCGATTCCATCAATAAATAAGTGAATTTAATAACTTTCGCCTACGTCACACCTACTCCTACTCGGAACGTATGTCATGCACAAGGTTGTACGTCCGAACATTTCAGGCAGGTTCTCACCTCTGAATGGGGGGGGGGGGGGGGTACCCAATATACAAAACCTTTGTTGAGCCAAAATTGGAGATATGCAGCAATATGTTTCAATTGAGACCTCGTTTAGCTACTCTTATTATTTTTTATAAGGACATTTTCGAATTAAGACGTTTCCCTATTGTAACTAGTTACTTATTGTCACTCATGCTAAAGACGGCACGACAAGTTATTAACAACAGGAGGAACTGGTAACGAGGTGTTACGGCTACCGCCACTAGGAACCGCAGAGTCACTGCCGTTGAAGTCGTTAGTTAGCCATCTGTGGCAGTATAAATATTGAGTAATCTCTCTTTCAAATCAGCTCAGTAATGTTCAATACTGCTTTTGTGTATTTTTTTTTTTAAATTTCAATACTTCATTATGCCTGGAGAGAAAACCTGAGTATTGAATAAAAGGCCAAAATTAATTTTACGTGAAAATAAAGTAAAAGATAGTTAATACTCAATTTTATTTAATAATAAAACGGTTAATTGTTCACTTTTCACGTGTATATTTATGCGTATAAGTTTGTTGTTAACGTTACAACCCTTCAGGAAAACAAAATGTTAATTTTATTTTCGTTACTACACAATATACCTTAAATTACCCTGAATATGAACTCTGAAAACGCTCTGTTTTTTTTTTACCAATTTCAAATTAATGTAGTCGAATAACCAACATACCAGAATAAAAGTGAAAACAGATTCAAACAAACTTTTTTTCCCCGGTAAATTTTCTCCATTGATTTATGGTTTTGTTGGGGGTTGAGTAGGGCTGCCATCCGTCCGGGTTTCCCCGGATTTGTCCTAGTTTTGAAGACGTCCGGGGAGCGTCCGGGCGGGGTTTAAATTGTAGTCCGGGTGCAACCCGGACTATAATAAAAGTCCGGGTTTTCGATCAGATCCGTTCCCATAATTTATGTAAATAAAAACTATGGATTAGGTATTTCACCGCACGCGCTGCCGACGCTATTTTACTACGCGAGCGGCGAGCGGGGGTGGGGCGCGCTTGACCGACGCATGGCGTGATCTGGCGAATGGCGAGCGCGAGCGATCTATTTAGCTGCGTAGCAAAATATTAGATGTGTAGACGTGTGTGGCGATTCTTAGTATATAGGAAATCACCCTATACGCTATTGCAGATATATTATAGACAAGGTAAATAACATGAACAAAAGTAAATTATTATAAATCTTTTAGCAATAAAGAAAACGCAATAAAGAATTACCAAAACATTAAAAGCATCATTATTTGACATAAATAAACACAAATTAAAGACTGATTTAATTTAGTTCAATAGAGAACTACAGTATTTGTTTCAGTGTTTATTTATTTGGGTACATTAAGTGTTACCAAAAAGTTCAAATTAATAATGTAGTAATTTAAGTTTAAAATTTGAAGACATTTTAATGTTATTACTTTAAAAGTTGCCAAATAATTAAGAAGTATAGTTTTATTTGATTTAAATATTGATTTAATTTAGTTACATAGATCTATGGATGAAAACGACAAATTGTGTTTTCTTTCTTGAAATATAAAGCAAAATGTAAGGCTGTTAAAATTGTTCCTTAGTATAAGTTATTATAAATTTCTGAATTTGATTTAAGATTTAAGTTGTTTTAAAACTAAATATTGTAAATTGTATGGAAAAATAAAAAGTTAAACAAGTTTTCATTTAATTTTATTAACTGAGTAACTAATATTGGGTTTGTTTATTTTTTATTTAATACCTAAGCTAAGAAGGTTAAAAAATAAAGCAAAATTAATAACTTGTCGTCACAAGAACGATTAAACACACTATTTCATGCAACAAAAGAGGCTTCAAATCAAAGTTTTCTTCTATCCAGTACGGAGTAAAATATATTTTAATCAAGATGTAAGTGAATGAAAAAAAGTTTTGAAATGTCCGGGGTGATAGCTCCAAAATCCGGGGAACTTACGCTTCCGGTCCGGGGAGCAGGTTTTAGAGATGGCAGCCCTAGGGTTGAGGGACTGTACCCCTATGGTTAATACCCATTAACAAGACCTCTAGGGGTCCCGGCATGGTGCGGGTATACCTGCGGTCTAGGTTCTAGTCCCAAGGGGGAATCGATCATTTAGCTGCTATTCCTGTCCTAAATGGCTGATGATACTAACCATATAACACCCTTTGTAGCAGGAGGAAATATGGTTATATGTTATTGTAGGGAAAGTGGAGCGTATCATACCTAATTCTTCAAGAAATGTTAATCAATAGTAATAGCTGCTGTCAATCCATTGAATTTATTTAACTGTGAGTTTAAGGATGTATTTGTTGGGATATCGGCTTAAGTTGAAAGTATGAAAGGTTGGATTTCCATTCATCAACCTGACTCTCACTGAGAAAAAAAAAACACTTGCATATTAAATAATTTATGATGCGCTCAGGAGGTTTTCTCCTCGTACGAATCATAAAGACAAAATCTCAAACAATAAATGTTTCTTCGCAAGCTTGAGAAGGGGGAATGCAAAAGGATTTTTTTCATAACTAGTTTTTGTGATGGAGCATACGACCGACTTTTCCGGCCATTGAGGTCACCTCGAAGAAAAAGAAGGAATTGCCTGCACAATTAGCCGCTTCATTACAAAGCAGTTCTCAGACTAATTCCACCTCCGACGACGCTGTGAAGAAGATAATTAAACGGCTGTGGGAACCGCCCTTGAAACTGAGCAAAGGAGGCTCTTGAAGATTCATTGTAGTCGACTGGGCAAGGTCGCAACGTTTAGATGGACTGCGTCACGATATGTGAGGACGTGCATTTAAACATTAAAGCCACTACATATTAAATGCCAAGAGGAATCATCAAAGCATCAATTGAATCTTAATAGATGATGAAAACTATTTGGTAGGAAGAATATTGATGAGGTTTGATAGAGGGAGCGGGATGTGGTTCCTTTATGGACTCATCACAATGGCGAATGATTAAGTGAGAACTTGTATGTACTACGTGCTACAGTTTAAGCAAAAAGTCGCGTCTTGTTAAAAATTGAAATAATAGGCGAACATACGATGTGTCTAGAAGCAAAGGGGTGTAAGTCACAACGGCTTTTTCCCTCTATTCGAAAAAAGGGGTTTAAAGTATAACCCCGGCATTTATGGAGAGGGGCTGATAATTTTCTATAAGATGGTTTTAAGCGATGGAATTAAAGACTTTATTTACATTTTGAATATTTCGCAAGGCTATACTCTGCATTTAACAAATGTAAACTAACATAAGAGTGCAAGAAAATTGAAATTTCGTTATTCTTGCGTGGAGTCTTCGTGACAAATACGTTGCTTTTACCCATACTAATGACAAGCTGGCAACTTACTTGCAATATGACGCACAGTCGGGATTTCGTCTCGCTCCCTGAATACTATTCAACAGGTTGACTGCCGCGTCACCCATATTAAAATTTTTCATTACAAATATTTTATTTATAAACAATGGTACTTTTATAACAATTTATAATCTTATTATATTCTGTGGAATATCTAAATATCTGCTAGTATTCAAATAACCATCACCCGAATACGGTTGACGCGGTCTAATTAGAATTTTGTGCTGTCAGCGTGTGAAACGAGGATTTTATAAACTATTTGAATGAGGAATTCGAGGAACTAACGAAACTAAACATCTAAACGACTTTTGGGTAATATTTAAGTTAGACTTTTTTTTAAACCTTCGTAAAGTAGTCTTGTCATTTCATGCACTAATTAGGAGCATAAGTTGGTGCATCGGCAACAAAATCAAAGTAAATTTTATGATGCTGAATGAATTTGATTCGGGACAGCTGTACAAATTATTGATCGGCCCTAGCCCGCACTATCGACCACTGACTCACCACCGAACTCAGGATCGTAGTCGCCTCCCTGGGGAACCTCCGCTACCCTACGGAAGGCAATCAGTATGATGACGGATGCCCTAGGAAGGGCAGGGACTCAGGCTAGCTGCCCTTCAAGTGATCAGTCATGCAGGACACTACACAGGCTCGGTAATATATGATAGTCTTCCAACACCCTCAGAAGTTTTTTCTACTCGGATATTTTTTGTCGGGATGATAACGAAACCGTTTATTACTATCTGAATATCTAAAGGAGCTTCTAAGCAATATTTAAGTTATTGTTTTGTTTTTTTTACAGACCATCGTATAGTAGTCGTGACATTTCCTTTTGGTTAAAAGACTTCGATTTTTTTGAGTAGGGGTTTTTGTGTAAAGAACGTTTGTCAAAACGTAATAGTTAAAACTGAAAGAGTACATTTGTATTAATAGCTAGTGATAAGGATCAGGGGCATCGCCTTTATTTTTGTTTAATGTAGCGAAGATTATGGTTTGCCTTTTCTCTGGCTAGAATCGCATACATCGATGAGAAACCGATTCCTATTCATGAAATATGTAAATGAACAGGTAGAAAGTGAGGCAACAATGGGATCTTGCCATTGGATCTTAAATACTCATTAAATGATCATAAAAAAAAACTAGTCATTAACTAGTTTAGTAGTATCACTTTTAGTAACGTCGACTAAAAGTGATTAAGTTTATTTGTTGTACCATCTCGGTACTTCCACGAGACTGTTTGAAAGACTCTCACACAACCTTCTCCTGCTAAATTAAAAATTAACCTGTATTAGTTCTTTAGCTGACATTTACAATTGGTCCTATATTTATTCGGAATTGAAGGCACATTTTTTCCCTGTACGTTTACGTAATTTATGAGCATACACCAACACTCGCGTAATTTAAACTACTCCATTGAGCCCGGACCCGGGGTAGGTATTTTGTGGTTTTATTTATTGTGTCTATGCGATGAGATTGGCAATCCACGAACATCACATATATAACTGTTTATTGTGAAACAGAAGTGGCGATGTCTTAGGTAGGAATGTATTATCTTGATGAGGTAGAATGGGAAATGGAATGCCGTTTTTGAATTTATGAATAAAGATCCTTTATCGCTATTGGATCAAAAGCTCTTTCAATGAGGAAATATTCGGGTCTGGAGACGACACAGCTTTCCATCCAAAAGTTAATATCCATAGCCAGGAATCATAGGTGGCTCTCTCAAAAAGTTTCATTAGGGATTATTGTATTCATCAAGACCTGACATTTTCATCCAACAAATATGGATCTTGAAACTAAGGTCGTTTAAAAATAAGGTTAAACGTATACTATACATAGATGGTCCGATAGATACAAATATTGCATCCAAAAGGTAATGTAGTTTCTCCAGGCAGCCTCCTACCATGATAAAAACGGCCCCTGGACACGTTCATAATCAACTCACAATTGGAGCCAATCTAGCGAAGGCAAAACCTGTTGAGCCACACTGCGTGATCTGAAGTATGATATACGAGTATAGTGGGGCTGTTTTCAGAGTCCATTGTAAAATTGTCGAGCTAATCGAAACAGTCCATTCCCTGGAGAGCAGGTTTTTGTTTTTATATTTTTGCAAAGTAGTTATATACAGAGAACAGGCTTGTAAGGTTATTTCTTCGAATCCTAGAAATTACACTTATCTCTGGTAAAATTCATTAATGTTACGTTCAAATAGCTTCTTATTTTGACCTCTCTAGTGTAATACACCGGGAAATGATCTTCAGAACAGCCGGGACTCTTAAGTCTAAATAGTTAGTCGGGCGGTAACTAATAAATTTGTCGGATTAGAAACCCTGAAACGGAAGTGAACCCTCCGATTTATCACAGTGAGTCAGCTGACTAACGTTTCAATAATGCTTAAAAGCAGTGGCAGTAAACGATCCGCCAATCTACATGGCATGACGTGTGTTACGTTACTTGTGTAACTATCAGCAAAAAAGAAAAGGGAACATAAGGAATGCTTTATTTAGAATATGATCAGCCGTGAAGTCAACAGGTGAATATGAGTCAACTAACACAACACGCAGGTCTTTGATGATTCATGAATTGTAAAAGCATTTCGATAAGGTTATGTCAGTCTTCAGTTATCATCAGGTGTAATTTGCTAAACTCATTAGCTATTACCGATAACAAGCCAGAGTTGGTACTATAAGGTTAATCTGAGGACACTAGAGATTCACTTCCTTAGGTTTAAAGTTTTTTGAAATCTCTATTTAAATGCTTACGTGCAAACAATATACAAAGTATGATAAGCAGTAATTATGGCTAATTTTTTTAAAGACTTGTTTTTTTGGGGGGAAAGTTCATTAACCAAAACCACTTAACTTGAAGCATTAATCATCCCCACTCCGCAAAGCCCACTGTAAGTAAAATAGTAGTTGGTATCGAGGAGATCGTGAGGCCCACCCACTCCGGATTAGGCGTCCATGTGAGCTGCCGGATATGAGATGGGAGTATAGAGCACAATAAATACGGATTACACTGTCCAGGGGGGTGGGAGGTTTCTAGATCTTGAATGAATGGGATGTTAAGATCAGCGTAAAGGGTACGGTTGATAATAAAGAATGATCATTGGGTACCTTGTGGAAGATTCTGGATTGCAGGCATTGGGTTCGAAGAATATTGGAGCTCACCTTACCTTAGCTATATGGCAACTAACGGCCATATCTTTTCTAGGAGTATTTATGAATAAATAGTTAACAATATTAGGCTAATATGAACAAGTGTATAACTTAATTACTTATACTTAATTAATTAATCTTTATCAACTCCAATTTGCAAAAAAGCTCCGACCCTTCCTACCACTGGCTTCTATAGGATCACTAAATGTAACAGAGCATTCTCTTAAAGTCTAAACTTACAAAATAAAGTTTTGAGAAAGGGATAGCAACCGCAAGTCGGAACCAAATTGACTCGCCGAACTTACCGCACAAATTATCTAATGGTATTTATGCAAGGCACAGACTGCTAAACAGAACTTCAACTGGGAGCTGAGGTTTCCCAACGCGGTTCCAATCGCCTGTGTCGAGTCTCGTTGTGAAATAACATTTACTCGCTGGCATTAACATAACTGTTTACACTTTCTCTAAGCAATATTCTTAGATTAATTATGCAATAGTCAGAAACAAATACCGAAGTTTACACAATTGCTCTAGGAATAACTCAAATTTATCAGCGTAACCCGGTGTGTTGCATAGTTTTGATTTTCGCTAATCCTACAAGTCAAAACATTAGGTAAGCTACAGAAAGTGTTTCCTGATTCTGCAGTAAGATTTCCCGGATTCGTATCAGGATGTTACAGTTGAAATAGTCATTTTTTAATGTTTTTTCAATCTACTTCTTTTTTCATAGGTTAATCGTAATAGCTCAATCGACTTCTTCTTCATGACGTTTTAACCGCATTACATTTTAAAGTGAAATTTACTTAGAATTTTTGAAAACTGATACAAATAACAGTTGACCCGTTCAACACTTAATATAGGGTAAAAAGGGCGTAGCTCATTATCAAGTGAATGGAAAAAACCCCCTGGGGAGTTCCTATTTTTTAACAGAAGCCAATTAATGTCTATTATGTGGCGGATAAACGTTTTACAGCTTCACAAAATAAAACTGTAATAATAAGTCAAAAGCTTTTAAAATACACAAACGTTATGTTCAAATAGGATCAATTACATGAATCTTCTGAAGATAATTTAATTTCTTATAAAAACCGTACTAAATCGATTAACCAGCTAAATAAATAAATTGTAAAATCACAATACAGAATTGGTTTCAGCTATATTAGGAAGATTTAAAACTGCTTTTCAACGGCTAAGTATAAATAGATCCAGTCTCCCAGCTCTCCCGAGCACCATTAATAATTATAAAATAAAACGAATCACTGCCGCCTTGATCGGCCTTGGACTTCCTTGCGGACCGTGTCGGCCGTGGAAAACTGCACGTGTGCGCATTGTAAAAAAAATAAACAAAAGAAATCAGAAAATGGCTAATCTATAACGATCATTTAGTGAAAAACGATCGTGGGAAAAGTGAGCTTTTGGTTATAGTTACTATAGTTTTGTTACTAACAAGAGATGTATGAGTATACTGCGATAAATAAAGATCACTTGACCCCTTACGCAACCTTACTAAAATGAATTTACATGCTTCTGGTATTCAATAGAACGTTAATTTTTCTCTATATTACATTGAGTTAACATATATATGAATCCGGATAAGAAAAAATAACTTATTTTTACATAGATGATATTGTCGACTTCTTCATTTAACTAAGGTAATTAAAATAACACAACATTTTTGTCTTTCCACAAATGTTATTTAATTTTTCAAAAACAGCTTTCGACATCTCTAAGCTCTCATCTTCAGTTATCTAGTCCTAGAGTGCGTGGATGTGTCAGATATTGTTTAAAGTTGAAAGATATATTAATTGTTTTAAATGCTTTAAATATCCCACATAATCAATGACATAACTGAAGATGACAGCTTAGAGGTTCCGAGAGCGCTTTTTGAAAAAATAAATAACATTTGTGGAATGAAAAAAAAAACCTGTGTTATTGTACCCTTCCACAATTCTGCATTAATAATTAATTATGGTAATGCTCTGTAAGTATCCTGTTCTATTTTATTTGAAGTCTCAAAATGTATCATGAATGATCTGAGTATATTTGGATAATTAGATTTAAACATCCTTCAAATGATAGAAAACCACTACCTAAAAACTACTTCCTTGAGAGAAATTAGACCACAAACATTGAAATGGCAACGACCTGACTGAGAAGGTGTTTCATTGAGTTTAATGAACTCCAGCGGTTCGACTGCAATGCTCCGTTTATAAACTACAATTGTTTTTATCAAGTGAAAAATTATATCATATTATGGAATTATAAATAGAAAATAAACCTCCGTAGCTTACGCTAGAAGTGTAAAAACCACTAACCACATTTCAAAAATGTTTGTATGATTTTATTTCAAAGCCTGAAGATGACTGTGCAGCACAGTTAAAATCCACAACTACCACCAGCACTCCATACGATATTAAGCAATCATTATTCAATGGAAGCATAATGTACAATGTGAAGTTGTTCAATAATGATTCACCTAATGAATAAGGTGATCCCTGCAGCCTTTGGTGACCTGAATAGGTCTATCATTTGTTCAGGCATTCTAGCAGATTACAATTGCATGAAAACATTACAGTTGGCAAGCTGTGAAAGGGGAGCAGGACTAACGGAGGAAGTTACAATCGATAAAACAATATTCGGTAGCGAAATTCAGATTCCCTCTTAGTACTTACAGAACAGATTTGATAATGGCAATCTCAATGTTACCGGTAAATTGTCATTTTTACATAAATATAACCCCTCAGGTACACATAACCCCCATTAGGCACATGAGGCAAACCACCCATTTCTATTAGCAGAAGTACCCGGGATTAATTAATCTATATTGAAGACTTGTCATGTTATTTTCATGTGTTTGCCATCATACATATTGTGGAATAGCTGAATTATCCACAGTAATTAGCAATAATTACATAAATAGTTAATGTGTTGTGTAATATTTTTCTCAGGCAATAGCAAAACCTTGAAAAAATAGCATGGCTGCAGTAATTAAAAAGGTATTTACTACAATAAAATGACCTATACATAGTGTTTTTGGTCGCTGGCTTCATAATAAAAATTTATTCTGAAGGTTATTATATTCCGAACTAAATTATCTTCTCGGCAGGGTTTTTAATTAGATGAAAAATTGCCGACCGTAGAAAAAAACCCATAGAACAAACGAGGGGGGTGCCTGTATCAATACCAGCACCTACACCTTTTGCAAAACTGTATTGTAGACGCTATGTTTTTTCTGAATGACCTGTGGTTTCGGAACAGGAAAGTAATAAACATTATTAACCGAGTGAAACAGCATTTTAAGGATTTGTAGCAGGTGATCATCCGAGATGTTTCTATGACGGGGGGTCCAACTACCAATCCTGCTAGTATTTTTACTTCGGAGGTTTTATCTTTCCTGGAAACATTTAGAGTTTAGATTTCGATAGGGAGTCCCATATAAAACTAAATTTTCTTCGTTCTTTGTTCTCATGGTTGTGTAATGATTTGAATCTAGAAGCTGTCAGGCTAATCACTAGACTATCAGAGCTAAACCATTTATTGATTTACACAAGGAAAAAGCAAAACAGATGCTCATGAACGACTGTAGTGAGTCTAGTTTTTATTGCAATCCGAAACAAGGAAGATATCCTGAAAGTGATATCCTAATCAAAGGGGACACGAGATAGCCGTGAGGAGGATGATCCCGAGGGGGTCCTTCATACGTTGGCGGGGCAGCCAAAGGCCAAGGGCACTGGCAAAGGTTATCACCGAGAAGGGCTCAGGCGGGAGGGTGAAAGAGAAAGGCTGTCCGACCGGTATCCTAGTCATCGATAACTGCCACAGGGGATACATCGATGTATCGAACGGATATATCGGCCAAAAAGTAGATACACCTAACGGCACTTGGTAGGCGCAGGGACTTAACTGTACATACCGGAGACTCCACCTGTGTGGGTGTCAGTGAGTGTCACTTCTTGTATGTGTTCAGTTGTATATACAGACACTATATCATTATTGTGTATAGTATATGTATACATTTAAAAAGATTCAACAGCAAGCATTCTTCTCCGGATAACGTCAAAAGAAGTATATATCGATCTTTCGAACGATCCGGATTCGGTGTTAACAAAACCGGAGGCAGATTGGAAGAGGACAATTAATTATCATAAGATTTATTGGTAAGATAGCAAATATTTACAAGAGAAAGTCGAGACTTGACCCAGATTCGGGCCAAATGCCTACAAATTTTTGATGCATCTTGTTCCAATGGGATTCACAACACAGAAAATGAGCTCGTCAAGTTACATGAGTTTAAATCGGTTAAATTGAAAACGATCTGGTTTAAATCACATTGGGGTTGGAGTAGTGCTCGCCTGTAGAAAAAATACCTCATACTTACAGCCAACTTACGATCGGTACTATAGAAACTAGCATTTGTGCAAGGGTACAAATCTACTTTTTTTTTAGCAACAATTTAGAAAAAGTAAGGATATGCCAGACATCAAATTTCGGAATATCTGTGGACAGAGTGTGAAAATATGTTAGGAGCCATGTTGTGATTTAGTAGATTACTCACCCAGTAACGAATACCCTTGTGGACTCCACCCAGCGCTGAACTACACACTACAATGAGCAATGTCTTGAAGGCAGCAATCGGCGAAGATACGATAAGCTAACACTGACACACGGACACTTAACACAGACACGGACGCGGCCACAGAACTTACTGACTGGATCGGCGGTCTCGAGGGGAGGAGCGGGGCGGGAGGGTGGGGGAGAAGCAGTGTTGCCACGAGAAGCAACCGCGGCCGGCCTGCCAGCACAAGAGGCAACACTGCTTCGGTTAAAGGGGTCCAGGAACGGGATTGTCCCAGGAATGTGGGCTTTCTCGAGGCCGTCAGTCGTCTCTAGGCCCTCTGGCGTTTTCTTGTTTACTTGTAATGGCTAGCTAATTTTATCTATGTCTACGGATATTAAAATCCAAACCAAAACTCTAAGATCGTAGAAATAAGTTACATATAATATACGTAAGTGCATTTTATTAACGAATGAAAGAACTATATACCTCCTTAACATAGAACGACAGGGGCTCACATGAAAAACAGGAGGGTTTAAGTGGACATCACCATCCTTGAAAAGCCCAAACAACAAAAGGTTAACCTTAAGAATCCTGAAAGTTGCTACTTCCATTTGTTCTAAATGAACACATAGTATTTCCTCCCTCTAAAATGTGTATCCCTCCGCACTAACATGTTTTAACAAGACAAGGCTTAGTGGAATATGAACAGGTAATGGAAATAAATTCACAATCTGCCTTTAGAATTTAGCGCATGTATTTCACGATGTTTGCCTTATCATTAACCACTACACTTTTAAGAGTCGTGCCGTATTGACAATATAAGGAGTGCGCAGTGTAGTGTATTTTAAATTGATCTGTAGACATTATTATTGAGCCGCGCGAAGTCCCGACCCACCAATAACCCCCTTCTCCGTTGTATTGATCACGGGACAATAGAACCACCGATTCGAAAACCATTGTATGGATGCTCCGTTAAGTTGTAGGAGTTCGTCAACAATGACGATAATGAATTGTGTCCTTCTTTTGAATTGATTACCGTGGAAGTACCTACCCTGTGGCATGAACCTGACACATTTGGCAAGCTACGAAAAGGGAGGTTATATCAGTCGAGGTCAACCCAGTTGCCATAAAGCAATAACAGTATACGTCATAACTTGGCACAAAGTATGCAGCATTCCCCAACTACCACCTGATCCGGAACTTGACTACTTGAATGACAAGATACCGTTGCGGTCTAACACTTCCTTCGCCACAAGGCCTCCTGCAAGGTTGTCAGGCCAGAATAGAAAGAGATCGAGATGGCTGGTTAAATCATATGCACTTATTATATCTAAATGAGAATGTGTGTTTATGGCGGAGGGATTATTTATGCTCTTATATATAACAAAAATTATACGGGAAATAAAAATAGGAGTACTGGGAAAAGGCCAGTATTTCTACAAGGCACATAATTTTATTCTAGAATTTTCGATTTGCTATACTATATTTGAACTATGTGCTTGGTGGTGAAGACCACGCTATTTTCTTACATTGTTGCAATATAAAATACATTCATGTCATTTATTAAATCATTTCGGTTAAAGAAATAGCCTTTCGTCAAATATAAAAATATTATAAACAGCTAAAATAATGAGATTTTTTCCGCCTATAGTTTACAACCTTTCATATGAATAAAGCTCAGAACATGGTGGAAATACTGCCGACTAGTTCGTAAGCAAGTTGGGCCCTGAATGAACTGCTAGCTCACACGAAGGTCTGTGCCCTCGTAAAGCTATCAATGAAGTCGTGTGTGCGCTGAGATAATGTCCCACAGGTGGCGGCCGTTCCCTCACAGACTAGGTAATGTGTCAGGGAGCAACCTCCTCTAGATGTAGGTCCTACTAATATACTTCCACGGTCGCAAGCTGAAGGTGAGCCTCATCACCTAGTGAGTGTATGTGTATTGGACTTATTAACAACAATCTGAAAGTATTATATTTTATGCACTCCTTAATATGCATCTGCGAATGCAGCACGAGGAGACAACTGTAATTCCAAATTTATTTATTTATTTTTGTCATTGTATATATATTATCAATAAAGAGGTTTTGAAAGAAAAAAAAAATACTAATATACACTCTACGCACCATAAATACTCACTGTTTTCACTCAATATTATTCCTTAATAATTTAGTACACGAAAAATACAACAAACAAAAATCTATTCTTAAGAAATTCAAACTCAAAGCAGCTACCTTAACCATTAAATATTTAATAAGAGTTGTAAAAGGCGAAAGATTTTTTCGCTTTGAGAGGGGACCAGAGTATGTAATGGTATGAATGAAAACATTTATCTCAATTATTTATTGCCTATTAAGTATTAAGGCAGATTGTAATTTTTATCATAATAAAGTTTTTTATACATAATAAAAAAAATATATTTTATCAAATCGAGGAACTAAAAATAATACTATGTTAAGGCTAATTTTTTTTCTTACATTTTTATAGGTTATTTCTGATGAGATTTTATGATCGCTTTATGCACTTTTGTAAAATTATTATTCCTATGATACTATACGCATATTGCAAACTTAAATTTACTTGTTATAATGAGTATTATTAATTAAGAATCAATAATACTAGAGCAATGTTACTTCAAGTATGGTATCCATTTAAAATTTAATATTATGTACTTATTATTAAAAGTGTCAACTGATGTTACTCTGTAAAAGCAACTATAAAATGCTCTAATTGTGTCAGGTATCTTAGTAAGTAAGATTATGTTTTATTGTACATTGTTTAAAATCTCTACTCCTAATTATGACATTCCAGGAGTAATGACCAATTTTAGCCAGGGAGGAGTTAAGGCCCCTTAACTAACCCTAAACCATGCTAATCCTAAACCTTGCTAATCCATGTTCCTCTCCTATATATAGGCTCTTGGAGTGTGACCAACCCCTTACTTACCTCTTACTCTTGTTCAACTCGTATCTCGTTCTTATTCTTATCGTATTATCTTTTGTTTCTGTTAAAATAAGAGATGTACTGTACAGAGGATGTTTTGTTCATTTAATATCCAACATGTTTTCATTGTATTATTCTTTTAACTTTTCTGAAATTATATTGTTGAGTTAATCAGTTTTAAAACTGAAAAATAATCAATCAAATGTACTTTTATGAGATGGAAGCTGTAATTTTCTATTCTCCTCTTAGGGAATGCCAACCGCTAAGGTCATTGATGCTTGCACATTTCGTTTCTTATTTTAAGCAAATTTTTTAATTTTTTTATTATTATTTAATACGAAATTTTATTTTATTAAAAACAGCTTAATACATATCTTATGGATACGAGTGAGAAAGATAGCGAGAACAGTCATTGTATAAGAGAGGTCTACTGATGAGGCAATATTGTAAGACAGCTCTCAAGGTGAATTTTGACTTATTTAGGCTAGAATCACTTGTTGCAGTGGGATGCTCTACTTGACTCTATTACTCTCAATTGGTTGCGATTATCGCCAACCTATTCTGCACCCAGGCTTCGATTATTCCACTTGTGCTATTCTTCACGATACAGGTGAAGACTAACCTACTTCAATGCTAGTTCTCTGCCCACACCAGCTCTTGATTTCCTTCACCACCTGTCTTCAGGGGTATAAGATCCCGTCTTTCTCTAACCACTAGAGGCCTGATGGAGGCAATCGTCATAACGGAAATCCCCTTGGTAATTGGTTACTCTGCCATAAAGCTCACTGTCAAGGACATGTTATTCTAGAGCAATATAGAGACTATGAAAAATAATTTTATTTTATTGAATATTTAATATTAGTTATTGGAACTCAACTCTACTACTGATGAATACTTATCTTTTTATTTCGGTAAATCTTTATCAAGCTTTCATATATTTTTATCCCAATTTATCTTGTAATGATCCGAAGATATTATTGGCTGAGAGATTGTGTAGACGTTGTTATTATGAGGAAAGGGGCTCCCTCCAGCAATATCACTATTCTCGTGAAGTGGGAGGCAGGGGCCCATTAAGACAACAACCTTGTTTGTTCTTCCTTTGACTGGTCGGACCATTAGCCTTGATGCCGTTTCAGCCAATTCTCTCCTTACTTTCAAAGTTCAATTAGGAAAATATTTAGAAGGAGATTTCACAGCTAGTTTTGTTTTTTTCAGAAAAGGAAATCACAGTTCATTGCGTTTCAACGAGAAAAACGAGCAAGCTCGTCGAAACGTGTACAATAGTAAAGTAGAAAGCATCTGCAAATACGCCATTGTCTGCAACAATGGAGGAAGGGTGATTATGCCTCAATGTGTGGAGATATGGCCACTTTGTTTTTACCAAAGAAGAAGCAGGTCCTATATAAGGGGAAAGTTCTCTTACATTCGAGTCTCTATGTGCATATGATTTGTCTGACTACACACGATTGTAGAGTTGTATAATTCAAAAACGAAACGGTTACGTATTTTAAGTTATTACCATTCTCTTAGTGGAGTAGCAACGGTGAAACATTCACCACCGAATAATTAAGTATCTCTCTATTGAGGGTAAGATTGTTTCAGTTCAAGTTCTTAATAATATTTGATCAGCTGCCTCGTCATTTCTTTCTCATTAGAGCAGAGTTTTGTTTTACTAACCAACGTTTTTGTGGCGTGAAACTATATCAAGAGGGTTCCGTATTCAGTTTATTGAATGAGTTTCTATTGAAATCCAGTTTCTATATTTTATCAAAAACCATTTAAACTATCTCAGTCCCCGAAAACAGGATAAAAATACTTGGGTCCTTTTCTAAGTAACAGCCTCTAATGATCCTAATTAACATACCTCACGTCACTCATCACTTTAAAATTAACGAAATTCCATAAAAACTTATCCAATCATCCAAAGCTTCTAGCACAGTCGGCCTCATACATCCCTATAAACCTTCTGAAAGATTAAAGCGACAGTGGTCTGCTGTGAATTCGTGGGCGCTTGAAATGTTCAGTTTCTCCCACCATGTCCTGAACGTCTATGGCTATAGCACTCACGGTCATCGTCCATTGCCCTATATCCAGCGGCTGATGAAGGAGCTTGGGGGATCTCACGAGCCTTTACTTTCTTCTTATGCGAAGGTGGTGACTATCATCAGGGATTGTGCTATGTGTATCTGATACCGTAGCAATGAGTGAGAGATTGCTAAACTTTAGAATCGAGATCTCTAAAAATTAGATTGCTTTAGAGACCTAAACATAAGGATCAGGTATTTTCAATGTAATATCTCTAAATGTACAGAAAATCCAAACTAAAACCAGAAGTATGCTTACTCGTACTTGTTCGTTTGAGACTCGAGCATTAACAGAATACAAGTGTTCAAAATAAGCTGCTTTGTTTTCAGCAAATCCCCCTTAAACAACGATATTAATAGTTAATTGTTCATCATGACAAACTATCTTTTCAGAGATATGGACATTTTCAAACACCGAAAAGGGAGTAGTAATTAGCCAACTATTAAATTTTGAACATTGGTTATGGAAGCCAGACTCGTCATATCACACGATGTAGAAATGTATGGCACGCAGAAGAAAGTATCAGAGACCTGATAGAGAAAGACGTTACATGTGGAGAGGCGATTCGGTGCCCAATCAGAGAGGCCCTACGCGTGACTATGACGCAGCTACGCATGACAACATAACTCTGCTGTAATGGGCCACGACAATAGCAAAGGATATAAGTGTTATCGTCAGCAAAATATTAATAAATAATGTTCGGTTTGATCATTCCGGCGGAGTAACAAAACTTTCTCCACGGCCTACTAAATGAATACTTAATTTTAGAAAGGGAACAAATATCGATCAAATCTAACGAACAAAAAGAAATCGGAATGCTAATTTTATTAGTTCATTATCCACGGATCAATAGTTTCACTAATTTTAGGGTCTCAAGGGTTTTTCAAAATCAGTAAGTGCTATATTTCTACCGTGATCTGTTCAGTGTTCATGGTAGAGACTTTTTTATAGCTCTTGAATTTTAAATTCAACCCTACTATAAAAGACCTCGTGACCTGCTATCAATACATGACAGTGGGAGTCTTGGCAATGGATAGTTTCTCCAATCATGTCCTGAGCGTATGTGGCTCTCGCGCTCTTGGTCAGCCTCTACTGGCTGGTATCCGGTGACGCGCCTATGATGGAGCGTGAGAGACTTTCCAATACTCCACTTCCTCTTTCGCATGCGAAGGGAGTGACAACCATGTGGATTTAGAAGGCCTCTGGGCTGTTTGTAAATACTGTATGAATGAGCTAGTGAATGAAGCATTGTAAATATCGTATGTATGAGCGCATTGAACACAATTACTTATTCCCCAATATGGCACAACGTAATTTTATCACAATAAAGATTTGATATTTTATATTTACTCATAAGGTTACAGATCGGTCCCGAAGGGTTGTAGTGTTTCGATATCCTATGGGTTGTCGGTGGACTCTTAATATTGGGAAATGTATCCGGGAAGAGTCATGGTTTTTTATGACGATTAATGGTTAGTTGACTGATATAATGGCTATATATTAACCAGTTTGAATTTTCGTCTTTTCCCTAGGGCTCTTGAAAACATCAGGCTTCTTTTTCAGCTTTTCTTCTAGGTGTTGAATATTATATACTATCGTGTAGCTTCCGCTAGTTCTTCTAATGGAACTACTAGGTATCACTTGAAGAAAAATAATAACAATTCGTTTAACTATAAAAATTTAGTGACGACTTATGCGTAATAGCCATTGGTACATTCTAGCTCTTGACTAACCGTTAGTCATACGGGTTTAATGAAGACTAAGTTCGTTTTCCACCAGGAAAAGTGGTATATAATCCATCGCCTCTCATAGAAAGTTGTCAAAAATCAGAAATATTTTGTTAGTTTTGACATTTTTAATGGGTACATGTTATAATTATCAACTATTATATATAATATGTACAGTACGTCGTTATTGTGAACAATGTGATGTTTGAGAAGACAGCTCGATTTGTACTATGGACTTCGCCTCTTTAATTACATAACATATAATATAATTATATCAATCATGTACCTTCTACAATTACAATCAAGTACAATTATGTAGATATGGTACTTGGTTATAATTTAGTTTAAATAATTTTTTATCTTTTATATTATAATTAATGAGCTACTCAAAAAAAAAATTCTCAAATACAAAATGGCCATCTATCTATATACGGTCAACTAAAATAGCGAAACATGCGGAGCAATTATGGTGGGTTAAGGTAGAGGGGCCTTCGAATATTGTGGCATGCGCATAGCTCAACTATAATTTAGTCTAACTACACCAATCACATACTTATCATGAAAAGAACAGGGGCCATTGTATCATGCTTCCATTTGGTATCCATGTAACTTGCCGAAGAAAGGGAAACTTGATTATTATACATATCATTCTTCGCTGTTTACATTTAAAGTATAATTATACACTATATTACTCAATTTTTTTTCATTGATGTTATGTCTTGCCGGAAAAATATTTCTGAGCTCACCATGTGCGACTAAAATAGTCTCATTTCCTCACCTCGTTTTGCACCATCCATTATGCAGTCCTCCACTAATTGACCTGTGGTTGCTTAGAAGAATACGATCATTTTTCCTCTTTATCAAGATACTCAGAAAGTAATCACTGATGCAGAAAACAGAGATAGAATCACATCGCGATTGTCTGTAAATAAATTTGTTTGTGTCATGAATCACACCATTAATGATTTCCTCGTTGGCCTTGAATGTTGTTTACCCATCAGTGCAGCAAGCGAAACTAGCTTCGTCCCTCTAACTGCCGAACTGGAGTTGCATAAAAACTTTTTGTCGATGTAATCCACTAAATTAAACTGCTGATATTTATATTATTTATCAGGATGTTTTCATTTGATCCGGTACGAAACATGGCAGGAAAACAATTATTTTTTAACTAACAATTTGAACATCTACTAAAAGTTTATTTTTTATTTATTTTTTGATAATTCTCTTTATTTTGTTTAAAAGTAACATCATACTCGTATATACCATATAGGTTTTATATAACCGATGAGATATAGGCGCAACTTTAGAGCACCTCTAAACAAAAATTAAAATAAGTGCTTAACTAATAATAATAAAATAACGTTTCCTTATTTACATGTAGGAAAAGAACTTACAACTGAAAGACTATTTTTAGAGGTCATTTAAGATAAAATAAATGTCTTGAAATTGTATGCCTTTACATAAAACAGGCAACTCTCTACTACAGACAGACATGATTCTTTTTGGTATTCGTACCCTGAACCTCCATATTCCGAGGCCAGCATTCTATTACAACTAAATACCATTTAAATTACTTCCCTTTCTACATCCACAAAACTTCTTATCCCTAAAATCAAATTCCTAATTTTCTCAATACAGAGTTGCCACTAGCAAACTTGTAGTCTATCGAAAATATTACATAGTTTCCACCAACAGTCAACCTTTCAAGTTCCAAAAATTATCTTTTCAAACTATTGACGAGCCCAAAATTTCTCTCCCATTAGCACGTTTGAATATTTCAGTAGAAATTAGTTACGTAACTGTCCAGCAAAAATTCAACTTTCTACGTCAGAAATTCACCCTAATAAATAACAATTATTTCACAGAATATTTTACAAAACGAGAGAGAGATAGAGAGAGAGAGAGAGAGGGAGGGAGAGAGAGAGAGAGAGAGAGAGAGAGAGAGAGAGAGAGAGAGAGAGAGAGAGAGAGAGAGAGAGAGAGAGAGAGAGAGAGAGAGAGAGAGAGAGAGAGAGAGAGAGAGAGAGAGAGAGAGACTATAAAATTATATAGATTCAAAAAAGAAAACGTTCATAGAAAAAGTCCTTGAAGAAGATAGAACTTTTGCCTAGAGAAATCATTGAGGTGCTAAGCCAATTTGTAGGTGCACTTTTTGCATTTCACTAATGCTCCTCAGATGTTTGCCATTCTGAACGAAGTACAAAAAAAAAAAAATCCCAAAAAACAAACAAACCCAAAAAAAATCAATTTCTCATCTGGTTCATTATAAGATAAAAGTAGTCAAATTTGATTAAAGTGGTTTGATGCGGCTTATGTATTATAGATTCTGTTGATAAAACGAATTGTCTCATCAGTCGAAAGTGTTAGCAATTATTTAATAATAACCTCGTAGGGGGACAATATTTGGCTAATGTAGTTATTATTGTTTCATGTTTCGTACGTAAATAATGATTATTAGAAGATACTAGGGAGTATTGCTACTGATGATAATAATAATAATGATAATAAAATCATTAAATATCTGCACCGTTGGAAACTCGCCGTAAATAAATATTCGAAAACAAAACCTATAATATTTAGCGAAAACCAAAGCAATACCAAATTAAGTGCAATAACGAAGTTATTAAGTTGGAACCAAATATATTTAGGCCTGACGCGGGAAAGAATTCTTACTTATTCTATATAAATTAAACCAATGCTACTAAAAAATCACACTAAAAATAAACTCTTAATATATAAACTGTGTATTCGACCCAGTAGTGGGTTTGGAGCTCAATCAGTACTTCAAATCACAGAAAAAAAAAGGTCCGCTAAAACCACTGTTCAAGGATCGCAGGAAACAGACTACTTCACTAAAATTACAGATTACACGAAGAATTACAAATGACAACTATAGGTACATGTATTAAACATTTATCATTTTTCAAAAATGTCCCCACTCAGCCATCTAATTTACAAAATAGAAGACTACATAAAAAAATACATTAAAACGATACGTTTACAAATCGACAAAACTTATAATCATGTAAATTTGATATTTTGCCGTTAACTTAAAATATTGTACTTTTATTATATGATGGAGGGTTGATTTTATTTGTATTTGTTTTATCTCTAAATTTCAAAAATTTAATTTATCTATTGTAAAATCTAATAAGAAAAAAATGAAAAATGTGTTCAATCATCCACAAATGTATGTAATATATATCTTCCTCTCTCTTCTCTCCATATTTCGTAATGACGTTTCTATGCTGGAATGACAGGCACCTAAGTACGGCACCATACAGACATTGGGTTAGGACGGAGAAAGACAGAATACGGGTCTGTGTCAATGGAGAAAGCTAACCGGAGGTACTTCTCCTAATGAGTCGGAGAATCTTCGGCATCCGTCCACTTTCTACGATCGGAGCTCCACTCCATAGTGGAGAGCCAAGTAGGCGAGAAAGAATAGAAATAGAAACCCACGGTCGCTCATCGCCATCATGATCGTCGCCATTGATGATTTCATTAATGTAATTGATTCCGTGAGGTAGAGTGAAGAGACGTCTGCCTAGCGGTCCGGCAATCACACAGATGGGGCCTTTAATCAACTGATAATGGCTGCTCACCACTTGTGGAAACGTCCTGAGGAAGAAATGGTCCCACATAACTAATAATAGTAAAAGCAAGCTCGAAAAATTACAGCTTAATGATTTTCTGTCGTAGTAATTGTCCAATGTGTAATTATGGAGCCAATTTAGAAGATTTTCGTGTATAAAACGAAATAAGGGACAAAGAAAGGGAAGTAAAAATAGAAAGAGATGGTCCGGGTGCGGATTAAAAGTGTGATGTATCTATAAATTAGGGTTATTAAGATTTTAATGACAGTATTGAAGACATTTTGTGATCATACGCAACTCCGGTTTCAATCAATTTTATTAAGATAAAATTACAATATGCCTTTTATTAGGCAATGAGTAATTGAGATAAATGTCATCATTCATACCATATTTACAATTTATCATTCACTCGCTCATTCATACAATATTTACAAACAGCCCAGAGGCCCCCCAAGTCCACAAGGTTGTCACCTCCCTCGCATGCGAAGGAGGAAGCGGAGTCTTGGGGAGTCCCCCACGCTCCTACGTCAGCCGCGTCACTGGATAAGAGCCAGCGGAGGCTGACCAAGAGCGCGAGAGCCACAGACGCTCAGGACATGATTAGAGAAACTGGTCATTGCCAGAACTCCCACTATCACTTAGTTATAGCAGGTCACGAGGCCACTGCCGTTTTAATCTCCGAAGAGGATTATAGGGGTGAGTGGTGCAGTGCAATGACTGTGCTAGAGAATTAGGGTGGTTGGATAGGTTACTATGGAATTTCATGAACTTGGAAGGGATAAGTTCAAGAATATAGGGTATATTCAGTTTCATACGCAACTAAAGACCCAATTTTATTTATCAGGACACCGAGGTGGTCTTGAGTTTTCCATACTCGATAAGGTAGGTAGTTATTTATTTGTTAATTTCCAAGTTATTGATTTGAATTAAAGACCGTTCGTAATTTCCCATTGGATAGTTCTTATTTTTAGCATCACACGAGCAGATTCGAGTATCATACAGAATCATACAGAAGTAAAGCTTAAAAAAAACACTATATTATTATTCAAGAAATCAGATGTTTATTTTGATACCATCCTCAATATTACAGATTTTTTTATAATCCCGACTAGTTAATTAATTAAATACAGTTACTCCCCGTTTTATGAATATGGCTATATTCGTAGTGTCTTCCTTATTACAAATGGGACCTGAATTTAAAATTCCATTTCACTAGATTGCACAGGTGACTTACGAAAACAGCAACGAACCCCTAAAAATAAGAACTTTTTATTTTAAATTACTTCTATGCTGCTCGGATTGATAAATTTAAAAGTGAGAGAGACGCGGGTCACTTCTGAGATACGGGATGTTTTTATGATTAATTTCTTGGTACCTTTAATATCACATTCACCCTTCGTCGCTAATCCTGTCTTCAAGTTTTACTTTTCAACCAACCCATTCCTGATAAAACACAGACCTACATATCTTAGATAAGCGACTCACATTACCTCTGAACAACAAGACACAAACAGGCGATTTAAACTACTTCTTCGCCTCGCTCTAAAATGACAATAGAAAAAAAGAGACAGATTAAAAAACAATATACCTGGTCCTACGGAAAAAATTATTGGGCCGTAAAAAGACTCCAACATTCTTCGCATCCGATCTCCGCAAGATAGCCAGAGCTCCTTACGTTGATCTCGATATCCTTATGATTTAAGATCTAGAAACCTCACGCTACCAGAGCTTCTATTCTCGCCTGGCCATCCCAATCCGTATACTCATGTTATATACTCCCATCTCATCCCCGGCACCAAGATTGACGCCTAAGGTGGCCTCCTCCGGATCACCTAGCATTTTGTTCAAAGTGAGCTTCATACAGAGGCTAATGCTTAAATGCCAAATTAAGTGGTTTTGGTTAATGAGCCTTTCCCCCCTAAAAATTAACAAGGCTTTAAACAACCGAAGTCATTTCTTGAAGTCAAGCTTAAAACCCTATGTATTGATTGCATGTAAACATTTCAATAAAGTTATATTTACCATCTGGTACTTACTGGTGGTACAATATCACTGGTATTGTATCGGCTTAAAAGTACAATATCTCTTTTCTTACCCTACGCCTACCCTCCAGGAGGTGATATTACCACTATTGTTCTAATAATGGTTATACTTCACTGTACTAAGTGTAACCTTCCATAATGTAGCAAAGTAAGAAGCATGCTGAAGTTAGCGCATGCGGAAACAGGTAAGACGTCGTACTTTTACTAGTTTGTTACTAAAATGGGTAGAGAAATGGAGATGCCTATCCTTATTTATACCCATATATTACATTGAGAAACTAAAAATACATCATGTTCCGTTTAACTTAGGTGGCTACTCTCACAGGTTTAATGGGAGAATGGTGGTACCAAAAAAAAAATTAAGAAATTATTTGCTTCTGCGATATAGTATAGTAACAAAATAAAAGTGATTTTGTCTTCCTACTTGGCAGAATAATCTATTGAATGTTGTGGTAGTGGAATAAATCCCAGGGGTTACATAACGGATATTAGTTTTTGGTGGGTTCGTTTCCTAGTTATGAAATCCTTTTGTGGTTTCTTTGGTCATTATCTATAGATATCACTTGTGCCTCCATAGACATCCTTGTAGGCAGAAAATTTCCGAGATCCAAGAGAGAAAAGATCCGCAGAAAATATAATTTTTTTTCTAATCATTAGTAGTACTGTTTATTCCCATCAGTACACAAAAATTAGTAGGTCAATCACTACTAGATACTAAATAATAGAGGAAGTTTCTCAGGAAAAAGATCGGCAATATCTGTGATTACAACATTAAGTAGATTCCTCTGCCAAGTAGGATGACAAATAGGTCTTATTCCTTAAAGGCTAACAATGGAAACTGTGATTCATTCTCTGATATCAAAAAGGAATTGTTCTCATTAAATTAATGCCAGAATAAAAAAAAAATGACTCGTAAATAGAAGTGGTCGAATTTCGTAAACCTATTGATTTTGAAGCCTAATAAAGAAATGCTGTAGGCAAAATGAAGATGTCAACAGTTTTTAAGAGCTTGTCCTCACTGGTCATGAGCAATTGATCTGGATATATTTAATATTTATTTAAGTAGCTATAATCAGTTTGCTTACTGCAATGATTAACCACCAAGCCTGGAATATCTTTTTCAAATTTTCCCCCATTATAGGTTGCAACACAAAAGTATCATGAGAAAAAAATAGCATATTTACTACTCTCCGAACCGCATATTAACAGGTTTTCGACACAAATAATTTAGTTTTTTACATCTTTATTTTGAAAAAAATGGTCTAACAAATAAAATTGATTATTTTTTGGTAAAAAAATTTGTTTTGTTCACAAATTCAACACTGAGTAATTTATATTAAGAAATTGGTGCGCAGACTCGGATACAAATTCTTACACTTTCGTAAGAAATAAATTTTGTTTATATTTTTTTCAAAAATACAATTTGGCTTATAATAATGTATCACAATTTTGGTGGTGGGGGGGGGGGTGACGAGGCCCAGCTAGTATAATATGGATAGGATGAAATATATTTATTCCGGGACAAATGAATATGAATGTGCCCATAGCCGTAAAGCTTCAGAAAATGCTAGGCTAGGGCAAAGCAGTTTCAAGGCTTGACATATCATTAATCTTAGCTTCCCCTTTCACAGACATGCTCTGTCCACCGATCCAAAGCAGTGATATTATTATTCCGGTACAGCTGGAAAATTTTTGAAAATACTTTTAAAACCGATCAGTAAACATTTGTGAACATATTCAAGCAATATTCGTCAGTTTCGCAGTCTTCGCGGGTCGGAATGAGTCTGAGGTACATACCAAATAAAAACAAAACTAAACATCAAGTGTCATGGATCATACATTTAAGCGATTCGTTTCAGAAAGGGAAATTAATTTTACAACTATTCATTAAAGTACCTGAAAATTGATAAATATTATTAAATAGCTGCGGAGTTAATAGTTGAGAAATAATACGAGAAACGAGGTAAGGCATTTATTATTAGTGGATTAATTTTAGTGGTTTGCTGTTTTTTTTTTTTTTCAAAAACCCATATAGTTTATCCAGTGTTTGTCCTAACGATCACGAGTCCTTTGTTTGACCTATAAACGAGAAATTTTAAATCGAGATTCACTTTCATTACCCGTCGAATTGGAAAATATTTTCAACCCCATAAAACATAATTAAAAGATATTAATTAATTAATTGATTGGTAATAAATAAATAAATATTTTCCTGAGCTGGTGTCTCTTGTTAAAAATATGTAATTTTTACTTTTGAACTGTAACTACACAGTCAATAAAATCGTGTTTGTAATTTTAACTCGTTTCGTGTTTTACATAGAGAGCCGGTAGTTTGTTTGGTTGGACTCCATTTGATGACCCGATGATGCTAAAGATAAAAATAATAAGTGTCATTAATTGGTTAATTACTGTGATACGAAAAAATATTTCTTTTCCTAATATACAGAGGGGTCCAAAAAAATGTATCCACTGGTTAACAGTCCATAACTTGCAAACTAATTGACGGAGTTGTCTCATTTTTGGTGAAAATGTAGCTTAAAGTCCAACTTAAAGATATCTGTAGGTGTTCGAAATGGTCACCATTAACATCCACACAAAAACGATGCCACCGAACTGCAGCACGAACTACTGACTGCAACGTGTTCAGTTGGATATTTGCACATGAATGTACGATGGATTCTCGAAGTTCATCGAATGTGCGTGGCTTTTGTCGATAAACGACGTCCTTTAGTGTTCCCCACAGGTAAAAGTCCAGAGGAGTGAAGTCTGGGGAACGTGGTGGATACTCTACAGCACCTCTACGTGTACCTATAAGTAACTTTCGTACTTAAAATACCACTTTAAAACAGACTTCCTTTCATCAAATGTAAGCCTTACGCCAGCCATGTTTACTCGAGTAACAAGGTACAACTAAGAATAAAACACTAACTATCTGGCGAATGTCATCTGACAAAACAAAACAACGCAATACAACGCTTGTATGACGATTGCCGGAACTACAAACTATTACACTACCAAAAATGAGACAACTCCGCCAATTAGTTTGCAAGTTATGGACTTTTAAACAGTGGTTACATTTTTTTGGACCCCTCTGTATATTCAAGAGTACCAAAATATCTTTACGTTATGATTAAACTTATGTAAGTGCATTTACCTGCTGAGCCCTTTGACATTAAGGGTTTAGACTTCATTACAGATAAAAATATCTTTCGAGAGCCTGTCGTAAAAATCCACAATATCACAATGTTCGTTGTACAAATTATTCAACCAATTTGTGAAATTTTAAAGCTATTCAAAAACACGCTGGCTTAAGATTATGTTTTGGTTAAGATATATTATCGCCCAGTTATGCTCAAACGCTATCTAAGGTTTAAAGAGCTATACTTTTGTATTCGGAGCCTTTCCTTGATATTGTATTTTAACTCCTATTCTGAATTATTTAATGTTGACATGTTTATGGTGTACTCTTGCTCTAACAATAAAAAAAACAATTAAGTGATTCGTCACTGTCCGTTTCTGAACGTTCTTTCAAGTTTGTTACAGTTCTCAGATTGATTAGAAACTCTTGAATAAGATTCCTTTATTTATCTATTCGCTCAACAGTTAAGGCTCAAACTCATAACCGGCAAGTACTCCAAAGAAGATATATTCATTTACTGAACCATCTCAGTCATATCTACCAAGTACTTTTAACACAAGTTGAATAGTTTTTTTTTTAAGATACACTATAGCCTGAGTCATAATTAAGATTCTTAACTCTCACGTCAAAAAAAAAAATTCATAGCTCCAAAAAAATAATTATTGGCATGTTTATCCCATCGTAGAGGAGGGTGCTATTTCTGAAATGGCGACCAAAAAGAAGTAAAAGGGCAGGGGAAAAAACACTTTAATCGTTGTCATGGCAATTGTATAAAAATCCATTATGATTAAATGGCTGCCATATAGGTAATGGGACCTTGACTTGGCCGATGTCTGAGCTATCATAAACATCTAACTGAGGAGTATAATTTGCAACGGGGATGACGCACAAACTCAAAGCTAATATACAGGTGACGTACTGCCCGTATCCCCAGGACATTAATCGACGGGAAAAAAAACATTAACGATAAGTATATTATCGACTTAACTTAACTTGATATCTTACATTTTTAGTAGAAACGTGTGCCACAGTTGCTTATGGTCCCCTTGTTTTTTTGTAAGCAACCATTTTCCTCCCCAAAAATCCTATCCTTCCCCTACCTGCTAGAGCCAAGACTTGCGCCTAAGCCTTCACTGAAGTATGTTCTAACGCTGTAACTGATTAATATTTGTATATATACCAGTGTTTTGATTGTTATTCATAATAAATTTATTTAAAGACTCTCCTCTACAAGATTATTTAACTGGCCTTCAGATATTGTCTATAGACTACGTCAAAGCTGCTCGAAATGATTTTCTTTTCAGTTCCCAATCAGTCACCGAGCAAAACAGGTTGGATTTAAAATAAAATGCAATAAATTATGAATGTTCAACCACTTAGCTCACGGCGAAACAATTTCACTTATCGAAAGGTGAGGATAGCGATATAACTTTCGACTTATTGCTTTGTGACATTTCAATGAAAATTATGAATTAAGTGCATTTTTTACTAATATCAATTTAAATAATTAATTTACAATCAATGTCAAACTCAAATCTTTATTGTGATAAAATTACAATCTGTCTTATTGGGCAATAAGTAATTGTGTTCAGTGTTCTCATTCATACCATATTTACAATTCTTCATTTACTAGCTCATTCATACTCCATTCATCTCCCAAAACCACATGATTGTCACCCCCCTCGCATGCGAAAGAGGATGCGGAGTCCCTCAAGTCCCCCACGCTCCTCCATCGGCCGCGTCACCGGAAATGAGCCAGTGGAGGCTGACCAAGAGCGACAGAGCCACAGATTCTCAGAACATGATTTAAATATACAAAAAAAATAAAGAAATAAAGGACACAGAGTATCGGTAGATATATTAAGGAATGCGTATTTCTCAAAAAGCGTACAAAAGGAGCGCGTACCAGCCGAGCTCTAACTTGACTAATCAACTAGCCTGCTCTATATTCTACCTGTTCCCAAATAATGTTTTTTAAACTACTCAGTATTTCTGAATAAAAATATAGTGTTTTTTTTTTTTTTTAAATAGTCTCTTTAAAATATATTTCATTATTGAGATTAATATGAATTTAAAGTTGCTATCATTCACGTGTTGCATTTATTCTTTGTATCATTGCCAATTTTATTAATTATTAACTATGTTAAATGTTTTGTAAGTAATTGTTGTAGAATTTTAGTCATGAGGCTGCCCCAATAGATGAAACTGTTGATGTAGTATCAATAATAAAAGATATTTTGGAGAGACTAAAGCTTTTTTTTTTTAAACTCATTCTCACACAGAATAAATATTAATATACAGGTTTTCTTTTTGGAGTGTTAATTCATTTTATTTACATCTCCGTCGCTGTAAATCACCTTTTCCTTTAATAAATAAAGTAGTGACCAATGAAATTATATTGGAACATACTCGAAAGACAATTAACACTAAATTTCGCGCTTAAGATACAAAAACATTTTTTTGAGGGGGGGGAATTCATTATGCATTAATGTCTTTTATGTCTCCGTTGAAAACAATTTAAAATTTCAGATCGACTGGATGCACATTCCTGCATTGTGACAAATGACAGTCGTCTCTATTCTGTTTATAAGGTAGGCTTTGCCGTTCGGGCTCAGCAATTAAACATTTACGGCTACTTAAGGCTTATAACGGCTTCAGTCTTGATTTTGTTTATAAGTTCTATGTTACCAATTTAATAACATAATGTATTCTAGTTCTAAGAGAGAGACAATTCAGTATTTATTTCAATACAGTAACGGTACAAAAACACTGGACCCAAAAACAAGATGGATTCTCGGCTCATTTGGATGAACAGATCTTGGAACTGTGGCCCAATTAGTTTTTTTTTTTAGGGATTGTGAAAGACATTTTGAACCGGTTAACACCGACACCTTTCACCTTCAATGACTACAAAGGAGTGAGTCAGCCAACGCCTACATATGTGCACTTGTTCTAGTGGAAAATTTAGAATTAGCGTGCACGTGCAGTATATGAAAAAACCAGTGGTGGAAACATTTATATTAGTGCAATTTTAGTGACCGCTAACATCGATGTCTTAAATATAAATCGTAAGACCGAAGTAGTATGAAAAAGGGAGGGAAAAATATGTACTAGCGCATTAACCAATTCGCTATGAGAAGGGGAATGCACAATCTGTTATAAGACAATTTTAATGTCATAATTATTACAATAAAAATCAAGGTTCCAGTAGACTAGTTCATAAGGCATTATTTGGTAGAGATATGATTCGGTCGGATAGAATCTTGTAACGAGCGTGAAGGACTCGATAAATCAATGGGCAATGGGTTTTATCAAATCGATTTCATCGTTTAAATCGATTGCCTGACCGTTCCCTTAAGTCGGAACATTATTAACTAGACAAAATAATATGTATGGAGGCCCGTTACTGGGGATATTTTATACCAGCATTTCTCCACTAAGCCTCAACCGAGTTAGATAAACTAAAATGGCTTTTTAATTCTATACCTTCTACTTAGATTTGAATCTATAAGGAATATCAGCTTTACACTCAATTAAGAGTTTTGATACTGTTGCGAAAACGATTTTATTGACTGTATTAATGACGTTTTGTAGTGATAGTCCACTAAAGCCGTAACAAATCCTACGTGTGTATTAACAGGAATATCGACATTTAAATCAACGGATTTAAATTAAAAGTGATTGGTTAATAATATACAGCTCGTTGTTTCTCATGCGAATCAAATTTTATTGATAGTATTAATGACTTTACGTAATAACATTTTATCAATAATAGTTTACCTAAGCCATAACAAATAGTACTTATGGCTAATTAGGATGTTGAGACCGTAAGCACTTAGTTAGAAGTGTCCTTAACCATTGGGGGTCATTATTACAACATTATTTTAAATCCTAAATTTTTTTTGCACTGAGAATTCAGAAATCATAAAAGTAAGCTTAACAATTTCCCCCCAAAATTTCCACTATAGTAATTAAACCAATTACTAATCGTTGTATTCCGAGTTGTGGGACATACAGACTCCCTTCTGGCTGAAATAATATCCCTACTTCGTATTCTCAGCCGAAGACTGGGAAAGAAGCAGGAGTGTGTACGATACAGAGGAGCCGGTGACGTCACGTGTTATTTACACCGGGTGTGGCTTGAAGCGAGTCCCTATCAGTTTACATAGCCAACATTTCTTTTTTTCTTTCTTGTTTTCTCTTTTTATTTGCTGGTTTCTTTTTATTTTTATTCTTATCGTTTCGCTTCTGGGTTTCGCCTTTTCCCAGACATCTCCTGTTCGTCACGACGACTGGAGAGGCGAGGCCACCGGCACGAGGCTCAAAAGAAGGTTTAGCATAGAGGCGGCCGTGGACCGTTAGAAAGCAAGCTGAAGAGATGAAGAAAAAGTAAAAAAGAGGAATACAGAAAAGCCCAAGGGATATTACCGCTAGCCGCTGTTACAGAGTAGCGGTCCGAAGGCTCGCTCATGAACGGGCTTGCCCGTACTCAAGCTTCTTCTTCACGTTTTAAATAAGCTTTTATACACGAACGGATCCTCAATGCATATCTCTTTGGCGATGGAGGTTACAACCATATATAAATAATAATCAGCAACATTCACTCCGCTTATAATAAGCTAACTGAAAGATAATTTTTTCACAATTTAAGTCTTTCCAAATATGTTTTATTTATTGATATTATATCAACAGTCAACGTTTCGCCTACTCAGGCGTCCTTAGGACTAAAATTCAAACAAATTACATACATACAAAACAAACAATCCAAAGAATAAAAGTCACATCTGTGAACGATTAATTGTCCTATTCATTCATTACTGGTAACCTTACCGCAAAAGTTGTTTTCTATGAAATTTGCTTGAATTATAGTCTGACGATGCCTGAATAGGTGAAACGTCGACTGCTGATTTAAAATGAGGCGTTAAGTTTCAAAACCAGATCAATCCACTTTCAGAAAATTCTGAGCTGGCTTTGGTATCAAGTCGCTATTAAACGGAATGGAACTGGTTTGCATCAAAATCGCTCAAGGGGTATGTAGGCATAGAATAAGCGTAATACTTAAAAAAAAACACTGAAAAAAGTGGATTGAGCTGGTTTTGAAACTAAACGCCTCATATAATAAATAAAACATATTTGGAGAAACTTAAAGTTTTTGAGAAAATGAACTAACGACAATTACTATTAATACTCTTAAAATATTTAATATGATTAACCACAAGTTTAATTATTGAAACAGTCGGTGTATAGCAAGTGGGAAAGACACACCAGGATTTCTTTTACACGGAAACAACTTTACCCGTTTAACAGAATAAAGATATACTTTAAGTGTCATTGTTTTCCTCGCGGTGTTTGATAGTTGTGTAAATTTCGTATTCTAAACCGGATATGCTAATTATTTATTCTACTAGTTGTTCATTTATTCCCACTTTTTATGAGTGAACTGCCTCCATACCTATTCCTTAAAGGCGAAAATCCTTAAGGTAACCTTGGTTTAATCTAATCCACAGTTACCAGTTTTTGTGAACGAATGGTATGATGACATTGGCCAGGGCAATAAATAACGGGAAGATACAGGAGATCTCGAGGCCATTTTCACATCTATCTCCGAGAAGGATTGCAAGGATAAGTAGTACCAGATAGCGATCTCCCAATTGAATTAATGTAAATTAGATAAAACATTAAACATTAAATGTATGCCAAATAAGAACATAGGGACCGGTCTGTTCCAAGTGCCTTACAAAAACACGAAGAATTAACTCTGCTTCTGACCTTACTGTTAAGTGAAGAAGGCAGTATTGTTCTCGCAAAATTAGGAGCTAACAGAATAAGCGAGGAGACGTTCAACAAGAAAGTGCTAAAGAATTTAAAAATAGAAATAAACAGGTTAGCCACATTCCTCAGAAGTGACAACATCGACTAACATAACAGGTAGAGAGAACTGCGCTAGGCTGGATGCTTTAGACTAGTTGAAAGGTGTTCAGGCGAAGCGAATATATGAATATTCTGCAATATCTCACGAGAAACTAATCACATTCAAGTTTTTATTATAAATAAATTGACTCACTATAAAATTAATTGATTCAAAGATAAATAGCCTTGATAATTTTTCTTTAATATATGTATATCGTGGCTGCCAAAAGTGACCAAGTGTGTAAAACCACATTGTAAAGTTCCAAGTAGTAGGAAAATATGTTCTTCATAATGAAATTTACATCTCGAGTTGGACAATTTTTTTTATACAGAGTTGACCCTTGTAAAGGACTTGGGAACTTTACCTAACTTTTCTTTAATTTTTACTAGGTCACTTTTTGAAGAACACCCAAGATATATAAAATAAATAAAGAACATAAAAAATAAGAAATAATATCTTGTCATCATCCATGCACTCCAGTTTTTTAAAATGTATTAAATGATTATGAAAATAACATTCGGTATTTTGATAAAATACTTGATTTCATCGCGCTAAACAACTTTTCGAAAGTATGATTTTTTTCGTTATTTTACTTATGAAAATCATTAGTGCTGTCGGTTTATACCATTAAAATTTAAGATGTAATGGAAAAAAGCTGCTAACGACGCAAATAACAGGTGTCGGGGCACGCCCTATGGGAGGTATCGTCGAGCTAGCCACCACTCTGGTAGCGTCAGGAAGAGATAAATTTGTGGTAGAAGGTGGTTATCTTCATTGGGAAAGTCGTGAAGGCCGTCAGCACCGAGATTAGATCTAGCGGTTGAGGAATAGAGAGTTGCAGATCTAGTTAAATAAGAAATCACTTCAAAGCGGCTGATTCCGAATGAATAAAACATGGTTTCTTTTATTTTATGTTTTTTTTTATAAGCAAGACATTGCATAAAAAATGGTTTTTTTTTTATATGAAATCCTCTTTATTGAAAATTACAATGAACAAAATAAATAATTTATGATTTACATATGTCTCCTCTTTCTGCATACGCAGATGCATTCGAAGGAGTGCATAAATATGATACATCCTTTTTGAAGTTAAAAGTCCATAAATCACATACACACACTAGGTGATGAGGCTCACCTTCAGCTTACAACCGGAAAACTAAAAACTAAAACCTAAACCTAGAACCTAAGACTAAAGCGTTCCAGCCACGACAGCGTCCTGCCATCGATGGGGAATGGAGCGGGGGTTATCGTGTTAAACACCGGGTTTGTCAAGTATCGGAGGGAGTCGAAAAATTTGATATGTCTACGTTGGATGGACAAAATGCCTGGAGAGGTGGCTTGACGTAGCAGGTAGATTTCTGCGCGTGCCAATGAGAGGCCAGCTTATTCCGATCAATCAGGCCAGCCGATATTCTGACTAATCATGGTCAACTACGCTAGCGCCACTAGTGAACGCTCGTTGATAGTTAATTAGTACCACCTTTCTTTACACCAACTCCGTATTTTATAAAATTATAAAACAGTAGGAGGTTGCTTTCAGATCTGTGGAGAGGTCAACTTCTAGTGTTTGGCAGTGGGGAAGTTGGCACAATGCAGGAATCTAATCATGCCCCTTCATGTAGCATTTCTTCAGACGGATGCCTCCAGGTTCTTAGGAATGGACCATCAGTCAGCACGGAGCAATGCCCACAGTTAACCAACCATAACGACGATGATGGGATTCATAAGAGCTCTATTACTCCCTTCATCGGAACAGACAGGCCTGACCTTTGAGGAATTGAAAAAAACCCATTGAGTAACCGACTGAGACTACAGCAGTCAATTAGGGTCGGTTCAGGGGTCAAATGGATCTGTGGCTCTCTCGTGTGGGAGCAAACATAACGTGCCATGAAAACTTTAGTTTTTACAATATAACTGTTAAAAGAAAACTTTAGTTTCAAAGATTATTTTTTCTTTATTAATTGAATCACAACCACCCTAAAAGATCGGTACAATAAAATCGGAATGCCATGAAGAACATCCAAGGAGTATCTCCCCAAGGGTAGATGGGGTAGAGTACCTCCTAGGATTGGGCAGATCATCTTAACAGTAGATATCTGTCCAACTACTCACGTCACAGTGGAGTATCGTGTTGAGTCAATTGTGGGTCGTTCTTGTACCGGTGGGTTCGAATAGATAATTTGTCATGAAAGTGTATGTATAACTTCTTCACGCCACCCTATACATATGAAACTTATACGACTCTGTGCAGTGGAGTGGTTGCTTACGTATTAAGGTGCTGCAGTTATTACCCTGAGAAGTTTAGACTGGAATTACATTATTGTCAAGATGTGGGATTGTTTTGCATTTCAAAATTTCTGTATTCCATATGTCCAATGTACTGGGGCAATAGGTTTCAATAACCAAGTCAAAGTCTTCATCTTTTCTGTTATTCTGTTTTGGGCGTATGCTAAGTAAATGGTACAGTAGTTTGAGGCTGCAATTGACTGTAATCGTTTAAGTCTTGTGTGAGGTTTCCATGTCAATCGTTTACCGAGCGTATGCTCGAGATAATTATTATCTCAGGTATAATTATCTGAGATAATTATAATTATATGTGTCCTGAATCAGAAGTTGATTGTCGATTGATAACGTGGGAAAAGTCCACGATGGAGTGTTGCTGTTATTTGTAATAACTTTGTTATGTTAATTAGTGTTGTCAATTGGAGTAAGATAGTTTTATGATTTTAAAAAATTGCGGACGCCTGGGGTGTATTCGTTCTGTTTGAAGAGAATAGTTGTTTCGTCACCTTAAGAGGTGGTATGTGCTTGTAGAGGTAAATAGCCTAAAGAAGTGGAGCAAGTATAAAGTTGTAAGCGAATACAGGTTCAATTTTATATAAACTAATTCATATCTCTTGACGTTAATTTCCTCGACACCACGCCTGAATGCGATAGTACTCAATATTCTTCAATTATAACATTTAAATTTTTTGGCATTTGTCAATATTTCTATTCTAACTACAAAAGTTTTTTTATAGTTCGAGCAAACACATCTTATTTCTCGAAAATAAACGTAAAACTTCAAACAAAACATTTAAAAAATGAAACTTGTTACCAGCAGACGTTCAGAATCAAAATACATTAATCTAGCGATATAAGTTTTCTTCACAATGTATGAACCATCACAAGTATCCGGGCGATGAAAAAAAGCACAGGAGTTTCAAGGTAGTAGCCAGCGTTCTAGATAGTTACCGAACATGTTTCATCTACGGGAGATTTTTCGCTTAATATTTTGTTCATGCACTTGTCATTTTTGTATAATAACTAACTCATACCAAATGGCATGTGTTTGAATATAAATTATTCTGTACGTCAATTGGTGTAAAACGCAAAACAAATAGGGAGGCTATTACTTAGTACATGTTTAAATGTAGAGCCTCTCCCTTCTCTTTCTGGCTTCGGCAATCACCCAGTTAGTGTTGGATTTTCAGTGATGATTCCCCTCACCTGCGTGACACTCATCCCAGTTTCATTTCGGTCCTCCGGTAAGATATCGAACATATCTGATGAGGGAACATCGTAGTGGAGTCACCGACCTTACGCTGGTACTGGTCGGTGAAGTACAAGAAGGTGATGCAAACACCTTCGATAGAAATCGGGCAAGGTACGGTACCCCCTAACCCCACCCCCCTACTGCTTCTTAGGGCTTTCCAAGAGCTTAAGAGTTACAGTTAGATCCAACCCGGTCCAAAACCACACTTTAAATCACAGTACAATTACCTCGCTCCACCTGCCTACCAACAAGAGCAGCTACAAAGCGGCCTACACTATAGAACATTATCATGGCGATTATACGATTATTATCTGATTGTGAGTTAATTATATTTTTAACGGGCCGTCTATTATAGGTAATCTGCCTACCGCGCTGGTTCCGTTAGGTCACATCGTATATTCCCGCAGTCTCCACAAAGGTCTCGATTAATCGCTTATATTACCTGAGGTCTAAACATCTTCATCTATCCAAGCATTTTTTTATCAGATTACAAGAAAAGAAGATTACATTTTGGTGGGACATATACATTATATCTTTGGGTAATTAATTATTTATAATAGAGGTATTATTCTATAATTAATGATGCCGTAATGTAAAACAGGCTATATGTCCTATATTTAATATTAGATATGCCGTAAAACATGCAAACTAATTCTTTGTTTTATTTATTTTAATTTTATTTGTATTAATTTTAATAATATTTGTATTTATTTATTTTTTATGGGGGGGAGTGTTATATCGGCGTAAAACCCTCAGGTCATCAACGCCAATGTTTAACTATTTTGAACTCATTTGGGGAGCTCACCGATCCCAGCCTGAGGCAGTTAAAGGGCGAAAGCAGAGCCTGGAGCGATGGGAGTTGGGGCAGGTCAATTTTCTGCCTTCGCGTCTTGAGCGTCTGGGGTTCTCGCTCTCCCTTAGCCTTCCACATCCCTTAGACAACAGTGATGTGACTGCAGGAGTAGCCAGTAGGATTAGTAGTCAAGTGAAGCTTTTGGAAAGCCAGGAATGTGACAATTCTGCGAGTGAATTCGGGGGATCCCTGGGCTATGTGTATAAGTACATACTGTAAGAATGATATAGTGAATACAATATTGTACGAATGTAATCATTTATCACTATTATCCATTGCTCTATTAGAGCAGAGTAATTTTCTTCAAATAAAGATTGTTATAAAAAAAACTTAAGCATCACTTTAAATGTTCACTTGAATCACTGCTCTGTAAGCTAGATTTACTACTTATGTAAAAAATTACAATTACTGTGGCAAGCTGGATATTCCAGCCTTCGAGGTAGCTGACCCAACAAGCACCCACAATCTCCAGGCTACACTTTCACTGGGACAAGACCCTCGGTGTAACTTACAGTAACAGCACAATGGCAGTAGCGATTTCGGTCTTGATAATGTGATGCAATGCTTGGCGAGAGCCAAGTCAGAGGGAATAAGTATGACTTAAGTGATACAAATTACAGAAAAACATACAATTTTATGAATAACGTGGATATTTTAATTTAAAATAACATACCAAAATGACTCGCTATGTTATTAAAGACATTTTAAATTCATTTCAAACTAAGCGTATGCCCAGAGGGTACAGGTAAGAAGTTGAAATGGTATTTAACACCAGTAGCGACCAAGACCTTGGATCAAAATTCCATCAGGGATTGACGCGTTAAAATCCGGCTGAGCTCGATGTCCTTCAAGCTGCTGAATAGGATTAGTTACAGCTGGTTATCATAGTTCAAGCTCTGTGTCATATTCATCTGTGATGGAAGACTAATTAGTACAACAATATCCTTTTTCAAACCGTAGGAAAGGGGACAAAATACCGGGGGAAAAAACAATAATAATATATAATAAATAAAATATTTAGATAACAGCTAAGTAAGAAGGAAAACTTAATAATAAAATTGATCCCTGATTATCGGATATCCCCTTCTCAAAAAAAAAATAATAAAATTACAACAAAAATTTATTTTTTGAAATATATTTAAAAAACCATTTGCATTTCCATCTTCAATCTGTCCTTACTAATGAAAACTCGGAACTTTTAATCGTAAATAGCCTATGGGGTGGGAAAGTTTTTTTCGTTTAATTTTTTTTTTTCAAAGGTAATCAACACATTTACAAGTGTTGTGGAGACAGCTTTGAAATGCAGATCGAATGATTTTCACGACCACCGTCCCAGAACTCACTCATCGGGATCGGCAATAAAAAGGAATGAATAAATTGATTAACTTATATTTTCAAAAACATTTCTCTACAAAAGTGCATAAAGCGAACAGTTCGTGCTCATTTGAGATGCTATTCCTTAGAGACTTGCAAGCTACTTTCCTAAAACATTTTTCACAGAGTAGGAAATCACCAATGCATGTTGAAAAAAAATGGCAATGGTAATTACCAACAGGGGGGGGGGCAGTAATGGGTACTTGTTTCCGCACGAAAAGATACGTGGCGGGGAGATCATCTTTTTTCCAGTCGGTCTGTCTGTATTCTATATGATAATACCAAGTGGCTAATGGATTCAATCAATCTCAAATGTTAAACATAAGATAATGTATAATAACGGCAAATGTTAAAAGACCTTTTGAATACAGTCAAAAAAATATCGATGCAACTAATCCACGGACAAATAAATAGTTGTAGGTAACAAGTTAAAAAACTTTTTTTATTATATGTTGATAGATGCAGTTTTGATAATTATTTCTTAATATGATAGTTGCAGCCCTCGATCTTTTTTTTCAAGCTGATTTGAATTTCCCGGTACTGTGAAATCGTTGACCAATGGGAATCAAGTGAACATACAATACTTTCTGTAATGGTTAACCATTTCACAGACCTTGATATCAAGTGCCCGAAAATCAGAATGCTGCTCTATTAATTATTATACTTGATTGATATGTTTTACTTTAATAATGCACAACAATATAACTAAGCGTCACAACCAGTCAATGTGCTGTAAATACTTTATAATAAAAATGGCATGGCTGACATGAAACCATAGGACATCCATTATATACGTCCCCTATATAGGCTTAAGCTAAGTTTGAAGATATCTTTTGGTTATTAATTTAGAATTTTCCTGACGTCTCCTCAATTGTTAAATGTCATTAGATAAGTCAGGTGTAGGTAGTCCTTGTGTCTGTGAGTTTGTCTCGAAAGTTTTTTGTATAATGTCATAATGCGGTCGTGAACGTGTGCGTTTTCTAGATCAGTGTAAAGAGTTTGATTTCCAAACGATGAGGCTTAGAACTTTTGACTGACAAATATGTATAGTTTTGATGTTAGACTTCTTAGCGCATCTATAAATTTGGAATACATATGTCCAAATTGGTTTCAACCGAAGTTCGTATCTCAATAGTTTCTGGGGCAAGGAAAGTTTATAACCCTTCACGCTCTTTTTCTCTTGATGATAACTTCTCTACTCCTTATGTTTCTTGTATTGTAACTAAAACTGTTAACCAATGTCCTCCTCTAATCGTTTATGTTTTTCTGATTCAATATTAAGCTGTTGATTCGTTGAAGTCACCACATACGAGTATCTACATAGACCCATCGTTCTTTATAAGATAATCACATCGGTGTAATTTGTTTGTTTTTTTGTTGGCATCAGCTAAACATAATTATTTATACTTTCTTCTATTTATTAGGGGAAAATGTTCCAGGATAAAGTGTTTTATTTATTTTTTTATAATCAAAGCATATAAAACGAACCTTAACGACTTACCTCTAATGAAAGAGGAAGTGTGAGTGAGAAAATCTCTCTCATATTGAAATAAAATTACAATCTACCCTATTGGAAAATAAACAATTTATGATCAATGAATTCACAAAATATACACAAAGCCCAGAGAACTACCAATCTGGTTGCGCCTCACCCTCACAGAGGAAGGTCAGGAAGATCTCACACGTTGCTCCTTTAACAGCATCACCGGATTCAAGACTAAGACCGTGAGAGTCACAGAAGCACAGGACCTAAGAAGTTGGCCGATGTCTCCCATCGTCATATATTTAGAGAGAGGAGGATTATAGGAATGAGTGGAGATGTAACTCTAAATATTAGGGGTACCGGAAAGTAATGTCGTTTTTTTTTTACATTAAATTCAAACAGACAAATTTTTAAAAAGTTTTTGTTTTTGATCAATGATGTAATCACCCTCGTTATCAGCAGCCTTTTGCCATCTAGCGTTAAAATTTAAATGCCGAATCGATAAAAATCAATTGGTTTTTGTGCAAAATATTTGGAGATTTTGGACATCATCCGAATTTTCAAATTTTTAGCGATCGAAATCAATGGAAATCCTATGGCACAATATCGGGCGGGTATGGTGGGTGAGGCTGGAGATGAAAAATGGGTCCTCTATGATAATCCAAAAATCTCTCCCCGCATGAATCGGCACGAAGTACAACTAAGCCAGGTTTCCTCTTCAAAAGGCGCTTTTGTGTGTTTGGTGGAGTATTCGCGGGGTCGTTCATCGCTGATACCTGGAAAAACTGTGAATGCAGATCTTTACAGTGAACAATTGTCATCGAGTAAATCAATTTTTAATTGAAAATTTCTCAGTCAATAAAAAAGGCGTTATCCTGGAACACGATAATGCAAGACCCCACTGCGCCTATTTTTTCCACAAGAACCCTAGTATTGCCTCAACCACCATACTCGCCCGATATCGGATTTCCATTTATTCCGATCGCAACATTTTCTAAGTGGCAATTTTCAAAATTTGGATGATGTCCAAAATGCCATCTCCAGATATTTTGCTAAAAAACCAATTGATTTTTATCGATTTGGCATTGAAAATTTTCACGCTAGATGGCAAAAGGTAGCTGATAACGAGGGTGATTACATCATTGATTAAAACTTGTTAAAAATTTATTTGTTTGAATTTAATGAAAAAAAAACGGCATTACTTTCCGGACACCCTAATAGAAAACTTAGCAATGCCCGAGTCATTGTTATAGTCGTTCTTAACCATAAAAATCAAACTATAAACCTATTGTAGTTTTAATTATACATCAAACTCGATAAACAATCGTCCATTCTCAATGAGAATATATAACAAAGTTTATTATTCCAAGGGCAGCCGGACGGCCCCCCTCAGGCTAAAATAAGACAGACTTTATTTAAATCATGTCCCGTGGGAGTCGCTTAATTCATAAAATGGGAAGCGCTTTAGTTCTCTGGAATATATTAAGCTATCTTACTGGCGGATGTTGCTCTGGTAATTTCGATTGTATACATTATTTTCAAGACAGAAGGGAGAGGTTCTACTTTCAAACGGGTACAGGCGGGGTCGTCTGTACGTTTGTTCCAAGATATCATTAAAAAGTATATAATCGATTTGAATTTCAATAGAATATTCAGCAACACCTCAGATTACTCCGTACGCAATGGTCAGAACAGAACAGGAAGTATTTAAAATAAATTAAACATGAAAAAAGACGGTCTCGTTTCGTTAAATTACTCCTAACAAACTATTTGGATGTAAAGCTCTGATATTTATTCCAATGCTTTTCCCCCATGATTAAGGTCCCATTAAAGCCAGTCCTATATAAAGAAGTTCAAAGATATTTTTAAAAATAATGTTTTTGGAACCAATAACAGCATTCGCTATTTAATGACCTTCAAGCCACCGATATTTTCTGTGGCTTGTTTTGATAAATATTTTGTATATTAACATTTTTTTCTTTTACACCGAAGTGGTGATTTTCACTGACTGAGGTGGTTTAACAAATCAAAAAAGTTTCTTTGAAGGTAAAGTTAGAAACTTGTTTCAGGCAGTAGTGTTTGTTTTCCCGAGTTTGCTATGGTCAAGTAACGACTGTCGTATTGTAGTACTCTTTGATTCTGAATCTTAAAATGCATCGCCCATGAAAGGAGCCATCAGGACCATGAAAATCCTCTGGTTCTAAACTCTTTTGTTTTGGGCCATATACTTGTGGGTTTGTTCCAGTGAGTCCAAGATAACTTTAGAACTTCCCCTTGGTGCAATCTATAATTTGACTTCCTAATTAACTAATCGACAGACAATCATCGATATTTATTCGAGGCCTGATGTATTTTGACATGATAAATTTTGTATATTCTGCTAAACAACCATAATTTTCATTTTAAAACATTTCATGTATGGTTTTTAAACAGTTCACGAGTATACCATAAATGTTTCTCAGAAAATGGAATAAATGAGAGTTCCATTCCTTAAAAACAGCGCGTTGTAGGATATCTTGATTATTAAGATAAAGTATTCACAAAAATTCAGGATCTGAGACACGAGCATGGAGTAATTTTTAGTAAGTTGTTTTAACATTAGGGGTTCCAAAAAAATATTTCAAGGATGGGGACGGCTCGTGTCAGAAATCTACAGGACTCAGGTTGTATCAAAACAAAAATGAATGAATTATTTTAAAGTATTGATGGAGCGAATGTTTAATAACATTCATCTGGGTGTTAACATCCCTACAGTGAAATGAACACCCTAAATTACCGATTAATCGACGGTACCAATACGTGGCTAGTTGACCACACCACGCAGAGACACGGATGAGCAGTTAGTATGTCAGTGGGCCAGTGGCCCGTGGCGCCCAGCCCACTTTCCATCTTCATCCCTGGGGACACACTCCTCTACCCCCTCCTTCTTTATCTCCGCCGTGGACGGTCCCCGTAGATAGCGGGACCGACCACCCGGAGCTGGTCGAGTACCGAAGAAGTCTGCTTTGCATGCACATCCACAGCGCGAATCAGACCCGCTACACCACGGATCTATTGTGCTGTCGACGACCTACATGCGAGGTCCTTTAACGGCATCCCGACTTTTTTTTTTCTCTTCAACCCCTTTATTTAAAACATTTTTAACAAATTATGAACAATAGGAATTATAGATTGTAAGGACGGTAGTATTACAAAAACAAATTTTCTTTTTATGGTTAAAATCAATATACTGTACTAGGTGATGGGGCTCACCTTCGGTTTACAAAAATGGGAAACTTACATACTAAAACTTAAAGACTAAATCGTTCCTGCATCGACTGCGTCCTGCCATCGATAGGGGAACGGAGCGGGGGTTATCGTACTAAATGGCGGGTTCGTCATGTATTGCAACGAATCGAAGAATTTGATATGTCTACGTTGAATGAATTCATCCACCGTAGGCAGATCAAAGATCCCGTGAAGCTCTCTGAATCCCGAATTGCAAAACGTTAGGGAGAATGTACCGGCTGAATCACGCAACACATCAGAGAGTAATCGAAACAAAGGGTAAAGAACAATATTAGTAATAATCAATCATAAATCCCTGCACTTTGGGTCACGAAAAAATCAAAATCAAGTTTGATACAGGACACAGTTAAAGATATTGTTGAACTTAAAGAACAAAAAACCTATGCTTCAATTTATAATTTACATCTAATTCATTTATAGAGTGATGTTGCATGCTGACTTATAACTGCAAAGATCCGTGGTTCGATCCCCGGCTCGCCCTAGGATTTTTTCTTTGGGGGATGGGGCCAGTTGAGGTTAGGGAATCCGATTAAGAAAATAGAGGTAACACACCTAGTGCAGATCACACTAGCTCCTCAGCACCACCTACCAACTATGACAACAACCTTAGGTCGGCTCTTACCTCTCCATGAGGTGTTTGCCATGGTTTTTTTTTTTTTTTTTTTTTTTTTAACCATCATTTTTATATTGTACCTTTAACGCCTTAAGAAAATTTTTATAGGTCTCTAAGTCAATGGGATTCCTGTTCCAAAAAAGTTGTGAAAAGGATATTACTGAAAGGAAATTTTCTAATTTCCTTACACTAATTTGCTATGTATATCAACTACCCAACCTTTAATTTGAAACTTTTCTCAATAAGGGAAGAAGTACACTACACTTAATGCAACCGGCAGATTTTTCCATTTAAAATGTCATTCCTCTAGGTTAAACAGAGGACTTAACAATTTCCAGAAAAGAATGACAGACAGTTTAGATTTAAGAGGATATAAGTGTCGAGAACGGAAGATGATAGATTGCTATCAAATTTATTCAAGAACTATGTTACGATATGCTGTGCATCTGCCTAGATCAGGTCCTTATTTGAGATGGACTAGGGATATAAATAAAATGCAAGTGACGACCTAATTAATGGTCCAAGATGTCTCAAACGTTTCATCTTACTTCCACCCTTCCATCCATACATATAAGGATTTGATGCAGACATACAAGAACGGCATACTGAGTGTCGAACAGTACACCAGAAAATCATTCGTGAATAAAGTTGATGAAAATCTAATATCTTTCTTCCATCAACCTGAGGTGATATCCTAAAAAATACATCCACTCATATAAGGTAAGTTTTAAAACACTGACCCAAAAATAAACAACCATAAAAACAGCATAAAGGTGATTTTTTGGTGTAGAAGAAAACAAGCGTAGTACTAGGATGCCACTATTCTCATTATGCAGATCAGTTCATGCCTGCCCTGACACTTCTCTGGGGAACATAAGATATGTCAGCCTACAGGAGGCAGCCCATATAGGTACCATGATCCCTTATTAAATTGGGGCCGTTAATTAGTTATGTTGAAATTAGGTCAAATTTCAATTCCTAGGAAAGCCCGAAGGCTTAAAAACAAAAGATTGCTTAAATAAAGTTATTACTTGTAAAATGTAGTAATAAAAATGAGTTATGACCCCCTCAGTTCAGACCATTATTTGAGCCATTTTTTAAAAATGAAACGTTAAAATTTTAACTGTTAGAATTAGTCTAGGCCAGGCACAATGATCTGATCTATATCCATTGCCAATTTGGTGTAAATATCTTCAATGATGCAGAAGCCTTTGTGGAGAAAACCCACCCACAAACAGATTGTATGAATTAAATGTTAGATAAGTATTAATCAATTGTTTTAATACAGAGATAAATAAAGTAGTATTTCCTACGTAGAATTAGTCACTTCATTTCTAAAAGGCTGAAGTGTTGACTAATGTGTGAAATATCAACGGCAACAATTCAAATTAATTATCGCAGTTGTACTATTGAATTAAAAAGAAAATAATTTTAATTTCCTATGCTATCTTTATATTTATAAAATTAGAAAAAATTATTTCAGATTGAAATTGAACATACTGCTATTGCTATTTTTTTTTTTTTTTATAGAATAAAATAACTAATAATATTACTTGGACTATAAAGCTCTTTAACATGAAGAGTGAGTAAATTTGATATTTTATAGACAAAAGTTATTTTAGCAATCTTACTATACTACTTTACTTGAAATTATAATTTTCTTATTAAAACTAATATATTAAAAACAAAAGTTGTTATGCATTATAACTAATTTGTACCCATTAGGCCCACGATAAAGATTACATGTTAATTTTGCTGTAAATGTCATGTAATTAATAAAGGAAATGTCAGTTTATTACCCAATAATCTGAACAATTGAGTTTAGTACATGTTTCGGGTTTTTGTAGATGGATTTCTATAGAAAGGCTAACATGTTTGGCTTCAAAACATGAAACAACTAGGCAAAAAAGCATTTTAGGATTTTAATCTATCCTGATAAATTAAGGAAAGTGAAGATTGCTGGATTTGTGATTGATACACTCTTAGATACATGCAATAATTATATTCATACCTGGCACAGGCTCTCCATTGAATTTCATTTCTACGTGATGACTTAAGTTTTCATGGGGAACGAAGGAAGCGAGGAATCTCTGGTTTCCGAGATTCCTTACAAAGCTGGTCACGTGTCCGCCATTCACTAGTATTTCAAGGTTACCACTTCCAGCTGATGATCCATCGACTAAAAGAAAAATATTACAATTGATATTTTCCCAAAATTATAGACCACCAACAGATGGCTAGGTTTGAACAATTAGCCCTCTCCCTGATGGTGATAAGAAAGTATCGAAACTTATATCTTCCCATCAGTGATTTTAACCAAATAATAAAATATTATACTAATGTATAATATTATTATAATAAATTATACAGATGCGATCATGCAAAAGTTATTTCTATGCGACATTTTGAGTTATTCGCATAGACATGTTTAATCTTTTTGTGTGATTTTATCTAACTCAAGTTAATATTTTCAAAAATTAATCTGATGAGCCTTGTTTCATATAATAAATTTGAAATATAGTCAATTTCATTGAGGTGTGGATTCCACTATTCTTATTAATTAACAGCTCAAGAAAAAACATCCTGGCAAGGTTGAGCCTCGAACCGGGGACTTCTTCAATATGTAGTCAAGGGCTCTACCAACTGAACTACCACGAGTGGAAGATCTTCCCAATTTGAATTCTCTTGGGCTAAAATCTTGCAAAGATGTATGCAAGAAATGTACCCAGTGGGCGTAGAAACATACAGTGGGGGCACAATGTGACCCCTAATTTTACTCTCAATAGATGGTTTGCCAAAATATGGCATTACATGAAATTATAAGATATTTTAATATGTTGTTGTTATATAGTCAATTTCGTGAGGGTATTGTTCTCACTATACCGAATTATGATTCACATTGCACCCCCACTGCATTCCTCTGTGCCAACCAGGTACACTGCTTACCATTGTAAATAAATTAATGATAATAAATGAAGCCAAATATTTTAGTTTGGAATAAGCTCAAATTGAGGAAAAGAAGTTAAATTTTCATCTGATTTATTGGTATATGATGTTTTAAAATACTAAGTATGTTTGTATTGTGCATAGAAAGAAACTTCAGAAAGTACTGCCAATAAGTAGCATCTGTCTCTCGACTTGATGCAGCAATATACCCGGATTTTAGCTAAAAAAGTTATCCATATATAAATATTATAAAAATTTAAGATTTGTGTTTTTATCAATCCAAGCAGATTTATAATCAACAAATTCTTATTTCTTGCAATTTTATTTTGGTATGGATATGTTATAAGATTACTTTTCTTTATATCTGGAACTATATAGAGTTATTTTTATTGAGTCATAATATTTTCCAGGAGAGGATTTCTGAGGGGTTATGAATAAAATAAATAAATAAGTACAAATGTTAAGTAGAAAATATTTTATATAACTAGGCCTATACTTTTTTTATAAACTTTGAGGGAAGGGATATATTCCCTAATTCCCCTCCGCTGAGTATTTATCTTACTAAAATTTCAATACCTAATACATAATAAAAAACAATAACCCAATAATATATAAATCACCATCATGAGATATAATACTTACTTTCAAATTCAACAGGCTGGCCCACAACACCATTAGGCATCTTTCCTACTTTTATGGCTTGTGTGTTGTAGGCGTGACTCCTATAGAAATATAGAAAAAAAATTTAAGATTTTCGTCAAAAAGCTCTGAAATATTTGCCGTCTAAGAAGTGTAATGAAAAAATCCTTACCTAAAAGGTGCACCAGCAATCCTATGGTCTTTTATCTTAACATCAATGATATGTTCACCCACCTCATTTGCTGTGAAGTAAATATTGACGTGCTGTCCATTACTGCGGGACATTTTTACAGGAACAGGGCTTTTAGATGGTGCTGTCAAAATTAATTTAATGTGTCATTTTTAGTGATTCTGAGTTGAACTTAAGTGTAAGTAATTAAATATAACTTACGAGTTACAGTGACATTGATTTGACTTAAAGGTACGTCGGTGTCTAATACTAATGTTGAAGTCCTATTTAACGGGATGAGTTGTAGGGCCTTTCCAAAAACTTTAGATCCTGTAATAATTGCAATGTTTAATTATAGTGAAATAATTAGTGTTGTAAATTGAGCTATGGTTAATATTTTAATTATATATTGATACTATAAGGATTTACCTTCAGGAAAGTGATTATCATTGTTTTCCCATGAATCTTTTCTTTGTTGTTTGTTATTCAAATGGGAAGAAAGAACTGAATAAAAGATTATACAAAAATTAATCATGATATAATCTCTAAATATCCTTATTTTATAAAGTAATTAAATTTAAATTATTATTCGGGATCGATGCAGGTTCACTTAGCCAAGACCTTCTATATCCAATTTATTAGGCAATCTACCAGGTTAGAACACAAAGCAATTATTTTATAAAGTTCTTTATTTATGTATTTAGGTTTGACAAACTTGTATACGCTGATTTAGGACAGAATGGATGAGTTATCAATCATTTACTGATCATATATACATATTAGATTTCCTACAGTCAAAATGAATTTTACCAATGTTCTCGGTAAAAAAGAGAAATTTTTAAATACAAATACAAAAAACTCTATGATCCCAATCCTTTAACAAACAACCAACCATGATGTGAAAAATGAAATAATTATCAGAGATTTTCTTTTATTTCTTTCAGTAATATTAATATTAATCATATTTGTTGTTTTGAAGGATCTGTATGTATATTAAATAGCACAAATTGTGCACAATATCCTTCTGAATATATTTTTAATATGAAATTATACAATAAATTAGGCGTTTTGACCTCATTCAGTCCATCATCAGGTAATTCATGCCATGTTGTTTAAATTAAGTAATAAAAAATCAACATTTTAAATGATCAATAAATTAATAGCTAGATAGAGTTGAGATAGATACAACCATCAGTAAAAAATATTTTATTTAGTTACTTACTCATAATTTTAAATTTTTATTATTTATTACTTAATTTGAACAACGTGACATGGATTGCATGATGATTGAATGAATGAGTCTGGAACGTCGCATTTATTGTATGAGTTTATAATAAAAATCTATTCAGAACGATATTGTGCACAAGTTGAGATATTCAATTAATATTATTCTTTATTTAATATTATTAATATATCAGCCCCATGACCTAGTTTCAGTGATACTGCAGAAAGGAGATTAGATTAGTTAGGGAGATGTATTTGGTCCATGACCACAGAGCCTTGCGAGGTAAAATGTAAAGTTATTTAAATAAAGAAGTGGTAAGTCTGGTTTAGATAGCAAAAATAAAGGTTGAGAGGTACTAGATCCTAGTATTGATTCTTCTAGTACCTCCGAGCTTGCCACAAATTTAATTACTTTATTTATTTGTTATGGGAAGTTCAAGATATTAGCTTATTTATTACAATGTTGGTAACATAATACACACAAGCATAATTATTAAGCACAAGTTTACAAGCATGTATGGTAGTAAATTATATAAGTTTAGTGTGAATATGTAACAACAATTAGATAATATGAGCAGAAATAATGAAGGTTATGTTACCATCATGATTGTTATGTAAGCTAAATATTCTCATATGGTTTATGTACAATTAATTTTTCAAATATTTGTATTTAAGTAGGTCTTAATTTTATCTTCCGATAGTTCTGTTAAGTTTTAGGGTCGTTTAGTGTAGTGTAGGGTTTGTGAGTTGCCTGCAGCCTATCATCAAATGTCAAACAATCTTTGATCACATTGGATTTAATTTTAATTAATTAAAATAATAATTTATTAAAAAATACCTCTGACGCTGGACGAAGAGTCAACAGAATTGATGAAGTTAGAGGTGTGCAAAGACGGACTGTGGCGCTGAAGCGGGCTGTGAAGAGGACTAGGGGACTTCCTCATTCCAGGGGAGTGAAGAGGTGACTGAATCTTCAACAGGCCGTTCTCGTGATGGACCGGAATAGATATTGGGGACATAGTGTTCGAGCTGGAATGATATGAATGGATGCGTTCAGTCGTACTGGTCTCCCTAGTGCTAGTGTAGCCATTCGTCTGACCTGCTACAGAAAATGTTCCAATGAATTTTGAGTAATATTAGTGAACTTAAGACATTCATAAATTAATTTTGGTACTTTCCTAAAATAGAGGAGAATGTTTTATAAGAAAGGTTACCGGAAATCAATTTTTGCATACAATCTGGGCTCTATTCTTTTAGATTAATAACAAATTTGGTTTTGTTATGGATATTAAAGATGTGTGCAATTAACAGGCAGAGTTAAGTAAACTTCTGTGTGAAATTCTTTTGTACTTAAAACAACCTTATCCTAACCACTTTTTTTTTCTTAAAATTTCAGACTGCAAATCTCATTACTTTTCCTACTAATAATTGAACTAAATAGGCAACATGATAATATGCCAAGTGAAGTAAGAATGCTTTGAAATATAATGATCACTAAGAAATAATTCATTTTTTTAATTTGAATACATTATACACAAGTATTTGAATGCAGATTTTTTTCCAAGTGTTCTTATATTATGTACTAACACTGTTATTATGAAACAGGCTGATAGAGGTTTTATTTTAATTGATATGAAAAAATGAACTGTTGTACCAACTTCTTCATCACCAATAAATAGAAGTTTACCTCTTCTCAGTCCAGAAAATACCCACCTATGTTTCCATATTTTAATAATAAAAACCTTAGGCATCAGTTAAGAAAGGGGGAAACTAGTGCACAACAAAGCTGAAGCCCACTAGCAGTGGGTGTAGCCCTGCCTCTTACCTGCCTATATAAAGCTGAGATTAGGGGATTTTTCCCACTCTCTCGGAACCCGGCACCTGAAGTGAACACTGCTCTCTCTCTCTGTGCACTGACGCTTAATCCTCTACTCGAACCATAGCTTTCTTATTGAACTACCTCCGCATGTCTCTTTTCTAACCTCGCTATGTTTTAGTCTGGCGTTGTCAGACCCCACACCTTCCTAGTGGGATTCTCTGCCTTTGTCTCGCTAAAACTAGCACCTCCTTGGAAGAGATATTTCTGTGGCATATAACGACGGTATCTGTGGCCCTACAAAATTTACCTAGTAGCATCTACCCCAGCAATCAAGTCTGCCTCTCTCCGGTTCACACTCGCCTTAGGGATCCGGACGGTTTTCGCCTACCATTAGATAACGAGTGTGAATTTGTGGACATTCCAAGAACACATAAACTACCTATAATACCTAACCTGTACCTCTTCTCCTGAAAATAGTGCACTGTCGGGTCACACCTAAGATGTAATGGAGTCTGATCAATCCGAATAGGGCTTCCCGCCGACTCGGCCGCCAGCAAAGGTCAAAGACCACAGGTACACCCATGTTATCTCTTTCTTGACGCTCGCCAGACAGTGGCCAGGTCATAAGAGACCCTAGGCCGCAGCAGCCATCCCCCTTACCCCCCTTGGGACGAACCAACATAAACCAACAATAAAATACTTATATTAAGTACATTTAATATTATTGAATTTGCTTTATCAAAATAAACATAATTGTTATTATATTGTGTTCTATTTTAGCCAGGTATGTTGTTTCTTTAAGGGTTGCCACATAATGAGAAAATTATGTAACTCTTGCATGATAATTATTCAAGTTGTTGACTACGGAATGTGGTATCCCAAAGAGGTACCACAAATTGTTACGGATATACAATTTTGATGTAAAGATTTTTTAAAAAGAAGTTCATTAAAAACCAGAATATTTACCAGAGGTCGGGCTGGAATGTGGACTGGCCCTGTACACAGGACTGTGTAGGGGGCTTGGACTCTGTGAAAGAATGGGTGAGCTGAAGTTCCTAATCGGGGAGGCAACTCGAGTGAACGAAGATGTGTGAGAAGATCTCATCGAATCTGTTGAAGCAAATATAAACAGGTTAAATGAATAGAAAATAAATTATATTACATTTTATTACATTGAATGTTTTAAAATAACAATTAAAAAGTTGTCCAGAAAAATATTCATACCTTGGAAGTTGTTATTGACAGATTTACTGTATGAAGAATCTAAAACACAGATTCATATAAATTATAATAAATAATATTCAAAAGGAATAATTTTGAAAAAACGAAAAAAAACTCACTGTGTCTCTCTGCTCTAATTTGTTCTCTTGTTCCAACCCTTAATGGGAAAGGGCTTCCTGTAAAATAATATAAATTATGTCTTTAGACTAATCTAAATAATTATTTGATACATTTATCAGGAGAGAAGAAATAATAATTCTTTTTTCTATATTTACTATATTAAGAAACAATCACCGGTGTTCCAAACATTGAAGAATCAAAAAACTTCTTATCCTGAAGCAGTATCAATTGATGCTAAACCATAATAGTGGTACAATAAACCATATCATTTAGTGATTAAAATAATAAAATAGTATAATATGTAATAGTTCTGTAAAGTCGTTTCCTGCATCCAGACTGGATAGAAAATCTGTACCTACTGGTAGTGTTTAGCACGAAGAATTCTGTAGTAAATACTAAAATGCAACTAAAAAGAATACTGCAGTAAGAATTCTGCTTACCAAGCAAATCCTGCAAACTGAGTGCTTTAAAATAAATTTAGATAGTAATACACTACCAGTTTTCATAGACATCAGAAAAATGGATAGACGACAACAGTATTGCCTAAAGAGTGGTTGAATGTGCGACTTGTTCTTTAAGTTAGAAAATATCTAGAATGTTCGCTACATAAAGCAATTGTCACAATCGAATTTTGGAACATTAGTACTTGGCAAAATTATTGCGAAGTAATTTTCTCTGAATGTTAATTATAAGATACAAGCATTCATATCAGGGGGTTGTGGAAGAATGGCTTAAAGCAAATTGTCTAATGCTTATGCTCTAATAAAAACAAAGAGATGACAAAGGAAATGAAAATATCTCTCTCCCACATACAGATTACCTCATTAGTCTAGACAAGTAAAAGTCAACTGAACTAACAAAATAATCAAGATTTACCTTTAACCTGTTGTCCGTTGAAGTAGACATAGATGCGGTACTTTCCAGGTTTGTGTGTGTGAAGTGACACTGTGTATGTTGCGTCAGATATTTTCTGTATGGTGTGAGGCATGGATTGACGATCTCTCACAATGTCCACAGTTATCTGTCCAAGACCTCCAGTACCTGTAGCGTCCAGGGTAAAGTTGTGTATACTATGTGGGACAGCCGGAGTGTCTATTCCCATTAACTGAAAACAAAGATATCATCTATATCACAATTCATCTGTTCATACAAAGTAAAATGGTAATAGATGTAAAAAAAAAAAAAATTAAACATGGATTACAGAAAAAAATACTATTTTGACTTACCTTTATCCCATTTGGATCAAAAACAAAACACGTGTATGGCGCTTCATGGATAGGATTTCCTGAATGACGAACCTGCAAAAATACAAATAAATTTTGTTCAGTGAACACTGGGATTTATCAATATTGTTTTTGTTTCTGTATTTTTCCACAGTGTTGTTGGTAACACCTGCTCATCCTGCAGGTATTCTCCCCATCTTTATTAGCGTTAGTACAAAGTTTTGAAGAGTCTGCCTATATTTTCCTCAGAATAAGTCTTCCGATTTCCCACTTACCTTGGAATGGTTCAGAAGATGGAGAAAATAATATCTTGCTATTACAACATGAAAGGAGCTTGTTTATTAGTCGCTGTAGTAGGTAGTACGAGTAAGTAACTAATAATATTGAGCAGTCCTAATAAACGTATTTCATTATAAAAGCAACAATTTTTTTCAAATGAATATAAAGATTCCTGACATACCCGTATACTCCATTCACCAGGTTCGTCAGGCTGAAATGTTGCAGAGAAAACACCACCTTTTTGGCTAACTGGGCAGTCCAATAAGCGTCCGGTGGGCGATTCAGCCATCACTTCAACTTGACCAGCACCAGTGCCGTTTGTGTTAGAGTTAACCTAGAAGCAATGCATAGTGCCTTAGGAGAAAATATTAACTAAGGAGTCTTTAAGCTGAAACAATGGTAATTTGTTTTGTTCAAATTAATGACATTGTGTATGTGATTTCAATTCTAAAGCTGTCTCGAACATTTTAAATAAATTAATGCTTAGTGTGAGATAGTTAATAGTGATATTGTTCCAAGAAATATATTTGTGATGTAACTCATAAGGTAAGTAAAACTAAGTAATAGTTTTTTTTAATAATATAAAATAATAAGCATACTTTATTATTTAATTTACTGCTGTAATGCCTAAAGTTAAGAGTGAAGTGGTTTAAGGGAGTTTTGCCTGTACTATAACATAATCATATCCAAACACACTATAAAAATCTTTTTGAGAAAGTAATAAATCTATACCCTAATAAATTATAAATTTTTATTTCTGTTCATTCAGTATCAATGTTTTATTAAGACAAATTTGATTTGAAATATATATTATTGTAAACATGAAGTTAATTAATTAAATAATAGAAACAATAACTTTTTAAACAACATTGAGGTATAATATATATACACAGAAAGAGAGAGAGAGATATTACTAAAGTGTACATTTTTTTTATCCTTTTTTAAATAGGTTTTTCTTATGCTTTACAACAAATTATAAGTAGATAAGCATACTACATTTTTTTAATTTACATACCACAACTTCGACAATGGAACCAACTGCACATGGCTCCATCCCTGTGTAAGTGATATTTGACAGTTCAGGCATAGCACGAATGTAAATAGGCGCTCCTTTCACTAAATCTCCGTCATAATAAATATTTATCTGTAAAAAGAAAAAAATATCTTAAGAGTTGTTAAAATATACCAACATACTGTAAACATTCATAATAAATATCCTATATCTTCTACAGCCTACCCCCTCTAAAATCATAGCTATTTATTTCAGAAATATTAAACATATTTTTTGTCTTTACTAATTCACTCCCAGTTATGAGGTGATTGAGGAAAGGCTATGTATGCATTTGGGGGTCACGAATTTCATTAAAGACTCCATTTTTTGATCATTGTTCTGCATGAAAAAGCAGATTATTACACATCATCTAATTAGATTTTGTATTTAGAATATGAAAAAAAAATAGGATTGTATTAAATAAGCATAGCTCATTGAAAACTTATATACACCAAGAGATGCTTCAAGGAAAATAAGTAAAAGAAAATCTTCAGGAAATAAATAAAAACATATTCATCTTCAGCATCCTTAAAAAATACGAATTATTGTGGCTATATTTTCCTGGTAAGCAACATTTTTTTGTCAATGTCTTTTACTTCACTTAACCTTTTATAACTCGTCTAAATGTATTCCAAATTCTACATAGTACCACCTTTGTTAAACATAATTTCTTCCCTTTTAGAATAAGCAAATAGATTAGGTTTGATATATTTAAAAGTTAAACAAATAATGAGGAAATGGATAAAAAAAAACCTAAAATGTTTTATTTTATATCTCCATTTTTAATTTATTTACAGATTTCTGGTTGGTGTCATTACGTTTAGTTAATGGGCCTCTAAATAATTAGTAAAGTTTGATGTGCAAATCTTAAGCTAAAAAATTTAATATCTGGATTTTCTCCAAAATTTGTATCAGGCTAAAACCCGAAAATCAACATTGTCTAATATTAAGTAAACAAAAATTTTACAACATACTAAGTGTTCAAATAATTATAAATAAATCAAGTCAAGTGTAGTGTATCATACGATTAGGAGTTTTGTTGTTATGGGTGAGAAAAATTTACAGAGGTAATCCAAAATAAACTTCCATGCAAAATATTATCCCTCACGTGAAACTGAAAAGATCATCCCTGTAAGCTAAACAATAGTCAAGATAAAATTATGAACAAACAAAAAGACAAAACGCAAATTACATATCATTACTCTGTAGGTCAACATATTTAAATTGACATCCTACTCAGTATGAAAGAAAACTATTTATTTATTTTTTTACAAAGTAATTAATTAATGAAGCCTAATCATGCTTCATAGTTTTCATATATTAGACATTCACCAGGACATATTGACAGACAAGTCACACAGATGAAAACATAATGATCTCGTATTTTGGAAAAACAAAAACTAAAGTAACAAGCCCCACAAACAAAACCAAGACATTTTACAAAGCTTATTCCCTAACAAACAAATTAAATGAAAACGCTCATTCCCAATTACAGTGTATATATAGTGGTAACAGATTAAAAAATAAAAATAATTCATCATTAGTTCAAAAGTAATCCATGCTTACTGTAAGTAATGAGAAATATAGTAATACAAAATTATTACTTCGTGTATCCCCACTCTATTTGGAGTAAAGACAGCTTTACCACCAGTGCTGTTGAGTGACAAGCGACAGTCAAGTCGTTCAGCTTCAGGAGCCATGACTTCTGCAGTTATAAGTTTAGGATCCAGCTCTGAGAGGAAATCAATTTTTACGGTGGTCTATAACAAGAAAAAAATGCATAAATATGAAAGTAATTATGGTGGTTAAGCATGATAATTAATCAAGGTTAAATAAGAATTATACATTTGTAGGAATTTATACTGGAAGATAAAATAATTATTTGACATTGATTCAGCTATTCAAGTGCTCTGGGGAAGTGCATTACATTAATTTGTATCAGTAAGTAATATAAAACAAATCTGATATTAAAAAAAATGGTTGCAAGACTGCTAAAAAATAACTTAAACTGCAATATAAAGTGTAACAATAAAGAAGTAAATCTGTATCATTAAAGATATTATTTGAAAAATCAAACAAGATAATGTCAGTAACTTATATATGAAATGATATTTAAAATACTCATTCAATAATAAAGCCCCCTTGAGTCCTAAAGGTGGGTATCCTAATGGGTTTCTGCTTGGATTGCTCTCTTGAACGCTTCCATGCACTTCACACTCTGCCAGTACACTACAATGGAAAGTGAAAGAGCTAAATGTTTTCACTATTCGTGTAATAACAAATGGATTTCGATGTTTCGAGTTGTTAACACGATTTTTGAGTAAAGTTATTCAAAATTGTAGTAGAATAAATAATTTTTACATCATAATTAAATATTATTACAGTTTCCATTATTGATTTTGACATTAATCAACAGAGTAATATCTCTACTTAAATAATTAAAAAAAAAAAGTCTTTAACAATGGCTAAATACTGTTTTTGTTGATTGGGATTTACAAATGATGAAAAGTCTACCATTAATTTTTTTATCATTCCTTATAACTCCACAGGCATTAAAGTATTGGTCAATATCAATAGTTTATATAAATTTTGAAAGTTATTTAAAAGATGCAATAAATAAACAAGTCTAACGCAAATTAATAAAAGTTATTATCAAAAATATTAAGTTAATTTAAGGTTAAATAATTAAGTTAATTTTAATAATAAATAATTCTCTTCAGGTGTTGACTATATCAACATAGAAGTGCTTATAAGAAAGAAACAATATGTAAACTATCTAAAAACAATAATATAAGATGCATAAGTAGACATTTGCTCGTATTTATCACAAGTTTATATGACTAGTGTGCATTAAATAAAGTACAGCTCAAATAACAGGTACATATTGATACAGATTTAAACAAATGATCCAGACTAAAACTGGTTCGAGTTCATTAGAAAAGTTAAATATTTCATATCCGCACTTACTTGTGAGGTGTATTTTACACTTTACAATATTATACAACATTGACAAAATATATTAAATAAGATTGAAAATATTACAGGTCAAATTGGGCCAATCTTGAAATAAAATCCATGGCCACCTGTAGCCTACGGCAGGTAAGCAATGTTAACTTTTGAAATAATTATTATTTTTAGCGCAACTCAAATAATTAACGATAAAGAACGATTAACATATATTTTTTTAAATATTAGAAATATATTTATTGAAATGATTACATGCAATCAATACCTAGTAATTTAAGCAGTGATTAGGACTTTAGTTTTTAGTCTTGTTTTCTTATTTTTGGGAAAAAGGCTCAGTAGCCCAAAGCACCCATATTTCTACAATAAATATTCATTAAAAGTAAACGAAAACATGGATTTTTTTTCTTGTGGGAAATCTTAAGTTAATTAAATTAGGGCGGGAACAAATCGTCTCTAGCAGATCAGTTCTAGAAGCACTTTTAGAAACGCTCATTAGTTTATTCTCGTTGTAGTTATTTAATCTGTGGCATGCTTTATGTTAAAACATCACATTCCTTCCAGATTGAGATATTACTTCAAAATTAGGTAAGTAGTAGAATAAATGTTTACATTGGTGAAAGGATATAATATTCAATGCGATGATGATTTTATATTGTTCACTGTTGTGCAAGCTTACGGTTTTCAAAGAAAGTCGGCCGTATTATACAGTAGCTTCAAAACCGCTTAATTACATTTTGTTTCAAATTAAAAATACACTTCTAAGTGGAATGTAATTTATCTGTACATTAATGGCCGTGTTTAATTTTGACCGGTAAGAAAAATATTTAACACTTTAATTGTTGTTATTGTGGTACTTCATAGTGAGCATTTACCAAGATTTGTTTCTAGATCATTATTAGATGTCAATTATTTTGAAACGATTGCGTCAATCAATCTTATTTTAATTTTAGTCAAAGTTCTGTTGTGAATAATGACTTGAGAGGCCAGTTAAATGTTCGCGTGTTAAGGCATTATTTGATAACAGCTGAATGTTACTGAAACCACTGTGATTAATTCCAGGAAACTCAGTAGCTAATGACGCATTGAATTATTATTTACCGCATCACTTGTCAGATGCAGTGGTCTAGAGATTTTACCATCTGGGGCCAATTTTGCACCCTTTCTATGCCAATCAACAAAATCAAGAGTGTTTATTAATAATTACTGAAAATAAATTTCTTTATTTTTTTTTCATGTACGCATGATTAAATGTAAGCGTGCTTTTCTTTATTTTTTATTAAAAAAGTCTTTCATGAGATTGTAAATGGCAACCAAAAATATAGCAGTTTCTATTAGATATTACGTCAACTTTCGACATTGCAATAATTCTCTTGAAACAAACGGTCCTTTAAAAAATAATTGCTTTAGTATTCTGCACGCACTTTTATTAAATTGCGCACTTATTATGATCATTGATTCTGTTGACGACCCCATAACTACCCCAAATATCTAAACTGTGAGCCGTCAGGGAGGAACCGCTCCCCTAAGTACGCTTATGGTTAGGTGTGAAGTGGCTGAATGTAATTCTATAAGATTTAATCTAAGCTAAGAATATTGTAATCCTAATATTATATATAATGCTAAATTTAGAAGCAAGCCCCTTCTAGTGTATACCTACCTCGTGACTTCATAGAAGTCACTGGTGTTCCCTGTTATTTTTTAAGTAAGCCTGGTACTACCCTTCTCTTATACACATATGTCTCAGCTTTAGCCCCAGTCCCCACTTGTTTCCCAGACACTCGTCCCTAACCCTCCACCCAGTATGTAATGTAGTAACATAACTCTTAACATTAGTATATACTAGTGTTTTGCTTGTACTTCATGATAAAGCTTTTCTTTCATTTCTTTTAAAAGACTCTCCTCTGCAAAGATTATTTAACAAACGATTAAACGGGTTTTTATGTAGGCCATGTATTATTTATCATCGGTAGAGGATCGATGTAAATATGTAGTAGATACATATCCGTTAATATATCTCTTAGTAGTCGTTGTATCATATACAAACTGTAAATTATAATTATACCGAAATGGTAGTTTTTTAATGGGCAGAAATTCCTATTCAGAAAATTTGTTCTATAACTTTTTTTTTTCCAATATTACGAATGCATCTGCTATATATCAATGAAGAGTACAAGAAAAAATTACAAAATGTTATTTTTTCCTTAATGTTGAGATGCCATAGTTCATATACATGTAGGTGGCAAACCAGACGATTTTGGTTTTATCTCTATTTAATGGGTTTTCTTTGAACTATTCAAATATGATTGTTTCATATAACTGTTACTTCCCCAATATTCTGGATCACTTATAATTAGAAGAATAAGGTATCTAGCTTTCAAAGGATATGAGGTACGGGATAATGGGAATGTATCCTTTAAGATAAGATGTGCACCCACCTGTTGGTATATCCTGGTGGTGTGTGAAGTGCTGGATACCTGCGCCATGGTGGTGGCTGGAGGCCTCGGCGGTATCCACTGGAAATTGGCTACGTATGCCATCACGCCCAAGTGTTCGATGTGCGGATCCAGGAGATCTTTGGCACGGAGAATGGGCTCAACTCCCAGCTTCCTACCTGCTTCTAAACCTGCAACAATAGTTCTTTTTGAGTTCTCTTCTGCGAGCCGGGTCGTACGAGTAAACCAACGATTCATTTGATTTGGCGAACGGTGGAATAAGTAAGGATTTATGTACTAAGTTGCAAATAATAGGAATATGGCAAGTTATGGTAACCATTTAGATCCAACTAGGGTTTGATCTTTCTGTTAATCATACAAATTCGTATACATAGAGAGAATCCTTCATAGGGTATTTTCCCGGATTGATGTTATATGGAGGTGTTTATGCGTCATTTTGTCATAGATGAATGATAAATTATTCATTAAAAGTTTTGCAGGTATGATCTAACCTCAAAGCCTCCAATATCTTCAAAAACGAGTATACAAATTTGTATTTAATTTGATTTCTTGCTTTTATTACCTGTATTTAAATTTTGTTCCCAAACTTGGGTATCGCTACTCATATGATACTTGGCTTGTGCGCCTAAAGAACTGGTCAGCGCACAAAGGGTTGTTCCGTCTTTCCAGTCGGTCTAACAACAAACATAAATTTCAATCAATGATTAAATGGAATTTGACATAAAGATTATCTATTAAACATTAATACATTAGCAGTACATATAAGCATAATCAATGTAAAAGAAATATGGTAAGAGCCAATATTTTTTAGAATTATCTTTCACCAGCCCTTACACAAAGCTTCCAAACACCTTGATCTTTCATTAGAAAGTTCAAAATTCTGAAATTAGGTCCTCTATTATTAAATTTTTATTTTTTTTAGTTTGAGAAATCCTGAATGAATATCTTATACAGTTTCTGACTAGTTCATTAATCTGATCCATAATTGAATACATGTCTAATTTAATTCTATATTTTTACTGTTATTTGCATTTGTTCATTGTAAAATTTTATTTATAGTACGCGTATATATTTTTTGAATAGATTATCAAGATTTTTCATATTATCAACAGTCAAAAGTTGCTCTTGATTGCTTTCATTTTTATTTTTATAAATAATTTAAACGTTTATTTTTTTCAATTTAGCTTCTAATATGTAAATAAGTTCGTAATTATTTTTAATATACAGCTGTAATTTATATATATATAACTTTGATTGATAATAATTACCTTTATTAATTATTAAGGACTAATGATAGATCTTACTTTCTTCTTTCTATTACAGACAATAAACTTTCTTCTCGATCCCAGTTATTCCGCAGTTACAAAGGAAACTGATAATGACGATTTCTCTTCCGATTAAGTTAAATATACATTTTCATCCCATCCGTAAATAATTCACGCTGTTCGCCAGTGATGACTGATTTCAACGACGTATCGAAGCAGTAACGTACATATTCACTTAATTATACATTATTGACAAATTATTTGGTCTATAAATAAAGAATAACTGGATCTTAAAAAAAATATGAATTATAAATATACAATGAGGTGTTAGATTGGAAGAGATGGCATAATTTTGGTTTTTAATAACACCAAATGTTTCGGTTCTCTTCACAAGCATTAAGTTATGTATAACCTAGAATTATAACTTGTATGATATTTGTATAAAAAAGGGTATTTTCTATTATCCAATGACCCTCGCAACAGCTTTATTTCCTATGAACTAGAACAAATCGTTTAGATCACTATTACAACAGCTGTTTCTTATCATTTTGAGCTTTCGTAGTTTTCGTAGTACAATAAGAAGGTGCTAAGAATGTCATTGTTTCAAGTTAAATTGACTTTTTTGCGATGTGCAATTTTTGCATTAGACCATTCTACATAGATGATGTAGGGTTCGGAGACTAAATTATTTGCTGGTTCCGGCCCTGCTGTTAAGCTACTATCATTAAAGATTTGTAAAAAGTTGCTTAGATGACATAATCGACCAACTCATGTTCAGATTTTTTTTTTTCTCAAAGCTCTCAAAATTTGAAAAGAGGAATGGGAGAAAAATGAAATAACCTGGAATTATTTATAGGATTGAAAGGGATCCTTTTACTAGGATGGACCTATTTGAAGGTTGGGTGAAGGAATTGAGGAGTGTGGTAGACCTCGGCTGAGGTGTACATATCTCGGTACAGTGGTGAGAGTCCACTGAAGATTAAGCCTGATCAGAAATTGTGAAATAAATAAAATTTCCTAAGTAGTCTGATACTATTTTATTCATCAGGACTTATGTAATACAATAACAACTAAAATTATCTATTGTTTCATAATTAAGTGATTAATGCTAATATCAATTTTAGAAATCGACCTGCTCGATTTCGAATTTTTTGAAACTGACCTGTTTTGAAAGTTTTTGGTCATTTTGACCTACTTTGTAGGTTAGCCTTTTTTTTTGGTATGGAAGGACTTGCGTTTTATCCCGAGTTTTGAGTTAGGGGGTACGTAGTGTCAAATGTCTTCAAGACTGAAAGTGGTCAGTTCTGTAAGTAACCTCTTTTTCTTGTTTCTGGGTGACATTTCAAATTTAATTAGACAACTTTTGAAAACAAGTTCCGACATAATTTGAAATAATGTGGGAAAATTGCATATTTGGATGTCGTATCTGTCAATAATCTTTCAAAATTGTGCGCCTAAATTATTGTCTGGTGAAGTACACTTTAGCAATTTTCTTCTTTCTACTAGAGATACAAATCGGAAATATAACTATGTAATATTTATTTTTTATGTTTGAAAATAATGCAATGTTTATCATGGGGGGGGGGGTGATTTACACCAGTAGAGTCCATTTTCGCTCAGAAGAATTTGGAGTTGGTTACAGTTCAAAGTGTCCGGATAAAATCATGTCCGTTCTAAAAACATTATGTATATAAAGCTATTATGGACCTTTAAAAGAGCCAGTAGACTTTTTTAGTTTGGCCTGGTATTTTGTAAAAACCATTACACACGCAAGCAAGTTCTTCTGAGCTGAAACGGACTAAACCATCCTCTTACAGACTTCTGCCAGTGAATGAATAATAAGAGACCTACCGTGAAGTTGCCGACTTTCTTGTCAGGTATCTGCGAGTTGACCCACCTGAGGGTGGCTCTGGTTCCAGGACTGCTATCTTTCATAAAGTAGGACAGGTAGGTCATCCCGGATAGTTCGTCGAGGTGAGGGGATGCCAAGTACTCGGGCTGCAGAACTTGAGGCACCCCTAGGCGGGACCTCGCAAGCTCCATGGCCCGCCGGCAGTTCTCGATGCTGCAACAAGAAACAAAAATGTCTGGTACCAAACGATGCGACACATCATGATTCTAAACAGAACTGGGGTTGCAAATACTCTTTTGATGACTGTTATTATCACTCATCTAAAAAAATTAACGCCTAAGTTAAACGTTACGAACACGATGCTCATGACAGTTTTAATTATTTTATTAATTGCAGTTAAAAAAATCAAAACAGAAGATCAAAATCAGGGCGATGATAGCTTTAATTTTATACTCTACTCAAAATGATAGCAACTATTTTTTAAATATTATCTAACTATTTTATAAATGCCTTTTTTATGCTTGATGGCGTTCGCTATACATTAAATATAACTCAATGTGAACTATTAAGTCTCTAACTAGAACAGGTGACTCGTAAAGATTAGAGCAGGCTAACACAAGGTTCAAAACATAACTGGACTCCTCCAGTAATAACCCTAAAACCTAGTGGATTAACAAGGACATGCGGTTGTTTATAAATTAAATTTTATACATTGTAATACGTAATGATTTCGAGGTGACCACTTATTAATTGCTGATAATTTTTACCTAAAAGGTTTAAATTATTCTGGCGCGATTTCTATGCGAAATTTAATTTCTCAATTTAAACCGGGGCTTTCAGCGAAAACAATATGATTGTCATATTTGGCTAGTTTCAATAATCGTTCTAACAAACAACAACATAATTATGCATGAAGTCAGTATTTTTCCAGTGTAGTTACTTCCTCTAGAGGAATCTCATTGTAAAATTTCATGCTAGGAGGTCGGTTAGGCAGAAAGACAAGGGTTTAGGTCGGAAAGATAAGGGTTTCTGGTTTTGGTGAAAACTAACGAAATCATAATAAAAACTTGCAATAAATGCCTATAAGGAAATTCACGAGGGGATTTTCTTTTTCTTTGAAATACACTAAAATGGACGTAGTGTTGTTATAAAGAGGATTTAAAGTACTGGTACACAGGTTTGCATATCGGAAAGTTAACACCCCACAGGAAGGATTTGTGTTGGTCGTATCCCGTGAAAGTGCTTTTATGACACCTCATGACTCCTTTTTGCATTTCTGCTCTTTGGAGACCTCTTACGATGTGCGACCTATTTCGTGCCGTCGCATATAGCGTGGTCGTGTGGGCTCCTCAGTGTATGTATCCGACCACGGTGATTTGTAGTGTAGTTTGTTGAACTATCATCGTGCTATTAGCACATAAATTTGCATACATTGCAAATGTTCATATTTTTTTCTTCTGTTTAATTAACGATTTTATGTTTATGGATCGTTTTGGAACCAAGGTGCAATTATTATTTGCCTTCTCATTTCACTAATTTATAGTGGGATATACATAAATTGAATGGCTATTGTACTGGTTATAATGATATACTAAGTGCACCTTATGGTTTGTGATTAAGCGTAGTGGTTTCGATACATCCGCCTCTCTTCATAATTGAACTGACAGTGTGAATAATTTTGAGTCCAGTTTCCTCAGATACGTTTGTAGGATCTGTCACCCGTAGTCCTTGTATGTGTTGGTTTACCCCGAAGTGCACTAAGAGTCTATTTCGTAATTACACAACACCTCGCATTTTTTTTTTTTTTTTTCTTCATAGCCCCTTTAAATTTACAGATAATTATATAGATCCTCAGGTGAATCTATTCACAAATTATTTTGTATTTCCTGTAGCATCACTACATTATATACAGGTTTTGTTATTTTAGAGAATTTATATAATCGAATAAACAAGCATAATGGTATACATTATACGTGACTAGACTAAACTGACTAATAAAGGTGATGGGGTTCACCTTTTTGATCAACCTTAAAACTAACTTACATACTAATTCTTATCCTAAAACAGTCTGTTGCCATCGATGCGGGAGGGGTGGTGGGGTCATAGTGTTAAACACTGGGTTTGTCAGGTGCTGCAACGAGTCAAAAAACTTGATGTGTCTCCGGCGGATGAACTCACCCACCGACGGCACAGGTGTAGGTCAGCGTTCTTCAACCTCTCGAAAGAGGTATGTCGGACCACTTATCGCATGATTCCATTCTGGAAGTGTTGGAGACATTTGGCTGTATTGTCAGTCAAGTGGGTAAATAGCGGGGCACCGTACAGCAGAGCTGGCCGGAGGACACATTTATATATCATCAATTTGAGACGAAGCTACAGGTTAGGTGAAGTTAGCAAGTGCGATAGCCGGTAAGACCTTTGTCGTACTTTTTCTATTTTATTACTAAAATTTTTTTTTTTTTTTTTTTTTTTCGAAGCTCTCTTGGTCGAAGTTTAGTATGTAGGAAAAATATAGCATATTTGGGATAAAAGGAACCTTGTATCAGGAGCACCTGCTTGAAGGTGGTGTGAGAGGAGTTAGGGATGTGGGAATCCTCGGTGGAGGTTGGTTGAGTCGGTGCAGTAGTGAGAGTCTACTGGTGGCTGGGCCTAGAGTCTCTCTAGGTATGTTGTGTGGTCGTTGTTAGTTGGAGATCAAGTGAAGGTGCCCCTTAGAGGCTTGGTGTCAGTCGGTCAGTGTCGTGATGTCTATCATCTTCTCTGCTCTACCCGATCTTGCGAGTTGCCATCGTGCCGGTAGCGGTGGTGGTGTCATCTCTCGGAAGAGCGGGTTGAGGTTGTGCTTCATCGAGTCGAAGAATTTTATGTGTCGTCGTCTGATAGCCTCGGTGATGGTGGGGAGCTCAAACTTCTCGTGCATGTCGGGGGCCCTCATGTCCCGAAAAGGAGTGTGCCATAGTGCCGTTCTCAGGATATTATTCTGAAAGCTCTGGAGACTAGTGATGGTGCTGGTATGTAAGTATCGAAAGAGAGGTGTCCCGAACAGTTGGCCTCAGGACGCTCTTATATATGAGGAGTTTTAGTCGTAGCGATATGGCCTGGCTGGTGATGAGATGCTGTAGTGAGTAGTACGTTTTGCGGACTCGTTTTAACTTCTTTCTTAAATGTGTGTCGAACGTCATGTGTCTGCCGAGGTTGATGCCTAGGTAGCAGATGCTGTTGGCTAGCTTGCATTCAGTCCCGTCTAAAGTAAAGCTGGGTGGCCGCTTCTTTTTCCCATGCTGGAAAGAGAAGAGGATTCCCTGAGTCTTGGCTGGGTTCACCTGGATGTGGACAGCTCTCAACCTATCAGCAATCAGTTGACTAGCGCCCTCTGCAGCCTTTAGAGCTCTCGTCGGGTTGAGGCTGGTACTGTAGACCCCTATGTCGTCCGCATATGCCGCTACCTCACAATTTGAGTACGAAGCTCCTACTATGTGCGCGGTGTATATGTTGAAGAGTAGGGGTCCCAGCACCGACCCTTGAGGAACTCCGACCACGAAATCTCTTCTGGTGGTTAGTGAGGCTCCGACTCGTACAGAAAATGTTCTGCCTGCTAGGTAGGAGGACATGATATTCTGGAGTTGCTCTGGAAAATCGTGGTCGTTCAGGCGTTGCAGAAGAGTGCGATGATCGACTGAGTCAAATGCCTTCGTGCAGTCAAGGGAGATCAGCGCGGTGACTTTGTTGTGGCGCATGTTCGTAGCAACGTGCCGCTGCAGTTTCACAAGGTTGCAGTCCGCGCTGAGTCCCTTGGTGAAGCCAGTCTGCTGAGGTGGTACGATGTCGTGAGCTTCACAGTGCCCGGTCAGTTGAGTGTAGAGAATCCGTTCGTAGATTTTCGACAGCTGGGTCAGCAGACTGATGGGCCTGTAGTGAGCTATTACTAAAATGAGATGCCTATCCATTTTTATACCCAAATAGTGCATTGAGAAAGCTGGTGAGCTCTCTTCCCCTCCCACGCTATACGATTTTGGCAAGGATTTTTTCCCCTTTTGGAGGTAGAAGATTACGCAGTCGGTCTTCCCGGCTTTACGCTGATGTTTAACATGCCCAGTCTGTCACTAATAACGTTACAAACTGACTCGGCGTGTGTAAGAGCTCTTTGTGCACTCATGCTGCTGCTGTAAACCGCAATCACCCACCTCGTATTTAGGTGATTAAGGGAAATTTAAGGATCTCTGATATGCTGTAGTGCTACAAGTTCAACGGGATCATGATTTGGAGCCGATGGGCTCGATACCCGAGTCGGTCAGTGAGTATTTATTCGCCTGCTCGCAGCTGCAGGTTGTAGCGTTATGATGACATAGGATTTAGGCTTTTCGGAGTTTAGTTTAATGACTTGGCCTCATAACTAATTCGGTCCACAGAAGCAGCTTAAAGGTCGACGGAAAGAACAGGACTGAATTTGGTATTATGGTTCAACGATTAGGATCCGATTGGAACCTTTTGCGAAACTAAATGTGCAATTTCTTCCCACTGTATAAATTGATTTGGGAATACAAAATCTCATAACCTGCAATTAAAGCAAGAGCTATAACACGTGAGCAAGAAAAATAATACTTCCATAAACAATCGTTTACGCATACGGAATCAGTTCACTGTATCCACACTCAACTCGTGTTTCCGTTATCTATAGTCCCGCATATTATGTTAAGGTAAGGAGTTTTTTTTATTGCCGGGTCCGAAGAGCTAAGCAGTTTAACCAGCAATCTCTAATTTTTTTTTGGGCTCAGCTTATTACTGAAGGTCGTCATTAAGTTCATATTAGCTGTGAGAAAAGGTTAGAGTGATTGGGTTCTAAAGTAGGAACAGATAATTATTTTGCGAAATCGAAAACATTTTGTTAGAATAGAAGTACGATTCTATCAAAGTTGTGTAGCAGGTGTGTATTATGATAGACGCTTGCCGTTTGTCCTTGTGTGGTTGATGTGATCGAGAGGTGACTGAGTCTATGTGGTAGAGTCGAAGAGACACATCATAAGGCATTTGTTATCAGCAACAAATCCAACAAAATCTTATGTTGGCCAGCCTCATGACAAAAATAGCCAACTTACATCAGAATGACCAAACTATGAGAATATTTATCTAAAACTAGCCGTTTTGATTCTAACGTATCAACATTGAAAATCATTTGCGGAGAGTGGTTGAAAGAGATGAATCACGAAGGCACTGGTGGATTTCGCAACTGCCTGAATGTCAATGAGACCGTTATAGCAGTCGTGCCAATATTGAAACTCAGCAATTGTACATTACCTACTTGAACATAAGTTTATTGTGTCGGTTAGTTTGACTGTAGGCAGTTCTGGTTAGTACTTATATAGAGTGCTTGACGATAGCGAAGGCCGGGGATGAATATTAAGTTAGGTGTGCTTGTTAATGGACGATTAATGGCAGTGCAGTTCTTTATAATCGAATCCCCGCCATAATGTAATATGTGTCAGGATTAAGTAGACTTTAATTACAAAAAAATCATTAATACTGTCATTAAAATCGTTTTCGTGATGCATTAGACTTGACTTGAATTTCGTAATCTTAATAACTATAGACCCAGATGATGAAAAACTCACATTTAAAGTATAAGTATATGGGGCGTGTTGGTGTCATTATTTTGGAATATGGATGTTAAAAAAAAAATAGGAATTCAAGTGGGCTCTGGTATAAGTAAGGCCATTGAACCTCTTAATTACGTGATACTTCACGCTTAACTAACTGTTTCCCCCATACTTCCCGTCTTTAAGGTATCCCCATTAACCACTCATAAGATATATAAATATTATGCTTCCTAACTTTTATCGACCGACGATCGCTTCGCCGACCTCTAAGCGACTCCTCCAGTCCGATCTATTTATCCAGGTGATGTCATTTCCTCCAGGCGAGGCTGCTTTCTCCTGCTTCCAGCTTCCCGATTTAGGGCTGACCACTTCATTCTGTTTGTTAAACCGTTTTCCCATATCACCCTTTCGTAAAAAGAAGTTTGCCAATAAAACAGTTATAGAACTGCAGAAATTATGCTGTTTTTGCCTAGGGTTTCACAATGGTCATTTTTTTTCTTTTCTAGAGAGAGATTGAGTAAATGAAACCTAAATTTCCCCCCCCCCCCCCATAATTTTCTTCGTAAAATAAAAAGCTATATTATTGAATATAGTTTGAAAACATTTCAGAACGTTTTTAACGTTCTTACTGTAAAATATATTTGTTTTTAAAGTGAAGCTTTTTCTAAAGGCTTGGTGACAAAAATAATAATTTCTTTTCTAAAGTTATAACAACACTTCATTATATATTTTTTTCAAATGCTACATAACACTGCCGGAGGAGGCGGAAAGCTCATAATATTTTGTAAATACGTTACAGCGTCGCACATTTCAAGAAACGGGGAAACTGCTCAGACCTGACAGACCTCGGTTACAAAACAACTTCCCAGCTTTGGATTTATGGAACCGGTCGCAACGAACAGCATCGACGGTTTAGTAAATTATACTTTTTGGACCGGAAAGTAAACCATGGGACTATTATATAAAGAAACCCAAAATATAATTTCAGGTCGGTTTGTCTTGAGGTAGACATTTTTAGTTTAGGAATATTCAAAATGGAAAGAAAGGAAAAAATTCATTTATCAATAACATACAAATGACACAATAGTATATCAATCTTCGACCAATGGATTGAGGTGAGTGCACTAAGGCGGTCAGTGTTTGTCGGAAGTGTGATAAGAATTTAAGCGTTTTTTATTTAAAAGTTATGCAGTTTACAGGGTATCTTTATCGTATGTCGTCATGTACTTATGATATCTGTAGGTAGGCCTTTCAATTCATTTTCCGCAATTCTTATAAGAAACGGTAATGGACTCGCTTTTGCAACTCATTGCAGTTTCTCATGTGAGTGTAGTGGTTAGAATGCGACCATTTCATATATGCAGTACCTTGGTCAGGTGTACTCAAAAGCGCAAAACACTTGATTTTCTTTTGTTTATGAAGAATTATCTTAATCTCGCTTTCATCTTTCAAAATATCTATTGCTTTGTTTTACCGTCCTTTTATTACTGTTACTCTCTGTCTCAATGAGAAGCGAGCAAGCCATCTTTGGTCTTTGTGCTCCCTGGACAAAGGTACTCTATGATGTATAATTAGGGTCAATGAAGTCGCTGGAATGAAAGGTGTTCCTTTGACCTGAGCGGCATCTGCAAGAGAACAAGAACTATCTCTTAACGACGATCTCCACAAGTAATCATTGTTTGAAGTTCTCCTACTGCAGTAGAAAGATCACGGGATACCTAACAATTTCTCCGTACCGTAGCTTAAATAGAGTTTTTCTCTTGCATGGGCTGGTCAAAAATTAATAAGGATTATATCTCCCATTAAAAATATGTAGATAAAATTAGCCAATAAAACATATAGCTCATTTAGAGATTTAAACAATTTAATTATTCTAGTGTGGTTCATTTATTAGATTTGCAGTATATCCATTCAAGTAATAATATTCATGCATTCTACATTTGACACACAACGGTCCAGATTTGCAATATTCTTAATACTAGAACACTTATGAGTTATTTGTAAAATTTCCCGCCGCAAATGGTTTAGGTCGAGGGAGCCGTTTCATAATTGAATCTTCTTATAGTTATAATTCATTTCCCATCTCGTTTGAGGTCTTGCTTATTTTACTCCATGCTTTTCATGCACAGCTTCTTAAGAAGTTCATTTTCAGCCCAAGGAATTTATTTCGTGGCCAATGTTTCGACTTAATACGTAACTAAATTACAAAATATTTCTCCATGTATCATTTCCTTGACGCCCGTTGAAAAAGACGAATAGTGCAGAAGTATTGTTAAGTACCCGTGCCAGGATGAAGTAGATACTAAGTATAAGTTGGAAGCAGTAAGTCGCAGAAGTACTTTTTGCAGTTTTTGTTATCTCCAAGACCGGTTCTTGGGCTCCTCTCCTCTTTGCTGGCTCAAGCTTCTCTTGCACTTGTGAGCATTTTATTTACTGGGCAGAAGTTATTTTTTATTTTGATGTGGCATTTCCTTAAATAATAAAGGTTACGGTAAAGAATCACTTCTTATATTAATTGATTCAGGGACAAGGGCTTTTGTCATTTTGCTATGTGAAAGAATATTGTAAAGGGATAGTGTCTAGCTGAAGTACGTTTGTATTAATTATTCATTTTATTTTTGAAACTAGCAAAAAAAAACTGTAAACAGCTGAAATGGTGGATATTTTTTAATGAGCTCCGATGGTATTGAATCCGCGATTTCTATTGATGGCTTTAACAACTTTTCTATGGTATATATTATTTATATTTTTCAACTTAACCGTGTTTACTTGGTCTTCAACTCTGTGAAAATTATAGTAATTTTAATGAGCAGTGACTTTGTATCTTTTGCCATTTTTTATCTTAGAATGTAGTGTACAATTGTTTAATAACAATAATAAGGCCAGATGTCTTTTGATGTAGCCCGACTGATGCACCGAACCCCATCTGTTTGGCATAAGGGTGGTCCGAAGTGCAAGATGGGGCGGAAAAGGCATCACAAAGGACTATAACGAAAAAAAAAAATGCTTTTGTTGAGAGTCAGAAATACGGCTCGAGACGGGAAGATATAGGACGTCAGGACGAGAATTTTCCTCGGCTTTGAGGTTGCTTCTATGATACATCAGGTTGAAGACATCGATGTACACTCGTAAGATTTAAGCTTTATTCGTAGCTAGAAAAATATATGTTCATCATTTTGAATTAATAGTAAAACCAGTCAGTCCTCGATAAAACATTTTAACCTTTTGTTATTTTTGGTGAATTAAACAATATTTGGTGTATAAAAAAATACACATTTTTGAGTAGTAAATTATATTTTACCATTGAATTCCTTCCATTTTGATCACCACGTTAATTTATTAAGATAAATTACTTTGGGTTTAGATTCAAATTGGTCCAACAGTAAGTCAATTGAATATTTGAATAAGGGTTATAATTTTTTATAACTTTACGCAAATGCAATACGCTAAAGATTTGAGGAATCAAATCTGTCAGTAGTTGAATATCCCTAGAAATTAAGTGTTCTAATTAATCAACTAGAGCATAACAGTGTGGTGTTCGTGGGTAAGTCAGGTAAATAGACAAACGGATGTATGCATCCTTAGAAAATATACATTCTTTATTTATTGCCTTAATATTTAATGTATTCGGATACAGTGGTGTATCGGATAGGTCCCTAAATAAATGGATAAAGAAAAGGTTTTTTGCATTACCCGTCTGCCGTACGTAGCAGTAGAGAAACCTAATTGCTCTTGTTTTAAAGAATAGCCTGTCCTACTCGGAGGTGCCAAAGAAAATCCCAAAGCTAGTAAACCCAGCGTGCTTATTTATATAATTTTTAATACATAAAACCGTCAAATGTTGTGTTTTCACACCATATTTATAACACATGACACCTGATGTTAATTTCATTTTTGTTACGAGCCTAATTAACACCACTAAACTAATCTAGAGGAGGGTTTCATATGGTTAAAAATTAACGTAACTGCTTCATTACATGAACTCTTAGGGTTCAAATCTATTTCATAGATTTCAATTTTCAAAGTTGCAAATGTATTTAGCTTGTGATAGACTAGCCCGCCTTTCAGCCTTAAATGAGGATATACGAGGCTGTAAGTAGTTAAACATAAACATAAGATGATCTAGACCTTACTAAAAATAATAATAGAAATTAAATGAACAATACTTTAAAGTGTCCAAGATCTTTTGATCTCAGACCCTTAAGCCATGAAGTAGACTCAGACCACATTTAGAAATGTATAGAAAAACAAAACAATAGAAGAAATATAAATCTTAAACCAATAAAATGTAGAAAAAGTTGTGTCAACCTGCGGTTTCACAGCTACTTCGGTTCTGTAACCTCAACCATAGACAAAGTCTGTGGGCTGGTCACCCTTCGGAAACCACTAACTAGCCAATCATATTTATAATTTTACTATATATATTTATTTATAAGTGTCAAAGTATGTCATTATTTTTTAACGCGGAACACGTTTCACCAGTCTCTATTGAACAAAAGATATTAGCATCTGTAGGATTTCATCAATTTCAACAGCTCCAAGTGAGTGGTTTGATCTTTTTAGTGACTTTGAAGTGAGATTTACTCTTAGTAAGAAAGGTGCTCCCATGTTAAAATAACTTGGACCTAGGGAGAACCAATTGAAATACCAAACTTTTTTCATTCTGCCAGCAAAAACTGATCCACGTTATTAATGCCCAAAAATTTATGTAAACGTTTCCTTATGAGAAAAAAAACAAACTATTTTTCATGAAAGAGAGTGCAAAGGAAAGAACAAAGCCAGGACTCTGACTGAAACCCAGCCCAACCTGTCTGGCAGGCTGGTTCATAAACTGTGATCGTAAGGACACTAGGAATGATGGTGATAAGGAAATGATGAAAATAAATTCCATTCAGCTAACAATGAATTCCGAATCATCAAGCTCATTCGATATCGTTATCAATTGGAATCTGAATCTAGATCTACCCTGGAGATATTGTGCCATATACGGAACAGTCGTGAGAATCGTGCAATTATTTTGGTATATTTGAAGGTTGTCTTCATGTGTCCATGTATTATTATATGTATCCTGTTTCTCACGCAGAAGACATACAATTGACATGTGAATTTTCTGGATAATAAAAATTGTATTTCCTCCTCTCAGCTCATGATTTTCTTTAATTGCTTCTAGAAGAGAGTATCGCGTTACGTAACCTGGATTCTTGTGTGTTGCATCTCTTTAATCGTTTTTTAGTTCTAAACGCTCTTATTCTGGCAGTTTCGTTACAATTACGTTGTGCGTTAGTGGCATTTCATAGATTTTTCGTCTGTTTTTGAGTCAATTTTTGATATAAATCAAAATCGCACCACTAGTGCGATTAACTAACAGTTAACACAAAAATCAATGTTATAGCATTTTTAATGAAATAAAAGTCATTTCGTTTGCCTTAGCACAACTAGTACATTTCCAGATACGACCGATTTCGGCAGCCCACATTGCTGATATCAAATTATTAATGCCATAATCAAACTATGTTGCGTTAGTATTGGATTAACAGGTCCGTGGCAGCATATGTTGCCGGAAGCGCTCCTTCCTACAGATGAATGGAACTACTTCGTTAATGTAATGCTCTCCAGATGGAAATATGCCAAAGGATAAAACAGTTTTCAGCAAAGACAACTCTCCATTAGCGCCTGACCTGCATGGATGGTTCAGCTCTCCGGATGAAGAGCAAGTAATATAAACTCAATTTTTAACACCATAAGTTCATAAATTTCTTTCAGTGTTATCATAAGTTCGCTGTACATTTTTGTTTTAGGGAATAATATATGTTTTCAGGTCGGTTTTAAGCTATTATATATTTGCGGTATTGTTGTTATGTTCATCATTGTAGTTTATGGTATTCCTTTTATATTTAATAAAAATGTTATTTGTTAAGCTTAATTATTCAAATGAATAAAGCCTAAAAGGTAAGATTAAAGTTTTTAATTCCTAATTGTGGATATTAAATAAAGGATTTTTTATCTTTCCGAGGAGAATCACCTTTGGTGAACGAAGATGGGCTAAATTATCAATCTCAGACATAGTTCCTTTTGATTTATCTTCTAATCTATTACCACATTTTATAATTGCTAAGTAAGGGCAATATGATGCCCTTGGGAGCATAGGAACTTTACAATAGAGCCTAGGCCCCAAAGTTACAAATATATATTTATAGCGTGAGGACAAAACAAACCTGTCTTTAAATTCATTATTTCAATCCAGCTCCAACAAGGCGTAATTAAATCAGCGTAAAAAATTAACAAAAATAGCGTTATTAGGCCAAAAGTAACTTTTCAAATACTTGTGAGGAAAAGCTCAGTAATTACCATCCATCTGTGATGATATTTTTCAAAAACATTTCCTCATTTTTCTTATATTCTTCCTTTCTACGAAAAAAAATTGCTTATCCGATTTATTGAAAATTGACAGATTCTATGAATGTGAACAAGGGAACGTGCGATTGGGTGGAAATCATTGGGTTATTGATTTTTTTTTTTTTTTTTGCCACATTTAGTCCCTTGAAGCACGTGTTGGGCTTTTATATGAACATGGTAACCCGTTGGATTGCACCTATGTAAATAACACTTTTTTTTTAGGCAACGATGTATTTGCCAATATCCTCCGATCAGTCCTAGTGTCGCTCAGTATCTGGCTACCATGAAGGTAGGGCTGAGGTGCCGCTTGAGGTCTTTGCTTTCAACCTTCAACCAACTTTGTATTCACTCGTAAAGTCAATAGCTTCCACATTGTATTTATTTGTGTCTTCCCCTCCCGTACAGTTACATACACCATCCAACGTGCTTTGACGACTTCTAGGACTTCCTTTAGCAAAGAAAACAACTTGGCGTACTGGCAAACTCATATTCCGGTCTATCGGAGCTAACACGATTACAAGCCTTTTTATGATATTTTTGCTCATGTGCCGAGTTAGGTTAAAAAAAACAACTGTATATATATATAATAAAAAAGATAGGTCTCATAATCATCTATAGTTGTGATAAGCTGGATTAAGTTATTTAAGTAATTTAGCTCTGATTGATTGAGGCGACTTTTGCTTGCTTTGAATAATATTTTGCCTTTACAAGATATTTGTATTCAACTACCACAACTCTACGTTGCGATTGTTTGCCTCAGGAATGAATATCAGTACTTGCCCAAGAGTGCGCAAAGTGAGCAGTTAGTCTTGAGTATGATAGTACTCGTGAATAAATGTCAGTCAACGTAGATAACGGTTATTCTTCAGCTGTGACTAAATGTACCTCTTGTTTATTCAATGAATATCTAGCCAGGATGAATAATGCCCGACTGTTCACTACATATGATTCTTAACTCTACTTCTTTTTCGACTACTTACTTTCAGACAGAAGTAGACACCCATCAAGACGAAGAACTGCCACCCATATTTCCTGATAATGACTGCATAACTCAAGACAGCCTGCGCAGTAGACATCACGTAGCAAGCGAGATGTATGCGCAGTGGCGTCATACGTCGACTGACTTACTGGCTCTGAGTCATCAGGTGGACGCCATCGGGTTTGAAAGAAGTCACATTTAGAGTGGAGAAGGTTTTAAGTCGTTTTTTTTTCTTTCTCTGCTTCTTTATTGTTGCAAGTAATGATTTGCCAGCGTGACAATTCAAGATTTATTGTTCAACCCTCTCACTGAGTGACATTCACTTCGGGGCCAATCAAGTACCATTGCGACTTTTCTCGGCTTGAACTTATAAGGTTACCTTGAATAAATTGATTATACGCTCGCTGCCTAAAGTCCCTGAAGTAGTGGAAAGATTAAAAAAATAATATTGCGATCTACACTTAATCGACGATGCAATAAAATAAAAAAAATCAATGATGCAACCCTGACATTCCACGTACATTCTAGTTTTAAATAGGATAGATATTAGTTTAAAATAAGAACATTTCCGCAGAAATGGACTCGAATTTTTCATTGAGAATTTTCCAAAAACTAATTTTTCCATCAACTTTTATTTGGCTTGTTTAATTGTCTTTCTGTCTGATCAATTTCTTCCTTTTTTTTGTAAAACGTCCCACAAAAACTAAAGGCATACGAGGGTGGTCTGAAAAGTTTCCGACCTCAACATGCAGCAGTCGTAAATAAAAGCTAGTGAATTCGTTGCTCATCTGTTGACAGTTACTCACCAAAGTTTCAGCCATTTTGGACGCGCAGTTGTTGTCTAGCACTCGTTTGAGTGAGTCGATGTGAGTGTTTTTATGAAAATGGACAAAATCCAGTATCGAGCTGTCATTAAATATTTGTTTTTGAAAGGCAATACGCCTACGCAAATCAAAGATGAGTTGGATTCTGTGTATGGGGGCTCTGCACCATCATTTACCACAGTGAAATTTTGGGCAGCTGAATTTAAACGTGGTCGTAAGAGCTTGGGAGACAATGAACGTTCGGGACGCCCAAAAACTGCAACTACCGACGAAAACATCGTCAAAGTCCACCAAATGCTAGACGACCGCCGAATCAAAGTGAGAGAGATAGCAGAGGTTATGAACATGTCAAAAGAACGTGCTTGTCACATATTAAATCAACATTTAGAGATGAGAAAGATGTCCGCGCGTTGGGTGCCGCGTTTGCTCACGTTAGACCAAAAACGTGTTCGAATGAACATTCCCAACGCTCTGTTGGCGCAGTTTAGGCGCAATAAATCCGAGTTTTGGCACCGATTAATTACTATGGATGAAACTTGGATACACCATTATACGCCTGAAACAAAAATACAGTCCAAACAGTGGACTGCAAAGGGGGAACCGGCTCCAAAAAAAGCAAAAACTGTTTTTTCGGCTGGGAAAGTGATGGCTACTGTTTTTTGGGATAGTCATGGAGTTATTTTAATCGATTATCTTCAAAAAGGAAAAACCATTACAGGAACATACTACGCATCATTAATTGACAAGCTGAAGGCAGAATTTGCGAAAAAACGGCCACATTTGCAGAAAAAGAAAGTCCTGTTTCACCAAGACAACGCACCGCCTCACACCTCAGTGGTCGCCATGGCGAAAATCCAGGAATTACGGTTTGAACTGCTTGACCATCCGCCTTACTCACCAGATCTAGCCCCAAGCGACTTCTTTTTGTTTTGCGCTCGGAGGACAGATATTTTCGTCAAATGAAGAGGCAATCACCTTCGTGAACAATTATTTTGCAGAGAAAAACGCCGAGTACTATTTGGACGGGTTACAGAGATGGGAGCATCGCTGGGAGAAGTGTGTAGAGTTACAAGGAGACTATGTTGAAATATAAAAAAAAAATTTCTGAAAAAACGTCTTGTATCTTTGTTAGGTCGGAAACTTTTCAGACCACCCTCGTATATCGTAAATCATGATAATTCATATGGGGAGGCAATATTGGATGTCGTTACTCACAAGCCATTTGTTATCTCACCTTCCCATTCCCTAGTTGTTACGCTGTAAGTAAAATAGAAGATATTTATTGTGATAAAATTACAATCTGCCTTATTGGGCAGTAAGTAATTGTGGTTAATGCTCAGTCAGTTTTTCATTCATACAGTATTTACAAACAACCCAGAGACCTCCCAAATCCACATGGTTGTCTCCTCCTTCGCATGCGAATGATGAAGCGGGGGAAGTTTCCCACACTCTTACAATAGCCGTGTCACCGGATAGGAGCCAGTGGAGGCTGAGCAAGAGGGGGAGAGCCACAGACACTCGGACATGATTGAAGAAACTGGCCATTGACAGGACTCCCACTGTCACGTATTTATAGCAGGTCACGAGGCCGCTTTAGACTCCGAGGAGGATTATAGGGATGTTTGGTGGTTGGATAGGTTTCGATGGAATTTCATGAACTTGGAAGGGAAGAGTTCAAGAAGTTCAGCCTTTTGTCGAGATGGAAGTCTAAATACCGTACCGTCTCGAATACAAATAGATCATGACAAAAAAATAAAATAAGTTATGTATGCTAACATACTTTATTAGTTTTCTATTGCCTTTAATTTCATGCTGCTTAGCTGAAAACTATTTGACGTTCCTTTCATCTTTGCTTTTATGCTATATCATCGCCTGTAATGGAGATGTTTAACCTCCTTCGAGGTTATGCTCGATCAATGCTACTTAAACGCAATGATTTGAAGAAATAGTAGGGCTATTTCTAACGGTGTAGTTAGATAAAATGTATTTTATTACATGTAGAAGTACAAGTAGACTCGTGTCTGTATATGTAACGGATTCTTACATCCTGGCACTGATAAAATGGCAGATTCATATTAATTCTGCCCTTTGCATATTGGGTGCAGCTGATCTTTCAATGCGTTACTTAATATTACCACATCATCTTTATAAGAATAGGCGTTACTTTTTAAATAGTGCCATTATCTAGTACGGAATCTCAAATCTTCTTAGTTGGGAACACACGGTTTATTGCTGGAGACCTATTGCCAGCTGAGTAATCTAGTGATTCTCCTAAGCTATATATACGCAGTTTCATGTGAAGAGAAATACGAGTCTACAGTACTTATACAACCAAGCGACATTTAGTTTTGTATGTCATTTGTTTGAATTGTAGTCCTGAGGAAGCCTGAAAAGGCAAAACATCGATTGTTGATATAATATCAAAATAACAGATATTTTGGGAGAGACTTTAAGCTTTATTTTTTTTGATAAACTTATAATATAAATATCAATATACAGGAGTCTCTTTTTGAGTGTTACTCTCAAGAATGAAGTTTAGTTATACAACGTCCCCCTTCGCCTTTCACCATATTTTTCTTTAGTAATTTGTCGTGAAATATTTATTAATTTTCTAAATCTGATCCGGAGGTCCTGCCAGAATGTTGTTACTATCACCAAAAACCCCTTATAATCAACCGTGTCTTAAAACTTGCAATGTGTCTAAAATCATGAATGAAGTTCTGGAAGACTTGGAAATTGCCAGATAAGAGAGCCACCCTTTAACTTTTGGAGTGGGAAGATTCCTGCCTTCGTGTTACTCGACACGAGAGCTGATCACCTCTGACATTCGGTTTGCACCAATGTTTAAAAGGTATAGATGGCTCCTAAGGTGGCGATCAAATAAAAATGATCCTTAAAAGTCTATTAAGGGTGGCCGTTAGAGAAATAAGAGTGATTTGTTCATTTATCTGTCTGTGGCTATCTGACATTCGAGTAGTGTTTTCAGTAATCCGGTAATACGTCTCTCTATGCATCGGATTATGGAGTTTGTACTGCTCTTCTAGAACAGTCCCATTAATACCGAGATCACAAAGTTCAAAATTTAATAGATAGTTGTAAATAGTAAGTAAGGTTTCACAACATCCGCCTGTGGCACTGTAAGTAATTGCTACTTGTGACTTTCCCTTCTTACATCTGTCCAGCCTGAGGCCTGTCTGAGACCACCACGCTCCATCGAACTTTTCATTCTCTCCGCTCTATACCAACGGATTTGAGCAGAACACTTCCTTCAGTTATCTTACCTGGAGGAGAGGCAATATCTGTTTTTTCGCTATTGGTAAAAAAACCTATATTTCATTAATATGATTACGAAATACCATCAATATTGATTAGGTAAAGTTTAAGTAAACAAGCTACTTTTTATCAAAGGTTTATAAATGTAATCCCTGGTTGTTTAGCTCATTTAGGTGCAGTTGTACAATAAGGTGGGTTGTTTCCTAGCAGCCTTGGATTGGAGAACATGCGACCAAAAAATGAACGTTAACGGTTTTCAAAAGTCATGACCGTTTGAACGAATTAAGATCCATTCACAAAATTCGCATCTTCAACAGTTAAAGAAGCCGAGATAAGATATGTATTACCCCTTAACCTGTGTCAATTATGGCTAAGCCATTTTAAAGCATCATACAATATTCCTTGTATCACTTTTAAGTATTTATTGTATTTACGGAGTCGTTTATCCTGTATCACGTGGTGATTACTAATAATAATAATTACCTAATACAACAACATGCCAATTCTAAATAACAAAAACAGTAGGAGGTTTACTAATATATTTTGTTATTGAGTAAACATTCTAGCAAGACAAGAAATATTATATCAATCAGTAACTAATGTTACTCAAATGCATAAGACATCTCCTTTTGGTCATGTGCTCATCTATTCTCCCTCTAGTAGCAACATGATGTAGATTTACTTGTAATGCCGAGGCAATTATGCCTGATGTCGCGCCGTTCTTTTAGATGAACGAGATAAGACCAATCGTCCGCTAATTGAAAGACTAAATGAATTGCAAATTTGGGAGATCGTATGAAAATAATCGGATCAATAAAATGAACGACCGAAGAAGCATTTCGTCAGTGCTTTTGCCAGTTCATTCCTTTCTTTTAAAGTATTCATATCCATAATTATGAATACTCTTAAGTTAAAATACAAATTCGCTTCCATACAACTTATATCAGATGCCTACTAACCTTTCATATCTGTTGAGGTGCCTCCAGTCAGGCATAAGCCCAGGCTCGCAGTACTCCAGCAGCGCGCTGAGGCAGATACCCGAGTTCCAGTCCGTTGTGAAGTTGTTCACTTCGCATTCTGGAAGCACCGCCTGAAAGAAAATTAGCCTATTAGTAATCATGTGTACGATATATTTATACTTACATACGCAATGTAATTTTCATGAAATTTGCATTAGCAACAACGAAAAAGATCTTATATTTCCACAAAAAATAATCATTTCTATATATTAGCTAGAAAACTGTGTTTTAGATCAATTTTTCTTTTTAATAACCCCATAAAGGATATCATACTGTTATGCTCGTTCTAAATTTCAATAGACTTTTAACATATTTTGTCTCTATTGTTTTTTCCATTCAAATATGTCTGGTTATAGTGTGCATAAGTTTTTCTTAAGTTCAAGGTAGTTACTAAAATTGATTTCATTATTTATAAACAATAAATAAAAAAAAACTTTTATTTTAATTTTATTTTTATGTTTGTTGACAATTAGTTCATCTCGAAAATTGTATTACTCAGCCGGACCCAGTCACCTGTATTATGAATAAGAGAAGATACCGTCGACAAACATAATTTTTTTTATTTCATCATCGTATTTGTCATCTGGAGGTAAGGATATTTTCCTTGGTGACTAAAACCATGCTACAAACACGAGGCTTGGTTTTGAAAAGTCAAACCACCACATTGTTTTCTTAAAACGCCCATGTCTAAACAAAACACTCTACCGGAGTAGCACATTGCCAACATCAATTTTGGCCTTTTTACGGCTTTTATTTTATTATAATCCCTTTTTTTTTTCTTTCTTTTTAAACTTTTTCTTGTGTTAAATTTCTAAATAAGATTTTCATTTTTTATTGGTTGCTTTTTTCATTTTCCCTTTCGATGTCTGTCAAATTAAAGTTTAGTCTACCCTTTTCTCTTATATGATAAATCGTAAGACGAAGACACGCTAAATAACCCGTATTCTCTATACATCGATGGAGTAAGTTAAAGGAAAAATATTAAAAATTAATTACAAAGATGGTTTATACACGAGTTCTATGTTTTTAATATAGGTAGTATAATAAAACGTAAGACGGAAAAAAAACTATTTTATACAAAACAGAGATATAAACACAAAGCAATAAGTAAGTAAGCTTTCTTATTGTTACTTAAGTAAAATTTTACATAATAGTATGACGTAATTGAAAAAAATATTTAAAAACTGTGCATATCAGTAAATTTTTATTTATTACATGAAATGATTACGAGAATCTCCAGCATTCTCAATACATACCTGCTATACTCCCCCGCCCCTCCCCCGGTAGTAAAATATCTTATACTATCTCCATGGAAAATTTACCCAACTTTAACCAAGCATTATCATATAATAATAAGTCGTTGACTCCTAAAACTACTTTTTTCTTGAAAATTCCAGTATAATATAAATGGATTCGCAGTAATCTCTAACGTCTCTTCTCTTTAAGGAAGAGTAGCATATTTTCTTTATCGTCCGAATGCAGTAATACACAGCCCGAATGGTCATCGAAAAATGCTCCATAAAATAATCCAGAACTGGCTTATAATTTTGTCAGATTCACCAACAACATGCCCTATTTGCTTTAGGGTAATAATGTAGTGATTCTTTGTTTGCTCATGTAGCGAGTTTAAAACTTTCTTTGTCCATGAAAGAATGTAGCTAATCCGGATAATTAAGCCGGGCACTGACTGGTATTGACCACGAATCGTCAAAGAAATATTTTCCAAGCATAAAAAAAAGAAATGAGCAGAACCATCGCGATTTACAGCTGACCTACTTTGCTTAGACGATCTTCATAGCCGTATCGCAAATGAAGCCGTATTCGCGTAATACAAATGCATTTAATTTTGGGCTGTTACTCTCAGACGTTGTCGAATGAATTTGGCAAAAAGGTTGGGGTTCGTGATTCGTTTTCGCTAAGAGAGAATTTGGCTCTAATCGTTAGCAGCCAGTGCTTAATGATTATAAGCGTTTTTGCATAGGCGCTCTAGGTAGGTGCGGCCTTGTCCCCCCTGTAAACCTTCGTACGAACTACTTGTACTGACGATGACAAATCCTTTCCAATTAAGGCGAATTCCTCGAGATGATTCCGAGAAACGTGTCTTATGGGAATCTTGCAAGTTGTGTCACCCATACATACCGAAGCGTAGGACGCTAGGAATCTTTGCTGTTCACGTCATTATGGGAAAGTCAATGATAAAGCAGCAATGCTTTGTTGATTAAATTATCAAATATATTTCATCATGTGAAGGAAGTTTGTTTTCTTGAAGCGATCAGTTTTGTTTTCTTGAAGTGATAAGTAGAGCGATCGTACTGTTTTTTTTTTTCCCGATCCCCTTAAAAAAAATAACAAAACTTTTATTTACTATAGATTCTTAGGCGAATCTATTTACATACTACATTTTATATGTCCTGTATCATCGGTACACTCTATACAAGGTCTGAATCGGCATAGAAGTTATATCGTATTGTATTGTACAGTTAACAAAAATATATATATATACAAACAGGAAATAGGTTAATGGGAAGAGAATTAGGAGGTAGAAAACTGCCTAAGGCCAGAAATACATAAAATGATTTAGCACATTGTGACTCACCCTTAACCATGACAACATCAACTTCTTCGGGGGAAACTTGGACCTTCCTATCTGGTAGCGAACGATCAGAGACCAAATGAGTCCGAGGATGAGCTTCAGGTTACCGTTAACTATGTCAACGTTACCTGAAAAGAAATAATTATACAGAATTATTAAAAAACGATTTCATATGTAAGCATTGGTGGAACTTCATATCCCTCTTAAATTATTAAATAATTCAGTAAATTATGTTAACATATGAATATCCTCAGAAAAATGTTTGCTCAGGGCAATATCAAGACAAGTAAAGCAGAGTTTCTGATCCTAAAATTGGCAATGGTATAAGTATTAGCTTACGGCACTATCATACTAAATAGTTATTGTGAAGTTTATGAAACTGTAAAAAATGTTATTTAGTTATATCTTTAGGCTTATATAGATCTACTATTTTATTACAGAGCTTATTTGATGCACATACGTACATAACATATTTGGCGATTCTTTCATTAAATAGCATTGCTTAAACTTAGTCAAGGTATTTATCTGTAGATCAGTTACAAATCAGACACTTAATTGTATAATAGGGAATACAGGCTTGCCCTATCTTTATTTTAGGTTAGATCAAGTATCAACAATTAGTACAAAACTACATAGAATCTTACACCTCTTGTACTTCATACAAAATTAAGAAACTTCCAACATAAGATAAAATAACTCACCATCATCTCTTAGAATGAAGTCCTACCTGCCCCGACAGGCCTCAGAAGCAGACTGCAGACAATGCACAAGAAGAGGGGAAGGAACAGGAAGCAAAGCTGCAATTTCATGTTTCTTATGTCGAGTTGTCGTAGATCCAGATACTTTCTAACTAATTGATTAGGCGGTCATTGGTTCCGCTCCCTCACACAAACTGGAGCTACTTTGTAATGGGCTTAATATTGTTGATGACACTTGTTAAGGAAACGACAAAAGTAGGTCAGGGGTCCAGCTCGGCTGTTTGCTAGCAGTTAGCTTTTGCAAACAGAACATTTTTTGGGGGTTTACTCACTTCTAAACAGGAATTAAGAGATATAAATAAATATAAATGAAACATTAATTAAAGTGGAGTAAATAAGAAAGCTCTTTAATGGAAGTCTAGAATGGACTATCAGCCACGATCTTGAACCGACCAGAAGGTCGTAGTTATATCAAGAGAATTTGTTTGAATAACCTTTTACATTCCACTGTTGTAAGGTTAAAGAACGCCGAACTTCACCCCCGTTACTTGCGTGTGCCGTCGGTGGGTGAGTTAATGATACGCCAAGTTTTTTGACTCATTGCAGCACTTAACAAGCCCAAAATCAACACTATGACCCCACCACCCTTCGGTCGATGTCAACAGACTGTCCGGTAAAATTAGGTTAAGATTTTGTTGGCTTATATTTAAGTTATCATATTTCATAAGGCGCCCCATCACCTTTGTATAGTTCCATGAACACTGCATTGTGAACTATTAATTCGTATTTTTAAAAAGTAATTATGCAATGTCTTAAATACGATCATTTCATCAAAATCTTGTTCGCTGTATTGAATCTACGCGAGATTTTGTTAAGAGATTTAATTCTCGAATACTGCTAAAATTAAAAGCTACTCAGTACTTTTACACTTCCGCAGTTCAATGTCATTTCAACTAGACCACCCCTAGTGCCCACTATGAGGAGAAATGAGCCTTGAAGAAAAAAAATACATTCATTCCAATATCACGTTTAAACCAAAGGCTGTGGTGACCGAGCACGTATCTCGGCAGTTTTTATGAGTCCGGCGCCGAATTCTGAGCCTCTACGTGTCTATTACGTCTGCGAAAGTTATGAAATAAAGAAAAGCGAACACGTAGCGCATATTAATTTTATTATACTGCATGTCAACCTTAGGTAACATTTTTAATGCTAGCTACTACTACAACATTTTAAGGATTGATCTTCTCATTTATTATCTCTTACAAATACAATATTTCAGCATTTTTGTACCTGGGTGGAAGCGGATGGTTTTTGACATACACTTGTATTATGGTTGTCTCTGCCTCGTTTTTATGCTTCAAAGTCCCGTCAAAGTTTTCAGAGTGAACCCTTAGCGTCAAATACTAGTCAAGTTCGTATTTCGGCAAGATTAGAACATCGCTGTGACTTTAAAGATTATTTTTTTTTTCCCTACAATATTAAACTCATGAGATAGATATGATCAGGTGTGGGTGGTCTAGGGAGTTTTGACGGTATATTACAGAATTGTGTAATTGTAGGATAAATCTGTATTCAACTCTAGAAAAGTGGTCTTCTAGGCGGACTTGTAACCAAGAAAATCAACTCTCGCATGTATAACTCATCTTATTTTTGTCTCATCGAGAGTCTATACAATGCATTTTGGTATTCTGTACCATCATCGTCATTACATGAACGGAATGTTAAAATCGATAAAAAGAATGTGCAGTTTTTCTCTTCTTTGGCGACTTTTAAAGTAGAAGCTAGAGTACAAAACCCAAATGGTCTTATTTTTGTAAAATTTTTGATAAGCATTAGAGCTTCACAATCTTTTCAAGGAGTTTGGTAAAACATTGATAATATGTTTGAAACATCTATGAAACCATCTACGAACCGAGTCAGATCTGAAAAAAATTAATCATCCGTGAACAACTCATCACAAGAATTATTCGATGTCTAAATTTATAAAGAAAATAGAATTTATCAGAAATGAAAGAATATTTTATGCTTAAGGATTCTGACACTAACTGCAACCAGGGTCTACAAAAGCTGACTTTACACGTTATTTAAAAAAAAACTCAACTCCCTCTTAGTAATAATAATAATAATATATCTTTATTATCCTGGGTCGACTTGTCATAATGTTATGATCAATTTTACTGGTCCTACCAGTCAGTTCTGCCTCTTTTCCGGAAGACATGTAAATAATTTTTTGAGTTCATAAACTCAATAAACCATTATAATAGAGTATTATTGTCATTTTCCACATTAAAGTCATTTTTGAGACATAGATTACCTTAAAAGTATGGGTTATTATTCAATATCCAGGTATTCCCTCCAGGCATGATAAGTATAAGGAATAAACACTCATGTTAATTTAGTCAAGTACGCTACATCAATTTGGCTTCCGGGATATTAACTAATGTATACTATGTATGTATACATAATAAAATAAAAAATAACCTATGAAAGAAACAGAAAAATGATGTAATATGTTTCACTCCATGCTCATCTAACATGATTCTACCCGAAACGAAAGTGAATCACTGTACGAGTAGATAAAAAAAAAACCCGCCAAGACATTCCTTCGAGTAGGGGCGCGTCCTCTGCAAATATTTCTACTCGCCGACACAAAGAGAGACGCTGTAAAAAACTTTTACACAGAGGATCCTCAAGGACGGAAATAATTCCCTTTATAATGCTCACTAGCACGCGAGTGAAACTGGAAGCCACTGCAGAACAATAGCGGCTATTGCCAATAATCTAGTCAGCGAGGGACAATAATGTGCTCAAGTACACTACCTGCGGTTAGAGGTGATACTGACCACTTGTCCTCGCTCAATTAACAACAACTGTTTAACTTTGGCCTTTGATAAGTTATGATTGCCGAGCCGAAAGAAGGAGGCGCTACTTTATAACAGCGCTTGGATTCTCATTCATCTCTTAATATAAGACAAATTACTAATCTACAAAGTTGTAACAATAGTAAATTTCCCTTATTACGTCAGCAACAAAACCCTTCATAACGATCTTAATATACCTTACATTCTTGAGCTCATACCTTCCAAGTTTATTGAATTCCATTGAAACCTATCCAACCATCCTAATCCTCTAGCACAGTTATTACACTGCACCACACATTCCTATAATCCACCTCGGAGACTAAAGCGGCAGTAGTCTCGTGACTTGCTATAAGTGCACGACAATGGGAGTTCTGGCAATGGCTAGCTTCTCTAATCAGGTCCTGAGTATAAAAAAATAACAGCGCTGGGGCTACCGTCTTTAGTTTCGTCTGTTTATGTTATACTAACAATAATAGCATAGTTTATAGACAGACTTGAAGGCTGCCTGGGTAAAAATGGACAAAGAGGCCGCCGTGGACTGTTGTGAGAGTTTGAGGAATAAACTCCAGATCAGTCAATATAGAGTTCAGTTGATTAACCTAAAGTAGAGAGGATTCCACATGCTTTGTCTCTAACCTAGGCCTATGATTTTAGTTGTATGGCCTGGTACCTAGTCAAGACCTTGTAGGTCCCCCGCTAGGTAAATGATTCAAGCAAATGCTCGAGTTGGCCTACCTAATGTGAACTCAAATAGCTCACGAGTTGGTGGTGGGAAGCTTTTTGTCCAATATTTGTCTTCTCGTTTACATTGTGCTAACCCGACCATTGTTGGGATAAAGCAATTTGACCGATAACTCATCGATAGAGCTGGAAAAAAGTATCCTGAAATTTTAAATACATATTTAGCATCGCGCTGTAAATGTTTTGATTAAGATATAATAAGGGGAAAATACCAAAATTATCCATAAAAGAGATTTCTCAATGGAACCAAAGGTGTACCACGATCTGTAATATTTGTATTTGTACCTGGATAAGTTAAGGCGTGGGCATTGTCGGTAGACAGTCTTAATACCAAATCCTCGGGATGTAAACATCCCGATAGTATCTGAATAGGATTAAGAGCTACAAATAAAGCAGTCTTGTACTAACCTTTGATCTCATCTTTTCTATTACCTCTTTTTCGTTCTTTTTTAGTTTTAATTCTCACGAACGTTCACTGGTGCCGAAACCCGGGAGTCGCGGAGATAGTGAGGAATTACGGAACGCCAGCTGGGGAAATTTTGTTGTGGCCCGATTTTGATTGGCACACGGAGAAGAACAGATGGCGGAAGGTGGACTATTAAGACAGCCCGTCTTAAATCTGGTTGATGGGGCGGAACCTAGGAGAGTGGGCCTGCTACCGGAGACTCACGCGAATGCACTCGCCCTGATGAGGGTGACGGCCATGAACATCCAGGATCTAAGAAACGTGATTTCATATCTGGAGATGTTTACAGGAGAACTGGGTAGCTTAATCACTTTTTGAAGGGAGGAGACCGCCTCACGGCTTTAATCGGGACAAAGGTGGAAGGCAATCGGCTGGACCTCACGGACGCGTAATCACTGAGAGTGGCTTTGATATGTCGGGTAAGAAGAAGCATACTGAATCAGATCCAATCTGACGAGGAACCCCCATGGGAAGTAGTAAACGCGCGACTGAAGAAAGCGTATAGAGAGGGGTGCTAGACCCCAGCGGAAGATATTTTCCAAATGTTTCGGAAAACGAGATCCCCGAGACAGAGAACGGGCAGTATGCCGTAGGTGGTAGTCCGTTATAATTAAGTTGCCGAAAAGATAAGAGAGACATTTACCGCTGAAAAAGTAGAAGGCTGGATGGGCTTCCTGTCCACAATTTTGAAGGTGCAGCTGGCCAAGGAAACGGGAAGGAAGGAGGGATTCGCTAACGAACGCTCGTTCCTAGAGTGCGCTCAGGCGATGATCGACGCCAGCGCCAGGGAAGAGGAATGCGTATCCGAGAAGACGAGAGTGACTGGAGCCGGGTCGTTTACAGAAGAAACAGGACCCCTAAGACCGTATGGAAGAAACCCGAAACAGCGATTACGGGTAAAGATAGGGGAGCGATGGGAGAGAAGAAATTCAGAGGGGCGAAACCTAGATATGTGCCTCGTAGAGAAGAGAGGAATGGATGTGGGATGCGATTTGTTGGGACGGGGGAACGAAGAGAAGAACTGGTGGATTAGGTTAGGTGATTTAAGGTATCGGAGTAAGGGGCAGTACGGGGTGGCAAGGTACATATTTGGGTGGTAAAGAAAGTAGAGGATTGGAGACAGAACTTGCGGGCCGAATTCAGAGATATTTTTTTCGTAGAGGGAGATCTGTCAGGAGCAACTGGAAAGGCAGAGCATGAGATACCGCTAAAAATAGAGCGCGTAACATATGTTAAAGAAAGGCGATATCCGCAAGCACTTCGTCAACACATCCGGAGTGAAATCGAAGAATTAAACCGGGAATACCGATCTGTGGGAAGACGGCGGCGCAAGGGATAGCCCCACATCGGAAGAGTCTGTCGGAGAGAGACCACGAGACATGGGACGTCTGATGAGATTATTAACGACAAACGTCACCAAGTCATTTGGAAGACAAAAACTTCGGGCCTGATGACGGCGACGCATGACGAATACGGTCGAAGCACAATCTCGACGATTTGGTCACATCCGGGGGTGAGTCGAGATCAAATTTGCCGAGCACTGAAGGATGCCTCCTAACCGGGGAAAACATACCACCTATTTGTCCGTAACGCGATGATTTGGGAGAAATTAAAAAAATTGGGACAGAGCGAGCCATTAGGAATTGGCTACAGTGGAGATACTTCTGGTAGGGAATGCGGCAGACCATCTACGAAATCATAGGGGCTTGCTCCATCAGCCTGAAGACCAAATATGACCGCCAGCCACCACAGGGATGACAGGAAGAGACACCCAAGGCAGAGGTGCCACCGATCGAAATACAAATCGGCACGTTTACGTGGCGTGGATTCAAATTCACTACAATCGACACATTTAGTAAGGTGGTTATGGCATACGAGGTGCGGGACAAATCGTAGGACGCTATTCTGCAAGCCATCAACTTGTGGTTCCAAATTTATGGCATCCCCGAGCGCATTTCGTCGGATGGTGGGAGAAAGTTCGACAACGCCAATGTTCACGCTCAGATGAATGGGGACGTGGCGTGGCATATTAATACCCCGGCACATCCCAAAAGTAAACGTAGAGCGCCTGCACAGCACCCTCAGCGATCACCTGCGGATACACTAGGTTGATAAGGGGCTGTCAGCGAATGTTGCGATGCCAATGGCGGTGGCGGCGTATAACCACTCGATTCACACCACCACGGTCTTCGCGCCGTTTAAAATTCTCTTTGGGTTACGCGCGAGACCGCGAGATTGGGCAGAGACGGTGGTGGATGAAGGGAGCACGGAACAGATCGTGAACGCCCACATGCGGCTGGGAAAAATTTGGCCTACAGTGCGCGATCGGATCTCGCGGGAAAACCAAACGCGGGGTGAGGGTAAATATGAAAGTCCGGGACAGAACGAGATCGATTAAGATTGGGACCGTCGTTTATAGGAAATCAGGTTCCAACCGGAGTAAAGAGCCGGTCCGATATGAAGGCCCTTTCAAGGTTGTTGTGATCCGAGAACACCCAAGGAAACGGTGGACAGTTCATATTGAACAGCTTAAACTTCCACACCAAGGGGGGGGGAGATTGTGAGTAAAATGGTTTGTCCTCGATCCGAAACGAAGCATGTAACTTTGTTGTTATAGGTCACAGTTTTAATATATGCGTGTTCTTAGTTTTAATAGTATTATTGTAACCATATTTGACAATTTTTGTTTTCATGGCAGTTGCCGGGTCAGTCTAGGAGGTATTGTTATTTTAATCTGTACATTTATATTTTTTTTGTCTTGTTTGTGTGTTTAGTAGTGTGATGGATTACAGATTGTGTATTGGGTGCGCTGGCCTTTGCCCTTGAGACCCCAGCCCACCTGATTGTACACTCGGGTTGGACTTGGAGGAGTTGAGGCCTGGGCACTGTCGGTACACAGTCTTACACATGTAAACATCCCGATAGTATGTGAATAGCTTTAAGAGCCACAAATAAAGCAGTTTTGTACTAACGTTTGATCTCATCATTTCTATTACCTCTTTCGCGTTATTTTTTAGTTTTAATTCTCACGAACGTTAACTTATAAATACAGATACCTTAGTCTACATTAAGAAGTATTAAATGTTTAAAAATTTCTCAAGTCCACGCTAGTGAATTTACATATGATTTTCAAAAAGAATTTTAGCGGCCAACAATAGTGTAATTTTAAGTTATTTATTTATTTTTATCGTCAACATATTTACAATTTTTGTATGTTAAAAACATCATTTTGCTAAACAAATAATATGTATTTTTGGCCAAAAGTTAACGGGTTTTGGATAAGGTTTTTTCACAAGTTATTATTTATTAATATTTTAAGAAACTCACGCGATGTCGTGTAAATACATTTTAATATCGTTTTTTTTTTCCACTTTCTCCCTCTATATATACAGATACATGTTTTCTTAATGTATATATATCCCTGGATCAGCTATTATTACCATGCTATGGACTCAATTAATCGTCTAAATGTTGGAAATGATATATTCAAGTTAAAAAATCTCTTTTTTTTATCTTTATCCAACCCAATTCAAATTTTTGGATAGGATGGATGTGTCAAATTATAATTTTTAGTACTTTTAGCATTATAATGAATGAATGAACGAATCCAATTTCCAAAATAAGATTAGCTTTGAGGGGTGAACGAGCTGGCTCGTTGGAACATTGAAGGGGTCGTCGTTATGCAGTTCCGCAAGACCTGGCTGGCCTATAGCAGCAGCGCCGCACAGTGGAGTGACTAAAAAAACTCGACATCGGTCAGAAAATAAAATCTTGAATTTTTGCACTATTTTATTATATTTTCTATTCTTGCACTGGATTTAACCAAATTCCCTACTGACAAACTCTATTTCACTATTTTAAAACAAATAGAAATGACTTAAAATTCAAACTCCTTGGGTCAGTTAAGAAATTTCATAAATCAATAGTTTTCTGAAATATTAGCACAATTTTCGTAAACTTCGCGCTATAAAACGTGCCAAAAATGAAAGTTATGACTATCTAGTCTATTCTATCTAGACTGTATGTAGTCAATATGTGTAATTTATGCTACTACTAGCATAATGCTGTAATACAATTAAAATAAATTGAACGTTACTTACGTGCCTCTCGCACAAAGAACGATATTTAAAACTTTGAATAAGTAAAAGAACAGAGTGGAATTTTATTTGAATAGTTTGATAAGTTATGGTATTGGAGTGGATCAATGATTTGTATTTTTCCGATCAAAAAATTACTAGCGACCGGTGAATGTCAAACATGATTTGATGCGGACTACAAATTTTAACATTATTCAATTAACCTAGCAGTTGCTGAATTGCCTCTTTTAAACAGAAGCGTTCCATTATGCGTATTCTCACGATTAATACTTAAGCAACCCAAGTAACTGTCCACGAATGGAAAACCACCAAAATCATCAGTAAAATTATTTGAAGAGGTAATCTTCAACTGCTTAAAAATACTTAGGAGACGGGTTCAAAAAGTGTGCGTTAGATTTATTTTCGATACATTTAGAATAGGCAATTAAATTTACACACGCAATTAGGCAATACATTTAGAATAAGTAGTGCATAAGAAATTTAACAACTTGTTAGAATGAAAGCTATGGGTTCAAATCTATTTAACAAAAGTAAATTTAGGATTTTGTTGTTTGTTTTTTTTTAAACCAGAGACGCTCATGCTTTTACCAATATTTGTAAAGTGCCATTTTTAAGCTAAATACATAAACTATTTATCAGTTAGGTCTCATTTGATATTGGAAAGACGCGAAACAGCCATCTACATAACATATGACTAAGCAGCGTTCATTAATTAATGACTTGGTACAAAAAAAAATATTCTGAAATTTCGACTAGGTTATCAAATTAAATGTCTTGAGGTCCTAAATAAAGAATATTTTAATTTTTGTTTTTTAAAACTCTAATTAGAAAAAATCATTGGAGCTGTTGCTAACTTTAACGGTTTATTATTGAGACCAGCTAAAATAAAAACATCTTTATAAAAAGTAATAAAAGATCACTAATAAATTACTTAGTGATGAAAAAATTAATACTTTCTCATCAGATCGAATAGGGTCTAAATCGAATATCTTAACTTCCTTGATAATAATGTATAATATATGTAGAGGATTTAGTAGATTATTGTTAGATTTTTTAAAATTTCCAAACTTCTTTATTAAGATATGTTTGTTAAAATTTGCAATAATTGGCATCTGTATTGAGCCTATACAAACTAAAATTGCATTTGTGCTTCTAATATATTTGCTGAAGCTGTTGTATATTTACTGTTTACATTTTATCAGTGTACAATACTGTTTCACTAATTTTAACGTTTTCTTATAACATACAATTTAAAGGTGATTAGGCTCACCCTCCAAAAAGATTGCCGACTAAAACTACCTTGACTAGGAAGGGTAGGGGAGTCGCGGTGTTAAACGCAGGGTTATTATTTCATAAATTCATTGAAATCGATTTTGAAAACGTAACTAAGCACTGATCTTTGTGATGCGTCACAAGACTTGAATTTTTCTTTAGCATGTAGATAAAAAAGTATATCGTTACAATTGAAATGATTTGAAATACGCGAGAGCATAAAAACCGAAAGGTTTACAGAGGGAGTATGTGTAGGTGTTAGGTTTTGAGCAGCAATTTCAATAAAAGGTAGGTTACAAGTTGCACCCCCAGGAAGGGAAAGAATACTCAATACCACATTAAGTTATGCAAGTGCTCTGTTCGGGTGAAGGCAACCGTGAAGAAGGATATAGGTCGGATCTAAAAGATACCGAACTGGCTTTTGCTATTCTTGTAGTTTAGGAGAGTACCCAGAGGTAGATAGTGCGGAGGCATAGAATGTATTTAGTGGTAGCAGAATAATAATGGAGTTAATGGTTAGCTATGGAAGTCAACTCTTGTAAGTTACAATCTGTAAAAAAGTTTTTTTTAGTTTATTCCTATTATTACCAGAATAATGAAATAACTAGTTGGTCCGAAGACGTCTGGATGTATATATTTTTATGACCCCATTAATTGTTATAATTGACTCAAATTTTTTAATATAAATCATTAATAATTAACGATAGTGGAAGGATCTAGAACCCGGAAACTCCACAATAGTCTGTGGGCTATACTAACTCACCTAGACAGGGCCGATTTTTTTTAATATGTATCCTATAATATGAAGCCTATGACTGTAAGTATTGTACAGGGCGGACCATGAGCTGACAGCAGGGCCCCGTCTTGCCCATAAATTAATTTTCCGTGAACTAGTCTTGCCCATTTACACATCATATAACATTTTTAAATCAAGATATTTTGTTGTGGTCCTATTATTATTAGTAATTATTAATAGTTAATACCCAAAAAAATTATTTTGAGGGTTTCGTTGATTTCGTTTTCAAAATCAGAAATGTTTTCACCTGTTTGACTGTATGTCTTTCCTGGTGATTGTGAGTCAACTGTTTGACCAGTAATGATAGTACCCTTTTACATATATATATTATTTGATTACCCGAGAACACGACAGATATGCTCAACTCTATATGACGTAATTAGGTGTCAATAATTAATTATTTACTTAATAAAAAATTTATTTTCATATTAAGTGGAGTATCAAATTAAAGATCTCGACATTATCGCCTAACAATGTATACATGTCGGGGGTTTAGCGGACTGTGATAACATAGCTGCTATGGCCAGAACCTTTTTTTAAATTTTACGAATGAAATAATATAATGAAACTATTTAAAAATTGTAACTACAATTGATTTAAAGTGGTCCATGAGATCAATGGCCTTCCAGTTGACCTGAAGTTGCAAGAAGAGCAGGCGATAATGATGTCAGGCGGAGGCGCTAAGCTCTGTGTGGGAGAACAGGTCCGCAGCTATCCATTTGTCCAACTGTACTACCGCCTTTTCACTGTGAGTAAAGGCCAATCGTTCGTGAACGAATCAATTGTAAAGATCGGTTCAACCTAGTGAGAGATACGAACATGCTGTCCCTGGGCTGACGACCTTTCGGGAGGAAATGAACCAATAAGTCAATGAATGGATCATTGAAATGACCTAACGTACATATCTCTACTAGCCAATGTAGGCTTTTCTTTTTGGTCGTCATCGCACCTTTAGGCCGGCAGTTCAGTGGCCATACTATTTTTTCCAGTTCCATGTAACTTAGATTAAGTAATTAGTAATTTATCTACTAAAACTCTATATACACGTACAAACCTGTATATACCCGAAAATGCGAGCATGAAAGTGACTTAAAGGCTGCTAAAAAAAATTTCCTGGAATTATCTGGGTGAGAACAGGAACCTCATTATGTTTTACGTAACGGCACGGTCACGTAATTTTTATAAATGTATAATTTTGTATTTCTTAAGGCTAATTAACAACGAACTTCTAGGAGCTAAAATGTTACAAACAAATAATAATAAAATTTACAAAGTGATTTAAAACGTGGCAGCAGTAGTAGCGAAGGGAATCTCCCGAATCCTTGCCTCATGCTGGATGCAACGGTGTTGGCCAAACTCCAGTGCACCCCAGAGGTCACCCATGCTCAAGGTGTGGTACAGAATAATATTCCTGTTATTACATTTCACCCTAATTGCAACAGTAAATATTTAAAAGCACTCTATTCATAACAAAACAATTCACCATCCTGGTATAATTTATAAGAAAGACTGTTAATACGGGATGAGTGAGTAAAATGTGCAGAGAGGTATGGACTGCAAAAAAAAAACAACAACTATATATATATATATATATAGCTTGTAAGGAAAATGTACATAGTAATTATTAAGGTTAAAGAGTGTTATTGTTGAATTTTTCTTTTTACTTTGTATTTTATTTTTAATGTGTGTTTTTGTTTTGAATATAAATAAAGGAAAAAAACAAAATAATGCAAGGTGCGCTGACCGGTGAAACAATCCCATTGCATCGATATACGCGCACCACAGGGAACGTAATTCCATGAGCTCGCTTCAAAAAAAAAAAAAAAAGTAAGGACTTCAAGTGAGAGTTCGCGACAATGCGCCCTCAGATCAGTATTTTACAGAGGTTAAATAATCTGCTTGATTCTATCTGAGGTACAAAGAGAAGGGTTCAATTTTATTTCTTTTGTTTCTTACTTCGTTCTTAGGATTTAGATGTAAGACCTGATGCATAAACATGATGGTCCAGGCATTCCAGGAGCAGGTACTAGGTCATATAGTTAGCTAAAGGTACATAAATTTCCCTAGCACAATGCAGTAACGCTTATAATTAATTATTTAACATTACCGGCGGTACGTCAGTCTACATTACATAGTCAGGATACAAAGTCTTTACTTTGTGCTATAGCTACCCGACAATACTTAAGAGCTGTGTGGAATATACGTTTGAAATTTCTTGTAAGTTGGACATGCTATAAACTTCGGCGACCAGGACATTCTCCAGAACATCTATACATTTTTAAAAGTAAAGCTGCATTTTTCGTACAGGACAAGATCTACCGAACCACAACCCTCCATTTACCCCTTTGTGTACAGTTCTTCTTCCTCCAAGAACACCAGTGTCAAAAAGACACATCTCTCAAGGAATCACCCACAGACTCACACTAACAGACTGCACAATATCGGCCCGGTTTAGGAAGAGGCTTGGTGGCCGGCCCAGCCCATTTGGGGCCACGTCCTACGGCGGCACCCACGCCCCAAGGACTCTGTCATCCAACACGAATTCCTTCGTACGCCTCCTGCTGCCTCGTGTCTGTCGTCAGTGGGTTGATGTCGAGGGGGGAATATGCAGGTTGTGGCCAATCTCATATGTATCACGCATGCTGCATGGGCACGTCATTATATACACGGACATTGCCAATTCCGATTAGATATACGTATATAAAAGAAAATGGGGGCAAGTTACTAAAAAAACTTAACAGTAACTAATATAAAATTAATTGCTACTACAGTGAATGATTTTGGTGGTGAGAATCGTCACTTAGTAACTAAAACAAACCTCAGAGGTATTTCACAATGAATAAATAAGTTGTAGCTTGAGGAAGAAAAATAAAGGAAATCAAAATAATCTCCTGTTCTCCACAGCTTTATTGAGACCAGAGGTCCCTTGATAGTCATCTGATAGTTGTTTCCATCAGCTCGAACCATTGTCCAACGAAAACGTTGGGTTAAATCAGTAAGGCTGTGGAGAGACAGGTGTCTTGTTTCATAATATACACACTTTACACCGGCACCACACCAAAAAAAAAAAAAAAATCAGCTCCTGTGTAAACGGTTTGCAGGGAGAGATTGTGTAAGACCATTGCTGCATTTTTCCATCGAAAATATTTTTCACTGAAATCACTGAAAATCTTTTTCAAAAATAAAATTGTAAACAGCAAACAAAACAAAAAACAATATTGAGCAAAAACTCTACTGAAGTAGAAGCGGTTTAATTATTCGCATCTAAAGCTTTGTTTTTAGAAATATCTCCATATGCATGAATCCTCCAAATAAAAAAATTGAACTTTAAATCTTAAACAGGTTCTTCGATGTGACTCGAGAATTGTTAATTCCTTAACTAAATCTTATCCGAAACATCTACTGCGTAATCCGGGATTATATCCACTGACCTTTAAAATGTCAAATTATTATTACGATCTCTATCATCAAAACAACGTCCTCAGTAATTAAACCAAAACCTTCCACTCACATGAGTCGTGTGAGTTGTACTCACAGTTGCAGATACAGGTTATTACTTTTGATTAGTCTAGGGATTAAATCATAGCAGCCCCTCTTTGATGGAAGGAGACTTAACGACAGTTAAAATGTCCTCCCGTATCCCGCGAAGACAAGGCAGCCTGCTTCTACGCAGGAGGGGAGTTGTGACATATTTAGAGTGTATTCACTAACCACTCACAGTCGGAAATTGCTTTCAATATTGTACAATATTCTCTCTTGTAAAGGGTGTCCCAGAATTATAGCAAGATTTGAATTTGCCACCATTTGTGTAGTAAAGGAAACCCAAAAAAAAAAACAATTTGACAGCAGACAGTTTAGGGTTAGTAATAATGGAGCGTTACACGTTAGAACAACGTGTCTTTATTTTTGAATATTATCTCAAAAATAATGAAAGTTTGGCGGCCGCATTTCGAAAATTTCATACAATATATGGTCGGAATAGTGTTTTGACTTCATCAACTGTGAAGAGATTAATTGAAAAATTTAGGGAGACTGGATCAGTTGGAGACACTAAACGCACTGGTCGTCCAAAAACAAGCCGTTCAAATGTCAATATGGAAGCAGTGCGTGAGTGTTGTTGAAAATCCAGGAACATCAATTCGGCGTCTTAGACAAGAATTGCAAATTTCAAGAAGCTATATACTATACTCACTAAAGATCTGGGTCTCCATGGTTACAAAATTCAGTTAACACAACAATTGAAGCCTAATGACCATACACAGTGAAGAGAGTTCGTTGAATGGATTATTGAACATCAAGTGGATGCTGATTTTTCGAGCAAACTTATCCTAAGCGATGAAGCACATTTTCATCTTGATGACTTTATTAATCGACAAAATTGTCGCATTTGGGGTTCGGAGAACCCACAACTATCGAAAAACAAATGCATCCTCAACGTGTCACTGTTTGGTGTGGATTTTGGGTTAGAGGCATCATTGGACCATAATTTTTTGAAAATTAGGCTGGTCAAGCAGTGAATGTTACAGGTGCTCGAGTGTTATCGCGTCATGATAACACATTTCTTTGTGCCGAAATTGGATGATATTGATGTGGCCAATATGTGGTTTCAACAAGATGGTGCCACATGTCATACAGCCCATGAAACAATTTAAATACTGCATGAGACATTTCCAGGTCGTGTACTCTCTCGTTTTGGTGATCAGAATTGGCCCCCTAGATCGTGTAATTTAACACCTTTAGATTTCTTTTTATGGTGTTATTTGAAGTCAAAGGTATATGTCAACAAGCCCACATCCACCCGTGCATTAAAAGAGGAAATCAACGCTGCATCAACGAAATTAAACCACATTTATGCCATATGATCATGCAAATTTCGACAAAAGAGTGCGGCCAGCAAAGTCGTGGAGGCCATTTGCCCGACGTGTTATTCCCTAAATAACCCTATCCTATTTACTTTATAATTCAATAAAAAAACAACAACAAAAATACTCAAACCTCTTCTTTTTCTATTTAAATCAAATCTTGCGTTAATTCTGGGACAACCTTTAAATGTGCATTGAAATATCTACTGTTGACGTTTAAAATCTGTGCTTTCAATATTATAGTTCAATCAAATATTCTAAGTGAAATACTGAGGGTAAGGGTTATACTGCTAGATACAAGGATGATTTTTTACGTATTTTTACTATATATAATTTGTTAGCTTAAATTAAGTACTATTTTTTAACATACGTTGGATTTCTGTGTTTCATGGGGCTTCAACCATATGAAAGAATCGGAATTTTAAATTCTAAACAGGCTCTGAGCTGCCATTTAACCATATTATAAATTTACCGCTTTTTTACTCTTGATGACTTTAATCTGAGTTGTTGTGGAAAGTAACTTTAAAATTTCCTAGTGATTACATCAGCTTTTAAAATCACTATTGTAAATCCCATTTTCATATAACTGTTGGAAAGTCAAACCTCTCCCTTCGGTATTGGCAAACACACTATTATAATAAAACATTTCAGCGGAATACATTAGTTTGACTTACTTCACTGACTACACAGAAGAGCGTTGGGACATAGTATGTGAGTGATCATAGACATAAAATTCACTAAAATATTGTGTCTAGTAATAGTGGAATGATAGTGATCAAGTACTCAATTGAAAACTTTTATGGGCGAATCGATAGCCTATTTCAGAAGATAAACGACATAAGATTTAACTCACTTGTATTAGGACAGAACGGTATTCCATTTATACTGACCCGTAGCTGCTTCTAGTCTCTAGACTTGTGGTCCAGTCAGCTCCGCAGTCTGCACTCGACTCTACCAGACTTCGCCTATACCAATCGATTACTACAATCGAAGGAGAACTATGTGGTTGTTACGGTGGAAAACCGACTTGCCACACTTTCTCCCTTGTGTTTACACGCCTCCTCAAACCGTACAATCCAGATAAACAGCTCTATTTGATATAATAATACTTTATAACAATACTATGAATGAATTAAAACAACTTTGTATCTCCCATAATCTTTATTTAATAAATCAATAAACCCTAACGTTTTTGACGGGCTAGTTCAAGTGTTCGAGCTGATGGTAACTAAACTTACTGGGATGGCTTTCAAACTTCTTACCTTCTTTGAAAAATATTCGTGATCAGTAATCTTTAATTTTCCACATGTTCTTCTTAAATATCAGTTATTGATCATTGTAAATTTTATAGACCCTGGGAGGATAGTTGATCGGTAAGGGAACTTTTACTTTTGGCTTTATGATAGTGTATTGTAGTAAGCACACTAACTAATTTCTGCAATGGAAAAACATTGCTTTAAATTCATTTATGATCCTGATGGCGTATTGGATAGCTTTCTTTAGTTTGAGGTCTAAGTATTTGTTATTCAATTATTATTATTATTACTTTTTCATTATAACCCATTTCACGCCAGCACCTAACTAATAATTGTCTGGAGGGTATATCCACATTGAAATAGAATGCCCCAGGCTCGTACGGAGAGCAAAGGATTCAGTTTAAGTTAAGGATTTTGATGATTATTTATTAAATAGAAAAAAATATAGATTTTCTGTTTACAATTCAGACGCACAATGTAGGTAAGCTATTTAGAAAACTGTCTAAAACCAAAATTATAATGACAGCGTAATAATATAATTTCAGAGAATTAATGATATAGCTGGTAATCTGAAGCTCCCGGTTTTTTTTGCTTTTATGTTTCACCAGTAATTATTCACACTTACACTCTTGGATTCACATGGCAGGACTAATAATTTTAAAGGCATATTAAACAACGCACCGGATTGTATATATTTTAATTATGCAATAATAGCAAGTATGTGAAAAAAAGATTAATCCTACAAACAAGCGGGTCACATGTCACAACCCATTTTTTTAAATATTTAAACTTAAAGATTTAACGCCCTAATTTTGCGGCCGAAGTTTCATTTCAAGGCGATTTCCAAGATGATAATTATTTTTTTGAGTTGAAGATTTTTTTTTCTTACAGGCAGGGGACTATGGCAACCCGTGACCGGAAAACGTGCATAGTTTACATTCTTAGCCAATCCACACACTCTTCCGAAATTTGTGCTTTGAGGAGGGGGGGGGGACGATGCTTCCGGATCATCAGCAAGAGATTATGCTGAAGTGGACATTTTCCACATGTATAATACGGAATAAAACAGTTCAAATTCAAACGGTATTACGTTAAAGATGTACGAATAATAAACAGAATGCTTCCCAGCAGGTATATGGTGTATTCTTCACAACATTGAGATGCAAGTTGTCAAGTTAGAAAAAAATAACTGCACATCTCAAATGTCAATTGACCGACTGCTTATGAATGCCAACTAGAGAAGTATGTAGGCGAATGGTTGATAAATAGACTAAAAAACAAAACCATGAAGCAACAGAGGAAACATCTGTCAATATGGAGTAGGTGGAAATGCTCAAAGATTACGTGGGCTCATCAAGTAACCTTGTATAAAGTATTTAACAGGTCCACACCTAGCTAACACACAACATCTGAAGGAGGCATTCTTCTCGCAGGAATCTTCGCAGCGTGCAAAGTGCTGTTTGCAAACATGCAGTAATGTATGCGACGTGTGTGCGTCCTTGCAGGCATGTTAAGGCTACTTGTCGGCACTGAGGTACATTTGAATATCTATTATTGTACTGTAAGGCCGGGAGAATCGACGTAGTGTCTTTGCTCTCGCCACTGGAAAAAACTGACGTTGACAAGAACGTGGGCGAAATAAGGCAACTTGTTCATATTGAGTAGGCATTCCAGGAACTGAGATAAAAATGGACAGCTTCCGGGAATTTAAATGTGCGAATAAAAAGGACTTTGTTAATAAATTATAGATTTGGGGGAAAATGAAATGGAGATAGAATGTGCAAGCTGTTATGGAAACGACTGGTTTTTTTAAGTCGCAACTCGAAAGCGAACAATATTCCGTTCGTGACATCAGGATGCTATTGATCTATTGATCTATTGATAACACTGACGAGAAAACAATCATACACTTTCATTTTCATTTCCACTCACTTTTCACTGTTTATTTAAGTTGAATAATTAATTATTTGAACATTGGTAATTATAGAAGGATACTCATTGTTCACAGTGCTCCCTGCTACGGTTAATGAGTAAAATAATCAATTATGGGTTCATGTCTTGATCGTATGGAATTGCGCCCTTTACTCCACTTCCTGCACATTTCTAACTGTCTTTTATTCTGCCACTACAAATCTAGAATGAATCCTCAAAAAGCCTTATGTACTTTACCCAGTTTCCAGCGGTGAGACCTAGCCTGGCATACTCATCCTCTAGTAGAGTACTCCTTTACTCCATGTCACGGTCCTTGGTTGCCCTGAGTCAGCAGTCGGCCCAGGGCGATACGGTCTTGGAGTGAAAGGCGAAAGTCTACTGCGCCTCGAAAAGGAAAGCTATCGCTGCTCTTCAGGTCACTTATTTATTTCTAATTAATTATTTAAAATGTTGGGCATTTTAAACACAATTTCATGCATCGTATGTGCAGTCGACGTATAAAAAAAATGGTATCTAGATAGCCGTTTGGCGACAGTGCCGCCCTCCTGCGGCCTATACTAGAACAGGGACTACAATGGTGGCCAGCGAGGTACAACAATAGGAGGCACCGATAATTCCTCCATTATATCGTCCTTGTAATCGTTATATAATAACTGGTCCTTTTTGTTATCACACCTTCGTAAAGAGTCGTGTCCTTGGCGGGCTAATGTTGTGGTGTTCAGGACAAAGGATCGTCGTCTGATGTTGTATGCCGGAGAAGGTAGATTCTGTGTAGGGATGCGTGAAAATCTGCGCATACTCCAATAAGTTTTTTTCTCTCCATCAACATACACAAAGAGCAACAACATATAATTCAATGTTGTTGAATATCTTTAAGTAATTCTAGAAAGGTGTGGCGTTTGCTCTACTTTGTCCAGCTTTTTCCACAGTGAGGTTGTTTCATCCCTTCCTTGATGCTGGTTCTCCTTCACGACAAAGGCAGGTAAGAATGGTTGAGAGAAAGATCCGGTAACTGAAAACTTCTTAAATACTTCAAACAAAAAAATAGTCGTACAGCAGTATTGCGATAATTACGAAGTTAAGAATACAAAATAACGCAGTTTCGAGTCCCGGATCTTCTCAGATTGCTTTGTGACGAAGAAAAAAGTTAAGACTTGTGTGTTCCATCTCAAAGGTCTCAATCGACGCCAAAGTGGGCGCACACGGTGCTTGTAAAACATTTGTTAATGATACGGACTATCTTGCTTACGTGATAATGGTAGCATTATAACCTTTCAATATATTTAAATAGGGGTAGTATTTAATGATATGAACAACTAACTAACTGATGCTAACTTACAGCTAGCCGACCTTTTCTTTTTCAGACGAACCATGTTTTAGTCTGAAAATATTAATATGTCGACGCAGTCATTTCACAAATCTTACTGAAATAATAATATATAAGCCTTATTTCTGCAATGCGTCTTAAGAATTTGTGGTAGTTTTGCCAACATGTAGGCCAGTAAAAATTGACTTCTCTACAGGTTCTAGACTGACAAGATTTTTTTGGTCCATTTGCCCTCGATTTGTTTTTTCAGCTTTCATGATTTCTCTCGTTTGAGGAATGACTTTTACAGCAAATGTCGGGTGAAACACACTTTTAGTTTGATGGAGAATTAACATTACTATGTTAATTTAGCCAAATGTGTATTTGTTTGAAAGGTGGTACTCTTTGTAATCCCAGTAAGGGGAAATAGTTGAGTTATGGATTTCCAGAATTTCAACATTAAGTGATATCCAAGAACTGTATATATCTCATTCAGCCTTACTGGGGTTTTTCTTACAGTATCCATTCCATGCCGTTTTGGGGACCTCAGGTGACCAGTCCGCCAGATTTGTTATTTTCGCCAACTTCTACTAACAGTCAAAATAGACGAAAACCGCCTAGACGTACAGCCTCATCTTCCCTACTTAGTGCTTTGAAAAGACACGTCGAGACTAAGAGGTGCCTAATAAGGAATAGTGAATGAGTGACGTCACGAGCTCCGAGGTACTTTCACCTTCACCTCACCGCCAGCGATGTAGGCAATCTCACAACCTATCAGCTGTGAGGTTTTGATTTGATGCATATAATATATGGTGAAGTGATCAATATCCTTAACTAAAGTGTGTTATAAAACGTTCTAGACGTTTATTTGATCGACCCTTCCTTTGGTCGGTGATCTAAACGCGGTTCGGGCTCTTAGATTCCCTAAGCGTCATTTGCTATAAATAATAGTGAGATTAAAGTTTCACAGAGACCGAAAGTCTGTTCTTCTTTATTGTAGTATAATTGTCACACAATTGTCGACGTTTTGCCTATTCGGGTATCGTCTGAACTACAAATGAACAACCACATTACAATAAGAATTCACATTGTTAATATGTCGATTTGAACAATAAATTATTAACTTTCAATTACATTTTATATGTAATACAATAAAATTTGGAGACCGATCCGTATTGTTTGTTTCTAAACCAAAAGGAGCATTATATCTTCGTCTGTGAACAATAAATGAATGAATGATCGCGATAACCTGGAAGTATTTAGTTATTTGTGCTAGCCTATGTACTCACTAGAACAAGATGATTCGGGTAGATTCGCTGGCAGAGAAATTGGTTTGTGGTTTACTATCCTGACCTGACAAATATAGTTTTGAAGTAATTTTTACAAGTCAGTGACTTTTGAGATTTCAATCATCAATAACTTTTGATAACCCTAAATACTTGACAAATGTAAATTCTTAAGCGGGCCAAATGCCACGAAGGTCCCAGGCTTACACTTTTATGACTGCTAGGCCAGTAGTTGAGAAAGGTCACTCAATTCGGAATACTGATGAGGTAGTAGGACTATGTAATGCATTTCGTTAAATGTGGTCCGTCATACACATGGCCCAATATAAAATGTTACTAGTAAGCAATTATTATTCGTAGCAACTAAATATGAACTAGTCAACTCTAAATGTCACAGACATGTCTATGTGTATACCTCAGGGGAAAACATACTCAAAGCATTGCGCATACATTCATCGTTCGATTGGTGTTTTACAACCTTATATTTAATGGCCACATCAAGAACATAACGCAAAACTCACTGGCCGTATAGAGATTTGAATCTTACATATCGCACGTTAAGAATAGAAGTTTCATTTGCTAAGACTGAATATTTAAAGGAGTTTCATCCAGCATTGAACACATGTCTTTTGTATAGTTATTTATGAAACCTGATTCGCCAAAATCAACTTCAAATAAGGAGTTCTTTACTAAAGATTTTATTAACACAATTTAACAACACACAATGTGTTTTTTTTTAATTCTTCCTTTCTCCAAAGGGACCACAATTATCAACTTATTTCTTCCTCCGTTTCAGCGGACTTTTTGAGGGAATACTCCAGGTAGTCCCCTGCAACGGTGTACGAAATATGAGAAGGCAATGGGAACCCCAAGGGAAGAAGAAAACATAACGTGACACTGATAAATATAACCAAAATTAAAACAAAAACTTTACCTAAACTAACTATCAGTGTGTTCAGAAGTTCCCAAAATAATTTCATCTTAACATTAAAGCAAAGCAATTTAGATTTAGCAATTTAAATGAAAGTTGCCAATGATATTTGAATTATTCTATCTATACATACGTAGCTGACGTCTTATTTGTTATAAACAGGAATATTTCGTCTAAAGCCGATGCATTTCTTTACCTGTGAACGAAAAAAAAAAATTAATATGCGTACGTATAAAAACGTAAATAAAACATTTTTACAATAAATTTATCGTCAAATTCTGCTCCTTAAAGACTACAGTTCACACTCCTTATACACTAAATAATTCTCTTTAGTCTGCCAAGACTCACTGAGACGCAGGAGACTGCGAGTGACTCCATGTGACCATGACTCCTGAGGGATCAAGCCAAGAAGTCAACAGTAGGCAGCCCGAGGTTGTTGAACTACGGAGGTATGTGTATACTGTGGATAGAAAAGAGTGACAACCTTGTTGTTACCTTCTTTCCCATTTCAGAATTTAGTATCCTTTATTGTGCTAAAATTACAATCTGCCTTATTAGGCAATAAGTAATTAAGATAAATGCTCTCATTCATACCATATTTACAACGAAAGAAAATAATGTTTTTCTAAAGAAAAGTAATCTAAAATCATGAACGCTATTAATTATTTATTAATGTATTAAGTTACGGATCAGCTAAAGTTTCGCAGAGACTAATTGCCACGAAATACAATCACCGACCTTGAAATCCTTAATAATTTCTTAGATGGCGACTTGGGTTATGACTTGACACCAAGATCAAATTATTAATTGTGACTGTGAGCCCACTATAATTAAATCAATACTTTTGGTAAATAGGGATTTAACACCTCAAATTTAATAAATAAAGTCAATATCAATGATGCACAGAGATTGAGTCTGTGATATGCGAGACTAATTCCTATCAACAGTTTACCAACTCTAAGGCAAAACGATCAAATTAATTATAACTCATAATTTATAGACGAACTAAACAGACGCTTTGGACAACTGTACAGACTACTTCACAGGACATCCCATCTCTCAATAGAAAATAAACTACTAATCTACAAAGTTATACTTAAACCAATCTGGACATACGGAATAGAGCTATGGGGGACAGCAAAAAAGTCGAACATCAAGCTTATCCAATCCTTTCAATCCAAAGTCCTGAGAACAATAGTAAATGCCCCTTATTATGTCAGCAACAAAACCCTTCATAACGACCTTAATATACCCTACATTCTAGAACTCATCCCTTCCAAGTTTATGAAATTCCACAGTAGCCTTTCCAACCACCCTAATCCTGTAGCACAGTCATTGCACTGCGCCACTCATCCCTATAATCCTCCTCGGAGACTGAAATGGCAGTGGCCTCGTGACCTGATATAATCGCGTGACAGTGGGAGTTCTGGCAATGGCCAGTTTCTCCAATCATGTCCTGAGCGTCTGTGGCTCTCGCGCTCTTGGTCAGCCTCCACTGGCTAGTACCCTGTGACGCGGCTGACGGAGGAGCGTGAGGGACTTCCCAATTCTCTTCGCATGTGGATTTGGGAGGTCTCTAGGCTGTCTGTAAGTATTGTATGAATGAGAGAGTGAATGATGAACTGTGAATATGGTATGAATAAGATCATTTATCTGTATTATTATTGCCTTATAAAAGGCAGATTGTAATTATTGCACAATAAAGGAATTTATAGACTAGTGAAACTGCTTCATGCTTTGGACCTCTGAACGGACAGTCAATTTTTCTCTCACTTGACGATTTATTAATCTAAGAAGTTGCCACTCGATAGAACCACCTGTTTCGCATAGAGCAGACCTGAATGGAGTACATAAGACAGTAAATAACTAATAATAATAAGAAGAAGTATTTAAAAAAAGGGGTTTTGAATCGGAGTTTTAGAGATCAATGGTTTGGAAATCACCAAATGAAATGTCTCTATCACATCTTAACTTCGTGACTATTGTACGCAGCAGAATGATATTAAAATTCAATTCTAACCCTGGGAACATTACCCATGGACAAATTTAATTGTACTGATGTTATACCTAAATAAATAATAAAATAATAATAAATAAATTCCCCGCTACGGTTGTAAGTTATTCTGGGCTTTAAACCCTTAGACCGAGACACCTTAGAACGTGAATACATTCTGTTGTTTCATTTTTACGAATCTCTAATTTCTGAACAAAAGCTCTGTTATGTCTCGCAGGCTAACGAAGGCCGTAAATACCGACACGAAAGAGTTATCGATTGATTTATGTCAACGGAATATATTGTACTGTACGTTTGTTATATGAAATGTATTCGCACGATGTGAATTTATCAAGCACGACTGAATCGTTAGTGAAATGGCTAATAAGGAACTTTTTCAGTGTTACGTTACTGTTTTTTTTTTCAAAACCAGGCACCTTTTTGTTTTTATTTATGACTTTCTGTTTGTTCTCTGTTGTTTGAAATGTTTGTAAGTTACAAATTTTTAGTTGTTCTACGTTTAAAAGCTTGACACGCTGCAATCATTGAAGGCAAATCAGTTAAATTGAAGGGAAAGTACTCAGTGGCCGGTAAACTGAAAAATCATTGCTGTAGGGCTACCAGCTCGACAAGTTACATAATTCATCTATCATTAAAGTAGAGTGATAACATCATCCGGAAGGAGCAAGTCAGTCACAGCCGCACCTGCTGACGAATATACGTTAGCAGCGGAAGTAGGGTTCCGGATCACTATAGCAGAGGGAACAGATGGTTCGGCGGCACGGCCTTCTCAATAAGGGAACTGGGACAAGGCGCGCGGGGGACCTCGGGGTACGGCGACATTGGCGCCGGTTGGGCTAGGCCGATAATGTCTTCAGTTCGCTTATCCTTCCTCAATACATTCTAGAGGGTGTTCACAAGGGTGCGAGTATTGGAAGTAGGAAGGATTTTTTTATTGATACCTAGTATTCGTTGAGACGTGAAAGAGGTTGATTCAAATCCCAAGGTGGACCATGCTTTTTTAAAGTAACAAAGTATTTTTTTGGACGGTAGTCAAAATTTGAGACAACTAGTTGACATATGGATCTTCCACTATAAGGAAATAGCAATTCAAGCGAAGCAAGAACGCCAAAATGGTCACTGTAATCAAGAATTGATACCCAAAAAGAGCTGGTGATTTTTACCGTTTGGGAGATAATAAGAAGGCCATTCGAAGCTAGACCAATACGAGGGATTCCTCGGGGCATGCTCTGGCAGCTATATAAGGATCATATAAACAGATTCTGTTCAGGAAGGGGAACGTCTATTGGTAAAAGAAACAATAAGCAAGGGACAGAGAAAGTCGATAAAGAAGGGCTGATGATACCCTTCCACACTTAGCAGCACAGAGGAAGGTACTAGAAAAAGGAATTAAAGACATAGAACATCACGTCAGAAACAAAACCCTTCGTAACGATCTTAATATACCTTACATTCTCGAACTCATTCCTTCCAAATTCATGAAATTTTATAGTGACTTATCTAACCACCCTAATCCCCTAGCACAGTCATTGCACTGCACCACTCATCCCTATAATCCTCCTCGGAGACTAAAACGGCAGTGGCCTCGTGACCTGCTGTAAACGCGTGAAAGTGGAAATCCTGTCAATGGCCAGTTTCTCCAATCATGTTCTGAGCGTATGTGGCTCTCGCGCTCTTCGTCAGCCTCCACTGGCTCGTATCCGGTGAAGCGGCTGACGGAGGAGCGTGGGGGTCTTCCCAAAAATCTGCTTCCTCTTTCGCACGCGAAGGAGGTGACAACCATGTGGACTTGGAAGGTCTCTGGGCTGTTAATACTGTATGAATAAGTGAATGAAAATTGTAAATATGGTATGAATTGAGATCATTTATCACAATTACTTATTGCCCAATTAGGCAGATTGTAATTTTATCATAGTAAAGACACAGAAAGTGAAGGGACGATATCAACAGATGTAGTTCGCACCAAAGTTTCTCCGTTGTTTTTTTAGGAAACCACCCAATAAAGACAAAAAAAAATCTGGAGAAAGACGATCATTCAGAACCAGGATCAAAGTAGAGCTCCATTCATGACAATAAGAAAAACGATTTTTAAACGGTTACTGAACAACAAGGCCTTAAAACAATAATAAATGTACACCTCTCTCTTGTGTGCCCACGATTTATTTTGTACGTTACGGTTTGAGCGGCCATCATTTTCGGTATCATAAAATTGATAGGATAGGTTCTTATGCAGTCAGATCTGTAAGTGTTTTATCCTGTAGAACTTTCAAAGATACATAAAGAAATGGTCGCATTTTATCACGATTATTAACATCCGAGAATTTTGACTAAGGTTTTCATCTGCTAACAGTGCAGTGGGTTTTCGTCTGTTTTTAATGAGTGTGATATCATCCCTTGCAAATAAGCATCACATAATACAATAATGATAAAAGCACATACTACAATACAAAATACAGCTGGAACCTTTCTTGTGCACTCCCGTCATTGTTTCAGAGAACAGATTTAAACACTTAATGTTGCAGTCAAATATAATTTCTTCGTGCATACTAAAAAACAAAATTAGCGAAGAATTGAGACGGGAAAAGCGAAGTTTATCGCCGCCACCGAATGAAGCGACGCTCCGATGAGTGAACACCCTCGCTTTCGGTCTTCAGTCATCGCCTGCCCAAGGTCGTGTCTTTTTTATTCATGGCTAGTTGTCTTAGCCAGACTGGCCTTACCGTCCTTAGCTTCTCCAAATTACTATAGACAGGGTGGTTTATCTGCAGGTTACCAGGCTTTTTAGGACATGAAATTTTACACGGAGGTTCAGTTTGATATAAATAATACATACAATATATATTGTAACATTCATGATATTTGAGAATAAGACCAGGAACCCTCACATCTGGTAAGGGTCATTTTTCCTTAGCTCCTAGGAATGGGGATCAGGTAAAACGGGCAGTGTTAGCACAACCGTCGAGAAGAACGCAGTTAGTAAGCTCCTGAATTGGCGGTTACCATACCAAGGAAGAGAGGAGAAGAACCAACAGCAGAAAGTAACGTTGATTGGATTACAGGAAGATCATCGATTGGGTGATATTAATATTGTTTCTTATTATGGATCCATTAAAAGAAATTGAGCTCAAATTCATGTTTGTAATTAGTAGTAATTATCCTAATTTAAAAGGAATTGAATATTTTTTTTATACTTTTGTCAGTACTCTATGTTAATTATAATTATTTGTTATAACCATTTTATTTGAATATATTTCACAATTCCTCGTTTCTCAATTTATTAATAACTACAACATTAGCCTTGAGATCGGGCGATTCAATCGGGATAAATTCCTATGTCAAAGACATAAAACAATTGGAATTAAAGATCTCATGACGGACCTACCAAATTAGTTATGTTAAATTGATCAAATAAAATAAAAATAAAAATAGTAAAAAATGAGGTAGGTTTCAATATATATATATATATATTGTAACATTCATGATATTTGAGAATATCATGGCCTGCAACCCTTCCAGCTGGTAAGCATCATCCCTTTGTGCTCTTAGGAGTGGGGATGAGATGAAGGGCGAGTCTTAGTCAGTCTTAGCCTAACAGCCAGAGGGCGAACAAGAGCAAGACCCCGACTTGGCGGTATCCAACAGAAGAAGAGGAGAAGAAGAAGAAGAAGAAGAGGAGATCAACAGTAACGTTGATTGGATTAAACGGAGATCATCGATTGGGTGATATAGATATTGTTTTTTTTATTATTATGGATCCATTAAAAAGAGATTGAGCTCAATTTTCATTTTTTTATATAATTAATTAGTAGTAACTATCCTTGTTCAAAAGGAAATGAATATTTTTTTATATAATTTTTGTCAGCACTATTTATAATTATAAGTATTTGTTATAACCATTTTACTTGTATATATTTCACAATTCCCAGTTTCTCAATTTATTAATAACTATAACATTAGCCTTGAGATCGGGCGATTCAATCGGGATAAGTTCCTATGTCAAAGACATAAAACAATTTGAATTAAAGATCTCATGAAGGACCTGCCAAATTAGTTAAGGTAAATTGATCTAATAAAATATAAAAATAAATGGTAAAAAATGAGGTAGGTTTAGGATATATATATATATATATTTATATATAACTTTTGTTTTAGAGATGGAAATGTATATATATATATATATAATATATAAGTTCCATCAATGAATTAATTAGTTAGTACTAAACTGGTTTTATACTGTAAAATTCTTCGTTCTTTTCGTATCTGTGCTACAAACCATTGCAAATCCATTCCCATCGATATTGATCGTTCATCAACTCTCCCGATCTTCAAATCTTGACTTTACCCGTTCCTAATCATAACCCTAATCTAAAAATTCAAATTTCTTAATTATTATTCTGTTTATTTATAGTCATTCGACCCAGCAACCTTCTTCGCTCTTTTCCCCTTTATAGTTTTATTTATTTTTTTATTTTTTCATCTCAACCCATTTAGGTTTTTTGTTTCAATATTTTGCTGTTGATTATATATAGTCATCTTACATGTACATAGCCTCTTTATTGTTTATAAGCTTATCAAATCTGTATATTTTATCTCTTTTTTTTTGTTGTTGTTTAACTAGACACACCTATTTTGTTCCTTCATCTTATTCTTAAGGCAGAATGTCTCAAAACAGAGTTTTTTTCATTTAATTTTAAATAAAGATCTTGAAGGCCGATTTCACACTATGTAATTTTTATTTTGTCTCTTCGAAATATAATTTCAAAAAGTCATCAAAACTGTCATTGTGTTCGCAACTTCGTCGGGGTCGCTATTACTAATAATGGAATAAAATATAAATTAATTGAAGACCCAATTAATAATATTATTATTATATTATTAATAATAATAAATAACAAAACCTGTATATAATGTAGCGATGCTACAGGAAATACAAAAATAGATTCGCCTGAGGATCAATAATTATCTGTAAAATTAAAGGGGCTATGGAAGGAAAAAAAAATTAATAATATATATAATGCCTTAAGAGTTAATAAAGATATAGATACAAATGGTTAATAAACTCATTTTCGAAGCCGTAATGAGCACAGTCAATACACTGCGCCACTCATCCCTATAATCCTCCTCGGAGACTAAAGCGGCAGTGGCCTCGTGACCTGCTATGAATATGTGACAGTGGGAGTCCTGGCATTGGACAGTTTCTCCAATTATGTCCTGAGCGTATGTGGCTCTCTCGCCCTTGGCCAGCATCCACTGCCTCGTATCCGGTGACACGGCTATTGCAGGAGCCTGAGGGACTTCCCAAGACTCCTCTTCCTCTGTCGCATGAGAGGGAGGTGACAACCATCTGGATTTGGGAGGTCTCTAGGCTGTTCGTAAATACTCAATGAATGAGCGAGTGGATGAAATTTTTAAATATGGTATGAATGAAAACATTTATCACAATTACTTATTGCCCAATGAGACAGATTGTAATTTCATCATAATAAAGACTTTGATTAAAAAAAAAAATTGTGTGATGGAATCATATTACAATTTTCTACCGAATTACTTGCTTTGTTGACAAGGCTCAGTTGTGTGTTTCGTTCTTTGCTGGACTGTCGAATTGTCTATACACTTGGCTACTTATGTACAACGATGAGTTTGTACATTTAGCAATGATTTTGTTGCTTCAATTCGACATTACTTGAAACTATATGAAGCTGGGCATATATTGGGTAAATAGTAAAAGGGGCTGTAATGTAGTCTATAAAGAAGTGCTCGTTCAGAGAGGACTTACGCTACCATGCTAACTAACATCCAGCCTATTAATAAATATTTCAAAACTACCAATACTATAGTTTTATCGATTTTGTACTTTAGGTTGCATAGTTTTTGTATAGTCTCAAAAAACGGGTCTTCACGTTTTTCAATACTTCAGAAGATCTTGGCCAAAACCTCTATAAACAAATAGTGATCATTGTTTTAACACCAGATAGCCAGAATAATCAACATTGGTCTCTAACTAATAGCTGGATGGAGTCAGTTTCAGAGCTTACATAAACATGAGAGCTCGTTTTCTTTTGCTGTTATGACCAACAGCTAAGAAGGAAAAGTCAAAACCAAAAAAAAGTTCACTTTGGAAAATGAATACATTATTTTGTAAATATTTTCATTGATCTATCCGTTATATCTCAGAATTTGAACCAAGCAGATGCTTGAAATGCTTGGAGAAAGTAATTATTAACAACCTAATGCCCGTTATTGAAAAACTGCAGGAGAGAAAGCTCAGTTTAATTGATACATTAACATTTAATTACTAGACGTATATACTGAAAAAATAATACAACTGCATCTATTGTATGTGCCGGGAAGAGAAACTGCGCATGGCCCACATGCTGGGAACCGGGACGTCGGTCATTGTTACTTACTAATGAACTGTTGCAGATTCAAAATGTATTTTCAGTTTTGCGATTTTAGCCTCGCTCCATGGTGAAGTATTCACGGTATGACATTAATATTTATAAGTCTACAGGCAAATCTTTGGCATTTGATAGCATTTGTTTTTTCCACGAACTTGGTACGAATACCTTCCAACGGTTTTAGAGAGCACACACTTCTTATATTTATCAGCTAATACAAGATTATTTCGGGATCTTGTCCACGCGATCGCGGATCTTGATCTAATATATAAAGAGAGACTCCACAGTTAGGTCGTATACTATCAGTAAAGCAGTTTCACGTGATATACGAGGGCGTATCCAAAAGAAACCGAACTATTTTTGTACATAGTGATTTATTTAATTTTTTTTTTTTCAAAAAAACGTTGGTCTCCTTCAAAGTACTTTCCATTGGAGTAAATCCTCTTGTCCAATCGTTTATTTCACTGTTCGAAATATTTTTTAAATTCCTCTTTTGTGATGTTAGACTTCATCGTTTTTGTATTTACTTCTTCAAATTCCGTAAAACGCTCTCCTTTCATGTCCCTTTGCATTAGGGGGAATAAAAAAAGTCGCAGGGGCTAAATCAGGTGAATAGGGAGGATGAGGAAAAGTGGGCATACCATTTCTGGTCAAAAATCGGCGCATAGAAAAGCCTGTGTGCTACCGTGTTGTAAAACCAGTCCCCCGACTGCCACAAATCAGGTCTTTTCCTCTGTGGTTGCGCAATATTTAAAAAAAACCCGAATATTTCAAAAATTTCATGATAAAAGGAATGGTTAACTGTCTTACTTGTACCCAGGGGAACAAACCCTCCATGGACGATTCTTCTCACATTGAATAAACAAATTAGCATCGTCTTAATGTTGGATCTCACCTAACTAGCTTTTTGGGGAGGAGGCGAATTTGGAATACTCCATTGGCTTGATTGTTGCTTAGTATCAGGATCGTATCTATAGCACCATGATTCCTTAAATTTGATGACCTTGGGAAAAAATTTTCGGTCATTTTGGAAATCATCCTTTAAAGCAGAGCATGCTTCCAAGCGTCCATTTTTTTTATGTGCAGTCAGTAGTTGAGGAACAAATTTTGCAGCTATCATTCTGGTCCCCAAATCTTCACTTAAAATTCACTGTACTCCAGTACAAGAAGTTACCCTACATTTCTCCTCAAGTTCTTCGATCTTTCAGGACGTTTTCGCGATTTTTTCTATATTCTTGTTTTTCGGGAAGCCATTTCCCTACTTTTAAAACGAGAAAACCACTCAAACACAGTTTTCCCGAGTATGAAGCAACATTTCATGGCCGCGCGCCATCATAAAATCGACGAACCTGGAGAAAAATGCTACAAATAAATTAACACAACTAAATCGAAACCTTCTCCAGTGACTTGCACTGGACCTTCTCCGCCACTTTGCATACTCACTGGTGAAAAGTAGCTTCACATGTTCCTACCGGCGAAACCCGATACTGCAAAAACACCGCCACAAACATTAGTGCTGTTTTTTGTGTCGCCTTCGTAATCTAGTAATTGCTTCTGAGTGACCAATGTCAGGAGCGAAGACGGAGCATTCGGAGTAACTGTAGTTACTCCACCATCACCATACTGCAAAATAGGCAGTATTTTCTCTTTAATTCTCATAAATTCAATAAACCAGCAATTTATAGTAGCTTTATGAAGTATATGTGTTCAAGTTAAATTTTTCGGTTAGAAATTCCTGTTAATCGATCGGACCGTTCCACTTTCATACCCAACAGCAATTATATCTACGAGATTGTGAGTGGTCTAAGATAGTCGTTGAAAGCTCCCACGGACTTTCCCTCCCCCTATGAGAATAAGCGTTCGAAAGGGTTTTTTCTATAGTTCGACTCTCGTCGTATGCAGAAAGGATGCAGTGGTAACACTGTTTGCTAATAAATATTTTCCGATGCATATCTGAAGAGAATTTTTATACGTAATTTTAAGTATGTTCCGGAATATACCTTTATTGGAATGTTTACTTGCAATCAGTACGTATTGTTTAAAGCAGTGCTCAAAACTACAGCTTTTTTAACGTGTTCTTTTGGGGGGAAAGGCTTATTAACCAAACCACTTAACTTGTCACAGTAGTAATCACCATTCTAAAACCTCACTAGAAACAAAATGCTAGTTGGTTTGGAGGGATGAAAGCCCGTTTGCTCAGCCTCAGGAAGGGCGAAAAAAAAAAAAAAAAAAAAAAAAAGTTTGGAGGGATGAGATGGGAGAGCATTAGCGTACAGATTAGGATGACCATGGAGGCAAATTTTTTGAAAAAGATGATTTAATGGTTTGAAGACAGTTTATTCTCGGACTAAGCAATCTGGATGCCTCCTACATACAGAAATTAAACACAACTAAAATATAAAACTTCTAAATATCCACTTATAATTGGTCGTTTCACCCTCGAATAAAATAATATTCAGCTTAAATTTTTAATTGCATGCATTTATGATTTAAAATTTTTATTTTTTACGATTCGGTTTTTTGCTTTATTATTTTATTTGTTTTGTTTTATGTTATTTTCTTTTCTCTTCATTTCTTAGAACTCACTAATGTAACACTGTACATGTAGTTTTATTCAAGTAATTAAAAACACTCTGTAAATATTGCTATGTAATAAAATAGTCAATACATTACCAAAGTAAAAACTATGAAAGAGCCCCTCTATAGACATATGTGAGTGGTCCATTGTTACCGGCGTGTGCCTGCTTCCGAGCCTAACTCGCCGTGAAAACTTCACTTCACAGTTGAATCGTTACTGACTCCGAATCATCATTTAGGACCAACCCTTTCTTAGGACAACCGTTCCGAAGTTTTTATTATAAAAAATAATTACATTTACAAAAACAGAAATCTTCTAAAATAAAATGAACTATTAAAGTAATTAATTTAAAGATCTAAAACTATTCCCAAAAATCAGAATATGATTGTCTATTAGTATTAATTAAAAGGCTATATAAGCCTCAATTGGTTTAGATAAAAAATATTGGATCACCGGTATGGCATGGTGATGTCAATGAGGGGGCCTCCTACTATAATTGTCCAGCATGTTAAAACCAGCCGGTTCCAGCTTTACGAAAATTACGGTATCAGTTACCAGCTGGAGCCAAATCTAACCAAAATATAAGAATTGTCGAAAATAAATTATATTCCATCAATTGGCTTCGTTAACAACATCTCTTTCTCTCGCTTCCGAACGTTTTTTGGGTGACTAGATAGTGTCATGTAAGACTGCTTCACAGCAAGTATACATGGTACCCAAACAAACAATGTTCCAAATAAACTTAATTTGTCCCGGGGAAAAAAGCCCGGTTCTTCTTCTTCCAATTCGCGAACTTTGTCTTCATTATCAGAACCAATCGTGAATTACAGAATAACAGACAAGGAGTCCAATTTAGTACAACTGGTCTGACCATTCACTTTGTTTGCAACCGGGCGCAGCTACATGTAAAGGAACCTGGTGAATTGCCCAAGACACAGGCGACAAGTTCTAATGGGTCCATCTATGTGGGCCGGCATTTAACTTCCAATGACAAAGTATTACACTGAACTACTACAGAATGAAACTCAAACCGCTTACATTCTAAATTAATTTAAAAGTACAATCATATTTTGCCGCAACACCTTATAATTAAAATAAGGTATTAATGTTTTTAGGCAAATACAAAGACTAGATATAGGATACATGCTTGCATCGTCTCATTTGCAATACACCAATCTTAAAATAAAAATTTCTCTGTGCCTCTATCTCGCTGATTGTTATTTTTCTGAAACTACTATTATATACTTTATAAATAAATAATATATTATTGTATTTATAAATTTCTTGAAGCACCATATATTATACGTAGACGGCTGCGTTTGCTAAGATAGCCAATCCCTGACGAATGTCACAAATAAATGAATAATTGTACCATAAAAAATAAGTTTCACGTATCACTTTTGAGTTGTATGACCAACTGTATAAATAAAACGAAGACTGTAGCAGTCTCCTGCTGGGTTCGATTCCGTGCTGCGTGAGTATCGGAGGACATGCTGCTGTGAATGCAGATGCCTGCTGTAAAGTATGCGTGGTCACGGCGCCGCGCAGCCATGCTAAATAGAACATCACAGCTTCTTCATCTGAGTCACATCGAGAAAATATTCAACTGAGTGAGCTCTTACAGAGGAAATAGTTCTGTAAAAACATAAGAATATTGTACATAACAGTACATTGTTGAAAGATCACAGAGTTGGAATCGGGAAAATCTCCAACATGAACATAAATTGATCATAGTAGTAATTGATAGAAAAACAATATTATGGCTTGCAATTTCCTCCTCATATATCAGATCTAATCAGCTTTATTATAATAAAATTACAATTTGCCTAATTGGGCAATAAGCCATTGTGATAAATGTTTTCATTCATACCATATTTAAAATTGTCATTCACTCGCTCATTCAAACCGTATTTACAAACTACCCAGAGACCTCCAAAATCCACATGGTTGTCACTTCCCTCGCATGCGAAAAAGGAAGCGGAGTCTTGGAAGTCCCCCACGCTCGTCCATCAGCCACGTCACCGGATACGAGCCAGAGGAGGCTGACCAAGAGTGCGAGAGCCACATTCGCTCAGGACATGATTGGAGAAAATGGCCATTGCCAGGACTCTGTTACGCATTTATAGCAAGTCACGAGGCCACTGCCGTTTTAGTCTCCGAAGAGGCATTATATCATGAAAGGCAGCAGTTGGTGCTTCGCATTAAAGTCCCCACCCACAAGGAAACGATGTCCGATGGAGTCTAGAGAGGAGATGAATTGGGAGTCGGAAATGGTTTTATTGGGAGGGCAGTACGCTGATGCTAGTGTAAGAGGAAAAGTGAAGGTGGTGATTGACACTGCAGTGGATTGTAGGAAATCATGTGATACCAAAGGAACTATGTGGTGGGATATGGAGTTATGGACAATGACAGCGGTACCTGCATAAGCTGTTCCATCTACCCAGATCATCTCTGGGTGACAGATCACCCGATCAGTTCGATAAGTCTGGTACTGTCGAACGGTAAATGGTCGTTTACTCGTAAGTCTTGTTTCAGTAATAAGAGCTACGTCGACGTTTTTGTCGTTGAGTAGTGCTGTAAGTTCGTTAGTGTGGGTGCGAACACCATTCGCATTCCAAAGGAGAATGGATAAGGAGTCAGAAGGATCCACTTATGGATTTTGTTTAACGGGGATAAGGTAGGAGACAAGATTTGTAAGAAGGGAAATGAGAGGGGTAATTAGAGTTCTGAATTCTGTAAGGAATGATGTTAATAGGCTAGTGAGATCTGAAGAGCTTGGAGGTGAAGGAATATGCGAGATGTGTGGTTGAGGATGGGATTGGGTTTGCTGGTTGACGGGGTGAGTGGAGTGCTGGGGAAGAAGAACTTGCGGACGAGAAGTGGGCAGTGCCTGTGACTGCTCTCTGTTCCGAACGGCATCAGCAAAAGAGACAGAAGGCCTCAAATTTCTGGTGGGGGCGCTTCTTGAGCTACCTGTAGCTGGCTTCTCTTTTTCTGGCCGACGACGTTGCTCGCTCCTGGACTTGAGGATTCTATAGGCCTCGCAGCCCTTGTAGTTGGCCGGATGGTCTTGCTGGCAGAGCACGCATACAGCAGGCGATTTCAGGGGCTTCTTGCACAATGCAATACTAAGCTGATAGTTTTAAGCAAGGATTTTAGACCTCAACGCTGGGTATAGCGAGTGTGTGAACCTGAGCTCGTTGGTAAAAGAGTCTGAATTTTGAACCAAAATTAAAAAAAAAAAAATCGATAGCGTATTACCTTAGTACATGGAGATAGGGCATAATTTAGTTGTTAGGGACTTCTAATAACGTCTACTCGTCAATGAACCTGCTCTTATTGTTTTTTCTGACCTTTCTTTGGTGATAGATCTCATGATCGCCTAATGCATATGTTCGAAACAGCCGTTCCGCAATTTTCATCTCCGTTCGCTTTGACGATGGCGTGCCGACGACTGGTTAGACGCAATCGCATACTAATTCATAGATAACTCTTGCATGTCCCACACGATATCCGTCCAACAAAAACGTCTCCTCCGGCCAGATCCTAGAACAATTTTCCGCTCGTTGATTTCTGCTCGTACTACAGTCCGGTCTAATTCTTCTGGCCAGTGGTTACCCGATCTTCCAAGTACTGGGTTTACGGGATTTTACTCTCTATATTAGAATTTGTATCCAGAACTAGAACCGAAAAATTACATGTCTTCACGAATTTGTATTTTCAATTCATGTACCGTAAAAATGGGAATCCCTAGTTTAATCAGTTTTGGTGCTTTGCCATTTTATTACTAAATACCGCAAAAATAACAACACATATTGTAACGGGATATGATGTCTAAAAAGGTTCTAACTGCTCGCAAGTCAGACAACGTAGTCTTCAACGAGCGAAAATTTTTATTATAGTATGAGGAAACAGCCCGGACGTGACTTAAAGCCGCCAAAGACGGCTGAAAAAACGAAAAGACTTACAGACGACTGAAAAAAGAAATGAGGACCCGATCGAAAGAAAAGTTTAGGGCCACTTTTGTCTTAACACATCGAAATTGGCTCTGTTAAGTTAACCGGTTCGTGATCTGAAGGCCTTGGGTTCGGATCCCGAGACATGGAAAGGAACAATTCATGCAATCCCTGCTCCTTACATTTACAGCATATGGTACCGATCCTACCCGCGTTGGGAAGTTAAGGTAATTTGTATATGATTAACTTTTATTCCTGTTATTAGTCGTGTGTTAATCAGGTATGAAACAGACACATTAGAGTGTGTAACGCAAAAAGAGTTTTAAAAAAAATAGTTTTGGGAGCCATGAATTTAAACACAAATCTATGTCTTACAAAATGTATTTTTGAATCGGCGTTTTTTAGTTACCTAGATGGTTTAACATATAAAGTATTTTTGGTATTTTTTTTACTGTATGTTGCCCAGAAATTCACGTAACACGCACACAGTCCGTTAATATTTTTTTTTTTATATTACATAAATATAATTTATAATAAGTAACTTTGCATTAATAACTTTATTGGCCTTATTGGCATAGTTTTGATTTGTTTTTCAGACGAAAATATTTAGTATAAGGTGCTTCACAAATTCGCTCACAGCAATGAAATATTGTCAATGATCGCCCTGTTAAGAAGTAGTATTTATTAACCCATCCAAGCCTTTATCAACCTTTTAGTAAACAAAATTTTAATACCAGTCCTCTTTATGTGTTTATCTCTTTAAACTCAAGGTAGTTTTATTAAATTATTCATGTGAACAGTTTTGGGAGTGAAATTTCTATTGCTGGTTTTCGGTCAGTTATAACTACGAATCCTACGTGTTTTATGATCTTTGTCAACTGGTATGTCTTTTTATTAGTGGAAAATCAAAAGAAAACAAAATGAAGACGCTTCTTCTTACAGAATATATAATACATGACGTTCTGATGAATAAATATAATAATTATTTTAATAAACAAGGAATAAATCTAAATTTAAATTTTTTTTAAGTTTTAATAATATTTAGAATATTAACTTTTTTGAAAAAAACAAGCATTATTTTTCTCCTAGTCCTAGTTCATGATATAAATTATCAAAACCTATACATCATAAGATGGTGTGAAAGAATTTGTGAGTGGCGGTAACTAACTATTGAAACATCTAATGGTAAATTATATGGAAAACTATTCCTGGTAGAAGAGTTTTATTTTTAGCATGTTTATATCATTAACTATTGAAATTATATAAATAAAATTAAATTAATTAAAAAAAATTCTTGATACCAGAGAAATTTGAGGCCTTCTGACACTTTTGCCGATGCAGTTTGGAACAGAGAGCAGTCACCGGTACCGCCCGCCCACTCCCTGTTCCCAAGTTCATCTTCCCCAGCTCTCCGTTCATCAATCCCATCCTCAACCACACATCTCACGTATTCCTCCACCTTCAAGTTCTTCGGATCTCACCAGCCTTTTAACCTCATTCCTTACAGAGTTAAGAACCCTAATTACCACTCTCATTTACCTTCTTACAAATTTTGTCTCCTTAACCTTATCCCCGTTAAACAAAATCCACAAGTGGATACTTCCGACTCTTTATCCATTCTCCTTTGGAATGCGAATGGTATTTGCACTCACACTAACGCGAATGCTGGGGGTGCTAAACGAATACACGAGGACGTGCTTTGCTGCCTACACTCGTACGGAAACATTGCCCCACTATCACTCCTGACACAGCCACTTATTGGCCATCTGATCCCAACCGAAATCCTGAGCTCCTTGGCTTATTTTTTTACAATAGTTTAGGAACACTAAACTATTCACTCACGCGCCTTGATGACCTCTCCTCTGATCATAGTCCTTTATTATTAACCATTTCCCTAAGACCAATTCACAAACTGCCTCCTCCTTCATTTATTAGGGGCCCAGTTGACTGGAACCACTTCCGCCAGCTTCTTACAGAGTCCGTAAACCTAAAATTGTCCTTGAAAACATCCCAAGACCTAGACGATGCAGTGCATTCTTTCACTACTCTGGTCCAGAGGTCGGCTTGGGAGGCATCGTCACCCCATCGTCACCCAAAAATCCACAATCATAATCGTTTACCTCAGCATCTCAAAGATCTAATCCAATCTAAACGCCGCTCCAGAACAATGTGGCAAAGATCCCGGCATCCTGCCGATCGCCGCTCGTACAATTAGTACTGCCGATTGGTAAAGCGGCGATTGGCATCCTTCCGTTCCGATTCTTTCAATTCCTACCTCTCCTCTCTGTCCACCAGGGATAACTCCTTGTGGAATGTAACCAAAAAAATCCTGAAGTATCAACCTGTTTCACACCCACTCCGTCGTGATGATGGGTCCTGGGCGGCTTCGGATGGGGATAGGTCGGAGGAATTTGCTCTGCATCTTACCCATACTTTCACACCCCATCTTTCTCATCAAAGCCATACTCACAGCACAACTGTGGAAGATTTCCTCACTTCTCCTATTCCTCACTCTCTTCCACCAAAAGCCGTTAACCCCTCTGAGGTTAAATACCTTCTGAAAAACTTACCTTACCGAAAATCCCCTGGATATGATCTCCTTACTCCTCAAATTCTCAAACAACTTCTTCCTAAAGCCATAATCTTCCTAACCTACATATATAATTGCATAATCCGAACGACGCACTTTCCTCTCCTCTGGAAACATTCCATTATTGACCTATTCGCCAAACCCGGTAAACCACCCAATGATGCCTCATCTTATCGTCAAATTAGCCTACTCCCTATCCTCTCAAAAATATTTGAGAAACTCCTACTAAAACGTCTACTTCCCATTGTTGAATCCAAAAACCTTTTTCCCACACACCAGTTTGGTTTCCGCCAACGACATTCCACTGCTCAACAAGGCCTTCGCGTTGTTGATCACATCTCCTCAGCCCTTGAAACCAAACAGTATTGCACTGCTGCCTTTCTTGACATAGCTCAAGCTTTTGATAGGGTTTGGCACGCAGGTTTGCTCTACAAGCTCAAAAGAAATTTACCACAGACCCTTTTCCTAGTCCTACAGTCCTACCTTTCAAACCGCTTCTTCCAAGTCCGCTGTGGTTTAGAATATTCTAACTACTATCCCATAAATGCAGGAGTTCCACAGGGCAGTGTCCTGGGCCCCATCCTCTATAACCTATACCCCGCTGATGTCCCCTCTACTTCCAATACCTTCTTGGCCACATTTGCAGATGACACTGCAGTCTTGTCATCCCACCCAGACCCCGACATAGCATCCCATAACCTTCAAAAACACCTTGACGAGATCGAGTATTGGTGCAATCAATGGCGGATCAAGGTTAATGAAGCAAAATGCTCCCACATTACCTTCACCCTTTGTCGCAAGACTTGTCCACTGGTTTATTTTAATTCTATTCCTCTCCCTGTATCCGAGACAGTACGGTACTTAGGCTTCCCTCTTGACAAACGACTGACCTGGAACCCACATGCGAGACTAAAAAGACAAGAACTAAACAGACGCTTCGGACAACTGTACAGACTACTTCAAAGGACATCCCATCTCTCAATAGAAAATAAACTACTAATCTACAAAGTTATACTTAAACCAATCTGGACATACGGAATAGAGCTATGGGGGACAGCAAAAAAGTCGAACATCAAGCGTATCCAATCCTTTCAATCAAGTCCTGAGAACAATAGTAAATGCCCCTTATTATGTCAGCAACAAAACCCTTCATAACGACCTTAATATACCCTACATTTTAGAACTCATCCCTTCCAAGTTTATGAAATTCCACAGTAGCCTTTCCAACCACCCTAATCCTGTAGCACAGTCATTGCACTGCGCCACTCATCCCTATAATCCTCCTCGGAGACTGAAACGGCAGTGGCCTCGTGACCTGCTATAAACGCGTGACAGTGGGGGTCCTGGCAATAGCCAGTTACTCCAATCATGTCCTGAGCGTCTGTGGCTCTCGCGCTCTTGGTCAGCTTCCACTGGCTAGTATCCGGTGACGCGGCTGACGGAGGAGCGTGGGGGACTTCCCAAGACTCCGCTTTCTCTTCGCATGTGGATTTGGGAGGCCTCTGGGCTGTCTGTAAATATTGCATGAATGAGTGAGTGAGTGAATGATGAATTGTAAATATGGTATGAATGAGAGCGTTTATCGCAATTACTGATTGCCTTATAAAAGGCAGATTGTAATTATAGCCCAATAAAGAGTTAATCTATCAAAAAAAAAAAAAAAAAGTATTGTAACTTAATCCTCCAATATTATGGAGGTAACAATCACTGTGTTTCTTAAGGATCAATTTGTAAGGAGTTCTAGTATTTTCCCCTGCGAATCGGGATTATTCATCAGGACGAGAGCAGATAATAAGAAGACTAAGGCACGTTAAAAAAACACCAAGCTAAAGAAGACTGTCGTGAACGGATTTAGAACCTTGACACACTTGGTTATTTCAGAAGCATCAGCATCAGTAACTGCCCTAATTACTCCTGGAACACAATCTTCCCCACCACGGAAGATTGCATTGCATAGATTGCAGGCTGAATGCAAGCTGCAAATATGCAGGACCAGTATCTAAGGATACAGATTAGAAGAGGAAGTGATGCAAGCTGTGCCATTACGACTGAATGAAACAGTACAGAAGTTTACCAAGGGTGGGAAAATGATCGCTATCAAGGCGGTTTTTTCTATCACGTTTGCGAAGGATGGTACTAACAAATAGTGTTATGTGTCAGTTCGATTCCCACCTGGCAGAGCTAGATTTCACCAGTGTTCTCCTTGGACTATCCTGAACCAACACAATTTAACATTACTATGCAGGGGTCAAAATTTAATAGCTAACCTTGTTCAAAAGTGGTTTCGTCTACCGAATAAATGTACAATTATCGATTGAACTATTTTGCTATTAATCTAAATTATGAAAAAGAGCTATTTTATTATTTGTCTGCACAAGAACAACATTTAATACTTAATATTAATGTATTCAATGAATATTTAACAGCTCTCTTCCATTTCACCTAATCTGATTTCTCCCCAAACTCTTCCACTCATTTATTTATTCCCAGGTATAATATGTAGTAAAAATGTAATATGGTAAATTCTACTCCTAACAGTTAATATACTGATTATATTGAATGACTATGCCGGATTTTAAAATAAATATTAAACATGCACTAAAGAGTCTCCATTAATGTTTTATTGTTATTGTGTGGGGAATTTCTTCTAAACAATTTTTAAATCTATTTAAAATATTAGTGATAATATAGAACCGAAATGTACCGGTTTAAGTGGTCTGATGTCTGATAAGTTTTCATTTATGCTGACCGGAAATATGCGGTCGGTTATCAAGTTTTATTATTGAAAAATGTATCATACTTCTACTATTAGGCACTATATTTTCTTATTTTTATTTTTTAAACTATATTTATTCTGATGTTTAACTGGCAACTTCTTATTATTTACTATTGTTTCTTTATATTTCATGAATTAATTGAAAGCTCTTCTTTTAACATAATGTTGTATTTTATTGACTGTTAGTTTTCTTTTTCGTATTCTATGATATTTATTTATTATTCACTTTGTAGAGAACTTGGTCTCGGAATAATTGTTTCTTTATGTATTTATTTGTCTAATTATTTGAGGGGTCCCATTTGCTTTAGTAGTGGTCGTAACACGGGTCCGTGGTCCCGGGTTGGTTTGATGGTTGACGTATGAAAGTGAGTGGGGGAGGTTTGAGTTGGGGTGTGCGGTTGGCGATCGGGTGTGAGTTTCGCTGTGCAACCCTTCATACTTTCGTACTTGTCCGTCTCAAGGGTTCCAAGTACGAAAGTGTCTGGGGAACTAAGTAGTCGCGTTGCGATGAGGAAAAAAGATGGACTTTATTCGAGGAATTTATAATATCGAAAGCTTCGCATTTTGGGATCCGATTTGTGATTTTATCGACTTGACATATCAGCCCCTCAAATGGATTCGTGGAGCAATGCCAGAGGAAAATAACAGCCCTTCAAAATTGAGGCAACCGCATCTTCTACTTCTAGATCATTCTCTGCAATTCACAAGAGATACCCACTCAGAAAGATAAAATCGAAACAATTTAAGATTCCATAAGAATAGATCACGATAAAGGCAGTTAAAAGCGAGCATCTCATTTGCTTTACTAAAGAGCGATTACGAATTGCTAGCACGGATGTAAAATAAAAAGTACAGTTTCATAGTTTTAGTGTATTAACGCAAAGATTCAATCTATGTAAATCTCCATGTTATATTTCTTATTAATAGTTGTTGCAAAGGCGGAATAGATTATGAGATTACTCCACAAATGTCTTGCCTAGCCCATGTTTGTTGAGGCCGATTCCAGAAAGTATATGCAGTTGATATAGCATTTACAACACACGGTATCTTTTAATAACGGATACCAACGCCCAGCCGTTGTTTTTTTTAAATTGTGAATTCATAACACAGATTCTAAGACATTAGCTTGTTTTAGACAGCGTTTGTAAAATGTCGTTTTATCATATCAGTGACATGCAATGTATGTGGAGTGTGATGTGAACAATTAAGAAATATACCAATTGATACTTTTTTTTTATACATACAATGGTTTAACGTTCAGTAAACTAACAAAACTCAACTAAATAATAAAAAAATTAATACTTTCAATAAAATGTGAACGATAAAAGATTAAAATAAGTAAAATTATCGATAGCTTGGAATGTGGAACTACTGTAACAAAACAGTATTATAATTTCAGTGTAATTTCCTATATATTTAATAAGTGAATTAATAGATTTATGATGTAAAAAAAAAAAAAAATTATTTTGAGAGTACAAGAATTATTCAATGAAAGGAAGATTTAATCAATCACGCATGTGATGGTAATTATTTATGATTCTGTTATTAAGTTTTTTCTTAATGGTGAAGCTATCTATATACATGCATTAATATCTGACGAATTTCAGATTTGTACAGGATTAAATTATTTTTTTGAGAACGTTTGGATTGTTTATAAAGTTTAAGTTAAGTTTTTTTGTCTTAGAGCACTCCTTGATGTCAAATGGTAGAAATAGGAATTTCAGCGTATGTTAAATACTTTGATAGCTGGCCACTTATCCATGCTTCTACTAGTTTTTTTAAATTTTGTAGTCCAACATTCAACGAAAATATCCATTGACTAGTTAATCCAAAGATAATTAATCCCAAAATTATTTTTTTTCTTAATTTAAATGGGTTTTGTATTTTCCCGCAACTGTTTAGATTGATTATGAAATTATCTGGATTATAGTGCGTCTACCCGGTTTGGTCATTGCCATTTCTAACATCTCACATTTAGTACTAGAATTTGATTTATTTGAGGTATTTAAAAAGTTTTTTAAACTGATAATTTATTTTAAAGTGCCTTCTATAAGTCTCTTGGTATGCGCAGTTATTTTCTGTCAGATTCTTGGTGACTCTACCAGTGTGCATGGCTCTGGTTTGGCTGATGCGTTAAAATGTCGGTTTAAAGTATGGTTTGCTTCGTTCGGTGGACGGGGAATTGGTAAAGCCTTTCATTTATATATTTATTTATTTAGGGATACTCTATCTATCCGATATACAACTGTATCCGCATACATAAAACTTTAAGGCAATATATAAAGGATGTATCTTTTCTAAGGACACGTATCCGTTTCTCTACTTACCTGACTTACCCACGAACACGCTGTTACGCTCTAGTTGGTTAATTAGAATATTTAATTTCTAGGGATGCCATCTAACTATTCAAATACTAACAGATTTGATTCCTTAAATCTTAAGCGTATTGCATTAGCGAAATGTTGTATATTATATTATTGTATTATACTGTATTATGTTGTGTATTATTTACTGTAGGTCCCAATTGATTCTAAGCCCAAAGTAATTTACCTTAATAAATTAACGTGATGATCAAAATGGAAGGAATTCAATGGTACAATATAAATTATACACAACATGTGTTATTATCCAAAAACAACAAAAGGTTAAAATGTTTTACGAGGAATGGCTGCTTTTACTATTAAGTGAAAATCATGAACAGATTACATATATTGTTCTGGCTACAAACAAAGCTTTAATCTTATTGTGTACATCGATGTCTTCAGTCTGATGTAGAAGCAGCATCCAAGCCAAGATCCGTAGAGCCAGCTTCTAAGTCAGCTTCCGACTGTTGTCGTGTGTGCAACTCTCCCTCGACTCCCGACTGTTATATCTTCCCATCTCGGACCGTATTTCTGACTCTCAACAAAGGCCTTGCATGCCTTTTCCACCCCAACTTGCCCTTCGGACCACCCTTATCCCAAACAGATGGGGTTCGATGCATCGGTCGGCCTACATCAAAAGACTAATCTGTCCTCAGTTCTTCAAAGTTATTCAACAATTGTGCACTACCTTCCCCATGTCAGGATTTGAACATATAACAGGTTATATAAAAAAAACAAACAGTTGAAATAAAAATACTGAGAAATACTTAACGTAACATATTAAATAATTAAAAAAACTTTTGTTAGAATATCTGTCCCACTGAAAAATTTTTTTTCAAAAATATAATTGTAAAGAGCTAAAATATTGACAGAAAAGAACTTATCGAAATCGGCAAGACTAAATAGTCTACCATTATTCAAAATCCGATAGATAACTTTAAATCGGGTTTATTTATTTACTTCATAAAAGAGGAGTCACTGAGCTTAACGATTCCAAACTGTTACAAGATGAAATAGATCGAAAACTTCTACAAATAGACTACTGATGCATCATAACAATAAACAAAAAGGAAAAATTAGTATATATAACCATAAACATAAAAAGAAGCATAAAAACGAAAATGTTATTTCTTTCTTGGGATGAGAACCAATAGTTCATTCCGACCGATTTTCCTTAAGGGGAACATGACATTTTTTTTTTTATCTTAAATGTTTAGTTTAAATATTCAAAAAATCAAGTTCTTGTTTAAGGACATGTATTTTCAACATATAAAAAATAGCCAGTGTTAAATCCTCTGTTAAGCTGTGCCTAGGTTTGCCATTAGAAGTGATAAGTTATCAGCCAGACCGCTGTACAATAGCGCTACCTTTGCCAGACCGGGGAAAGAAAAAGTTGTTCAACTCACAAGGTTTCAGTGACATTTAGCCAAGAAGTTCAAGTTGACTCGGACGTTACATACTTTCATCTGGATTATTAGAACTGACCATTCTCAATTAACAAATCACTCTAGAACAATAAAACCCCACCTGGGCTTAGCAATTCCGAGTACAGCCAAAATCATAATTTAACAAGCCAGACATGAATGCATTCCATTCGATACTGTTGAGTACTTCATTATACACGCTTCGATACAGAAATATGAATCATGGAGGAAGGGCGAACCATTTCTCAATGATATTTATTACTCATATTATGAAGTATATAATGTGATTAAGTTGCAACAACAAAATTAGTAAACAAATTTGCCACCTAGTTTGTTTTCTAACCCATTCCTCTATTGTTTTTAATATTTGTCAACACACGGCACAAAAGCAAACTTAGATTCAATGTTCAGGTTTTTATAGCTAGGTGCATAAGTGCTATATTTGCTGTTAAATTTAAATTATATTGTTATTGAAATATTACACTCTTATTTAGCTAGGATATATCAAGTAATAATTCACTTGTCCTACAATAATCTAATAACAATAATAATAAAACTGCAATTTGATTAATTCTAGCAGAATCCACTCTGGTTGTGAATTGATAGACAAATCCGCCAAGACGATTTGGTGAAGGGAGGGCTTTTTCAATGGTCAAAAAAGCACCAGCTAGAAAATGGTTCAATTTCGATTTATTTTCCTATTACAAGTGAAAAAAAATATCGATCTGATCTGAGGACCTACACATTCTTCCACCATGTCTATTTTTTATTTATTTTCATAAATAACTTTTCTATCAATCTCTATACTATAATATATCTGACAATTACTCCAAAACATTAATGATATAACAATGGCGAGGGAAGATCTACAGATAGGAAAAAAGACACGTCTCAAGCTAGACAAAACAAAATGAAAACAAGGTCACGATACAACTATAAGACAAAATTATTCAACATATAAATAATTAATTTTAGGATTATTAAGTTACATATATATGTATATAGTCGCGTAATTGATAAATTATTCATTGTTACTCAAGGCAGCTAACAAAAGGAACAAAGGTACGTTCAAGGTCGGCCCGTTTCCTGTCCTTTTAAATAATAAATGACTGATTTAAATAGAAATAACATATAATAAATTGTTAATATATTGCAATGGCATTACTTAGGTCTAATGCTCGATAAATTGTGTTGTTTGGTGTGATAGTGGAAGTTACCACTTGTGAATTTTTGTTTCACTAGCCTCTCTGTTGGTTAGAAATGACTCTTGATAGCTCTTCAGTACTAATAATGACAATGAGAACAGTGGCCAAGCAATCCTGCCCACGTGAGTTCTTGACTTCCTCAATTGACCACCATCTTTTCCTATCCAGTCCCACTTTATTCTTACCTCCCCCTCAACTTACTTTCCTAACAAAAGACCCCTGATGTCCAGGATCCGGCTTATAACCACCTGGAGTGCAAATCAGAGGACCTTTTCGTAAGGTACTAATTTAGAGCTTAATTGTTTTTTTAAAGACGGAATATGAATGTTCTGCTTATTACACTATCATGTTTGACCTGAAGGTATAACTTTGTATATAGTAAGACATAATGACCTGACGGGTAACGTGAAATGCTTTGGCTAGATGCTATTTTGCGATTACTTGCAGTAAAGGTATTTATTATTATTTATTGTTTCTGAAGCAACTCATTTACAAGTATCGGAGCTACAAGAAATTAAACGCTACCTCTCTATGATTTTGATTCAATTCCGTTCACATAGAGCATTCAAGTGATAAATTAAACAACTACATGACGGCAATAATGACCCTTGTGGTTGACATGCCGTAAAACAAAATAATAAAAAAACAACTACACAATAGCTGATGGCAATAGATAAATAAATAGGACATATACATTTTTTTATAAGTGGTCCAAGATATGGTACTAGTTGATAATCAAAGACGCCTCACTGTTTGAGACGGATCGCTCGTAACCTTCTTGATGGCCTGTTCTTTTAATATTCACTGAGCGAGGCGTCTACGGTCGAATAATAGCAATGAGTTGAGGCTAATGCGACTTAGAAAAAGTAGCAAACTTTGAAAAGTATCTTTAGTACATAGATGTATCTGATTCCTTGGCAAATAACAAAAAGTTATATAAATCTTTTTTGCTTCAGACTATTTACGGGATGTGAATTAGGTAACCTGTAAACGGCTCTCTGCTAATATGATCTTAAGTTTGAATACACAAATGAATGTAATTTAAAACAAAAAATTTTGAAGATCTACTGTACATGTCTCAGAGAAAACTTCAATGACTTACTTAATTTATGGGATGGATTGAAATGGGATTTAGGAGGGGAATTCTTATGGTGTGTCGTTACTCATTTACGACATGATGTTTCTAGGTTCAAATCCATATGTGGACTGTGAACTTTATATCACTTGAAACCTAGGGTTTAGAATGGCAAATCCCCACAAATAAAAAAACAACAACTAATCAATCAGTAATATATGAGCATTACTTGTTAGCTTAAATTTCAATAAGAGGAAGAGAGAAGAATTGGTTGCTACAAAATAACCAGAAAGAAAAAGATAGTAGGTAAGCCTAAATAATTGCCGACATTGTGAAGCTGTGAATGCTAGAAAAGTACAACAATCGACAGGTAACCCACCAATACTCCTTTGATTTGGGCCACATAAAAGCGTTTGACCTCAGTTGCAAACTACTAAAGCGAATTTAACTATCAGCTAATGCTAATGCCGGTACTATTACCACGCTATTGATTTACGACCTCATCAGACACCCACAGACAATTAACAGGCAGGCAAAACGATAAAAAAACAAACACAACAGAAAGAGGTGTAACACTTTCAGCCTGAACAGAAAGGTCATTCGACTTCCCACATAGTCGGCAAGTCGGAGGACCATATTTGGCCAGCTGTGGTTGCGTATGCTCCAGTGATATCTGCCTGTGTCTTCCTCTTCTGGAAGTGCACGATGCATGTACATAAGTGGCCATTGCAAATTAATGATGGGCACTGGCCAAGATATTTATGTGGCGAGTGTTAGATCGAAGTTAGTACAGTCATTGGCCATTTGTATTAGGGTCAACACAATGTGAACACACTTAAATGCTGAGCGATCAGGAGAAATTACGCTCACGGCCAATACGTTCTTAATTTATTATAAATAACATTTATTATATACGCATAATATGTAAATGGGAAGAAAAGTGGTAAACCTCAGTTTGCTTACTCCCTTAACTACTCCTATTAATAAGGGCTGAAAATGTGGGATACTTTATCAAGTGCCACCCACTTTGATTAAAGGATCTCCAAGCGAAAGACAATTCACTTCGTGATTTGAACACCTAATCTTCGTGCCATTAACCTGATTTGCTAACCAATTACGCATTGCCCATTTTTTTTTTGGAGAAGAAGAAGAATGAAAAAAAAATTTAACCAATAACCCAATGGAGGTTAAAAGGTACCCCCGAGTAAAATTTATAATGAGTCGCACTGCCTCAAAAAGGCCAAAGGCGAAGTTCTGAAGAAATGGGGGGAAATACTCCCAATTTAGGAGTGGTAACAATGCACAAAACAATTTTTTCAAGACGCTGCAATCTTTTATATGCCCTACTCGATATGATAGATTTTCATTTAATAACTTTCTTAGTGTTAATTCAATCTTTGTTCAGTGATTGAGGTTTTAGTATGATCGTGACATCAAATGGAACTACTAAAATGAAAAACCATCCCTCATCAGATTTTTAAGTCGTGAACAACGTTTAATGATTGTTAACAATTATGTTCCACTCAATTACTTATTACTAAAAAGGACGTCGTAATTTATTAGCCTTTTTCATACAGCGATATATAGGAGAATATTTATTCCTAAATTTCATCCTCCAACTAAAATGTCATGTATCTATGTCAACAGAAGACATACAGGCAAACACAGGTGGTGATAAACTAAACCCTCTCTACAAACATATATTTGTGCTTTGTAGTCAAGAAATTTTTTTTTATTAAATTTTTCCCTATAGAATAAAGAAAACATGAGTGATTCGAGCAGGTCAGACTTTTTAATACATTCCAACTTCTTCTACTGTGTCGAAAAAACACTGATAGTAGCAGTAAGGGCTGCTACTGTATAGAACAGTAAGGAGTGCGTTTTACTGTTCGTGAAAACTAGATGCTCTTTTACCCGACTTTCCATAAATAATTGTTTTCTTTTGCCGAATATAATATGGTGCGATTTTACTTCACTTGATTTATATATTACGGTGTTTGTAGAATCAGGATCGCTTACAACACAAATATGAATTCTTGCATGAAAGTGATGGTTCGTGTTTAAAAAAATTAACCTAACAGTTATTACAGCCTGTTAAATGAGTTTTCAAATGATTTAAAAAGGCTTTCATAAGTTGCAGTAATTAAAATAATTTACAAAAAAGCAGCTTTTTGTTTTTTTTTTATAAAAAAAACTAAAATTCAAAAGTATGCAATTTCACAAAGGTAATTTTATTAACCTTTGTTTTTTTAAGGTTTATTGCACAAAGCCTTGATAAGTGCTGTTTATATCTTTGTTAAAATACAATAACGAGGAAAAAATTAACCTTGAAAAATATGGAGTCATTAACACAACATAACATTGATGGTTCAGTTTTTTTCCGGCCAGGATTAGAATTTTTATTATTTTTTTTTTTAGTTTTTATCAGCTATATTATTTGCACCATTATTTGTTTAAAGTTCAGATCTCAAGAGTTAAGTAAATGTAAAAAAAAAATATATTTTAATGTGAAGTAAGTATAGACAGATATATGTGCTTGATATAATTGTACATACGATTTATTTTTTTTTATTACTTAAAAACTGACAGTATAACTTAAAAACAGGTGGTTAAGTCTAACCTTCTTCAATCAATAAATCTACTCCTTTGAAGAGTAGATTTTGAGCATAGTTGCTAATAACAAGATATAGTTGTATAATTTATAAATATATTGTATTCATGTTATTCAATTTTATTAAGATAAAATTTCTATCTGCCTTTTATTAGGCAATGAGTAATTGAGATAAAAGTTATCATTCATACCATATTTACAATTCATCATTCACTCGCTCATTCATACAATATATACAAACAGCCCAGAGGCCCCCCAAGTCCACAAGGTTGTCACCTCCCTCGCATGCGAAGGAGGAAGCGGAGTCTTGGGGAGTCCCCCACGCTCCTCCGTCAGCCGCGGCACCGGGTACTAGCCAGTGGAGGCTGACCAAGAGCGCGAGAGCCACAGACGCTCAGGACATGATTGGAGAAATTATGTTACTGTCTTGAACCGCACAAAGCAGTGTGTCTAGCCTTTTAGATCCCAGAGACATATTGGAAGGATATGAGCTGTTTATGGCCCACATAAAATCCGTATTAACGGCTGATGATTGAAGAAACTTAGACTGTATAGGTAACAAATGTAGGTAATTTAAACTTCATATTGATGTTTGATATTGCTTTTGAGGGACACACTAATGCTTACTAATATTTGGTTCGATGACAGCAGTCTGCTTTTAGTGAGATCACAAGGTGCTAATCAGATACGTATTCTTATTGTGCTTAACCCTCAAAAATAGATACTGACAAATGCAAGTGATTCCAAACAGCAATGACACATATAAGAAAGGAATAATTGTGAAGTAATTTTTCTCTGAGAAGATATATCGTATAGAAGTCCAGTAAAGAGACAGCATCAATTTTTTTCTTCGAGTTGAATGTATGATTGTAGCTCTATGCGTTCCATTTTAAAATATCCATTGAATGTTTGTATGATTTTTTGTCGGGCCGCATTCAAAGCTGTTCTCGGCCACGTAATTAGAAGGATATAGTTGAGTATTCAAAATTTTGTAGGGTTTAGCCATTTATATTTTGAAGTAACTATCTCCAGGGCCTTGTTCATTTCCACCTAAGGAATCGATCTTTGAAGTTCGATTAATTTTAGATTGGAGACAACATACATTAAATGAATGAGGTCACTCTCAAGTACGCTACAGATGAATTACCTATATCCTTACTGACTATACGAGCTCATACGTATTTTTTTACGTTAATTGCACTAATATTAAACGCAATTGCATAACAGGTTGATCACTCGACGAAATTTCCTACAGACTACATAATTATCGGAAGGAGTTAAAACGCACTTTACTGGAGTTAACCATGACACATATTAAGGCCATGCTTATGTATCATTTCATGTTATGTTTACATAATATGTAATGAAGGGCTTCGGTTCAGTTATATATTATGGTTTACTATTTGCAATTCGTCGGAGAGAGTTGGCGAAACTAGCATTCTGTAATATCATACAGTAGGTTCTGATCATTGGAATGTTCTTGGCTTAGATGTCCCTACAAACATTCTCCGATCACTATAAATCTTAATTTTTGTTGTGCCCTTAATTCTTATTGTGAGCCCCATCACCTAGTCCCTTTTCACTTTATAAAATTTTAACCACATAAAGATTTGTTATTTTTGTTAAGACACTAACTGCTTAAAATGTATGCAATGCAGTATAAGAAGAAATTCACATTGTAAATTTAAATATTTAATTTTTAAAAATAATTAAAAAAAAACAACTTAATTCTATGCATGCACTTGGGTTGATATCTTAATTATATTTTTCCAGTGTTTGTAATCCCCCCATAAAATAATACTTTCAGAATTTGGTCGGTAAACTAATTAATTTTGACAAAAAACATAGTGCATTTTTCAACTTGGCTACCCAGCCATTCATTTATGAGCCAGGTGGCTCATATTATTACAAAATATAAGGATCTATATTTTTAAAGGAGCGACTCGAAATTAATTAATTTCAGATATACATTGCATTTATATTTTATATAAATCCCTCCTATTGCTTCTCTCTTGAGAGAAGTTATCTGTGCGATTTAAATCGGCACGACGATACGGGCAGCTTTAAATCTTGAATTGGGGTAAATAGAGATTGGACTCGGAAACTAAGACGAAAGCATGTATTACTAGACATAAGTGAAAACGACAAAAGAACAAATCTTACTTTATTCGTTCTAACTTTCCGAAAGCAAAAAATGCAAATGCGCCTTTCTAAGTTCCCAATTACTTATTACAAAAGGCTACAAGGTACCAATAAATGGCAGTTATAGAGCTAAATATATTTTTCAAACTTCCACAAACGACAATGTTCAACACAAATCACCAACTGATCCCTAGGCTTGAAGAGATGATGGAACTGACTCTTGACAATCGACATTTAAAAAAATAAATTGCTATTTCATAATATGCGGATTACATATTCATATAAAATACTAAACATGTGAATTAAAAAAAAACAACCACCAGGAATCATAAACTATTTTGCGTGGTTGGTCCTAGATGTGGAAGGATATCATTAGATAACGATTCCTCTGTCTCTCATCGATAAAGTTTATTCAACAAAAATATTTCGGACAGCTGTAATCTTCAGTTCGCAAAATAAAAAGTCACATGATAAAAACTCGGTTGGCCATAAAACTAATATAAAAATGTTGAACTGCACTTAAAGTGCACTGAAAGTATTGTGTATTATAATTTATTATTATACATTAATTATTAAATTTTATAAAAAAGAATTAGTTAATTGTTCTACTAATTGACTTCACTCTACGACTGGCTTTATTTAAGAGGTATGGAGGGGTGTTATTTTTAGCATATGTGTTCATTATTTCTTCCTTTTTATTTATATTGTCCAATATCAGGGAATATAATTTAATTTATATGTTTTCCAGGCTGCTGATAATTTTTTAGGATTCGTACGTGCAGCAAAGCAACACATCATGATACCTCTCCTTCTGTAGATGCTAAATGTAGATTTTTGTTTAAGATGTTCACTTTATTCATTTATTTATTATTATAACTTTCTTAATTAGATGTAAACCATTCGGTTGTGAGGTTAAATATTTTTTAATGACTAATAAATGGGTGAAATATTAATTTTAAGAATGTCTATTTTTTGGTTTATCCTAATTAAATTATCGAATCCAAATCTGGTTAGATCTGTATAGACTTAATATTTAATTACTGTTATATCATAGTTTTTATTGTATGCATAACGTTTAGTGTGCTTTTATCGCTTTCAATTTTTAGTGTTTTTCGTATAATATTGACTATCTAAACAATTATTTAAAAAAAAAACAATGTTAGAACAATTTAATGATGATTTGTGTTACAATCTATAGCAGTGTTGTTAAGTTGCAGTATTTACACTCTCCCTAAAGTGTTCTCAAACGTTTTTGGTGTAGGGTGGACAATTTTTATTTGACAACAAAGCCGCGTTTTTTCCTAACAGTAACATACAGAGTAATTAATCTATCAACCACATATAAAAGTAACCACTAGTTCCAACCCGGAGCGGTGACAGTCTGTTCCGTGACAGTGGGGTCCAGTCCGAATGAATGATTTCCAACGCCTACACCTTGGGAGTAACTGCTTTGCAAATCGCTTTGTCGATTGAATCGCGAACGCTTCCTGAATCCGGAGCCTTTGTTGATTAGCCTTTTTTTTTTTTATTTGTCGCTGTGGCTGTCAGTCACAGATACAGAGGTTTCCGCAGACCGCAGTTTCCGGCTGATTCACACATTGCCAAGGCCTTCTAGATAGTTTAATTACACCTACTTCCTACCTCTGACCAATCCGAACAACATACCAACAATACCAGAAGGGAAGGCTATCGTACAACATAAGTGAATATTAAGGCTGAATCGCATGTTATCATTATATTTTGTCATTAATACCATATGGAATATTGCCGTTAACAAAGTCGTGTGTTACCTCAAGAAAATTGCTGATATTTAAACATAAAAGTTTGAAACAAGTTTTCAATAGGTCAGCCGAAGAAAATTCTATTATCTATTTTGTAAAATTATAATTATTTGAATATGGTTCACAAATAAAATGCGAATACACTTTTAATGGCTTTTATAGTCCACTCAAGTACCAAACATTTATTACATGCTTTTAATCTAATTGACTGTGTAATTTTCTCTTTCCAAAAGGGAAAAAGTCCGCTGCCAATTACTTACACAGTAGGAACGCAGCAAAACTCACCAGCCAACAACCTAGTATACCTGGGGATTAAAATGGACAGACACCTCCATGTTAGTATCCATTTTGCGAAGACACATGGTTATTACACAAGAAGCAAACACGCATGAAGTCTTACCGGTTTACGCATTTATTGACTTCCCCCAATCTATCACTGCGTCTGAAGCTACTGATCTACAAGAGTACACTCAGGCCCACACTGCTGTATGGTGCACCGCTTTTTCGTCATCTGACGTATACAACAGCTCGGCGACTCCAACAATGGTCAGAAATAATGGTCATTCGAGCAGCGGAGCAATAGTGAACTTCACGAGATCTTTGATCTGCCTACTGTGGATGAATTCATCCAACGTAGACATATCAAATTTTTCGACTCCCTACAGTACTTGACAAACCCGGTGTTTAACCGATAACCCCCATTCCGTTCCCCTATCGATGGCAGGACGCTGTCGCGGCTGGAACGCTTTAGTCTTAGGTTCTAGATATAGGTTTAGTTTTTAGTTTGTTTCCCGGTTGTAAGCTGAAGGTGAGCCCCATCACTTAGTCCTGTACCCAGTGATTTGTAATTTTAACATCAAACTGAAATGTATTATATTTATGCCCTTCTTCGATGCATCTGTGTATGCAGCACGAGGAGGAAATGTAAATCAAAACTTATTTATTTATTTTTTTTTCATTGTATACTTATTAATAAAGAGATTATGAAATTTAAAAAAAAAAAAAAAAAAAAAACCTGTCAAGCGTTGGAACAAGCAAGAGCACGGATGCTTCGCTCAATTGGCAAGTATAGCTTGGAATAGTCAGACTTTCCGTTGGTAGACAACGAGGAAAACTTCAGGGCCTTTCTCATCTTTGTTCAGAAGTGGAAGGAGCTGCAGGGACCAGGGCACTTCACCAGGAGGGTGATGCAGGATGAGCAGCAGTAATATTGGGGATGCTCAACAAGAAGGCACCGTTGGACCAAAGTGGAGTGGAATCTCATTGTATATAGAAATATGTTAGACTTGGGGGGGGGGGGATGCATAAAATAAAACCGGCTTGGAAAAACAAAAGGTACGCTGATCAGTGGAATAAATCCAATACGCGCACCACAGGTGATAAAATCCAGTAAGGGAGACGGGTAGGGAAGGAAAAAAAATATTTTGAAAAACCATTAAAACCCTGACAATAGTTACAGCTATTTAAATTGTAAAAAGATATTTTCCAAATGTCGAAGTGAATATACCACAACTAATAATACTAGCCACTTACAAATTCTGGGGTTGTCGTGAAAAAGCGGACGAGTCGAGTTATCTGGAAAATAAGTTAGCCGTAATTATAGGTCTCAATTGTTGTGATTTAAGTCGGGTAAAATAGGTTATCTGCTTTTTCAAGACTTCCACAGAACTAGACTTTAAAACTACTATAATAATACTCATAATATGTGGTCCGATGATCACTATTGGGCAATGTGATGAAACTGAAAAACAAAATGTATTTTAAAATTTGTTGCTAAGTTGCTTTTTGGCTAGTTTAACTATATGTACTTCAAAAATTTATTTTGATTAAGCTATGTCAAACAGTACTCCGACGTAACGTTGCCTGTCCGTGGTGTGACGCTGTGACGTTGCCTGAAGCGGAGAACAGCCATTAATGAAAGTAAAACTACTAGAGCCAAGGACGCAGAGTAGGCCTGAGAAAGTGTCATAGCCGCGCTTGCATCCACCTGAGGCGGGTTGGGAGAGACCACTGCAATTTTAACTTACTAAAGTACTGGATATGACCAGTATTACTAAGTATATATGATGAATGTATGAATTACGAAGGTGCATATCTAAACAGGTCTAAGATCCACCTTAGAAAGAAGTTGTGAAATCGAAAAAGACAAATCCTACAGGAGAGTCAAAAAAAAAAAAAAAGATGCCAACAAAACTGAGGCAATGTTTTTTACCAAAAGAAGGCATGTAAATAAAATAGTACATAGGAATAAATAATTAGAGTGGGGGGGGCCTTTGTGAAGTTCCTTGGGGTTAATCAAGACCGTACTTGCATAACACATCTAAACGTACATGTGATATACAACCGGAAAATCAGTTATATCTATCCTCTTCCTGTTTGCATTAGACTTAGACTTAGCCAGACTAAATTACCCTTTTACAATTTGTTAGTAAAGCACTTCTTCCTTACACTGAACCAAATGGAGCACCATCCATTTTGGAAACTGTCAGTCATCAGCAATCTTCAAGTAATACAAAATAAGTTTCTTAGCATAGTTCAAACCATGTTACACTACATTTTCCAAGTATGCACAACTGGTTTGGTTATAATGGTATTGATTATATATATTCTAGACCTTTTAAAAGTGATAACCAGAAAATTTACGTATATAGCGGTGTTTCCAATACTTTAGAATATTACTAACATAAATAAATTACCTAACATACGGGTTTGGTTTATAATATGAAGAAATGTTCTATTAGCATATAGTTAGATTTTTTATTTATTTTTGTCCATAAATTAAAATTTATATGTACCTCAATGAAGAATTTATTCACAATCAAGAGCGATAATATTAGATTATTTTTTCATAGATATTTTCTACGGGATTTTTCGTATTATGTAAATGTTAGAAATAATATTAGACATTAGGCTGATATATTAATTTTTTTTTTCAAATACCTGTACACTAGGCAGAAATGTCGAATTGAATAGAGGAGGCTACATTCAAACTGAATATCTGAGAAGTAAGCTTAATAAATGTTGTGGGAGAGGAATTGGCGAAAAGGATTTTAGTGTTGGTCAGGTTTTTAGAAAAGGTAATTACAAATTATATACAGTATGTTGGGAAATATTCACCTACATATAGATGCCAGTTAAAAACTTTGTTTGGAAAGAAGAGATTTTTGGGAAATAAAAGGTCAATGGTCGTGGCGAACAAAGAAAGAAAAAAAAATGTATATTATACCAAGCCCAAAGAGCTGATCCAATCTCAGCGTAAATAGAAATTGAATGAGCCGAAGAGATGAGTAAATGTTTTGAATTAAACCAGTAGCCGATAGTAGGTAACTTATACATTTTGTTTTTGGACGATATAAAAAATTTTTAAATTTAATTAAAAGTCTACAATACGAGATATTTTGCACCAACTAGGCATTAAAATATCATATAATATGCATTTCTTGAGAGTAAGACTACGAACAGAGGCACTATATTATTATTCAATGTAGGAAAATAAATTTCCAATAAGGCCAATAGTCTCTCAATTTTTCTATCTTTATTTATTTATAAATTTATATATATATACTGAAACCTACCTTATTTTTTACCATCTCTATTTTTACTTTACTTGATCAATTTAACTTAACTAACTTGGCAGGTCCGTCATGAAATCTTTAATTCAAATTGTTTTATGTCTTTGACATAGGAATTTATTCCGATTGAATCGCCCGATCTCAAGGCTAATGTTGTGGTTATTAATAAATTGAGAAACTAGGAATTGTGAAATATATTCAAATAAAATGGTTATGACAAATAATTATAATTAACATAGAGTATTGACAAAATGTATAAAAAAAGTATTCAATTCCTTTTAAATTATGATAGCTACTACTAATTACAAAACATGAATTTGAGCTCAATTTTTTTAATGGATCCATAATAATAAACAATATTCATAACACCAACCTACAACTTACCCCCCATCTGCCTCAACACACCATGGTATTCAATAACGTTCAACTGCTTTTCTTCTCTTCTCTTCCTGTAATCCAACCAACGTTACTTTCTACTGTTGGTTCTTCAATAGTATGGTAACCGCCAATTCGGGAGCTTGCCACTGCGTTCTTCTCGACGGCTGTGCTAAGACTGGTTTTCCACTCATCCCCACTCCTAGGAGTAAAGGGAAAATGACCCTTACCATATGTGAGGGTTCATGATCTTTATTCTCAAATATCATGAATGTTACAATATAAATAGATGTTTTGCCTATTCAGACATCTTGTGAACTAAAATTTAACAAAGTACAACAATAAATAACATATAAATACTCTGAAATAAAAAATTGCCACAAGCCAAAATAATAATCTAACAAACTTGTGAATGACATCACTATATTATCAATTTGTCATATTCGAATCAGAAAATTTCTGGAAAAAATAACAATGGTTACAAATTGGCAAATTCATGCTGCAATGAAAACGTAAACATGTATGTGAACATATAAATATGTCTGAAAACCGAGAGACAATTGGCCTTATTGGAAATTCATTTTCTATATTTCATAATTTTTCTTATAATTATTTTTCGTCACAATTTTGGGAGGATTTACAATTTTCCTAGCCAGGCCATTGCCGTTTTACTTTGTGCTATCGTATGCTTTTTTGTTGAGAGATGTTATGAGTCAGCGTACGGCAAGCTACTCCTGTCCAGAGGTCAGAACTGATTTGCATATGGCCTTTGGTAGAGTCTGGAGGGTAGAGTATTCAAAGACTTATGTTTCAGGGATACGGATTTCCATTGAAGGGAGTATATGAATATTGCGTGAAAGCCAGTAGATAATGTGGTAATCCAAGCGTAATATTGACTACACCACCTTCAGTATTCTTGTAGTCTCGCCCGTGCTTACAACCTTTGGAACTCTTCACCTCTGTCTTCATTATTCCACCCTCCTCATCATTTTCGTGATATCCCACCACCACAAAAATTCTGCCTATAATAATTAAGTTTATGTTTACTTTAATATGTATGTATATATTTTTTACCATGTAACTCATTTACAAAATAATCATGGGTTTTATTGTTATTCTTAGGGAACTTAAGTACCAGAATAATACCACTCTGAAGAGCAAACACTACAGTAACAGAGACCTGTATTATAATATTTACACAATGTGTAAACAAAACTTTTCAAAAAAGCCTTCAGTCCCTCCAAAAATCTTTTATTTATTTTTACATGTCGACGTTTCGCCTTTTCAGGAATCCTCAGATCAAAATCATTGCCATGGCTCGTCACTCATCCACTATTGCATACCGAATCGGTAACTTCTCCAAAGGATATATACATTTTTAACTTAAAACTTGAGATAAAGTAACATTTCTAATGTCCATTAAACAGCATTTCTCGTTACATGGACTTTTATACATCTTGAAGAAGTTGCATTCGGGATGCAACAATGGTTTTATAAGATAATATTATCCACAGTACTGTGAATCTCTGAACAGGCGAAACGTCGACTGGTGATTTAAAAATAAATAAAAGGTTTTTTAGAGAAACTCTAAAGCCTATTTTGAAAAAATTAATTTTTACACGGTTTAAATACAAAAATAAACTTGTTTTTTTTTTTTATTCGCGATATAAGCACTATTCAAGGGATATGACGATATATATTTTTGTTTGTTTACTTGACTCTTCTGATGTCTTTGATCGTCCGTGAAGTGCACCCCCCTTCCTTCCATCCTGCCTATTATGTGCCATGTCACGGTCTGCAGGTGGTCAGTATGCTATGGCTAATGCACATGGTTATCGGTTCATCCTTGTGAGCGGTGGCCTCAGGCCGACCTAATTCGTGCCATTTAACGTTATATCTCAAACCGGTTGCTATGTTTGCGCTTACCACAACTAATCGGTCAATAACGAGTAATTTATAATTAGATGAATTCGTGGTCAGCCGAGAAATTGAAGGGTATCGACTGGACGTGGACTGTTGAAAGCGCTTGCCAATTAAAAAACAGACTTATGAACACTATGGAACATAAGTGTTATTTAAAACCTAGCAAATAATTTTTTAAATGCAACAATATATACTGGTGATGTGGTTCGAACCGTCACATTAATGGTTAAGAAAAAACGTCTCTCTATTTCTCACCAAAAATACGTTATTTTATTTGCTAAATCAGCTTAGTAAATGAAAATCGCCCGTTGAAAAACATAAAAGAAATAAAATATTTACATAAAATTCATATTCAAACTGGCTTAGAACTTATAAATTACGCACTGACAGATGTTAGCTTTCAAAAGTATACTGTTTTAGAATATATTTAAAATTATTATTGTGTTATCGTCTTTAATAAGTCATTAACCGTACAGAAAAAAATAGAACTTCATACTTAATATCGTATGAACCTGGGACCTGAAAATCTTATAAGTTATCAAAAACAACCCGACTATTTTCACATTTATTATTATTTTTTTTAAAAATTCTTATATTGTATTTTAAACAAAATCCAAAGAGCATTTACAAGCAGTTGTGGAACATTTATTTAAAATTTTTGACGGGTTGTATCATTTTGTACGATTCCTATATAGTACTGAGCCAAACGATCGGCACACCTAGCCAGTCATCGGTATTCTAGGAAGTGAGTGACTGGTCTTCTATTGTTGCAGTCTGTACTCAAGTGCGCAATACCATTTCGATATACGGGGTGCGATTTAAGATCAAGCCTGGCAAATATAAAAGGATATATTACATTAAAGCGCGTGAATTTTATCATTTAGATAGGGTTGGTTCAGCTGGGAGTGGGATCTGAGGGAGTAGCAGTCAGTTCTTCTTTTTTTGCTAAATCCCTTTATGCTTACGTATTGAGAAACATACACATTAGGATGTACATTAAAAGCAGGAGTTCCACAGTTCAGTGTCCTGGTCCCATCCTCTATAACCTATACACCGCTGATGTCCCCTCTACTCCCAATACCTTCTTGGCCACATTTGCAGATGACACTGCAGTCTTGTCATCCCACGCAGACCCCGATATAGTATCACATAACCTTCAAAAACACCTTGATGAGATCGAGTGTGACCAATGGCGGATCAAAGTTAATGAAACAAAATGTTCCCACATCACCTTCACCGTCTGCCACAAGTCTTGTCCACTAGTTTCTTTTAATTCCATTCCTCTTCCTGTATCCGAGACAGTACGGTACTTAGGCTTCCATCTCGACAAACGACTGACCACATACGAGGCTAAAAAGACAAGAACTAAACAGACGCTTTGGACAACTGTAGAGACTACTTCAAAGGACATCCCATCTCTCAATAGAAAATAAATTACTAATCTACAAAGTTCTACTTAGGGTAATGTAGTACCTTACATTCTTGAACTCATCCCTTCCAAGTTCATAAAATTCCATAGTAACCTATTCAACCACCCTAATCCCGTAGCACAGTCATTGCACTGCACCACTCATCCCTATAATCCTCCTCGGAGACTGAAACGGCAGAGGCCTCGTGACCTGCTATAAATGCGTGGCAGTGGGAGTCCTGGCAATGGCCGATTTCTCCAATCATGTCCTGAGCGTATGAGGCTGTCACACTCTTTGTCAGCCTCCACTGACGCGGCTGTCGGAGGAGCGTGGGGGACTTCCCAAGATTTTGCTTCCTCTTTCGCATGCGAGGGAGGCGCAACCATGTGGATTTGGGAAGCCTCTAGGCCGTTTGTAAATACTGTATGAATGAGCGAGTGAATGATGAATTGTAAATATGGTATGAATGAGAACATGTATCACAATTACTTATTGCCTACTAAGGCAAATTGTAATTTTAGCACCATAAGAAGTTTCAATAAATAAAAGAATGTACATTATTTAGGATGGGTTCCTTGTACTTCATTACAACTGAATTCGAATGAGTAGCTAAATCTAATAGAAATTAGATTACAATAAAAAAAAAAAAAACAATGTAAAGGGATTGGGGCTCACCTTCGGGTTGTTTACGACTAAAAACTGAAATTTTAAAGGTGTATTCCACAACACCAAGGTTTTGGTTAAAACGAAATAACTGGAAGTTTGGAAAAACTAATAAAAAACCGCCACTTATACTTATAACAGCCCACTGTAATAAATCGACCCCGATTCTCTATCTTTTAAGATTAAGCTCTGAAGCTATTTGGGGTTTAAAGTTCTGATTAGTTAAGGAAACTTTAAAGCCAACAACTAATGTCTACATACTTTCGTACAAATGTTTTTTTTTTTTAATATAATGCAGTTCACAATCAATATAATAAAAAAACTATTCGATCACATTAAAAAAAATAATAAAATCAACTTCTACTGATCCATTGATTAAGAGATGTGTCGGTTTCTCCATGAAGTGAGCAAGGGCCCACATCCAAACGAAGTACAATATATGGAAGACCCAAACATGCAGTTGGTAATGAAGTAGGCTTTGTTCCGTCAATGACCGTAGCGCCACTTATAGATTGGGACCGATTCTCCTCTAAGAAACATAAATAAATGATTTTTTAATGAATAAGGTGAGTTATTTATTAGGATCACGTGAGGCGTTTGCGTATATGGCCTAACAGCCACTAATGGTAGTGAGTCAAAGCTGCCATCAGTTTTATAATGCTAAGATAATATTAAGAACAAGTAGAAGAGGCCTGAGCATAACTGTATGCCTGCCTCGTGACTTCATGAAAGTCACTGATGGTTTCTGTTATTTTTAAGTAAGCAACCTTCCTTACTCCCTATTCCCAGAATCTTACCCTTTTCTTATACATATGTCTCAGCTTTAGCCCCAGACCTCCCAAGCCAAACCTCCAGCCAAACAAATGCCGAGGAGAGGGATAGTACAACTAGCAAACTTATACAACTCTTGTATAAGATTGCGGTACTTTCCTGACATGGAAACAAGCCATCTTGTTCCCATTACTAAAGCCAGCCAAGAGCGGAGATCACCCAGCCCACTACCGCCCGATCAGTTTGCTACCACAGATGAGGAAAAATTTTGAGAAAATTCTTTTGAATTATCTCAAAGATTACTGCTCGGAAAATGACATCGGCGGAATGATGTCTGACTGGACATCAAACAGACTGGATTTCAATCCAGTATGAGCGCAGAGCATCCCCTTCTGAAGGTACAGTCAGAAGTTAGCCATAACATGAATAGAAGCATAGCCACGGCTATGATTCCCATTGACTGCACTCAAGCATTCAACTCGGTGTCTCACGGTATACTGATGAAAGTGGTCAGAGGTACTTCATTCGAGCAGCGGTGCAACAGTGAGCTTCACGAGATCTTTGAGCTGCCTACGGTGGATGAATTCATCCAAAGTAGACATATCAATTTTTTTGATTCCCTACAGTACTTGACAAACCCGGTGTGTAACACGATAACCCCCATTCCGTTCCCCCGTTGATGGCTGGACGCCGTCGTGGCAGGAACGCTCTAGTCTTAGGTTCTATTTTTAGGTTTTATTTTTTTTTGTGTTTTCGCGGTTGCAAGCTGAAGATGAGCCTCATCAGTGTTGTAGATGTGTTTTTTGACTTTTTTACTACAAATTGAAATGTATTATATTTATGCACTCCTTCGAATGCATCTGCGTATGCAGTACGAGGAGCTAATTGTAATCAAATAATTTTTTGTTCATTGTAAATAATAAAGAGGTTTTGAAAAAAAACCAGACCTCACCCAGTATGTAGTAATGAAACTCTTAATATTTGTATATACCAGTGTTTTGATTGTACTTCATAATAAAGCTTTTCTTTTAAAAGACTTTTCTCTACAAAGGTTATTTAACTATCGATGGCCACCAGTAACCTGTAACCTGTTAGACTACATATTCTAAGATTCTGGACTGGAAATAATTTAGATTTTTTCATTTATAGCGAGTGAACTATGTTTACATGGGTTTCTCAAATAAATTCTATTTTTTGAAGTATCCAAAAAAAATAGACGAACGTAAAAAGCTAAGGAGCAATATGCAGAAATGTCGGGCGGATTCTCCGAGTCGTGTTTTTTAGATTTATTATTTGATAGATAAAACATTGCCATTAAAACCCATTCAATTGGCTTTAAAATACTTAATTTTGTGCAAATATCATTGAAATTATTTTTGCATTACCTTCTCAAATATGTTGTTAACCTTGAGAAAAAAAAATTAAAGCTTAAAAGTTCGTTAAGGGTTTAAAGCCGAATCGTACATCCCTTTTACCCTAGTTCCAGGCATGTTAACAATAGTGACTGGTGGTCCAGGTTTATGGGAAAGTATACTTTGACTAGATCAATAAGGAACGAACTCAAATTTTGTTGAACTTCTTCTTATAAATATCCATACAGCTCTGACAAGGGCACCATAATTCAGGCTGTTATGTGTGTAATGTGAACAAAAATATAATTTCTATCGGTCGGAAAGATAGTTGGATTCTTGCAGGCTGTCATATAAAAGGGTTTGACCAGCAGGCAATAAACCTCAGGACCATCTATGCACAGAGGTAAAAGGATAAATCAGATCAAAGGCCAGATACCAGATGGCAAAACATGGATCCAAAATGTGTAAGGTTCATGTACCCGTTAGAAAGAAATTTTAAGGAAACCCCTTTATGTGGAGGAGATCAAAGAACAAGCCGCTCACCTTGGTAAGATAGAAGTTGGGCGAGAGGATTTCTGGTTAAAAGAAATAGGAGGGGTAGGAATAGGAGAGGCAACTCCCTCTCACTATTTTTGGGAACAACCCTTAGGACGGGTCCTCTCTTCCTTTGGATACAGCTGAAGGAGAGGAAGAAAACTTACTTCTGGAACGATAGCGAGTACGGAAGGCTCGCTTGAATAAGAAAATACTATTCATAGATTTCAGTTACATAAATAATATCACATCTTAATGTATATTCTATTTATACTAGATAAAATTCCTTCCATTGACCACCAAGTTAAATTAAGATACTAATTTAGCCTTTGAATTAGAAGTGATTGGCACAGGATTAAATTGAGTCGATATTTGTAAATTTTATTGTATTATCATTTCACGCCAATGTACACTGTACACTCAGAATTTTATAGAGTAATCAAGTCTACGTATTTGGAATAATTAAATAGCATCCCATTAAATAAATATTTTAATTATTCAGATTAAGTGTAGAGGCGTGCCTCTTAGGGTAAGGTAGGTATGAAAAAGGTATATGTAAGAATGATACATTCATTATATATTTGTCTGCAATATATATTTAGATACATTTTAGATATATATGTATTGGTATTTCATACATGACAGATTATTAGCCGAACGTAGCATATATTTAATGTAGGAAATATGACCGCACAATCGATCCTAGCAGTAGCAGTGTATTGCACAATACAAAATTAGTACAACAGATCTAAAAGGTTCCTAAATAACTGCCTCTGGTCAGATGACCTCACCAACAGGCGCTCTCTCTCTCTCTCTCTCTCTCTCTCTCTCTCTCTCTCTCTCTCTCTCTCTCTCTCTCTCTCTCTCTCTCTCTCTCTCTCTCTCTCTCTCTCTCTCTCTCTCTCTCTCTCTCTCTCTCTCTCTCTCTCTCTCTCTCTCTCTCTCTCTCTCTCTCTCTCTCTCTCTCTCTCTCTCTCTCTCTCTCTCTCTCTCTCTCTCTCTCTCGACATTTTTTTTATTTGAAACGACACAACATGGATCGCTAGATAGTGGACTGGTAACGATACGTCGTAATATGATATCAAACTTAATAAATATATAAAGAAGGATATTGTGCACATTATCACAAATTATTCTAAAGATTCGCTGCAGGAAGGCATTTTCTTCCACTCCCTCTATATTTAAACAGGCAGAACAAAAATTGCTGGATTTATCTTTTGTTGTAACCAATGTCCTTGCAGGCGAACAACCGCAGTTTTCACATAATAATTATTGTACAATGCACGGTTCCCTTACCTTGGAACCGTCCTTAAATAACATTGTCACGGCATACGATTTTGTTAAATGTTCTTGTATTTTTTTTCTCGATTTAACTTCTCAAAAAAAAGTTAGATGAACCCCTGATTATTGACAGCGAACCACGACGACGCTGTATAATTGTCCAGGGTTCAACCCCAAGTTACATTGAGACCTCTGAAATGCCTCATGGCTTTCAATTGAAAGATATTTTTTAAAAATCCAATGAAGCTTAAAATATCAAACGGCTGTGAAATGAATTTTATTGACAATTGGAAGTATAGTCAATCAAAGTCCCACCATATAGACATACATATATATATATATATAAGTTAAAGATTATCGAACGTAAAGCTCAAAAAAAAAATATATATATATACATTCGGGATGTTTACATCCCGACATTATGGGATTAAGGCTGCATATTGGCAAAGTCCGGATCTTTAGCCCCCCCCCCCCACCAGTTTACGCACATCACCCCTTAAACTCTAAATACTGAGCTGAGTAGGCTCAACGGCCTATGTCCACATCACATGATCATGCGGGGGTCAAAGGTCCGCACACTCAATACTCAGCCTGTAATCCTTCAGATATTATGTACACTCCTTAGGGTCCAAAAGAGCTCCCAGGCTCAACTCTGCACTTGTGACGGTATAATCCGCCCGCCACATCCAGCAACAGAGAACAGCTAATAATAAAACTACCAAAAAAAAACACAACAGAGAAGAACAGAAAAATATTATCTCTGATATGGATCCGGCACTGCCGAGAATAACGATACATCGTCACAATACAAAGAAAATAAACATATACAGATAATCCTTATAGGCTAAAAAATGCAAAGTGCACGGGTAGAACTGTACACGAGATTCCGCTCAAGCAAGACAAAGTGAACTATGTGAGGAGCCTAGGTACCCGCAGGCTCCGAGGCACCACATTCGTGAGGAGCTGGACAGCCTGAAGAAGCAGGGGATTATAGTGGATACTACGTCGCCAAACAACAGCCCCTTGTTAGCGGTCAAGAAAAAGAATGCAGAAGGTGGAGGTCCAGAGAAATATAGAGTTGTAGTGGACTATAGGAAACTCAACGAAAATACAGTGGACGAAAAATACCCAATCCCCCAGGTTCGACGACATTTTAGACAGGCTGAGCGGGGCAAATATATTCAGCACTCTGGATCTTAAAGCGGGATATCACCAGATCAAAATGCACCCCAGAGACACAGACGGCCTTCACGTTTGAGAGAGGCCACTATGAGTTAACGAGGATGCCATTTGGACGGACGAATGCACCCATACATTATGGGGGATTGACGAGTCTGTATGTCAAATCTATGTGGCTGACCTATTGGTATTCAATGCGACTGATGCACAAAATGCAGATCACCAGTGGATGGTCTTCGATCGAGTGATGCAATTTGGTTCGAAATTGTCAGACGAAAAGTCCCGTATAGGCCAAGAGGTCATTCATTTTTTGGGCCATATGATCTCCAAGGAGGGAGTGAGACCCAATGCCGGGAAGGTGGCGGCGATCCAGAAAATAGCGGTCCCGTCGGATATAAAAGGGATCCGGTGCTTGCTGGGAACGCTGAACTATTACCGGCGATTTGTCCCCGACTTGGCAGCTCGTTTGGTACCCCTGATCTCCTTAAGAAGGGGCAGAAGGCCATCAAGGCGAATTCCATGGCTCGTCTTCAGGGGGCGAAGGGGAACACCCGGGCCTGGCATTTCCCGACTTCACGAAGCAGTTCACCATCACGACGAATGCCAGCAAATATGCGCTGGGAGCGGTTCTGTCACAGGAGGGGGATAGAGGGGAACGTCCCATGGCGCACGCCAGTAGGCGCCTCACCGAGGCGGAAAGTAGATATATCACGCTGGAGCGGAAATTGTTAGGGATAGTCTGGGCGATAGGCCATTTCCGGTCCTTCGTGTTCGGAAAAGGTTCCAGGCCGGGGGGAAAGGGTGCACACGGACCAGTACGATGGGTAGTCGCTAGGAGGATAGCGAGGGAGAATGTAGGTGTTACACCGATCGCGGGGCGTGTCACGATAAGGACCACAGTTTATCGGAGGATTGCATCCAATTGGAGCACAGAGTTGTCCCGGTACGAAGGTCCCTTCAGGGTGATCGCGATTCGCGAAAGTCCATCTAAAGTTTTCATTAACCTGTGAAAAGGAGAACTGTGCATCTTGAGCAGTTAAAGCTCTAATTTCCTCACTCCTGCACACATCTCGTTGGGTTGTTACATTTATACTTTTGCCAGATATATCTCGCCATAATATCTTGCCTTTTTTTTATTATTATTATTATGTTAAGCTTTGTACCACATTTGATAAAGTTATGTCCTGTTTCTATGTTTGTAAGACAGTGTTGTGCTGATCTAGGCGAACAGGAAATTATTATGTCAGAACTGTATATAATTAGAATAAGTGTTAAGTTCGAGTTCCCGATGGATGGTCAGGAACTAGGAGGGGGGAGTTAAAGCCAGAGGCAAGTTTATGTTGTAAACTAATACGATCATGGGATGTAAACAACCGATGATCTTAAGTATGTCGGATTGCTAGAGGCAATAAAGGAGTCTTTTACAGAAACTTGAGAGTGTCGTTCATTTCCCTCTTTTCTTTATTTTTTTTTAATCTAACTTATCCACCGACGATTAACTTATATATATGTAAAACTTGCCAGTACAACTTCCAAGACAATTTAAATTATTTTTTTGAATTATAGCTTTGTAAAGTCCTGAGACAAGATATATATTTTATCAAGAAGTCAAGATCTGTGATTATATACCCTACTCATTGTGATAAGAAAACATTCATTCTTCATTTTGAATAGGGTTGCTTTTATTACAGCTTCCTTACAAGTAATCAAGCTTCTGAAAAAACACTGATTGACATCAAGCTGGAAATGACATTTCGTATACGCAGTTGGCAAACCAAAAATAAAATTACATATTAGTAATGAGAAAATCAAGATCATTAATTTGGCACCTTACTAAAAATTATCGAAAGAAACAGAATTGGAGTTTATTATTTACATTGCGGAAAATCAAATATCTAATCAATTTAACAAAGCGGTTCCGGCTTATTCCCTATGACAGACGAATCGAACAGTGTGTACTGTTGAAGAGAAAAACAGTCTAACGCATAGTGTTTGAATGTTTTTTTTTAACTGTTTAACTCCTCATTCGGTGTAAGTAAACAAACCCCTCTGCTTTATTTTATATATCGTATACGAATTTGTTTTATCTTCTTTACCTCAAATTAATTTTCGAACAATACAAGTGAATCTTATTTTCGTTATAAGAGTTTTTGAACGGCCCTTTTCCCCTGACCCCTTCATTTTAGTTTTAGTAAATAAAGAGAGTTCAGTGGTTTTAAACTCGATATTTGCCTTTAGATGAACTTGTTTGATACAAGTGTGTGTTTTGAGTTGTGAGTTTACCACATGGGTGGTGATCCACACATCTCACACCTAATTACTGAATGGGCAACCTTGAACTAGTAAATACAATTAACTTGACGAGTTTCTGGATATTGACAACTACCATATAACAAACTACATGGTTATAATAAAACACCAACGCCACTTCATTGCATATGCGTACATTTCACCGAAGCTGTCAACAGTTAGTAACAGGCACAGAAGAGAAAATATAGTTTTAGTGAATACGCTACTTCCATTCATGGTGTGATCTTACGTCTTTTGCACGTTACGTTGACGTTATGCTTTGGCGTTCGTAAAAATACGGTTAATTTCGTTTTTAACAATAAAATATCCTGGTTACTTTTCAGTTATAATACATTAGCGTGAAGCATGAAAGAAAAACAAACGCAAAAACAACTTCAAAGATATTTAAAAAAAAGTTTTCAAATTCTACAGTAGAAACTGTCTGTTTAATAGACTCCTTTAGCTAGTTAAAGTTTTAAATTTAGCTTAAAAGGTGATTTTTTTGACAGATATGGCCAAAAAAATAAAATGAAGTACTATTGAAAAAAATAGTGATTTTTTTTCATAATCAATTAATACATTTTAAAGGTCTATAAGTATCATTCAATGTTTCTCCACGTTTTACGTAGTTTACATTTCGTTAATACATATTTTACGAATCACTCTGGGAGATTTTAATAGGGGAATCGGGCAGTTTCTAGTCTTCCTTTTCATACCCGACGCTATTTTTAAAATATTTACGGAGTTATTATTTTAAAAATTCATTGAATTTAGTTTCTATTATTCTCTAGTACAAATCTAAGAGCAAAATTTAAAGAAACAGTATAAACTCCTGCAACCATTAATATTGCAAATCGATTTTTTACTTCGTTTTCTTGTGAGTGGGATTTATATAGAAATGTCCCGCACCTTGGCATGTTGAATTTTAAAATGTAGAAACAAAAATCAAAAAGCCATGAGAAATACCGGGAAATAAATATATTCTAAAATTTAAACGTATTCTAAAATGTTACGGATCGTATGAGGGATCATATAAGCCATCATAGGAGATTTTAATGGGAGATTTTCGCCTCGATCAAGTGCTATTAAATAATATGCACAAAGGGGAATTTCGAAGACTCGTTGATGAAATTGATTTTTTACGATGCTTTTTTTTTCGTGGTTTTATAGATGTAATATTAGCGGATCTCAGATCTCGCTATGTTGAAATTCCACGTTTTTTTTCTTAGGCGGTTAAAGTTTCACAAGAAAAAATAAGTAGATCCCCAAAATATTAATGAAGGAAAAAATTATAAGATTAGTTTGTTTCAAAAAGCGACACGCTTGTTCAGAAAGTTTAAGAACATTTTAATACGCCCAACAACTATATTATATTGTATATGTTCACCCCAGAATTAAATGGCATTTTTTAATATACTAATTATTATTTCAAATATTTACATAAATTACCAACAGATTTTCGCATGGTTATTTCTGTAAAAATGTGTATACAAGTTCTGTAGAAAGCAATGTACCAAAGCACCAACTCTGAATAACAGGTATATTTTATATCATACGCTTTATGTTTGTATAATTTTATTATTAACCAGTAATTAATATTCAATATAAATACACTCAGTAAATTAGTTTATCACGGTCAGTTAAAGTTAAAAGGTAAGTAAAAGAGACCTTCTCACGTTTTGACAGATGGCGACTCATTTGAACCAAGGTTATCTGCAATGTTTGTCAGAAAATCTGAAACCTTCCCAGTCTGTTGTCCTCAAACGTAATTCTGTTACTTATTTAATATTTTGTATTTTCTACAGTTCATAAAAGAATAAATGTAACTATATGGAATAATTGTTTAATAAAAGTCTATTATAAGTATAAATCATTGCAAATTGTTGTAACATTTAAAAAAAAATGTGATTAATCACAAAAAAAGGGTCTGTTCCAAACAGCAAAATTAAGTATCTAGTCCAAACAGCGACTAGGAACATGAATGATAGTGTTAACGTCCTTTTGTAATTATAATGTGTTGAAAACCCGCAACAAATGAAAAAAAAAGGGTTTACTTATTTTATTAATGAACCCTTTTTTTGTTTTTTTATTTAGTTACCACGAATGTTCATCTTTTTTTGAGGACGTCGAGTGTAACCTTCGTCAAGGTCGAACAAAAATGGATAAGTTTTTTGTTTTTTTTATTACTGACAGCCTTAATAATATTTTGTAATCATTGTCCACCAATGACATAACCTATAATATTATTCAGGACAAGGCTTGAAATTTTATTCCTACCTCAAAATGACAGGTTAAAAACTCTATATTAAATACTAGGTAACTAATCAATGACCTTTAAATATTTTTAATGAGATTGTCATTGGTTTACATGTTCAAGCAAAATATCCATGTAAATGTCATGTCTTTAGGCCAAACCAGGTTATCACAACCGTCAAGACATACTGACATTAGCAAAAACATGTTCGCAAGTATTTTTTGTTTAGTATTATTTTATTTGTTGCGATCAATATATTAGAGAAAGTTTTAATTTATTATTTATTTTAATAAAACATTTTGTCAATATTATAAGCCTAAGTCCAACAAATATAAAGAAATTCTCAATTATAACGCCCATAGGTTTATTTCGGCAGCTATAAATAATGATGGGATGATTAATTATTGACAGGCCCTTTTGTGTCCTCCATGTGAAATGTCATGTCTCTAAGTGCAAAAAGTGGACTAAAATTACCAGGGCATACATGAAGATTGTGAGCTGAATAACAGAAAGGATATCATGAAGAAGTTGCCACAAACACTGCATTGAGTAAATTTCGGTCGACTGCAGAAAACCGGTCTTAGCCTAGACAGTTGGGCATAGACGGTATATGACTCACTCTCAAAGAGCGGAAGAACTGTGAACAAGTGGTGACTATTTGAAGAGATTTGGTGAAAGGTGGTACTTGACATTTGGACTCACCTATGTTGACCAGCTTGACTCCGTCCTCTGCGACAGCCGCTAAGGCGGCGCTGACGTTCTCCAGGCAGTGGTGCTGGTTGTTGGGCCTCCGGACCCAGGGAGTCCTCAACTTCTTCTTCTGGAGCTGCTCCACCAATAGGCAGAGCTTGGTACCGTCGGCCAGGTCGCTGCCGAGGTCCCGCACTTCCGCTCCCACATTCCGCAGGTGCTCGTTGACCCAATTTCGAAAGGTGTGAGCTTGGATCTCGACCCAGAGGTCTTCGTGTCCTTTGATAGCCATCCCTTTGGCAGCGTGGCCCTCAGGGCTGCGGGCCACTAGCCCGATCTGCGATATCCCCAGTGGCTCGGTCGCCATCACCTTCGCTACTGGCAGCTGGCCACTTCTGGGGTGCTCAGGTGCTCCACCAGGGTGCGCCATCTCTATCTACATACAGACCAGAGGTGCCATCTAGTGGTGCCGTTTGTATTTAGATAACCTATTAAATTTTTTTTCGGAAGTATAAGATAAAAACCACTAACGAAATATGGAACTAATTTCAACCCTCCTCCCCATTTATATCAATATAGATGATGCATCACATCAATTATACGCCATTAAGCTAGTTGAACCAAGGATGATTTGTCTAGAGCTTTTTTTCCCCTTTTGATTAATCTTTTTTTTAAAGTTACCAAAATGTGTTTACATCAATTATAAACTAATTTGTGTTTTTGAGAGTATATAATAACGAAATACATACTTATAAAATGAAGGAAAAATATCGAGTCATGTCCGAGTTTTATACCAAAAATTCTTCCCTTCATTTTTTAAAACGTTTCAGTCAAAAAAATCGAAAATTTACCAATCATAAGAAATAAAACAAAAATTTAAGGCAACTATCGAAAAATCTACAGACGTAAAAAAAAAACACCCCGATTTTCAGGTTTGTCGATTAATAAATAAAAAATATTTCAAATGAAGCCCATTATGCTCTATGATAGCAACCCATCATATGACGATCTTTTGAATTCCGACCCAATGCTAATCCCCGGGATTCGAAGCAAAATCACTTCTTCATTGCAGAATCGTCGGTCCCAAAGAAGATGAGCTTCAGCCTAAGAAATATGTCGATTGACTTCAGTGACGGACATAATGAAATGTTCAATCTTTACCTTTTGCTACATGGATTAAAGTAAAGCTTTAATCAAGGCCAATTAGAAGATAACTTAAAGGAATATATTTGGTACCATATAAAAAATATAATTATTAATAATTAACAGTCAAAGCAAATTAATGGCAACATAGAAACTTGTACCTAGGACCTCCTCAACCTGGGTGGTTTTACTAACTAACCAGGGTACCTCCCCTTACCCCCCTCCCTTATACTTCCCTATTTTGGAAGTTCGAGTTCCGATCTTAACAGACATTTTTCCTTTGCCTGTTAATTATTAATAACAATAATGGGGCCAATACCACAATACAAATTTGTAATTAAAAAAATAGATATCTATGCTAGACATAAACTCTTTGTTTTCTTTAATCTCAGCTTTTGAGAAAACGTGAAAAAAAATAACCTCTTTTTTATGCATAGCTTATTAAAACTATTTTTATTTGAAATCACGTCATGAATGATTTAATATTTATCTAAAATAATCAACGTAAAAAAAATATGTCAAAATAAGTTCAAAGCCCTTTAAGGGTGGTTTAAACCACCCTAAAATCATATTAAAGTTATTATGTTTATTTCAGACTTCTCTTCCGTTTTGATTCGAATTTAGACTGCTGATAAAATATAATCCCATACGTTAGTGAATACTCGGGGGTGACGGGGTGCAAACGGTATTGCTGAAACAGCTGCCGAGGAAAGGGAATGCCCAACTCGTTAACCTGTACAATTCATGTATCAGGTTGCGATACTTCCCGACAGCGTGGAAATAAGTTATTTTGTTCCCGCTGCGCAAGCCCACAAAGAGAGGCGACCACCCAGCCCACTATCGCCCGATCAGTCTCCTCCCTTACATGGGGAAGATTCTCGAAAAGATAATACTGAACTACCTGAAGGAGTTCTGTTCGGAAAATGCTATCATTCCGTACGAGCAGGCAGGTTTTCAGGCTCATCTGAGTACAGAACATCCGCTTGTGAAGGTACAGACGGAGGCCACCCTCGGTATCAACAAGAATACAGCAACTGCTATGATCTCGTTGGACTGCACGCAGGCTTTAGACTCAGTGTCCCACGGGATGCTGTGCCGACAGCTTTGTGACTGGGAATGCCCAGAGCAGCTAGTATGTTGGTTTCGTTCTTAAAGAACAGATCGGTGAGGGTACGGGTGGGTGATTGCCTCTCTAACCCATTCCCTCTGACTTGTGGAGTTCCTCAAGGTGCGGTTCTGTCTCCGGTTCTTTTCAGCATGTACACATCTGAAATTGTTGGGACAAACTATCAGAAAGCTACTGTAATCGCTTTCGCCAACGACATTGCAGTTTACAGCAGCAGCATGAGTGCACAAAGAGCTCTTACACAGGCCGAGTCAGTTTGTAACGTTATAGTGACAGACTGGACATGTGTAAACGCTGGGAAGACCGACTGCGTAATCTTCTCCCTCCAAATGGGGAAAAAATCCTTGCCAAAATGGTATAGCATAGGAGGGCAAGAGAACTCACCAGCTTTCTCAATGCACTATTTGGGTATAAAAATGGATAGGCATCTCCATTTCTCTACTCATTTTAGTAATAAAATAGAAAAAGTACGACAAAGGTCTTACCGGCTATCCCACTTGCTAACTTCACCCAACCTGTCCCTTCGTCTCAAATTGATGATATATAAATGTGTCCTCCGGCCAGCTCTGCTGTACGGTGCCCCGCTATTTACCCACTTGACTGATAATACAGCCAAATGTCTCCCACATTTCCAGAATGGGATCATGCTATAAGTGGTCCGACATAGGTTGAAGAACGCTGACCTGCACCCGTTGCTTGGTGTGCCGTCGGTGGGTGAGTTCATCCACCGGAGACACATTAAGTTTTTTGACTCGTTGCAGCACCTGACAAACCCAGTGTTTAACACTATGACCCCACGACCTCTCCTGCATCGATGGCAACAGACTGTTGGGAAAAAATTAGGTTAAGAATTAGTATGTGAGTTAGTTTCAAGGTTGATCAAAAAGGTGAGCTCCATCACCTTTATTAGTCAGTTTAGTCCAGTCACGTATAATGTATATCATTATACTTGCTTATTCATTATATAATTTTTATAAAATAACAAAACCTGTATATAATGTAGCAATGCTACAGGAAATACAAAAATAATTTGTAAATAGATTCACCTGAGGATCTATAATTATATATAATTATCTGTAAATTTAAAGGGGCTATGAAAGAAAAAAAAAATAGCAGGTTCCAAGGTCTACATTACAGATGGAGTAAGCATCCGGTAACTTAAGTGACCTTCAACGCTTCAACTAGAGTTCAGGTTAGTGAATTCTCCCCGTGGAGGGTAGATCGAAGTTGGTTTCGCGTGATATTTGTCTTTAGGAAAGAGCTGTTATAAAGTTGGCCTAAAACGTACTGTGTTATTGAATAGAAATAAAATGAGTTCAAGTAGAACAAGGAATACACGTTCAAAGAAAACAAAAAAACTTTTAGTGACTTTGCAAAGAGAGCTTATCTTGGTGGTCAACATAAACCCTAAGCCAGATTTGAGGCATCCGACATTCATACTCAGAGTTCAGTGTTAGCAGGCGAACAGTGAACATCGTCTGCTGCCATCTTGTTCCTTGCCGCCATCGTGCTTGTTAGAGGTGGTACCAAGGTAACATTTTGATATACTTAGTATCAGTGTTTAGTGACATGGGAACGGTACCCCAAAATAATTTTGCTGTTTTTGTGTTTGAACTATTATTCGGAAGATGGAGACGGATGGAAGTGGACACTTCCAGGAAGCGGCCGGCTTCCTCACCACCAACCTTGGAGAACGAAGAAGACTTTGTTTTCCCTAAAATCACAGTGAAGGTCCGACCTACAAAGAAGAAGCCAACTACGATCGGAAATAAATTTCAAGTGCTCGCAAGCGAGTCACCAGAAAGTCCGCAACCCGTGGCTACAGTGACAAAGAAGCCACCACCAGTGATTGTCTCTGGAGAGACAACTACATTTTTATCGCAGCTGCTCAAAGGAGCAGATATAACAAAATTCGCCCTCAGGAAGACGAAGGAGGGAGTCACGGTATATCCCAAGCTCGAGGAGGAACGAGTGAAAATATTAGAATTACTCCAGGCAGGTGGAAAGGAGTTCCACACTTTCGCCCCCAGAGTTGGACCCAAGAATAAGAAATACCTTATTCTCGGGCTGGATGTCCTGGAGGACATAAATATAATCGCCACCACCATAATTGATGCTATACCAGAAGTCGTCGATGTGCGGCGACTGAGAAAGACGGACCCCACCGAACGAAAGCAGGATACTGAACCAGTCCTAGTAACAGCCCAGGCAAGCGTCATGAAGAAGGTACGTGCCATCAACCACGTCATCGTGAGGGTGGTGGCCTTCAAGGAGCAGAGGGGGGCTCCTCAATGTTACCGGTGTCAAGAATTCGGCCACACCCACATCCACTGCCGCCGAAAAATGAAATGTGTACAGAGGCTGTGCGAAGAGGAAGGAGCTTATCACCAGAATGAGACTGGCCCACGACAGGCACAGCCACAGCAGAAGAAAAGATGCCAGGACGACCCACCGATGAGACCTGCTCCTCCACCATCTACCAACTTTTTTTTTTTTTTACTCTCAAAGTTATAAGATTATGGATAAGCGAAAAATGAAGGAAATTTTATTTGGGAGGGAGCGGATCCTTTTACTAGGAGGACCTGTTTGAAGGTGGAGTGAGGGAATTAAGGAGTGTGGGAAGCCTCGGTAGAGGTGGAAATGTTACGGTGCAGTGGTGAGAGTCCACTGAAGGCTGAGCCTTGAGTCTCTCTAGGCATCTAGTTCAAGCTCATTCAGTTGTAAGCAGTGATGGGTGCCCGTCAGAGGCTTGTTGTTGGTCGGCCAAGGGCCTTAATGTCTACCATCTTGTCTTGGCTTTCCCGGATCTAGAGAGTTGCCATCTTGCCGGAGTGGTGGGGGTGTCAGGTCACGGAATAGGGGGTTTTGGCAATGTTTCATCGAGTCTAAGAACTTGATGTGTATTCTTCTGATGGCGGGGACTTCGAACTTTTCGTGAATGTCGGGAGCCTTTATTTCACGAAAAGGGGTATGCCATAGTGCCGTGCGCAGGATGTTGTTCTGGAGCCTAGTTATGGTGCTGGTGTAAAGAAATCGGAAAAGTGGTGTCCCAAACAGTAGAGCTGGCTTCAGGACCCTCTTATATAACAACAGTTTCAGCCTAAGGGATATACCCGGGCTTGTCATGAGATGCTGGAGAGAGTAGTAAGTCCGACGTACTCTTTTCAGCTTCTAGGACGTCATGCCTAGGTAGCATATCCTATTGGCAAGTTTGCAATCAGTCCCGTCTATGTTGAAGCTGGGTGGGAGCTTTCTTTTCCCGTGCTGGAACAAAAAAACGATCCCTTGAGTCTTTGCTGGGTTTACCTGAATGTGGACAGCTCGTAGCCTGTCAGTGATTAACTGACTGGCGCCCTCTGCAGCCTTTAGTGCTTTCGCCGGGTTGAGGCTGGTGCTGTAGACGCCTAAGTCGTCCGCATGAGCATGAAACTTTGGAAAACAGCAAAGAGGCATAAGCGACTTCCTAGCACTCACAGAAAGTTCTGGAAGCTGTTGAAGACTACAAAAAACAAGGCAGCTACTGTCCGTCTTCACGAAGGCGACAATCTTCTTACTTCTGAGCAACAGACAACTAAACTGGCCGACCACTACGCTAGGGATTTTATGGCTAAGATGGGCTACTACCATATGCCTCCTCTGCTAGATACAGAACAGAACCACATGTTTGTATCACCGAAGCAGCTCAAGGCGATCCTTCGCTGGTGTCATTGAAACAGGGTAAGACAGGATACAAACAGTTTCGTTTGTAACCGAACAACAGAGTCAGCTTCAAGAGGTCTCAAAGGTAGATGAATTCATTCAACCTAGACATATCGTGCTGGTTCAAAATAATTTTACTAAAGTTATGGGCTCGAGGGTACATTGGGAAAAAATTAGATTTTCTATCTTATATAGTTGATATTAATGACAAAAGATACAGGAGAAATTCTAGGCTTATTAGGAAATTTAAGAAACCACTAATGTCAGAGGCATATTTAAATAGAGATAATAAAGATTGTAAACCCCCCTTAGCTGAAACAAATTATAATAAGGTAATGAAAAACTAAATGAAACTCGTGAAGATGACATGTTTGGCCAGGAAGCTGGTAATAATTTTGTTAACAACCCTGAAAGTTACCAAACTAGAGCAGGAATAAAGGTTAAGATTAGGCCCTAATTTATCATTCTAAGATTGTAATTGTTTTTGTATTTTACCTATAGGCGTAGCTTATATTATTTTCTTGATCATGTTTCCTGCAACTATGATGTTTATATTATTTTACGCTTATAATATATTTATTATGATGTTTATGTACAGCTGTTACTTATATGGTGTTGTTCTATAATCAGTGTTTCTTATATTTTAACTATAGCTTATCTTATGTATATTATGTCTTGATCATGTTTCCTGCAGCTATGATGCTTAGTGATTGAAATGTTTTTTTGAAGTATAAATTGAAAGACTAGAAGGGGAGGATGTTTGGATGTTTTTCCTAGTATATTGTGTAGGGTATCAAAACAAAGATTTTGATAGATCATATTGATCATTTTTTTAAAGTATTTAAATAAAACACCCGAGTGTGCAATGAAAAATTTACGTGCATATTGCCTGGGGTGTTTGTGAACCTACTTTTACTTTTGAAAGTGTATATTAAAAAAAATATTGATAACTCATGAAACCAATCAAGAAGGAGTAATTAATAAGACTGAAATCTTCAGGTACTCCGAATACCTACTATATCTGCCTACTGCATTTCCTATTTCTGTCTCCTCTATGTGGCACAGGTTTGCGGGGGGCACTGATTGTTCCATTCCCATAGTAGTAACAGTTCCCTGTTACATACTCTGTACTTTATTAATTATTTGTCAAAGAAAAAAGGTAGTTACAAGACCGGGGAAGAAGGGTTGAACCCAGAACCTTATTATCTCCTATCAGTCATCTTTCCAACTGGACTTATTCCTATTCAATTTAGCTGATCTGATATGCCCTCGCCTATATTACCAAGCATGAATATATATTTCATATATTACCAAGCATGAAAATTTACTGTTTGGAAAAGAAAGAAAAATACATAGCCTCGCTATGTATATATATTTAAGACTATATTTTTATATATTTACACATTTGTACATAAGTATAAATAAATTAAGTAGAAACATAACATTATTTAAGTTTAATGCTTTTTGATATGTTCTTTTTAATTCCAGATATTTCTCCGCTGTACCTTTCGAGCTCTGTCCTGGCAGTTCGCACCTGTAACAAAGTAAAAAAGTACATTAATTGCTAAAACGAGCAACATATTAAATAAATAATTACAAAAAATAAGAAGAGGATTTCTAACATTTTTAATAAGTTGAAATAATCAAATCAAAAAATATTTTGCAATGTAAAAAGCATTTTTAGGATTTGAAGCAGCTTAGCATCTGAGGTTTTTAGCAATCACAGTTTGATTTTGTATTAACATGTATTTAATTTAATAAATAACTGTAATATTCTTTGCCAATAATTAAAAGATTTAATAAAAAAAACAAATTAATATTGTTTTGAATTATTTTTGTTTAATTTCTCTATTTTATATATTAATAGTCTCCATTCAGGGCGGAAGGGCAGGCTCAATCCTATTGAGAGATATACACTTCTATTTATTGAAACGAAATAAATTCATTTTCCAATGAGGGATTTGAACCAGCTATGATGACTGCTATGAGACCTTGTATGGTATAACATGTTATGACAAAAATACATATATGTTATACTTAATTGAGTAGCAAGGGGGGATTGTGGGTTATATTATATGTAGGCCTGTTAGGAATAAAATATCTATGAGTATTGTATTATGAATATTACCGAATAAGTAATCATGTTACTTATACTAAATGCTTTTTACAATACCTCCACACCTAAAAATAGCAGTAATAAAACTACTACTAGGATTAGGTCATTAGGCAGCTTGGAAATTTAGATGACAATAGTAGTTTATTTATATATTTGAATATTTATTATTATTTTAATTTGGAATGACATAATAAGAGTTGCTTAAAAATGGAGATGAAATCCGAAAGGTCGCAACAAAATACGAAAAATAAATGAAGATATGCAAGTTTTACTTGCATAATTATAGCAATATAGAATTAAAATAAATATAAATTAAAGAAAATAAACATTACCTGTCCTCTTCTTCTCTTCATAGCTCTCTTGAATTTATTCCTGTTTTTAACCCTTGGGTTCCTGTTCTCCTTCTTTCTCTTAGGGGTGAGACCTTTGTTCTTCAACATGTTGAAAGTAACACTTCGTTTCTCTCCTTCTGCTCCCTTCGACTTTCCATCATCATTATCTGTAAATATTAAGACCGTATTAGGAAACTATTTATGATATAAAAGTTGCTTAGAAATGTAATGGATCAGAATAATAATAATACAGACTGTTGCCCCCCATTTAAACAGAGTTTTAGAAAAATCTGACATATACTGTATCTGAGTATACATTTATAAAGTTGGTTTACCTTAAGAGAAAAAACACTTAATGAAAAAAATTGTACCATATAAAGTAAGTTCATACTTCTTGACTGGATCAGAGGAGAAAATCTTTTGTTAATTTATAAAACAATACATATTTTTAAACAATAATGCTATAAGTTAAAATAAAAAATGGAAATAAATTAAGTTGCAAATGAAAAATTCACAAGGCGTAAGTTGTCATTAAGTTGCAAGTAGCTAAAAATCAGCCCTTATATAGACCAGCCCAGTCAAGGACGGCCATCGGATAAAGCAAAAAGGTTCGAATTTGGATTTATAAATATAATAATAAATACCATCACTTTCTTCCTCTTCTTCATATTGAACTTCTTCTTCATATTGAACTTCTTCTTCAAATTGAACTTCCTCTCGCTTCACCCTCTTTTGCATATCCATTTCATATCCATCTCTCTGTACGTTTTCCAGTTTCCTTTTCATAGACTTATTCATCTTTTTGGTTTTTTTTTTGATTTTTAGTAGTTTTAATTTATGTTTTCTTTTTTCCTTTCTGAAAAAAAATAAAGAGTAAAAAGTATTGTTAATTATAAGTATTAATATTTTTGTAATGTATTTATTCCATAAAGGGTAAGAGAACAAAAAACTCTACCTAGGGAAACCTACAAAATGATATACAAGCATTCAATTAGATACGTGGTTGGGTCGCTGCTATCTTGGAACTGTCATATAGAGGAAGTAATAGGTTGGCCAAAATGTCCGTTCGGTTTTTTAAGAGAAAATAAGACACAACTTTTAAACACAAAGCGATTTATTCAATCAATGATATAATTACCGTTTTGTTCCAGTATCTTCTCCCATATCATGGGCAGATTCATAATTCCATGCTCAAAGAATTTCCTCTCTTTACTGGCAAAAAAGTTTCCAAGTGGATTTTTACATCTTCTTCAGAGTTGAAGGTCCAATCAATGAATTTTGAAGAGACCGAAACAGGTGGAAATCTGAAGGTGCAAGGTCGGGCGAATATGGAGGGTGCGGCAAAACTTCCCAGCCAAGCTCCAGTAACTTCTGCTGCGTCTGCAAAGAAGTGTGCTGTCTGGCATTGATGGAAGACAATCCCCTTACGGTTGGCTAGTTCTGGACGCTTCTGGTGGATTGCTGCATTTAATTTGTCCAGCTGGTCACAGTACACATCCGAATTGATGGTCCTGTTCATGGAAAGAAGTTTGTAAAACACAACACCGCTTCAATCCCACCAAATCAAGAGCATAACCTTCTATGGGTGAAGTCCAGCTTTGGGGGTAGTTGTGGTAATTCGCCGCGCTTCCCCCAGGAGCGTTTGTGCTCCACATATTGTTATAGACGATCCACTTTTCGTCCCCTGTCATCATTCTCTTCAAAAAAAGGATCGTTTTCTTCACGTTTCTGCAATGAATCGCAGATGGAAATCCTTTGGGCGAGGTTAGCCTCACTAAGTTGATGGGGAACCCAAGCATCGAGCCTGCTCACGTAGCCAAGTTGATGCAGATGGTTTTCAACACTCGATTTGGATATTTTGAGGATAACTGCGATCTCCCTAGTTGTATAATGGGGATTGGTGTTGACTAATTCCTTCACTTTATCGCTGTTAATCTCAGTTGGCCAGCCAGAGCGAGGTGTGTCTTGAACCGAAAAATTTCCCGATCAAAATCTTGAAAACCACTTCTGGCACACACGTTCTGTAACAGCATCCTCTCCGTATACAGCGCATACCTTCCCCTTCCTGCAAGTTTCCACTGCTTTCTTGCCTGATATAATAGAGCTAAAGTTTTTAATGTATATTTGTAAAAACCTCAAAATGTGGTAATCAGTTTTTTGTTCAACCAAGAATTCAACACTGTAAAAAAAATAATTCATCAGCGAACCAATACTATAGGAAAACTAACAATTTGGGTAAGCTTTTAAATAAACCATACTTAGTTTGCTCTCATTCGTGGATCACACGCTTTCGAAAACAACACAATATTGTTTTTGGTAAGATCTGCAGTGGAGCTAAGTTTTGGGATCACTTACTGAAATAGGTTGCAAAACATCTGGCTAACACTTCATCAAAATTTTGATGATAACACTAATTACAATGCTGACAAGACAGGGCTATTTTTTTTCTATTAACGCCAAATAAAACCCTTCAATTTAAAGATGAGATGTGCCATGGAGGAAAGCTCTAAACACAGACTTACGGTGCTTGTAGCCAGTAATATGACCAGATCTGATCAACAGAAACTTCTTTTGATCGAAAATATGTCAAAACTTTACCTGTTGATTACAAAATCAATGAGAAAGCTTGGATGACGAGACATTTTCAGACAAGACAGAGTGGTTGAAACAATAGGATAAGAAACTTGGAAAACAAAATCGGAAAATTGCTGACAGCTGTCCATTGCATCCAGCCATACCGAATCTAAAAAATGTCCAGCTACAAAATCTTCCTCCCAATGTGACCAGTTTACTACAACCAGGAATAATCAGAACACTCAAAGTTAATTTTAAGACTGGAGACTGGAACAAAATAAAGAAACAAAAGTATCAGAGTGCTTGATGCAATTTTGATGCTAGAGAATGCCTGGAGCGATGTGTCAGAAAAATCTATTGAAAATTGTTTTCGGCACACTGCTTTCAATAAAACGAATTCAGAAACTGTTGAGATTCCTGATCAGAATGATAAACTTAAAGATTTGGAGGAATTGGGGACCATTTCTACACTTCCTCTTACACACGTGAACAAATCGTCGACTTCAAGAATGTGGATAATGACATGGTTACTAGCGATTATGATGTTCTACCTGATGAGCAAATTGCTGACGCCATAGGGAACATGGACAAGTAGGAGCCTGGTTAAGCAGCTGATGAGGAGGAAATCCAATTGCTGACTTAGTCTGAAGTCATACTATCTATCATTATAACTTATAATTAGTTTGATTGTTTGTGGCAACTATAGAAGGACTTGAAGTACCTTTTCAACGGTGTTAAAAAAAGTTAAAAATTATGTTCACGAAGCTTACTTAGCCGAAAAATCAAAGTAAACAAAAATTACCGATTTTTTCCTCAAAACATGAATAAATTTGCAAAAATATTTTACCCTAAGAAGTATTTATGTACATTTTATATTTTAATTTTCTCTTAGTACTTTACTTATTCCGGTTATAGTGATCTATAATAAAGAGTCCATTGAACATCGTTGTAAACAGAATCTACTGTAGTTAATTCACTTCCTATTCTATGTAAGAGCATTTAATTTTCATTAATATAATTTACAGTGTGGGTACCACATTATGTCTAAATAAATTCATAAAAATATTGCATTACACATTTGCATGTAAAATAATTATCTCACCTGTTTTTAAGGACTGGTTTTATTTCATCACAGTACACCAATTCTTCACCATTCTCTTTGGCCTCTAGTATCATGTTGATTTGTGGGTCGAGTTCCTCTCTCAGAACCTCAAGTTCTTGAAGAAGGCTTAGGGAAGCGTTCATCCTCTTCATGACTGGGTGATTAACAGTTCGCTCACCACATTTTTTCAAATGCATATAAAATGCAACATTCATCATATAACTGTAATTAAAGTAATATAATTAAACCACCAAACAGATGTATAATAACAAACACATAATACAATAAATTAATAAATTGACATGAGCAGTTTTTTTTTACAACCCATGACAGAAATTTAATATGATCTAATACAAAAGTGTGAGATAATATTAATTATCCTCCCCCCCTCTCTGGTTCCTATTTCATCAAGACTTTTGGTATTCTGCTATTCACCATTCTAAATATATGGCCATACAATGCCTATAACAGACTTATTTCTTCTCATTAATTTTGAGGAAAATGCATTTATTTACTTCCATGCACTCCCTAATTTGATTCTTTTTTTCCCTTTTTACTTTCTCATAAAATTAAAATGAAAATTTAGCCATAACTCACAGAACCTAGTGGTATGGACAAATATTCTTGCTTTTTGCTATTGGTGAATCAGCTCTCCTAAAGCAGAGTGGGATATCAAAATGAATTTCACACAAACTAAAAAATAGATTCACAATCTCAACTTGTATTCATACCCCCAAATTCCTTCCCTCAGTCGTGCATACTAATTGATAAAAATTAGCTTAATAACAGCAGTAGATTGAGTAAAACAAAACACAAACAAGTAGATATTTATATATAAATAAGCATACAACTCGCGCTCGCAAAGAAAGGTACTAATAAACATGTTCATCCATGACTCCAAAACCCTACTTGCGGCTTTGTTATCAATTTGTAAATTTTTTGTATTGTATTTAGGACTGTTATGAACAATCATAAATTGCAACAATTAATATTTTATTGAAATTGATTGATCATTAAAAACATATGCTCATAAAAGTTTAGTATTATATGACAAAAACTTTTTTTTATACAATATAGATTACTCACTTAAGTATAAGTCTATTGATCAGCTCAAGGAAATCAACAGCTTTGCATTTCACTATTGAGCCTTCATCGACCATCTTCAGAATCGGCCAGACCTTTTCTTTAAGATACAAGAGATACTCTAAAAAAAAAAAAAAATCACATGAGACATTTAAATCATGCAAAATTATTTTGTTTAAAATAATTATTTATCATTATTCATTTGTACATGTTTGACAAGTCTTAAAGCACTTATACATCGTTTTGATAATTATTGAATCAAATAGGTGTTCATATATCATACAACCTCCATTCTCTCATATAAGTTTCCAGTAATAACAACTTGATAGCATAAGATCTTGGCCTATTTGTAAAAATATTTTTGAATTTGACTTTCTCCTACTCCCCACCACTCCTACTAGATTACCAATTTCTTCATCTGACAACTTTTGACCTATTTTGTTCTTTTGCAGGTCCACCAACCTACTTTGTTCTTTTGCGGGTCCACCAACCTACTTTGTTCTTTTGCGAGTCCACCATTGGGCGAGACTAACTCTATTGTTACTAAGTCCAATAAGCTCTTAGAGCATTGCAAAATGAAACAGCAAACAATAAAGTATTTTGTAATTACCGTCAAACCTAACTTATGTGAGTGAGCAATAAAACTTGAAAAAAAAAAAGAAGAATGTTGCAAAAATTACTCCACTTACACTTTAAAAAAAAAGCTAGTTAAGTGTGTAGTACAGTACCAAACAATTAGGGTTTTCAATGATGTTACCAATTACTCCCTCTTGATTGATATTCTAAGCATTGATTTATTTTTATTAACCTACACATTAAAGTAGTTTTTTTAACACCCCATTGATTGAGACTGCACATGAGAATTTGACGCCATGGCCACAGCTGTTATATTGAAATATTAAAAATTTGTCATTAACACTTTGACTACCATGTCGCCCATATTCAGGTGACACCAAAAATTGAGTTGTAATGAGAAAGCGTCATTCATATGCGGTGATGCTTATTTCAATATTCCAAAAAGTTTTAGTGAGTATTTGGAGAGATATTCCACAGATTATCAAATCGTTATAGAAGAAATAATTTTTGAATCTCACATGGCCTAAAAGCGAATGCGCATAGCAGTTTTTCACCTAAACAAGGCACAAAGGTCTTATGCGGCAACAACCTCCAGAATAATCCAGTTTCATACACTTCCTCTGGGGGACGACTAAATCTTAGATTTTTAACTCAAATTTCTTTTCACTGCCGAAACATCACTAGATAATTATTCTCTAGATAGTTAAAAAACAATAAGTGTTGCAACGCGCCACTGAATGGGAAGGACTAACACACCATTATCAAGATTGTACTGTTACATTACTTTTAATTTTACCATCATCGTGGCATCGAATGGAACCACCATGCAAAATATCATGTCTTTAAAACAATCAATCGTTCAGTAACAATTGTGATTTTGTATATTGACAATTAAGGGGGAAAGTGCATATTATTAATCAGGGTGATGATACCTTTAATTTGATAATTATTCATTATGGTAGGAATTTTTTTTTTCATACAATGTAGTGTAGATTGGAAGAGATAGTATAATTTAGGTTTATATAATACCAATGTTCGTTCATCAACAAAAGTTTTTCTTCAATGAGGGAGTGCTTTCAACAGCCCACAACAATCATCCACATACTATAATAATTATAAAACAAAGAAAAACATTAAAAAATTGAATCTAAACTTTGTGCTAAAATTACAAGATAAAGACAACATATTATTATATTTGCATTTTAATGGGTTTTATCTTATAAAAATTTTATATTTTAATCTTTAAAATTTTGATGTTTTTTCTTGTTGTACAATTGTCATAGCCTGAGGATGACGGATGTGGGCTGTTGAAAGTGTTTGCCAATTAAAGGAAAACCTTTTGAAGAGAAATGAACACTAATGATATTTAAAACTTAAATTTATTATTTTATTGCGTATTTCATTCAGTATTAATAATTAACACCTTATCAAGCTTTATAGAGTTGTAAATATTTTTCATGTTGTCGGGTAATCAAATGGATTAGACATAAAATTTCATGTTAATAAGTTCAACAGGGGGCACACAATCGCCAGGACAGACACCCAGGTGAAAACATAAGGGTTTCTGATCAAAATAAATCCATGGTGGAAAACCACAAGAAAGAAGTAGGTTGTTCCCATAGTTGGAAGGTGCTGCTCAGATAGTAGGTGGTTAGCACTAGACTTGTTACCACTCAAGTTAATTTTGAGGTTTCTTAACCGGATCCACTATTTCTTTAATGAACTAATAACTAATTTATCCCCCGAAAAATCCGACTAAACCCATTCCCCCAAAGAAACCATCCTTAGGAGACCCAGGGATTGAGCCTGGATCAGAGGTACTGATAATATACTTACTTTTAGCGTGATCCAGTAAAGGGAATATCTCTGGCGATTCATTTTTGAGATGTTTAAGGGCATCTTCATGTGATAAGCTGTTTAGGTCAATTTCTACTTTTTTTTCATCTTCTTCTTTTTCAAGCTCGGATTCCTCTCTTTTTTTGGAGGCTTTTATCTTCTTGTCTTCAGTCTGGCACAAAGCGGATAGTCATTAATAAATCAAAAGTTATATAATGTATAATAAAGAAAAAGGATTGCTTTAAAACATAAATTAATGGTGATAGTGTTACTAAGGTGTTAGTACAATAGTACGAAATTATCTTCAACAATGTTCTTGATCATTCATGGCTCAAATGACATCAATGAAATCATTTAACTTGCATTGGGAATTTTTTTTTTAAATATGATAATAATATTTAAAGAATCATATTATTTGCAACAATTAAACACAATAAGATGGAGGCATCGATAAAATATGTGAAAAGCTTTGATATAAAAAATGGGGAAGCAGGTTATTGCTTATGACTTAACGTTATTTTTTACACAGTGAGGAAAGCAAACCATCCCAGAAGGTATCATATCGCAAAATTCTACCCCACCACCTACTAGGGCCTATACCTTTGAGCTAAAAACCTGTCGAGAATAATTAATTAAGAGAAAGCAAGACTGATCCTCCATGCCACCCTTGACAGAAATATGAAAATAATGAAAGAATAATAGTTTCATAGTTGTTGCTAAAGAAAATAAGTAGGTAGATATTTAAAAGTGTCAAGAGACTAAGGTAATATTTATTTTAAATTATAAATCCGTTACAAACATGCTGGGTGGAAAAAATAATGTATAATACCTCATTTAATAGATCTAACACGAAACTAGTGCCTTCTAGATGGCCCAATAATCGACTATGAATGGAGTCAGCTTCTTTTTCTTCTTGAATAGCTGCTTCCTCATCATCAAAGCCTGAAAAATATTTTGAGCTGTAAGTACACACATCTTTAATCAATATAATTGAGGTTATAAATACATATAACAAAATACAGACCTAAATAATCCTTGTCGACATAATCAGTATCATAATACTGCTTTTTGTCTGATCCCCAAGCTTTTGGATCTGGCAGACCATCGTCTTTTGGCTTGTCTTCGATATCAGAGCCCATTTCGCTGTCAACACCACCTCCGTAAAGTTCTTTGTCATCCTCTTCCTCACTGCCGTCTTTATCACCTTCCTCAGAATCATCTTCATCAGAATCTTCACTCGAAGAATATATCTTCAGTACTTCTCGCTTCAATAGTTGACAAAAATTAATTAAGGCATATTGTCAAAAAAGTAAAACAAAAAAATTATATTTCAGTAATTACCTCTTCATTATTTTCCCTCCGACCAACTGCATTGTTCAGCATTTCCCTTTCTTCATCATCAAAACCGTCATCAGATTCAGGTTCGTAATGGTCAACTTCTTCATCTAAATCAGCATCGATTTTAACTTTCCTGCAATTACAAAATTAAAGTTATAGTAAGATTTTAAAAAAACTTACCTTTATTGCTTTTGTTAAAAAAAAACATAACTTATGAGATGGATATGACAAGTGACGTAATTTTTCTTTCTACCAGTTATATGTTGCAATCTAACGAATCAGAAATATGTGCTGGCAGTAAACCACTAACACTTTTCGCTGTTAGCAATATAGGAGCACCGATGTGATAATATTCACCACATGACGCACCGATATTCAACAACTGACATAATGTTACAATTGACAAACGTTTTTGTGTTTTGAATCCTGACATATATACATAAGTTACATGCATAAAAATTAGTTCTATAAGCTAATTTCTTTGTGTGATTTTTTGGTAGTGTGATCATGAAAATGTTTACTAACTGCAAATTTACTGAGTAAGCAACTAGAAAAATCAAAGATCATAATTATTCATAAGTAGGAGTCATAGTAATACAATTAGTTATAATTACAACCTTTTTTGTATTTTATTTTCGTTATTTAAAGAAGGAAAATTGTAGTTGACAAAAAATACCAACAAAGACTTAACCCAGTGAGTAATAAAGTAACTTGGTTTAATGTTGTTAAAAACTGGAAAAAAAAACTGAAAACCGACATAACATGGGAATGGATCTGTGAGGTACATACCACTACCAGAAGGTGAAATAAAAGATATATAATTAGCTTAATTAACCAGAATTTACTGAAAATCAATATGAGCTATATAAACAATAAAGCTAACATAACATAAATAATGAATATCACCACTTCAAGATTAAGTGGAACACAAAGGTTTGGTTCCCGTTGTCGTGCGCTATACTGCTGAAAGTAGTTAATTTAAATCATATAAGTAAAATTCTATGAAAAGTGCGGTTAGTAATACTTACTTTCCTCGTTTCTTCATTTCGACAAAATATCCAAATACTGCTCAAAGAACACGCGGACTAATGCAGAATACGGGTAGGTTGCACTAGGGCTATGTGTTTGCTCAGTGTTGCCCTGGAAATATTAAATCCAGAAACATGGCCCCCGTTGAAGTGAGTACTTTCCATATATTTAGTATTATTTCAATTATTTGGACGATTCTGTCTTTAATTTATTCTTAAATTTAGTTTCAAGCTGTAGATACTGCCAATGATGGAAGAAATACTATCGTTTTTGATCAATCGAAAAATGAAATGTTCAAAGTCAATGACAATTGGAAAACAGTGCAAAGGAAATTGAAAAGTCAATGGAAAATCCTTATGTAAGTTAATATTAAAATAATATGTCATACATTTTAAGTATAGTTTTACTTAAATGAAAGGTTCATGCAATTTCTTGTAAATGTTGATTAGGCTCAACCCCCCAAAAAAGCCAGTAAATATTTTTTAATTAGCAATAATGCAAATCAGAGGTAGATAACTGGCCCTAAAGTTGAACATAGTGGCAAAGCACCATCAATACTGCTACTGTACCTTCAATATATTTCATAAACTGTTCGTGTTTGCAGCAATAAAGATGAGATTACTTCTGATCTATTTGAAGATGCTGCGGTTTTCATTCTACCCAGCCCGAGGGAAAAATTTACAGAAAGTGAATTCAATGAGATTAAAAAGTTCCTCGATTCGGGGGGTAACCTCCTCGTTACACTGGGGGAAGGAGGAGAGAAAAAGTTTGAAACCAATATTAACTATCTGCTGGAAGAATATGGCATCATGATTAACAGTGGTAATGGTTTAGTGATTATTTAGTTCATAGTTGTAATTAATTCTAAATGAGGTTCATGTGAAGAGGCTAGGTTCAAATATATGATAAAAATGAATTTTATGCCAGTAATATTATTAATATACTGGAATTATATTTATGTGCCATGTGGACCATCATCTACTGAGCATAATTGTTACAATAAGGTTGTTCATCAGGTCTCGGGATAGTGTTTAAGTGAAATAGAAGTATTTATATTTTTGAAATGACAAATCAAATTAGAATAATTCATTTGAAATATACCTATTATAAAAATACCTATAATTAAATATTTATAAATAGTTTTAAGAAAATGACATATTCTAAGTCCATTCTACCTCTCAACAATGCTTAAATATTTAAATTTCTTTAAAAGCTTTACATCTACATAAATATGCTTTGTGATTAATCATTAGTTATTAATATAACTTTTCCTCACTTAATGGCTCATGCACTCATTTCCATAAATCCTAACTGAAGGAAACAAACATAAAATAATATTATGAAGAAAACTATGTATTACCATATATAATAGCAAAGATTTTATAAATATAAAACATGAAAAAACTATTTACTCTTTCACACCTGCCTAAATTAGAAGTAAATTCCAAAGTTGCGTTAATCCTTGAAATGGTACATATAATAAAAATCACACGAATGGTACACCTGGAGCAACCCATAAAAAAAAAAAAATTACTTATAATGAATATTAATACTATTATTTTATTGCAAGCACTAAACTACAAAGTATACCAATACAATAGCGAATAATCAATTTCTGCGTGAAGGACAAACCATCTCCTGATTATAGAGAAAAGTGAGCATTTAATTCCTCACACAAAGCGGTTGGCCTTTTCTGTTCTATTATTTCTAGCAGAATAAATATCTGTAAATGTTGTCTTTGAGGTTGTTGTTTCTATTGGTGTGTCAATTTAAACCTTCATTATCAGGACACAGAATGGAGCATACAAAGTTAAACTCTAAAGAAATGCTAGTGACGACTTTTCATATGAAATTTTATATGTTTAGCCTTCTTTTAACAATTTTTATTTATCGATATTTTAATCTCCATTTAGTACAACCAAAGAATTAGCTCTAGCCATGTTCCATTGTGTTACACAACAACCTGAAAGGCCTTCACTGAGGTATCCCAAACAACGGAAATATGAAAAGAGAATAGCCACTAAGAGCTGATGCACTGCCCCAGAGAAAAAACTTACCAATACTGGAAAATTCAGAAAATCCTGAGCTCAAAGCACTAATCGGTCGTGATTCACAAGAGCCTAGGGTTGCTCCAGAATGGTGTACATCCCTCCAGGGTTAAAGTCATACTTCCAGAGTTTGCTATTGAAAATATGTTATCAAGTACTAATATCTATATTAACTATTTGCTGATAAAAATAAATTGACATTGCCTTGATGTTTTTGTTTGCTAATGTGGCATGTTTATATTATTAAAACTAATCATTTGACCTTGCTTGCAATAGATTCTGTTCTTCGAACACACTATTACAAGTATTTCCATCCAAAAGAATGTCTTGTTCCAAACGGTGTGCTGAATCGTGGGATTGCTAAATTTCTTGGAAAAGAAGTGAAAAATTTCAGTCAGTGAGTGTATTTAAACTTTAAACTAGAAAGTTTTGTAGTGTTTTACCTATTGTCTTATAAAATGCTTATTTATATTAAAGGTGTGTAAGTTTTGTGTATCCATATGGAGCAACTCTAAACATTGCCAAACCAGCAATACCAATCCTGTCTAATGGGACTGTTTCATTTCCTCTCAACCGCCCTGTATGTGCACTGACTGCTCATACGTCTGCAGTGAAAAAACAAACAGGTATGCGATTGATATTTTTATTGGCTTTACTCAGGTAGTGTTGGAGATTAAAGGTTGAGTAAATGTGTGATTTCAGTTGGCAAAATAGCTGTCATAGGATCAGGACACATATTCGCTGATAAATACCTTGAGAAAGAAGACAATCTTCAAATACTGCACCTGTTGCTGTCTCACCTTACTGGTGACAGTCTTGAACTCAATGACATCGATGTAGAAGATCCTGAGGTATGAGCTCCTATTTAATCTTGGTAATTAAAAGTAAATATTGTCTAGTGGCTATGTATGCAGAAGTATTGGTAAATATGGCTCTGCGAGAGGTAGATTTTATTGTAAGCTGGAATAAACTTAGTAATCTCACTCTGTCTAGAAATTATAGAAATATAGTTTTAAATTTACGTGATGTTGATTGTGAATTTGAATTTTCATTAATGAATATTTTCACTCAAGGCCTTTAAACTATCGCAGCTATCATTTTTGACTTTCAAAATAGCTATTAATATTGAATAAATTCAAGAATAAGTATGTAGCAACATAGCTCCAAACATAATTAAAGGATCAGTTAAATTAACTAATATTACTCCTTATAATAGAAGTTGCTCTTTATTAAGAAACCTACTTAGTTGGGTTGCTATTAACCTTTGTTTGGTACTTTCCATACTCAGGAGAAGGGGCTTGACTTGCTTTCTTTAAAATTCTTTAAGTCATCTACACATTGCAGTGATTTGCTTCCCGACTACTAACTAATGAGACCTTGGTCTGATTCTAAGCGCTCAACTTCAATGATAGTCATCATTTGAATTAAAAAATTAAGCAGATTTAGTCTGTAAAATTGAAATAAAAGTTGTGCGATTAACTCCTTGTGTTGACCACACTAGTTACTTCAGTGTCATCGTCTCCCTCAGTAGGCCTTATCTCTTCATGTGATGTGCCATAAATTTGCTGATTTAAATATGATTAATTTATTAATGCAGGATGTTATATGTTCTAAGAGGGTCATTGGGAAGAAAATCCTCATGAAAAACATTGTCACATGAGGAGTCTAGTACTTGTTTAGATAGTGTTTGTAGAAAGGAGGACACATAACCTACTTAAGTGCATTTCAGTTTTCAATCAGCTTTCAGTGGATGCACTTTGTACATTAAAATTGATGTGAACAATTATTATAAAATAAAACCTGTCACAGAAAAAATGTGACAGGAATTATTTTGCTTTCTTTACAATATTTCTGAAATTATACATTTTCGCCCTATAAGATTAAATCTTATTAAATCTATTAAATTCTACTCATCTTGATTTTTTCTATGATTAGTTTGTGAGTGTATGAAGAGTGAAAATGGCAGCTACGACTGTCAAAAGGTTTTTTGTAACAGTAAAATTCAGTGTGGGACATTTAAAGCATGACAGTTTTTATTTTCTTCAGGTCATCTGACTGCTCTATTAAATAAATCATTTTACAATCCGCAGATTTCTGAGAATCATGATGGAGGAGGGGACACAAAAAGCCTCTCAGAAAAGATTCGGGGATGCCTGATGGAGACTGCTGAAGAGCTGCCTTTTGACTACACAGTAATATTTGACTCTGCCTCCCTATACAGTGTATCCCTAGAGCCTGTATCTGCCGTTTTGGAGTCATACGTCGAGATGGGTGTTAAGCATGAGCCTCTTCGATTGGTACCACCGAGCTTTGATGCTCCTCTACCTCCTTTACAAATTGCTGTGAGTTACTTTTTTTATTAAATTAAGCTAAGGAGAATAAAAAACTTTTTTAAAACTAATAAATATCTAAATATTTTTTACCTTTAGGTTTAGTTTTGAAATTTTCCCAATGTATGATTTGTGAGAATATTAAAATAAAACTAAATTTCAAATTAAACTAAATTATTTTAAATTTGCTCTTGAATATACAAATTATATTTTGGTACTTATCAAGAAGAAGAGTGTAAATTGAAGTGAGTTAGTTGGTAAAAGTATTAATACCTGAGAAATCTAATGAAATAAATTCACTCTTCATTTAGGGATTTTAAATCAAAACCTTCATTTCATGAAGTAGTTAAACTAATAACTATAGACCCTATACCTATCTTTTTTCCCCTTTCTTTCAGATGTGAGCTTAAATTAAAGTCTATTTCATAAAGTTCAGATGAGCAAGTTTGCTTTGCTTACAAAGATTGATGACAAAAGTGTGTTTACTGTTATAGTGACTGCTAACTACATAAGATAAATCACCCTCTACTCTATTGTATATATTGTAAATTAGCTGTAATATGTTATAAATAATATTACCAAACCACAAAGTCATATCAGTGTAAATATGGTAAACAATAAATGACATAGCTGCAGACAAGTTCAGATGCAGCCAGGGGTTTCTAGTATCCAACCCTATTCCTTGAGGGGCTGGGTCCTGTTCTGGCCCCTTTGAGCCTCATCCGGCAGCCAGGCCTGCAATGTGATTGGCTGCTTTGGGCTATATATACCCCCTAGTTTTAGCTGATAGTTCATTCAAGCTATGGCTCACCTCTGGGCTGGTACTTGCAGCTGCACTGATGTTTCAAGATTTGGTCTTCTCATTTATGAAAAACTCTACACTTCTACCCTAGCCTTTCTATGTGTTAGTCTGGCGTTGTCAGGCCCCCACACCTTCCTAGTAGGATTCTCTGCCTTTGTCTTGCTAAAACTAGGGGAGTAGTCCTTGGAAGTGATCTATTCCATGCTGACGACGGTCTCTGGGGCCCTACAAACTTTACCTAGTAGCGTCTCGTCCAGCAATCCAGTCTGCCCCTCTCCGGTTCACACTCGCCTTTGGGATCCAGATGGTTTTCACCTACCCTTAGATACCGAGTGTTAATTCATGGCCATTCTAAGACCACATAAACTACCCTATAATAGCTACCCGGTTCCTCTTCTCCTGAACATAGTGCTTTGTCGGGGCATACCTTCTAAGATGTTATGAAATCAGATAAAACGAATAAAGCTGACCGCCGACTAGGCCACCAGCAAAGGTCAAAGACCACAAGTCCACCCATTTTATCTCTTTCTTGACGCTCAGTCCGGACAGCGGCCGGGTTGTAGTGAGCCTAGCCCACGGCGGGCGTGTCCTCCCACCTTGGGGACACATTTCCGACAATGATGTTTAAGTAATATGTTTCAGGTATATCCACCTCGGTTCGCAGATGTCGGGATGCCGCACCTGGAGCTGTTTGACCTCCAGGAAGAGTTTTACTCGGAGACAGCCAGGCTGTGCCAAGCTGCCAACAAAGCACTTATGTACAAGAGCAAAAGTGGTAGTCCGGTAGCCAAGGAGGCAGAAATAGAAGATGTTGAGTACTTTGTGAATGAATGTGCACTTATCACAGGCATCGGGGTAGGAACTTCGCATTCTGTATTGAATAAGTTAGCAATACAGCTGGCACAGTTCAAGAAAAACCTCCGACCGTAAAGAGAATATGTACAAACTACATGTTCCTTAACATTTAATCTGTTTAAATAGTTATACTTTTCAATCAAATGATTTATATATTAATAGATGATATTAATGATTAGTTATGTCATTTAACCAAATTTTAAAATTGTTGTATCTTTTAATTAAAAAAACAAAACAAAAACAGTAATTGTAGAGTTTTGTATATGATTTTATTTTTTTAATTATATTTGTATTTATTTTTCTATAATATATATATTTTTTCTGATTCTTTTTAGCCTATGACATCATTATTATCGCATTTCACCTCTTGCACAACATTATTTTGCTAAAATTTGTCCAGTAAGTTTGCTATTCAATATAGCATATTATTTTTTTCAAGCATTGCATTTTTTTATTCCTTGCAGCAGAATTGTAACTTTCTGTTTCTTTTATATTTCATTATTATCATTAGATCAGTGGGTAAATGTACAAATTTACTAGACTATAAATACACAGTGGACTATTTAGAATTCTTATTTCTAATGATTAAAGATTTCTAAATATTTTCAACGTGAGAGAGAATAGCACTTTATTTTTAAAATAATTTTACAAAGTCAAGTGTCTACTCAAACACAATGAGTTACTAACTACACAACATACTTATCTGTTCTGTGGCAAAAATCTCCTCAGCTAACAGGCTACTGCCAATATAACTTAAAACATTTTTTTTATTGATATACAAATAAATACTTACACTCCTGAAATCATTAAAAATGAAAATACATACCATGGTACAAACCTTCTATGGAAAAAGTAGGACTAATGGATGTTCACGTCTTAGTTGGTCGATGACACTAAGGAGCAAACAGGGTGGGTATTAAGGTGGTTACTCTCTATATTCAAGTAGCTACTCATTTATACACAAGAGGCCAATTTATATAGTTTACAATGAACAAAAAATTTTTGATTTACAATTTTCTCCTCTTTCTGCGATGCGCTGATGCATTCGAAGGAGGGCATAAATATAATACAATTTCAGATTGAAGTTAAAAAAGGTAACACATACACAACACTAGGTGATGAGGCTCACCTTCAGCTTACAACCGGGAAACTAAAAAACTAAAACCTATACCTAGCATCTACCAACTTTTTTTTTTATTTCAAAACCCCTTTATTGATTAAAGTTTTACAATTTACAAATTCTCGATTTACAGTTTTCTCCTCTTACTGTATATCTGCGTATGCATTCAAAGGAGGGTAGAATCTACCAACTTTTTTTTTTTTTTTTTTCCTTAACCCCTTGAATTTAATACAATGTTAAAATATAAGCAAAAGAATTGACAAAATTTCTCCTCTTTCTGCTATGCTCAGATGCATTTGAAGGAGGTTGGGTTACATAAATCTGATTGACGTTAATAGGGAATAACATTAATACAAATCTAGGTGATGGGGCTCACCTTCAGTTTAAAAATGGGAGAAAAACTTACAAACTTTATAAAAAAATAAAATAAAACTATACCTAGAACCTAAGACTAAGGCGTTCCAACCACGACAGCGGCCTGCCATCGATGGGGGAACGGAGCGGGGGTTATCGTGTTAAACACCAGGTTTGTCAGTGAGTCAAAAAATTTGATATGTCTACGTTGTATGAATTCATCCACCGTAGGCAGCTCAAATACATCGTGAAGCTCACTGTTGCTCCGCAGCTCGAACGAAGTACCTCTGACCACTTTCATCAGTATACCGTTTTGGAATTGTTGGAGTTTCTTAGCTGTCCTATACGTCAGATAACGAAAAAGCGGTGCACCATACAGCAGAGTAGGCCTGAGGTCTTGTAAATCAGTAGCTTGAGACGAAGTGATAGGTTGGGGGAAGTCAATAAGTGCGTAAGCCGGTAAGACTTCATGCGTGTTTGCTTCAACTTCTTCGTAAAATGGAGGTGTCTGTCCATTTTAATTCCCAGATATACTAGGTTGTTGGCTGGTGAATTGTCCTCCGTTCCTACTATGTAACTAGTAGGTAGCGGGCTTTTCCCCTCTTGAAAAGAGAAAATAACGAAGTCTGTCTTACCCGCGTTTACAGAGATATTGAGTCTCCCCAATCTCTCACTGATCTGGTTACAGGCTACTTCAGCCTGTCTAAGAGCTACCTTGGCGCTCATACTGCTACTGTACACCGCTATGTCATCTGCGAAAGCAGTAACTGTGGTATTTTTGTACCCGGCTCCGACAATCTCAGACGTGTATACGTTGAATGGTACAGGGGATAAGACGGCTCATTGTTGTGACTAGGACAGGAGATATATCTGTCTTTCGTTCATTCTGGTCCGTCTTCCGTAGTCTCCTAATGTCTACTACGTCAGGCTCTGCTGCTATAATGTGTATCTTTATTTCGTCTATGTCCTCCTGGACTCCTAGCCGTAGTATAAGGGGGGAGAGAGAGAGAGAGAGAGAGAGAGAGAGAGAGAGAGAGAGAGAGAGAGAGAGAGAGAGAGAGAGAGAGAGAGAGAGAGAGAGAGAGAGAGAGAGAGAGAGAGAGAGAGAGAGAGAGAGAGAGAGAGAGAGAGAGAGAGAGAGAGAGAGAGAGAGAGAGAGAGAGAGAGAGAGAGCGGGCCACAAAATGTTTTGGAAAAACTACTGAAATTTAACTGTCCAAAAATTAAAATAAAATATAAAAAAAATTTCTCTAAAATCCGTCCAAAGGGAATGACCCTCAAAGAACTTCAAGAGAAAAATTAGATCTGGAAAACTCAGGAGATGAATTTGAAAAGCACAGTTGAAGATATAGAAAAAAAATTGGTAAAAGAATCTATGAAAGTTGTAGGAATTGTTTCTAAGCAAAGCTTATAATGAAGCAGTTCAAAACTACAATTTCTCAAATGGAGAGAGGAGAATTTTTTGGGACCTGATGAGTGTCAATGTATTTGTAAAAAATGCAGAGTTAGAGATTGTCGAATGTTAAGAAGAAAAAAAAAATTGTTGTTGGGTGTAACAAAACAGCGTTGAGTATGTACCATTCCGAGAGATTAGATTACCGGCACCGACTGGTATCTGCACTTCCTAGACGGCTGGAAGAGGATAAACGCGTGCCTTTGACATCAGCATTGAAAGAATAAGAACACATGTTGTAACAAAACGAGGAAGGTTATCTCGTATGTGTGTAAGCTTCGATTGAGTATACTGAGATACCTGTGAGAAATAGTGAGTGACCTAAAGGAGGAAAGATAGACGGAGCTTAGGAAAGGACTGTATTAAAGGTAACTCAAGCAAATTCACTTGGTGTGGGGGACATTAATCCCCGTGGGAGCTTAGGACATTCAATTATTATATCAATATACAATGAGTATCATCTGTTATAGAAATTGTTTAAAATGAGTTATTAACTTTAATAAACCAGTAGTTTTGGCGTAGAAAAAGGAGTTTATGTATCGTTTTTATTTGTATCTTTCCCAACCAATTCACCCGGTTATAAATTGGTGCAGGCTAGCTGATAAGTCTTCCATAATTCTTTCCAGGTTCCTAACTTCCCGTTCCCTGATTTATCAACCTCTTCCAAAGGAAAAATTTCCTATTTCCCGGTAGGTACGGGGGAGTTACATTGGGAATGAGGAGTTTGAACTATCTTCTGATTCATCTGTAACTATAGCATGATTTGAAGTTAAAAAACAAATTAGCTGATAACTTTTAATGGTCTTAGTGCATATTAAAAGTTTATAAAAACGATTTTCTTATTAATCAAAATATTTTTAGTTTTTATGTAGTATAAAAAACTAGTAAGTATAAAAAAAAGTCTAGATTCTCCCAGTTTGCTGATTTTACTCATTTAATATAAAGCAAGTTAATGCAGTAGATTAATGTGACACAATTGTATTAAAAAGCTTTATTGTTTAAAAAATGTTACAAAATATAAAATAATCATTTATAAAATAACAATAAAATAGTATTTACAAGTTAATTAAATTATAAGCAAACTAAACAAATAACTAATTTAATAACAATTCATTTTAACAGCTTAATTTTTTCATGTCAACCACACAGTGACATATAAAAATATGTCTGTATGATGAACAGATTAAGATGGTTAAAAAAATGTTAAAATTATAAATAAAAAATACTCTTAAAGTATTTGTGATATATACTACATGTACAGTAGACTCCCTCCCCATATCATCCTGTCAGGGTGGCACCTCAGCAGTGGCTTATTTCAAGTACAGTACTGTTTAAAACCATTTTGAAAATGTGAAGAAAAGTAATGCATTAAAGTAAATCATCTGATCACCTCGCCCCCATATTAGTGTGAATAAGGATGATTCTACTATACATGAGATTCAACTTTCTTACAGTTAACTTTGAAACATTCAAAAATGGACGGATTTATGTTTCTTTTTTTTAAACTTAACAAAATTAATAAAAGTCCTGTATACATGAGATTCAACTTTGATACAGTGAGTTTTGTGACAGTAGAGAATGGACGGAATAATTTTTCCTTTTTTTTTAAATTAACAAAACCTATAAAAGAGAAAAAATATGCTTATAATAAAGATGACTGGAAGCGATGAAGAAAAGGTGCTAGAAGAGTTGCAACCATCTTCAGAGCAGTAACATTCCTCCCAATATATACCATTTTCTCTCACGCCCCAATTGCACACTCCCGTCACCCCAGTTTCTGCTACAGAAGCACACCTCCTAATCACTTGTCTCCACCTGCCATCCCCTACAAATAAAGTGTAAATATTAATGCAAGAACTTAGAAAATAGTAATAAAGGTATAATAATTAAAAATAAATGCTTGTAAAGTCACTGATATAAAAACTTATCAAGTTAAAACTAGAAAAAAACATATACCAGCAGGAACGAAAGAAACCTGATGAAACATATTCAATGCAAATTTAATAACTAGAACTGTATTACTTAATAATTTTTTGTTAACAACATTGTTATATGTTGACCCCAAATATAATTTAACTCTACCTTACTCTTTCTGCCAATCATTTTATAAGTATTCTAGCTGCGATTCGTACAAATAGCAAACATGGATACATCTTACCACTCTTATAGGGGCAAGGGAAGAAACTTAAGGCCACATAACATAAATAGGCCACTGAAGGAGAAGCACTAGTGTTCCCAGGTTTTAACATTGACAAAACCCATTCATCCAAGGAAGAATAAACAAGGAAACAATATATCCTCTACACCATAAAATTTTAATTTATTTTAAACCAATTTAGCTTTAATGATAATAAATTAAGTTGTCTGCCCACAGATATATCATTTTATTGTCACATTATCACTTTCCAACCGAGATAAGCTCATTAGATGTCACAGAGGTGTACATGTTTCTACCATGGACACTTACAAACCATTCAGTAATATGATAAACTAATATTTATTACCTTATATTAATTATATTTTTATATTTATTAATAAATCATTTTAAATTGGATAAAACACAGTAATTCTTGTCATAATTTAAATTAACATTTAAACTTGTTTTTCTGGCAATATTTTATGAGCTTAACCCTCTCAGTATTCCTAGTCTTCAACCTCCCCCTCTATCCCTTCCACTGTCTCTTGGTGTACTGCAAGGATTATCCACCATTTCTCCATTACTTTTTTGAACTCTAATCATACATACAGCACTGCTCTTAACACCCGTATAGTCCTCTTTATGGGCTCCAATTCATTTCTCTGTCAATTCCCAAAGACACAAACCGAATTGAGATATGGGCTTCTCTCCACAAACCAATTGAATGTACTAAAATACAAAGCAATTGGCATTCACTAATGTTTCCTCGTCATTTTGATCATTTCATTTTACTTCACGGTGGACTAACATACCCCCAATATTATTATAGGTAACTGCCTGAGACAAATTACCTTACATTCTAATGTACGTCAGCTAGTTGGTATTTTTTGTTATTCTAAAGGAAATGTACCAGAATAAGCGTTGTTGGATTCCCGGAAGAAAACATGAGAAAAAAAGAAAAATCGTGGAAATATATTACAAATTGAGTGGTTCAGTGCAAATCATACTGTTACACATGGAATCGTAAATTGTACTTCCCAAGAGAAGAGAAGCTCTTTGGAGAATGAAAAGCAGGTAAATAGGGGGAAAGATTGAAGAAGAAAAAATAGATGGAAAAAAAAGAACAATGCTCTTTATCAGTCTAACGAAGACCCTTGTTGGTGGCTGAATAAATACAGCAAACAACAACAGATTCAACAGACCCCAATATCCGATAAAGTGAGATGGTTTCAATAAAGGCACAGACAAAACAGATGAAGCGTAAATTTCAGGATGATCAAATAAACTGTTTTAGCGAAGATAATAACTGATATAAACAAATAGGACAGAATTATACGAATCATACAGAGACAACGAGAGACAAGTTGTCACAAAGCCAGCACATGACTGAATTAATGAGCAAAAAAAGAGGTTTCTAATGTGACCAAGAAAAGTTATTATAGACTTAGTATCTGCACACATGCACTGTTGGATTATGGGCGTAAAGCTGACATCACCATAGGCGTTCAAAATTTAACAGGTGTGATACCTTTGATTGAGTGCGGTTGGGATTAGTGTGTGCTCTGAAACCTTCCTTCATTAACTAACTGTTTCATATTTTTTTTTAGCTCTTCTTATTATTTGATTGATTATTTTCATCTATGAGTACATGACTCAGTGAAAGCTACCTATACAAATACAAAAAGTGACACACTCACCAGGCATTCCATGATGGTTAGCCAATCCAAACAGACAACTACTACATGAAACGAGTTACAAGAGAAAAACTGAAACTTATAAATTACAGAATTGAAAAAAAAAAAAAAAAAAGAAAGCTCTAAGATCTTTCATATTAACACTTCAAGGCTTTTATTTAAGGAATATTGTCAAAAACTCCCTTGAAAAATTTTGTTTTTTAATTATTTCTATATATGCAATTGTTCATTTGATTTAATTTAATTTTTTGCAGTTGATCTCTACAAATGACAAAATAATATTTATTTTCAATTTTATAAGTGAAAATTGTTAGTTAAATATCATAAGTTGCCAAGCAAGGTTGCAGTGTAGCCCCTGAAGATGAAGACATGGGCTGTCGAAAGGTTTAAATAAAAAATACAGAAGAGACTTGAACAACCTATTCAAACCTAAATACATCATCTCTTACAATTGAGAACTTAATTATGTATAACTAAATGTATGTTGTAAGGGGCATACAGAAAAATAAATGTTCTCTATTACGTAGATATTGTATAGACATATATATTATAAGATTCCATAGTGGATAGAGAAAGGCCTGAACATACTTTTAACACCAGTCATAAATATTTATAATAGGAGTACTGAAATTGATACAGAATAGCGATTTCTTGAACTTGGGCGGTGAAAAAAATAAGTCGATTTCTTATTCATAAAGTCTATGTGTCTACAACATCAAATATAGAGACAGTATTGGGCTCTCAGATGACATATTGACTAACCACACAAGCTGATTTCAAATACCGACTATAAATTAGAATTAAAAATAAAAAGTGAAGACAAACTTACAAATAAATCCTCGGGGACTTTGCTGTGTTACTTTCATACAAAAGGTCCCTGGTGTCACAGATTCATCAGAGTTACACTCTACAGCAACATATCTATCTTTTTGAAACTTTTCATAAGCTCCACAATTATCTTCATTCAAAGGGTCGGTATTCGAAGAACACTGGTAACATCTGATCGCTCTGGCTGTAATATTATAAAAAAAATACTATTAGATAAAATTTATCAGTAAATAAGGTTACAGCAGACATCAACCTGTAGGCGAATTGCCAACCATGGGTCAAACAACATGTACCGAAAAGCCTACAACAGCTAGCGGATAATACAAAAAGCTACTTTTTTCGTCTAATTATCTCATGGAAACAATAAACTACATAAAAATAATTAATGGATTGAGGCGCTGACTAACAAAAAATGGATAACTCCTAATTTTAAAATTGTTAAAAAAGATCAAGTATAAATAAATAAATTTCTGACAAGTCGGTTTGCCTTCTTTGTAGCTTTGAGTTTTGCAGTGTGAATATTTATTTTAGCCATATGATAAAATTTTCAAAATGGACATATCCTCTTTTGGTAGAAAGTGGGTTTATAAAAAATAATAAACTGTACTAATATATGTGATATAGTGTACTAGTTTTATTTTTTTAAATCAAATTTTTTCAATAATCTACTCTAAAATAAAATATTAGGAACTCATTTTAACACACAAAATTGTTTTTACAATATTAATATACATTTAAAGACATCTTCTTGACAGTGTCTATAGCATTATGAAAACCAAAAATAATTAGTATTAAAAGATAAATGTTAAATATAAAATAATGTTCTAAAAATTTTAAAAACATTGAAAACTAAAACACATAGGAAAATTATTTAATTATATTATTATTACATAAAATTGTTTTCCTGTGGATCACAGCAAGTTTCACTAATTTACTCAACTAATTCTTGTTAAATTTCCTGTCGAGCATATTTTATAGAAAGCAAGTTCAGGAATGTTAATCCATGTTTCTCTGAAATGTTTTGCCAAACGTTTATGGATGTTTCTAATGATTTGAGAAGCAACAGACATGCCAAGACTCAAGAGTGTTATATATCAATACTTTTATAGTGTTTGTCAAATCAGAGAACCATTTATTTATTTATTAAAATAGTTTAAAAGTTACCTGTCAACAAGAAACATGACAGTTAATTTTTAGGGTGTGCTAAGGGTGCAGGAAGCATCGGGCATGAGAACTAAGGGCACTTTATCCAACACAAATTAGACATTGTAAATCAGGAAGTCAAGTTATCTTATTTGAATTTTATTCAACTAAAAACTATAGAAAAAGTAATTAATTAATGACACATAATCATGTTTTACGGATATAAAAGTATTTTTCATGTCAACACATCAAATAGGACTTCCATGAAATATTTTATGCCTATTGATTTAACAAAGCCAAAAAAATTAGGGACTCTACTTTAAAATAAAAACTTAGGAAACCCTAAATAGAGGCTCGGAGGATGAAGAGCAAGACCTCGATATTAGATGGAAAATTGGCTTATAAAGGATAGCAAATTACAGGAGCTAGATACCTCGTTTAAAATATTATTGCATCAAATCCTGATGTTAGGCTTGGAGTGCTATTCAATATAAGAGAGGAGAAACATTCTACGTCTTTGTTACATGAACCCCTCTGTATCTGGGCAGGCTAGTTTATAACTTTCAATAATATCTGTATATAATACTAATGTTGAGGTATTTATTGTTTGATGGCAATGATGTTAAACTGCTACATTATAACTACATGCCATAATTAAATCTAAGGTGAGTCTTATCAACATTATCCGATTATTCTTATGTTTGTCACTATTAATAATAAATTTATACCCCCTCATGTAAAACATTGGTACTGTGATTTTTTTTTTTTTTTTTTCTTTTCTTCATAGCCCCTTTAAATTTACAGATAATTATATATAATTATAGATCCTCTGGCGAATCTATTTACAAATTATTTTGTATTTCCTGTAGCATCACTACATTATATACAGGTTTTGTTATTTTATAGAAATTATATAATGAATAAACAAGTATAATGATATACATTCTACGTGACTTGACTGAACTGACTATCACAGTACCAAATGTAAACTAAAAGGTACTGTGATATAGTAGTGATTTCCTTGAGATTTTACCTTAAACTAAAGTTTAAGTGGGAACGAACCAAGTTACTTGGAGAAGAGGCTAAATAAATGGCTACAATAAATTGTCTGTATAATTTTAAAATAAAAATATTTTGAATTGAGAAGTATCTATTCATTGTGATGTCAGCATAGGTGAATGTAAGAAAGCCGCTAAATTTTCATCACTTTATTCATGATCGACATTTTGACATCCTTTCACATCTCAACAAATATTTTAATCATCTGTGAATACTTTTAGTTCGTTCACATCTTACTCAGAACATGCACTTATTAATCATTAATGCAACTAATATTCTCAAATTGAGAAATCACCGCAACTGCTGTGAATACTTTTATTTCAATCTCATTAAACCATTGTTCTCACAACCATCAAAACTTCCCTTCAACATTTTCTATGGTCATATTCATTATTATGTCGTCATCGATTGCTTGCATGGATCTAGCTACAATATACATTTATCAGGAAAATTCTAATAATTTTGACAACTTACCAACAACAACAAATGATGAAAAAACAAACAATACTTTAAGGTAATTATTGAAGTACATCATGAAGCAAATAAGTGGCAGTTGAATGATATGGAATGTATATTTACAGATTTTTCTTTAAAATTCATAAAATAAAAACAAACAAAATATAAACAATGTGAAACCACACCCCCTAACTGCCACGCACTGCCTCGATAATAAAGATCAGTCATGCAAATAGTATAATCGATCGTCAATTTTCAATATTCTTTTAAATAGGTAGGTCTTAAAATGATAAAATGAAAATCCAATCAGAAACAATGTTTTGTTTTTTTACATTTAAATATAGAACCATGATAAAATGGTTTTATAAACGTGATCTGTTATCACCAGTTACTAAGACTTATCAGACTGAAAGAGATCGTGTCATAACGTAATGATGCGGGCCTTCACGAATGTCTCCACACTTAACTTTTAGACAGACAGTGTGGATGACGTAATTATAACTTAAATGACATTGAGACACCAAACAGTGCGGATCTGGCCTAGTGTCTAATGAAGATAAAGCTTGTTTGGCCACTATCCTGTCATTGGGCAACAGGAGAAAAGTGAAACGCACAGTATGGATAAGGAAATTGTATAAAAAACAGGATCAGTATAGTCATTTGCTACGTGAAATCGCAGCAACCAATCCTTTAGATTACTATAAAAATTACTTCCGTAAGGACGAAAATCTTTTTAATACATTGATCGCCGAGGTAGCGCCATATCTATCCAGAAGAAATACAGTCATCAGAAATTCACTGTCAGTGCATGATAGATTAGCACTGACTTTAAGATGCCTTGCCAAGCAAAGCTTTGAAGATATGAAGTTCTCTGCCATCATTTCTCCTTCAGTTATATCTCAAGCAGTTTTTGAAACGTGCAAGGCACTTATCTATGTTCTCTTATTTAACTACCTCTGCACCTCTCTTTCCTGACCTTGCTGTGTTTTAGTCCGGCGTTATCAGACCCCACACCTTCCAAAAAATGGGATTCTTTGGCCGCGGCTCGCTAAAACTAGCACATCCTTGGAAGGGATACATTATATGTAGACGACGATCTCTGGATTCCTACAAAATGTACCTAATAGCGTCTCCCCCAGCGTTCCGGTTCGCACTCGCCTTTGGGATTCGGACGGTTTTCGCCTATCCTCAGATACCGAGTGTGAACTCATGGCCATTCCAAGACCATGTAAAACTACCTATAACACCTAGTCTTTACCTCTTCTCTTGAACATAGTGCACTGTCGGGGCACACCCTTTAAGATCTTATGGAGTCAGATCAATACGAATAAAGCTGCCCGCCGACTAGGCCGCCATCAAATATCAAATACCACCAGTTTATTTATTAATCTCTTTCTTACGCCCGCCGGGCAGTGGCTGGATCAATGGATTATTTCTAAAGTATTTTAATGAAATGAAATCAGATGATTCTCCTTAAAAAATATGAAAAATGTTTATAAAATAGCAAGGATTATTTTATGTAAATAGCTGGAATGCAACACAGTCTATTAGTTACTTTAGGAACTAACTTCTAATAGGGAATTGAATACATTGCAGTACCCTCAGCTGAGGGGAAAGAGAGCTCCATCAGTACAGGCGGGGAGAAAGAGAGAGAGCGAGAGAGATATAGAAATTTTACAAAAAGCTGAATGGATAAAAAAGTATCAATTGCATATATTATGCAGTACAAGGAAAAAGCCTCAGCAAAAATTATAATTATGTTTATAAGAATCAATTTAAAAAATAATACTCACAGGGGTTGAGGGAAAAAAAAATAAAGAAAAAAACTTTTAACACTAAAACTTTTATAGATCAGCACGATACTTATGATATTTTACTTATAAAGCGTCTTCCAATAGGGACTTCCGAACTTTGACAGTTGATAACGACCATATTGTTGAAGCTGCATCTGTGGAATTGACTGTCATTTATTTAGTCTGTTTGCCAAATCACCATGGACGGATATAGCGTCCAACAACACGTGCAAATGATAAAATTGTTTGATTAATATGGGTGTTCTGTTTGGGCAACGTTCGCGCACTTCGCTAACTACTTCAAAGTGGAGGGAGAACCAAGCCTGGTACTGCCTGAAGATGTGAGGTCCTGTGGGATTCTGAAGACCTGGTACTAAATAAATAAATTTCTAACGCGAAAAGCACCGGCCCTGCTAGGACCAGTTAGTTTCCTTAGTGCTCAACAGAATGCACTACGGTGCACTAAAAAGTCCAAATATTGCTGTTTAGTTCCTACTGACTGCCAACAGAAATCGCTGCATGTAATTTTTTATGATTTTTTTTCTCCCCCTTAAATTATACAATGTGAAAATATGACAAAATGATTTCTCCTCTTTCTGCTATGCACAGATGCATATGAAGGAGGTTGGGTTACTTAACAATACAGGTTGTGGTTAAAAATACAATGAAATGAATATAATGCTAGGTGATGGGGCTCACCTTCAGCTTGAAAATGTGGGAGAAAAACTTACAAACTAAAACCTAAACCTAGAACCTAAGACTAAAGCGTTCCAGCCGCGACAGCGTCCTGCCATCGATGGGGGAACGGAGTGGGGGTTATAGTGTTAAACACCGGGTTTGTCAGGTATTGCAGGGAGTCGAAAAATTTAATATGTCTACGTTATATATACTAAGTTGTTGGCTGGTGAATTTTCCTCCATTCCTACTATGTAACTAGTAAGTAGTGGGGTTTTTCTCTTTTAAAAAGAAAATTACAGTCTATTTCTCTTTTCATTCAACAGATAGCTCTGCAATGCTTTTGTTTTTTATTTCAAAACCTCTTTATTTATATAAGTATTACAATGAACAAATAATTTTTGATTTACATTTTTCTCCTTGTGCTGCATAGGCAGATGCATTCGAAGGAGGGCATACATATAATACAATGCAGATTGATGTTAAAAGTCAAACACATACACAACACTAGGTGATGAGGCTCACCTTCAGCTTACAACCAGGAAAGAAAACTAAAAATTAAACATTTACTAAACAAAAACTGCAATGTAAATGCTTTACTTTTAAAAAAAAGGACAATTTAAAATTGCGAGAATAAATTGAATCACTCATTTTGCAAATAATTTATTCATGAGTTAGTTTCGTCTTTATATTATATGTGTTTTATGAAATAAATTTGGAATGTGTAGGATGAATTAGATAATGTAGTATATGATGTTTAACTATCTTAACCTTCATATTTGAAGTCATGGATCATTTACCTCAGTTTGAACCTTGTACCAGTTAGCTCCTTAAATTAGAAATGTTTGCAGTTCTTCATAATTAAAATAGTTATGCGTGAAACTCCAATTGATACTTTTTAATCCATTCAGTTCTTATAAAATTTCAGGAGCATTAAATATTTTTGAAACACCTTATAACTACTTATGATAATATAAGTAAAATATCATAAGAATGGTGCTGATCTAACCATTTACCATTTATTCATCAGAATATAATATAATCCATTTTTTTCTATTTTGTGATTTTGGCGCAATAATAACTGTAGTTCTAAGACATACGAATCAAATAGTATGTACTTGTTAGGAAAAAAACAAAGTAATTTCCAGGAGTTAGGAATCATTGGTTGGAGCTACAGCAGAACTTCTATAGTGATCCAAAAAGAATAATATTAAAACTTTTCCTTTTTTAACAAATAATAATTGATTTAAACTATTTATTCGTTATTATTCTCCATTATGTCTAAAAACAAATTTTAAGTTCACAATTTTGATAGACCTAAGTATGTACATTTGTTTTTTATTATTTAATTAGTTAATTTCTTATAGGATTTCAATTTGTAGCAGTTTCACAAAACAAGCGACATGTCTTATTGTTTTTCATCTGATGTCTTAATGTACATACTTCTGCACATTGTGGTTGTTGCTTGTTGTAGGTGGATCCTATAGACTTTATTACTATTAACTAAAAGCAGTTAAACAATTTTTATTTTATAATTACTATTTTCATTCCTATAGAGGTTTACACTTTATTTTACAATGTTATAGTTTATTTTATTTGTCATTTATATTATTCATAGGGGACTTAGTTCCAGAATCAATGTTTTTTTTTCTATTCTTAATTTACATAATTGGAAGCAATTATAACATAATGCAATACAATAACTCCTAATTGAATAAATAGTAAGATTAACTTAAGAAAGGAAGGTGCACCACAACACACCTTTGATTGATATTGTTTTAATCTTTTCAATTTTTCTTAATTCATTGTTATATATCTGTTATGTACCTTTAAATCCCTCCTATTCCCACACCTCCTTACCATCCAAATTGATGATAGTCTGGGAACGATTCATTTATTATATTATATTTTCAGGCTTATATATTATTTTGTTTGCATTAATATTTTAACCTAATTGTTTACAATATATATTACAGTGTAAACTGAAACATTAGATGTTTGGCTGGCACCTTTCTTAGGTTTTACTTTTATATATTTAGCTAATATGTAACTTTTTGGTTTTCATTTAATTTAATTAAATATAAATTAATTACAAATGTAATTAATTGTTAATATCATTAAATTAATACAAATAAAAACAATTTTGAAGAAGGTAAATCAATATTGGATGAAAATAGAACTTTGTTAAAACAAAAACTGTTTGATAAATTTGAGTTGCATTAAATTACTTGAATACTTCTTATTTTACTGGATACACTTATGTTAATAAGTAAGTTTATAAACCTTAGATTTATTAAATGGTTTTTGTTTTAACAAAGTTAAATTTCCATTCAATATTTATTTATAAACCTTGGCTGAGGATGGTTTATCAGTAATAAAATTTATGTTAAGATGTTCTAAAATATAAATAATAAAGTATAAATTTATTTATTTGTTTACCATGTGGTTAAAATTAATCACCCATAGGACTCTTTGATTTAATCAAAATCTTGATAAATGTTAAACTAAAATAGTTAGTGAAGTGTGCAATATCACACAATTGACGGTTTCGGTTATCTTACAAACTACTCACTCTTATTTTCCAACAATTTCCATTGTTTTATTGGCATACATATTCAAAAGCAGTTTCTCTAGTACAAGGGAATTTGTAATCATGTCTACAGTAGTATTTTCAAAAAAAGTTCTAATAAAACTACACTTTCAGGATCAGGCCTCATAACTGGGACCTTCTCAATATCTAGTTGGGGAACTACCAACTGAGCTGGCATTCATGAGAGAGGATCTTCTGTAGGAATAAAAAAATCCCAATATGAATTATTTTTGGCCAACTCAAGCAAATGCGGCAAGTACCTCAGTGGATACAAATTGAGTCCTGATCTCACCTGTGTATTTTTTTCTTTTAATAATAGTGGGACCTATCTCTACCATAACAAAATTATTGTTGTTATTATTGACAATAAACAATACATATATATTTTGGAGGCTGGCTGACAGCTTTAATGTCACTTTCTTTCTTTTCTTTTGTATTAAATCAATGGTTTTTATTTAACATTATATTGAATTATACAGACTTCTACATATTGTTTCTTTTTGGTGGATAAATCTATGACTTTATTTAGAAAAAGCAATTATACAATTATTTTATTTCATACCTTCCCTATTTAGGTTTACACTTTATTTTACATTGTCGTTATCATTTTTACTAGCCAGATTTGAATTAGTCATCTGTATTAACATGTTATTCATAGGGGACTTTGTCCCGTAATAAAATTGTCGTTTGCTCTATACTATTATATATATGAAAAGGAAATTTTTGTAGGTAAAACACTGCAACTAGCATCTTAACTACAATCTAAACATCCAAAAAGGTGACTTAATTATATACTCTAGGATCCTTCCACGATTTTGATTATCTTTGTCAATCACATTTGGTGTTGCAAGCTCCCAACATTCATATCAAGTTATAATTTTTTATATAAATTGAAAACTGCAAAAACTTGCAATTGTACTTAAGCCTCTTAATGTCATGTAACAGGCAGTTTCATGCCCTTGTAAACAATTTGAGCAAAAGAAAGCAAATTGTTGTTAATGGGATGGATGTATCTAATACAAATATTTCATTATCAGAGATAATCTAGTATGGATAAGTTTAAGATATTTCTGTAATAGTTGTTTCTATGGCGGTTGGATGTAGAATTCAGTCGTTTATTGTTAGCCTTACAAATAACATAAATTCGAAACCACTGTCAATATGTTATCTCGGCAATTTATATGATAGATGTAACTCAATTATTTCAATTTCTTGTATGCACCAGGCCAACTTTGCTTGCCGATTTACAGAGTCAATTCTAATTGACTTTGATAATTGAGTAGCTTAATTGAAGCCCTTGCAAGGGCCAAATAAGCTACACCGGAGTTAATTAATTACCGGATGTGATTTATTATTAGAGGGGGGGACCACTCAGATTGCGTACCTCACCACCGGCTGACCCGGGAGGATCAGCCGAACGGTCATCGATGACTAGACGTTTCTTCTAGAGAATCGTCAAGTCTGCCTCACGCTCAGGGGAGGACGCTATCGATCGTCATCGTGGTTTTGAGTTACCCGACGATTACCGCCGAGGTGAAGATCAACATACTACAGAAATGATCCTGTAGAAGTATGATCTTAAACTCCCAAATCCAGTGAGTGAGAGTCTGACAGTTTAAGGGCAAGCTGTAACAGCGAGAGGCAAGCTGATTCATGACATAAACTCAATTACTAACTTAACATCCCACCAACTTCGCAATATTAGCTATCACAAAATCACTTTATCTTTTGATTTATCAATTTTTTTTTTGCAGAAATTCTTCTTTTCAAACTTTTTACCCGTAAGTCTTTCAAAAAAGTACCTTCACCATGGATGGAGCTCTTGGCAAGAAGCGCTTCTAGTAGCGATTCCCGGAACTATTATTCCTCAATTCGGAATGATTTTAACTTCGGCGACAGTAGTACATATACTTACACTAAGCGGAAGATATTAATTAGTCTACAATGTTGGACAGAAGAATTGAACTTGACAATAAATATTTGACGGACATACTACACAAAATTTCATGCGAATTCTCTAGAAGTTTCTCTCACCTGGAGATAGTGGCCCCTTAATTGACCTGAAAAACATGAAATTTTATTTCCCGATGGTATAAAATTCTTTTTAACTCTATAAAACTTGATTAATTACCCAGTAATTAAAAAAAAACCAGCCACCAGTGGACTCACCACTGTACTGCAACAATCAACCTCTACTGAGGCTTCCCACACTCCAACTTCAAGCAGGTGCTCCACCAGGAGCACTTGTAGTACCAACAAGGATCCACTTAACCCAAATATTCCTTTATTTTTCCCTCATCCTTAATCTTATAATAGAGAGCTAAGAAAAAAAAAAAATTTTCTGTCATTACACTTGGGTAACAAATTAAAATCTCGTCACTTTGATTAACATGTAATTTTAGTTTTATTATTTTTAAACTGTTACTGCACTAATTCATTATATTTTTTTCAACATGAGGGATTAATTTTATAGCCATGATAATTTATATGGTAGTTCATTTGATGCCTTGAAAAAAAGTAACTTTTTTCCTAGAATATTTTGTAAGGTATCAAATTAAAAATCTGGGACTAATTATTAATACTATGACAGAGATTAATGGATTATAATTATAAAAAACCATTAAGTCAGATTAAAAACAATTTTTTTTTTAAATTTAAACAGCTATGGCCGTTAACACAATGTATAGTACCAATCAATAAGTTCGATAAACTGCTTTGTGTTAATCAAAATAGTTTAATAGCAATCATTTAGTATAGCTATGAAAGCCCCTTATTGTGAATACACTATGACTCTAAAAAAATCACTGGCCAAGTTGAAGTAACAAACACTATTTTAATGACTGTAATCACAATTCAAAAATTAATTTTATTATCAATAATGACATCAATATCATTAGCGTGATACCTTACTCAGTATGTCCACTAAATATAATTGTAGACTAATAATAGACTATAGGTGTGATTAACCAAATACTCAATTGTAGCCAACTGCCTAGGCCAGAAATTTTGGTTTTCATCTTTCAGGAGTATTCCCAAATACTCACTAGATATAATGATGCATCAATCTAGTTCTTTTTTAGTTTGGTTGCAAAATGAATAAAAAATCAAGTAAAATATTTTTCATAATTCTCGATTCTCCTTATTTAAGTGGTTTTAAAATTGAACACTTTAAATCATTATGGTTATTGACTGAAACAATAAAGACTTCAGAAAGAACTTTTTTTTTTTAATAATTATAGACTCCTTGTTTAGAATTTATTTTTCTTGTGCACTTGGTTCATGATTTTTCTTGAGAAATGATATCTTTTAATTATTTATACTCACTCTTGCTAATTTTATCCTCTGCTTTTACTTCTAAGCTTTCATTGTCTACCTTTAATGCTTGTTCTGAAATTTCCATTTGTTTAATCAATATTCTAATTTTTTGCATACATCATTTATTAATGATTATATATCATATATTATTATTATTATTCATAGGTTTTCATTATATTTTTCAAAATTTCTTGTGTTGTTAGGAACATTTGGTTGCTACTTAAAGTCTCAGTATTTTCCTCACTACTATTACTTATCACAGAAATATATATTACGCACAGAATAATACTTTCATCCACTCCAACCTGTGATTGTTCTTTATTACTATCCATTTTGTTTTTTAATATAATTTCTATTTTTCTAGTCGTATTTGATTACTACAGTGTTTTTCAGAGGTTGGACAAGACCAGCTAAAAAGATGGATAATGGAGATAGATTGTCCGTTATGGGATAGCACAGATGGAAGAGCCCTGGAGATGTCTTGGTTTCGAATCCTGCGCCTGGAACTATTGTTTGTCTTTGGTTAATTACTATAGAATTCTAACAATTACTTATACTATATTTAAAAATAATAATGTATTTGGTGTTGTTGCTCTGAATAAAAAAATTGCCATGGGAAGCCAGAGTAATATTTTTACTAAATTTTAATGATGATAAAAATTACACCTTGATGGTACAAACATAGGTCTCAAGGATCAACTTGATCGCGTCAAGGACACACTTCTGCCATCACAAAAGAGTTAGGCTCCTTTTTCACACTACACAGTGTTGGCCTTAAGGGTACATTTATTTGAGATTCTTAGTACACACATACTTCCAGTAATGTTGTGACAACCTACGTACATTTTGAGGTCCTTTTTGTAATCATTTTCAGGTATTGGAAGTTTTTAGAAATAGATATGAGGTGGACATGTCGGTTAATTAACAAAGATAATTATATTTTAAGAGGCCATGATTATAGCCAATTGTTGGAGGAAGGAGAGAGGAAGTCGAAAGTTAGCAGGTGAGAGATTAAGTTGTCCGTTAATAGCAGAGGTGAGGAGAAGTAAGTACAGTTGTCATTAGTCCAAAGGTAGTGACAGGAATTTTATTTGAGATGAATCGGTTATAGACATAAGATTTCATGATTGAACAGTTATATTGATAAGATATAGGGAAAAGCCCAACAATTCCATCACTGCAGGGCTGGCTAGAAATGAACACAGTGTTTAAATCAATAATGCAGTCACAGTATCAGAAGATAAAAGTCATCAATAAATAAAAAATTACCAATCTTAAGTGGCCTCCAGACTGCTAACTTGATTGTCAACATAAGAACCCTTGAGCATGACAGAGTTGTTAAATCATTTTGTTTTTTTAGACAAGTAATGTTTGTATGAAAATAACCTCAACAGAACAGATGCTCATTTAGTGCTCATTCTAGTGGCTAATGTAGAAGTAATGGCTTATTTCCACTATTTTACTAAATAGAATAACAAGTGAAGACTATAAAACAGTGAAAATCAATTTTGTGAAGTCGTTTGACTTCTGACTTATACCACTGTCACTCTTGGCCTCTCATATGTTCTCAACATGGTATGCTGAAGACAATATGGTTGTATGTTGAAGGTTTAAATTTCATATTGTACCAACAGTTGCAATGAAATCTTTAAATTTCTTGTGAGAGGAGCCTAATGTTGATGAACCACACCCCAGTCAATATCAAATCTCTTTGGCTTCGTGAAGGGGTAGCTAAGAGATAGAGCACCAGGGAGGTCCCAGATTTTAGTCATGGCCCAGTCATAACATTTTTTTATAATTTTTAATATTATACATATAACGCCCTAAAGCATGCAAACAAACTCTCTGGGAAATTTAAACTAAAAGACTACATGGTAGCCCTTTATGTCGGAGTTCATCCCCTGCTGGTGCGAAGTTTTAAGAGATGTTGTTCGTGCAGATGTAGATCACCTGACCAGAGGTTGGGGAGTCCCTGGTTCGAGCCGACTTTCTTTTTCTTTGGCTAATAATTATTAAAACTTGTAGGATGAATACCATAACCAATAATTAATAATATTTTAATAGGGAAAACATTATTGTAAGAATCAGACCAACCACCCCTCCCCATAGGTATATAATGAAGGGGAAGAAATCAAACTAATAAGTAAGACTTCCGGGTATATTTTTTGTTTACAATATTAAAACAAAAAAAGAAAATAGCAATAAGTTCCATTTTGATAGATGTATATTTCTAGAATATTTTTCACCAATTGAGCATAATATCCTTCTGTACAAATACCTTTATTGGGTTTTCTTATCAAATTGCAACATTTTGGACTTTTTTTTTTTAATTTCAAAACCTCTCTTATTTAGATTACAATGAACAAAAAAAAAATTTATATGGTTACAGTTTGCTCCTCGTACTGCGATGTGCTGATGCATTCGAAGGAGGGCCTAATATAAAATATATTTCAATCTGTAGTAAAAAAGTCATAAACACATCCACAACACTAGGTGATGAGGCTCACCTTCAGCTTAATTTTGGACTTGATCAGTCCATTCACTATAAATCCAAGCAATCACTATAAAATCAGAAGAAAACTTTTGGTATAATCAAAATAAGTACAATTATTATTTAATTATTAAATTATATTGTTATTATTTATCATTTATTTTTAAGTAAAAAAAGTAGTAATAAATATTAAAACAGATAAATAAATGAAAGTCGTCATTTATATAACCTGGCTGGAACATTGTCAACAAATTTTGAATAGTGTATGTCAGTTAGTCAGTTTTATTTATGGCGTATTCTGTGCTGTAAGTTCAAATTTTTGTTTCATATGTACAATCTGACATGTCTACTTGTTGACAACTATTATTCTAAACATAAATTCAAAAATTTAACTTACTAAGTATGTCAGCATAGTGCAAACATATTCCTTTTACATCTGTTTTAAAATTCACAGTATTTTTTTATATTTTTGATTATGTGAATTGATTTTAGAAGTTTAAAAGATCTGTTGTTATCTTCTTTTCCAATAATTTTAGTGAGTCAAAGACAAAAGAATACAGCTGTAGCTGCCTTCACTGATGATATAGTGATGCAATGCAGCAGCCTGAACACCAAAAGAACACTCTTCCAGGACGAGTCAGCCTGCAATGCAATCATTGAAATATATGGTAAGCCAAATATCACTATGAACACAGAGGAACCAACTGAGTAATATTGCTTCATGCTAGATAAACCCTCGCAACAAATCTTAAAAAATTCGACCAATAACAGAGTGACAACCAAGGAATTAAATTAACATTATCACACTTTGTGAACCAGCCTACTCGATAGGTAGAACTGGGGTACTGCCTAGGCCTTGGATGACCTTTTGTTTTATAGACTCTGTTCTTTCCCTTGTGCTATCTGATTTACTTATTCCATTCCTCTTCAACCAGCAAATGTTGAGGGTTTGAGAAGGTTCAGGTGAATCACAAAGGTTTCTTTAAACTATGTACACTAGACGATGCAGTGCATTCTTTCACTACTCTGATCCGGAGGTCGGCTTGGGAGGCGTCGTCATCCAAAAATTCACAATCATAATCGTTTACCTCAGCATTTCAAAGACCTAATCCAATCAAAACGCCGCTCCAGAACAGTGGGCAAAGATCCCGGCATCCTGATCGCCTGCAACCTGCACCACTCGTCCCTATAATCCTCCTCGGTGACTAAAACGGCAGTGGCCTCGTGACCTGCTATAATGCGTGACAGTGAGAGTCCTGGCAATGGGCAGTTTCTCCAATCATGTCCTGAGCGTCTGTGGCTCCCGCGCTCTTTGTCAGCCTCTAGTGGCTCGTATACAGTGACGCTGCTGACAAAGGAGCATGGGGGACTTCCCAAGACTCCGCTTCCTCTTTCGCATGCGAGGGAGGTGACAAACATGTGGATTTTGGAGGTCTCTGGGCTGTTTGTATATATTGTATGAATGAGCGAGTGAATGATGAATTGTAAATATGGTATGAATGAGAACATTTATCTTAATTACTTATTGCCTAATAAGGCAGATTGTAATTTTAGCACAATAAAGAATATTTTATATATAAATTATGTAAACAAAGAAGTCAGCTAGACCATAAATGTTCAGGATTGAACACATGCCATTTATAAACACTGCATGAAGTATAGAGAAAGATTCCCTCTTTCAGTGTGCTGTAATCAGAATGAAACAGTACCTGGTTTTATCTCTCAAAATAAAATAATCAATAATTTTGTCATGTTTATTTGCAAATTTACAAATGACGCAATATTTTAGGACAACACTTTATACATGATTCATCTATCTTTTAAATCTTCTTTGATTTGAGGTTGCCCCTTTAAACACTGCCATTCAGGGCAGGAAAGGAAACCTTTTCTTTTTTTTTTTCCAAATCCCCTTAAAAAAAATGGCAAAACTTTTATTTACAATAGATTCTTAGGCGAATCTATTTACATATTACATTTTATATGTCCTGTACCATTGGTACACTCTATGCAAGGTCTGAATCTGCATAGAAGTTATATAATCAATATAAGTACAATGATACACAATGTACTTGGCTTTATTGACAAGACTACAAGGTGATGGGGCTCACCTTTTTGATTGCCAAACCTATTTATAGAAGTAAAATAAAATTCACTGCCCAACAAGGGATTGAATCTTTGTATTATGAAATAGTTATAGTGACCATTAAGCCTTATAAGGATCCTTTACCTTGTATAGACACAATTTAGTTAATATGAAAACATCTTAATATTACAATTACCAAAGCAACTTTAGATATAATTTAGAGCAAAATTATTTTTAAAAAACTTTGACTTGCTCATTTAGAGTATAACTGGTTGTCGAAAAGCTTCTGTCCATCTTCCTAAAAAACAAAACAAAAAAACCTCCATCCTAAGCAGCAAATAACACAACAAAACATTCCAGAGTCTTACCAGGAACTGGATGAAACCCAGTCATATGATAAGAGGAGCAGTCTCAATAGTTTATTTCCCAATGTAAGTGAATGTATGAATTTGGCGTATTATATAATGGATATCATTCATATATTTTATTAATAATTATTTACTAAAGCTAAACAAGTATGCTTTTTAAAAATTTAATATTTAATTTAAAAATTAAATATCATCAATTAATATTTTTCTCCTCTTCCTTTGCCATACTATAAACATTTCTTTTGTTTATATATTTCTTGTATGTTTAAGAATTACCTTTGTTTACCGAGGTTTTTTTGGGAGGGGGAGCGTAAGCATTTTCGCATGGGCAAGGGATTGTAAAATAAGTTAAATATGTTAATAATTATTAGTTGTAGAATGAAATCCCACTGGTGTAAATTTTAATATCATTTATGAAAGAAAATAAACAGTAAAACGCTTGGAATGCAAACCCCAGACCTCATTACCGCCGATGATATTAGTGGCTTCTCTTAGCTAACTACACTATACGTATTTGTGTGACTCTTTGTGGGTCTCGTTAGCTCACAAAACATGATGAAAACGGAAATTCATTTTAATATTTTTTTCCTAGGAACTCATTTGAAAGTAACAGCATTATATAAATGTATTATATATTTATGATTTTTTTGGGGGGTTAAAAGCTAAAGTTTTAGTGTACTCCAACATAAAGAATACTAAAAAGAATTATAATGTTTAGAAAAGCATAAACGAACGAGTCGTTATCGAAAGCATATTCTTATAATCGATATATCGAATATTAAATCAAAGTATATTTTTTTATGTATTCAACAGGTTTATAAGTAAATATATGTATTGTTTACGCCGGTAATGATTAGGAAAGATTTTGTGTCGTAAACTGATGTGGAATGAATCCTTTTGTGTTTTCTCTTTCTACTTTTTACACATTTACCTATAACAAATGCTTTAATTGAGTGATAGGCGTGGCTTTTTGTTACTAAGAAGGTTGTTATGTGAAACTGTATCATTTATTTATCAGTTCTCTGTTTTGGATAGTTGCTGCCTCTTTTAAGTGAAGATATTACCACAATGAATTTCGTTGTAACATTAGCTTTTGTTGCTTTATTTTCCGTTCCAAGTGAGAAGACAGTCTGTCATATGTATATATGCTATTATTGTTTTAAGTTATTATATTTTATTTATATTCTTGTTCGCAGGTTTGGCCATTAAATGTTGGGTCTGTCGGTCAGATTCAGATCCTAAATGTGCTGATCCTTTCGATAACAGTACTGTGCCTATAACTGATTGCAGTCATGAACCCGATTTGTTGCATTTTCCAAATGTGAGACCTACTATGTGTAGGAAAATAAGACAGAAAGGTAATTGTGATTTTCTATGATGGATGTGGGTATATTATCTAGGTACAAGCTTCTGTAATTTTTTTTATTTTATGTCTACCTAATCTGTCTATGACAACCAAACATTTAACAAAAAAATAAAAATAAGACACTGTTTTTGAGTTCTCCCGTCTCGAGTCTTGCTCCAGCTTACATAGTGTGTTTTGTTGATCCCGATGCTATAAATATGGTGCTGCGTCAATGGCCTATAACTGTCAATCTGACAAGTAATGCTTTTACATATACGTAAATACGAGGGGATCAAGAAATATAAACTGACTTAAAAGGACGTATGAAGAAATGAAATATGAGGCATATGATGGTATGCAATAATGTGAGGGCCCTCACGACAAATATCTTTGACTATCTGAAAACTCAACACCTCTCTTCTCAAGGAATTCTAAACAACTTACAATATTTCCTTTCAAGCATCTCTTAACAACTGAATTCCCTAGCAGTTCTCTCAGCCTGTAAAATTACTGACTAACTTCCCAGCTGTTCCATTCACTCGTCAGAAATTAAACTTTTTATGATTTATTTAATATTTTATATAATAAATTATTCCTTATAAATTACAATACAGTATATGTTATTTTTAATTCCAAAAAATTTCAAAAACAAATTTTTTTAAGATTAATTTTAAAAAAGCTGTGGTCTTTGTGATAAATTCACATGTAAAGTATCCATCATGGGGAGTGTTAAGAGAAGCTAATTTTGAATATAAATTTTAATTATAAATAAACATGGTAAATTAATAAATCATTCAAGGGGTAATTATAATAAAATCTGCAAAACCTGTTAAAATTGTTATTAATGGAAGTTATTGCAATTTTGTTGGTATGATTTTGCTTCTTCTTTTTTTTTCATTTCTAGTGAATGGTGAATGGAGGTACTTCCGAAGTTGCGCTTACTTGGGTGAACCAGGAATCGAAGGTGATGAACGATTCTGTTTGATGAGAACTGGGACTTACAATATTTTTATGGAATATTGCACGTGCAATAGCAAAGATGGTTGCAATACAGGAGCAACTATGTCATCAATGTCTGCTTTGTCACTTGTTATATTAACAAGTTTAATATTTTGTTTTTTTGGCTGACTTTAGATTTGAAAAATCCAATTATAAGACTAGACAAATTTATCTACCGCAAAGGAATGTCCTTTATATTAAGAACGCACAATGCCATTACTTACTAATATCTAATTATTTAATTTTTTTTTATTGTATATCTCAACTTAATTCTATTTCATCAATGTCAACACATTTTGTCACGATCTGTTCCTTCCTACTTCCTGTAACATGAGAAAAAGTTCCCCAAAAGTATGTACAGCCTTAACAAATCTGTGTTTTAGTAGTTCCCCTGCACAGAGGATTGATTTTTATAAAATATAATAATAATTAAACCATTATTGCTATTTTTAACTAATGACTAAATAAGACAGTAGGTTTGCCTTTTAACACATTATTTTCACAGCTATTCTAGAATTTTCTCCATGTTTTTCTGAATTCTCCTTACATTACAGTTGTCTATCACACTGTAAAGTGGATCTTTTTTTAAGATGTAAAGGCTTTTGAGTTTGTATCTAGCAAAAGTGACATGTTACTCTTGAAATAATTTTTGAAAATTTAAGATTAAAGCATGAACCAGTCAAAGGAAAACCATAGTCACAAACTTTACGCAAGATGAAGTATTGAACCTACTTATTTTACAAAGAAACATGGTTTGCCCTTATAATGAATTAGTGACTTTTTCCCTTGATTATATCAGTTCCCCTGTCAGACGTTGGTGCCTAGATCAATGTTGTCCCATCATTAGAGCTTCTTAGAAAAGATACTTTTCACAAAACTAATCCCAGGTTAGGTTGGAGTTGCCACAAGAAAAATCAGGATAATAGGAATCCTTTGTTGCTAAAACAAATGATTTATTAGAGGTACTCGCTAAAATCCATGAGAAATTACATTCATATGAACAAAAAATTCAAGTATTATTGAACTGTTTAGAGCCCAATGTGATAGTGCATACTGTAATTTTTTGTTTTAAGGGCTCATAAACTGGTGTCTGATGAGTGATTTTTCCATTCAATAAGTACAATCACATAAATCTAAATTATATATGAAAAAAATTACCAAGATTAAAGCACTTTTATTTCTTCGAATGAACGCAACCTGTAAGAAACTATAGCTTATAGACAGTTATGAATGCAATGTTGACTAATCACAATGGGCTCTTAACAGCTCAATTCACTGACATCTGGAAAATTATATTTTCGTATAGAAAAATTATTGAACTGCACGTTACAGTACGGAACTATAGAAAATTTAACTGAAAAATTCATCAATTTTTTTTATTTTGTTTATATTATGAATTTATTTAATTTGTATGTATAATTGAACAAGTGTCATAGGATTTGATCATTAATTAAAATAAAAATAGTTTGTTGTTCTTAATTCAGCTCTAGATAAGTTATACGAATCCATTATGTTTTTCTTGACTTTTATTGTAAATATATTAGTAATTACTGTATGATATTAGTTGCCATTATACACAGATGTGTATGCTAGATTAATATAAAAAAAACTCTTCATTTAATTTAATTGTTACTTAATCATACAAACAATAATCAGATTTTCCTGAGAATATCATGCTTACTTGGCTGTGTAATTGTTACGCCCATCTTGGTGATGTGTTGATATAGTACAAAGTATTAAAAGAACTGTTACAAAGTATATTTTCCATCGAATAACATTGATGCTTTAATATTTAATTATAACTGCTGCAATCAGTGATATAGTTCAATTTTTAATGTTTCAAGTAGTTTTATAGCAAAGATTTATTGTCTATCCTGTCCTACTTAAACTGCCAAAGGGCATTAAAAAAATGTGTTGTTTTTACTTTAAGAAGAAAATTATATCATAAATATTTTTTTTCAGAAGAGTATTTATTAAGATTTATTTTATATTATAAAAAGTTAAAAGTATGATGTAACGATCCGTCCTTAATGTGAATATATATATTACAGAGGTACAGTATATTATATTCTTTCTGTATATATATATTTTTGGTGAGTTCAATGAGCACCTTCAGTCAGATTCTGTGCCTTAACCGTCCATTTCAATGAATCGTTTGTCGTTCACATAGCACTTGCATGATTCATGACAAACTTGATTTTTTATAAGCATTGGAAATGCTTGGAATCTCAGAAGTAATTAAGGAAACTTTTGTGTTATGGCGACTTAACACTGACATATGTGGCCATAGAACTGACTAGTGCTATACTTTTTTATTATATTTGTATGAAAATTCATAAATGATTAATCAATTATGGTTAAGCTAAAAAAAAATAAAGTTGTGAATCACAAGTTGTCTTACTGTTTCTTTAATTTACCTTAAAATTAATGTTATATTAAGAAATATGAATATGCCCTGAAATTGGCTTTGTCTCTCATGGATATCTTAATCCCTGGCCTAAATATTAGTATTTAACGGCACAAAACCACTAATAAAATGATAGGGTTTATGAACACTACCCAAGGTAACCTACAGTCTTATGCCACCTATAGGGCACAGGACAAATAAATTAAATTAGTTGAGATTAGTGATGAGAAATAAAATCCATACTTACAAAAATTAATTTATTTGTTTTACAAAATAAGCATTGCTCTTCCATCTACATTCTTAAAACTATCATGTCTCATACATTTAATCTTGGGCAAAATATTTTTGTGTTTGAATTAACGACAATTTATTTCTGCTGGTAACATTTTCAACAGTAGCATATTAGTTTATTTCACAATTGATCTGAGGAAGGTGAATTATTATTGTCTGATTTGTCATTGTACCATAAAACTGGTGGGGTTCTCATTATACCTCCAAATAATGATTTATCGCACATTTAATTTATATAACAGGGTGTTCTCATTTGAGAAAGTCGATATGCAATACGAAATCTATAAACTTACCTAATGGATAATGGTTCTGCAAACAAGGATTGTACTAGAACCACTCCTGCCATAGCTTCTTTCCATATTTTATAAATTATGAAATTTGATAAACTATTTTAATGGTTTTATTCAATTAACAATACACTATTAATATTTGTTAGGGCAAAAATTATAATTATTGCCTCAATAATTTCCCATTTAAATACAAATTATAGTTTAAATAACAAATCTATCTACACAATATGGTTTATTCAACAAAACCATTTTCGACTACACAAAGCTGTCATCTTCAGTTACTAAAATGAAAAGTCATATGATAAAAACATGGACTGTGCATACGGGGACAAACATAATCAATCATGAAAAGCAAAAATAAATAAAACCTATTTAAACATTTTAAAAGTGCTGAACATGCACTTAGTCAGAAATGGGCCATCTATTTTATGTACTACAAAATTAAAATTTGACACATACATAAAAAGTACAATAATACATTAATCCCATGGCAACTCATTGATGGTATGAAAAATCCTAAAACATTTGAAATTATTTTTATGAAGTAAGACTTGTAATAAACGGACCATTTATTACTTAGTGGAGTTCCATCATTTTATTTATTGTTGCTTTTAATGATTGATTTTGTTGATATGTCTTTTTATCATAAGAGTTTTCATTTTAGCAACTAAAGATTGACACTAAGAATGAACTATATTATGGAGAGGCAGAAGGTTTGTTATTTAATCATATCCTTCTACAGCTAGCACTAACCATATAATTATAGTTATATGAAATAAAAATTAAGAGAACTACTGGAGTAGTAGCAACAACTTTAATCAGCTATCATATGGACAATATTAAAACAGCTATAAATAAATGTGTAAAAATGACATATACTATAGCACAAGCAGCAGCTTGTGAAAATCAACAGTTACAGCTCCGACTTTCTAGAAGTGAGTAGACATTTTACAATTGTATTGTACTAAAAATAGATAGATGCCTCTTGGAGAATGGGTGGGAACTCCCTATGCAGAACATCAAAACAATAATATTCAGGTATCTAATTCTGCTTTTTGAAGATTAAGATTTCTCTATGCTCAGAAAATCCAAGTGGTTGACTTGTAAACATACCAATAAATATTGTTAAATGAATAAGATATCTCCAAAACGGCTATTTGAATGAACACCTTTTGGTCAAGATGATTACATCTGCATGTCCTCCGACTAGCAGAATGCTGGTACACCTCCCAGGATGTATTTACCAGATTACTAGACATTTCCCATTTCTATATTGATGCTTGGATGTCAACGATTAACATCCTCTCCATCCTTATGGAAAGGTTGAAACAGTATGGACTAATAATCAACGCCAAAAAAATCTCTTTGGAAAAGTATAAAGTCGTTTCTAGGCCGGAATATTTCATTGCAGCTGAGATCTGTCCAATTCAAGAATACCCACAAATTCCAAAGATTTTTGGGTTTGGTTAATGTTTACATTTGGTATCTATCGAATACAGTCAGACTGCAGCGTCTTTCAGTGAAGCCTACTCTGATCGCCTGCTGATCGACAAAACATAAATAGAATGGAGTTTCGAGTTCGCACTTTGTCACCTTAAAAGAGGTATTCTCCCCTTCTATGTCAAGAATTCCTCATGCACTGAAGGAAAAATTTTATTAATTAAACAACAACTTTATTATGATAAAATTACAATCTGCCTCATTGGGCAATAAGTAATTGTGATAAATGTTTTCATTCATACCATATTTACAATTTTCATTCACTCGCTCATTCATACAGTATTTACAAACAGCCCAGAGACCTTCCAAATCCACATGGTTGTCATCTTCTTCACGTGCGAAAGAGGAAGCGGAGTCTTGGGAAGTCCCCACGCTCCTTCGTCAGCAGCGTCACCGGATACGAGCCACTAGGGGCTGACGAAGAGTGCGGGAGCCACAGACGCCCAGGACATGATTGGAGAAACTGCCCATTGCCACGACTCCCACTGTCACGCATTATAGCAGGGCACGGTCACGAGGCCACTGCCGTTTTAGTCTCCGAGGAGGATTATAGGGACGAGTAGTGGAGTGCAATGACTGTGCTAAGGGATTAGGGTGGTTGAATAGGTTACTATGGAATTTCATGAACTTGGAAGGGATGAGTTCGAGAATGTAGGGTTTATTAAAATCATTATGAAGGGTTTTGTTGCTGACGTAATAAGGGGCATTACTATTGTTCTCAGGACTATTGATTGAAAGGATTGGATAAGCTTGATGTTCGACTTTTTTGCTGTCCCCCATAGCTCTATTCCGTATGTCTAGATTGGCTTAAGTATAACTTTGTAGATTAGTAATTTATTTTATATTGAGAGATGGGATGTCCTTTGAAGTAGTCTGTACAGTTGTCCAAAGCGTCTGTTTAGTTCTTGTTTTTTTAGCCTCATATGTGTGGGTTCCAGGTCAGTCGTTTGTCGAGATGGAAGCCTAAGTACCGTACTAAGTGGGATACAGGGAGAGGAATGGAATTAAAAGAAACTAATGGACAAGACTTGCGGCAGAGGGTGAAAGTAATGATGAAGACAAATAAATTTGTGATATTGTGGAAATGTTCATAATTCATGCAAGTGATCACCATGCCATTTTTTATTCAATGGCCAATCAATCACAGGTTAGCGTTTGAACTACAAGCCAAACAGTTCGTCAGAACCACTTCTGGCCCAATACCAAGTGAGACACGAGTTAGAGCATTTGTGGTATGTCAACGGTGATAGGCCAAATCCACACATTGTACCATTTCATATTATTGACAAGTATAAACAGATTAACTTCATGGCCACAAGCTTGTCAAACTGGGTATCTCGGTTTGAGGTTCCAGGTGACTTTATGAATTGCTTGGAATGAAACATGACCAACACCATGTATAAACCGAATTCAACCAAAGGAAGATGCCCTGATTAAACAATTACTCTGAAGGCAGCAACACAATCAGTAACCCTTACACCATAGAAGAGAAAAAAAAACAAGGGTTTTCAAGGGCAATAAAACTCACGCTTGTGGGCACATGTTGCCGTAGGCCACGCCAGTATCAAAGAAAAATAGATAAATTAGTTGCTTTATAAAGTTTTAATTTGTATTTTTTCAGTTACGATAAATACTTTACTTAAACCTTTGCGGCCATGACTTAAGTAAATATCCAATAAGTTTTTTGTTTTTTTTCAATTGCTTGCTCTAATATTGATTTAATACGTCAATTTACTTTGATGGAAAGCTTCTATTGTTTTCGTTGTAGTTGTTGAACGAATTGAACGGATCACTTTAATGAACGAAGTAGCTGATCTATAGTGTGAAAACACTTCTCTGAACTTCCACTGCCTTGATTATAAATATGCTCAATACAAATAATATAATTTAAAATGCACTCTTTTAAATCGATCTAAAAATTATAACATTATAATGCAATGTTATTATTTAAAATTTTTAACACTTAAATATAATGATAAATGTAATTTCATGCAAATGCTTTGTTATCGCTAGTCACGTGGGACTTTTCAGACTGGAGGGGATGGGCTCGTAGTTGAATACCGGATCAAACTGTTTATGTGTGTTTTGCAGTATTTCATATTATAGTGATCTATGATTTTCGTCTGCAGTGATTTGGATATTTTGTCTGATAAATTCGGTTTCAGTTAGACACTGTATTCAAAGTGTCTAAGACAACATTCTTAGGGACAGTGGTTCCCTGTTTGATTAATACTACATGTAAGAAATGCGCTTGATGAATGTATTCAAAAGCAATAAATTTTGCTGTTGAATTAAAAGTTAGTTGTCAAAAACAACTGAAAATGGATGGTATTAAGAAGGACGTGTTGACTGGTTCAGTTAATATTTCGGTTAGTGCTGATCATGTAGCATCAAAGCAGGTATGTTCAGCAGAAACGTTATCTATTTCATCTGATATTTCTAATGAAATTTTAGAAGTTAAGAACAACCCTGTCAAAGTTGAAGAATGTGTGCCAATTCACTATCAGATTAATGAATTAAAGGCAGAATCTGAAATTGTCAGTGAATTAAAAGTAGAATTGGGAAATGTTGATGAATTGAATTTAGGTTCTGAAAATGATGATATATCGCACTTGGGAACAAAAAATGATGAAGTGAATTTAGGTTCTGTAAATGTTGATAAACCTAATATAGACATGGGAAAAGATGAAGTGAATATAGGTTGTGAAAATGTTGATGAATCACATTTAGAAACGGGAAATGATGAAGTGAATTTAGGTTCTGGAAATTTTGATGAATCGCATTTAGGAACCAGAAATGATGAAGTGAATTCAGGAACTGAAAATGTTGATAAACGGAACATGGACACGGAAAAAGATGAAGTGAATTTAGCATCTGAAAATGATGATGAATCACATTTAGATACGGGAAATGATGAAGTGAATTTAGGTTCTGAAAAATTTGTTAAACCGTATTTAGAAACAGTAAATGATCAAGTGAATTTAGGTTTTGAAAGTGTTGATGAATCGCATTTAGGAACTGAAAATGCTGAAGTGAATTTAGTTCCTGAAAATATTGATGAATCGCATCTAGGAACTGAAAATGATGAAGTGAATTTTGGGTCTGAAAATGTTGATAAACCAAATATAGACACGGAAAAAGATAAAGTGGCTTTAGGTTCCGAAAATGTTGATGAATCACATTTAGGAACTAAAAATGATGAAGTGAATTTAGGTTCTGGAAATGTTGATGAATCGCATTTAGGAACCAAAAATGATGAAGTGAATTCAGGAACTGAAAATGTTGAATTGAATTTAGAATTTGAAATTGCCGGGGAAGACCCAAAGGATGAAGTTGTTTCATTAACAATGTTGCCGGTTTTACCTCAGTGTTTTCATGGTGAAAACATTGTAACAGGCAATGGTGGAAAATTGTCAATTGATGTTGGTGATGAAATTAATCTTAAAAGAAAAAGCGACTCTTTAGCTTTATTATCTTCTTATCAAATTAGTTCAGATTCAGAAGATGGTCTGGATCATAGTGCATTTTCTAAAGCTCAGGTCCAATCGGAGACAGATTCAGATAGTAGTACCGACTCAGAATCAAATGTTTTACCTGTATTCAATTCGTAAGTTGTCGATATTTTAGGTAGTTTTTCTGATATTTTACATGCATTGAAGTTTGAATCATAGATGTTACTGTGTTTCAGAGATTCTGATGTTGCCTCAGAGTCCGAGGAGGAAGTAATTCCGGCTGAGAAAAAAAAGAAGAATAAGGCTAGAATCAGAGCTCCTGGAGAACTTGGCATTGCTGATCTTCCTCCTATTAATGAATTACAAATAACCGTTAAAGAGGAAGAGTGCTTGCCATTTGGGAAAGTCCATAGCATTGTTGAAACATTGGGTAAGAATTATTCTTTAGGCTGGTGCTGACTTATAATGATTGCAATTTGCTCTGGGAATAGTTTTTCCCTGATTTATCCAAAATGCATTTGCCACATAGAATACAGATTCAGGCAAAATCTGACGGCTTAGTTTAGGGCTAATCGTTTGACCTTATTAGGGGATTACCCCATGACCATTTTAATTAATTTATAAATTGAATATAATTAGTATAGTACATATTACAATCATAGAAGGTAATACAAAAGGTTATAACCGGCAATTATCTGTTCTTACTTGTGATTGGTGCTACTTGTTCTTAGCTTTTTAACTATTCACAATAATGCTTTGTACAAACATCTTCCAATCCCAAGATTAAATCCAAACCTCCTTCTGCTTCTAGAAATTTAAAATACCTGAGAAAAGTTCTTGTAGTCCGGATAGTAAAAAACTGTCATCAAATCTTCAATTTAACCTTCCACGGTCAATATAACCCATAAGTGCCCACAAATATATCAGTATAAGTTGAAGACACTAATAAATTGTTTATTTGCTCTCCTCTTGTTCTATTGCACCATTTCTATTGTCGTTTATGATAGCTCTTTCTAATTCATCCTCTTTTATTTCAAAAGTTATCATTCCACTCATTAATAATGCACTGTGAAAACTTTCAAGGCTTTGATGAGAAATGTTTCTTATAATATTTTTGCCAGGTTCTTCTGAGACCTTTAGTGCCTTTAGCACCTGTTTTCTAATCCATTGCTTTGAGATTTTCCTGGTGGTTCTCATTTAGAGTAATTTTTACCTTACCTTACGGGAGGGGGTCCCATGTGGTTGACATGTCCTTTAAAAAAAAAAAAAAAAAAAAATCCTGGACCTTTGTTTAGCTATTTTAACTGCTCTCTTGGTTGTATTTCTTCTTCTGCCAAATTGAAAACATCATTTATCTCTTAATTTAAACATGAAGAGTGTTTTCCCAGGGCCCAGACTTGCTTCAATCTTCAAACCAAGGTTTTACTTCACTATACTGGCCAGAAGTCATCTATTATCTTATTGAAGTCCAAGCGCTCGTACATTCTCTTCTACCATTTATTTTGTATGTGCCTATAATTAATATGAGGAATAGGATTGCGGTTGTGGCATCTTTATCTTAATAAGGCTGTATGAAAAATGAGTGCTATCAGTGTGGGATTTGTTATGTATATTGTTTAACATTTTAATTTCACAATATAGTCCGGTAATATTTATTATTAACCCTCTGCAGATCTGTTTTGTTTTGTGAAAAAAATTAAATTTTGGTAAATTATAAATAAGCATTTACTGATTACTTATTCATTTGTAATTGTAATATTTCCAGTTGTCATTGAGTCTCTACCAGATGTCCCTGCTCTAAATTTGGATTCTGTGCTTTTCACTAAAATTGGACATCCTCTAGGAGAAATTTTTGATGTTTTCGGACCAGTTAAGAAACCATACTACACAATACGTTTCAATAGTCAAAATGATATTAAAACCAAATCTCTCTCAGTTGGATCTATAGTATACTGTGCCCCCAAGACAAAGTATACTCAGTATGTCTTTATACATCAGCTTGCTAGGTAAGAAATATGTTGTTTTTTTTGTTTTTTTTTTCATAGCTTTAAATGTTTATTTTATATTTGTATTATTAGAGGGTAGAGAATGAGATATAGTAAAAAGGCTGAGGGCTCAGGGTGGAGTTCATACAGTTTAGTCAGAAGTGATATCAAGTTGCTTAAAATGAGATGGTATTTAGCTATAATGTAGAATGGCCGATACATCAAAAACATGCTAACTGAGGTCCCCTAAAGCCCATCGAGTGAGATGCAGCAGCTCATTGAATTTGAACTGAACTGAAAGTTAGTATCCAGTTTGATTCCAGCTGAAGTCTGTGAGTCGTAAGTCGATAGATCAAGTAGGATATATGATATCCGAAAGGCTCCTCTTGAGTTATTTTTTAAACTTAACTCATTGAATGAAACTGAAGCTATACTCTGCCTATAACTTCTGTTTTGCTTTCATTTTCCGAAATTCATCTCTTAATGAAATGTTTCTTTTATTCTCGAGCTCTAAGCCTTCCTCTTTGTTTTTATGTACAATTTTTTATATAAGTTTGACTAAGTATATTATATGAAACCTATTAAGTTAACTTGTACTCATATTCCTTTGATCCTAATTATTGCACCAATAAATGACTTGTTGGTGTTATAATACATTAATAAACAGGGAAAAAAATTCTGGTGGTACTCATAGTTTCACATAGACCTTGACCTTTAAGAATAGTTAATGATTATAAATACCTTATAATTATCACAAAAGCAAGTTTCACTTATAAATTTAGCTATTGATCTCTCAAAGAAGTTGTGCTAGTTTATGTTTATCATTTATAAAAGAATAAAATATGGGTCCGGGCACATTTTCTGTTCTCTGATGCTATCATGAGGATAGGAAGAAGGAAGATTTTTCTGTAAAGAAAAATATGTGTTAGCTAAATGTTGTTTGGGGTTACTGGTGACTCATCTCCATCTCAACAGAATGTAAGACTTAAATATTAACTCCTGGTAACAATTTTGAACAGTTCGTATCGACATTGGTAGCTATCTAATGTTTTGAAATTGATTTTGAATATGATGAACACAGAGGGAATGATAAAAATAGACTGAGCTGCTTCCAATTTCCTTGTTAAATCATGTCAATAATCCCTGACAGTAAAAGTAACAAAACTTATATTGATTCAAGTTTTAGAAGGTATTCATTAGAGATAAATGTTATGAATTTCACTGAAATGAATGAAAATGCTACAAATACCACCATTAATTTTTCAGCAGTGTAATTAGATCTAATCTATTTATAGAATAAAAGGCTCTGATGCATCTTGGAGAGGAGATCTGGAGCCTCCTCCTGGATATGTGGAGTACTCTGATGATGAAGAGGAAAGGAATGCTAAGAAGAAGAAGAAAGGCGTAAGGGCTATTTACTTTATAACTTAGTGATTAAGAAAGAGAATGAACAGAATGTTAAGCGTTAGCATTTATGGTTGTTTTTTTTATTCATGTTTTTTTAGGCTCGATTAAAATATTTATCCAAAAAGATTGTAGATGTTGATGAACCTCCTAAAAAATGCCCATCTTTTGAAGAGAGAATGAACCATCAAAACACAATAAGAAATCAACTTTTCAGCAAACTTCCTGGAGTAAGTCAAGATTATAGGGTTAATTTAGTTATTGTATTTAAGTTGATATTCAATTATTCTCGGCTATCCTATGAAACTTAACTAAACCTGTTAGGTTTAGATCCAAGCTATTAGCTGGTCAGTTTAAAGTATGAATTTCAAGATTTTTGACAACACATGTTAATTGTGGTTATAAGAAACAAGCGAATAAATGGTGTGAATTGGATTACAAATCACTTTAAAATGTCTAGGAGACAATTGTGCATTTATTGCTGGTCTACTGATAACGTGGAAATCAGATTTTACCTCCAAGAGGAAATTCCTCTGCAAACAATCACTGAGCCACCTTTGAATTGTATTCTTTACAATATTGGTGTAGCACTCGCCAGGTCTCGTTTGTATCTTGTCTAATGTATAGATGGAAAAACGGGACGTTTCTGAAAACATTAAGTTTTAAATGAGTAGGTGTTCTCGAGTAAAATTGAATGCATCTCTCCGATTATTTGTGGTGAGAAACATTCCTATGGCTGGTCTCTATGTTCACAAATTCATTTCAGCTAGTCTTGTAGTGAACAGTTTCAGCATTTATTATAATGATTCAAACAGTTTGTGCTGTTTCTTTCAGAGCCAGTTGAAAATTGATTCCAGAGAGATTGGAACATCTTAAATAGATCATCCAGTGGTCCTGTTGCCCTTGATTAGCCTCTTTCTTGTCACCAAATGCACAGACCATTTACTTGGTATTCAATGGCCTTCCGGACTGTCGTAACTGACAAGATTAAAACTTGGTGCATGTACTCTGTTGATTTCTTCCATCATCAATTAATGATTAAGAACATGCAATTTGTTCAGCACGAATCACCATTTTTAATTAGAAGTGATCTAGAAGGGAATCACTGATGCTAGTGTACATAAATTTGTTTTTATTTGAATGAAGGCTTGTGTTAATGTTTACAAAATTCTACGATTAACTATTGCAACTCTATTATTTATTAGAAAAAAAATAATACATACCAACTTTTTGAAATATTCCTGATGGGTTTATCAAACAATACATTGAAAGCCATGTGCAAAACATAAATAAACTTTACAAAGTCACTTTTTTTTGTGAAGCAGTTTATTTACTAATCTAACTAAAGTTTAGGAAAGTAATGGGAAACAGCTGTTACTGAGAAAGGGTGGGAATACTGTCAGTGTGGTTTTATGATCGCTGTTGAGAATAGGGGTCTAACCTCAGTGGACGCTTGAGGTACTTTTACTGACTGAGGTGTGCCGAACAAGTCTGGCAGCAGTCTATCTGACTACTGTGGAAGTAAATGTGTAATGTTCATCGTGCTGGTCTTGTCATTATTGCATTCCATGTGCATTTGGGTAATTCTACTGTGCTGCTACTGCAAAATAAAAGGGGGATAACCACCATTGGCGTAGAATAATAATTAAAAATATATTTAGAGAATTTTTTTTGGGGGTTGTAAAATTTAAAGTAAATGAAATTAAGTTTATCATGGCCAGTTCAAATTTTAATTATGAAAAAATCCACATTTAACCTCAGGCTTTAGCTCAATTTTTAATAGAAAATGTCATGGTTTATCTAATTAAACTCTTCCCAATCTTAAAAACAACTGCTTCACTTCTCTCTTACCAGAATCTACAGTTCCCATAGCCTTCTCAAGATCTCTTTAAGGCTGGTGTTATCACTTTTTAAAATTTTCCCATTCTATCTGATCCCATAATATACTACTATATATTAAAACTTTTAACACAATTTAAGATTATATTATATTGAACAAAATATTTGCTATAGTATTAATGTACATTGTTGCAGACTCTATCGAAGCGCTCCACTTGGGTCAACTCTTCATCAGGATCTTTTGCTCCAGGAGCAGGGAGACCAAAGCCAGAAGAAGGCACCAGCAAAGGGCACGTAAGATCTTCTAATTTTTCAGCACCTGCATTTCAGAGGCAAGCACCATCTGCACCACCAAGTTTCCCCTTCCCTGCAGGCAGTGGTTTCCATACACCACCCCCTGGAGTTCACGGATTCGGTTTGAGAAATAACCAATTACAGCATAATTCGTTCGCTAACCAATGTCCAGGCAATATTTTTTCGTCTCAGAATCACATGAATGGTAACCGACCTGGTAGTCAAATTTATCAACCAATTAGCTCTGGATTCCAACAAGCCAGCTCTACATATCACCTCAATGGACAAGAATTCTCTAGTCAAAATTTTGCTTCCCTGAATCAACAGCCTTTTCCAAGAGGCGCTCCACCTTTTCCACCTTCTTTGGTTGGTGGTTATCAACCCAATAATCATGCGTGGCCTTCAAATAATCAAACATTTGGTGGCCAGCCATCATTTTCTTCGAGTGCGCATTCTTTTCAAAATATTTGCCCACCATTTAAGACTAACAATGCACCAGGTTTTTCACAAAGTAATCAACAATCCTATGATAACCAAGGATTGCTGGCAAACACCCAACAACCCTTCTCCCAAAACAACCCATTTTGTTCTTCAGGGGTTGGTAGTTTCCAGCCTAATGGATTCTTGCCTGACAGTACTCCCTTTCCCCCTGGGTCAAATAAGCCGTTCCCTCAACAATTTCAACAGAACTGCCCCCCGTTCCAGGGTCAAAGCTTCCAGACTGGCTATAGTCTTCCTAACAATTACCCTTACCCTGGAAGCGGTCCTTCATTTCCGCAAGGCCCTCCTCCATTCATTCAGAACAACCAGTTATATTCTACAAATGTACCCAACTACCCACAAGCTAACAACTCTGCCTTCTCCCAAAGCTGTGGCCCTTATCAACCCAAATGAATCACGTAAGGGAATGTATTTGATATTTTTAGGAATCATGACTTGTACATGAATTGATATTTTAGCTTATAGTACAGCTGAATATATCAGCTCTAATTGTACGTATAATTCAAAAAGTTTTATTTTAAGATGCTTAATACTATTTTGTCTAATTTCTAAAATCATTTTCTTTATCTTCATCTGTTTAATAGTTAAAGATTTTTCCACTTCAACTGGATAAGTGGCTCTGCTATACATGTACATTTTGTTTTTAAGAAATATTGTCATAAGTTGCCATAATATTGATCTTAACTTGTAGTATTGTAAACAATTATTTTGTGTTATTTTAGATATTTCTTAAAATGATATGTTGATCGTTTTTTGGATGTCAAATGAATGTGCCAGAACTCCAGTTCTATTTCTACTACTAGGTCAGTTGATAAGCAAGGAAGAGTTCCATGTTTTTTTATTTATTCCATATAAATAAAAGGTAGTTTTTCTCTAATTATCAGCACACAGTAGAACTTTGGCAAATACCAGTTGTGATGAATTGTTTTTCTGCTTAATATAACTTGAAATATTGAAGAGAAATAAGAAAGTTTCGTTTGGAATTAATTTAGGCTGTGATTGTCATTTACTAATAATGCCAGGTCACTAATAGAAGTAGATTTTTCAATACGGGCAAAGGACACCTCTTTATACACTTCCAATAATTAATTTCTTTGTCATAGTCTAGGGACTGAATGACTGAAGTTTTATTTAGTGATGGATAGTTCCGATTTGTGGAGGAAAAGCTTTATGCCTAACAAAAAAATCACACCCCTCCCCTGTTGTCGGAATTTATCACTAAACTCAGCCAAATACTCGGTCATTATCTCTTGTGTTAACTAGACCTTTCTGTCCGAACACTTTCAAAACTTTCTAATCAATTACCTTAAAACATCTTGAACATTCAATTTTTCTCCCTATTTTTTTTTTTTTCTGGAAACTTATCAATAATATTTCATCACTACTGTACGCGTTTTAGGTGAAAAGCCTGCACAGTAATCTTTTGAGTTGAAGCGACGTCTAATACCGTTTTTCATATGAAAGGACTAGAAATTGACATTGCTTGATCTAGTTACTCATTTGCAATGCCAGTGCCAGTGGCTAGTTTGCCTTTAGTGCGAATCTGGCGCATTACCCTCTTTTATATTAGCCACCTTGTTTAGTATACTGTCCTCTCCAATATTACAAGGTTTATTCTTATTTTTTTGTTTTTTATTAATTATATATTCAAACTGTCAGTTGTATCTATTAAATTTTTTTGAATTAGTTTAGCCAAGAATATTATGAAAAATTGGATGTAATCATGCAATGGTGTCGGTTAGTCTACAACACTAAGTTTGTTTTGAGTAATTGTTTTTTTTAAGTCATACTAATTAGTCTGTTTTTAAAAAAGTCAAGTTACTCTAAACAAACTTTGTATCGCTTGGTCGTCTACTATTGGATAACTACATCCAATTTAAAGTCTGACATTTCATATATCTTGATTTAAAGTTATCAGAACATGGGTGAAGTCAAAGGGTTTTGAAAATACTAGCGTAACTGTAAAATGGAAATTAATATTTATTATACACCTAGTTATTTTCTGCAATTCATGTTATGTTTTTAAGTAAAAAAAAAAAAAAAAAATCCTCTTTTCATTTGGTTAGTATTCAGTAGTCAAATTGTGCATATATAGCTAAATATCATATCCAGCTTTTCATTTATATAAAACTGGCTTATTCACAGCCTTCATCTTTGTTGAATTTAATCTTTGTTCGTATCGCTAATCAAATTAGTAAAAAAAAATATGTTACATATTTTATCAGAAATATGTTATTCTCTGTGATAGGGTCCTAGAATATTTTTTTAAATGTGAAGCAATTGTGGGAAATATTAGTTTTAAGTTGAAATATTAGGGGGAAGAAAACATTTCAGTACAATGCTCAGAGATTTTAAATGTTTGATTTTGATTATTGTTTCTGATTGAAATGGTTATTCTTTCTTTTATGTCATTGAAGGATCATGAATGTATTATACTTTATTAGTAGTAACCTGTTTTAAAAAAATTAAGTTTAGTGACTTTTAAGGGCTTATTTTCTACTTATGAAGAGGAATAATTGATTGTTTTATAAGAATCTGTGATTTATATTTTTATAATGATTTTCTGTATTTATCATTCTTTGTGTAATATACATTCATCTAATATGTATAATTAAATTGTTACCATTTTAAAATTTTAACTAATTAGCAGAGATTAATTGAATCTGTTTCGATTTTTATCTGCCTTGTAGTGTGTATATTTTATTATAATGTATTCTGTAGCGATGACCATGAATATATATTGTCAAGTTCATTTGTTTCCAGTTTTTTAATAAGAGTCTTTATTATGTGAACACATACATAAATATATGCGATTATGTTTGTTAGAAGAAATAACAAAATACACATATAATGTAACCCTGTTTTTTAATAACTATTTAAACTAAAATTCAAACTAATGTTTACTATAATTGAAAGAAATATTTATGCATGTTGATATGTGTTAGTGCACATCAATTTTTATAGGATCACATAGTTTGTTAATCGAAGCTATAAGATTGTTAATAAAAACAAAATAATTGAATTGGCTGTGATGTTTGATATACCACTTCGATCCTAATCAATTCTTTATTTCAAAACTTAAAAAGTAAAATACATAGAGAGATTTAATTACAAAAATGGGTTTAATAATTATGTACAATATTTATGTTTTAATGTCAATACATACTAAATCTATAAACTATTGATGTAGAAAAAAATAGACAAAAAGGTTAGTCATAAAAAAACTTTTATCATAATAAATAACTAATTTCCTAATCCTAACGATAACTTAACATGACTTAAAATATAATATCTAATCACATTGTCCTTGTTTATTTATTACTTTGATAATTAACAATATATTTTCAGACATTGCCTTAGTCATTTTCAAATGTTTTGCCATTTTCATTTATATAATGGTCAGGCTGTGATGTGTACTAGTGTGTTTAAAATAATTATAATTATTAGCAAAAAAAAAAAAAAATAGTGATGGGACTTCCCACTATTTGCCAGGTGCGATATTGAGTCTCTTGGCTACCCTCGCCATATATATCACTTTTTTTTTTTCATTGGGTAATAATTATTAAAATAGTTGGATTGATGTTACAACTAATAATCATTAATTGATATAATTATCCGCAACTCAATCCAACCCTAAGGTGAAGAACTTTTAAACAACACCGGTAAACATTTTCTTTAAATCAATGAAAAGTGGATTTATTATTACTATTAGGAATCGGAGATCGATTGTCTAGACACTATCTTTAAATATTTAATTGTTAGAAGTGTAGAGTAATGAGTGATGTCAATAACTTATTGATTGGATACCTGATAATGACTATAATAGATTCACAAGATAGATACTGGCAAACTATTTGAAAATGAAAATAAATACATACAAGTTTTATACATTAAGCTTAAATGGCACCCATTTATTCTAACTTAAAATTTGACTTTACTTCATTTTATCCTTTTATAGCTGATGCAACTTATTTATTTTATAAAATAGTTGATACATGAGTTAAACCCATTTAAAATAACATAGTTGTTGATGAAAAATTATAATATTTTAAGGCTCCTTTGTCGAAATTTGTTTTTCTTTAACTACAGTTTCTAAATTAGGTAACTCATTGGTAAGTTTAAGAATGAGCTTAAACAATCGTTATACTATTGACTAGATATGATGCGATTCTTACTAAGTTAAAAAAATTATTTATAATTTTTATGGTACATGGAAATAACTTTTGTAAGCATTTTTGTTCTACGAGTCTTAATTTTTATTAAGGAGGGAATATCAATGGCATTTCAGTCTTTTATTATATTATTAATATAATGGGATGATATTATTTCTGGCAAGAAAAGGCCTCATAATAGCTATTAGTTGAAAATTTAATGGTAGTAATAATTATTTTTCTGGAATGATTTAATTAGAAATATCAGTCAGGGAGGAGAGTTTAAGAATTTAATTGCTTTGAACAGAAAAATTGGTCATCGCTTTATAATACCCCTGCCATAATGGTATTTATCTATTCTTGCATCATGAATTAGAGTGAATTATTCTTTAAGGAATCGTGGCAAGGATGGGAATGGACTGTTATTCGGTCAAATCAAAGAAATACAATATTTAGTTTGCAAAATGACAAGATTAGTTCGCATAAAATGTTTTACTCTACAGTAATAAACATATTAGTTGTATCATTTTTTTTTTATGTGTGAATATCTAAAATATAGGCAGCTAATGTTTTTTGAAGGTTCTGTTCATAATATATTATTATGTTTGTCACTAACATAAACTTGATAACTGTTAGATATTGGCATATTAATTCTCAGGAACTAGCATTTTTTTAGTTATGTCCATTATATTGAAATTACTATTAGAATTCTTAATTAAATCATCAGCTATTTTCTAGTTCACATATGTGCGGACAAACTTAATTATTGTTTCTATTAGTCATATATTTGGTAAAAATTAACTGCTGGTGAAATATCATATCATTGCCTCACTAATATTTTTCTTACCAGTGAGTAGTTTGGCATAGCCTAGTCAACAGTATAACACACATAGCTTAAGTTCTGTGCCTCGTACCATTTGGGTTGCAACGGCAAACGCAACAAGATGGAAACAAAAACCAGTCCATAAAAATCCCTTTGCAGTCATTATCAGGGTCATAGGCAAGCAGTCTATGCCATTTGTATTTCTGCTCACAGCCGCAATCACCAGCACATCTGTTAGTTTGCACTTTTCTGTAACAGGTAAAGAAGTTTTTATTGATATTAAGTTAACATAGAACTAGAATTTGAAGTGCTAAAGATATCTAAGTTTTTCATTTTTTTTTTTTTTTTTTTGTGTATAGGAAGAGTACGAAAATAACTGAATGCAATGAGGGGGAAAAATAAGTGCCACTTTCCTAAACAATGTATTTTGAGCTTATTATTATACAAATATAAATATTTATTTGTGAAATATACATTTTTTGTAAGTATATAATAAAAATTTCTTAGTGGAATCTCAATGGGATTATACTATAATTGAATTTTAAATAGAATACATGCTGAATAACTGAAACTTTAAAAGATATATATATATATATATAGGATTGTAACCCTAAAAGTTACACTGTCTTCTTTAAAAAATAATATTGTAATATGTACAAATATTTTGTAAGTATATAGAAAAAATTTCAAAATATTTCTCGATTGGTTGTTTAAAATGATTCAATTCTTCATAAGTTTTATTTTCATCACTGACCAAAATTTAAAAACAATGCAGAAACATTAATGAAAAACAAACTTTATTGACTTACGAGCAAACTTCTTGGTGAATGGCTTGTTCAAAGTGTTGGGTATTGACGATAGCACGTATTTTGCCTGCACTATTAGCTGCCCAGTACGGGGTCACGATTTCAATTTTTGACTGGCAAGAATCAACCCTGAAATTGTATACAGATAGCCAATAAATTAAAGATTTTTTAAACAATTTCAAGTAAATTTTAATAGACACAACAAATACAATTATAGTTTTGTTGAGATATGATTTAATATCTTCAATCTTGTGTATTTTTGTACAATCTTGTTATACATGATTGTATCATCTTGTATGATTTTTATTAGCACTTTTAATATTTTTATTTTTTATATTACAAAGAACTAAAAATGTCCAGTTAGAAAACCCCACCAATTCATTCTGTAACTCAATTTAGTTCTGATTAAAGTCCGCACCACCCATTATTGAAATGAATGTAAATCTTAAATATACAATCAGTTGTAGATTACATTATTCTCTATTGAATATTTAGTTTTTTTTCTATTCATGAATTTTAATCATAATACTTAAATTCACAGTGGAACAATTCTAGAAGAGATAAGGCTGAATGAGGTTGCTGCCATATATTGTCAATCCGGATTTGGGACTAAGCTGTTACCTCTCAACCGTTATTTTGGTTTCTAGACCAGATTTAGTACTACTGCTTTATTCAAGTAGTTTTTCGTTTCCTTCACAGCTCCACAGTGAACCCCAAACAGACCCATCCCCTCAGAAAAAATCTTTTGTGAGCCAGGAATTGAACCTGGGTGGTAGTCGGCACAATAATTGTTGCATTTCAGAGGTGTTGCATAATAATTTACATCGGATTTTGTTTCATGTTATTGGAACTGATCCTGAAAGATAATCAAAACCAACTATTCAGACTCCACTGGACATACTCTACTCCTTACTTATCAAAAAGGGGTAAACAAAATCTGAATATATAAATTTTATTTGTTCAGCAACATTTTTATATACACTAAACAAAAAAAAGTGACTAATATATCGATGGCTAACTGCTACAACCTTGTAAGCCCATAAAAGCATTTTACATAGGAGATAACAAACTATACATGTATAGAATAAAAATAAAAATGATGATTATTTTTTTCATGTTGTATTTTGAAATATCCCAGACATTTGTAGGAAAAATAACACCACACATTATGAGATTTTAATTAAATGAGTGAGAATTATGTACTTACTAGATTTTATGGAGGAAATGAATTGGACTTACAAGGTTTTAGAGGTAAGCTATCGATATATGTTTATGACTAAATATGTAAAATAATTGACATATGTCCAAATTTGTAAAATAAACACGGTTTAAATTGACCTGGCGCCATTAAATATCAGTCCAAGCTCAGAAAAAATATGTAAATACATACAGATCCCACTCTTTATTCATGAGTCTTATATGAGCCATGATGCTCCAGGCTCTGCTAAGCTCTGAATCACTTATGATTACTATGTTCACAACTTTTTCACTTCACTAATAGTTTATTTCAGTCTTGATCTCTTTCTCCTCGGTTTGTGGGCAAATAATTTTCAGATTACTGAGAGTTACCCACAGTGTAGCTTAAATTATTGGAATTCATTATCGGTGTCTCCCTAATTCTATTACTTATTATCTATTACCTAATTCTGTAACTTTGGTTTTACACAATGAAGTGAAATTGACTAAAGAAGCAGTAGCTCATTTGTTTGGGAACAAGTGGCTTGGTATGAAGGCAGCTTTTCAAGAGTCAATTAATCACTACTGACAATTCACTTTACTCACTAATTAAACTTTTAAAATTTGTGTGAAATATTTTATTATTTTCTTTCAAGCAATAGAAGAGCTTATCAGCCTAGGGCAAACTTGTAGTAGAGTTATGAAATAGTAAATCATACCTTATTATTAGCCAAAGTAAATAGATAATAACTCTAGTTGGAAGTAAAGAAAAACAGGGACCTCCTGATTTCAAACGGAGCCACACTGGTTGGAAAGAGCACCTAATTGGAGATAAAACAGTCCCATTTTTGTATCCCGACCAGCAGCTGTGTTACTATATTTTTTACTTTGCTAATCTTCAGCAAACCAGTGTTTTACATCCCCCAACTTGCAATGTAGTTAAAATATATTTAATTGTAACATATAATTCACAGATAGATTACCTGCCAGAGTCTGAAGTGTGGTTCCCCGGCCTGGGCACTTGCCGCCTGCCCCGCTCGGACCTAGCATCCTCCTCATAGACCTCTTGACCTGGTGGCCCCAAGTCTCCTCCCGTCTCAAACTCCCCATACATCCTCTTTATTAATGCTTTGTTCTCATCTATGAACAATTCTATCCTCTCTCTAAAAAATGTCAATTAGAAAGAAATAGTATAGACTTATATGGATAAGGAAAAGTTGAAAACAAATCAGGTACAGTACAGTTAATAATAAGGTAAGGTGGGGTAACTTGGTACATATATCCCCCCTTTGTATTTTTATAAATGTGTATAGAGAGAGAATTTTCAAACCACAAATAGGCAACACTGGACATTTCTTCCCTCCAAAACAACAAACTGGCATTGGCACTCCTAGAGTAAAGAAGATAGTTTATTCAAAAATAATGGTGTGTTGTCAGCTTACAAATTGATACACTACTTTATTCAAGCTATTTGGATGAGTGTAATTTTATAAGTACAATTAAAATATCTTACAAGTCTACCTTACAATCCAAATATTGGAAATTTTATTTTTTAACAAGAGAACACATAGCTTCTTAAAAAAAGGTTCTCTTTACTATTTCTAAATTTTAGGTGTGGGGTGCCCATTTAATCCCAATGACATGCAGAACTGGATACCTGTGAAAATGTTTATTCTTAAAATAAATTTTAATGTTAAAGCTGGCACCCAGTTACCCAACCCTTACCTTATTCAGTATTATTGATTTACATATTTATCTCATTTTAAGGGCAGGAGAGGTTTTCTATTAGGAGCCAATCATATTTACTGAGAAACGATTTGCTGACCATTTAGTGATTTGAACCCATAACATTCGTATGGCTAGTTGAACCAAGGGACCATGGCTTTGCCATTTTTCTAGGGTTTTTATCATTGGTTATTCACAACCCGAAACCCAGATTGTGAATCCCCTGCAAGATCTATAAACATGAAATTTTAAACTGAGGCTCTATATGGACACTTGACCACATGAAAAAATTGTTCAACTCCATATAACACAATTAAGGATTATTAATTAATTAATTGGAATTACAAAATAAACATTTTTTCTATTAAAGGTCTGAACTTGCTGATTAATACTACACAATCTAAACTTAAACTCAAATCATGTTTTACTTAGAAGTGGAAATGAAAATTTAAACAAAAATTTTTGAGCTTGGTGTGTAGTTAAAAGTATCAACATCCTGATTAATAATATTTATTATACATTGGAACATTGGACAACTCCTAGTTTTCAAAATTCATTAAATTCTAAAATCATCATTATAATCATCTTTAGTTTTAAGTTAACCAGTGTGCTTTTAGAGGCTTTGGGTATGGTAGTTCCATTTGATATCCCTCCAATTATAAAAATAAAATCAGCAGGGTGAAAAATGATGAAGGGTTGCTAATTAATTACTACCTTGCGTAATAAAAAAAAACTGGTCTTATGTGTAATATAAGTACATTTACTAATTGAAAATTACAAAAATCATACCTTTAGAACTTCAGATCGATTGAATAATTTTTACATACAGACAGACAGACTAATGATGATCTCTCCATACCTGAATGAAAGTAGAGAGAGTCTCTTCTTTCGAGATCGATACAAACCACTACATAATATGAGAGCCTCAGTTTACACATTCAATTAGTTTTACATTATCTATTCTTTAATCTTATCAGAATATACAATTTTGCATTAGTTAATAGTGTATGCTTTCTGAAATTATCTTTTAGTTACTCAGTGAAAATTTGAGTCATCAAATTCATCTTGATTTGGCCCATTTGCAATGTTTAGTCGCATCACTTGAAACTTTTTTTAGAAAAGTCAATATATCTGTTTTGTTTTCTTCTCCAGTTTGGGGCATGAAAGGTTTCCCTGTAAGTAACCATCCTTTTCCAACAAGGGCGGCAATGCAGAATTGATTTTTTTCCCTCACTAAGAGAAGCGGATGGTTTGTGGTAGAAGTCTAACTTTCATGTTGTAGATAGAAGTCCATTAAGAAATAAAAACTTACACAGTATAACCTTGATTATCCGGGGTTGAAAAATCCTTTTATAAATACAATATATACATACACATTGACATTTTATTTATTCTTCATTATTTTGGACATTTACCATATTACAGAGGAGTAAACCATTTTTTTCTGTAATGCGAAAATGGACTACTAGTAAGGCTGTTCTTTTACTGGACAATGCGCCATTTCACCATTCTAAACCCATTTTAAAAACAAATGACATAGAAATTTTCGTCAAGTATTATTTATTTAGTTTAATTTTAATTTAAATTTATTTAAGAATTTAGTTTACTAAAGAAATTTTAGACCAATTTTTGCTTTAAGGAGTATAAGAACAGAGGATAAAAAAAAATCAAATCTGAGAGAAAAAAATGACAACGTATAACAGACCACAACATATTTTAATTAAGTTGTGTATGTATGTATTTACTGTTTTCCATATGTACTTTTTGAAAATTTCTGAGTAGAAAATTTTTTGTTTATATACATCAAACTTAGGCTATAAAAACGTGTTTTTGGGTTATCCGGGAATACTCTCCCCATCATTACCCTGGATAATTGGGGTTGTACTGAATAAAATAAACTGAATGAAAAAAAAAGTGTTATTCAATGAATTCATGATAATGCTAGCGATTTTACTTTTAACTCATTATGTAGTGTTAATTCTACCAGCAGTATAAATATAATGAAAGTGAATAATTAAAATATTTCCCGTGGTAGCCTTGACCTCCCATGAATAGATTAAGACTTCCGGTAATTCAATTGGGATGATAGGACCTTCATTATTAGAGTAGGGTATGTTTTCGATAAGTGAAGCGATTATTAGAAATATATATAATTGTAATATGTTTGTTAAAAGGTCAAATGACAGGGTTAATCTCAAAACCCACAGAAATCTGTAATGTTTCAATTTTTTTTATAATTATTTATAATTATATAAGACATTTTGTTTCATTTGGAAATGTAGATCCTTGATAAAGGTGAAATCCTCTAATGTTCTCTCTCTATATATGTATTTATTAATAATTACTCCGGGGATTCAAACTTGGGATCTCTTAATCTCAGGCAAGTTGCTTTTCTAGCCAGGCCATCCCCCCATAGAAACTTTAACCTAGTCAATTTCTAATCTCCTCAGCCGGTCTGCATAAAATGATCTTATATTTTATAACATCATGCGGTCTGATGTTTCGCCAACATATCTCTGGCATTATCAAGGTCGTAAGTCCATCAACTCAAAGTCAAAATAACATCAATAATTTATATTGAGATGGTGACATTATTATAATAAATAAAGGGTGTCCCAGAATTAACACAAGATTTGAATTTGCCGCCATTTGTGCAGTAAAGTGCTGGCAACCCTAAAAAAAACAATTTGACAACTGACAGTTTAGGGTTAGTAAAAATGGAGCGTTACACGATAGAACAACGTGTATTTATTGTTGAACATTATCTCAAAACTAATGAAAGTTTGGCGGCCGCAGTTCGAAAATTTCATAAAAAATATGGTCGGAATAGTGTTTTGACTTCATCAACTGTGAAGAGATTAATTGAAAAAATTAGGGAGACTGGATCAGTTGGAGACACTAAACACACTGGTCGTCCAAAAACAAGCCGTTCAAATGTTAATATCGAAGCAGTGCGTGAGAGTGTTGTTGAAAATCCAGGAACATCAATTCGGCGTCGTAAACACCGTTCTTTTTTGCCGAAATTGGATGATATTGATGTGGTTTCAACAAGATGGTGCCACATGCTATACAGCCCATGAAACAATTCAAATACTGCATGAGACATTTCCAGGTCGTCTACTCTTTCGTTTCGGTGATCAGAATTGGCCCCCTAGATCGTGTGATTTAACACCTTCAGATTTCTTTTTATGGGGTTATTTGAAGTCAAAGGTGTATGTCAACAAGCCCACACCCACCCGTGCATTAAAAGAGGAAATTCAACGCTGCATCAAAGAAATTCAACCACATTTATGCCAAATGGTTTCATTTCATGGAAAATTTCGACAAAAGAGCGCGTATGTGCCAGCAAAGTCGTGGAGGCCATTTGCCCGATGTGTTATTCCATAAATAACCCTATCATATTTACTTTATGATTCAATAAAAAAATAACAACAAAAATATTAAAAACTGTGTTTTATATTTAAATCAAATCTTGCATTAATTCTGGGACACCCTTTAGAATAAATTGACTAATAGTTTAATGGAGATGGCTCAGTATTTAAGAACTCCTAGGATCCCAGTCCTGCCACTTATTTTTCTTTGGCTAATATTATAATAATATAATTATAAAACCAGTGGGATTACTAACCGCAAATAGTAATTATTAATATTTAGCTGGTGTATGTTAAATAATTGAAAAATGTAATACCATGAAAAGCAAGCGACCCCTCTGAAAATTTAAAGAACCGATTGTAATAAACTTTGTAAAACTGTCACTGTGGAGATTACTCAGTCATTATGTGTTATGTGAAACCAGTTAAAAGAATTAGAAATTGACTGGTCTACCAGTTCAGGAGGATGGTTAAATTGGTCCGAAGGTGCCCGGGTCTAAATCCCGTTCCTCTCATTTCATGAAAAATTTTTATTTATAAAGTTATTTAGCATGGAAATTTCGGTGTTTGATGTTTTGATGATAGTTCAGCCTTATTTCGATATAAGAAATAAAAGTGCCTAAAATATATAAAGTCCATTAGACTCCAACAAGTAAGAGAAAATTGACTTTGGAAATCTAATGTCTGTTATTTCCAATTATAATAAAATTCACATACAAAATTCATGCAAGCCATACATGGGTATTGTCGTTTTGATTATATATGCTTAAAAAATCAATATTTTAGCCGGTAAAAATTAAATATTTACTCATGATTTAACAACGACAAAAAATGTTAAGGTGGTCCATACTTTTAAGAATGTAATTATAGATATTTGACGTTATAGAAGGCATGATGGATCAATAATCAATCTAGCACTGTTTTTAGCCTCACTACTATCCCCCGGAAATGAAAGAATTAAAGAACGTGAATAAGCTTGAGCGGAAGCCGCCTACCTCAGCCACCTAAACTGTTCCCACACACGCCTACCGACAAGCAGGGGTGACAACTGTGTCAAATCATCTTCCTTCACTCCATGTCCTAATTATTTTTCACATTTGGTTAGTTGTACCTGAAGTGAGTCGGAGAACGTAAACGTTTCTGGTTTTGAAAAAAACAAAACAACGAAACCCTACAAAGAAGATAATTCAAAAATCAATACGAAAATAGGGAGCCGCCTTTAACCTCTTATTGTAAAAATAATGGGCTATTACTACGTTAGAAGGACAAGCAATTGTGGAAACTCGTGAAGACATGCAGGCCCGAAAAGAAAGGTGTAAGGTTGGTTGTTCCTTATCCACCGAATTTCTGTTCGTTATCCCCACCACCGAACAGGCGGACATACTGACGGATCACTATGAAGCTGTGAGCCGTGGCCAAGGTGAGCCAATAGGAGCCCTAAACCCCCCCCCCCTCCCTCCCCACCACTACCGAAATCTACACTTCCCACCAGCAGGTCGCTGGCTTCATTCGAAGAACGAACGGGAACAAGGCACCAGGTGAAGATGGGATCCAGAACATCTTACTCAAGCAACTACCGAGGAAAGGAATCTCGTACATCACCAAAGTGTTGAACTCCTGCTTCAGGCTGCACTATTTCCCTCAGAACTGGAAATACCCTGTGGTCGCCCCCTGCTGAAACCAGCGAAAAGCGGTTATGAGCCATCTCATTACCGCCCCATCAGTCTGCTGACTCAACTCTCGAAGCTGTTCGAGAGAATCATCCACCTACATCTCTCCGAGCACTGTGAGACGCAAGAAGTCATCCCACCAGAGCAGACTGGTTTCAGCACAGGCTTAAGTGCGGACAAAAACTTGGTGAGACTGCAACACCACGTCGCATCGAACGTCCGGAGCAACAGAGCTACCGCTATGATCTCACTGGACTGTTCGAAAGCTTTCGACTCTGTGGACCACCATACCCTACTCCAACGTCTGAGGGAATACGAATTCTCGGATCAGCTGCAGAACCTGATGACTTCATACCTCACAGGCAGAACTTTTTCGGTTCGGATAGGCACAACGTCTACGAATTGAAGAAAATACACGGCCGGTGTCCCCCAAGGATCAGTGCTAGGACCCCTGCTGTTCAACATCTACACCGCCCACATCGTAGGAGCCTCGTACCCCAACTGCGAGGTATCCGCGTATGCAGACGACATAGGTGTCTACAGCACTAGCATCAATCCCACCAGAGCCCTGAAATTTGCTGAGAGCGCCAGTCAACACTTGCTGAGAAATTCGACGCCGTCAACCCGGCCAAGACGCAAGGAATTATATTTAGTTATAAATCTGGAAGAAAGAAGTTACCTAAATCCTTCGTCTTAGACGGCAAAGAGTGCACCGTGAGCAACAAGCTATGCTACCTTGGGATTACCCTCGGTAGACATTTGTCGTTCACGACACATCTCAGCAAGAAGTTAAAGAGTGTTAGGAAAAAGTTCTACAGCCTAGGACACATACTTCACAGCCTTGCTTTATCAGCACGCCTCAAGCTGCTGATTTACCACAGCGTCCTGAGACCTGCTTTGATGTACGGGACCCCACTATTAGAGTATCTAACTCCTAACACTTTCAAACGCTCCAGCAATTCCAGAACAGAGTTCTCCGCACCTCCCTCAAACATACCCCGTTCGACCGAATGAAGGCCGACGAGATCCACGAAAACTTTGAAGTGCTCACCATCCAAGATTTTATCAAGAGACGACACATCAAATTTTTCGATTCACTTTGACACAGCCACAACCCACTATTCTCCGACCTTCAACCACAACCAAAGCCCGTCCGATGGAAGCACTGCTGGACTGCCGAAGCCTGGAGGATGATAGACCTCATAGAACCCGAGCCTGACGGGAACAGAACGATCCACACCCAGCCAAGAGATCGAGATCGATCTTCCAGCCGACTCAACCGAAGCACTATGACCCCTTCTACCTGCTCAGGGTGGGTCGATCTCCCGGCCGATAGGCCGACACAGTGCAGCCCCTTCAGGGGCGGGGATAGGTATGACCTGGCCGACTACAAAACAATGCCTAGTACCCCTAGGCTCCCCCATAGGTAGACTCTCACTACCTTCCCGAACCCACCCGCCTCCTTTAGGCATCCCACACACCATATCCTTCTCATACTTCCTTCAAATGGGACTCCCCTTAGTGAAAGGCACCCATCATCCAAAATAATTTTCCACATCCTATTTTTATAAGTTTGAGAGCTATGGGAAAAAAACAAAAAAACAAAACTCCAAAACAATGGAACAATTGTTTACCCCAAGGGGGGTAAATGGGTAGGGTAATGGAAAGACTAGAGAGGGAGACAGGTGCGGGGGTCTCCTTTACTCGTAGCGGAGGAATCAAGCAATAGTGCCCCCCCTACTCACTGCTTGTGAACTCCCAGTCTGACCTATCCCTACCAACGCCTACTGTCACCTCCAAGTGGTACCCCCTGGGGAGTCCGATGGACTCGCGGACGACAGAGGCGGGATCTCCCCATGGAATCCATGTGGAGATCTCTTAAACACCCAAGCCAAGTGTAGAGGAAGGAGCTCGAGCTGTGGCCGAATGGCAGGGGGTGTATAAAAATGCAATGTCTCTAATCGACCCCCTTGGGGCACCAGGCGCACCCCATTGTATTAAATGCCCTCTGCAGGGAGAGGGGGCAGTACCTGCAGAGTAACTTCCCCCACATTCGTGGGAACAAAAATGAGTACCAGCACAAAAAACAATGAAAATGAAGATATGGAGGAGCTGGTCAGCTTGATCAGCGGAGAGGACTCAGCCCAGGGGCCTTCAATGGACCTTGGCGCTGAGGTAGTGGACGACGAAGCCTCTATGAGCTCGCTTGCGACGCTTGTAGAGGAGGTAAGCGAATTGGTAATGGAGCAAGAGAGCTTGGCGCCTGGTAGGGACGCTGCATCCAAGGATGTAGGCGAGACCTCCAGGCACAAGTTCTCTGGAGCCCAGAGGAAGAAGTGGAGGAGGGCAATGTTGGCTGGAGGGCCACCTGAGGGTCCGGCCGGACTTCCAGGACCTTCGGGGTCCGGGAATACGGCAGGGTCTGGGTGCGCTCCAGAGAAAAGGATTAGGTCCTCACCCGGTAACTCTGCGCCTATGGCATAGGGGTGGGGATGCTAGCATTGCATCCTACGCGATTGCTGCCGGAGGAAGCAGGGTGGCGATTATCCCTAGTGGATATCCGTCCACTCAGCTGACGAAGGAGAATTGTGAGGAAATGAAGGGCCAGCTGATGAAATTTGTCGATCAGCTGGAAGAAGAGAAAGGGACACAGGCTGAATTCAGCGGAATTTACCCACATGTGGGAGCCTGTGTCATAATCTGCGACAACCAGGAGACCAAGGACTGGTTGTCGATTATAGTACCCAATTTTAACATGAGTGGGGATCTGGAGCTCCGCGTAGGAAAGGTGGAGGAGCTTCATAAAACCGTGAAGGTAGGAACCTTTATTACAGGAGAAATGCCTCTGGAAGGACACTTCATGAAGAGGATCAGGACCCAAAACTCTAGGGTACCTGATATCGGATTATGGAGACTCCTGGGCACCAAGGTGGAGAAGCATGGCTTCTTTGCGATCCTGTCTGCCCCAGAGACTAGCATGGAATACCTTGAGAAGCGGAAGCTTAAGCTGAACTATGGGTCCACTAAGGTCGCTCTCAGGGTATTGGATAAGAAGAAGCCGCTAAAAGCAGTACAGGAGAGGAAGGCGGCTGATAAGGTGGAGGAGGCAAGGAGCGATCCTGAGGTGGAGGAGTTGAAGGGGATCGCTACGACGAATTTGCCAACTCCAAAGGATGGCCCCAAGGCGATGAATATGGCGGCTGCGGGGGGTGGCCCCGTGGCGGGGGCTCGGGGGCGCGCTGGGTCTGGGCCCTCTGTGATGGGGAGGCCTGGGTTTGGCGCTGTCTCCCGGCGTCCGCCTCGGGGTGGCCCTCCGGGGGCCGGCGGGCACTGATCATGGTGGTGAGGCTGCTGCAAATTAATTTGCACCACTGTATTGCAGCATGTGGTGTTCTGCAGCAGTATGTGAGAGGTAAGGATATTGATATTATTCTAATACAAGAACCTTACCTGTATAAGGGCAGGATGGGGGGGCTGGCGATGCGTGGGTATGAGATTATTTCTGTACCCGCGCGTGCCAGAGCCTGTATCCTGCATAAGAGCAGTCTTAAAATGCTGCCTCTATGGCAATATTGTTCTAGAGATTTAGCAGCAGCTCAAATGGCCCTCAACGAGGGAAATCAAGGTGGGAGGTTGACGATTGCATCGGTCTACCTCCCATATGAAGAAGGAGTCCCGACCGAGGCACTTAGTAAGCTAACGGAAGGGACTGGCTTAAGGGGCGAGCTTATAGCATCGCTTGACGCGAACGCTCACCATCAGCTCTGGGGGAGCAAGAACAACAACCAGAGAGGTGAGTGTTTAGTAGAGTACATAACTAGTAATGACCTAGACATTCTAAACAGAGGCAATATTGCCACTTTTAACAATAGAATTAGATCTGAGGTCATTGACATAACCCTTAGCACACGCACTATAAGCCTAAGGGTTAAAGGCTGGCATGTCTCTGAAGAAGAGTCATGCTCAGATCATAGATACATTAGATTTGATCTAAGTGGTAACATCACGTCCGAAGCCGTGTATAGGAATCCCAAACTTACAAACTGGGAAACCTACTATACACAGCTTGAGGAGGAGGTCAAATGCTGTCCTAGAGTGGTGAGTAGCAACTGGCATTTGGAACATTTAAACTCAACATTGACTGAGGCAATAATTAAGTCATACACTGGCAATAACACTGTATGTAATGTTAGATCCAACAGGAACTGTCCCTGGTGGAACAATGAACTTGGCAAGTTAAGAGCTCTTACACGTAAACTCTTTAACGCGGCCAAAAGATCAGGCAGATGGGACACTTATAAACGTGCACTCACTGATTATAACAAAGAAATCAGAAAGGCTAAAAGAAGGGCGTGGAAGAAATTTTGTAGCGAAATAAACGATACAACTTCCATGTTTAGAGTAAATAGGATCTTATCCAAGCAGTCTGACAGGGGAGTATTGGGCTCCGTCAGGGTGGGAGGGGGCTATACGGATTCTGAGGAGGGAACCCTCGATGCCCTGGCGCGCGCGCATTTTCCTGGCTGCGGACTGATGGATACGATTAATAATGACCCTACCAACTGTGAACACACTAGCTGCAAGGTTAACTGGGCAGAAGCAAATAAAATTATCAATTCTGCAAGAGTGGAGTGGGCAATTAATTCTTTTGCTCCCTTCAAATCACCTGGTATTGATGGGATATTCCCAGCCTTGCTACAAAAAGGCCTACCAGTAATTAGGCCCCTTATACTTACCTTGTTAAGGGGAAGCTTGGCACTGAGCTATATTCCAGTAAGCTGGAGGATGGCAAAAGTGTGTTACATACCAAAACCTGGGAAAGAGTCCTATGACGAACCCAAGTCTTACAGACCAATATGTCTGACTTCATTTTTAATGAAGACCTTGGAAAAGGTCATAGACAGACATATTAGGGATGGAATACTGGTAGAACGACCGCTCCATAGCGCTCAATTCTCATACCAGGCAGGAAAATCCTGTGAAATTGCTCTCCACCACCTGGTCTCCAGGATTGAGAGATCCCTAGATCATAAAGAAATAATGGTAGGCATCTTTGTTGATATAGAAGGTGCCTTTGATCGCACACCCTATAACACTATGGCATCGGCCTTAGAAAGAAAGGGGATTAGTTCCTTAGCCTCTAGCTGGATAAACACCATGCTAGAGAATAGGATTTTACAATCACAATTGGGACAAACCAAACTGTGGATGAAGCCAGTGGGAGGATGTCCACAGGGAGGGGTGTTATCTCCATTACTGTGGTGTTTGATTGTTGACTCATTGTTAACAAACCTAGACTCTGCAGGGTTCTACGCACAGGGATATGCTGATGACATTGCTGTGCTCATAGGGGGCAAGTTCTCAGAAACCATTTCTGAGTTGCTTTCCGCATCGATGGATCTTTTGAGGGATTGGTGTGAAAAGAATGGTTTAGGAATCAATCCCCAGAAGATAAATCTCTGTATCTTCACTAACAAAAGAAATGCTATAGTTAGACCACCCTATATAGGGGGGACACAGGTAAGCATTTGTAGTGAGGTAAAGCATCTAGGGGTTACTCTGGATAGTAAATTGGACTGGTCTAAACACATCAGGAATACTACTATGAAGGCACTACGATGCCTCTATGCATGTAAAAGGGCTGTGGGTAGGACCTGGGGACTACAACCCAGAATGTTATTCTGGCTATATACCGCAGCAGTGAGACCAATGGTGCTCTATGCCTCTATGGTGTGGTGGCACAGAGGTAGCATTAGTAAAAATAGAACTTTGCTTGGCAATTTTTACAGAGGCTTTCATGTCTCATGATTACTGGTGCCATGAGTACAACTCCTACTGCTGCAATGGAAGTCTTATTGAACTTGAATCCACTGCACATAGAAGTAGAAGCGCAAGCCTTGAACGTGGCTTACAGACTTGCGAAATCAGGAACAAGATCCAAAGTCATGACTCACATGGGGCATGGGAACTTGTTCAGAAGAATTGATGAGGACGAGGTGCTGTCAATGCACTCTGACCTACAAGTTAAGAAACACACAGACGTCTTATACTGTGCGGTAAACACAAAGACCAAACCACATAAACTGTGTAATGGGATTAATTGCTATACAGACGGCTCACTAACAGAAAACGGATCAGGGGCCGGCATATGGAGGAAAGATAAACCAGAATCTGGGATTTCTATTCCTTTAGGTAGACACACCTCGGTCTTTCAGGCCGAAGTGATGGCGATCAATGTCTGTACCCAAACCTTAATTGGGGAGGGTGTAAGAAACAGACTGATCACAATTTTCACGGATAGCCAGGCAGCCATTGGCGCCCTGAGAAGCTATACGACCAGATCTTATTTGGTTGAGGAGTGTAAAAACAACCTAAACACACTCTCGCTAGCCAATAAGGTTAGAATCGACTGGGTGCCAGGACATACAGGCATCACAGGCAATGAAAAGGCAGATGGCCTTGCAAGGGTGGGCTCAGAACAGACACCTCTTGCACCTGAACCCATATGTGGTATCAGCCTCAGCTACGCTAAAAGGCGTATAAAATTAGCTATAGAGGACAAGGCAAGACTCTCTTGGAGAGAAACTAAGAAACAGGAACACTCGAAACTGTTTCTTGATGGACCCTGTAAGAAAAGAAGCTCAGTACTTCTATCAATGGACAGGTGGACACTCAAAAGTGTGACAGGACTCTATACAGGTCACTGTCGGTTAAACAAACACCTCTTTAATTTGGGGATAGTGGGATCACCAATCTGCAGATTCTGCAAGAAAGAGGGAGAAACCGCACGTCACATAATATGTGACTGTGATAACCTAGCTAGAAGGCGATACCTTCACTTTGGTAGTGATCGCATTGTAGACCCCAAACTATGTGAACTGATCGATCCACTCAGTATCCTCAGATTTGCAAAGGCCGTGGGCCTGTCACATATATAGGACAGGGACATGGACGGCGCACAATAGGTCTCACTGAGGCCGCAGTGCACAAATGCCGGAACAAAAATAATAATAATAATGGAACAATTGCTCTGAATTGTGACAATCCCTGCTCCTGACTAATTAATAACTTCTTCTGTATTTTATTAATAATTTATCACTTTTTTTAAAAATTTAACGAAGCCTTAGTGGTAGGACTTAATTTCTTTTCAAAAAATGTAAAGTTACTTTTTTTTACCGTATTATGATAATATTTAATAAAAATCCTTTTTAAAATCAACAAGGCGAGGTCTAAACAAATTATAAACAGTGAGTTAAGAGAAAGTGATTTTTTTTTGTTCTCTACAATACTTCAATTAGGGTAGATTCAGAAAATTTTGAACTATAGTATTTTATGACTACATGTTTATTTAACACCATGTGAATTTAAGGGCTAATAAAGAATTAAAAGTAAATATTAACGTTCATTTCCAGTTAACCTCAGTTTCCAGTCTAAGTACCTACATAAAAAGTAACAAAAAGTTTAGTAGCATGGGAATGTACAGTGTGCCCGGAATTTCTCAACGAAGGGCAACCCCGCCAGATACTACTCTCCCCGGCTCACAGTGGGGCGGAAAGGACCAGTTAAATAATCTTTCTAGAGTCTTTTAAAAAACTTTATTATTAATTGCAAGCAAAACACTGGTATATACAAATATTAAGAGATCAGTTACAACATCAGTTACTGGGTTGAATGTCTAGGAGCAAGTGGGTGTCTTAGGCTGAGCTGGGACATGTGTAGGTAAGAGAAGAGGGAATTCTGGGAAATCGGGGCCTGAAGAGGAAGAGGTTGCTTACCAAAAAAACAAGGGTTCTGCTCAAGACCATTTCATATCATTACAAAACTTAAAGCACGACATCGCGATGCATCGACCCAAATCAAAGTTTTTTTTATGACTCAAAAAACTAGATAAAATGTTTTATTGGCACCTTCCTTAATCTGTGAGAAGTCAGTGAGTGAGCCGAAGATACATTTCCCATAATTAGTTCAATTGAAAACCTTTTAATTTTGTGGAATTTGGCATGATTTTGTCAAATTGTTGATTTGAGCTGGAGTTGATAATTTTTTCCTGAAAGTTATCCTCGATAAAATAACTTGTTTAAAAAGTAGTATGTAGTTACGAGAAGTTGATGTGTAGAAATGTAAGTATTATTATAATTAAGCGTTTCTAGGAGTAACATGATGTCTTTATCATGCCCGAAGTTAATTTTATTGTCAAATTAAAAAACATTCCAGGTGTAAGCATAATTAGTGTTCCTCGCCCTTGAAAACACAAGGGTACCAAATATCAAGTTATTCTTATGACATTTACATGCTCTATGTCCATATCCACGGAAACCCGCCTTTCGCCCAAGTGTGCGGCCCTACCCCAAACCTCTGACGTTCTTCTAACTGGAGACTTTGCTGCATGATGTACATGTCAGGACCAAGCTCAGTAAATTGTTGCTTAAAAATTTCCGTCATATACATATATGTGTGTCGGTTTCTTGGTTGTCATCAATCATCAATCATCAAATCATATATTCACGTATGTCGGTGTATTAAAGTCACACATAGTTGTTACCTAACTCACCTTGAGTGTTTTTTTCCGTATAATTGTGTATTATTTCATGAACTGTTTGCAACATGAAGTTTAGTCAACCGAAGCAAGAAAACCCCTTCTACCTGCTCAGGGTAGGACGATTCCCCGGCCGATAGGCCGACTCAGTGCAGCCCCCTACAGGGGCCGAGGCCAGGTGTTACCTGGCCGACTTCAAACCAATGTCTAGTACCCCTAGGCTCCACCATAGGTAGACTCTCACTACCTTCCCGAATCCACCAGCCTCCTTTAGGCATCCCACACTCCATATCCTTCTCATACTTCCTTCAAATGGGACTCCCCTTAGTGAAAGGCGCCCATCATCCAAATAATTTCCTTTATTTTTCCTACATCCTATATTTCCAGTTGAGAACTAAGGGAAAAAAAACAAAAAAAAAAAAAAAAACCCCGTATATTTTAAGGTATATAATACAAAAATAAAATAATTTGTAAATAGATTTGCCTGAGGATCTATAATTATCTGTAAATTTAAAGGGGCTATGAAAGAAAAAAAAAATCAAGGTATGTATTTTTATGTTTCATTTTCTCTCTGATTGTGCCCACCAGATACTCTTTCTTATGTATGCAATTTTTATTTCTCCTTTTTACTCTCATCCCTGTATATCATATGAGGGTTAAGCACTCCACACACATATCAAGTAATGAACTCCATAAGAATCTACAATTCCCTTCCTATAACTCGGATTTGTATTGCACAATACTTTTAAAGAACTCATTCCCCAAGTTATAGAGAGGATTATTTATCTCAGGGAGAGAATTTATTTATTTCATTTTATATACATGAGTTCATCATATAAAGTGCAAGACGCCACATAACCTCTAAAGTAAATCAAAAATACAATTACGTAAAACTAAAATACCAATCACTTGTAGAAAAACCTAAATTTATAGTTGCTACTTTTAAAATTGTCAAGAAACCTTTAAGTGCTTTCTTTTGCTGTGCTACGTAAATAAAGTCAATGCTAGTGGTATCATGTAGTCGGGAGATACCGTATTGTCTGTAGACTAACTACTACTAGTACAGGATACTTATATACTCAAGGAGTGCGATGCATAGATTAATAGCTTAATTTTATATATTTTTTTTCTTTTATATTTTACAGGCAGTTTGACTATTTTGGAAAGGAATGAAAACGGCATTTATATGGCAGCCTTGCCTTTTATTTTTATTTTATTTTTTATATTAAGTGTAAAACTTACAGCGGATATGTGTTGCCTGCTGTCGGACAGAACAGCTGGTGATGTTTCTTTATACATGGTGTTCCCCTGATAATGTCACCCCTGATTTCCAGTCCGAGGGCGAGCGACAAGGCGGTCCACAGCACCTGAAATAAGATGCAAACATTTATATTTTCGTAGCAGGTATCTCCAAACTTAGATTATAACATTTCTGTCTGGGAAATGATGAACTATTTATTCGGCGACATCTGATCGTAATGTTGTGCGATGCCCCTAATTAGGAAATCACAACACAATTGTACTTGTAGAAATTTTGAATTTTCAAAAAAAGAAACATCGGTGGATTTGGTTCGGGTTGGGTGCACGAAACACTAAAAATGGAGATAACAAGAATATTGACATAAAAATAGATAATTAAATAGTAACGTCTTCTAAATAGACGATTTAGATTCTTGGCCCTCAAAAACTTCATTATTTAGAATATCTTAGATTTTTTTTTTTTTTTGCCGTCCTTAAACATAGAAAAAATATGAGCATAAGTCTTAATGGGGCTGCGTCTTAAGAAAAACCTGGAAGTCAGAGAAAACCATTCTTATTTCGCATACTTCCCCTTATTGTTATACCAAAACCAAAATGTATACACGATAATCCAGAGTGTTGGGGCAATGCCTCTAAGGATCGGATCATTGTTACTGTCACTATCTCGGATATCAGTGATAAAGCGACAGACCAACGAACGTAGACACAGGTGGAAAACGATCGCCTGGAACGTCTTCAATGGCGTTATTGAATACAACCGCCTCTCATTTCAGGCAATGAAGAAGTATAACTATGTTCCCCCGTGGGTAGCAAATTTTTGCAGTCTAGAGGGGAGTTAAAATTGCAAGAAAGGAAGAGGAACGCCACTTGAAACTTTGAAAACCACATACTGGCCAAAAAGCCAAGCAAATGCTTATCCAATTTAACAATTTGTAAACGTGTACCGTTGAATAGGTCGTCCTTGATAATGTAATTTATAGGTGCTTTTACTTCCAATTGCAATTTGTGGTGAAATTTGGACTGGTGGTAAAATTTTAACATGGTGGTGAAGTGATTTTCCCTTCCACGAATTAAATTTACATAAAAAGGATACCAGTGCAAGCAGGAGGTTAGCATTTCTAATTTCATATAAGTTTTAACTTTTGCTATAACCATCAATAAGATAGGCCTTCATTCAGTGTACAGGGCATTGTGGAAGATTTTTTTTAATTTACTTTAGAAGATATTGTGATAAAAGTAGTACCAAAGGTATTTTTCTCGAAATAGATTGGATGTCGTATCGCTCCTGACCGAGCGTCGTCAATTCAATTCCGATTGATTGCACAGCAGCTTTTTAGCCTGGCGCCAATAGGGATGGCATGAGTTCTATCCCGTACCACACCGCAAGCAGACAGATTATCCCGTATAATTACCGGGACTACAGGAGCTCACGTAAGAGCCTATACCAGAAGCTCGGCGGACGAAGGACGCAGCCAGATAACATCTGCAATTTCCCATCACCTTGCTGCCCTGAGGTTATTTGCAATGTCGATCGACTAACCAGTATTTTTCATACACAATCTCATTTCACAGATATTCTGTCAAAATAGAATCGATTCATAGCGAATCAATAAGTGAACCCGTGTTTTGGGTACGATCAACATGGATAATGAGACCGGTTGAAGGTTGTATTTGTTACAGTAGTATCGTGATTGGATGATTGACGCTTTCTAAAACAGATGTCACCCTTCTCTTGAGATTTATCATTTATCGGTATTTAACTGAATGCCAAAATTCAGGCCCCAATGATGATCAAAATAACATATCCCCATACAAATGATTTGGTGTCATTCATTAATTAAAAAGTTAATTGCTGTGATTATATAATGCTTATAGCAAACCTTTAAATGTATGAAACATTACACTTGACTAAAGTTTTTTTTTTTTTTTTTCGCCGCTACTTTTGACATGATGAATATAGAGAGGGGACCATTGCGCATTTGACACTCAGTCATTAAATAATTTATAAAATAAAGGGACGGAAAATTAGGTTAAGATTTAGTTTAAGTTTTTATTGTTAGATGTATGTTATAGTTTTAAGTCTACGATAAATAATGTGAGGCCCATCACTTTTAATAAATTCAGTCCATTAATGTGTAATATACAATTTACTATTGTATAATGTATAATACTATATAATGTACAATTACCTTTAATGTATAAAATGTAGCCAAGCTACAGGTAATATAATGAAGCAATTGTAAATGGATTCGTTTGTAGAATCTATATTTTGTAAAATATATTCATTTTGTAACGAGGAGATATGAGGAAAAAAAAAAAATTATTTCTGTTCAAAATAACTTCCGTTAGCTTCAATACGTTTCTCCCATCGCCGAAAAAGTTTTTCATCCCTCGCCAAACGTTTTTGCTTTGAATCGATAAATTCGAGAAATGAAAATTTTACCTCGTTTTCATTTTGGAATATTGTGTTTTTTAAAAATTCACCAAACGCTCTGAAAAAATTGCAACAATGTTTCTTGCGATCAGTCAATGATGGCAGTTCATGAGGCAACCCACTGGTCCATATTTTTTTGTTTTCCCAATAGCATGAAGGTGTGGTATAACATAATTATAACTGACGTCTAAGTGTTTTGAACGTTCTCTACTTGTCTGATTTGGATTGGTCTCTACTAAATACATACTCGAGACTTGTATTGTCTGATTGAAACCTAGAGAACTACCGATGTACAGTTTTATTTACTGTACCGTCACCAAAATCCATATTGATGTTTAAGTTCATAGAAGAATATAACTCGTAAGTGCTCAGATTCGATTGATGGTGAAACATTGCACAAACACTTGAGCAGTTCACAACACGATGCTTTTATGAAGTTCTCACATATCTTCCTGGAAATGCTCGACGGGAATATATCGCTGGAATTTTTCATGGTATTAGGTTGTAATTTACTGAATACAAGCCAATAACCATGTTGCCCCTACAGCCGAAACCATTAAAAATTATATAATACGAACCAGTTGTGGAAGGGCGGGTAATTTCCCTTTGTATTTCGATATAGCTACTCCCGTAAATACCTTCGTAGACGTCATACTCTCGTAAATACCTTCGTAGACGTCATACTCTCGTAAATATATATTGGATGATCGGAATGGATCTGCATAGCCTTCTCGGAATTCTCTTCCAGTAAATAAAGGTACATTTATCATTAAAGTAAAAAATTCACGTCTATTTCTAGAAATAATCGTCCTGCGGTCATTGGAGTCTATATTTAACCGGAATTCGCCGAACTCGAACACGAGTCATTCATAGCTAGGGACTGAGGTGAGCAGGTATTACGTTCTACCATTCATATTGGACATGTATATTAATATTGCCTCGTGGTCGCTGAGAAATTATTATAACGGCTTCTATATGCTTAACCTTACTCATATCTTCATCAAAGTATGATTTCATCCAAAGATGAGCGGTTCACCAACTTTTTTTTTTCTCTCAAAACAACTTGATTCATATCATTGAAATTTTTGAAGTATTCACTACGAAATATATAACGTGAAGGCACGATATATATTGGTATGGTTTGACTTGTGTGTTTGTCCATCAGTTCTGCCCTTTGTGAGTAACTTGTTCCTGAGATATGAAAAATCCTACTTGGCATAAGGAGCGCACGCAGAACGTAGCGATATTCTAGAAAATTGAAGATCTCAAAGTGAGGATTAACAATATGGTCTTTGTGCTTTGTTTTCATTCAAACTGTAGCCACCAAAAAAGTCATTCAATTTGACATTAACTTCGCTTTCACAACTTTGAACTCAACCGATGTTTTTTAGAGGCATGGAAGTTCTACCTGATGTTCCAGATGTGTTAAAAGTAAAAGGGAGCTTATGAAAAAATTAAAACAATAATTAAAATAATAGTAATTGACTAGAATTTTAAATGCTTTTATAGCTAATTATGAGAAACAAAACCAAAAAACCTATTCTGTCTGTATTTTTGTAGTAGAAAAAAAATCGGATGAATTGTCTTCATGGAAGCATGTTCTGATTCATGGCAATCCTCAGAATCGAGAACCAATCATTTTTTTTAATTTCGGGTTGCGATTGATTAGTCTGCCTGTAGGGATTTTAGTTACGGGGGCAGTTGTGCTCAGTAACACATTAAGCTAGTAATAACTAATGCTAAAATTTACTCATGAACAAATTTATAAACTAGTCGATTCGAGGATCTGATGCTTCGCCGATTTTTTTCGTTATGATTAAGACTAATGGTTTTTACTCGCTAATATAATGTTATATACAGTACTTAACTCAAAATACTGGTAGTATATTAAGTTCGTTTGTAAAAAGTTAAATTAATCAAAACAAACTTTGCGTCGCTTGGTTTACCATTTCATAACTACATACAATTATGAGCTAAGTAATTCATATTTTTTGAAAAAATATTTAAATAACGAAAAACGTGAGTTTCACGCTCACAAGAGTATTTTTTTCTGAAACGATAGTTATTGTCAACATTTTTAGTTGATCGCAATTGCTTAGTAAGAATTAAACACATTAATGCGGAGTCCTTGAGAAGGACTAAGGAATATCTTCAGATTTCAAGATATTTATTTCCGCCAGTGCCACTCACTCGGAACTACTGTTTTTCTAGATATGTGATTTTAGTGCTAGGAATAATTATTTCAAAAATATAACTTAATGCAGAGATTAGGTTTTTAAATTTTGTTTTATCAATCATTAACTAAATTTTATTGAAAATAATATGTATGATAACATCATTAATTAGACGTGGAAAAAACAACACACAATTAAATCTAAATTATGAGATGAGGGTTAAGGTAGGTTAAAAGTCACTATCAGTTAATAGATGAGGAACGGTATTTATCCACGTTTCATATTTTCCTTGCGTTTTTTTTTTTAATATACTTTTAAAATTATAAGGTCAGGAAAACAGGGGAAAACCATTACTTCTGTACATTGTGCTCTGTAATCGAAAGTACAGCCTCCCCCAAAGGGAAAACACTTGCGTGAAAAAAAATGTGGAGCCCACTGAACCCAGGATCAACAAGTGCATTTAGGTGAAAATAGAGATAGACGTTTGACGTGAAGCTATCCAAGAAAAATATTACAAAATCGTTTTTCTGAGACATCTTTCTAAATAAGCGTTTGTGGACACAGGCTTAGAGGACATTTGGTAATTATTTAATTTGAGGAATCGATCAATGAAGATGGGAGCGTTAGTTTCGACACGGTATATTTTAAACACATGGAAAATATTTTGTATTCTCGAAGAGGCGGATTGCCAAATTGACATGTTCGATTAAAAAAACAAACAATATCGAGGTGGCAGTGTATTCCATTACTTTTTTTTACTCCTTTAGATTATGGCATTTGAATGAAAAAAAAAAACACTTTCGTTTAGGTTTTTGCGTTCGAAAGTCACGGTGATTTGCAAAACACTAATAATAATAAAATATATTAGTTTTCTTCTATATTCTTCTTATGTTTGAGCCCAAGTGCTAATAAACATTGATCTAAACTTTCCCTTTCCAAGATAGTGAGGGGTAAAAATCTTTCCTTTCTACGTTTTGTTCCAAAAGTTACTGGTTTTATTTTCTGTTTTTTTTTTTTCAAAATCCATTCCACGCTCACTGACTCATGGTAGAAGTACCTTCCGGCCAAAATAATCATAATTTTCTGGTAAGTGCATTAGGTGTTTTACACTTTCTGAGAAACCCATTCATGTGGAACGAGTGAGATTTGAAACTCACCCCTTGCTCTGTTGCTTGCTGGCCGAAGAAGACCTTTGGCAGATACCTAGAAAATCCGAAGACTAGCGGCTTGAATGACCTAAGACAGATATAGGTACTATCACACCTACCTTGGACCTGACCCCGAGCAGGGTGATGTTGCCGGCTCGCGCTGGCATCACTGACTATGCAGCTTCATCACAGGTGACATCACTTGCCCCACCACGACCCGGCACACATGAGGAGTGAGGGATAGGATTCACCCACTGCGTGTGTCTTCTGTCTCCCACGTAGAAAGGAGGACCTTCCTTCTGTTTCGGCGTTTACGCCCTTCGTGTCTATCACTTAAGCTTCTAACCCATTTTTGGCGATTTGTTTTTAAGTATTGATGGTTCGGAGTGTGTATGATATGAAATAAAACATCTCCTGTCTTTACGTAGCTTTATTAACTTAAATCCTAACTTTTTCGACGGACTAGACCGTTGTATCTGGCAGGCCCATCTCAGTCTCATCTCATGGAAGACTTGTCTCATTACTCGACTTGCATTTGTACAGTTATGACTTGTCAACGGCCTACGCCGACGAAAGCGTTTGGATAAATATCATTTAAGGAATGGAGAGGCAGAAGATGTTTTATTTCATATATTTTTATCGCGGAACTACTTTTTTGCATATGCCAAGAGAACGTAATTTTAACTTGAGGACTATGTCCCTAGATTCGGAGCTTCGTCTATATTCCGTGATGCCAACTACATATCTTTAATGTACAAGGTAATCTATGTAAAAATTAAGCATCAATTAAAATATTTACTCAAGGCAATTCCACGCAACAGAACAAGATATAACGATAAATTAAATTATTTGCAAACACGCAAGGTCACTCCAATCCCGTGGTATAAAAATTTACCATCGCAGATAAATGTGTTATGTATACCACTAAAGAAACACACCACTGTACCACAACAATCAACCTCCACCGAGGATTCCCACACTCCTTACTCCTCTCACCCCACCTTCAAGCAGGTCCTCCTAGTACAAGGATCCGATCACCCTAAATATTTTATATTTCTCCCTCTTCCTAAAATTCTAACTAAAGAGCTTAGAGGAAAGAAAAACAAAACACCGCTGATCAAGATCACAAGATCAGACTAAATAAAAATACACTACATGCCTAGAGAGACTCTAGGCCCAGCCACCAGTGGACTCTCACCACTGTACCGAAACAACCAACCTCCACCGAGGCTTCCCACACCCCTTAATCCTCTCACACCACCTTCAAGCAGGTACTCCTAGTATAAGGATCCGATTAACCTAAATATTCTATATTTTTCCCTCATCCTGAATTTCTAACTAGAGAGCTTAGAAAAAAAAACCCTCTTGCCAAAATCATATAGTATAGGAGGGCAAGAGAACTCACCAGCTTTCTCAATGTTCTATCTGGGTATAAAAATGGATAGGCATCTCCATTTCTCTACTCATTTTAGTAATAAAATAGAAAAAGTACGACACAGGTTTTACCGGCTATCGCATTTGCTAACTTCACGTAACCTGTCTCAAACTGATGATCTATAAATCTGTCCAGCCAGCTCTGCTGTACGGTGCCCCGCTATTTACCCACTTGACTGACTGAATGTCTCCAACATTTCCAGAAAGGGATAATGAGAAAAGTGGTCCGACATACCTCTCTCGAGAGGTTGAAGAATGCTGATCTGCACCCGTTGGTTGGTGTACCGTCGGAACAAGATGAATTGTGAATATTTTTTTTTCATCCGCCGGAGACACACCAAGTTTTTTGACTCGTTGCAGCACCTAACCAACCCAGTGTTTAACACTATGACCCCACCGCCCCTCCCGCATCGATGGCAACAGACTGTCGGGGAAAGATTAGGTTAAGAATTAGTATGTAAGTAAGTTTTAAGTTTGATCAAAAAGGTGAGCCCCATCAGCTTTATTAGTCAGTTTAGTCCAGTCACGTATAATCTGTATCATTATACTTGTTTATTCATTATATATTTTTTATAAAATAACAAAACCTGTGTATAATGTAGTGATGCTACAGGAAATACAAAAATAATTTGTAAATAGATTCACTTGAGACTCTATAATTGTATATAATTATCTGTGAAATTTAAGGGGCTAGGAAGAAAAAAAATAAAAAAAACCCATCACTTTTTAAATATGTTTAAACAATCAATGTATAATGCACATTATACTTATGTAACAATCACAAATCGCAGTGTTAAATGATTACAAATTGTATATGATGTAACCCAAACTACAGGACCTGTAAATAGATTCATTTATGTAAAATCTATACCGATTTCCATAATTTATAATACAAGGGGATATGAATAAAAAAATAAATAAAGAAACCAGAGCTTTTACCGAATCAACGCGAAGTTTGGGAGTATCTTAAGTTATGCTATTAGAATTTTGAGTACATATAGCTGGCTTATTTCCCCCTGCGTATCCCTTGTTATTATAAATTATTGAAATCAGTACAGATTCTACATATATGAATCTATTTACAGTAGGTCATTAAATTTCCTGTAGCTTGGCTACATTTTATACAATTTTACACTGTGATTTACGATTGTTATAAAAGTATAATGTGAATTATACATTCATTGCCTAAACACGTTTAAAAGTGATGGTACTGACCATAGACCCATGTACCATAGACTTAAAACTTATAGCTGGAAGAATTACCGAGAATATTTTTATTGTTTATTGTTTTCAAGATACGTAAAAGTGAATCTGACGACAATGTTGAATTTATTCCGAATATCATCGACATCTCGACAGTCTTAGTAAATGTACGGGAAAAAAAAATGAGAATATTACTAATGTTTTTTCGAGCTATAATGCGTGTAGATTTTACTTTCACGATTTTGAATTTAGAGCCCTAAAGCGATAAGATCTCAGAACTGATTTTACGCATTCATCATTTACCTCGTATCTATTTACGATCGCATCTATTTATTAATATCTACTAAATGATTCTATGCCAAATGTATTTGTTCATACGTAGTGGACTCTCACCACTGTCCCTGGATCAGCAGCACCTCACCCGAGGTCCAACCTTCAAATTTATATCAATCCATTGGAGATTCTAAATATTGGGAATCCTGTCAAATATACATAGACAGCAGGTTTTTGAAAAAAAAAAAATCGAAACGATAGAAACCCTTCATTATGGGTGACTCTGTGAGAAGATGTGCTTGTTAAATGATCCACTAAGTCTTCCTCGATGTGATTAACAGTAACTAGGAATACATCGGGAATTCCTAATTTCTTTAAACAGACATTATTTTCATAGCCTAATGGGGAAAACCAATTTGGAAATCTAGAGTGTGACCGACCACAAAGACGATCAGGCACCAATAAATCGTGTTCAATCGAGGCGGAAAATTGTACACAGTTCTTAACAAGCATCTAAGTGGAATAGAATAGAATTTTTTTTATTATTCTTGAACAAGATTCTTAAACAAATAAGAAATAAACTTTAACTTGATACGGTTGTAGCATTAGCCTTTTCTTGTGCCGAGTAGCTGTTCTCGCTTATCAAGAACCACTATAGTGTAGTGGCTTTACGCACTTAAAGTGTAAAACCATGTAGTTTAACATGAAACAGAAAGATAAAAATGAGATGTACTAAATATCTAATCCAAATAAATCAGAAAAAAATTCAAGTCAAGTATGATGCTTCACACAATTATGCGTTTCGCAAAACGTAGAAAACTAATTTGTTGCTTGTTTTAATGACCACGCTATAATAACTATTGTATAGTTAAGCACCAGCTCATAGTTATTAATCAGGACTTTAATAGTTTGATATATTACTTAATATGATAGAAAAAATTTTATTTTTTATTTACTACATTAATTTATTGTTTAATGACTCTTGATTATTTTTTATGAGGTATTTTTTGTTTTTAGCGTCTATAGTGCATCAAATAAACCTTTCATGATAAACTGGGACTAGAAAAAACAACTAGCAAATCCACTTGATATTATTAAAAGTTTTAACGATAGACATAATAATTATTTTGTAATCTAATCCCAACGCCCAGTGTATCCCATTACACCACCATCTTTAATTTGACACCCTATTCGAAAAGATAAAAAATATTTATTACTAATTAATTTATCCAACCATGTGGATTTGGGAGATCTTTGGGATGTTCGTAAATACTGTTTGAATGAGAACATTGAACACTGTTGTGTCAAGCTCTTTATCACGAATAATTAGAAGGTCTCCTCTTCTCGGTCCAGAAAATATCGATCTATGTTTCCATATTTTAATAATAAAAAACCTTAAAGCGTCAGTTGAGATAGGGGGAAACTAGTCTACGAAAAAGCCGCAGGTGGGGGAACCCCCCCACCACCGCTGGCCTGCTTATATAAGCAGCCAGATTTGAGGCATTAGACAGTTGCAGGTACTCCTAGTACAAGGATCCTCTCAACCCAAATATTTCTTATTTTTTCCTCATCTTTAATCTTCTAATTAGAGAGCTTAGAAAAAAAAAGCAAAAAAAAAAGCATTAGACAGACTCTTAGCACCGGGCACTTGGAACACTGCTCTCTCGCTCTCTCTCTGCACTTGCGCTTGCTGCTCTACTCGAACCATGGCTTTCTTATTCAAATAACTCTGCACCTCTGATTCCTAACGTCGCTATTTTTTAGTCGGGCGTTGCCAGACCCCACACCTTTCTAGTGGGATTCTCTGCCTTCGTCTCGCTAAAACTCTCACCCCCTTGAAAGAAACCTCTTCCTTGTGGACGACGGTCGGCGTGGCCCTACAAACTTACCTAGTAGCGTCTCCCACGGCGATCCAGTCTGCCTCTCCCCGGTTCACACTCGCCTTTGGGATGCGGACGGTTTTCGCCTACCCTTAGATACCGCGTGTGAGTTCGTGGTCATTCCAAGACCACATAAACTAGCTATAATACCTACCCTGTTCATCTTCTCCTGAATTTATTGCACTGTCGGGGCACACCTTCTAAGATCTTATGGAGTCAGATCAATACGAATAAAGCTGCCAGCCGACTAGGCCGCCAGCAAAGGTCAAAGACCACAAGTCTACCCATTTATATCTCTTTCTTGGCGCTCGCCGGACAGTGGCTAGGGTTGTAGTGACCCTAGCCCGCGGCGGGCGTCTCCACCCCACCTTGGGACTCACATATCTGAGCCCGACCATATATATTTCTAATAATCACTTCACTTATCAAAAACTCTATCACTAATCACTCTACTCTAATAATGAAGGTCCTATCATCCCAATTGATTTACCGGAAGTCTTAATCTATTCATGGGAGGTCAAGGCTACCACGGGAAATATTTTAATTATTCACCTTCATTATATTTATACTGCTGGTAGAATTAACACTACATAATGAGTTATTGGGGATCACATAAAACCCGACAACCACAATTACTTATTGGCCAATAAGGCAGACTGTAATTTTATCACAATAAAGATTTGAACTTAAAAATCATCAAGACATCAAATAGAACTACTGCGTAAAGAAGATGCCTATAAAAAAATCTACTAGTTTTAGTTGTTACCAAGATTTTAATGACTGGTTGAAAGACCAATATTATATTTAGTTTAATAACTGAACCATTGAATACCACACACATTTTTTTTAATTGGTTTCGTGTGTTCTGGTTATAGATTTTCTAACCTTATAAATTTAAAATAATTCATTTTGTTACGTTTTTGAGGAGAAATCGAGATTAATTAATATTGTAAATTTCTGCCATTTTCTTCTCAAGCGTGTTGTAATCGAATATATTTTTTTTGTTTCTCAATTTTTATTTATGATTTTACTATGGATATATTATTTCTATCATTGCTCCAATAAAACAAAGGAATTTCCACATCGTCTTAATTACCACTGGGCTAAACAAGCTAGCTGGAAAGCTTTGAAAAAAGTATGGTGTATTATTTCACATGACATAAACCAGGGGGACGAAATATTTAACACTGCCATGATGAGGGACCATCCCCCCTCCTTTGCTTCTAGATAGTCGAGTAAGGCTAATTATTTTTCTAAATAAAAACTCATTCCAATATTTGTATAAAGTAAAAAAATAATGTGTTCTCAATATGCAATGTATTTAACCTAAAACAACAACACCACTGTTAGTTATCAATAAAATCTTCATTGAAGTACACCTAAATTGTAATTTAGGAAAAAAATATAAACGAAAAAACCTTACAACAAGAGCTAACAAATATTTTTTAAAACTAGATCGTATCAGAAAAAAAAAATTCTTTATAATATATTATGCTTTTAGCCCACATGGCTGGTCAATTTTTTTAAATCTACCATCCACGAACAGCTTTAACTTACCATAGACTATAAACATTATTACGTACGTAAGTTTGACGTTTAACAACAGTCTACATTGAAACGAAAGGGAGTATAACACTTTTTAAGAGAGTCACATCTTCGTTATCTGTCATTAATTTCTATATATCCACCATTATATGCTTCTGATATATTAAGTGTGACTATTTTAAAATTGTTTGTGTATGTATCAATATCTGAAAGCCAATAACATGAGCAGAGTACCAGATTATATAAAAAACCAGATGAATTGTGAATATTTTTTTTCATCCACCGGAGGCACATCAAGAGGCATCTCCAGTTCTCTACTCATTTTAGTAATAAAATAGAAAAATTACGACAAAAGTCTTACCGGCTATCGCACTTGCTAACTTCACCTAACCTGCCGCTTCGTCTTAAATTAATGATATATATATATATGTGTCCTCCGGCCAGCTCTGCTGTACGGTGCCCCGCTATTTACCCACTTGACTGACGCTAAAGCCAAATGTCTCCAACACTTCCAGAATGGAATCATGCGAAAAGTGGTCCGACATACCTCTTTCGAGAGTATTTTTTTTCATCCGCCGGAGACACATCAAGTTTTTTGACTCGTTGCAGCACCTCACAAACCCAGTGTTTAACACTATGGCCCCACCACCCCTCCCGCATCGATGGCGACAGACTGTCGGGGAAAAATTAGGTTAAGTTAAGATTTAGTATGTAAGTTAGTTTTAAGTTTGTTGAAAAAAAGGTGAGCCCCATCACCTTTATTAGAATCAGTTCAGTCCATTCATTTTAATTTAAAGGGACTATGAAATAAAAAAAATATATATATTTCATATCTTTCTATCTATCACGTACCGTGTTATAAATATCGTTCACCAGCAATAAAAGTGTTAAAACTCAAAAAAAAATACTAAGAAGAGGCTAAAAGAAAATTGTCCTTGTTTTATCACTTCGCATTTAATGTTGTGGTAAAGCGACTCTTGGCGCTTTCTAGCGGCCTTCGGGATAACTACACTATACTGTTGCTAAGCGCTCACAAGCCAAAGTTAATTGAGTTGTCATTTTTCTTGTACATTCAATCTGGACTGTCAAATATTTGTCAGAATTTTCACAGTGACTCATGGAGCCCGGTAATTACTATTTCATTTATCTACATCCCCCCCCCTCTGTTAGATTTTAAATTACGATTCCAACTTCATTATTTTTTTTCTTATGGAGCTATTTGTCTTTCAAATTATCCTTTTCCTCTTGTTTTGAAGATAATTGTTCCAATCTTCTGTGGAAATGAAGTTTTCATTTCGATTAACATGCAACAATATAGATCCATTCATGTTGTTACTTAACCCCATGCTTTTATGAAATGAGATCGGTAGATTGGCTAGTTATTAATTTCTCAGAACTAATGAAACTGATTTCGCAGTACATAATAGAGCATGCTCAAGGCACTGCATTCAATACACAATAAAAAAAACAAATAATTTTCTTTTGCTCAGAAACTTGATAATTTATCAAAGGATTACAAAGTTGGTGTACTTGGGAGGTCTCCCCTGATTGGTTTTCACAGTTATTTGAGTATTTATATGCAATTTTATTTTCTATACAAGACTATCACTATTACTTGTTCATGATGGTTTAATGTTATGAACTAAGTGGGCAGGCAGATTTGCGGCCTAAAGGCTTTTAAAGAAACAATTTACCTCAATCAGGTATAACATCTCCCTGCTGAAGTTAATACTGATCTTGTCTTTGAGGGGGACATGATCCGACTATAAAATTACAAGAGTTATTTTTTTCCCAACACCCATCATTCAAGCTTTCCTTTGTGTGACCCATTTGGGAATTCCGGCACCAAATAGAATTGCTAGTCACATTACACTAAATGGCAGCGCCCATACGTACAAGATTTCGTACCATTACAAATCCACCTGCGCAACAGAGGACAGGATCTGCCCGTTGAATATAAATCCAGTCGCGCTATCATTGTCATTCTTTTCATCGAAATTGAAAATAACCTGTACATAATGTAGCGATACATAGCGATGCTACAGGAAATACAAAAATAATTTGTAAATAGATTCGCCTGAGGATCTATAATTATATATAATTATCTTTAAATTTGAAGGGGCTATGGGAAAAAAAAAAAAAAAAAAATTGAAAATATACAAATGAAATGAACTTTCATTATTTTTGTATTTTTTTTCCCCTCTGACTTGTGGAGTTCCCCCAGGAGCGGTTCTGTCTCCGGTTCTTTTCAGCATGTACACATCTGAAATTGTTGGGACAAACTATAAGAAAGCTACTGTAATCGCTTTCGCCGACGACATTGCGGTTTACAGCAGCAGTATGAGTGCACAAAGAGCTCTTACACAGGCCGAGTCAGTTTGTAACGTAATCAGTGACAGACTGGGCATGTTAAACTTCAGTGTAAACGCAGGAAAGACCGACTGCAAAATCTTCTCCCTCCAAAAGGGGAAAAATTCCTTGTCAAAATCGTATAGCATAGGAGGGCAAGAGAACTCACCAGCTTTCTCAATGCACTATCTAGGTATAAAAATGGATAGGCATCTCCATTTCTCTACTAAGGGTCGGTGCTGGGATCACCTCGCACATAGTAGAAGCATCATACTCTAATTGTGAGGTAGCGGCATATGCGTACGACATAGATACGCTGTCGTGGCTGGAACGCTTTAGTTTTAGGTTCTAGGTATAGTTTTTAGTTTGTAAGTTTTTTCTCCCATTTTTAAACCGAAGGTGAGCCCCATCACCTAGATTTGTATTCATAGTATTTACCTATTAACCACAATCTGTATTGTTAAGTAACACGAACTCCTTCAAATGCATCTGTGCATAGCAGGACAAGGAGAAATTTACAAAGTTTCTTTTAAATATTTTCATTATATAACTTCATAGGGGTTTAGAAAAAAAAAAAAAAAAAAAAAAAAAAAAAAAAAAAAAAAAAAAAAAAAAAAAAAAAGTACGACATAGGGGTCTACAGCACCAGCCTCAACCCAGCGAAAGCTCCAAAGGCTGCAGAGGGCGCCAGTCAGTTAATCAGTCAGTGATCAGGTGAACCCGGACAAAACTCAAGGGATCGTCTTCTCTTTCCAGCATGGAAAACGGAAGCCTCCACCCAGCTTCACCATAGACGGGACTGAATGCAAACTTTCCAACAGCATATGCTACCTAGGCATCAACCTAGGCAGACACATGACGTTCTACACACACCTGCAGAAGAAGCTGAAAAGAGTACGTAGGACTTACTACATAAAAAAAACAAAAAACAAATTAAGGTAAGTATATTTATGTTTCATTTGCTCTCTGATTGTGCTCACCAGGTACCCTTTCTTATGTATGCAATTTTCATTTCTCCTTTTTACTCTTATCCCTGTATCAAGTATTATAATTTCTTTAAAAGACAAACTATGATCGCATAAATTCGAGCCCCTCCAGCTTTTCCTTCTGGCCAACAATATTACAAGGCGTTTTTCAACACTGCCTGTCCCTTTTTCATCTCTATGCAGATTCAATTGATTGTAGAGACATTTCACCCACTTTTGTTAAGTCTTGCCTTATCATTGGTTGGATAACCAACCTGATCGCATTGATTTTATTGCTAATTAAGGTTCCGATTAAAATTCGTTATCCAAGACTGGATGCTTACGCCAACCGGGCGTCCCGTTGTTTCTTATTCCTACTTCACTTTTTTCTGTACATTTCTCCTAGTGCATTTCATTCTTTTTTTTTTAATATTGATTTGTTTACAACTCCATAGAGAAAATAAACAATACACCGTACCAGTGTATTATATAGTGAGTGAATAATAGTAACAGATAGGCTTGAATGATGTGAGGATTGCGTAGTGCCTGCGTAGTTTATGATGGAATTGTCTGTGAAGAACCTTGATGTTGATACATACACCCATTTGGGTTCTTAAGTTTGTATGTAAGATTGTATATCTGTCAGTATGCTGAGGTGCACCCGATAAGTCGAATAAGTTTTGATTGAAATCTTTCTATTGTTGCTAGGTTTGATTTTTTTATCATCCGTAACTGTAAGATGAGTGGATCTAGCTGCCCTGTATTAAATATGTTTTGTGTGGTCTTAATATTAGGGATTTGGGTGGCCAAAACTCAAGGGATCATCTTCTCCTTCCAGCATGGAAAACGGAAGCGTCCACCCAGCTTCACCATAGACGGGACTGAATGCAAACTTTCCAACAGCATCAACCTAGGCAGACACATTACGATCTACACACACCTGCAGAAGAAGTTGAAAAGAGTACGTAGAACTTACTCTCTCTCCAGCATCTCATCACAAGCCCGGCTATATCCCTTCGGCTGAAACTGTTAATATATAAGAGCGTCCTGAGGCCAGCTCTACTGTTCGGGACATCAGTCTTCCGATTCCTACACACTAGCATAATAACTCGACTCCAGAGCTTCCAGAACAAGATCCTGCGCACGGCACTATGGCATACCCCTTTTCGTGATATGAAGGCTCCCGACATCCACGAAAAGTCCCCACCATCACCGACGCCATCCAAAGAAGACACATCAAGTTCTTTGACTCGATGAAACATAGCCAAAACCCTCTGTTCCGAGTCATGACACCCCCACAGCTACCGACAAGATGGCAACTCTCAAGATCTGGTAAAGTAGACCAAATGGTGGACATCACGGCGCTTGGCCCACCAACAACAAACCTCTAACGGGCACCCATCACTGCTATCCGACTAAATAAGACTGCACTACATGCCTAGAGGGACTCTAGGCCCATCCACCAGTGGATTCTCACCACAGTACCGCAACAATCAACCTCTACCGAGGCTTCCCACACTCCTTAATTCCCTCACACCACCTTCAAGCAGGTATTCCTAGTACAAGGATCCGCTCAACCCAAATATTCCTTTATTTTTTCCTCATCCTTATTCTTATAATTAGAGAGCTAAGAAAAAAAAAAAAAAAAAAAAATTAATATTAGGGGGTAAAATATTTTGTATTGCAGTAAAACATAAAATCTATTTTTTGTTTTCCAATCACCCTTCATGAAATAGTTATATCTCCTCAAAACGAAAATCTTCTTCACCATTTCACACCATCCGTGTAACCGTTGACTAAGAATCACCTCAACCTTTTCCAGCACCGAATCTTTGGACCTGTTGTGGTAGTGAATATAGGGATTCTTAACTTTTTTTTTTCGTTTATTTTAAGCAAACGTTTATTTCTGGATAACGCTTGAAGATGCTTATTTATGAAGTGGAAAAAAAACAAAACAACAAGACATCATTGAGCAGTAAAATAAAATACTGAGGATAATTTCATATGCCCTTTTGTGATACAAATGGACTTGTTCCGAATCCAGTTGCGGTTCCATAACTCTTAAGCTGAGAACACATCGCTCATCCCGAAATAGCGAGGTCACGGCTGGTCTACTTCTAAATTTAACCCACCATGTGTATTTATATATCTGTATTAACCGCAGTTTGCGGTTTGCGATGTTCTTCTCGGGTTCGTAAATACGCTCTGCCGTCATTTCTGTTCGGAATGCGGCAGTAATTTGCGGCTGAGGCAACTTGGGCCACCCCTAAAGCAATACTCTAACGTAGCATTGTTTTCTTTTTGAGGGGCTCTTCTGTAATTCGACTCATCCGTTTTAGCGTTGCCTACGAACTGTTGATAAATCGCGTAGTCACGCAGGAGTCGAAAATAGACGCCTGCCTCGTGATAACATTGAGTTTTATGATCCATCAATATTGCGGCGCAACTTTGCAAAACATAGGAATATTTCCCAAGGAAGGATTTTTTTAGTTTCGGCGATATGAATGTATTTTTTTGAAGGGAAATATTATACATTTTAAATGTCTTAACTCATGTAAGTGATATTAATAATGAACTACAAGATATTATACTAAAAAACTATCAAATATCTTAAACTATATAGGTGAATTATTTGTTGTGATATCGGCTTAGGTTGATGAGTGTAATGTGATATATATTCATCAAATCTTTTAATGTATGATGCTTTGATAGTTTCAAGTTCTTAAATATTTGGTTAGCAGAAAACATCTTACATACATTATCTTACCACATCAATTTAGAACCAGATGCAGACGTAGATAGTATTTCGAAATTTCGTCAATTTAAATAATAAATTTGATGAAAATTCCTTTCATCAACCAAATCCGCTATACCAAGAAATAATCCACCCATTTCTAAATGTATGGCTATCTGTGAACTGCTGTTTTAATTTGATGATATTTTTTTTGTCATATTTTTTTTTAAAAACAATCCCATTGCTTCGACATAAGTGATGAACGTAATTAAAATATTTGAGTAGTTTTCTTAAAATGCCTTTAACCTAAGAAGTTTTATGTAAATTTAAAATTTTACACTTAGCCTTTCAATCGGTAAATTAAAAATTTTTTTTTTTAATTTATCCATTTATTGTTTCTTTCTACCGATGTAGAAAATATTTAGTGATTAAGGTGCATGTACCTCGTGAAAAATGCATATACCCAAAAAACCCACAATATTTCACCTGTTCAATTTGATATTAAGAATGGACAACAATCTCCGTTAAAAATAGCCGTGTCATTGAATAATTAATTAGTTGGTTTTGAAAAAAACAATATGAAGTTTCTGTTTTCGTTATTTTTTCAAAATATAATTGCAAATTAGATAATTCATTAAAACTGACTCTCGTCATTAACTTCAACTCGCTTGTGTTTTCTTTTTAGACGCACGATATTTCGCATTGTGGTTCTATCCCATTTTTCAGTGATACTAAATCCTTAACAAATTAATATTTTCCTATCATATTGGTAAGGTTATCAAATTGAAGATATCAAAGTTTTTATTAATAATATATGATATATGTCGGGGCTTAAAGAGGATTAGAATTAATTAAAATCGTTATAACTGTCATTAAAAGTGATCACTTTCACGTAGAGGGATGCTATTCTGCATGGTAGTTACCTTTTTTGTTATGGACGACTGACGGTTTAAGTCATTTCCAAATCGTTATCTTAAAGTGGGAGTTTATAAGAATTGTGGTTTCTGTATTATATTCCATTTTTAACAATATTCTAGCCTCTTACTAGTTTTTAATTTAAACTAGATAAAACACAAACATTGTTTGTTCGTTGGCGAAGAAAATATGAAGTCTTTCAAAACCTATATGATGTATAAAACAGTTAAAATAAACTTATGACATAAGGATCGACAGTAACAATGAATTATGATATACATGCTCTTTATCTCAAACAATCTGAATACAAAACAATAAAACAAGAGAGATAATAAAATGGACGCACCCTTCTTAAACAGGAAACAAGATTCTAAGATACATTGGCCTTTATTCACAACCGATTGATAGATAACCCAATCATAATAAAGCTGATTTTGCTTTGATTTATCGAACTCTTTTGGGCAAAGGTGCGTTCGAACTCAAGGTGAGGCGAAAACTTACAAAACGTTGGATCCAGTCGTCTTTTGTCCGACTTCCTATCACTAGAGGCTGTGGTTATCATCAGTTCAAATTTATTTACTTTTCGTTGATTAGTTTTTGTTTCAGGTCGAATCAGTAGAGCGTCTCTAAGAGGTGGTTAGAGTGCTTGACTAACTCACGTAAACATAAGTTCTGGCTCCTTCTAAGGTATTTTTCCGGCTTGAGGGATGAATTTGGTCGGCCCTCACTAAGGAAAGTGCGTAGCTATTTGATTAAATAGGTAGCGAGTCTGATCTAGAAAACCGTGAAAATGGTTCAGGTAAGACCTTCTTCTAAAAAGTGGTCAGACATTCTTCTTTTAAAATGTTAAAGAACGCCGACCCGTTGCTTGGTGTGTTGTAGGCGGGTGAGTTCATCCGCCGGAGACACATAAAGTTTTTTTGACTCGTTGAAGCATCTTAAAAATTCCAGTGTTTAACACTATGACCCCACCACCATTCCCGCATCGATGGCAACAGACTCGGGAAAAATTAGGTTAGATTTTGTTGTTAGATGTAAGTTGGTTTTAAGTCTATGATTAATAAGGTGAGCCCCATCACTTTTAAACATGTTTAGACAATGAATGTGTAGTGTACATTATACCTTTGTAACAATCACAAATCGCAATGTAAAATTATTAAAGATTGTATAAAATTTAGCCAAGCTACAGGACATAATGAATGACCTACTGTAAATATATTCATTTATATAGAATAATTTTTAATAACAAGGGGATATGAAAAAAAAAAAATGTATATAGCGCCTAATCCACGCTCTTTAACGTTCAACTTTGGTCAGCATGATATGTTTAGGAGATGGAACAAGAATTTTTATCAATTTTTCACTTTAAATTTTAGCTATTGTCTCAATTTTCGCAACGTGTGCATTATTTAGTCACCCGATGTTTTATTTTGTTTTCTGTGTCCTTGTATAGTACAATACTTTTTAACACTTTATAATAGTGGGATATTTTTATTGAATGAAAAAACGCTTTATTCTGGGACATTGTCCCCTAACAATAACAACTTAAGAAGGAACAAAAATATGAGAATGTCTAGCTGGCAAGAAAAAAAATACATTGCTCAAATTTGATGAGCTTATAACTCATATATGGGTTATGTATACATCAGATGATTACCAAGAACCAGCAGCAAGAGATTAACAAGTAACAAAAACCATAATTAAATAGATATTACTTTATTACGAGAGGGAAGAGAGGGCGGGAAAGTTGGTGGGATGGATGAAAAAAAAATAAATAAACGCGTTGGTAAACGGCGAATATCGATAGGGTGCTGCAAACGTTTTTGGCACGGATAAGAAAATGACGGTCAAAGGAAGCAGATTTGTGAGATGGGGAATACAGGTATTCCGACCTATTATCTAGTATTGCGTAGACAGGTAGGATCTAGTATTGCGAGATTTGATATCTGATTTGACTCGGAGGAAATCGTGATGGTAAGGAGGCTTATTTTTACATATATTTGTCACCAGCTGGATCTCTCTACTCAGGTGATTTAACTAAAGGAGATAAACGGTATTATTTCTGTTCACACCGTCCCCATTCGTAGTGCACTCATTTCTCTATTCAATGAACCATTGTAAAGCACAAAGGAAGAGGTTGTGTTATACAATATGAGTCGAAAAATTATTATAATCGATTTCGAATTTTGATGTTAAAATATTTTACATTTTGTTAATATTTTTTGGCTATAATATAAAAATGTCTAGTGTTCATATTTTTTTTTATTTGTTTATAATGCGATGTTTCAATTTTTTAAATCAAGTAAACAATATTAACAATTTAAAAATATTGTCTCAACTTAAAAAAAAAGTTAGTGTACCATAAATAATTTGATATTCGAATAGACTTTTGAACTTATTTGGAAGATTTACCCCTTTATTTATTGCTAATAAGAGCTCAAAAATGAGCTATATAGATTTTTTTTTATATCGCTGTCTTGAAAAATTATCTATGTACATATTTTTTCATATGCAAACAAATGATTCTACCGGAAATTGCGTTTGATGTTATTAAGAGTTGCGAAATTGCACTGAGAGGATGAATGAAATCACCAGATATAGGATTGTATCTGTTAAGCAGGCGTCCCATTGACTGAGCGTGCCCACGTACACTAACGCCTGTGTACGTATGACGTCCAACCGCACAGCGTGGGCGGTCAGTCGTAAATTGGCAAACTCACTTATAGGCAAAGCTACTTTATCGTACTTTAAATCAGCGAATATCGACAATAGCTCATTCAATGACACACTTGTATCACAAAATGCAATGCTGGTTTTGAGCCGTTCTTCAAGAGGTTGGAAGGAAAAGTCAGTCACTAATTCTATTTACAAGCACTTATCACTGGTTACTAAGCCATGTTATCAAAAGTCAGGAATTGTGAATTTGTGGGTAGACATCTAAAAGTGAATTTTCATTTTAATGGTGAATGATGGGATGAATGACAAATAAATAAATACACAGAACAATAACGATGAATTATGAATTGTTAGATTGGAGATAGATAAGAAACTGATAAAGTATAGATTTAAAGATTAAGAGAGTTGATGAACGTCGATGGATAAGAGTTTCAAAGGTTCAAAGAAATGGCGTTTAAAGGAAGCAGATTTGTGAGAAGGGAAATACAGGTCGGAAAGGTAGGATCTGTTATTGCGGGATTTGATACCTGATTTGAATTAGGGTAGGTCGTGAAGTTAACGGATATTTAGTCATAGTGGTGCTGAAGAATCCGACCGTGGTGTCGGGCGAAAAGGTACAGCCATTCCGAATCGGAGTAGTGTCTCTGGGGATCCCGAGTATTAATCTATTCTACCATAATCATAAAAAAACTATTAAATATGGATTCGGTGAAATAGAGTCGTTAACGCATGTCAAAGACTAAATTTCCCCCTTGATATGGTTTCGATGATATTTTGAAAATTAGAAATCCTTTTGTTTCAAGTTTGTATGTCTGTCTGTTCCTGGACATCTGTTTGACCTATACACATATCATTTTTTACAGGGATTACAATAGATTACTCGGAAAAATGAAAAAAATATTTTCTTCTTCATAAAACATAATTAAAGGTTATTAATTACCAACTTGGCAATAAAAAAAAATCTCGAAAACAACAAATATAAGAAAACGTATTATATTAATAATATACATGTTTTATTTTTAAATTTTAATCTCAATAAGTCGATAATACTGACTATAAAATAACAGTAAAAGTAATAAACATAAATTTTTTTTACAAAGAGATTATATTTCGCATTTAAAACCTTGATGATACCGGTCCCATGGCTAATTAAACGGCTCATAATAATAATTACAATGTAATAATTAATTAACTATTACAGGATCGCCTTGCCACTATTTTTATTAATAAGTAATAGTCGTTAAAAGATTACGTGAAAAATTTTAGTTAGAAAAAATACCTCTCATAAATAATGGAAAAAAAAGTTGAAGCAACAGATGCATGGATTGGCGTGGAACATTAGCGTGCAGGCTTTAAAAAATACTGTTACATTTTTGCATGTTCTCGTTTGAATTATTATACCTATTGAAATGATTCAGAGGGTAGGAACATATTACCTATTTTGTTCTAATTGGCAGACATAAGAACAATAGTCCAGATGTGTTTCAGACTTACTGCCTGGAGACAGTCCTTGATCTTTCGCCAGATTGCAAATAAGATTCTACAAGTCGGTAGCCACTCACAGGCCCTATATAGGATAAGGAAACAGCAGCTGTCTTTGGCAAGTGCCTACGTGATATGATGATAAATATCGAAGGTGATCTATTCCTGTATATGTCGTAAATTCAAGCTAAATGCCGTCAACTGTTTTTTTTTCCCTTCCAACACCCACCGGAAATGAGTTTGATCTAGTTTGGATTCATCGGATGCACTTGCTACTCTTGTCACCTAGGAGCCTCAGGGGGCTGCTTACGCTATCACATTAATTCTATCAAATTTCGATTATAAGATCTTTATTTGGATCATTACAATTCGCTTGTACAGCATTATTTTCGAGTTCCGGAACTGACTAGATCGCGAGATAGCAGAAATCTTGTACAGTTCATTGGCTCATTCTTGGTCAGTTGGTAGCACTGACCAGGGTGAACAAGACTGTTGACACCACTGTTTTCAAATGTCTGATACTTAAATTAATAGAATAAGAAATAGAAATTGTAAGTTTAAGCAATAAATCCTATTCTTATGGAGTCAGATCTGTTATTCTGTGATTAAGGATCTCACTGCATAAAAATAGGTGACTTTTTTAAACTATTCATTTTCATTAAAATTTGTTTGTAATTTAAAAGTATTTGTAGCACTGCCATACCAAAAAAGTAACCTTTACAAATATTATTTTTTGTTTTTGTATCTAGGTGGCAGAATAATATGATGAATGAATCGCAGTCAAATAATTATCTATTTGAGGATGGAATGCTGGTTACGAGTCGTTCCTTCCTTCCAGAGTTGACAAAAAAAGTCCCTTCTAGGATACAAGTAAGGTGAAGTGTATTTTGTATTTAAAAAAAAAAATATAATAAATATATTTTTGACTTTGTAAAATGATATTTTACCACATTGTATTTAGTTTGTATTCTGTACCTCTTTTCAGCGTTTATTACGATAATTTTATATTATATGATTTTTATTTCTCTTACAATTTTTTTTAATTTGTATTCTGGACATGAATACTTTTAAATATTTAACCCTTTTTAATCTTTTGACAGTTCATAACAATTGTTGAATGGGATTTTAATGAAAATGATCCGCTATTATTCTAAATGTTTGGTTACCTCATTGTGATTTATCATTTCACACTTGTAATTGGTAATGTGAATTTGGACTCAGCCATTTGAAATGTACAAACCGTTTTGAAATTTTAGCACTCTGAAGGTTATTTGACCACTTTAAAGTGATAGAATTGATGTAAAATCACATTTATATGGGTTTGATCACGATATATAATTTATATAGTAAATATATACATTGTATATTAATTAACCTTAACTTCTGCAACGCAAAGAACATTAACGAACTATTGTCAGAACGAACACTTAAGTTACTCTAGATGATTCATAAAGATCAACAAACAGCAGTCGCACTTAGGCTTACATCTATGACAGAAAGTTCAACAACACCAGGTAAGGTTCTCATAGCTTTCGCAACATCAGCATGCTATTTAAACCTACTCAACATCAATGTACAAAAAAAAAAAAAAATCATCTTCTCTTTCCAGCATGGGAAAAGAAAGCGTCTACCCAGCTTCACCATAGACGGGACTAAATGCAAACTTGCCAACAGCATCTGCTACCTCGGCATCAAACTAGGTAGACACATGACGTTCTACACACACCTGCAGAAGAAGTTGAAAAGAGTACGTAGGACTTACTACTCTCTCCAGCATCTCATCACAAGCCAGGCCATATCCCTTCGACTGAAACTCTTAATATACAAGAGCGTCCTGAGGCTCTACTGTTTGGGACACCACTCTTTAGATTCCTACATGCCAGCACCATAACTCGACTCCAGAGCTTCCAGAATAAAATCCTGCGAACGGCACTCTGGCATACCCCTTTCGTGAAATGAAGGCTTCCGACATGCACGAAAAGTTCGAGCTCCCCACCATCACCGACGTCATCAAAAGAAGACACATCAAGTTCTTCGACTCGATGAAACACAGTCTAAACCCTATATTCAAAGACACCTATCACACAAAAAGACACCCCTAAGGGGCACCTATCACTGAAATCAGACTAAATAAGAATACACTACATGCCTAGAGAAACTCTAGGCCCAGCCACCAGTGGACTCTCACCACTGTACCGAAACAAACAACCTCCACCGAGGCTTCCCACACCCCTTAATCCTCTCACACCACCTTCAAGCAGGTACTCCTAGTATAAGGATCCGATTAACCTAAATATTCTATATTTTCCCATCATCCTGAATTTCTAACTAGAGAGCTTAGAAAAAAGAAAAAAGAAAAAAGAAACCACAACCAACCTCCGCCGAGGCTTCCCACACCCCTTGATCCTCTCACACCACCTTCAAGCAGGTACTCCTAGTATAAGGATCCGATTAACCTAAATATTCTATATTTTTCCCTCATCCTGAATTTCTAACTAGAGAGCTTAGAAAAAAGAAAAAAGAAAAAAGAAACCACAACCAACCTCCGCCGAGGCTTCCCACACCCCTTGATCCTCTCACACCACCTTCAAGCAGGTACTCCTAGTATAAGGATCCGATTAACCTAAATATTCTATATTTTTCCCTCATCCTGAATTTCTAACTAGAGAGCTAAGAAAAAAAAAACCCTCTTGCCAAAATTATATAGTATAGGAGGGCAAGAGAACTCACTAGCTTTCTCAATGTACTATCTGGGTATATAAATGGATAGGCATCTCCATTTCTCTACTCATCAAAAAATGTGCAAAACAATAAAAATTATAAATAAACAGAAAATAAAAGTTAACTCAACATCATTCGACAATTACCAGCTTCGCCCTATTCATCAAATGTGATTGACGGGGGCGCCCGCCGGGGGAGGTCTCCTAAAAGATACGAGTAAACCTTTGACCTTTGCTGGGGGCTTAGTTGGTGGGCTGCTCAATTCGTATTAGTTTATTGATCTAGCTCCATATGATCTTGCAAGGTGTGCCCCGATAGTGCTCTGTGTTCAGGAGAAGAGCTACAGGCTAGGTATTATAGGTACATAACGTGGTCTTGGAATCACCATCTGGGGGGAGGCGAAACCATTCGGGTCCCAAAAGTGTGAACCGGAAAGAGGCAGACTGGGACTCTGGAGGAGACGCTACTAGGTACATTTTGTGAGGCCCCAGAGACCGTTGTCTCCGTGGAAGGGATCTCTGTTAAGGATGAGCTATTGTTGAGCTATGAGTTTTAGCGAGACGAAGCCAGAGAATCCCTAGGAAAGTGTGGGGTCTCACAACGCCGGACCACAAGTTTAGGAATGAGCGCCAGTGCAGAGAGAGAGAGAGAGAGAGAGAGAGAGAGAGTTTGAGCAGGGTTCATTTCAAGTGTCTGATTCCGACTGTCTGCAGAATTTCTGTGTTATATAGGCCAGTTATTCCTGCCTACAACGAATGAGAGAGTTTTTGAGAAGCCAATCATATCGTTTAATCATGCGATGCCCGCGCCCCTAGTGAGCTGTAGTCATGTCGGGATCGTGAACTAGTTCCCTCTCTCTAAACTGACATGGAAGATTTAACCTGATAGATGAAATATGGAAAGTAGGTGGTTGTTTTCTGGTCAGAGAAGAGGGTGACTTTTATTTATTCGTAGTGAAGAAGTTGGCACAACAATTATATTCATTTATGTTTAAATTACTCGTTGATCCTCGAGATATCTCGTCTGAAATCGTTTCCGACCTCATAGGAAGTAATTTAGAAACACAGGGACTATATAAAGGTTGCCAAATGTCAAAGTGACAGAATTTAATTGCGGCCTAATGTACGCTAGAGCCTCCGTAGATCACCTTGATATTCCCGGCCATGGAAACTGTCGTTCTTCATGCATACGTTCGTGCTATAGAAATTTTTTTTTTTTTTTTTTCTGCCGTGTCAGATCTGATTAATATGTTATGAGTTTCTCTCTACCGAGGGAATGAATGAAACCGTAACAACGAGAACAGATAAAACACATCGACCTCAAGGTCAGCTTGTTCTTTTCCCACGAACATAAGTCAGGCCCTTTTTAAACGCCATTTTATATATACAATTTAAGCTATAGTTTATATATGTTTTTTTTTTTAAAGGTCTCCATAACAAATAATCTAGTTCTAGGAAAATGTTTAGGTAAGAGAAGGCTATAGAGATGTGGGGAACCACTTAGGGAACTAAGGGTTTGGGACCGTTGAATAGATATAAGGGAGCATTTTTTTGTATTGACAAATTTAGGAGGCGTTGCCTCCCTCCCCGGGGAAAGAATGCACTGAATAGCTGTTTAATCGAAAGCATATTACAGCAAATAGTTCGAAATGTCTTTTAAGCCAGTGTCGCATAGTCGCAGCTTGTGTGTGTGTATATTCCGGTTCCATCAACAAAAGTTATATACGCGAGCCGATTACCGAAAATATCCGTTTGACTGGTTCATTAGACATTGCTATGTGCTATGTACATGAGGCGGTTTGTCCATAGATGGTTTTGAAATTCCTTTAGAACAAGGGTCAACACAAAGCAACTGTCATTAAAAGATTTTAGTGTATTCTTAACATCATCATTCCTGATTCGGTACTAAAACATTTTATAGACCAGAAGTATCACTGAGCTGTATCATGAAGCATCACTGAGAAAAGGAAGTTAGTTTGTATTTTTCCGCAAAAAGGGGTGATGGGTTTTTTTTTTTAAGGGGAGTGCTATGTCAAAAAAACCCACAGTATCGAGGGAGGAATTGAAAGAACTATAGATTTTTTTGACATGGTCCAACTGGGTCAGGGCATTACTTTTACTGAATTGGACGTCAGTGTGACTAAACCTCACTTTCAGGCTATCTGCCTTGTTAGTACAAATATATTCACGATTTCACTCCAGTAACTCCAAGGAAGGATCAAAAATACCATTGAAGAACAGCTCACTTCAACATTAGAATTTCAATAGATGGAAAATGAAAGCAAGTCCGAAGTTATTCTTTTTTCTAAAAGAAGACAAGTTTAGACCTTATACGAGTAACAAGCAACATAACAAACCAACCTATAAAATGTAAATAATTGTAAAAACAACATTATTATGATAATATTACAATCTGCCACATTGGGCAATAAGTAATTGCTCTCATTCATACCATATTTACAGTTTTCATTCACTCGTTCATTCATACAGTATTTACAAACAGGCCAGACACCTCCCTAGTCCACATGGTTGTCAACTGCTCGCCTGCGAAAGGGGAAGCGGAGTCTTGGGAAGTCCCCCACGCTCCTCCGTCAGCCGCGTCACCGGATACGAGGCAGTGGAGGCTGATGAAGAACGCGAGAGTCACATACGCTCAGGACATGATTGGAGAAACTGGCCATTGCCAGGACTCCCACTTATATCAGGTCACGAGGCCACTGCCGTTTTAGTATCCGAGGGGAATTGCAGGGATGAGTGGCGCTGTGCAATGACTGTGCTAGGGGATTAGGGTGGTTGGATAGATTATTATGAAATTTTATGAACTTGGAAGGGACGAGTTCAAGAATGTAGGGTATATTCAGATCGTTATGAAGGGAACACAGCTCTATTCCGTACGTCCAGATTGGCTTAGATATAACTTTGTAGATAAGTAATTTATTTTATATTGATAGATGGGATGTCCTTTGAAGTAGCCTGTACAGTTGTGAACTCACCCCTGTTCAAGAATGTAGGGTTTACCTATAAAATGAAAAAAACCAAAAAAAACCTTGGCGTATGCTTAGATTTCCTTTTACTAAGAACATAAACAATAGGCTTATACAAATACGTATATATTTGTTATAAATATATATAGGTTATGAACAGGAAATATGGCTTAAACTAAGAAAATTAAAGTTGGTTTATTAATTATTCATATGACCTGTCCTATCTGGAAATCGCATAAAAAAAATGAGATTCGTTGGATCATTACCTAGAAGAACTCCAATACTTATAATTGCGTGCATGCAGATTTTTGTCTGTATGCTATAATAAAATACTCTCGGGATAGTTTGTATTATAGAAAGTACAGGCGTAAAATATTGAAGTCTTTATACTTTAAACTTTTTTTTGTCTTACTTTTAATATTTGATATACAATTTAAGATCCCTTTTGAAGACGAGCTCTGTAGTAGTGGGTTAGTACTCCTAGGGATCTCGATGAAAAACGTTGAAATATTAGGAGTCCTGCTAACCTATACGGTCTCTTGATTTCCCTACACCCTATTCTGCCCAACTGGACAGCGGAGGAAATGATGCTTGAAATATCAAGGCTGCCGCTGTGTAGATCTGGAGGGCCGCTTGATGCGTAAAGGTCAGGAAGTGAGTGGGAGCCAGCAGCAATGTCCGGAGCAAGGTTGCATGCGCCGTGGGCAACCGTTCCACCGTGCAATGGAGTCTTTGTATCGCCTTGTGTGAACTGCAATCTATCCAGTCCTCAACCCACGCGCTAACGATCGCATTCGAAACCCTAATGAGATATTTTTGAATCCCTTTTGAGCTATCAAAGAAAAAAAAATTTGTGGTTTTGAGTTTTTACAACGGTATATTGTAAAGAAATCGAATCGTATGATGACAACAATACAGGGCGTTTATTTTTACGAGCAATATATATATATATATCAGTTTTATATCATCAGATCCTGGTATATTAATTAATTCTTTTAACAAAATACAATGTAGAGTTTTTTCTATGATAGAAGATAGAAAAATAGTGCCACCTTTGGGTGTGCACAATCTCCTGCACCTGCGCTCTCCACACATACCATTGAGATTTATTAGCAAATGACAGGCTGCTCTCACAGGGCCATTAAACTATTAAATGGTAATGACCATAATTCATTGGTAAATTATTTAATATCTATCCTCCGGCCTTGGCCGGTTTAAATTTAAATAGTGGATGTCGTGGCAGCACCCCCCTCCACCCTAGGCCGAATTGGAGCATGCCGTATGTATGTGCTTCCATACATAAGCGAATACATAATAAATTATACCATGTGTAATTAGCGTGGCAGCTGTGAAGTTGATGCATTAATAATGGTCCAGACATTTACCCGGCATTTATCAGTCTATCAATAACTGCCACCTGTCTTTTTTAGGAAGTTTTGATGTATTCGCGTAAGTGATTCTTAAAAATGGGTTTTATTCATCCTCCTTCATTCATTCTATAATTTAAATAACTTTGTATTTTGGCACATTTAGAATTTTCACCTAATGAATGCCTGTTTGGGTGCAAATTAACTAGAGCAATTAACATATAGCATAAATGAATAAAAACTTTAACAAAATCACAGAAATGAAAATTTAATCCGATGTCGCAATAGCCGCTAGGCAACTGATTCTCTAGAACGTGACCATTTTAAAGTATCAGTTACTTTCAGTCACATGACGGTACCACTTTGTAACGGTTCTTTCATCTTGTAATAACAGTTACATTTTCACTTCTATTTACGTTATCCCTTGTTCCTCCAGGGAACCTTTGTAGCTCATCTATTTTCCCCTTCTCACAACCTAGCCAGGTTAACGGTTACGGAGGAGTTTTAATTGCTATACGCCTTGGTATCAATTGGAAGAAAGTGGCTTCACCACTGACTACAACTGATCCCAAGCTTCACCACTTGACAGTTAAGGTAAATTTGGGGAAACCCATTTACCTTACCGCCCTATACAGACGACCGTACGCGTCTCTGCAGCAGTACTCAGCCTTGCTACACGCATGTGCGCAGAGATCTAACAACTGGGTGGTGGGAGATCTCAACGCAAAACATACCATGTGGTATAACACCGCAACAAACAAGGCTGGGAGACTCCTGTTGAGAACGCCGTTTACGGTCGTTCACCCCCAGACTTTTACTTTTCGACATGGAGGTAACCCACAAGCTACCTCGACGATTGACTTACTACTGACAAAACAACCCCACCGTATCACTAGTTGCACCGCACTTGACTTTATTCCCTCTGACCACAGGCCAGTACTGTATGCGGTGGATGGTAAAGTGGCGACCCCTCGCCTCACGAGATACGACTACCGTCGTGCCGACTGGGATCTGCACCGGTCGCAGATTTACCATAACCTGCATACGGTGCCAGTTCTCCGCACGAAAGAGGAAGTAGATCTTCAACTATCTTTCATAACTGATGTGATCATAGACGGAGCAAACACTGCGATCCCGAAGTACACTTCCATGCCACCGTCTCTGCGACCACCTCCAGACCACATTCTTAAAATTATTGCCTTGCGCCATACTTGGAAGAATAGATGGTACAGGACGAGAGATCAGCAAGCCAAGGTCGTTGTGAATTCTCTCACAACGCAAATCCGGGGCTTGATGAAACTCTGGAAAACAGCCCAGTGGCATGAGAAACTTCGTAGTACTCACGGAGATCACAGAAAGTTTTGGAAGCTGTTGAAGACTACAAAAGGCAAGACAGCCACTGTCCGCCTTCACGAAGGTGACAATGTTCTGACTGCTGAGCAACAGGCAACAAAACTGGCCGACCATTACGCTAGGGATATTACGGCTAGGACGGGATACTACCATATGCCTCCTCCGGTAGATGCTGAACAGAACCACATGTTTGTATCACCGATCAGCTCAAGGCGATTCTTCGCCGGTGTCAGGGAAACCGAGCACCAGGGCACGACGGGATACAAACAGTGCTGCTCAAACAAATGCCGAGGAGAGGGATAGTACAACTCACAAACTTATACAACTCTTGTATAAGATTGTGGTACTTTCCTGACACATGGAAACAAGCCATTTTGTTTCCATTACTAAAGCCAGCCAAAAGTGGAGATCACTCAACCGACTACCACCCGATCAGTCTGCTACCACAGATTGGGAAAATCTTTGAGAAAATTCTCTTGAATTATCTCAAAGATTACTGCTCGGAAAATGACATCATTACGCCAGAGCAGACTGGATTCCAATCCATTATGAGCGCAGAGCACCCCCTTCTGATGGTGCAGTCAGAAGTTAGCCATAACATGAATAGAAACATAGCCACGGGTATGATTTCCATTGATTGCACCCAAGCATTCGACTCGGTGTCTCACGGAACACTGGTGCTCTGCGACCGAGAATGCCCGGTACAACTGTATTCAATTCTGGCTAGCTTCCTGAAAAACAGATCGCTTAATATATAGCTTCTCCGAAGCTGTGCCACTGACCTGTGGAGTACCCCAAGGAGCTGTCTTATCCCCTGTACTATTCAACGTATACACGTCTGAGATTGTCGGAGCCCGGTACAAAAATACCACAGTTACTGCTTTCGCAGATGACATAGCGGTGTACAGCAGCAGCATGAGTGTCAGGTAGCTCTAAGAGAGGCTGAAGCAGCCTGTAACCAGATCAGTGAGAGATTGGGGAGACTCAATATCTCTGTAAACGCGGGTAAGACTGACTGTGTAATTTTCTCTTTTCAAAAGGGAAAAAGCCCGCTCCCTACTAGTTACATAGTAGGAACGGAGGAAAATTCACCAGCCAACGACCTAGTATATCTGGGAATCGAAATGGACAGACATCTCCATTTTAGTAACCATTTTGCGAAGAAGTTGAAGCATACACGCATGAAGTCTTACCGGCTTACGCACTTATTGACTTCCCCCAATCTATCACTGCGTCTCAAGCCACTGATTTACAAGAGCATACTCAGGCCTACCCTGCTGTACGGTGCACCACTGTTTCGTTATCTGACGTATACGACATCTAAGAAACTCCAACAATTCCAAAACGGTATACTTATGAAAGTGGTCAGAGGTACTTCGTTCGAGCTGTGGAGCGACAGTGAGCTTCACGATATCTTTGAGCTGCCTACGGTGGATGAATTCATCCAGCGTAGACACATCAAATTTTTTGACACACTACAATACTTGACGTACCCGGTGTTTAACACGATAACCCCCGCTCCGTTCCCCCATCGATGGCAGGACGCTGTCGCGGCTGGAACGCTTTAGTTTTAGGTTCTAGGTATAGTTTTTAGTTTGTAAGTTTTTTCTCCCATTTTTTAAACTGAAGGTGAGCCCCATCGCCTAGATTTGTTTTCATGTTATTGTATTTTAACCACAACCTGTATTGTTGAGTAACCCGAACTCCTTCAAATGCATCTACGCATAGCAGAATGAGAAGAAATTTGCAAAGTATCTTATTAATATTTTTCATTGTATAAATTCAAGGGGTTTAGAAAAAAAAAACAACCTAGCCTGCTAACCAGTGTTCCTTATTTGGTGTCTTCTTCCCGTTGTAGAAAATATGTGTTTACAAGTTTGAAAACAGTGACCGAATTATTTGATCTATAGAACACCAATAGTTCAAGGGAATTTTCACCGAGATTTCATGCCACCTAAAAAAAAATAATAAAAATTATTTCTGGAGTCGATAAATCGTTTTAAAAATCTGCTACATCGATTATATCACATTTTGATTCGCGAACCAGCTTAATGTTTCCGATTACGGCGAATCCTATGGCTGGGATCATCTTGGCGGGTTGGTGCTTGGTACATTTGACAGTATGTTTCAGGTATAAGTAATAATTAAGTGTAAGGAACAGGAGCAACTTCACATGAGAGTATGTTACTGTAACGGCAAGCAGCTGTTACAACCCAACTCCACTATGTAATAATAAACAGGCACAAAGTAATAAATGAAATTTTATTTACTAACAAATTGTTATATTAACGAAATGAATGGTTAGCCTTATATACAGAATTATGATCTGACTTTTCCTCACAGATGTGAATATATTTCTTTTATTCGATCGCTTTGTCTCCTGTTAAGATCGATTTAAACCAAAAATACTCTGGAAGAAAACAGGTCCTGGCCGCGTAACTTGGTCTGAAATATGAGATTAACCTGTATTTGACTCTAAGACTTGGTTCTGCATAATTTAACCACCTAGGACAGATACGATTTCAGTCTAAGACTCGAACATGCTAAATCCTACATTATGCTCTTTCAATGAACCGGCTACTAAAACGAATGATTTAAGCCTTCGAAAACGTGCCCTTTTTATTAGTTATACATCAGTAGATATCCACTTTTTCAAGTAAGTAAGTAAAAGTCAAATGCACGTGTAGCAACCGCTAACTATATATGTAAATTACCCTACACTCTGGTTCATAATATATTATAATAGAAAATGCAAATTTGTATAAACTTCTTGTAATAAATCATAGAGAGGTCGGAAGTCGTAAACAAGAAACTCAGAGGGCCATAAAACCTAGGGCAAGCACATCTGCCCCTTAGAATAGACATTCAGTCACTTCCCGTGGTCATAAAAGCATGCTAGGAACCCTTTTGGACCCATGGGATAATAAAACAGACCACCTATAGGCGGTCAAATAACCCAAGTGGGTGAGGCCCTAGCAGCCATATAAAACACACCCTTTTACCCCAACGGTCATAAAACTAAAAGGAAATGACTACCTGTGTATCGTGAAACATACCCCTGGCCGACAGACCCAGCCTTCCACGAGGGAGGGGGTTACCATATTTATATCAGTAAATTTCGTCCTGAAAAGACACTCTGTTTCCTAGTCTCCTGAGCCACACTACTTGTAACTTGACACCAGGGGCACTTGGCCCCTGGTAGGCCCACTCCTCACTCTTTTCTAGTCTCTACATACCGATAGCCGCTATCACCCGTCGCGATACGCCTACTCAGCCTTCCGCTACTCTACGACGGCACTTGCCACACAGCCTATAGCAGACCTCTGACGACTTGAACTTATTACGCTGCCGATCTCTCGCCCGAACTCTGAAAACTGGTCTTATTCTTTATGAACCTCTGACCCTCATCCTGAACACAGTGTCTTGTCGGGACACATTCCTATCAATAAATGGAGTCAGATATTAACGCCTACATGGAACATGGTCCATGTTATTAACTACAACAATCCGACAATTGTTGACCTCCGACAATTGTTCACCTTTTCCGACAATTGTTCACCTCCGACAATTGTTCAACCATTTCCCGACAGCACGACTAGCCACAAAAATACACAATTAAAAGATTCGAAATCGCATTGTTATCAGTTGTTCGTGACCGAATTACCTTAACCCTCAACAATCTCCAGATGAAATAGGCAATGCAAACTGCTGTTCCATCACCTGCCATGATGCCGTGACCTTTGAAATTTTAACGGTCGTGACAGTCCCTCGTATTGCGGCGAACAGATGACAAACTCTTAATGACTCGGCTGCAGTGAAAGTGGTCTAGCCCTAGCGGCGAAGGAATTAGTTCTGAGAAGTTACAAGGTTCTAGTCATTACCATAGGAGGTCGCTTAAGTGCTAACCATAATTTTACCCACTGCAAGGAGGTGTAACAGGCTCGTGTGGTAAACCGTAAAGTACTCAAACTTACAATTTGTTGAAATATAAAACTATGTATATACTTCAAGAAGGGCAGTTCAACAACCGTGATGCCTCATGATGACAGAGAGCAATCGGTGCCAGGTAAAGGTTATATATAATTATTAATTATTCCGAACATGGATTGACAACTGTTCGTTCAATACCTCTCTTTTTTATCAAAGAACAACAATTCTTGACGCTGAAGCAATTACAAGTCATTACCCATTTGAATAGGATCTACTAGGGTGACCCATACGTGCCTTCTTCTCAACCTCGACAGACCAGTCTGCGAGGAGTGCGATGATGCACCAATAACAGTTTTCATCACATCATCACATTCATCACATCATCATAGGGCTCTAGATTCTAAACTGATTGACAAAGAACCCGACTACCAGAACGACCCAAAGAAATAAAGCAGAAGACAATAATTCTGAACGAATTGGTTCCTACGAACAGCAGATTTGAATAAATAATGTTATCACTAATAGTTATGGGGCGTTACTAAAGATTATTTTGAAAAATCTGAAAAGAAAAAATCTGCCCTTTTTTATGGCGAAAAATGCCTTTGTAATTTTGGCTAACGCCATACATCTGAATCAACGCTCCTTCAGAATAATAGATATTCCAACCGTAGAGATTTAATCTCTTCTTTATAGACAAGACATTAAAAAAAAAAAAATTTTTTGTTTGACGTTAGCCATGGTGGGTAATACATGTCTGCTACAGTTCCATACACAATAACATGAAAAGGATTGCCGTATGGAGTAGATGCAATATGAATTATAAATTAAAACGTAAATAAAATTGCAGAAACCGGTAGTCACATCTTCATGACACTGTTGAATAAGAGGTCTTGGATGTGGGCACTGGTTGTGGGTCAAGTTATTATTCATTAACGATATTGTCTGGCCACAAATCAGTTAATTATCATGCGCGGTGGCGTTTTTGAAAAGTTTTTTCAACCCTAAGTTTAAATATTTTAAAAATTAACTGTATGGTCAATATAAATTTATTTCATATGGCTTCTTTTACTGCATGCTATTCATTTTAAGCGGTTTCTCACACAAAAGCTATCTGATTATGGTTAAAAACTATATAATGCAAAAAGACTAGGTGATGGGGCTCACCTTCGGACTAAATAACGGGACCTAAAACTATCTTACATACAAACATAATCCTAGAGCCTAACCGCCTAATGTCATCGATGGGGAAACGGTGAGGGGGAGATCGTGTTAAACACGGGATTTGTTAAGTATTGCAGTGACGATTACGGGGAATGAATTCATCCACGGTAAGCAGCTCAAAATCTCAGTCACTTTCATGAGTATCCCGTTTTGAAATTGTTCGAGTTGATTCTGCAGATGACTAAAAAGCGGTGCACCGTACAGCAGAGCAGGCCTGAGTATGCTCTTATAAATCATAAGCTTGAGACGCAGAGATAAACTGCGGGAAGTCGGCAAGTGTGTAAGACTTCTTTCGTGCTTTTTTCAACTTCTTCGCAAAATGGCCACTAAAACGGAGGTGTCGGTCCATTTGTATGCCCAAATAGATGAGGCTGTTTGCTGGAGCGTTCGTACAATGCATGTAGTAGTCAGTGACTTCTTTCCCTCCAAATTTCTTCTCAATAACTCAAGCGTCTTATCTCCTGCTATGACAGCCTGCCTTGCTCGACGGGCATTGCCAAATCTCAAGCCATCGGTTCCAGACTGAAAATGAGACAGAGGAGCTTTTCTATTCGACTTAATTATGGCAAGAGACCCTCAAACAACGACTTTTGTCTAGGTATGTAGATTATAGCATAGACCAGCTTGATCTTTATCTAAAGTTCAAGGTCTACATAGTCTTCCTGTTGAAATTATCATGGATCACTGTTACCCTGTTTAGCCTCTTTGTTAAGCAACAGCCCTCTTCGCCAGAGAGTACTCCTGCACTGGTTAGATACAATGACACACTATACGTATGCTAATAGACCCAGTTGCGCTATTAAGGAGGGAAGAGACGAGACTGTCGGCTAGGCTCTGAGGAAGGTGAGTTTGGCATGGAAAGATCAAGGATAGGGGCCATTGTTGTATCTGGGTCTGGGACGTGCACGAACTGACTAGGCCTGCGAACTGTCTCCTGTACTCCACTCTCCGCTTGCACAACAGGTCGCTCTGTAATGAGTCGTTTGTATGTCTCACCGCTCCTGGCTTCTTTTGCTCTTTTGTCAAACGTATGTGTCTACATCTGTACCTCACGGAATCCCTTAGTCTTTGACGATTCGTTCATGGAAGCATATCTTCTCAAGATAACAATTAAAGACTTATTAAGAACAACGACATAGTTTGCAATAATAATTTAAGGAAGGGTGAATGGCTAAAAATGGACAGAGTGAGGTATAGGTTTGTTTGTTGCTTAGTAGGTATTCGGAATGCTGAAGGACTTGATATCAGTAGTAGAGTTAATTAACCCTTCTAGGTCTTGGGCAGATTCCTGAGCAAAAACTCGGGTCGGCATTGCACCGACGACTAACTCTATCGATTTAATTATACCCTTCCAGAACAGGCACTAATCATATAGAATTTTATATAAGAAATGTCCATCAATACTCATGTATTTTTAAAATAGAAGTTTGAAGACATTATTTGCGTAGATTTATTTATGCATCCTACACTTTTGGACGGTGTAGCGCTTGAGGCACGAAGAAAGCTCCGTTCTTGACATAGATCTTAGTGCTTTCAGGTTTAGCTGGCCCCTGTCTTTGCGCAGGTTGAGCTCTGACCATTCTCGGACACAGAGGGACATTAGCGAACACGATATTTCCCAACATATGCAAATGACTGTTATGCGAAGGATATTCAAATTGATTTCATACGTTATAATTTAACTTTGTATCCTAGCAAACACGCTTGGTTATTAAATTGTACATATTAATCCGAACCGCTCCTTAGTCCCAACTGTCTGGTAGCAAGGAAATGTATTCTCTACCTGTTGAAAAATCTTCATTGTGATAAAATTATAATCTGCCTTATTAGGCAATAAGTAATTGAGTTCAATGTTCACATTCATACCATATTTAAAATTCTTCATTCATACAGTATTTAAAATGTATCTGAAACCTCCCAAATCGCCTGGTTGTCACCCTCCCCCTTTCGTGTGAAAGAGGAAGCGGAATTTTTGGAAGTTCTAACGCTTCTACATCAGCCGCGTCATCGTATACGAGCCAGTAGAGCCTGAACAAGAGCCACATACGCTCAGGACATGATTTGAGAAAATGGCCATTGCCAGGAATCCCACTGTCTCATATTTATGGGAGGCACAGAATAATGACTGTGCTAGGGGATTAGGGTGGTTGGATAGGTTACTACGGAATTTCATCAAGTTGGAAGGAACGAGTTCAAGAATGTAGGGTATATTAAGATCGTTATGAAGGGTTTTGTTGCTGACCAAATAAGGGGCATTGACTATTATTCTCAGGACTTTTGATTGAAGAGATTGGATGCGCTTGATGTTCGACTTTTTTTCTGTCACATTGCTCCATTCCGTATGTCCAGATTGGATTTAGTATAATATTGTAGATTAGTAATTTATTTCCTATTGAGAGATGGGATGTTCTTCGAAGTGGTATGTCCACAGCGTCTGTAAAGTTATATATAATTTTTTTTTTCATTTCCTGCTATGTTATTTCATATAAATGGCTGTTATAAAAAATAATGTTGTTATTGATATCAACGCTGTTTTGATCAATATGCATTTATATCATGTATAATTAAAGGCAAAAGGAAGAAAAATTAAACAAAAATAAATGCATTCTAATCAAGCCTATATTTTAGTATAACTTGCAAATTGGTAATTTATTTTCTATTGAGTAATGGGATGTCCTTTGAAGTACCGTGACAATTAGGTGATAATGATCAATTATGGTTTTATGCCTATAACTACAGAAAGTAAATAAATGAGAATATTTATTATCGTTTTAGGGAAGGAGGCAACCTTGTTCCTTACCGAAGTTTCATACATAGCAGAGTCCAGACTTGCAAAATGTACCGATTAAATACAAAATATATAAAATAAAGACTACTATCGTCCCTTTAGGAGATTTTGCTGTGTAGCTTAAATCATTTTGAAATAGTAATTTCATCACAGAACTAAAAAGGTGTGAATCTATGGCGCTAGAAGAGAGAACATTACCCCAGCTGAGAAAGCCACGCCTGCCTTCGCCGGAGCCCACATGGCCAAGGACTTGTGCCTAGGACAGAACTGGATAGCTGTCTGTGCCGAGGCTTTATAAATAATTTATAATAGAACTATGCAAATATACTGGCCCCACACCTGATAGCCAAGCTGATGATCTTTCACGGGTGTCAGGTTGTACATTTGAAATGTTTATTAATATGGCGATAGAAATATCAATCTCTTTATAACGAAATTCTGCATTTTAAACCTGTACTAAAGTATCTCATAGATCATTAGTTCAGTATCCAAAGTTTACCACATCCTGAACGTACTTTAAGCAAGTCTTTTGCACTGGAAGACTCATACTGCCTGCACAAGGTTAGCCAACCTTTTAAAAAAAAATGCCATTTTTGGCCATTGTGAGTTTTAAAGGAAAAATCCTGACCCATTTAAAGCCAAATTATTACTCTTCTACCTCACTATTGAGGTTAACTCCACATTCTCTAGACGGTAAGGTTTTTCACTGCGAATTACAAGTAAACCAGGCTGCTTGCTATACCTAACCCGAAGTTTATAATTGGGTAAAACCTCAACATAAAATATATATAGGTACTCGCTATTCCTTTTATGATATTCTAATTGGACAGACTTGTAGAACAACCTGTAAAAATAATTATATTAATATCTATAAATTATTAAAACCAATTAGGACTTAAGCCTCTGGAATACTTTATTACCGTAATTATATTTGATCCGCAATAAAGGAATGTATGTTTATTGCTCCTTTACCTTTTTTTTTTTTAATGTGGCAATATTTCATATGCTATTCGAGTACTGCTTCTTGGCAAATGTGAACCGCTCACTCTAGCTTAAATTGGCGCATTAGACATAAAAGGTTAATTGATTGAGCTTGGTATCCCCCTCACTCGGGAGATTTGGGTTAATTGGGCCGAGTCATTTTTTTCTTCTCCTTTTTTTTTTTTTTTTTAGTTCAAGGCCCTTAGTATTTGGAAGAGAGAAGCGCTCGGAACATTTTCAGATTTGTGAGGCATATAACGTGGCCTAATAACAGCGGGTCATCTACAGGTGAATATTCTTTTAGCACGCCAGTGTTTATTCTTCGGGTCCGCCAACACTAAAATCAGCTCTTCTTGGAGGGAATCGTACTGTTAGCCTTAGCTTCAGAACGCTTAAATAAATTATATTCATGAACATTTAATAATCGATAAAAATTTTTTTTCTAAGCTCTCTAGTTAGAAATTCAGGATGAGGGAAAATATAGAATATTTAGGTTAATCGGATCCTTGTACTAGGAGTACCTGCTTGAAGGTGGTGTGAGAGGATTGAGGGGTGTGGGAAGCCTCGGTGGAGGTTGGTTGTGCTTCCTTTTTTTTTTTTTTTTTTTTTTTTCTAAGCCCTCTAGTTAGAAATTCAGGATGAGGGAAAATATAGAATATTTAGGTTAATCGGATACTTGTGCTAGGAGTACCTGCTTGAAGGTGGTGTGAGAGGATTGAGGGGTGTGGGAAGCCTCGGTGGAGGTTGGTTGTTTCAGTACAGTGGTGAGAGTCCACTGGTGGCTGGGCCTCGAGTCTCTCTAGGCATGTAGTGTAAAATATATGTGTAAAAAAAAAAGATAAAATATTTGCAGATGAAGCAATATATATATAACAACATATAGATAACAAAAGCGAGAGGTCTAGTGAATTGATTATTAAAAAATATAATTTATTGTTCGGCATCAGTAATAAATTTTTCGATGAAATAAAAATTCAACTTTTCAAGATATATTGATACAGGAGATAATGGGATATATATTTAATTTATTTATGGTTGAAGAGGGTCATTTAAGCATGAAGGTCATTCCTGCCATAGAATTATGATCTCTCTCTCTTCTCCTTCAGAATTATTATAACCTTTCCTTAATGAAGGTTTGGCCTAATACTATACTCTTCATGGCTCTTCATACTCTCCTAATACTATATGTATATATGTTACTGAATCAAGAACATAATGATTCTCTTTATAATAAAATATAATCTGACTCTATATAAGTTCTGTTTGTGTTCGTTCATCGTTCTCTAACATTAAATTATTCACGGACAGCTTTTTAGAAGAGAGTTTGAAGGCAATAGGCTCTTCACAATATTAAAAAAAAAAAAAATCAGTGTCTGTACAGTTTTTGTGAATGAATCATAAATATGAGTTTTAAGTGCTATTTCCGAATTTCTACTTTAACCCTGGTATCTTCACATCTGAAACGCTTTTTCAGTAATATCATTTGTTCAGCTTCATTTCACGATAGGAATAACTGTTTAACAAATTAAAACTAGATGATGTTTCCTATAATTCATACATTACTCATTATTATTTCTTTGGTTTTTTTATCAAAACCAGAAACCCTTTCTTTTCATCATGAAAATCTAGATGGAGACCACATTTGAATTGTGATCGCAGAATAACTACCTAAAGCTCAACAAAACGTGAATAAGAATCATTAATTAATTATTTTGTAATCAAATTTTTTGATTAAGGAATCAGATGAGAGATTTCTACGGTCTAAACTATAATTATGACATTTGTGTTTTATATTTTTGAACCAAAAATACATTAACGTCGGTGATTTGAATGATCTCAACTATGTTGGATTTTACCAAAATATATCTGTAAAAATTAATTATAATATTTTTTTCCACAAATTCAACACTTCATGCTAAGCTAGGTAAAATGATAGGTGTTGTTTTCGTTTATATCCTATGAAAATACTTTTAACTCCCCGAACTAATTGTTAGAAAATAACATACAGGAAATATCTTCTGGCTCTATTTATGAAGCGTCTATTTTCATCTTTTACGCGAAGTAATTTTCAAACTAGAGATTATTTCACATTTTGAAGAATAAGCCTTTTTTCAGTTGAATAAATAGATATATTTCAAAACCGCCTAAAACTTTGACTAAGTAGAACCAAAGGATTTATTTTGGAAGGGAGGATTCTGTTTTGTTTTTTACTAACTTTTTTTATATAATTACTTTTTTTGCAATCAATAAACAATGTTTTTGACCAGATTGAGCTTTCTTTGCATTTAGCAGGAGGTAAAAAATAATTTAATTGGGAAATTGTTATTTTGTGCCTGTGATTTACTGGGGAAAAAACCATCAAAATTTCAACCCATGATTTGGAATATGTACTTAGTTGTTACTTTAAGTGACTATATAGTTATGATATTTCAATAAAATATTCTTCATTGGACTTTTCTGTCAATTCAAAGCCCCTAATAGTGACGGCAGTGTGCACATGCCTACTGAACTGTTGTCAGGGTCACACCGTTATCGTTCGCTCCCCTCACATAATGGTACCTACACGATAAATAAAAGGGTGCCGATAAAATCAACGAGGGTAACCGCAAGATTTACGAATAAGTTAAGCCCTATTTTAAACTGGCTATCTGCATCATGATAGGTATCGGTCCGAGGTATTTATGGCTTTAGCACAAGTACTCGATGAATCAACAGACAGAACATTGTAAGTAATGTAACGAAATCGGATGCTTTCAGTATTCGAGACCAGTTTGTGTTTGTATTCCGGTAAAAATTCTAATGTTTTGACAACTGCCCAAAGGAAATATGGATGATTAAAGATATGGGCAACGCCAAAGAAAGAAAGAATCAGAAAAACAGAGGAGAAAATGAAAAAAAACGAAAACTCATCCAACATCTACTAGAAACCTTCATTGGCGTTTCATTTTTATTTTGCTAGAATAAAATTAATTTCTTTGTTATAAATGAAATCAAATTTTTAATTTAATTGGACCTAAATAATGCAGAAAAAAAAAATGTGAAAACTTGTAAATCCTTATAATTTGCACACCTTCATAATATTTATTACATTTTCTTTTCATTCACTGCACATCTGAGAGTTCGAACTTTGAGTGATAGAAAGGATTAGTTAGTAGATTGGATAGAAGGTACTAACTTCAAAATAGAAGCAGACAAAAATATTCAAAAATGTCATTTTTTCGATTCTGAATCGGTTTAGGTTAGTAAAAGATGATAAATTGGCCGAATAGTCTACATTCACTGTTGTACTGCATCAGGTTGTTGGTGGTAGATGCTGATAGTTGATCTCACGGTGATATCATGGGAAAATATCTCAGAGTTAAAAGAGCTCATTTTAGACAACATGCGATTTCTAAATAAATATTTTTTTTAGTTAATTAGAATTGATTTTGACTCACATTGTATAGATCTCATGGCAAGACAGCAGACTCGCCAGTAATAAAAAAAAAATGTTACGGTGTAAAAAAAGGTATTGTGGGACATCCTGCTGGTTAAAATCATCGTGTAATATGGACATTTAAATTTGTAGAGGTCTCCTCACGAAAAGGACATTGACATCGCATACAAACGACTAAGTCGAAGCGACCCAATTGCCAATAAAGCCCTCAACGAAGGAATAATAACAGTTTTTAAAGGGACTAATTCCTCAACTCAGTACCTATGGGTGGGTTGTAACAACAGGTGCGGGTAACAAGTATTTGAACAGCCCATTTTTAGGCAAGAGAATGTAGGGTTTTGTTATTTGCTGATTGACAAGTGACAATTTCCCCAAAAATCAGTTATTGTGAGTTTACGCCTTTTTAGCCTCCCCCCTCCACCCCCATGGCCTCAAGACTTATAACAATTTGTAGGCGAAACATTTTGAATTATGTTTTTGGGGGACATTTGCCATGGTTGAGAAGTTTCTGAGCAGATTAGATTGTACCAAATTTAGCCTTAAAAGTTATTCAATTTCTCAATAAAATTTATCTGGAGATCAAAGCTAAGAAAATATAGTAATAACTGAACAGTCTTTAATTGAAAGGTTTGCTGCAAAAAGGAGGCAGCTCCATTTTTCCAACTTTTGGAAAAATGTCACTTAAAAATATTTTTTTCACGGATACTTTATGTGGTATAAAATTAGTGGTTAAATGTAAAAATAAAACTTTAAAGCTGGCTTTAAAGTTTTGAAGTGTACAATATACAATAACAAATATACTCTTTCCCGAAAAACTTTTATTAATCACAAGAAACATATAAACGATAGAACGATTTTTTTTTTTTCTTTGCTCTGATATTGATTGCTCTCAGAAATACGAAGACAGCGTAGGAGGTTGTGAAAGGTTCTTTGCTTTGCGACTTAATGGATGTTCATGTATGCATGCCAGGTTTCACCCCTTTAAGAAAGCTTTTTGTAATTTTTTTTTAAAAATGGTTAATTAAAGCTGCGATTGTGCCATGATGGAAAGTTCATTTAATTAGCGTTTTCAGTAATAAAACTCATATTTTTTTTGTTTTTTCCTAGGTTAATTCTAGGCAAAAGTAACAAAAGCAGTTCATTGAACTAGTTTAAAGTTTACTATTTATTACAGTTCCATTTTCCTGGTTTAGTATTGAGATTATAGTGAGTGCTATTTGGTTATTAGAAACATTACTCCTGGTGACCTAGATAGGAGAAGCAATAATTAGTGTTATTAAAATTTATTTTTTAGGTATTCTTATATTACATTTAATAATAAGTCTTTCGTTTCTACTGAGTATGGGTTAAAACAAGTGTAAGCCACCGCTGAAAAAAATTTATTGGTTTCTTAAAAACATTCTTTTAAAATAGGTTTGGAAAATGGGTACATTTTTATTGTTAAGCAAAATGTATGGTAACATACCAAAATTATTATTTATTTTTAGTGACTAACATTTTGCTGCATCATTATGAACCAAAATATATTTTTTTAAATAAGTATATTATCAACGTAAAGGGAATGGAGTTAGATAGAGACTCTCTGTAATTTTCCAAAATATTTATTAATTATTATTTATTTATTTAAATTTAAATAGGAAATAAAACATATAGAACAGAAATAAAAGGTTTCTCATCTCTCAAATTTGAACAAACAAACGGGATTTTATTCATTATACATACTTGACAAATAGATACAAAACCCTACTTTAGTTACTATAGTTTACTGAAACTTAAATTTGGATTACAATACATTTAAATTAGTCAAATGCAGATAATCGTAAAGTTAATGACATAGGCAAACCATCTTAGAAATTTGGAATTATAATTGTTTCATAATTTACTCTGTGAGAAAATGTATCATTTATTTTATTTACCAATTTGTTTATGAACTACTATGAATTATTATTAGCGTAAGCAGAAGTGTAATACCTACTTATTTTATTATTATTGTCAAGCATTAAAATCAACAGAAGTTGAATATAGGTAGTGTATATTTTACAAGAATCATGTTACTTTGGTTATGTATTGAGCACTCATTTTCGGAGTGCTTAGTCATTAATCAATTAATCTAATGAAAACGACGAGACATAAATAATTTAATATAGGTTACTGTTATATAGAACCATTCATTAACAAATTGAAGGTGACGCCGAAAGAACGCCTCTGCAAATTCGGCAGCCCAATGACCCTGTTCCCCTAGAGATGGATGTCTGCATTAGGCCCACCTAATAAATATGCACGACCATGTATCTGGTACATGGCGTCGGCCCATGTCCGACATCTGGCTATGTACTACATGAGTGTAATCGCTACATAGCGACCCCGACTCCGGACTTAGGTACAAGGTCTGCCGTACACTTTTTTCTTTGGTATAATCCAGCACCATCCATCGTGTAAAAAGTTCGAAAGGTTGCCACTCCACTTTCGAAATCATTTTCAGTCGTGGACCACAGGCTGTAAAAAATCTCTGACTACATAACATTAATGTTTGTTAAGTTTACAATAACGTTAATTGAAAAAAATTAATTAAACGCATACATATAAATCACATTAATCTTAATTGATTGATATTAATATTTGATCAACTATTATTTTCTGTTACATCTTTGTTACTTAGGCGCAAATCACTTCTTAATTTTTTTTTAAATTACGGTTTATAAAGAGAAAAATATGTCGACAAGCACCATTTATTGAAACTTGCTAAGTATAACGATATTCTTAATATTTTTTTAATTGCAAGGTGAGTATGTTCTGAAATTAAAAGTAGTTATAGGCTCATTCCATGTCAAATCAACCGATTGTCTGCAAGTTGACGTCTGTACATATTTAGGGCTATCAGTTTTCACCATTTATAGTTTTTGAGTTATAAATTTTTCAAAAACCAAAAGCCGACCGTTTTGTTTAACACGTTCTGAAACATTCAACATCTTGTAGTTCCAAAACTATTTTCCCGTATAGCTAGAAATAGTGTCAAATTCATTTAATAATTTCAAGGGCTTTAAGTTGTCATCTGAAAATGTTTCAAAAGTTCAACTAATAACGAAATATTGAATATATATGTAATGAAAGTGTCCTCTCTTTAATTTGAATTTGCCGTGCTGCTTCCACTGGCTGACACCAGATGGAGCAGCAGTTATGAGATAGAAAAGATTATGTGAGGTAACAGAACATGTAAATAGTGTGAATAGAGAATGGATAGTTATTAACTGTAATTGTCGTTTCTTTGTTTACAGAGAAACTGATTTCAGTTTATTCACCCCACCTTCAATAATTGTCTTACATATATATGCTACATGCAGGTGTGTATAAACCATTTTTTATCTTATTGAAAATTTTTAGTTTCGATTTGTGAAAGGTAAAGGTAACAAAGTAGTATCGAAATTATATTCATAATTTTCGTATTGGTTTTACCTATTCACTACTCGTCAAGTGAGTTAATACAGGCTATTGCTAACTGAATGTATGGACATATTTAGAGTGATGAGTTATCGTGTCACTCGATAAAATAGTCAAATCAATTGGCAAGGTTTATAGCCTATAAAATAATTAAATTGGCCAAAGAAAATGACGGGTCTACTGCAGAATGAACTGAGAAGGTGAAAAAATAAACCGAACTCTATCTAAATCTAAACAAGGAATTCATCCCGAGCATGTTTAAATGTCTTTTTAGCAAGATCGGGTCACGAACCCCGGACCTCCCCGATATTTAGAACGGGGACTCTACTAAATATGCTACCTTGCCTCGAGTGGGCGACCTTACCAATTTTAAATTCTCTTAGGCCAAACGTTTTCAAAGACCGCACGCAATGAAACAGATGGGCACAGAGGCAGGCAGCCGGTACACGACATGACCCACAAGTTAATTTTCCGAGAGCTTGTTAGCCGATGTTAATTATTATAAATATAATTTTTAAATGATATATTTTTATCATGGCATTGCTCCCGCTATTATTAATAATTAACAGCCAATGAAAAAATTACTGGCATGGTCAGGACATACTTATGTTTGCAAAAAAAAAAAAAAAAAAAAAAAAAATGACTTGTTTATGCTCAAGGCAAATGCACTGAATACACTCTGACTTTTCGATTCAATTCGACTGCCCATGACCTTTCTTTAAACGCGAATTCGGAATGGTTTAAATATTTATCAAACCCCGAAAAATAAATGAAAAACAAAGAAATATAAAAACGGGAGAAATACCGTATAGATAATTCTCAGTTCCAAACCCTCATAAATATGAAACGGCATGAAAATTAGCTCAGTATGACGATAAAGTATGTTTGAGTGAAGAAGCTTTAAAAGCTATAAATAAATGCTTACTATGGGGTCTTATTTACAAAAGCCATTTAAGATAATGATGGCTGGAGCTCGTGCGTGACAATGGCCACCACGATGAAATGTATATGAGAGCGGTACTCGAAGGCCACATCACATGGTAAGGACGATCTGACACATATTCCAATGTGTCACTAATACATATTCAAATTGTCAAGGCAGTGTTTTGTCACCGGAGTTTTGCCCCACGCCTCTCTCTGTCACCGAAGAATTATAGGCCGATTCCCCGTTCCAGCTGCAGTCGGGGAGCATTCATTTCAGTAATGTCTGTCTTATCCTTGGATCCATACATGCAAGCCGGCGGCTCTTTCAAAAGACACGTATCAACATTCACTACATTAATAAAGGCGTTAGGAAACCAACCCTTAAGTTATACTTAAACCAATTTTGACGTACGGAATAGTGCTATGGGGGACAGCAAACAAGTCGAACATCAAACGCAATCAATCCTTTCAATCAGAAGTCCTAAGAACAATAGTGAATGCCCCTTATTACGTCAGCAGAAAAACCCTTCATAACGATCTTAATATACCCTACATTCTCGAACTCATCCCTTCCAAGTTTATGAAATTCCACAGTAGCCTTTCCAACCACCCTAATCCGGTAGCACAGTCATTGCACTGCGCCACTCATCCCTATAATTCTCCTCGGGGTGGCAGTGGCCTCTTGGCTTGCTATAAGTGGGAGACCTGGCAATTTTCTCCAATCATGTCCTGAGCGTCTCCGGCTCTTGCTTACTATGGAATTTCATGAACTTGGAAGGGATGGGTTCAAGAAGGTATATTAAGATCGGTATGAAGGGTTTTGCTGCTGACGTAATAAGGGGCATCTATTATTGTTCTCAGGACTTTTGATTGAAAGGATTGGATACGCTTGATGTTAGACTTTTTTGCTGTTCTCCAAAGCTCTATTCCGTATGTCCAGATTGACTTAATTATAACTTAGGCAGATTAGTAATTTATTTTCTATAGCGAGATGGGATGTCCTTGGAAATAGTCTTTACTGTTGTACGTAGCGTCAGCAAAGTTGTATATAATTTTTTTTTCATTTGCTGCTATGTTATTTCATATACATGGTCGTTATAAAAAATAATGTTGTTATTGAGATCAACGCTGTTTTGATCAATATGCATTTATATCATGTATAATTAAAGGCAAAAGGAAAAAAAATGGGGGGGTTCTAATAAATTATAATCAAGAAGCCCCTGTAAAACGATTGTTTTCTTAAATACAGAAATTTATCTATTTCCATTTAGCTATCTCGTTAAGAATTTTAAAAATCTGGAAACCAGCTGTGAAACAAAGCTAGAAAAGGATCGAAGGCCTTGAAGCGATGATTCAGCCACTATGCATTCTCAACAGGACCGAGAGGACTGCTACAAAAAGGCTTACGGCACTCCGTCGTCTTTAATTACCCGCCGTTATATTAGCCACGGGGATCTTGACATTTATCGCGCGTCTTTGTTGACTCGATGTTCCTGCGATTATGCGGAAAAAAGTGTCGCACTGATAGTTATAGGTGATTTTGTAAAAAAAATATAGCTCCATAAATATGACAGGATTGCAAAGGTTAACGCGTGACATGTCGTAGAAGTTGTTAGTAAGCGCGATTATTAAATAAAGCACAGCGCTGTAGACATTTATACATAAGTCTGTCTCCTTCGCTTGTGATTTATGGAATAGTCTATAAACATTAATTACAAATATCGCGCAATTAAAATATTGAAAAAAAAAACTTCTAATAATTTCTCAGCTGAGGTTTATATTTATTTATTCCTGGGAGGAATAGAGAAAAGAATTTTTGTTGGCAATGTATTAGAACACGTTTAAACGGTAAAACATGTTTAACGTTAAAAAAATTGATATTGAGCATGCATTATTTATTCTCAGTATAGGCAATATAATCAAACAAAATGAGTGGGTATCTTGTCCATTATAATAATAATAGTATTGTATTATTTTCTATAATACTGATAAATATCTCATAATAGCTAATAGATACAGGTACTTAACAGGAATCCTTTCCCATACCCTCCCGACCTGTTTGCTCGGCCTTATATCATCTGGTTGAGTCATAACCGCCCGGCCGCTATTTGATTCAAATGTCGGGGTTCAAACACTCTCGCTCTCAATCAAAATCTAGAACTCCAGGTATCATCATCTTATCACACAGTCGGCTGTGGGATATTTCGGGCCCTTCTACCGTTCCAGGGATTCGTTCATATTCCATCCTTCCCATGCACATACATGCAAGAGAAAGTGAAAGAAATATGAATGCAGTACAGCCAGAAGACATATATGAAAGTCATCATGAGCGATGAATGTATTGGCCACGTTCAAAAGGGGTCACTCTCGATGATTCTCCGTATTTCCAAAGGACAGTTAAATAATCTTTTAGAGGAGAGTCTTTTAAAAAACTTTATTATGAATAACAATTAAAATACTGGTTTATATACAAATATTAATCAGTTACGTTACAGCGTTAGAACACACTTCAGTGAATGCTTAGGCGCAAGTGCGGTGTCTTGGCCCTAACCAGGTCAGAAAAGGGTAGGATTTTAGAGGACCATAAGTCTCAACTGAGGTACTTGTTTCTACTGAAAATGTAAGATATAATGAGTATTATATAACTGGGCAGTGAGTTCATCATGTCTGTGAAATTCCTATTTAAACTGAAATATAATCTTTACAACCTTAGAGTGTAAGTTCATTGTTAATCGGAGTATTATTATTTTTTTTTTTCAAATTAAATGTTTACTGTGATAAAATTACAATCTGATTTATTGGTCAATAAGTAGTTGTGTAAATAACTGCCCAGATGGTTGTATCCCCCCCTCGCATACGAAAGAGGAGGCGGAGTCTTGGGAAGTCCCCCACGCTCCTCCACCAGCCGCGTCATCAGATACGACCAAGTCCTTAAGAGCCACAGATGCTCAGAATATGATTGGAGAAACTGGCCATTGCCAGGACTCCCACTGTCACATATTTATAGCAGCTCATGAGACCACAGCCGCTTTAGTCTCCGAGGAGGATTGAAGGGATCAGTGGCGCAGTTTAATGACTGTGGGGGTTTTATGAACTTGGAAGTTGTGAGTTCAACAATGTAGGGTATATGAAGATCGTTTATTAAGAAGAAGGTTCTGTGCTGACTTAAAAGGGGGCATTGACTATTGTTATCAGGATTTTTGATTGAAAGGATTGGATACGCTTGATACTGGACTCTTTTTCTATCCGCCATAGCTCTATTCCGTATGTCCAGATTGGCTTAAGTATACCTTTGTAGATTAGTAATTTATTTTCTATTGAAAGATGGGATGTCCTTTTAGGTAGTCTGTAAAATTTTGGCGTGAGTATAAATATGTCTAGAAGCGTTTGTTGGAGGTTGATGAACGAGAGTTGTTTGGTTTGGTTCAAATTTATTAATGAACAACGTTTAGACTTTTGTATGCCTGCAACAGGTCTTGATCCCAAGAAAATAATGATATGGCAGACATAAAAAGTATATTGAAATGTTGTCAAATAATAAATTTGGACGAAAACCCTCACAGGACGTGCCCCAGTTTATTTTCCTTGCATGTATAAGCATTTGTCCTAACCTTCTGCCTACTAACCCTTCTCCGCTGCCTTAGGTCCACAAAATTTTTTAACAGCGTTAAAACAGTTAACAGCGTCATTTATCTCACGAAAGTTGTGTAAATTTAGCCGTTTTATTTCATACTGTTGAAATCTCTTTTTTTAAATTATATACATTCCTCTACGTATCTTTATGTTTCATCATTAAAATGTATTCTTGTGCCTACCACTACCACCTTTTTTACGATATAGTTTTTGTTATTATATAAAAAAAATGATGCTACAATTATCACCCATTTTGTTAACCACGGCAGATATTAACAACTTTATTTTTTGACATATTTTATACTAACTAGCAGGCTCTGTTTACATTGTTTCTCATATTTTGTTTTATGTCTTGGTTTTTACATATACCTGTTTCATCTATATTATTATCTATATATTTTTATGATCCTAACCTATTATTATTAGCTCATTATCTATACAGACTTCACTTATATCTTCTTCATTTTGTATGGGATTCTTTAGCAGGACCTAATGTAGACATATATTGTACGTTAGTTGTAAAAACGATAATAAATTTGATGAACACATCTGTTTCGTCTAACTAAGCCAATCTTTCAACAACCTCTTCTACTTATTTAACAACTTAACTTGCTCAGACCATAACATTTCAATTCTAAATAATAAAAAATAATGAATTAATCTTCTTAGTCAATGCAAAGACATGAAATAAGTAATTTGAAATTGATTTTCTCAGACCTCTACGACCCTGAGACATTACTTTCACTGCCATTTTCAGAAAAAAAAAAATGCTAGGCATTCCTTTGCAAATTTAATGTAGCGATAATTGGCTTACATGGTTGCTCTGATGTAAAAATTGAGGTCTTCAACAGGAAATTCAGTAATTAGATCCTGCAGATAGTTTGACGTTTTGACGCTGACGTCCTCTACCACTTGCTAGAATTCTTCTTGTCTCACTCAGTTGGGAGTCAGTTTAGGATTCACCGATCAGTTCGAGAATCTGTTCAGATTGGATATGTCCAATAAAACATAGCTATCACATACTCCGTTTCCACAGTAGTACTTCCAAATGGCGTCATAACTTACAAGTCCACTTAGTCCAAACTAAATTGCACTAGCAATATCTTTCCTAGGTAATATTTATTTGGTGGTCCAAAATTTGAAAGTGCCCGATATGACATACCGTTTTGTAACTGCCCAAACGTTTTCAGTGCTATCACAACATTTCGAACAGCTAAGTGTTCTTCCGAACTATTGACAGTAACCATCGCGTGTCCTCCTGATGCGATCCATGTAAGTATAAGGACCATGTAAGTGTAAGGACCAGCTACCCTTGAGCATGTTTCTTCCAGTCCTGTTGCCACTTCTGATAGTCCATTATTTTCGACGGTACTGCACCTAGTAGGATCAAGGCCGACACGTGAACTGTTTCGATTGTCTTGCTGCTAAGTATATTAGGTTCTCGAAGGTACAGGTACACTGTCGAAGAGGAAACAGATACTTATAGTAGGCTGGCATCTTATAGGTCACAGTTAAATGATACTGAGTTAGGTTATACAAATAATATGAGCTAAATTTAACTACACCCAAGATTTCCCAGTTTTTGTTGGTTTTTTTGGTTGGGAGGCGACTAGTTAAAAGACACCGATGCGAGCCTGAGATGGTACGAGGAAGCCTGGAGTACCCCAGAGTCGGCCCAGGAGGCACCGCAGTCCAACATATCTGGCGGTATTTATAGTGGTAGTGTTTTGTTTGACACGAGGAAAAAGATTTAACCACATAACTTAGATTAGACCAGTCCGCCCATGTTTACATATACACACGAAAAATACTTGCGTACCCCGGAGCAATAATAATAATAATAGCTTGTTAAAAAAATATCCTTATTTGACTCTTTTGTTTGTATAATTTATATCATTGTTACATTGACTAGCCCTTTTTTCATTTATTTAACCCAAATATATATTTGCATTTCATTTACTATTACATATTGCAAAGAAAAAATTGTTACTAGCTTGCTTTAAGGCACTACTAGAAAAATGGATTGAGTAAGAAGGCAGCCGAAGAAATTTTTTTTTCTGGAAGAAGGTGAAGGTATACTGCATCGAAATATTGCAGCACTTGGGTCCAAACGCTTCAATGCTAGGAATACCTGTGTTCAAGACAAATCTCGATTAAGTCGCCTTTCTTGACTAATGAAAGCTGGACTAAATGAAGGAGAAATGAATCTGTTCAGTTGTAAGGGAATTTTCTTCATCAAACTTCAGAATAGAGGGACTCAATCGCACAACTTTACCGCAGTTCAATACAAAGTCGTCGTCAAGTCGTTAGTGACTGGGATATTGGACGTTTGGACCAACTAGTCTAAACATAATGGACCGTTAACGGATTAATACAAGTCGAGAGTAATTCTCTTTTTCATTATCTCAACTCTGAGGAAAATTTTTTTCTTGCTCCTACTCTGTTCTTTTTACTATCTTATTCTTAGTTGTTCTAAACAAGTGAAGGTTGTGAAGGTCCGAGCTGTGGTCTGTCTCTATTCTAATCTGTGATCACCTTTGCTCCCTTACACTCTTGCAAAGTGTCCCAGTTGACAAACCCAAATGGTTTATTCGCATATAATATACTACAATTGTCCCTAGTACAAAATAGTAATTCAATCCGTCAATGTTATTATTTTATTTCCTCATTTTTCATTCAAAGTAAATAAACATGTGAACACGGTTCATATATTACTGAGAAAAAAAGATCAACAGTTATAGCTGAATTTTGGTAATTACCTTCTTTAAATTGCTTTTTTTTTTTTTAGCATAAAAATGAAATTTCTATTATGATAAAATTTCCGTCCACCTTATTGGGCAATAAGTAATTGTGTACAATGTTATCAATTCATACTATATTTACAATTCTTCATTCACTCGCTCATTCAAACAGTCCAGAGACCTCTCAAATCCATATGGTTATCATCACTCTCGCATACGAAAGAGGAGGCGGAGTCTTGGGAAGTCCCCCACGCTCCTCCACCAGCCGCGTCATCAGATACGACCAAGTCCTTAAGAGCCACAGATGCTCAGAATATGATTGGAGAAACTGGCCATTGCCAGGACTCCCACTGTCACATATTTATAGCAGATCACGAGGCCACTGCTGCTTAAAATTTCTCAATAGGATAAAGCGATGGTAATAACAGCAAGGCCGAGATGCGGTGTGTCTCTAACCTCAGTCTCTCTTCAAGTAGATTCATTTGAATAGTAATAGCTTAATTTCAATAAAAATCTACGATTTGCATTTTGCATTTATAATTTAAAATTTGAGTGGAAATAAAGTTCGTACTGGTATATTGACCCCGCTAAATCTCAACATGCCTTGCCTATTTAAGAGATGTAGATTTGATTACACAGTCTCTTCTTAATGAATCTTCAGATTAATTGAAAAAAAAGTGTCCTCAATCTCATTACTGTATTTATTTCAAGATATTTTTTCATTTTAAATAAAAGTATTGACAATGCGAAAAAGGTTTCTGATATTGTACGATAATTATTTTTAGTTCCTAATTTCTTACATCAGATATCTCTTCAACTTCCTTGAAGAAAAAAAAAAAAAAAATTTCAAATCCTATTCACTACCTGTTTGTTGTTGCTTTGCTTCCTGCAGTTTTGCCTCGGCGAGTTAACGTACGCAGTAAGGTAAGTTCAAGGCAGAAACCAACAAAGCAGGAAACTGTCACTGCCAACTTGTTTTCGTATTTCATTTGTTTACCATTAACCATGCGTTATAATTTATTATTATTGTTCCAACTAATTGATAGCGTAATTAATTAACCTGAAGGAAGTAAATAATTATCTTGCACTACAAATCTACATGATCTGATAATAGATCATGACTGTACTACTTATTGAAAACAAAACATTTACACATTTAACAAGATTGTCTCCCATCCCTTTCTGTTTTAAAAAGTATGGTTATATATTAGTGGACATAAAGTGTACCAATACATCAAAACTATCATAACGCTCATATATTTTGGTTGATGTGGAATAATGGGGTATAGATGAATAAATAACTAAACTTAAAAAAAAAAATTGCCCTATATCTATTTTTCTTCATGGTTGGCGGCAACCAAAATCTAAATTAAAAATAAAGTTGTTTTGACCAACAATCCAAATTATGTATTAATCATGGCAAGATTTCAATAGGGTAATTTAACCAAACTTTTTATTATTTAGATATTTTTTACCAAATTATAGAATCCCTTCCACTTGTCTAAGCCTGCCCTACTCCTTGTGAGTTCTATGCTTATATTGAAATTTAAAATTGTATCCAAATATGCAACATTTTGTTTGCGGTTTAAGTAAAGGTATTCATCAAGTAGTCATTTAAATGTCTCAAAAAGCGTATTTGTAATCTTTTTGAAGCCTCCAGTTTCATATAGAGGGATGAAATTTGCCATGAAAGTCTTATTTGATGTCTCAAAAATGCTAAAAATAATATTTCAAGATACTGTTTGAACAAAAAAAATGAAGTATTATACGTCAGAAATACCGACTAGTTTTTTCTATTAGTCAATACGATGATATTATTTGTTCTATTTTCTACATTTTTTTTGTAAATATACTTCATATAAGTTATAAATTAATAATTGAAGGTACAAAAAGTATGTTCGGGCAGCGTATTAAGTTGACATTAAACTCTTTCCGGAGCATTACGCTCAATATTTTTTAGCTTGCCGGTCCTGTCCATTGAGCTGTAGCGCAACAGATTCTTTCTAAAACGAAAACGTGTTTATTGCCCTTTAAATTATGCAGCAGCCAAAGGGGGGGGGGTCTTCGATACTTTCACAGTTGTGTGTAAGGTATGATAAATGGTATTATCGAGACACATTCCTCAAGTCCTTTGCCTTGGAACCTTGACCTTAAGGATCGGGTGAATTAGAGTATTTTTAAGGAGAGTCCTGTCAGATACAGATCTAATTTCGAACCCCGGAATGTAAATGATTGATGCAGGCATACCAAAGTTTTAATTTGATAATACACAAATGTTCAGAAAGAGTTAATAAATGTAAGATATAAATATTTGGCCAGTCTGAAGATGGAGGCTCTACATTCTAACATACTACTAGAGCTTACTGTAATTAACGAATCTCACATAGTTTACACTAAAGACTATTATGTCGGAGGATGGGTAGAGAAAGTTATGGACTGTAAGAAGTTGAGGAATGATTGTTGCTACTAGAAATACAGGGTGATTGTAAAAATGGTATGTTTGTTGCTAGGCAGATAGGTCTTAGGTAAATACCTTAGCATATAATTTTCAGCGCGTACCACTCGTTTAGTTTTAATAATAATAATAAGAAGAAGAAATTCTATTTAATGAATAAATAGATTTTAAACAATATTTTCTTGGAAGATAATTCTTTGTTTTTATCATTTAAAAAATGAATTTTAAAAGGTGTTTTTTGTCAAAAATACCTGACCTTTTTTTATAATAAAATAAAACTTCCCAGTATTCCTACAATCGGTATTCAATTTTATACAGGAGTACTTTTGTTATATGACTTTTTTTTTAACGTATGAATATTTATAAAAACGATTATATTAAAAGAAAATATTCATATAATAGAAACTATAGTTGATTAATATTATAAAAAATAAAAGAAATAAAACTTATTTGTCATTCTCTTATGTCTAATAAATAAGTAATAATCAGTTGGGTCAACAACTCTTTTACTCTGTGAATATTATGCCCGTCAGAGCATTCAACAAAAGGCTTGTGTCCTGCTACTTCACATTCTTCAGATTTTAATCTCTGGATAGACATTCTTTGTTTGTTTTTTTTCAAAAAATATTTATTTGTTATAGCTACTTTGTATCCACTTTGTTATTAAATAACTGCAAAATCCTTAAAGTTTATTTTCAAGGAGATCGATGCTGGGCTGTGTAATGTTTGCAGAAACGTTGAACAAAATCCCATCCTTAAGAAACAGAACATTACTCGCGTTACAAGGTCCTTTTAACATTTATTTTATAAAATTCAATGAATATGATTTCATAAAATTATTCCAATAAGAATTCAACACAAAGGTTCTAAATGAATTGAAATATAAAAGGAACGTTACGGATTGGTCTAATTACAGATATTTTTTAAAGTTCCTTCTTGTTGAAGGGATGTAGATAAACAAATAACAATATTTATTTCGGCACCATTTGTTCTCATATCCAATACCTTCTCATGCCGGACCTGGGTGGATTTTGGTAATTTCTTTTACATAATACCTTACAACAATTTTTGTGTAGTCCTTTTGTTGGCACGATACGGTAGATTTTTGAAATTGTTGAATTTGTGGAAATTTATCGACATGAAAACTTTAAATCCGGAAATAAATTACCTAAAAATACTGATTATCCGAAAAAAAAGTTTTTTGTTTTAAACCCTTTTTGAAATAGTCTATGTACTACATATCATTTACAAGAGGACATCAATACCATTTGTAGTGACCGCTAACCACATAAGATAAATCACCCTATACTCTATTGTATGTATATATTGTAAATTGGTTATAATACGTTGTAAATAACCTTACCAAACCATAAGTCATACAAGTGTAAATATTGTAAACAATAAAATACGCAGCAGCAAAAAACTAGTCAGAGGTCCTTGAAGGGAAAAGCAGGTAGCGAGCGACCCAGACCTCGGTGGGTCATTGTCTAGAACAAAGTGACACCGCACCCCTGCGGTATGGTAGGTCAGAATAAGACCCCAGATGATTGGCTACTGACAGCCACTACTGACTATAAATAGGGCCGGTTTTGGCCTGTAAATTATAGTAGGCTGCAGAGGGCGCTAGTCAACTGATCGCTGATAGGTTGAGAGCTGTCCACATCCAAGTGAACCCAGCTAAGACTCAGGGGATCCTCTTCTCTTTCCAGCATGGGAAAAAGAAGCGGCCACCCAGCTTTACTTTAGATGGGACTGAATGCAAGCTAGCAAACAACATCTGCTACCTAGGCATCAACCTCGGTAGACACATGACATTCGGCACACACCTAAGGAAGAAGTTAAAACGGGTCCGGAAGACGTACTACTCACTACAACATCTCATCACCAGCCAGGCCATATCACTACGACTAAAACTCCTCATCTATAAGAGTGTCCTGAGGCCAGCTCTACTGTTCGGGACACCTCTCTTTCGATACTTACATACCAGCACCATCACTAGTCTCCAGAACTTTCAGAATAATATCCTGAGAACGGCACTATGGCACACTCCTTTTCGTGACATGAGGGCCCCCGACATGCACGAGAAGTTTGAGCTCCCCACCATCACCGAGGCCATCAGACGACGACACATAAAATTCTTTGACTCAATGAAGCACAACCTCAACCCGCTCTTCCGAGAGATGACACCACCACCGCTACCGGCACGATGGCAACTAACAAGATCGGGCAGAGCAGAGAAGATGATCGACATTAAGACACTGACCGACTGACAACAAGCCTCTAAGGGGCACCTTCACTTGATCTCCAACTAACATCGACCACACTGCATGCCTAGAGAGACTCTAGGCCCAGCCACCAGTAGACTCTCACTACTGCACCGACTCAATCAACCTCCACCGAGGACTCCCACATCCCTAACTCCTCTCACACCACCTTCAAGCAGGTCCTCCTAATACAAGGTTCCTTTTATCCCAAATATGATATATTTTCCTATTTTTCCTACATACTAAACTTCGACCAAGAGAGCTTCGAAAAAAAACAACAAAAAAAAACTGTAAATTATTCTAACAACGGCTCTATGACTGGTGGACCTGCAGCTGCACTGATGTTTCAGACTTGGCCTTCTCATTTATGAATCTGGCCTTCCTAACCTCGCTATGTTTTAGTCCGGCCTTGTCAGACCCCACACTCTCCTACTCTCCTAGTGGGATTCTCTGCCTTCGTCTCGCTAAAACTAGCACCTCCTTGGGAGAGACCTCTCCCTCGCGGACAAAGGTTGCCGTGGCCCTACAAACTTGACCTAGTAGTGTCTCCCACGGGAATTCAGTCTGCCTCTCTCCGGTTCACACTCGCCTTTGGGATCCGGACGGTTTTCGCCTACCCTCAGATACCGAGTGTGAATTCGTCGTCATTCCAAGACGAGATAAACAATCTACAATACCTGCACTATACCTCTTCTCCAGAACATAGTGCATTGTCGGGGCACATACCTATCAAATATGGAGTCAGATAGTACAGTAGTAAGACCCGTCATGAAGCAATTGTCCAGGTTATTGCCTAATCAACCCTCACTTCGTCACACGGGCTAGGGTAACTAGGCACCTCCCTCGTGACGGCCCGACACCATTATAACTGAGTAACAAAAGATTTAAAAACATCTAATTTTCAAGTCATATTATTTAAAGTGCCCAACTTTTAAATTATTATCACTAAAACCCTTTGGAATCGCTCGCATACCGACAATGATACACTTCAAAGTCAAAAGAACAAGTTTGTGTACATTTTAAAGTTGTTATAGAAAGTTCCAATTTTGGTCAATGTAGCGAATTTTACGAAACTCGTCCCATTGTGGAGCGCTGTCCAAATAGGACGAGTGATGCCGAAAGCTCTTGTAGGAATACAAGGGATTTGCTTTTTATTTCATTCATCACAAACCACATCCGTAAGCAGTTTTAGCACCACAATTTCACTACTATTTTAGCACCAGGGCGAGGCTTTGCTCTTAATAAAAATCCATCACTATCTCTGTCCTTTATTAAGCATATGTACAAACGATTGTCCTGACTGGTTAGATGCCTAGCTCTCCAAAGGATGGTTGCTTTGAGGATGGGTCTGGTCGTCGGGGCCGACTCAGCCTCGTTAGGTTAAATGAGGGGAGAATTTAAGGATGAGAGGTAACGCCTATTGCTAACCGCACTCCATCTCAAGCGCTACCTGCCTTTTGTCGGCCTTCACATGTCTTCACGAGGTATTTAGTTCGTAATTTATGCAACTAGTTTGGTTGGTTAGCAAAAATATGTCTCGCAACTTTTACGTAACTTAAAACTAGCCATAGTTAATTGGAAGACTCGTTTCATGAGACTATGGATATCGGTCTGGTTGGTTTGTGATGCAACCTTTAGGTGAAAGGTCAGACGACAAATATTTGTACCCCCTACTCTTTACTAACCTTGCTGATGCGATGATAGAATGGCATCTCTCTGGAGATCTAGTTCACAGAACGAATTACAATGTTTTTCTGGGTTCACTTACACTGGAATCCGCCGTGGTCTGATCCGGGTTTACTGACTTTTCGTGCGTACTAAATTGAAGAGGCTATGCGAATGAAGTTCCTGTCTGGAACGCATTTAATTTGATTTGAAACTAAAATTTATTCAAGTACTGAGCGCGCGTGAAGAAGGCCATGATTAGTAGTTTGGCTAGATTTGATATCATTTATTTTTTCCCTTTGCAACTCAGCCTATGATATCTCAGTGTAATAATAATTATATTTCCAGGTTTCGTATTAAGTCTCCCGAGTAATTTCGGATTATTTTGGTCAAATGTGTTATTTTTGTTTTAGGGTATATCAACCAGAAGGGTCATTGTTGCTCAAGTTGTTTTTGTTCTTTTTAGGTTCTTAATATTTTTTGACAGATTTAAATTGTTAGAGCTCTTCTTTTCCTAAACTCTTATTTGCAACCGGAATCATATCCACACCCTGATTCAAAATGTAGCGACCGCTAACCACATAAGATAAATCACCCTATACTCTATTACATATATATTGTAAATTGGTTATAATATGGTGTAAATTAATTTAAACAAATGTAAATAACATTACCAAACCATAAGTCATACCAATGTAAATATTGTAAACAATAAAAGGCGCAGCTGCAAAAAACTAGACAGAGGCCCAGATAGCGGCTAGGAGGCTGGTTGGGCCCCAGCCTAGAACAAACAAGCGACCATTGGTTGGTCAGAATAAAACCCCAGATCATTGGTTACTGGGAGCTATATATAGTGCCTAGTTTTGGCCGGTAAATCATTCTAACTACGGCTCTCTGACTGGTACTTGCAGCTGCACTGATGTTTCAAGATTTGGCCTTCTCATTTATGAAAACCTCTACAACTCTCTTCCGAACCTCACTATGTTCTAGTCCGGCCTCATCAGGCCCCACACTTTCCTATTGGGAATCCCTGCCTTCGTCTCGCTAAAACTAGCACCTCCTTGGGAGAGACTTCTCTCTCGCGGACAACGGTTGCCGTGGCCCTACAAACTTTACCTAGTAGTGTCTCCCACGGCAATTCAGACTACCTCTCTCCGGTTCACACTCGCCTTTGGGACCCGGACGGTTTTCGCCTACCCTCAGATACCGAGTGTACACTAGGGCTAGGGTAACTAGGCACCCCCTCGTGACTACCCGACACAATCCAGTTCAAATTATCTTTGTATTCTACCCTATCAAATTGGGTTCCGGGAGCTGGGCACTTTTCATGAATATAACTGATTGAAAGGGAATTTGTCACCATTGGATATGGCCTGAGGATGATCCTCAGTGTTTTACGGAATTATGAAGCTAGTGATATAAAAGATATTTGATTTATTATGGAGTTTTATACAGGGAGCGTCCATTTCCCACAATAGCTTTGTCCTCTGCGACGGATTTTTGATGATTCATTTTCATTTTGTTAGGAACACGCTTTGAACTTCATTCATTCATGTTCGGATTTTTATAACAATTCTATTAGCCTAAATATCCTTAATTTATTGAATAACAGTTTTAAAATCCCACGTCCACAGGTGAGTCCTCCATATGCCCACATCCACTCCAGACACGCATCGACCGTCCTTTCACCTCGCGAGACCTCGCAGACCCAGTATGCAACCACCAGCTGTTCCTTCGGTTCCTTCTCGGTATCCTTGTCCCCGCTTTAGAAAGTCAGCGGTTATTACTGATCGAAATTAGAAAAAGGGATCTGTTTTAATCACGGCTAGATTATTCCTTGCTTAGAAATTATAAAAACGTAAAGATATGTATCTCAAACGGAACCAATTATCTATCAATGCGGAAACGGTGCCTCGTTAATAGCACATTTCTGAATATAAGGTAGCAGCTCACTAAATGTTAAACTTAAATATATATTCGAATTTATATCGATAGTTTTTGGTTATTTCTACATGTCACCCTCTTAGGGGTGTTAGGGGTGTGTTACTACCATAGCATTGTTTCCAGATTTTAAGGCGTGTATGTACCAAGTATGGTGAACTTGCTGCAGCCATTCTAGAGTTAAGCTGAAAAATACACCCATTTATATGTAAATTATTCCTTGTGTAAGTAGTACTTCTGTCGTGTGTTCGTGGGTAGACTGGACCAGTCAGCAGAGATATGCAAGAGTACGCCACAAGCGCATCATCTTGCGGAGGACCCCAGGACTTGACGGTCTGTTGGAAGGCCCATTCATTCTGGCGTGGACACTGGTGGTGTACTGGCTGTTGTCGAGGGAGCCCGCATTCTTGCTATCCTACGCTAGTGTTTATAGTTCATTAAATAGTTATCTCAATTATCATCAAAGACCAAAGACACACCTAAAGATCGCAGGGGCGGTATACGTTTTTGACGCTTTGAGAGCTAAAACTAAGTTTAGTTTCACATATGGTAGGTGTGTCTAACTAAGAGAAAAGAAAAAAAATGGCAGATGAAATAAAATAAGTGATAACTAAGCAGCCCAGAGATTAAAAATCAGTGAAGAATTGATGCCACCAATAACGCTAGATTTCTCCGATTACGTACACAAACAAACAACTGTTTCTCAATAGCCCGGATCCCGCGAGTGTCTCCAAAAGCAGCATTGCTGTTCCACAGCCCTTTAGCCAGCTTATGTGACTGGTTTCGTTCGTTTTGTGGCAACTTGTAGGCGTACAAACCAGTTCTTGGGATCTACTCATTTCTGAACCTTCACGTCTTGTTGAAATTTTTTTGGTTTTACATATCATACCTTTGTTTAAAATAAATTGATTTTTTTAAAGCTTAATAATTTCTGTAAATGGCAATAATACTCATCTATATACATATAACTTGGCTTTCATTTTAATATGGAGAAGAAATACGATGTTATAACACCCGAGTGGTGCTGACTGACTATAAAGAGCTAGGTTATAACTAACAGTAAGGACATCCAAAGAGGTAAGATTAGAATAATTAACATTGGAAACCCACCTTTTCACAACTACTTAAATAACTAAAAATCGTTACCATAAATTATTCATTACTACTATTCGTATTTATGAAGTAGAAAGTAAAAAAAAAAGTGGGAAAACGAATATATTTATTATCATTACACTTTCTTAAGCCCTCTTTCAACTTTATATTTTTACTATCGTGCTTTACGTATTAGAACTTTACAACAGGATAAAAGGTTGGGAAAGTATGTATTGAAAAAAAAAAATTGTCGGATGATAGTCCTAAGAATAAGAAAAAAGAACTACAAAGGACTGATGAGTGGTTAATTTCAACGTCACGAACCTACTAAATATTACGAAAGTATTTTTTGTATGGCACTGAGTAGTACTATTATTAAACTATTAACTAAAAACTAAACAACTTTTTTGAATAGATCATCCATTGGTTCTCTCTGTCTTTAACACCAAAACTTAGTTCAAGAATATGGAATATGGGTACCCTTGGAGAAGAAGCCAGAAGATACCAAACGATATTTACAGCCAATGGAAGACATTAAAAAAATCTCTTCAATTTATTTGTGGAGTAATTCAGAGCCGTAAATTAACAGGAGAGGATGGTCATTTATCGGCCATCCCTAAAGTATTTTTGGTTTGGCAGTAAGAGTATTTGTACCAAATTTTTGTTAGGAATTTTATGATAATTTAGATAAATTTAAAGGAATACTAAGCTGAATATTGAGGACGCGAATGAAATCAGAATTTCGGTGAACTTTGCGGTACATATTCACAAGGACTCATTTATTGTTGCATATTGCATATTGCAAGTTGCATATTAGACACATGTTGTGTTAGTGGATTTAGATGTAAATGTGAATGATATAACGATGAAAGGAGGAAAATACCATTGAATTGCCCAGACTAGTATCATCAGCTATGGGTTATTGCGACGTAGGAGAGAGCACGTTGCACAAGTAGCCAATATTAGAGCCTAATCCTCCGGTAATTACGCAGCTAGAGATAATTCGCACAGTGCACGTTGCATAATTCGCTAAGTAGCAGATGGCATTTGTATCTGCAATAGACTCATTATTGGTCTGCTCTAATGACCGGTCAGTTTCGGTTCCGCAGGATTACCCATGAGTCCTCATTGATGATTTAGTTTGGATTTAGGTCACCTTCCTTCCTTGCGACACGGCTCTGATGGATGGTTCTTAATGTGCCACCTAATTTTCAGAGAGTCCCAATTTCACAGCTTAAATTGTTTTTTACGATCAGCATTAAGTATTCTAAAGCTATATGATCTGTTGAAGTAGACCTTTTCTCCTTATCATTGATAGTATTTCCTTGTACCTTGTATCCATTAAGTGAATCCTTTTCACAGTTCTTCGGACACATTCATACATTGTTCGGCACTACAACATACTACAATGTCTAGGCCACATAAATAATAAGTCTCTGACTAGTCCTCCGTTTTTGTGGCCAATTTGTGAGGACGTTGAAACACGTACGAAGTCTTACCGGCTAACACACCTGCTTACTTCCCCAATTTATTAATGCGCCCCAAGCCCATGATTTATAAGAGCATACTCAGGCCTGCTCTGCTGTACGGTGCATCGCTTTTTAGTCATCTGACTGAATCTACTACAATTTCAAAACGGGATATTCATGAAAGTGGTCCAGCAGTGGAGAAACAGTTCCACGAAAATTTTGAGCTGCCTACGGTGGATGAATTAAATTGCCGTAGACGTATCAAATTCTTTGATTCGCTGCAATACATCACCAACTCCGTGTTTAATACAATTTATCCCTCTCCGTTCCCCTATCGATGAAAGAAGGCAGTGGATGCAGGAACTACAGGATTAAGTTAGTGTGTAATATTATTTTTAAGTCCCTAATGTGGTCTTCTTTTCATTGTATAAATTTTTAATCATAATCAGAATACTAATTGTGTCAGTAACTGCTTACAATGCAAAGCAGACAGTAATAGAATCCAACCACAGCTCAATTTTATTATATATAAATTTCATTTAAAAAAAATATTAATTATAGGGGTAAAGAAAGAAAAACTGTCTAGTGCTGCTGCCATGCAGTTGCGGGCTCCAAGGCTCTCCGCGTCTCCGGCTACGCAGACAATCCAACGAAGACATGGCCTGCCGACCCTTCTTAGTCCGAGGATTACTTTAATCAGCAGTTTCCTCAGGATCTGCTCCTCATTCAAGCCACTTTAATCTGGCTCTCTTTACCCTGGAAACAATGTAGGGCTCGCCATAGAAGTTATAAATCTTCCGTTGATAAGAACGGTTCCAAATATTCGCCAGAGAACCTTTGACACACTGCCTTGGCTCTTGTCCAGGTTTCTTCACCGTACGTGAGGGCTGAACGCATTGGAGCTTTTGTCCTGCTTGCAATAAACCTACTTGACAAGTTGTGTCTCAAGCCAAAGTATCTGCTGCTGCGGTTCGCTCTTCCGTTCGGACTTCGTCTGTATTACGAATCAAAGAACTGCATCATTAACAGATTTTTCCTGGTTAGATCATCTTCTCAATGGAGCTTCATTCCTTCCAACTTCCGTCATTTACATACTCATCAAACATTAAGCTACTCACCTTTCCATCCATCTCCTGTCTCCCCGGTCATCCTAAAGCTAAGCTAAATGCTTTTTTATTTTACTACGGTGACCTTCATGAGCTTTCACCATTTTGTCTTTAAACTGGTAATCTGGTCAATTTTGACTTAAGTGCAATCGAAGTGGTCCACGTTACTAGAGGTTGGTTGTCTCCCAAATACATAGATAGTGAACAACATTGTTTTTATTGTCTTAATTTATTTCGTTTACTTATTTATTTTGTTGAGAAAACATTCTAAGAGTTAATAAAATGTATTATTATAATTCATGTGAGTTTATTGTTAGCCGGAAGTATACCAATGAGGTGAAGCTATTTTTGGGAGTTCAGCTTGGGTTGATAAAAAAGCGACGTTAAGTTTTCATCAAGTTTATTTGTGAGAAACAACTGGGTGTCGATCTTATTTTTATCTGTTTAACTGAAAATTAGTACCCAATAATTAAGTATAAAGTGAATTCATCAATTTATTAGTTAACCGTTCTTAAGAATAGACAGAAGAAATAAATCTCGGTTTGGCTGAAAATCCATGTACATAAACAAAAGAAATAGACCTCCCAATAGAGAATAAAGAGGTTTTACTTTCAGACAGATTCTGGGTAATCAACTTTTATCTTGATGCCTGTACGTATACCTATGTCTGTATATTTCACCATGCAGTTAATAGTTGCAGTAAAATTGATCAAATAATCGTACCTGCTGTAAATTGCCAAATCGTACCTGTTCTAAAAGCAAGGTGCGACCTTTACTGTAACGACGCTATGTAAAACTTTTTGTTCCTTCCTTGAAAAAAACCTGAGCAAAATTAAATGTAAGCAGATCAGCGATATGAATTCAAATACATAATTCAGTAGATTACTTACTATTATTTATTTAATAGGTACAAGTATATATAAGAAAAAGAGCAATTATACAACGCTTGTTGGGATTGATGCAAAATACAGTTAACTCTCGGTAACCCAACTTCAACGGAATCAGAAATCCCTTCGAGTTATGAATAGTTCGAGTTAAAAATAGATAGATTTTTTCAGCTTTTTCCTTAACAATGGACCCCCCCCAAATTGATATTTTCGTCTCGGCATTGCTTAAACCATTTAACCATGCATTCTTCAACGTCAGAAAATTCCGCGTCGCTTTTTCTTTTGCATAAAAGTCCTTTATTTTCCTGGCTTTGAAGTTCCGGCGCATTCTTCAAAATTGTAGACAGGGCAATGCAAGGGATACCGAAATTAGTGGTAATGTCTTTTTTCTTCCGGTTTCCTTCACTTACAGGATAATTTTAAGTTACTCACGTACAGTGAGTGATTTTAATATCCGTCGACTCATTGTTAACTTACGCCCTTCAGCTGGCTGAAACCTGTATGTTTTAGGGTTGCCTAGTGGGGTGGGGACGATGGGAAATAGAACTGTCACATAATTCATCAATAACACATCCCTAATACCCATAAACTTTCTTCCAGCTGTAAAGGTAAATAGCTCGTTTCTTTCTGGGAGGTAAAACTTCTATTAAAATTATTTCATCTTATCTTATTTTTTTTCGACTAAACAAGGTTTTCTCAAGACAATATTAAAAATATGGAGTTATCGAGAGTCGAATGAATAATTTCCACCAAGGTAGCAGATTTCCTTTCACCAGTGTGCCTGTTAGATCGTAATAATACGACAATTAATCTAATCATTATGTTTTAAAGTCATATGCAATGACACCCTGAATTATGATACGTGTACATTTTATGATACTATAATTAACGAACTTTATGAGAAAATTACAGGTGATCAAATTTTAATTTAAAAATGAGACATCTGATTTTTTCGCAAAGCTGAAGTGCTCGTTAAAAGAGGTGAAAAATAATTTATATCAACAAAATCGCTTAGAAAACGGTTCATCATCCAAGGAGCTTTGTAAACCGTACCAGTTGTTACTGCAGAATATTCTCAAGAAAGAAAACCCTTTCACGATATAAACACTTTGTTGAAAAGCCCACATCCTAATATATAATTCCTTATGGAAATGCTTATACGTGAAATTCATTGGGGCTGGTTATGTTAGGTGTGAACTGTTTTCATCGGAACGAACTCTGATGTCCTGTTTGGGGGAAAAGTTTTGAGTATGTTTTAGTGTTCAATTGAAGTAGAAGTGACCTATGTCACTATCTGGCTCATTAGAACATCTGTGAGCATCACTCCATGTGGGTTTCGAGGACGAAATCAGCAAGGCGCTGGGATGATGCTCAGACCGGCAGGGCATGTAGGCATCGCGTAAGCACTCAGCACTCGTTCTTGCCTACGGGGATCTTCACATTCCAGCTAATGATTAATAAACCTTGTTGATCCAAGTATCAATGTTCTTGCCATTTTATTTTACTTTTAGTCCTGGCTAACGAAGGATCTGGGTGATTTTTTTAATTCTCATTGCATCATCATAAAAAAAAGAAGCTTGTTGGTCATTTTTACCGATAAAAAATATTTCGCAATGTCATTGGCATTCCGATTTAAATCGATCAAAAATTATTAATTTCGTGATGTGTGTGTTTTTTTTTTCTCAACTCATTTGTTTGAAAAACCTTTAGAGTACGTTAAATTGAAAATTTCATAACTTTTATTATTGAACAGCTTCCGAGCTTTGACTTTGAAAAAACTTTAATTTTTCCAAAACCGCTGTTAACGCAAGAAGACTAATGGATGTACGAAGACTCAAATTGCAGATATACAAGTAAAATTAGTAATGACAACCATTCATGCATATATTAAACATTTACCCCCCCCCTTACTCTCTATCTCTCTCTCTCTCTCTCTCTCTCTCTCTCTCTCTCTCGAGAGAGAGAGAGAGAGAGAGAGAGAGAGAGAGAGTAAATATTGAATGTTTAAGAAGAAGAAAATTAAAGCTATACACTACAATGAAGTAAGAATAGGAGAGTAAATAAATACGGTGTAATAGCTACATAAATAAAAAATAAAACATTGTGTTTCGTGCATAATTGTATTCATAAGTTCGTAAGTATCGTGTGAATCTTCTAGCAGTTTTTTTTATTTGTCATTTACAAAACCTTCGTGATGAAGATAATAACTTGATAATTGGCATTTCATTGGAAAGATTCTCAGTTTAGTTACTTTTTTTTTTTGTTTTGTTTATCAGAGAACCCAAGGAGAAATATTCGTCCACGAAACGTCAAGGTGTAAACAAGAGTTTCTGACCCAATTGGTTCCTTTAAGGTTTTAATATGCCACAACCTTGTTTCCCCTTATAGAGTTCAAATTCAAATAACAAATTTTGGGATTCAAGTTCTTACCTAATAATTAATATTATTTTAATTAACGGAGGTGTCGGTGAAACATCATCAACATATCAACACAACAAACATCAACCCTCTACCTTGGGATATGGTAGTGAGGTCCTTTGTGTCACGGAATATCAAGGTCTTTGATGTCAATGTCTTTGATATAAATTGTTACAATTCTAATCCCAATAGGTGTTCGTAAAAATGATTCAATCTAGCTACAATTTAAAAAGCATATTCAACATCTCAAAATAAGCGTTAGTTTAAAAATTAAAGTTAAAACTAAAATAACGTGAAAAAAATTGGACACGTTTCACTTTTAAGCTTTCAATCCTCAGAACCTACTTACGATTTATATTATCCAAAGGATGTTTCGCTACTCACAATTATTTTTTAGTAGTTTCAAAGGCAGTTAAATTATTTATTGAGATGGTTTAACAAATAAAATGGAGTCTAAAAATAATAAAATTCGTACAAAAGTTGTAACAAAAGAGTTATTACACATTTACCAAACTCATAAGGCTACATTTATAAGCTACCTTCCGATAGTATTTTAACTTCATGCAAGAAAAGTTGAGATCGTAAAAATGTAACGAAGAAAAACTATTTAGTGTCATAAGAAAAGGTGATCTCATTAGATCACCTAATCAACTAATTTTTTTCAATATAGAAGTTTTAAAATTATTTAAATAAAAATACTTTGTGCTATCTTCGACAGTTGCATATAAAACAATATATTATATTATGTAGAGTTGCCTGAAGTGCAATATCCAAAATATAAACTGGAACTACAAATTTTTATTCCTTTAACCACAACTTGTAAGATAGCCACAATCTCAATACAATATAAATAAATATTGATGCTCTGAGTTGGGAGGAAAGATTATTTTTTTTTTTTTTTTTATTTCAAAACCTCAAACAAAATACAATGCACAAAAAGAAAAATAACAAAATAATCGAACTTTACAAATTTCTCCTCTTCCTGCATTCAAATGCATTTGGAGGAGTGCATAATACAATAAATTTTGATGTTAAAAGTACTCAGTCTTATATTCACACTGGGTGATGAGGCTCACCTTCTATTTGTCACCGACACCAAACACTAAACACTAGGAACAAAACAAAACAAAACAAAACAAACTAAACAGAACAAACTAAATCTCTAAACTAATTTCCCTGCTTTTAACCCATCCATATGTTCTTTTCAAAACATTAGACATTCCAGTAGTTTTACTCGCTGGAGGTGATTCTCGCTGATATTTTAATAAATATAATATTTAAATTAAATGAATATTAATAGATTTTTTTCGCTCTACACTTATTGTACTATATTATATAGAAGGGATGATTAAAGCTCATTTTTTCAATTTTTAATGTTCTGATGATCCTCCACCTTAATACTTCTTCCGAAAACTCCTCTTATTTATATAACCTTTACTAAATCGCGTAATAAGAAATCTCGCTTATCCGTCTTATACTCCGATTCCTTATAAATCAGTTTCTTTTGACCGCGCTCATACTTAGTCCAGGCTACAATTCTGTGGGATTTCATTCCCGATAACATTCGGTACTCTCCTTTAATATTCAAATCTAGGCTCCCGCAGTTATTGCTCATTTTTATTTATTATCCAGTGAGGATGGCACGTAGTAACTTATTTAGTTATTAATAATTTTATCCTTTTGACTGCAACGGAGTAACAGTGAGTTTCACGAGATCTTTGATCTGCCTACGGTGGATGGATTCGTCCAACGTATACATATCAAAATTTACGACTCCCTACAGTTCTTGACAAATCCGGTGTTTAACACGATAACCCCCGCTCCGTTCCCCTATCGATGGCAAGACGCTATCGAGGCAGGAACGCTTTAGTCTTAGGTTTTAGTTTATAACTCCCTTATTGTAATCTGAAGGTGAGCCCCATCACCTAGTCCTGTATTTTGTTATTGACTTTTTAACGTCAAATAGAATATTAATATTGTAATTCTACCCTCCTTCGAATGCATCTGCGTATGCAGTAAGAGGAGAAAATTGTAATTATTTGATCACTGAATTTTGTTCACAAATTTTTAAAAAAATGAGAAATAAAGGGTTTTTGGGGGGGGGGGGGAATCCTTTTGACTCCACGCACAAATATATTATTTATTTACACATAGCTTTCGACGGATAAGGATGTCTGTTATCCTTAAGAGTTCGAGTTGATGGTAGGTTTAAATCAATAAAGCTGTGGAGTGACAAGGTGATTTATTTTATAACATATACACTCCGCACCAGCACTTAACCACCATCATTGTACATTATAATAGTAAAGATTGCGTTTAGCTTATAAATGTTAATAATAATGGGATCCATGCCACAACAAAACTTGGTAATGTCTAATTGTAGATTTTACCCAATTATTTATTATTCAGACGTAGAGAATAATATTTATCTAAATAAATGTAACTTTTAAATAAGTTTAGATGTAAATCTGAATGTTTGTTGGCTAGACTAGTTTGTGTTTAGTGTTGTCTAATTTGGTGCTTTCTCACACATTATATTGGTCTAAGCTTCTTAATATATCTGATCATAAATGAGAAGACTACTCACCGGGATGTGCACTAGGCTTCCATTGCCCTGCTGCTGGGTGCCGTAGGAGTAAACGGGCACTACCGGAAGGGATCCGTTCTTGAGGACTATTGGTCCTTTGACTCCGTCGTAGTCAGGCTCGGCGTCGTAGTCACCGGGGCCGCTTGGTAGGTCGTCGTCGTAGTCGAGGACAGCATGGAGGGTCGTCCTGCCCGAGGGGGCACCCGCCGTCACCCTGGTGTAGAGGAAGCCGGGGACCCCGCTCGCCGCAGCTGCCAGGCTGAAGTTCTGCACGGACATCACCGGCACCACTGACTGTCTCTCTACCTCTATGCTGTAGTCTCTTACGTAACCCGGCCCCCTCCACTCCGTCAAAGGGTCAGTCATTGTGACTTACCGTAGTGCACCCGTGTATCGGCTGTCTAACGCACTTACTAGTCTGTTTGAGCACATGAAGCACATCTTACGAAAGTGCCTTGACCCGATCTTATTCCGACAACTTTACACAGGGCAGGACATAGTTATTTTTCGGCGTGTACAATGAAAAAAATAATAACTTTATTCTGGGATTTGTGTCACATCTAGTTTAAAGTCGAAACAAATGTATTTAATACCATGAACAAATCCTTGCTTCAAAAGTTGATTTTTCAGTTTGATTAATTTTGACAGTAAAGAGTTTTTTCAGCGAGCAGCTATTTTTCCGTTAACAAAAAATAATAAACATGTCTACTATTAAATGCTTTAGTGGATGAAAACAGTGTGTGAATGAACCTTACAACTCCCTTGTAACCTTACCACTGATTTAGTGGCTTAACGCCGAACCCAATCTACCAACCAAAGCCCCTTACCACTTGATCCGTGATAAAGAAATTTGTTTGCCTGCAGTGAATTAGAGGTATTTCGGTTTTGGTGAAAACCCAAAAGTTAAGCCTTAGGGTGCTTAAGTAGACTCCTTATCATAATAGGAATGGCATATGGCTAAATTTGTGATAGCTGATTCCCAGTGTTTGGCACAGAAAGTTGCAAAAGATTGGCCCGACGAATATGAAGAAAGCGGAGGGAGGCAAGAGGAAGTAGACCTGACCTTCATCGCCGAAATATTGAAGATTGTAGAGTACTTGTGTAAAGTACTGGAGGTACTTGGTTAATATCAAGAGGATCTGAACCGAGTTAAAAAGGCCAATATTGTATTCCATGTCTACAACCATCACCGGCAAGCAAGAGTCAAGGCAATAAGCAAATATAACACTGTTTAGACAGTTTTTCTTCCGGTCCTATGGCTTTGAGTAGGACAGCCCTTCATAAATATGGAAACAAAGTCATTGAGCCGCGAGATTCTTACAAAAAACCAAAACTAGTCTCTTATCAGCCATAAGGGTCGAAAGGATAAAGAAGAAAGACCTTTGACTAAGACCATTTGGTACAAGAAAGGTGTCAATTAAAAGGTTGTGGCCATATTTCTTAGATAGTTCTCTAGACTAAACCAGAAGGAATGGCTAAGTTGTTGTGTACAGATACTTGAACTTCTTTATTGTGCTAAAATTACAATATGCCTTATTGGGCAATGAGTAATTGAGATAAATGCTGAACAAGATTGGAGAAACTAGCCTTTGTCAGGACTCCCACTATCACGCATTTACAACAGGTCACGAGGTCACTCCCGTTTCAGTCTCCGAGGAGGATTATAGGGATGAGTGGTGCAGTGCAATGACTGTGAAGGGTGAAGGTCTATGAAATTTCATAAACTTGGAAGGGATGAGTTCAAGAATGCAGGGTATATTAAGATCGTTATGAAGGGTTTCGTCGCGTAAGGGGCATTTACTATTGTTCTCAGGATTTTTGTTTGAAAGGATTGGATACGCTTGATGTTTGACTTTTTTGCTGTCCGTTTACAGATACTAGGGAGAACCATGTGAAGCCGTTTCTAGATTGGTGGAAAAAAGGTTGACAAGTGGAACTTGGACAACTGTTGGGAAGAGAATAAATAAAGAAAAAGGGGGTGTAATGGAGAAAAAATGTTTATATTTATAAATATACCTGTATATACTGATAAATACAAGTTACGATAAACCTAACACTGACAGTAAAAAGGGGGAAGAAAGTAAAGACTGAGACAGCGATTAGACTGAGAATGACTTTATTTGTATTCCTAACATCTATATATACTCTAGTTAATACTCTGAGGGGATTAGCTGGGGAGTCTTACCTATGTTGTCTTCTCATAGTAGGCTCCCCAGTTAACTTACGAACATACATTCTGGATGCAATTATCGAGCTTTCGTGTGTCCTGTCTGGACTTAATTCTTGGCCTAAATAGGACTAAAAAAAAGCAAATTAACCCAATTTAGATAAAATTAAATAATAAAATGATACCTTTTTTTGTATCTACACTTCGTTGCCAATTGAGTTCCTGAATTCAACTAAGTTTAAATTTATTTTTCCTCCCGATGCCTTGACCTTCATTCATCGTACATTCAGATCATACAAATGATCAAATTAAATCTTGTGCAATTTTATCTAAATAATTTTATTCAGTAAAAGAATCAGACTTGGACTAGATTTTTTTTTCAACTTATGTTTTTATATTTCTGAATATAAAGTATAATAAATTGACCATAATAGAGAAGAATTACCACATGTGTTAAAGAAACGAATTATCGAATATAAAAAAAAAAAAAATTAAAAGGAAAATAAAGAAATGATAAAGGTTGGAATGCAAAAGCAATCCAGTTATATCAGTAATTGCTACACTTTGAAATAAATAAAATAAACCTATCTGGTAAATAATTGTATTTCGTTAGCAGGTTATAATAGAGATAGTAGAAGGTAAAATATTCTTGTTATTTAAACAGAATAATTTCATTCAGAAGTAAAGTTATTAAAAGGTATTTTATGAATGCATTGTTAACTAATCTTATCCAGAAAAATATGTGAAGGTTTCTCTATTACTTTTTAACCTTTTAACTCCAAGGCTTTGGGATGTGTCATGCAGACTTGAATTACAAAAAATATTGGACTAATTTGACACTAATAAGAGAACTTTTTTCCTAAGAAAAACTTTTCGCGTTTTTGGTTGAATATTTTTTAAGTTGGGTTACTTGTTTCAAATAATTGCTTATTCATCAGAGGTGATACATACTTGATTGTTTTATGTAGCACATGGATTTATTAGAAGGTCACGTATTGTAGGTATTTCGGTTAAGTTGATTCACATACGGACGTAAAATAATATCTTTTAATAATTTATGCGATATATATTTTTTAATTTTTTTTTTTAAAGGTGAAGAGATAAAATCGACCTTGCTATCTGTCAGAATGGTAAGGCTTTGAGCAACTCCTCCTTTCGTGTCAATAATAATAGCTAGGTAGGTGGAAATTCGCCCGAGGCTTCTCTCGCCTTGCATTAACGAATTTGTAGTTTGGTATTGTTCCAAGGACTACGCATATTATTATTATTAGATAATATAATATTAATAGTATATTATTATTAGAAAAAATTATTGGCAAATCAGGGACTCGAACCCCAATAACCAGTGGAGCTACTCATTTCAATAATTGTTTCTTTGGATGCAAATTATTATAGGATAAACAATAAAGGGATCAATCTAGTTTAAAAAAGATAATCTAAGTTCACCTGCCTGAGTGAATCGACAATGGCTGTTAATAGGAAACAATAAGTTGTTAAAATGATTCTTTGATGATATGTGTTATTTCAAAATAATTATTGCTCTCCTTAAAAGATTATAGATGTCATCAGCAAGTTCAGATTACTTCGGACTGTCAGCGATTGTAAAATTATGACCCTAGAGTAATGTGTGAACTTTGCAGTGATAAATGATGAGATTGTGCTATAATTTACTGACCATTAAAGTCTAAGGTTTTCAAGAGACATTAAGATTGGGCACTTCAACATTTAAAGGTGTTTTTTTTTTACTTCAATATTTGTTTTAGAAACATCGGGGATGAAGAAGTATGAAAATAAAAGTAAGATACAATCATTGAAGAAATTTATTGCTCTAAAAAAAAATGTATAAATGATGAGATATGTTCGCATTGCTGTAACGGTACTTTAACATTAGGGATTTGTACGTTGACTTTGTTAAACTTACGGATATAGTCATTTTTTCATTCTATGATTCCAACCTTTAAAGACAACTTTGAGAAAGATTATGAACTGTTCGTCATGTAGTGGGACCTTATTGGAAACTATATCTAACAAGAAGGTTACTATATGGACAAATTACTTGATAGTTACCATGTATATAAAGTGTAAGCAAAGAGGTGTCATTTTTATCCTACTTATGTCACGAATTGAAAAAAAAAAATTATTCTGAGACAGTTACAATTAAATATAAATAAATGAACTGAAATAAATGAATTCTACGGAGAAAAACCTATATGCATACATTAGTGTCCAGCCAAAAAACTTTGAACGAAACACAAAACTTATAAATAAAATAAAAATCAGAGATTAAAGGCAACAGTGGCAACCGGAAACTATTATGTTACTTTAATGCACTAAAAAAAGTCACCAAAGGTCCTATGCTGTCATGTCAGCCAGGTTGTTTAGTTACATTTGCTGTACATTCGTTGGTTGAAGACGCAATTGCGAATAAATTGAAAAAAAGGAAAGGAAAATATAGTGAAACGGGCTCTTTGTATTGCATCAGAGCCTTGTAAGGAGGTACTTTTTAAATCTGACAAAAACTATGAACATCATACAAACTAAAACAGGACAGGGTTCACCTTCGGGTTGCAGTGGATGGAGCTCCAAATTTTAGATGCTTAAATTAGGAACCATCGGTCAATGTAAGGAGTTCTGCGTGATCATGAGCAGTGGTCGGATGGGACTATAGTCTAGTATTGTGGCATTGAATAGAGGTTTTAAACTTAAGGATATTACATAAGTTTGGTGGGATTTTGGGGGAATAATTTTCACAGTCCCTTTGCCAGAACGCCAATTGATAGGTACAGAAGGTGAATCAATTCCTAAGTACTCAATGTCCAGTACTAGCTTGCCTGTTGAGTCCATAAGCCACCCACATCGGTTGGTATACGCAATACAATAAGCAATCTCCTCCTAAATCAGAATGATTTATAATCTGAAATCTGCTTAGAATTACATACTTCCAGAGAATAAGAGAGAGATAGAGGGGGGGGGGGTAAAGGACAACAGAACAGAACGTGCTCAATGATCTTAGAAGTTACCACTTAATGGAATATATTTCAAGATAAAGTCTGACACACGTCCTTATGTATTAGGGAGGTCTTAGCTCCTAAGTCCTTGGACTTTCTCAGATACTATCTCCACTCCCTTTGTTTTATTCTATTTACTCGGGGGGGTTTTCGTTTTGTATATAAAGATTTTTTTTTTATTTGTTTGTTTTTTTAGGAATAATAAAAAAAATGTTTAAGCTCGGATCATACATGAAAAATAATTACAAAAGCTATAATTTTACTAGCGAGTGTGACAAATAAATCACTACCCATTTCTGTTATTAGACCCTTGACCACAAAGAGGATGTGACCAGGAATACCCAGCGCAAGAGCTGTTGGAACTGATTATACCCCGGGCCCTGGCTGTATGACGTCACTATCGACATCGGTGACGCACTGTGTGAAGTGCAGCTAGATCATTTATCAATGACGCAGTAGGTTTTCCACCGGTGTAGGTCGCTTTATTGTTCCAGTCCCCACTCGGTGGCACGTCTCAAACGTTACTGAGCGGATAATTTCGGCCTGTAGTCAGCTATTTCCGCTCATGCTACCTACTACCTGAGACTGTTCACACTTCCTGTGCTGGTCTGCCTAAATAGAGAAGTTTCATACCATATTACATAAAAAATATCCTATAAATAAATCCTGTTTACTTAATCTGTATTGGCAGCATTATAATTGTATTACACTCCATAATACTGCCTGGATATGCATCCCATCTCAGAAATATCATCATCATATCAGATTCAAAACTTCCCGTGCCGTAAAGTACAATAGTTATTGGCAAAAAGAAAAAAAAAAACTTTGCCATTTCCAGTTTTCCAAATTCAAGCTCAGGCTAGGTATTGTAGGTAGTTTACATGGTCTTGGAATGACCATGAGTTCACACTCGGTATCCGAGAGTACGCAGAAACCGTCCGGATCACAAAGGAGAGTGTGCACCGGAAAGAGGAAGACAGGATCGCTGGGGGAGGCGCTACTAGGTACATTTTGTAGGACAGTTAAATAATCTTGTAGAGGAGAGTATTTAAAAAAAAATTATTATGAATAACAATCAGAACACTGGTATACGAGGGTGGTCTGAAAAGTTTCCGACCTAACAAAGCTTTTATTTCACTAGCTTTTATTTATTTTATTATCATCTTCATGTTGAGGTTGGAAACCTTTCAGACCACCTGTGTAAATACAAATATTAATCAGTTACAGCGTTAGAACATACTTTAGTGAAGGCTAAGGCACAAGTGAGAGTGTCTAGCCTAGCAGGAAGCAAAGGGTTAGGGGTTAGGGTTAGGAAAATGGTTACTTACAAATAAACAAGGGGACCATAAGTCTCAACTGAGGTACACGTTTCTACTAAAAATGTAAGATATAATGAGCATTATATAACTGGACAGAGATCGTCGTCTGCATGGAAGCGATCCCCTCCAAGGATGTGCTAGTTTTAGCGAGACGAAGTAATCAAATAACAAAGCCATGGTTCGAGCAGAGCAACAAGCGCCAGTGCAGAGAGAGTTGTATTCACTTCAAGTGTCTGATTTTTTTTTAAATTTTATAACCCCTTTAAATTTATAGATAATTATACAATTATAGATTCTCAGGCGCATCTATTTACAATTGCTTTGTTGTATTTACTGTAGCTTCGCTACATCTTATACAAGGTATAATGATCTGAAATGTACAAAGTATAATGATGTACATTATACATAAATGGACTGGAATGACTCTACAAAAGGTGATGGGGCTCACCTTTTTGATCAAACTTAAAGCTAATTTACATGCTAAAACTTAACTTAATTTTCCCTCGGCAGTCTATTGCCATCGATGCGGGAGGAGTGGTGGGGTCATAGTGTTAAACACTGTGTTTGTTAGGTGCTGCAACGAGTCATAAAACTTGATGTGTCCCCGGTGGATGAACGCATCCACCGACGGCACACCAAGCAACAGGTGCAGGTCGGCGTTCTTTAACCTCTCAAGAGAGGTATGTTCGTACCACTTTTCGCATGATCCCATTCTGGAATCATTGAAGACATTTGGCAGTCAAGTGGATAAATAGAGGGACACCGTACAGCAGAGCTGGCTGGAGGACACATTTATATATCATCAATCAAGTTAGCAAGTGCGAAAGCCGGTAAGACCTCTGTCGTACTTTTTCTATTTTATTACTAAAATCGGTAGAGAAATGGAGATGCCTATCCATTTGTATACCCAGATAGTGCACTGAGAAAGCCAGTGAGCTCTTTTTCCCTCCTATACTATATGATTTTGGCAAGTCTTTCTTCCCCTTTTGGAGGGAGAAGATTACGCAGTCGGTCTTCCCGGCGTTTACATATGTTTAACATGCCCAGTCTGTCACTGATAACGTTACAAACTGATTCGGCCTGTGTAAGAGCTCTTTGTGCACTCATGCTGCTGCTGCAAACCGCAATGTTGTCGATCCTCCTTGCTATTTTCCCTCTTCTTCGCCATTTTCTGATTTGGCAAGGAAATCATGGATGAAATGGGAGATAGTCCTCCTGATGACCACGGTCCATCGTGCTTCCTAGCTTTGTTGACGATTCGATATTTAATATTTTATACTACTTCGCTAATTAATAAACTATTTAAGTACTTCTCCACCTCTCTTTCCTGTCCTTAGCATCTTTAGTTCGATATTGTTAGACCTCACACTTTCCTAGTGAGATTATCTGGCTTCGTCTCACTAAAACTAGCACATCTTAGAAAGAGATCGCTTCCATGCAGACGTCGATCTCTGGGGCCCTACAAAGTTTACCTAGTAACCCCCCCCCCCCCGGGATGCAGTCTGCTTCTTTGCGGTTCAAACTCGCATTTGGGATCGAGACGGTTTTCACCTGAAAAGCGTTTCGTGGTCATTCCAAGCTCACGTAAAACTAGCTATAATACCTAGCCATTAGCTCTTCCCCTGAACACAGTGCGCTGGCGGGGCCCACCTTCTAAGATCTTATGGTGTCAGATCAATAAACAAATACGAATTAAGCTGCACGTCGACTAGGGTGTCCACTTATATGAGAGCTACTTTCTTGAACTATTGTAATGCTCCATTAAAACCATTTAAGAAGTAATTTGGCCTGCATACCCCCCAACGAGATGTTTATTTTTATCACATTTCTCGGATTTCCTAACCTGGTGCTTCCCAGCATCGAGATGCCAGGCGAAGGACGATGCGTCTCAAGACTGGCAATTAGCTGGCACGGACTACTACTGGGCCCCGTGACCTGAATCCGCTAATGGTAATTTCTAAATCCCTCTACAACTTGTGCGGTCATTTGCATAGCGATCAACGGTCGTGTCCATTCAACGAAGCTACTGTCCGGTAAACAGCTATCAAGGCTCATCTGAAGCATCTGCATTTATACATCTCGGTTAGAATGTTCGTGACAGAGCCATTGACATACCGTAACGGACCAGTCAGTAGTAAGGAGTCAGCAGGTATATATATGCTTTCCTTGTAAAGTTTTTACCATAAAATTACCATATTATATTAATTACAAGCAACATCATCATTTGTTATGCCCGTACTTAAATATGACTAGTCCGCACATTGCATAAGCGTAAATGGAATACCAAGAATTCATAATTGGGGTATTTCAGATCATTAGGCTCTCTTAAACTCATAAAAAAGACACACAATTATTTTTTTGAATAATTTTAAAATATTAAAGAATAATTACTGCTTGAAAAATTGTCTTTCTTCTATATGTATGTGCCAATATATGGTATTTAGATGCATTACTCAATAGCAAACCAACCTACGCTGTGTCTTTGGTTCAAATGTAATGATCTTAGCTTCTAGTAATTTTTTAGTTCATCTTTTAATTGGTTTTTTGTTGTCTTACTGATTCAATACTCATACCTGTCCCCCTCGCCTAACTTATATTTATTCTTTAGGTATTAGTATACCTCATTGTCAGGAGTGGAATTGGAAAATATGTCCTGGGAGCTTCTATTTCTCAGCATAACTGTCCCAGTATGGAGGTCTACTTGTCAATCAATCTATAAAAAACTTGAAATAATTTAAAATCTTATGTATGGAGGATTATATATGGATGGAAATGTTATCTGACCTTCAATTCCAACATCACAATAGTATATATAAAATAAAACAGAAAAATATAAGATATATTACTTCAAACAGAGCTTTTGTACCACTATTCTTGGGATTTGAATTCGGGAGACTGAGTATAACATGGTTTGAAGTTGTATATTAAAGAATAATTTAACGTTTACAGTGAAGGTTATTTTTTTTTTTACTTTTATTTATGAGAAAAATTTTGTAAATAAATTAATCCCAAAAATAGAAAAAATAAAAATATTTAATTCTCAAAGAATATTTCTGAGAAGAGTAAATAAAGTTTTTAACTATCTGCTATAAGTTGACTTGTTGGAGCACCTCACAAACCCGGTGTTTAACACTACGACCCAACCACCCTTCCCACATCGATGTCAACGTGGTCTGGGAAAATTAGGTTAATATTTAGTTTAAGTTTTTATTGTTAGATGTAATTTAGTTTTAAGTCTATGATGAAGGTGAGTCCCATCGCTTTTAATAAATTCAGTCCATTAATGTATAATGTACATCATTATACTTTTGTACAATGCAGATCACTATTAGTAGAAAACAGAATTTGTATAAAATGTAGCTACAGGAAATATAATGAAGCAATTGTAAATAGATTCGTTTGTAGAATCTATATTTTATAACATATATTAATTTTGTAACAAGGGAATATGAAAAAGAAAAAAACTGCTGTAAGTTGGAAAAGTAGGTAGTTCATTAGACTAATAAAATAACTGAGTGTAGGAATTCATTGGTTGTCGGCTGATGAGAAAGGTGTTAGATTTTCATTAATTTTTTTAATAGACGACTATTTCACCACTTACTTGGTTTATAATAAGATAATATGTACATAGTACATATTATTATGCACTATTTACATATTTTGTCGAAACGATATCCGTTAATAACGTTTCAACAGATGCGTGTACTCAGTTATCTATTCATGAGTAACAATGAATTTCCTCTTCATGATAATAATAGTTTACATTAGGATTTTTTAATATTGGCTATTAATCTTGTCATAGGTGGATTAATATTCTATGGTTCCATTACAAGGTTGAATGTAAAGATTTATATTATTTAATAAACTTGCTTATTTGTTATTATTATTTATTAATTTCGTCATAGTGCCCCGCTTCGTCTAAATAGCCCTGGTTTCTATGCTTAGATATGTTCACCTTAAATGAGTTCTTCCTATATCTTCCTCCAATGCTTTATTTATTACTCTGCAATAAATACTATTTGAATATCTTTATTTTTACTATTAAATTTATTCAGTATTCGTATCTAACTAAATACCTTATTTCGAACTGCTTGTTTACCCGTGCGTTCGTACAAGTCCATTTCTACTCTAAGTAGTTGGCACCTAAGGCTGTGCCAGTTGTTTCCATTGATTTATTGGTGACCATTGTCCCGAAGATATCTTTTGGAATCAATTACACAATCCAACAGGTGTTTTGGTGGTACAAAGATAGAGGAAAAAGTCATCGATGAAACCAACTATTCACTGAACGCTTCGGAATCTTCTTTTCCTTGACATTCATGAATTCATTTTGGAACAGCCCCTTTTTACTAGTTCAACATAGTTTTCAGCTTTGTCTTTGTCCAGAAAATTTCTGACAACTGCAACAAATGAAGTCCAGGCTTTTTGCTTTCATTCATCGAATTTACGAAGGCAGGATAATTCATGAGTTGTCTTATTAGTGGGCCGTCAAGTTAAGTTTTTTCAACTGTACTGGACTGAGGCAATTTCCCCCCATATATGGAAAACATGGTCCGTTCTTATCAAAAGCCTTTACAAACTTCTTCATAAGACCCAGTTTTATATGTAGTGTACAAAAGATGACATACTGGAATTAGCTAGACAGCAAACTGGCAATAGGGCAAATATATAAATACAATTGGTTCCTACCAATCCTTGTATATGTAATATAGAACTGCACAATTCGTGTAGAACTGCACGTTAAAAACAAACTCCGATCTAAAAAGGTAGAGTAGATTGCGAAAAACTGATTTCATATTTGAATTCAGCGCCCCAAATTTATCGTTCTAAAATCCTAGCCACAAACAAAAAAAAAAGTTTTTCCTTGTATGCCTGTGTTATTGGTAGGTTTTCGTTTTTTTCGGCAGTTTTTGATGATTTTCGTTAACATCGATCGGCGAAAATATCTTATTTAAAATACCTATGTCATAGATTATTAATCACGGCTTCGAGATTTTCAATTAGATATAAGTTTGTTTAATATTCCTCTTGTAGAAATGTTTGATGCAAGTTTTTTTTTTTTTTTTTAAAGGAAATATACCGTTTGAAAAAACGATCTTTTCTTCCCAGTTGCACCACCAAACGACACCCGAAATGATTGGAAAGAAGAGAGGCAGTAGGTCGGGTTCCTGACCTAGAACAGGTGAAGATATGCCGCAACAAGATGAAAGCTGGACCAGTCAGGTAAACACCTGTTACAACACCGTGTTAATGAGCTGGTCGTATGAGAGCTGTGTCAATCCGTATCGGAATATCTTGGCTGGGCTATGTAAGCACTACTGTCAACACAGCTACGGGGTTGATTTATCAAAAGAGTTCAAACTGGACTAAGCAGTTGTATTTTAAACATATAAATATCGTAGGGGTTTCTTTCAGTTTCATTTAATTACACTTTGGACTTCCCAAGACTCCACTTCCTCTTTCGCATGCGATGTGACAGCCATGTGGTCTTGGGAGGTCTCTGGGATGTCTGTAAATACTGTATGCATGAGCGAGTCAATGAAAATAGTAAGTATGGTATGATTAAGAACATTTATTACCATTACTTATTGCCCAATGAGGCAGATTGTAATTTTAGCATAGTAAATTTGTTATTAAGTATGTAGTTTGAGTGAAAAATATTTTGGAGTCACTTGGCTATCAACGGTGATTTTCGTTACTGTATTGTAAATAACATTAAAATCAGAAACAAGTGTTTTTTAATAAATTAATAATCTAGAAAAAACGAAGTTGAAATGAATTTCATTGTCTCAGTATTAAAATCAAATCTGTATGCAATATAAGTGTCACAGTCGAATATGTCCTTAAGAAAGAATAAAGTTATGACATTCAAATGCGTCCTTAGGTATTAGAAGTGGTTAATCAAACCAATATATTTCCATAATAAAAATGATCTTATGCTAATATGCAATGCATCTAGTCTAAAAAAAACTTAACATTGTTGCTATAGATTGTGAAAAAATTTGTCATTGAAGTACTCATAAATTTGTGATAGTTATGATAAGTTACACACACATAAGTTTGTGATACTGCTATTTGTGATAGTTATTTTTAAAACTAATGGTATAAAATGATGAAGCGTCATAAAAATATTTCATTATTAAAACACCTTAGTGTGGCCTTTAGAAAATGTCCAATGCTACTTTATTTATTGGCATTGATCGAGGTCTTTATGTATTCGAGCTAGGTGCAAGAAAAGATGGATGTGATTTAATCAAAACAATCTATTTACAATATTTACATAATAAAAATGATCTTATGCTAATATGCAATGCATCTAGTCTAAAAAAAACTTAACATAGTTGCTGTAGATTGTCAAAAAATTCTTCATTGAAGTACTCATAAATTTTATTTATTAAAAAAAAACATTTATTCATTGTATTTCATGCCCTAGGACCCTTATGTTTCGGTTTATATTTATCTTTGTCAGCAATACATTGAAGTTATGTATTCTTGCTACATTTACGTTTACCTATAAATTTTGAAGACATGGCTTCTAGTATATAGAATATAAACAAAATATCTAGAACTTTTTGTAAACTTATTTTGGATTATTTGAAGTTGATGACTAATTTAAGACTACTGATATTTTACCATGGGCTTTATTGTCTGGCCAATTACCTATTCTCTAGAAAGGTTGGCTGTCTCGGAATAAACAGTATTGAGCTGCACGATTGCCAAACGGCAAGGAACGAAGTCAGTCCAACAAAGACTTGCTGGCTTGGTAGTGCCCTTCACTGCTATCACGTGCTCTGTAGGCGTTTTCTTGGTTGACAGTTGCCCTGCCCAGCCCTCCTTACATACTGTTCTCTTGTCAATAACATTCTTGATGAACTTTACCATTTTATGGAAAAAAAAGATACGTTTCTTATTTATGACCTCAACTAAAAAAATCAAGTAAGATTATATCTGAATTCAAGATCTATCACAAAATTATGAGGCTCGTTCCGACTTAGAAGACGGCTTTTAATGACATTTGTTAATTATATTCACTCTATAAATATTATTTAGTAGACCGTAGAGATCTTAAATAGATACGATTATAAGTGTATTAATTAACCAATGTATGAACTGTTTGTCTGTAGATTTGTCTGATACGTACCTCCGGGGTTCTCTCGTGTATCACCTCTAGGTCCAGTTACAGTGGCTCTTCTTGTAAATAACATTAAAATCAGAAGCTATTTTGTATTAATTAATAATCTAGAAAAATAATTTAAATATCATTATGAATTTCAGTGTCTCAGTATCGAATCTGTAAGAAATATCATAAGTCATTAAGAAATAATAAACTAAGGTCTTTGGTTTTAGAAGTGGTCTGAGAAACAAACTGCTCAAGTTCAAGTGTCGTAGGTAATGATTAAACACTGAAAATTGACAACTTATGTGATACTATGTGTCATAGTTCTTTTTGAAACTATTGGTATAAAATAATTAGGCGTCATACAAATATTATATCATTAAAACCCCTTAGTTGTGCACACACTTTAATTAGTGGGGCTTCCTCTCATTCTATAGACAATACTTCCAGTTCATACGTTTCCCAAATTATTAAATCTCATAGAATCCTTTATATATATAATATTATATATATAAACAAACCCCTTCCCTGAGAAGTACAGCTCCTTTCTTGCTTAATCCCCACTAATCTCCGGAATTCTCTCCCTCTTAATTTCCCCCATGCAACATCCGGACCTACTTTCAAAAATCTATTTAACACCTTTCATCTAGCCTTAGCTTGGGAAGCATTTGCTTATTTCTATTAGTCTTTTTATTTACTGTATATATCTAGTTGTTTGGCTGGCATCTTATCGCTTATGTATTTATTTCAAGGTTAACCTTTTGTTGAATACAGTAATTTGTGAACTTTTTTTATTTTTGTCACTGTCTTCTATTTTTATAACGTTTCGTCTATGATTTTATTTACTGGAATGCTTTTAAGTATTTTTTTTTTCTTATTTGTTGCTTACGTTATTTTACTTTGTTATTTTTTATAAGCCAGAATCGATGTTTTTTACACAGTTATTATTCGTACGAGAACCGGTGTGTTCAACGTGGTATGGCCGTTGGCATTAATCTACAAAGTCATACTTAACCTAATTTTAACATACGGAATAGAGCTATGGGGGACAGGAAAAAAGTCGAAAATCGAGCGTATCCAGTCCTTTCAATCAAACGTCCTTAGAACAATAGTTAATGCCCCTTATTACATCAGCAAAAAAACACTTCATAGCGATCTTAATATACATTACATTCTTGAACTCATCCCTTCCAAGTTCATGAAATTCCATAGTAACCTATCCAACCACCCTTAATCCCCCAGCACAGTCATTGCACTGCACCACTCATCCCTATAATCCTCCTCGGAGACAGAAACGGCAGTGGTCTTGTGAACTGCTATAAATACGTGACAGAAGGAGTGCTGGCAATGACCAGCATCTCCTGAGCGTATTTTGACGCGACTCTCGGAAGAGCGTGGGGGACTTCCCAAGACTCCACTTCCTCTTTCGTATGCGAGTGAGGTGACAACCATGTGGATTTGGGAGGCCTCTGGGGTGTTTGTAAGTACTGTATGAATAAGCAAGTAAATGAAAGTTATAAATATGGTATGAATAAAAACATCAATTTCTAATTGCCTAATAAGGCAGAGTGTAATTTTATCACTATAAAGAAGTTTCAATAATAAAAAAAAAGTTATTATTCATACTGGACTTGGCCAGGAATATAGGAGAACTAGCCTATATACTAATATAAATTCATTCAGCACGGAGCTACGGTACTGTGGTAACAGAAAAAATATAGCTATCAATCAAAAGATATTGAAAATAGGTGAGGACAGGACAGACGGACGTACAAAATAAAGGGTTGATTGCTTGGGCTAAATGAAGAGAAGGCAATACACAATTGAATGCGGAAAATGCGAACTGGTGAACTCGTGTTTAATTACAATAACCAGTTCCGTACTTTACCGTACAATGTAAAAATGTATTAGAATTACAACTGACCTCCTTGTAGAAATAAAAATATTAAACTAACTGTAGCGAATAACGAGCTGTCCTTTTTTTTTTTTCGGTTGTACTCCTATACCTGCGTACTAACAAGCTAAACGCGTACAATGTTACACAAGCAAACAATTTAGCAGCTGCATGAGCAAGATTATAGCCGGAATATTTGCATCTGACAGTGTTGTGAAAGCAGCCAGGTGGGACATGGACATGGCTAGGTGTCAGCGAGGGTTGTAACTATGTACTACGTGCGTACTCTACACCGTTTACGATCCTATCTTTTGGACTGCGGCGATACACGGCCTGATGTAAGCTGGCTAGTGGTATTTCTATGCCCTTGGCTTGGGAAAGGGGTTAGTCTGGACTCGGGCTGCGGTTGGTCCATTCATCCACTGACTCACTTAAAAAAAATTATATGTATATTATATGATTTTACCTGTTTGGATAATCCATTGGCGTAGGCAATGATTTTCTTGCGAACAAACACTTTGTGTTTCTCAATTTAATGATGTTGTTCTTTCATAACTCTTTAATTTCTCGCTTAACTTTAATTTAACACAAACAATCACTATACACTTGAACGATCTGTCTATAAACCTTTTGTCTCCTGCCACTGCCTAGGTTATCCGTGCGTCTTAAAATTAAGAAAAACGTTAAAAGACGTGTTATTTACATGAATATATATCGTATCGATCAAACGGAAAACTTTACGGTTTTAATCTTGACAAACTTCGGCCCTACCTCTTCAGGAGGTGATGCCTCCTTAAAATTGATGTTTAAGTCATTTCCCACATTAGGACTACGAAAGTACATGAGAAAAAATTAATAAAATTTATGTTTTAAATAAAACCAATGTTCGTTTCTCATTGAACTTTGACCCAAGTTCGCCATTTATTGTAGTGAAGGACTGTGGCTGGGCTGAAAGAAAAGCATTTGCATAGAAACGAGCAGTGGTGTTTATTTAAACCCTAATATCTTCCAAACCTTCTGCACCTCAAATCTTACAGATGAGATAACGATTTCTTACGGGCTGTCGTGTTTGGAACGACTTATTGGTCAAGTTCTAAGGTCTAGGAGGCTATATTAATGCTGGACATACCAACACATATTTATCATTCTTTCTGTCTCATTTATAAGAAAAACGGTACAATATGCATGCAAAAACAGGAGCTGGGCCCGCCGACAAGCCACATGCAGGAAGTACCGCTATCCTGGCGATAAATACTCTTGTAACAGGTCAGAAAAAAAAACTGTATGCTGTCTCACTTTCAGACACATTTTTATAATTTATTCATCAGCTCAATATCGTAAAAGGAATAATGGATATGCTTATCGCGAATGTTACTGACTAAATACGAGAATAGCGCCTGCAGACTGTACCTGCTGCACCCTGACCTTTACCAACACCAGCCAAGTGCTTTGCGGGTCATAACCCGACCAGATTTATTTACATACTTACTTTTCCCTTTGGAGTATTTCCGCAGTGAGGACCACGATAGCTCCAAAGTGTTTTAAATGGTTTCATTAAAAAAAAAATCGCGTTATTTCCTTTCTTCCAATAGGCTAGATGGCCTCATCAGTCCAGCTTGCAATGGTAAAGGAAGTCATTAGTGGTAGTTGTGATATATTTGTATACTAGAAAGTCTGCGCGAATTCTTACAGGTCTCTAGCTGCTTACCTCCTTAGTTTTATAATTTATAGTATATATAGCGTTCAAACAAATCATGAACTGTACTGATTTGTTTTAAACTAAAATAACCCAACATTGAATAGGAGGACCAGAAAGTAATGTCGTTTTTTTTTTACATTGAATTCAAACAGATACATTTTCAACAAGTTTTTTGTGTATTTAGTGTGCAAATTATCAATGCCGGATCGATAAAAATCAATTGGTTTTTTAGCAAAATATCTGGAGTTGGCATTTTGGACATCATCCGAATTTTCAAATTTGTTGCCACTTAGGAAATGTTCAATCGGAATAAATGGAAATCCGACGGCGCTATATCGGGCGAGTATGTGTACAACAGTATGGTGCTAAATTCTAAATGACAATATAACAATTGTCGTAAGCATTACTTTAATGTTTGACCATTTTTTCTATATCTGCAAAAAAAAAACTGTAATAAGTACATGGGAGTCCTGGCAATGGCCAGTTTCTCCAATCATGTCCTGAGCGTCTGTGGCTCTCGCGCTCTTGGTCAGCCTCCACTGGCTAGTATCCGGTGACGCGGCTGACGGAGGAGCGTGGGGGACTTCCCAAGACTCCGCTTTCTCTTCGCATGTGGATTTGGGAGGTCTCTGGGCTGTCTGTAAATATTGTATGAATGAGCGAGTGAATGATGAACTGTAAATATGGTATGAATGAGAGCATTTATCTTAATTACTTATTGCCTTATAAAAGGCGGATTGTAATTATAGCACAATAATCAAAATAAGTACAATCAGTTGTTAGATTGAAAGTGATTTATTTAATTGGCCACCACACATTCAACAGCTCACTTGATTCATCTTCAGGTGCCATTCCTATAACTAATACATGCTGTTCTTCATGTCATTTAAAACCGGAAAAACCTAGTCACATCTTAACATAATGACTGTTTCTATAATTTTCTTTATAAATTTAAATATTACAAAACGCAACCGTCTCATGTAACTATAAAATTTACGATTCGTATGGAACTGACATTTATAACTTATTGTTCAGAACACCATAAATTCACTATTCTATTCAACATATTCTTGAAACTCGTACGTGATTAAAGCCGGCTAACAGATCTTAGTTTGGAGCGGAGAAATTCAAATCTACAGCCAACGACAATGGAGTTATTTGTTGCGTTAGAATTGAACTAACACTCTTGCCTGACGTAAATACAAGCTCTGAACCTATGACCTTTACTGTAATAAGCTGTGTGAAACTTTCCTTAGTTCCTTCCGATGAGAACTCTAAGCAAATGTAACTGTGAGGCAACTGTATGAATTACATGAAATACATTATTCAGTAGAACGCTCACTATTTACTATTTATTCAATATATATATAATATATGCCTTACAGAAAAATCAATTATACTATTCCTGTTGTGATAGATAAATATACCTCTGAGGGAATAGATTTACTTTGAAATAGTTACGGGCAGTCATCAATTATGTATCATTATTGCAGTCATAAAAATAAAATTTTAAAACTCGATTTACGCTGATCGTGGGTTGGTTAAAATAAGATAAACGTTAGAAAACCAATACTTTACGTTAGAAAACTATAAAATCTTCCCACATTACCTTCACTATCTCCCGCAACTCTTGTCCACTAGTTTCTTTTAATTCCATTCCTCTCCCTGTATCCCAGTTAGTACGGTACTTATTAGGCTTCTCTCTCGACAAACGGCTGACCTGGAACCCACACACGAGGCTAAAATGACAAGAACTAAACAGAAGCTTTGGACAACTGTACAGCTACTTCAAAGGACATCCCATCTCTCAATAGAAAACAAATTGCTAATCTACAAAGTTATACTTAAACCAATTTGGACATACGGAATAGAGCTATGGGGGACAGCAAAACAGTCGAAAATCAAGCGTATTCCTTTCAACCAAAAGTCCTGAGAACAATAGTTAATACCCCTTATTACTTCAGCAACAAAACCCTTCATAACGATCTTAATATACCATACATTCTTGAACTCATCCCTTCCAAGTTCATGAAATTCCATAGTAACCTATCCAACCACCCTAATTCCCTAGCACAGTCATAACACTGCACCACTCATCCCTATAATCCTCCTCGGAGACTGAAACGGCAGTGGCCTCGTGACCTTCTATAAATACTTGACAGCGGGAGTCCTGGCAATGACCAGCTTCTCCAATCCTAGTCCTGAACGTCCTCCACTGGCTCGTATCCGGTGACGCGGCTGACAGAGACTCCCAAGACTCCCCTTCAACCCCCATTTGAGGGGTCAACCCCCAAGACAACCATGTCGATTTGGGAGGTCTCTAGGCTGTTTGTAAATACTGTATGAATGAGCGAGTGTAGAAAAATTGTAAATATGGTATGAATGAAAACATTTATCACAAATACTTTTTGCCCAATGAGGCATATTGTAATTTTATCATAATAAACTGGTTTTTTATCAGTTATCACAAAACTATAGATAGTAAATAAAACCAACTGATCCACGGACCAACTAGAATTGCTATAATATATTCCTTAACGAGCTGTTACTAGGTGCTCTTAATTAATCGATTAATTAAGCAGCAACGCCGGAGGAAACCTTGTCATCTACGAGGTGTTGGGAAAGCCTACTCGCTTAGAATCACAAATGATTTTCTCAGTTTGTCCTTTAATTAATGTCAGTCGACATCTACAGCTACATCGACAGGAATGCATCATTGATGAACATAGCTCAGTTCTCCCTTGAAATTTCCTTATCAGTTATAACTTTTTTTATTCTCGCTCTGAGACCAATTCAAGGATTTTTCTTCAAGTTGTATCTTTCGACTCGTTTTTTTTCTTAACAATCCCGTTTTATTTTCACTCTGCTGCAATGTCCAGCTTCTTGTCTGTTATGTACGCAATGTTAATTCCAACACCGTGCCTCATATAAAATAGAACCAAAGTCTTACAATGTTAGTGGATAGCTGTCGTTGGAACCGTGGGCACTAATCAATAAATATTTGTGATCGAGTCGTTCAAATTTGATGTTGATAAACGTTTAAGTAACATATAATAATAAAAAACTAAAAGGTATACCTCAAATTACCATTCAAAAATTTGTTTAAATATAAAAAAAAAGAACAAAAGGTATAATACACAATTAAATTAAAATAGACAAATAAGAAGAGGGAAAAATAATAGTAATAAAATTACATATATAAATATTAGTGGCTGCTCACGGATCCACAGTGAAATGGTAGTCATAAATCGTATATAGTTAGAAACAATAAGATAATAATAAAAAAGAATACAAACATCCTAGAGTAGCAAGGGTCTGTCTGGGTGGTAAGGGGATGCTGGAATAGGGATGTTTTGAAGGATGAAGAATGACAGATATTGAGAGGGAGATAATTCCAGAGAGATGTGGAATAAAGGAGTGGTGATCTTTTGTCACGGGAGTTTTTTTTCTTCATAGCTCCTTTAAATTCACGGATAATTATATACAATTTTAGATCCTCAGGCGAATCTATTTACAAATTATTTTTGTATTTCCTGTAGCGTCGCTACATTATATACAGGTTTTGTTATTTTATAAAAACGATATAATGGAATAAACAAGTATAATGATACACATTATACGTGTAATGTAAAATTGAATTGAATTGATTTGTAAGATATTGTTTTTTTTTCAAAACCCCTTTATTTAATAACATTATTTACAAACAGATGCACAAAATTCAATGTACAAGATTTACAAATTTCTCCTCTAGCTGCATACGCAAATGCATTCGAAGGAGGGTAGATTTTTTTTTTTTTTTTTTTTTTTTCCTTAGCTCTCAAACTTATAAAATAGGATGTGGGAAAAATAAAGGAAAATTATTTTGGGCTAATGAGTGCCTTTCACAAAGGGGAGTCCCCCATTTGAAGGGTGTATGAGAAGGATATAGGGTGTGGAATGCCTGAAGGAGGCGGGTGGATTTGGGAAGGTAGTGAGAGTCTACCGAGGGTGGAGCCTAGGGGTACCTAGGCAAGGGTTTGTAGTCGGCCAGGTCAAGCCTGGCCCGCCCCGGCAGGGGGCTGAAATAAGTCGGCCACTCGGCCGGAAGGTCTACCCTGCTTAAACAGGTAGATGGGGTCTTGTAGCTTCGGTTGAGTCGGCCGGGAGATCGGCCTCGATATCTCGGCTGGGTGTAGTTCGTTCAGTCATCGGGTTCAATGACGTCGATCATCCTCCAGGCTTCGGCGGTCCAGCAGTGCTTCCATCTGACGGGCATTGGTGGTGGTTGAAGGTCGGAGAATAGTGGGTTGTGGCTATGTCTGAGTGAGTCAAAAAATTTGATGTGCCTTCTCTTGATAAAATCTTGAATGGTGAGCACTTAAAATTTTTTATGCATCTCGTCTGCCTTCATTCGGTCGAACGGGGTATGTTTGAGGGAGGTGCGGAGAACTCTGTTCTGAAATTGCTGGAGCGTTTGGAGAGTGTTAGGAGTCAGATACTTGAAAGCAGGTCTTAGGACGCTCTGGTATATCAGCAGCTTGAGGCGTACCGATAAAGCCGGGCTGTGAAGTAGGTGTCCGAGGCTAAAGAATTTCTTCCTAACACTCTTTAATTTCTTGCCGAGATGCGTTGTGAACGACAAGTGCCTACCGAGGGTAATCCCGAGGTAGAAGATATTGTGAATATAACAGAGCTTATGAGACTGGATAGCAAAATATGTTTTCGAGAGACTGGGTTTTAAATATAATTATGAAATCACTCATATAGCTTTATAAGAGTAACCGGTTATTTGTCTCAACTCATAAAAAATTGAGTGCTTGTTTAGATTTACCTTCTTATGCTTCTCTAATAAAAATCCAGAAAACAAGAAAGTGCAGAAATTCATTCAGCTTAAAAGGGAATTCCTAGAATGGAATATGGAAACCTAACCTACTCAATAGATAAAAATGTATTCGAACACTTGAGGATAAATGTATGTAGCAGGAAACAGAGATGGATTAAGGTTTTAGTAAACAATCTTATGAAATAAAACAACTTGAGGATGAAAATTATTCTAAGTACTTCTCCTATTCAAAAAAGCATTCTCATCCCAAAATAACCCAAAGTTCAATCAACTCCTAAAATTTTTCTCACTTTTTTTTTACTTTATTAGCATACGAGACGCCCATGGTCGTTTCTGCCAATCTTTTTTTACTATTTCAAACAGTTTTTCTTCCTTTTGAATGAGTAGTAAAGGATATACCCGGATGCTGGGCGTGGCCGGAAACAATATGAGGATGTATTGGTAGGTGGAGGCTCGGCCAAGGCCTCCTCGATCGCACCACGCCTTAGATTTGGGCAGCCGGTGGGAGGCTAATAGCGTTCGTACGGCGATCAATCTTGAAATGTCGCACGTGCCAGCGAGCTATTTATGCTTTATCTCATTGTGGCTATTTGTTACATTAGCTAACAAAGTATTTAATCTTTAAGTCAAAGAAAAATCCGTCTGTTAAGGTTGTTCTCGTGAATTGTTCCAAAAAGTGCCTTAGATAGCAAATGTGATATTTGGAAAGCACCTTCTAACCTATCATTCATTCTCTTCCTATCATACTTAGCTAAACCAATGTCTTTCTAGGCCAGTTATCCGTTTTTCAACTTTTTTTTTTTGTAAAGTAAACTTATATAACGGATCTACATGTGTGAACTAATATAAAATATACACAACAAAAAATATAGTTCAGTCATCTCAAGTTTCAAGTGTAATGCGTTTTATACCCGAAAAAACAAAACAATGAGTTTGAGCTAGTTCGGAAACTAAGCCGTTCTTAATTCAAATTGTCTTTGTAGGTTTGATTTACAGAATCCTACTGACTCAGCAATGCGCTTCGAAACGCCATTGAGTTCTCTGGAAATTCCCTGACATAAACGGAAGCGGAACCTAGCAAGCCGGAGCTCACACACTATTTAATCTAGGAGTAGCACGCCTAATTCATTTGCATACAGGGCTCCTTGATCGAGCGATAGCAGCACGCGTTACATCAATTACCAAGAATTTGAGATTAGTTAGTGTATTTTATTTATATAGCCGTCTGGACCTCCTCTTCTGACTAATTCGTTCCAGCATGGATATGTCAGGACAGGATCCACTCAGCGTTGTTGCGGGAATATGAGCAGCCACTTAAATAGAAATCCGAAATGAACGTTGTGAGGATTACCTTTGTTTCGACTAGACCTAAGCTCCATCATCCTATACCTCGAACCCAGGTTGGTTCTGATGGCTTAAATAAAGTGGACTGTATGGGGAAAAAACGAAAGGTAATGAATAAATAACGAATTGCTACCAAAAAAAAAAACAATATATTTATCATTGAAAAAAAATAACAATAATTTTCAACAGCCTAAATCAGGTTTTGGGCTGTTCCCTCCAAAACACGCCAAGTGCACTTCGTTAATTTCAATCGAATTGAATAAGGCTAAATCTTGCAATATACGGTACATACTTGAATTATATTATTCAGTAATTATGCAATTCAAATGAATCTATTTAGGATATTAGTATTTACTAGTTATGGTTTGTAATGCCATTACTATCACACTGTTTAATAATAATAGAGGTTACATAGATAGATAAAGCAACCATCGAAAAAACCGTGAAGATATCAGCATCTCTATTTTAACACACACGTTTTTTTAAATTTGATACGTTTAGAAATTTAATAGATATACTTTTTATATAATGAGTAGGTAATGCTAAGAAATGTTATGGAGTGTGTATCTGTACATATTAAGAAATAAAATGCCTCATGTATCTCCTCAGCTTTATTTTCGACGGACTGTTAACAATTGTATCTCTGTATGAATGTTTTTAAATTTTATCTATTATCCATCATATATTTGAATGTGTTATCAATTTCTGCTTGATTAAAATTATGATGCATGATTAAAATTAAAACAGCAACTAACATATTATTTAGTATGCATTGGTTGATTTACAGCCTATTCGACAAAGTGCTTCCACTTCACAAAACCGTAGTACACAATAAATCACGAATGCTTTTGTTATGTTGTAATTCAAAATCAACAGTCATCCCCTTCACTGGACGAAACAAACCATTGCATTAGAAACGACAACGACAAATATAAAGGTAAGAATAACAATATGACAAGGTCTTGTTGTACAAAGTGGCTCGCATTCCGGCTTCTAATTGGAGGAGAATTGACAGCGGTAACAGTGTGAAAATCAGCATCATTACAAACGAATGTTACACTCCTGCTGTCCGATATGTCAAGTGCGTCTCCGGAGTCATTTATAACGAGTCGCGTGGCAAGGTTAGCTTCTGTGAATTGGTTAGCGCCCGCATTCTCTGAACTAAAAACACCTTCAATGGCGATGTCCGGTTAATGTAGCTAATTATAGCGGTCGTATTATATCGATAATATCGATGAAACATACTAAATTACTTCCGCTATATTAAATTCTTAAAAACGTCAATCTTCTGGCACAGTCAAATACTCAGCACTTAAACTTGATAAGGCACTGGCATGGAAACCGCAAACGAAAATTAAACGACAAACGCTCAACTATCGAAGCATTTATTGGACCAACGCACAAAAAATATCTTTGTCCCAGAAACTATTGACATACAAACTTCAAAGGAACCAATTTGGACATAAAGAGCACGGATTTACTGATACGCTAAGGAGACTAAACAGATTTTTAAATCAAAAGCTCTAAATCTTATCACAGCTGCGCCACTTACGTACGAAACCATGCCTGTTACACTGATCTAAACATTCCTTACGCTCATGACTGCATTAGAACACTAAAGAGAAACTTAGACGACAGCCTGCACGGAACCCACTGATACAAGGACTGTCCTCACCTGACTTACTTGGTAACATCCAACGACGTCTGAGGAGACGTTTTAATAGTGATCTTATAAATTAATAAAAATAAAAATTCTTCAACAAAATGGGGGTGGGGGGGTATTTGTGCATTTGTTTTATGTCAGACATGCCTTCTTTTTTTTTTAAAAACCTTTGATTTAATACATATAGATTGATTATTACAGATTCCACAATAAGGAATCTTTACATAAATGCGCATTGTGTTTATTATATACCAAGCGCAGCTGAGACTTGAGTGGGATATGAGAATAAAACTGTTATTAAAGTCGGGATTTACATGTTTTCTCAACCCTTGAATGAAGTAATACCAAGATGTTTTGCATGCTAGCTCCACTTGACGCTTCGATGATGCTAAAAATTAAATTAACCCCAAGAAATATAATCGTTAGATTCGTTAGGAATCGTTAGATAATTACTTAGTAAATAAAATATACTATTTGTTTTTGGAATATTAAATAATTCAAAGATCTCAGTTTTCTGATGAATATTTTAAATGTTTGACGTGGAGGTATGACATTTTGGATTCAGGTTTTACTCGATTTCCCTATATTGTTTAAAAATAAAATTGATATAAGACATAACAATTTTTTATAAAATGCTTTGTAAAAGATTTATTAGTTATGACAAAGCAATCTAACGAAGTCAGCGTATTACGCAATAAAGTGTTTCTCACTGTTATTATTTGTAATTAATGTCCTAGATGATCGCAATTTAATTGTCCAAAATGTCGTTCAAGGGGTCTTTATTACTGTACGATCGACAAAACCTTTAATTGTGTGATTCATCACGCTTGACTCAAAAAATATTGTAGTATTTTGTAGTAGGTTTAGGTACACAGCATGACCACAACGCTAGGCGGTCGCTACCTCTCAATCTTAAATTCGGGTTTCGTGATCGATTGCGTTACTTTTCTTATTCAAGTAGCTACTCATTTATCCCCACGAGGCTGAGTTACCCCCGACCAGGCCCATCCCCAAAGAAACAATATTTGGGTAAGTCGGGGATCGAATCCGTATACTTCTATTCCTCTATTTCCTATGATAGGTGTTGTCAGACTTTTTTTTCCCCACCTAAACCCCTATTATTAATACTTTTGTAAATTATAAATTAATATGAACAATTACATAACTAAGCTGAGGGTTGCTCCTTATAATGCTTAATATGTGCATTTTAAGGAGTTCTTATCCTAAAATCTTTTTATGGTTAAAACTTTTTTAAGTGCAAAAAAGACTAGGTGATGGGTCTCACCTTTAGACCACATTGAGGGACTTACAAACTATCTTAAAACTAGAGCGTTCCTGCCTCGACTGACTTCTGCCATCGATGGGGGGACGGGGCGGGGGTGATCGCGTTGAACACGGGGTTTGTCATGTATTGAAGGGAATCGAAGAATTTGTCATGTAAAGGCGAATGAATTCATCCACCGTAGGCAGCTCAAAACCTCCGTGGATCTCATTGTTCCTCCGCTGCTGGAATGAAGTATGTCGGACCACTTTCATGAGTATCCCGTTTGATACTGTTGAAGTCACTTCAGTCAGATGACTAAAAAGCAGTGTACCGTACAGCAGAGAAGGCCTGAGTATGCTCTTATAAATCATAAGCTTGAGGCGAGGTGATAAATTAGGGATGAGAGCCGGTAAGACTTCGTGCACCTGTTTTAATTTTCTCACAAAAGCGGAGGTGCCGGTCCATTTTTATGCCCGGGTATACGGTACTGTTAGCGGGGAATCCTCGTTCGACCCTACTGTGTAAGAAGTAGACAGCGGTTTCTTTCCTTTTTGTTATGAGAAGATTACGCAGTTTACAGTTATGTTGAGTTTCCCCAATTTATCGTTGACCTGGTGTCAGATGTGGCCAAAATTGGAAAAAACAATCTGAAGATCTGCGCATAGAGCATCCGAGAACGATCATTCGGATTCGAGGCAACAAAGACATCGTCACTAGATCTCCAAGTGGAAAAACCCTTTGAAGGCACAAAGGGTATTATTGGATATATGCTCATTTGTCAATAAAGCGACAGGCTTGGCTGCCGGAGCCGGTGGGAGGCTGAGCTGGGAGGGAAGGTACATTTTGACAGCCTTGGCCGCTCCCCCCGGGGTCTTTCCATTGTCCTCATCTCTTCTGCTCGTATTTCTTATCTCGATGTACGCTAACTAGTGGATAGATGTCTTAGCCATTTTATTTCTATATACAGCCAAGGTTAATTATCTCATTTCTTCACCGGCCAAAATAACGATATTGGTAGCATTGACCTAAAATATATTTCATGTCACATGAAACCACCATGTAATATTTCATTGTTTTAAAATTAAAATTAAAAATAGGAAATTATTACAGTCGCTAGATCAAGAAGACAGGTACGCTAGAAAATCATAAGGATTTCCGGTTATGAAAAAAAACCAACGGAACCCTGAAAGGACGTTGAAAGAGAACCCCCAACTGAGTTTCTTAAAAAGTTATTAAGTTACTGTTAAAAAATATGCTGTATTCAGGACCAAAAATAATTAATTTCGTAAATCGCTTTCGGATCAACTAGTATAAATATATAAATAACAATAATATTTATCACGTATTAGAAAAAAAATCAATACAAAGGCATGTTGAGGGCTCCTATTATCGATTCTTAAAATAAATATTACAAAGAACAATTTATTTTATTAGTTTGTTCTAGTAACATTATTGTAGTGACCCTAACTACATAAGTGTTAAATCACCCTATACTCTGGTGCATATATAATGTATTGTAATTAGATGTAAAACATGGTAAAAGCTTTTTCTGGTAATAAATCATGGAGGGGCCGGCAGTTGTAAAACAAGGCACAAGAGGGTCGAAGCTCGTCAGCAATAAACCTGAGAGGGTAAGCCACCTGCCCCCTCATAAAACAGACCCGGTAGACCTAGGGTCGCCTTCCGGCGGTCATAAAATCTAAAAGCCATGCCATAAAACAGTCCTTTAGGGGACGAGGGGCACGTACCTCGGTGCAGGTGCGACATCATAAACATACCCCTTTTAAGCCAGGTTCCGCCTTCCGGTAGGAAGGGGATATAATATTTAAACCAAGGGGTTTCGCCCTGTAACACTACTCTTTCCCAGTCTCCTCATCTCCACAGCCACTATCACTCGGTCGCGTTACGCCAGGGCCCCGGGGCCCTGGAAGTAAGTCCACTCAGTCTTCTACTAGTCTACTCTCTCTGCAGCACCTATGAGCCTGTAACCCTGTCACTCAGCCTCCTATCAGACCCTCTGACGGCTTGTACCTATTACGCTGCGGATCTCCCGCCCGAACTCTGAAAACTGGTCTTATTCTTTATGAAAACTCTGTACCTCTTCTCCTGAACACAGTGTATTGTCGGGACACATCCCTATCATAAAATGGAGTCAGATATTAACGCCGACATGGAACATGGTCCATGTTATAAACTACAACAATCCGCACTTTTCACCAGGGATAGAGTGATTAGGCACTCCCCTAGTGGCAACTCGACAATTGGTGACCCCGACGTGATCGAGAAACCCGACAATTATCATATATTGAAACTTCTTTATTGTGCTAAAACTACAATCTGCCTTATTAGGCAATAAGTAATTGTGATAAATGTTCTCATTCATGCCATATTTACAATTTTCATTCACTCGCTCATTCATACAGTATTTACAAAGAGCCCAGACACCACCCACATCCACATGGTTGTCACCTCCCTCGCATGCGAAAGAGGAAGTGGAGTCTTGTAAAGTCCCCCACGCCGCGTCACCGGATACTAGCCAGTGGAGGCTGACGAAGAGCGCGAGACCCACATACGCTCAGGACCTGATTGGAGAAACTGGCCATTTCCAGGACTCCCTCTGTTACGCACTTATAGCAGGTCACGAGGTCACTGCCGTTTCAGTCTCCGAGGAGGATTATAGGGATAAGCGGTGCATTGCAATGACTGTGTTACGGGATTAGGGTAGTAACATTATTAGAATTAAGCTTTTTAAAAAAGTATCTAACATAATGTTAGAATGCAAAACATGAACATTAGTCTTCTCTTTTGACGTCTGTGAATTTTAATCAATTTTTTTTCGTTTCCATTTTATAACATTTAAGACGGTTTAATATAGGCTCATAAAGACCCCTCTACACAATGGCTCGATAGCTGATCCAACAGTTAGCCAACAACATTGGGGCCAACATGGTGATGTAAATTGGTACAGCCACACATTAGCCCAGTCACACAACAGGAGGATATCCACTGCATACTCTTTTGAGAAAAACCGCCCCCCCCCAGAACAAACTCTCACCAACACTGCCCAATGCAAACCAACCCTCCCTTCAAACATAGGCACATTGTGTTGACCATATATATTGGTGGTGGCCAACTGTTGGGCCAGCTATTGGGCCAATGTGTAGAAGGGTCTTTAAAGGGAAGGTTGCGAGGGCCTAACATTCTCAAGGGTTCAAGCTGATTGTAACTATCTATCTGTGGTATGGAGAGTTGGTTTCAAAACCAACCCAGGAAGTACTATAATAACAAAATAGCTTCCTAATCTTCATTCTATATTAGTATTTTAATCTAATTAATGACACTTAATTATTAATTATGGGGTTCTGATTATTTCTAGCATCATTGAGGCATCAAGTGTAACCCCCTTGTGCATAAATGTCAAACAAGGGCTGTGAACAAAATTTTGATGACAATTTTATCGATATTTTTAACTTCATATTAATATTGTCCACTTAAGTTCCAACAGCAAATAATATATTGATCAAAATACCAAGATCTTAAATTGGCTAAACTATTCAGCATGATAAGGAAATATTTATTTTTTAAATATATATTTTTACGTTTTTATCTAAATTGTTTATTTTACATCATTAGAAAACATATAAAACTTAAAAATGTAGTTTATTTTTTCAGGATAAATGTTCTACAAGACACCTGCCTTGCAACACTGATCTACTAAATATTTATTGTGCAAAAAATCTAAATAATAGATAATTTAATCATGTCAATAAAAATATTATTATTATTTCAGTGGATTAGTAGATATTTAAAGATAGCCGTTCAGAGAAAAGCATTTCACTAAATTCTTGATTAGAAGTTTATTATGGCTGTAAATAATAATAATAATGATGTTTTATTCATTTTGGAACAGCAAAAGTAAATAAATAAGAAAAAAAAGAGCTTTTTTTTTTTTTTAGTAAGCTATGAAAAAGCTGCTGCCTTCTTGATTTTTTTAACTTTCTTATTTTCCAATGCCAGTTATCTCAGATATTATTAACTTTTCTTATTTTAAGTTAACAAATCCAATATTAAAATATTTATATTTAAGTCTTGATTTTATTTATATGATAACTATTAATATTAGATATAACGGCAACAAATAATGTTCATTCCTACATAGCCATGATCCACGGGTCGTTTATCGCTCATTTACGCCCACTAATTTTGAGTTTATATCAAAGGCAACATCACAACAACAGATATATGAATGACCCTTCATTATGTTTTAGCATCACAGTGTGGCTTCAAGTGGAGTTTCCATGTCTCTTTATAAACTTAGACTGTAGGTTGATCAACCTCACTCATGCTTTATCGCAGTATAATAAGGTCGAGGCTTGACTGGTTGTGTAGTCTATAACTCTGCTAAACAAGCTAAGTCCTCAAGTCTTTATAGACCTCCCACAATAGAGAATTATAGAGAAACCTTTTTGTCCACTCCATCTACTAGTCAGTGGGTTGAATCGAGAAGAACTTTCACTTGACATAAGAAGAGACCATTTGTCGGTAACTTTCTTTCTCAAGATATTTTCAACACCGAGAGACTCATTGAATTCAATATTTTCCGACTGGAGTACTACTATTCCTTGAACATAACCCACTCCCATAGCACAAACATTCTCCTGATAGAAAGCTAAATGAACCAATTTAATTCCTGCCGAACCCTGTTTATTTAATATACCTAAAATAAAATAAAAAAGAAAAAGATATCCAATCAAATCAACCTGTCATATCGTTTTTTAGAATGAGTTCTGCCAAATTACAGGGTTCCTTCAAACTGCACAATTTATACACAGCGATTGATCGAAATCAAGTACAGGAGTTGGTGTAGTAGTATCGGGAGCACTTGTTTTCTCTATTCAAAATCATTTGTAGTTAACATTGCTGGATTGTTTACTACCAACAACCTTACTCCTGCAAGTTATTTGAAAAACCCTAAAATAGTCAATTGTACTGACTTCCTGTCTGTACTCCAAGAAATTAAAATAATGAATGTGTACAACCCTATAATTTCTTTAATACTGAACAGAACTTCTAAGGCAGTTAAAATTCAATGTAGCATTCTGCTGGCTACTGGGAAATCATTACAATTTTATTGAATTTTCAGTGATATCATCTGTAAGCCTTGATAAACATTTATTTATTTCAAAACCACAAACTTTTATTTAGAAATAAAAATACATTCCTTGTACATTGAGTGGGTCACAATTACATATTAATAATCAGGCCACTTAGGCTTTTAATTTGATACCTTACTCTGCGGGATAGGAAAAAAATATTTTATTATTCCCAAATAATAAATTATCTACTAACACTAGAAGGTGTTAAATTTTAAAACGTTGTGCTTTCCACAGGTGTTAGGAAATAACTATATTAATTATAAGGCCAAATTACCCTTACAGATCAAGATGGTGTATGGTGAATAAAACTAAATCATTGTAAAAAGTTTGGTAAGTTCTTTCATGGGAGTAAATAATATCTCTTCTTTTTAGTTTGAATTGTTAAGAACTTTCATTTGTGGCAGATGTAACTTATTAACTTATTATTAACCTTAGAGTAAAATATATTTTTTCCAAATGATTTTTAGTTGTCTATTTGTGCTGCCAACACAAGATCCACATTGTGTGTAGACTCCCGAATAGTATTTTGTTTGTACACAATCTTTCATCTGAGAAATTTGCCATTTCTAAAGTTATAGTTTTTGAACACCCACTTCTACTCCTGGGTTTTCTTTGATAAACCATTCTATTTATTCATTTATTCCAAATAAATAATTTTTCTTTGATATTTCCCATTAGAATATTTTTTGCTTTACTATGTATAGAATTCTATTTTGTTTGTTTATTATTGTTTTCTTCAATAAGGGGAAGTTGTTATACCTGCCGAGTGAGTTTGTGGCTGAAATGATTGACTGCATTATTATAGATGCCACCTTTTCTGTTAAATTAAATAATTTTGGGATAAGGGAAAATGCAAATTGACACGAAAAAAATAGGATGTTACAAAATTAATAATAAATGTATTTACAAATATTACATGGAACAGTAATAAACATTAATAGAAATGGAGCGTCATTTTGAGTTTTAGAGTTATATATTTCTGTTTAAAAATGAGAAAATGGATGATAGGAAACAAACTCTAGGAAGGGACCATAAGTTTCTTTTGATTGACCCCCTATGATCAAGCATATCTCCATTGTTACGTCATCCAGGTCTAAGCAGCCGAGAAAAACATGCCCTGCTGCCTCTAGGCCTCCAAATCATGAACAGAGTTAGTTGATGGTTGTACTGAAGCTATAATGTGAAATACTCCATGCCCTAACAAGTATAAGGGAAACCCAGTAGCCTGGTGAGACTTATGTGGTCTCAAGCATTGTAGTCAGTCGAGAAACAATTTCTTTGATAACCCCTTGAAAGAGAATATCCTGAATTAACCTATGCCCTATTGTAACCACCCTATTTTAAGGTTTGTAGAAAATATAAAAACTGGATGCGATCTTAGAAATGAATCCGGTTTATGCATCCAGTCATCATTGTTAAGACTAGTAGCACTATCAGGCATTTCTTGTAAGCCCTAATTTATGCCAAGAAATATACAAACAATGTAATCTATTTTTTTTTAAACGCAGCGCTTAAAATTCTATACAAAATGTTTGCTATAAAATTATTGTCATGAATTCCGCAAGAAAATCCTCATAGTTTAATAACTAACTGTATATTATAATACATCTTAGATATTTACATTTAAATTATTTGCAATTTATACAGTCCTTTTAGGAGGCTATTTCATTTTATTACTTTCAACATTTCATCACCCCTTTGCCCGAACATGAATTTATATTTTTCCATCTGATCTCTGTTTGACCCTCTTCTTTTTATTATGGTTTAATTTAGTTTAGATTAAGTGAACAGTTCGACACCATTAGTATTATCAACATTCTGAGCACTCAATAATGGCAGTATAGCAAATGAAAGCACTTCTAAAATCTTTCAAAACTTTCTATATACACACATCACTATTTATTTCCAAATTATATGTTAGTTTGCTGTGTATGAAATTAATAAATAATAATAATATTTACTGTTTTAAATTCACTAACCATAGCCATTTTAAATATATGTGAATATAATATATAAAGTATATGAATCAATACTCCTTAATTTGTCAGAAAACAGCAATGTTATGACAAACTAAGAATTGTGTTGTTTAATGATCACATCAATGAGCTGAACAGTTGAAGACTGATGCACTCCTGTGTATTGAATCTGTCCAACTAATTATAAATATATAATGAATAAACATGAGAAAACCACAATAAATAGGTCACCAGATTCAACAACAAATTCAATCTATTGCCAGATGTACCCCGATATCACCTAGAGTCGCTTACAATAAAAGTAAAAAATTACAAAGACGACACCAAAAAGCTCTTTTTTTTTTTATTTATTTACTTTTGCTGTTCCCCTTAACTGCTTGTATAGTAATGGTGGTCCAAAATGAATAAAACATCATTATTATTATTATTTACAGCCATAGTAAACTTCTAATCAAGAATTTAGTGAAATGCTTTTCTCTGAACGGCTATCTTTAAAGATCTAATAATCCACTGAAATAATAATAATATTTTTATTGACATGATTAAATAATCTATTATTTAGATTTTTTGCACAATAAATATTTAGTAGATCAGTGTTGCATTCTTGTAGAAAATTTATCCTGAAAAAATAAACTACATCTTTAAGTTTTATATGTTTTCTAATGATGTAAAATAAATTTTCCAATCATTCAATGGAATAGAGTTAGAAGTTTTCAGCTCATTTATTTATGTCTTAGAAAATTTTTCTCCCTTTTCAATGTCTTTTTTTAATAACTCTATGGCCGTTTGGAGAATGCAACCCTCATAATTGCTAAGCTCAGGAAGAGGTAAGATCTTTTGGATACCCGATGGTCCAAGCATCACAGGCGATGCAAAATATTTTACATCTGGAATCAGGTTAGACATCACATAACCGCATTCAACAATTCCTTGCTCACCTGGAAATAATAGACAATAAAATATATTAAAAATTATGTAATATATATAGTGTTAAAATATCTTAAATTAGTGATTAAAAATTGTTCCCTGTAAGTTTTAAACTAATTAAGTCCATGTACTAGACTTCACACTGTAGCATCAAGATGGCCATGGTTAATAGTTAGAAGATATATATTTGTCATTATATCAAAACAACATACAGGTCAACATGAACAGCATTTTTATTCAGTAACTAACATTTTTATATTATATAATTAATAGCTTAAGTCACATATTAACTGTTTCTCTTTTCAACTCTGTTTAGCTCATTGAATGTTATTAATTTATTTGTTATTTTATTAATTATTTGTTTAATGAATTATGTTAATTCATTGAACTATAAACAACCTATTTTCAAAGGAAAATAAAATTTTTATTTAAATAGTAGAAAATTTATTTCTACTTTTTTTTTTTTACTGTATATTAAAAAGTTAGTAATAAATATTTTAGAGTAAACTTTGATAAATGGTATAACAATGATTTTGTTTGCCTTCCTGCTGATCTGAACTGAACTAGTGGAGAACCATAAAATATTTACAGGTATTAGAAACAAGATCTACCTACTCCAAATGTTTTTTTTCCCCTAAACCCCTTGAATTTAATACAATGTAAAAATATAAGCAAAAGAATTGACAAACTTTCTCCTCTTTCTGCTATGCGCAGATGCAATTGAAGGAGGTTGGGTTACATAAATCAGATTGACTTTAATAGGAAATAACATGAATACAAATCTAGGTGATGGGGCCCACCTTCAGTTTAAAAATGGGAGAAAAAACTATACCTAGAACCTAAGACTAAAGCGTTCCAGCCACGACAGCGCCCTGCCATCGATGGGGGAACGGAACGGGGGTTATCGTGATAAACACCGGGTTTGGTTGGATGAATTCATCCACCGTAGGCAGCTCAAAGATATCGTGAAGCTCACTGTTGCTCCGCAGCTCGAACGAAGTACCTCTGACCACTTTCATCAGTATACTGTTTTGGAATTGTTGGAGTTTCTTAGTTGTCCTATACGTCAGATAACGAAAAAGCGGTGCACCATACAGCAGAGTAGGCCTGAGTATGCTCTTGTAAATCAGTAGCTTGAGACGCAGTGATAGAATGCGGGAAGTCAATAAGTGCGTAAGCCGGTAAGACTTTATGCGTGTTTGCTTCAACTTCTTCGTAAAATGGTTACTTATATGGAGGTGTCTGTCCATTTCTATTCCCAGATATACTAGGTTGTTGGCTGGTGAATTTTCCTCCGTTCCTACTATGTAACTAGTAGGTAGCACGTCTTTTCCCTTTTGAAAAGAGAAAATGTTATTTCTTCTATAATTTCCTTATTTAAATTAGTTTAGTTAAAATTAAATTTAAATTGAAAGCAATTTGATACAGATTTTTTAATGTTATTAATTAACTAATTTTTTTTATATTAAATATATTTCTTTCATAATTTTTAGCTTAATTTCATTTTTTTTCAACTTTCTATTCTTTTCATCCTTTCTTTTATAAATAATGAGCCACTGATTTAAATAAAAAAGAGTTAACTTTAACTAGTAAAGCTTAAATATTTATATTTATTTTTTTCACAATTCTCACAAGCAATGAGACCGAAACAAATTTGTAATGATATTATTTTTATAATTTGAAAACAGTAAAAAAAAAAAAAAGAAGGTAATTTGTTAAGAATTTAGGTTTTTTCTTTATTCTAAGGATTTTTTAGGGTATTTTTTTAACACATTTTTTTAGACCTAAATTCTAGTGGATCCTACCTCATTTAGATGTTTTTACTTTCAGAAAAGGGACCTCCTGCAGCTTATACAGTTGTTGATTAATTTAAATTAAATTGAATGTGGTACTGTAGTTGGTTGATGTTGCTTATCCTTAATATCTCTTACTATTAATTTTATTTCGGTTTTTTCAACTGGATTCATTACTTCTTTATTCAAGTGTAGCTACTCAGTTTCCCTCGCTAATGGAAAATCGTTTTAGTCTAATGTCTAAAATCAAACCTAGGAATCCAGGAGTCAGGTAGAGATTTTTTTTCTTCTACGTACTGCAAGATTGTTCAAGTTGAACTCAGAAAAATTTATTAATTAGAAATTACTGATTACTTTTAAGTGTTCAGATAGAACAAAAGGTTTTAATCTCGCCAGCACAAGTTTCTCAGACAGGTTGAAAATGTCATAAATTGTCTAGTCAAATATTCATAAGTACTTTTTAGAAATGAACTAACTTACCAAGCATAGCCCTTATTATACTCTCTGCAAGCCTGATAGCACTGTATGCGACTGACAGTGTGGCCGACCCTACACCTTCTTTTGCGTTTACAACATCATCTCCTGCAGTCTGTATAGCTCTGGTGATACGCATTATCTCATCCTGATCAATCGTGTTTGATATTAATAGTTTGTTTGGCTTAACAGTTTAATTGTAATTTAAATTTAAAAGCCCTTATTTATTATTAAAAGGACTAGGAATTTAATAAAATAAATTAATACCTCATAAAAAGGTACCGAACCCTACCTAGACTCATGAGAAAATCCTTAAGTGAACCATGAATCAAACATAGGTATATGCAGTTAAAAATCATCATGCTATTGGGACTAAGAAGGGTTGTGAAATAAAAATAAACGATTTACAAATGGATACAACGCTTCTATTATCTAATGAGTTAATTGAATAAATACCAAATGTCACTTTCTCTTCTTGAGGAAAATTGATTTTAAAGATTGAAAGCACATTATTTCATGTTTCACAGTCCATGATCAATAAACTCCTATTTCTGCGATATAATGTATTAATGGAAAGTTCAATGTAAAAAAAAAATCACGTATAGTCCCGGAAGACATTTGTCTTTCTTCTGTCAACTCTACATATATTCAAGTAGTACCCAACAACATTACATGTATGTAATATGTATATATAAATATGTTATGTTAGAAAAAGAAACAAATGTTTTTAATACAACTTTTCTTATTTCATTAAAAATGAGTCATTGATTCATAATTCAAATAATGAAAGATGTGATAGAGTATTAATACTAATGAGCTAGGAAAAGAAAAATTACAGGATAAACAAATAAAACATATACAGGGAATAAATTAATTATTCCCAAAGAAATAATAAAAAAGTATATTGTTTCCCAAATAAATAAATTTTCATTTTATCATAATTAACTGAAAATTATAATATTGGTTTCAAAACTATTTGTTTCAGGAATATATGAATAATGAGCACAACCTTGATGAGGTCAGTGATTTAGTTCTATCTTTTCAATAATATTGAATCAAGTTACTAAAACTTTGTACTCTCTTAATTTTCCAGTCCACTCCAGAACACGTTGTTCCAAGAGCTGGAACTGAGGCATTAAGCATGGATGCTACAATATATAAAACAAATTAACAATCGAAGTGTCCATTTATCCTCTATCTATCATTGTAAAAAGTAGAGATTAATAGTGAAAATCCTAATGTAAGTTTTACAACCTACTTCCCCATTCTTTCATTCTTAGTATTAAATTGATGCGCAGTTCAATAACATAAACTGAAATTATTTAAATAATTTATTTATAATTAGATAGCTTGAACAAGGAACAATTGATCATAAAAGATGATCTGTGGGAAGAAATGTACAGTAGTGATGGGATAGTCGATATACAATCCTGTGAACTAATATGAACTCAAGACAAAAAAACCTTTTTAATCTTTTATTTTAGAAATTTATTTAACAAAACATACTACCTTTTATGCGATAGTTTGTAAGATTTGTGGAAATTTTATCATAAGTCCACTTATATTGAATGGATTAGCTAGAAAGTGAACGGAATAGTAAAAACTGATGTGAAAAAGTATAAACTCAGAATGTTTTTGATTCTTGAAAGTGTGAATTTCTTTTAATAATGAGAACTTCCAACGCACTTTTTAATCACCTCCAATAGACTTCTGGGAACACTTTTTACCAAGTTTATCAAAGTACTCTCTCGTATATTTTCCCAAGCTTGTGTGATCCTTTCCTTAAGTTCCTTGATATTTTGGATCCTATATGGGTTCTTAAGGTCATAGACTTCCCTAGCCATGATCCCCCAACAAATTTTCAATAGGGGTAAGGTCTAGACTAAGTGGCGGCCAATCCAGAACATTGAGCTTGAAATCCTCAAACCTTTGTTTGCAAGCGCCATTGTTAGTGATGTTTTTTGAGCTGTGGTTTTCTTATAATTTTTAAATACCTGGTTTCAGCTATCCGCACACTAAGCTGGCATCACACCCTAGGTTGAATCACCTCACAATCTGAGCAAAAGAAGCACCAGTTGTTCTTGAGATTTCCCTCAAAAAGAGGCACGTTACACATGACTGAAAAATCTTGGAGGCCTTCCATCTCATTTATTTTTTCTATAATTTTCTGTACCTGAATTCCTAGAAAGTTTTTAACTGCACCCTGGGAGTGGTTTAACTCATGAGCGATTTTCCCTTAAGTTGATTATTTGTTGTTGCTCTATTTCACTTTGTTGTATCCCATGCAGCATATTTTAAAAGATTAATCTACACGAACACTCTCTCTTTAATGTTAAAAGGTGAACTGATTTGATATTCTTTTATAAATATAAAAGTAAATTTAAAATAAACATTGATTATTACTTTGAGTTTATATTTATTCACATCAAAAAAATGGTTTGTTTACATATTTTGTTGTTGTTAGATTATCAAGCAAACCAATGACCTTTAAATGCTTTCTGTCATGTAATAACATGAAATCTATTTTAAAATAATTGTTTGGCTATGTCTTTTTTACAGATTTTAAAAATATTTCAATTTTATCTATTGAGTTTATATTTTTTCCTTTTCTGAAAGATTAATGTGTTGGTAATACAGACTCATATATAAATTAATTATTTAATATTAAATAGATGGCTATGAATATAATTTCTTTCATTGTGATTGATGAATATTTATGGCATTTTAAAAGAAATTACATCATAAGCAGTAGTATAAAATACACTATAGGCAGATTTATTTGTGTAGCAATTATTATCTTTTCAATCCATGGTTGGTGACTTACCGTGGTGAGGCTGACACAGGGTTCTGTCTTGGATAAGAGTGGTACTATGGTTGTAAGGGAGTGCCCTCCGATAACAGGCACCTTCACCGTCTCCGCAGGTGTCTGGGTGATATCTGCTACAAAGGCAGAGGCCCTCAGGCTGTCGATAGTGGTCACCCCAAAGATCTTGGCGGGGTCGACCGATCCTATTGTGTCCTTGTAGACCTCCGTAATGATGGGGATGATCGAGTTGATAGGATTAGACAACACCAAGTGAAACGCCTAAAAGTATAAATTGATCATTACCATAAATTTATAAAAATGCTTTTTAATATCACAGTTGATTTTATCTTATCTAGACAAAGGCATGGTTCATATGAATCAATCTTCAGGATCTTATACAAAATAAAATTATGAGCCACAAGTTTGTTATAAATATCTTAAAATTCTTACTTAAAAAGTTAAATTAAAAAAACTTTTTTAAAAATTAATTTTCCTTAGTATATCATAATTAAATGTTTTAGCACATTTTATTTTTTCAAGAAATAGAATAATGTTTCTTCTAATGATCTAAAGGAACTATCAAAATAAATAGTCAATTTCTATAACACTATGGATTAATATTCAGTCCTTCAAGTTTCTAAATTTCAAGATTTATTTATGAGGACCGTATTAATGCTATCAAGATGATCATTATCTAAATTTCTGATACATTCAACAACGTTTTACAGCATCTGTTAAACTTTTTTTTCTTTATTGGATCAATATTTCACAATTTATTAAGGAACGTATGTTATAAAAGTTAATCATTGTGATGTATCACATAATCAAGGGTTTCATTGAACTTATCATAATTCATCCCAGGTCATTGATAATGCAACAAATATTAATTATAATTGATATCAAAATAATCTTTGAAGAAGCCAAACAGGGGCTCTGAAAAAGTCGTGTACACAATTCGAATTGTAGTTTTGATCACTTAAGTAATTACAACCCCTAATAACCCTATATTATCCCAATTCTCGCAACAAAAATTACATACCATTTATTAATTGTTACATTGAGATCTTCAACTTGATACCCTGCTCCTCAGAATTGGATTATATTTAGTTATGAATTACTATTTAATTAAATAATTAATTGTCCGATAATATTTTTCATGTGATTGCTTTTACCTTTAGCATCATTGGGTCATGAAGCTGCCATGCAAAATATCATGCCCAGTTTAAATAGAGTAAACTCCAAGAGTTGCCAAAAAGTTGCTGACATGATTTTAATGAAATTTTTTTTTGTATAAATAAAGCTCACTAATAAAGTCCCAATATACATTAAACCCACTATCTCAGGGACCCCCTTGTACTCTCCGTCCAGGACCTGCATAAATTGTCCTCATATATCGAATCCAATACTCCTTACAGAGTCCCTTACAGGGAATAAGCATGTATCCCAAATCACATATGATGTATCCACCCTAAAACTATTCAATCGCTTTCTTCATCTACTTTTACAACAAATCCGAAAACTTCTTGTTTCCTTTCCTTTTTGACTACTGCTGCATCGCTTTCATGGCGGTCTCTCTCAAAAACTCAATATGAAAATAAAACGCCTTACGAACTGTCACATCACAATTGCATTCATGGCCGAAGGGTAGTGATGACCTATGCCAAAAAAAAACAAAAAACATCAACCCAAAAACGAACTTTGAATAGTGAAATCAAGTACTTTTAACATTTCTCTCTCTATAAGACATCCTCACACCATTTCAAAGCATTATTTCGTTTCTCCTATAGTAACTAGAAAATTAATGGATATTATTGGAGATTGCAGGGGATGCCTGATGATTAAAAGTGAGTGGTACGATATCCCAGAGTATCATGAATGAGAAAGGAAACGGGAATAATGACTTCTAACTGCGGATACCCGGCTCATTCAAGGAATGTATTCTTTAGGGGATGGGTCTGGTCCAGGTTGACCACAGAAGTATAAATGAGAACAAATGCGTTCCTCGAATAAAGAAGTAGCGAATCCGGTTACCGATTCCGAGTTTGCTTTACTTTAGATAGTATAAATTTCTTATTTTAATTTAGAATTGTTAATAATACCTAACATTTCATATATAAGAATAAGGATTTCTCTAAAGCAGAATTAAAAAAAAAAGGATTATATCTAAGACCATAAAATAATCCTGACTTCACCCCCGAATGAGCCCTAATTAGACTTTTAACCTGACTGAAGCGTAAATACGCCAGAATAAGCATAACAGGCGATATATTGAATGGAGAGAAATCGATACTGCTTTATCCTAACAATGGTCGGCTTGTCATAGAACAAAGATGTAAACATTGAACTACAAGCTTCCTAAGAAAATCCTATGCCACTTTAGTTAACCCAAGAATTTGTTTAGGTAGACCTAGAGGGACCCTGACCACCTCTACTCCAGGTACAATCAAGTCCTACAGAGTTCCGAATTCCTGTGTAGGAACAAACAAACCACTTTTACACTTACCCAGCATTTCAGGTAAAATAAAGGAGTCCTACTTTTAAACTGTGCAGAACACTGATCTGGAGCTCAGTTGAGGAATCAACCTCTCATCTACAGTCTTACCTAGCTCTATCCAAATCACCTCTCCCACATAAAGCCTTTATTGTAACATATCCCATTCTGGCCAGTTGTTTTATAAAGGTCGGTCCGTTAATTATGCATGATTGTCACTAATTATCTCGCGAATAATTAATGAATGATTAGTTAAGGTTTCGAATGAACAATTAAGTTACCTGAGGACAGTGCTGAGCGCACTGTTGGGACAACTTGTAGGCAGTTGTGGCATTCTGATCGAACAGTTCTTCTCTTGTGTCCTGGTTCTTCTGGGGAACTCCAGCCGCGTTCAGAACCAGGTGACAACCCTGCGAATCATATCCACTGGTTATTGGTTATTAATAAATTATAGTTAACTTCAAAACGTTTTGTTGCTTGCTTAATGATATCACTATGTTGACTGAGAAGCTAAATTAGCAGCATTTGGCGATACCTGACCTAACAGCAGCACCACAGTCGACAGTTAATCTTAATAGCAAACTGCCCCTCACAAACTAACAGATGCTACCGATGTCTGTATTAAGTGACACAGAAGTGACGATTTTAACCGATTTGAACCAGACAAATATCTACTTATTCAGTGTTGTGCCAACATCTTCACTACGAATAAATAGAAGTTACCCTCTTCTCGGACCAGAAAACACTCGCCTACCTTTCTATATTCTCTCTCTCTCTCTCTCTCGCTCTCTCTCTCTCTCTCTCTCTCTCTCTCTCTCTCTCTCTCTCTCACTCTCTCTCTCTCTCTCTCTCTCTCTCTCTCTCACTCACTCACTCACTAGTTCTCTCTCTTTCTCACTCTCTCTACAAAATACTCTCTGTACTGGTGCTTGTTGCTCTGCTCAAACCTGGGCATTTATTTAATCGCCTCTGTACCTATCTTTCCTATCCTTGCTAGCTTTGATACTCTGCCTTCGTCTCGCTAAAACTAGCACATCCTAGAAAGGGGTCCTTTCCATGCCGACGACGATCTAAGGGTTCCTACAAAATGTACCTAGTACCGTCTCCCCCTGCGATCGCAGACTTTGGGATCCGGAAGGTTTTCGCCTACCCTCAGATACCGAGTGTGAATTCGTGGTGATTCCAAGACCACGTAAACTACCTATAACGCCTAGCCTGTAGCTCTTCTCCTGAGCATAGTGCACAGTCGGGGCAGGCCTTCTAAGGCGTCTTCTAATCTTATGGAGTCAGATCAATAGACAAATTCGAAGCGACCCCCCCCCCAACTAGGCCGCCAGCCAATGTCAATAACCACAAGTTTATTGATATCCCTATCCTACACCCACCGGGCAGTGGCTGGGTCGACGAGACCTCCCCCAGCGGGCGCATTCCGACATTCAGATTTTGAATAATTAATAGCTTTGTCTGTAAATCTGACAGAAAAAAGTGAACAAGACTGTGACTATTTAATTAATATCTTGACTTACCAAAGTACAAGTTTATAAATTTCTGGCTAAGACAAGGTATTTGGCCAGAACATAGACTGGACTTGACATTTAAATACAGTCATGATTTAATGACTTTTCATGACTAGAGAGAGAAGGAATGGTTTATTGGACGACCTCGTGATAATTCATCTAGAAATAGAAATTATTTTTTATCGCATATATATTAATCTTGAACTATATAGTTAAGGGCTGACTCAGCTCGCTATCAGCTCACTATCACAATGCTGACCACCGTCCTTTTCCTATCCTATATAGTAGCTCCTCGCTTAGAGATAAGCCACTTCCCAGTCAGTGATTCCATTCAGTACATTCATTTATTATTCATAGTAGTTTCAATTTAGTGTATTGTAATTCAATAAAGATCTTTTTAAAAAGTCCTACTGCTGCTGAGTTGCTTTAATTATATATTTGTTTATAATTGCTATTTGTTATTCATTAACTTTATTTTTGTTTTCTTTTTTTATAATTTATTTAAATAGGTTTAATTTTTTTTTTTATTCGTTTCTTCTCTCTTCACTCAATGTGACATGTGACAATTGGTTGTAGAAAATTTAAAAAAAATAACACACAACGTACATTTTGAATTGAATGCGCCCTTGGCCGGCGTGTGAATAATTTCTCACTGTCAACCTCATTTCTAATAGAAGTAATTTAAAACTTTAGTGACATTATAAAAATAAAGAAGAGATAATTAAAAGAACCGGTGCCGCATAAAATTGAATCATTTAGCCGTGACACAATATCTTATTGTCTACATTAGCGTTATATAGCTGAAGAGTGATGTCACAAGACAGTAAGATTCAAAGATTTAAATCCGGAACGTTGCTATTATATTGACGATAACAATGCACTTAATGGTGTGTACTTTAAAACATCGTGCTTTTCTAGAATATTCCCTTCGTTAAACAATAGAGCATAAAGGAATTGAACTGTTCTCATATTTAATAACTCACAAAGTGAAACATCTTTAGAGGCTTGCATACTCTTGAGAAAAACAGGTCCCTGCCTGCTATGATGACTTTCTCTTACTAACAACATAGCTTTTGCCCCACATACACACACGCTTAGCACACACAACTTGAAACAGACAAGAGCTTATATAATATATAATCCCTTATTAGTTTTGATACTTTCCAGTATAAGGGATAGTGTAATGATACAGAGTAGAAACCTAATTTGAAAATGGCAGTGGAATAATATACATCCTAGATTTAAAGAAAATTAGGAAAAATAATTTTGGTCTCCTTTTTATTAAAAGCAGCTATACGTTCAACTTTTTGTTATATTTCTCTTATTAACCATCTCCAAGGATCAACTAAAAGCCATCAACGAACATAAAAAACCAAGACTGATTTCATTTCAATTAAATTATTATTCAGGCAAGTAGTGCCTAATTTTAAAATAAATAAGTACTATTCAGAATGGTGTGAATAAGTAATTTTTGTTTTTGGATTCACAAATGTGTCTGCGCTAGTTCATAACAAATCCTCGCCGTCTCACCGCATAGTCGATGGTTAACTATTCAATTAGTTTAAGATTAGACAGACATGAATTATTCTAACATCGCATTATAATTTTTTTTTTTGCTAGATAAAGTGAATAAATCAAACTTATCTTGGTTTTCGGCATAAAAACCGACTCAGCTTTAGAGTCCTTGAAGTATTGTTTCGTTTTAGTGAGTTGTGTTTAGACAGTTCCGCAGTACCAACCAACCTACGCAACGTGCCCTATACGGGCCTTTGTGACTGTGTGGATGAAGGACATGTAAACAATACCGCCTGATCTCAGATGGTTGTAAGCACAAGGGAGAATTGCTTCCTTTGCTCAATTCATTCCTTCGCTGTACTTATAGTTTATGTAATCGATGTTATATTAGCTACCTGATTTGGGAGTCGAACCTAGGGTGTTCATATATCGAAAATATTACAATACTCACAATCCACTCTAGCGGTTCATTCAGACATCACTCTTATATGTTCCTACTAGGTTGTAAGGAAGGGTTGTAAGTTTTGCTGGGTGAATCGTTTTAACACAGTTTATTTAAGCACAATTATTAAATGAAAGTTAGGTGCAATGTCCAGTGCTACACAATTTTATGTTTCGACGATCATACTGATTACTCACTATTAATTCATATCTTAAGTTGTATTCAATTATTTGTATTAACATACACTTTCATTTAGATGTTTTTTAGACAAACCTTGCTGTCAATTTGATTTTATGTTGTTTTTTATAATTACAGCCCACTGAACCCCAAAATATTATACACATTCTTAATTATGCCACCGAGATCTTTAATTTGATATCCTACACAAATTAATAAACTGATTAATGACACTTACTATTTTTCTTTGGATTAAGCATATTTTAGCATCTTTAAGACATCTAATAGACCAATCGTGCCTTGACTGTTGACCTTGAGACATACCTGCAACCGGAAACGGAAATGGATAACCCTAGAGGTTTTCGATACGTTGTGACATATAATGTAGATGTAGAAATTGGTGACATGCCGCACCTACACGCTGAAACAAATAAAGGGTGGTGACAAAAAAAATCATGAGGGAACATCTCCAAATATAAACACTGAAAAACATCAGTATCCACACGGTGGGATTGCTAGCCATCCAAAGAAAGAGCCTTTTCAAAATGGAAGATAGGAGTCCATAAAAAAAAAACCATTGGTATTTCTGACGATCACACGATCAAAAACCAATACAAAGTCAATAAAACTATCTTAGCTTAAGGAGATAATATTCTATCGTGTTGGCGTCCATGCTATACAGGAAGAGCTAGGCGATCAAGACGCACCAGAAGCTGCTTCTGACTCGGAAACCAAGCAAGCAAATGTCAATACCTACACCAATTTACTGGGAGAACTACAGAACACAGTGGTGCGACAATAGAATGAGATATGGCACCGGTCGAGAAACAGTTACTTAACACCCATAAAAGAAGAAAACAGATCTTGGTTAACACAGAAAATAATAACAACTGGGTAATAATACATTTAAGAATAGGAAATACTAGGCTGAACCATATATATGTCCGTAATTATGGTTGGATCTAGGACCAGCAAAACCATGCGGTGCGGGGGGGGGCTGTCAAAAGGGACGCTGAAAGGGGCCCACAAGGATTTGGAATACCACGTCTGTTCCTAGATTGTGTCAATGTTTTAGATATTCCTTATATCCGTTTCATTTTCCCTGCGTTTTTACAACCGGAATATTAAAGTAGAAGAAAGTTTAGTACATTATATTAGCAAATTCTTATAACAATTAAACTAATCAACAATTACGTTTTGATTTTAAACCAATTAGGGTCCAACCGAAGCGTGAACACGACACACAAGCATTTTACTTGAACATATTGTGAATGATATTACAAGCCAAGCACAAAGTAAGGGCCTACTTGGAGAACCTGCGAAGCAAAAAGGAAAGACTTAACTTAATACCTATAGTCACCGTCATGAAATTAGACACCTGGGAAGAAGGGGCTACTTGCGCGGAACAAATACACAAACGGCGAATGGGGGACTAATCACTAATTAGCTTATTGCTTAATGATTGACAGTAAAGGGATCACGTAGATAGAAGTAGTGCACAGAGCGGCAACAGGGCTTGCCATGTATTGCGGGTTCTTATGGTTCTAATTTCGTGACGGCAACTATAGGTACTCTTCAAGTTTTGCACATAAATAACTTTAACAGCTGAATTCGATATACTAATTAGAAGTTTTCTTTTGTTACTATTTTGTTAAAAATTTTGTCCAACGCCTGTTTCATGTATATTTTTGTAAGGTATGTAAGATAAGAAAAGTCCCGTGATGACACGCTGAAATCCCTTAGACAATTTTTCTACTACCAATAGAATTAAATGGATAATATGTTCGCTAATAGTCATTTTTACTGATCCGGCATTAAATAAATATATATATTTTTAAATACCCTTTGCTTCTAATGGTTCTAACCATCATATAACTTGCTAGTACCTTGAGAGCTTGCTTGAGGCCTTCTTCCCCTTCATAGGCAGTGACGAGGCAGGGTGTGTCAATGTGGTTAAGCTCCATGGCCATACCTTTGCAGCTGACGACATCGTAGAGGGCAGCCTCCTCGAACCAAGGGCTCTGCTTCACCATTAGTGACAGGGGCTCTCCTATGCCGCCCATGGCTCCGAGCACACACGCCTTCAGCCCTGCAAAGGAAATCAAAACCCTCTAGTTATAGCATGATAGTGTTCCTCTCCACTTAGAGGCTGCTAACCCTTTCATCCCCAAAAAATAGAGACTTAACTCACTTTACAAAAGTTAAATGAGCCTCTCTTACGGAATCAACGCCTAAAATGTATATAAGTCACAGATCAACCCCAGATTGTGCCATGTAATTTCATTCATGACATATTTACAATATTGTATTCAATCTCACATGTATACGGTATTTACAATATTAATTTACCGCTGGGGCAGTGGACACTGAAGAGAGAAAGAATACCGCCCAGAACACCCTGCGAAGCAATTTTTACAACGGATTTAGGGCCGAGCCGGTTACAGGGGTGGGTGTTGCTGTAATGTGATTCAGCTGGTCGGGTGAATTTTTATGATCATCATGAAAGGTTCTATTGGTGAAATAAAAAGGTGCTGATGAACTTTAGATTGAAAGTCGTTCGACGGTTTCGCTCCGCCGTTCTAAGCCGTAGGTCTAGGCTGGTTTTAAAACCGGTTATTTTTTTATTCACTAATTACCCTTAATTAAGTTTTACCTGAATTTCTTTGTAATATGGAGTCATTTATAGGCCAAAGGGGGGACTCACGAGGGACAGACAGACAGGTGAAAACCTTAGGCTATCTGATTTTGAAAGAATTCAACGAAACCCTAAACAACAGTTTGTAATAGTTTTGAAACTTTCAATCGATATAAACTCAAGGCAATGACTCGGTAGAGTATATTTTTTTAACTTAGCCCATCAGTAATGGTTGTTAGTCATTAGTAAGTGTTACAAAAGCGAGGTGGAGGCGTTAGCAGAAGTAAAGTGTCAGACCGGTTCTTGGAGATATGTGCTCTGCCAGTTGTACGACCTTCTGGTGGCTAACTGCAAACTAGGGTTCATCAACTGCTGGAGAATCTCTTCCTCGACCTTAGCCCAAGGCTGCAGGAGAAAATGGACTGTACGTTTTGTGTTAGGGTAGGAGCTGGTAATTCTAAATTGTTATAAAAGTGTAAAACAAAATCATCAAAATAAGATCGTCATGAAGGGGTTTGTAGCTGTCGTAATAAGGGGCATTTACTTTACTATTTTGACCAAGGACTTTTGATTGGAAGCATTGGATACGCTTGATGTTTGACTTTCTGTCCCCTATAGCTTTATTCCGTATGTCCAGATTTGCTTATGTATAACTTTGTAAATTAGTTATTTGTTTCTATTGAGACATGGGATGTCCTTCGAAGTAGTCTCTACAGTTGTCTAAAGCGTCTATTCAGTTCTTGTCTTTTTAGCCTCGTATGTGAGTTTCAGGTCAGCCGTTTGTCTAGATGGAAGCCTAAGTACCGTACTGTCTCGGATACAGGGAAAGGAGTAGAATTAAAATAAACTAGTGGACAAGACTTGCGGCAGAGGGTGAAGGAAGTATGGGAACATTTCGCTTCATCGACTTTAATCCGCCAATGCTCGATCTCATCAATGTGTTTGTGAAGGTTATGGGATGCTATATCGGGGTCATCTGCAAATGTTGCCAAGAAGGCATTGGGGGTAGAGGGGACATCAGCGGTGTACAGGTTATAGAGGATGGGAACTCCTGCGTTTATGGGATAGTAATTAAAATATTCCAAACCACAGCGGACTTGGAAGACAACGTATTTAAAAACCATTCTTTAAAACACATATGCAAACTATTTTGCAAATAATGCATTTGCGAATCCACAAAAATGTATTAGTACAAGTGTAAAAATAGTAGTGTGAAGCTCAGTGATGTACTATAGGTTTTGTTGTCTTTCCCATATCCTGAATTAAGGAATTATTAATTAATATTTTAATTCATAAGGACTTTGGAAACATTCACTGGTCATCTAAGGATTTGAAATTCAATAATCGCAGAGTTGTTTAAATGAATACGTACCATATACAATATATATATATTAAAATATATATGTTATAGATAAATGTGATGTATCTGTACACTTTTACCTTTTATGTTGGCGGTTGGCAATAACGGAAGACGGGCACGCAGACATGATCGAGATGACAAAGGCATTGTTATTGTACATCCTTGGTTATATCCGGGGTGGGGAATACAGCTATAAAACTGTTCAAGATAATACCATTTTTACTTTACATATTTATCAGGTCTACGAGCTTTCCTTGTTTCCTTATTTCTTTGTTCACCGCGTGAGAAATGGCTGATTCTAAACAAAGGATATCAATTCCTCCCTCCTTGTGATATACAGTCTTACCCTGGATAAGCGGAATCTTGGTGGCAGGATTTCAATTCCACTTAAAGAAGAGTTATTCGACTTATACACGGCTTTACTTATCCAGGTCATTATGGTTGCATGTACCACTAAAAAAGGTTTCCAAACAAAATCTAATTTATTAACTTATGTATTTAAATAAATCTACAAAACATTATGAAATATAGAAACGATACAGTTTATATTTATGAAAGTAATCAGTTTTTTTTTGTCTGTATTTCACTTTGGCATTTACTCTGTTGCAACAATATTACGAGAAATTTTTGTAGCTGATGATATTCACAAGCACGAAATCTTTTTATCTTTCCAAGCCCTTATGAACGCTCGCGGTGGGTCTTTTTATTTTTTTTTCATTTAATATATATGGCACAATGTTGATTTCGGCAACCCAAACTGTTTTGAGATTTTGCTCCTTGAAATTCAGGCACAAATTTTAGATTTTTCACTAATAGAAACATATTTTAACTGTCGGAACATCGTGACCAACATTTTAAGGATTAGTCAAAAGAAAAGAAAGCCCATCCACACCTTCAAATTTTCATAGCAATGTGTATTCCACTTATAGAGGTAAAACATTCTAGTTAAAGAGTTTATTTGAGGCAAAAATAATGGGGGGAGTTTTGTACAGAGGTATTCTACTTATCCAGGTTTGATTAACTATTGCTAATATAGCTCTTCTTGATCGTTCGATCATTTAAATATTTAATTAATTGATGATAAAAATTGGCAAATAGCATACTTTGATCGCGTTTTTATCAAGGTTTCGGTGTTTTATTTAAATCAGAAAACCTTGTTTTGTTATGTACTGTGCCAGTATGTCGAAGCCTACTCTAGTCTTTTGTCTTTTGTGAGTCTCCTGTTCAAGCTAGAGACATAAAATTTTACTTGTTCCTCTCATTAGAAATAAGGAAGAAATGAAAAATATTGTCATCTCAAAGTAAAGGCCAACGATTATTATTAATTATTTTATATTAAAAACGATAAAATTAAAAAAAAAAAAAAACTTCATCTATAATGAGCAGGTTATTAAATGAAATATCTCACCGCCTTGAGTTAAATTTTCAGATAATTATATATAATTATAGATCCTCAGGCGAATCTATTTACAAATTATTTTTGTATTTCCTGTAGCATTGCTACATTATATACAGGTTTTGTTATTTTATAAAAATTACACAATGAATAAACAAGTATAATCATATACATTATACGTGACTGGACTAAACTGACTAATAAAGGTGATAGGGCTCACCTTTTTGATCAACCTTAAAACTAACTACATACTAATTCTTAACCTAATTTTTCCCCGACAGTCTGTTGCCATCGATGCGGGAGGGGTGGTGAGGCCATAGTGTTAAACACTGGGTTTGTCAGGAGCTGCAACGAGTCAAAAAACTTAATGTGTCTCCGGTGGATGAACTCACCCACCGACGGCACACTATGCAACGGGTGCTGGTCAGCGTTTTTTTTTTTATCATCATTTTTTTTTTTTTTTTTCCCCTAAGCTCTCTAGTTAGAATTTTAGGATGAGGGAGAAATATAAAATATTTAGGGTGATCGGATCCTTGTACTAGGAGGACCTGCTTGAAGGTGGTGTGAGAGGAGTAAGGAGTGTGGGAATCCTCGGTGGAGGTTGATTGTTACGGTACAGTGGTGAGAGTCCACTGGTGGCTGGGCCCAGAGTCTTCTCTAGGCATGTAGTGCAGTCGTAGTTAGTCGGATATCAGTGAGGGTGCCCCTTAGAGGCTTGTTGTTGGTGGGCCAAGCGCCGTGATGTCAACCATTTCTTCTGCTTTACTCGATCTTGTGAGTTGCCATTGTGCCGGTAGCGGTGGTGGTGTCATGTCTCAGAAGAGAGGGTTTAGACTGTGCTTCATCTAGTCGAAGAACTTGATGTGACGTCGTCTCATGGCTTCGGTGATGGTGGGGAGCTCAAACTTTTCGTGCATGTCGGAAGCCTTCATTTCACGAAAAGGGGTATGCCACAGTGCCGTTCGCAGGATGTTGTTCTGGAAGCTCTGGCGAGTTATGGTGCTGGCATGTAGGAATCTAAAGAGTGGTGTCCCAAACAGTAGAGCTGGCCTCAGGACGCTCTTGTATATGAGGAGTTTCAGTCGAAGGGATATGGCCTGGCTGGTGATGAGATGCTGGAGAGAGTAGTAAGTAAGTTTTTTTTTTTTTTTTTTGTTTTTTTTTCTAAGCTCTCAAACTTATAAAAATAGGAATGTGGGAAAAATAAGGAAAATTATTTTTGGCTGGAAAGTGCCTTTCACTAAGGGGAGACCCCTATTTGAAGGATGTATGAGAAGGATATGGGGTGTGGAATGCCTAGAAAGGCGGATGGAGTCAGGAAGGTAGTGAGAGTCTACCAAGGATTCAGCCTAGGGGTGCCTAGGCGATGGTTTGTTGTAGGCCAGGCGAAGCCTGGCCGGCCGCCCCGCCAGGGGCCTGAATGAGTCGGCCTAATCGGCCGGAAGATCAACCCTGCTTACACAGGTAGATGGGGTAATGTGGCGTCGGTTGAGTCGGCCGGGAGATCGGCCTCGATCTCTCGGCTGGGTGTAGGTCCGTCAGTCCTCTGGTTCTATGATGTCTTTCATTCGCCAAGCTTCGGCGGTCCAGCAGTGCTTCCATCTGACGGGCATTGGTGGTGGCTGAAGGTCGGAGAATAGTGGGTTATGGCTATGTCTTAGGGAGTCAAAAAATTTGATGTGCCTTCTCTTGATAAAATCTTGGATAGTGAGCACTTCGAATTTTTTGTGGATTTCGTCGGCCTTCATTCGGTCGAAAGGGGTGTGTTTGAGGGAGGTGCGGAGAACTCTATTCTGAAATTGCTGGAGCTTTAGGAGAGTGTTGGGAGTCAAATACTTGTAGGGGTTCCATACATCAATGCAGGTCTTAGGACGCTCTGGTATATCAGCAGCTTGAGACGTACTGATAGAGCCGGGCTGTGAAGTAGGTGTCGGAGGCTGAAGAATTTCTTCCTAACACTTTTTAATTTCCTGCCGAGGTGCGTTGTGAACGACAAGTGCCTACCGAGGGTAATTCCGAGGTAGCACAGCTTGTTGCTTACAGGGCATTCTTTGCCGTCTAACACGAAGGATTTCGGGAGCTTCTTTTTTCCGGATTTGTAACTAAATATTATTCCTTGCGTCTTGGCCGGATTGACTTTAATGTAGACGGCATCGAGTTTCTCGGCGATTTGTTGACTGGCGCTCTCAGCGAATTTCAGGGCTCTGGATGGATTGATGCTAGTGCTGTAGACACCTATATCGTCCGCGTACGCGGATACCTCGCAGTTGGAGTACGAGGCTCCTACGATGTGGGCGGGGTAAATGTTGAACAGCAACGGGCCTAGCACCGATCCTTGGGGACACCGGCAGAATAGTTTCTTCGGGTCGTGGTCGTAGTGCCTATACGAACCGAAAATGTTCTGCCTGTAAGGTAGGATCTAATCAGGTTCTGCAGCTGATCCGAGAATTCGTATTCCCTCAGACGTTGGAGTAGTATGTAGTGTTCCACAGAGTCGAAGGCTTTCGAACAGTCCAGAGAAATCATTGCGGTAGCTCTGTTGCTTCGGACGTTCAATGCGACGTGGTGTTGCAATCTCACCAGGTTGTTATTCGCGCTTAAGCCTGTGCTGAATCCAGTCTGCTCTGGTGGGATGACTTCCTGTGACTCGCAGTGCCCGGAGAGATGTATGTGGATAATTCTCTCGAACAGCTTCGAGAGTTGAGTCAGCAGACTGATGGGGCGGTAATCAGATGGCTCATATCCGCTCTTCGCTGGTTTCAGAAGAGGAATCACTACTGCATGTTTCCAGTTCTGAGGGAAATAATGAAGCCTGAAGCAGGAGTTCAAGATGTTAGTTATGAACGAGATTCCTTTCCTCGGCAGCTGCTTCAGTAGGATGTTCTGGATCGAGTCCTGCCCTGGTGACTTCTTGCCGTTTGTTCTCCGAATGATGGCTCCGACTTGCCTGTAAGAGGTCCAGATATCGGTAGTGGTGGGGAGAGAGGGGGAGGGGGGATTGAGCGTTCCTATTGGTTCGCCTTGGCCACGGCTCACTTCCTCGTAATAGGTCGCCAAAATGTCCGCTTGCTCGGTGGTGGGGATGAACTGGCCGTTCACGGCCAGCCTGACACCATTCCTTTTTGAGGTAGAGGTCTTCACGAGTTTGTAAGTTTTTTTTTTTTTTTTTTTTTTTTTTTTTTTTTTTTTTTTTTTTTTTTTTTTTTTTTCTTAGCTCTCAAACTTATAAAATAGGATGTGGGAAAATAAAGGAAAATTATTTTGGGCTAATGAGTGCCTTTCACTAAGGGGAGTCCCCCATTTGAAGGGTGTATGAGAAGGATATAGGGTGTGGGATGCCTGAAGGAGGCGGGTGGATTCGGGAAGGTAGTGAGAGTCTACCGAGGGTGGAGCCTAGGGGTACCTAGGCAATGGTTTGTAGTCGGCCAGGTCAAGCCTGGCCCGCCCCGGCAGGGGGCTGAAATAAGTCGGCCACTCGGCCGGAAGGTCTACCCTGCTTAAACAGGTAGATGGGGTCTTGTAGCTTCGGTTGAGTCGGCCGGGAGATCGGCCTCGATATCTCGGCTGGGTGTAGTTCGTTCAGTCATCGGGTTCAATGACGTCGATCATCCTCCAGGCTTCGGCGGTCCAGCAGTGCTTCCATCTGACGGGCATTGGTGGTGGTTGAAGGTCGGAGAATAGTGGGTTGTGGCTATGTCTGAGTGAGTCAAAAAATTTGATGTGCCTTCTCTTGATAAAATCTTGAATGGTGAGCACTTCAAATTTTTTATGCATCTCGTCTGCCTTCATTCTGTCGAACGGGGTATGTTTGAGGGAGGTGCGGAGAACTCTGTTCTGAAATTGCTGGAGCGTTTGGAGAGTGTTAGGAGTCAGATACTTGAAGAGAGGGGTCCCATACATCAAAGCAGGTCTTAGGACGCTCTGGTATATCAGCAGCTTGAGGCGTACCGATAAAGCCGGGCTGTGAAGTAGGTGTCCGAGGCTGAAGAATTTCTTCCTAACACTCTTTAATTTCTTGCCGAGATGCGTTGTGAACGACAAGTGCCTAAGTAAGTTATCATCATTTTTCATAATTTAGTTATATATGTAAATATAATCTATGGGTATAGATACTATATGTGATTTTTGTATTTATTTAGTATCTTTAATTTAGTACCCAGCTCGATATGATAGACAAATATTTTTTTTTTTTTTTTTTATATATAAAATTACAATCTGGCTTTTATAAGGCAATAAGTAATTAAGATAAATGCTCTCATTCATACAATATTTACAGTTCATCATTCACTCGCTCATTCATACAATGTTTACAGACAGCCCAGAGACCCCCCAAATCCACCGCGAAGAGAAAGCGGAGTCTTGGGAAGTTCCCTTACGCTCCTCCGTCAGCCGCATCACCGGATACTAGCCAGTGGAGGCTGACCAAGAGCGCGAGAGCCACAGACGCTCAGGACATTATTGGAGAAACTGGCCATTGCCAGGAATCCCACTGTCACGCGTTTATAGCAGGTCACGAGGCCACTGCCATTTCAGTCTCCGAGGAGGATTATAGGGATGAGTGGCGCAGTGCAATGACTGTGCTACAGGATTAGGGTGGTTGGAAAGGCTACTGTCGAATTTCATAAACTTGGAAGGGATGAGTTCTAGAATGTAGGGTATGTTAAGGTCGTTATGAGGGGTTTTGTTGCAGACATAATAAGGGGCATTTACTATTGTTCTCAGGACTTTTGATTGAAAGGATTGGATACGCTTGATGTTTGACTTTTTTGCTGTCCCCCATAGCTCTATTCCGTATGTCCAGATTAGTTTAAGTATAACTTTGTAGATTAGTAGTTTATTTTCTATTGAGAGATGGGATGTCCTTTGAAGTAGTCTGTACAGTTGTCCAAAGCGTCTGTTTAGTTCTTGTCTTTTTAGTCTCGTATGTGGGTTCCAGGTCAGTCGTTTGTCAAGATGGAAGCCTAAGTACCGTACTGTCTCGGATACAGGGAGAGGAATAGAATTAAAATAAACTAGTGGACAAGACTTGCGACAAAGGGTGAAGGTAATGTGGGAGCATTTTGCTTCATTAACTTTGATTCGCCATTGATTGCACCAATACTCGATCTCGTCAAGGTGTTTTTGAAGGTTATGGGATGCTATGTCGGGGTCTGGGTGTGATGACAAGACTGCAGTGTCATCTGCAAATGTGGCCAAGAAGGTATTGGGAGTAGAGGGGACATCAGCGGTGTATAGGTTATAGAGGATGGGGCCCAGGACACTGCCCTGTGGAACTCCTGCACTTATGGGATAGTAGTTAGAGTATTCTAAACCACAGCGGACTTGGAAGAAGCGGTTAATTTTCGGTAAGGTAAGTTTTTCAGAAGATATTTGAGCTCAAAGGGATTAACGGCTTTTGGTGGAAGAGAGAGAGGAATAGGTGAAGTGAGGAAATCTTCCACAGTTGTGCTGTGAGTATGTCTTTGATGAGAAAGGTGAGGTGTGAAAGTATGGGTAAGATGCAGAGCAAATTCCTCCGACCTATCCCCATCCGAAGCCGCCCAGGACCCATCATCACGACGGAGTGGATGTGAAACAGGTTGATACTTTAGGATTTTTTCGGTTACATTCCACAACGAGTTATCCCTGGTAGACAGAGAGGAGAGGTAGGAATTGAAAGAATCGGAACGGAAGGATGCCAATCGCCGCTTTACCAATCGGCAGTGCTGATTGTACGAGCGGCGATCAGCAGGATGCCGGGATCTTTGCCACACTGTTCTGGAGCGGCGTTTGGATTGGATTAGGTCTTTGAGATGCTGAGGTAAACGATTATGATTATGGATTTTTGGGTGACGATGGGGTGACGATGCCTCCCAAGCCGACCTCTGGACCAGAGTAGTGAAAGAATGCACTGCATCGTCTAGGTCTTGGGATGTTTTCAGGGACAATTTGAGGTTTACGGACTCTGTAAGAAGCTGGCGGAAGTGGTCCCAGTCAACTGGGCCCCTAATAAATGAAGGAGGAGGCAGTTTGTGAATTGGTCTTAGGGAAATGGTTAATAATAAAGGACTATGATCAGAGGAGAGGTCATCGAGGCGCGTGAGTGAGTAGTTTAGTGTTCCTAAACTATTGTAAAAAAAGAAGTCAAGGAGATCAGGATTTTGGTTGGGATCTGATGGCCAATAGGTGGCTGTGTCAGGAGTGATAGTCGAGCAATGTTTCCGTGTGAGTGCAGACAGCAAAGCACGTCCTCGTGTATTTGTGGATCTTGACCCCCAGTGTTGGTGCTTCGCATTAAAGTCCCCACCCACAAGGAAACGATGTCCGATGGATTCTAGAAAGGAGATGAATTGGGAGTCGGAAATGGATTTATTGGGAGGGCAGTACGTTGATGCAAGTGTAAGGGGAAAAGTGAAGGTGGTGATTGACACTGCAGTGGATTGAAGGAAATCATGTGCTACCAGAAGAACTATGTGGTGGGATATGGAGTTATGGACAATGACAGCGGTACCTGCAAGAGCTGTTCCATCTGGGTGATCAGTTCGATAAGTCTTGTACTGTCGAACAGTAAATGGTCGTTTACTCGTTAGTCTTGTTTCAGTAATGAGAGCTACGTCGATGTTTTTGTCGTGGAGTAGTGCTGTCAGTTCGTTAGTGTGGGTGCGAACACCATTCGCATTCCAAAGGAGAATAAATAAGGAGGATATTATTAATTTTTTTTTTTTAAGTTCTTCATTTGTCAAATTAATGTTTAACTTATTAATAACGAGAATCACAGTATACCTATTTACACATTGTGCCCAAAACATGAGTTTTTCTCGTATAATTGTAGAATTGTGTACAAGGTATGCTATAGGCTGATAAATCACAATTATTGAAACAAAAAGAAGCCTCACAGATGCTAAAAAGATAACCAACCTTAAAAAAAAAATTAATCTTATTGAACTACGATTACTAATACAAATCTTCTTTTTTTTCTCATCCCCTATTTTTTTTGTTTATGATTAAATGTAAACAATAAATATAAATATAGCTGATGTTAGCTACTTTTACTGCAACTGCATTACATTTCTATTTCATTGAAGCTGTATATAAAAGCGTTTACGTAAGCGTAGTGAAACCCTTATTTATCAGATGCATCATAATTGACTTTATTTTTTATTTTAAATAGTACCTGGTTGTGAGTTGGGCTGTGTGATTGTAAAATGCAGACTGTCTGGCCGCACATACCCAGCTTCTTACACAATCCCTTCATCTTCGGGTATTCGAGAATTTCACCAACTTTGTCAACCTTCCAAGACAACAATACTTTACACAATTAGTGATGTAAGTTCGACCTTTCGAAAACTACCGAGCGGGAACATGATTGATTCCGTTCCTTTGAGTGAGAAGACAGAGGTCAGTACCTACACCGGCCATTTAAGTACTTTTATTCTTCCTAAACCCCTTTAGAAAATATTTCATCGAAACAGAAAAATGTACATTTGCTCATATGGGCTCCTTGTATTGCTTCAGAGCTACATTGTCAGAACCCAATCGATGCTCCGTACAAATGGAAGCGATGGCACCTATCAAGCTTTGTGGCGGTTGCGCCCGGCATTCGGCAGGGCCGGAAATTGTCTGGTTTAGTTCACCACCTCGATTTTGTGTATTTCCGCAATTGGTTCCAACCCAATTCAAGTATTATTTTTTGCTTTGCTACAGAAGGTTGTCATTTAATAAATTCCTTATTATTAGATTTAAAATAATTCCTCCACTTAACACCGAGCACATGATTTAATTAACTTTTTTTTCATTTATTAACTCAACAGTAATCACCCACCAAGTCGATATGTTCACATCTCATTGATTAAACAACTCATTTTCATCTTCATTTTCCAATATTTCCTTTAAACTTTGCCATCTACTCGCGAGCTCTAAGAAATAGAGGTTATATTTTCACTCAGGTAATTTTAAAGGTATAGTCCATAACCCCTCGAAATGTGCTCATTAGTTTTTCGTCAACGTACAATATTGCAAAATACAATAAGATTTAAATGTCTAATTTGCCACCATGGTAAATAACACATGCAAAACGGTTATTCAATAAAAAAATACTATTCCAAAAAAAAAATGTTTTTAATCCCTTACTTGGAAATATATTTCCGATCCTCCTTTAGGTGTTTATTGAGCTTCTTTAACAGTAATTTGAAAACACAATCTTTGAGAAAAAAAAAGTTGAGTCAAATTTGAATAGTTTGTTTTAAACGACGCAACTAGGAAATTCAGCACCATGCCTGAAAGGTAGGTGAGGTTTAGGGAACAGGGAATTTCGGTGGTTGTTATGGAGAGGATAATACTTCATTCCTGTCACTTTCACTTTTATCCACATCAAATGAGAGAGAAAGGAGAAATAATATCAAGTTCTTGAATGAAAATTGAGGACTGCAAATAAGATGGCCTGTATGCGTTGACAAATATGCAGGCCTATTGCAGGCAATTCTAACTCAGCGACCCCCCCCCCCCCCACCGCTGTTTAGAATTCCTTCCAAGTGCACCAGCCGGCAAGGTTAGCACTTATCGCATTCTCGGCTGGTCGGCTCAACCTTGTCATGCACGCACAACCGAAGAGCTACCGAGAATCGGCACAGCTGGAGTATTACATTTTGTACATCAATAAGTTATTGTAAACTCGTAACCTTAATGTTAAATGTGATAAAACTGTTTATTATGCGTTCGACCTGTTGACAGAATAAGTTTTCTATTTAAGTCATAAATCTGCATACGATTTGTTCCGTTAATATATCTTAGCAGGACAGCGCTATCGGACGTGTTGTCGAATCAGTTCTGTAGGTTGGAGAAAGAAATGGGGAGAACGATTTTTGTTTTTTTTACCCCTATCATATTAATATTTTTAAGATTTAAATTTATATACAATATGAATTGAGCTGTGAGTGGGTCCTTGCATTACATCTATGCATTTTAAACAATTATTGTTAATCTAGCATATGTCTTTAGTTGTGAAAAATTATATTGTGGAGCTCACCTTACTGACCGTAAGGGACTTAGAACTATTCTAAAACTAAATTTACATACTAACTTAATCTTAGAGCGTTCCTGCCCTGCCTCGACTGCCTTCTGCCATCGATTGCGAAATGGAGCGGAGGAAATCGTGTTAAACACTGGGTTGGTCATGTATTGCAGCGAATCATAGAATTTGATATTTCTACACCGAATGAAATCCACCCACCATTCATATTGTACCACATTCATGAGTATCCCGTTTTGAAATTGTTGGATACGCTTTGTTGTGGAGCAGAGCCGGCCGGAGTAAGCTCTTATAAATCATAAGCTTGAGGGGCGCAGTGAAAAGACTTAGTGCGTGTTTGTTTTAATTTCCTCACAAAATGGACACAAACACGGAAGTGTCGGTCCATTTTAATGCCCAAATATACGGCTGTTTGCTGGTGAGTTCTGACGCGATCCTACGGTGAATGTAGTAAGCAGCTCATTCCCTTCTGAAATGAGAATATCATGCAGTCAGTCTTGCCCGCGTTTACAGTGACATTGCTTTTCCCCCATTTATCAATGATGTGGTTACAAGCTGATTCTGCCTGTCTAAGAGCTTTCTTGGCGCCCATGATGTTACTGTACACCGCGAGAACTATACAATAGTACAGATCACTTATTCACTACCGGGAGCCATGGAGTTTCCAAGAGATGGTTTGATCAGTGGTAATGGCTAAGTTTTCAACGGTAGAGCAGGATACGCGATAGTAGGAGGTCCATTTAGGGTTAAGGTCCCGAGGAGGGAACTAGTCGGTTGGTGCCTGCCACGTGCAACAATGGCCCAAGTCATCTTCATTTATTTGTGCTTTCCTAGGCACCGATCCGAACTAGGTCTTCCTGAATCTTGACAAATGCTACTAATAAATCAGGGGGGGAAGATAAATAGCTTATGACATTTGTAAATGTATTTCCCTTTCCTGTTTGAGCGTTTACAACACTTGTCATGGTAGGAGGAACCTGTCCTCTTTGAGCAGATTCAATCCTATTTTTATTTTCACGGACAGAGCACAACAATAATTGTCAACTTACATAGATTGCTAGTTAAACATTCTACATTCAATACAGTGTTATACCTTGGAGCTAAGTTTGTTCGGCATTGACATTGGGAGAAAGCGACCATAAGAATGCTTGTGTCTGGTGTTCCTAACAGTCATTAGGTGTCATGAAATATGGATGACCTGCCGCAAGGGTTAGCCGCTGAACTACAATTAGTTCATTGCATTTCGATGCCGATGGGTTTAGCTAATTATTTATTTAATTAAATGAAATATATTTAGACATTTTTTTTTCCTTTTCAACCATATCTTTCCCCAATGGGGGCCTGAATGGAATTCCAGATTTATCCTATCAGATTCCAGTGCAAAGCTTAGAAGATTTATTGAACTGGAACTATAATAGTTATGTTAACGACTTATTTTTCGGTGGATATAGGTATTGTTCTCCGACATAAGAAACGTAGTAGTAAGACTGGAACTGGAAATATCGACGTTGTAGCTGTTTTTTACTTAATGTATTGGACACGCAGCCGACTGCACGCACAGGAAACAGAATAGTACCGCTAGCTTGTCGTTCGATATAAATGGAAAACCCCTCCCACTAGAATTAGGTCAGGTATTTATAATTTTGTAATTGGTTTTGCGCCTGACAAACCCAGCTGTTCTTTAATTTTGTTGTGACCCGCAGTAGTCTAAATGGAACTGTTTATAATGAATACCATCTTTAAAAAATCCTTACTTTCTATTAAAGAACAACCTAGTGCGTTTACAAGGAAAAGAGAAGTTGCAATTAACAAACGGCGGAATGACTAGGACAACTTAGAAGATTAGATTGTATCCTTGAGGGAGTCCACGCTGATTTTCTCGTCAGCGCCTTGTTGGCAATTAGCTGTGTCAATAATTGTGATCATGTGTTCATCATTTGCATTACATTCCAGGATATCTCGAATTCGGTGTTGAAACATTGTCTTCATTTAGCCTTAGGCGAACCAATGGAAATATCGACGTTGTAGCTGTTTTTTACTTAATGTATTGGACACGCAGCCGACTGCACGCACAGGAAACAGAATAGTACCGCTAGCTTGTCGTTCGATATAAATGGAAAACCCCTCCCACTAGAATTAGGTCAGGTATTTATAATTTTGTAATTGGTTTTGCGCCTGACAAACCCAGCTGTTCTTTAATTTTGTTGTGACCCGCAGTAGTCTAAATGGAACTGTTTATAATGAATACCATCTTTAAAAAATCCTTACTTTCTATTAAAGAACAACCTAGTGCGTTTACAAGGAAAAGAGAAGTTGCAATTAACAAACGGCGGAATGACTAGGACAACTTAGAAGATTAGATTGTATCCTTGAGGGAGTCCACGCTGATTTTCTCGTCAGCGCCTTGTTGGCAATTAGCTGTGTCTATAATTGTGATCATGTGTTCATCATTTGCATTACATTCCAGGATATCTCGAATTCGGTGTTGAAACATTGTCTTCATTTAGCCTTAGGCGAACCAATGGAAAATATCAAATTAGATTAAAATCAAAGCAGTTCTTTACTATGGATAAGATTTTGTACTAGTTTACAATCCCGATAATTCGTAATGCCAAGAGAACGCGGGTTTTTTTTTTACGATTTATCGAGATTTTTGAAATAGCAGGATTACGAATTATTGAGACTTGATAAAACTCCATATATGAACAATACAAAATATCTATGTACTCATAGTTATTCTTGATAAAAAATCAGTTATTTTTTTAGAACGGAAGGATTCCTGGCACACTTGATCAATTCCATTATCCAAGGTTACAATACCAGAGAAAACAACGCCATTTACATCATTTCTGGTCATAAAATGACGTCAACTATTGATATAAGCTTTCGTCTCGCCTTAAAAGAAACATACAAATGGGCAGACACTTAATTGAAGTAAAAAGAAAGGATATTGATTTCAGCATACACAGGAAAAAAAAATGTAAGCAAACGTTACTAAGAGAATTGAAGTGTGGGAAGGAGAAGGTTTTATTCGAATAAACAGGATTCTCAACAGAAAGTTAAGAATTATAAGACGTTTAAGTGGTCTTAGGAACGAAATTGATCACGAATTAATAATATTATTATTATAACGAAGGGACCGAAATGAATTGTTTTTTTGTTTTTTTTTTCTTAGCTCTCAAACTTATAAAATAGGATGTGGGAAATTATTTTGGGCTTATGAGTGCCTTACACTAAGGGGAGTCCCCCATTTGAAGGATGTATGAGAAGGATATAGGGTGGGGTATGCCTAAAGGAGGCGGGTGGAGTCAGGAAGGTAGTGAGAGTCTACCGAGGGTGGAGCCTAGGGGTACCTAGGCAAGGGTTTGTATTCGGCCAGGTCAAGCCTGGCCAGCCCCGGCAGGGGCCTGAAATAAGTCGGCCTCTCGGCCGGAAGGTCGACCCTGCTTAAACAGGTAGATGGGGTCTTGTAGCTTCGGAGATCGGCCTCGATCTCTCGGCTGGGTGTAGATCTTCAGTCTCCGTCAGGGGGCTAGGGTTCGATCACGTCCATCTGTCTCCAGGCTTCTGCGGTCCAACAGTGCTTCCATGGGACGGGCATTGGTGGTGGTTGAAGGTCGGAGAATAGTGGGTTGTGGCTGTGTCAGAGTAAGTCGAAAAATTTGATGTGTCTTGTCTTGATGAAATCTTGAATGGTGAGTACTTCAAATTTTTTATGCATCTCGTCTGCCTTCATTCGGTCGAACGGGGTATGTTTGAGGGAGGTGCGGAGAACTCTGTTCTGAAATTGCTGGAGCGTTTTTTTTTTACGAATAGGCGCGATTTATATTAGAATAAGTGGGATTTGCGAATTAACGGGATTCGAATCATCGATATCGTACTGTAATTAATATTATGCAGTCATAGAAAAACAAAAGACTGCTAACGTATTCCTCGATCGCAGGGGGAACTATGCCAACTATTAAAATAGATGCGTTAGGAAGGTCTTGGTTTTGAAACAGGAAAGACGGGGGGGGGGCTGTTCCCTTCATTATTTTTACCAAATCACGGTTGTAGAGGCCAGCAACGAACTATTGATTTGTATGTTCATCAAATGTATTTATTTAACAAACATATAAACAATTACCAGAAGACACGAGGGAGCTGTACTATACAACAATAGACCATACCATTAGTTTAAACTTGATTGTACAAACATTCATATAAATTGACTGACTAAAATAATTAGACTTAACGTAATATCCTTTTCGCCCTTTATCTTGTACATATCATAGTTGTTTTTTTCAAAAAAGATATGTTTGATCCATACAATACCCACTCTACAAATATCATTCATACAGTCCACTATTTACTATCACAGTTGACTGTGTACATTCAGATCCACCATCCGACTGAGTACATATTCAACAACTATAAATTAAATTAAATAAATATTAGCCCCCCAAATATTAGCAGCACGCCTACAAGTCCCTCTTAGAAAATAATAAAGCAAAATTCGACTGGAAAAATGCGAGAAATGATTATAATTAGCAGTGATGATCAAGCATGAAGTTCTGAAGGAGACGAATTGTCTGATGACAGTGAAGAGATTTCTAAGTCTGCACAGTCACTTGCTAATTCGTTTTGTTTGTTGATAGTTACAATGATTTTATTACATTTGAAAATTCCTATTATTTATAAATATCTTTTAAGATTTCCAGAAAGTTTTACAGATGCAGATGAATTGGTAATTATACAAATTTTGTTTTCAAACATGAACCAGTGATCGCTCTGGAGATTTCTTAATACTTAAATTGAGAACTGCTATCATTGAAATTCACAGCATTTGAACGTTTGATGAGTGGGCGCTAACATCTCTACACACCGGCACCGTCTCGTTACTTGTGCACTCTACATATTTATAAATACACTCGGCAGTTTGTTTATTGTTTATCTGTCGCGACTGTTGCCTTGAAGTGCCCGACGCCCACTAAACGCAGCCAGTCACTAAATTCAAATAATAGCTTCTGCCTACTCACAAGTGACAACAATTTAACAGCCAAAAAAGGTGTTTCAATGTGTTCATAAGTATAAATATCGGGCTTAGTCCCTTTTGTAGCGTAATAAGAGAGAAGTATACTTTTTGAAGTGTACACATCTAATTACAAACGTGTAAAATCTAATGAAGAGGACAGAAGTAACAAACATGAATCTTATTTTTTATCTTTAGAAAAGCCTTTCCACTAATGTTTTTTAATTTAATATTGAGTGAAATAAAACTCAATTTTTTCTATACAAAAAATGAACTTTAATTAGTCAAATATCTTCAATTTTGTTCGATGACCTTTTGCCATCTTTCTGGTAACTTCGTGATCCCGCGCTCATAGAACTTCTGGTCCTTATCACCAAAAAACTCGACTAAGTGCGATTTGAGGTCATCGTTATTACAGAAATTTTTACCATTTAAGAAGTTTTTAAACTTCTAAATTAACGATAATGGGGCTGTATGGGGGATGCGACATCACTTCCCAACCATGCTCCACGTTTCGTACGTGTTGCTAAAGATGTGTGAGGCCTCGCATTGTCGCAACAAGTCCTTCTTAACAAGTCCAAGACTTCTCTTATACAATTTTCAATTGTTGTGTGTGATAAATTTAACTGTTTTGCAATCTCTCGCACAGTTATATGACGATTCGCTTCAATTATGGCTTTCATTTTGTCATCTTCAACTTCAGAAGGTCGACCAGAACGTTGGTCATCTTTCACTAAAAAATCTCCAGTACGCAATTTTTTAAACCAATTCTGACACATGTGTTCTGTTGAAGAATCAAGACAATAAACTTCACATATCTCTTTGTGAGCCTCAGCCGCTATCTTGCCTTTATGAAAATAAAAAAGTAAAATGTGTCGAAAATGCTTATTTTTGCAATCCATGTTATGACAGTTGTAAACAAAATTACACGGAATTTCTTTCTATAGCAACTTAAAGGTATGGACTACCAAATCTCAAAAGAAAAAAATTCTAATATTGACAAAAGAAACAAACGAAACGCTATCAACTGGTGCAAACCGAAATCACTTTCTTGCCACAGTTATTTGACGATTCTGATTTTAATTCAAGTACAAATCGCGTTATATGACATGGTTTGCTATTAACCATAACCATATGCCATGTATATTCATAGATACTGTTTCACCTACGTTTCAACTCGACAACCCATGATGGTGAGAAGTGCTATTTTTTAAAGTGGGTTACAAAATTTCTTATGATGAACTTTTTTCAGATTATTCTTGAAAATGAGTCGTAGATTTCATAATGTGGCAAAAGTAAATTGAGCAAAGGTACATTTAGTAAATTAATCTAAATATAGTTGTAAAATCAATAGTTAAAGAAGCACAACCAAATTAAACGTTTTTCAACAAATTAATCTGGATAAAGTGAACATTGTCTAATTTAACTGAGCTAAGTTATATTTCATCGAAAACAAATTTTAATATGACTGGAAACTATTGAAAAAATTATATAGAATTATAGAATTTTCCTTGATTTCTTTTATGTATTTTTTTTTTGACTAGGTTAAAAAATCTATTTGAACCTCCAAGAAACTTTCTTGTATAAACGTTACACAACTGTTATATAAATGTTACGTTATACATATAAATGTTAAACGTTTACACAACACGATGTTACTGGCAGTTTTGAGGACTTTTTGTAATTATAACGAGCTGAAGCCCAAAGTTGGTTAGGAACTAAAATTTTATGTCAATTACGAGATAAGGAACCGACTAAATTTTTTTTTTTAATCAACATCCAAAACGAAAAACAATACCCCGGAAAAGGATTCTCACATTTGTAAATACAATAGACATCGTTTGATCTGAATAGTAAATGTTTCGCATAATATTATCATACTTTTTTTTGTTTTGTAATCAGTTATATAAACAGAAATGAACAAACGACCCATGATAGACGTTTTAAGAACATCATACTAGTTAATGAATCACAGTACGAGTGGCAAAAGATAACAATTGGATGTAGTTGTGCAATAATAGACCAAGTGATGGAAAGTTTAATTTGATTAATTATTAATTTAATTAATTTGAATTTTTACAAACAGGTTTACTAGTATACAAGTACTTACTATACTAGTAACCTGTGTGTAAAAAGTCAAATTAATCAAGCACAAACTTAGTGTCCGCTTGGTCTACCATTGCATAATTACATCAAAGTATTGAAAGGATCTGTTAATGGTACGATAGATCAAGCAAATTAGTGCCCATTGATCCCTCTTATTAAGAAAGCCTTGTTGCCTACTGTAGTGTACATAAGTGTTAAATCACCCTCTACTCTGGTGCATATATAATGTATTGTAATTAGATGTAAAACATTGTTTTCTAGTAATAAATCATGGAGAGATCGGCAGTCATAAAACAAGTAACAGAGGGTCGAAGTTCCAGCAATAAAACCTGAGAGGGTAAGCCACCTGCCCCTAATAAAACCGACCCGGTAGACCTTCCGGGTCACCTTCCGGCGGTCATAAAATCTAAAAGCCATGCCATAAACAGTCCTTTAGGGGACGAGGGATCACGTACCTCGGTGCAGGTGTGACATCATAAACATACCCCTTTCAAGCCAGGCTCCGCCTTCCGGTGTGAAGGGGAAATAATATTTAAAACCAAGGGGTTTCGCCCTGAAAACCCACACTCTTTCCCAGTCTCCTCATCTAGACAGCCGCTATCACTCGGTCGCGATACGCCGGGGCCCTGGAAGTAAGTCTACTCAGTCTTCTACTAGTCTACTCTCTCTCTCTGCCGCACCTCTGCACCGTAACCCTGTTTCACAGCCTCTAGCAGACCCTCTGACGACTTGTACCTATTACGCTGCCGATCTCCCACCCGAACTCTGAAAACTGGTCTTATTCTTTATGAAACCTCTGCACCTCTTCTCCTGAACACAGTGTATTGTCGGGACACATCCCTATCATAAAAATGGAGTCAGATATTAACGCCGACATGGTCCATGTTATAAACTACAACAATCCGCACTTGTCACCAGGGCTAGAGTGATTAGGCACTCCCCTAGTGGCATCCCCGACACCTACCTTTTGAGGTTTTCGTTGGTTTTATATTTAGTACTAGCCAGAAAACCCTTATGTCTCCTTCTGTCCAAGCTAAAGACATGAAATTTTAAAAAGTGTCTCTTTTAATAAAAGGAATAAAAATCCATCTCCACAAAGCATGAGTAAATATCCTTAATTAGCTAATGTCGATATTAAAAAAAAAAAAAAAGAAAAAAAGATTGTTAGTATTTTTTTAGTTTAGTATAGAAAGTATTTTAGTAGTATTCTTTTGTAACTCGTTCGTTCCGAATTTATCTGTGATTTGTCAATGAGTTTATAGTGTATAGTTTTGATGTGTTTAATAACGCCAACTATTTATTATTGTTATATCCCATTTAAGGAAAATCTTAGTTCTAACTTTTGTTCGGGTATTAATTACAATTAGCCAACTATCATTCAACTCACGCTCAAACAGCCAGTCACTCCCCTCCATCTACCATTCAAGGATCACTACTTTCGTTAAACAAGGCGTTAGACAGAAAATTACAGTTAACTATACAGACAATGTACAATATCTGGCTAAATAAAATTAAAGTTTCATAGCCAGTCGGCCCGCAGGTATTAAATTTTAATCAATGGCTCATGGAGTGGTAGGAAATGAAAGGCATATTGTGTAAAGTACCGCATTCCGAAAAGGGTAGAAACATCCTAAACTAAATGGCACAGCTATAGGTGAAGAGGAACTGCTATGTCCAAATATTTCTCAACAACGCGAGTTGCGAAATATCCACCACCACTTTCCACTTCAATTCAAAGGCATTGTAAAAAATTGTCTGCAATTATTAAATCAATTATTTTTTATAATAGCGACAATAAGCAATATACGGGCTACTACGTATTAATCGTACCTACTCTCTTCATTTCAGGAAGGAAAGTTGACCTGCCTATTGAAAACTAACTATAATTCAAGAAAAGCAATGGAAATGGAATAATACATTCACTTCCTTACCGGAAACAGAATCCAATTGTATTGAACTATGTAAAAGGGGTCGTTAAAATATACCCAATCATCATAAAAACGTATAGACATTACTTACATACTTATTGCAGGCCTTTAGATTTACTAAGTCATACTATTAACAGTCATACCAATATCAACAAACTTCAAATAATCCAAAACAAATTCTTAAGAATTCGACTCACCAAGGTTCACTACAGTAATTAAGTTGCACGACATGTCCAGAATTGAATATATTCCATTAGATTTTTGAAGGCGACAATTCAATATTTCAAAATATTGCTAGCACAGATAAATTACTCAAACATAAGGGCTTAGGGCATAATATATTATGAAGAAATGTTTTTTTTATTAGAATCTAGTTTTTATTCCTAATTTAAAAGACTTTATTCTTAATCAAGAGCGCTGTTAGTTTAGTTCTTTAGAGTAGATGCATTGCATATTAGCGTAAAATTATTTTTTTGTATGTAAATATTTGAACATTTGCTGTCTTTATTGGTTAAGAACTTCTGAGAGGTAAGATTGGCAACTTTTATTAAAGACAGAATGGTTTGATAACCGCTTCTTCTGACTTCTAAACTTGGTCTCGTAAAATTTTTGAGACTCCCCACACCTTTTTATTCGTAAGTAGTCTTGGATTTGTACTTTCTAGTGGCTTAGAATTATTCGGTTGTAAAGGAGCGCAATTCATGAGCTGCAGCGTCAATCTCAAAAACTCTTTTTGCCAGATTATTTTTCGTGAAAACAGTTCTTCCTGATTCGGTTGAATGAAAGTTGAACGATTTATCGTCTCAGATTTGAAAACTATTTGTAAATGAGTACATTTTAATGCGTAGAGGTCATGGATTATACCTCATTTACCCTCTGAAACCTGGGAACAAAGAGTATTGACTTATAGAACCAGAGATCAATGAACTGTTGTTCTAGACTGCCCAGTTGAATAATTACTGAAGTTCGCAATGCTTCGAGACCGTAGCACGTATGATTTTATTAATAACTATTATAAAATTGGCTATTTCAGATTGGTTATCTCCAAATTATATTTTCAATAACAAAAACTAGAATCAATTTATCACTGATCTGAGAAAACAAAAGAAAAATGGAGTTAGGCTATTTTTAGGAGTACAATATATTCATTTTGAGCCATAAGATAATCAGATATCTCCGCTGAGATTATGAATTTCGCAATATGTCTAGGATTTATTTTATTTATTATCTAGTGTGATAATTGTCGGAACTGTTTCATCAATTTTATTCAAATCTCTTCCTCTAGCAGTTAATGCCACCATGAGCACCGGGTTAAATTAAATAAAGTTAGGTGTGGTTGCTAACTGCTTATTTTCTAAACTTAAGCTAATGTCTGGTAAGGTACTCTTGTAGTTGTTAAGTTTGTCTGCCGGGTACTCAATCCGCTGAAATGTGGGTCGTGAACGATTTTATGATAAAAATACAAATTATTTCAGTACACATGATCTAATAACCGTAATATCTGCTCCTTGCCAGTGATCTATAACCTCTCTATAAAAACAAAGATTAACTTACCCCGACATTGTTGTCTAGAGACACTTGTCATTGGGAGGCCATCGCCGGCTGCTGCTGCAGAGAATAGCAGTCTGCCTACTGGGAACCACCTCGCCAACATTTGATTAAACACTAAAGATTTTTCACTATCACTACAGACCAACGCAAATCATAACGGTACGTATGAAGTAAAAACTGTCATGGCGTTCGTTGTACATGCAGCATATGTTGTACTAAACACCTCGAGTAAGAGATATAATGATCTATATAGCAAATTTTCTTTTTTTTTTCAAAGGTTTAGTATTAATAGTAATAAAAAGTTAGTAATTAGGTAGATTATAATGAACGAATAGTAACGGAACTACTATAACAATTTATTTTTATTGAAAGGCCTAGTTTTCTATTGAGGCTTTAAACTCGTCAGGTTACCTAGGATAGAGAGTATGTCCAAATTAGTGTCACTACAAGTACCTGAATTCGTCAAACAACAAAAAGTTGTAGACCAACCAAACCATCCAAAACAAACCCTAACTCCAATTTTCCATTGTTTTCTCAGATCAGTGATAAATTTATTCTAGTTTTTGTTATTGAAAATATAATTTGGAGATGACCAATCTGAAATAGCCAATGTTATAATAGTTATTAATAAAATCATACGTGCTCTGGTCTCGATACATTGCGAACTTCAGTAATTATTCAACTGAGGAGTCTAGAACAACAGTTCATTGATCTCATGTTCTATAAGTCAATACTCTTTGTTCCCAGGTTTCAGAGGGTAAATGAGGTATAATCCACGATTTCTACGGATTAAAATGTACTCATTTACAAATAGTTTTCAAATCTGAGATGATAAATTGATTGAAGTACAGCGTTCGTGCAGAACTTTTCCGGGAATCGTCACGAAAACTGCTACTACTTCATTCAAGCGAGTCGGGAAAAGATGTTGAAAAAGTTTAACCACAGTCAAAAACTGATCGAAATTCTTTTGGCTCTGCAATCGAAACTACCGTATTGCTTAGATTAATGTAAATAATTAGTTTTGTATTTGTATTATGCGTGAGGTTATCTAATAGACAGACAGGCGTACAATGGCCATGAGATATGCGACGAGTTAGCAACGCAGCCACGTTGGAGCATGGCCAGCAACATGGATTCATGCCCGCAATATTGGCCGAGTGCTGAGGGGAAGGCTGTGACCCACGCAACTCCAAGCAGGCAACTAGGTCTATTGATCTTTATTTATATCTTGTCTTCTACCTCAACTGTCTCTCACATATCTGTCTGCATTCTCTCTCCATATTCTTAAGTATTTATTTCGGAACAAATATTAAATAACGAATTGTTTAATAACCGTGATCTTATTTTTATTATCAGCGCTGATTAAAATGGAACTAACTTGCAAAATATTACTTCGATACGTACATAAATGTTCTTGGTTCAAATCCATAGGATAATGTTATTTAAAGTTGGTTAAATAAAAATGCAATATTTGTTCCACTATATCGCCTCATGTTCTTCGACATGGTATGTTGTATGTGCAGGATTCTTCTCTTTTAAGAGAGTAATATTATATATACTATGATTCAATTCAATTTAAGCCCAAAAATTTCTTAAACATCTCATTGCAAGAACTTCATTCGTTTTTCAAATAGAAACTCATGCATAGAAACAGAGTCCTCTTTCTGTTGAACACATTGATAATGTTTCCAGTTTTGTCTTGGCAATTTTTCCCAATCTTCAGACTTTATGGGTAGGACGGTCATCGACCACTGTAAAACCCGATTGATATTTGCGCACTATCGCTTAGATCCTAGATGGAGACAAACTTGAGTCTATATATATTTTAAGGGGCAAAAAATCTACTTTCTAGACTTGTTTGAATAACTGTTTACTGCATAATTCCTTCGTATTTAATGACTTATATTATTTAATTTTAGCACGAGAATTGTTTCACTACAATACATAATTGTTTCAATGATCTGTAGCCTTGCTGTAATGTCATATTATAGATACGTTCGGCCTAATTTCTGCCTGACAGCTCATCGCGATAATTTATTATCTAGTCCGGGAATGTTGTTTGTTGTTTTTCTATAATGATTAATAATGTATTTTTGTTTCTGGTTGTGCAAATTGCGTTATGGTAGATCTTTGGTTTTTCGAACTGCTTTAATATGCACGCTGAGAAATGGATCTCTTGGCAAATCAAAAGAATGATAGTAGTCTGACAGCCAGAACCTGTTTTCTGTTTAGAGGGCCTTAGGGTCCAAGACCCACAAAAATTTTGGTTAGAAGATTTTATGATTTCTCTGCTAGTCTTGGTATATTTGAACTAAAAGTATTCTTATTTAGTAAATGTGACCTCTGAGGTACATATGGCCAGTGCATTTTGGTTTTATATATTTAGGCATATACCTACTTCCATAGATAATTATACCTGTAGAAATACATAGCTACTGCTGTGAAACAGCAAACATATAAATCATCACTACAAATAAGTAGCTACGAAATAAAATCTGTAAAAACAGAACTTAAATTAAAGCTCAAACACACGAGGTAATTATAAGTTTCAGGTGAGTTCATTGTCTTCCGGAGTTTCCTCAAACGATGTTACGTTTGTTGCCGATATTATGCAATAGGTTTGTTATATACATATCGACTTTGGATCTCTTCAATATCTTATCACTGCTTGAGTATTTGTTTGGATGAAGTGGCTTTGTCTGCTGTAGAGTAGAGCTATCTCTTCATCAAAATACTCGAGAATCCAAATAAAAAAATGAGAGAAAAACAACCTAACATATATTATAAACGACGAATCTGATTGGAAGAAAACAAAAACTTAAGGTCGACAGTAAGAGAAAGATGTTTCTCTACTGCTGTTACTCTCTGTATTAGTGAAACAAAAAAGACTTAATTAATATTTTGTACCTGTATTTTGTAACATTTTCTTAGGTCTTCTCTTAAATTCGAACAGAACAACAATTCATATTTTCACAAACGAACACATTTCCGTAAATCTGTCTCGTCTAAAAATCCATTAATCCGAGAAATTGTCAATTACAAGAAAATGTCTCTGAAGAGGTATACTCACAAAAGAATATTTGTTGAATTAATTGAATATTGTTTTTAGTTTATAGGGTTTTCGTTACAATTTTTATTTCTAACTAACTCGTATTGTATGTTTTTAAATAAAAAAATTAAAAACAGCAATACAATTAGTAATAATTTACTAAAATAAATAAATGAGTGTTCCTTTGAGAATTTTTTTCTAAATATACGTATAATAATGAAGAAGAAAAGTTAAAGAAAAGAAGAAAAGGAGTTAGTAAATTTTTGATACCTATCCATACCTGGAAGGAGTTATAAAAATAACGAAATACTTTAGTTTAGATAAGATATATAAAAAAAAACTTTATTATGATAACATTACAATCTGCCTTCTTGGGCAATAAGTAATTGTAATAAATGTTCTCAATCAAACCATATTTACAATTTTAATTCACTCGCTCATTCATAAAGTATTTACAAACAGAGACCTCCCAAATCCACATGTTTGTCACCTCCCTCGCATGCGAAAGAGGAATTGGGGTCTTGGCAAGTCCCCCACGCTCCCTCGTCAGCCGCATAACCGGATATGAGCCAGCGGAGGCTCATACCAAGAGCGCGAGAGCCACAGACGCTCAGGACATGATTGGTGACACTGCCATTTCCAGGACCTCACTGTCACAGCATTTTTAGCAGGTCACGAGGCCACTGCAGTTTTAATCTCTGAGAATGATTATAGGGATACTTTAGTTTAAAAGAAACTTTTATTAAAGAACTGTCCTGTTAACCACTCCAAGATATACACCGCCAAGTTTCAAATGCTTCATCTTGAACAGTAAATAGGAACCTACAAACAAACAATTTCTCAGGATAAACATAAGATAAATTAGATTAATGAAATTTTTTGTCCTTTTGCCAAAAACAGTCATGAGAAAGAATGGCCAATAACACGTGTGTTTTTGCCAAGGAGTAAGAACCTTGAACGGAAGGGTTCAAGTTCTTGAAGGGTTTAATAGAGCCTGTATAACGTCCTACTTGATAAAGAAATGTATGCACAACCTGTGCATTCAACTATAACTATCCTTTCCCCATTTATCAATAGACGTTCTTTAACTAATATACACACTAAACTACTCATTTATAATTTGTTAGTAAAGCCTTGTTAGATAGATCATAATAATCCATACCAATATCAGCTAACTTTAAATAATCCAAAATCACTTTCTAAAAAAAAACTGTGATGCACAACGATTAGAAAAGTGCGTGACGTATCCAAAATAATGTTAATTTATTCAAATAAAAAAAATATTTTAGATTTTTTAAAAGCGGTAACTACAAAATTTATATATAAATGTAAACGTGGTGAGAATCCATTTCTTCAAAATATAGATAAACTACCCAAACGTAAGTTCAAAAATATAATGTATCAGTAGTTTTTTTTTTGTTGTTAGATTTTTTTATTTACCTACATTGTTTCTTAAACTAGAATATACATATTTGTATTTCAATGAAAAGCGATGATGTAATTTGTTTTGTTTTTTAAACTAGATATATTGCATAGTAGCATAAGATTCAATTTTATTGTGTAAATATTAGAAATAAATTTATAAAATAAAAAACAAAAAAAAAGATGTATTTTAGATGCAACTTAGTTCATGAAAAAGTGGTCTTATATAAATGTAAAATCCACAAACACGCAAGTGACAAGACGGATTGAATAATTTTATCCAGTAAAACATCAAAAGTATTGTATCTCCAAAATGTCTTTATTATGTTCGAGCTAACGATGTCGACTGTGTAGTCATCTTCATGCCCACTGAAAAAAAATATATATTGCTCAACTGTCAAATTCGGTGACATTAATAATTGTCAGGAAAAGGTTAACAAAACCGTCCGTCAATAGTATGGATTCTGAACGGTCACAATCGTTGGTTTACGTGTAAACGTGTCTTTTAACAATTTCATATACTTTTATCTTCATAGTGTGTATTCAGTGAGCCTGAAGATAATTGTGTAGCACAACCGAAAGCATAAAGACATTGCGGAGAAACAATACCTTTGTTTCGTTACGTAATCCACATCCAATGTCAACTCACTATATTATATTTATTTTATTATTCAATTAACAGTAAAGAAAACTGAGTTCTCTTTTCACCAACTATTTTTTTTTAGATTAGTTTTAAACTGAATTGTATTTTTATTTTTTATTTATATAAATATTAACGATATTAAGGTCGTATAAATTGAAGTCTCGAGATGTCTGATGTCGGATCGGAACTTCCACGGCTGTTTCTTGGAGACCTCCTAAATGATATAAAAAAAAAAATTCATTTTATTTGTTAAACAATACTGGAAAATGGAAATCGTCTTAGCATATAATGAACAAAATTGTAAATATTGTAGATGCAATATTCATTTTAATTAAGTCGTAATAAAATCGGGTCAGTGATTAAGAAATAAATTGTTGGCTCTCATAACATTATTTTTTGTAATATCTTGTAAAGTCTTCAATGAGTTCACAACTACGACAGGAAATCTGAAATAGATTCTGAGCTGTAATTTGAGTTACCTTAAAAGCAAGAAACCTTTTTTCTTATAGAAATATTTATTTGTATATTTTGTTTATTTTTACTACCGTTACCAAAGAGCGCCCAAAATAAGAAGTGTCCTTTGTTCGATTGGCGCCCCGCTGGCAATGCGGTGAACACTGATCGCCCCGTGCTGTGGCAATTTGTTTACCTTGAAATAACAGCACTATAAAGGTATGGACTCTCATTCCGACTTGGTAATAAAAATGAATAGTGGAGAATAACAGTAAATTATTATATATATAATTATATAATAGATAATAATGAAAAAGGCTCAAGTTCGACAATAGCTGTGATGATCACGCGCCACCAGGGACGATCGTATGATTGATGTCGTCAGCAGCTGAGAAAGTTACTTGTCCGTGTTGAAGCCGAGAGTCATTTGTAGGTCAGTCGCATACACCTTTTCTTATGGATCTTTGTATTCTATTTTGTCAATTACAAATACTATACGGTCGTTTCAGTTGTCTATTACAAATACTATACGGTCGTTTCAGTTGTCTATTACAAATACTATAATGTTTTCTATTGTTGTTACGCATTCTTAAAATCCATTTCTTCGCGCGAAACGCTTAGGTTCGCCTCATGAATGCATCGATTTTAAATATTTGCAGGAGAAACTAAATAAATATACCTATAAAAATTACAAGTTACTTTTTTTTTCTTTTTTTTTTTTAGCCCCAAAAACTTCCTTTATCGTTTAGCAACCAAAGTATTGCATATACAGTTGTTGAATACACCGAACTTGTTTGAAAGTAGACCATCTCCTTTCGTCCTCGAAAATGATTGCTCTGAAAAAATTAAATCTGTAGAGATGAGATTTAATTATATGAGAGATAAATTTCGCTTAAGTAGCACTAATAATTATAATACCTAATCTCAATCATATTCACATGTGCAAGAAAAATAAAGTTTTTTGTTTTTTTTTTATGTTTTATTTCATTCACAATCAGAACGGTAGCGGATTTTAAAACTCCAACTTTTGATAAATGTTCAGAATTCCTTTATTTTTTGTTTTTTTAAGCTCCATCTGCACTTTTAGCGTTCCAGCGTAGACAAACGAACAATAGCTTAGTAAGTCTGAGATCATCAGACCAGTTTTAAAATTAAATATTGTACATTTTAGGTCACGTTTAAATTGCGATGAAACCGGATGATTATGAAATTCGTATGCTCAACCCACCCGCCATACAAAAATATTTGTATAACGTTGGAAATTGATTATTACAATTAAGAAAAGTTTGTACTCAACTAAAACATAAATTTCGCAAGACATTATAACCCGGAAATCTATTTTTCCGTGACATCCAACCAAAATGTATCTCTCATAATAATGAAATCTGATCACTACAGATTTCATTTTTTCAGAGCAGCCATTTTGCGGCCGAAAGGATACGATCTACTTTCAAACAAGTTCGGTGTACTTATAGCAACTACTATTTGGTTACTTCTTGCGTAACGACTGTAGACGCTATATTTTGGTTGATATAGGATAAAGGAAGCATATGAAAGATTTCTCAAGTCACTTATTAGAAATTATTTAAGATTAAGTGTTCTGGCATTCCAATCAGATATTCTGCTTATATTATATTTCGTTCAAATCATTTTAGGAATAAACACAATTTATAAATTACGTTATTAATCAGGTAAAATCATAATAACATATGCTTGCTGTTTTGGTCTTATTGGGGATCTCAAATATGTTAATATACTCCAATATGTCTTTGGAACACTTATGATTTATTCTGAGGGGATGGTCTGATAATCAAACATGCTTGCTGAGTTCACACGACCTGCGAGGAATCAATGTTTGATTCATTGTATGTTTATTTGGTTTGGTCACCTTGTTATTGGTTAATATGTTTTTTTTTTCTAATAACCCTAAACTTTAAAATGTTATTTCGTCTTTTGATCAATTTGTTGACTTACGTCCTGCTAGATCGTATTATACGGCCCGCGGCTTCGCTACGCCCACCGGGGCCCCCAATATCATACAATTTCGGGTTATGAAACCCATCTCTACTATAATTTGTGAAGCCTGCGGCACTTAAGTCTGGCTAAGAGGCCTAAGCTGGTGAGGGTGATAACCTAAAATGGGGCTCCCTCCCCCCTTCTAACAGCCTCCAGCCCTGTGAATAGATAAGCAGCATCAGGTGATCCTAACAGGCGAGGTGGGGATAGGTCCTGCTACACTTCCTGTTAGCCTCGTCATCTCTTGGAGTGTCCTAGCGGTGAGAGCTTTGTTTACCAACAGCTCTTGGTGGACTAGATTTCTAACTGCGTAGAGAACTCTAGGCAACTGGGTCATTGCTTGGGTTACAAATATGAATATTAAGTTGGATTTAGGTAAAGAAGGGGGTGGAGCAATGGTATAAGTCTATAGTCAGTCTGTAAGCTTCTTTGTAAATGGTATGTTAGATATTGTTTTTATTTAATTTTTTCTGACTAAAGACGGTTTTAAGACACAAACTAAGGTGCGACACAAGGAACATCCCCCGAGTCTCTCGGGGTATTCGGAAAACCCAGAATGGGATAACGATCCCGGGAGGGAGGGAAAAAACTCATCGCCTCATAAAAAGTTCAGCGAATAATAAGTGTCAGGCATCTTATACACTCCTTGTCTTGCCTGCACAAAACGCCAGTTCGTAAAACAGTAAAAATTCTAATGTCAATACATTGTAAGTACTGCGGTTGTATTAATTTGACACCAAGTGTAATGTATATAACTTTAACATCCATTCTAAATATTTTCCAGGAAGTTGAGTTGGCTGAAAGAATAAAACAATACATAATTGAAGGCTTCATAACAAAACAAAGTACTAACTATAATTCTCACTACTGTACTACGATGATAATGGCGTTGAGGATATAATTGATTGAAATTGACCAAGAACTGTTTGTTCTGACCAAATAAAACGATGATTTCCTTTTAATTAAATTTACTTTAATCCCTAGATTGCATTAACAGCTGACTGTTCGGCGGCGGGTACCAGTCTACCAAGACTTGACTTTAATTTAAAGTCGCCATATGTTCTGTAGAAATTTTCCATCAGTTTTTCACATTAAATAAAAGGCAAATTAAAAATTGTTTATTATTTAAAGACTCTTGAGAGCATAAAGAACATTTCAGAGAATGGAGAGTGGAAACAAGCACAAACGAACTATCATTTTACTCACCTTAGCCATGATCTTTGGCTGTGGTGATGGCAGGAGAAAGCACAGGAAGTCTAGGTTGACTTAATGCTATAGTTTGTTCGCTAAGAGAATGCCGCTGAAACTGAACTTCCGTCAAAATTTGGAAGAAGGAAAAATTGACATGAGTCACTAATCGAAAGATTGGTAACGTCACTAGGTCGGTACCAATTTTTTCTTCTTCGAAATTTCAACGGCATTCTTTTAGTGAATGAACTATATTTGGAGGCGATCTTCGTAACTTGTTTTAAATAGTTGTTTAGTTCTTCCATAAAATGAAGCTTGGCTGAAGTAGAGCATTTATACCCAGTTTTTATTTATAATCTAAATAAATAACTCATAAATTCACAAAATAATATTCCTACTTTTATCAAAAAGCAATATAAATATATCTGTTTTATTTGATGGTGGCAGGATGTTTTGTTTTTTAATCATGTATGTAGTTCAAAATATAATTTTTTTTTTCGTTTGTCACTCTCTGGAAGTAATTGTATTTGTTTGTAGACATGCGATATTCTTGTTGGCGTTCAAATTTTGTTCTGATAACTTCTTAAAACGAACTCCGCGTTTATGAGAGTTTGATATTCACCACTCCTATGAATAACAACCAATAAACCAAAACTCGAAACGTGCGACTGTATGTTGCTCAATATTGTGTTAGCACTTTTCCTGACTATGCCATGATAACCTTCATACTCGTCTACTAAGTTGCTCACGGTAAGAGCCACCTATTGATTACCTCACTTAGGTTTCTGTTTCTGCTGACATACAATTGAACATTACTCGCTCCGCTGATTGTACACTTTTCGAAACATCTTTCCTCTATTGGCACATCGCCCTTCCGTTCCATCTTTTGCATTCTGTTCTGTCGATTGAGGCTTTGTGTTTCACCGACCGTGAAATCGTATGTTATTTCCACGGTGGGCAAAACTCGAGTCAAGGGGAACTCAATTATCATCCGAGCTTTAAAAAGAATTTAAAAATATTCATATATTTTATATGAATGAGAAATATGCATGGAGTACTCCTCAGCATAATGCTTCCGTTTCAAATAAATATTTTTCTCTTTATTGCGTTCAAGTCTCTAATTTGCATCTGTGTAGCACCTTACGATACTGATGAGCTTAAAGATAATTATTATTCATGATTTTATCAGCTTATGAGTGTCTCGGAAGGATATCCGTCTTATGATTACCACAATAGATCCATACTTGGCAAAAAACAATAAAAACCTAACAATTTCTATTCACATCTGTATTTTAAAAAAATTGAGAAAGAATTCCTTTATGTAATTTTATATCCCATAGGCTCGTGTAATAAATATTTTATTATTTCTAGTGGTACTTAATAATAAAATTAATTTTCTTCCTGGCTTATACTCTTACAATTTTCAACAAACTTTTGAGTGCTATCTTTTATTTTTCTACGTAAATAAAGACAACGTCAGTGGTATCATGTAGTCGGGAGATGATTGTACGACCAGATGAATTGGTTATTATTCATAGAAATTTGTTCTGTATGCAGTTTAAGGAAGTTACTAAAATAGGCCATACTCCAACACGGCGATGCACAGGTTAATAGAGGTGTGACAAACATTGTATAACGTATACACTGAATAAGACGAACTGTAGTTTTAATAATAACGAGCAAAATTACCCGGAATTCCTTGTTGTTATTCGAATTTTTGTGGGTTTTTTAAAAATATTTTTCATTGTAACATTTAGGCCGATAAAGCAGTCCAGGGAAAACACAAATACGAGAGAGCTCTCTTATGTAAATATTATTAATTATTATAAGATGTTTGTTATCCCACTAGAGCAAACTATTAACATCGTTATTTTTAAATCACTATCCGTATTGGGGGTTTAGCCTAGAAGCGTCAGGTCTTATGAACGTAATATCATGCAATCATGCATGTATACCATATCTTATTTTAGAAAATATAAAATTGGTTTTTAATAGACTTTATGTAGTTGAGGAAATTCAAAATATTTTATCCGTTGGTAGATAGGTGTCAATCAATAATATGAATGATGTGCTAAGGCTTCAATTACAATTACATTAAATGAGGCAAAATCAAAATAAATCGATTAAGTTTTTGGAAGTGCATGCTAATAAAAAAAAAAATGAAATTAGATCATAAAGGAAAGTAATTAGTAAGATTATCAAAAACCCATAATTTGTTTAGCACTAAATAACTTTTTACTTTTATTCGAAGGAATCGTATTTATGTGTTGCTACAGTAAGTGGGGATAATCCTTTAAGTGGCTTTTTTTACTACTTACTGAAAACACAAAGAAGAAACTTCAAAATAAATATTTTCACAGATGTTTCACAGATCAAATCTTTTCTGAAAGTAATAAAAAAGGAATTAATCCCATTTATCGTAGCGCCACAGATTTATTGACAGTCCCCAAGATCCTCTCGACTGAGGTTTCGTAAGTTTTTAAACTTAATGAAAGTTTTATTTGTATTTCATTTTCCGCAGGAAAAAAATTAATGCAAACTTTAAGTGTTATGGGTCGAGATTATCAATTGGTTTCATATCAGGTCTTTAATCAATTGATGTTTCGAACTGATTTTTTCTTAATTTTTCAATAAATATAATCTAGCATAGTAGTAGATAGGACGGTAGTAGTGAATTATATAATCATAATCGTTATTTGAACTGGTTTTATGTACATTTAATTGCTTACAGATTCAATAAAAATTGTTATGTTCACCAAGGCGCTAATAAGACTTAATACCTACAGTATAGTTCTAACAGGTTCTTTTGGTGTGTGATTTTTTCAGTGATAGCATTACATAGTACCATTTAAGGCTGAAATGGAAGAGAAATAAAATAATTTTTAGTCTAGGGATTTGAACCCACGGTTGAACAATGGTGATTCATTGCATGGTCCGATTTATTTCCGCTCAAACTGTTTGTACATTTGTTTAAAATTTTTTGCGAAAAATGTCCTTCCCCCGAACCTATTTTTTATCCACGGAAGCATAAATTCATCTTCAAATGGGAAATCTTGACTAATATAATTTAAAAAAACTCGTTTAATGCTCTGTGGCTTGTGGAACCTCTCACGTATTCATAATTTATAGTTGAACGAGCTGTTCCACCTGTTTGTGACGAATATACCACTAAGTTATGATTACCATTTGTTTAAAATAATTTAGTGACATTTTTGAATTACGATACGTGACAGATCTCATTTAAGCCAACCAATATATAAAATAATATAATCGATTTGTTGTTAAGTTGTCACTGAGTAAATTATTAGCTCCCTGCAGTTTGTTTTAAAGTAAATCATAAGTCGACCTGCTTGAATATTTAATTGTTTTGTATTAATTAATATATTAAATATGTTTCACCCTCGTTGGTATTTCGTCCACATGTCACCATCTAAGAATATGAATTCTTATCAATTAGCATATAGCGTTATTTTTTATGTTTCTTAAAATTGTCTCACAATTCAATTAAAATTGTGTCAGGAAACAATATAACAAAAAAACAAATTTGTTAGTTTAAAAAAAAGTTAATTTTAAGTGAAAATGAAATCATATATATAATTAATGTCAAATGGTTGACGTTATATTATAATATACTGCAGTTTCAAAGATTAATTTTAGTGAATTCAAAATACTTAATCACCTAAATGTTGTAACAGTTATGTCTTAGGTAATCCGGGACTTGCTGGCACGTCGACCAGATCAATGAAAACTCAGGCAAGGGAATCAGATGTTTAATGATGATGTTTATTTAGCCAGAAGTTGTCCCCATTCCATTTTTGGGGTGGCCCAGGGTTCATCTCCCTTGTTCTATCATGAGGGGCCCTAGGTCACAGGGGACCTTAGCTCATGGGTAACTCACTGTCGTTGTGGATTAGCAGGTACATATGGCATCCCGTTATTTCTTATAGTTTCCCTCCGTTTTTGAGGCCATTTTGCGAGGAAGTTGAAACAAACACGCACGAAGTCTTATCGGCTTACACACGTGCTGACTTCCCCCAATCTATCTCTGCGCCTCAAGCTTATGATTTACAAGAGCATACTCAGGCCGTCTCTGCTTAACGGTGCTCCGCTTTTTAGTCATCTGACTAAAGCGACTCCAACAGTTTCAGAACGGGATACTCACGAAAGTGGTCCGACATACCACATTCCAGCGGAGTGAGCCCCACGAAAATTTTTGAGCTGCCTACTGTAAATGAGTTCATTCGCTGTACACATATCAATATTTCCCCATCGACGGAAAAAAGGCAGTCGAGGCAGGAACGCTCTAGTTTTTAAGTTACTATGTAAGATTAGTTTTAATATACTTTAGTTTGTAAGCCCCTTGTGTAATCCGAAGGTGGGCCCCATCACCTGGTCCTAATTTTCATTTGTATAAACATTTAACATTAATCAGAAAATAGTATTTGTTTCAACTGCTTAAAATGCATATATTTAGTAAAAGGAGAAACCTACAACATTGTTAAATACAATTGTGTTTTATATTAATTTATATTTTAAAAATAAATATCTAGGGGTTAAGGAAAAAAAAATGTAGTTTCTTCTTTTAGCACAATATTAGTTTTACCTTTTAATATTAAAGGGTCTGAGATGGCTTTATCCTAAATTTGATGTGGGTTAAACGTGTTTATTTTTTTTCATCTAAATAAATGACTTGTGGTGAGCTCAGATTGTTACAAATTGTCCTGAATTAGCATGCCAATAATTATATTAATAATAACCTTAAGTTAATCAACTGTATTCAGGATAGATTTCTTATGACATCAGCATGAGATGATACTCAATCAGGTCAGTGAGCTTTGTGCCCAGACGATCACGAACAATTACTCACGTGTGCATTTTTGAATTATGTATTACTACGAAAGATTGCTGTACACTGTAGCCTGTGCTGTCCGTTTGCTCAAACAAACAGAATGAGGAGATATGGGCCGATATGACGTCAGGAGTCAGGAGACTCCAAGGCTGGGAACACGCCACTTTCGGTCACCCCACCTCTTCCAGAGAAGGAGGGTTGACTCAGGGACGGTTCTCATTGGCCGGGCCAGGGTGAAGGATCACGTGATCCTCAATGGAACAGCTGATCCATGAAAGTACGCCTCATCCGGAAAACCAGGTTCCTGACTGTCCCGAGCTCGTAGATCGAAGAAAGTCTGCGCGTGATCAACGCAATAACGGCGCCACGTGCAGCTGGCCCATTCTCAGAGCTGAAAGTTTAAAAAAAACACTAGCAACAATTTGTTTTTAATTACATATTTAGAACATCAACACACTTATTATTTAAACCGTTTGTTAAATACACAACAATAGTACCTCATACCATCCTAAATAAATCAGTCCATTTGGAAATCAATCGTAGAGTGACAGTAGCATACAAGAAACAAACCTTTTTTAACCGTTCTGCTTTATACGAAGCAATTTTCAGGTTTTAAAATAATGTTAAATGATATATGGCATTTATATTTTTACTTTCATCACATTTATTTTGGACAGCTTTTCATATTTTATCTATTCAGGTTTCAGGCCCTGATAGCAAGAAATTAATGTAGGGTTTAAACATGATTAATAATAATTAGTGAGTAGTTGATGAATGTATAACAGCTGGTCGGTTTGACTTGAAAAAGATAAATAGATAATAGATGAAAATATCTAAAACACATAGATAGAACAACATATAAACTACGAAGTATGTTTGTTATAAAACATGCATATAAAAAAAGTTAAATCATACCTTGTCAATCGGAAAATTGCTACAGATACTAACAATAGATACTAAAAAAAGTTGTTTTGTTTAAGTGTCTTGTTATCAATACCTGATGCAAGCTATACACAGTATGACGAAACGTCGACCACAAATAAACTTGATGAATACCTCACATCTCTTTCTCATCAACACATGCCGATCTCCGCGCAAAATCGTAACTCATAATTAAACATAAATAATGATTGAGTGTGCAGGGTTCAAATCATTTGTCTCCCACGAGTGATTTATATTTCTATATACGAGCACTTTTGGTAGTTGACGATGGCATTATCCAGGTGGCATCAAGAGCTATTTCCTAAATATACTTATTGTTGGAAGATAAAAGAGGCTAAATTCTATTTAAGGCTAAATGCGAAACATATTCACCCCATTTTTGGAAAAAAAATTTAGTTCGCAGTGAATACTAAAACATTTTTCTCGTCACTTCAAAATATGGCGTTAGAATGGAGCTCGTTTATGTTTATAGCCTTAAAAAATTGAGGTTTCTTGCAAAACCTATTCCATTCTAGTAGTTAGAGTGAATAGTGTTCCATTCTTTGATTTTTTTTTATCGAAGTATTTAAGAAAATAAAAACTAACATTTTAAGGAAAATGAATTTGAGTAATTTATTGAAATGTAGGTTATAAACGGTATTTTTTGTCAATAACCCCTTCCATGTTACGCCCAGAGAGAAAATGACCATTGAAAGTTCTAAATATACAAAGGTAGTTTCAGTAGTTCCAGCGGGCTCCATCGCGTCCTTCTAGCTCGTAATTGTGCACCTGGGATGGCAGGTGTACGGTTTCGCCAACATACGGAAGGTTAGGTGCAAACTTTGTGTCGAATGCAGCAAGTACGTTTCACGCTTTTCTCTGCAAATACCTTGTTCTATATCTTGGTTTATTTTTATTAATCAATATTCTTGTTGATCCAAGGCATAGTAGCCTCCCAAGATTGTTATTTATTGTTTTAATTACGTATTATTTTATTTTTACTCACTGCGAGGTTTCGGTGGTCTGTTTGTATGGAGGAACCCTTATCATTTCTTCTTTCCCTTAACCTGTCTGTCTGGACTGGTCATTCATAGATAGAAATTTGAAATTTTACACAGAACTTTCATTCAATATACGAAAGGCGATGCTAGTCATTAATAATTCAGTTAATTAATTACTATTGAAACGATTGAAGCCAATGGAATTCAACAAAGTTCAATTTTCAGTGAAAATCCCGAACATATCGATTCGTCTTTTATGAAAGTAGGGAACTCTCCATAGTGACAACCTTATAAAAAGAAGTAAAGAAGAAATGAAAATCAATCAATAATAACAACTAGGAAACATACCAAACGATGAAATCCAGTAGAGGAAATAATCGAAAAACAAGAATGGAAGAAGCGAACCAATTAAAGTGAAGAGAAAATAAGTGGAAAAAGAATACTGGTTCCTCCACAATCGGACATAAGAAAGACTGTATGAAGCCTCGTGGACGATTTGTCCTTAAATAAATAGCTTTTACCCTCACCGTGTAAATACATCAAGCAGGGCTATTTAAACAGTGCTCACTCCTCAACTTATTGCCTATAGTCCATACCTGTGTTTATCCGTCTCACCTAGTCACCCCTCACACACATAAAGCAGTATACACTGAAGAAACTATGGCATTAGTGTGAGACTTTTTATTAAGTGTTTTTAAAATCGTTAATTGCAAGGCATACGCGTCTTCCTATTCAAATGCAAAGTTAAATAAATATTATCCTATCATATTGGTACCCAATTTACCAAATTAAATTATCTTAGTCTTGATTAATAATACATATTATGTGGACTATTATTACTAAAAGTTATCAAAACTGTCAATAAAATCGTAATAACGTTCATGCATCGCACAAACTTGATTTGGTTTGTTATTTTCTAATCTTTGACGAAAAAATATAGTGTTCTATTTGCGAAACCACAAATTTCTTGTGGCCTGAAAGAGAAACGGACGATGTTTCAGTTGAGAATGCCTAAGAGACAAGATTTAATTTTCCGTAAATTACTACTATTAAGGATTGAGAGTTCGAATTCGGGAGAAAAGGGTTGAGTCAAACCCACCCTTGGAGGACTTATTATTTTTTAATCGATAACACGTCTTAGAAAATTGTCTACTTAATGTGTTCACGCAAAGTGACTTCCAACTATTAGATGGGCTTAAATACCGACCACATGAAATCACAAGTGGCAAAATACCATAAAAGTCGTCTTTGAAAAAATGGGACAAAGAAAAAGAAAGAAAAAAAACATTCGGTAATTTATGATTGTTAGAAGCAATGGTGAATCCCGTGAGATCTCGTATTATGAAAAACCCCTTTATTTTATATTATATTATCAATCTTTTGCAGTGATGATTAATAGAAACCACATAATAGGCTACTTACAATAATAATTGTACTTCTTAAGACCAATAATGTTCATTCAATCTCAAAATATGACGTGGGCATTTATTCACTGAGTATAAATTGAAAAAAAAATATCTCATAAATGACAAATTTGAAGATAACGTGTTCCAAATTTATCTCTTATTTGATTTCTTACTGGCATTTGACTTATATTTTATTTTGCAACAAGTGGAAGATTTGAAATGTAATTATTGTGAATTAAACTTTATCTTTCTAAAAATTTAACTACGAGGAGCTGTTAACTCTTGAAGAGGAAAATAAACAAATAAACAACTACAAATAAACAAAAACTTCGTGAATAATATTGATAATTTTAATCCTCATTAATTTAGTAAGGGTTTTATTTTGCTCGGGACGAAAAACAAATGTTGTTAAGTGTTTTTCTTACGAATGATTTCTCACCAATCTATGTTGAAATAATTGAGCATTGAACTGTCACCGGTAGATTTTATGGTGTGATATATCTTATCACGCCAGGTATGTTTTTTATCGACATTCGCGATGTCATGAATCTACAGAAGATAATACTATTTTCATTATGTTATGTTAAAAAGTGATACAAAAACAAAAATTACGGGGAAAAAGATTCGATAACCATGAGGTTTTCGTGACCTAACGAGGTCGCACAAGAGTAGCAGATTGCTTACAGGACAACAATAACAGATAAAAACATGTTTATCGCCGCGTGTTTGCCGCATTCAAGGTCGGGAACAGTGAAAAAATTGTTACGAAAGTGCTTAGTTAATGTACGACATGTGGCGTACTATAACGTTAGTAAAATACGAATTTAATGCTATTATGACTTATGTATCTAAAGCACAGTAAAGAATATAAAATTGACATGTTACATAACATTGAAATATGTATAATATAATATTATTTAATAAAATGAAACAATATAGAAGGTTGGGATTGTTGTTGGCTTACATTGAAACTTGTTATTTTGGCTGCACACACCAGACAGTACTACCCAACTCTTGTGACATCAAGCTCCTTGTTCAAGTCTTTGATCAAGGTAACTTCTCTTTCGTGATGGATCATGGAGTTTCTTGTAAACCAAGGTGTTTGGTCACTTTGTCGGCGATGGTGCAGCTGACTATGCTGGAATTGTTCTATTTTTTTTAGCAGTGTTTCTGATATGGATGTAGCCTTGAATTGGTGTTTTGTACAGTATGTATGGTGCAGTGTATGTTAAGTATTATTTTTGTTTAGAAGATTGTAAAAGTTTATAATAATCTATTTTTAAATATAGTCTATATATTTTAACTCCTTTGTTATTAAGATGTATAAATTATAAATAAATTTTAATGTAAGAGTTTATTTGCACCTTATATGCCATTCCTCTCACTAAATGTACCTTCATTCACCGAAGGCTCATCAAGTTTTTTGACTCGTGGCATCATCTAACAAACCCAGTGTTTAACACTATATTCGACCCCACTACCATTCCCGCATCGATGGCAACAGACTGTCGGGGTAAATAAAGTCAACATTTTGTTGTTAGATGTAAATTAGTTTTAAATCTTTGATTTATAAGGTGAGCCCTATCACTTTTCAACATGTTTAGACAATGAATGTAGAATGTGCGTTATGCTTTTGTAACAATCACTATAGGCAATGAAAAATTATTAAATGGTATAAAATGTAGCCAAGCTACCGGACATATAGTATTGGCCTATTGAAAATAGATTCATTTATGTAATCTACACTGATTTCCATCATTTATAATAACAAGGGGATTTGAAGGGGAAAAAATATATATGTACCGAGCTCATATTTAACCGTGAAGCTATATGAGTTAATTGACTTAATCATGAGGAAAAATTAAGTTACATTTTATTATTCATTCAGGTAATGGTAAGCAAGAAAATACAAAGGAATGTTGACGCGTATTGGTACATGTGCCAATGTGATGAAAATCAAAACTCTTTTTTTCCTTAACCTAAGCCAATCAATTGAACAAAAATAGCCACTGATAATCACACCCACGGTTAATTATGAGCTGTAAAGAAGTTGGTTTGTGAAAGGCAAATCTAAAAGGGCAAATATCTTTCAAATATTAGCTTAAGAGCTATAAATATATTCCTACAAAAAGTGATTTGGTTTATACGAAATATTTTTATCCTGTATTGAAAATACTTTTATCCAATGCGTTCTTTGAAGAAGGAATAAGGCTTTGGAATAGGAAGAAACGGATAAGAGGGAGAGATGCCAATCGGATGTTTTTGATGATGGTTAAATATAGAGAAGAAAATTTGAGGCTTCTGGAAGTATAAACACTAGATTCCTTTGAGCGGTGGAGACTAATATTTGTTTACTTGCAGAGTGTGGAGGCTTGGCGGCCAAGCAGACGTAAATTGCGGCTAGTCAGTCGACAGGCTAAGGTCACTCACTATCTGCCTCGAGGGAGCGAAATGTTTTTCTAGCCCAGGCGAATTCTTTTTTTTCTTTTCTTTTTCCCTCCTGTTATAAGTGGCGTTCATTGCGATGACGAGTATTGTAGCAGTACATTGCACAACCCGTAACTGCATGCAAACTATATCACTACTGTTCTTGTATCGTATGCATTAACAGGGGATTCTAATCCGAATGATCATTTTTGTGCTGTCTCAATATTTTAGTTTCACCTACTGTTTTAAAAAATTCTTGGCGATAGCAGCTGGTGCTGAGGTTCTAGTTTGATGCAGTTTTGTAATATATAAAATTTCAAATCACCAAAAACACATTCTATATTTTATTTTATGATCATTATCATCATCAGTATAGATTTTTTTTATTCTCTCATTTAGTATAGTACTTAACGGATTGAAGGTTCTTGTTCAAATCTCAATCATCACTAATACAACCACAAAGAAACAAATGTCCAATGGCTTGGTAACTCATTATCTCGACATAAACAAATACAAAAACTACTAGATAACCCACTATCTTGACGTAAACAAATAGAAAACTACCAGAGATCATTTCATCCCAAGATTTTCACTCTATTTTACAACTGAGGGGCTCAATATCCCACCATAAACAAACCAACGACTATAGACCTCATTTTTCCAAAACATTAAATATCAACAAACTTACTGATTCATCATCAGAAACAAACTACATATATGTTGCTTCATGATATGAATTGTTTTTGTTTGAATCCCCGAGGTGGCAATTAATTTTATTTCACTTCCGTAAACGTAATGGAGGTTTAACATTCGTATACAAATTCAGCTAAGCTTAAATAAAATGCACGCGAGTAATAAACAAGTATATTTCACCAAAAAATAATTAAAATAAAGTCATTAGGCATTGATGTTTTTTCTACTTAAACCTCATGTTTCTCAAAAATAGATGGAATTTTTGTGACTTCGGATTTGAAGTAGGCACACTTGCAAATATAGAAATTAGTCGTCCCAAGGGAAGGCTAAAAAGTTAATGTTTTGAAAAATAGTGTAATCAAATGATAACAGTTATTGGCTTTAATCTTGCAAAATCTACTTTAACATTGTATCAGGAGTCTAATAATAAAAAAATAGACCCTAGCATTGAGCTCTCCTATGTTCAAAAGCTACTAATGTAATGTGGGGTTTTTAGAGCACTTCTTTGGAAAATTATTAATATCATAGTAATAATGTGGTTATTAGTAGCTTTAGAAAGTTATTTTTTCTAATATATATGATCAAGCAAAACGTTTATGGGTTCGCAAAGATGTTATAAAACATTGGCAAATCAGTTTACAATATTACTGTTTATTTAGCACCTTACTAACGTGCAATCAAAAAATATTGTGGTCTTACCTGAAAACTTTACTCCTTCATAGAATGTACGGAAACGGCGTCTATTTCATACGATAAATGTACGCTCAGATATTAACTCGCTTCGCAAGCAAGTTTATCAAGGAACCCTAAGACATTGGTAATAAGACATATTTTATTAGCAACTTCTTGTTTCATTCATATTGTTTAGGTTTACAGTTATTTCATTTTATATTGTTTACATCCTTGATATATATGAAACTTATTTGTATATATTCATATTTTATAATTTCTTTTCGAATTTTTTTTAACCTCATTTATTGATTTCTTTTAACATAAATTTAATCTGTATTTAATGGTCATTATTCAATTGCTTGGAATTGTAAAACTAATATTTTCCTTTATCATATTGTTGTTGAAGTTATTACTCTAGGGTATAGGGGCTCCTCAGCAAATTACTGCTATCAGACAAAATTATCCAAGGAGTGAATAGTTGACCCTCACTGTTTCTCGGTACGCCTGAGACTCACATGGCCAGCACGCTGGACCCCGACGTCTGTCTTCAAAGCCAACTCCTGATGCTATCTATTCACCGATGGGTGATGAAAAAAAAAAAAATTCCCACGTTGTAGAGGTAAGCCTAACTGTCTCACGATAAAAAAGATTCTGGGTTCAAATCCCTATCCGACTTTCCAATACACCTGAAAGTAATTAGGTTACTTCACCTTTACAAACATAATCTTACCGTATCGACACTCCAGTTAACCAATTACCCCAAAATTTAAACTGTAAAAAATTAAAAGTCATCTCAAACAAGTAAGAATCCATAATACTTTATTTACGAACCTTACACCAAACATGTTTCCATACACTCCTTGGTCAAAATTAATTTAATATTTTGGTTTATATTAACAGAAATGTAGATAAACCATTGTATTTACAAAATATTACAGTATTTTTATCTCGGTCATTTGCAATCATAACCACGCCCTTATCAAGCGAAATCAGAAAACATTTGATTCAAACGCATGAAGTTGTACATGCAAACCCGTCAACAATAAAATAGAAATAATTAAAAACTTAAGTTTGGAAAACATGGAACAGTTACCCTTTGCTTTGCAAAAATAACTACTTTCCGCAATGCAGTTATTTGCTCTTACTCAGCCTGAGATATATTTCAATAAAACGACAGCTTCTGAAAACCCATTATCACTGGAAAGTTGGGAATCAAAATTCTTTTAAAAATTGCAAAAACAAAAAACCAAACATGAGTATTTTTTTTTTCAGAATAATGAAATATGCTTAAACTGTTTGTGAACCCGAAATATTCATCATGTAGAGAATATGTATACATATACTAGTAACTAGTTTCGCTTGTAAATACAACTGATTCCTCTATTTATTTTCAATAAGTGGACGATAGAAAATGTCATCTTTCAGCCTTAAATGTTAGGGAAAAAGGTCATAAATAAATAAGCAAAAGAGCATTGATTCATTCCAACTTAGAAAACTATAAGAAATATATCAGAAAAGAACATAAAATAATTACCTCTGTATTAATGATTATTGACGAATGGGTTTTTGATTAACATAAATGATCATTGGCTCAAAAAAAAACAAATGGAAAGTTTTGTATCCGCTTGAGTCTTTGATTGTAACGTAAACAAAAGCGGTAGACTTTTCTTAATGTTTTATTTAAATTTGGTTAGCACTTATACTTTTAAAAGAAAATATCGTTCGACCATGAAAAATGGCCTTGTCCTCGAGTTTGTTTGCTTTAAAAAAAAAAATCACACATTTGAACATTCTCTTATTCGATACTATTTTTTTTTTTTTGTCAATATTTTTGTTTATCAATAATCGATTAAATTTTATTTGGCCTTTTTAAAATGATTGTCAATTGATTTATTGATTTTACGTCTATACTAGCAATCCGACCACAATTGAACAGCCTTTGATTATTTTATGAATAAACGTTTTCTCTAATTGGTATATGGTTTTATATATGTACACTCCACGAAGACTCCTGTCAAAAGGAACAGATGGAAATCGAGTGACTTGGTTAGATATTTCTAAATATATCGTGAATGGACTCGCTCTGTTTGCAGCCATACCATACTTCCTGGCACGAGTGAACACACTCCGACGTAACAAGAGTCTGTACATAACATAGCTGTGAACAGAACAGAAGATATAATAAAATACATATGGGTTTGGGGTTTTATTAGGGTTTTTGACCCAAATATACTCGCATTTATTACAGGTAGAGCTTAATGAAACACACTTATAAATATTGGAACAATAATTATAAACGAATTGATCAAATATTTAGGGAGCCTTGCTATTTTTTTTTCATGGATCGTGAACTAAAACATATTTTTGTATTGTATATACATAGTTTGTATTAAATGACTTATAAAGTGAGGGAACAGCACAGAGAGATACTTATGGGACTTATCCGTAATTACTTAAATATATATTAAATTTTAAAAAACAGTGTAAGTAAATCTGTCCTTTAATCATTTCAACTACCTTCAAACTCAACAAAAATTCGTCTAATTTTGCAGTCCAAATCCTTAGGGTCAAACACATGTCAAGTTTGTATTTCGGACAGATCCTAAAAAATCATACCGTGTTCAAAAACACTAATTTGTTGTCACTTCTTGAGTCTGTGAGATGGATTTTTGTTTAAAGTGACCTTAAGGAAATCCAATACACAGATCAAACTCATGGTCCGATGATCAAACTCAAGAAATAGAGCTGATTAATGATATTGATTTTCCTTTTCGTAAATTTTCCTTCTATTATTACCTTATTATTGCAATGAATTATAGTTTTTTAAAAGTAGTTTTAGGCTGTACTTTACTATTTAATAAAACCATTTTTACCAAAAAAAATGTTCTTACAATTTCTTTATAATTAGTGTGGTCAGGTCGTCACGAGGGGGGTGCCTAGTTACCCTAGCCCTGGTGACGAAGTGAGGATTGCTTAGGCTATGACCTGGACAATTGATTCATGACGGGTCTTACTACTGTACTACCTAACTCCATATTTGATAGGTATGTGCCCCGACAGTGCACTATATTCAGAAGAAGAGGTATAGGTGTAGGTAGTTTATGTGGTCTTGGAATGACGACGAATTCACACTCGGTATCTGAGGGTAGGCGAAAACCGTCCGGATCCCAAAGGCGAGTGTGAACCGGAGAGAGGCAGACTGAATTGCCGTGGGAGACACTACTAGGTCAAGTTTGTAGGGCCACGGCAACCGTTGTCCGCGAGGGAGAGGTCTCTCCCAAGGAGCTGCTAGTTTTAGCGAGACGAAGGCAGAGAATCCCACTAGGAGAGTGTGGGGTCTGACAAGGCCGGACTAAAACATAGCAAGGTTAGGAAGAGAGATCCAGAGGTTTTCATAAATGAGAAGGCTAAATCTTGAAACATCAGTGCAACTGTAGGTCCACCAGTTAGAGAGCCGTTGTTAGAATGATTTACAGGCCAAAGCCCGGTCCTATTTTATAGTCAGTAGTGGCTGTCAGTAGCCAATCATCTGGGGTGTTATTCTGACCAAACATAACGCAGGGTTGCGGTGTCACTTTGTTCTAGACAATGACCCACCGAGGTCTGGGTCGCTCGCTACCTTCTTTTCCCTTCAAGGACCTCTGACTAGTTTTTTGCAGCTGCGTCTTTTATTGTTTACAATATTTACACTGGTATGACTTATGGTTTGGTAATGTTATTTACATTTGTTTGAATTAATTTACAATATATTATAACCAATTTACAATATATATATATATATATATATATATATATATATATATACAATAGAGTATAGGGTGATTTATCTTATGTAGTTAGTGGTCGCTAAATCATGTATTTTGTATGTAAAAACATGATAACAATCAATTAATACCCTAATGAGATCACTCTGAAAAAATATGTTATTTAGTAAATATCATCGGCGCAGCCTCAAAACTGCAGAGAATTTTAAAAATCAGATTTAAAAAAAATGTTTTTATTTAAACAAATATGAACATACTTTCCTCTTTCTCTGTCATTATTTTTGTAATACTTATGTAATTCGATAACAGTTTTATCGATAGTAAATAGGAGAAAATCTAATAACTGTCCAATCGGGGAATTTGATTCCCTAAAAAATGAGTTATTGTTTCGTCAAAATCTGTTCGATCAATTTCTGTTTGTATTGCCGTTTTACACCTTCATAAATCAAGTCGATGGGACCCTATCTTAATTTTTTCTTTCGAGAGTGTTCTGTGCAATGGGAAAAAGTCAGCTCTAACTGCTATAAGCAGAACGAAACACACTCGAAAAAAGAGGACGATGTTTTTCACATATTGTTTTCTCTTGACCATATTACCGCATAAGCTGGCCGTGTTATGCTCGTGAAAGAAGCGTGGAGATAAAATGGATTGAAACCGCAATGGGACTAAAAAGTATATAAAATAAAACTTCTTCCATATATATTACCCTCCTGGACATCACTTCCGCGGTGACAAGTAAGCAAGAAGACTAGTCTAAGAACAAGAAGTATAATTTAAGGCTATTGGCGAGGATTCGTAAGCCAACACTGTCATTAGGTATGTGCTGAATTGAAATTTTATGTGGTAAAATATATATATTTTTTTTTAAAGTGGTATATACATCCTTATGTACTCACTCTTATTCAGGGGTGAAAATTACTTACTCATATTTATAGGAGTGAAATTGAAGTCCTTAGTTTTATAATGCTAAGAACAAGTAGAAGGGGCTTAAGCAGAACTGTATACCTGCCTCGTGACTTCATGGAAGTCACTGATGGTTCCTGTTATTTTTAAGTAAACAACCGCATCTTTCTAAGACTTCTCTACTTCCCAGAATCTCATCCTTTCTTATACATATAAGTCCCAGCTTTAGCCCCAGACCCCACTCTATTCCAAAACTGATGAAAGTGGTCAGAGGTACTTCATTCGAGCAGCGAAGAAACAGTGAGCTGCATGAGATATTTGAGCTGCCTACGGTGGATGAATTCATCCAGCGTAGACATATCACGTTTTTCGACTCCTTGCAATACCTAACAAACCCGGTGTTTAACACTATAACCCCCGCTCCGTTCCCCCATCGATGGCAGGACGCTGTCGTGGCTGGAACGCTTTAGTTTTAGGTTCTAGGTATAGTTTTTTAGTTTTAGTGCTTAGTGTTCACGGTAATAAACTGAAGGTGAGCCTCATCAACTAGTGTTGTGTACGTGGTTATGACTTTTTTACTACAGATTGAATGTATTTTTATTAAGCCCTCCTTCGAATGTATCAGTGCATCGCAGTACGGGAGCAACTTGTAACTCTATAAAAAAATTTTGTTCATTGTATTACTTTTTGAGGTTTTGAAAAAAAAAAAACTCGTCCCTAGACCTCTCACCCAGTATGTAGTAACGTAACTGGTAATATTTGTATATACCAGTGTTTTGCTTGTATTTTATAATAAAGCTTTTCTTTCTTTTCTTTTAAAAAACTCTCCTCTACAAAGATTATTTAACTGTTGATAACCTAAGGAAAATAATATTTTCTTAATCTTTTAAATTGACTACAAAGTTAAGTACAATTCAAACATTGAACTTTAATTGATTAATCGACTAAATTTATTTATTTTTCTTGGTAGTAATACCCAGACAGTATGTAGGTATTTATTATATGTTAAAAAATTAGCTTGGAGTCTCTCAAAATAAATATTTTTATTGATAAACCATCTTCAGTCAATTTGACGCCTACTAAAGCATCATTAGGGATAAAACTTCTGTATAAGTATATAACAACATACATAAATGTTTATATTTAGAAACAACAATAACATAACACAAAACTGGAATAAAATAGATTTCGAATTTCACAGGTGAGTTGTTAAGATCTTTTTATTGTTTTCCAATCTTATTATTTAATAAATTAACTCTTATTGTATCGTATTTCTTTTATTGCGTTTATGTTGTTTCCAAATACATAAATTTATGTATCATGTTCTAAATTATTGTCCCGATGACGCCTGAATAGGCGAAACATTGCCTGGAGATGGTTTATCAATAAATATATTTATTTGGAGAGACTTCAATCTTATTTTCTAACACATTAAATAATTTACGTATATTTCATCGAATTGTCATCAATCGTATGTCATCAATTTACTAACGGCCATTTCAATTGAAGGTTTCAAAAGGAAGAATCATTACAGCAAGTTGCGAAACTTTATGTCAGAGTTAGGCAATCAACATGAACCAATAATCATTGGATTGCATTTTTGTTTTAAAGTTTGATTGAGATTTTAATTTCCTCTTATTTGCATTGATTCGTGTCGTAAATAAGTATTTTATTAAAGTTTCAATCCAACCGTCGGTTCACTTTGAAAGACATGGTTTCATTAACCTTTCGTCACACAGCAACAGCGAAAGGTAGTGAGCACTTTGAGAATGGTGGGATTTCCTAATGAAGCAATCACCATAAAATTTACTCTGGAGTTTAGCCTGAACACTCCTTTAATTACAGAAAAGGTAAAAGTGAGTGATGTAATTACATGATGAAAGTAATTCTAATCACTTGGAAGGAACTCATTGGAATGCCGTGAAGACTCAGCCTCTTGTACTCACGATAGGCATTTCATTTGCATTTCCTTCATCGAGCAACGGAACTAATTTCCATTATACTCTTTCGTTTTTCCATGAACGTCAGTCATCCGAAGCTTCAATACATGCTAGTTTAAATGTTTGCAACTTTAGTACACAAATTAACACATATATAATACATTTTAATTATCAATAACACAGACCTACAATAAAAACATGTTTTTTTTTCTGCTAGGATTTTAAAACTGATTTTAGGTATTTTTGGGGCGCTCAGTCTAAATATCAAATCATTTTTTCTCTATCTACTCTATTTTTTTAGAACTGAGTGTTTTTTGGCGAGCAATTTTGACAAAATTTTCTGGAACAAGGAACCAAAATTATCTTTTATTGTAGAGAACGTCTGCTACCCTTCTTCTCTCAATTTATGATTAGCGCCTATTTATTGGCAGTTCAATGCGAGGTTTGAAATGTGTCCTACATAATGGGAATAAATATGATTCAATACCAATTGCTCACTCGACGAAAATGAAAGAAATATTTATCACCATAGCTTTGGTCTTGGAGAAGATAAAGTATCATGAACATCAATGGGTGATTTGTATAGACTTAAAAATGCTAAACATTCTCTTTGGGCAGCGAAATGGCCACAACAAAAATATCCTAGTTTATTGTGTCATCACACCACTGGGTTAGAGTAAACTGGCTTAAGAGACAAAACATAGACGCCGGGGGAAAAGAATTTCATTAACGACCCCTTAGTTGAACGAGAGCAAATCATCTTTCCTCCACTCCATATAAAACTGGTCCTTATTAAGCAGTTTGTAAAGGCTCTTGATAAGAATGGGTCACGCTTTGCATATATTGGGGGAAAATTCCTCAGCTGAGTGCGGAAAAAATTAAACTTGGAATATTTGATGGCCTACAAATAAGACAACTTTTTAAGATTCCTGCCTTCGTAAATTGCATGAATGAGGCTGAGCGAAAAGCCTGGACTCGGTTTATTGCAGTTGTTGGAAATTTTCTTGGAAAAGGGAAGGCTGAAAACTATGGTGACCTGGTAAGCGAGATGTTTAACAGTTTCAAGACATCTTGGTTGTAACATGAGCATTAAGGGTTCACTATTTACATAGCCACTTAGATCGTTTGTCTGAAAACTTGGAAGACACCAGTGAGCAACAATGTGAAAGATTTCACCAGTATATTAAAACTATGGAGGCCCATTAACAAGAAAGATGGGATACGCACATGATGACAGATTACTGCTGGATTTAAAAAAGGGACTGTTCGAAAATGCATTCAAGAATGTCAAGGAAAAGAAGCTTCCGATGGGTTCAGTGGCTAGTTCGTTTCATCTATGACATGTTTCCTCTTGTTTTGTATACAATAATATTTGTATAATATAATAATATATAATAATAAAAATTCCATGTATAGTTTTTTTTTATTTAATCCATGAATTTAACTTCAAATAGTGTAATGTATATTTCACTAAAATGTTATAATTGAGCTCCTAGGCAAATCCATCAAGAGAATCCTAGCAAAATGCTATATTTAAATTCAGGACATCAAATTCCATATGAAATCAGCTCCAGCAGTTCGTATTGCCAATAATAAGCTCGTATTTAACATACAGAACGTTCAAACTTTCAATTGGCCAACTTAAATCTTTTTGTAAACAAATACCAGACGGGATGGGCTGCCACAAAGGTCCGTCACACAAAGTTACGCTACACTTAGCAAGTTATACCAATATCCAACTAATAGTTCAAATAATCCAAAATATGTTTCTAAGAATAATATTTGACAAACCAAGGTTACATTGGTAAAGTTACACTTAGTATGATAAACTGATGAATATTTTAATAACAATAAAACACAACAAAATTTATTGTTTAATGTAGACATAGTGAGAATCGATTATTTACCATTGGGCATAATGTATATTATGAAAAATTATTCTTCTAATAGCATTTCGTTTATTTTTGTTTGTTTTTTTATAATTTGTTTGTTTTTGTCGTTAATGTTTTTTATTTATATTTTCCCTAAATTAAATGAAAAGTTTATTCATAACCAAAACCGATTACGTTAGTTTATTTTTGTTTTATACTAGCTGCATTGCATATTAGCATAAAATTATTTTTATTATGAAAACATTGGAAATCATTTTTTTGTCTTTAAACAATTGGGGAAGTACCATTTTTGGGTATAGCCAGGGTGGGTTCCCGAAATATGATTATTATCTTTAGTACCTGCTTTGTATTTGCCTTTTATTTTATATTACTTTCTTTTATGTTTAAGATTTTGGAGTGCCTTATTTTATATCGCATTTGTATATATTAGTATTTAGTATTGGTTTCTTTTCCTTATTAATTTTACCTTTTGTATATAGTTCATTTTCTTGTAAATTATTAATTTCTCTTATTTCTTTGTATATATTTTTCTCTGCTTGTTAATATTGTAAATATTTTTTCTGTAAATAGATTTGCATGAAAAAATTAAACTATGGTATGTAGTCTTTTTCTATTGTTTTTCCTCATTGGAAGATAAGTATTAGAATAAAATAAGAATATATATTCTATAAATAAGAAATTAGTCTTAAAGCCTGTGTCTCAATATTTTTTTTTATTTTTTATTAAAATTTAGTTTTCTTTTAATTAAATATTGGTTAAAAGATATTATTTCTGAATTGTTATACTGTAAAATTCCTGATGAAAAATAATATTATGAGTTCGCGACTATTTTATTGATCGTGAAATAACTTATGTCTGTCCCCTCCCAGTATTTGGTGAATGTCAATGGCAGCTTACCGCTGTCACGATCAGGCCACGTGGTCCACGTGCCCAATCTAAGCTCATTCAGGAAAAGACTTTGTCAACTATATAAAGTTAGCGAGGAAGGCATATATATTCACAGGTGGTCTGAAAAGTTTCCGGCCTCAACATGAAGATGATAATAAAATAAATAAAAGCTTTGTTAGGTCGGAAACTTTTCAGACCACCCTCGTATATATCCACCGGCTAGTTCTGTGGTTAGCTCTTCAGCCATCTTTACAAAACTACCTTTAATGGTCTCTAACCGTTTTAGAATGGTGATACTCCAAACAACAAGATCTGGACAAGACAATTAGTCGTCTCACAACAGTATAGATCTTATACTTATAGGGGTGACTAGGTATAAATGACAGAGAAGAAGGTATGGTGAGGTGTTGAAAAATTATCTCCAGATCAGTGTTCTGCAGAGTTTGAATAGGTTTGCTTGATTATATCTGAAGTACAGAGGGTAGGGTTCAATGACACTTGTTTTGTTTTTTCTTTCGGTCGGCTGTAGGCTGCTTGCTACCTAGGCACAGAGTTTCTTAGTTAAATACTCGAACCAATTGCAGCCTACGGTTACACAAATTGTCACAAGTTACACAAATTGCCAAAAAAAATTAGATTCTCCCTCCTAAAGGGGAAAAAAGCCTTGCCAAAATCCTACATTATAGGAGGGCAAGAGAACTCACCAACTTTCTCAGTGTACTATCTGGGTATCGAAATGGATAGGTGTCTGCATTTCTCTGCCCATTTTAGTAGCAAAATAAAAAAAGTACGCACTTACTAACTTTACCCAACTTGTAGCGACCCGATGATAAAAAAATCTGTCCTCCGGCCAGCTCTGCTGTACGGTGCCTCGCTATATACTCACTTGACTGACAATACAGCTTAAAGTCTCTAGCAATTTCAGAATGGGATCAAGAGATTAGCCTCTCGAGAGTTTTTTGCTTACCCGTTGCTTGGTGTGCCGTCGATTGGTGAGTTCATTCACCGGAGACACAGATTTTTGACTCATTGCAGCATCTAATAAACCCAGTGTTTAACACTATGACCCCACTACCATTCCCGCATCGATGGCAACAGACTGTCAGGGAAAATTTGCTTGATTATATCTGATGTACAGAGCGTAGGGTTCAATGTCACTTGTTTTGTTCCATCTTTCGGTCGGCTATAGATATATCCACAGATATATCCACTAGTGATATATCCACAGATATATCTGGCTATATAACCCAGATATAGATATAAAGGTACTATTTGAATCTGACTATAGTTTCCGTCACGAAATTAGAAGCTTGAGACACGCAATGCATGACAATGATTTTGTTTGTTAGATGTAAGTTAGTAATAAGTTTTATGATTTACATTATACCTTTGTAACAATCGCAAATCACTTTGTAAAACTGTTGTAAAATTGTACACAAATAAATAGATTGTATTAATCCAGATATAGATCTATATAAAGGTACTACTTGAATCGGACTATAGTGAAGTATGAGAACCCGCAATACATGGCAAGCCTTTTTGCCGCTCTGTGCAATACTTCTCTTATATCCACCTGATCCCTTTACTTCCATAATGTCAATCATTAAGTAATTAGCAAATTAGTGATCATCCCCCCCCCAGTCGGTATGTGGTGACAACGCCGCGCCAAGTAGCCCTTTCATCCCAAGCGTCTAATTTCATAACGGTGACTATAAGCTGTCGTGATTGGGCTAGACTGGACATCCTGACAGAAACATTTACTTCCAAATGTCCAATTAGATCGCTTTATCGTCTTCCTTTCGCGCCCCTGACACAGTGCTTTGTTTACTAACATTGTTCCGCCTATTTGTATCTCTGGCCATTTGAATAATCACACAAGGCTGTTCCGTTCGTAGGCATTGGATAGGAGACAATGGATGTGACTCACTCGGCCAAGGAGGCGACCATCTCGCTACTCATTACATTAGACCATTATGGAACACTGGCATCGACGATTCCGCGTGAAATTTCTCGATGACTACCATGAATTCCTCTTCGTCTATTTTCCTAAAAACCGAAGTCTGATATCGATTGTGCTAGTGAGCAATGAGCCCAGATTCCCTGCCTGTACTCTATGTTCACGGTTTTGTTAGTTCAAGGTAAAGACATGAGCTCCTATTGGATATGAAAAAGACTTGGAAAATATAACCATACATATAAAACATGATTAAGTGTTTTTATTTATTAATTGATGGAGAAGCTGGCAACCTTGCATAACTTAAGCACTCCAGCGATACACTTAAAATCATCTTCTAGTCATATTAATAGCGGCAATTTATTCTCCCATTATAAAGAATATATGATATTTAAAAACAAAATAATAAGTCACTTGGTATTAAAAAAATAAATATTTTTCGACCGGCGGGCGCCCACGACAATGCTAAAAATTAATTACTTGGGAATAAAAGGAAATTAAATTTTTGTTGGAACTATAGTGCAAAAATAACTACAAAAATTCTCTTAAACCGACATTCCTATTTATAAATAAATCCTGAATTTTGTGATGCTTCACTTAGCTTAAGTATTTTCTTTGGCTAATAATTACCTAAACAGTAGGATTAAGGACCACTACTAGTAGATATCAGTAAGATAGAGCGTAAGATACGAGTAGCTCAGTGTTCAATGCAGGGTTGTGGCAACTGTTTATGAAACAAGCACCATTTGGTGAAAATAAAGACACAAAACGTTATTAGTTTCGTTTTAGGAGCTTCCGGACAAAAACCTATTAAAAGAACACTATTCGAGTAATGATTTATTAGTAAAAATTTCAATATGATCTTATACGAGAATTATGAATAAATAATAATTCGTAAGTCATATTAAGTTAATTTCTTGATGTCAGAGGTCATACCAAACAAATCAGAAATGATTTTTTTTTTTTCTTCGGTTGATAAATTACAACTCTACGTTAATACAACGCTTGTATTTGTTATCAATTAAGTAAATACATATTTCTATCATTTTACTTGCAAGTAATATTAGGTAACTTTTTTGAATCAATTTCTCAAATATAAAACTAAAAGTTCAAATGAAAAACCTCCGACTTGGTAAGTTATGGACTGCGTGAACGACCTATTTCTCCTTCCTGAGCTGCACCGGCCCTTCTCCGGGTAAGATAAGACAACAAAAGACGACCAATCAGGGTAATCTCAGACAGCTCAATATTAAAAGTAAAATAACTAATTTCGCGCTAATGTTCTGATTCGAGAATATAGAAAATGTGGTCCACTGACAAAAAATAGGTGGATACAATTTTTAGCACCATTATCGAAGTGTATTGTTGTATAAAATCAATTTCTAATTATTTATTATATTTCGTTTTATTTTTCAACTTAAAATTCATGTTTTGAGATTGATTACTTTATTACACCGCATTTATGGATTATTATTCCAATATACAGATACCCCCTCCAGTAAGACATTAATATTTATAGATACATACATATGGCTTCCCGAATAGTTTATATTTATCGGTGTATGATATAATATATACAGGGTTATACGTAATGATTCGAGTACACACAAAATTTCTGTTTCATAAGTTCAATTGAACTTTAGAGCCCGGCCTTTTCGTAATTTACGAGACCTTTCTAGTCTGACCCAGTTAAAATTTGGAAGACTAATCCGGTGAGTAAGTTGATTTAAGTCAACACATAAGCAGTACTGGATCACCACTTCACATGTAAAGGTATTGTATCTGAACCCCCACACATACATTGAATTTCATTTCAGTTTCGTAAAAGCTATTGGTTTGTTGTGAATCGGCTTAGATAAAACTCTTGACATCTTTCCCTCAGCAATGTAAACCGATAGCCAAACAAATAATCCACTCATTTTTAAATTCAGGGCTAACTATCAACTCCTAGTTTAATATGTTAGATTTCATTAGCGTAAATAGACGAGGGGGTTCCGTATACCTCAAAGGCGAAACCAGTAGCATTTTCATATTTTTTTTCATTTATGTTTCAATATTATGGTATTCGTTCATTGAAGTCACCACACATATACAATGGTCATTTATTGTTTATATTAAGTTAATCCCATAAGTGTAGTTTGTGCTATAGACATACTTACTTGTACCTGTATGTTATCGTTTATTCTATATAGAATAATTTGTTGCTTTTTTTTCATTTCATTTCACCCTAAAATTGGAACAATAATTCGTCGGGTGGTGGTTTCTCAATTATTTCTGAACATGGCTAAACAGCTCACTAACAGCTTCTAACTTTCCTAATCCTACCCATCTTTAACAAATTTTTGAAAGTTTTATCTCAGAACTATTTAAAAATTTTAAACTTCCTTTACGAAGAGACTGTTTTTGGCTGGCTGAAGTAAAGCCTTCAGAACAATTCAACTTTACAGCATTCTTAAAATTAACTTGTTTGTTAAAAATTAACTACTATTTATTGCACCATCAAGGACATGATGCAGTAAAAATCAATAATACCAATTTCTTGAAAAAGAGTCACTATTATTTTTTGGGTGCATAATGTGAGAAGCATGTCTCATCTCAAAACGTTGTGCCAATCGCTTTCAGTCCGCATAAGGTGTTCCCAAACGATCTCTACAATTTTCTCTGATCAACAATGACCCTGATGCTGGTCAACTGAGGATTTAAATTCACTTCAGCAAGTGTTCTTCTAACAGTTTCTGCACATATCGCTACTCCCTTAATTGTATGAAGAAGTTGAGCAGTCTAAGCAGCACAGAAAAACCGATTCCGAAGCGTGTGTGGTACATTAAACCGATCATCTCTTGGCTCTGTCAATCGTGGCCGACTTGAACCGGGTCTCCGAATGCACTAACTTGTCATCGTACTCCAAATAGTTGTATCAGGTAAACCCAGTGCACGGGCTGCATATCTTTAACTTCGACCATCTACCACTCAAGCAACAACACGGGCTACATGCCAGACATTTATTAAATTAAAAAAAAAAAACCTTTTTTCTAAATTTGTAGTGATCAGTTACAAAAAATTTTTTTAGAATCAATTTGCTAAATATTTATGAGGTTTTTCCTTCATATTTATATTCCCTTAAAACTGTAAACGTTTAATATTAATTATAAAATAATTCTATTAGGAAGCAAATATTTGAATTTTTCTAGGTGCGGCACGTTTTTTGTTAGTCAATGTATATATACCGTTTATTTTTTTAGATTTATTTATTTGTGCGTTGTTGTTAGTCGTTTACGGACATAGGCCAATAAGAAACAATTCTAATCAATCAAAACATTGATTTCCACTGTTTTGACTTAATCCGGAGCCACAGATTTTAATTAAAAACTCCTTTATTTAAAAAATTTTTAAACGTTTTTTTTGTTTTGTTTTTTCTTTCATAGCTCCTTTAAATTTACAGATAATTATAGATCCTCAGACGAATCTATTTACAAATTATTTTTGTATTTCCTGTAGCATCACTACATTATATACAGGTTTTGTTATTTTATAAAAATTATATGATGAATAAACAAGTATAATGATATACATTATACGTGACTGGACTAAACTGACTAATAAAGGTGATGGGGCTCACCTTTTTGATCAACCTTAAAACTAACTTACATACTAATTCTTAACCTAATTTTTCCCCGACAGTCTGTTGCCGTCGATGCGGGAGGGGTGGTGGGGGTCATAGTGTTAAACACTGGGTTTGTCAGGTGCTCCAACGAGTCAAAAAACTTAATGTGTCTCCGGCGGATGAACTCACCCACCGACGGCACACCAAGCAACGGGTGCAGGTCAGCGTTCTTCAACCTCTTGAGAGAGTTATGTTGGACCACTTTTCGCATGATCCCATTGTGGAAATTTTGGAGACATTTGGCTGTATTATCAGTATTATTAGCACGTACAGCAGAGCTGGCCGATAAGTCCGATAGCCGTTATACCTTTGTCGTACTTTTCCTATTTTATTACTAAAATGAGTATAGAAATGGTGATGCCTATCCATTTTTATACCCAGATAGTGCATTGAGAAAGCTGGTGAGTTCTCTTGCCCTCCTATGCTATACGATTTTGGCAAGGATTTTTTCCCTTTTTGGAGAGAGAAGATTACGCAGTCGGTCTGACCGGCATTTACACTGATATTTAAAATGCCCAGTCTGTCACTGATATCGTTACAAACTGACTCGGCCTGTGTAAGAACTCTTTGTGCACTCATGCTGCTGCTGTAAACCTCAATGTCGTCGGCGAAAGCGATTACAGTAGCTTTCTTATAGTTTGTCCCAACAATTTCAGACTTGTACGTCGGGTCGTCACGAGGGGGGTGCCTGGTTACCTAGCCCTAGTGACAAGTGAGGATTGTTTGAGTTTACAACCTGGACAATCGTTTCATGACGGCTTTACTATCTGACTCCATTTTTTGATAGGTATGTGCCCCGACAGTGTACTATGTTCAGGAGAAGAGGTATAGGGTAGGTAGTGTAGGTAGTTTATGTGGTCTTGGTATGACCACAAATTCACTCTCGGTAACTGAGGGTAGGCGAAAACCGTCCGGATCCCAAAGGCGAGTGTGAACCGGAGAGAGGCAGACTGAATTGCCGTGGGAGACACTACTAGGTCAAGTTCGTAGGGCCACGGCAACCGTTGTCCGCGAGGGAGAGGTCTCTCCCAAGGAGCTGCTAGTTTTAGCGAGACGAAGGCAGAGAATCCCACTTGGAAAGTGTGGGGTCTGACAAGGCCGGACTAAAACATAGCAAGGTTAGGAAGAGAGATCCAGAGGTTTTCATAAATGAGAAGGCTAAATCTTGAAACATCAGTGCAGCTGTAGGTCCACCAGTTAGAGAGCCGTTGTTAGAATAATTTACAGGCCAAAGCCCGGTCCTATTTTATAGTCAGTAGTGGCTGTCAGTAGCCAATCATCTGGGGTGTTATTCTGACCAAACATAACGCAGGGTTGCGGTGTCACTTTGTTCTAGACAATGACCCACCGAGGTCTGGGTCGCTCGTTACCTTCTTTTCCCTTCAAGGGCCTCTGACTAGTTTTTTGCAGCTGCGTCTTTTATTGTTTACAATATTTACACTGGTATGACTTATGGTTTGGTAATGTTATTTACATTTGTTTGAATTAATTTACAACATATTATAACCAATTTACAATATATATATATATATACAATAGAGTATAGGGTGATTTATCTTATGTAGTTAGTGGTCGCTAAATCATGTATTTTGTATGTAAAAACATGATAACAATCAATTAATACCCTAATGAGATCACTCTGAAAAAATGGATCCCAAAGGCGAGTGTGAACCGGAGAGAGGCAGACTGGATTGCCGCATGATGGCTGCTAGGAAAATTTGCAGGGCTACGGCAACCGTCGTCCGCGAGGGAGAGGTGTCTCTCAAGGAGGTGCTAGTTTTAGTGAGACGAAGGCAGGGATTCCCACCAGGAAGTTGTGAGGTCTGATGACGCCGGACTAAAACATAGCGAGGACAGGAGAGAAGAGATGCAGAGGTTTTTCATAAAGAAGCAGTCAGGTTTTCAGAGTTCAAGCAGGGTAGCCACGTAGTTGCCAGGAGAGAATGATTTACAGGTTGTTTTTTTTTTTGGTTTTTTTTTATTTCAAAACCTCTTTATTATAGCATGAACCAAATAAATAATAATTAATAATTGAAATACAAATTTCTCCTCTTCCTGCCATTCACAGATGCATTTGAAGGAGTGCATAAATATAATACATTTTGTTTTTGTAGTTAAAAGTTCATAGTCTCATATACAACACTAGGTGATGAGGCTCACCTTCAGCTTGTTACCGAATGATTTACAGGGGCTAGACCCTCGGCTTAAGCACCCAGCAAGCCTTGCCCCTAGCGAATCATCATTGACATTGGTGTAACCAATGATGTGTGGTTTCTTTGTCCTCTGGGAGAGGCAGGCAGGGTCCTTGCCGAAGGGTCTGTGACCTTATCTGGGCTCATACCTGCGACTGAGAGCTGTTGTCCCATCTCATGTAACTACTTGGCACCCCGCATTTTTTATTGCTTATCACATTTACAATGATTTATATTTTGTTCATGTTATTTACATTTGTTTACAATATATGTTGTTCATGTTATTTACATATGTCTACAATATATTTTGTTCATGTTATTTACAATATATATACAATAAAGTATAGGGTGATTTATCTTATGTAGTTAGCGGTCGCTACAGTGTACATGCTGAAAAGAACGGGAGACAAAACCACACCTTGAGGAAATCCACAAGTCAGAGGGAATGGGTTAAATAGGCAATCACCCACCCGTAACCTTGCCGATCTGTTCTTCAAGAACGAAACCAACATGGCGTATGTCTGCTCTGGGCATTCCCAGTCGTAAAGCTGTCGGCACAGCGTCCCGTGGGACACTGAGTCGAAAGCCTGCGTGCAGTCCAACGAGATTATAGCAGTTGCTGTATTCTTGTTGATACCAAGGGTGGCTTTCGTTTGTACCTTCACAAGCGGATGTTCTGTACTCAGATGAGCCTGAAAACCTGTCTTCGTATGGGATGATAGCATTTTCCGAACAGAACTCCTTCAAGTAGTTCAGTATTATCTTTTCGTGAGAGGGAGGAGACTGATCTGGCGATAGTGGGCTGGGTGGTCGCCTCTCTTTGTGGGCTTGCGCAGCGGGAACAAGATAGCTTGTTTCCAGGCTGTCGGGAAGTAACCTGGTACATGAATTGTACAGGTTAACGAGTTGGGCAATCCCTCTCCTCGGCAGCTGTTTCAGCAATACCGTTTGTACCCCGTCACCCCCTGGTGCTCGGTTTCCCTGACACCGGCGAAGGATCGCCTTGAGCTGCTTCGGGGAGACAAACATATAGTTCTGACCTCGCCATGTAAGCCACGAAGCCGTTCGTGCCACATTTCCGTCTTCCAATTCCTCATCAAGCCACGAATTTGGGTTGTGAGAGAGTTTACTACATTCTTGGCTTACCAGCTATTCTTCCAATTAATGCGTAATGCAATAAGTCGAAGAATATGGTCTGGTGGTTTTTGTAGCATGGGTGGCTTCGGGATAAACTAAGGGATAGCAGTGTCAGCTGCATCGACGATAACCTCGGTCAGGAAAGCTACCTGTCGATCCACTTCCTCTGTAGTGGGTCACTACGTCCAGGGTCTCAAATTGTTTATCCTGTGCGGCTGTTTTGTGAGTAAGAGATCTAGGGTGGAAGTAATTGTACTGTCACGTCTATGGCGAAAGGTGTTGTTCTGGGGGTGAACGACAGTAAAGGGCGTGTGATAGTGACGTTTATATCCAATCTCTGAAATATCATTTTATACAATACAAGAGGGGGAATTAAGATTTATTTAAAAATATTTTGTATATTATTAAGAGAATCGCAACATGAAACTGGATATCTTGATTAACGGGATTAAGTGGCTTAACCTAAAAGTTAGACCACTTTTTATATTTGATGGAAATGTAGAATTGAAGAATGTTATATAGAAGTTTCACCTTGAAGGTGATGTTATCAATCACCTTATCTGCTTAGAGATATCGGACATGAACCATTGGCACAGTTTTTCTCCGATGGTTGCCAAATGTAATCGTATGATTTTAGATAAGTTATACGAAATATTTGTACGCTTATCTAGTACTCTTACAACATTTGACGTGAGAATTATATAAAGTTCACGTGCACTGAGGACCCCGTCAAGGGTAGATAGATATTGATATATGGTCCCAACGATTTATTTTTAGTGAATTGCATAGTTGATTGTGTACTACAATTATTATATTTGATTTTGTAATAGGAATCTTGGATGGTCAATTTATACGTACCCAATTCAAGAATTTGTTAATGTTCAAAAACAAAGTTTCTTAGACGCCATTATAAAAAATAATAACAGGGAATTTGCAATTTCAATTTCTTGAAGGTGTTAATTTACCTTAAGTGTACCTTAGAATCCTCTTCGGAGGCTAAAGTGGCAGTGACCTAGTGACCTGCTATAAATACGTGACAGTGGGAGTCCAGGCAATGGCCAGTATCTCCAATCATGTTCTTAGCGTCTGAGGCTCTCATGCTCTCGTTCAGCCTCCACTGGCTCGTATCCAGTAACACCACTGACGGAAAAGCGTAGGGGACTTCCCAAGACTCCGCTTCCTCTTTCGCATGCGAGGGAGGAGACAATTATGTGGATTTGGGAGGTCTCTGGGTTGCTTGTAAATACTGTATGAATGAGCGAGTGAATTTAAATTGTAAATATGGTATGAATGAGAACAATTATCACAATTACTTATTGCCTAATCAGGCAGATTGTAATTTCATCACAATCACGAAGTTTCTATTAGTGTACCTTTGAGCCATCGCACTTAATTCCAATATATTCTCAGACTTATTAGTATCCATGATTTTTCTACTTTGACATGGCTATTTTGGGCGCATTTGGACTATGTAATGTAGTTAATTTTTATCTCAAAATTAATTTGCACTAATGCTAGAACGTTGGCCTGAAAATATCCATAGTTGCAGCCACGAAATTAGAAGCGTGAGAACCCGCAATACATGGCTAGCTAGCCCTGTTGCCGCTCTGTGCAACACTTCTCTTCTATCCACGTGATCCCTTTGCTTCCATAATGTCAATCATTAGGCAATAAGCTAATTAGTGCTTAGTCCGTATGTGGTCGCAATGCGGCGTCAAGTCGCCCCTTCAACCCAAGCGTCTAATTTCATGATGGCGGCTATAGTTCAGAGTTACCTACTTATTGCCCTGGACCACTAAATATATGACACAAATAGTTTAATCTATAGCGACACCTGTGGGAAGACATAGGCCACGAAGTTGTTGCCAATATGTAGAGATGAGATAAATATGCGGTTTGTAACGTGGTGATGTCTCTTCCCAAAAACCGCGACATTTCAAATAAACATCGTTTGGAGATCGTCAATAATCAGTTCTCATTTGACTACCGTTCATCTTTATTTTACACTAACTATTCCTATTGTGCTTAGCCGATGCATAGGAAATAGCCCAGGTCAAGCTATGCGGACAAAGGTCAATAAATACAAAGAATCGATGAATTGATGATCTCATGACAATAACAACCCCCATAGGTCACAATTCGAGATAATAATTATTTCCTAAGTAAGTACCTACTTCTTTTTAGTTGTTGATTTGAAGTGAAAAAAACCCTATCATTGCCTTATTAAATAAAATCGGTTCTCGTTTCTACGCACTACTATTTATTGAACTTCAAGATCACCCAATTTTTGTTCCAATCGGACAATTTTCAAATAAAATATGATTTTTGTCGACCTAGAGTTAAGATTCCGCCCTCTGTGCGACGGCTTGATCTAGAGCCACCAAATTCTCGTTAAAGTTCATTGAAATTGCTATGCCTGAAGGTAGAAAGTTCCCTTTAAAATATTTAAGGGTCAACTATATTCTGTATGTCTGTCTATATACAGCAGTAGTGGTCGTGAATTGATGTAATACATTCATAAAATATGTTCTTGTGCATAAAACTATTGAATTCAAACAAATAATTTACGGTGGGATATGAAGTACCTATTGTAACCGGTAATCCTCGTCAATCATGTACAAATGAAGGACGACCTGATCGAGGCTAGTCATGAAGACTGGTTCTCCCACCACTTTGTCTTATCTAGAACCCATTCACCCACCACCGATCAAACATTTCTTCCCCTCAAATACCAAAATCAATCAGGTAATACTCCGAAAATAAAAATTTAATTCAAGCTGAATGATACGTCGCACAATTTTAATGACTTTTTGTAATGGAATTCAACAAAAGCCCCGATATGTGGTTAACAAAGACTAGATACAGGAAGACAGGCAGAATGAGAACATAAGGGTTTTGTTTAAAATGATTTTTTTTTAAACAGAAACAAATGGGAGGCCACCAATATTTAGATTTAATAATTTGTTTCTTCTCAGGACTCGCTCAGTGTAAAGTGGAGACCTGGCCCTTTAATGGTAAGGTAGAAAAAGCTACATGAAAACTCATGGTTATATCCGTTGGTTAAAAACCGGAAGTCTTCTGAAGGGATATTGGCAGGAAGCTATCGACGCAATGTCCCAGTTATTTACGAAAGTGTGCCAACAGCATTGTAGCATCTCACAACATGTTTTCCAAGCGTTATTAATGTGTTGGCGTAGAGGTTTTTTTTGCGTGCCAAGATTGAACTACGCACCACATACGTCTGTGTTCCGAGTTAGTCACCGACGGAGGCGTGTTTCTCGAGGCAGCTCTCTGATTGGTCGGATGACTGAGGCGTGTTCAAAGAGCGGCATCCCATTGGCTGGCAGACCGCGGGATTTTCAAGGTTTGTTTGTTTCCTCTCGTTAATGAAAGTGATCCTGTAGTAAACGGGTCCTGCAGTTTGAGCCAGCATCTCGCAGGGATCACTCTACTGAAAAAAGTTAGAAGTGTTTTATTTTAAATTTTGTATCTGTGTCTATGTAACGTGGCTGAATGGAACTGATCAACTTAATTAATGTAGATTTCAACCACTTGCCTACCAGGATAGGTGAGTAACTCCTTAATTATAATTTTATTGATGGCATAATTTTATATAAATTAATTTTTTTTTTTATGATCTTGCATTTTAAACAGTAGTGTAACTGAAAACTGCACATTTAATTTTATCTTTCGCTTCGTACTTGAGAAGTGGTTATCAAACAAGTATTCAAAAGTAAACAGCAGTATTTCAAGGTTATTGAAGCAATCAACTGTCTGACTGTATCTTTAACTATAGATCTAGTTGTATACATTTGTGCTTATCTATTGGAGATTGGCTGGAATCCATCAGTATAATTTGAGTATATCTCAAATTGTATTCTGGCCAAATCTGATTGATAATCAATAGAAATAAATGGTACACTACTCGAAACTAGAAAACATTGGAGAGCTCTTAATTTAACTTCAATACGCGTTACAGAGGCTGCGCATTCAAACTACGTCATTTGTTTGTTTACATTGCAATCTAGTCCCCTGTAAGGCGTCATTAGTCCTACAGGCCTTTTTTTCTTACTTATTAAATAAGTTCTGGCCTTCGAGATACTAAGATTCGAATTTGGAAAGTGTCGTATTTAACTCGAATAGTTGAGAGTTGAAAATATACTATATATAAACCACGTTACTTAGCTGGCAACGCAGCTATCAACTATTCCAAAGATACCTGCACATTAATGTTATGTTATTGTTCGTTATAAGGCTGTTTCCAAAGTGTAAGTTTTTAAGACTAAACCCTGATAAGTATATTATTTCCGATTGTTTTTCTCTTAATACTTAAACGTTTGCCAGCATGAATTAACCTTTGCGAAATGACTAAGGTCACATAAAAACACTGATATGTTACGCCAAGATTATTAGCACAGTTTACCTACACACATGAAGTTTAAGAGAAATAGGAATATCATTGGAATTTCTTCTTCAGTGTTTGATCTTTTTCTCCTCGCGTATTATCGTTATGGCATGATTACTTATTATGCCACAACAAAAGTAACGGATCCTTAGAATCAGTTTTCCATGCTTGAAAATTATGATCTATTCGAAACTGACGAGTGATAGATAATTACGTCACATCTAGCCCCCATCTACTAATGCACTGGCCATCTGAACAGTTGATGATTGACTGGTACAATCCTCGTACAGGTTAGAACATTTGTATGAAACAATAAAGTGTATTGTGATACACATGCGCAGACGAGATAAGAGATACGCGGAGGCCTCGGGGTCGTTGTTCGATGCTTGGGAGTTGTTGGAGATGACATCATCACAGCTTTCACACTAATTCACCGCACGCCACGTACGATTCTCTTCACTCTCGCTGCCCAGCACTCGGTCTATTAGAAACTGTAAACATTCCTATAATTAAGGGGTTTCTTAGTCATCTTTCTAGGAAAGTAGATCATCATCGGGCGTTCGATTCCCACAGGGAGAAGCAGTTTCTTTTTTTATAACTACTTCTCAGAAACAAACTCAGCATTTCCCACCCTGTCTAGAAAAGATCAGTATCTGAGAGTAGAACTAAACTCAAATGGCATAATATTGTTAAAACTCTATTGGATGTAAAAGTGACTAGGTGATGGGGCTGACCTTCGGACTACATATGAGGACCTAAAACTATTTTAATACTAACTTAATCCTGAAGCATTCCCCCCTCGACTGCCTGCTGCCATCGATGGGGGAACGGAAATGGGGAAATCGTGTTAAAAACGGGGTTTGTTAAATATCACATAGAAGTGAATGGACGCATCCTCCGTAGGCAGCTCAAAATCTCCTTGGAGCTCTCTGTTCCTCCGCTGTCGGACCACTTTCATGAGTAATCATGAAAAATTGTTAGAGTCGATTTGCCGTCGCTTCATTCAGCTCGTAAAAAGCGGTTCACAGTACAGCAGAGCAGGCTGAGAATGCTCTTGTAAATCAAACTTGAGGCGCTGAGAAGGGAAGTCAGCAAATGTGTAAGCTGGTAAGACTGCTTACTTTTTTAACTTCCTCGCAAAATGGCCACAAAAACGAAGGTGTCGGTCCATTTATATGGTTAAATATTCCAGGCTGTTTGCTGGAGAGTTCTGTTGTGTTCACACAGTGTATGTATCATAAAAGGCAGTGGCTTGTTTCCCTTCTGAAAGAAGAATATTACGCAGTCAGTCTTATCTGCGTTCATAGTAATGATGAGTTTCCCCAATGTAAGCTGATCTTGTTACAAGCTGATTCTGCTGTTGAAGAGCTCTTATCCTGCTACTGTTATCTGCGATGTCTTCAGCGAAAGCAGCAAATTTTTCTACCGGGCTCCGACAATTTGAGACGTATACACGTTGAAAAGTACTGGAAAGAGTTAGGCTCCTTGAGGTACTCCACAGGTCAGAGTCACAGCCTCGGAGAAGTTATCACCTACCCACACCCGCTGCGATCGGTTATTCAGGATGCTATTGTAAGACCAGTAACTTCCTTAAACTCGCAGAGAATGTAGAATAAATTTCTATTCGCCTAGGAGTACAACTCGAAGGTTTCTTGAAAATTTTAAATTTAGAATAATGAATCGTGCATAATGTATCAACTAGGAAGAAGATACATAAATAAATTCATTTTATTATTGGATAGCTATAAATTATGCTGTTAGTAGTAGTACTGTTTTTGTAGTAAATAGTTGATCTTTTAGTTTTACTATTAATTATATTTTACTCGTAGACTAGAAAACATACACCATTTCTAATTTAACCGCAGATAATTGTTAAGATAAAGAGTTTCAAAACTCAATCAAAGAAACAAATAACTGTGATGATAACCAATTTTCATGAATTCAATTTCAATACTTTATTCCACGGAAATAAATGATAAAAAATGGATAAAACGATAATTTTTTTAATCAAAAATTTGTCTCCATTGTTGGCGATTATATTTTGTTTTGTGGTGTTTCATTAAAATACCACCTTCAAAAAGTAGTTTGTTTATCTATTATTTTTCGGAAGTGGTCTGCTTTTCTTGCTTGCCCGTAGATTTCATTTCTTATCTGTTGTGGCCGTGGTTTTTCTCAAGAACAATGTTACCTTGATAGCGATATTCGACAATAACCAGTACTCGCTCAATGTCAATAAAACAACAATGATCTCGATTACTCAAGTTTTCAAAAAGTTTTGTTTTCGAGTTCTTTATAGTGGTGAGTAGAACACCCGAATCGACATCTAACCAGTTATGTTATGCATATATGTAATTAGGCAATTGGCAGTGCCTCGTCAAACTAACTCGTTTTGAAATTAACTTCTCTCCTTCTTGTGCAAGAAAACCTTCTGGAAGAAAATTTACGCTAATAATTATAAAGCGCAAATATTGACAGCCAGTGGCCTACAGTGTACAGCCCTGGCCGAGATATTGACACTGGGGCAATTAGAAAGCGTCATGGACGGACTCCGAATGACTAGTTTCGTTCGTGGTCGTACTCTCCAAAGGTCGTATAATCTATCATTAGGGTCATATTGAAGTGTATCTATTGTTTTTATGAGGGTTTCGACGATGGAGCATAATTTTGAGAGTACAAAATTGAGGGCTGTAAGAAATTTGATAATAGCTAATAAATTTCTCATGTGAAGAGACCAAGAAAGAAACGTTTAGTGTAAATTTTGATTTATGATAACATAAATGGTTCGAGGAGTAGGGCTCTCCCTTCAGGAATTTTTGGGTTTCAAATATTAATAATTATTATTTGGGGTATGTAAACCCATTGATGTGAATTCTGATAATTTTGAATTTAATATAATTTTCGCGTATTAAATGATAAATAAATTACCAGGATTTGAATCCAAGACATTCCAATTACCGTGCTGGGGCCCTTACCGCAAATCTATCTCTGCCGATTCTATTCTCTTATGGTTCTATCGATTTATTTGATGCATCTTTAAAAACACAAAAGTTTATTTTTTTTGGGGGGGGTTCACTTTCAAACAATATTTTTATTTGCAATATATCTACAATAAACAATTCGCCTATTCAGGCATCATCAGGTCTACAATTTAGGTCAAGATATATTTATTTGTTTAAAAATACACAACAAATATTAAAATAGACAGTATCTTTTTCAACAGTAATATTGTTTTTTTTAATCTTTTTATTTAGTAAATTAAATCTTACTTCATTCTGTTTATTGCATTGTGTTATTTTTAAACAAATAAAATTCTTATATTAAGTATCATGTTCTAAATTGTAATCCTGTTGATGCCAAAAAAGGCGTAAGTAGTAGGTGTGTTGCCATTGTTTGAAGAAACTGAAGCTTGAACAATTATACTATTAAACTATCCAAAATATAAAAAATACGCGCGTAAATGTCTTTTTTTTCTAGTATTAATACTCAGGAAAACAATAGTAATTTGAATATTTATTTTTTTCATTGAATGATAATTAAAAGGTCTCGGGTTCTAATCCCGTTGACTATTTTTTGTCTTTAACCAATGATTCATTTTACTACCATTTCTCACAAAATAGAAGACAGATTGGACATACGATAAATTTGTATTGCTTTTTGGACTATTCTTATACCGTAGTCCTATCACTGTATCAAGTTTCCGGGTTGAATTCCTTTAAGCTAATTTTTATTTCTAATAATGAAATCATCATATCGAACCACCTGTGGCGTAATAACTCTGATCCACTACACAACCGTTGGTAGAAGCAAATATTTGGCCTGTCTAAATAGTGCGTAATCGCTTCGCATATTTCATTTCCGAGTCATCGTATCGAAAAATTCTAGAATTATTTCAAGCTTGGTTAATATACTTAAATTGTATCAAAATCACTACTTGTCTGCTTATATTATTAAACTATTAGCTGTCTTGGGAGTTTGGTTTTCAATTTAGTTAAAACATTTTCTTTGTCATATTTTTTCGTCTTAGTATGTAAAATTTAAGAATAAAATTTCTTAAAATGGTCGTACAAAACTGATTGATGCTTTTTGCTTTGTGTTTTGGTATTTGTAGGCAGTTGCTTTTCGGAGTCTGATATGGCTTTCCAAGGTATGATTTACTGTGTTCACAGTCCCTTGGGTGGCGTTTGAATAGTGCAACTTCTGCTTTTCGGAATCCGATGTGGCAGTGTATGTCAAGGCAAACCGAGGTAACTGTGACCCATTGATCAATCTTTTGACATTACATTTTCAAAGTTTATAATGAGTTCAGTCTTTTTCCTGGCATGGAAGGTACCTGGTGTAATTTTGAGCTTGTCAACGTTTACTTTATTCGCGATATCAACAAACTACCATTATTGTTATTAGTTTATAACAACATGTTTTTTAAAATATTCTGACAGTCTTGGAGCTTTCCCAGGCTCCTTTTTCTCTTATATTATTATTATTATTTCTATATTTTACTCTCTCGTGTTATATGTTCACGATATGAGTGTCATTATTGTTCATTTACTTGAACATTTTGAACTATACAAGTGCGTCCTGCCCCAAGCTCTACTGTTTGGGACACCACTCTTTAGATTCCTACATGCCAGCAACATAACTCGACTCCAGAGCTTCCAGAACAAGATCCTGCGAACGGCACTCTGGCATACCCCCTTTCGTGAAATGAAGGCTTCCGACATGCACGAAAAGTTTGAGCTCCCCACCATCACCGACGTCATCAAAAAAAGACACATCAAGTTCTTCGACTCGATGAAACACAGTCTAAACCCTCTATTCAAAGACATGACACCACCACCGCTACCGGCACGATGGCAACTCACAAGATCGAGTGAAGCAGAGGAAATGGTGGACATCACGGCACTAGGCCCGCCAACAACAAGCCTCTAAGGGGCACCCATCACTGAAATCAGACTAAATAAAAATACACTACATGCCTAGAGAGACTCTAGGCCCAGCCACCAGTGGACTCTTACCACTGTACCGAAACAACCAACCTCCACCGAGGCTTCCCACACTCCTTAATCCTCTCACACTACCTTCAAGCAGGTACTCCTAGTATAAGGATCCGATTAACCTAAATATTCTATATTTTTCCCTCATCCTAAATTTCTAACTAGAGAGCTTAGGGAAAAAACCCCCAAAAAAACCAAAAAAAAAAAAACCATTTTGATGTAGGTAGGTGAGCCCCATCACCTTTATTAGTCAGTTTGGTCCAGTCACGTATAATTTTTATCATTATACTTGTTTATTCATTATATAATTTTTAACCTGTAAATAAGTAGCGATGCTACAGGAAATGCAAAAATAATTTGTTAGTAGATTCGCCTGAGGATAAATATAGATAGTTATCTGTAAATTTAAAGGGGCTATGAAAGAAAAAAAAATGTAAACAATTAAGTAAGGTTTATTTTTCTTGAATCTGAATTATTTAGGAACTCCTTTTCATAATTAGCATCGTACAACATAAAACCCTATACATTAAAGATAACGACCTACGCCACATGCTCTTCTCATGCCGTACATACTATGGATTAAAAACTTTTATAAAAATAACGCACCTTATTAATCAACCCAATATGTCCGTCAGAAAATAAAATAGCTGTATGATAATAGTTCAGTAGCCTCGATATTTTATATCGATTTTGTACTCAAGGATAGTCATTTAAATGCTATGAAGTCGATCTAAACAATGAACATTTTCTTGGTCTTATGTAAATTGGCATTTTAGCCTGCACAGTTCCCATTTCGGTATTTTAGCTAAAACCTAACCGCTATGTTACGGATTGTTCTGAAATCTACCTTTAAAATTTTAGATTGTTTCTATCGTTTTTCCGACTGCTATCGTAGAGTTCTATATCCCAACAATGGTCGGCTTGGCATAAAGCAAAGGAGTAAACTTTGGGCAATAAGAAGAGCGTATCATGAATTAACCGCAGGTGACATATTTTGGATGCCTGAAGGGATAATAGAAAGACCGTCCCGAGTGATTGCTCAGTTACCTAATGAGGCCTAGTAGGCTTCGTCTACCTTGTCCAGGCATCATATCCTACGACCGAATTAAGGAACAAAACAAGTAACACCCCCCTACCCTCTGTACTTCAAATCAAACAGGCCTATTTAAACTCTGTAAAACACTGATCTGGAGCGCATGCCTGTAGTTTATACCTGTCTCTATAAAGCTTACCTAGTCACCTCTCCTGTTATTGATAGTTTTTTTTATTGTATAAAATCTTATTATATAAAAGTGTTTATTGTGAATAAAAGTAGACGCTCTCTCACTTTGGTCTCGGTCGGTCACCTAGTATAGGGCAACATTATCCTTCCCAACTCAAATGGGATTTTTTTTAAATAAATTAAAGCTAGCACGAGACCGGTTTGAAATGAACATTGAAGAAATAAACATTGAGTAAATATATTTTTTTTGTGCCGAGAAGAAGTGAATCACACGACCTAACTGTAACATCTCCGGGCACACGAGCGAGCCAAGTTCCTTTGCAGCAAGCATGCCGTCTACACCAGTTTTTTGCACATTCTTGGCGAGGGGAGAAAAAAATCTAAAAATATCGGTTGTCTGGCTATGCAAATTATATCTTTCTGTTTTTTTTTTCTTTTTCTCGTGTCATTCATCCCACTATTATTAATTATTAGCCATACTTGGGAAATTAAAATTAATCTCTACACATGACGTTCTCTCATGTCCGCGGGCAATGGCTTACCGTAGTTTTTGACAACCAACCTTTGATGCAGTTGACTATTAAAACATTTACCAACCATCAAAACTTCCCTTGCCCCTTGACAGGACATAAACCACCCAAATTTAGGGATCGCTAAGAGTAATAATATCAGGACTATAATTTTTCGTTGCCCTTTGCATTGACCTAAATTTCCTTACGTTCATGACTGCGTTAGAACATTCTAGAGAAACTTTGACGACCAACTGCGTGGGGCCAACTGCAAACCCATTGATACAAGGACTTACCTTGACTTACCTGGTACCAATATGGGGAGTACTCTGTCAGGTCCTCAGCTTTCATGGCAGTGATGCCATTTAGTCATGTTTACAATACATCCACTGGTCCTGACTTATTACCTTTCAGGGGGAATCAATAAATGAAGTCTTAAAAAAAAAATTGTAAGCCAAAAAAAATATACGGCATGTTCGGGACTTGAACCAGGGACCTCCCTAACCTACTTTCAAGTAATTTTCAGTAAAGCTTTAATACGAATATTTCGGTTAAAATAATCAACCAGTTTAATTAAATCTGTTTGATTCATTCTGCCACAAGGCCTTGTGGGTCTGCACACAGATCATGCCTAAATAATACTTTCTTCATTAGCTAGGAACTTTAATCCGTTCTTATGTTTATGTTTATAACATAAAGTCGTAAATAGTTAAAATTCATCTTTAATCCGTTTTTTTGTTTAAGTTTATAACATAAAGCCGTAAATAGTTAAACATTCATCTTTAATCCGTTCTTATGTTTAAGTTTATAACATAAAGCCGTAAATAGTTAATATTCATCTTTAATCCTCTGTTCTTTGGTTCTTCCAGTCGGAGTTAATCGGAAAAAAGTAACTTTATTCATTGACACGAATGAGTCGGCCATGTGCTTAGCTGAGCCGTTTTATGGTACAATTCTCTACAGCCTATCTGTTATTTACAATTTAACAGCCGCACAGATCAAGTTTTTTCAGCAGTGTTTAAAGAAGGGTATCGAGTCTGTTTATTTCGACATTTGCTTACAGCACAGCAGTGTTGTTTATTTGAACGGTGTGTGCTCACGTACCAGGCGTGACGTTCGGAGTGACGCCATGTTTACAGCTCCAGGATGAGTTGTCTATCGATTTATTTAACTGCCTCTTAAATTGTATATAACCATGGACTATTTCAACGATTTTAGATTTGTGTTTTATTTTCTCTACTGTATGCATCAACAATTATCTCAACATAACAATAACATGCATATAAGTTCTCAGAACGAATGATAATTTTATTCTCGGCATTGATGCACTTTTATGCAAATTTTATCGCAATTATATTCCTGCATACACCTTTATTAGACTGTGTAAACCTGTTGCTCAATAGGAGTGAAACTGATGTATTGATTTTACTAATGCAACACTGCTTGTGTAATAAATTTTAAAATAGAACGCTACATCGTTATACGCACGATGAATATAATGACTAACTCCTACATCAACAACAGGAGAAAATATTGGTGATGCAACTGAGCATATAATGAAAGCGTATAAATATTGAAACGAAATGAAAAAAAAAGTTATAAGAACAGATATTGACTGGCCAAAGAGTGAAATGACAAATTATGTTAGTATACATGTATATATCTAAATACCCTTCATATAAATTTACAATAGCTACAATAGTAGCTTTCTTGTGATAAAATTAAATTCTTCCTTACTGGGGAATAAGTAATTGTGTTATATTTGCAATTCTTCATTCGTCGCCGAATACAAGCCAGCGATGGCTGACCAAGATCCCGAGAGCCACATACGCTCAGGGCGTGATTGGAGAAAATGGCCATGCCCAGGACTTCCACAGTCACGTTTTTATAGTAGGTTACGAGGCCGCTTTAGTCTCCGAGGAGGATTATAAGGATGAGTGGCGCAGTGTAATGACTGCGCTAAGGGATTAGGGTGGTTGGATAGGTCATTATGGAATTTCATGAACTTGGAATGGATGAGTTCAAGAATGTAGGGTATATTAAGATCATTATTAAGGGTTTTGTTGCTGACGTAATCAGGCGCATTTACTATTGTTCTCAGGACTGTTGATTGAAAGGATTGGATGTGCTTGATGTTAGACTTTTTTGCTGTCCCCCTTAGATCTATTTCGTAAGTCCATATTGGCTTTAGTATAAATTTGTAAAATAGTAATTTATTTTCTATTTAGAGATATATGCCGAATATACCCAAAAAGGAAAAATTTCCCTGTCGGCGAACAATCCAACCGAAGTCAACGTATCATTACTAAGATAGTACGATATTTAATATGGCTACCGCGATCATTTGTAAGCAAACAAGTTGGGATGATTTTTACTTCTTCGTATGCAATCGTATAGGCATTACATACATTGTAGGAAAACACGTTGCCTCTTTTTGGGAAAGGTGTTCATTGGCCGTCGTATCCGGATCAAGACAGAACCCTACTGTAACAAACCTTCAAGACGATGGTGAACTACCAGTTAATTGTTAGTGTACCAGTGACGTGATGTAGGACACGCAGATGGAGAACCGCAGGCCTAATAATGCGTTCGCTTGAAATTACTCTTTTTTATTCTTTTCTTAGCAGCCTAAGCCACTCGCTTCTATTATTGCTTCGCTCCCAATTCAAAAATATCTTAAGCAGGTCATCAAACTAATTCTAAATTCAACTTATGAATTAGTAGATCCTTGGAACAGTAGCCTCGCCATCGTTTTCTCTCTTCTGTATCAAAAAGATTTTTTTATTTATATATATATATATATATATATATATATATATATATATATATATATTTCCTAGTCTATATTTAAAACTCTCATCGAAATCAGTTGAGGTTAAATCGTTTCTGTGATTGACATTCTACTAGTTTGGGCTGGCTAAAGAATGGTAATGTAAGCTGTGGAAAGCGCTTGGTATTTTTTTGAAAATAAATTGTGGGCAGACAGAATTGTAATTGAAATGTAGGATTTACCACCTCCCTAGAACAAAACTAGCAATATAAGTATGAAATGTACATACATATCAAATTTAAAAAATAAGCACTATTTTTTATGTAATTTTAAACATTATTATAATAAGTGTTAAGGATGTAAAACAAATCTAGCACCTAAGCTAGAACTGATTATTAAATGAATAAATTTAATGATAATTAATTGTTTATGAAGCCTTGAACAATGGCATATTTTGATATATATATTTATATATATATATATATATTTGAACGAAAAACGTGACAACCTTAAAAAAATTTTAATTTACTCCTTCCCTGTTCGGAATTTGGCCAAAGCCCAAATGAACTTTCTGTTGCATTTGAGGTCTCCTATCACTTTCGTAAGTTTCGGATACGTTACACCCTGCATAATACAATGCAATATTTATAATCATTAAACAGCGTCGCTCTGGAATCGGATTTGTGCTTCGGACTCCAACGCCAAGATTCCTCTCCACCTATCCCAATGTTGCCTATCCCTGTCCCTTCCTGAACCATCTTCCAGTAGGCCTTCTTCTAAATATTATAGCAATCTATGTTTCCTTTGAGGGCTGTTTTGTTTTGTGGGACAGTCTGATCTGCACCTTTATAGGACATTTAATGTTTCGCTTTTTTATTTCCTCTATTTCGACGTTGCTCCGGGTGTTCGATTCTTCTCTGTCATTTTTTGGTCTTAAGATCATTTTCATATTTTTTTTTCTCGCTAAAGCTCTAAGCTTTACCTTAACTCTACTCAATGCTCAGCTTCAGGTATAGTATAGAGACAGAGAGAACGCCTTATGACTCCTGACGTAAGTTGCACTCTTATCCCCTGGTTACACGAAGATAGCCAGCCGGCGTGATCCCTTATACTTGTTCTTTTGACTTATTAAGCTTCGGAGATATTTCTCGGCGTTTATCGCTTTGGTTTCCGGTTTGAATTTGCGAGTACATTTTTTATCACGCTTCGATTAATTCACTAGGAATGGAACAGGTGGACTAGATCCTCTAGATTATTTGAATGCTTGCATTCCTGAATAGAAATCATAAGAGAACTAGGCTACTCATTATTTAGATTCCCTTTTATTAATTTATTTATAGCTTAGTTAACTGTTTAAAGACCTGTAAGATTTTTAGAAGCAATATATGATGTCTTCTAAATATGGTCTGCGAATCCTGGAAAATCGTTCACCTCCTTTTGTCCAAATAAAGGATTGCCGTCTTTTTAAAGTTCAGTGTCGTGTGACATGCTCACGATCCATGCGATTCGACAATGCTTGTTTTTATTCTCGGAGGTTGTCTCACTTTTCCACGTGAAAAACTATATGCTTTTTATTAGCATAGCATTTGGGTTGGCCACGTACCATGTGGTAGAGTTCAGGGCCGCCTAGGGATTATCAGCCCACTAGCGCTGACGTAATTATCAAGGCCCAGTCATCTTCTTACAACCAAGTATTAATTGGAATAGTTCAATTGCAAATCTTTGATATTTTTATCCTATTGAAAGGATATGATTAATTATTTTTTTTATTTAGTAGTTGCTATCACCGCATTTTATTAAATCTGAAGGAATACCCAATTATGTATTAAGTATTATAAGTAGTACTCTGTCCCTTACCCAGGGTCGATTATTTGAGTCGAATATCAAAATGTACCCCAACCTCATTGACTATACGTACTTTAACAACTTGTACTCAAACCTCAATGCAATTTTAATGCCCATAAGCAATCCAATTTGAGTGCTCGTATCCACTCCGAATCAACATCCTCATAAAAAACAACTTTGAACCTCAACATGACAAGCTATCATGCACAGCTAAAAGTAGAGTTTTTGACAAGGTTCATTGACGTCCATGAGTAGTAGGCCTTCGTACCTTGGAACTTTTATCGATATCAGATCACTTTATTTACTAAAAACCATCTTTGATGACATTCCTTTTATGGCCTAATCGAGAGTGTGTGGCGTGACACACGTTTACTAACTAAACTTTGTACTCACTGGATACGTTATACGATGCTTGTCTTCTATAAAGGCTTGCAGAACGCTTAAGCATTCGAATGCTGACCACCACCAAGCTCTTTTTTCATTATGACAAAAACAATAACCTTTTAGAAGAGTTATCAGGTTAGAGTATTATTGAGGTTAGAGTTACTCAATGTTATCAGGAAATGTAGTAGCCTCGTAAAAGATACCTTCCATAGTGCATACTGCTATTATCGCAATGCTAACCTTGCTCTTTGCAATTTTAACCATTAAATTTAAGCCTTGAATAATTACTTTTTTGCAAAATTATTATTATTAATATTTTATATAACTAATGCTATCACGAACGGTGTTTCAAATTCCTATTGTCTATTTTTTTTACAAAAATTATGATACATTTCCCACATCATTTATTCATTGCATAGTATGCAGTATTATCCGTTGTGCAATAAAGACAATAATATTATTAAAAGCCTTGAGATCAAGATTTATCAGTGCGAAGAAAAATGTTTTATTTTAAAATATGGTTGCATGAATTATCCATATATACCTGAAATTGAAGACATATATTTCTCAGAATACATAATTGCTTCACATTATTTGTTTTCGAAGTACAATAAGGCACTAAAATTAAACATAACATGACAAATTTGGTAGTAATACGAAGCCAGTATTCTTGGCCATAGATTCACAGGGGTTTGTTGAGATATCTTCTCATTTTTCATTTGAATTGCCCTTTGGACTAGTCTTTCTTCAAAGTGACTAGTAACTGTCATCTCAAAAAGGCTAACAAGACATCTAGCACTAATGCGATTAGAAAAACATTTTACCGTTTTTATTTTTGTCCCACTAATAACATCACTGATAATAAGATGAGATTATACATATAGGGGTTAGATTAGGTACAAAACTGTGCCTATCTTTTATAAAATTTGAAATTCATATTGTCTATTTCTTTAAAAAAATTAAGATAAATTTCCCACATCATTCATTCATTGCATAGTATGCAGTATTATCCGTTGCGCAATAATGATAATAATATTATTAAAAGCCTTGAGATGAACATTTATCAGTAAGTGCGAAGAAAAATGTTTCATTTTTTTCAATCAGATAAAGTGTTACTCCAAAAGATCCGCGCTGTCATAAGGAATAAAAATGATATGTAGACCAAGGCAAGTAAGAAATAAGTGATCAGTGGTGTTATTGGATCGCCAGTGCCTAAGTTGGTAGAAAAATTATAAGTATTACTATTTTTCATTTTGATGGCAAGTTAAATAATCTTGTAGAGGAGAGTCTTTTAAAAAACTTTATTATGAATAGCAATCAAAACACTGGTATATATACAAATATTAATCAGTTACAGCGTTACAACATACTTCTGGGAAGGCTAAGGCACGAGTGTGGGTGTCTTGGCCCTAGCAGGTACAAAGGGTTAAGGGTTAGGGTTAGGTTAAGTCTCAACTATACAACTGGCAGCTTTTTCAGAAAAGCACGAAGTACGTCAGCCCAATTGCAGTATGAGACGAAATATCAAACAGGGGGCTTTTCTGCTCACTGCATATACTGCTGTTTAATATGATCTGCCAATAATATGCAGCAATGAAACACTTTTTTTTTCTTCATATCCCCTTATGATTATGGAAATCAATATAGATTCTATAAAAATGAATCTATTTACAATAGGTAAATATTATATATCATGCAGCTTGGCTACATTTTATACAATACTTAACAATTTTACATAGAAGGGTTTTACATACAAAGGTGTAATGCTCATTATTTATTCATTGTCTAAACATATTTAAAAGTATTCACCTTCTGTATCATAAAACTTGGAACTAACTTACATCTAAGAACAAAAATTTAGACCAATTTTCCCTGGCAGTCTGTTACCATTGTTGCGGGAAGGGTGGGTGGCGTCATAGTGTTAAATACTGGGTTTGTTAGGTGCTGCAACGAGTCAAAAAACTTGATGTGTCTCTGGTGAATGTACTCGCCCACCGATGGTACACCAAGCAACGGGTGCAGGTCGGCGTTCTTTAACCTCTCTAGAGAGGTATGTCTGACCTCTTTTTTCACTATCCACTATAAATTGCTGACTTTTGTCTGTATTGTCAGCCAAGTGAGCATATAGTGGGACACACAGCAGAGCTGTCCGGAGGATACATTATAAATCATCAGTTTGAGATCTGTGTCGTACTTTTTCTAATGAAACAACTTCTGTCTGTTCCCAGCTTTATTGATATAGCCCCGAAACGATTCGATGGAATAAACCTTCATTTTCAAATGGTTCTAGGCGATTGTATCTATACTAATGGTCTGGGCCAGGCGTACCTAAATAGCCAAAGTACCAAGTACTACGGACAACACACCATCAAATCAAAGTAGCACGCTGTGGTGGATAGTACTGGATTGCGGCACAGCCAGACACAAAGGCACCAAACTCAAGGCTAGGCGCCGACAGTCCACCATCGATCTGCGACTCCTAGCTTTCACCGAGCAGACCGGTCTTCGACGAGGCAGTACTACAATAAGCTTTATTGCACTTAGGCTATGTCATCGTACTTTAGCGTCTTCGAAACCTGCTCGCTCGGAAGGGAGGGGGCATCAACCTCTTAGCACAGCGATTGTAATCTCTGCCAGCAGTATAATGGCAATACAACACGCAACATTCTCATGATGTTAGTTCCAATGCCTCTACTCTAAATGCAGAACAGTACTGTTCCTAACAGTGGGGAGACGATGGAGTCAACATTTATTTCATCAATCTCAACTCACAACAAGAAAAAACACAAAATGTCTACATGTCGGACATTCATCTTCTTCATACCCTTTCATGGCTAGGTTATCATATTGTCTATTTACACTCCAGCGAGGTTGTACCAACAACATACCAACCACGCAAGTGTTTCCAAGATATCTGTCTTCGACCTGAATTATATTTGCTCCTTACTGTTACATTACCACAATAGAT